>OX596208.1:5117219-7707658 GCA_951394215.1 Glyphodes perspectalis | reverse complement strand
CTGCTCTATCACTGCCTCAAACAACTGTTATTAATTAAATAGAAGATTTTTTCGTATTGTGATAGGAACTAAATAAAAACGAGTGAATATTATTATATTTTTATGAAAAAGAAATCATCCAATTGACTAGAGGGCCGAGGAATCCAACTCCCAACATAATGTCACATACACACTTTGATGCAGAAACACAAACAATGTTTATCATTTAGCAAAACAAAGGCATATAGCAAGTTAAACTGTACCTTACTAATGTATGATATAATAGGAATACATCTTACCTTCTGAAAATACCTATACAGCAAAGTCTTCATCTCATCATGAGATAATTTATCCAGCCTGCCCATCAGCATCTGCTCGCCTCGAGTCCTGGTGTCCCTGTTGTCATATGTGTCGGAAAGAGAAGCTGACGGTGATTTACCACAAATTAGATTATTCTTATACTCTATAGCAGTATCTATGGCCTCAATAGCTTCTTCACATTCCAATAATTTTCGTTCCTGAAAAAAATTTTTGCATGGTACACTAAAATATAATTTCATCTTACATGAAATACATTTTAAAGTCATTATTTCGTATATAATTGACGATCTTTACCTCTGAATCTGAAAGTGATTTGTAAATTTTTCTCTTATGACCCAAACTACATCTTTGTTCATGTAAACATTCCCTTGTTTTTCGTAGATTTTTTATTTCCTTCCTCAACATTAATTCCTTTTCTCTTGATAGTTCTAAATTTTCTAAATCATTGGTTTTCTCCTTCAAAATACTATCCAATTGTGTTATCCTGTTTGTGAAATGTTTCAGGGAATTCACTTTCCTATCTTTCATATCCACCGAAGTTTCAGATAATTCATCCAATTTCAATTTGTCTTTGACTAGCTCAACATCTAAAGTATTTTTACGCTTCTCATCTTTTTTTATTTGTCTTTTAATTTGTTCAATTTGTTTTTTGTAAGTCTTTAGATTGGTCTCATGGCGCCTTATTTCTTTTATAGTATCCGGGTCTACCAACATATTGCCATCAGATTTTTCAGAATAATGTTTATTCTGTGTATGATGGGAAGCTGCTCTGGACAGATCATCAATTAGTCGCTCTTTGGCAATGCATAAATTAATTAATTCCTTTAATTGTGTTTGACTACTGCTAATTTCCTTAGAGAGTTTCCTAACCAAAATTTGTTTTTGGGTGTACTTTTCTTTTGTTATTTTATATTTTTTACATATTTCTTCAGTCTTTGGGGAATCTATCATTTTAAGCAATTCTCTTTCAATTAATTTTGGTTCCGGATCTAAATCTTTTTTGTGAGATTCAATTATAATTTTCTGAGATTCTGGAGAAATTGCCTTAGCTGCAACTTTTCTTAACAACTCTAATTCTGCACCAGATAAACTTTCGCCTGGTTGTATTGTTCTTCTACGTCCAGAATTTGATTGAGATGTCATCACAGGTAATGACTGAGAACCACTTGTTTCAGATATTGTTATGTCATCAGAATCAATGTGATTTAAGTATTCTTCACATCTATCAGCAAATAATTGATCATTCTTCTCTCTAAAATATTCCATGAACTTTTCAAGTTTATCCTGAAAAACAGTTTCTGAATGGCTATCCTCCTCAGAATCGCTTTCCCCATCAGTTTCACTGGGCTCACTAGGTTCTGTGTCTTCAGCTATTCTTGGCAAACCCTGCTTTGGTCCAGTATCTTTATTATCTCCTCCACCATCAGTGTTTAGGCACTCATCACACTCAGCCTTTAAGAACAACCAATCAGTCACTTGATTAATATCAGCCTCTGACAATGTCTTTGACTGTAATATTTTATTAAAAAGTCCTTCAGCATTGGACACTAGTTTTATCCACTGAGCTGTGGCAAATTGTAGATTAAAATTATTGTCTATTTGTTGTGACACACCTTTGTCTGGATAAACTGGAGTGTTATTGTCAGCGAAGAGATTGACAGTTACAAAATTCTTTATACCTCGGCAGCATAGGCACAAGTTGAGTATTTTTAAGGTGTCCTGATAATCCTCAGGCTCTGTGCTTATACAACCTATGACCCAAGTAAATGCTCTTCCACCAAAAGAATCTCTGAGCATAGCAGTTAAAATACACTGGTCATAATTAATCTGTTTAGGTGGGTTTCCAGCTAGTAATTCCTTGATGATGTTCTCCAAAGCAAAAAGGCCTGGTTCTGGATAAGCTGCTAGATCACAAAAGCTGGCAGTTGACATTCTATGGTTCAAAACTCCGTTGGTGCCAACCCACTTCTGCTCCACGCTGACTGTGAATACTGTATGGTTATTTCCTTGACATCTCTGCCTCCACCCTAATTGTAGATACTGGAAAGCTTCTTCAACATTATAACATCTCACTAATCCGGCACCAAGCACATCAAATATATTATTGTTTACAACTTGCATCCATGTAATATGCAATATGAACTCCCTCTCTGGCATATGATTGAGTTTAAGGAATATTTCAGTAAGGAATCGTGGCACAATACCTTGATCACTTTCACTATGTATACATTCAAAACCTGAAATATAAATAAAACATGAAATTTGAATTTAAATAATATAAAAAATTCCTCTGATCTGTCACTATACTACATTACTATTATAAAATTATATGAAAGCATATATGCTTAAAATAAATAAGATGTAGTAGACAGACTCACTAAATTAAAGTTTATGATAAAAAAGCTCTTCTGAGTGGTAAGTGCTGAAAATATATAATTAATACCTGGACCAAAGAGAGTATAAGTTTTTCCAGTCTTTTGTTGGCCAAACACCACAACAGATGTATCACATCCATCTAAGAAGCAGTTGATCTGTGGTATCATGAAGGAGTTGAACAAATTAGCCTGAGTGCAGTCCACAGGCAAAGCTCGATTCACGTGAAACGTCTGTCCACTTTCTGTGATCACGATTTGGGTAACCGGGTTGCTGAATATGCATTGCGTTGAGTCAGCTAGACTTGGCGGTTTTAGCCTTACAGCGATTTGGACAGGAATATCCATTATAATGTCAGTTTTTGGTCAATATTAACCCGATTATAATTTAACTTCTTAGTCTTTACTGAAACCACGTTTATATTAGTATATATATCGACGGTGAAACCCTTCCATATCGTCTTTAATTATTTGTTAATGAGTAAAAGAAGACGCATAGTTATTTAGGTAAACACAAGCATATTCCTGTGTAATTCTGTAAATAAACCTTATTCAATAGCAGTGAAAACAAAATGGATGACAGGACAGACAGGTCGATTTTATGACAGCTGACAATTTTGACAGTGACAACGCGGTAGGCTATACTTTCATAATGATTTGAGAAAAGCAGGGAGACTAGCACTAGTGGTAAAATCCTAACACGGCTTATAAATATCGTTACTGAAAGTATCAAATAAATGTAGAACAGTTTCCACGATACTCAATATAAATGACTGAGGTCAATCGTGTATACAATGCCTTAAATAAAGGCACAAAACGTCATAACTACATATCTGCCTTAGTAGAATTGTTATCATTGACATTCTCTTTTCAAAAAAGTTAAACGTCAAAAAGGCGTGTTCTGTTTTGCAAATATTTTAAAATGTCTTTAAAACCGTACAAATAAATAAAATAAAATACGATTACAGTTATTTTTATAAAAGAATACAGCAGGATATTATAGAAATAATAAACCATAAGAACATAACGCATTGCGAATTAAGCGGGTTAGTAAGACACTGGCTATCTTTTATCAGAATTTTAATTGATTACACGTTATTATAATTTTATCTAAGTTGTGATAAATCACGGTCATTAGTTTTGTTCATATAGTGGTTGCGGCAGCAGCTCTGATCAGTCAGACATATAACGGCTATGGAAATGGAAACAGTTGGGGAATCAGGGCCTGAATTTGATAAACCTCCTAATATTGGATTAAAATTAAAATTAAACCATGAGTACCCGCTACAGAGTAAACAGATCGTCAGACCTAGACCAAGCCAATTACTTGAAATGGTGCCTCTTACTACAAGGTATTGTAAGGTTATTTTTTTGTATTGACTATATTCTGACTGGCTGACCGGTTGATGGGTTTAATTACTCTGATCACAATACACATTAGAGTTAATATACAATAATTTTTTTACAGATATTTAAAATACTATGTTGGAAAAAGGCTAAATAAAAAGAAACCAATTATGGATATGGTACACATGATTTCTGCACAAAGAATTTATGGTGAGAATACTTTTTATACAATTATTAAATACATTGATTGTTTTTAAGTTTGTTTGTTTTGTTGGATTTGATTTTCTTTGATCAGTTAGTTTTTATTAGAAGGTGTCATTATAATTGCTCATAGCCCAGCTTTTTTCTGTGCACATTTTGCATTTTCTATTTGGTTCTGTCACACAGTATAATTTAATAATTGATATAAATAAAATATTTGACCAAATTTTGAATAAAGATCATCTTAATTGTTTTTTTTTTATATCAGGGTGTCCAATTGGTGGTATTGGTGGAGGAACTATCGGAAGGGGTTTCAAAGGAGAATTCTGTAGATTCCAGTTGCATCCAGGCATTTATGAATATGTTACCATACCAGAGTGTCAGTTCATTGTGAACATACAGAATGACAAGAAAGAAACAATTTTTCAGTCTGTGTTGTCTACTTATGAGTAAGTGTAATACTTGTTTATTTTGTTTTAAGCTTTAAATTGTTTGGAGATCATTTGAAGTCTGACCAGATGATTATTCTGCCATTATTGACTAATTTTTGCCATTAACTATAAGGTAAATAGGTGCTCTGACACAATTCTGCTTTTAAATAATACATAGATAGGTCTATGTTATTAAAATTATATTAAATTACTATCTGTCATGTTTTTGGTATTTTACAATTAATCAAATGGTTCTCAGATCATTATTTTATTTTATCACAATTACTCAGTTTACATTTTATTTTACTGGTGTTACAAAATTATCGGAATATGTATATTATGTGACCACAAAACTTTTATTTCAAACTATGTAGAATTAGTTGGTCAAGAAAATATATGAATACTAATCCCAAAAACTTTTTTAGTAAACCCAAAAAAGCACCAGCATCTTGGGAATGGAATTTAAATCCTGAAACTTGTGAGTACACTGGCTTGTACCCAAGGGCATGGACGACATATGATCTATCAAAGTATGGTATAAAACTGGTTTGTCGACAAATTTCACCTGTAATACCTCATAATTACAAGGTAACCAACAGCAGTCTCACGTATTTCACTCTCATGTCATTTAAGTAAAATTAATGGCATAAATGATTTCTTTATCAATTTCTAAATTTTCTAAGTATTTTCATACCATCCCAGGAATGGAAAATATTATAAAAGTAATAGTTTAAACACGTACAATGGTCCACTTCAAGGACTAAGTGCAGAAACCATCCCCGTTAACATAGAATAGTTTTAAAGCCAATGCAATTTTCTTACAGTTTTAACTAAATTTGGGTTTAATTCTGGACTTAAACTAAACCTTGACTATCTGGTTAATTACAAGCTCAAATTTGAAACTCTAGTTTCATAATGTAATGGTTGTAAAAAGTAATGTAATCTTTAGATTATTTTATTAATTAAAGCCATTCATATCGTAATTTTTACAAGTGTCATCTTTTATTTAACCAACTGTTGAAAGTCAAGTCTTACTTAATTAATACACTACTAGGGATCAGAATTTTATATTAGTGGTGCATTTTCAGGATAGCAGTTTGCCATGTGCGGTGTTTGTATTTTCTGCACAAAATGTTACTAATGAACACAGATATGTAAGCATTACGTTTACATGGACGGAAGTGCTTGCAGGTTCTAATAAGAAAAAAACAGCTGGTACGTTGTTTTCGGAGTTGTTAATTAATCAAATTTTGAAGGGTATAGCTAATTATGTTAATTCCGCATGAACTAATAGGCATACAATAACTTTTTATGTCAGTCATAAATAGTATTAAAGAGATGATTCACTGCAAATTTATTATAGTTTTCCTTTGAATACTAAATCACCAATTATGTTATATTATTTCTCATTGCAGTAAAATTAGACCTAGAACGATATTCAGAGGAATACACTAATGGTGTAACTTTGGAGCAGAAAATTAATGAAACTCCTTGCACGTTCACTATATCCAAGAAGAAACAAGAGACTGAAACAATACATGAAGGCTATTGTATGTGGAATGCGGCAAAGACTTCGTCATACGTATGGGATTGCCTCAAGAGACACGGGAGGCTGCAGCCTGACCCTAGCCTTACGCCGCCACCACCCAAAGTTCCTGATAAGTCAGATAAAGAGGAAAAGGAGAAGAAAGAGAAACAAAAGAAAATATACAAATGTGAGCTATACATAAGAATTAATCCTATCAGTAAAGCTCGTATATATCTTTAGCAAACATTCAATAGTGCATTGATACAAACCATTTAATTTATTTAAACTTTGTCATACTGCAGTAGGATTTTTTTTTTTGGAAATATCCATAAAAAATGTAAGTGAAATATTTACTTATATTTAATGAAATCTGTTGTTATCAGGTGATTCTGTGGGACTATCAAGTGTGATATCGTTGGATCCAGGTGGATCAGGCTCTACCGAATTCTGTCTCGTCTGGGACATGCCTGTAATTAAATATAATAAAGATAAAAAAGTACACAAAAGGTAATAAATTCTACTTTTTATTGCATAGAGTGCATTAATTTAAATGTCACATTTATTTTCCGTCATTATGTAATTATTATTTAGATAAGCTGAATTGATTTTATATTATACTATCTATTGTTATAAGCTTGTATGTCTAATAAATACAATATTTTATGATAATTGTATTTTCAGGTATTATACAAAATATTTCGGTAGTGATGGTATAGCGGGCACCAGCATAGCTGCATATGCTCTTAGGAATTATAAAAATTGGGAGAAGCAATTGGCCGAGTGGCAAGATCCCATATTAACTAATAGGTATGTATTTATTATTCTACTTATTTTATTTCTGCTATAATTTTTATCCACATTGTCACGAAACTTTAGGAAATTCGTAAAGACCTATTTAATGGTTTCGATATGAATGAAATTTGGTACGCCATAAGTTTGAACCTTAAAAAAGTCCATAGGCTACATTTTATCTCTAAAACATCAAATTATTTCGCAAGTCTAGTGATTTCACTGTAATAAGTCGCATTTCGCCCGGGTAGAACTGCAAGCAAAAGCTTGTATGAAATAGAGCATATTTTCCTTACGTTTATGCTATACTTACAAGAATACCATATTTTATGGCAGCCATTACTCATGCTCATTTAACGTCTAGATTAGCATTCAAAGGTCGGATTAATGCGTAATCAAAACTGTTGTTGGCATTCATATGGAATTAATAAAACATTTATGTGTTTCACAGCAATATACCAGACTGGTTAAAAAGTGCCTTAATGAACGAGCTTTATTTTATTGCTGATGGTGGGACTATTTGGTTCGATGTGCACGACGAGTTTCCAGAGTCAGATCCTAGGTATTTTTCTTTTATAGTTATTTTTAAGGGTTCTGTACCCAAAGGGTAAAAACGGGACCCTATTACTAAGAATCTACTGTTCGTCTATCTGTCTGCTTGTACCTCATGAACTGTGACAGCTAGATCATGTGTGAAAATTTTAATTGTCTAGCTATTTGTCATAAATTCGGCGGTCGCTATAACAACAAATACTAAAAACAGAATAAAATAAATATTTAAGTGGGGCTCCCATACAACAAAGTGAAAAATTAGTTATTAAATAATTAAATAAAATTATTAAATAAAACTTAATTGTAAAGTGTGTGTTGATTTTTGTTATCTTTTCATTCTTTTTATTTACCATGTGTTTTAAAATGTGTCATGTGTGGTCCTTTATCCAAACAAAATTGTTATCTATCTTTCTTTATGATGTAATTTTTTGCTGTTTTTTGCTCAATATTCATAACGGCAACAGGTAGACGATTGAAATGTTCACAGAACATTTAGTTGTATATTCACCTTAAAAATGAATCATTAAATTAAATGTCTAATGTTGTATAGACAATGGTACGGAACCCTTCGTGCGCGAGTTCGACTCGCACTTGGCCGGAATTTAAAATTTGGCAGCTCACAAAATTTAATATTTATAGTTACAACTACCATAGAATAGTTTAGTTTTTAGAGTACGATGTTTTGTTTTTCCTTCTAGACATGACTACGGAGTGTTCGGGTACCTAGAAGGTCACGAGTATAGAATGTATAATACTTACGATGTCCATTTCTATGCATCTTCTGCTTTAGCTCAGCTATGGCCGAATTTACAGGTTAGTTAAAGATTTTTTTATTAGACTTTACCTTTTAATACATTTCTTTCATACCTACCTTCATAAATATTTTAATCAAACTAATTTAAAAAAGAGAAGTGGCGTGAGGGAAAAGAAGGCTCTTCCGCTGGAGTGATTAGTTAGACATTTGACTTTTTTAATATAAGTATAAAAATATCCTTGTTTGCAGGTCGTTCTACAATATATGTTCCGTGACACGATCACAATGGAGACGGAAAAGTGTAGACCATCGTTGTACGATGGTAAATTAGTGAAATACAAGATAAAGGACTCTATTCCTCACGATCTTGGGGACCCAGGTACGTAATATGATAATGCAGAAAAAAGTAGTATTTTTCAATTTTTTTAATCACTAAGAATAACTGTATGTACTTATAATTGGCATTCAAAGGTTATTCGGCATTATGCCGTGGTACCAATAGGGCCCGACGCTGATTGTCAGTAAATCTACAACAGCTGTATTCCGTTTATCCGTGTGTCATAGATTACATATCTACATTACCAAGATATAACATTATCAAGTCTAATCAAGTCCACACGTGCAAGATTGTTTGTTGACTTTGAAATTATGAGTAATTGTTATAATAATACTGGCTGATTTATTTCCTGAACTGGATAAAAAATTAATTAATATAATGTCTTTAATATTGATAGATACCTTAAAAAAAGTATTTATTCTATTATATGATGGAAAGAATGCAGAATATCCGCTATCGATATATACGAAATTCGTTAGTATTACTCGCCAAATTTTAGATGCTAGAAAAAATATATGTCACCACCTTACCCCTCCCCTTATCGTGACGTCAACCACCCCAAGGATTTTACAGAGGTTGTGGACAACTAACTTTTTTCAGATATAAGCTTCGGCCTTCACCTTCACTGAGTCTTGTACATTATAGCAATCAGTGTTCTAAGCAATAGTTATCACAATATGTTGTTGATATCAGGAAAGTAGGTATTTACATAGTTGATAGTAATGAATAAGGATTTTATTGATATTAGCTTCTGTTGACGGCTTTGATTGTGCATTTGCCTTGTTGTTAATTAAAACTGGGCTGGGTTAGATGGAAATCTGTATAAAGTAGTGACAAGTGACTAGCTCGTCGCCTACACAATCACATACCCAAAACTTAATATACCATCAGTCCCCTTTTACGACATGCTAGGCAAAAAATACAGTTAGCTCATTCTTCTTAAGTCCCAGACCAATATGGGAACGTGTTGGTCTGTTTGATGATGGGAATGATGGGATATTATGGAATATTTTATATAGTATGGAAAAGATAGTTCGTTATTATAATCGCTAATTAAAAATGGTTTTAATTAATAGCATCAAAAAGATTTGCATCTGCATTGCCTGTATCTTACTCTTTCTTGTCAATAAAGTTCATAATTGTATACAGCTTAACGATAAGCACCGACCAACGATCTATTCGTTTGCAGAGGGCGTCCCGTTCTCGAACATCAACGCGTACAACATCCACGACGTGAGCGAGTGGCGCGACCTGAACCTCAAGTTCGTGCTGCAGGTGATGCGCGACTACCGGCTGCTGCGCGGATACACCGCACCCTTTGGCAACCAGAGGTACTGCTACTAGGACATATAATATTTATACAAATAAACATCGTCCAATCAGCGTATTGCTATATACCCATGAAATCGTTTACACAAAAATGATCTCATCTTTATTACATACCGCTATTGATTAATGGGGTATGACCTACAGTGGTACATATAACCAATCCATACGTGTTATGACCTTGAAGCGGCTAATGCTGGGCCGTCCACCCCTTAAACAGGGTAACTAAACAAACGAGTTTATGAATTTTAATTGTTTTTTATCATAATTATTTTAATCAGTAGTTTTCTTCACGTAATTCTTAATCACTGCTGTAGAATAAAGCAACACGCCTCGCATTGTTACGACACAACAATCATGCCATAAAAACACTGGTTCCCTTAACGTTGTTGATATATTTTAGTTTATCTGCAATGGAATTTCTGAAATAAAATATCCACAATGGTACAACAAAGGTCTAACCAGGTCTCATTCAAATATGACTGAAACTTTTTAATAGGTGCTAACAAAATGTGATTTTGCAAAGTTATGTCAAAAACGATCTTATTGTTATAGGTATAGGACCTAACGTTCAAATCATGCCATTTTGTGGATATCGTATTCAGAAACCCTTCACTCCAGTTTATGATCGCCCTCCGCCTGGTAGCGTCTCGGTAAAGCCCTTCCCGATTCGGTCCATCCCGCATATTAATCAGATCAAATTGACGTTTGCCGTTTGACGTCCGCAAGGTACCAGTCGATGGCGTTCATAGACGACGTGCGCGCCGGCACCGAGGACGACTTGTACTCGCGCGCGACGGGCCAGGCGGACGCCGGCGACTCCACCGAGGAGACCACGCCCGCCAGTGCCCCGCGCTGCGTCGGCGACATACTCGACTTGCTGTACAGGTCGGTCGGTCGTGGGACCTTGGAATGTCCGCTTTATGTTGTTCAATAGGGATGAGGGATGTTGACTGGCAAGCCAATTGAGATACTTTTTAAAAGGCTCTGTCAAAACGCAATCACTTTATAGTTTTTGTATGGGCTTGTCAACTCATGACATCACTAGTTTGTATGGTCAACTGACTGATTAGGCAGTTCTTGGGACATTTAAAAGCGTAGACACAATATAATTCACAATCAATAAGGTTGTGAATTAACAAATAAGGTTTTACAACATACTACATCTCTTTTTCAGATTTGATATTTCAAAATTAAATATAAATAATGTCAACATCCCTATTGTCCGTACAATACGTCACGCTTTGTTTAAGTTCCAATCCGCATCTCACCTTCCTTCTGGTTGTATAAAAGAGAAGAGGGTATTGTGCCATCGGCAAGTATACGACTGGTTTTTACCAGTTATGTTGGGTGATGTCACATGTGATAAACAACAAAACTAGGTATAAGAAAGTGTGACGTAGTATTTGAATGCTCCCAAAGTGGTGTTACGCATTGTTACACCATTCGCAGGTGGTGAGTACAGTCGGGCTTCTAGATAAATTGTAATATGCATGTACGTGTATAATATATAATATTTGTGTTGTCACTTAGTTTAATAAGCATTGAGCTTGAAACATTAATGAAAAGAAGTTATTAGCCATCATCGTTATAGTGAAGTACATACATTATTAACTAGAGATCCAAATGCTTATAAGAATGAGATTTTATACCCCATCTAGATCTCTCGTCATTCTTCGACCGGTAGTACACAAGTCACATTATATTTATTTTAAGAATTTTTTAAGTGTTATTTTGTTTCTGTTATTTGCAAATGTTTCATAGTTATCTTCTATCTATCGCTATATTCCTTTTTATTTGACTTATCTTTAACCTTTAATTTTACTTTACTTTTTACTAACAGACATTCCAATTAGATCACGATTCCAGAAGTACCTGTATTTTGGTGATGACTTATGACGAGTTGTCATAACATTTACCGTCGACTAGTGAAAAAAGCATGCACGTGTGCATATAAGGCTAACTTATCTGTTACCGTTTCTAAATGTGTATCCTATTTCGACAGGAATACAGAAAAAGAACCCGAGGCTGAGGAGAGCGGCGACAAGCAGGAACCGCGCGAAACGGCACAGGTGTGGGACGCGGGCCAGTACCTTGCCGACATGTTCCCGTCGTGCGTCGCGCTGCTGCGCCGCGCCGCGCTGTGGGACACCGACGGCGACGGCCTCATCGAGAACGGCGGCTTCCCTGACCAGACGTACGACGCGTGGGTCATGTCCGGCCCCAGGTGAGGCGCGCCGTCGACCGCCGCTGCTGACGCAACCGGGCGGGGTTGTACCCCGCGACATTTACTCGTCGCGGGTATACGTCGCACTGCGCAACAAAATGTAGGTGTAGTGTAGGTTCACTGACGTGGAACGTGTTGCTCAAGTCTGGGCCTAACTGAGTTTGAGAGTCGCTTATGTAGAAAGAAAAAAACTCCCTAGTCTGGAGTGTAAAGCGCGGATGCAAATCGTTGGTAATAGCAGCTACCCCAACTTGATCTACGATGCGTAAATCATATCTAAATCTAAGTGAACTAGCATTTCGCATCATCTTTGCTGAGACCAGCCGTGCATTTTCCATAGAATGGCGTTTAACTCTTTTTGAATGACTAAACGATTAGACCGTTTAGTCGACATTTGACAGATGATTAGATAATTAGATATATGGGCCTGATTAAGTTTATAGCTTTATGTACAGAGTGATATTGTAATAGATAAGGATATACTGCATCGCTGATATGCAGAAAGTTACACAAGGATTTTGAGCGTGTACTCTAAATTACGGCTCCAATCAACCATAATCGAATTTATTAATTTGTGTACGTAAGTCATAGTAGACCTTTGACTTACGAACACAAATTAATAAATCAATCACAAATTTATCAATTTGATATAAAGGGATATCATAACAATGACATAATAATAAAATGCATTATCATGGTTGCGATTCGCACGCGATACAATATACTTATCGGACGGTAACAGCAACAATGTTTTGTTAAATTTACGATAAAGCTTTCCGGTTCTGCATTGTGACGATAACCTATTCCGGAATACATTAATTTTGTTTTTATATTGAAATTCAATTTTAATGGGACTGTCCAATGGACTGATTAACAACCGTTAATTGACTATAAATGTTAATAGCGTAATGTTTACTGTAGGGCACCACTTTCATTAGTACTGCATAACATTTAAAACTCTTAATATCAAGGTTTTTGATTATAACAGTTTTAAAATGACAAGTGACAAAGACAAGACTCTCAGTTAAAATAAATAATAAATAAATTCAGACTACACATACATAGGCTCCGTGGTCAATTCTTTCATGCTAATCACTTTATGGCTTATTATAGCTTTATCAGCTTAATGAACTGAAGACTATTAATTGTCAGCCTAATTGTAAATATTCTTAGTTAGAGCATTTCATATGTATGGTCACCGAAGGGAAGAACGTTATTTTCAAAATTACTACTTACTCTGCTTTTTACAAGTCGAAATTTTCTATTCTATCTGAGTGATAGATATTTGATAACGACGTTTCTACGTACAGTCCTTCTTGTACATATTTTTATTTTGAGAATGATTTAGGCCTCTCTTTCCCATAGAGTACTTTGGGCATTGGCCTAGAAACCCGTGATTAAGAAAGGCCCACAAATCCCAGATTACCAATGAGTCTATAAATTTGTTACGGAAAAACACATTGATTTCTTAATGTGCCCTTAGTGGTCAAAACCGTCTTGATATAATTATCTAGCAGCCGGTCCCGGCTTAGCACGGTGACCATTTTAATTATCCCATTTTTTTCTACTAATAAATATAGCCATATGTAACTCAGGGATAATGTAGCATTTGAATGATTCCTTAAGGTACACCCGCGAAGCCTCAGTCGACGTCAAAGATGCATCGCGGAGCTTAAGTGGGTATACCCCGGCCTTTGCCATCTTGACCGGAGAGGGGTCTCATGATGCAGAGGCCCCTGGAAGTCCCGTATAACCATCTCGTCGACCCGAGGCGAGGTGTTATGCGTAACGTATTACTCCGGGTTAAAAAAAAAGCATTCTAATGGTAAAACAATTCTTGAAATCGGTCCAGTAGATTTAGAATCCTCTTTCCTCTTTTTATTATTGTAGAGGAATGGTTCCTTACGACCTCGATCGTTTCAGCGCGTACTGCGGCGGCCTCTGGCTGGCGGCGCTATCGATGGTGCGCAGCATGGCGCGCATGCTATCGCGCGCGGAGGAGGAGCGCGAGTTCGGCAAGCTGCTGGAGCAGGCGCGCCACGCCTACGAGGAGAAGCTGTGGCATGGCTCCTACTACCTGTTCGACATGCGCGCCGCCAACACCAACGTTATTATGGCTGACCAGCTCTGCGGGCAGTGGTGAGGCATGCGTTCCAAATTCAAATTCAAAATTCAAAATATCTTTATTTATTTAAAGCCTCAAAAAAGGTTTTAAGTATAAATTGTCAAGTTATACAAAGATAAGCAGCGCCCCGCGGTTTTACCCGGGTCACTCCCGTTCCTGTGGGATTATGGGGATAAAATATAGCCTATGTTGCTTGCTCATAATGTAGCTTTCCACTAGTGAAAGAATTTACGAGTAGTTTCGAAGCCTTGTCAATGCAAACAAACAATCAAATTATTCCTCTTAATAATATTAGTGTAGAAGAACATTGTGAATCTGCCATCATTTAGGAATGTTGCTTCTACCGAGAAGAAACCGGTAAGAAACTCGTTGGTTACTCTTTTCAATACCAGATCATACAAAATTATGTAATGTATCGGAGATACACTTGTTATTGTATCTACTTGGAATGGAATGTCACCTGGAAAGTACTAGTTAGCTAGGGCGTCATGTTATCATGCAATACTATCCCACAGATAACCTCCAATAGATACCGTACGTTCACCATTTTGTTCTAGGTTCAAGTCACAATTTTAGGAGGTAGGAACGGGGTGCGGGGGACGTAACACTCATTCATCTAGTGATGTCCAATTGTATTGTGCAATGTCTATAGTTTTATCGATAAATTTTATAATTTACATGTAGATTTTATAATTATTTATATTTTATATGTAGATATAAATAAATTTAATTTTTTAAGTTCTGTACCTCAAAAACGTACCTGACCATACCAAAAAAAAAACAAATGTTATTGTTTGGTGGTTGGTGTTAATGATATTTTATTCTATAGAATACTAGAATAGAATAAAGAATACTATAGAATATTGTATGGAATGCCTGGATTATATACATTGCCGGCAACACATACATTGGTAAATATAAAGAAGGCACGGCTGTTTACATTACTCGTCTTCTATCCTTCATATAGTGAAAACTATCTTCTGTAAAATGTCTCGAACAAAGACGGTGTTTTTGGGAACTCGGGAACGATCCATCACCGCGATATGTGGCATTGATCCATTTAAACTTTCTTTCAGACCCTTTGGAAATCTAAAGCAAATTGAGTTAGGACAATCTCTATTTTTTATCGACAATATCGATTCGACATACTGAAACGTACACAGTTACAGCCCTCTTGTTACGCCTGTCTATGCCAGAACGGGATAAAAATAGTGAAATGGGTAATGAAAGAAAGGGGTAGTGACAAAAGACATCAACGCGAGCTGACACTTGTCAAAAAATTTTTGCCAACTTTCAAAATGCGACCGTCGTAACTTGAGCTCCGTCTAGAATAAAATAGGTATTTATTTTACTTACCGATGAAAAGTTATGCCATCTTTTTTCAAATTTTTGATGTCCTGGAATTCTTCCCACACCATTTTACGGAACAGAAGGCCATTTTAACGTTTATTTATGCATAAATACTTATTAAATATAAATAAAAGTGTCTCAGTAAAGGCTGACGCGCAGATCTGTCTCTTGGTCGGCACTGAAGATGCGCGTGTATGGCAACTACTTATTTATGTAATAGCATAGATGCATGGGCGTACGTCAATCCTCTTAATGTGGTATCTATTTGGAGGTTATCTGTGTACTATCCAAACGGTTTGTTTGGTTACACATTTCATTATGAAATACATAATTGACGGCTAACGGTGATATGAACATGATGGTTATTGCTTGTAAATATGTAGTTTAATTTATTGCCCAAAACGCTAATCACAATTGTAGATTTATCTCACTGTCATATATAAACGTGTCGCTATTAAACATCTCAATGATTCATTCAAATAAACTCAACTCGGGCGTCATCTCGCGCAGGTTCCTGCGCGCGTCGGGCTGCACGGAGGCGGTGTTCCCGGCGGCGCACGTGCGCACGGCGCTGGGCACCATCTACGCGCACAACGTGCTGCAGTTCGCGCACGGGCGCATGGGCGCCGTAAACGGGTTCGTGGCCGGCGCGCGCGGCCGCGTCGACACCACGGCGCTGCAGAGCGAGGAGGCGTGGACCGGCGTCACCTACGGGCTCGCCGCGCTCATGATATACGAAGGTACCCGCCCGCGGTGCAGTAGGCGACACCTCGGCGCTGCGGAGCGAGGAGGCGTGGACCGGCGTCACCTACGGGCTCGCCGCGCTCATGATATACGAAGGTACCCGCCCGCGGTGCAGTAGGCGACACCTCGGCGCTGCGGAGCGAGGAGGCGTGGACCGGCGTCACCTACGGGCTCGCCGCGCTCATGATATACGAAGGTACCCGCCCGCGGTGCAGTAGGCGACACCTCGGCGCTGCGGAGCGAGAAGGCGTGGACCGGCGTCACCTACGGGCTCGCCGCGCTCATGATATACGAAGGTACCCGCCCGCGGTGCAGTAGGCGACACCTCGGCGCTGCGGAGCGAGGAGGCGTGGACCGGCGTCACCTACGGGCTCGCCGCGCTCATGATATACGAAGGTACCCGCCCGCGGTGCAGTAGGCGACACCTCGGCGCTGCGGAGCGAGGAGGCGTGGACCGGCGTCACCTACGGGCTCGCCGCGCTCATGATATACGAAGGTACCCGCCCGCGGTGCAGTAGGCGACACCTCGGCGCTGCGGAGCGAGGAGGCGTGGACCGGCGTCACCTACGGGCTCGCCGCGCTCATGATATACGAAGGTACCCGCCCGCGGTGCAGTAGGCGACACCTCGGCGCTGCGGAGCGAGGAGGCGTGGACCGGCGTCACCTACGGGCTCGCCGCGCTCATGATATACGAAGGTACCCGCCCGCGGTGCAGTAGGCGACACCTCGGCGCTGCGGAGCGAGAAGGCGTGGACCGGCGTCACCTACGGGCTCGCCGCGCTCATGATATACGAAGGTACCCGCCCGCGGTGCAGTAGGCGACACCTCGGCGCTGCGGAGCGAGGAGGCGTGGACCGGCGTCACCTACGGGCTCGCCGCGCTCATGATATACGAAGGTACCCGCCCGCGGTGCAGTAGGCGACACCTCGGCGCTGCGGAGCGAGGAGGCGTGGACCGGCGTCACCTACGGGCTCGCCGCGCTCATGATATACGAAGGTACCCGCCCGCGGTGCAGTAGGCGACACCTCGGCGCTGCGGAGCGAGGAGGCGTGGACCGGCGTCACCTACGGGCTCGCCGCGCTCATGATATACGAAGGTACCCGCCCGCGGTGCAGTAGGCGACACCTCGGCGCTGCGGAGCGAGAAAGCGTGGACCGGCACAAATTATAAATTATACGATAAACATTGAACACCTGAAACCGACGCCTTTATTATTTTATCTATTTTGTGCCGTTAGCTATGCAATTTAAAGTGTAATCTGGGTTGTCGACTTATTAACTGATATGGTGTTGTTTGTCGATGTTTATAAATGAAACTAAGTTTGATACTTAAAATATATTTCTCCGATATTTTACTTGACTATATTTAGTTCATATGTGGTACAAGTTCACGTTCAGACCTAATTGCTATATATAGGGTAAAAGATTATAACCTTTCATGTTTCTAAATACTCTACTTCTCCCCAATGACTGAGCGCGTCTTTCATACGTCGCCTGAGTGACGTACCGTGGGATCGATCGAGCACGGAATACCATAGCCTCTATTTTTTGACCTAAGGGTGTTAACACGTCGCCAACAAAGTAATTTTATGATTCTCACAACAGGAATGCACGAGGAAGCGTTCGCAACCGCGGGCGGGCTGCACAAGACGCTTGTCCAAATGGGGCTATCGTTCGAGACGCCCGAGGCGCTGTACGAGAACGGCCACCACCGCTCCATCGCGTACATGCGCCCGCTCGCCGTCTGGGGCATGTACCAGGCGCTGCTGGCGCGCCCGCCCGCCGCGCCCGCCCCCGCCCCCCGCGCCAACGGACAGCTGCCCGCCAAAGACAACCATCGCTTATAGTGACTACCGACTTTTAGTCGCAGCGACGCCGTCTGTACCATAGTAGTTATGCTTATCTCTGTTTCTTTAATTCATGTTCGATTTCCGTGTCATGTAAGATGATTTCTAGCCACGGCCGAAGCGGACGCCGCCTAATCGGTCATAGCGCAGTCGTCGGCCGAAACCGAAAATTTTTATTTAAAAAAGTTACCAGTTGAATACTGATGGTTTAGAATCTTAGTATGTTAATTGAAATATAAATGATTGTGAATCTTCTCGTTTGATTTGGCCGAAGGTGATATTATAAAGCCGCTGAAGCTGAAGCCCTGAGCTCCGATGGACACGTCGATCCAAAAATTCAATAAAATAGCTTATTCGGAACAGTTCTGTGCGTGTTTCCCCCTACTCAATTAAAAAAGAGAAGCAACGGCTGCTATAAGATTTCAAATTTAAAACAGAAACATTTTGTACGTTCGCTACTTGAACCTTACTTCCGAAAATCTATTTATTAACATTGTTAACTTTGTTTTGTGACGAAATTATAGCAATATCATAGTAATTATTTCTGCGACTTAAAAATTTTACTCGTCAAATATGTATTTAATAACTACTTAGGGTATAAGAACTTCTGTCGTTTACCATTGAATGGTCAAATTAAATTTACAATAAAAAATTATGACGGAAAATTGATCCAGTGTATAAGCGCCGTGATAGGCAAATATTAATATAATTGGACAATTTAATGTAAGAATACTGCAAAACAATATGTATTGTGATATTTTATGCTAATGAAAAAGCAGTTTTTTTGTGATTTTCACACATTTATCTATTATTTAATTTTTATTTACTTAGGTACCAATTGTTATACCAATGAAATTGCAACGAGAGTATTGTATTAGTTACTATTTAACTTATTTTGATAATTATGACGAAAAATATTATTGTAATGTAATTATCTGTGTGTTGTTTGTTTTAAATAACAATTTAATATTGTTTATTATTATTTTTTAACTCGTGTACCAATTTCAAGCACGAAATAACTAATTAAGTAGCGTTTTATCCACTTGGTGGCTTAAATATACAATAGTATGAGAGATAGTAGATGCCAAATGATTGAAGTCATAATTTTTGTATTTATTTTTTATTTCGGAATATGTACGTACATATAAATGCATTTTGGAACACGTTAATAAAAAATATGAAAAAGAACTTGTTCTTAATGTTTTTTTACTTTTACCTAAGTTTGCTACAATACTTAAATCTACAATTAAACTAGGGGTATATTTTGTACTATTGTAAATTAAATACGTATATTGGTATGCAATTAGAAATAATAAGAATAAATAAAATGTAAAGTCATTGCTATGTACAAAATATTTACATCAAATGTGTTTCAGTCTTCAATAGGTTGTTGTCTGTTAACGAAGTTTCCACTCCTTTTGGATTGTTATTCTGGTTAAATTTTACATTCTATCGCAAAGTAGATAATAAAAGATGCTTTTGGTTAAATGCGTGAAATAGATATGAAGGCCTTTTTACCTAAAAGATATTACAATACTACTTACTACTAGTTCATGAAAATCTACCATAGCAGAGATTTGGATATATACATGTATAAACTGTACAGGCCCTCATTTTGAAAGTAACCACAAGCAATATCAATCATATTAAACAATTATTACATTACTAGCTTCTGCCCGCGGCTTTGCTCGCGTGGTACATCGATGAAACATAGCTTATATGTTAATCGGGTGTTAGAACTATATAATTCTAAAGTTTCATTAAAATCCATTCAGTAGGTTTTTTGGGAAAGAGTAACAAACATCCATCCATACATACCTACAAACTTTCGCATTTATAATATTAGTAGGATTTATAGGTAAATTGTCGAAAATATCTTTTATTTTTTTTATCAGATAAAAAATCTAATTTTTTTATCTTTTATCAGATTTATACAATGCTTGGAAATAACATAGTTTTATTGAAGAAAAGTTCTTCCGATTATCACTCTCATTGCGGGATAATTCCATATTTTCTTATTACAGCCAATTTCTGCTTAATAGGGCCACCAATAGGAAGTTTTTCAATTTCTACAGTAAACATGTTTTTAGGAAAACGCCAAACAATAGTATCTGTAGTAGGAAATTATAATTAAGGATTCTGAAATTGTTTCAGTGTTGTTACAATTATAAAATTTTGTTGAAAAATACCCAGATTCGGATTCAGCGTTTCAAGAGTTTGAAAAAACATGTACTATTGTGAAATCAAAATTACCCTCCACTTTCTGTGTGCAAACACCATAAGACTGAATTAGTAGTGGCGTGGCGTCGACTAGGTGTGCGTGGCGGACACGTTAATGTACATGTGCGGGTCGCGCGGGAAGCGCATGCGCAGGTGCGTGGCGCGCGCCTCGTCGTCCAGCCGCTCGCGCGACGCCGACGTGGATCGCTCCTCGATCGTCGCCATGGGCTGTCCGCTGCAGGGAAACAACATACTTTAGCTACATACGACATTTACAGACGTACTTGCGATAAACGCGGTGAAGTGCAGGAGCATGAATATTTTATATTGGGGACTGTCATCGTATCGTCATTAGATTCTAACTAGAAATCTACCTACCCTTATTTCCTTAATTTATTTTATGAAATTTCGTAGAATAAGGGTAAATTAATCGTAGTAAAACTGAATTCACATATTGACTGCCTTCATAGTTCAGGAATTAGGATTTTTACAGTAGAACAATAAAATGTGTGCATCTGGATTGAGGGCCCAAATTATAAAACTTTGCAAAACAAAATAAGATTTACATGGAATTTAGTTAAAATTTAGTAAAACTTAGGGTAATATGCCATACATTTCTTAAACACGAAATAAAGCTGTTATAATGAAATAGCTAGGGCTCTCAATCCTGATGCCTGCATCAATGACATAGCCTGAATCTCAGAAAGTACTGCCTCTGGGCTGATAATTTTTATTTAAGGTTTTAGTTAAGAAATTCTTACAATTCTTAAGAAATCCTCAAATATGTAGAATACGCTATTACAGAGTTATTGCGGTTTAACAAGGGCCCTCAGTTCATAAATGTTTGTACTGAGGAATCAACAGAACATGGATTTGTCTAAAGAAATACTTAAATACGACTATAATATATTTTACTTAAGCACGTCTGTAAATTAGTAAAAAAGAAATAGTGACGAACAAGTTAATAGTTAAAATGTAAATAGAATTTGAATTTTCCTAAAACGTCAGAACTGAGGGCCCAATATTTTCTGCAGTATTGACTAGGATAAGCCTTCTACGCTACCGCACATTATGGTAAGTATTTTAACCAATTTTTAATTGAAATCTAACAAAGCGTCTAGTCTTCTAAATGTTATACTTTAAGAGAAAATTGATTTAAAAAATATATATGAGAAAAATTCTGTAGGGTGACCATAATTTTCTAAGTATAAAAAAAGTGTTCGACGTGTTCTTGTAGTATTTCGTAAAGCGCAGATAGAGAATTATATAATTATATACGACTAGCAGTGCTGTGCCCGCACCTACGTATCGTGAAAAAGTAACATAAAACGTATCGATAATCAATGAAATATTAAACGTAGGTAATTGAATTAACACATTATTGATAATTAATATATTTATAAATATTAGCTTCAATAAACTCTATATAGCTAAAATAAAACAAAGTAATCGACCAGTAGTCATCGTATTTATGAACTGTATCATCAGAGAATAAATGATATAGGTAATAAACAAAAATAAATGATGTTAATTTAATTAGTTAAAACAAAATAGAGTTAAATATAAAAACTTACCTATTTCACACACCTAATCGAATCGTAACTTATAGTAGTCTGTTTTTTATGATAAAACAAAATTCATATACAAATTCAATGGCCTGATAAACAACACAAATATTACTAAAGAACTAAAATCATAATAATACGAAAAAAGGCGATGATAGCCCTACCAAAAACGTTATTCTTCAAAATTTGAATCAGCCAAAACATATGAAAGAGTGTGTATATAAATTGATTGTTATCTACTTTTCTCAAATCTAAGCATTAAATCGTCATAACAGATCGTGTGGCTGTCCACAACACCATGTCCCTTGTAATGATCAAGACTAACCGCGGCGACAAATTCAGTAAAACCTAATAAATTAAAACATTTTCCTTTTACATTTATTGTTTCGGGTATGTCTTTTAAATTAACTTTATCTGTTCCGTTTAAATCAAATGAGATTAAATTAGAAAGTTCGTAATTTGAATTCGCCTGACCTTTACATGACACACAGGTGCTAATTTCATCCCCAATACAAATTGTATATTATATATGCTGATTAGTCTAAAAAAAGTAACAAAATCATATCTACCCTACAGAATTTTTCTCATATATAATTTTAAATCAATTTTCTCTTAAAGTATAACATTTAGAAGACTAGACGCTTTGTTAGATTTCAATTAAAAATTGGTTAAAATACTTACCATAATGTGCGGTAGCGTAGAAGGCTTATCCTAGTCAATACTGCAGAAAATATTGGGCCCTCAGTTCTGACGTTTTAGGAAAATTCAAATTCTATTTACATTTTAACTATTAACTTGTTCGTCACTATTTCTTTTTTACTAATTTACAGACGTGCTTAAGTAAAATATATTATAGTCGTATTTAAGTATTTCTTTAGACAAATCCATGTTCTGTTGATTCCTCAGTACAAACATTTATGAACTGAGGGCCCTTGTTAAACCGCAATAACTCTGTAATAGCGTATTCTACATATTTGAGGATTTCTTAAGAATTGTAAGAATTTCTTAACTAAAACCTTAAATAAAAATTATCAGCCCAGAGGCAGTACTTTCTGAGATTCAGGCTATGTCATTGATGCAGGCATCAGGATTGAGAGCCCTAGCTATTTCATTATAACAGCTTTATTTCGCGTTTAAGAAATGTATGGCATTTTACCCTAAGTTTTACCAAATTTTAACTAAATTCCATGTAAATCTTATTTTGTTTTGCAAAGATTTAAAATTTGGGCCCTCAATCCAGATGCACACCAATAAAATATGTAGGTACCTATATATGTACATGCTCAAAATTATGTAATGTTGAGGGCGATGGCTTTCTTAAAAGCTGTTCATTTGCTTTTACTGTGCTATCCTAGTACCGTGATAAATTGATAATGGAATCTTTTCACCTTCAAAAATACTATTTCACTAGACGGGCGTAAATTATGCAGAATTTCTTGTTATTTTTCCTAGTCCATACTAATCCTCTAATCTTACACTTTTTTCAGTTATAGCCTTGATAGACGCCTGTTACCGAGCGATGTTGTGGTTAAACCTACCGTAAATCGTGTTTGGGGTGCCCGAAAGTGGTGAACTGTGGGCAGCCGTTGAGCGGGCGCGGCGGCGGCGGGATGAGGTAGTCGTCCAGCCGGCCCTCGCCGTCGCACGCAGAGTGCATCGTCAGCGTGCTAGATGATATCTGCAACAGTGCACCATTGGTGAGTTAACGTTTAATATCCTAACTAATATTAATAAATGCGAATGAATTGTTATTTTAAAAATTGTTTTACCAATGGAAATTTACATTTTTAGCGAGCAACGTAGGCTGTATTTTATTCTTGTAATCCCACGGGAACAGGTTCTAAGCGGTTAAAAATTATAGGGCGCTGCTAGTATAATACCTATATTGATGTATAATTTGTCCTCATATAAGGCCGGGGAGCGGGCGGTTTAATAAATGCAAATAGTACTTACGATAGATCTTGCCTTTTCATCCATCTCAGACTGTACGCTATTTGTCTCGGCTACACTTCCACCGCTGACGGTACTCAGGCGACCAGATGATGAAGAACCTAAGAATATTTTAGAATGAGTTAGATTTTCGGCAAACATATTATGTTTGTAAAAAGTAAAAATATGTAAATTGAACATACTGTCGCTCATGCTGCTATTTGGCCTCGTGCTTCCGTTGCGTTTCTCTATGCTTCCATTGACATCATGATCTAAAACAATAAAAAAGTTAGCCAAATCTTTCTTATTATATCTACAAACAACTCATTGAACAAGCTTTAATGTGATTGATTACGAGTACAATAACTCACGTTTGTTTTTGCTCTTAGAGAACATTTTCTTTACTCTCTCGAAGGGAGTGGGTCTCTTCAAGTTATCTTTGATCTTCTGCTGTATTTTATCGTACTCCTCTCTCATCTTGTTCAATTGCTCTTGTTTTTCCTTCAAAGACTGTTGCGTCTCGTTTCGGTTTCTCCACTCCATCACTAATTTCTCTACTTCTGATATGCTGAACACATTGTTCTTGAAATCATTGATTATTTCTGCTAACTCCTCTTGTCCTGTCAACGGGCAGATTTCTTTCCCTGATTTAACGCTGCCACTGCAACGGATATCTTTGGCATTCAAGTTTATTTGGCTTATATCGCTAGTAGGGGTTTCAATGTTAAAAGTTTTGGATTCCTCGGTGGGAGAATACAGGAATATGTCAGATTGCTGCGGAATCAGCCGGGAGCTATTCGCGTACAAGTTGTTGGGTCGGAATTTGGGACTTTCTACTTTGATATTGGAAGGTTGAACTAGATAATCGTGTTCGATCGCTTGCTGGATCCTGTCGGCTGTGTCGTCGCGGAAGGGCAGTTCGTTTTGGTAAAATTGCTCCTTTACTTTTGGTAACTTTAAGGTTGGTCGTTTCTTCTCCTCTTTCGTTTGCTCTAAGGTCTTTTCTAAGTTCTGCGTGCAGGCCTCGCTAAATGGGTCGCTGGAAGGTTCAGCATCGTTCTGTGGGGCCTCTTCGCGGATGGGCGAGTCGACTGTATCACATGACTCCACGATGCGCAGCTCTTCATTTTGCTTCGATTCGTCTTGGCTTTCTTCTTTATCGTTATCTGACATGTTTTTTAAGTAATAGTACATGTTAGAGAACTCATTGATTTTCTGAAAAGAAAACGCAATTGTTAGTATTATTAATTCATCTGGTGTAGAATATAACAAAGCAGCTATTAACTGACGATGGTAAAACAGTGTGAAAACAGTTTACCATTATCATATTTCAAATACGGCATAATACAATACTAATGAGTACTTTAAACCTTTGTAATAGAGGTATAACGCTATACAAAAATCCCGGAAAAACCTACCAGATGGTCCGAAAGGACATCAGCCAAGCGGTAATGCTTGTGATCCCTAGCGAGATCGGCCGGGGTACGATGCCTCACGTTGCGCAGGGCTACCGCGGCGCCTCCCCCGGGGCACTCCAGCAGTTGCCAACAGACTCGTTCGAGGCCGAAACGGGCGGCCCAGTGCAATAAAGTTGGGTACTCCTCGCCGCCTAGAGAAGTATTAGGAACTAGTATCATTTGTGCTTTGAAATTTATCCAAAAATTCTAATATGGGCCTATGGAAAACTAATGGGTGAATGTATATACATCAACCTAAATAATAAACTGTGCATTTAATAATGTTATAAACATAAAAAGGAATGCTGGGGATCATTAAGGAATAAGGAAAAAATATATTATAATGATTATGACTGATAGTTGTTTGAATATTCATGTCACGTTTCTGGCATGATCGTCAATCACATCATTAAACAGATTGTTTAGTGAATGATTCAACAGAATTACAATGATATGATTACACGACATAAACATTGAACAACAGAGCTATGTTCTTAAGAAGTATAATGTATAGTTCCCATAGTCACAGTGCGTATTTATTGAATTAATACCAAGTAGCACATAGATTCTGTACAGGCCACCTTGAAATACATTGCTCTTGAGTTGGTGTTAACAGCTCTGCTATAGGTTACCAATATTGCTCTTAAAATATACAGACTGAGATACTTCACATAAGTTTTCATACTTATTGTTTTAATGGCATTAAAGTGCATTATGTCGGAGTTGTAAGGGTTCATAATGCTATTTTTCAACGGTGTACTACATCAGTGTACATCTCATCTCATCTGTTTTTGAAAAAGACTCACCGAGATTGTTTGGTACTTTAGGTCGATTGGTTCGGACCAAACGAATTTTATGCGGACGCAAATTTACTACTATATTAGGACTGAATACTTACTAGATACATCTGCTTTGGGGTTGAATTGCTCGTTAGAGGCTAGCAGGTTGAAGTGCGGCGGAATGTTCTTCTGGAACGCGTTCAGCATCCAGCTGTCCAGCTGCTCTTTGCTTGTTGTCTTGAAGCCGAGGGTCTGTGATAAAACAATGGGATTACTTCTACTTCTACTCTGCCGTACTTTTTACATGTATTTCGAAAAAAAAAAAGTTTTTCTTTTTAATTGCGTCGAAAATGCTATGCTTTCGTTCAATGTTGTCTTTTTGCGACGGAATATTCTGACGTTTGTTGTATTCAAATTACATTCAAAGGATGTCCGTTTATATTAACTTAAAAACAAGTATTCTTGCAATTGTTACATATGTACAAGGTCTGGACCAGGCACATCGATTAAGGCTATTGTCGATATTTTATTTCGGCAAATCACCCTCATGATATATAATTCGCTATTCTTCGACTGGAATTGTATTGTAGTATGTAATTACCTCTTCGTTGGTCGGTGCATCGACCGTCTCAGAATGAGTCACGATCCTCAGCACTGAGGGTACGACAAGAAAGAGATGTAATTACCTGGCACATAAACTCCAAGGGATGGTCTGAAGCTCGCAGCAGCTGGTCCAGCTCTCGGAGACGGCTCTCGCACTTGATCTGGCGGCGGCCGAGTGACTGGCCGTTCTTGCTCACGCGCACCCACACCAGCATAGACACTTCCAGGCAGGATTCTGTACCAAATACCATATTTTATTACTCCTTTTAGATATCACGGAAGTGTTACCTTCCCGGTCCTTTGGAAGGCTTGCATAGGGGCACAGGCCCAACATGTAGAGGCCCCTTGAGACGTTTTAATATGAGTGTGTGATGGAGTACACCAGCCGGATCTTACTTCTGAGTATACCGACATTTATTGGTCCTTTTATTTATTAATTCACAGTATAAGCATTGACGTATTTATGCCGTTTGAGGCCAGCCCATGAATGCCGTTTTAAAAAGGTAGAGTTCTATAATTTAAATTACTTATGTTATAAATGTGAAAGCTTATATGTTAAAATATCTTTCTTAAATTCTCAAATAATAATAGTTTTAGACAAACTACGTTTTTAAATTCAGGTTGTTTCAGTTAGATTCAGTGTTTATTAATACTTAATATATATCAATCAATTAATTGGTATCTAATAATAAAATATCACAACAAGCTGATCTTATTTTCATAGATTTGTTTTAGTACGAATGGATCCAATCATATTTTTATTGCCACTTACTATGTAGTATCTGAAATATGAGGAAATTATACCATGTATGTATTTACAAACCTATTACACGTTTTGGATAGGCAGAAATCATTTAAAACATGAAAATTTATGTTGTCATTCCGAATACGACAAAAATGTCTTCCATTTATAAAAATCCTATCTTCGTGACTTTCATTTGTCATGTCTGGCGAAAAGTGTCCCTTTGACTTATTGACGTCAAAGTATGTTTTTGGAACAACCGTTCGTAGGCATTCTATTTCGATGTTAGTGCCTACTTACTATAAATACATGTTGTACTATTTTGTGATAACCGTTTCCAAAGAAAACAGACACGGACTAATTTGTCATCGTGTTTACAAATGTTTTCTATTTGTTATATAAATAGTTGAGTATTGAAACACGCTTCTCAAGATATTATTTCATCATATAGACTATAGTCGACAGGAAATTCATCCCCATATCTACTTTTGACCCGTACGTAGACACTTCCTCCCACCTACATTCCGGATGTGCTACGTACTCCCTAGAGGTGATCTCTCCAGAGACTAGTACGAGGATGAATTCTTCAAAAAAGGAGTGAATTAATTTTAACGTGCTAATTTGTGTCATAAGCTTTTGTTCGACTATGATAACCACTTAATACCAATAGATGGGGCTATCAACGAAAACGACATGATTTTTATTTCATTAAAAATTGCTACTTACCAGGTATATCGAATTGCAGCGTGTAAGGATTCCTCTTCTTAAAGGTGGGTATCTGTATGACCTCGCCCTTTTTGTCCACCATTATCTTAATGCTGTCTTCCTCTCTAATGGGGTCGTTTAGGAGCGCTATCACCCGGCTCTGGCCCTGGACACCAAACGCGATAATTCAACACACGTCGTAATGAATTCCTTGTTTTGATGTAGGCGGGTATCGATAAGAATGTCGCTAACGAATTTTTGAAACATGCGTTAAGATATTGTTTAAGCGGAAAAAAAACAACCGTTCTTTGTCGCGTTTCAAAATCGCATCATATATTTACAGTATTCCATGTAAAGCTAATTATACATCAATTGTATGCTCTATTCTTTGTATTAGAATAGAACTAGGTGTCTGACTGACCATTTATATTTATTAGGGTCTACAATGCAACAATTATTATGCTATTGTTATGAACGTTATGCAGAACTTGTTTGGCGTCATTTAATTTTCAATCCATGTTGAACATTTAACTGCATTTGAATCAAAGTGAAGCCTAATTCAGAACTGTAATTTGTATCAATCAATAATACGCGTAAGGAATTGATTGAGAGAACGACTTGCACTTTGTCGATTTTATACTCTTATTGTAAAATATAGGCAATTTCATTACAATACCAAGGCAATTTCTATAGCAATCTATAGCGAGTAATATGACGGGTAAAGCGTCTTTAAATGACGAAATTAATGTCGCACTTACAATTTTAACTTTCTTGGGTACGATGGAGAAGCTAGTCCTATCTGTGGCAGTGTCCTTACAGTCCTTAGTGCGTAGGATACCGACGGCAGCGGTCAGGAACGTGTCCACGAAAGAGGTGTCCTTCTCGCGGACGCTCATCATCTGCCATTGGTCGATAGTCGGGTAATCTAAACGAGATATTAGATGCAAATTAAACTTCTACTAGCATTGTGTGATGAGTGATCTCTAAATCATTTAGTCTCAAGTAACCGAAAAATATACCTAAACTATCGCTGAAAATTATTTCGGTTTTGTCTTATCGTATTCAATTAATTGTTTGTTCACATATTTTTTTTAATTTTTTTATTTTTACTTTGTGAAAGCTGCAAGATATCAGGATGTATTGTAATATCCGTGCGATCATTCAACAGATGCTTGGTCGGAGCGGTAAAAAATGTCGCGTTCTTCCTGTCTCATTTCCGCGTCCCGTTTTTTGTTATCTCAAACATACCTTCACAGTGGTTTGCCACGATGTGGTTCTTCTCGACGCCGAGGAGCATAACCAGCACCTTGTCCGATTTGAAGAGGCCTTCGTGGTCCCCATCTTTCTTCAAGTCTGTCATTTTGGTAGCCAGGTTTGGACACAGGATCACTATCTGTAGCTGGGCTTTTGCTAGTTTCTCTAATTTATCTTGTGAGTCGCACGACATTAGCTCTTCTGCTGTGACTGGCGTTACTCTACAGTAAACAAAACAAAGCAAAAATCAGATGTTGCAACAACATATTACGTACAAGAAATAACCCTCGTCATGGTGAATAGACGTGAAAATATTTATTGTGTTAACTGGCTTATCGGAACATATACGAAAATAGAATACTAACAGTGAAAACACAATTAACGGTGATGGAAACACGAACATGATAAAATAGTTTATTTCTAACGAAAGCAAAAGCTTTTGTGAGTAACCGAAATAAATTATGAATTTAAGCAAAAACAAATCCAGATATATTCCAAAAATACGGCGTCAATACATTTATTGAGCAGATGAGACAAGTAAATGAGAAATACTTCCAAAGAAATCTTCTTTATAAAATCACATCATTCGTGAAAATTTTCATTTTCTCGAAACGTTATGATTTGTTTCATAGAATTTATTACTGGAAGATTGCCAATTACAAATCTCTTAACGGTTCGTATGAAAACACTATGAGCTTTCTATTACCTTCTGTAATCTTCACTAACATCATGAATGAAACTAATAAAACAAATTAGTCTCGGAAATAACAAAACTAATAACATAAGTTGTTCTTTGTGTCTGTCTGTTGTATTAGCGATCGTGAGAGATATTGTGTATTTTGTGAGCCAATGGTCGGACGGGTATTTCATTTATATCTTTGTGAGACTATCGGAGAATATAAAATTACCTATAATGGTGCCTAGCTCGCTGCGACATTATCTTGTCGAAGCTCGCGACGAGGTAATCGGACCACAGCGCGCTCTCGGGGGACGCCGAGCTCCACAATATTGCTATGTCTTCCATTTCTGTAACAATAATGCAATGTTAGCACAAACACTAAACCCGAGTACGGAAAAGTTGCGCTCTAAAAGGTATATACTTAAAAAAAGAGGGAATGCCTTTTTTACTCGGTCAAAATGAGTTTTTCGTCATATGTACCCAGAATAAGATATAATGACGAATTGACTGTACCACATTCACTAAACTGGATAGCTACTTATGCGGTACAATAGAACACATGACTACAATATATTCAAAAAGGAATATAAACAAAATATTCCTCTTTGGCTTAATTTTGAAGTATGTTCGGACAAAGTCGGATGCAAAAGTTAACAACTTTTGCATCCGACTTTGTCCAATTAAAACATTATACCTAACATGCTTGCAGAGACTAAGATAGCATGTAAGTATTAAATTTCAAACGCAACGAATATTTCAATCAGAAGACGTGTCCGAATAAAGATTAATACGTAAGACTGAAAGGATGTGTTGTCAAGGGGTATAATCAAGACATGAACGATGTCGTTCACTTGATATCGGATAAGGGTCATTGCCTGGGCGGTGGACATGGAGTTAGCACTCGTATGTAAGCACATACACACTTCAGCATATTACTAATGTTCTTTTTATGAATATTTGTTTATTTAATGTCATATTGGTGTTGTAGAGAAATAGAAATAGAAATATCTTTATTCATGTAGGCTCCACAAAAACACTTATGGATAGTCAAAGTCAAAGTCAAAGTCAAAATATTCTTTATTTATATAGGTTTCAAGGAAACACGTATAAATCGTCAAATACAGGTAAAGCCACAGCTATATGATTCTACCACCGGTTCGGATAGTCATAATAATACAAAAAAAAAATATTTTACCGCCACTACTGTACTACGAATACCAACTTAACAGGTCAAAGTTAAATATAAAAGAAAGATAAGTTGCTGTAATTAAAATCGACATGTAGGTAAAGCTTTCCACTTTAACCGGCGTTATTATAGTAAATTACTCATAAGGCACTCGAAGTCAATTAATTTAACTGTAGCCAATGACTAACAAGTGTAATGCGTTTAAAATTAGATACCAGCTTAGAAACATGTATGGAATTTCCACGCCACGTGCGTTATGTTTAACGTAAGTAAAAATGCAGTCCTTCTTGGTAAAAGGTTATACATACGTCCCAAAAACACACTTCCATATATTTCCTTCGTGGCATACGTGAACGAAAACATACGCGGGCCGTAAATTTTTTATTGCAGCTACGCAACGCATACGCAGGGCTGCTTACAAAATATGCTATGCACCGCGCGCGCCGGAAACTCATACGGATTTATACTTACCCACCTCTGCCGCCAAATGAAGACCCGACTAAATGTAATATCCGTTTCCTAAATAGACAAACGTCTATGGCGTCGCCCGGAATAACTATGCCCGATTAGATGCAACCGGCGCGGGCGCTTCTTGAATACGAGGCTAAATTGTTGTCATGTGCAGTTATTGTGTCAGTTTCTGTGTTGGCGGGAAGTAATACGTTAGTTATGGATACATTTTACGATTACGTACTAACCGAAACTACTCCATTTATCTCAGCTTTATCTATAACATAGTACTAACTCATTCAAGAAGTTATTATCTCGTTTTCTTTATTAGATTCTATGGTCAATAAATGCCGTTGGTCTGAAACATAAGAGTATCTTGTGGATCCCAAACTAAGTTAATAAAACACTACTCGCTGTCTATTTTTAAGTTTAAACTTTAAACAACTGGCCACAGGTACTGTAAAACTATAAATAAAAGCCCTGCCCTTGTTATGGTTGGTTCAGTTTTAAATGTCGGGTTATGTTCTAAGAGGGTTAAGTTAACTCAATCCAGCTTAAGCGGAGCAGGGTCCTCTAACAAGGTACGCTTGGAACTATTTTTATCAGGTAAATGATTTACGTGAAGCGCAAACTACACTAACTGTGTTAAAATGTTTAGGGTGCGAGCTCCATAAGCGGAGATACTTTTCTTAATAACTCTGTGGGTACCTGTACCTTGTCCTTTATTACTTACTCCTTTTTTTATTTTATTTTAGTGGTATTAAATATTCGAAGTGAAAGTAAAATAGTCAAAATTGGTTCTTACATGCTTATTTACTAATTAATGTTAAGACCGGGGGAAAATACATATCGATAATTTGTTAATTGAGGCTTTCTGTGTTCTAATATAGCAAATGAAAGTGATGGGCATATCCCCGATCTTCCAGGCTGAGTGAATTTTGAGAAGTCCCTTTCCTCAATTGACTTAGTATTGATCTCCCCGCTTCGGTTTACGCTCTACAATGCCATGGTGATCGTATTAAGAGTTTCAAATTTTCGAGACAATCGATCACTCCACGCGAACTTTACCGGAACAAACGCTTAATTTCTTGTGTAGTAAAGACCAAATCCGCATTCCCGGAAACCCTATTGACCCGGCAGCCTTATTTGGGACGAGCCCGAACAATGTTTCATCGCGGCGGTTTTCGGTTCGATGGCTGTCTCTTTGATGTGCCGGCTGAAATATTGCGCACTCGTATAGCGGCCTCCACCATAGGGATGGGGATTATTTTTATTTATGGTTGATTTTTATATCAATTCGAATCGGGGCCTGAAGAATCGATTTTCAAAAAGATATGAAAATCAATTTTAAAGTCATGAAATAGACTTACCCAAAGCTGAAATTTTTTGATGTAGTTTATTAAAAAGAAAACCTCACATTAGAGAACAAAATGCAGATGGACCGCTCGGAACAAAGATGTAAGGCAAGAATTAAGCTATGAGTGCGTAACACACTGTAGGAACATCGTATCCTAGTGTGCGTGTAAGTTTGCCAGGGTAATAAAAAAAGTCCCACTGTTTTTTGTGTTTAATGCTCGAGTAGTATAATATTGGTTGGTATTGTAACATGTATTTAATTATTTATATTTTACATTTAAATAAACATCTAAAATAAAATGTATGAAATCTAAAACTTTGTAATTATAATTGACATACAAAACATGCAATCTTAGCAGCCTTTATTTTGCACCAATTTCTTGAAATATTGCCTTTTGGCATCTATACATGAGACTCATACTAGCAGCACCCCGCGGTTTCACCCGTGTAGTTCCCGTTCGGGGGAATAAGGGGATAAAATATATACCTAGTAGTATATTCGTTACATACATACAAATAATCTTTCATCTTTATAATAATAGTGTAGATTACGAGTATTTGCATATTACCTTACTTCAAGGAAAATACTTCAATGTAACCTAGCAACACTACCCAAATTTCATTGAAGTTTTGTGTTCCAAGTAATGAGTAACAAATAACACGGAAATATAATATCAAAATATTTAGATAATAATTACTTAACTATGCAACGGTACTCCGTTTTCTCGTTTTAATTTTTGGAACAATTTTTACAATTTTTAAACACATAAGACGGCATTTTTAAGAAATAATTAAAAACACAGACGTGACGTACTGTCAACGCAACGTTTTGGTTCGAACTGTCTAGAGTTTGTATTTGCTTTCAATTTTGTATTTGCTTTCCCGGTCGCACTCGTGCCTGTGACGGGTCTATCTGCTTTTTGTTCTCTAATCTGAGATTTCTACATAAAATGTAAAACAGCTAAAGAGATCGTATTTCAGTGATCGATTCCTTAGATTAAGACATACCTGTACATCGAAACTTTATAACCCTCTAATAATTGACAAGCTCGATGGCGCATGCAGTAGTGACCCTGCCCCATGCGCCAAGAGTTGTGGGTGCGATCCCCACCCAGGACAAACATTCGTGTGATGAATACTTGTGTTTGTTCTATGTCTGGGTGTTAATATCCAATATTTAAGTATATATTTGTAATACCACTGTTGATTTTGATATCCGTAACACAAGTGCTCAAGCTACTTACCTCGGAGTCAGATCAATGTATGTGATGTAGACGGATAAAAAAAAAATTGCTAAAAAATAGTTCGATTCGTCAATGAATCGATTTTAATCGCCATCACTATAACTCGAACTGGTAACTTACTGACCCGCCCTCAGGGAACGTAGCGAAATGATGCCTATTGTTTGCCTACCTATCTGTATACAATACCAGTTACAAGTTATATCTGTATGGCGCAACTGACGAATAAATTGAATTCAGCATTCAGGCGGGCTTATGGCGTACGAGTTTCTTTTTTCTTACTGAAATCGACACCTTTGGTGGTATGTCGGGTTTCTAGATAGCCGCTCCGGGCGATTTGACAAAATCCTCGAAAACCTCTGCCCCTGACTACGGACTCTTAGTCTTTTAGTCGCAATGTAGATACTAGAGTCCAGTAATTCACTGAACTGTAAATGCGAGTCCTTATGCCATCCAATAATTGCAACAGCAATCCACGTTCTATTAAAAAGGGAATATAATGCCACATTCGATGAATGCTAAAAGTTGCACAAGGAAAACTATGAAATCGCAGGGTAATTTACCGAGTTAGAGTATAATTGAGTTTCGAAAACGTTGAAAAATATAAATTGTTAGTCCAAAATACATTAGCAATATTTTAGTAACATAATATATACTAAAGGACTGAGCGCCGATTTAAAAGCTTTTTCGCATTAAGTTCGCCGTTATAGTGTCTCAAAGCTATAACTTAAATATGTTACGGTCATGTAAACGAACATACTAGCCGTTGTTACGTGAACTAAGTTATTTTAGAGTTGCATAGAAATTATTGTTTCATGATACTTTCATTGTTATTGTAGCTAAATTATTTGGTTTTTAATATGCATATTATAATAACTATTAAATTAGATAAATTTGTGCTTACGTACCAATCACATCTACTTCCTACATACATTTTCTAATATCTAAGAATTTTATAAAAATACCGGTGACCAGATGACTTGCGTGTTCTCCGCCAAATACAAAAGAACAGACGTGAAAAAAAGCATTGATTTCATAAGATGATTCCTTGTTTATAATTATGAACGGCTTGATTCATCCCAGGCCTCACTATACCTACAGTGAGTAATTTTAGGAGAAAAATACAACACGTCGTGTTGTAAATAGGGCATGCCCGGGACCGGCGTACCTACTCAGAGTTAAGACAACATTTCTAAGAATTAAAACTCGACTGTAAATGTAGGCACACATGCAACGGCAGAATATTCTCGAGTAATGGATTAACTTAGAATGCAATTTGATTTGATTAAGATAAAAGTAATTAGCTATTGAAATGACTATTTACTAATTAAGCAGCTGTTATCAATAGTACCTAAATCTATTGCCTTTTTATTTAATAGTTTTTAGTTAAATGGCAGGCAATATTACAATTAAGTATTCGTTCGATTCGAGGAACAAGATATGAAATGGTAAAACTGCTTTAAAGTAAAGAACTTTGAAAATAAGGTCAAAAGTCCTTGGTTGCTTAAAGTTGATATCTTAAGGATTTGATTAATTTAGGACTAACTGCCAACATACCAAATTTAGCACTACCACCGAGTTTCAATCTCAAGTGGTTCAAAAACACAATATCTTTTACGAAGTCCAACGGTTCAGAAATATGAAAACATTAATCGTCATAATATGAGACGGTTCTAATTGACATTTGTAAGTGATTAAAATTAAACTAAGGCTAGTATTAATTGATGTCGGCGCATTGAAATGACTAATCTTATAAACAAAAGTTTCCCGCGAATCGTTGGCCGTCACGGGCGGTCCTGCGCATGATTCACATTCATTAAAATAAACGCCATTTTATTTCCCAGCCTCCTGTTAGCTCTTCGTTAATAAATTATTCAATATGGCATTATTTCCATTTTTATACATTGAAATTAAATGAATGGCTAATTAACTACATTAAATTATACATAACTAAGTCAATTGGTGGGTAGGTATTTTTAAGACTATGCGAAAGGAAATTTGATATTACGTTTTTGTGACATTGATAGTTAAACGGGTCTTAAAATCTTTGCTTTCTTGAAGTAAATCACACGAGCAAAGAATTTTTTATGGTTTTTAAATAATATTTTTTTTTTACTTAATTATCATGACAACTCGTATTCATTAATTTTGATGGCCATAAAGAACAGAGTCAATGTCTATATTTACAGCCCATGAAGTATAAAATACAGAGACTTGACGCTGTATTTTCCGCCCATGAAAACACAGCTTCTGGTTTTAAACATTCAGAAAGCTCGGGTCTGTGTAAATTAGCCTTGATTGCGGTCAGAGACGGCAGTCGTCGTTTCTCGCGATAACATTCCCGATAGACAACAAACAAAGTTATAACTCAACACTATCTGATACGGCGACAACTGCTCGTTAACTTTGACAATAGAGCCACCCGACGTTAGAACATTACCACTCTATGCTTCGCCATCCCATTGTAAACCCTATGCTTATTTCAATAAGGGCTAAACTGCACACATTCGACACACGTACTATGACCTACGCGATAAGAAACACATCATTTACATTTAAATTAATTAGTTCGTATGAAGAAGTAATGATGTTTTAGCGGAAGGCGCCAGTGGTAGTAGGTAAATAAATGGCAGTATATGTGTATTTTTACTAATAGTTCTTTATCAATTTTACTAACATTATGTATGTCATTTAAGTTCGTTAGTTTATGTTAGCAAAATCAAATAAGTAGTGACTAAACTTGTGGCAGTTATGATGTCACACGAAAATATTTCTATCATATTGAACCCTATATCTATTTAGGCTAATTATAAATCATGTCAACGTCTGAATCACACAAAATAAAAAAAATCCATAAATCAAACTAGCGACCTGCCCTTCGCTCTCACGGTGAACACAAAACAATATGAAACTATACATACAATTCTTCCTCTAGAATCACTCTATCTATTGGTGTAAACCGCATTAACATCCCTTGCGTAGTTCAAAAGATCTAAGCGAACAGACAGGAGCGGTAGGTAAAGATTAACGTAGCCAACATCATTAAAATATAAGAATGTAATACCTTAACTGCTCTTTAAATTAAGTTAAAACAGCAAAGTACATACGTTCAGAGTTGTTACCCTAATAGCATCAACTAGAGCTTCCGGCCCTGTGCCAATTTCTAAATGGACGCTTCCCGAACGTGAACATCACAAAGTGAAACTTTCAGAAAGCCATACAAGGACCAACTTTATTACTCGCAGGGCTATCGATCCTGCGGAATATGATGTTCGACATTAATACTTTTCAGCCTCCGTAATATCTAACATGATTTATTATGTTCATATCTAACCTCCTTTATTTATCCTTATAAGTAGTCTATAGGATTTTTTATGGCTTCGGCTGTTCTCAAACTAAGTTGTGAGAAAATAATTAGATTGCCTTACAAGTATTAAAAATGTATTACATAGCATGTAGGAAAAGGTGACATATAAAATACTTGATGTTAACCCGCAGCATTTTAGCCATGAACCCTTTAGAGTCCATGAAGTTCAGGTTAATAAATTGCTTTAAAGTTCCTGCTTATTAGCAAGATACTGTAAGAACAATGCGTATTAGTTCAAATATGGATTTATTCAATTAGTAAATTTTTGGATAACCAATAATAGTTAGGTATTTTATACCCTCGAATTAGCATAACATACAAGTACCATTACCCAGTGACGTCACTATAATTGAGAGTTGAAGTCATTCAATCAAAAACAGTTAATTAAACATTATATAAGTCAATTCATTACCCTTATATACACTTTAAAAATCTTGTCTAAAAATCGTGCACATTTCTATATCAGCTTCGTGTGGCGCGGACGCCATAAAGTAGAGGTTGTGACAATGTAATACGTTAGCTCGAGCCTAGGATCTGTGGGAGCGATCCTGTACCGAGAACACAGAATAATACTAGGCGTTTACGCATTTATATTCTACATGCGAGTACATTACGGGAGTCGCTTCGATGCATGTAAATTAAGCTATGTTTATTCAGCCATACGCGTCGCCCTGCATAAGTAATGCGCGTTCAACATACAATGTGGTTGCATAGCAACTTTCCGACTTCCAAAACATACAACCCTGTCCTTAGCAACTTAAGGAAGAGTATCCCATGCCCGGTCACATGTAAACGGTAAAACAATTTGGTAATGAAGTACCTACGGTGTCTCTTTGACATTGATTTTGGACGGGTTTGGACATCTTCGAATTACAAAGTGTGACGTTGGTCCACAGGCTGGGACCAGTGGCAAAGGACGAGATCGTGTGAAACCTTTTGTTTCCCATCGTTTGTGTCATTATTTGTACTGGTGGTAAACATATTATATCCCATCAGGGTTGAGTGCAAGTTATTATGTTGTTTAAAACTTTCTTTAATTGTTTAATAATGACGATTAAAGTAGGAACGCGACCGTTAAATCCCAACGGTTATGTTTCGTTACGAAGTCATTAAAAACAAAGCCGTTAATAGGGAAGTCCGTGCTGATAACCTTTAACTTTAATTGGATACGTTACTAACCGAAAAACATGAAGCGGATCTATTAAACACCTACAAGGAATAATCTTAAATTTGAAAAGACTTTATTTTTTTTTTTGCATATAAACAGAAGTAGGTACACGTGTTTATACCCCAATTAAAAATGAGTTATTAAATGATTATAGACTTAAGATCGTTGTTAATCAATCGTTGATAATCAAAACAAAGGGTAACATAGTCAGTAAAAGTAATTGGAATTAAAACTTACTCATGTCAGAAGTTTCAACCCCTTTGTTCTCCATGTCGACCGATTTGAAAGCGACAAGAGTTCGTTTCACAAAATCGCCAATTTAAATTTGCAACATCGCACTGAACTGCAAGCGACACTAGAAAGCGCACTAAATCAAACAAGAGCCCTCGGAACTGTGACGGGGTGCGAGTCCGGCGATGCGAGCGCGGCCGGCGCGCCAGGACTACTCGCGGCGTCGGCACTGGCGGCGCACGCGCACGCACTTCGCATACTAAAATACCGTCGCGACAACGATAATCGCAACGCCATCGCGCCATCCCCGACGCCTAATCTCCTCAAACAAATTTGGGCCCATGTGTAAATAAATATTCCCGAGGCGTTATCGACTCCAAATACGACGCCGTAAACACCAAACACGCCCCGATTGTATTCAGTTCGCGTTGCACAGATACGCCTAATCGGCGAAACATTGCGGTTCCTGTAAACCGATAAGCTACACTTTTATTAACTTAGGCAACGCTTACAAAAAACGCGAGGGCATGGACTTGAGACGATGTCGAAATTCTTGCAAGGAGATGATAGTGGTATAGATAAGTGGTCGGTAATTTGTTGCAGTAAGATGTGCATTATTTTGGATGGTAGTTCTTAGAAAGGTCAAATGAGATGCGCCAAATTCAAAGAGGCCGCTGACATTCGGGCGCATCGCGTATCGCGGGTCAGGGATCGATCGGTGCAACGCTCTAGTATCGCCCCAACCGTCTTGATTGAGTTGTTTATGACCGTTTATCTTATTGTTCACATCCACGTCAATATTATTACCTAATAATAGATTTTAGTACGTAAGCTTCCTTTATGATAAATCTATGAGAAACAAATCAAACGAGAAACGAGGCTTGACAAGACAATTTATGTGGAAATATTGACAACTTTCCTATGAACAAAGCGCATTGATATCGAAATTCGCTATTCAAATTGTGTAGGCTCGAGTTTGAGAAACGTTGCTATAGGGAAAGATTAGAATTTCAATGTGCTCTTTGTATTCATAATGTAATAACTGCTAACAGAAATGATGTTATTTATCTCTTTAAAGATCCCGATACAATTAACATTAGGTACATACGCGCATATTTAAAATCTTCACCTTTGTTACTTTATAAGATTTAAGTACCTGCAGATTTTAAATGATGAAATAAAAATTTTGGATGATTATTTTTAATAGAATACTCATCAGATTTAGGAAGGTTTCTAAATTAGTCTACGTACCTTTAAAAGGAAAATTTTTGGGCCGCCTCCTCTTCACCTCATCTTCTCTTTGCGAGAACCTCGGCGGAGGCATCTTAGGCACCTCGCTGGGGACAGAGGTGACTTCCCCTGACCCCGCGCCCCCGGTCGCCAGGTACCCTCCTACGGAGTGCCGTCTGCGCCCTTGGAGAGGGATCGTATAGAAGACTTCCTCGCGCTCCTGCGGCCCATCGGATGTCACTACCGTGGCGCTGATCTTGCCTTTCCTATGACAAAGTTGATTTTTTTCATGGAATACGTTTTTAATTTTTTCTTTCTTTCTTATATTGAATACATGTAAGGATTTTTTATGAAATGCATAGTACTGTAATAATGTTTTATTTGTGAAAGCGTCACTGTTCGCGTTTTCATACGAATAATATAATATATATGCAACTTTGTCATAGATAAAAGTAAATAACAAAAATCTTAATATGTGTGTATTGTTTTTGTATGTCAACAGATTTAATGAAGACAAACAGAGATGTAAATGCAATCGATAAAGGCAAGATGTATTATATATCCAATTATGAGAGTCCCAGAAGAATTGGATTTAGATATTTCCAATCGTAGAAATGTGTGCATCTCTTATCTTACCTTACTAAAGTAGGTAAGCTAACCTTCAAATGTTAAATAATCTTAATTGGAATTTTCTTAATTTTGTATATACTTAATTGCTGCAAAGGACAGTGGGTAAAAATCTTACTTTATACGCGGCGCTGTGAAGGTGTGCCTCATATCGCCTGGCGCGCAGTCGCCCGGCCTCGGCTGCCCCTTCAGGAACGCCTCGGCTTGCTCGGGCTCCCGCGCCGACAGCGACCGCAGCAGCGCCCGGAACTCCTTCCGGCGCGGGCTCTCCGGCTCCCGGCGGCGGGGCGAGCCCAGCGGCCTGATCGACTCCGGCCACACGCGGCTCGGAGCCGATCTCGAATATGGCTCCGACCCCGACGCCGAATCCACGCTATCGGTGGCATTCTTATCCGGCAGCGCAAAATAAGACGGATTATCTGAAACAAACAACAATTTGTAGGGAAACGACCGAATTTGAACAAGATTAATGGACGTAAGTGTGGAGTGGAAGATAAATGATCATTTACCAAGAATCATGGCGCAGGCGCAGGGGCGGCGTCGCACGCTGGCCACCGCTCGGCGACTGTGCCTTGCGGGAATTATTCAATAACGCCAATGAACTAACGGCTCTCCATTACGTCCAGTGCGGGCCGAGTGGAGCAACCTACTTTTGAAAGCCGGAAAATACGAATTGAAGGCAATCTTCTAGCCCGCCCTACTAGACGAGGACGGATGGTAGGCGGGTACTACGAGTCCGATCGCTGGATGATACCGAGGAATGCGTGAGCTACTCGCGTCCACAATTCGCATGTAATTGTATTTTTTTACATAAATAGTTTCTTAATCTTATTCAATGCAGGTTTCTTGATTTATGTTAGTTTATTGTTGTAGAAACTCTCAGTAAACATCATCTGCATATATTTATTGCTGAAGGTAAAAGATGACATTAAGACATCGTGGGTAGGTACTTGTACGTGTTTAAAATAAATCCCAGATTAAAGTAGAAACGCATCTTTATGAGCGTAGTCATCATATCAAACACGGAGTGCTGTAACGATAGAATATAGCTTACAACAGACTTTTATACGTATTGATGTATTACTTAATAAGTTTTCAACGTTCATTCGTTATTATACGAAACCAGTATTGATATTAGCCGATTAGGAATAAACCCTCAAATCATATTCACAAAAGAATTACTTGGATAATATTAACATCATTACTGAAATAAGGGAATAAAGTAAAAATAGCTATTGAGAGTTTTTTTCCAAATCTCAGGCCCGCATGTGCGGAATGTCCCACCATTTTGGGGTCGAGGGCGGAATAAAAGCCGCGTCCCTGGGAACATGTGTCCGGACAAAAACAACTCGCAAACAATGGACACCATGGAGTTGTTAGAGTCCTCGTCCTCGCTAATGGGGATAGTTGCTGATATATTTGACAGTAATTAATTTTCGGTGAGTACTCGCCATCGCAAGCTGTTCACATATCGGTAGCTTAAAGCTTCAGATAAATTAGGTGTTATTATTGGCAGATTTTAATGTTGATTTACGTTACGGTTGTGTTTACTACTTCTTTGTTTGTGTTTTTGTGGATAGTGGAGACTGTTCTAAATCCCTAGTCCTTATTAAAATATTAAGCAAAAAGTCTCAAGTTCTGCAGCAGTTTTAAAATATATTTTTTCAATTATCTTAAGCATGCATGCACCATTTCATACTTTAGCAAAACGTTAACTCGATTACTATTATGGATAATACGAATCTGATATTACTAGGTGGTTTTATATATCTTTACCTGTCTTACTAAATCTATTGCAATTAATATGGTGGTACCTACTTACAAGTAAGCCTATTATTAAACGTACAATGTTTAGGAAATTACTGATGACACATCATAATAATGTAGGTAAGCTACTTCCTTAAGTCCTACAGAGAAAACTCCAGATTTTATTAGATTTTGATTCCTAGTAAAATAATAATAGAGCAACATCTGTTACATAGTTGAGTTGATATGAGAACGAATTAAAGCATCCGTTCCATTATGAATCAGTAAAAAATTCCTGGAAAGCATGTAAAATGTGCTTCGAGTTAGATTTGGTAACATCATACATGTTACTACTGTACAAGATTGGATCGACTTAGTTAAACGTTTAATTTTTTTTCCGCGGAATCTCCAGAATAACAAATAGATACTAATTCAAACAAATTAACAAATAGCTACCCGAATTAAACTCTATAGTGTGTTTGTTTGTCGACTTTAGTAGATAGTACCTACCTATTATAAAAATCTAATAGTGTTAAAAATTCGCAAAAACTTTATTAACTGTAAAGCTTCGAATCTCTTAAGAATTCTTTGCTTATTTTTTTTTTATTAGGAGATAAAGTAATCACGAATACAAAAAAAATAATAAACTTGCGTCTTGAGTTACCCGCGCACATATAACGTATCTATCAGTTTGCGGACATAAAGCCACACGGTTATGCAACACTTCGTGAATATCGTATCGGCTATTAAATCATAGTACTTGTCTATGTAGTATGTATTTATGCAAAGCAGGCTCCTATCTATGCATTAATATTAAGTACCTATATGGACGCATCATCGCGTTGTTAAATATATCTACTTACCTACGTAATGTTAGGTATGTATGTGTAGGTGCTTTTAGTACGTACTCAACTTTTTATATCAATACAAATACATCCATACAATACATACATACATATAATTATTCAGAATTATGATTGGGAACGTGTTGTTAAATAAAAATTTAATTTGATACATATCTGATAATTATTAATATTTTACTATATTTTAGGTAGGCGAGAAGCTAGCCACTTGTCACTGCTTTTTCACAATTTTCCATCTAACCCAGCCCAGTTTTATTTTTGGGGTGAATGTGGTTAAAGGGGCTTGCTGCCCCTTTGACTCTGCCTACCCCTTCGGGAATTATGGGCGTGATGTTATGTATGTATGTTTATTATTTTCAAAGCTATTTTTACCTACGAAGAAAAAAAATGCAAGATTGATTCTATTATTAAAAAAAAATACTTTTATCGTTTACATAGATTAATTAAAACACCATAAAACTCGTCGATAGATTAATGAAATAAACAATAAGTAAACCAGTTACCAAAGAAAATTACAAAAGTTTCAAACACCCTCAAACAACTTTAGGCGGGCGGGCGGCCGCTTTGAACTTTTATAATAAACAAACTCACACTATACAATATATTAGTATACATACACTTATAAATAATACGACATTTCTAAATAAATCTAAAATGGTTCTTACTTGTAGCACGCAGACAGTAGTCAAATTGGGGTCCCATGGTTTTTTGTTAGATCACCAAATTCACTCTAAACACGACACATCCCGTCGAGTGCGCAACGGGCTCTGCGCCTGCGCCGATCTCAGGGAAGCGCGCGCAGGTGGATGGAAGCGCTCGCAGCTTAGCGCACACGTGCGGGCCTTTCACGAGGAAGCAGAGCTTTCATAGCACGCGCCCAGGAAGCGCCCACAAAACACCAAATAATCACCCGAATATGATCTTTATCACAAACATGTAAGGTTATTCAGAGGCGCGCCCATTCGGGACTAAGTTTATTATATATAGCGCCGTGCATCCGTTACGGGAGCACACGATAGGCGTTATGTTTGTAAATAAACGCCGTACATTGTTGATGTTTGGCATTCATTTATATTCGCGGCTGGTAGTTTCGCCCAGTAAGGCGACTCATGAAAGTTCGTATACTTTAAGAAAGCCTGAAATGGTCACACAGAAGTTCCGTAATTAATTTTGTATGTACGGACGCTGATATTGATTTCGTTGTACAACATACTGAGAACGTAAATAAAGAAGAAAAATATTTCTTATTTTCCTAAAATGTACTTAACATTTCCCATAATAATGTTTACAGTTATGAGCTACCGTGGCTAACAATAACGTTGACAAAACATGGAATTATCGATGGCGTATTTCCTTTTGCATATGACTAGTTATGAAAAAATCTTAACTGTTTCTTATACATGTACCTATTAATGTAGAGTACTGGATTAAAACTTGTTTTTCTATTCGTATTCTAGACAGAAAATAAAAATGAATATTCATTCAAACAGATAAATATATTTATTTCACCAAAATTATAGATGTTTTTTGAACACTGCGTATATCCTGTTTATTATTATCTGAGCCCGTGTTCAATAACATTTATAAAAAGACGTTCCACAGGATGCTAGCAACGCACAAATGCATATTGCCGCGAAGAATGCAAATGGACGGGGCCTGCCTGCCGTTTTGTCACAAAACGAAAAAGCTATCAGCTTACCGAGTTAATAAAGTCGGCTTGCAATCGTGCATGACAACATATTACAGTTTCAATCTCCACTTCTTGGTTCAGTCGAAAAATGAGAACCGTCACGTGGGTGGTATTCCCGAAACGCTCGCTTTGCGTTAGTCATAGCATATCAAAGAGCTTGCCTTAGTTTTGAATAAAAATATGCCCGCGTTTTATTGAGTAAACGCTTATCACACGCATTTTTATGCGGAATTCTAAGATTATTTTTTTTTATCTTCTTTATAACCGTATATGACCTGTCTTGTTGTATATATGTTTTTTTTCCGACTACCGAAACGCAACAAGGGAAAGGTTAGGATTGTAACAGTCTATGTATTTATGTTTGTACTTAGAAAGCGTAACAAAGCGTCACTCAAAGGTTACAAAAAAAAAAATTGTAAACTTAGCAATTAGCAATATTTTTGATTACTGATAATTTAAAACATATAAATCAATAAACGCACTAATCAAAAACCTAATTGCTGAAATTTAAGTAGGTACCTAAACCCATACATATCATGTGACTATATAGATACTTAATTAAGAACTTATTAAAAAAGATGCTGCATTTGCATCTCGAATGACACTGACATAGGTTTCTTTCCGTTCGTCGGTGGAAGTAAAAAAAATATGCCAGATGTCGGGGCGAGTGTTTACGCGTCTGTAAAACAAAGCGCACTTTTGTGCGCAGGCGCAGGGGCGACGAGGGCGCGCTGCCATCGGACAATGGTTCAAAGTGACATTTGTAGCCATTGACAAGTTCATGTTCGAAAAGGATTTTTGTGAGTATTTAAGTAATTAGCAGTTGACAACAAGATATGATTATACGTTGAAAAACTAAAGCCTCAAAATAGTGAGGTTAAGCCTTGACATCAAACATATTACGAATACATACATTTGCATTTTCCTAAGTATTTGTTGCTATGATACAAATGGATTTTTTAATAAGTTTCACTTCATATTGATTCTAGGATGTTTTATACAAATAATATGTAGGTATGGCGTGTACCTGGACGGTGTCCGATATTCACAAGCTTTGTTCCATAGTTTATGTTGAAATGTGTAATTCAGTTATTTAAAAGATAATCCTTTAATTTCAGCTCCATTGATAAGCCTTCATCAATGAGCAGGGGCCGTTACCTATAAAAATAACTTACAAAATATGAATAGGCACGGGTTAACTAACAGACTTTACGTTTTATTATGCGCTATAATTAGAGACTGTATAAACTAATGGGAACATCTCAACAGAACAGTCGGCTGTGTTACTTGTTTTAACTTTCGGGGTGTAAGTCAGACTCAAGTCAATAAGCGGTTATGGTCAACCCAACAAGTTATAAATTGTGAAGTTTTTAAGCGCGTGGTAAAAAAGCCCAGACATCGGTTCTCATAAAGAATGCATGCGTTTGTAAATGTAAGTACATAGTCTATGCAGGTGTCGCTACCTTGTAGTCATATTGTTTGTTGTCTAGCTGCATTTGTTTTTTTTTTGCATGCTTCAACATCAACATCTTAACTTACACATTTTTAATAAGTACTAGTAATATGAATTAGTTAGAATATAGGTGCTCCTCAAAGTGTACTATTTAGATTTACCGTTGCCAAAAAATATTTTTGAAGATACAATTGAATCAAACTTTTCAAGCTTCTGTTATTAATTTTGATTCCTAACTTGTGCGGTGTTCCATATTCCAAACATCTCACAAAAAGTAAAGGCGGAGGTCAAAACCCGTGCGATATTCCCGGAATGCAGTATTGCAGTTGCGTTTATTTTCGCTGCTCACCGCGCTTTGATTAAAACCCCTCGTTAGTCATTCGTTGTGCTTTTTATTTCGTTGCCGTACATGATGTATTAATAAAGCGTTATAAGGTGAGACTGTAGCATTTACACGGTATTAAGACATATAAGCGCAAGTAAGAAACCTTTTAGTTTCTAGCCAACCGGAGCGGTTGCAATTTGGAGTTGAAAGGGTGTCGACTTAAACTAGCCTGCCGCTTACAGATTTAATTGTTTTAAAAATTTTTAGTTGTATCCTCAACATTATATACTTAACTGCGAATGGTGTTGTAAACGGGCCGCGGAAAAGCTCACGTCGTACAATTTACTATAAATATGTAGAATTTATTCGAAGAGCATCTACTTTGTTGATAGAATTACTATGCGTCTGGTGTAGTTTCATTGAACAAATTTTAGTTTAGTTTGAAATTTATTAGTAGGTACCTAAGAATGTTTATTTTTACGATTTTTTATAAATCTGGCTTAAACAGTCCAGCCGTTATCAATGGATGTGCTCATCAATGAACACCATTTGGTAGACTTTATTTGTATACTTTGACGATGTAGATCAAAATGCTTTTCAGACACAAACGAAAACAATTATGCATTTAATGCTGTAACAATACACTATGCAACGTTCCTTTACAGTGGTTATGGAGCAAATTGAATCGACACCAACGGAAGTAGCCAATTGTATCTAAGCCGTCGTCTGTCGCTCGTGGACAATACCCATCTTTGTATGTATAATAAGTTACATTACGTCAAATGGACGAAAATAGACCTTTTGGGACTGATGAATGGCCGTAGGTATATGCCGTGAATTTTTTATTTTAATTGAGACCAATGATACGTTATATGTATAGGTACTTTGAATAGGCGCCACAGTGTTTGATTTGGGGCCATTTGAACGTAGGTACATGCCGTCATTAATTTCTACTTCATTTAAATAAAAGATTTTTTGGAAGCGTGCATGTATTATAAATACATGATAAGCATTAATAATTTACGTAAATATATTTGTATTACGTAGAATGATTTCCGGGTATCTGATTTATCAATATGCCTTTATGGAGGGTCACCTGGAAAATTACGGTTGTAATATTGTATTCTTGACTATCCTGTATCCTTTATTTGAGAGAGGTAGTTTTCCACTAAGAACAAGTCAAGTATAAACAATTACCCAAATTCACTACAACTAAAAACAATATTTCTTGTATGCTACTGACCTCCTTAATTTGTCATTATTTTCTATTTATTTGTCTCTATAGTGGCACTAGTTATTAGGTTACACGCTCTGTAGACATCTCAAGCTTCTAATCAATGTGAATTATGAGCGAAATAGCAATAAACATTTTATGTAATGGAGTCAAGCCTACTTCTTGCATGATAATGTTCAGATACGGACCAATTTGACCAATTTCTCTGCTTAATTTCAAACACAAAGTTCATCGACCAGTCTGTAATAATAATGGATTCCAGACTCGCTTATTGATGAAGTAGATTATCGACTCACAGTTTACAAATTACTAATGGAAGGGAACAGACAGACACCATGCGGCAATGCCCGTTCACCTAACACAGATGTAGGTCATCCAAAACTAACAATGGAATGAGTTTAGGAATGCGAGGAGGGTTGATTATAATTAACCAAGAATATCTAGTATTTTAACTCTGCCTACCCTTTCAGGGACCATGGGCATGATGTTATGTATATATCTATGTATCTAGTATTTACTCTAAAATTAATTCGTTATTAATTTCCAATCGACGTTTATGGTTAACTAGCTGTGCCCGCGGTTTTACCCGCGTTTTTGGTTTATGTGTCGTAGGGTGATATTATATAACCTATAGCCTTCCTCGAGCATTAAACTATTCAACACAAAAATATTTTTTCAATTAGGATTCAATTCTAGGAAACAAAGTCTTTTTTTTATTCAATCTTCTCGAAGTTTTTTCCATTGAACCATCTTAATAATTCTATTACCCTTATCAGGCAGACCTAATTGGTCCTGCTATTTAACGGTCAAAAAAAGAGTGATGCTTTTCGGAATATGCGTGGAATTGGTTTAATTAAAAAGTAGACAATGCTCTATCGATAATTTAACGTTCATATATTGTCTCTCTTAAGTAGGTACCTACAAGTACGAAATAGGTTTGCAAAGAAAACCCAATTCCAAAGCGAGCTTTACCCTCGAAGAGCTTACCTCCTCGTTGTTAATTAATTTTGTAAATAAAGCAGGCATAAGACGCGACGAAGGTTCTACGTTCCGTATTTGCATAACTGTGTTATGCAAATTTGAGTTAACACATCATCACAGTTTAATTGTTCTTTTAAAGAAATTGTGTCTCCGAAACAAAGTAACGTTCCATTCTCGAATAATGAAGGTATGTGCTCATTGTAAAATGTCACTTGCGTAATTACGGACTGGTGTGTCCCTATCAAAACAATGAATAGTAAACATTTTAATTGTTGCTTGTCCGAAGGTGGCACGCGGCTCGGGGCACATTTGGCGCGGGTAACTGTACACCCTGCGTTTGCGCATACGATCTGCACAATAACAAGGCTGATGCTATTCGGAATACGCTCGGAATTGGTTTAGAAAGTAGTAAATGGATTAAAGACGACTTAATGTTCTGATACTGTTTCGGTTTCAGAAGTAAGCACCTAACTACTTACTTATCTAAAATTGCATTAACCCTTGAGACAAGATAGATATTTAATTTGCACGTTTTCTATGTACTATAATTGTTAGAATATATTAGTAGTTAATTTAATATCTTAGTAAGTATGTATATCTATCTTAGTTAATATCTTAGTATAAAACATTAACTACCTATAGGTAAACTTTTGTAATTTAATGTTTGTTAATTTTTATTAAATCACGCAATAATTACGTAAGCCATATGCACATGAGATTAACTTGCGGAAGTTTTAAAATTCGTATGTAGGTAGATTACGGGGTAGCACCGAGATGCAAGTTGCATAAGAATAAGCAGCTGCATATATAAATAAAATACCTGCAATTGCTAGCGTAGACCGTTGGATATACAAATTACAAAAAAAAAAACAGTTTAATCAAGTAGGTATATATCTATTAGCTATAAAATAGAGTCACTTATTTTCTGATGAATGAAATGTGTGGTAAAGGGTAGTATTTACGGGTACTAGCTAGTTCGGGTAGTGGGCCAATTTGCAGGAATCCGGTGCGAAAGTTAGGAAAAGATATTTCTCATATACTTAAATAAAATTCTGATTTTATGTATATTGTGTAGAATACCATTTTAACATTAATATTCAACATACCCAAACACTTTTCCGTTGGTGTCGATTCTACATGAAAATCAGCAATCAGAATTAAGGTTAAGTAAGTGAAAAATATGTTATCCTAACTTTCGCACCTGATACCTGAAAAATGGCCCACTACCTAAACTAGCTAGTAGCCGTACGTTTATAGTTAGTAATGATGCTATCCTGTACCACACATTTAATTTATAAGAAAATAAGTAGGTAACGTCGGGGGATCTTGGATTAAAACCTTTGTGACCAGGTCATGACGTGACTAAACAACCCAGTTTTTAAACAGTATGTACCTATTTATGATTTATCAGACATCCTAGCATGTTTAGAAGCGCAAGTATGATTTATGAAAATTAGTAATCTTACCTAAATTTTACTCGGTAAGTAGGGTGAGTACCTACGCTTTAAAACAATACATCCGCTTAATGGGTGTCTGTTTAGTTTTATTCTACTTTCTTTAGTGGAATATTATAAACTTACGTACCTTTATGTGAATATGAATATAGTAAGAAGAGCAGGTAAATATTTTTTTTAACATTGTGAGAATAGGAGTGACTTATGTCTTAACTATTATCTACTAAGTTACTTATTAGTCCATAACATTATGTAATATGTTGTGATATTAAACTGTTTGATTTAGGATGACTACAGGAACCTAGAGATAATATAAGGCCCCCAAGGACCAGAGGCCCGGGGCGGACCGCCCCTTCCGCCCCCCGATTAGTCCGCCACTGACCATAAGCAACTAACTAAACTTTACGTCACTTCCCTAGCGAGGTAGGCATAGAGAACCACCTTTACACACCTCACTCGTCTCTTCAATATTCATTATCCTTTCCATACAAGCTCTACGATTACGACCTACATTCCATAATTTTGCTAGGAGATATTATGTAGATTTTTTGTTTATTATTTATTAATTAGGACAATCAACAAGATTAACATTAAAATAACATACTTAATAAACCAGAGATAGAAAAATATAAACTTTTAGCTAAGTGCCACCTTAATTAGAGGTTGCCTCGGTATGCTATACCTACTATATGTCAAGTAATATCTAATTCAGTATTATAATGTTACTTGGTTCTATTTATGTATTTTCGGTTATGACAAAGTTAGTCGTTTTCTTTTTTCGAGTACTGATTATGTTCAAGAGGAAAAGGATTAAAAGAAACACTGACATACCTAAATATCTTTTTCTAAATATAGATAGACCGAATTTTCTTTACCGCAAACCCGCAAGCAAAAGTTTGTTTAATGCAATTTCAGATTGGGTTATGAATACGTAGGACTTGCATCAAGTATTTTGAGAGTAAATACAAGGATATTAATAGAACATGAAACGAAAAAAATAACGGTATCAATTTTGACCTCCAGCCACCAACGCAATAATGACACACCTTCGGAGTAGATATAAAAGTGGGTTTATAAATAGAGCACGTCTATCACAGAACGGTCGGTTTGCAAACTAATATAAAAAATGAGCCGATACATAATAATGGGAAAGTTGAGATGAAAAAAAAAAAGTTAAAAAGTTAATCTATTATAAGCCACCCACTCTGAGCTGAAAGCTTAGGACATCACATTTAATTTACACTGTAAAAGAAAATTTACTGAAAAGGTCGGAAATTAACATTATAATACCTAAATATACATATAAGTTTCACCTTTAGCGTGTTGCATGCTTACAATCTATCTCTTAAAACTGCCTATAAACATCACATAAATAAAAATCCGTAACAACAAAAAAATATTGAAGATCATAAAATTGTTATTCGAATTTTTTTACAGCACTTCATTATTAAATATCGTACGGCCATCACCAGAGACATAACAAATCATTAAAGATGAGAACAATCGAGCATCGTACAGCCGAGGCAATTAAATGAATCTCGACAAAAAATTAGAGGTTGACAAACTTTCGGCGAAGACACGGGTCGAATAGGAAATGTGGGAACGTAGCTCGGAGCATTGTTGTTAAGCATTCATATGCCAGCGCTCACCCATCGCCGGGACATCCGCCGCTACTTCCGCTGCCAAAGATGGTGGATCTTGCGGCGTCTAGTTCGTTGACAGTCAGGGCCGACCTCTATAACACCAAAACATGCTGCACTATTGTTTTAATACCGATACGCGCGAGCTGGCGTCGCGCGCGCCGAGGGGCCGGTGAGTATCGTGAACTTGCGTTCAGCGAGTCTTCTGAGCTATTTTTGATGCAAAAGCGTGTTGGGACGCCAATGTCTAGAGCATGCACGGAATATGCAATGTCGTCAGCCGTCGTATTCGCTCGAGAGGGGGATTCCTTAAGCTGAAACTGTTAGAGATTGCCTGCTCTTTTAAAATTGTAGTTAAATACCACATTATTGATTTATTTAATTATGATATATTAATTATCGGGTGTTTTTAAAGCACTATCCAATATATCTATACTTTACTGTCGAAAAATACCCCATAAAAAAATCAACTAACTAGTAGATAATAAAGCGAAAGAACTTGTTTTTTAAACAAGGTATTTCCAGAAACCACGTCAGACAGATCAGCAAATATTTTTTGGATAAAATACCAAATATTTTTTTACGGACGAAGTCGTGGGCGCCCCTTAGTAAAAAAAATATTTACTCGGCCTAACGCCGACCTAAAGATCATAATGCAGTTAATTGTGACAAAGAATACATACATACGTTACTTGAATTTCATTATTAATGAAATTAACAATTACAATTATTTTTGTGTAGAGAAAATTATTAATTTACTTCAGTGTCGTTAATTTGATTATTTAGCAAAGCTATGTTTTATTTAGCTTTGATAAATAAAACACGAGAAATCAAAATGTACTAGGTATCATCCATATCTTTCCTTTCTTATATAAGTAAAATAATTGTTTGGTTTAGATAAATTGTACATGTATCTTTCCGATATTAAATTTACCGCTACCGCCAAACTGGTTCACCAATCAGGTTTCGTTCAAAAATTGTATATTGAATACATCTATTGTAACGTGAAATATTATAAAATAAAATGTTTAATGAAAATGATAAATAGATATCAATAAATATTACATTTACTTTGCGTTTTTATAACTGAAAAATTTAAAGCTCAACTTAATAAAAGAATGACCGAATGACGACTGAGAATTTCTGAACTGCTTGGTTTGTAGTATCGATCGGTGTGCTACTAGGTTCATTCCCTCACTCATTGAACACAACACTACGCAACAAACAACACAGATATGTGACATAAATAGTGCACACACCGAAACTTTAATTAATGGGTGGGACGATATTCGAATAATGTTATGTTTATTATTGACATCTACAATAAATCATATATGTAACGTGTTTAATGCTATATGCATTTGGCGCTAAGTTTAAACAAGACATTGACGAAACATCGCTATAACATGTTGCGATAAATTGGAATACCGTAGAATCATAGCTAAAGCGCTCCACAGTACAAGACTTTTGCATAAAAGGTTTTAGGTTAACTCTTAAATTTTAGTAAATAAATCTTTTGAGCCAATTACATCCCGAGCCTAATCACAGGTTTGAATAAGAGAAATCGTAAATCACGTCAAATAATAGAACCAATAACTAATAAGTAAAAAAATAACTATCAAAAGGGAATAGGTTTCTTGTGGTAAAACCGATACCCATTTTGATACCAAATTATAACGCGTGGTAGGTACTAAAGGAGCGGATCAAAAGCTGCACGTCACTAGTCGAATGAATGAATGACCGATACCTTTGTATGTGAATGAAGGTGAGTTGAATGAATTGATACTAACCGAAACGATACACACACATAAACAATCTTTAGTATTTGTTGGGGTTTCGCAAGGGAGGGTCGTGAAAATGACTGGAGTGGATGAAATATTGAATTATCAAAGAAACCCTGACGACGACTTCTACGCGCTGTTAGGCTGTGATGAGAACTCTTCTGTAAGTCATTATTTTGTTATTGTTTTAGTTGTAAGTACTAACTTGGGCTCATCAGGCTTTTCCGAAAAATCTGTATCGATTGCATTGCTCGCTGACCTTAATATCTTCGAGGCCCTTGGGGTTGACCTACATTACATTCTTTCTTTCAAATTAGCTAAGATTTGGTCAGCGATAATACACTTTCACTTTTTTCAACCTAAACATGGTATTATTAAGCGATGAGGAAAATCCCAGTAATTAACTTAGTGCGTCATTATTTAAACTAGTGGTTTTAGAAGAAGTGGGGGAATTCCTATGTTTTTTTGAAACTTTAGTAAACTTTTCCGATGGTTTGTTATAGATTGAGCAGATCACCGCCGAGTACAAGATACTCGCCTTGCAGCACCACCCCGACAAGAACGATGGCGATAAAGATGCTGAAGCCAAGTTTCAAAAACTGAAGGTACGTAAACTTTATAAAAACAATATAAAATCAGTTGTTACATTATGGATTTGCTGATGCTTTAATGACTTTGACTATATTAGATTAATTTACCTATCGTATTTCTAAATTTTATTTGATGCATAGGATGCCAAGGAGACCTTGTGCGACCCAGCCAAGCGGGCTCTCTACGACAAGTGGAGGCAGAGCGGCATCGCCATGGGGTACAAGCAGTGGCTGGGCATGAAGGAGCACGTGCAGCAGGGCATGCACTGGTCCAAGCCGAACACCAAGGATCGCATGCTGGAGGGCGAGGGCAAGGCATCGGGGCCCTCCAGCCTGGGCCCCAGTAACTCCGCTGCGCGCCGCGCCTCCGAGGGCGGCGCCGCGCTCTGGGGACGCTGGGGAGGCGGCAACCAGGAGCCCCCGTCTGAAGTCATCTCCAAATTCCGCAACTATGAGATCTAAAGTTGCAAACCATAAAATGCAGCTACCCTTTTGTTTTCGATCCTTATTTTAACAGGGGCGTTATTTTTGTTATTTATTGCGAAAGAGGTTATTTGTGCCCTAATCTCTTTTATAGTGAAACAACCGTATTTCGGCAATCATACTTACGTAATTTTACGATATCAATGTTTAAAAATAAAGTATAAACAATGTATGTATTACCTTGTCACAATAATAATGTGATACATACAAGGCTGTTAATAGCAGTTGCCATTAAATTTATTAATGTTTTTAATCTTAAATGTAATTAATGTTAAGTATAAATAATTAGGTTTTAGTGAGGCACAATATTCATCAAGTCAGCTCAGTCGGAACGTTACTCGAATGTAACTCGGTATCTACTTTTGAAATTTTCAGTGTTTGATGTACTAAGTGTATCATGTATTCTGTTGTCGTTAGCATAAGTAATCGACGTTAGACGCCCCACTGTAGTGTTGAACACTGTAGTTCTACCCCTAGACGTAAGCTATGCACATTCCTGATAAACTTATGAGTCTGATTAAAAAACATTTCTGCTGTAGAACAATATGTTAGAATCTATTTAAGAATCTCTATGATGTTTTGAAGATTATATTTTTGAATCCTATTTTGTAACTATTTATCTTACTATAAGTATTATATTATTATTTATGAGATGGAGGATTTAATGGATATTGTTGTGACGTGAGACGTATACAGGGTATAGTTGCGAGACAGGAGTGTTTTTATTTCCGTAACCTTGACAATCAACTTTCTAATTATCTGCCTGACTGTTCCAACATAGGTGTTGTGTTCCCCGAGTCGATAGTAACGTAGTGATATAGAGTATCATACTATTATGTGTTAAATGTTTCATCAGTATTTACTTTGGATGTTTTAATATGTATAACTTAAATGTTACATGTAGTGGAATATAAAATTTTAACGTTTTTGTCGATGAGAATCTAACATACACAATGCCAAATAATCATGATATTTTACTTTAATGTGATTATTCTGTGAAACAATAAAATTCAATAAAGTATCCAAAAGTTTGTTTTATTTCTAGCGAAACTTACCCATCTACTTCCTACATAGTCAATGACTTTAAGATTGATTTATGGGGGTTACATATTCCTGTTCGTCCCAAGGTACATATAAAATTGCTGCTTCCATTTTCACAACGTACCTACTATAACACATAAATGTAAAGCCGTCACATATAAGATCCAAACCTAACCTAAGTAGATTCTTAACAAAAATCGTCATCGCTACGAAAAAAAATATATATATATTAAAAGGATTTGATCGCGCTGTATGTACCCACACCTTGGCACTAAGTCGATAGCCTTGATAGATTTACGCATAACCTGTAATTCAAACACATGGCAGTGAATCCAGCCAAGGTTGAAAAGACAAAGCCGGACAACACTATCGTGTATGTCTAGACACACCCCTTTCTGCCATGATCACTCCATTATTTCTAGCTAGTCCCAGTTCAGCTAGGAGCGGAATGATGTCTTGCAAGTGGCCTATTTATTGATAACTAAAGAAACCTATTACATAGCATAAAATTATGAAATCCATTAAGTATTTAAGGAAAACTGCCGAATTTGTATTAACAAGTTACATACCTACATTGATCTGACCCCGAGCTAAGTAGCCTAAGCACTTGTGTTACGGATATCAGTATCAACAGTGGTATTACAAATACTTATATACCTACTTAAATATATAAGATATTAATTAACACCCAGACACAGAACAAACACAAGTACTCATCACACGAATGTTGGTTCTGTGGGGATCGAACCCACAACTCTTTGCGCATGGAGCAGGGTCACTACCGAATACGCCATCGAGCCAGTCAATTAGTAAACAATTAACAAGTCTTACCGTCGAAAGTCTCGTGACTTGTATGTATCGCGCGAGAATTTGGTTAATTTTTAGTTATATTCTGAAAGGGTAAATACTTACTTGATAAAGGCAAGTAAATTCTTCATTTTTCGACTATCAAATTACCAGTCCACCACCACAGCCATCAAACGGACATTAGAGGAAGAATCATAAGAGTGCGTTAGTTCTTGGGGTGCAATTCACCTGCATTAGTTCATAGCTAAATAAAATGTTAGTAGCAAAAAAGCTGTGCTCACAAGTGGATACTTACTTGACTAAGGTCTCGATTCACCTGGACTTTATAAAGACAACTGCCTTAGCTTGACCGTCAGGTTTATGTTCCGTTCTTCACATCCCGAATCAGTCATATAGTCTGAGGTGGCAAATTCTACAAACCCTGTGCCCTGCGGGACACCGTGACACATATTTTATTTTCTCCTAAACATTTGCTAGCGGCCTCGTGCTGCTTGATCCGGCACTGCACATAATAGCAATTTAAACTTAAGGAGACAAATTACGTGTGTTCACAGAATGCATCTCCTCGCCACATTTCAGAGGAAATGTTATGTAAACAACGCGTGACAACACCACGTCGCATAGCGGTGAAGTCGAAAAGAAACATTTCCACGCACCCGCCCGTCCTGTTTAATAATTCTGGGGATTCATAAGTTGAAAAACAAAATGTTTCAGCACGTGCCACATGAATGTACGAACAAAACATGTAACATTCTATGGCTTACAAGGGTACTTCTACGACTGCAATAATTCTATTTACTTAAGATTACGAAACTGTATTTTAAGTAAGTAGACTAGTCATTTAAAAGCATGAATCTACGCCTACCATATATTATATGTCATCATCTTCCTAGCGTTATGTCCCGTGTTTAGACGGGGTCCGCTTAGACCATGATCCAGGATTTAGCGAGTCTGGTAATTACATTGAAGCGACTGCCGATCTGACCTTCGTAACCCTAAGATAGGGGAGCCAGACAATTTTTGGATCGTGGTTACAAATCCAAAGTTGTTTGAATTTGCAGGTTTCATCACGATGTTTTCCTTCACCGTCGAGCTAGTGGTATAAATACGTACGTACATAGACTTGAAAAATCCAGAGGTGCGTGCCCGGGTTTGAACCCGCACTCCTCGGTAAAAAGGCGCGTGTTCTTACCATTGAGCTACCACCGCTCTACCATATAATATATCTAATATATTATATTAGACATTAACCTCTAGGTAGGTATAGGTATAACTAATTAGCTTTCGACCGCTTAAAAATACTGTCTGTTGCAAAGACTCTATCGTGTGTCTAGTGATATCTATAATTTTATCCTAGAGAAAAGTCGTTTCTTTCACGTTTTGAAAGTTAGATGTGTCAAATTTCATCGGTATCGTTTATGTGGTTTTGGCGTGAAAACGTAACTGAGAGAAACAGAAAGGGTTTTGTATTTATAAGGTAAAGATTAAGCAAGCATAAGACTTATTACAAACACAGTATTGCTACAGATGCGTACCGTGTCGAAATCACTAAAGGTTACTTGTACTAGAAAAGCGACTAAAACGAGATCAGATTTTTTTTTAACGAAACTTTTTAATGTAACGAAAGTGAAACCTTTTTTTCTGTTTATTTATGATATCTTTGTAGTGCCCCACAAGAATTCCGTTTTGGAGTTTTAAGATTCTCAGATTAAGACGGTCTCGAATAGGCTGCTGTACAGTAACAGCAGGGATATCAGCAACATAAAAGTTATGTTCTATAACCATTAAGAGCACGGTGGTCGCGGCATTATCTTAATGTGGCACATCGGTTACCACGCGGTCAGCTGTGCGGGGATTCCATTCCGTGGATGTTTACAGTGTCGGCTCCGGTTGCAACGCTGTCCAGCGGCGACGCGCTCAGAACACCACCAGTGCGCTACCAGCAGTTGCCTTGTGCGAAAGTGATACCGTGATAAGTATCCAGTGACCGATCAGCAATACTTATTACCATTTTGAAATTGGAACGTGGGGATGGCGATTTTTGGACGTTACGTAACATTGGTATCGTATAATCGTGGTAATTGAATAGGGATGTTGACTGGCAAGTCAATTGAGATACTTTTTAAAAGTTGTCAAAACGCTATCACTTCATAGATTTTGTAAAGGCTTGTCAGTTTATGACGTCACTAGTTCGTATAGCCAACTTATTAAATATTAAGCAGTTTTCGTAAAATTTAAAATCGTAGACTCAATATAATTAAAAATTAATAAGGTTTTACAACATTCTACGATACTTTGTTTTACGGAATTGATATTACAAAATTAAATATAAATGGTGTCAACATCCCTATATTGAAATTATTACAAACTTTTTGGTTAAACGCGATGAATTAAAAAATTCATACCCAGTAAAAAAAAATTGTTTTGTTTATTTTTGTAGTGTTTAAATGAGAAATAATTTACATTTGAAATTGAACTCTAAAGTGGTGGTTTAGGTAGAACACCGAAATGAGATAACAAGATATTTACAGCCTACTATTAATATTTTTTAAATTATACATTACCTAACACGACCAAGCGTAATTACTAAATAATTTACTTAATCAGTTTTCGATTGATTATAAGTAAGTCAGGTCAGTCAAGTTATTCGAATAGGCAAAGTTTGTTAAATTCCAATAAAAACGTAATTCAATAATATATCCCTGGTCATGGTTTTTAAGACGGTAGATAAATATCAGATTCGACATTTATTTTATGTTACGTCGTCTTGAGTTTTACTTAGGTATACCTTTAACAAAGTAAATAACATTGGAAATATTTGAAATAATATTTATTGAATAATTAACTTTAATCAAAGTAGGTAAGTATGAGAAAATACCTAAATCTAAATCTTAATAAACTGGAAGTTGATTGAAAGCATGTTAGGTATATTAAATAATTGATCGTCCATTTTACTACAATTTAGTCATGGAAGGTAATCATAAATAATTTGGCTAATGATATATTATGTTGACAAAAGCCATACTTTCATAATACCAATTTTACTGTGACGCCATCACATCGGTAAATCTAGTTTGCGATATTCCCATTAAAAATAATGACTTAATATTGTGTTGCATATAATTATAATAAATAGAGTTTGCTAATGTTTTTGGATATTGTTGTCAATGAGTGAAATCTGTGAAGCAATCCAGTTAGGGGCAGAATAAAAAATCGGAGTACCTACGAAGTTTCGGTTGACGAATTGCCCACTGAAGTAACAACGAAATGTCTCAACTCTTATTAGTTAAAACATATTTAAGTCACTTCAGAGTCCGAATGTTGGTGATCTTTCTTGTAGATAAACAAAGTAAATTCGATATTTCATATACCATGTTATGATAACCTGAGCAAGAAAATATCCGACATCCGAAACATCGTATTTAGTTCTTAGTACAGTCTGTGTTACAACGACCGCTTGGCAAGTATTTGACGCTGATTCCAAATTTTGAGGAGTCATATAAAATAAATGGCCATACAGCGACAGGATTCGGCTCTTCAGCAGGCCTTGTCATTCCACATTTTGTATGTGAGGATTACCAATCTACCAATATTTGAGGTTCCTTACTTCAAAAGAAAAATGAACCCTTACAAGACCGCTTGGTTGTCTGCCAATTTAGGCAGATGATACCTCTACGTATCTCATCAGACGTATCTGTTACGATTTTTTTTGTAGAACATCTTCAATGCCAATGGTATGGTTGTAGGTAGGCCCGATGGATGGTGCTAAATACTTCTTGGGACAACATTCACAGGGCGACATGAGCGACATTCAACAGTATTGACAATGCACGGCGAGGCGGCGCGTTTCCGTGAACGCGGAATGCATTCACGCAACATGAGAAGCCATTTCCAGCGACGACTGACCTTTAAACAAAGCGCCATTATTCAACCACGGGGAAATGTAACGCCAAAGGTTAACCCAATATTATGGGGAATGTGAACAGAACACATACTTGCTTGTGTCTTAGTATATTCTTAATTAGCCATGTCTGATTTCGTATTAGCGCAATAAGCAATCTAAATTTGTTTACTATTTATTTGACGGTCATTTATGTTGTGATATTGACACAATTGTCCCCTACACAATTTATGCGCCGACGATATTGTAAATCCTAAAATGACTGGATAGGTTCAGTCATTTTTGAGATTAACTTCGATACTCGCCTTTCAAAATAATTACGGATGTGCCTGTGTGATGTGAATCTGAAGTCTAAACATAACCTACACCAATATTTCCATTTTCATATCACAGCAACCACAAGCAGGCTTTACATACTTTGAAAAGAATTCTGAAATAAAAAAAGGTTATCGGCTGTAAATCAAATAGACACAAAACTTATTGTCAGATGTTAGACTACAAAACGTCCAGTGAACCAATGCCAGCTTCTTCCACTGCCACCGCCCACCAGGACCCCACCGGCAGTGTTAGAGTGTTTCACAGCAAACACAGTAGTGTGCAATGCTAAAGTTGGAACATGCATGTACTTACTTTGTTTGTTCTGAAATACCCTACAGTACAGCACCGCTGGGCCGCAGTCAGAAGCCGCAAGAAGCCTTAGGGTAATGTATAAACAACAGGAATGTTATGTACAGTATACGTCTAATTCTATATGTAACGTTTTTGTTGTCTTAAATTGCTCTCCTCACAACATTCTTCAGTGGATGAAGACACTTTAAGATCGAAGATTTGCTTGTATTAATTAATCTGGATAATCGTTAAATATTTTATACTTTAAGAAATTGTTATCTTGTCAGTCAAATATTAATGTGGTACTATCTCATACATTTGGCCTTAGAAAGTAATTCATTATTAAAGTATTTAACTTGACCAATTAATTACTTTTATTTATTATAAACTTTTTGTAAAAATAATGATGCGTAAGTAGGTATATATTTTTGCTTATACTACTCCAAGGTTGTGTTGTATTAATATAAGTTGGTGCGTAAGGCGTGTTATATACAAAACAGTTTCACAGTAAAAAAAAACAGAAGTCAGAAGCTTTTTATTCCTATTGTTATTTTTCAATTGAAAATGGTGACATACACGTTAACGATATTTGAGCTTCACAATCAACGCGTTAGCGGCACCAATTAAAATTGTGCTGGCCCGTTATCATAAGTAAACATTTCTTTGTCTATCTGTGTATATCACGCATATGCCACAAAAATATTACTTAAATGTAAATTATATAAATAAAAAAAACAAGATACAGGGAACGATTTATTTGATTCATATATAATAGTATAATTCAAAATATTTCTATATAAAAATTTTGTACAAAAAACATTAGAATTTGTGACATGGACATTAGTATAATGCCTATGAGTAGCAATATTGTATTAACATTATCACAATATTCAAATTATGGCTACAAAGCTTCTTTCAAAGATTGTTAAAAGCTTGCGATAAATAACTTTTTGACATAACTGTAACTTAATAAATGCATCACATAAATGGCTACCAAATAAACAACACGCAGTAAAAATGTCATAAATAAATTAAAATTACTCAACACTGGTTATATTTCCTAGTTGATCTTCATGATTAGCATCATGGCAGCCTCTCTGTGTTTACTTCGCGACCTAGTCTATATCAGTCATCGCTATATATTTGAGGCATATAAGCACAACTAACGTAAACCTAACATATACTAAAACTGTATAATAAATTTCAGTTCATGGCAAGATTGTTCAAATTACTGGGTAACGCTCAATTGTTTGTACATAAGTCTATTTTATGTCTTATGTTACGCTAACTTATCATAATAGGGTAGTTGACACCACCAATCTTGGACATACATTTTGTAAACTGGCAAAAGACCATGCCTGAATAGATTTTGTATGGCACTCGCACGTCATGACGTACGACGTGCAGGCACACACTCGACTGACTATTTGATGCTGTCAAAACAATATTGAAAATCGAATTTGACAGTCATTTCAAACGACCTTTTAATGAATATCTCTATAAAAGCCTTATTATAAACGAATAATGTCTTGGAATTATTTAAATATGGTGTCAACATCCCAATTAGACTACTCCTTAATCCAAATTGTAAGATTCAGATGAGATTTTAAGTAGATATTCTGTATTGCTTAATAACAATTATAATTTCACAAAATACTCAGTAGGTACTTAAAATTATTTTTTGTGTTCATTCGGACTTTTTTCTTACATTGTTAGTAAGTTAATGTTTCTTATATGTAGAGTGAGTACATTACATATCACGGGGATCTGATATTTGAAACAAAAAATGAGCATGACTTATGTAATGTGATCTTTACACGCAAAGATTAGTCAGTCAGCTTAATCTTTTTTCCGCTTAAAAACGAAAATTTTAAAAGGACTCCAACCCATTCGACTTCGACTGCTTAGCCCTATTGCCTCGATATAAAAAACTATTACCAACCACTCTCACACCTTTCTTTCACGATCTTTAGTATTTTTATCAATGATAGTGATCTGAACCTTGATTAATAGGCTGCAAAGTTCAGCTAAGTCGTGGTCAACGGACGATTATCAATTTAAAAACGGGCTGTCAATCCGTCCGTATCAATTCAACGAAACAATTAATAGTACAAGGGGTTATCCATCAACTACACACAAAAATTTCCCATCCCAATCTTCGTTGGACGTGGTCGCATTCGCGTGACCACTCCTCACGTCCATAGTGTGACGTAACAATAACTTGCAAGACTGAAAAGAGGCCAAGGGCCTCCGTTCATAGGGGGCCCTCGGAGGCCTGTGAGCACGGGGGACTCTTGGTGAAGCATTGAAATCGAATACTGACACTGAGCGAGGACACAAACTGATGACGTTGCCAGGCTTCAAACGGTATTGTTACGCCACTGCTTACGTTACAAACAAAGTGTTTGCAGTTTATCAAGGACAGGCTCGTTGGTCGAGTAGTCTGAGACTCTGAAAACCAAGGGTCGCGGGCTCGAAAACCCGGTAGGAGCAAATTGTTTTGTGTGATGAACTTGGACATTTGTACTCGAGTCATTATATTTTATAAACATATTTAAGCATGTCTATTACTTACATAGTATCCATAGTACGAGACATGCTTACTTTGGAAGTAGGGAATTGGTGTGTCAGTCTAAAGAATTTATGAGTTGTTTTTTTATTATGTACTCCCTATTAATATTATAAATTTCAGGCTAGCAACACTGCTTATTTATAAATTATCTATTATTTGTTTAATTTCAGGCTGGCAACACTGCGTGCCGATGCATGGAGTCCCCCGCGCGCCCGCAGCTATTACCTGGAGGTCTTGGGCACGGGCGCGGGCAGCGCGCGCGCCAGGCCCTCGTCCTGGTACAGCAGGCCGCACGGCCGCAGCAGCTCCTGCCCGCCTTGGTGCAGCCACTTGTTCGACACTGCAATGTGGTAACGTACCATTTAAAGTCTTGGACACGATGAAATTACTTGAACCCTTTCCCTGCGTTTATCATATAAAACAATTGTTTCTTCTATTGCCTCTAGCGCTAGACAGGTGTCAATATACAATCTAATATGTAAAAAAAAAGTCATGCCAAAGTGTTTGTGGTCGTACTCCTCCGAAACGAAATCGACCGATTTTAATGAATTTTATTTGTATATTCGGTAGATATCAAAGTATGAGAATAGGCCGTAAGTATTTTTACCTTTTTTTGGAGGCGGGGTAGGAACCCACCCCCTTATTTTGAATTGCAGAACAATATTTCACGGATCAACAAGTAATTTATAAAATTCATAAGACGCCTTACCAATCTATGTGTCAACCTTAGATCTTTCTGTTGATCTGAGGTGTCAACTGGACAAATTAAAAAAATTTCTTTAATTGTCAATAAACCTACAATTATTCATAGACAAGCCGAGCCTCCACGTGTGCTAAATGTGCGGTGCACACAGGCGCCTAGTCAGAGCGTCGGATAACATACCAGCACAGCACCCTTTATTTAGTTTTTTTCAAGCGATTCATAGGTACGCACCTCGCGCTACTCAATGTTGGCGTGACTGCCGTAAAATGCTGTTAAGTATTTTGAATGTGTCCAAATATATATTGTATGATACCTATACCCTACATAACATTTACGTAAGATAAAAGTTTTATAACAGTGTCACTAAATAAACTGTTTGTGTGTATTGTGTTACCCCACTTAGAGCCGCGCAGCACGGGGCAGGCGGCGTGGCGCGTGGCGAGGTCGCCCTCGCCCGACGGGTGCAGGTTGAGCCAGAACGCCGCCGCGCCCTTGATGGGGAACAGGCTCAGGCCCAGCCGCGTGAACACCGTCGCGCCGCCCTGCGCCACGTCCGACATCTGACCAAACAATGCTATGCTGCTATTTCTCGCACAAATAGAAATATTTCATTATTCATGTAGAGTTTACAATAAGAATAGGCTATTTAAAAAAAAAAAAAATGTATAGTACACTATTGATATTACAAAAAACTATTGCTTACGTATTTTTTCTTTTGTTCAGCAAACTAAAAATTACGAAGGTACAGCGCGTTAGTATCGCGTGATGTCACTAGGTGCGTAAAATTTTACCGTCCAAGTGACTTAAAAGCCCCTCATTTCAGATCTTTGAAGCGTCTTTGTCATATTTCGAGTATTAGATATAGCAAAAAATACGTACCTATTCAATATTTTTTGATAATCTAATTTACGGACTATACATTTTTTTAATGGGGATTGCTGGCGATGCATGTTATGAAATGTAATGTTCTTACTTAGATTTAGTTATTAGGGTATTTTATTAAAGCACTTTATAGCTGTAGAATTTTGTTAAATAGGTTCAACTTAATATTAAAACACCAAATATCATGTTGCAAAATGAATTTAAGAATATTATCTGTAATGAATGCATTTTAAAAAGTTACAAATAGTACGAAAACATCACGTGGCTAAAAAGATTTCGTCACAGTCATTAGGCGTTTTTACGCCTAATTAGTCGACATTATTTCCAGCAAGTGTAACAACAAGTTCCAAAATTCTCTCCTGAGTTTGACAGAATGTGAGTTTTATCTACCGAACCGATCCGAAGATGACGTCATTATAGCACCACAGCGGTCTATGCAAACTGCAATGTCGACTCGTAGCCATTTAGCGGGGCAATTTATAGGGAAGTTTCAAAACGTCGTTTTATCTTTAACTTGAACTATTTTGCTAAATTAAACTACTTTTTTGTGTTAATTTTGTGCCTACGTAAATGTATTGTGAAAGTGGTTTAAAAAAAAAAAAAATACTCTATTACATATCAGCATACAAAACTTACGTAAAATAGTACTGTAGCGATTCTGTTGCCACTAAACTTTTTGAATGCATTTTCTTGTCTCTGAAACAAAAAATATACTAAAATTAGTTACTTCTTTAGCAGAAATAAAATTTCAACACCCAAGTAATACTTAATGCTTTTTCATTTTCCCGGGGGAGAACATCATAGTGGGTGATCGGTATAGGAGTACTACAAAAATAGAATTTAGATAAATACTTTGGGAGATCGTTTGAGGTCTCTCCATACAACCAAAGGATTAATTGAGGGTCCCCAATCCTCAAGGGATTGATTGGGGTCCTCCCAAACCCCTAAATGAGTGATTGGGGTCCCCCAAAGTACATATTACTTTTTTCACTGAGTGTTCATTCGCCCTCCCGTTCCTGTGGCCTCACCCTGGCGAAGTCGTAGTGCGGCTCGTAATGGCCGCCGATGCCGTAGTTGACGACCTGCAGCTCCTCGGCGGAGGCCAGGTCGAGGCCGGTCATGTGCGCCACGCGGCGCGACACGCGCGCGATCAGCGGCGACTCGTCGTCGCGCAGCCACGCCGACTTGCTGATGCGGTACTTGGCGGCCACCAGCGCGCCCGTCTTCGGGTCGTGCACCACTGCGCGCTTGAACTGCGGGCACACGTCGCAATTGGGAGCGTGAAACAATGTGTTCCGATCTAAGTCGGGGGTCGCTTCAGGTAGACTAAGGTTGCGTCGTGCACTGCTACGCGCTTGAATTAAAATTACATGACACAATCAAGAGTATGAAAATGCGGATCATCAGCATGAAACTATGTATCCTAGCTAAGTCGGGATCCACATTGGTCGTCGACCAAAGATTCAACCAAAGATTCACCACTGCGCGCTTGAACTAAAGTCACACGACACAATTATGATCCGTTGTTTATTTATTATAGTTAAGCGTCAAATTTAAAATTGCAATTTAAAAGTAAAAAAGTATTGGACTCGAAAAGAAGTAGCAACTATATTTCTTGATTAGCATGTCGTCAAAGGCGAATAATGATGTACCTATCGCGTATTGGGTTTTGCAGGCTACAATGTACTAGCTACCTGTCACTACTTTGCACAATTATCCATCTAACGCGATCCCGTTTTATTTATGCAAAAATAGACAAAAAGTGGATAAAGGGTCTCTTAGCTACTTTGACTCAGCCTACCCTTCTGCAATTCCCAGCGTCATGGTATGAGATCATATGAATTAATACTTTTTGGTAAAAAACTATGGCCGGTTTAATTTTATTGCAATTAAATATGACGACGATGAACAAATTAGGTGGTCCATCAAGTTTTCTCCTCATACGCATCTTATGGTCCGCGTAAAAAAATATGCATATAGTTATTCCCGTTATTAATACGAAATTAAATATCATTATTGAATTCAAATTAATTAAACAAATCGCATTATAAGCATATTATATCGCATAATAAGCATATTATTTATGTCTCCTTATTTAACGGCGAAACATTATGAATGTTAAGAGTGTGTGTATTTCCCCAACGGAAAAAGCTCGAATTTCATAATTTGAGTTTAGAAAAAAAAGTTCCGCTGGGACAACGTTGTCGCAGCGGAAACAGTTTTTGATGAATAACTTCGCTATGGATGGATACACACATTTTCATTTACCTTACACAATTACACAACGTCAAACACTAAATATCTGCTAAACTCAATGCTAATCGCAATGCACACGTTAAGAGTCTAGTCTTAATTTACATAATCAATACCGCCGATGCTAAATTTGTCATGTTTGAACGTTGAACTTAGTGATAATTTATTAGATATGAATGCCGACTATGATAAATGTTTGGGCGTAGGTATAGCGATCGAAGTGTTATCACAAAAACAAGTTACATGTGAATGATCTATTATCTATATAAATATTTAAATTTCAAAGAACACCCACGACGTGTTAGACAACTTTATTATAGTTATATTATTAAAACATATCGAAATATATAATGCGTAATAATAACTAATTAACTCTTTTTCGAGAAAAAGAGTTAAAGTTTAATAAGACATATTTTACAGATTTGATAAACCCACATTCCTATCACATTTATATACTCTAAAAAATGTGTGCTCGAAATATGTTGTAAAAAAATGCATACCGTTTTTTAGACACTAACTGATTCTTCATAGAAGTATGAGGATATAATATGTACCTAAATGTTACTATGCATGCCTCCAGCAGATAGAACCATCCGTCTGTATGACATTTTATACTAACCCTGGGCTTAGCGGCTTCCTGTATGTAGTTAATCTCTTCGTCGCTCATGACCTCGTGGAACACGACCACGTCGGGTTCAAAGTACATATACTCCATCTTGATGGGCGCCAGCTTCAGGAACGGGTGGTTCTCAGTCAGGTACCGGCAGTGTAACCTAGAACGGGTTACGGAGACATTTGTTAGTGTGTCCCACAGTCACACAGGCGGTGAAAAAAAATAACCCAGAAATATAAAACTATAAAAAAATACACAGGAGCACTTGTCAATACGTTTTGACAATTTTCGATCTAACCTAGCCCAGTTTTATTTTTGGCTGAACGTGGTTAACATGTCCTGTTGTCCCCTTGACTCTCCCTACCCCTGCGAGAAGTTATGTATGTATGTATGTACAGGTGGCTTATAGCATGTTTGATCGACATCGTGAGAGTGGTGTGAAAGCCCGCACCGGGTGCAATGTTTTTTATTAACTATGCTTCATGGCATTGACTAGCAACATACACTGCACGAGGCCTATAAGCTGTATAATTGCCACTTTAACTAAAATATAAAACAATGGGAGGCCTTATCTATTATATAAAAATGAATCGCTGAATGTGTTGCTAAGCGCAAATCTCGAGAACAGCTGAACCGATTTCACTAATTCTTTTGTAGTTGTGTTTGTTATTATCAGAAGAAGGTTCTTTCTTGTTTAATTTTTTCTTTTCTTATGAAAGTTGCGCGGAAAATTAAAAATATATATCCGAGAACGGGAAGTTACGAAGTGCGCCAGGTCAGCTAGTTATATAAAAATAATGAGTTTAAATATAATTTGAAATGTTATTGACACATTGGTGTATTGAGACTATATTGAGATTTTGAGGCACACGCCTTATTCTATGTCTTAGAAGTCCCATATACAAATAACTTACCTCCAAGTTTAACAAGGAGATATACAAAACCATGATACAGTTCAAACAGTTTTACGACAGTGTGAAGCGCAAACAAACTACGTAAATATAGGTCTACTTTATTTAAATAAAAACGTGAACCCGCTATTACCACAAGTTATATAACCACAAGTTATATATATTTACATACAATAATATATATTCAAAATATGCATTACACGTTTATTACACGATGTCTAAAAAAATAGGTAGGTGGTAGGTACGGGAATAAAGATAAAAGTATTAAAGTAAAACGTTAATATATTACATCGCGGGGCAATTTACATATTAAGTCTAGACGTTAGAAGTCAAAGGTCCAGCTATAACATAAATAAAATGTAAATTTTATAAATGGCTAACCATTTTTTAAAAGACGTGTTAAAATTTACAAGCAAGGTGATTTATAAAGGTAATTTAAATAGGTATGGAAGTGAACTAGGTATGTGTTTTATGTTATTTCAATTTATAATTGATCGATGACATGCCTATTAGTCAAAGTGAGACTAAGATTTTACAGCTTCTGTAGACTCTACAGTGTATTATGTATTTACAGAAGCTACAGTTTATATAATTACATAACGCAACAAATAGGCGTTAAAAAAGACTCTATAAAGTGTGATTATGAATACACCCATAAATTATATAGCAAAATAGGGTATTATCCTCAAAAATTTTTTTAGTCCGTTGGTTATATTATCAAAAAATATTGAATGCGTATTTTTTGCTTTATGTGATACTCGAAAAATGACAAATATACAGCTTCAAAGACGTGAAATTTAGCGCTTTACATCACTTACATCTAGTGACGTCACGCGGTACCTTAACGCGCTGTATCTTCATAACTTTTAGTTTGTTCAACGAAAGAGAAAATACTTAAGCAAAATTTTTTGTAATCTCATTAGTGGACTATAAACATTTATTGAGGAAAATAGCCTATTATACTCAGTAAGATCATATTTACAATTCAAGAATACTTATCCTAATACTCATATATACATTTTCTTTTGGTAATACTGGTCAATAAATATTTTAATATTACCCTTTTTTGGATAATATACCGTTCGCGAGAACTAAGTACTACTTACTTAGGTACGGAACAAATTTATTATATGAGCACTCAAGAAAAATGTTTTTCAACCGACCTCAAAAAAGGAGGAGGTTCTCTATTCGACCGTAGATATGTTTTTTTTTTCATTTATCGATCTTCTTTACTATGTGTGTGTAATGTAATATTCATAACATAATGATGTTTAACATTATTCAATCCATAATCCACTTAACCTGGTAACCCCTTCCTAAGTTACAAAGGTCAAAATTCAGATAGGCAGTTGCTTCAATAAAATTGCCAGATCTGCTAAATCCTAGATCATGCTCCAGAAGGACTTTCGCTAAGCACGGCACACAGCCATAAGAAGATAATGAGTGATGTTAAATATAATAAAACCATCATTTATCTAATGATTCCGGTATATAAATGGTACCTCTTCGCAATTTCCGCCGGCACTTCCATCTCGCCACGACACAGAATCTCGTAATTACTCCTCTCTTTGTTATATTCAGCCAGCTCGTCGGATATTTGAGGCAGCTCTGTAACGGAATCGTCTCCGATTTCCTATAAAAGACACACAAGTATTATTATTTAAGTTAAACCATACAAATTAAATTTATGACCTAGTCTTTAACCCGAATCTATAACTCCACTTAGTTATAAAAAACGCATAAATTTCTTTATTAAAGCATTTCAAGCTACAAAACTAGACATTTTAGCAATTAATAGGCAACATTTTACAACGAGATCGGCTTTGTTTTAACTGCACGACACAAAGACTGCGCTCGTGATTAAACACAAAGCCTAGTAAACGCGAATCGTGCCGAGAAACAATTTATAACTGCACAATTTAGCAAGGCCTACAAGTTAGTTCAAATCCGTACTATTCGATGGATTTAAAAAGAAATGGCCTTATTTAAACCAACAGTTCTGTAGGGAGGGCAAACATTGTGAAAAACACAACTTGTTAATTATGTATAACCACGGCACAATTAGTGCAATTTAGCCTTAGACATAATATATAAAATATATCCTAAAAACAAAACCTTTATTTGTGTGCGATGATATCATACGATATTCTATTGAAGCACAATTGTTACAGACCGTGTCAAACACCCTTTTATCTTAATTATTCATCAACATCGTAATTAGTGGAAACGCAAAAAAGTTTTGCAGGCGCGACTTTAAGTTTCAAGGCTTTTCCTTAATCAAAATAAGATTACCTCGAACTGTGGTTTCAGCACATGCAGCCTCAGTTTATTGTTCCATAAGTACATACATAACGTCACGTTCGTAATCCCTGAAGGGGTAGGCAGAGTCAGTGGCGGATTTACCCTAAGGCCCAGTAGGCCCAGGCCTAGGGCGGCCAGTTATTAGAGGCCAATCGTGATAAAAATTAAGTGATGACGCTTTAGTACTGAGAATTATGGTCTGGGGCCTAGGGCGGCCAAGACCGTAAATCCGCGGCTGAGAGTCAAAAGTAAAGTATGCCCCTTTAACCACATTCAGCCAAAAATAACACTAGTCAACAGTTTTTTTGCACAGAATCAACTCATTGTCTTTTTGATAAAACAATAACAGCTGATTCAGATTCCATCATCCAAATTTGATCATCAGGTCACATTTTTGAGATATTAGAGAACAAAGTTACTTAAATTGGCTTTAAGGTCTGACTTCAGTATTAATAAATCCATTTATTAATACAACATTTTTCATATCTTTTGTCTTTTGTGTAAAGAAATAATCCCAAATTAACAGTGTAAATTATTATTATTGCTATACTAATGTATCGCAAAATATTTGCATTAGAATGGTATTAAGAATTCGTCCATATAAAATGCGTAGCTTCGAATGTACGCAAAAAATATGGTAAAGCTTAACTAGACTTAACTTTGCATAGAATCATAGTAGAAGCTTAATTCAAAGTACATTGAAATTTTCAGCATTCTGACTATCAATCGCATGTATTATGTTTACATTTTATTAATCTTTATGCTGTTAAATAATACAACAAAAATCGTTTCAATGGCAGATATTTGAATGTTTCTAGGCAAATGACAAAAAAATGTGACGTGATGGAAAAATGTTTATAATATAATTGTATTATGCTGGTACTGATAATTAGAAAAAAGTATTAAATTGTTATGTGGCAAAAAAAGAGTGTAATTTTGTTGACTAGTGATAATTGTTATTCTTCTGATTTCCATAACATACGTGCTTCAGCATGTGTGTGATATTGTCTGATATTTATTTATTTAATGTTACGTCGTATAGGATTGGTATAGTATTATAAGTCAATAGAATTGATTATGATTATTTATGCGACGAGCTAGCCACTTGTCATTACTTTTTCACAAACCTTCCATCAACGCAACTCTATTTTAATTTTCGCTACATTTGCTTTAAGGAACTGATTGCTCCAGCAGAGTCCATACTCTGCCTCCCCTTCGGGGATTTTACTCGTGATGGTATGTATGTATGGAGTTGAGATGGTAGTATATAAATGTAAAAAGTCCCCACAAGACTTATCACTAGGAAGCTGATAAAGTCAATAATTAATGCGCACCCCTCTTAGTTTCTTCTTGAGCCTGATCTCTTCCTCGGCGATGCTCTTCTGGTAGTGCGGGATGTTGCCGCGCGCACGCACATGCTTCGGATCTAGATCAAGCAGCCGTCTCGTCCACTCCAGGGCATTTTTGACGTCGCCTGCACAAAGTTAGCTTTGACAAATCACAAAAATTAAATAGTGTTTCACCGAAAACGCGAAACATAATAGCAGGAGGGCCCCCTTGTGTTATTAGTTAATTATTCCCGGACCCCTATTGATAGGGAGAAGCTTTAGAGCCTCACGCAATGAATCTGAGAGTCTGTACTATTTAATACCTACTTCACGTAGGTACGTACCTATAAGTTTAGCGTTTAGACATTGATCATTTATAATGTCCTACCTTCAGCTCTCTCGCTTCAAGGGAGAAGTATAAATAGTTACACGGAAGTATACAATAAGTAGCACTTTATAAGTCACTAAAGTACCCCTACTATGATGGCTTATAAAATGATAGCCAGGACAGTATTTTCCTTTTTTACCTAAGAATTCAGGATTTAAGAAAATAAAGCTAACCTAGAAGATAATGTGAGAAGCTGATATATTCCAAGATGTCGATCTCATTGAAGGTGTACAGCTCGTTTTCCTCCTTGTACTTGCGCAAGGTCTCCGTCATCCACGCCAGCGCGTTGCGGAAGTCCTTTTCGTTGTATAAGGCTCTGCCCAACTCATAGCAGTCTCCAGCGGTCATTGGTGCGCTAAAATGGTACCCAGAATTAAGTATTGCTTCTTTGTAACATTAAAAGTGGGTCAGTCTTTGAAGATAAGAGACACCATAAAGAGCGTTGTGGGCCTTGCGAGGGTTTGGGGAAATGGAACTCTTTCTCCTCGACAGAAACATAGCAGTAAAGTTAAATACATACTCATATTTAAATTATTATCTGAATGTGATTTGATGTGAAAAAATGTGAACTGCACGCGCCTCTGAATGAAAGACCTTTGCGAGTTCCTTGTTCTAAAAATATGAAAGTAAGAAGTTTATTCAACGTTTTTATTTAAACAGTTAAAAAGCTGTTTTAGTAATTATTACTAAAATAGATGGATAAGATATTAGCGGTATTCCAGTGTATTTTTAATTGAATAGATTTGTATGATAATATGTAATTAATGATATTATTAATTTGCACTAAGGCACAGTCATTTTAACTGTTGGTAAATTTATTGACCCCTTGCCAAAAAAAAAATCACTTTGGTTACGTATAATATACCATACAATATGCAAATGAGGAGATAAAGAGAAGATAATCGCTTACTAACGTTTAATCATATTTTTCTGAGATGATTCATCATCATAACGGATTGCCATGATAAAATAAATATGTAAAGTAACATGTTCATTCACACATAATTATATGTTTCATCGAATTATTTTCAAAGTACGTAATAATTCCTCTAAACATTTTTATTAATTAAAGTTTAAGCCAAGTAGTCAAGATCGTTGAATGATATAAAGTCATTGACCCTAAAGTTTTATTACGTTGTCTTTGCGACATTTTCAATAAAAAACAAATACATTAAGCATGGAAATGAAAATATTATGATGATGATACAGTTTTATTGAGTTTAAAGTATTTATTTATTACACAATTCGAGAATGTGGGCGGTCGTAGGTACCAGAACAAGTTCCAAAACAGATTTGTGAGAAGCAACAAATTGTATTTAGGTAACCAAACATAACTCATTTTTAGTCAAACATCGTTGAGTAATGTACAAATAAGTTCCGCACACACCAACAGTACTAAGTATTTAAGGTCAAATATGTTTGTTTTTCAATACATAGAAACACATAACTAGCTACTTAAAAAAATATGCAATTCACTTTTAAAGGGATTGTATTTTTAAACCCTAAGACACAAAGAATATCTTTTCTAAAATCCAGGACTAATCAATAATAATACAGTTAAGCGAAAACTGACTCGTCCGACTATTCGGTTAAGACTTGGCAACCCTAAATTATTACCCTTCAATATTCGAAAGCCAATATTACCTGTACACCACGCCGTTCAGCACACCCTCAGACAACTCATGCACATCCAAGTGGTAGGTCTCCTGAAGCCGGGTCAGCGCCTGCGCAGCGCCCGCCAGGTCCTCCAGCGCGGGATACTTCACGTCGTCGTGGTTCATCGTTATGTTCTTAATGTACTCTGACGACACACGATTGCATTATTAGTGAGGCGGACATCACGATGCAGCGTTGCAAAACCGCGGCAAATCACGACTCCGATGCATTATTACTTACAATTGACATGAATATCTGAGAAGGGCATTTGTAGGTACAGTACCGTTATCGTATTGATTGTCACATAATTTATTGTACAAAATTATTAAAAGCTACAAATAGTCCCAATACATTTTATCTATACGTGTGACAAGTAAATAAATGATCGATCACGCACAAAGTAACAAAAAAAATAATGAGGACCATAATTTATTTAGCACTAGCTGTTGCCGGCGACTTCGTCCCCGTGGATTTTTTTAATGTGGAGTACCTATTGTTTTAATAAAATAATATGCCTTTATAGTACCCTACAGTGAAAGTTTCGCCTAAATCGGTGTATGATTGAGATTAACCGGAACGTACAGACAGACATACATAAATCTTTACTAATATTTGTTTTGTTAGTCGCGTAATAATATTCGTATACTTATATTTAGCAATAAGCTGTTATTTTTGTATTACAAACACGCACTTCAATTTTATTTATCTTTATAGATTAAAACAAATATGTAGCTAAATGTTGTAGCTATTATCAGAAAAAGTAAAATGATTGAAATCACTTCCTATGATGCTATTTTATGATACATATTATTATAATGATACAAAAAAGAAGTTCATCTATTAAATTGATGTGACTGTTTGATATTTCGGACTACATCGAAAATACGAACAGAGTCCTAATAAAATGACGTCAATCTTCGTTCCGCCTCTGTACACGATCACACGTAGACTTGGCGTGCTGTTGACATTTAAAGGTAGAGTACCGTTTTGAGTATAGGTTGGTCTAGGACTGTCCAGTGTTGGTATGGGACTCAAATATTTATAATTATATAATATAAAAAATATAATAATTAACAAACTAAGTAAGAGGGGACTAACGGTTTTTTTGGTTTCTGATCGTGTAAGCGAAGAGCTAGCCACTTGTCAATCCTTTTTCACAATTTCCTATCCAACCCAACTCAATCTATTCTACTTTTGGCTGAATGTGGTCTAGAGCTTTAGTGTTCCACAGTGTACCGTGGTTATTAGTTGGTATGCATTGGAAAAATACGACTATCTCATAAAGCTGTGTGCTGTGCTGTGTTTCGAAAATGTATTTAAAATGGTCACCTGCTCTATTACATTCAATTGAGTTGCTACTTGCCATATTGTTAGATTTTGATTTTATACAATAGCAAGAACAATTGTTTTAATGATTCAGTAGAATATAGAATTGATTTTTAAATTATTTTACTTACATCTATCTATTACTTAAGAGCGGTGGTAGCTCAATGGTTAGGACACGCGCCTCTTAACCGAGTAGTGCGGGTTCAAACCCGGGCACGTACCTCTGGATTTTTCAAATCTATGTACGTATTTATACCACTAGCTCGACGGTGAAGGAAAACATCGTGATGAAACCTGCAAATTCAAACAACTTTGGATTTGTAACCATGATCCAAAAATTGTCTGGTTCCCCTATCTTAGGGTTACGAAGGTCAGATCGGCAGTCGCTTCAATGTAATTACCAGACTCGCTAAATCCTGGATCATGGTCTAAGCGGACCCCGTCTAAGCACGGGACATAACGCTAGGAAGATGATGATGACATCTATCTATTACTATAATTATTGTGGTACATTTGTCCTCAAATTTGCAATACCTAAATGGTAACTAAGTTGTAAGTTCCTTTTATGTTAACACCTACTATGTACACTTAGTGAGCAAATAAATGTTTGATTTGATTTGATTTGATTTGAGCTAAATAGATAGACAGAAGAAAAATACCTACACAGATGTATCACGTTAGCGCACGAGCGAGTTGATGAATAATAAATATTGTTTTGTTGGTTATTATTATTTTATATTAAATGTTGAATATTACTCAAACTTATTTTTCATTAAGTAACCGTGTACCTCCAAAAAAAATCGTTTTCCTAGATGTACCTTGAACACAAAAAGTTTGCGGAACACTGGTCTAGGGAGCTTATTATTCCTTGTACCCAGGGGAATGCGTTACGCACCGCTCCGCTGAAACCGGGGGGAATCAGCAGAATGTGTCGGACTCCCGGGGCCCTCAAGATGATAGGAGGACCCTACTCCGCCCAAGGTGGTAGTGGGCGGGTATACCGACTAAACCGCTGGGATGTACCGTTCACGCCGACGTCCACGGGATCGCGCACCGGTAAACCACCGCGATATACTCTGCCTGCCTACACCTCCGGCGAGCGCGGGCGCATGCATATAATGTATGTATAGGTTTTATTTACCTGTTCCAATTTTGATGCTATGCTCTATAAGATCCAAATCCGTGGTGAGCCTCTTTATCAAAGTGAAGGCATTGATGGGATTCCCCAAGTAGTTCGGAATATCTTCCATTGCTTTTTCATGTTCCCTTTTGTAGATATTCAGATGCCTAAAAATAAAATAATCAATTAATTTATTTAGAAAACCGTTTATTATTATTATTTATGCAGTAATATACCAATGGATTCTAATTACATGCGGCTATTTTTACAAACGGTATGTTGAGATAAAGCTATTGTGGCACATATTTACAGAATTTTTAAATGAATAATAAATTAATTCCACAAAAAATTTAAGTATGATATAAATTATAAAATGTTCATGTTTCATAGTCAAAAGCAGCTTAACTTTTTTGGCAGTCGACCCAAAGAACAAAAATATTTAAGGCCGCAACCCTTGTTTTATTTATCGTACGAGTAATGAAATAATGAGATTTACTGAGAGCCAGCAGTTTACAAAAAATATTGACAGGACTCATACCAATACCACCCACGACCACGTTAGCGTCGCCACTCGAGGTTAAGGAACGCTGCTGTATCGCAGGTGTGTACACGGACTAAGTTTACAAAACCAACTTACTTCTTCAAGGTCATTAATCGTTTCTCTTCTTTGTGAATGTAGTCATCCAAGTCGTCTATAATCCTTTTATGCGTTTCTAATAGTGGTTCCACTTCCGATATTGCTGTGAACAGCTCTGCCCGAGTCCAAGAACGAGGATTTATAACTAACACGATGCATAGTAAACTTACTATGTTTATTTTAGGAACCATTGTCGTGTTGACTTGCCAAGTCTGGAACAAAATGTATGAGAATTTCAATCAATAAAATATATAATATACCTACCACCTATATTTCAATACATAATAGCAAACCGTGCTTCTTTTACAGAACGTAATATGTATGTATGCATGTAATTGATTTGTTTCTTGTTTTTCTGTTGACTACTTTATAACTCATGGTATAATTTTTAAAGCACAAATTATCATTTTTAATTGGAGTAGTGGTGACATGTGGCATTTATATAATTTTCTAGAGAACTGTTTGATAATTTTTATATGATGAAGTGAAATTCGTAATGAAAAAATATAAAATCAACAAATAGCAAACAAATACCACATAAGAATATCATAATTTAAAAATAAATAACTCTTATAAGAACTGTTTTGTAAATTACAACGTTTAAAACGGATTCCTCTAATTCGAGATCTCGAGATTAACTGTAAAAAAATATTATACTGTTACATGGACAACCAAATTGCAGTTTGATTATTTTATACATCGGCCGACTCAACCTGTCGCCCATTAAAGAGTCAGAGATGGGCATTACCTGGTGATTCCCAAAAATAAACCATGTAAGGCTTTAGCTTAAAACCGTTATTTTACGGCCCACAGTAAATGCATCCTGTCCCGTTTATTTTAACGAAAAACGAAAACGTCAAATGCAAAACGACAAGCAACATGAGAATTCCGTACTAATTTAAATATGGAATTCAAAATAATAATAAATAATACATATTTTGAATGGTTATGAATAAATTTATTTTGATTGTAAAAGAGGACCTAGCTCCTTATTGCAAATTGCGATTTCAGATTCTAATCTTGACTTGATATACCTACACGTCCTCAATATATCCAATATATATCCAAGTCTATAAGGACTATTAGGTACTTAAAATAAGCCACTGTCAATGCCTTTTAGCATGTAAAAATATCCTAACTATTATCCTATTAATCAGTCACTAATAAAGTAAATTATAAAGTGTGGGTTGCGTAGTTAATATTAGCGAAAGAAAAAAGCCAACTAGGTACTTAAAGAAAGATTTTATGTTGATTTATTAACGGTTGGCTACGAACAATACCGCAAATTACTAAGCAAAGACAAATTGAAACGAAATCCACAAAGAGAAAAATTAAGTTGCTACCAGTTGAGATCGTGACAAAAACTTAAACCCGCTGTAAGATGAGTAACATCAAGGCTTTTTGTGGGTACAATTATCGCTACGGTTAACCTAGTGTGCTTATTTTAACGACTGTAATAAAGCGAAAGTACTCGATCGATATGCGATTTATATGTCTTTTGCAGCACGGAGAAGCCAGGGATCCAACACGAACCAATTGCTCAAAATACATTATTGTTATAGCATAAAATGTACCCAGTTCATGACGGCTTAACCAAAATGCATCGGATGTGCCGAACGGGCATTGACTGGTTACGGTATTTTTGTCAGTTTGCAGAATGTAATGTAGCCGCGAATGGCGGAGCTAAATCTGTGAGAATGAACCGCCACAGGAGAATAATATGTGAAGTTTCATTGTTTGGCGGAAATACAACTGAACTATAGAATATATAAAAACGCGAGAACAGTAAGTGGGTTCAATGCCTCGATCAAACGTTGCCCATCCCACCATGGTAGTATTTTTTGCGCACACAGGACGGAAATGCATTATTATCAATTTTGTAGATATCTCTTTATCATAACACATATTCGGAGGATATACATTATTTGGAAGAGAAACAGTTTTTTTATTTCTCTACATTACATTCGACATCAGGAAAATCCGTTTCGCAAAGGTTGAGCATTGTCGGAAAGTCCTAAAAAGGAGCGGTCGACAACAAGGACCGGCGCATACGCATTCATTGCACGATTTGATACCGCTTTGAACAAGCGACATTCGGTTGGCACGAGTCTGCCATAACAAATTTTGGTGAATGACTGGGCTTAGACGGTATACTTGGACTCAATACATTAACACAGAAAAAAATGACCTATGTGGGTTTATACATTCAGATAGCGCGCGAGTTGAATGCAGTCGGGGACTGAGACGAGACATACTTAAGCTCTGCATTCAATAATGTACATTACATATCCCCACACCCGTGATCCCCAATCTACATTTTTTAAGTCTCAGATCAATATAGGATAATGTACTTATTATTGTATGTACAAACCATGTGGTTTATTCAACAACTATTGGTCCTAAGTGATTTTTTAAGAATCATCACATATGGAACGTAGGTAAATGTTTGTTTAAATGTTATAAGTAACGATAAATTTCGAACTAAAAATATTTTATGAATTAATAATTTATAATAATCAAAATCATAAACACATTTCAAACAAATGCTATTAGTTTCTATCTTCGACAAAGCGTGGACTGCGATTTCTTATCACAGTTATTATCTTTCTCCTCTCTGGCATCATCATTCCGGAATTTTCTCTGGAAGTACTAAGCCCGATATAATAACAACGGCAACTGTATTTATTTGGAAAGATATATATACTGTTCAGAATACAGAGAAGGCTTATAAATATATGTACGTATTTCTAGGTCTGCCTCATTGATTTATATGATTTAAAGGTGAGCACAATTTATTATCCACTGTGACTGTGTTAGTAAGCTTATAATCTGCATAGAATGTGCAAGAACTAGCGAAGTGTATTGTTGATTACTTCATCTAATGATTTATATTGATGTTAAATGCAGCATAATTGGGTTTATGGGCTTCACAGGCATTGATGATACAGCGCCTTAGATACCTAATTTACAGAAATTCATCATGAAAAGCACATAGTTGAATTTACTTCTTACAATAATGTTTGTTGCGTTCGACATAATTAGTATAAAAAATGTTTTGCGACATTATACTTTTACCAATGAGTATTTTTAAAAGCAATCATGCCGGTTAGAGGGGACGCGTGACATGTCACGTACGTCCTATTTCAATTCCCGAGAGCTCCCATTATCTATCTGGTGAAACGATAAATATTGGAGCGTTTGTAACTATGCCTGATTTTGTTTGATTAACAACTATTCAGTAACTGTCGTCGTTATGATGATCATTTACTAGGATCAACTTACAACTTTAACAATGAAAGTGATCGTTTCGATTTTTTTTGTAAAAGTAATAAGCTAACAGAAACTTTGTGGTAAAGTCGTAAAACATCCTGACTTGAATTATTCCTTATTATTACATTAAAGTATTTACTTACATTGCTTATTAGTATTTAGCTAGACAGTGCCGTAGTTTCAGCAATTAATCACAATTTGATCACACCCGTAATCGCCAGTTAACGGAGAGACGCGGCCTGCGCACGCGCTCCTCAATGCAACCGCTCGGTGGGTCAACGAACAAAACACTGCCGGCAATACGGCACCAGTACCGCGCAGAGCACAGAAACAGAAACTAGCAACTCGGCCACAATGGCTCGAATAACGGTAAAGAATCTCGCTCTGAAACTTTTGATAAACTTAAATCGACATACAATTGTGCATATCAATTAAAGATAATACAACAATGGATGGTGTAATCTTTTGGATCTATCAACAAGACCTATCGGCAAGAAATGTCGCGGAATCCAAGCGCTGGGATATTTCGTTTCAAATAGCGAGATTTATCTTTTGAACCCCCGTTATATTCGTTACATATTTTTAAATGGTGTAGGTTAAGATCAGCCATGTCGTTGATCTGAGGGTGTAGGGCTCCCTAGAATCAATGTGATTGATTAAAAGGATTATTAGCTTAGTATAACACTATAATTGTTGAAAACAATTTCATGATTGATAGTTGTCCATTGTGTAGACAAATACCCCTCAAAGGCGTGGTTCAAACTAGAGTAGTTCTAGTCTAGTCTAGAGCATACCTTAGGGTTTTTAAAACTCAGTACTACCTAAGTACATACGGATTTATATTATACCACTAACTGAGTAGTGAGGGAGACACGTTAAGGAAATCTGCACATTCGAATAACTATGATAAACCTAAAGGTTACAAACGTACAGACATGCAAACTCTGGGAGCATGGTTCAAGCGGACCTCTAGAGACGAAGCGAGCGATATACCTAGTCCGGTCAATTAAAACACAAAAATAGTATTCAACTTTTACAATGGCGATATCTTAAGAATGGTGATTCTTAATTTTATGATCTACAATTTTTTGTCTGGGCTATATTTTTGATAAACTTACCGTTTTCGAGAAAAATAAAAAAAAGGAAATTTAACTTAGACCTTGAATAACTTTTTTTGCACACATACAATCAATGAGGAATTTTGGCACTTTATTTCTACTGGTGTACCTAAAGTCTCTACCAAAAGTTAGCTGTGTCGGAGTTTTTGTTATTTGAAATGTCTATATTGACCGGACTTAATAGGTAAATGATGAAACATTAAACGTTGTAAGACTTTGAAGGGTGGGCGGCGACTGTGCGATTTGAGTAATGGTCTAATATTAGTAATGGCCATGACTTACATACATAACATCGCGCCCGTAATCCCCGAAGGGGTAGGCAGAGTTAAAGGGACAGCAGGTCCCTTTAACCACATTCAGCCAAAAATAAAACTGGGATAGGTTAGATGAAAAAACTGTGAAAAAAAAAAATAGTGACAAGTAGCTAGCTCGTCGCCTACACATTCACCATCTTTAGTCACCTTTTACGACATGCAAGGCAAGAAACACAGTTGGCACATTATTCTTAAGTCCCAGACCAACATGGGACATGGAACTTATCTACGTAGTTATGTACTTTAATGAATAAACATAAATGATACTGGATACCCATTTGACTTTACTGATATATAGCCTTATATTGCGCTCGTGGGCCGGTGACCTTATCTCGAGACTATGACGGACTGTCGTTGGACGATATTAATAAATGAGTCTTGACTACTGGATTGCGTGGCAGTTTCTATGAGACGAATACAGATGGGCCAAAAATTATTTATTATATAAATATATTCGGATCTATATTACAATTAGGTACGTATTTTAGATCGGAACATACTGAATGTTTGGTTAATTTTGAAGATAGCATTAATTCCACACAAGGTTAAATTAAAAAATAAAATCGAGTACCTACCTAGATAGGTAGTAGGTAACTGCCAAAAATGTCGTAACATCGGTGGTTGCAGGTAGGATTACCTGCGTGTATTAACTTAAACTGCATCAAGTTACTTACTACATGTTTACTCACTTAGTATTATTTTATTATATTTGTTGGTCGATATGTATTTTATTCACTCACATTTGGTAAGACACGAAAATTTGCAGGCGAACGAAGCCGCAGACAGGAACTAGTAAGAAAATACTAGCGCTAGAAAAAATATATTTATCTACAGTCACCCTATGTAGAAAAATAAGATAACATATGTAGTTATTCTCATTAGTTTTTGAACACCCCTCGTAGGTTACACTTGCTTTTAGTTGCTTTTTCATTTAAAAGTAGTAACACATACTTATTGCTAGTTTAATTACATTTTCTCACAATTAATTGAATGGCACTCAGTTAATTATAGGATCCCATTAAGAGCCATCACGCCAATTAATCTTTTTTTGCCTTATCACAATTTCCTGATAAAAAATTCATTATTCTTCAAATGATTAGTTACTTAAAAGCTTGCTAGTAGGTATTTTATGTTTCTTTTAGAAGATCGAATACACACTGTGGTGTGATGTTACATAGACATGAAATATAAACATACATAGATACATGAAAAAAATATTTATTAATATGCATATTGAGTATTTAGAAGACCTGTAGGTAGGTACTTAGTTCCCTACATGCACTGCATGCACAAAGCTCAAAACTCATATCATCATATTTGTCATAGTAAATGTGGCAACAGACATTTCAAAATCTTTGCATTACATCTAAATTTCTGCATATCGCTTTATACCTTGTTATCACAAAATGTAAGGAACATGGAGAATAAAACATGTTTTTTCTCTGGAATTAATTTTAAGATAATACATATATAGAAAATGCATCCATAACATTTAGAATGGGTCTAGTTTTTTTAAAGACAACATAAAAATGTGTTTTTAGACAAACAAATATAACAAACATAACATCACACCCATAATCCCAGAAGGGATAGGCAGAGTCAAAGTAGCAGCAGGCCCCTTTAACAGCATTCAGCCAAAAATAAAACTGGGCTGGGTTAAATGGAAAATTGTAAAAAAGTAGTGACAAGTGGCTAGCTTGTCGCCTACATGTGTTTTTAATTTTTTATTTTCCCTACACATTCAATACAAAAAATACAATTCAATCAAGAAACCAGCTAAGCCTGGTTTTGGTTGGTATCTAGTTTTGTGACCTCTACACGCAGACAGTTAATCCCATGTTGATCTGGGACTTAAAAATAATGTGCCAACATATCGTAAAAGGCAACTAATAAAATATCGAGTTTTGGGTAAGTGATTGTGTAGGCGACAAGCTTGTCACTACTTGTCGCTACTTCTTGACAATTTTCTTTATTTTTGGCTGAATGTGGTTAAAGGGACCTGCTGCCCCTTTGATTGAGCCTACCCCTTCGGGGATTATGGGTGTGATGTTAAGCTTGTTTGTTTGTTTGTTTATATACACACAGACACTATGTGTGGTGCAGTCCAACTTGGTAAACTAAATTACTATTATTGAAGGGAACATTTTAAAGGGGCCTGCTGCCCCTTTGATTCAGCCTACCCCTTCGGGGATTATGGGTGTGAAGTTTGTTTGTTTACAAACAGACACTATGTTTGGTGCAGTCCAACTTGGTAAACTAAATTACTATTATTGAAAGAATCATTTTCAGTCAAAAATATTCTTAACTCAGCCTTATATCCTGAAAAATGAATCTAAGTAAAGCATTTTCGTGCTATAAATATTCTATTAAAATATAATTGAACTTCAACAAACAATATATTTTGGGAAAAGCAACAAATCATTATTATACACAATAATTAGTCTTTTAAATCAATTAAATCAGATATAATATCAATAATAAAAGATAGTATGTATGTATATAATATCAATAGTTAAATAAAAAATAAGCTGGCATGTTGCAAGAACCTCTGACCGAATTTTGGAATAAAAATATGCATTTTGTTATTATTGTTTGTAACTATAATAACTCACAAAAACCTCACGTTTCAAGCATAACATGCTGATTTCTCTTTGGTCCACTAGGTCCAAAATCCTAGATCCCGCCGGTCTGGTTATGAATTTAGAGATCATCAGAAATTCGCAAACCATAAAAAAAAATATAATGAAGGAATGTGTCAAACATGGAATGAGTTCCAGAGTTAAAATCTCTTATCCTCGCTTGCGTCCGATGCGTGGGCTTTCAAGTGATTAAATGTCAGTGACGAGGTAAATTAAAGTTAATAAAGAAATAAAAGCTATAAATATAGGTACAATATAAATAAGCTTTCCTCATCTTATTTAAAATTCATTAAATAAACATAAATCAATGGCAGCAGAGACATCAAATTAAGAAACGACTAGTACTTTGGTTGGAATAAAGCAGAATTTTTTTTTTAATCTAATTTCAAAATAAATTGGGACACCACAATACTTACGTTTAAACAGGAAAGTGGCGATGGTCAGTTTTCACCAACTAAATTAACAAGACTAAGGAGTGATAAGATTTTCATTTCAATTCCCAAAACATTTTTTCATTCATTCCGAAATAAACAGACGAAATAGTGAGGCTCAAATTTGTACTCGCGATACAAAATGTGATACAAAAAACTTCTGGCGTAGTGCCGTGCTCATCTGTGATTGTTCTTCTAACGTCAAATGATTAGGGATGCAACTAATCGATGTCTGCGAAATATCGATTTTAAAATAATATTTACAGAATTCTTTAAAGCTAAGTTCATAAAATTATAATATTTCATATTAATCTATAAGATCAAGATGAATTGGAAAAGACGCTTAAAGGTTTTAACATCAACATCTTTTATGAGCTTTATGGCATCCATACTTTATTTTTAATCAGTTTCACTTTTTGCATTCATTCACTGGGCTGAAGTCAGCTGAGCTGCAATAATAAAAAAAAACGTTGTTGTACCTACATACATCAAGCCCATAATCCCCGAAGGGGTAGGCGGAGTCAAAGGGGCAGCAGGCCCCTTTAACCATATTCAGTCAACAAAATTGGGCTGGGTCAGCTGGTAAATTGTGAAAAAGTAGTGACAAATGGCTAGCTTGTCGCCTACATAATCACACACCCAAAACCCCATATACCAACCATTAGTCAGCCTTTACGACATGCTAGGCAAGAAACACAGTTGGCACATTCCTTGTAAGTCCTAGACCAAGCATTTGCCGCCGTGAATAAAAAAAGATAATAAGTTCAGTTAATATGTAGTAGTTTAAAATAATGATTTTTGGGAAAAATACCAACAATCGATAACAACTTCACTTTTTCATCTATTTTGCTCATACAAACTAACTGCGAAATTTAGATAGGAAGAGGACAAACTTTAAAAAAGGCTAAACATAATTACGCTAATACATTGATAAGTTTATTTAGACTTTTTCTTTTTTTTTCTTCATGTTCTTGAAGTATGTTTTAATAAACATATTTGAAATCGAATCTTAATTCAAACTATACATAATGTATTTTTTTGGCTGTATAATTTCGATATCATATAAGCCTCGCTTGCATAAATATGGATAAAAAAAAATATAACTGTCAAAAGTGTCAAAATATTGCGCGTGTTGTTTACGAGTTTTGATAGGTTATTTTTCCGTTCTCACATTATTAAACAAATACACGCATAAATGGTATTTTACAACTTGAATTGATCATAAACATTTAGATCAAGGACAAATATGTCGAATGTAAAAATAAAAGTTATAAGCAGAAACCCAGAAGATTATTTGCGTGCCACAAAAAGAGACATACATAAACGTAAGCTGCTTATATATATTTTTAACTTGAATCTAGATAAAATTAACCATATTTTGAGCAAAGACAAGGGTCTGAGGGTAGTTATATTTTTATTGTGTTCTCTTGTTTATTGTTGTTTTTATTTTGGTCACAGTTCCAAGAAATTATGATCCTAGTCTCCATCCATTGGAGGCACCTCGCGAGTACGTCAGAGCCCTCAATGCAGTTAAACTAGAAAGGGTCTTCGCAAAGCCTTTCATAGGTAACCTGGACGGGCACAGGGATGGTGTTTCCTCACTAGCCAAACATCCAAAACGACTTGCAGTTCTCGCTAGCGGTGCGTTTGATGGTGAAATAAGAGTTTGGGACTTGGCTGTGCGAAAATGTACCAGAAATTTCGTTGCACATGAAGGTTGGGTCAGATCTATCTGCTACACTCCTAATGGGGAAACTTTCACTAGTGTTGGTGATGATAAAACTATCAAACTATGGAAGAGTGAGGTTCAATCACCTGATGACGAAGATCCAATTAATCAGCTGCTAAGTATGTCTGTGGTGACAGGAGTAACTCATAATAGAAATAAACCTATATTCGCTACATGTGGAGAGCATTGTCAGCTGTGGGAAAATACTAGAAATGAACCAATCAAAGTCTTCAAATGGGGTGTAGACAGTCTGCATCATGTGGCATTTAATCAGGTATATTATTTATATTCTGATTTCTTTACTATGTATCCAATTTTTCTTTGTAATAAGGAAATTGAGTATAATTTAACTAAAATGATAAATATTTTTATTTATTTGATATATAAATTTCTTGTCATTTATTTATTTTCAGATCGAACATAATCTCCTGGCTTCTTGTGCTAGTGACAGAAGTATTATTCTCTATGACTGCCGTGAATCAGGACCACTTAGGAAGGTTGTAATGGAATTGAGGTCTAATGCTTTGTCTTGGAATCCGATGGAGGCATTCATATTCACTGTAGCCAATGAAGACTATAAGTGAGTTTCAAAACACTTTTATGATGTATCATTTTTTCCTAAAGGTTTTGGTCAGGGCATGTCATGTTGGGCAATGAAATCATTGCCACTAGGTACTAAGTTGTGCAGGCTTGTATAAACAAGCATAACTTCTTGTTGACAGCGAGTCTTAATCTATAAATTTCTGCTAGTGTCATCGTAGCTATCCTTTGCCATATGAATGGATTAGGCCCACTTGCTCATAATATGTAACTGTTTCATTTATTATTATAAATAGAACTGTTGCAGTTTTTCTAGATAAGAAACCTGTTTTGGAAACCTCCCCTATGTATAATTTTTTAGCTTAATTTATGTATGGATACAGTCCCATAAATCGTAGAATTCCTTTTTTTATGTTGATATTTGGTACGATGATTAATAAATAATTGTAATATTTTTGTTTTACAGTTTATACACATTTGATGTGAGGAAACTAAACCATCCCATCAATGTACACGTGGACCATACATCAGCTGTAGTAGATGTTGATTATGCACCCACCGGACGAGAATTTGTGTCTGGCAGTTATGACAAAACAGTAAGAATATTTGAAAGTCTCAAAGGCCACTCGAGAGATGTTTACCACACCAAAAGAATGCAAAGACTGACCTGTGTGAAGTGGTCCTTGGATAACAAATATATTTTGACTGGATCAGATGAAATGAACATAAGGATGTGGAAAGCTAGAGCCTCTGAAAAGTTGGGAGTTGTAAGTACTTTGGTATTTTATATAGGATATTTTATCATAATATCCACTTTTGTTATTGTGTTTTTATTAAGTACATTAAAGTTTTTCTTAAAAATACTATAAGCAAAATTAATTGTTTTTTTTTTAGCTGAAACCTCGAGAAAGAACAGCACTTAACTATGCAGATGCTCTAAAGGATAAATTCGCCAATCATCCACAAATAAGGAGAATAGCGCGTCATAGGCACGTTCCGAAACATGTATACAACGCACAGAAGGAACTGCGGACCATCAAAGAGAAGAACAAGAGAAAGGAAGCAAACAGACGGGCCCACAGCAAGCCAGGTGCCGTACCCCATGTCTCGGAACGTAGGAAACATGTTGTTAAAGAAGATGAATAAAAGTTACTTTTATGACATTGAATGTAGCATTTATTTTATCATAAATGGCTAATGCTATATTGATCATTACTGCAAAGGAGATATGGATATTATTAAATTTAAGTCCTCAATCAGATCTAGGTATCATATTCAGAGTAGGTTGGAATTTTGTTAAATACTATTATTATAAACTACAACATCCAATTGTTATAAGATAGAATAAATCTCTTTTTTAAATAAATAAGTTACATTTGAGTAAATGATAATGTAAACTATATAGTTAACTTATAGGAATCAATTATTATTACATAAATTTATTAATATCAAGAAAAGGTACAGGTGCAAATTCTTTCAGAGTAAACTGCTTATCCATGAAATCCAATCATCTGCTTCACTTGTACACTCATGTGCAATTCTTGAAATAAGAAGTAAGCGTAATATAACTTTATAGCTCCAACAAAATAATGTTAAATTAATGTTGAAAGAAATTGCTTCATCCTGCTTGGTTGAACGGCCTGCTGATCCGGTTAGGTACGGTCATGGCGCGGATGTCGATTCTGAAAATAAAACAAGATTTATTAATATTTGTAATGTAATTGTAAATGTATATATTTTTTTATATAAGATAGGCAACTGCTTCTCTTTTGAACACTTTACTTAGACTATGTTGAGAAGGAAAGAAAATATATTGACTTAATAAAGGTCGTAATTAAAGAATGGTAGGATAGTGGATAGTGCTTTTAACAATCATTTAGAATCTTTAAAACTAAAGCGATTTGGATGGTAGAGCATTATAATAACATTATGTTTCTGTTTTGCACTTTAAAATACTTACATTATATCTCGTGGCAAAAAGGATTGGTCAAGGTTATATTGTAATACAGTAAGTATACTAAGGGTTTTAAGTGATGGCGAGTAGTCCAGCACATGAAGGTCACTGTTGTCTATCAACCTTTCAGGGTCATCATCTGTTAAGTCTGTAGGCCGTGCATTTGCTTGATTAGGGCTAGGGCTGAAACAAAATAATTAATTAATGATTTTGAAATTCAGTTTTAAAATATAAATCATCCTGCGGTTTCACCCACATAGTTCTCGTTCTGTGGCAATAGGGAAACAATATATAGCCTATGTTACTTGCTAATAAAGTAGCTTTCCATTGGTGAAAGACTTTATCAAATTGGTCCGGTAGTTTCGTAGCTTGTTAAATTCAAACAATTAAATCTTTCATTTTAATAATATTAGTATAGATAAATAATCAGAAAAATGTAGACAGACAATATTTTATTGCTATTGCCATTATACAACATCACTTACCTAGTTCCCCCAAATAGATATACTTTATCTTTATAAATCAAACATGCTGGACGCCTTCTCTTACAGGGTATTGATCCTCTAACATTTAAGTACTGCCAGAAGTTTCCTTCAATTGAATATCTATAAAGATCATTAAAATGAGTTTTTGTGTTGCCATTAAAACCACCAAAGATATACATGTAGCCATTGTGGAGCCCTGTAAAAAAAAAGGATTTTTATATAAAAACAATAGATAACAACTTAGTGTACCATCCTAAGTCAACATTTTAAAATCATATAATAATTTTGAATCTATTTCTCTTTTCCATTTATTATTATAAATTGTGTAGTAAAAAGTACTCACAGGCAGAGTGACTGCGTCTTCCCTCAGGCCATGTGCCGCTCGGATTTAGTGCTACCCACTTGTCAGAAGTTGTATCTAAAAAGTACACTTGAGGGCAGTAAACTTCCTCTTGTGAATTGTATGGGCTGTTTAAGTCTCCTCGGCCCCCAAACACATACATTCTTTTGCCTACAGGCACAGCCGTGTGGAAATCTCGGTGTGATGGTGGAGTACCAGTTGCATCAATGAAACTCCAATGCATTGTCTCCAAATTTAGACAATGAACTTCTTGAGAGTATTGATCAGTGAGATATTCAAAACCTCCAAATATATACATTTTGTTGTCTATCACACAAGCAGAATGGCCATCTTTGGCGTATGGCACCATGCCGGAAACAGCAGGGGCACTCCACTCTAGTTTCTTCGTATCGAAACATGACAATGTTTCACAGGCTACAGAATTATTTCGACCGCCCCACATATATACCTAAACAAAGAAGTACAGGACTACATATAATATGCATATTCTACAATCAAAATCATATAATTCTATTGAATAACACAAATTACAAAGTGGCGGCTTTTGAGTGCGTCTGATTGGATAAAAACAAACTCTGAGAAACGATAATTATGTTATTATTTTAGAGTAGAATTTACTCACCTTGTGTCCGTAAGCCACGGCGGTATGTCCATATCTTTGGAATGGAACAACGTCGTTCTTCATATAATTCACCGCCGACCACCTCAGCGTCATAGTGTCCAATAAATGGACGGGTATCGGCTCCCAGTCCTTGTATTCTTCCGAGGAGTAGTAGCCTCCGAACGAATAGATCTTGTTTCCGATACAAACGGCTGCATGATTTACCCGCATAGGACCGCCGTCGATGTGCACTGTCCATTTCATTTTTGTGCCTGTTTGAAAGCAAATGCGCTCAAAGCAACAATTATTGATTTCTACGATTCATAGACCGAACAACACCAGAACACGGAAGAAAATCAATCAATCGTCGCGCAAGACAGCGGAAACGTCATACACTGACAGCTGACTGTCAGTTTTTTATTTCTTTATTGATATAAATTTTGGAAACGTTAATTATGCAGTTTTAAATATTTTTTATTTTCGACCATTGTCTCCGGAGGATTAGATCTATGAATGTTGGAGTGCGTATGGGTGACTTGGTTTGGGAACTGCCTGCTTTACGCGGACGATGCCGTACTTTAAGCAGAGTCGGCATCGGATCTGCAGCAACTAGTCACAATATTGAAAGATGATTGTAAGAAGAGAGGCTTACCTACATTTGAATGCGAAGAAAACAAAGATTATGGTGTTTGAAAGAGATGAAACCAGAACGGATACAAGGATAACGGTTGACGATGTAGTGCTGGAACAGGTGAATGAAATTGCATATCTAGGATCTGCATTTAGTAGAGATGGAAGGTACTCCGCTGATATAGAAAGAAGAGTGAATGCAGGGAATAGGGTGAATGGAGCGTTAGGAAAACTTTTAGGCAGCAAAATCTTAAGCTAGAAGGCCCAGCTCGCCATACACAATGCGGTGCTGATTCCTACGCTAACATATGGAAGCGAGAGTTGGGTATGGCAAAAAGAGCATGAAAGTAGAATAAACGCGGTCGAGATGCGTGCGCTGCGGAAAATCTGCGGTGTATCGCTCACAGACTGCGTTCGGAATGATGATGTAAGAGAGTCGGTCTGAAAGCGTCGGAGTCAAGGTACGAAGAGGCATGCTCCGGTGGTTTGGACATGTGAAAGGAAAGGATGACGAAATATTGCCTAAACAGATATACCTACAATGCGAAAGTGGAAGGATGTAGGAGCCGCGGAAGGCCCAGGCTCACCTACCACGACAGATTGGTCGTGTATTAATAGAAAGTGATAGGAGTCATAAAAACCGTAGAGCTTGTATGAAAAGGATCATGAATGTTGAAGCGGCTAGTGAGGCATGTAAGGATCGTAGCATATGGCGTTCGGTTCTCTCTGCCTACCCCGCTAGGGAAGTGGCGTGAAGTTTAGTTAGTTTCTATACAAATAAAAAAAGGATTTCATCTTTTAATACTTTTGGTATTATTATTCGGATTTAACTTAGGTAAGTTAAATCTTACAATGATTATTTCTTGGTTGTTATGCTGTCCCCCCCCGGAAGTCGTGTGCCAAGGATGTATTGCCCTTCCCCCCTAGACCAAAATATATTGTATTGCTCCCTTATAAGCTGCGTACGCCCATGTCTGAGTGATTTAATAAATAATCTAAGTATGCTAGAGGTATCCGTTTAACATTTTGTAAATATGTAATTACCAACGGGTGGCCTAACCATTTAATATATTGCGTCGCAATGTTGTTTTTTCATCAAAATGAAAGCAATAGGCGTGATCTTTCAACGCCAGGCGGCGTTAGGGCTCGAATCATTTGTTATTATTTCCCTCACGCGTCGAGTTTCCAAACAAATTGTATTGTAACTGACAATATGAGCGATTATTGTTCGATTTCATACAAATGTTGCTTGGGCAAGCTTTTTCATCAATAGGAAAATATAAAAATAAGAAGAACCAAGTAGGCATCAATCTCCATTATTGTTTTCTATTATTTGATTTCTAATTTTTGTATTCTACTTAACTGTAATAAATTCAATAGGTATGTCACTCAAAGAGTGTAGTTAATAAATTATAAACGGAATATGTAGGTTCGTTAAAGGTGTACCTAAGTTGTTTTTTTGGAATGAATTCACCTACTCTTGTTACTGCATTGGTACTTGTAGTATGAGAATAGATAGTACTTGGTTATTAAAAATAAAGTGAAAACAATATGTGCACACCTAGCGCCAATGTATATTTATCTACTTACCTACATTTAAGGATATAGGTAGATAAATACAACAAGTAGATAGGTATGTAATCTATTTCGGACTAATGAGATAAGCATGCATAAATAAGTAACGCATTTAAGCTGTTTTCTTTATATAGTCCCGCAAACATTACTCTTCAAATACTAAAGGAGATGCACCTACCAAAAAAGTATGGAAGATACAATAAATTATTCTCGGTAGCTTTACTTACATATTTCGCTCATAAAACTTGTAAAACGTAAAGCGCTGTCTTCAAACAAGTCTGCGTAGACATGTCATTGACAGCAAAATCTATTTTTCTATCCCTTCCTCCCTCCAGGCGTCGCGACGACAACTCCCGTGACGTATAGAAAGCGTATTGGCGATGACGTCCGACCTATAAATCATATTCGGGATCGGCTAGCGCGTCCCGGGTGCAGCTTCCTTGTTTTTTGTCTGACTCCCAAACCGTTACGTGGTAGAAGGGTGGCGACATGTGTTGCGATACGGATACAATTTGTATATGTTGCAGTAATTGGGTTTAAACTAATAATATTGAGTTAATTAGGAACCTCCAATAAAATTTGCTTAAAAAAAACTAACAGTAATTTTGAAATGTTGTTATCGTAAAAAGTAAGTACCTAACTTTTTTGGAATACAACAGTGAAACAATTTTTGTCGATTACATTTAATGTCATCACGGACTAGTAAAAAAAGAAGGACTCCACGCTAGCATATTACTTATAGCGTGAAGCCACGTTTATGCATGTGTGAGTGAGATACTTATGGATACCAGATATCGGATATCTGTCACTTGGAGCACTTATTAAGTCAATGTGTGACGTAAGTTGCGTGTCAAGGTGGAGCACCTGAGGAGCTTCAATGTCTAGTTAGTGGCGCGGAGTCCTTCTTTTTTTACTAGTCCGTGAATGTCATCAAGATGTCTTTAAAAAGTCAAGATAAAGGCTTGCAAACGATTGCTGTTAGGTGTACTAAAATACCCGAATTAGTTTGTGGGTCAGGTAAGAAAAAAAGGTTTAGCAAACCATATTATTTGTTTTTATTGCCTTGCAAAAATGTAATTATTAAAATATTTAGGGGCAAACTTGTATTATTTGTAGGTACTGTAAACCCCCTTCTAACAGGTTGTCATTTGACTAACCAACCAACTAGCACTTATCCCAAGAAAAATCATCTACAATATCCATTCTAAATACTTCTAGCTACCCCAAAATCACAACAAAAGGGCATCTTATCAGTGTTGTTGAGAGCGTGAAATTATTTTCCTTGGCGTATGCAGATTAGCCGGGGCATGCCAGAAGCACAATGCAATCAATGTTAGTAAGGAGTCTTCGTGCCGACTCTGGTATGTAATTTTTGTGTGTGAGCCAGTTATTTAAACTATAAAAAGCGCCGACTACCCAATGATACGACGTGAATATCTTACTCAATTAAAATATTATTACTTCATTGTCCCATGTTGGTCTAGGCCTCGAAAATAATGTAACAAGTTGGTACATTATTTTCATTGTGCGCTTTTTGTAGCAAAACGCAGTTGGTACTACCAACTGCGTTTCTTGCCTAGTACGGCGTATTTGGTGTATTGGGTTTGTAATTATATAAGCCCCGAGCGGATCACTTGTCACTTATATATATATATACTTATACTTTTAAGGAGCGAAAAGTAAATTAAATGAACGTTATCGGCAAGTTTTGATGCGGATCTTTGAACAACATGAAATGGAGAATTCTAAGCGATCAGAACGATTTATTTATTAATAAGTATTTATCTACTTAATAAAATAAAAGCCAAGAGCTTTATTTATTTTAGTTTATGTAGGTACTGATTTCAATAAATATTTATTAGATTTTAATTTTATTTAACATTTCTTGATAAAAGACTTGTCTACATGGGTGAGGGTGAAGTCGCGAATAGTGAACGACGTATTTGGGTGAAAAATGAGAATGATAGATAAGTACATGCGTCTTGCACCCTTAAATCCTTACTTTACTGGCATTCTCGTTATTGTATGTGAGGGGCTCCGGGGCTCCGGCTGGCGGTGGCTGAGGGCCGGGATTAGTTCCGGTTTACTTTTTATAGGATTCCGATGATAAATGTTGCCACTCGATATAACGGGTGGTGCGTGAAACGTATCCAAATAAGCTTGCAATGCATATTTGAATATTGTGATGATGTGATCCGCGACTGGTGTCGGCAGATAAGTTGCGTGACGGTATTCATGGTGTACTGACTACGAATATATTTTGCTGGTTTAAGGTATTTATTAATAAGAATATGGTAATGAACATACTAATTGATTAACTAGGGCGAAATATATTACCTACTCGACGTCAATTTATAGCCCTTATTATACGTCATTGAATACAAACTGATAAAAGTCAAATCTCTACAAGTTTAGTACCTACGTGTGGTATTATCTATACAATGACATACTTAAATGTAGAAGGTTATTAACATTTAAGTATATCATCACATCACATACCAAAACATTAGATTTTGTATTGCATACTATATTTTATAAGCAGACCAAGTTCGATTTTTGTTAGACAATCCTAAGAGCATAGTTTATAAACGTTAAGATGCGGTTTTATTTATTTTTTGGAGCGAGTGTATACTGGCTCGATGGCGCATTTCTTAGTGACCCTGCCCCCTGCCCAATGCGCCAAGGGTTGTGGGTTCCATCCCCACCCAGGACAAACATTCGTATGATGAATACTTTTGTTTGTGTCTGGGTGTTTATATCTACTATTTGAGTATATTTTTTTAATACCACTGTTGATTCTGATTTCCGTAACACAAGTGCTTAAGCTACTTACCTCGGAGTCAGATCAATGTATGATGTAGTCAGATATTTATTTATTTATTATATCGTAGAACATATTTAGCAGCCACGGCTCACTATAGTGATGGTTATACCTAGGTATCGAGCTATCACCGCTAGTGTTATGCCAAACGACATAAAGTAGCGCAATGTGTCTGGTCGCGCGTCGCCGTTATTGATACACGGAAAAGATTTCTCTTTGATAGTTGCGGTCGTGCGTTTTGACGCCTCGTCTTGAGACAGCGTTGTGCCACGATGTTTATCGATATCGAGAGGATAATTGAAATAATTATGTAAAACGTTGGTCGGTAAGATTTTTGAAATATCTTTTAAGGGCAAGAGGATCTTAATCGGTTCTCTCTGCCTACCCTGTTAGGAAATTGGCGAGAAGTTAGTCCAGATTTAGAAAATCTAAAAAGATGAATTTCGTGGTTTTCGTTCTGTTTTTTTATTGAAGTTGTTCATTAAATATGATGAGTATTGAAAGGATTTTGTCTCTTTTGATCTTATTACATTCTGAACGCGTCTCCCATAATAAAATGGTAAAATTATGATGATCGTTTTGAAAGTTAAATTTGCAAAAGTACGAACGCCTGGCTTTTCTAGTCTATTAAATTTTTTTATGAGTTCTTTAATTTGTTACGTTTAATAAATCTATCTTTGTTTTATTTACTTTTAGTGTCTTCTATTGTATTTAACCCCTCATTCTAAGTAATCATAATTCGAATTTAGCCAATTTATTTATTCTAAAAGCATCGATACAGTGCAAGAAGGGAAGCTAGAATACAACCCTATCGTCATAAGGCATCGCGCAGTCCCCCTCACAACGTCACATTTATTGATGGACTTTGGAAGTTTTCAATATTACGGCTACTTTACATATCATATGGACACTTTTATTACGATTTCGCATTTGCCGCCTGATGGGAGACTACATTTAAGCCCCACTGTGAATACTTGCCTTGACTTTTGTCGCCGTAAAAATGTTTTCTATTCTAACAAAGAAAAGTTGTGGAAAACAAACACTTGAAACTTCGAGAGAAATAAATCTTAATAGGAAATGCTATCTTAAATTGATAGATCTAAAATCTTAAATTGTTTTATTAATTTGATAAGCTGCATTTAATTATAAGATAATTATGTATTTATCTGTTATCTCTGTTATGCATATCCACTGTAGGATGATATTTAAATTTGGACTGTCCAGTGGATAGGCAAAGATAGTAGGCTGTGAATGGTGAAAAGTCCAATAAGCATGTTAAATACAAAATTAAAATACGTTTTCCTGAAACAATTCAAAATCTATTGTCAAATACTTTCTAATCACAGTGTCATTACTCACGTGTAAGATGAAAGGACAGAATGAGGCGCGTAGACCTCGATGCCAACATTCCTCATATTTTTTCATCCACTCCGCGAGCTCGCAGATACCGTATGTCATTTTTATGTGGGCACTTTTCGACATTATATTCCTTTCCATTGTCGCATAGGTGCTTGAGGGATAAGGGCCTTAATATACGATTATCGGTGGCACTCACTATTGTGCTTGACCTGTTCGTGAGTTATTGGCCTTATCGCCAACGATAGCTCAATTTCCAGATTCCTTTGCGGTAGTTTGAAAGAGGCGATGCGATGTTTTTAGAAGTATTGGACGGTGTTCGTAAATTAGTTGGTAGTAAAGAAAACTATGATGGTCTTACTATAAGTAAGTAATGCCTAAGATGGTAAACAGCTGTATCTATACCATCACGTTCAAGATAGTCTGTCTAGTGCCCTGGCATAATGAAATACATTGTATTAGGTTAGAGCTAATGAATAGATACTACCTATGAGTTTATATGATTACTTATATATTATGTTGAGAGTGATATCATTGTAAGAAAATAGGAATAGTTAGTTTATCATTTTACTCTTTAATTTATCTCCTTTGATGTTTTCAGGAAAATGATTGGAGTAAACGAGATTCTAATGCTTGAAGATTGCAGAAAAATTAAGAAATAGTTTTTCTCCGGCCAGAGCTTACGCTGAAGAAGAGTAGGTAGGTACCTATATGTATGAAAGTAGATTTACGGAATGAAAGAACATTTACTTGATAAGACGTTTTGGAATGCAATCTATGTAACTTTATACCTAGTATTGTCATAATTGTTACTACATATTTGATTACTTAACTTTGTGGTAAGAAGCGGGTTAGCACAATCAAAACATTTTTGTAATTATTTTTATATATATAGGTATGCTCTGTATTATATTTATCTACGGCACTTCTTTAATTTGTTCCAGAGAGAAAGCCGTAAATAAGAAAGACATGTGAGTCGCCAAGAGGCCACAAAAACAGAGGCTATAACGGGCAAGAAGTCGCAACTTCTTAAAAAATATCCTTATCCAGAGAACACATAAAAAGCAGACATCGTTTTTCTTTTAAAAAACTCTCTCATTTGCCTATCAATAGTGGTTGAGGCAGATCTGACCGTAATAAATGTCATACTTTATGGCTCTTAGGAAAAAATGCAAGGGAGCCATTTTACATTTTAGCCGGTGACCGGGGAACACTACGCCGAATTACGCATCTCGAGTAGCCATTTCCTCGGGGATTTAAAATGTACCGTGTCTGTTGGCAGTTGGCTTTTTGTGCTGTGGGGTCGCGGTGGCAATGTTCGATTTTATTTATTGACAATTCGTATGTGAAATGTGATACTTTACGTTTTATTGTTAACACTGGGATTGGATATTATGTCTATAAATTGGACTGTAAGTGACACACTAGGTACGGTACATTGCGGTTTACATACTCTCATTGGATTTCAGTTGTCTTGAGACTAGTATGATTGACGCTCAATTCCAAAAGTTCAGTAAAGTTGTTATTAATAAATTCGAATACCTACATGACGACAAGTATTGAGTCATTATGTATTTATACGAAAATTTTAACAAATTAGATAAACTTAACGATGTTAAATAATAAGTACAGAAAAAACTGTTTTTGTACGATTAATAAAATTCAGTGTCAGCAACGGCAAAAATATGTAATAAAACCTTTTTTTGCGCCTTTTGCCAGGCAGGCAGTGTAAAACCGAACCATTATAGTTCCTGTTTTTACTAGGTGTTATAATTGAATTTCCGTGCTGATATTAATCTTATCTTTAATCAGATTATTTATATGAGCTCAGCCCTGAAACAGCGCATCGCTTCGTATCAGATTAGGCGCTACCATTGTTGCAGTAATGAGATTACTCATGTATGATGCAAAACACCACGCGCTCGAAATTCGCTAAAATGCACCGCGCTTAGCACGCCGGGTAGACTGAGCTGCAGGCAGGTCGCGACATTTACTCAAAATGGCTTCGCGTCTTGCCGAGGTGATATAGTGAAATAATTTTATAAATACTATTTTTCGATTTAAAAGTGCCATTACAAAAGTCCTGCTCAGAAAGGTTTGCGTACGTTGACAACCTACTACAATCTGTAAGATCATCTCCATCTTAGTTAGTTTCTTAGTTAGTTGTTATGTTTCGTTCCTCAAAGTTTGGTAAATCTGATTTCTTGATGCGGCAGCTAATTGCCCTTTATACCTTTTGATTACACAGTGGAACTTTTGATTACGCTGTGAAAATATCTACTTAGATTATGGAAATCTACAAGTACGTTATTAAAGAGTCCCTGATTCATTCGATATCTATATGCTATACGCTGATCGACATTCGATATCTCCCGCGTATAATCATTTATGTAGAGCACAAACTTGAATTTCACACCAAACAAACATAACTGTTTGTTATGGTCTGTAATCTCCTCCTGGCTAGACTGGTCACTTAGTTATGCGATGTCGTATGATTCTCATTTTGACAGAGCGTCACCTGATATCTACGATCTCTTTATTATCTGGTACATTCATTCTATAGGCTAAATTTGTTGCCAAATGTAAATGTCAGGGGTTAGCAGATAGCTTGTCTAATTTACGTACGAATCTATTCCGGGCGCGGCCGTGATCAATCAAAGGTTTAAACCTCCCTCGCACCGCTGGGTGTATCGGACAGGCGGCGTGTAAAGAAATTTGAATGAAATCTGTGCGTACGTGTTTATCCGGACGGGGCCCGCATTAAATACTTTGCGTCAATTCCGCCTTGCAGATTTAAAATTTGGCGCAAAGTAAACTACCATTGCTTAAAATTTGTTAAAGGCACGGAGTATTTCTGTTGTCTGTGGTTAAAGGAGATGCTTCTGGTGTTTAAAATGCTTATTTCTGGTCGGATCAGTAGAGTGTGTTTTAATTAAATCGTGTTTGTTGTTTCTTCATCTCACATTTATTTTATCGTGACCTAAATAATGAACATCATTTGTACGAATAAATTACATTTTAGCTTAGATAAAAATAGCCCAAAAGTATTTTACATGTGGCACATCTAAGTCTGTTTTATGATTAGTTGGTATAAGTGGCTTTGAGTGTATTCAAAAAGAGCCTGTATTAACAGACGGGGTCCATAGTAAGGTTTACAATATTCCTCGAATATAAGTGTGACAAAGACGGACTACGGGATTACTTGTCGAGCTTATAGCAAGGGTTTCGATGTTGACGGATTGATGGATCGCGAGTGTAATAAAATGCTTTACGCAAATATGCGTTTGAATAAAATTGATCATTCGGCGCTGTCGCATGTCGCCGCGAGATAGGCACGTACTGTGAACAATCATAGGATTTTGTGTTTCGCGCATATTTCTAATTTTCTACTTGCGCTTTGGAGAGGATGGGTCTTTGTGAGTAGCGCAAGCGATGTTGTTGAAATATTTTTTGGCTTGAAATATTTGCTGTTTTAGCAAACTTTGTGGACTTAATTTTTACAAACATAGGATCGTCACACGTATTATATTATCAAAATATATGTAGCTCGATTTAAAAAAAAAATGCCTGAACATAGATGAACTCTTAAACAACTCCAGTTATACTAGATATTACTGAATATGTAGAATTCCAATGTTTTTCTCTCGAACTTAAGCTAATCGTTTCTTACAAAACTTTTGGAAATCCACCGATAGATAACTCCTCGGATTTGAGCCAGTAAAACCACGCGTGGGATTCTTGATCATTGAGTAAGAGGTAGAGAAGTACTACTACTTCAAAGTCAAATCTTGTAACAAGTGTAGATGATAGATGTCCAAGAGCCAGCATTCTTAGAGTGAATCTTTATTGTTAAAGATAACTTACGATTTTGCTACGGCATTCACACATCACGTGCGATGCGCCTTTAAATTCGAAGGCGCAGTAAGATTAAGTAGAGGCCACAATATTTGCGGGCGGCGAGTGCGGGTTCCCGATAAAAATATTCTATTTATTACGGGCACAACGCACATTCAGATCGCGTCACGGGGTGACATCCGACTTCGCGGCGTTTGCAAACACAGCAGTAGGGTTGGACAAACGTGAAAGGAAGTAGAGATTATTAAGATTGCAAAAAATAAATTGCAAAGCAAGTTGGATTAACTTTTCGAGACATGTTGCTCATAACTTATTTATTTTTTTGCGAGATATAGTAAAAACTTCAAATATGGAGTTTTTTTGTTAAATTGTCAGTTAATTTTGGGTATTGATTGGTGCCAGCTATTACATGAAAAATTTAAACAGAATAACCAGACAGACAATAATTAGCATTATCACTGATAAGTATGATCAAGTGATATCATGCGGCTGGTACCGACCACTGATTTTGATTGCTGGCAGTGACCATTAAGTAATAAATAAGAAAAATAAATAACGTATTACCCAATCTTTTGTTGAACTACATCCCATCGCGTCTGAATCAATAAGATTGACTATGCCTCCGTTGACGTACCTCCCAACGGACAGCTCGTGCTTGAATTTGGACGACCACGGGAGGTAGACCAACGGTAGTGCCTCCCATGGTATCGCGCGCCAACCCTGCCAGTTCGGGGGTGTCGCGTCTGTCAGCGCGAGTCAATACGCGCGGGCGCGAATAATTTTTCATCTACGGCCATTATGTGTCGCGCGGCTCGCCTTTGTGCCGCGGAGAGCCTCTACATCGGTTATGGATGTGTTGCCAATTTTATCGCGCCCTATTTCGTTTGCTTATCGGTTTGTCTCAGAAGCTACTGTGGAATATTTGCGGTTGACACATGACTACATATATACATTTATAACGTAATCCCCGAAGGGGTAGGCAGAGTCAAAGGGGCAGCAAGCCCCTTAAACTATATTAAGACAAATATAAAACTGGGATGGGTTAGATGGAATTGTGAATAATTAGTGACAAGTGGCTAGCCCGTCGCCTACTAGAATCACATACCGACCCAAAACCCTACATACTAACTATTAGTCGCCTTTTACGACATGCCAAACAAGGAACATAGTTAACAAATTCTCTTTAAGCCTCAGACCAACATGGGACAGTCACAGACCAACACGGGACCCACGACTACGTACGTCCGTGTAAAATTAAAAACAACAATTGCGCGGAACCCTAATTTATTTTTCTAGAATATAATTTGCTGAAGAAATTACCTTGGAACTTATTTCTCCCAAAGAACTCGACAGACTGTCAGACAAAATCTTTTACTTTTGGTTTAGACAAATATAATAATAAATAAATTCGCCAGACTGACACACCATCTCCCTAGTTCCAAACTAAGCATATGCTTGTGCTATGGATACTAGGTGAACGGATAGACATACTTAAATACTTTTATAAACATCCATGACTCATGTCCATGTTCATCACACGAAACATTTGCCCCTAGCGGGATTCGAACCTGCGACCCTCGGTTTTGTGGCCAGGGTCACTGACCACTCGACCAACGGGCCTGTCAAATATCTGCCTGTTTCATCAATAACTTTTTGTGCCTATGCTAAAGGAATACTCTATTGCGTTCGAAGTGGAACCGGAATTATTTGGAACTCGGAAAATTTTAATACAAAGTAATTTTTTAAAATAAAAAAAAACAACAAGATGTTGTCTTTATCAAAACCCCTGAAGTCTTAATAATCTTGGATGTTGTCATTGATAAAGCTGAGAAAACTATGAAATGGGTTGACTGTAATATTTTATTTTATTATAATATGAAATATCTGTAACACAGTCATGTTATAGTTCTCATATTATATTATGATCTCGTTTTATTAAAATACCATCTGTTATTGAATTTGATATTGTGTCCACAAGGCTGTTAGTTGGAAACAGTCTAGTGTTTCTATTAAACAGCTTATTCTTTGAGCGGTGCAGCTTTGATTGACTAGGACGCAACAAACTTTTCCTATTTTTTGGGAATTCGAAATTCTCCTGTGCCACCGCGCCTTTGTAACTAAAAATCTAGGGTGAACGACAGACTATTCAGGGTAAAAAGTTACATTCATAGCTGCGGTCAGCGGCGACTAAGCCCCAGCAAAATCAAAAGAGCTTTGACTTCAAAGCGCTGCGGAATAACTGGCAACACTATGGGAAGAGTGCAAAATAAATGCGCCAACACCACATTACACAGCCACTGAATCAAAAGACAGACCGAGCGTGAAGTGATGAAAACTGGAAAAAATAATAAAAGTACCCTTTGGTACGTACGAGTGTACCTTTGAACGACTATTCTGGGATCTTCGTCGCCGTCTATCAATACTAAGTCGTCCTACTTTGATGAGTGGGTGATCTAATAAAACTTCTACTTTAAAGCCACTGTAATAGTGGCTTAAAGATATTTTTTAAATAGTATACCTTTCCATCAACACAGAGGTATAAAGAAAAGGTAGTATCGTGTCTATTATAATCATCGGTATGCAAGTTAACAAACTTTCGACTTTTTGAATGATGATTTGTTAAGAATACACCAACTTAATTAACTACTTTAAACTGTGGTTTCAAATCATTTCAAACTATTCATTTCATATAAAATCTCTTATCTCTCTTATTTCAATAATTGTGTTAAGACAAGATGCTATTTGGAAAGAAATACTTGGTATTATTTCTGTAAAGTATACCGATACGCATGTTACTGAGGTCAACCGTTATCTCATTAAACCTAGGTAACCAAGCTTTGACCATGTCTAGCCGGGTAAGCTGCATGATCTAAGATAGGGCATGTTTGCTTAGAAGACGCCCATTCACTTATGCGTGGAAAGCTAAAGTTTTATGTTTAGTGGGTTAATTTTTACCTGGACAAATAGGAACACTGAGACGTTATGACTTTCTTTAAATCATGTGGAACACCCAAAAATTATACGTCTCAAGCAGAGGTGACGAGATTATAAATAGTATACCTACCTATAGGTATATAGGGTATACTAGAAATTGGTATATAATTAATACCAATTTCTAGTCAACATATTTAAAATATAAATTGCATAATTTACCTAAGCTGATTTTTATGAAATTATCACGACCGTTAAGCTTTAGGTATTCATAAAAACGAATATTAGACGGTACCTATTTAATTAGCTAGATAGTAAATAATTCGTTGTGGCAAGTTACTTGATATTACGTATCTTATGGATAATAATGAATCTAAATAGCATGTTCCAACAAAATGCTAACGCAACCTAGCTGAGCACATCCAGAATACGGTTCCTGGCGAAGTGAAGACCATGTCAATATTGGATCCCGCGTTTGTAGGGAGTGCACAGGCGTATGATTTTTACATCAAAAGCAGTGCCGCTCAAAGGCTGCCCACGAGTGGGACTTGAATCGCACGCCGCAAACACCCTGTAAGTGGATTGCGGCTTTACCAGGTGTCGGTCGCATTCTGCTTAGTTATGTCCGTTGAATTTGTATACGGATGCAGAAGTTACCTGATTTCTAAAAGTCACTTCATTCAGTTTTTCAGTTGTCAAGTAAATAAATAGATACTAACGCAACGCATATGGTACGTTTAGTGAAAAAAAAAATCACACCTATAGCATTTTCAATACCATATTTAGATATGAAAACATTTTTGTGTAAAAACATGACGGATATACCTACAATTATTGCAATCGATGTTAAGTAATCATGCTTACGAGACGCATAAGTAATAATTACTCGTGTCAGGGACATTTTGCTCTAATCCTTAATTTATTATTATACCTATACATATACCATATGTTAGTTACGTAAGCAACGTCTAAGTAAGAGTGTAATTTGAGAATGTTGCATCGATAGATAGTATATTTTAAATCAGTCGTATTGCACGGTCATCAAAGAGAAACAGAAGTAGCCCAAAACATTTTCTCTCCTGTCCATGATAATAAAGATTCAATGAGTCTAGCTGACTGTTCTTTATTTAAAAGTTATTTAATTTTCGGCTGTAAACAAGAACTGTTATGTTCTAAATTAATCATTAACCTATCGGTGTCAATATTATTAACGAAATAGGAATGTGATAAATCAGCCTACTGAAACTGTCAATGGAGGCAGAATTATGGTCCTCAGTATAGTGTCTTATGAAAGGTCTCGAGAAAGATAAAATCTGTGGTGAAACATGGTTATAAGTACGGGTATTACAGTCATATTATGGATTTTGCCTATGGACCCATTCTATATTCCGAGATGAGATTGTTCTCAATTCTGACTGTCTTAATCTAATCATAAGTACTAATGAGAACATGCATGCATTTTTGTTAGCATCACAAAACTTGATTAAATTGATGCAGCATCTTAAATTGAACTTGAAATGTAAATTTCGTCATAGATTACCTTAAAACTGTTTTATTTATTTATTTCCTGGTTTCGAACCATATTGGTTCTATCTAGTATATTAATACTCTGTGGTTCTATGATCGTAATGTTGTTGTTTTGTATTGTCACTATTAGCACAGAGTATTAATATACTACGTACAACTATTAGATAGTATTTTATATTACAAAATTTTCCGTTAAATACATTAAATTCGTTAAATATTTAATGTGTATCCTCTATTAATACTTCTGAATATAGTTACAGGCATAGCTACAATACAATGTGGAAGCAAAGGGTAAGTAATTTGTAGCGGATGCAAATTTTGCCGATGATATTATAAATTACTGAGAGCTGTGTGCCACCTTGCATTGTGAACAAATTTAATTTCATAGTCCACCAGCAGCAGTTAATGTATGAAACGCGTTTCGTTGGGGGCCGGGGGGGGGGGGGGGGGTCCAATCCGGATGCATTATTTACTGCACATCGACGGGCCGAGAGGAAATGCAATGTAATTCAGTTTGCGCGCTCTACTTATTTGGTTTAATTAGCTTATTTGTTGATGTCAATTTGTTGACATGTGTAAATATTTGATGGTGTATTAACGTTTTGGGGTTTGCGAGTAAATTTCTTAAGGGTGGATGGACATTCCATTATGTAGTGATGAAAATGTTAACGAGCAAGTTTTATTTATGCTAAAGCCTTTTTTCTTAGATCTTTGTTAAATAATGTTCATATCATTACGACTCGTCTATGTTTGAATTCATATTTTAGTACTGAAATCATAAACTTTTAGTGAAGGTACCTTACACTTTAGGTATACTTATTGTCCAAAGTTGCACTATCAGTAATTCTGATATAAAAAAAAAACACATAAATTCGCGGGAAAATCCCATAATAAACATTTTGGATTTAGTCAATCAAACGACTGCATACGACTATCGTACCAGTTGCAACCGGAACGCATGTGAAAGCTTGCGTAGAGTCTGTTAATTTATTTGCGAATGCGAATATGTTGCATGCATTTTTACAATGGGGATTACTGCAGTCAACTGATCGGCAAAGTTACGGGGCCGATGTAAAATAAAGTTTAACGAGAGCGCGCGAACACAGTCTGCTGCGCACTCGAAATATAGAGCATTGTAGAGCTCGATTTATTGTCTTTTCTATTATAATTTTCCGCTAAATGTACACTATAATGCCCTTTGTTATTGTTCTAAATGAGCTGCTTTATTGTTTAATAGTATTGAACAACAAAGTAGTGTTTTTTGTTTATATTGTTATGGTTTGATGGATAGCGCCTTTGAAAAGTTGTAGAGCAATGTAGCGCCAGCTGCGAGTCATTGCTGTCGTAATATTGAGTGTTGTATTAAGCTTATCATAAAGGTTAAGTTTTAAACTCAATCTTAAATGTGGGAATTCAATTATTTTTTGAAGATACACAATTTTATATTAATAGCTACTTGTAAAGCTGTAGAGCTATAGATATAATATAGGTTATTAAATAAATATTAGGCACAATCACATACGATTATAGGATTTCAGCAGGAGCAACTGCTGTATTATGGAAATTAATTTAATTGACGGTTTACAAAACTTCTAGATTGGCAATAAATAAAAAAAATATTCTTCAATATTAGAAGCAGAGAGCAGGTTCGAAACTCATACCTTGTTAAGATGTGAGCTTCGAACCTGCTTTCTATGCGTTTTTGTGGAGTATGAACAAACACGTCAATATGGTTATTTTCCATTAGTTTGTTTACTCTATTTTGGTTTGAATTCAAACATAGGCCTGAGAATTTCCCATGTCTACATAAGATTCGTTTATATGTACTCAGATCACAAAATTGCCGTAAATGTGATTGGATTCAAACTAGAACCCCACATATATGAGGCGAAGCTCTTAATCATCCGAAATATCATGGTCTTGTCCGTCGTAATAGGAACGGTAGTTGAAACAGCTTGTGCTAGATAACGACGTCGAGTGAGTACCGCTAATTTGTTTGTCTGTTGATAATAACAAGTAGAGATTAAATGCTGGTAAAATATTCCGCGCTTTATGTCCAGATAATCTTTATTAAGGCGAAAATAATTAGTTTCGGCTTGACAGTTCTTAAGATGCTGTAATAGATGCACCAATCAGAGAAGTTACTCATAGAACAAGGAAATAACTTTGTAGATATTACTTTGCTCTGATTGAATTGATTTATTACTTATAATTATACATGTTGTCATTACATATTATCTAACCAGGTGTCATATCCGCGTCTGACTGCGTGAACTCAATGAACCCAACAACTGCTACTGAACGGATTTTACTGTTTTTGCTAAATGAAGGGAGAATTTTAAAAGGAAGATTTAAACTATTGCGGTCGGTGGTATTGCGGTCTTGTAGCAATAATTTACGAGTGTAAAGAATAGACACATCCTTGCTAGGATTGAGAGAGAAATTAACAAAATCTATAGATCTATGCAGCAAAAGTAGTTGAACACATTAACCCTTATTCCTAAAAGCATACGAACAAAATATGTTAAGCTAATTCTGTTGCTGAGGTACATATGAAGTTGTTAGTTAGTTGAATATGTAATATTTTGTTTCAAAACATAAAGTGCACCGCGTGTGAACTGGACGTGGTCACATGAATTTTAGCATCCTAAATTCATACCCAGCAGGCGTCATCCCATTTTTAAATATTGTTTGTTTACACACTGGTTGCAAATGTTTCTATTTGGTGGGACACACAATGTGTATATTGCAGGTTTTTTCGAGCTGAATGGATGAATATCGTTGTAACGGTAATTATATACTTATTCCCAAGTTGGTCTGGGAATCGAAAAGCGTGTACCACCTGTGTTCCTTACCTAGCATGTTGTAAAATACGACTAATAGTGTATGTACTGGGTATTGGGTTTGAGGTTATGTAGACCAGGTGACGAGCTAGCCACTTGTCACAGCTTTTCTCAATGTCCCATCGAAACCTTTACTCTTCTAGTCTAAGACATTCAGCCAAAAATTTACCCTTTGTAAATATACCCTTAATTTAATATTATTTAGGAAATTAAATTGAAAATTAGTCGAAGTCAAAATATTCTTTATTTATATAGGTTTCAAGGAAACACTTAAAATCGTCAAGAACAGTTAAAGAGATATGATTCTACCACCGGTTCGGAATGTTGCATCTACCGAGGAGAATCCGGCAAGAAACTCGGTAGTTACTCTTTTCAATAACAGTAGGTATTAACAAAGCATTAAACATTTTCATATCTATACAACAACACTATTCTATTTATTTCACACCAATATGAAGTTCTACTATTTGTTTAACCATATTCGCGTGTAGTGAGCTCATTTTGTAACAGTAAGTGGATGTTGGTTTTTTGCCAACATTCAGTTGCGGACTTATTATGACAATAAATCGATCAAATCATACCACTTTATCTGTTCTCTTTGCATGAAGATGTGTAATTAGTAAAAAAAAAATACTTTTCAGCAACTATATTGTCAGAGACTTGAATTTTACGGGCTTTTTTTATGTATTAATGTTTGTGCATTAATTTGCGAAAATAATAATAAATTCTTCAGACAGACACACCAATTCCCTAGTCCCAAACTAAATAAGCTTGTGCTATGGATACTAGGTAAACGGATAGACATACTTAAAAACGTTTATAAACATCTATGACTCAAGTATAAATATTCATGTTCATCACACGAATATTTGACCCTAGCGGGATTAGAATCCGCGATCCTTGGATTCGTGGCCAGAGTCTCAGACCACTCGACCAACTGGCCAGTCGCACAGACATTGCTTGTAAAAGCATGTTTTACAGTCATGAGTACAATTTTAGGTGCCTTACTTGACGACTATAGAGGTAAATTACTCTATATTAATAGACTTACCAGAATATTCTTAGGCTTACATTTCTCTGGAATGTACTTGTTTAAGTTCTTAGAATAAAGTTACTCAGGACCTCAGGATGGAAAGTATTTACAAATAAATCTCAGTAATTTTTAAATATTCTGAGACTAATTTCACACAGTTTAATGGATATTGGATCTTCCGACTTTTGACAAATTCGAGTAAGTTATTGTACATATAAGTTTACGTTTTATTTAGTTGAAGAATATTCCAGAATTATTAAATTACAATTGAATATCTACTAACAATGTAAGACATTGTATCGTAATGAATGTGAATTGACGTGATTTTCCTGTGATAGTATTATCGATCTCGAGATCAGAAACGAAGTTACCACGAACTGAAGGAGACATCTGTGTCAGTAACTCATTGGCATCGAGCACGCGCCCCTCATGTTCGAGCCAAGTAAGGGGCACTGCACCAACGAAGCTGTGAAATAAAAATATTAGGAAAAGCAAAAGAAATCCTACTAATATTATAAATGCGAACGTTTGTATGTTGATGGATGTTTGTTACTCTTTCACAAAAAAACTACTGAATGGATTTTTATGAAACTTTAGAATAATATAGCTCATACACCCTAATAATAAATAGGCTATGTTTCATCGATGTACCACGCGAGCGAAGTCGCGGGCAGAAGCTAGTAGGTAATATAATGTAGACACAATGTGTACGTAAAACGGTTTATCTTAATTATTGTAAAAGTCTTCCCCTTAATATGGTATATAAAATTGTTAATACTCACTTGAGAAGATTTTCGTGACATTATGAATTAGTGTTTCAGTAAATATAGATAAGAATAAAGAACACTCTTTGTTCTTAATTCCCATGAGTTGTGACATGACACACTATCTCTGAAATATGATGGATGATGATTGCGCACAGATATTTTCTATTTTTTCCTATACCTGATAACGTATTTCAAAAATATGTTTTCAGAAGTGTTGGTGTAATTATTTTATTACGCAACTTAGCTATAACTTGATTTTTACAACAACCTTGACCAGTATTATTGTAAATCAAAATTAAAACATAATTTAAACGGAGTCAGTGACATATAAATGCTTCATGACACCATTTTTAAACATCTTTAATACACTAACAGTCAGATTGCTGTTACAGATTTATACTAAGCTATAATATAAGATGGAGTTCATGCAAAAACATGTCTATTGCAATCTATATCTGTCAACTACAGAAAAATCATAAACTTCCATCTGCAACATTCCACTTTCAGTTCGGCATGTAGAGCTATAAGCGAAAAATTGAGTGATTGCTCCTATAAAATTCAGTCTACAAAAATTAAGTTCGGCTACAAAATAAACTGGTTACTATTCTATAAAACATGCTTTTGTATTAATTTAGCTCAAGGTGAATCTATACACCAAGTTTTATATGAATGGATTTGGTACTTAAAACTACAATAATTTATGTCTATATTTAAACCAAAATCATAATTTTGATATATTCTGCTAACGATATCGGAGTGTGGTATAGGTATTATTCCAGCAACGTGTTTAAGTGACCGAGCAGGAATCTTCAACATGTCTTGTAATTTTAATAAACAGTTTTGGGTATACTTAGGTAAATATATTATTAAACTAGCTGTGCCAGCGGTGTCCCCCGCGTTTATGGTTAATATTATAAATACTATTTCCGTCATACATGATTTCTATGTAACTTTAACCATTAAGGCTGCACACGCGACGCAAGCTTAAAAAATGGAGTAACTTCTCCCGTTTTCCCAACATTTCCCTTCACTACTCTGCTCCTATTGATTGTAGCGTGATGAAAAGTATACTATAACCTGCCCAGGAGTATGAAGAATAATTGTACCAAGTTTCGTTAAAATCCGTCGAGTAGTTTTTGTTTCTATAAGGAACATACAGACAGACAGACAGACAGACAGACAGACAGACAGACAAAAATTTTACTGATTGCATTTTTGGCATCAGTATCGATCACTAATCACCCCCTGATAGTTATTTTGAAAATATATTTCATGTACAGAATTGACCTCTCTACAGATTTATTATAAGTATAGATAAGGTTAAAAGGTCTAACTCTACAATACTAAGTTACTAATCAAACTAAATTTTGTTTTCATGTCAACAGACAATTGGATCAGAAAATCTGTACCAGTTTAAACCAGCAATAAATATTGCTGGTTTCAGTCATGGTCTCGAGGGCCGCAAGCAAAAATTATTTAGGTCTTAATTTCAACGTAATTCAATAAAAAATAGTTTAAAATAAATTGATAACTTCAGATGTACCAATAACAAAGGCCCGGCGGGCCGCAGGTTGAGTATGGCTGGTCTAAACTCAAACTATGGCTTCGCCTAAATAGTGTATGTAAATATAAAAACACATGTTGCACTTGTGGAAGCATCTTTCAGAACATATAAACTTAATATAGGCAATTTAGATACTCTAGAATCTAGTTTCAGTAATGAATTTATTGTTGTCTCTATCCCTAAAACAGTGGTGTTTGGCCAAAAGTGTAAAAAAATAAATTTTGAAACTAGTTTCTGCTGCGGTTTTGCTTGTTGCTATTGCTATGTTTTATGAAACTTTAGAATAATGTAGCTTATACACCCGAATAACATATAAGCTATGTTTTATCGACGGCGTGGAACGTCGATAAAACAAAGCCTTTCATTAAAATACATTCAGTAGTTTTTGCGTGAAAGAGTACCAACATCCACACATGCAAACAAACTTTCGCATTTATAATATTAGTAGGAAGTAGGTACTACGATATTAATTTCGATGCATACCCATTATTTTCATTCTTCATACAATGACAAAGGTATCAAGTATCTTCTTTGTTTTTAAAAGAATTTATTAACAATGAAAGCAAACATGCTCTCAGAAACATCTCAAGAAAACTGAATAACGCATTGACAAGAAAGCGCAATATTGCTTGTTATGTGAAAGCTATTTTACAAAAGTGACTTGAACAATGAACGATGGAATACACGTAAATATCGTGCTAAATAAATTCGACCTTGTAACAATAGATGTAACGTTCAAAATAGGTGGAGCGGTTACAGTGGATGCAGATACAACGAGATGTAGAGACGGCGTATTGAAGTAGCTTTTGCTTGGTCGAATGCCATTGAGATAGGTATTGTTTCAATACTTTGGACCCTTCCAATGGTGTTTTGAAGTGCCAAAGGGATGTATATTGTTACTACAAAAAATATGCTTAGCAGTAGTACTTACATCCTTTCAAATTATGGGAAAAAATCAATTGAGTTATTATTTTTCTTATTAGTAAAACATCGTTATTGTCATACGACCACTATTTTATATGAATTTCTTCTATTGACACCCAGATATCTCTACCAAGTTCTTGAAGTTTTATTAAGTTACGTATGATACACCCAGGTGTATTTTTTTCTCTACCAAAAGGACTCTAATTTAGACTCTACTGCTAAAAAGTTTCCTTATTATTATATCCCCTGTCCGGTCTTAATGTATTTGATGATTTGGAGATAAAACGTCGGATAAATATTTGGATTGTATATTTACTATTTATTAAAACTTAGTTCAGTCATTCAAATGAGATGAAATGTGCCATTTAGGTAGTTTTGTGAGGAATTTCCTCTATTGCAACCTATTTTAGCCGTATTAGGTATCGCGGGGGGTAAAAAATAATTGTATTATTATTTAGGGAGTATCTTTTAGAGTTTTGAGGCAGGTGCCTCAATCATTAGCTCAAAAGAGCTAGTGTGACCTGTGATTTTTTCATTAACCTTTATAATATAAACAGTTTCAAAAACGGCACAATAAAGTTCTATTTAAAATAAATCTAGTTTTTTTTTATAAAATTACGCTCATAATCCCCAAAGGGGTAGGCAGAGTCAAAGGGACAGCAATCCCCTATAACCACATTCAGCCAAAAACACAACTGTGTTAGGTTAGATGAAAAAATGGGAAAAAGAAGTGATAAGTGGCTAGCTCTTCGCCTACACAATCACACACTCAAAACCTAATATACTATTAGTTGCCATTTACAACATGCTAGGCAAGGAACACAGTTGGGACATTTTTTTTAAGTCCCGGACCAACATGGGAGGTAAATCTAGTATTTAGTAAATATTAAAAAAAATATACCAACTTGTACAGCAATAATGTTAGACACTATAATACTATATACACTATGTACTGACCATAATCTAACTTTAACCAGGTTTTGGAAAGCAAAGTGTAGTACCTATTTGTTTAATGGAGTAAAACTCTTACTTACAAGTAGCTGTATTATTTTTACCAAATGAGTTAACTCCTAATGACAAGAAACTTTGTGTTTACTCACCACAGTGACCTACTTCTACTTCTGATAAGTTCTCAAAGTCAGAGCTAATAATAATATTTGACAACAAAGTATCAATTATAACGTACTTTATCACTTAAACTTTAAATATAACCTACAATTTATGTAGCAGTTTTACATTTCAAAGTTTCTCTACAACAGATATCATAGCGCTAAAAGTTTCAAGTAAGTTTCCAGTGTTCGATTCGGTAGCGCAGTGGAGGCTAAATGTGGAATCGCAGCGAGGTGCGGGCAGCGCGTGGCGCGGCGGCATCTAGGCTCATATTGATTGCCGGTGACATTCTTATCAATACACCCCCGGCGCGGCCGCTCCACACAACACCCAAAAGAAACAGGAACGTTTCTTCGCGCGCTCGGATCGGAACGCAACGAAAAAAGGGCGGAGACACCGCGGCGGCGGCGGCACCCAATCAAATCAAACTCGGAACGGCGGCGGGCCAATGGCGCGCGGGCGCCGGGGCGGGCGCGCGCACGCGGCCGCGCCCTCGTTTTCCTCCGGCTTTTTATTTATTGTTGCGCGGAACAGCGCGCGCGACGGGCGTGTGATGCGCGCGTAGTCGTACTTTGAGCATGGAGTCGGCCGTGGACTCAGCGTCGACCGCGAGCGAGGTGAGCGGCTCCTCCGGGGGCTCGCCGAGGGTGAAGGCGGCGTCGCCGGCGCGGGCTCTCAGCCCGCCGCAGCTGCTGGCGCCACGGCTGCCGCTGCCACCGCCAGGGCTGGGCCTGCTGGGCTCGCTGCAGATGATGCACCACTCGCCGCTCGAGCTGATGGCGGCGGCGCACCACCACGGCCCGCCGCGGTACGGCAGCCCGCCGCCCATTTCTACGTCTGACCCTTCCGCCAACGAGTGCAAGCTGGTCGACTATCGCGGGCAGAAGGTGGCTGCGTTCATCATCCAGGGCGATACTATGTTGTGCCTGCCGCAGGCGTTCGAACTGTTCTTGAAGCACCTGGTCGGTGGGCTGCACACAGTGTACACCAAGCTGAAGAGACTGGACATAGTGCCGCTGGTGTGCAATGTGGAACAGGTGCGCATCCTGCGTGGGCTCGGCGCCATCCAGCCGGGCGTCAACCGGTGCAAGCTGCTCTCGTGCAAGGATTTCGACGTGCTCTACAGGGACTGCACTACAGCAAGGTACGTTTTGGCATCGGATATAAGCGTGTATATGGATGTTTTAGTGACATTCGAGTAGTATCATATCGACTCTACATTTTGTTTCTTATGTTGGGATTTAATAAGCCTTTGGCTAAATTGATGTTTTTATTTTCTTCACAACTTTTTTTTACTATACCTACGTTTTTATTTTTATTTTAGCGTTATTTTAAATTTAACCCAAAGGAGATAAGTACAATAATTTTTGTTACCTCTAGTCTACTCGACCAATATAATATTTTTTTGTTGCATTGATTATTTAATAAAAAAATAATCTGCAGTACATTAATACTAATTAATGGTAGACGAATTTGTTTTACTACCGACAAGATAACGGAAGAAGATACCAGCGGGTCATCAAGTAGAGCGCGAGTTTAGTGTTCCGCGGGGAGAACCGAGCGCGTCATTAATTTTTAACATTTTAATACGCGCCAAATATTTCCACCGGGTTAAATATTCAAGTGGGCTTCGGCGACGGAAGGGTTAAATCTCTGTTAATTAGCGGCGGACGCGTAAATTTTTAAATAGTAATTTTTACAAACGCTAAAGTTAGATTAAAAAATGTTGTTTTGTTGTGGCAGCGCGAGTAGGCCTATATCGCGGCGCTCGGATGCGATTTTAAAAATGTAATGTCCGCGGAAGTGCGCGCCCGGGACACGTAAACTTTAATTTTCGCACATTTTGGCGCTTTGTGTCTGTAAAATTTAATGTTGTTTATTGGTGAGCGGAAACATCGGGCCGCCGTCGCACCCGTGGGCGCTTAGCTCACTTCTGGAATCATTGTTCTCTATCGCATCACACGTGTTTTATTTTTATGATGTCATCCCTTTTTTTGTGTCCGCTGGGATTCTAAAATCTGGACTTTGATACTTTTAATCACACCACGCGGGAGCTACATGAATATCATATTAGAATTAGGTGTTTATTCATTCCGGTTGTAATGGTTGATTGCACTTTTATAGAGATACAATGGAGTAGGTATTGACTTGGCTTGTAATTAATTTAGGATCGGATTGGTTGTTTCTTTATTAAAATGGGGGTAAATGTATATTTTATTACATTGCATCACGGCTTTTTCTATGGGAGTATGAAGAGGTCAGCCTTCCATGTCCTATTCCATGGTTACTTTTTGATAAAAAATAATGTAAGCATCTTTTGTAGTTATTTTATTTTGTTTTTAGAATTTATTTGACAGTATTTTATTTTTTAAGTTTATGTTTTCTTGTATTTATAAAGAAAAATATCATTCATTTAATATTTGTACCTGTTCATAATTTATATCTTTACTTTTAAATCGGCAAAGTACTTATAAGACGCAATCGATTCAAATTAAATGTTATAACTTTAAATACATTTTACAATATCAGCCATTCAAAAAAATCAGGGCGAGCTCCGGCGGGCTCTCAATCAAGTTAATATGTATTGGCATTTTTCCGCCATTGCGATTCCACTAATGCCATCAACACGAAGTTGCTTTTGTTATTTTTTGCAAGTCAAGATGTAGAGATATTCGTGTTTGTTATCTGAATGATTTTAAAATATGTTTCTTAAAATGTAGTTCGGATAGTATTTGTAACTAACTTTTACAGAATAATCGTTCTGCTCTACTTTTTGCCGGATTTTTATTTCGAATTGATATTGAAGAGTTAAATGTAAGTATACAAATACTGGTGCATTTTCTAACAAATGAATTTTAAATTAATGTTTCTGTAATATTAGAAGTCAATAATAATATTAGAGATCGCCATGATATTTTTGTTTTTATAAATTAATATTACTTGATAAGGAACAGTATCATGAATAAGTTTAAATTTAATTAATACGTATATATATTTATTGGATTTTAAATGATGATTAGACCGTCTCTACATTTAGAATTTACTTTAAAAATGTTGCATCTATCCTAAATAAGTGTTATCATTCATTTATGGCCATATCCATTTACAGAATGTATATTATATAATTTTATATAATATACATTCCATAAATGGATAAAACTTTAGTCGTACAACTCAAATTATTTATTTCAGTAGAAATATTAATCAAAGTAGATGACGGTTGTAACGTCGCAACTTCGGCGCTCGCGCGCCCGGCACGACACCCCAAGTGCACTAGTGCTAGGAAACGCGATATTTTTCAAAAACCGAACGCCCGCATTACAAAACGTTGTGTAAATAATAGGAGGACGCTCCTTTTCACGCTTCAATAATTACTCGACAGCAGATAAACGAGCCCAGATCGGGTTACCGGCTGAGAACGGAACAGACGGTGGTGTAACTGACTTTATTTCTCTAACTCTTTTATTAGTCAACATAATTATATGCAGCCAGAATTTTATTGTACTCTTATTACTATTGAGTTAACATTGTTATGAATACACAGGGTATTAAGTGTATATTGTATATATGTAATGGACTGTTTTACATGAGCTTTCGTAAAATTATCACTGTCGGCTACGTAAGTGATAGATTCAATGCATAATTCTCATCAGGCCTATCAGCCATTAGGTAATATTTTAATTTGTCATTAGTGTAATGGTACTGCAATTTGCTTTTGAAATCGCAAGCAATAAGAAGGTACAAGAAAATATATTTTTTCTATACTTTAACAGTTTAGGAATATAATAAATTTAAATGGTAAGGCATAGAACGCCACATTGTCAAAAACTGTAGATAGCAGAGTTAAACATAAAGCTAATTATTTACAACAATTTTTTTTTTCATGTTTTAGTCTTAGTCACCCCCGAAATGTGACTTTGTTTAGTGATTGCAATACTCGAGATAATAGTAACGAACATAGAGTCAGTTATCCAATGAATACAAGTAACGGTAATATATTTTCAACATTATTATTACAAAACTTACCGTGTATAGGTATTTGATTTAAAATATTTTATAGTTACCTATTCGTATAATATTGTAGGCTAGATATTATTAGTTTCCTTATTCATTTTAAATCAATCTAATGTGACTGTACACATATCGTGATAAATTACGTCAACGATAGGTGATCTAACTTGAGCTTTAGCGAATTAAAATTTAATCGATTATCTTTTTACAACCACTCTGGTTACAGCTAGTATTCATTAAAAAAACTTATCTTTCTGAGAAGCATTTAAATATTTTTGTGCTAATGCACACTGTTACTTGATTCCTGGACCAGTTTTTTGCTACCGAAATATTTTTAGGATTCAAATGAGTCGATTGGCATCAGTTCTGTCTATTAACTTATTTTTTTTTTCTAATCAATGGCTCCGTCAGGGTTCCGTCCATTGTCTCTGCTACAAAGAGCGACGTTCAATTACGGAGGTCATCAACACGACTTTTTATGGAATTTTCAGGTTTACGACTCATTTTGATGGTCCGCCTTCAAACGGAGTGATATTTTGTAAATAAACAAAGCACTGAAATAACTGCATCATTACCTTTGTAGAGCCGGTAGGTGTGTCGGAACTTCGGAAGAATTTTTTGTGTTTCTAGTTTCAAACTTAGGTGTTACACACACAATTTAGGGTAGTCACACATGTCTGTATCTGTGAATACTTTGACTCTATAATAGAGTTTAAAGATACTTGCAATTAAATTGGGAAAACCTTAACAAAAATTTGAAATAAGCAGACTGTCCCGATTCGATTCAAATAAAATTTCTTGATTTTGATATAGTGATGTAACTACGATAGTAAAACGTCGTGATAAGTGGACTTAGTGTTACTTTATAATCTGGACATGTGTAAGACTTGTGTTGAATACGTCATTGGTGGCGTATTATTCCGTGGAATGCCGTGATGTTCAATTTGTTGAATTTAGTACAATCCCTAATTAGAATAAGATAATAAAATGTATGCAACTCGAGGGCAGTGTTGTGGTAGAACAGTTGTGGTAAACAGGTTGCATGTAGAGTCTAAAAACAAATAGAGGTAGAAAGTAGAAATTCTTAATTGACATTAAGAACCTCTGAAAAATCACAGTTACTTGTATTATTTGTTCATACAGTACGTGTAGCGCCGCCGAATATGATAATATATAGAAATCTGCAATTCGAATCAAATGCGATGGCCTATTTTCGGCATCATGATATTTTGGTGAGGTAAACTCAAGATGAATTTTACATGTTAATCCAACTCTTCAAATATATTTGCTTGAGTTTACTAGTTTCTAGTCTACAAGCGGCAAGATTTCAATAAAGGATACACAGTGGAAATAATAATCGTTCACATATTTATAGCTTCGTTTGCGTCGTATAAAAATCCTTTAAATGCAAGATGTTCTGATGGTGTGAATGTAACTCGCTCAGTAAGCGAGCGCACCATGTCCCTGTCGGGTGCTAGCGTATGGAGTCATGAAGTAATAACAATGATGGTGGGCACATTCCGATTGGCGCAGCTCCAAGAGATGGTACTCATTGAAATATTAAACCAAGACGCCGCAATGCGGCTGGGCGCCTCAGACAAGAGCACTGCCAATGATTGGACTTACAAAGCGATTAATGGAACATTAGAAATTGAATGTGTGATTGTGTAATGCCTATTTTGATTGTTGAGATAGTTGCGATACCTTTCTACGGCCATTTTAATTATTTTGTATAACTTCGGAGATTGGAATTGCCTTTCAATCTGGCATAAGCTAAGGTCTTGTTCAGATTCGATAAAAATTATAATATTTTTGGATTTAATGCAGTTTTCAATTTTAATTTAAACCTATTCAATAATATACAGATTGGTTCACTAGAAAAGTAGTGAAGTCTATTCATGCAAACTGAATATAATATTTTGCTTAAGTAATTATGTTATATTAGTAATAACACAAGTAATTGGTATAATTTGTTATAACAGTTATCTTCAATGATTTTAGCTATATTTCTACCTACAATCACACTTAATTTTTGAACTTAATTTAGCGGTATTAAAATATATTTTAAATGTTATGTCGATCCAATAATATAATGTTTTTTTTTTTATATTTGTTTATAAGCGGTTATGTATAAATGTATTATTATATTTACAGTAAAGAGTTGTATGGTTAAATAGGATGGTAATACACATATTAATGTTTAAAAAGCAATTCATATGCAAAACTAATCATATCATAAAAGATGTGCTCAGCTATGCTTTATCACCAAGTATCCTCTTAATAATATAATATATTTTATTAATATTACATCTTGGTAAAGTTATAATTTTATCTATATTATTTTATATATATATATACAGGAAATCGTTGTAGCCTAGAATGATTTATTTGATACTGGCTTAAAAGCTAGCAAGCTGACCCGTGGTCCTGTCGGCATTAACAATGTCTGGTACAGAATATCCGTGTGTCCTGTGGATATACCAATTTTTGCAGGATAAAATTACCCTACGAATTTTCTCAGTGCTTAAAGATTAAGCGGAACAAATCGGTTAGGTAGTTTAGGCATGAAGATGAAACAGATTAACTACAGAGTTACCTTTACATTCGTAGTGTTGTAAAAAATCATTGTAAATATAACTTACCTAATAATAAATAGTTAGTGGCTACAACCGAAGGTTGGTTGGAGGCCAATGAACTTTTATTAGAATATAATATTATAGAGTCACGCTACGGTGCCATAACCTATAATATGTGGCAATGTTCATTAGGGCATGTTTACATCTTTTATAAGTTTGTCACTTGCTTATTGTATTTTATGTTATTTCGTAATAAATGTATTTTGTGCCCTTAGGGGTATGCCTTAAGGCTGAATTGTATAGGTGGTCCAGTTTTCTACAGCCGTTAATAATGGTAACAAACTGCGACATGTTAGAACTAAAATTAAAATTAGTTTTTAATACATCTGGCCACATAAAATACACGTTTATAGTAACTGTCACAGGAGCTTATAGGTAGGTTGCGACGTCGAGTGTCTATTTGAATTAATATGGTTTTATAGTTGGGCGGTGCAATGAATACTGTTTTGACGGTTTCCATAATTATTTTGTAGATTTTGTATGATTACTAGTCATACAAAATACAGGGAGTTAATTATCAGTCAAATTATTTTTATATATGTAGATAATTTATTGTTTTATTAATTAATTTATTGCTTCTTTATACTCTGTTGTATTATCTTTATCTATATGTTGAGCATTTCGACACATATGTGCATAAAGCAAATAAAAACGTTAGCTAGCAATGTTATATTTACACCAATTATTGCATTGTCAGTTGCAAATGTCAATGGCATTCTCTGGCCGACTGTGCATAAACGCGACAGTTTTTTGTCCACTAACGGCATTGGGCAGCGGCGCGGGCGCGGCTCACGGCTCACTGCGCGGTATCGGCTATCGAAACTATCGTTGCTGGGTGTCCCGATTTACACGGGACGTCCCCATTTTGAGTCGGCTGCTGTTGCGTCCAGATTTATCGTTGATTGGGACACTATCTGACCCGATTTCTCTCTTAATGCAAATGAGAAAACGAGATAGCTGACGCCTCGTTTGAATTTTGATTTGTTTGTTTATGTTGGTTGCACGATAGTTTTTAAAATATAAAAATACTTAATTGACTGATTTTTACACGATCCCGATGACTTTTACACGATCGTCCCGAAATTTAACTCAGTCCGACAACACTAGTCTAAACGGACGCAAGTAACTTTGCTTTCTACATTTCCGCATATCGTTTTTGTTATTGGCTTGTTATTTGCAGGTACGCAAATCGCGTTGCCGCATCGTTGGGTGCGGTAGATGTAGATAATGCACCCATTTATATGTTATTGCAGTTTGCTTCATTGGGTTTCTCCGTTTGTTGGTTTCCGATGCGATTAGCAGTGTGCTAAATAAAATATGTATAGTCATAACTACAACACTTTGTAAATATTTTAAGCTATGACCGCAGAGAGAGAGAGAGAGAGAGACAGAGAGAGAGAGAGAGAGAGAGAGAGAGAAAGCTAAAATTTTAATAAAATGTTTCTTTTGCAACAGTATGTGCACATGTATGCCAATGCAAAAAAACGACTAGCGAGCCAGCGTTGGTAATAGATAAATTCACAACAAAAAGTTACATATGGAAAAAGATTTATTCGGAGATAAGATGTACTTAACTTTCTAGTAGAACAAAATTTGTATTCCCACGGGAATTGCATTCTTGCCCTCCGAATCGTTTTTGTAATAACTATAAGCGACGAACCAATTATCTTGGATCTCATAATGATAACAATAATCAACTCTTATAAATAACGTTGCGTTGTTACATTCCACTACAAAAAACACTTCATCAAGTACACACGACGCCTACAAAACAAGTTACAGCTGTTTCCAGCAATAATCCGCCATTGGCACTCAAGTGACAAATAAAGCCGAGTGTCTCAAGGAAATGCAATTTCCTTTGAGGCAGTAAAGCGACAAACCGTTCCACAATGGGAATATCATGGAGGCAATTTATTACGATTGATCAACAAGTAGCTGGGGAGTACTCGCCGACTCGGAAGGAAAGAATGGAGCCGGCAGACCCTCCGAGCACTCGGCACGCACGCCGACAACCGAAACCTCCCGTACAATTCGAAAAACGCACACAAGTGACACGAGGGAATCCCTCCGGCTAGACGGAATTATCTCGGGCTCTCTATTTCCGTTTCGCGTACTATTGCAATGGCGTCTCGCTTCCGCCCCGGGCCGGGGCTGTTGCCGTCTCTTTCGCATTCGGTTCATTCATGACTGTGGATTTGAATGGATTCGGAACGTGCGTTTCCTTGCCGCAGTTGCCACAAGTCGCCAGCATTTCGGGACTCGGGCGGGTGAGGCCTGCACGTCCGCGCGACCTGCCTTACGCGCCGAGAGATCGGATGGTTACGGTCAACGAAACAGATTAACAAAAACGCGACAATGAAATAACGTGCTCGTTTAATATTCGCTTCCGTGTAATGTAGTTATTGAATGGTCGATAGAAACTATCGCATGGCGTGTAGCGTAGCGCCGGTAGCCGTTGTAACGTCTTATAATTGCCGCTCACCATGTGTTGAGCTCTAATCATGTTTAATTATAGTCAGAAGAAGGAGTCATTGCCGTTTATCATGAGATGAACTGTTACAGACGTATAAAGGCTGCGAGAAAATGATGGATTAGACGCCGTTCTAGATAAAGATTAAGTATGGTCAGCAAATCAGATTTCAGTAGGATGAAGAGATTTGAATTTTTTTTCTCTTAGATTTCTATTTAAATTAAAAATATCGTTTGATTCTATACTTAGATATTAAGAATTTTATGTTATTTACAGAATTAGGTGTTCTCGTTTAAGCAGACCCTAATATTACAATTGTATCCTTTATAGATAAAAAAAAAGAAGGAATATAAGTAGATGTAATTTAAATACTAATTATAGTCTGCATATTAAAACACTTATCGATATATAAGATAAGATACTCATAAAAACATAGATCATTATTTACGTGGCGCATACAATTTATTGCTAATTGAAAATCGGCCGCCATCATTCAACACATACTTTCTAATTGAAGTGAAATGCGAAACACTATCGTACGTTTTTCCAACTGTACACAAAGCTATATGCATGGTTATTAATCCAATGCAGATTAGAGTAAGACAATGGTAGGCGGAAATACGGGAATTACTTTTTGCTCGACGCGCAACCATTGTGTGAATAAGACATTGCATTAATTGCCGTGAATTATATGTTAACAATTAGACTACCCACACTTGCTTTATTTCATCTTGGGACGTTATTTATGACTTTAGAGAAGGAACTGGACGGTTAAGCAGATTAATAATTTGGTAAATTATTTTACTCGCCAATTTTTGACTTGGTACAAAAAAGAATTAAGAATTTTGTTTTGTGTTCCAATTTCAAATCAAATGGGAAACCATAAAAATTAAATCTTATCCGATAGATTGAAAAATGCAGGCTTTTTAAAAAATAAAATGGCAATATGATAAAAGTTGAACAGTTTACTTTGATATTTTATTTACAGTTCCTACATTGTGTAGAGTTACTACTTGTTTTGCAAAATGAAAACATTCAATATGCCAAGAATGTATAACACTGCATTAATTAACATAGATTCAACTCAGACTGCAATGTGCATTGGTATTTGCTTATCTCGATTCCGAACAAATCTGGTTTATTCTACACAACTATTTGTCGACTTCAAGTGACATGGCTGTCACTATCGCTTGTACCATTGTACGGCAACAGGCCTGATAGAGTTATTAATTAAATCTATACAAGTCTCTCCAGCCGGCAAGAACCGTTTCGCACAATTAGCTAATTCACAAACTGATACTATTCATACGGTTTTGCTCGCGCTTCCCATGATCCCGTATCGATTCGTTCTAAACAAATTTAATTGTCTCAACGTCGTTGATAGCTGCTTCTCATAAATAAACAGTTATTTAGTGTCTTTGATTAATAGGTGCATGTAGTGGCGCTTCACGTCAGATCATTGGAGAGAAGATGATTAGGAAGAGTTGTGTCAGTCAGGAGGAGGCATTAATAAGAGTTCTGTGTTATTTTAGTTTAATAAAATTAGAAAAATACGTAGTAGAAAAACACATATAAAAACAATGCAGAATAAGTTGATTATAAATAATACCCTCATAAATTAACCACTTACATGTAAAATTTATTCTGTCTTGGCGGCTGCTGCTTTAGGTTTCTTCGCCTTGATGGGCCTCTGAGACCTGAGGATGGCAGACGCGCGACGGAGTGTAGCCTTGGTAAAGTCGGTGCGGTAATGGTTGGCGTTGAGCAGCCTCTTTACCTTGAAGAGAGACCTCCTCGCGCCGGCTTAGTAGGGGCGGCGGATGGTGTTCTTCCCTGGCTTGTTGGTCGCCTTAGCCTTCTTGTACACAACTGTGAAACCTTTCCTGTCGGGATTCTCGACCACGCTGACGGCCTTCTTGTGGATCAAGCCATTGTATCTGTACGAGTTGAGGTTAGTCACATTGTTGGGTTCCTTGCTGAAGGGCTTTTTGACGTTGCGCTTCTTCACTAGGAAGGCGTTGTTGTTGCGGATAATCATCCAGTTCAGATGGGACGACATTTTTGTAGTTTTACAATAAAAACTACACTCAATACAACGTGCTCACAACGTGTCCCAAATTAAGAGACCGTCATGAGGCATTACCCACATGTTAGACTCATGTCCTTAATGCATGCCTTTAAGAAACGAACTTGCCCCGTGATTATGTCTTCAGATATTAATAGGTATATCTTCTACAATAATATACCAGTAGTCCAACGGAACGAAGAAACGTAGAGCTTACACATTAAAACAATTGGTCCTTTCCACTGAAATAACTACGAATTGCTTCGTTGGGAAAGACCTGAGTCCAATGTTGTGCACAGGCATCGTGCAAGGAAGCTGGAATATAAGGAAACGTGGAGTGAAATCCGTCGAGCAAATATTACCAATCGGTAAAAATTAAAACTAGGCACAATAACCCATTCGTAGATCTATTTTTATTTGAATGTTAAATTATACTGGTCATAGAAATGAAAAAAATAATATTGTGTCTATTTAACATCATTTACCAGGTTACTATATTTTAACGTAGCAAACGTAGCACTTTATGTTACTTTAGGATTCATACTATTTGCGATCACGTCATTATTTTGGAAATAATATTTGCGTCATATTTTTTTTAAAAGTCTTGTTAATATTATTTTATGATAAGATATCGTTCCTATTCAGCTTATAAAAGTAATTGCGAAAGCAATGGAAAACAATTGGAGTGTTCCAAAGTATGGCTAGGCAAATATGTACCTATTAATGATAAGAGATCGTACTAAAGCAGGTTTGATACTAATGTATGACTCTTGAGCGAATCGAAGTTTCTAGATTTTACAAAAAAATATTTTTCCATTTACCCCAGCCCAGTTATATTTTTGGCTAAATAAGGTTAAAGGGCTTGCTGCCCCTTTGACTCTATCTACTTCTTCGGGGATTGCGGGCATGATGTTATGTATGTATAAGTTTAGCAGATTGGCCGATTTAATGTGTGGTCGACGTAGCCGGGTTAGTGCTACATGCAAACAAATCGCAACGTTTACAACAAAGCAACAAAATGAGATAAGGGCTACTTAAGCCCCGTCCGAGGGCTCGTTAAACTCTGATATACGGTTTATAATAAAAGGCAATAAAACATTTGCAACAATTTAAAAGGGAATCAATAAAATGCCTTAGTAGGCGAGTATCAAATGTGCTGGAGGTTGAAAGTTAAAAGATAGTAAATTGCGTTTTACAACCTCCGAAACGATTGCTTTATTTTTAATCAAACCGTGTGTAAATATTATACTTACAATGTTTCCATATCGGCAAGTATAGTTATCTGAGTGAGTAAGGGAACAAATACATTTTTCAAACTGAAGAACAAGTAATTTTAGCACATAGTAGAGTCTGTTGTATTTTTAAGAAGATATTGAAAAGTTTAAAATAATATACAGACCACAGTTTTGTATGCAAGTCGTCATTTATATTGTATTTTATACATATTATACATTATACAATTTTAACAAAACTTCACTTTATTTTTTTATTACTTTTGCTTAAAAGCGCCATTTCGATATCAACGACATGATTATTAAAAAAATATATGTCATTTATGTCGGTCATAACCTTTATCATGATACGATCAATGAAGATATTATTTAATTATTTTATGTTCCATTATTGAGCACATAAACGCCGTAGATGTCATTTCCTAAATTCAGTGACAAAATTTGATTCGATTTCACTGTAGTTGGACAGTAGCGTCATAAGGATGTCTAAATAAAATTGTGTTATTCTTTCAGCAAAGTATCTGAGGACCGATGTAGGCTCCGGCGGCTACATTCCAATAAAAACTTAATTTATCGCGAATATAAAACTATTCCATTGGACGAGGACACATTTAAAATAATCATCATCGACGCAATTAAATTACTTTGTTACAAGGTTTACGCCCGAAGTGTAAATCATAGTTTAATACGCCATTATTGCATCGACACAAGGAGCGATTAAGTGCGGTTCGGTGTAAAAGTTATCATTCTTAGTATGCCATTATGAGATTAAGTATATACTTGATTTTTATTTTTAGTTGTATTAAAATAGATTTTATCTCAACTTTTGATCTGTTATTGATGTCATAATATTTGTTTTTATATTTTATAATGTAACTTAAGTTTGTAAAACATTGTTGGATATGAAAACTAATAAGTAATACGAGTAGATGTATAGTATTCTTTGGTGGTAGAATCATATAGCTGTGGCTTTACCTGTATTTGACGATTTATAAGTGTTTCCTTGAAACCTATATAAATAAAGAATATTTTGACTTTGACTTTGACTTTGGGTAATACTGATTACGTAATACAGTCAAAAAGGTAATAAACAAAAAAACTACATTAGTCATTACTCTTACCACAAACAAAATTACATATACACATAAAAATTAGGACCATCATAATTAAACATACTAGTAAGTATGCAGAATTAAAGGTCAATGAACTCAATTTCAAGTTCAGTCTAAACACGAAACCAAGATATAATTAGATATTGCCAGTCAACGAGCCCACCGCTCAGCCGGCAGAAGCGGAATCGATTGTCTAACTGCAAGCGGGAAATCGATAGTGGTCCAGATGCACAAAAATGGGGCAGAGGAATCGATTTGCCCCACATTTTGGCGGTCTAGCGGGCCGGCGAGGGTAACGCTCGCGATAAGGGATAGTGCCCCTCCCGACCGGGGGGCGCCCCCCTGATAATATTTACCGCCCCCTGGCGATACTTACGCCCCTTAGTATTTACGGGTTAGAGAAAAACAAGGGTACTCGAGCTTCGGAAGGTGCAACGTAGATTTTAATCCTTTCGGATGTTTATGATTGATGGCGGATTTCGTGATCGCCGTTGCGCTGATGTTGATGGATTCTTTATGATTCACCGTGCGCCTATTGCTGCCGACTTACTCTTCGTCATTAGTGGCCCATTCGGTTTCAGTAATGTATGATTTTTAATTAAAACAGGAACACTTTACACCCAGTAGCACTCCCTTTGACGTTGACAAATAATAACTGCCTTTTTTCTATCTATTGTTAATAGTAAAATAATAAAATATATTCAGAGTATTTTAAGATTGTTAAACATGTTTTATAAAAACAAAGCAATTATTCTTAATCAGTTTCTCTTTATTTAAAAAAATTACATACTTATCTCATTGGATAAAGGCACCAAATGTACCCGACAACAGCTTGAGATTTTATATTTCATAGGTACCAAAAAAAGTTTCACACATGAATCTGCCTGTCATAATAATAAAATATTAATAAACATTCAATGTAGAGTAATCAATAATCTTATTCTAAGTAACTTATCTATTTTAAGTCGCCGCTAGCGCCACATGTCAGTCAATAATAAATTTCTATTGTGAAAAAAAAAACTTAATTAGACTGCTTTTAAAGACAGAGTAACCTCCATGGATAGCACTAATCCATATTATACGTAGAGTGCTTATTAAAATATGCTTTATAACCTTTGTGGTAAGGTTTCTTTTAGGTGAGTAGGAGTTGGCCATCGGTACGTGTAAAGTTGTGGTCATGTAATGTGATGATGATGGGTGAAGATGTCAGTTTCGTATTGACGCGTGCCCGATGACCACATTGCTTCGTCAGGGCCAAAATGCTAATTATTATTTTCAATGCGTGTATCAACAGACTTGTCAGCGACTATCAGACTCTATTCTACATTGGCTTGGAAATGTTGCTTGATGTGATGTCCAAATAATGACAAGTACTATAGGTAGATAGGTCTAATGCTATTTTTTTAGTTGCGTAACGCAATATTGAAATCTTATAGAGATTTTTGAACCTAGCTCTCTCCGAGGTCATGTACTTTATCATCATTGAAATGGTGGTCAAAATATCCCCAACTTAATACGAGTATTTATGTTATCAAATATAGTTGATTCATTTACAATGCGATCCTATTTTTGCAACAATAAAATGCACTCGAATATCTGTAATGTAGAATATCAAGGATAACCTGATTTCGTTTTGTCCATTTCAATTATTATATTTCATTATTAAGCCAGATTGACAGTCTGCAATTTCCCTATATATTTTATTAATTGTAGTGCGAATTAACTAGACAATTTTGCATGTTTATGTGTAAGTAAGGCTCATTATTTTATTATTTACAAATCTAAATTCTTAATAAAAATAATAAATATGATAGAAAATATCAAACTTTACTGTTTGGTAGAAAATAAAGTATTGTCTACTTTTAATACAATACAATCGAAAATAAACTTTTTGTAACAAAACTGATTTCGATGCTGACTGCGTATTTGCTAATGAACAAAATATTATAAAAAACAAACTACCTTTTTCATGTTTTATTTTTCCAAATTATACCTATTATTATCGTAACATATACCTTAACATAAGGTAAAAAACGTATTGTAACGCAAAACAAGACGTCACAAGTCAGTAAACGTAAACGCGTTAGGTTAATTTATTTATAAAAGCGTTATATTTCGGTTAGTTACACGTTTGCATCATCGGAAATTAAGTTTGGGGAATTGAAACTAGTCATTGTTCTTTTAATTGCGGTCAATTTAAACCGTTCTAGACGAAATGTGCCAATCATTGTATATCGAGGTGGATCGCGGTTCGAAGGTTCCAAAGGGCGCGGGTTATCGATTCAAGGAGCCTTATTCGGTGAAACGAATTTGAAGCTATTCGGCTTTAGTTTTTTAGTCCATTGCTATCGATATGATACAATACAGTGCTCGGCAGCTATAGTCCCTCGGCAAAAGTTGTTAATTCACATCCTTGCAGGATCTCTTGAACTCAAGTTATGTTTAAGTAAGTTTATCAATTACTAAGCATTAAGTTTAGTTTGGAACTAGGTAATTGGCGTGGTGGTCTGAGCAATTAATTCTTGTCAATTTGTTGTAGAAAGGTCATGATATCGAAACACAAATTAAAGGAAATATTTTTATCGCTATATTAATGTAGGAATTTCACGAAGGATTATTACTTAACGCGGCACACCCCATCACTACCCGTACTATTAACCAAGTGTTTTAATAAATCCATTCGAAATATCATTATAGATATCAAAGAAAGGGTTGCACAGTGGGCCGAGTGCGCGCTGACTCGCACAAAACGCTCTATCTGCATATGCCCCTTGATTGATGTGCCCTGTAATTATTTGGACGCGTTAATAACACCGCGAGGACGGCCGCACTCCGTTCCTGACGACTTAAGACGAATGAAATGAGAAATTCTATCGGACTCTTAATAGAGCTTATTGCTTTCTGATGTTTTGTTGATTAAATGAACAGAAATTGTTATTAACTTCAGATCTGTTGTACTTTTTGGGATGCGAAATTTAAACGTGACGTGTTTAATTAAAATATAATGCTAACTTTTGATTTGGGAAACGTTCTCTATTGTATTTTATTTCGTGTTAGATGTCTCAGCTGGCAAGCTTTTGGTACTCATAGTTAGTACTAGAAAACGTCATGGCGTCATCAATAGATAAGAAGAAAACGTGTTTTTCCAACTCGACCCAATCGAGCTTCGCAACCAGGTCATATCCAAACATTGTCGTCTCATTCGTTCATTTTACGTTTCGTCGTATAAAAGGTAATTTCCGTCTCAGCGGACGAATAATATTATTTCCTGGATTAATGCCACGCCTAAACAAAAATGCAAATACGTGCCACTCCCGTTTGTACAATTTTCATAATAGCGGAGTATCGTGGATTTATTTACATAAATGGCCACCACATACAGATTGTCTTTATGCTTTATGTGCGTGCGACCCCAGTTTGAACGAATCAGAATATTAACGTAAATAGTAACGGCGGAAAAAAAGCCATTATGCAAATGAAACATTTTGAGGTAAATAGAAACTGACGTAATACGATGTTAAGAAAGGAATAATGAATCGTTTTTGTTAGTGAGTTTTACCAGATTATTACTGTACTTGTGCGTGACTTCAGTACAATTTATACGGAGCCTAGTTATTAGTTAAGTAATCTTTGGAATCTTAAAAATTGTTTAGTTATTTGTTAGTATATGTAGATTTTTTTATGACAACATAGCAATAAATTGTAGTCATGCGTGTTATAAACCAATTGTTGCTAAATAATCAGAATGTTTGATAACTTTTTGTTACAATTTATAACTTAGCTAGTTAATAATTGCACGGGCAAATGGAATAAATGTTTAAAAATCATAATATACTTATTTATTTCACATATACAAAGTGCTCAAAATTGACATTCATTCAGATCAAAGATATGAATACGTTATGATATACATTATTACATTTAATAACAAACCGGCATGGAGAGTCGAATGTGCTTACGTCACACCAAACGGGAACCGAATAATAGAGTTCGCTCCAAACGTTTACCGAACCCTCGAAAATTGAAATAAAAAAGAACCATTCGAGATGTAACAGCGATATGATTTGGCACTTTTATTTTTTTTCTATTTTTATGCGTGTTTTTAGCACTGCGCGGGACGTAGACATAGCAATCGATTCGACACGACAAAAATTGCTCGCTAAAGTGTAACGCAATGTTTGGAAAATGCTTCAAAAACATTATTTTAACTGCCATAACTTTATAGTTATCGATTTGTTAATATAGGAAACGTATGCACTTTAAAAGTGAATAGTGATATTGAGTTAAAAAGGAAACCGCTGTACATGTTATGTTGATTATACTTATTTTTTGATTAATGAATATAATAATGTTACCAATAAATAATTATTCGAAGTAAGTATATCCACTATGTATATTTAAATAAACTTTATTTCACGGCAATGAATAGGCTTTTAAAATATGTCCTTCCACATGGCACAATTTAGCCAGCTCTAATATTTCTATAGGCAACAAAACACCCCTATTTTTGAGAGACTAACATAATTACAAGCGAAATTGTTGCGAAGTGACTCGTAATACGACCCCTTCCGAACAGCACTTTTTAATTTCACTATATTTGTAAATATACGTCTGGCATCAACGTTTTGCATAGCAACCCTAATCATATTTGCCATTGTACTCTTATAATTTAGATAACGTTTGCTTAGTAATTTTATAAAGAGGTAAAATCGTTTGTTGGTAAAATTGGTCCAATTATGAATTTTCTACAGATGAAGGGCATTATAATAACAGGCTCTGCAATGAAGATGTCTGTACTAGTAGTCGAAGTTGCGAATGTACATTACATACATATTTTTACTGCAGTAAATTTAACTGTATTTTCTCAAACTTCCTTATTATAATTTAAAAAATACAGAAGTAGGTATGTCGTATAAAATAATTAAAAATTTATTTCAATGTAACTTATGTAATAAATAGTAAATTTAAAGACTAAAAATTCTATCCACACACGTATCTTTGACCCAATATTTCGCAAGTAATCTTAATCGCGTGTTTTTTTAATAATATTTCGGAACACAAATGTATTGATCAGTCAGTATACGAATAAGTTAAAGGCATGTACAAAAGTATTCAAAATATTTGGACATTCGGACGCGGGCCCCAAACGTAAGAATGTAATTAATTAAATAAATGCAGAGCCAGAAAGAAATTTGCCAACCCTTGGCCCGCATTCTTATAACAAGCATTTTGTTTTGCAATGTAATTGACTCGTTGTTAATTTTATTTTAATTTTCATTTGATGGTGCCTTTTCTTTTTTCTGTAAGGGGAAAAGTGCCAGCTCTTTTTTAATTTCTTTCATTTTATTAATGGGTATTATCAATATTAACCTCTCGTCTAGATTAAGTGTAAGGTACAAAATGTTTGCATATTAGCACCGCAACAAAGTTGTCTATTTTTTAATGTTAAAGAACGGTTATTAGATAATAACTTCAATACTAGTTTAATGGTCGTTGGACGCGCGCTTGGCTGGTTTTTCACTTTTTGAACTATCAAGGAAATAATGAATTGGCATCGCTCATTGTTTTTCATCTAATTACAGCTCGTTACGTATGGAAATCAAAGTCAATAAAGTATACGTATCATACTGGAAATCTAGCGAAGACAGGATAGAAACTATTCTAAATCATAACAATGCAGCATTCGCCACTCATATTTCCAATTAAAATTCCTATACATATGCATCGGTAGAATCAGATATCTCTATTGTCCAGTGACTGGTGGTGGATCGCGTACGAATGTATTATGTGATTCTAGCTATTGGTCGTTAGTTGGTGTAAACAAATAGAACAGCTAGCGTCTCGTCGCCACATTGATCGGGTAACAAACATTAACTGTGGCAATAGAAACAATTACATGTTCCTATTACCGCTGACAATATTGTAAAACTTAAGCTCAAATAAAAAGTTTATATAATTCCGACGACATCACATACATTGATCCGACTTCGAGGTAAATAGCTTAAGCACTTGTGTTACGGATATCAGAACCAACAGTGGTATTACAAATATATATTAAATATTGGTTATTAACCCCCAAACACAGAACAAACACAAGTATTCATCATACGAATGTTTGTCCTGAGTGGGGATCCAACCCACAACTCTTGGCGTAGGGGCAGGGTCACTACCGAATGCGCCATCGGGCCAGTCATAATTGAAGATAATAATAAAACCACTGTACTTTAATCCCCGCAAAAACGGGTACACGTATACGTTATTAAAACTCTAGGTCTATTGTACCTACAAACATAGTTCAGCATATAAACATGTGCTCCTGGCGCAATTAGAACTAGAGCGGCTCCTTTTATCGTAATCACGTAGTAAGAACTCTAACCAATACAAAAAGAAAATACAATGATATACAAACAGCAATAGGTGGCGAAATCGGTACAAAAGTATATATAGTGCAGTGTTAACAGGAAGATCAAACATTACGTCTAGTAATCGCCGCTTAAAAACACTGTAAACATTTTAAAATGTAGTCTTGTAATGAAGAAAATATGAACAGAACATTGATGTAAGTTTTCAAACAACGAGCTGGGAAATGGAATTCACCAGAATTAAAATTTACACCTTCGGAGGATTTCGGTTATGTCCGTAGTAAGTTCGTTAAAACACCCTAATTAAATGTATGCAGTTTATTATGTAGACAGATGTTTGTACTAGTATAAGTGAGTGCCCTCTTTAAAACTATCACAAGACCTGTAATAAGGTATAAACACATCCTCGGTTCTCAGCAAACAAGATTACAGATACATCCTGCTTTGCCGGTGGGCTGATCCGTGTGCTCAGAGTCTTATCATTTATATGAGGAAATTTATGAATAGAATCTCTGTTGCACTCATCGCGCTTTAGAAATAAAAGCACCGCTGCCTGATCTAATTCTGGAAAATTTATTGCCATCAACTATTAGTTACATAAGTTTGCTCATTAGCCTGTACAATGTACTATCAAGATAGATAAGACAACGTTCAGAAAAGAACACACGGCTGTTTAGTGAAACGGAGAATATTACGATTCCTATGGATGTATCCATTCATGATTTCTAAGATAAGCGTCATAAATTGTGAGTTAGCGGCATTATAAACTTTAGTTTCACCGCACATGGTAGAAATAACAACAAAGGTACTCGAGATGAGTGTGACAACGGTGTAACAATGGTGCAGTGTTGTTTGTTCAAGAAATAGCTTGATACGGTAATTCAACTTCCGTAAGGCGAGATAGTGCGCGGGAGTCATATTGTCTGCCATGGAGGCATATTCCTTGACTTAGATACCTAAATGCGGTGTTATATTAGAAACAACTTTTGTGGATATTATTTAAAAAAAATGTTTCCCTATCAAAACACTGTTTTCAGTATTGATCAACGGTTGTTGACTGATCGTCAATGAGTCAATGGCACCTAACTTACTAGAAAATAAACTACATTAAAATGTTACAATTTCTCAAACGAACCGTTTACCGTTGCTAATGCTTTCTCATGAAAATGAACTATGACAAATTTTGAAACAGAATCCAATGAAATTGGTAAGCGACCGTTACGAGTGTTATGTTCAAGGTGAAAGTAGACAGGCGTCTTCGACACTTGATGCATTGTGCGATGGTCTATTGCAAATTAATTCTTGACAGTGTCGTAAAATATCTTCGTAATTAAAATAGAGGTGATAGTTCCCTGGGCAAGTTTACGTGTAGATAGAAATAAAGCGATCAACGTCGACTTTATCAAAAACTTAACGAGCTGAATGTCGGCAATAGTGCACTCGTTATGCACCAATGTAGTAACACAGTAGGAAATGCAATTAGCTGGTGTGCGCTCGCGATGCCTTTGACTCACTCAAGCATGTAACGCCTTATCTCTGTTGCATGTTTTTTCAATATGCAACCCAAGACAATCGTGCTGCTTTATCTGGCAATCAGAATTCTCAGGTATTTTTTCATTCGTTAACAGTTTTAATTATTGTGCGGTTTCGTAACTGGCCGCTAGCTCTTCGTGTCAATCCGACAGTGAATGCTGCTGGCGTTTACGATCGTTGAACATCTGATTGATACTTGCATTTCTTTTACTTTACTTGTCCATACAATTACATTTTAACTTAATATCAGGCCCTGTTGCAGGTGGTTTCATTTTATTTGAGCATTTAGTGAAACGAATTGACAATTACAGACAGTTTTGAGGAGCTACGATTGCACAGTGTCAATGCTAAAAATTGGCATGCCACGTTACTACTAGTAGGAGGCTATGGTGTCTATTTAATAATGATTTGCCTAGAACGCTCAAAAAACTAAATAAACAAATTTATACTCAATACATTTTACGCTTTACGATAGTGAAATTGTGGAAATATGTTGACAAGTTAAAAAAAATACTGTCGATATAATTAAACTTGTCACAAACAATTTAGTCGCATAAACAAAAAGTTAGTCACGCGAATAACTATAGGCGGAAATAAAACCTTTTACTAAAATCACAACGTACGATTTCCTGAATTATACAAATTGAGGTGTGTTCTCCCCTCGCAATGTTTTGATGTCTTAATAATATCGTCGGAATGATGTATGTAGTCAGGAACGTCAGTGAATGAACGAAACGTTAGTACCTTTTCTACCATATGTAAGTTATTATTCGCTACTTCCAAGAAACGTATAGTCAGTACACAAGTAGCTGAATGAGCCGAACGGTCGGATTGCGAAAATGTTCTTGCTTTTTACTCATAACAAATTGGATGCACGATATACGAATTGCACTGTACACAAAACTAGGTATATAAGTTTTGTATATGTTTATAGGTTTTGAATAGTAGGCATACTAAATACCACTTAGAAAATTGCAAAACGACATATCAGTATTAAATATATATATATATATATATGGAGGCTGCGATAAAATTAAAAAAAAACTGGAAAAGTAATTGTGTAGACAGAGACAAGTAGACACATGTATATCGAACTAAAAGGTCAGTGTCACGAAACCCTTGCCGGGCAGGTGTCTCGGAAGACGTTGTCCACCTCTATATATATATATATATATATATTTAGACTACTATACCTATGCGGGGCATTGATATAAAACATATGAATCCGTAATTATCAGTAATTAATAATCCGCTCTAACATATTACTAAACAATATTTTTATATTTACGTTACAAATTTGATATAATATCCTAATACTGATGGTAAATTTGATAGATTGTGTCACTTTTTATAAATCACAATTACTAATCATAAGTAAGATGTATGATTATTTTGGCATTTAGATCTGAGTTATTATGGAGTCAAAAGTAATTTGAAATATTTAATACCCAACTAACTAACTACTAGTGGATAACTTATTAAATCAAACCCAAATGATTATGGAGTAAGCAGGCGTACGATGAATGTAATAGTTTTTGACATTCGTTTCAAAGCAAAAGTTTCAATGTAGTTGCAAATTGCAAAAGCATTTGAAAGAAATTACCGACCAGTATTTGCGTATTGAGATAATTGCAATGTATGGATAGTTATTGCGGATCCCGTGGCTTGGTGGGCTCGCGTGACCCGGGTAACTTAGACCGGACAAAAATTGTTGCCAGTTGTTACAACGTAATTCTCTTTTATGGAGCCCGTTTAGACACTATCAGGCCATGTGTGACGGTTCGGATACTTACCTTGTCTTGTTAATATCATTTTGATGCATTGTTAGAGTCTAACTTTGCTGAACCATTCGTGGATGTAGTGCTTTATTTGGGTTACTTATTTTTACCAGCAGTTATGCCTACGTGCTTTCCTTGTGATTTGCATTTGTTGAAACTGTTATTTTTTTCTGGAATAGAAAGTTATAACTAAAGACAATCTGTTGCTGAGCAAATATTGAAATACAATGATGTATATACATGTATAGTACAACTTAAAATTTTACACTGCTTTTTAGATATTAAATAAACGCAACTAAATAAACTTCTAAAAGCTCTAACGTATTTTGAGTAGGTGGATAGTGTCTTTCAAAACATTGGACAATGAGAAACTGTCTGGGCTGGCTAGTTACCAATCATTTTCGATGTAACTGGTTCTATGTTCTAGACAAGCATCTTCCTTAAACAGTCCTAACCGTACTGTGTTGAGGCACCAACTTGCCAAGTTTAATATGCTCTCGGTGAAACGGCTGTATGAGAAATTTGAACCTTATGACGAGGTATTAAAGGATGTGGAGGTGGATTTGATATTGACCGGGTGTATATCTAATTAAGTCAGGCGTACAATAAATCGTGACCACGCACTCGGTGCCTTGGGCTAATCGCTCCTGTTGCCTTTTATTCTATCCTTACTGTTTGAGCCTTACGTGTATCTATCTGAATTCTAATACTCTAGCACTACTTGCTTTGATTTATTTAGTTTGTGTGAGATAATATTAAATTTTGCATTCGAGTCGGCAAGCATTTTGCTATGACGTTAATCAATTTGACAAACTGAGGTCTGTCAAATTTAACATCGTAATGCGAGGTTTTCTGGTTGACATAAGTCGTGCCTTACAACGGTAACTAAAATTCAAGACTGTTTTTCATTAAGCAAAAAAAAAAAAAAAATCAGTCGAATTGAGAACCTCCTCCTTTTTTTTGAAGTCGGTTAAAAATTACAGACTTTGTTTTAGGTCTAAAAGTAGTTACTTTTAATGGAATAATACGAACGTGTGGGCTTGTCTGATCTGATACCTACTATAAAAGGGCCTGTATTATATGACATAATTCACCATGCACTTACGGTCGAGTAAGTACCGAAGTTATCATATCAGATAGGTGAAATTTTATGGCTTTCTATGCTTTTAATTATACCGAGTGTTAGCTTAGTACATGTTGTACACTTTTGTAGTCTTATAACTTATTTTAGAATATTTTAGAACTGTCTTATCGTTTTTATGGTAGAGATGAAATAAAAAAGAAAGGCTGCGATAAAATTAAAAAAAACTGGAAAAGTAATTGTGTAGACAGAGACAAGTAGACACATGTATATCGAACTAAAAGGTCAGTGTCACGAAACCCTTGCCGGGCAGGTGTCTCGGAAGACGTTGTCCACCTCTATCGCGACAGGTTCGTTTAGTTTATTAATAGACGAATAAAACAATAAAAATACTACATCAATGGCAAATTCGGTACAAAACCATTTAAAAAACCATAATAAAGTAAGACCGCGACTGTTTTGATTAATCACTAAGGTAAAAAAGTTACCCTTTTAATTAGCGGTGGGCGAACATTTTAATCTCAGCTCTCGGGATTACAAGCACAGCGCAAGGACTTAAACGATTCAGAAGTAATAATTCTTTAAGTATTATAAATAAGAAAATTTAAGTACACCGTCCTCCGCAAGCAATAAGAGGAGGGAGGTTATAAAAAGCGGAGCGACACTGCACGCTATACCACGTTCATCGACTGTCTAAGCCGACTTGTGTCGATGATTAATTGCGTTGACTTAAAAATGTCATCAGCGTTTTGTATCTATGAGCGCAGTAATTAACTTAATGTCGGCAAATTTGTAGCAAATGTAAAAATATTTTTTCCATTAAAATTGGTAGCGGAGTTTCCACGCGCACTGACATTATTAAATTACACAGCAATTTTGCGGCAGCTACACCACAGCTACACGCACTTCTGAAAGATCCGACTCTATATTACCATAGTAAATACCATAATTACTACGTGATGGTCACGGCTGCTACGTACTTTTTTATTGTTATCTTAATTTACCGCACTTAGCCGATGTGTTAGGTTGAGTTTATAAGCTTTTGAGCTCTAAAATAAATTTGCATAATTTACAACATACGTGGGATATTTAAAGATAATTTTGCTCAATTTAAAAAGGAATTACGATCGAACTAAGTTGTAACTGTCAGTGACATGCGCAGAAAATTATACTTTACTTGAAAGGTTTAGCAAGATAGCGTAGCTTTGGTGGAGCATTGGCTCAATATCCTTCATAAGTAAGAAGGAATGTTCTAATTGGACTGTTTCCTTGGCTGAATCACAGGTGAAGGGAAATTAATGCCCCGGGAGGATAAATGCGCAATTATTTTCCCGAAAAATGTTTGTAAGGTCGTGTCAAAAGTTTGTTTAGGGGGCAGGTGGGCTGGAAGGGTTACCGATGTTCTGTTTAATTTGATTATACCTGCCGTGTCATACTTAGTACTATTTGATTATAATTCAAAAGCTGAATGTTATAAAAATAAGTATTTTTTTGGTTTTTACACATTATTTTCGTATTATTTTTGTATTTTTTCTGTGTACTTTATCATATAAGATTTAACGGATGCGACATTGTTAGTTTAGTGTTTTTGTCATCCATGTAAAGAATAAATTCAAAATATTGTGCATAATATTATTATCGTTGTCTATAATATTATTTTGAAGGTAGACGTAAATTGATCGGTGATCTCTGCGTAAAGCGTTAATATTAAAACAGAACAGAATTAGGGTACGACAAGGAGTTTTATTTGCATTATTAATTTCATTCACAAGTGGGGACGCACTTGAGTAATTATTTCTACATTTTAATTGAGAGCTGCGATTCTAAATGCTTGAGTAAATCATAGCTGAGTGAGAATTCATCATTATTTGCTTTTGCTTATGATTAGACACGACAGTTTTATGTACTTTATGTCAAGTGTCGTGGAATATTGTTTTGGATTGTTGTGGATTGAAAAGTCTTACACCTTGCGAATAAAATACCTGATATAAATAAGTTCGAATGTTTTTGATATAGCTAACAAATAACTTTAAAAATTACAATAGTTAACATGGAATTTAGAATTCTTGCACGGATATTGAAATAACAAATTATACGGAAACGATAGTTTATACAATCAAAACACTGTTAATATTTACGTTCAAATTGCATAATTATGCAATAAATATATGAACATATAAATCATGCATTTGCATTGTTAATAAAGTATTTATTTCAACATTAAACATTACTGGTACAATGCACGAATTAATACTGAGTTTAATTTTGCATAGAGTATTGTAGCGTGGAGGTCTCTAATAGATCGGTAGACCCCCACTTCCTGGCGCACTCTGATCAATTGAATGGTTCGCCTAGGACGATCCAATTTAATCCTAGGACCTGTCAAATGTTATTTATACGAGTCACCTACTTATGAGTGGGTACGTCACATATTTTACATCACCAGTTATACCACGGGTAGTTGTCAAATAATCATTTTTTGTAATTAGGCACTGTCTAAAGCTATCCGTTTAGTACCTCGATTCTTTTCTAGAAAAATATATTTGTACAAGTAACTTAAACTGCATACAAAGTTTTCAATTAATTATTATTTTAGTTTATACAATGCCCTCTTATATTGTATAATAACTCCTTAACGCTTCAAACGAGTTTAATATAAAGAGCAAAAGCTGTAGAATCCGCGTGCAGCTACAAATAAATTAACACAGGAGTTCTTTGGATGCCACATTTCATCAAAAGAAATGAACCGAAATGTTTGTGGTCAATTTATTTACTAGCGATTCGTTACGGTTTGGGCGGATACTTGCTCGGATGATAAATTGTACGCAGTCACTCATTTTCTTCGTCCTTAGAAAAAAACTGCGAAGTAATTTTGATACATAGCTACGAGAATATAAAGATCTAATTCAAATAACAAAGCCGGGAGAGAAGATTCCAATAAGATTGTTCCCGAAAAGTTCATTTAGACCTTATTGTATAATACCTTTAAAATTGCTTTTTAGTAAGCAGCTATCGTCCGTGTTGGTATGAGGTTCCGAATGACACTGCGGATTGACAAATGATTACCAGTCACAGTTCAACAGTTAATTTGTATGTAAATATGATATTTATCATCAGTGGTGTTTCGTTCTCCTTTGATAGATATTTTGTAAATTAAAAGAGCCGTATTAAACTTAACTAAAATTAAGCGTCTTTTTAAAGGACACAATTTTATGCAGTTAACAATAACAAACATTGAATAGAAGGGAAAATAAACGCTAAATTGCACTCATTTACTGGGTCGCAACGATCAATCATGGCGCCCAAGTCATCAGCCGGTTCAAATGTCAAACGTACCTAGGGTGGCAATAAAAAAGAAAAACTCAGTTGCCATTATTAAAAAAGTGACTGTGACTTTATTTCCATTGTCGAATGCCGATTCGGGATTATTAACTGACTTGCATATTTTTTTGTGTTCTAATATTGATAGATTGGTTTTTTCGAGTACGTAGGTGACTTGATTTTGTTGCGTGCTCGCGCTACGGGCTATAAGTGCCGTCGATTATAATATCTATGGGAAATATATTTCTGTCAAAATAGCACAAAACGATATTCATCGCCCGCCTGTTCACACGCGAATCGTTATACCAGTTTCGTCGTGCGTTTATTTGACATGTACATTTGTTCCAATCCAACCAATTAATATTAACATTCTCTGTCCCAATTTCTAGAATGAAGTCCATAACCTTCGATTGCTTTCGTGTAAGCAACCGCAATATTAAAAGTACGACTTGTTATTAAGGGGATTGATTCTAATTTAACGGAATTGATTTGGTCAATTTTACGATTTCGTTTGCGTGACCTCGCCCGCAATAACCTAATAAATTCATCCACTGGGAGGAGGGTTGACTAAATACTAATCGCATTTATTGGCCAGTTGGTTCATTGAGGCTGACTCGGTGCTCAATTAACGTATATAATAATTATATTCCAGTTTGATTGGATATACATTTGAAGAGATACCTATCCTTGTAATTATTTAATATTGCTTAAATTTTAGAGACATATGTAAATTCGTCGTGTTTTACTTTAATTATCAGTTATACTTATAATTTAATTAAGTAACTAATTTTAACATTGTAATTGTTTGGTGGACTTTGTTTACTCTTTTTCTATAAGCCCAGTTCAGTTGTATATTGTGTTGTTGATCTGAATTTGATATATGGAATGATGAACCGTTGTAATGCGCCAGTGTGTGAATGCAAACACTGAGAGATTGCGTGCGCGCGCGCAGTATCAGCCCGGGCCGCTCCGTTCCACGCTACCCCGTATTTTAACAACTGTCCTAATACATCTTGCAATGTTGTTTTTAACTGTTTTTGCCACATTACTGTTTATTCTTTTTTGTGTTTACTTTTAATTTTTGTACAACGTTTTTGTTAGGTGTGTACTATGATGGGGCATACCACTTTTTTAGTTGATTGATTGATTTGTAAATAATATCAAGTTGTGATATATACTGTACAGCTGACGCTTTAGGGTAAAAGATTAAAGCGAATTGTGATTCGGTTACCAACGTCTCTAGTCTAGATTAAGTTTAGGTCCCATTGCATGTAAATTTATCTGTGTGAACGTAAAAAGTAGACAGTCAAAATTTTTTAAAATTTAAAAAGTATTCAACGAATTGGATCGATTTTTTTCTTCATTTCAGGTGCCTGTCAATGAAAGCGCCAGACAGGTATGTCGCTAAGTCGCTCGCGCCGCGCTATTTCGTTCGGCCGGGTTTGGTATCGTTCGGAAACGTTCGGGCGGGCTCGGCGCTCGCAGGCTAAGGGGGTAGCCTGGAAGACCACACGACACACCCGCAACGCAGGATTATTAAGCACAGTATTATTTTTCCTACAAAATTGCTTATTGGTGTGTTTTCTTTTAATTGTTTTTGAGATTTTAATTTTATTCGATCCATGTGATTTTTATCAGGTAGGTCCCATATCATTTGCCATCAATATTTTTCTAAGATTGATCAGTCGTTAATTTTATTTGAATGCTTGATTGAACCGTCATTAATTTACAACATTCGGTTGCGTATGTTCAGTGGTGTGATTATTTTACTGTATTATTGTGGGTGAAATGTTAGATGTCGTTGTTTTGGTTCCAGGTTACACCCTAGCTATTGGTTAAATAAGATCCCTATAAAATCACAGATAAATTTACAAAGTACATGGTAGATATATGTTTACTGAATGCGTTAGTTGTTTATGTTTAGTTTTCTAAGCATGATTGTGTGGTTACTTATTTAATTTTTTCATAGAGACTCGCGCCTTCCAACATTTGGTAAGTCATAGATCACTTTTTATGTGATAGCTTTTCATCTGTTGTCTGTCATTAGTTTACATTAAAAAAAAAAGGCATTTTGTATTCGACTAAGTACGGTATTGTGCAAGTACCTTCATAGCAGCATAAAAGCTCTCACAGGCTAATTTCTACATCTGTCTGCGGCCGCAACACGCATGAACGATAACGAGACCCGAAATTGCTCCAATGACAAACGCGTGATCATCATCAAATCGTAAAGGATTTAACGCCTCTGTTGGCACGCTTCTTTTGTTGGCGTCATAAAGCCGGCCATTAAAATGTTTGATAAAACGTTGGGCCAACAAAAAGAGACTGCCGAGCTACCGTGGGCTCCCCACCGCGCGACCTCATTGAGGATTGGTGCCACGCTGTGGTCCTCGCAGAGCAACAAAGCCGAATGTGTGCCCGACTGTTTTGGTTGATATTGTACATTCTGAGTGTTCTAAGCGCACTCGATGAAGGAAATTTTGCATCTGCTACACAAGTCTTCACAAATCTGCCGAGAGTTAAATTTTATACTACTTTTTTACCAATAATTCTATAGCTTGACTTTTCCAACACGTACTGTAATAATAAAAACATCTAATGTTTACATTATATTTAGAAAACCTAACTTTAAATTCACGTAAGTAACAACAAAACGAAAACGCGTTATTCATTAGGAATGAGTCTTTATGCTTCTTATTTTAATCCAAGACAGTAGGACTTTTAAGCGCCTTAAGATAAAATATAAAAGGCATCCAAATAATCCTTACGATATCTCTACTTCGGTATTCATTTTATTTGAATGTAGTTTGAGTTTTTAAAATAATATGGATCTGAATTTCCTATCAGACATTACATTATTGTATTAAAGGTTAATATTATTATATTCGCTACACAAGTAGTGAAAACGATATACACAAATTTGCATAGTTTCAATAATTTACCGTTTCGTACAAAAACAAAATCTCCATTTCAATCAGGGGAATTCTCTCTCAATCTCAAATAACGAAACCAGTCTGGTAAACAAAACACCGACTAAAGCGAATGTTTCTGCAGAACATACAGCAATCACAACAAAGGATTGGTTTACATTCTAACGCCTTTTAAACTAACAAAGGAATTCAAATAAACACTAAATTGTTAACCCTTTGACCGTCGGTGGGCAATTTTCACTTTGGAAAATGGAATAGAAACGATTTTGTAAAGGGTCCCCGGACCGGCACCCTGACACCCGTGGTTCTCTTAGGCTCATTTTCAAATCACTCTTAATTTTATGGTTCCGAGTCGTGTTTTTTTTTTTACATAGGTCTGAAACAAAAGCAAATTTTGCAAATATTTAAGATATCAATGGTAAATTTGGAACTATATTAAATGTAAATCTAGTACTTACGTTTGACGTAGGTACTTTTATATGGTCTAAACAGAATAACTAAATTTATAACTGTTTACTCCCAAAGAACAAAATAAGTAAATTTTTTATCGAGTTTTTTTTTGTAAATACTTCTATAAGTGAATTTTTTTATCTTAACCTAACCTTTTATGTAGATGTACAAATAATTTAACCCACGAATGAATTGTTACGAGTGATTGCGAGATAGCCCCCGTGTTAGGGTGAGCTCATTGGGAATCGCAGAGGTGTTCGTTTGTCTCATTTAACTCGGCCCTTTGTGGAAAATACGCATATGTTTATTGTCAACGATATTTTCTTTTCAAAATAATGAAAACTATTGAAATCCGTATTTTTCAGATGCGTAGTCCGGATTTGACATAATCTAGTCTCTACTTGTCACTGTACTATGACCACCAAATCACAGTTGATGGGCAACTATCGCATTACCCTAACCCTACTTAATAACATTGTTAGCAATAAGACCTATAATACTCCTTTTGTGATTGAAACAAAAGTGTATCCATCTAAATCTTTCCCCAATCCGTAGTAGGTGTGGTCACATCTCAATGTCAATCGGCTTTGCGCTTTGATCTTGCCGCCCCTGTCGCCCCTGCGCTCACGCCGATTTAAACAATAGGTATTCTCTTCTCTTAACACCTTTGACCACTCATTGTTTCATCCATTATAAAATATTTACTTATATTATAATGTCACTTCTATTGTAGTCAACATAAAGTTGAAATTTATACAACATCTAGCATTACAAATGTAGGTAATTACACCACACATTTTTTTTGTCTATTTCCATCGCAATAAAGCTTAAAATCGCACGATTATAGAATATATTATTATTATTATTGAAAAAATTATCGAGTTAACTGTTGTTATTCGAATGTGATTGGTGGATACGGCAGACAATTAAATTGATTCATTATGGTCGTTGTTAGAACTAAATTGAAGTTTAAAATCGCCCGACAACGAAATTATTGTTCGGTAGGCACGGAATTAAATAATCGGACACACTATTGTAGTATTCAAATGTGATTGGTTGGACAGGGGAGACAATAAAATTGATTTATTATGGTGACTGATGAAAATAATTGAAGGTTACTGAATAATAGTAGAGGTACTGTAGGCTTTTTAAATACCTACTGTTGGTACGTTGGAGTTGTAGTAGCAAGTAGTACCTACGCTCTAGCAAGAAAATTAAGTAACTATAAGTAAGTTAACGTAGTTTATTCGCTTTTTTATTTCTAATTATATAAACTTAAATTTTCTTGAAAATTACCACTAATAATATTCGATATTTTAATCGCTTGTTGATTTGGTCATGTCTAATCACTCTTCCATGGCAAGACGTTCGGGATGGAAGTCTATATCTCTCGGCATTATAAGCCTAAAAGCCTAAACGATAAGAACCTATCTAATCTTACTTTGTATTGATTAAACATGACACTTATGTCGTTGTTGCGAAACTGATACATTTCAAACTACTCCTATAAGCCAAAGCAATTATTCGTCTAGCCAAAAATATGCATAAAGGATTATCTACCTGTTATCAACCATCGCACCCTCATTCCGACAACCTCAGAGAGGTGTTAACATGTGCATCATGTGAAAATTCTTGTGTTTAATGAGCCCCCCTGCCAATTATGTCATGACTGGCCGGTACATTGCTCAGCCACTAACCGCACTCACCCACTTGTGCGAGCAGGCGTGATGACAAACGGAACGTGAACTTTCCCTCTCATCGCAGCATCCCAACTGTTGACTACGGCCACATCCCTGTTCCAGTCGCCCCTAGGGCCGAACCCTCGGAGCAGAGAGAGATATCACCCATTACAACAATCGAGATGACAGTCTTTTGTTGTATTTTTTTTATCGGTCTGTTAACGGGTAACAAAATCGGGTAAAGCGCCTGTAAACTTTTTAAACTGTGGGATGGCAAACAGAAAGCTCAATGTTCTTACAACGGGCAAATATTTCAAAGCGTCTAAGACAAATGAATCTATAAAATTAATTGGACAAGTAATCGAAAACTCAGAAAGAATTTCTTCATCTCTGCTGTGGGGGAGCGGGAAACAAATGAGGGGCGGACATTGAATTATTCGATTTCCTTATTTGCACCAATCAATATCTTATAAGGGAATTCGATATCATGGCAAGGCGGAAGTTATTTGGCTATCGACAAGGCATATTAGAGTTTGATTAGCATGAACATATTGCTAGTAAAGAAAATAATGAATTCGACCACCGATGGGATGAATCCACATTAATTTGGTACTGATATTGTGTTTTAGTTTTACGAATAGAAGCTTATAACGATTTGTCCAATTTGATTCTAAGGGAGTAATCAACATCAGGTGCAAGGGAATAATAACTAAATTTCAAGTGATCCCCTCTAAACATTTAAAGGGTGGCATCGCTTGGAGCGCGGGCGGTGGCAAGCGGCGGTTGCAGACGGCATATTAGCTGATATAATTGCATTTGCTACCGAGCTCGCTGACGTTTCCAACGGCGTATCCACAGCTCGATCTTATAGACAATCGAGTTACCAACACAAACCACCCTCGGAAATAAGTTGCCGCTGATGAGAATATTTCCCATCTTGATGGGTTCCTTACTATCACAACGTCTTGCAAGTAGGAATAGAGGGACGAACGGAGTTCGTGAGACGACGTCCCTTAAAAATAAAACTCGTAATACACAACAGTATCCGATTAATTAACAAAGATACTCTTCTTAAATAAGCTCATATTAAATTTTCTCTGTAATACTGTCGGGTACTTATTTAATTCCGGATATAAAATTTCTGTGATTGAGCCCCAGCGGGTGGAGCTGAGGGGCGTGAATTCCAACAAAATTAGCACCAGGGGTCGAAATAAAAAAAGCGAAGGAAAAATTTAATGAACAGGAAAATGCTCCTTTTTGCAGCTATTCCATCTATTTATCTACATTGGGATGCCCATTACCTTGCTAAGAGAAAAGTTTACATTTTTAATTTAATGATTCCACTTTGTGGAAGTTGGGCGGGTTTCGGCGAGATCTTAATTTGGGGATTTCTGAGGCGTCTCGTTTTGTAAATATTATTCCTTTAATAAGACCTCACGTTGAGGGGGTGCCTACTGAACTCCGTGATTACGACTCTCTTTGCGAGCTTCATTTTGGACCTCGTCATTTTGATTGGCGCTAATGAAATTTTTCCTACTCCCGTGTGCTGTTTTCTTGTTCTTGACAGAATAATTTTCATGGAACATGAATCGTTTTTCGTCGTCACCGGCACACCCTACCAACGTTTATTGAAGTGATTCGAGACATCTGAGACGACGTTTTTGTGTCATGTTCATTTACATTTTTCACTTTTGCTAATGCAATTTCTTATCTCTTCCTGCTGGAGTGCGTGTCCCATCTGTAGCGAAATTTCTAAATAGTCGAAGTCCCAGCTGCGGTTGCGTAGACGATGACGTTTCGCTTTTAGCGGGTGTTTTAAAATTGAATATTTGATGGCGCGTTCCCTTATGACGAATCCGCGGCGGGTGGAAAGTGCCCGATTTCATGGCGGATAATTTTTTGAATGTCTTTGTTAACGACCGCAACCATTACCCTTAATCCCCGTGCAACACTCGACTCTGCTCATTTATTTTTCATCAATTCATGTTGCGGATTGTTTTCGTGAGTGCCTTGGTAAGTAGGTTGGTACATTTGTGCTCAAGAAAGTGCTGGTATTTAACTCCGGCCATAAAGTTACAGTACTAGGAATTTATGCATACCTCTGCTGTTGCTAATATGTTTTTTATCGACGCGTGCTGCACTTGTATCGTAGTTTGTAAGGGAGTAATAAATTTGAGACAGATTGTAGAGATGGTTGTAGCCATATATTATTCTATTTGTATTCTATAGGTTTACAGTAGGTGCTCACACATAAACACAGATTTTCTATAGTAAGTATAGAAACGTGTCTTGTGGTATTCATAATTTACCATTTGCACTGTATTATAAATTTTATAATTTAATCACCATTTCATATCAGAACATAGAATTCTTCAATGAATGCAAGTATAACTGTCCCCTTAGATATAAGTAGTAATTTCTCGGGTTACAGCACAATAGCTAAGACAATACAAAACGAAACGGATTCCCATCAAAATCACTAATACATCAGCTTTTACCTTATCTACTAGATGATTGTAAAGCACTCGTATGTTCCCATTATAAATACAAATGGTTACAGCTTAGTTCCTTTCTAATTACGTAGATAAGCGGACTCCAATAACGGTCGGTTTATCACATTCATATGTTCTGAATCTAATTGGAATTTCGCATGTTGATATGCTCACTCTTTATTGGTCGATATTATGTTTGCTTTTTGATATTGATGGTTGTATTTCATATGTATCGATTCGAGTTCTGATAAAATATGTGTAAGTGCTTTAATAACGTTTTATATGAGTAAAAATAAAATGTATCAGTATCCTTGATTTTGTAATACTCATACGATTATGCTGGAGTTATTAAATTTAAAAAAGGCTATCTAAATATTACAAAAAAAGATTAAGGGTCTCGATTGGTAAAACTATACAAACACCCGTCAAAATGTCGAAAGAGCTGTGGTTACTACTAAATTGATTTTTTTAAACATGGTTGCTCCAATTTGTCAAAACTATGACCACATTAATACATTAGAATGCCAAATTTGCATTTAAACGTCTCCGATATAGAGATAATTTAGTAAATTACAGTTATTTTAATAGAAATTATGGCTGGCGTTTTACGTATCCCGGTCGATAGGGGTCGGTTTTTTTACTAAAACATCTGTTGTGTGTATCGTATGAGTTTTTTTGTTATTTCAAAAGGAGACATGATGGATCAGTTTCAACACGTATTCGTCGGTGCCTTTGTTGCTTGGTTTATGGCTTTGTAATGTGTTTCTTTGTTTGTTCAGTATGTGTTACAGTCGCTTCTACGGTTTGTGAAAAAGCCGGTCGTGATGGATTCGGACGCTAGGGAAAATATCGTCACCACTGAGATAATAAGCAATAGGTAATTAGTGTTTGAATAAAGCAGATTAGTACATTGGTCTAATATATCAAAATATTTGACCCAAGGTTCCTTAGAAAAACATACATATTATACAGCCTAAATTCCTAATATGTTATTTTAACTTTGCATAAACGGATTATTGCCGTATATTTAATTAAAGGACCAAATAAAAGGTATTATAATGGCCTGGATTGCGAAGTTTTTCAAATTTATCAAATATAAAGTCTATTGTAGGATAAAAGCGTACCTAGCTACTGATGTTTGTGAACATTGTGGCCTCTGCAAAAAAATCGGAGGCTTTTTGTCTATAAAAAGTATTTTCCGGAGATTTACACCCAAAATTCAATTACGTGCAGATTATCGGATAAAATGTTTTTACATTAATACCTATTTTCGATGGCGACATTGCACAAAAGATGAAAAAAAAGGAATGATCACAAACGACTTTTGTGTCGACAAGTGTGAGTCTCCCGGTGTCTCAAGAGCTCTTTAAAAACCGCTGTTGCGTGTTTCTGAAATAGGATTTAGTGCAGATTGCCGGTGTCGAAGACTAATCTTATCTTTTGAGTAAAAAAAAGTCCATTTGTCGCCGGTATTCCTTTCAAATGCTAGAGAACTACGAGACATCAAAAGGATCTTTAACCGTAAAAAGAGGTCAAACACAATTTTTGTTCAGTAATCGGCTCGTGAAATACGTTTTTTTTGTATCTGCGAATGGTTTGGGTGTAAACCAGATGCACGACAGCAATGCATCGCATACGCTTTTTTACGGATCGTCTAAATGTTGTTAACTGTTCCATTGAGATAAAAATACAATTTATATGCGAAATTTTACGACTGTTAACAAAAGGAAACATTGTCGAATAGAATATTTGGTGTTTGCTTTACAAATGCGGTTTTTAATAAACATCATTTATATTTAAAATAATTAATATAAATAAATCATTTTTGAAATAACTAGTTACGTTATAATTTAGAAAATTTTACATATTGAGAACAATCAAAAGTGAGATTTGCCAAAAGGTATCTAATTTCAGTTTTCAATGAATACGTCATAATTAGGTCGCCAAGAATGTTATTAAGCATCTGCTCATTTCATGAGTTAAAAATATTCGTTTTTAAAACTACTCAAGTAAATATTATGATTATATATGATGAATCACGTTGATGAAGTATTAAATGATTAAACAACGTTGCGAGGGAAATCCATCAAACTAATTTAATTCAGAACGTATCCATTTCCTTTTCGCAAACAAAATAATAAAGGCACATTTATAGCGGTTACAGAGAGGCGAAAGTGTATTGCAATGAAGTATAGAAAAAAAAGAAACGCCGAGTTTTGATTGATCACCGACTCGGGCACTTTTTGTGTGGAATTAAAAACACGGACCGGGCATCGTCGGATTAAACAGGAATTCTGTGGCCCATAAGACCGGGCCCCTTGCAACCGAACGCGGAATTTTAAATTAATTTATTTTCGCGGCCCGCAAACGGGAATAGCTTTGACATGACGGCTTGCAGGCTGCAATTTTGATATTTGACCTATCGATTTTACACTATAACGTACTTACTGAAGCTTATACATGACGTAGTCAACATGTCGTTTAAGGTGTAGAAATTCCTAAGTAATTTTTAATGTCTTACATTATTTCATTTAATTTTGAACTTCTAGAAGAACCAACCAGAAATATAAATCACAAAACGGTAAGACATTGAAACCTTATGTAAAGGCTTATCGTGAAATTCTAACTGTATTTTAAATTTTAGTCATCAGTTGCTCTTAATGACAATAAATCTCGGCATATTTTTCCAATTGATAATTTACCAATTATCATGAGCATTTAATCGTCAATTATTTATTTAAGTAAGTATTTGAGTTATTGCGATCATTTTTTTGTCGAAATGCCTTTTTTTCGGAATGCCGACATATAATCACCTTTAGATTAATGATTCTGATGATGGTATTCGCTGCTATAAGGAAATTCTACACGCACAAATAGTGTTCAGAACGGTGTTAATGACAGACACAATCTCGATGTAACACTACATAAGAATAACAAAATGTAGCAATTCTTATTAATGTTCACACAGCCTATCTTAACATGTATATTTCAATGTAGAGAAACACGCATCAACGCAGCGACCTCAAGTGTACCACAAACGAGTAATTAAGGCATCTATAATATATTAACATGCATAGTATATCGCGCTTTAGTCGTAATGTCGGCAGGGAGATGTAGGTAACACCCAATACCGCAAAGGTAAAGCGTAATAATAGAAGCTATTTGAAGGTTTATGAACGATCAAAATTGCACGAGCACGTGTATAAAATACACTTTGCAAAGTAGATTTAAATTTTAATACAAAGCTTTCAGTCGAGGGTTGTAATGTCTCGGCGTTGGAAATGGATGGAACTGCTCAGTACACTCGGCGATTAGTTAATCATTTGCGGTTTATAAAGTTCCGTGAAACGCGACGGTAATTTCCAAGGAATTTGGATGCGAAGGATTTATTGTTAAGTGTTTCGGAAGAGCAGTGTAACTTTTAGTTGGAAATTTATCCGTCAAAATGTTTGAAAATGCTATAAGTTACTTCTGCTCTTGCTGACAAAGTAATAGAAAGAATTTTGACGGTAAAGATGAATTAAAAATAAAATGTTGCTATATTTGTATCAATTTGTGCCTTACGTAGGCAGTGACGTCATGGCATGCACCGAGTTGTCATAGCGGTCGCGCGGCGGGCGGCGTATCCACACTAAGTGTTTGGGTTCCGAGACTCAGGTGTCGGCTGCGGCCGATTCCACAAGACAATGCTTAATAATTTCATTTCGCCATTACGGCGGCCATCTTTGCGAGTCGCACAGTTAGAGGGCATCGGCGCACCCCTCCACGGCAATTTGCATTGTAACTCGGACCACGTAGAGGCCCTAACTGCCATACCACCACCTCCTAACTCTTGAATATATAATTTTGTTGCTTTTATTAACAGCAACTTTGCGTGGGAATTGGCGATAGCCTTCCGCGCGACTGTTTATTGTGGACGATAACTTGCTAGATTTATTTTATAGTACGGGAGACTTTGTCCTGACGGTAAGGGTTGGTTACGTTTTACGCGGAGGTTTTATACCGCCAATAAAGACGCCGATGCATGTGCCCATTAAAATATTTGCTGGATTTATTTGACAGCATGCTTGTTTTGTTGAAATGTTTATTGGATGCCATAATTACATTGTTGCGAAATTAACCACTGAATCATATTGCCGGTTGATTGCAATCTAAAAATACACAAATATGGTCTGTTTTTATGGCCACTCTAAACAGGAAACACAATAACTTTTTAATTAAGGCGTACTCGGATGGAATCATAAAACTTATTAAATTGCTCATAAATTACCTTACTCCAATTGTATAGTGAGGAATTAGAACCTAAATTAACGAGTCTTAATCTTAAACCGTACATTTTCATTACCTCAGAAATAAGTAAAAAGTTAATATTTTGTCTATGGTGCAGAGAAGCAGGCGTAAATATTATCAGACAATTTTACCGAAAATCAAAGCAAATGTAACGGAAATAAAGGGGAAGTAATCAAACAAACGTAAGACGGTGAAATAAATGTTGCCATAATTGTTGGCCCGACCCAGCCTTAATGTAAAAGTTGGCCAAGTCTGGCGGAGACTTAAAAGTTTGTTTTGGTGCCTATAAATTAATGTGTTTGTATGTCTCCCGTGCCTTTTAAGATCGTTTGCAAGTTCCAAGTTTAAGGACTTTGAAATTTATATTGAATTTTATTTCATAATCAATTTGTTACTTTATTTGAATGTTAATTTCATGAAATGATATTTCTTCGTCTTATAAACTGAAAGAGATTTTGATATACAGATATTTATAAATATAAATATTAATATGTTAAATTACTTAGATATTGCTACCAAAATTGATTATGTAATGTTTACAAGTTGTTAAAATTTTGGTTTGTAAGGCAATGGAAACAAATCTAACTATAGTTAAAATTACATATGGGTCTACCTACAGACAAATATAGTAAGAAGATTTAAATTAAATAGAAATATGACTGTAAGCAAATAATGTCTGTGTCTGCTTGCTATAAATAATTATACGCATACCTATACTGTGATATCCTTAATAGGCAACCAAATCGATGGGAAGCCGAAGACACAGGAACCGAAATTGCAGGCCGCGACGCGGAATAAATTGTGCCTCTAATTCTAATGGCGACTTTTAGGGGGTTCCATAATTCCATTCCGTGTTTCCAACTCTTTAGGGGGTCGGGATATCGACATTAATAACTTTGGAAAGGCTTCTTAGGGTACATTGGGAATGTTAAGTTCTTTGTCTGTCTTTGACGATTAACGGACTTGTCAAATGAGTTGTTTTTAGGTTTCGTTGATGTTAAAATTGGTGTACCATTAAAATATTTACAGTTACAATTTAAAAAAATACGATCAAGAATAATTTTGAAAGTCGAAGACTTTACTTTTTTTTTTAAGTTAATAAAACGACCTATAGTCGTTGTATTTTGACTCAGTATAGGGTGATATACCTATCAAATTGTGATTTTTCAGTGTCCTTATTTAATATAAATCACGTAGTAATTCCTAAAAATATCCAATATTAAGATCCTATGCAGTCCAGGTTGCGATGAAGAAGGTGAGGTGCGTAGTAGGTATTCCCATTTTTTATTTTTAAATTTTTCACGTTATGAAAAAGTAATTTCGGTATAAAATTTTATACCTACATCAAATCTGTGGTAGATTCTCCGCTGAAATACCTTATCGACCTTGTCAGTTGTGACCATAAACGACCAATAAAAGCTATTAAGAAATCAATGAACTTCGCGGCGATGTGTGTGTTTCCAACATTCCCACACAGCGCGTTGTGCCATTATGCGCCTTGAATGAAGTGAGAGCGACCTTCATAGGGGCGTCTTGTACTGCAAGGATATCGACACTTGGCCGCCTGTCACTGCTTTTGTTTCGCCACGTGTAAGTTTACACCACACAACACGTGTGTTAAGCCTTTGTCTTAATTATAAGTTGTTTCACCAATTGCTTTTGATTCCATTAACGCTTTGTTGGTATGCCGCTTTGATGGTGTACGGATTAGAACGATAAAGCATCAGAAAAATGTTTTCGACCCTGCTCCAAGCAAGATATGTCTTAGTTTTAAATAACATAGATTAGATTCAGACATAGAGACACATTAAAATGTTTACACATGGAGAGATTTTTTTATTGTAATAATATTATTTCATAAAAATAATGAAATGGTGCTTCTGTAACATTTATCGGCAAATGGTCGGAATTTTAAAAAGCAATATTAATTAAAAATGTTAATGCTGGCCGCTCTACTTTACGATAAAACTGCCAGCTATATAATTTCAATAAAGATAAATTGATTTAGCTACTCATTACTAAACCAGCAGCTAAATGATTCGGAAGTGAAGATACTTTAGTTTTTAATTAAAAAGAAAATTCCTCGGCATCGAGTGAAAAGAAATCGGAGTGCGAGTGGGATCCGTGAACCCGTTCGTTTCGAGTGAAAAGCTAATCGCGTCGCGGCGTCGTTCGCGCGTTATAATTAGTACAAATTGTCTGCTCCGATCCGCTCTTTGTAGCGCTACTAATGTGCAGACACGACCAACTAAATAATAAGACGTTTAAAACGAACATCGTGTAAGTTTGTTATATTTTATGACCTTTATCTCGTTTTTTTTTGTAAGTAATTACATTTCGTATTTTATAAAAAAAACAGTTAAAACTGTAAATACTTAATTTAATTTAGTTCTATGATTTTTGCAAATTCGATCAATACAGATTGGCTAAACAGTTGATCAAATATGTGTTCACCACACAGTCGAATTTTCTTGGAAGTTTATGTATATATTATCTAGTTATATACATGTACTGTATTGAAGATACTAGCTTGAAGATATATCTTGCGAGAATCAAATAAAATACAACATAGGGACACGTGTATGGAAACTTAATTAATGCATAAATAAAATGTGTGTAGCTGTCACGTTGTTGGTATTCGCTAAGAAAAATATTAATTACAGCAAAAAATTCTAATGATTTAGTAAACAATATTATATCGATTACGATCAGATTTATTAGATTCTCATCGATAGCGATAATAATAATCTAATACAGGTCTCTTAGTATACATAATTAAGGTTCCAATAATTTCCTAGTTATGCAATACCCACTTAATCATAGAGTATGTGATAAAAACACGAGTACTGTCAGAAATCTTCCAAATTATTACATACATAGTAAATGGCACTTATACATATTTAGTTATATTTTGAAGTCGTATTTTTAAATTGATTCAATAAAAAACCGAAATACGAGTTACATATTACTTACAATGATTATGACTATTGTTTTTGACTATGTATATAGATTTAACGGTCTTGAATACCATTGATGATTCATCCGGAAAAGAAACATCCAACGTTTCAGCTACCATAAGAATTGTTCACGCCGTGTCTACCAGTCGCTAAGTCCGCGCGCCGACCATGGAATCCAGTAATCTCGCGAGCTAATAGATTCGATAATTCATCGCGACGCGCTCGAATCGATACGACGACGATTGATGACACTCGCGGAACGCTTGACACATTCCCGCTTTTATTATTCGCATTGTCGACACCGATCGCTTCGATAACGCTCATTTGGATTTAACACGAGGTGTTCAAACAGGCAATGATGATAATATCGATTTACATATCTTGTTGAAAAAGTTTATATAGCCCAGACAAGCAAATTTATTTGTTAAAGTACTTGTAACGAGATTCGTATTCACTACTAGAATTTTCCCAACTTTATGGTTGACTGATAAAATATTCTCGCAGAAAGGATTTTAGTCAGTTATGTTTGCTTTTATGACGAAGTGCTTTTATGATTAATTATAATTAAAATAATGAAGATTATGATTATAATAATGATGATGAAAGTGTAGATGGTAGTTAAGTTGCTGATTAATTTAATATTAATCGAGTTAATTCGAAAAAAGTAGTTTATATTGAATTATTTTTCTAAATGCTTTTTAAATTTTTATCTACGTTGTGATCAATTTTAAAACTATCATTCATTTATTTATTGCATATGTCCATAGGCTACGGCCGCTTAGCCTCAGGCAAGCTGCTTGTTTTTCACCTTTAGTTTTAAATAAAATAGTAAAAAAAGTTGTAGACGTATGATTCAACGTCAACGACCCTTTAATTGATAAATACTTAAACGCTTTCATATTGATTGCGGCTAATTCTGCCGGCGACTCTCCCAGCTCCATTTGTACATTGAACTGTAACTGAATCGATTCGGAGGTGGTACTTTTTACTATTACCTTAAACACTGTTTAAAAATCTATTATGTAGTCCCGCTTTTTGTGCCGCTTTCCCGCGCTGCACAAGTACCTAATTTGAGTTGTGTCACTAAGCGATCGGCCACGGGTTGGGATTGTGAAGACACGAATTTTTGTGCCGTTTCGTTGTGGTCAAATTCCGATGACGGTTTGCCGCCCGGCACCAATAACTCGCTGACAGATGTTGTTTTCCTTTTGCTGGCGAATGGGGTTTGACACTATAACGCGGCTTTAATAACTAAACGAAAAAACTGAATTAGACAACACAAAAAATGCACAGTGTAATCTCAGGATGAAAACTTCGTTCTGTAATTTTTGTGGGTGGACAAATGTTGAGAGTGCGGCGACCTCTATTCGAATTGAAATGAAAAAATAAAACATTTGGACGTAAATTTTTTGGTTGAATAACCATGATAAGCATATCATAATCGCAAAATCTGATAGTATGCTGGATATAATATTTTGTCAGATCTCTACAAAATATTGTATTTTACTAAACTGAATTCGACAACATGGACTAATTTAAAGAGCATTCAATCTCAGTTGATTTTTTTGGTCGAATCGTTTAGCGTATCATTGTGAATTTGCGCCCAACCCAACCGTTGAGCCTAAACGGTAAGAAAATTAACAACAAAACCAAATTAGGGTAAAAAATTACTTCACTCGGCTACCGTAGTCACAGACCGAATTCGGAATAACCTACCGTTACTAATTATCAGCTAAAAAACGGTTGGAATTGAATCCAAACATTTGTCTCTTAACGAATCGTGTCGCGGCGGCTCCGAGTCAAAGCGGCGTGATTCGGCAGTTCCGTTCCATTTTCGAATGCTCGCTGCCCATTCGTTCCCTCGGCTACGCCTACCCAATAAATTAGATGCCTCGCGTAACATACCGCATAGTTACAAACTAATGAAATCCCGAAAAGATCTCAACCCATTTTCTTAACAACTTTTCCGAAAGAGCAAACGCCTTCAAAGATTTTACCCCGAGAAATAATTCCGCTAATAACGCTACGCGCTCGCACGGGTATGTTATGCAACCATAGGAATTTCATTAGATACACACGCGTTTGTTTGTTAAGGCGCTTTCCATTGCTAAAAGTTTCTTGAGGCGGGTATAATTCCTTTGTTTGTTCTCGGGGGTGGCGCGCCCGCCTCACCCACTACGTTTTCTAAGTCATCGGGTCCAATTATGCCCCTTTGTAGGTTTTGATATGTAAATTCGCGATTTTATTAAACAAACCGTGATGCCATTTGGGGGCAGTGAACCGGATTAATAGCTTCTTCAGATTTGTGTAATCGTTTCTCCTTAAGACAATATTGGAGGCTGTATCTCGAGGGAGAAGGGGTTTTAGTTCTTTGAGCGGAGCTGAAACTATTTAATTTACACATCGAGTACGCTTTACATTTGATCACTTTGCGACATTTACAAGGTTCTACGGGAATATCGAGTCAATGTTTGGGCATCACAAACACCGTTACTTAATCAAGCTTTAACATGCCCATAACGTCGAAACATTTACATTTCCTATAAAAGAGATTCGGCGAATCGTCACCGGCGCGGGCTGGCAAATTAATCTGCACATAGAAACATAAAACGAACGTTATGGCCCAAACTACCCATTCGATTTAAGCTTAATTTTTACCCCAGCACTATTAATAATTTACACGGGATAACGGGAACGTTTGCGCCATATTACAACGCATAAATTAATAATGTCGCTCGCTTGTTTAACTGCGAATCAGATGAGTTTTATTGACAATTTTGTTGGGAAAGAGCAATTTGCGGGATGACCGCGCTGCGACGCCAAGTGGTCACCAAATAGGGGAATACTCGATGCTCATTTGGGGGAACGCGATTGGTGCAATTGTCAACGGGTGCGTGTTGCAGTATCGAGCGATTGATACAGGTAATTGAGTCTACTTTAGGCTTTAGTATTTGATGAGTAATGGTGCAGAAATTTAAAACAGTACGTAAGAGCCCTGGAATTGTTTCAGACCTTTTCGGTGGTATCTACTAAGTCTTTATTTTGCGTTATAATTAATTGTTCGACTTAAAAAAATCTTTATGTAAATATTTCAAAGTATTCTTATGAATATACATTAAAGTCAAAATATTATCTTTGACACAGTTGTAGGCTTTCATACAATTAATGGATGTAGGTAACTAACTAATTAGACAATATAAGCCACCTTAAGATTAAATATGTTCATACATGTAATAGGATTATATAGTATACACCAAATAAAATAATAAGGCTAGTTAAGAAGATTGTTAAAAATATTGAAACACCGAATATTTTGCAAAAAAAATATCTAAAGTCTTGATTCATCATCATAGTCATTTGCTTCAATAACATAAAGATTTCATATAACTATTTAAAGATGAAATTCTCTTTTCAACGTTTAGCTACTAATCAGATATAAGTCTAAAACTAGATATAAGCCCGATATCATAATTGGAACCGCTAATAACCCGGCAGGCGGTGCGGGCGCGCCGATACTCGTCGATGCAAATGTTTCCATCGCATTTAGTGTAACTCAATCCGCGCACGAATGTACACAATTGCATTTGGGGTTGCATTGAGTAGTTGCCACACCGACGCTATTATTGCGCAAACAGCCGCCCTACGGTACTTTGCTATATGATGGGAATGTTCACTTAATTAGCTGTGCCAATCAATTTATGCGGAACCTCGTAATTAGAAGTATTTGGTAGGTATGTTTCAAAAACCAATAGGACTTTATCAACTCACACTTACAAGTATCTTCTCTTATCTTCTACGTTACAATTTAGCAATTGTATTAAGTAGTGTAAAGCGATGTGTAGACTTTTATTAGGTGTTGTAGTCGGTGTAATTGTTCGATAACTTTCGAGTTAAGTTGCTGGAGTATTTTCATAAATTAAAAGAAGTTTAAAACTCTCCTCAGAACTTTCAAGTCAAAGACGAATAGTGACCACTAGGTAATGAATGCCTATGTCGTAAAAAGCATTTCTTATATCTTAAAGAGTATTCTTAATCTTCAATATAGGTCAAGTTGAGCATAGTCTATCCATAAGTATATTACATGTGCAATTTTAAAATATTTCCTCATTCAGATTATATAATTAAGAGGAGTTCAATCATTCTTAGTGATCACTTGTGACATGTATTACATCTAATTTTGCTCACAAATTACTGTCGTTGAGAATGTGATTGCTGTTAATGGTATAACGTGGACTCAGCACCAACGAGGTCGAAGATTGATTGTGATCATTACAGTACAACACGCGTCTAGCAGTTGGGACATTCGGCGTCGTGACTTCGGTTTTCGGAGTAAAGATTAGGTTTAAAGAATATTTATTCTCACAAAAAGACATAAACTTCAATGACATGAGCACATTTGAAAAAGAAAGTTAGGTAAATAGAGCGGTAGTTAGCATAGGTAACCCAAATAGCTTGCTATTACACTTAATACTTTTTCAAGATTCATTTGTCCTACCGAATATGACAGAACGAATCCTTGTATAACACATGTGTATGAGTATGTATTTGAAGAGTTTATCATTTCAAAGATTTCCGTTTGAATCATAGAAACTGACCCGAATACTTAGTTAGTGGTTTCTGAATCATCACTTTGTGTTAGTCATGTTTGTCATTGTTGACATTAACAGCCAATTACACTCTTTTTTTATAGTAATCTGAATGCTTCTATGAATGATAAGGTAAAAGCACGTTGTGATATATCGGGTGGCACACAGGAAGATAAGGGTATATAAGCAATCACAAAATAATAAATTGATGAAATGGATAATGTCCGAATGTAATTGTTTGCCTCTATAGTATAGGAATTACTTTAACTCCATATTAGACATAAGTTATCAAATAATGTTAACTTACCGGTTTCTGTTACGGTCTTGAATTAAAATTAAAGTCTGTCCCAAACGTGACAAATTTATTTTGCCCGGAAACCTGGAGTGATGTCATAGCTTAACTTTCCAGCTCATCAGGATGAGACTTACAGTTCCTCTTATCTCGAAACTCGCTGTCACTGCAAATTAACACGAGCTCTTGTTATCATTCAATTTGATTCTGCCGTCGGCTGTTTTATTATTTTAATGAGCTTCAATTTTCAGGGATAATTGAATGTACGTCGCCGCTTCGATTATTATTTCATTCGATACCTACGGCAGCTGCCGGACAATGTTGCCACCTGATAATTTTACTTTACCCGTGGTGGTAGATTTGGGACTATGACACCTTTATAGGTCTTTATAGCGTCGCCTACTGACTCTGCCTACCCCTTCGGGGATTATGGGCGTGATGTTATGTATGTATGTATAGCGTCGCCATAAAAGTAATATTTTATAAAATATCATACTTGACAATTTATTGTTATTCCTATTTCCCTGATAGTAATAAAATGCGGGAGTAACTCTTGCCAGTTTTTTGGTTACATTCATGGCTTAATTTGATCTTAAGTCCTTTACGTACTAGGCAAATTTCTATTTCGAAAAAATTATAGATGGTAGATGGTAGATGCCCTGTAATAGACAGAAATCTACGAGGCAAAAGGTGAAAGTACTTATACCCAGACAGTTGAATTTCTTCAGCTCATCACCTCAAACTTAATTTGGTAAACTGGTTACTAGGTTTGTAGTTACAGAATTAATTATGGTTGGTTGTGGATTACCTGATCGATGTTTATTATTCGTTTCAAGTTGTCAGATGTTTTCATGAGCGTTTATAACCGAAGGGAAGTAATCAGACGGGCGATCGTTATAATTATAATTAAATTTGATTGCAGTGTTTCAAGTCAATTATAATTCCGTTTTTCACATATGAAATAGCAATAAACATCTTTGTTTTTGCTTTATACGAGATATTAAAAAGGTCACTTGTATTGGTTATATTAACTTTTTATTTAATGTCGTACCTGATATTTGTTTATCAGTTCGCTTCCAAAATTCTAATCTGACATATAACAGTTTCTTTTGGCAGTAAACAATTGAAATAACTAATGTGACGATAGCTATAGATCCGTAAGAAGTGCTTGCTTTTCTTGAAATGGTAAAGGTGGAGTTCGGTTATCTTAATGTGTCCGCCGACATTTCGAAGACTAAATAATTGGTCTCAACTTGAGACCGTATGACAGTTAAATTGAGTCTGACTGCACCCTAAATTGCCGCAAATACAAACTGTGAGGGCAAACGTTAAAAACTACTATTAACAATCACATTATGAAAGGCCTTTATATTGCCAACTACAAATCAACACGCTCCCCTTTAATTAAACTCGTGGCACTATGTCAACTTTGACTATACGCAAACTAGCTTTGGGTCTAGCGCGATAAACCGTCTGTCTGTCTGGGGTTACCGACTTTTTGTATTATTAATAGGTCATTATTAAGGACTGGTTGATAAATTTATAAGATTTGTAAGATCTTCTTGTCTCTTTTGAGTTCCGGAAATTAATATTTAATTTAGAGTTTTGAGGATTAGATATGTAGGTATAAAGACATTAATGTGAACCTTATTTGAAAACATTGATTGATAAGTAGATATAAATATGAAAAAAAAATCCGGGTCTTTGGAAATTTACGGCAACGAAACGTTTTCACCTTTATAACCTGATAAACAAATGTGTATAATAGCAGGAACACTGTCAATACAATAATGATATACGAGCAAATCCACGGGAAGATAGTCAATGGAAATAAAGGTATAACTAGAATGATTGTCCGGTGTATGTTTGTTTGTAGTAGGGTAGGTAGGGCCACGCAAATGAGTGACGTAATGTGGACACGTGACGTGTTAGCAAATGACGCAAGTCAAATATTGCAGCTGACAGACATATTAAAAAGAACATAAACAGTAATATACATACACGTGATACAAAAGTACATATAATACCATAGAGTACTACTACAAGCCCTTGATACCAATTGAAAATATTTTTTGGTATAGAATTATATCACTAATTACCACGATTCAAGTAAATTGGCAGTGAATTTTGTAAGAAGTTCGTTTTCGTAGCACAATGATTTAATTATAATTAGTAGAATCATCATAAAAATAGAGCAATGAGATGAAGTTACAGACACAGTATTTAAAATAATTTGATCCGGATACTAAAAATTTAACAGATAGCTTTACATTCGTGAAACAGAGTAGGCTATAGACATATACGTACGATATAAACTCTGATATTAATATGGTCCCTTACGAATATATTTTTTAATATTTCCTTATAGAAGACTTCGCAAACCTTCCGTTCCGGCAAGCTATGTGATTTAAATTAATTATAATTATATTACTATGTGGTATCAATTAGCTAGATAAAGCTAAGTAAACGTATCCCACGCGGAGACATTTAAAGAGGTGTGTAGATGCGACCGCAGACCGCGGCACGCGCTCACTCGCCAGCTGTTATTATGTTACCGACTCTGATGGTGTAATATACTTGAGTCCTTTGAATATACTGCTTATACTTTTCAGTATATAAAACAATATATATAATGATAATTTATGGCTCAAATACTGACAGTGCCTAAATGGGGAGACCCAATTGTATGGACCCTTTGAGTTTTATTTTGTAAACACATAATTGCTCAAAAAGTAAAAAAAATACATTAGAAAAAACATTTAGTTACATCGGATTATTTTTATTCGAATTATGATATTTGTTTTATTTTTAGAGCTAAAGCATAGTACCAAATGGATATTGTGGGGCTACTAAATATAATCTGATTAGAGGCATGATAACTTCCTTGGTTATACTTCCAATTTGGCTGTCTAGGCAACTGCTTACAGCCAAGTAAAGAAACACTCGCAACAGATAACAGAAGCAAAAAATAAACTCTGAAATAATCCACCAAAGAGGAAATAACTGTTCTAATAGATTAACCTTTCAAAGGAAATAACTGGTCTAATCTGGCCCGTCCTTCTACAAATCTATTTGCCCAAAAGTAGTTAGCGGTCACCGTATAAAGAGGGCTTAAGTTTTGACAGCTCAGGTCGCGTGACCGGCCGGCCTAATACGTTTTTTTACTCATACACAGTTTCGGACAAATTGATTACGTCTATTAACTTGTTTCTCCGAGTGACAGCCCTGCCTATTAAAGATGGCTACGGCTCGATTCCATTTTTTCTCTATAGCACCGTCTCTGATATGCAAGGCTAATCATTTCAAAGCGCGAGTTATAAATGATATTCTTTTATTAATTGTTATTTTTTGTCGTAGATTTCATTATGATAATCGGACAAATTATCTGTTGAAGATATTATTAATTATCTGTGTACATTCTAATTTAAGAATGAAGGAGGGAATTATTTGTTTTAAAATGTAGTTTAGTTTGCCTAAACAATTGTATAACATAACAAGTGAAGTATTTTGTATGTTAACACGGTCGGGTTTAATTTGTAATATTTGTCCAAGATAAGCCGAGACATGAGTGGGAACGGAAGTCAGGCGCGGCAGCACACGTTAAGAGGATAGATAATACTTGAATTTGGTTACTATTCAAAAAAACGCGATTATTTCAGCTTTGGTGAGGCTCTAATACTGGATGGGGTCTAATATTCTCATATGTACGGAGATTAATGAGTCACGTTGAAACACGTTGCTGGATATGCATAGATAAGAAACTGTACCAAGATATCTGATAAAAATACTGAGCACTATTTTGCCTGGTCTCTTCAATATTTATAGTAAGATGTCGAAGATAGAAGATGTTTGTATTATGTTGACATCACGTGTAATTTTTTTTATCAGCATAAAAGTATGCATTTGTTAATAATAGGTACTTATAGGTAGATAAGGTACAATTTTGTGTTGGTATATTAAAAATATGACACTGAGCTGATTTGTAAGGACGTTAAATATTCGCAAGATTAAGATAACGCGCAAAAAAAAAATGTTTTGTCATAAAACTCTTTAAAATTATGCTATACGTATTTCGGTATAGTTAAAATATAAAGTAAGCATTAACTGTCTCGGTGATAAAAACCAGAAACTTCATGAACTATCTTATTAAATGGCCAATCAGTCTAAAATTAAAACGAAAAGAGCCAATCATAACCCGGATGTGGAATACAATAGAATGATTCCCACATGCCTCCGACAAAACAAGACAGGGTTTAAGCAGCTTCTAAACGCTGAAATAACAAACCGATTACGCCACGATCACTCGTATTGGGCGACGCAAGTCATGGGATGTAGCGACTTGACAGTTGAAACAAAGGCTACTCCTCCGTATTTAATGACAGCGGTCTTAAATCTTGATACCAACACACTGGATATCTACATAATAATAAGAAATCATTGCAAATGCGTTTGAGTATGTGGCAATGTAATTTTGTTGTAACAGTTAAACAAACTGTCAAAATACGTCATCTATGGGAATTGCTGATCTTGATCGATATATTTTTTGGATAGTGCTTAGCTTCTGAAATACGATGAATGAATAACACTAAGTAAACCTTTGATTGTCTCATGTTGGGTGTCGTTGCGTTAATAGTCGATTAGCCGTCAACTTCGGTGAGTGAGGTGTGTCAGGATCGTGCCATATGGCGTTCGGTTATCTCTGCCTACCCCGCTAGGGAAGTAGTGTGAAGTTTAGTTAGTTAGTTAGATTTAGCCGTCAACTTCAGCATAAAGCTCATTTGATTAGTTGCTTACTACTTAAAGGCAAAAAATATATATTTATAAAAATATTGTATACGTTATCTTGTCAGTGAGGTGAGGAAAACAATTAATAGAAATACGAAGAGTTGATCTATTGTTAAGATTTCCGCTAATCCGTCATTACTTGTACTGGCCGTGAAAACAGTAGCGCTGCTAGTCTCACTCAGCGCTACAATATTTAATAGTTTTATGATGTATTATCAAACCAAATCTCTGTGAGTTACTATGAACCACTACGATACGTTTCGGCTGCAGTTATTTACAAACTGACTAGTTTTGATATTTAAATCGTTTCATTAAAAAATAAAACGAGGTTGTCATATAATTGTGGGATGATTTCGACTGGCCCGTTGGTCGAGTGGTCAGAGACCCTGGCCACAAAACCAAGGGTCGCGGGTTCGAATCCCGCTAGAGGCAAATATTTCGTGTGATGAACATGGATATTTGTACTCGAGTCATGGATGTTTATAAAAGTATTTAAGTATGTCTATCCGTTCACCTAGTATCCATAGCACAAGCTTATAAGCTTAGTTTGGGACTAGGGAATTGGTGTGCCAGTCTGAAGAATTTATTTATTATTATTATTTATTTATATAGACACACACACGGAAAAATAATGTAGAGATTTGGTTCTTTGTAGAGAATTAAGCGATATATGTTTCCTGAATATCTGAGGAGTAATGCTAATTTTCCTGTCAATGTGAATTTTGTTGTATAAAATAAAAATATGAACAAGCCTCAAGATTCAAATGATTCAATAATAACTTTTTTCAAGTTTTGCGCAATCGTCCATGCGTCGATAAAACTCAATGCATTACAAATGTTTAAAATCGACACGGTAATAGTTTATCGACAGGTGAATTGTAAACTGACAAGTTTCCTCGACTTAAAACATTCAACTGTCAATAAGGATTAGATAAAGTAGTTTAGAAATTGAAATAGTGATGAAATATTGTTTTACATTAGACAGGAACTGTTTCCGACCTAATAGGATTTATTACGCACATAAAAACTACCCCTAGTTTTATTTTACTCATTACTCTGATTGTACAAAGGCTATGTGGCAATGCATTACAGCAGTTAATTGGCATAAATTGCCTACGGTCAGCTTGTGAGTCCCATTATAATTGGGTTTCAACTTCAGTCCCGGTATGTAGCTAAATATCACTATCGATTCGATATATGCGGGTGCGATGAATTGCATTGCACGCCTGGTTTATAATGTGATGCGTTTGTTTTATAATTTTATTGTCGAATTTGCAAATATATTAGTTATATATTATTTTATAAAACTTTTAAAAATTAGTAGTCAAGCGAATATTGATTTATCATTAATTGGATATATGTACATCTGAATATTTAAATGAAAAAAGGCTTCGCAAATAATAGTATATACAATACTCAATTTGAAAATATATATGTGATTCGTAAATTTATTTTCCTAGGGTTTAAAAAGTTAGTGTAAAAAAATAAATATATAAACTTCACTTATAGTCACTTACCATTCATTACATAAAGTCAACCGGCTTATAACTGGTAGACTGCATTTGACATTTACTGAAACGTTGTTTAGACGAGATAATATTCATGGCCGCTAATTGTATTTCTTCACGTTAAATATAATAAAAGTCATTAATGTACTACAAGGGTACCCTTAGGGCACTTCTATTCTACCTTACGGCCCATTTAACGCTGACCATTGATTGGCGAAGATCATACGATAAGAATTAAATACCGGTAGTTTAATAATTTATGCTTCGCGTCCCCCTTCGTTTGTGAGTAATAACGAAGATAAATTCTAAAGTATCTAGACGGCTTAGTCGCAGTACGCGCAGACAGCGGTCGATACAAAAGGACTTAACACATTTTTTCTTCATATTTTATTATGAACTTCTGTTCAACATCCAGATGTTTGAGTTTGATCAAACAAAAGGTTTTTCAGATGTACTTGCATGCCGTCAGAATATAACTATTACGATCTTGATTTATTGTAACAATTTTCGTTTACTTTGAAATACCAAGTGGTTTTCAAATTCAAACATTCTCATATTATTGGACTATTTCCTATGTTAGTTCTAGATTGAATTATCTTCGTATGTGGGCAGTGTATTTAGATTTGTCTCCCGTGAGGTCTTCTAAAACAGGAACTAATTTTACAACCGATTGTTTCCTGATGGTAACCATGTATGAAACTATTATCCTTGTAATGGTTCTAATAAAAAGTTTAACTACTGGCTGTCACTATAAATATCGTTCACGTGAGTGTGGCAATCGCTGTTACACGGGGGTGACGTTTATTAACAACGAAGTTATGTATGTACCAGGCTACACATTCTTCATATTTAGCTTTAAAGCTTTTGACAGTGGAAACGTGTACCGATTTCAAGTAAACAAATGTGAAATCCCGTATTTTCAAGTAGTAGTAAGAAGTACTTATTCCCAGAACTGTTTATTTGTACCACACACTACTTACGAGAAGTGTGCAAAAACAAATATGCTATATCATACGAAGTTCACACGAAGGTTTCATCATATCCATCGTCGCCATGAAATAATTTTCTTAACTTATGTCACTACAAGATTGTGATAGTTAACGTCCTTAATATGTACGAATTAATTTATCTTATCTTCGCATTGGGCTATTCTCAACTGATGATTTCGATGTATTGTTATGTGTACATTGTATTAGAATAAAATCATGTAAGACGAACGCTGACTTGCGCCTGGCCGTTTTTTAATAGTTTATTTCCTAACTGCACGTCGACAGCGCCGATGTTTTTCTAATAACCTGTTTAACAAATCATAACGTTTATTTTCGTTCGGCACTGAACGATCACACGTCCGGGACTCTATTCTGTTTCAAATCTCCGCGTGTTTTGATTATTTTAATTTTTCATTGAACACAAAACGGTGTCGACGGGAATAGCCCACGTAATCCGGTGTTGCGTGTCTAATTATTTTGCATGTGCGGAATAATTGGTTGGATTTTATCACGGCGATTAATATCATCACGAATTTGGTTAAAGGAAGATTCGCGAAATGTCTACTAGATACATCGTGAATCTTCGCTTAAACCACACATTGTCAGAAAATTAATGAACTAATTAATGAACATACCATAATATGACATTTGTTATTAAACACTTATTACGATTAGCATGACTGATTTAGAACAAATATAAATAGAAGCTATCACAGAGCGCCTATTAACGGAATAAAAAGTAGGTATATTTATTTCTTATCAGCCCATAATATGTTCATACTCGTAGTCATCATGCTAATTTTGAGCATAGTTCGTATGAGGTTTTCGTCGTATGTGCATATGAAGATATTGTTTTTATAAGATTAAGATTATTATTAAACGAAATTAAACTGTTAAATGTAAAATCCAGCTGGTAAAAGTTAAACTTGCGGGTACCTAAAAACATTCTAAGTGTTTATAAGTCGCGCAATGGGTTTTGGTAACTAAAATTAATTCAAATAAATATTTTAAGATCTGTCTAATACGCTAGAGAGCTTTAACTTTCTAAAATTATCTTTCAAGTGTCTCTCTAATGGCGGTCGATGAAAAACGAACTCCCAAGTTTTTTGCCCACAAACTCTTGTTTAGTTAAAAGCCGCCGATGGCATATGTACGATGTATGACTCGACACTATTAGCATCCAAAATTAGATGAAATTAATTTAGGAACTAACTGTGAGTGGAGGATGCCAGGTAGCACCTTAGTTTTTTTTTTTTGATGAACCGTTAAAAAGGAACACGGGGACCGGTAGCAAAACTTTTTGATTATTTTCTAAACAGCGTATCGTTGTAAATAGAAAACTATTAAATATCAAAAATAGAAAGAATTGTGTTACATCCGACATGGATATATGGTACAGCTTGTTTTAATGATCCTTGGGGTTTGGCGCCACTGGCAAAAAAGTTTCGTAGCAGTAATTGGTTTGCGAAAAAAGGTCATTGTGATCCAAATTTATTGTTGTGCGTTTACCTTATGAGATTGGATTTTTGTGCAACAGAAAAAAAATGTAGCTTTAAAAAATACAGAATCTGTATTCATATTACATGACAAACAAGTAACTACTATTTTTTAAAAATAATTAAGGAAAAATGCTTACAGGAGCTATGAATGTACATATTTGTACATAGTAAAAAAAGAAAATAATTGACATTGCTCTATATTATTTCATTTCCACATTTCCTGTAGTCGATCAAAAATGATATTCCATCGCTCTAATATTAACATATCTTGATCTTACGTGTAAATGAAAACTTCTTCAGTATCATGAGTGCTCCCGTATTTTCACTCTGCCTTTGACCGCTATTAAAAACTATTGTTTGAAGGTGCTTATTACCGACACTAAGGAGTTTTATTTCTCCCCAAACCTTTTAAATGACCAGGCGTGTCTGACCAGCGGTCTCCGTGCGCAAATTGTATAATTTAACCCAAAACAAACCATGTGGGCCCTCAATGGCCGTCCGGACCACTCGTCAACCATTCGGAACAAAACGTGCCAAACGCACGGCCCCGATTGTTGCCGAATCAATGAAAAGTCCAAAATGAAAAATGTCATCGGAAGCGTGCGCGTGCGTGTTTGTGTTACGAGTTAAATAGCCTCGTGTTTTTTTGTCAGTCGGTATATTAGGCGTTAAAATTGCTTAATAGCAAAGAAAATTGCTGCTAATACAGTTTTTCCTTCACTTCACTAATTCAATATTCTTCTGTTTATTATATAAACAGTTTTTTTTAGAAGACGTTACTGTACAATTTAAAAACCTGTCTACTTCCACTTATGTATCTATATGAAACGTGCAGATCTTTGTTCAGTAACAACCACAATAATCGGAACATAAGTTTACAAATCAAATTCCTAATAAGACGGCGGCGGCAACATTAAAATGTTAAATATTAATGGTAACAGGAGCGCCCCGGCATCCCTTTCGAATGCCCGCCATAATCAGCCCCCGAGGGACAACCTCGCGTAATTAGCGGCTGTTCATTTCTTAATTTCAATATTTAATTACAAAGGAAACTCAATGACTGCTCGACAGAGAGAGACGTCATTCTCAGAAAGACTCCGGAATCCGTTTTTGTTTCCAATTTCTAATTCAAGTCTCCCGTTTGATACTGGCTTCTGTGCTTCTTTGTTTGCTCATCAAAGGATACTTTAATTGAATCTTTTAACTTATTTAAGCTGCGATTTATCTTTATTAAGGATTCACCATGTATCTATGTACTATATTGTTACTTGTACTCATGTACATGGTACATGTTTTAATATTATCTGTAGACTAGAATCATATGTCCAATTAAGGTTATGAATCGGTGTCGGATATTAATTTAGACCGTATTATATAATTATGCCATGTTTCAATGAAATCGAATGATCTTGACACCAAGATACCGTTCATTCTCGATATAGAAACTATTCAATTGTTAATCTAACACATTTACTACCGGATGACTTGAAATATTTCTTGTACCTACACTTGTACGTCATGTATTAAGTATTAAGATGACGCATTTTTTCCAGACCGCTCTTATAAATATTAGCGATATTCGGCCTAAGTATAAGTACTTAATATATACCCTCATTTGTTATTTATTAGTGATAAAAAACAAATGACAGATAATATTCACATTGACGCATTGCAAATAGGTTGCCTAGTTAAATTGCGCCTGGAGGATCAGGCCGGATCTTAGACTATATGTAATTGAATTTGTACTATTATGGCCATAACAAACTATTTGTTCAACCAATTACCTGATCTTGTGTATTGGTTCTTATAGCACCACCAACGCTTTTACCGTTTAGGTTATAAGTACTTGATTGTTAGAGAATTATTATCATAAGACCTTTGTGGAGATCTCATATCATATATCATTACCTACAGTTATATTCATATTTACTGTTCTCAATCTTCAAAGATGATACTTAATATCTCCAATGCAATTTCACCGGTCTCGGGGAGCCATCTTACAGCTTTCCTTTGTCGCATCCCTATTGTGAGACGGGCTCCTGACATATTATCTTTTTATTTCATTTCTCTGGGGCCGCTATGTCATTTCCTTTTTAACTATTACCCGTCTGCAGATTTCATTAAGAAGGCTGTCTGCTGAATTTTGTCTGAGCTCGTATGCAATTTTCAATATTTCCATTAGAACAAGATTTCAAACGTTGAGAAACCACGTGGTACTTGTGTTGTTCATAGAAATTAAAGTACAGTGTTCAAATACATGGTGATTCAAAAAAAGTATTAGCATTCAATTGAATCGAAATTTAATTTCAAAACTTAATAACTGCATAAATGCACTTTCAAAACTTAATAATAGTTTTCTATAGGGTTTATTTATAAAAATGCAGTTTTCACATAAAACTAATCATAATAAAATGACTAGACATTAGAATGCAAATGAAACGATTACCCGGAACAACGAGTTAGTACTCCAGCAATGTAAATACAACGTATACGTAATTAAAAAGTGTGTTTCTACATATTCTTAATGGGATTACAAGTGAGGCTGTTGAAAAAATACATTAAACGTCAAATGGAATAATGTTAGACCACAGGATACAGTATAATAAAAAAGAAATAGAGTCGCAGCAGAAACATAAATTCAATGTTTAGACATTTCAATTATCCGGACCACGCGGCGTGCCAACAATGATGTTCGTGCCAACAGCAATAAAAAAATTACAACAAAAAAGCAACAGCTATCTATAATACTTATGCATCCAGCAGACTTCGATCTAATGAAAAGTTTTATGTACCTCATTCCATCGCTAATAAGACATTTTACTATCGAAGATGATCAACAAACCAAACGAATGTCCGCATGCGAAAACAACTAAAAAAATATCACGTAATAACCTCATGACGGGCGATCGGATCGCAGATGAAATAGGTTCGGATTTAAAATGCGTTCGGAATGTCTTTATTAACTGTCATCAAATCAAGAGAGCACCGGGAGCTGTTTAATACCCTATCAGACAAACGTAATTAGTTTTGTAAATAAAATGCCTCGGAGAAATTGAAACGTAACAGCTACCTGACTGGTGCGGTGACTTGCTACATTACCTTATGTCTGTGAGTACAATCGGATACGAGAGTGCTTTATTATTTGTTCATTACAGACTAAAATGGTCGTTGTTTTATTCTGAATACAAATCCTAAAAACATTTTACAATTTGATTAGTTTCAAGTCCATACGTAATATGTTAATCTCATCGAAAATCAAAAGAAACTTATTAAATACACAACCATCATCAGTTATTTCAATAATGTAAATTTAAGATGATGATAGTACTCGTTCCATAAGAATTATTCTTTTTAAATTACTTTATAAGATCAGTATGTAATTGCGAAAAGGACGCATTACCTGTTTTTACCTTAATACCTTTATTCCATTGTCTCATTACATTATGTCTATGCCTTTCATTAAAACATTTTATTACTATTAAAGAACAAACGATATTACCCTAGGGACAAGCAACATTAGGAGAGCATCTTTCTTTTGGAACATGAAATAATTGTAAAGTAGAATTACGGTCGCTAAACTTTTCCACCCCAAACATTTTTTATTTAATTTTTATTTTTACGACACGATTAAACGCGGCTTTGCTTTCACTTTTTATTGTTACTGTCTATGTGCCCTCTAATTTTTGGCTTCAATTTCATTTTCCTAGTCTGTTTTATTAAAACATTGTTTTTAACGACGGAAACTTCACTAAATAGTAGCAACTGAAGTCTCGTTTTTATTTTTATGTTAAATTAGTCTTATGGAATATTTTTGGCTTCATTCATTAATATCTGTTGCAAGTCTCTGTGATTCCAGTTGTTCAAATTATAAAGTACACTTTGTTGCAAACGTAATCAATGTTGCAAAGCTATAATATCAAAAGAATATAAACATTATAGTATAAAGGGTTTATTGTAGTTATTTTATTTGAGTTCTATAGATATAGACATAAAATTCCGTAGATATATCTACCATACACTAGCGGTCCTCCTTCAATTAATTGTATCTGCTTATCCTTAGCAAATCATGATGCATGTGTGATAAACCCAGTTTTGATTCTAAAATTTAATTACGTGACTAGAAAATCTATAAAATGTATGCATCATTTCTTTAGAAACTCGATGTGGATAATAATGTGCTCTTCTCTTCTTCTCCAGGTACTTCTCAAGGTGAATAGGTATTGTCTAACTAAGGACAGAATCCATCTTGCTACCGGAACTCCTCTAGAAAAATAGACCAACGCTTTTTTTAAACGGAATCATTTATCATGTTTGCACTGAACCCAAGACAAACTGCTACTGCGTTTGAGTTTACCGTAGATAAGATTACATTCGTTTGTTTTACCTTGTCTACCGATTCCTGGACCATTTTTATAACAGAGCCCCATTGTTTAAGCTAACACCTAGACACGGTGTTTCCGAGGTGCATGGTAATTTTGAAAAGGAAATAGGGTATCACGTAGGGAATAGGGTGTTTAGTGCGTACTATGCGCCAAAGAAACACCATATAATTAGAAAAATATATAATCGCTTTCTACGAATTACAAATATGCACATATAATTGTATGTAGATGCAGTATTCAATAGTAACCGAATAGTTGGAGACGAAAAGTTACCAAGTAAACGCAATAAAACAGTAGTTAAACCAGAAATGACATCAAATGATGAAAGTGAAGCACTTTCAAACAATTCCAATCAAAACTTTACCATACAATAATTCACATAAGAGTCAATTTTAGTTGACGACAATGTCACACCAAAGGGGATATTTTTGGACGATGAAAAGGCTTAAAAAGAGTTTAATTTAATATGTAAACATTCCCATACGGGTTGTAGTGCCGTAACGTGTAAATAATCGGACGTTCGAGAAACAAAAACAAAAGAAAAAACATATACAGATTATGACTATTAGCTTACGATAGCCTGTCAGCGAGATGTTTTTGGTCTTTTCACTTTTTTTAACTCGCCTGTAGACAGGCAAGGATGTTTACGCCACGTGAACGTTATGATTTAGTGTCAGTAATTGGGAGTGAGTGTGAAAACGTCCACTAAGAGTCGAGAATGGTAATACAAATATAATAACAAAGACTCGGGCGTCTATTCATAGTTTGTCGGCGGTGTTGATGCTGTTTATGTTCTTAATAGCTTCACGTGGCGTTTAAGATCCAGCGTCCTTTTTTATGTGGCTTCGAGGATCAAACCCGATTGAAAGGGTACCGGCAAAGTGAGGTCGCTGTATTCTGAGATGTAAGTTTATCTCTGCTATTCCGCTGCTATATGTACAGAATTCCTCTCTATCTGCTTGATGTTCGTCGATCAGGATTTTGTCGACGGCGTGTTTGCCGAACTATCTATCAAGGGTATATCTGTCAGAAATATCTGGGGACTCCTTTGTGGATGTTATTTGAACAGTGACAGAGGCGGTGAGTGATGAATATTGCCAGGCAAATATAACACAAAGCAAAACTACGCGCGGTGTTAGTTTCACTGGGGTCACGCTGCGAGGAGTGGTTTGTGTAGAATGGAATGTACTTTGATGTTTTCAATTTCAAAAATAACGAGTGCAATAGGCATGCCGTTTGGAAAGGACTATATTTTCTATCGACTTATTTCTAAACGTTGACTAAGTTAATAACTCAGAAATTTAATGCAATTCAATGAAATTATATAAAATCTAATATAGGTTTAATTGAATGCAAGGCTTCGACCTAATATTTAAAAAAAATATGATTTGTATTGCAATATCATCTATACATTCCTTCCATCTGCAAATAATGGACCGAGTACATACAAAAAAATCTGAAAAAAACAAATTAGGTAGTGAACTCGGATTAAAAGCGTGCACTCTGCCATACAAATACTCTATCACGTTCGGAACAGTATAAATCGTTCGGAAATCGTTCGGTAATAAATCGAACGCTTTTTAATGGCAGTTATCGCAGTGAGCTTTGCAGTATTCAGATTACGCGGGCTAAGTGGCGGCGAGGGAGCGGCACGTGCTCCGCAGTTCCTTATCGGTGTCCCTCGACACTTTCAATATTCGATTTCGTCGCGGGCGCGGTTTTGTTAGATTTTTTTCCCGCCGACTGTACTAACGCGCCGACAACAAATGTGATTTCTGTACCCCGTCACATTCGAACCGTCAGTCACGAGCCTGTAATCGAACTCTTATACATATTACTTTAATGTTTATGTTGATGTTAATCGCCGCATCTGCCAGTCTGTTCTGACTTAGGTACATCTAACAATAGTTTAGTACAGTGAAATATATCAGATTATTAAAACTAAATATGCTTATTTAGTAGGACTCGGCCATTAGTTCACAAAAAAGAATACTACTCTATAGGTTTCAAGTAGGTGGGTATTATAATTACATAAATATAAATAATTAAAGCATCACAAGGTAACTAATTTAAAGTAAATGATGTAAATATAGCAGGAAAAAATTAATGGAAAACCAGTATTTGTTAATTAGAAAAATAACATTACATTTTAATCGTGTTTCAGTTTTTTTCCCAACTCTGATCTATTCTGCTAAACAAAAGCCCCATTATTCTCTGACTGGATTACTTGTTACCCTATTACCCGTTAATCAATTTCAAAAACTCACCCAATCAAACCCGTTCAAAGAATTCGAGAAAAGAAAAAAGCTAACATAACAATCGCACCCCAAAGCGTAACCGAAAACGGGAGTCACCGCAATCCTAGCTAATGGAGTGTCTCATAATGACGGTTGCTGACATAAAAATAAATAGGCGAGAGTCAGTTTCTGCGTAAGCCGATACTATGATAACAGCGTCGCTCCCCCAATAATTGCCGAACTTGCCCGCCTAGTAGTAATGTAGTGCGGATTATGGTACCACTGTAATTGATCTCTTCGCGACGCCAATTAACTGGTCTTCGGAGATATGACCACTTATCTTGTAGGAATGTATGTTTAGGTGCATGTGTGGTGTAATTATGAGTACGCTTCTATGAGTGGTTCAACCGTCTAGTACCTGCATCATCATTTAAAAAGTTAAGATGTATTTATATATCTAAACATACCTGTGCAAACTACAAGTGGTTTTAATTAAATAAATAAATAATAAATAAATTCTCCAGACTGACACACTAATTCCCTAGTTCCAAACTAAGCTTATGCTTGTGCTATGGATACTAGGTGAACGGATAGATATACTTAAATACATTTATAAACATCCATGACTCGAGTACAAATGTCCATGTTTATCACACGAAACATTTGCCCCTAGCGGGATTCGAACCCACGACCCTTGGTTTCGTGGCCAGAGTCTCTAACCACTCGACCAATGGGCCAGTCAAATTGTGAACAACCTTCATAATATCGTACAGGTACAAAATAGAGTTGCTTAAACTAATGGCAAAAACTAGATAACATCGTTAATAGTGTGATATAGTAATTTAAACATTAGAGAAAAATAACCAAACCGTAATTTTTAAACAATTTAAAAATTTCCGCCTTTTCCATATAAAATTTGTTGATAAGATGGTTACGGATCTCACATTGTATGTTGTTAATTACTTTGAACATCGATTATGTCTTCAAGTCCTTATAAAAATGACCTCTCACATAATCTATCATCTTTAACCATTTGATAAACGTAAGTTACAAAGGTAAAACATACAATTATAAAGCAAATACGAAGTAATTACGTGACTGTTCTCTTTGAGATCTGCATCTAAATCATACTCTTTGAAAAATTAATTCTTTAAAACGATAATAAATCGCACAATGAAATTTTTATCTAACTCACAGGGAAAAAACAATTTCATTGATTTACCTTGTAGTCTAAAGATAATATAGAATATTTTATTTTATATCTAACGCAGAATTTAATTTTTTCCCTTATCAAATAATTTTAATAAATATAAATACAGGGTGACTGGAGATCAACCCGCCACAGCAAATTCGCATACAGAGGAGGTCATTTGCTCATTATTGGACCTTATATTCCCTAAGTAAAGTTTTGTGGTTTTGGAGAAATGTCAATTTATATCTTTTATTGATATTTTTCCAAAATCTTAACTGCAAGCTTTTTTTTCCAATCTTTTACTTAGTATTTTTTTTATATTTGTTGGTAGTTATAAACGTTTGTGATTAAATTACGTTGGAACTCCCTCAAACTAGAATTAAAAAATAAAATATTACGCTTAAAAAAACATAAAATAATGGTTAGGGAAAGCAAGGTTATTGGACCTTACTTTCCCTAACCATTATTTTATTAGCAAATTACCTCCTCTATATGCGAATTTGCTATGACGGGTTCAGTTCCAGTCACCCTGTTTGAGATTAAATCAATTATCCTTACGATTTAAAACCAAAACTTGTAACCTTAATAAGACCTTTTTAACTGGCCAATCATTACATGCAACAGTAGTAAAACAACGTACAATATAGTCGATATATTCTTAGTATATCGTAGCAAATTGTAGAATACGATCAAATTCGAAAAAGGCGTGACAATATTGATATGTATGTTCGACTAATAGACTAATAAAGTAATTAAATAGCCCACACTATGTACTGGTATTTTATAAACAATACTTTTGCATATTTGTTTCAATTAACGAACAAAATACGCCTCTACAGGCGGCGTTTCGTGGTAGAGGTCGTCTCCACCTTGCATTTGCGAGCTAGCCCTGTAATTAATTACTGTGCGAATCAATTAATCGGACTTCGTATTATTGGCAGGTATAATATTTAAGAGAGTTCAGAAAAAGTGAGACTATTTCATTAATCATAAAAACTGAATCTTTGGTGAAATGTTTTAAGTCAGTAAGAGCATATAATGTAATGGGTAGAAAGTGTTTTGGCGTCTAGCCTTTTAGTGATTTGCAAATAAATATATAACACCGTAACTTAATAAGACCCAACATAACTAGCGGTTTTTATTGTTAGCACGAGTAGCATTAAGTGTAGGTAGTTTCAGACCGGTCGCACGCAATAGGCTTAAGGGCAAAGATTTAGGTGACATACCTTATTGCGTCCAAGAATATACTGTGGTCTATTACACGAACATAAATCACCGATGGGAAAACAATAAGCGTGAAATTGTGGAAACTGCGGACGACGTCTCCGGCATTAAATCTCCTAGCGGCAAATAAATAAAAATACATCCGAGCCACCCCACGCGAGAACTTGATTTATATGATAACTGCTACAAAGATGGTGCCGTGGAGAAACCACGGGAAGCTCCTTTTTAATTGAAATTAATTAATAATGAGTTTCGCGTTATTGTTCCGTTTCTTTGTTACACGGATCGCTAATTTGTATTTAGATCGCAACAATTATTTCTGTATCAAACGATGATCTAATGAAAGCGAATAGTAATAAAATTGAACATGATTTTATGAACTATAATCAACAATTAGTGTTATGATTTCCTATGCATAGAACGCAAGCAGGTTCTTTAATTTTGCAAATGACGGATTAATTGTGCCATATGTGCTGTTTAAACTAGGAATTTAATAAGTTTTAGTGAACCGGTAGTCTGCATGTGCTTGTAGATTAGAAAGAAAAACCCTTTAATAAAATGACTCTGAAACAGATAAGATAAGAAACCTATTCATGCATGTTAAAAGTATATGTAAATTGCGAAATGTAGTTAACCCTAAAATGTGCAACGACTTTTCCGAAAGTCACCCCAAACATTTCAGTCAGAATGAAATGTTTTGCTGTGTATGTTGAAACCTGATGACGTCATTCTATGTGCAGGCTAAGTGCATCGTCTTAAACGGCAGTAACGTGCTACTATGTCCGCAGCTCCAGACCGGGTCGACCTCCGAAGCGTGCCTCCGGCGTGGGCCTCTCGCTAGCCGCCACCCAGTTCCCGGGACACCCGTTCAAGAAACACCGTCTCGAAAACGGGGAGTACTCGCCTTACGAGAATGGACACATGAGTGGTAAGTCTTTTAATTTTAACAGCTATCTAAATAAAACAAACGAAAAATTTTTTAGCATAAAATGGAGAACGGTTTGATTTGGAAAGAAAATCTAGGAACGTCTATCGAAAAGTTGGGTAAAACATTCTGCAAAACTAAATAAGTAAAGGCATTTTTAACACGTTTTTAGATACAGGTTAAGTTAGGGAAATCGAAAACTGATACGGATTTAGTATGGGGCTGTGATGCCTTGATTTTTTTTTATGTAGGTATATTATAACATACAGTACAACATCTTTCATATCCAAATAAAATATATTTGAAGTATATAATTTAGAGATATATTTCTCATATTTAGAAAAATATTGAATATTCATCTACTAAGTAAATACAATATCTTTTAAATCTACATCTCACACTATGTTGGTGGATACTTTTCACCAGACAGTTAAATCGATTAGCCACTAATTAAGTTGTTTGCGCTAATAAGCAATTAATTTTCATGTAATCAATTAATTTCATCTGCCATAAGTATTTTGTTCAAGCTAATTTGCGAATGGATATTAGATTAAAGTTATTTTTAACACTGTTTCATACATTTGTACTTATAGTCAAACAACATCGATGCCTTTTCTTTTGCAACTTTGTTTTTTTTTGTCAGCATAGTATAGTTGACATCTCTTATAAACAGAGGTAAGTATAACTAATTATGTCACTTTTAGGATCAGGATATGTAAAAGTTCTCTTTTTACACTCATAAATAATGACTTGTGTCATAAAGCTCCTCAATGAGTAATACATAACATGTCGGTATTAGATGGATGTTAATCGTTTGCTATAATAAACACACCGAGCTCCCCGTGACACGTGATAACATCAAAATCGGCTTTATGAGCCGCCCAGACAAGCGCCGGATATGAACTCCTGTCGTCTCGGGTGGCAAGCCTCCTCATTTCATATACAAATTACACAAATACAAAATTATCCCGGCACAAACGGAGAAAAGGGAATAAAGTGATTAAATAGAGCTCAGCGCAAGACGGCTAGCAATCAATCATTTTTGTCGCTTACGGCTTTGTTGATTCTGTTGTGTGTGTCTCTGTCTCTCGCGGGGGTTCCGCGCATGGCGTCCCGCTCGCGCGCGAAGTGTCGTGCCAGACAAGGGAGCAATTACATTCGTGATGTTGCATAAGCGGCACTTGGTTATCGCGCACTGCCGCATTCGACTTGAGTGTAGTTGCTGCTTTTTCCCTAAATTTGCAATTCGAAACGCTTTCATGAGTGGAAAAAGGTGCGGGCTTGTTTTCATTCTAATGCATTTTTTTGTTTGTTATTGTGGGGGTTATTGCCGCAAAAAGTCCAAGTTAGAAAACTGGCGGACGTAGCAGCGGCTTTGATAACGAGGTCAATATAAGCTTGAAAGGATTCACGTATTTTTTTAACCAGCAGTAGATTTTATCAAAGGTTACCGATTAAAGAACACATAAAAAATATTATCTTTTCGATGGAATTTTTAGTACTTCATACAAATGACATGAAATATATTAAAAGTCATTTGTATAACTATACATAGATGAGTACATATTCATTCTAAGTATGTTAAAAATATGAGAGTATGACTTAAATTATACTTTGAATCGTGCTATGTTAAAAGTACCATACCAGATAGATATTCATTTTTAATACGCTCATCTTATATATAAATTATTAAAAATCTAGACATTTTCAAAGTCTGTACCATAAAATAGAAGAAAATTATGTCGAGATTAGACGTGTCTTAAATAAACAAGGAAGAAAATATCTCAACACGGAATCGTTGGAAATGAATTCTTCTCATTAAAGAGTCTTGTCATTAGCTGTCTCGCGAGTGAGCATTCGTTGTTATTGTATTACAAACACGTCTATGCTTAGTTGGTTTTAATTATTTTACAATTAGTGGGAAGATGGATGGGTCTCGTAAGGGGATTGTTTTGTGATTTGAAACTTACGATCGATCTTTAGATGGGTAGATAACTTTGATACGTCGTGGGTTCTATCTTCCCATTTGGTTGGCGTGTGTTTTGTTCTATTTGTAATAATATTTGTGTCTCTGCGCTTTAGAAGTAATTATAACAAAGCATAGTGATATCTGAGTATTGTACATGTTAGGAAATGAAGGAAATATTTTTAATGATTTTATCTTTTGTTTTTGTTTTGTACAAACATTTTGTGCCATAGTATTATGTTGGGTACATATTAATACAGCACAAAATGTTTACTTCCTTGAATATTATATAAAGTACATACAAGACATTGAAATTAAATAGGAGGCTCTGATAAGTACACAAAAATAACCATCGCGGCGAGATCGCTGTAGGTCTGGTTAACGTTACGTGACTTAGATTAAAACACAAAACAATCAGTATATCCAAATATTCACATTAAAGCCATTCTAATTAAATTTGTGCACGTATCAAGTTGCTACGCTCCGTATCCGTACGGGCTCCGGAGTTAAGCCAATATTATTTTGACGAGTCGTTGACAGTGGTTTACAGTTGATGAAACAGTCGCACACATAGGCTGTTTAGCACAGTAAAATGAATTACAGTGGGGTATCCTGGTACTGGAGTTGAAACTACGAGTCGGAGCGCGCACATACAAAATCTGATCTAATAGCTGATTTTGGTCTGTGCTATTCGATTCTACGTTAACGATTCGATACTACGTTAGTTTTTTTTTAAATAATGACAGACAAATTATTACATTTAGTATCTTATTTATGTATCTTAGTATGTCATTGAATTAAAAATTTAGATTTATCACTACAAATCAACACAATATAAAACAACTTAACAAAACTTATGTTTATGAAATTGTAATTGTATATATTTCATTCATATGACAAGAAATAATCATTTATGAGTTAAGCATACCTACCATCTACACTGTACCTCACATTTTAAAATAATAGACTAGAGATACATTAGCCGTCAAATAGCGATTCCCTCCAAGTGCGAAACCCATTTGCAACAATGTAAGACGTCTCAGGCTACTTCACCGTCACGCTTCCACTGTGGCAGGCGCCACACATCCCCGCTAATCTATACGTCACAGCGCGCGTGTGAGTGAACGAGGAGGCGGGTGGCCCATTTTCACCCCGTGAAATAATAGGATACGAAAACATCGGAGGCAGAATATAATCCTACTACGAAGGTTGAACGGAATGGGAATAGGAATATGAAATGCGTGAAAGGGACGTGTCGGCCGGCGTGATCGTTGAAAGGGTTACCGATGTTTATCTTTTGACGGTAAATCAAAATCGATGCTCATTCCACGTTGCGCCTTACGTTTGTGATTAGATCTTTGTTGTTGGTAATTCGCTTTTTTAGCACCGGTCGTATTGATTTACAAAGCTTTGAACTGTGTAAGGATTGCTTGGTTGTACGAGTGTGTACTCTGTTATACTACTCTATTAGGGTTGGTGCTGGCAAGGTAAATTAACTTCAGGTTTCTTGAAGTCGGTTTTTATCATATATATATATCAGACTACATCATATATCAGAATCATCATCTTGTTTTAAACATGATTTCATTAAATTAATATCACGAAGCTCATGATCAAAACAAAACAAGATATATAGAATTCCATGTTCAAGGTTCAATGTTATTATTTGACTGGCTCGATGTCGCATTCGGTGGTGACCCTGCCCCATGCGCCAAGAGTTGTGGGTTCGATCCCCACCCAGGACAAACATACGTGTGATGAATACTTGTGTCCTGTGTCTGGGTGTTAATATCCAATATTTTATTTAAGTATATCTTTGTAATACCACTGTTGATTTTGATATCCGCAAAACAAGTGCTTAAGCTACTTACCTCGGAGTAAGTTCATTGTATGTTATGTAGTCTGATATTTATTTATTATTTATTTAAAGATATTACGTTGCTATGTAACAACATAAATAGGACATAGTGCATCATATTTATTTAAATTAATAGTTCACCTAGTTACAGATTATGCATTAAAAAGGTGAATCTTTGAAGATGAAGATCACTGGCTATTGACAAAATTGTTTAAGAAACCTTAATAATCGTCGTGCTGAATTACGTCATTCCCGATGCCAACCCTAACATTCAGGAGAATGGCATGAAAATGACGTGTTGATAATAATTAAAGGTTCCGTAGTGTCGCAACTCGTGCGGGGGGATAACGCACGCATTATAACATTACTCGCATAAAGCTTTACATTCTGATTGAATTCTGCGAGTGAAATTAAGTAAGGATTTAGCTGTTTATGTTGGGGGCGAGGCGGATCAGCCTATTACGTCTTTGCATATCCGCCGTTTGATCGCCGCATTGTAAAGGTTTTGTTGGCGAATTAACGTGAAATGATTCCGGAGGGTGCGTTTTCTTCATTTCAGTTGCGGTGTTGACAGACGAAAGATGATTGTTTCTTGATCGTGATGAGGTGAGCTGAAGGAAGTGACGTCTGTAATGTCGCAGTGGGTAGATATTAGCTAGCATTGTCTTGCTAATGTATGCAATAGGCATACATTAGCAAGCTGATGAATTCCTCCGTCCCTTTCGCAAGTATACATACAATTAAATACTCAATACTAACAGAGCCCCATTATCTAAGCTTACTTTTTACATAAACTAACACTGTTAGCCATTTATCGCGCACAAAAAGTGGTGAGTGTTCAGCACAATCACTGACTCGAAAGTTTAATTGTTTTTTATTTCAGATACTGCACATACGCAAAAACGTTCGATAAACACCGTTCAAGTCGGCAATCATAGCAATTTCTTGCTAGCTCCGGCCTCGTTTACAATTTTAATGGTTAAAACATCAACTGGCAAATGCTGGCAATCAAACAAATTGCTCGGTGCTCTTATAAGGAAATCGCAATAGTAAACGTGGTGGCAACAATAATTAAACGCCGATACGGCGCGGAACGGCTCCAAATCTGTTTTTTACGCTGCTGGCATGTTCCTCGTGGTGGAAGCGGAATTATCGCGCCGAGTGGCGCTCTCCGTTTGAGCAGATCTTTATGATTGATCTCAACGCTGCACTAGCGACATCTAGCATTGCTGCGCTTGGTAAAAAAATATTTTGACTCCTAGTGGCAGTTTCAAACACTTTTCTTTTTTCAATCAGATCAAGGACGTTTAGTTAATTAATTGGACAATTGGATTTTTAGGATTCTTAAAATCTTAAAAACTAAAAATTCATTAAACATATCAATTTTATTTGTGTGGTTTGTTAAATACTAATAATTACGTCTTAGCTTTAAGAGATAAAAATGTACCTATATGGAAATAAAAGAAGTGTAGAATCGGAATTAGAACGACTAAGTTATATTCCGTTCCAGTTGTTTAAGCAGTGATAAAAAAACTGTCCAATTAAGTAATAACAGTTACATAATGTCGGACAAACGTTATGGTCAAGAACGTTTTTCACACACCTGTAAGTAGATAATTGACCGGTGCAACCTTGTCGGTTCTTTAGGGCGCCACTCGTTGATATTTCTTTTTTTTTTTCGATAATAAGCGCAGACTGACGATCTTTGACGTCTGTTCTCAGTTGTTTGTGATCTTCCTAATTTGAGTAGTGTATAGAAATTGGCGGGATGTGTAAAAAATAAAAGACATCCTACAAATAAATGTAGAAGCTGCCAGTAAGGATGTAATTTTTTAAATCTAATTTAGATGGCAATTTTTTTTTATGATTTGAAAAATAATAAAAGGCATTTTACTATGAATTAAGTGTTCATTTAGATTGAATACATGTAGTTAATTAAGTTTAAAGTATGTAACATTTCGATTGTTTCAAATTTAATAATCGATAATTGTATGACGTGACCCTATGCATTACTCCAGTCAATAATTGTCCGTAGACATGTCTATCTTTTTGCAATACAAATGCGTTTGATACAGTTTACCGCTGGTGTTTTTATTACTTCTACTTTTATAATGAAGCGGGTAGTTGCATAACATTATTTCATTGTCACAACAGTCGTTTTTTGTTAAAGGTAAAATGTTACCATCAATTACCTTTCAACTTAGATGGCACGGAACAATAAATCGATTTCAATATTGAAATATGTTTCCAACCGCAACATTCCGAAGTCCAATATCTAGTAGATAAACCAAGGTATTGACATCTATTAAATATATTTACATAAATTAATGTTAACAATGGAATGGAGTCAGCGAAGTACTTACTACTATATTTCAAAATTCATGTTATTATGAAAGCTGATTGATTCATGACGATTTTTATAAACATAATAAAAAAGTACATACTCATATTGTAATCAATTTAATGTAATAACATTTCTCATATTATCCTGAATAAACCATTTTTAATATGCAAACGTTGTTTTTCAATTACCTGCATAGAATATCTTAAAGAGGGCTTTTAAAGGCACCTATCATTTCTATCAACATAAATAAAGTATGCCCTATTAGCGGCCATAGTGTAAATTAAAGCGCCAGCGCTTAAGAAGTGCGACGGAGACGTAAAGAGCAATTAAGTAAATGTAACGAGAGTACACCTGCGCTCGGATGTCGAATGACAATCGGTTATTATTACCATCGATAACGCGAATATCGATTATCAATTAGACGGATATAGTTTTGTATGGTCGGCTAATTGGATGGCGCAGTCTCGTTTGCATCGTTTGTCAAAAGCATCGCGGTTAGGAGCAGTGACAATATTTGCTCTGTAAATTGCACAAAATTGTGGATTACGCAATTACGCGACATTTTGTTGATTGAGCTCATTGCTTCTTATATGGTTTTTTTGTTTTTGGGATGTGTGAGTTCCATTTTATTATGAAAATCATTATTTTGATACTAGAGATATTTTTACATTATAAACCAGTTGTAATTACAATCTTGTACATTTCCACATAATATTTTTTCTAGAATATATAAACAAACTAGTTGCAATTTTTATTTGCCAACTACAAAAAGTTTGTTAAAGATTTGATTATTATATTCATTGCGATGCCCAATTTAAAAAAGATATTCAATTCTTATTTGGTCTAATTAAATAAGACGTTGGCGAACAACTTGAAATATGGTCAGTTTCGATACCTAAAACATAGGTTGAAGCACGAAGGTAATGTCCTGTAATTCTAAATTAACAGGAACATAATCTAAGACGACAGAAAACTACTTAACACCTTACATAAAAGTCCCTTTATTACCTACCGTTATAAGTAATCGACACAACTAGCAATAAAAACTGTAAGAAATTGTTTCAAGTCTTACTAAGTTCCAGAATGCAATAGCGCTAGTTAAGTAAGCGTCCAGTGTCTACAATAATAATATTAGCAATAAGCATGATCGACTTTTTATACAACCTTCCCAGTGGGTAATAAACTTTCTTGTCTGTCATAGCAATGTTAAGGTCACACGGAGAGCGAGGCGATTTGCCGCGATTCGCAGAGATCAGATTTTACTACAGTACTCACAATAGTATAAAGCGATTCTGGCCTAATTCTTATAATTGACGTAGGTTGTGATTTATAGTAGACTCTAGGGTCTTCTTGAGTTTATTCATCTATATGAATCTGACTAAGTGATACGTTTAGATCCTTGGATTTTTGGGTATGCATATTTGAATATGTTTATACTGTATGCTGACTCTCATATTCAATTCAATAAATTAACCAGAACAGTTGTACCGCATATAGACTTAAAAGCTTTTTACACAACCAGTTAAAACCAATCTTTTAGTGATGTCTTCTGGCATCTTTAATGTCGCTCCACCTTCTTTGGGGCTCAACCCTTACGCATTAGCAATCGCTGGACTGTTTCCATACACGCATTAGGCTGAAGTGTTTAATTCCCATCGTTTTGCATGGCGTGCTCAACGACATTCAAAGTTTAAATTAGTGTTTTGTTATCCACTTATGACAGAGCTCACACCTTTGACTCATCATGACCCATTCATTTACTTTTTACGCCGTAGAAATGCTCAAGAATTTTTCTTTAATTAGTAATGCGTGGTTTGTCTCTGTCTGTTACATTCTTAAGTTATTAACTGGGTATGCATTTAAATACTGCTCGACTGTGTCCTACTAAACAATGTAGGTAATTTAATTAAAGGGTGCGAACAGCGTTGAATTCTTAATGAGTTAATTTATCTAACGAGAACTGTTAACTTTTTCTTTATATAAAACATAATGCATATATAACTTATAAAATTCCAATTAGATTATTGAGGAATTATAATCATGATGATAAAGTCAGTATTAATTACATTTTGGATGAAGGTGGATACTTCAACAGTCAGTAATGTATGGACAACAGCCCAATGAAATATAATCATCAAATGTCTTATTTTTATAACATACACAGTTAATACTAGTTTGTACCTGTATAAAGAATAAAATAATCCTAAAAATATCGTAGTAGTTAATCATCGTATCTAGTCCGTGGCACGTTACGATGATTGCACTATGCAGATGTCAGCGAGTCGAATGCGTGTACGCTTTTGATTTATCAGCCATTTATCGACAAGCTGATTCGATTCCGCTCCGGGCACCTTTATACTGAATCGAATTTTCGAGTCCACTTGAGGCGAAATTACAGGTTGCTTTTTCCGTAACTTCGTTCGTTAGTTATCAAACTGACGACAAGTAATAACCACCATTAACCCATCGGACGGACAAAGTCTTTTGAAGGCAACGATTAATTTGACAATTAAAAATGACAATTTATATTTTACCGTTGCATGCAGTTAGCCTTATTAGTATACTGTATCGGTTTATCGGTAATAGTTTCTGCGCGATGACATGTAGCAAATGGCGTTTATTTATCCGTTTTTTTATTTTAAAATGTTTTTTTGTAAAGTATAAAAGCTTAATTTAACAATCAGTATCATTATTTCAAAATGGAAGACGTTGTAAGTTGTACAAAGTGATAAAATAAATGAAGTACAGTCTGTGCGAAGTCATGTGCTGGATAGATAATGTAAACTGAATTTTATTAAATGAGTACGTTATAATGCATAATTTGTGTAAAGTGTGCCTTTATCAAGTTAAATGTCTTTGATATTGCCCGTTAAAGTGCAACATAGATGAATCGGACCAGGTGCAGCTGGTCCCAAACCACTGGCAGATAATCTTTCTTTTGTGCGATGTTATTAATAAAAATATGCTTTAATATAGTAACTTGGATAGTTACTTTAACAATGGCATCATATCTTTTGTGAATGTTTACAGATGACTTAATTTTTATTGAGACGCAATTTCGAATCGGCAACCATTTTTCGGTGAATAGTGTATTACAAGCAATATTTTGTTGTATTCTTATTTTAATTGGCATTTTTATGCGTAGAAGCTTATTTTATAGAATAGGTACTGTTCATCATTTTAGATTTCAGAGTGTAGTGTTTTTTTTTTTCAGTTTAACGTAGAACTCTATTTTTTTAAACAAATTTACTAAATGTTAGTGCTGTATCATGTCATAAGCATTGTGGTTATACCTATGAATTTTTATATGTAATGTGTCATGGAAAGTTCACTATTTAACAGCACATTTTGTCCAATAACGAGCAAAAGCATTTTGGGCAATATAAACCAGATATAAATAAGGCGTATGACACATCGTTACCCGGCACACACATTTTATCCGCCTAAACCGTATCGCGGCCAATTTACGAGTAATTAAGCCTGACCCTCTTCCATTGAGGGAACTTTTATTTGCCTGGAATAGTCCGGGATCACCGCTAAATGTCTATTCCTTCAACGTGGTAAGATACGGTTGCCGCTGTCTTGATTAATGTACAATCGCGATCAAACTGATGAGTTTGGATACCGGTGTGGTCTAAAACATTTTTTTTATGTATTCTGATTATTCATATTACGACTGAGTACTTAGTTTATTTTTAAAGAGTAATTTTATAAAATAAAATACTTTTTGATTTTAGACAGTTTTTTTTTTATATTTGTATAAAATAAATTTATAGTTATGTATTTCATAATAATAACTTAATAAGGTTTAATTAAAACATCAAATGTAATAAGAGTGGGATTCAAATAGCAGATAGTTTAATTCTTATTTGAACATATTTAATGAATCATGATTGCGTAATGCAATAAATCGTCATGAAATACACGATTTAATACGTGCGTATATTTTACGGTCTCACAGTACATCCCATCCGGCCATAACTTCTCAAATTGTGTCCGTAAGTAAGGGTGGCGGATTAGCGTGTGCTACGGCAAATATTTTATTACAGTCCAAATCTCCAGCCCTCAACGTTTTATTGTTCATAAGGCTCGTCCGAGCCAAATGAAAGAGTTTATGGCTAAGACGTAAGTCTGTCAGTGTTGCCACTACGGGGATTTTTCCCGAGGAGAAAAGGGATTTACGTTTTAGGGAGATAACTGAGAATTTTATTAGCAAAGTCTTGTTAAGTATCAAACGAGTTTACTAGTTTGCACTTTGTACATTTTGCACGTATAATGATAGGTGTTGTTTACTAAAAGGCAACTGTTGGCATACCTAGTTATAAAGTAATCGATAGCCGCTTTAAGAAATTATGCTACTATTATAATTTAAAGATTAGTTACTAAGAGCAAACTGGACCAATACATTTAGGACACCCTTAAATATAAGCCTTAATAAAAATACTATTTTGTAGCACTCTTTTAAAGATTTTAGCGGAACGAGACATAATTCTAAGAAGACCTGACATCTATTTCTAATGTTTACATGACCAAAATCTTAAAAGTAGTAAAATGCATAAGTATTTTTGGTTTACCTACGTTGAATGTGCAGTATTATAAAGTCCTTAAAAAGACTTAAGGAGCTTTACTGCTCCTTGAACTCTGCATACCTCTTAGGGAATTGCGGGCGTGAGGTATATATGTATGTGAATTATAAAAAATAAAATAAAAGACAAATGACAACCAACACAGATCAGTTGTTGGCAGATGTGCGTATAAGTTGCGAGGGCACAGCGGGCAACACCGCGGGCCGTACGTCTTGTTGACTCAAGTTATTGACCGTCCGCATTTTGTCGGCGATTGTGTATTACTGTTATTGATTGTGCTCGGCGCGTGACTTGTGTCGATGATTGTACCCGTTACTCTCATAGACACTCTATTTTCGTGTATTCTGTTTGGAGAGCAGTAGGAAATCAGAGTAATAGGCGTCGGACAAGAGCGTATCTCCGAGACATGTTTATTCATCGTGTATTGAATTGTGCACGATACTTCGATCCGTTTAATCTGTAGATGACGGTCGTTTCTGTTTATGCGTTTTACTTGATAGATTATCGTGTAAAATTTTATACAGTTACTGTAGCAATAGGAATGTGTTATAACGTAAACGATTGATTTAAAGGTTATTAATTTAAAAATTTGTTGTTGGAAATGAAAAAAAATATCGTCAAAAAATATCTAAATAAAATTTTTGAAAAACCGTTTCAAGTTAGTTTTTAATGGATGGAGAAATTGGGGAGATTTGGGTGAAAGTTCTTCACCCAGTCTTTATTTTTGGTCGCACCTATATGCCGTTTACAAGTCACATGGAACGCAGAAAAATAAAGGTAATAAATTGTCTGTCAAAATATAATTATAAGCGGTGCAGCACCAACTGCCACTTTTAACATGTTCCAAAGCGACAACTTTAAAAGCGATTTATCCTCAAAACTGCAGACCGTTATTTTAGCCAATCGTATATGCCATTGGTATACTGACCGTACAATTATGTATTTATTGTAAACGCTACGATTGCCGGCTGGCTGTAATTTGCTTTTAATTCGACCTCTTTCGTATCATTTTCGAGTTTCTTCGTTTTGCCGGCCTTTGGAGATTTGTCGGATTTCATACTATTGCGCTGTCTGTGGAGACGCTTTCGATTTATTTTTACATGAAATAAAAATTAAAAGTACGCAAAAAAAAAAAAACAATAACAATTTTACAAACTTTAAGGTTTACTAAATAAAGTTAACAGCAAAACTGGAATGAAGAAAGATTAAGTAATTTTCAGCTTTGACTCAATCCATGTAAGAAAAACTGATACTTTTCTTATTAATTTAATACTTATTAGCAAATTTAGAAGGCATAAAACTATCTGCCTAAAATCTATGTCCACATCGCGAAGTACTTTGTATTGATATTATTATCATCGTATTTAACCAGAGGGACTAAATATGTCTAATAATTTATTCCTTTCGCGTGATTTACTGACCATTACCGCCATGTTAAAGTTTCCAGTTAAAACCACCGAGTTATAAAGTCTAGGAGGCTGCATTTACGATAGATATTCCCTATTTTACGACAGCAACAAAACTTTAATAAAAAGAACTTTTGATTTTATTTACGAGTGGCACAAAGTGCCTACTCCATACATCGTGCTCTTCGCTTCGCACATCCATGATACACTCACTAAGTCACTATTTTTTTGTTAATGCGGCACAGCGGCTTATTTACTTGAAAATAAATGTTTTCAATTTCTACTTTCTATGTATAAATAAGCAGATTTTTTTTTTTATTCATATGTTAAATTGTTATATTACTCGTAGTTAGTACAGGTAGTTGCTATACGTATGAACGCAAAATGTACCATGCGACAAGGAAAGATACATTGTCAGTCACGGCGCTCGTTCTTTTCGCTTTATAGCCAATCATTTATGCCTTGCTCGTTTCGTCATTTTGTAATCTGCCCGTAATAAAACTCAATGGTTATTATGTCTGTACCATTATCTGCGTACCTGCGAATGAAACGACCTTTGTTACAATTTGCAATATGCCTCGAGTACAAACTTTAGTTGCTCGCTCCCGGCGTTTTCGAAAAAATCTAAACAAATAGCTAATTTAACGTTAAACACCTTTTTTTGTTAATGCCGATAGTCCTTTGCGGTTATGATTGCTTTTATCCCAACCTCCTTTAAACACATAAGTGATATAATTGGGGTCCCGATTCTATCGATTCTAATTCGAAATAATGGCCGGTAATTTGATACGACCATTTGCCGAGGACAGTCGATATTCGATCAATAAATCGATGAAAATCGTTATAATGGCGGTTCGGAATCGACGTTTCATTTCTTTAAATGCCTGATCAGTGGATTGGCCTAATAATAGTCATAATGTTAAGCGATGAACATTTTTATCCGTTATGAGCGAACGTTTTGAAGGGGTTGGGTCTGCTGTTATGTTTTTTTGTTGACACTACAATTTTCTTGGTTTGTAGTAACAAAACTTGTCAGTCCACGGTGAATATTAGATCAAAGTTCTATACACATATTTAAAAGGCTTTATTGATATAAATTTTATTAAAAACAAAATAACATTTGCACCATTCATTCGCTTCGTTCAACCATAAATATCTAATACCTTGACCACTGCGTCCTAATCGGACAGAGACGGCGCGTTAGCACCGGCATTTGTAAGAAAGAGACAGGTTGCAAGGGTGGTTTTAACCGCAGGTTATTACGAGATTTAACACGTATTTAGTTAATTAGTAAGTGCGGTTGACCGGTGTGGTCGGGGGTTCCGTTTTACGCGCACGGATTTGTAAATATGCTTTTTGGTTTAGTGACCTAATTGTGGTCGGATGGAACCCTCCAAGGAATACTTGTGGGCTTTTTATAATGTTTCTTTCTTGAATACGGCTAACGATGATATCTAAATCAAAATAAATAAAGTTTAGATTGGACTGGATTTAAAATGTGATTCGGAGTTTAGATCCTTATTATTCAACAAGTATTCTGGCAAGATTAATAAAATTTTTTACATCAGTCTGTTTCTAAATGGCGAAAAATATAGGCGGAGATTTTTTCCGACTATTTAAAATTAAACATAATACGATGACGATGGTTCTTGGTAGACGACCTATTAAAATAAATTACGCATTTGGATTCACAATAAACATCAACAATTGTATGTAATTCTTTACAGTTGTTTTTAATATTAGTCAAATATATAGTTAGTTAGTTATTCATAACTCATAAGTAGATAAATGCGACACGTATCACCTGATAAAATTTTATTCATAGAATCGTAGACTAGTTACCTACCTACATGAAATTAATTTTATCGCAAAACCTTTGTACATTCACAATACAACGTGTCGATCCCGAGATAATTTACAGCTGTAGTCGGGTCCGACTAAAATAGTTGCCCAACAAATGTATTATGAATAATTAATTATAATAAATACGACTTTGAGCTGTGTATGGCTCGAAAGATAACCGGGTCGGTTAGCTGTGTAAATACACCCTGGCAATTAATTTAGGGTCCATTGGTCATAATGTTTGTTTGTCTCTAACTTCGTGCCCAAAATGTAGGAGAGTAAACAGTTTTTACATTGTTATAATGTAGGCGTATTCATACTGTTGAAACAACAAAGTTAGCGAACTATATTTTGATTGAAAGTGTTTTTTATTTTCATTTAAGAGTAACTGTTTACTAGGTGTGTTCTGATATGAATTTCTGTGTTATTAAATATTTCAATTGAATTACCATTCCTTGAGCAAAGAAAAAACCCTCATAGCTATTCATAATTTTAACTATACTTGATTAATTAATACTGTCTGAATATTGTTTAATGAATGGAGAGCTACAGACAGCTAGATTGTACGCTGGTAATATAATTTGTGTATATAATAATTAATAAATAATAATAAATTCTCAAGACTGACACACCAATTCCCTAGTCCCAAACTAAGCTTATGCTTGTGTTATGGATACTAGGTGAACGGATAGACATACTTAAATACGTTTATAAACATCCATGACTCGAGTACAAATGCCCATGTTCATCACACGAAACATTTGCCCCTAGCGGGATTTGAACCCGCGACCCTCGGTTTCGTGGCCAGGGTCTCTGACCACTCCACCATCGGGCCAGTCTGGCCGGATATATATCTAACGATGAATCCATTTTTAGCCTGCTATTGGTTACACAATTTAAATTATAGATTTATACATTAGTAATATCAATAAACAACTTAATCTTGGTTATCTACAAACAATGGTCCACGTAATTAATCCTTCCTAATTCTTCGAATACAGGAGATCAAACAGGCTTCCAATTCCAATTTGGCGACAAATTAAAACGATTACATGCATTCCGTGTGATAATTAAAATTTCCCGTCAAACACGGCCGCATACCTGCCCTTAATCGCGGAACAAAGCAACACATAATATTTAATATTCAGCTATCCCGAAATCCTCTGCAAAACGCTGCCACAATGGAAAAGGGTACTCCTTTAACGGTCCAACCGTTAATTCGCGTTTAATTCGACACCTTGTTAATTGTTTCCGACGCCCGGTCCGTTTGGTGACCTCACGGGTGGAGCCGAGACCACCCGGCACCTCCGAACCCCCCCGGGGGGTCATTTTAAGAATATTTGCCCAACACCCCTCCATGTTTACTTGGGTTGTTTGTGGTACCCAGAAAACAATAGTCTCGAAATTCATTGCTCATTTTATTATTGTTTGTACACCGTTTTACGGGCGATTCGATTATTGGAACGTGTAATTAAATGATAATACTGGGCATTAATTGGATTTTACCTGAGCGTTACTTTTGAGTGCTCCGATATTTATGGAAGATTTTGAAAATTTAAATGGGAATTTGGGCGTTTTGAAATCTGGGGTCGTTTCCAATAACGATTCACCCATTTTTAATCTTTATTTGAGTTTATTCTAAAAGTGTATAATTTTTCGTTTCGTTTTAATTTTTTCGAAACATTTAAAAGTATGCCGACTGCAGTCTAAATCAATGTCCCAATGTATGTAGTTTAAAAAATACTTGATGAACTATATTAAAATGAGTACGGAGCTTTATTAATAACCATGAGTTTGTATATAGATACTATTGGGACCGTAATTCCTGAAAAGATAGGCAGGGTCGAACCGGCAAAAGCCTTTAACTATATTTAGCCAAACCTGAAATGACGTTCGTTCTATAAATAGAATAACTGTAAGAGAGGGACAACAACTAATAGTGACTCTTTTTCCAGAAATGGCCCGCATGGAAAAGTCGCCGCTTCTCGCGAATGGGTACAACGCACCCCCGACTCACCTGGGGCCGATGGGATTCATGCACCAGCACGCGCTTATGTCCCCGGGCATGCCACACCCGGGCGTGCCCAGGCCTGATGGCTCTATCATCAAAGGACAGCCGATGCACAACATGGAAGCGCTGGCGAGGTAAGGAATCGAAGTTTTTTCAGCGCCATCTTGAATTTCGTCGTGGCGTTGGTTCCGCATATATTAGGCCTCAAGAATCTGGTATTTATTTGTCGTCGTTTACAGCCAAGTTTGATGATATGGAGTTAGGGATGCAACTTGACTTAAGTTTATGGGTGCAAGTGAAATTAAAAATTCGATGTATCTTTATTTTTACAAGCTTTAGGTCGGAGTTTTGAACCAAATATTAAGACCTGGAAGACATAAACGTTTTAGTACCTTGTTTTGTTATAACGACTGTATATCGTACTATTCATTTCCATACAAATAATTACTCTTTAATAGATCTTGAACACCATTATCAACAGAAAGACATTTCTTACCTATATACTGATTTCTCTCACATATTTCGGATCAATCAAATTTAGACAAGTTCGATTCTAAGTTGACGTTCGACTGATCCAACAAAAAATCGATTAGGAGAGCTATCGTACTTCAGACGAATGTCCTATCATTGCGTTGATGAGCTGTCATAATAACAATAAAATCACCATCTACTTATGACAAAGTGACGTTACCCTTTATTCGACATTATTTTGACAAATATGTCAATTCTATCGCTGTTTCAATTTGAGCTTCGTTATTAATGTAACATTCGCATCTACATTTTATTTCTATGGATGATTCATGACCCTAAAACGAATCAAATTGTATACTCGTAATTCCGTTAGAAATAATCTTCATACTAATATACTTGTTGTCAATACTGTATCCTTAGCTATAATACAGAATAATACATTAAAGAATCTTCTAAAAAACCAGAATTTCAAAAATATTAACACTAATAGAAAACTAAACACCATGTTTGTTTACAGGACTTTTTTGACCCTTATTTTTCCAGTTAGTTAAACCTGTATGAGCATTGAGAATTACATAATTGAATTCCGTGATCAGTGACCATAGAAAGGAAATTGCTTATGAGTAATGGCTTAAACTTATCAAATAATATAATCTGAACGTTACAGTTCAATAAATAGATACCGGTCACGTATTTAGCTGCTTAGGTGTTTTTACGACTAACTTTTATACTTAGGTTTTGCTTTAAAATTTGATTTTTTTTTGATAGTAGCATTTGATTTGAATCCGCAAAAATAAGAGTTAGTTCAAAAATATTTTCTCAGCGATTGGCAAATCATAAATTAAGCAATTAACATTATCATAAAGCCATGGTAATGTTGGTTTATTATTGTTGTGTAGGGAAATTTAAAGCAAACTATCACAATTGATCAATTCGTTTCGCATGCCACGTGTATCTCTCATCCGTTATAAAGGTATTGTAAACATCCAATAAGAGTTGGTTGTGGAAATTCACCACCACATTAAGTGCGACCATTTTGTATAATTTCCACATACTTTAAAAAAAAATCATGACTACACAAGTCATACAAAACCTATAAAGCAATTTTGAATTTTGTTTTGTCTCCAGTTAAACTTGAACATGATTTGAACTGACTCGTAACATCCCTATTGACGTTGACATGTGCAAACAAATTAACATGCCGCGTAACACTAGCTTAATTTACATAAGTGACGTCACAAGTTCACGAAAAGAAACCCCTAAGCAGGTCACAAGTTGAGCAGGTTAAATGTCTAAGTTAATCCAGTTAGAAAAGTACAAACACTCGAGTACCTCACTTCCGTCCCGAAGACCCACAATGTTCACTCCACTTACCCCACTGTCTTACTGTCACTTGAGTAATACCTTGCATATACCTTTTACTTTACTACTTATACGCTTTAAGTACGTATTGATTAATCCATATAACGAAGACATATTAAGTTCACTGAACAATGTCTCATGCAATAGCTCGCGTTTAATTTTATCAGAAATCTAATTAGGTGTAATACAATTACTTTGTTGAAAAACGCCTTTTTGAAGATAGTCTACTTGAATTTATAAAATGAATACTCCCGTTCACAGATCTCGAAGGAAAGTTTAATGAAAAACAAAGAGCTAAAGTAATCGAGAAACAATTTCGACGATCACGCATGAGTTGTTACGGCACAAATATAAGTGATTGTTTTTAAAACATAATTAATTTCTTCGACCCCTCGTTCAACCTAACGGAACATTTAATATTGAGTGCTCATAATTATTCCTTTAACATTCAAACCCTTTTTAATTTGAGAACTTTCTGTTTAAATACTTCAGAACAATTTATTGTTGCAGTTTTTGTCGGCAGGATCGATGTTCTAAAATAAATACAATTAAGATTTAGTATAAATGTTACTTACAGGTTTTCTTTTTTTCTTCTCTTCATCATTCTATTCATTTAATTTCAAGCATCCACTTTCTGTACCCTTTCTTTATTTCATTCATTTTATTTTCTTTGTCTGCAGATCTGGTATTTGGGAGAATTGTAGAGCAGCTTACGAGGACATCGTAAAACATCTTGAAAGGTAAGAGATTGGACTTACCTAGTGATTGGGTAAATTAGTAATGATCGCACAAAAACATTCAAAAATACTTTCCTATAGAATTTTTCTGATTGTGTATCTTGAACAGTAACTGCGAACCTCTATTATGATTTGATCTGTCATGTTGGACAAAATCTGATGTCGTTTATGAATCTTCCCCTCTGTATGCTCTTTACTGACGTACGAGTTATCGTTAGCGACGATTTAACTGACGACTGGTCAGATAATTTATTTAGTGACTGAACACCGGAATGGACAGAGCGCTCGATCATTGGAAAGGAAGTTGTCTGCGACGGTCATCTATTATTTTTTACTATTTCTTATTCTGATTTAGCGTTTGATTTTGTTTCTGTATCCTATTGTATCTTATTTCATCATCATTCTTGTATCATTTGTAAACCTCTAAAGAAAGAAAAGCTTATATAGGTGTTAGGAATACTTTTCTGGTAATCGGAAAAAATATTTTAAAAACAAGAACCTCTAAGATTTTAACAATTAAAAACAAACACAGGATATAAAAGTGAAACATGTCTTGTGACATAATTATAATTAAGTTTTAAGGAATGAAATTAAGCCGACAAAAGCTGTTAGTCCTAATAGTAATACAGCGAGCAATGAAGACAAAGTTCGTTAGGCGGATTTTAAATCGGTTTAATTTAGACAGGGGCCAAACATCACGGGAGGGAGTGAAATTAGAGAAGACAATTAGATCCATGGATCGGGTGTATTTTTAACAAATGACCGCTCCGGAGCTCCGCTTGCGGGGTGTGAACGATTCATCAAACTCATTCAGGGGCTAATCTGGACGCGAGGAAAAAGTGGCTCTCATGTAAATTGGGCCGATTCAAGGGCCAATCGTTGGGGGAAAACGCTTTTCTTTCCTTGTTTAATGGATGGTGATTGATCGGCGGTACGGTTGAACGATACGCGGTTTTGATTTCGTTTTGAAGTGTTTCTGTTTAATGTATCGACTTGTGTAAGCTCGTGATAGCTTTGAAGCTACTTTGACAGCCGCCAACGCATTCGGTAACAGTTCAATGAGACGTAACGGAGAGATTTTATGTTAATTCAAATTGATATTACCATTACTTTCTTGAATCTACTATTACATATTGATTCTTGGTAAAGTGATAGAATCTAATAATAATGCGCATACGTTATGTGTGTTCAATAAAGTGCGAACAAATCTCTACGTGAACAGAATATATTCTTCTATTTACGTATACTCCCTGCAGATTAAATACCACAGAGCCAGAAACGCCCTAAATCCTCCTATTAACTCGGACATCGGAAAATAAAATGGTACCGTAAAATAAAGGTCCGGAGTATGGGGTAGAATTACAGTCGGACAGCTCGCCGTGTACCGATGTGTCACTGTCAGCCGGCGATCGCTCGGCGCGGGATTAGACTCGTTTTAAAGAAATTACCCCTAATACCCAAATCCTAACATGGAGAGCGGCCAGAAGGAGAACTTAATCGATTCACTTGCCAATTGCGTGTGAACTTTCGACATGTTCAGCCGTGAACTTTGGCGCTAGTTGTCGACATTGAAATGCTGCATTTAGATTGCTTTAATTAACTAATTCCTGTACCTCTAGTGCTCGTATAAGATTGAAATAATTGTACGTCATAATATGAGTTCCTTTCTAAGATAATATTCTTATACCGCAAAAAAAATAATTGATCAAGTTATCAAGTTTTTGATCTTAACTGTCAGTAGCATTTTGCAATTAGACAGAAGATCATGCAAAAAGACGGTAACCAAATATTTGCCCTTACAGCCAATATTATCTATAATAGCCGAGAAATATCGAATAACGATTGCCTATTGGAAAAAGTACCTATTAGTTATTCGGCCACAGATTCATTGTAAGCTGTTACACAGCAAATACCTAGTTTAGTCGCACAAGTATTTCGCTATATTAGACAATGCTCACTCGTGATCTCGCTATTAATTCTAACAGGTAACTCAGTTAAATCATATTAATTGTTCTCGTCTGAGTGGCGGGCTCCTTGCTCTGCATTATCTTGGTTCGTTTAATTCACGCATGCGCCGCGACCGGTTCTCAATGCTAAGTCCAATTAATTGACAGGATTATCTCTGATTTAATATAATTTGTGCTGTTTGTTTTGTTTTCTCTTGTACTCTCGTTTCACTTATACACTTCGGAAGATTAGCGATTTTGACTCGGCGGTTTTGGTTGCCTTTGTAAATATTATGCCTTTATTAATTTTCTTTGATGAGGATAAACGTAGATAATAGGTTTCTTATTAGATAAATCGGTCGCTTTATTCTAATTGGAAATTACACTTCAAAAAAAGTACGTTATACGTGTTTCGTAGTAATTTTTACACAAGCAGCATGGACTTGATATCGATAGATAGTTTCATATTGATACTATAATTAGGATTTTATTCTTCTATCACAACACGATGAATGGGTTTCAATTCAAAAAATATCCAACTACAGTATTTTAAAAATATTGGATTGTAATTTTAAAAACAAATAGCAATGGGGTCCGTTAGTTAAAATATTGAATACATATCCTTTGCTTTATCTAATAAGTACTCGAAAATTTACAAAGATTTTCAGCGCTTCAAAGGTCTGAAATTTAGCGCTTTACGTCACTTGGACGGTAAAATTTTGCACACGTAGGGACGTCACACGGTATTATAACGCGCTGTATCTTCATAATGTTTAGTTTACAGAACAAAAGAAAAAATATGTAAGCAATACTTTTTTTGTAATCTCAATAGAGGATATTGAGAATAACAAAATAATCAACAAAAAGAAAATAATTTATCGTTACAAGTACTTCTAGATAGGTTTACTTTATACGTTTCAGAGATCTCAGATCTCAGAAGAAGTGTCAAAACCTTCAGACCACAGTCATCAAGGCAAGGCCAAATGGAATGGACAATTTTTAAACCAAAGCTTTCGTCCTCACTCATTGACAAAAGGGCTAAACCAACCCGATGCATCCAAAACAGTCGTTTAACAGCAGATAAATCGTCGAGATCAATGTATTCGTCCGGTTTAATTCCATTTCGGTTCGAATTAGTGGCGATTAATTGGCGTACGGCGGGTTAAGCCGACGCGCCGAGGGCATACGCCGCGCGGCTCGGCACACATCGCTCTGACGGCCGCCGTTATTCATCCCTATGCCCCTTGCTACCGAAAGATAGCTTTGTTTGCCCACCCTATACGCCCAGGTCAGAATTTGCGGAATGAATTTGACGTTCGTGCCTTGACCTTCGTGCATTTGCGATCGCCGGTGAAATTAGCGATGGCTAGTTTGTTCTTGAGTCTGATGCGTCTTCTTGACTCTGTATTTTAATTAAGAATACATTCCAGCTGAATACTGTGCCAGTTGAAATTATTATTTTTCATTAAGTTTTTGCGCGCATATTGTTGCTCAATTTAGAACAATGGTTCTAATTACTAATTTCTAACTTGTTGGAAACAAAATTCATAATGATCACAATACATTTCATCAGTGTCATCTGCGAGGCAAGAACCGCGTCGGCAACATTTGCGTGATTGAATCCTCCACCATTAATTTCAGCGAAGATCAAACGGAGACCGAGGGTGATATTTATCAAGGATATTGCGAATTATTTTAATCAAATCAAATTCCCTTCGTTGTAAACAAATGCTTTTGATTAATGAGACGCGCGACAGAGCCGCGCAGCCGTTGTGATAAAACACCCGAGGAAAAGGCAAAATTAATGGTCATAAAATGAACTCTTGTATCCGAAAGATAAAGATGCTGAATGCTTTGAATCTTAAGTGATTTTTCTTCTTTCCTATTTTGAAGGATGATTCCGGCGATCGCGTCTGGTGACTCCGTACATTTATTCCGGACATTTAGCCGGGAGTAATTTTGCGCGATTAGTGCGTAACTTTCCGAGATGTTTAGATTGTCATGGTGCGGAATCATTAATAATAACGAGTTTTGATTTTCAGTCGGCTAATATGCATAGGGGGTTGTGGGGCCGTCAGCCGAGTCACGGCCCCCGAATACCTCTGGAGTTTGTCACCGATGCGGTGCTTCAGGAATTTTATCTAGCTCTTTGTGGCGCTCTTTTATGGGGAAAACTATTCGTTAGTTCTGTTGGCGAACCGAATAATGTATTTTGTAGCTTTGATGTGTCCTATGATGCAGTAACGTAAACATTTAGTTATTACTCTGTGATGCTACATTCCAATATTTTTTACTGGTTAGATTGCCTATTTTATATTATTGTGGGTTTACACATAGTTATCGTATAAAATACTTTTCGGAAATTTGTACATACTGCACTCCTGACTGGCTCGTTTGTCGAGTGGTCAGAGACCCTGGCCACGAAACCAAGGGTCCCGGGTTCGAATCCCGGTAGGGGCAAATATTTTGTGTGATAAAATGAATATTTGTACTCGAGTTATGGATGTGTATAAACGTATTTAAGTATGTCTATCTGTTCACCTATCTATAGCACAAGCTTATAAGCTTAGTTTGGGACTAGGGAATTGGTGTGTCAGTCTGAAGAATTTATTTATTATTTATTTATTTATATTACACTAGTGCCTATACACATGACTTAGAAGGTTTCCTTTAATCTCTTATCAATTATTCCCAATTACGATTTTTAGGCCTACGACATACTTAACACATTTTGCTTTACTCCACGATGTACCTTTAACATCAAATATATTGCAGTTTTGCAGGAAATCAAATAATGAGCGTTTTAACCCGAAGTTGAAACCTTCGTAGCTTATTGTTCAATTTTCACAAGGAAATGTGAATAACTTTCCGCTCAAACCGTAGGGTGGTGTAACGTTGTCATAATGTAAGTTGCAGAGTCAGCCAGTATTAATCTGGATGTGGCGCCCGACAGCACAAGTCAAGTTTCTCATCAAAAATAAGAATTAATGGGAAGCGGCATTAATCACGGCCCGCAAACGGCACGAGGTGTCTGTATCCCATTATTTTGCGTTACTAATGATATGTACACGCCGATAAGGGATGTTTAGGCGCGAATTTCCCTACGTCACCACCCTCAATTGAGGCGGTGTTAAGTGAAAATGAAACTCGAAAAGAGGTGATGATATCATTACGCTAAAGAGTTAGAAAAAAGATTAGGTGTCTTCCAATATCCGTAAGTACGTAAATGTGAAGAGGACTTGGTAGAATTTGTTTTAATAGTAAAACCAACTTAATCGTAAGAATTATGTATTAGTTTGCAAGTTTTAAATGAAAGTCTTCTATCTATATAATTAATCAAATAATATTAAGAAAAAGTTCTAGTTGTCGAGTCAGGCGATAATGCGTGTCTACTATCTGTATTTGAGATGCAATATATTATATTATTTATGTTTACACGAAGGTGCATTAGAAGTAGCCAATGTGTCTTGAATATACATATCTCGTATTTGTGGTTTGACATTAGAAACCAGCTGTTCTGTAGCTGGCTATGCTAATTGCGTGCTGTTTTATGCGGTCGCGCGCCCCGCTCGCGGGGACATTCATTATTCAACCTTTCTTTCGAGTGTCACTCTGTACACAGCATTTTTTAGTGTCAGACATTTTGTAACATAGTTTTAGTATTAAGGCTATTTAGGTTTGTATCATTAACCGGTATGTTGCGGCTGGGACTTAAATTATGGGACTTAAATATGATAAACGTCGCTAATCATTTTACTAAACCTCTCGGTACTTTTAGAGGGCTTTCAAATCTCTACAATTTATGGAGTTCACTATTAGACGCTTAAAGTTTGGACGTTTGATACAGCTGTGCTCGTTAGTAAGATGAAGCTTGTTATTTCGCTATCACGTGTGTTAATTGAAAATGTCCAATATAGTAACTTAATGAGTAGTAAAAATGGAGCTAAAAGGAGAACTCACAGACACCTAGGGAGGTGTGGCGGCCGCTCACCCACTGATCAATTAATTACGCGCCTTCACTCAATAATTTTTAATAAGTTTGTAACACTAATCACTTCCTCTCCGAAAGGCGTGACCGTTCTATTCGCAGCTGGCAACACTGTCATTGACAGAAGATGTCACTTTTGCTTTAATTATGCGGCGGGCTCATTTCTTCGCGCCCTATTAGTACACATCAATCAATGTTGCCAATACCTATTTTTTACCCCGCGACTCGAGTGTTTTTTCCCTTGCTCCGTTTTTGTTTACGGAGATTTTTTAAGTGGGGAATAATTTGATGAGGTCCGCCACCCGACTGTGTTGGATGCGAGGCGATGCTCATTTGTCATCGTCTTGTCATTTCTGCGTTTCTTTCGAACAGTTGAATTGCTAAAGTAATTATGTAAGTTTTTAGTCGATTTTTTCCATTTGGCAACTCTCTCGCACATCTTTTATTATTGATCTACTGATTCTCAATTTATTATTGATCGAGTTATAAATAAAGGTGTCTGCGATATCTTGTAATGATGACAGGGTTTTTGTTCCTCTACTTTGTCATTAACAATGTAATCTGTTAACGCTAATGGTTTAATTTTGTTCCCATTTCCGTTCTTTGGATTAGCCTCAACTACTCTATAATTGCCTAATTTGGTTTTTACATTACAATATCGAATAATGAATGTTCAATTTATCCAATTAAGTAATTTCGTTTCCCTTACTTTTTTAACACGTCCGTGATTAACATAACGACAGACGCGGCAGAAACTATGAATACGAAATATACGTGTCATGTTAATACCGACATCGATGGGGTAAATCAAATATGTGAATCCACAGATCAAAAGAATTCATTACAATGTGTAAATCAGGATTTGCATGTGGCGCATGAATATGCATCCCGAACGCCTGAGTTTGAACATCCTGTGCCGCGTTCGGACGCCCTGTACCCAATTAACTCATGCCATTTGTTTTGCGTAAACTGCGATACATCTCTCTCTGTGGATGTACCATAAACTTTTCGCCCTTTCATTTGATACTAGTAATGATTTTCGTGACTATATATATATGAACATTTTCGAATTATAGTATTGTATTATGAAGCTTGCATAAAGGAGAGGAGACAAAGCATCTTCAACCACTCTGAGCCAAGTATAAAATTGAGTTGGGTTAGATGGATATTTGTGAAAAAAATACTAAAACACTATAAGGCGTATTTTATAAAATGCTAGGTAACTTAATTGGTTTATTCCTTTTATAACCCAGAACAATACAAGCAAATACAATTTTTTTTTTCGAAATATGAAATATATGTTATGAACTAGCACAGTAGTATTTACTATTCAATGTATTTTGCTGTAATAACTAACATTGCGTGCTAGGTACTGAAAGTTCTCTGAAACCTTTCATTCTGCTTTGTGAAAAAGTGGCAGCACAGTCGCTACTAAAACTTAAAATAACCAAAAAGGTTATCGCATTTTGCTGTCACACAAAAACTTGAATTAAAATTCGCCGAGACAATTACCGGTGTACATAAGTCAGAAATCACAATTTTGGAAGGTGACAATGCATGACGCGATTATCTCTTTATTTTCGGTATATCAAACAAAATACTCTTGCTTACCTACTATTGACTAATAGATTTCCGTATAAATCTTTTGTTATTTTAAGGTACTGCCAAATATATATTTTTTGCCTTACTATTGACAAATATATTTTCAGACAAATATTTCTAATATATAGGTAATTTATTGCGCAAAATAATAAGTGCCTGTTAAATGTAAGTTAGTGCGTCTAATTTAACCTCTGTAGTGGTATTATATTTAATCAATTATAAAACGATCTTATCGACCGTCTTGCTATGTAGAATCCGTACTGGAACATGCACTTTCAAGTGAACTAGCAAATTCAAACGCACTCTCCTTCATGAAGCAATGCTGACTGGGCATCAAACCGGACACTTGCCATTCCGTTCGCTTCCTGACCTTTCCCGTTTTGTTATGCAAATCGCAGCTCCGGGGAATTACAAAACGCGAATAAAAAGTATTCTACTGTTTACACGCTGAGTCCGCGGCGAGTGCGAGTCGAGTGTGAGTGTGCATAAATCGCCGAAAGCGCTACACCCATGCAAACATTTGTCGGCGTATAAATTTTTCAAATGTGCGCTTTTTACTTTAATTTTCCGAGATACGGTTTAACGCTGAACTGTCTGTTGGCTGTGATACGCTGCGAGTGACAAGTGGACCATGCTACATTGTAGGTACACGAAAAATCCGAAAAATGGGACGGGAATTCGGCGCTCTGTATTACTTCAGCTTTCAGGGTTTATTCTCAAACTAAACATCTTTGTCAAGCCTATTTCTACTTGTCTAATGTTTAAACAATAAAATAACTCTTGTTTTATGTTATGATGCAATAATCCATAACAGAAGTTCAAATATTTTATTTTGTTATTTAACAAAAAGCATTTTTTTTTAAATCAACCTCATTGTTTATTCTATCATAAAAGTTTCCTAATGTACGTAGAACCGAAGTAATATTAAATGTGTATATTAATTCCAAACAATATGTCACTCGAAATTGGTTCTAGTTTGGGAGTTGGCAACATGTAATTGGAATGTCATGTCGGGGAATAAATAATACATAGAACATAGGTAATAATATAGAACTAAGACAGTTATAAATGAATTCATTAAGGTAGTGTTGTAGGTAAGAATGCTCGTAGTAATAGCTTGTATTGAAATAAGAAACTATATTTTCTGTTGTTCGTATTTATGTTTGTCATTACACAGGATATTTATTGAATATATTACATTATGAACACTTCCATTTAAGACTTATTGAAAACATAATAGGATGAAGTACATCTTTTTAAAACTTATAAATTATGTACCTACATTCAAGATCAATAATGATCTTCAAATATTCTTAGTGAGTGTTCTTATAATATTGATTTATAGATTTTACATGTTACTAGATACTTACTTTTGCCTCAATGGTAAAAAATAAACTACTACAGCAATTACAATACACGAAAAACAAAAGACGAATAACTGCACATAAAACTCTTTCTGTCATAACTTACAAGACTCCACAAGCCACGACTCCGCAATAGCCATTGTCGACGGATTGATACGTCTATGATAAATAATACGTAATTGAATACAAGCAAGGGTCATCAAACGAAGTCAGCCATCGGATGGCTAAATAACCGCTCTACCCTACGTAGCCACAAATCAAATGTTTTGATAGCGCCGCGGTATTAACGAGACAATTTGATTGCGGACATATACACGGCAAATTGCTTCTAAATTATATTTTCTGTTTACATTCTGCCAAACTCCCCGTTCGATGTGTGACGTACTGTGTTCACAACTCAACAGATGCTTGTTTGTTTCTCTTGCGTTAATTATTACAATTTGTTTATTCGCTTTTTGATCATTTTGCGATGAAACGTTTGCTTTTGAATTTTTTTTTTGGCATTAATGTCTATTAACTTTTTGCTTAACGATCATTAGAGTATACAGTTTATTTTGTAATTGTTTAATCGTGATAGAGGTAACTAGCCTCATTTATGTTTTTATTGTTTTTAAATGATTTAAATGCTCAATTATACATATGAAGGCAAATAACATGAACCTATGTGTTTGCTACTTAGGCGAGGTAGAAAAATCAATATTTTTTTACACGTAATTTTTAAAAAGGGTGAAAAGTAGCGTTTGTGAATATGTAGTAATAAAATAAGACAAAAAAGATTACCTACACTTAGATTTAAAAAAAATCTGGAGGTTGAATTGTACGTTTATGAGAATAAAATATTTTTTAAGGTCTGATTATATAACTCAATGTATTGTATTGTTTTAACATGCTTCAGTAGCGGTTATCTTATGATCTGTCATATAAGTATTACTTGATTTTTAATTGATTATCGCTTGTGCACGTGTTAGTTTTTAATTACAAGCTCGCCTAATTGACCAAGACAAACTATTAAGTGTGTTCCGCTCCCACGTAAAGCCTTCAGCTTTATCGAGCGAAAGTAAGATGTTATCATTATGTTAGACCTGTTTTGTTGATTTTACCGTTTTTGGCAGGTACAAACAGTCGCGTTTTAGGACTCTAAAAATCGTTTTTAAATACATAGTTTAGTTACAAATGAAGTTTCAATATTTTTACAGTTACATGTAGATCTATCAACATCATCATAATATTCTGAAGGTATCATAATTGTTTAAAGCTGAGATTTAGGTCCCGTTCATTAAAATTTAACACCACCAATAGTTATCTATATGAACTTGTTAGTTTTATCAATGGAGTGGACAAAACTATGATCGATGCGGCACACGGCCCAACTCTGGTTTTAGATAAATCGACACAGATACTGTGTCTGTCTGTCCGATACAATCTATAAAGCGACAGGCGTTTATATCGCGAGATATTAATTCATTTATTATTATACTTATAGTTTTAATCATAGTTCCTTATTGAATACATAATTTTCCGCCTAGGTCGTGACTATAGATTAAATAAAGATATGTATGCGTCCAAATTTATAAAATTCTATATTATCACCACAGAAAATAAAAGGCCTACTTTGATAGACCATTATCGTCTCGTTCAGAACATGTTGCGGTCAACGCGACCGATCAATCCGATCACAATCATTACTCGTGCGCAGGCGACCGCTCAGCGCTTCAGCCGAGATGCTCGGTTTCTGCTGTCCAGTCGAGCAAACCGTGCCCGTTGCGCTGGATCAGACTCAAGCCGCTGCGGAATCAGGAAGGGTTTGTCGCGTCACATTACCCAAGGAATTGAATTGGAAGTATGCCTATAGATATGAATTTTCTGCGGTCACCCCATATGCTCGTCGAAGCCATATTTATGCAATCGGTGGTCACTGAATTGTTCGGCTAGTATTACAGCACATTTTAACATAATGGCAAATAAATTTAAAGTGACAAAAAACAGGCTAATATAATGGCCAATTCGAATCGCATTTCCCTAATAATCGTGCAATGAAATTCAACGTTATCAAAACGCATTCCCATTACGTTTAATGGTAATGCCCCTAAAAAGTCGGGGTCTACGAATCGTAGGAGCAATTTTGCATAATTATCCTACGGGAACAGGCGACGTTGCGCCGCTTAAATCCTAATAAGATCGCACGGACCCGATCGGAATCTCGTTACGGCTCTGTAATCTGCTGCGAACAAATACGATGTTGTTTCGTTAGATTTTTCTTGTGTATCCACAACTTTTGCTCCTGTTTGTTTTAGATTCTTTATAAAGCAATTTTGAAATACAGATTTTGATATGCAATTATCCTTTTGATGTTCTCGATTAATAATTACTTACCAGCAATATTTTGCATTTATCATTAAGCTAGACGTTATTGATTTCACACCTAGATATACAAAATTAATCGTATATATTACTTTAACGGTTCCAAAGAGAAAACATATTTCGACCTTGCCAAGTTCTATACGATAGTGGTCGAAAATAGTCTGCAATAAAGTTATTTACTTTCCTACTTAAAAAAGATCACTATTAAAACTACCAAACATAATAAAACTCATTACAAAGGCTTTAAACATCCCATAGCAAACGTTCACGTTTGCACTCCACAGTGAACTTAAATCCCGTCACGTACTTATAATTCAGCAATGAGCTCTAAAGCTCCAAAGACATATTTTATTTTCTTCCAAACGCATTTTATATTTCATTCCACGTTTCATAAGCTAAATTTGCATAGCCCTCCTTGTATTTGGCGAGCGTAATGCCCCGGTCGCTTAGTGCACTTTTATTATGGTATTAAGTGATGTAATTTTTTTCATATTATATTATTCAAATTTAAATAACTGTCTCCGGTTTCCCCTGTGGAGATCCCACTGTCTTCGCCATTTCTTTTTGTCGCCCCCGAATTTGCTTATTTTGGTTAGACATTTCCGCAGCGGACAGAAAATACGGCGGAGTAGATTCGGAAGAATGCGCTATTGTATTTGACGGAGTACCTATGGCTAACATTCACCTTATTCTTTTGAGGGGAGTATTTTGGTAGAAATCTCCTAGATAAGCTTCGTTCTTAAATCATGTTTTTTAGTACCCGGCTTGTTGCGGTCAATCGTTAAAGATAGTAAAAAATGTTTACCACAACAACAGAAAAAATGTGAAACGTATGGACGTTTCACCAAGTCTACGGTTATAAAGGTCAGGGAGCCTAATGGAGCGACTCAAGACACATACTTATTCACTCTACTATCAAGTGCATTTTTAGCATTATTGTTTTTTTTTTATCATCGCGCGTTGAAAATTTTAATTGTAGCAAACTGTACTTATTAGAACTTTTGATGCAGCCATCTATCTGCTCCACACCTCCCTTGTTTTAAAATTGGCGGAGTTAGGAGGCCGCAATTTTTACAAATGACATCGTGACGTTTATATGGAGGGTGCCTCCGACGACAAGTCATCATGTTACTGCTTTCCTATTATTTCTGCTTTCCGCTATCTTTCGCCCTAAATGTTTTTTTTCTTTATCTACCATATTGATTGGGTCTATTATGTTGTTATTGAAAAGGGTTTATTTGAACAAGTTAGCTATATTTGGCGTGTTTTTTTTTTAATAGTTTGATCACTTTGACCTTAGTGGACAGCCGCACTTATCTTGATTCCCTTTGAATAATGGAACAAAAATTACTTTATTTGAATTTTCTTCATATATACACATTTAAAATTATTTTTAAGTGTGTGTAGCCGACCTTTTGTCTTTATTGTAGATTAAATGGCTAGGTTAATCTTTAGACTAGATTGAAACCAAATACATTTATTCTGGAAAAAAGAGTCTACAGGATAATTATACCTATTTATTTAGTTATTTATGTTATATACTTTTAGGTAAACATCATAAGTCCCTTATAATACTAGAGCTTAAAAGATTGATTCGTCTCTCATCACAACATTACACAGCAATATTGGCCTGAGATAATTTCAAAGGCAAAACATTACGCTTTATCTCCATATGTTGGAAACTTTCTGCTCATAACAACCACCCCTCGCTACTTGTATTTTCTTTATAATTTATTCCACTTCTCCCCTACACATTGGCATCGGCCGCTGATATTTTTTATTCGATTAGTAAACCCCTAAGGTGTTTTTAGCCTTTTTTCGCTCGATTTTCTTCGAAGCTTTGTTGACTGTTTGAGGGTTACAATGCTCATTTCTTTTGGATGAACAAGCTTGTTTTGTTACTCAGACGTTAATACCAACCCACATACTTTCATTTAAGCCTGGTAAAATGTAGTGCTAATCTTGTCTATGATTAAGTGAAATATGAATTTTACGAAAGTGTTAAGTTTTACTTTTTTTCTGTTGAAAGCACAAAACGAATGTAACGAATAGCCAGCCAGTTCATTACTAATAGATTCATTTAATTAGTTATAACGATGATCCATTATATTTACTAACATAAATATGATTAATTAATAGGAAATTTCTTTGTTCGTTAATCGACGTTTAGATCTTTTCCGCATTTTGCTCGCGTGAATGTAGATTCTGCCGATCACAGTCCTTATGCTGAGGCCGGTCGCCGTTTAAAAACTTTTCTCAAAGGCATTAAAATTCTCTCGAGAGCATATCTTATCATCGTAGTCTGCTGCAAATATCGGCTACATTTGAGTGTCCAATACTTGTCTTCCATTGTTATAAGATACCTAGCAACCAACATCATATAACCCGGCCTCCCCCGCCTTCGATTAAAGTTAAACTCGTATTAATCTGTAACGAATGGTAACTAATTGCAACATTCTCGCCAGCCACGAACTCGTGAATTACATTCAAATTCTTCGGCAAACCAATAGACCAATGACCCCATTTCCACAAACCGCGATACTTACACACTCGATTTGTGTTATGGGGGAGGGAGGGGATGAGAGGAAACTTTTTGATGGATCGGACGGAGTTTGTTTTGCATGTGAGTGATATGTCTGAAATAATAAATGTTGAGGCGTCGACGCTTCCCGACTCCCTCCGAGGAGGGTGAGCTAAAACGATTTTTGATTTGGGTGTCAAGCAAATGTTTTACGCTATGACGCTCCGGCAGGATTTGATTTTCTTAATCGATTCCCGGGAATTCAAATTTGGAACCCGTTTTGTTTCTTTTTAATTGACAATTTAAAATAGGGACGCGGCGCACTCTTTTCACCAGTATATTTCAGTCTTTTAAAGGTATAAAGTTTCTATTAATTTAATAAAATAGCAAAATCTACCTAAGTATGATTTTAATAAATAAGTTGCTGTCACTATTCTTATTATTTTTATCTCAATAATGCAAATTTATAACCATATATATTGTTTATGTAGTAAACATTTATTCTTGCGGAATAGAGACCTATATCCATAGTTTCCGGTCTAGGGTCTCTAATCATTAACTAAGAGGCCTGTCAAAAGTAATGATTAAGATTAATACAAAATTATACTTTGCATCGTAAGAATCATTTCGTGAAAATTTGCAGACCAATGATTCTTTAGGTGTATTTGTTTGTATTCTAATTCTGTAAAATTTGCCTGTTTTCGGTCCATCGTCGTCACCACCACCAGCGGCCTAATTTCGACCTACGGCTGGGACACGCGCCTCATATTATTGTGCGTACCCATATCCGTATAATTTGTTAAAAAGTTAATATTTACAATTGGCAATGAGCAGTTTTATTAACGCTTACTCTCCTTCATGGTCTAAGCGGACCCCGTCTAACCACCTAACGCTAGGAAGATAATTACTCTCCTAGTGTAAGACCACTATGCGAACGCATAACAATTACATCTAGCTAAATACGTTTAATCTTAATTAATTAATATTAATATTTTGAATATTTTAGGAGGGTGAATGGAGAATTTACTAAATTTATGCCTATTAGTAGAGTTGTAGGCGGCATATAATATTGCTAAAAATGCCTTAGAATACTTACGATAGCCAATCTTTCAAAGTCTTAAAGGACCATAGGCAATTTTGATTCCTCATACAATTTTATCACAACTAAGCTTGCTTAACCTTTATAATAAACATTACGACATAAAAATGGTTTTGAATTTGACTTTAATAAAAACTCCGAAATCAACAAATCTGAAATCAGAAACAAAAGATTAACGAATAGTGTTAATTATTGCAGTTCGTCGCTTATGTAAATAGACGGTACGGAAAGCTTTGTTTAATACTTACGTTAATCAGATTATGCATACAAGAACAGCTCGGGACGGTCGATGGCGCGGTATTAGGTTATGTGAACGCTCGGTATTAACTAATCAGCGTACATTGGCTTTGGCGGCAGATTGCAGCGCATTGTCCGCGATCGTGGCCCCGGAATATCTGTTTAGGCCACTGGCCACTCTGTAATGCCAATGGCTGGCGTTAACTACTATGTCAACCTTCATAAGCGGACGTTTTCGTGTGCGCCCGGACTTAATCTAATGCTGCTATCGGCGCCATCTATTCGGGAACCTGTTAATTCTCTAATAAGTTACCGTATTTGAGTTTGGATAATCATTGTTTTGATGGTCAACTCTTTTGTTACTAGCAAAGTAGGGGTTTTAACTGAAGTTAAGGGCTAGAACTTATGACTACAATACGATGCATATAATGGTTCGCTCAACTGGGAGAGCGTGTAACAATAATGTGATATCTACAATGTATACAAGTGGTACAATTTTGCAATTACGAGTGTGTGGCTATGGCTTCAGTTTGGGTCTTATTCAAACTAAAAGCAGTTGTTGCTGTTATTTGATCAAACGTAATCTGTTAAACGAGCAGAATTCGATTTATTGATCATCATCCAACAATAATTTTATAAGGCATAGGTTTTGCCTTATTGGTCTAAGTTTCTATTTCATCTGAACGCACTGAATGGTTGCCGATTTATATAATTAATTACGTTTAGTATAAGAATAGATACATAATAGGTCGTTTTCATGGTAGTTATAAACACTAAACGACGATGTAGATACATCTCACTTCATAAAATAAACTTGTTTTGTTTTCTATGTTATCCAATAAATACAAACGCCTAAAAATAGACATGGTGTTTTCCAAAACATCACAAGAATAAATGACATTATTCAGAATGTCGCCAAGGCTTTATGGCTCGCTTTTTCGAGGTCAAAATTCATGAATTTGCATGTCATGGCCGGAAAATTTCATTTTTCCATTTTCATTCAGTCTCCGCTGCGATTCGTCGCCAATTTTCCTTTTGACATGAGAATGAATAATATTATTTCCCTTCAGCCCTAATGACGGCTGCTCGTGGCAGTTTGTTAGGGAGGTTTTAATTTATCTGCTGGTAATAAATTTATTTATAAGCATAGTCATCATCCAGGATGCGACACAGTAGTCAGTACCTATTGATTCGAAATTGAAATAGAACTTACTGTAGTTCCTTGCATAGATCATGTAAACTACTGAAAAATACTTAAGTAGCCATGATGCTTAAAATTGAATATTGTATTAATATTTATGTAGATTTTGAAATAATTCCAGAAATAACATGTATTAAACCACCACCAAACTGGTCATTGGTCTGGTCGTATGCATTTTACTTTTTATATGCATTTCAAGTAGACCATGGAAATTAGACCCAATTAATGCCTCGGTAATGTGATCAATTAAGCGCCAATTACATACAAACTTGGTAATGTAGTGCTTCTTTCGCGTTTTATTATAAGTGCATGTATCGTGAACTAATTAATTATATTATAATAAGTAAGTAGTCGATGCATTTGTAAAGATATCATCAGACACTTAAAATAACTAAGTTATTGGTGAATGACCTGTGTCGTAAAGTAAAAATACTTCACCTTCTTTTACATTGAATACTATTGATAAATCAAACGCTTAATGGTAGCAGATTACGTGCTGGCAGTTTAAATATATTTTTATACGAACTATTTTCCTCTTTTAGCTTATCTCAGTGTGTAAAATTGTGTACCTTAATCTGTTAACTATTTGATACACAGCCGAAACACCATACGCTTATTTTTAACCGACTTAATAAGAAAAAGCCAAGTGATGATGAAAAAAAAAAAACTATGTAGGTAGAAAATGAGCAATGGATATCACGCAGTTGCAATATCAAAGACAAGAAATCGGCAACGCAACTTAATCTGTGGATATTATTCCTTATTAATACGAAACTTCATTTTTTCCGTATCACAATCGAAACATCATTAATCACGCCAACACTCTTGAAGATAAAGGCTCTGGAGGAAGTAGTAATAATTTATTATTTTATTGATTTGACCTTATCTGGCGTCCCATCGAGCGGTCATTATTCCATTCGAATTAGTTCGTTTTAAGACACCTTGTTAGGTTGCGATATATCATTCAGAAATTCCTCTTGATGATGATTAAGAATACTACACATATGACATATGCAAGGATGTCATTTTTTTTTAAGGGGAATGAAATATTAATTTATCTTAGTACACAGTGTTAAGTATAGTGTTATGAGAATATCGTAATGAACTAGACAAAATATGAATAAGCTTTTTCTACGAGTCAATCCGTGTTACAGACAAATGATTTATTTACATTTTATCGTATTCGATTAACAATTCTTGTATTAACAAGATTGGAATATAAAATTCAAACTTTAATTCGCATAGAAAAATATTTTCAAGGTCTGTGAAATTATTTACATATTAATAGGGGCGGAAATGAAAAATATATTAAATTCAGAGCGAGGCCCGTGACTCGTCAGTAAAAGACGAAACGACTCTATTGCGGGGTTCGCGCGCAGAGTAGGCAGACACAGAAGCTGCCCACCCCTAAATATAATACAATCTTATTGATAATTAAGAAGGGAGTGTTTTATTTGTAAGAGGTATTTCTTTAAACTGTTTCACAATATATGCGAATTGGATTGAAAAAGATTAAGTGTGGATATCGATTGAGGAAAAGTTCGTTACAACTTGAATTCAATAATATATCCTGAAAAAAAAAATAGTATAAAGTTAAACGTATAAAGCAAATATTTGAAAAATTCTTCAAAATATCAAAAATATTACCCTAAAAAATAGTGAGAAGTAATTAATACTTGTCACTATTTAATCACAATTTTCCTTCTAATTCAACCTATTTCTATTTTTAGCTGTATGTAGTTAAAGAGGCTTACTGCGCCTTTGACTCTGCCTATCCCTCGGGGATTATGGGCGTGATGCTATGTAGATATTTATGTAACCGCTAAATAAATAAATGAATATCAGACGACATCACGTACCTACATTTATCTGACTCCGAGGTAAGTAGCTTAAGCACTTGTGTTACCGATATGAGAAACAACAGTATTACAAATATATACTTAAATATTGGATATTAACACCCAGACACAGATCAAACGCAAGGATTTATCACACTAATGTTTGTCCAGTGTGGGGATCAAATCCACAACTCTTGGCGCATGAGGCAAGGTCACTACCGAATGCGTATGTTAATTCCAACAAAATAAATTACATCCAAAGCCTGAGAAAATTTCAGTAACATGTGTTATGCCATTATTATACAAAACATGACTGGGTACAATAAAGTAACCTACGTCCTTATATTGTCGTCTTTTGAAATTAAATAAACTCAATAACATACAAAAAAAGTGAGACAAAACACATAAATATCGGCCGCCTCTTTCCCCGTGTCGCTCTGTAATCCACAAAAGGGTTCCGCGGAGGTTTAAAACAGCCACTTATTATGTATGTTACATTTCACTTTCAGACGTCATTTATATTCAAATGCTCGAAAGGCATTACTGAGCAAAAATTGTAGCATTAACCCCTTTTGAAATGAGCCAAATTGGTTTCTGTAACGAATTCGGCTGTTCTTTTGCTTGGAAAAATTACCCTTACAATATTTTTGTTCTTTTACGAGGCAAATTTATACCTAAATTATTAACTTTAATGGGTTTCATTTCAACCAGAACAGAAATTTACATTTGATATCTATTTGGAGTTTGATGAATAGGTAATAAAAATGTTCGAGGGATCGTTCTGATACAAAAAGTTAATAAGCAAATATTAATAAAAACGAATGCAAACGGAAGCATCAGAAGTCCAATATTTCACAATCAAAAGGAACCTACGGAATTAGGGTAGCGGTACCACAGATCGGCATACAAAATGATTACACGCACCGTCTTCATCCGCTGACAAAGGAACCCAGCGGGGTTCTATAATATTATACTTTTGCCTTTGTGGTAGCTGCACAACTCGGTGGGAAGCATGCTTTATGGTTTCAAATGATAAAACTGTTTGTCAGTAGCTTTGTTCGAATCGTTTTGTGGTAGCGTGACCGATTTTGGGCACTTACGATGTTCTTAACGAGATATTGACAGTTCTCATTATCGTTTCGACATTATTTTCGTGTTTGTAACGTTTGTGTTTTTTTTGTTGTAGATTGCGCGACGAACGAGGTGACATGGAACGCGTTATGGCTCTAGACAAAGCTCGCGATGGATCACACAACGGTGGGTATTATAGTATGTATATATCTATATTAGATTTGTTTTATTTAATATTACAATTGTAAAATAAAATAAAATACACTGAAAAGTCATAAACAGACCATATTTGATAGCATAGAAAATATAAAGTTGTACAATTCCGAAGAACCTTATCCAAAATCGACGCATCAACACTTAATTTATTCTATAGGTTCATCCCCTGGCCACAGTCCTGTGCTGAATCTCTCCAAGTCCGGGTCGGGTGGTGACCGAGACCGATCGGACCGAGGTGACCGAGATCGCGGGGACCGGGGCGAGGGTTCCGCCAGCGGGAGGAGCTCGGCCGCCTCTCGCCGCACCCCGCAACCTCCTCGGATGCCTTCAGCGGCCACGGCGCAGGCGTCGCCTCGGTCACACTCTGACGAGAGCGATGCAGCGCTGTCAGACCAGGAAGACCACAACGTCAAAGACGAGGACGAAGGTTTGTACAGCTCATTAAACAAACAACATTTAAATTCTCTCATCAAAGTTAGCCAGAAAATGCTTGTCAAAGAAGATGCCTAGATGTTGTGATCTACATGGCTAAGTTTTAGGCAGGCAGAAATAATCATCGACTCCACCGTGCTCTGAAAAGAAAAATGCTTTTCAGAGCACGGTGGAGTCGAGAAACATGGAGCCAATCATTTTTGTTGGCTCCAGGTTTCTCAAAAAAATGACAGTCGTTTATTATATCGCTTTACAGATAAAGTAGGGCGCTTAAAAATGAGCCTAGATTGACTTGGTTAGTGATTAATCATCATATAAGAAGAAATGTGAAAGCTATAGTATGAAACTGTACCGTGGATGGGTGAAAAACGCATATTTCATATTTCGCACATGTTAGTAATCCAACAGTTAATTATCTAGGTATACTTATAGGTTTATAACAATTTGGTGCATAAAAACATAAAAACAAGTGATAAGAACTAAAGTTTAAATACATTCAAAAGTTGAACTGTTAAAAAATTAAATTCGATAAAATGTAGATTAGTTTGAACAGCCAACAGTTTCTAACGGTCCAAAAGATTTCATTAACTGAAATTAATTGCTGCACTATCAGCAAGCCCGCGCGCAAATCAGTTTCGCATAAGTGTAGGATGGATATTAATAAGTGGTCCCCCTCGGACGCAATCACGGCCAGCACGACAGGAAAGTGTCCGTGTAACATTAACACAAGCTAGTGATACCACCCGTTCAATATACTGGCATGTAATGCACGGCGAAATTACCCAGTAATAGCTCTGGAACCTTCAGCATTCATAGTTCGGAAATTATCAGCCATAAAACCGCGTTCCTTTTATTCTAGAAACTGGAAACACTTATTATAATAAGTGTAAAATGGCTACTCTTCAATACATTGTAAGTCGACATCCTATGTTAATTATTTTACAGCGAAAGACGCGAGTGGAAATTAAATGTCCTTACATAAACCAATGTTAGTACAGCTTTAGATATTTCATCCTGTATACAAGGAATAATAGCGTGGCACCGATGCTTGTAAGTTCGAATCGCAGTGGTCGATTAGCGAATGATCATGCGCCGTTCCCATACCATATTCCATCTTGATCCCTAGACACCGCACGTTTACTTGTAATGGTCCCATATAATAAAATCTTATTACGAGTATCGTCCGCAATTGCCCTCAATGATGTATGAATAGCGCTTAAAAGGACCCAATTCATTTTACACGTGAGAATCGAAGCATGCGTTTTATACGCACATCTTCCTATTGATATGTAAAACGTTGTACCTACTTTATTTCAACACTATATACTCTCGACACTACATAATCGCCTACTAATGTTACTGTATCGTAAATCTTGTCCTATTAAGACTATTAAAGCCTGTGATGGATGGCATGACAATTTCTCCGTTGATGTTGTTAGATTCGTTTTATCTGCAGCTTTTTGTTCATTGAATCTATTGCCGCACTAAATATTTTAATCAATTTGGTGCTATCTCCGTCTGCATCATCAATCAAGCGAAAACTTGTTATTAGGCCGACGTCACTAACTCATAAACGCAATTACAGCTATTTGAAATAGAATAAGAAAACCATAAAATTATTAAACTACAGATAGATATAGCGAAAGACTCGGAACGGTAAATATATTATAGCTATTTGAATAGATTTCAGATTGAAAGATACCATTTATAAATGGTTTTGTTTCCTAAATAATAATAAAAGAAAATTATTCTGGTTATGGGAATATATTTTATGGTTATTTGTCTGGCGATTGTGTGTTTTCATACGGATTGGTAACGACTATTACACCACAGCAGTCGACAAGGCGACGACGCAAATCAAAACAGCGATCCAGAAATGTAAATACTGGGGCGTACAATAGCTAAATTAAGTGAAACAATAAGGATTGTGTATTGTAGTTATTGCAGGTTACACACAAAATGCTCGGAGAGCGTGGGAACGGATAGCTGCCAATGATTATAGAAAATGTTCACTTAGCCACGATTTTACGGGATGAGCCTCGGGAAATTTGAGCAAACAATGGACGTGATTGCGAAATCGATAAAACACCTGAAATTAATTTAATTTCTACCCACAAATCAATCGTAATGGATACGGCATATTGAAGGTTTCGTAATCGGACCGTGCATTAAAGATACAATTAATTTACCAGCATGTAATTTATGTGTGTCACGTTTGCGCACCATCTCTCAATGCTTTTTCACGATGACTCGTCTATGTCATTCAACTTTGATCTTTGTCTGATTGATATTTAGGTATTACCTTTTTCTTTCAATCAACATTCTGAGTTCGGAAATTACTTTATTCCAATGTCTGTTGGATCACCTTAATGAACAACCCAAAATGTTTCTTTTGAGAGTGTAATAAAGATCCATTTCGACTGTTCCGAACCACTCATATCCTGTTAATTGGCCTTATTAGGGAGATGGTGTTGTGACAACCCGAGAGTGCTATCGTGAGCATCGACAATGACGAAACGATGTTGTCTTCATTATGTGATGAGCGCTCACTATCTTGTCAGGTAAATTAAATGTATCGATAGATTATTTTAGACCGTGAGAGACGTCTATGGAAACACTTTCTTTTTTATGTGTGAGGTCCGTTATTGACATAGCGTGTACGTTATTGTAATTATCTCGTCAACATTTTAAATAATAATGTACTTATTTGTTTCGTCACGTGCATTAAAGTAACCGTTAATATTTAGTAGTGATTAAAGTTAAGTGCTATTATGTATCATTGTGGGGAGATTTACCAAAATAAATGGCTCTGTGTGGAATGCCAACTAGGTAATTATAAAGTAATCGATGTATGCGCGAGCGGCCGCCCGGCCGGTGTGCAAAAGGAATGACTCGAGGCATAGTGCAGCGGGGCATATAAATCGGTTAGAGACAGCCCATTCGGTGTCGAATGGCTCCATGGCATCCTTATTCCAATTCCGAGCTGGTACATTTTTAATCGGAACAGCAAACTGCTCAACGATATTAGCATTATTTGAAACGGGCACTTCGCACGTAACAGTTACTTTTTTCTTTTACCGTGCAAAAGCTTATATATTCCAATTCTGTCGTGTTTTTTCTTTTTATCTGTTAAAAATTTTGACTCCAACAGATTTAGCTAGTTATTAACTTTCTCATTTTATGTTTTCATTTTAACTTCTTCAAAAGTTAATTAAATACGTAGATCAAAAATTTTGTCATGACCATTAATGTGAATATTATATCGTAACTTGAGTCTTTTAAAGAAACGAGGTGAAAAATTTCGAAAAAACATTTTTGCTTATACTTTTATTTCCGTGCTCTTCAACGTCATAACCTTTATAGAAACTCAAAGGCAATCCTCGATAAACGACGCTGGCATCGCAGCCTATTTCAAGAATCGCGTAGCGCGACAGTCGCACGCGCCGATAAATGCCGAGGCAAATAAGTATCTGAATAGAGACTCGATTGGCCGGACTCCATCAAAGCCTCTTTGGATCACCACGCGATATCGATGTTCATCGTTGCAATAATTGCAATACCAATGATACATGCACGTGATTCGATGCAGTTCGGTGTTGCGCAATTTTATCGCCAAGCGTACTTCATGCGTATGGATACAAAGATATATGCGAAATATATATTTTAGTTATCTTTCGAAGATTAAATTATGGCCAGTAAACTATTTGTAAAAAAAGAATCGAATAGAGCGATATCATTTAGAGATAGATCCGAATAGCATTTAGAAATCTATATCCAATAAGAAACTTGGCTATTTTTGTGATTGATTTGTTTATCCAGACATCGCGTTTCAAAAGGTTACTTTTGGTCAAATAAGAAAATGCTATTTCAACGTTGAAATTAGTTCAAGTTAGGTTCCATCTATGCGCACCCTTATACCAATTTACATTATATTATCTTCATCATAAACGTTTATTAATATGTTATTCTAACATATAACCGTTCAGTAGGGAAAGAGCAATAAATATCCATCTATCCTCACACACTTTCGCGCTTTTATAATATTAGTAGGATGTTTACAATGGTAAATTGGAGTTTACATAAGAAATTAAAATATATTTAAATATTCTCCGTGTGTACTCGTGGCTGTGCGATGAGAGCCACGCGATATCGATGTTCGGGGCAATAATAATTGCAATACGAATGATACGCGCACGCGATACGCGAATACTGTTTGTCGGTATTGCTCACTTCTTCCTTTTACAAGCATTCCTTTTAGGGCTTCTTATGAAGCTGTTACTTTCAATGATGATTTATAATATTTGAGAATAACTTTAAAATTATGACGCGTGTAGTCTTGTAATTAATAATCAGCCGTCGTTATTATTTTAGTCCTACATCATACTTTATGTGCGCATCTAAAAATTAAATTTCATCATAATAATATTATAAAGAGGAAAGATTTGATTGTTTGTATTGAATAGGCTCCGAAACTACTGGACAGATTTGAAACATTCTTTCACCAATAGAAAGCTACTTTGTCAGCGAGTAACATAAGCTATATTTTATCCCCGTATTCCCACGGGAATGGGAACTACGCGGGTGAAACCGCGGGGCGCTGCTAGTATTTTATATGACTGTTTGAAAATAATGTTTGATATTAATGAGACCCTGTATCTATTTTAAGAATAATAAAAGAAATAAAAGATATTTGGCTACGATCAAAAAAATTAAGTCTGTAAGAGTCCAATATTTTCAACGTTAACAGCTATAAGCTCTTTAAATAACTCTTTGCAGAGGAAAGCTTTTGGTGTTATCTAACCCAAAGACAAGCCAGATTTTTTGGCCAATAGTAGTTAAAGAGGCTTGCTGCTCCTTTGACTGCCTCTTCTGAAATTGCGGTGGTGATGGTATGTAACTATCGCAGATATTTAAGTTCGGCCTTCTTCCAGGAGCAGATCTAAGCGATGGGGAGCGCGAGTTGCCCGCATCGACATCGCCGGCGCCCGTCAGCTACGCCGCGCCCGCCGCCACGCCGCCCTCCGTGCCTGTCGACCCCTCCGCCGACACCCTGGTCTCCTCCACGGAGACCCTGCTGAGGAACATACAAGGTCTCCTCAAAGTCGCCGCCGACAACGCGAGGCAACAGGAGAGGCAAATTAGTTACGAGAAAGGTAAGTTGCAGTTAATTGAGTTGGTAATTAGTTAGTGCGATTGAGGTGATGACTGATTGAGGTATGCGGAGAAAAACTTTTGCGATAAAATTTTCACCGGTAAAATATTTTTGTCGCGGTGGTCCTAGGGTCCGTCTTTAATGGGGCGAGCGGGTTAATAATTACCAAAAATGACCCTAACATGTTAGAGCCATGGGAGGGTCATTTTAAAAAAAGGTCAAAGTATAGAGATACCTTCTCCCTCTCGAAATATAATAGAATTTTCTTAGATTCAATCAAGTTCTACTATTTATATTGAGGAACTTAGCAATCATAGTTGATTATGGAACAGTATCAAAAAACTTGTATGTTTTAAAAGATAGGTACATCTCTTAAAAATATCTTATTTTTCACCTTTGGTGGAGATCTTTTATGGAAGTATGCTAAACCTCATATTACTTTCGAGTACTGTAATATCAAGAGCGAACTCAAAATGTTGCCATCATTTATGATAAAAATCAAATTCGATCTAATATCTACTTAAGATGAAGTTCTTTTAAGGTACATACATTTAAACGGGATTCTTGTATATTGATTAGTTTCCACACAGGAGACTTGTTAGGCATAGGCTACAAACCAAATCAGGTTTGCGTTTCATGACCGTATTTGCGAGGAAGGGGCAATGGTTCTGCGATGGCAGCTATCGGTGTATTGCAATATACTTAGCATTAATGTCCTCTATTGGCTACCATAATATCAGTTTGTAAGAAGTATTATAAATCATCAACGTATTTACCATGAATTAGAAAAAAGACGCTGACTTTCTTAGAAAGACATACGTACGGCTCCGATTTACATAATAAATTATCATAGATTATGACATGGAGACACTGGTTAGGGGAAGATGTAAATGTTATAATCGATATTAGTCTACATGTCGTGTGAATCGATTCTCCGTAATCGGACGTAGAGCAGCACTGATTAGTTGCTGTTAGCATCTTGAATGACGTAGCTTTAGCTTATTATAAACGATATAAGTTTCATTTGCATCGCATTATGTCTGCGTATTTATCACAAAATTACGTAAAATTATTGAAATAAGTTAATAGTCCATAAATAGCAGTTTTGTTGTAATAATTATTAATGAACAGTTCTTAAGTGTTCAACTTATACATACTCGTATTTAAAACATGTAAATAATTATAATGACTTAGAGTTAAGTTCAACAGCTTTATAAAATATATTCACATATATCGTAGGCAGGTGGTCAATAAATGACAATAAGATATGCACTTTACCCAAGTATTTCTAAAGACAATGTTCTTAACTAGAAACCGACAATTGACCCATTAAAAAAATAGCTGCAATTACATAGTTGCACATAAAATCACAATGGTAAGTCATAAAGCTAAGGCTAAATACAAAGCGGGGGAGACAGGCGCGCCCGCGCATGTCGTGCGTTTGCAAATAGCTGTAGAACAGATGCGCCTGAGTTATGGTCCGGCCCACTATCATTACACACGATTCCATTCGGACAGCATAATTGTTTAATTGATATTTCTGCGAGTTATTTATACACGTCATTCCGTTTTCCCCACGAGAAACACTCGTGCACTATGCCCGCGATCCCGGCAAGTGGAAATTGTAAACAATTGCTATTGTTAATGTTTAGCGATTGCTAAAAAATACAAAATGTTTTTTCTTTGACGGAAAATAATGTATTCAATTCTCCGATGTCTAAACAACGGCATGGCAACGTTATATAAAGTACGGGACGGGGAGAAAATCCCGCGCCCGAGTCATCATCAAACTTGAATATCAATATTGCGCCTCAAGCCAATTGTATTAATAAACAAAACAAAATGAGAAATAATAATGCTATGGGCTAACAAAAGGTTCCATTTCTCCCCCAGTATATAAAAGAACTGTAAAGAAATAAAACTCTAACCCGGCGAGATTAAGAGTGGAATTCGCATATAGACACAACCCATAATTTTGTTATTACGATAATAAAATTATTGTTGATGAAACATTTTTTTGAATCGATGTGTCTGGCGAACTTTACCGTTGAATTTTTTTATAGAAATTACAGCAATCGCTCGCTGGTTGGCCGGCTCAATTGATAGGTGTTACTGGCCCGCGTTTTATTTGGTTCGACCATTCGAGCTTATAAAGCTACAATATCAGCTATTACCCTTTTCAATCCCTATATGTTATTACAACCGACGTGCCCTACACATAATGACAATTATTTAGTTGAATATGCTTTTTTATTGTGCGTATAAACTCGTTTCGGTTTGTTACGAGTTGTGTATGTTAAGTTGCCGTTCGTGCTTTTCGCGAACAGTTATTTCATTTCATATTACCAATTCGGGGTCAGAATTAAACGTTTGTTGTTTTGGGTTTATGGAAGCTTTCAGTTACTTAAACCGATAGAAAAATATTAGCAAAGTTACTCCTTACATTAAAAAAGTTATTTTTAATAAATTTAAAAAGTTTATTATGTCAGAAGTTGAAAGAAGTCTTTATTTCACTTCGTATTGCAATCCGTTCAGTCCATTATATGTGATAGAGGTATAAATATTTAAAAGTTTTCATATCGAATTTTAGCGATTAAAAACAAAAAACCCATGACACACAGAGTGTTTGGTCAGTGAAATTGTTATTAAAAAAGAACAAAGACACTCCACTAATCCGCCAACATTCATAACTAATTCTAAGTGCAGCAGAAACATGCCAGTGGCGGCGTCAACCGCATAGATAAACATAGGAACTCTCCCCTCGCGTAAAATAGCAGATCGCTATCTAGGCACATTCGCTGACAATTTTTACACTAGTGCACAGTGGGCGACGCACAGACAAATGTGTCGCATTCACGCGCTATCTGATAACCACGGGAAGGGTTGGTGAAAGGCTCGCCATAAAACCCTGTCGAATCGTTCGTGTAAATAGAGTAGCAATGAATGGGAAATGGCCGTCATATTGTACCTTTTCAAGTGCGTTTGAAGATTTAGTTTCACTGATATGTAAAAAAGCGTCAGCACTTTATCATGCGTTATAAAATGTTAGATATTTTTTCGAGTTCAAATTGTTAAATTCAATGATGGCATGGCGTTTAGTTTCAGAAATAGGTTATAATTTTTATCAATGTTTGTATAGCGAATAAGAATTAGATTTTTTCACGCATTTTTAACTAAATGCCTACAACGTTATGTAAACGAATATTATATTTATATTAGCTAATACTGACATAAAAAAAATATTTATACTAAGCTATTCAACATGGTCTCCAACTTTTTTAAATTTTTATTTATAACATATTATTAATCTACTAAGTCTTTAGACCAACTGTAATGTGATTTCTAAATCTAACGTACAACAATATTTTATGAATGCCTTACTTACAAAACCAAACAAAAACGTCAATTAGTTACAACTAAACGCTTTGCCGTATTTATAGTTGGCAATCGCAACAAACCGCAGTCCTACATCGCCCTCACAATTGAAATCCAACCTTTAACGTTCAATACGGCACATCAACGCATTCCTTGTGCCAATCGAAAAAAACAAAACATTTACAAGGGGATCGGGGCGATTGCGATCGTCGCGACATAAATCTACTTCGGCTACTCTTTTAAGCCTTTATCCCTGTTAATTCTTACCGCTTAGTTTATTTCTGACCGAAATGGCTCGTTCTTGTTAAGGCGGTTTTGTTACGCTCTTTTGTTTTACAACTATCAGTTTTTGTTAAGCTAAGTGCTGGCCAATGGACAAATGGCACGAGAGTAGATACGGCTAGTGTTTTATGGGCTCCTGACGTTGTGGAAATATCCTTTATACGGAACGTTGCAAGTTCCTACGGCTATGGACGTCTTCTATCGAGCCGGCTTTGCCGACAGATGATGTGAAAGGTCAAGAGAAATTGATTTTGTAAATAAACGAGATTGCCGAATAGAGAAAATGTGCTAAATTGATTTTGTATGTTACTAATTCTTGTATTACTATGCTTATAATTAATAGATTGTGAATCGGAGCGTGGAACGAAAAAATATACTTTTATGTATTTACAGACAAAAACATGATGCAGACAGGAAACTAGTCTGATAAACACGAGATTACATTTAATCAAATAATTATTGGTATTGAACTAAATGATATAGAAGAGTTAAAGAGATAAGTTAGAAATAAAATATTTGACAAAAAAAATGCAGAAAATTTCATAGATAGAGTAGTTTCTGAGGAAGAAACGTCATATCAATAACATGGAAGTGACCGATCGGACAAACACGAACTGGCCAATGATAAAAACTGATGCGCAAATAGACGCGACAGGACTTGTGTGTTCAGCTAATGGATTCAATTGATATGAAAGCTTTTACAATGCTGACGACAGGACATTATCGCGGTAAAACTAAATTACTGTTACTTGTACATATGAGATCTATAAATGCGCGTATAGGGTGTTGTACATTGGTGATATTGTGTCGTATTCACCGTCGAAATGTTGTTTGAAGGTGAATGTTGTTCAAAGAAATCAGAAACTTAGAGCTTACAGAAAGGAAGATGATTTCAACACTGAATCCCTTAGTCCAGATTTATTTAATAGATATTTGTTATAAGATCCTTAGAACATGCTTTAAGATTTATTACTGTTAATTCTGTATTTTGCTAGTACTGTCATTTGAAAATGTTATTTTTAACTTTTAAATAAAAGTTAAACTCTTGAACATCCTTTATAACAACACATATGTAGATAACAGTTGCTGCGCAACTTTTGTCCGGACGGAATATCGCGGAAAAATGAATCAACCACCCCTCTAAAGGTTAACGAATGGAATTTAATTGCGTTTAGTGCTATTGATCGGACTGCCATTGTTTAAATGCACTCGGTGATGGGAAAAAGATGACTGGTAGCGCTTTTTAATATTTATTTGCATTGGGAAGTGCAACGCACTTCGATACCTCTGCTATTTAAAATGTTCAGTTACTGATTACGTTATAGACTTGCCTGTACATTGTGGTATAACACCATTATTATTGACATGTATTTCTCTATCTCTTACATCACAAAAGTTACATCTTTAGCCAAAACGCACCTGGCTATGATATATGATTCCCCAATCAAACTTAGTGTATCAGAATTTTATATCAAAATTCAATTAAACAAAACGTTTGAATACGCTTCGCAATAGAAATGGTCAGACCTGTCCATCACGAATCCCTCCAAGAGGTGAGCTGGCTCCCACCGCGATACCGCGGTCCGACTCAAAAGTGTTATTGCACAATGAACCTTAAGTCCAACCCATAAGGTGGCGAAGACGGTAATGCAAATAACCGCCCCCAGCGAGCGAGCCACCGATGATGCGCCGGCGCCGATAGAGCGAACGACGCATTGTTGCCGCGCCGCGCCAGCTTTCACACCATTGTGCGGCCGGAGGTGCACAAAAATCACCAACTGCAATCTTTGTTTGTTTACTAGGAGTCCGCTTGAGTTATGAGTTTTGCGATCGAATGCCCTAGAATTTGTGCTCAAAACCTATTAGAGAGAGATCGCTGTTCAAATAAAATACAAGACTTACATAACTATGTACCTTCATCTCTTTCTTTCCGCATGATTTATTGTTGTTTTACCTTGGCCAATGAATTAGTGAATGATCGCGTTAAAAGCTCATTCAACCCATATGATTCTAATATAGCTACGGCAAGAGGGCTCTAACGTTAGCTAGGAATAGCACCAATGATTGACATTCCCTGCAAAGAACGTGTCGCCGTCATGTTAATTTAAATGCGAAGTGCACTCCGCCGGAAAATTGTATCTGAAAAAATCCCACCTAGACTCTTAAGGACTTTGTTCTCTACAAAACGAGGTCGTTGTTTGCAGATTATTAATATTCTGGGTGGCATGTTAAAGTGGTCAAAAAGCTTGTTCCCGACAAACTACTAGGTAAACTTGCAAATTATTCGTGCGAAAGCTCTGCGGTTTCCCTAGCATTCGCTCATTGAACTAAGTAAACAATAAGTGACATTAACGGCTGCATATTAAAATGCCATTCCAGCAATGTACCGATACGCGGGTACGAGACATCGGCCGGCCATATTGGATTACTTTGCGCGTGTCGCTCCGGTTACCTGCGCACGCGACTCGGCCACACGCGCGACATCTAGCGGTTAAACTTTGAATATGGAAAATGGCCGCGTTTCACGGACTGGCGGTCCGCTTAAAATGGCTTGGCTTACATTGTTGTATTCCGATTACACGCAATTAATCTTTTAATGGAAAAACTATAATTTCTAATAGGTAATTACCATCAATACTAATTGGATCAAGCGTTCATGCTAAATTAGTCATTAAGCGATTAAGTATTCCAAATAATTTTATTCAAACATTACCGCAAAAAACGTGCAAGCAAAAAGTGCAAATTATTTTCTACTTTATTTCTGTAACATATTTTTAGTCAATTATTTGTAACTGCAACAGGAAATGCTTCTTTCGTGTCTGTATAAGGATAAATAATTATCCCTATTTTCTTAGGGGAAAACTTTGCGAGCGCAACTCCCGAGGCGTTGCTTGTGCTCAAATATTTAGCAATGGGAATATTAAATTACAGTTGCACTGTTTTCGCCTATGCTAATGTCTTGGAAAGTAACAACAATTATTGTTGACTTATTAAAACATACTCAGTGAGCGATATGGAGTAAAACATTCAGGAAGAAGTTAGAAGACTAATCTCCAATAAGAAGAATAATCTAATGATTGATTGTAAGTCATCGCGTTGATGCAGATTTTAATACACATTTGCACCCAGTAAGCATTATCTCATACTTCTGTAATTTACTACGTGATTACTACAATAATGCGAAAAACACATGAATCATGTAAACAAATTCGATGATATTTACACATACCGATTTCAACCAATTAATAGATTTTGAAAATATCAATTAATTGGTTGTGAAAAAAAACAACTTATAACAATAACCAAAGCTCTACCCTATTGTAGTATAATAATATAATAATAATATCTTTATAGTCACATAAATGTTACATCGTTTCTTAGGGTAAGTACAGAAATGCATATTAGATATTTACGGAAACAGGTGACAACTGTTGCCTGTGGTAGGAGAACCTGTGTTACAGGGCCCCACTCATATAAAGGAGACATGATTGCAACAAAAAAGTTTACATTTACGTTTTTAGTTACGCAAATTTAAAGATATATTATGTTTACAAATATAGGTAAATTAGTCTAGGAGTTTTGGCTAATATAATTCAAACACGTAGTTCTTCAGTTGTCACCAGTGAATAGCTACAAGTAGCAACTCGTTTTTATAATACCAATTGAACAGACACCGGTTTCAACTTCACAAATACAAGTTCGGAGAGGCGAGCTGACACGCTCTCTGTACAAACTATGAAATGTTAATCCTATTTTCTTAAGTAACGAAGGGGTAAGTATTTATGGCAAGCGCCCGGGGCTGCATCAACTATTGAATTCATCAAGTCACTCATGCGAGAACTTTGTAATCCGTTTGGTTTTGCTTTGAATAACCACCAGCTAACGACTTGGTGTTTAGTTTTTCAAGTGTGGTATTATTGAATAGTTCAAATGTGTATTTTCTCCAGTCGGTATTGTTGCTAAATGTTGCAAATGGTGTAATTTTTTTTCGAAATTAGTATTTATTATGGACAACATAATTGCCTTAAGTCGCAATAAGTATCTATTTACTTAAGCATAAACACTTTTGCCTGTAGCTTTGTGCGCATTAATGTAGATTTTGCAAACTAAATTATTATACCCGTCGACTGTTAAGAAAAGCGAACCCCGTCTAAACACGGGACATAACGCTAGGAATATGATGATGATGACTGTTAAGAAAATCTAAAGGAGTTTAAAAGAACCTGTTTAGTGTAAAATTGTATTATCATCGTTTATCATAAAATTGTACATATACTAACTAACTTCTTGCAAAAAAACACGCCATCATATTTATTTTATTCTTCAAGATATATATATATATATCCCTATAATATCCCCTTGAATAAATAAAAGTGTGCATTTATCAAGCTTCTCTGAACTTTCTTGATACGAAACCCCATTTGGTTGGAACTTACATAGACACATAATTCACAAACAGTAGCTCAAATATGAATCCTGTACCGCAACAAACCAAGAAACTCCCTCAGGATCCAAGGATCTAATGTAGCTCAGGTTTCTAAACGTGGCCGAATACAACACTAACTTGCGCATTTGATTTTGAACTTTAACTTCGAGTCTTAAAGTTGGTGGTGGCTTGCAAGTTCGTTGCGCGTACGTCCTTTGGGGTCGACAGCTGAAAGTAAAGGGGTAAAGTGATACAATCGTAAAGTTTAATAATAATTACATTCTCAACTCTCCTCCCAGGTTGTGCACAATAATTAACCGCTCGGAATTACTTAGCTGAAATAATTTAATATGACACGCGCCCAATTGTGAGTGAGTGCGTGCCCTGTCTTTATACTTGTTACGATTGGGCGAATACGTTGCTTTGTCTTATTTTAAATTGTATTCTTTAGTCTTTAAACGGGTGACAATTCTTACTTCCCTACTAATATCGAAAATGTGAACGTTGGTGTGTTTGTCTGTTTGGATATTTGTTACATACGCAGGAACTGCTCAATAAATTAGATTAAAATTAAGGATGCAGATAACCCATTACCAAGATTAATACACGAAATACTTTTTACCTCGGTATAAACTATAGATCCTGAGAGACGTATTATAATATGTCCTTAACAGGTAATTAAAAGTAACGAAAAGCTAGTTGTCTGTAAATATAAAAGGTCGACACAAAAGTTTCTAGAACATATTTTATTTCATTAACACCCAATTATCGTATAGAGATGGTTTTTATCATATGCGGATGACATATATAGGGAAGCGTTCATTTGAACCACATTCCCAGATTTTAGAGAACAACTCGTTTATAAGTTTCAGAGAACGGTAATGATAATCTCAATTGCAATTTTAATATTAAATAAAGTAATGAACCCTGGTATTTTGAAATAAGCATGTTTCCACGTCTGCATTACCGTGTTCTTAATATTTAAAACAGGCATAAACCAAGGTTTAGGGGCGCTTTGTACAGACCGATGTAAAATGAGCTGCATTCATTTATAAGACACTTCTATACGGGGCTCGTTTTAAGCTGGCTGAGATGTTGTCTCTATGGGGTGAACCCTTGTTCTAGTTGTAATTTACATACGGAATTACAAGCGCGAATTACGTGTTTGTTCGTATACGTGTTTATCACCCATAAAGGAGCGTGTCATTACACTATTGCTTTTTAATTTTAATATTTCAACATGTATTCGTTAGCATTCTCTTTATATGATAACAATATGACATGTAGAATGAAAAGTATTAATTATTTTGTAGTAAAAATATAATGCTTAATAAAAAATCTGATTTTTATCTAATTTATCAAATTATTTTAATGTAAAAACTTATATAAATCTTTTAAGTCGTTTACATGTAGTAAACCAAAAGAAACTATAATTACTACATATATACAATTTTTCAATATCAACGAGCGTAAAAAAGCTTTCGAATAAGTATACAATATAAAATCACAATAAACAATATCTAACTAAGACGGTATTGCACTTTGTACTAACGAACCGCAACCATTCGGTGTAGGCGTTATTTATTATATTTTTCCAAACGAATAGCGACCAACTTGCTTGTTTCCTAAAAATCCGAACCGCGACCAGTTCAATATTTATTACCCCAATCATTACTTACCGTGCCATTCTCAATGTCTATTTCCATCAAAAATTAAAAACGTTCTCAATGGTTCCTATTAGGCTAATGCGAGCAGGGAATTGAAATAAAATAAGTCATAGCGTGCACCTGCTTTCGACTTCCAAGCGGCATTAATATTCTTTATATGCAGTTAAATTTAGGTGCGCGCCAGAACATTGGGAAGTTTGCAGAAAAATGAAAAATTACCGGTCAGGGTGCGGCGACCGCAAAAACACCGCATAAGAAACAACTAATGAAAGCTTAGAGCCATTCGCATAAATCTCCCTTACATTTTTAATACCAATATATCCGAGGGGAGCATCGGGGAGAGAAAAATGCTGCCGCGGAGCGGACCGTTCGCGGACTCGCGTTTATATCTTATTTAAATACCGACAGATGTTGTCCGCTTATAAATGTGCGTATTTTTAATCGGTGCCTTACCAGAGACATAATGGTATCGGCCGATCTGCCGTCAGCTGGTATGTAGATGTACACTGGTTTATCGTGTTCGGTGGCTAATTTAAAAATCCCCCTCTGTAGGTAAATTTTCATGGGCGAGCGCGTCATCTTGCCACGGCCGCTTGATATCTCTCTTGACCCGTATTTTTATTCTGTTCGTTACCTAAGCTTTCTCATATCGTATCGAATCTCGGGGAGTTGTGTAGTCTCATTAAAATAATACAGGGCTACTGGATAATCTTATCCGGTGTGTTTCGATCGCAGATTGGGTGCGCGTGCGCCGATAACACTACGAGTTATTCCGACGGTGCACGCTCGATACGGTAACACTTTTTAATCCATTTTGCGAGGACATCTTCATTATTGTTCCTTTAATATGGAAACAAGACTGCATTATAATAAAAATATTTACGACTTACGTCTACGTGAAAACGGCACAGGCTCACAACTCCTTATAATATATTCATAAAATTATTTGCTACACATGTACTTACGAGGAGAGCGCGCCGTAGGCACTAGAAAATGTATATTTCCTCAAAAAATAATTTCAAGTCCTGTTCAACGAAACATAATCCTCTGTGAGTGGAGAGAAAGGCGAAAATGCCAAAACGAGGGAGCTTGAGTGCGAAGTTTTATGTTCTAAATTTCACACATAATAAAAGGAAGCAATTCTTATGATTATTAGCGCAGAGACTGCGGGAATAATCCTCCGCAGTGACATCGCCGTTTGACGTAATCCGGGAAAAATCTAATAACAATAAAATAGAATTGCCAACGGTTTGTAAATTTAAAAAGGCATAGGGAAGAAAATTCGTTTTCCGCGCCATGACGACCATTATCGTTACTTTGAATTTACTTTTTGAAGGCATCATGAATTTGCCATTATATTGAATTCGCTGCAGGAACGCAATAAATGTATAACAATAGCATCTGTTCGTTTGTTTTATTTACATTCTGTAATTAAATTTTAATACCGGCAAATATCTCTGATAAATCAAATTTCTCCTCCTTAAACCTCTAAAGGTGCTTAAATCAACAATATTCCTTAGTAATATCTCCTTACATTATTACTATTAAAATTTCAGCTAAAAGCCGAAGACTTCCGCAGTTTCATTTGAATTCAAAACGACCAAACGCAATTCTCGGGGTGAACTGAATACTTACCTTTGTTTCCCCTTTTGAAAGACCCATTTCCAGCGCGCCCGCAACGACGCTCTTTCAAATTATTCCTCCACTTTTGAGTCGTAAATTTTGGGTGGACTTTAATTGTTATTTTAACTGCAAGCTCGACTCAGTCTTCACCACGGTGGGGGCTGTGAAAATATGTCTTAATTCGTTTACCCTATGACTTATGTTTTATTGAAATTAAACCATTCCGTTTTATTTTCGCGGTTCTTGTAACAACTTGTAAGTTTGTTAGAAGATCTAATTATATTCGAGCTTGAAAAGTTACAACATCAAAAAGTATTTTCCGAGCAGTAATCGCTTTCAATTTAAATGCAAGTAGGAGTTGATCTCATTGGACAACTCTCAAAGGGCGCCACGTTTGAATTTTAAATATTATTGTTGTTTTTGCTGAGTGCATGAAATGGAAAAGAAATAGAATTTTCTGTGCTACCCTTCGACATCCATTGTCTCCAGGCAAAAAAAGAATAAATGCGACGACTTTTTCGTACAACGAAATGTTGTTTATAAGCACTTCTGGCTCCATCATAAGTAAGCTAATTACTTCACGTTATTAAATTGCGTAACCGAAATCGATCCTTTTGTTTATGGGTCTCGATCCTTTCAATCATCTATCGGCCATTCAGTTTCGGTATCATAATAATTGTCCATAATTATATATTCCCTTGAACCGAGCGCATCGTTTTTATTGTTATTTTATTTATAAAGTAATAATTTTTTCCTCGGCCGCAAGTCGATCAGGTTTTTGAATTTGATTGATCCGATATAAAGATCGATTTAATAATCGGCTGTTCCGCTTCACAGACTCGATTTTCTCTTGTTTTTGTATATACTTAATAAACGCTGCTCATTCGATCGATTCGGTTCTGTGTCTACTTAGTTTAATTCTGATGATTTATGGCCATGAGTTTCTAATTTAAAACTCCTCTATCTTAATTCTAGATTCACAAATTATAAGTTTGATAATGCATCTATTAAAATTTGATTCCCAGCGATTACCAATCTCTTGACGTGACATTATTTTAAATGAAATAGGTAATCTTTAGCAAAGATCGTAGTGTCATTTGCATAAATACAGTGATTAGTTGTATTTTAGAATGCAACCTTAGTTACTACATCTGAACATCTAAATATGATCTACTATCGGGAATGGAATCAACAGGTAACATAAGTGAAGTAAAACAATGATAAAGTAGGTTTAATCATCGCACAGCACAGAGCAAGGTGCAGAGCCGTTACGAGCATGCGAACGCAGTAGCTAGCGCCTATATCATTACCATAAAACAATACAAAGATACTTAGGTCGTTAGTAAGTACGCAGGGACCACCGGGGCTACCTTTTGTTAGGCACCTCTACTCGCAAATCGCGAGATGTTCAGATACGCCGCATACCAACGCGGGCCCTTAATGGCCATCCCTCGGCTAAGGTAATTTACGTCTTATGTGCGAAACCACTCTTAACTAAAAGCCCTCTAAATTACAGCATACACCGGGATTGATTCGAAATTAATCTCGCATCCACCGCGGCTCTAAGATTGACTCCTTTTTTATTGCAAAAAAAATTCGTAATAAAATTCTGATTGTAACCTATCGCGTTAATCGTAATCGTGAGACTAAAGACTGTAATTAGAGTATTCGCATGATATTTGTTGTAAAATGTATCATTAGCACTGCATTAAGGAATTGAACGATCAGATGAGAAACATGACTGGCGTCATCACGGGAAGATGGAATAATTTAGTATCGATTTTTAAATTTCCGCAGTGCCTAATTAGGAGCAAACTGCAAAAGGGTAAACAAAGAACGGACAAAAACGAATGCAAAGAAAACAATAAATGGAGAATATGTGAACGTTTCAATTTACAAGATCTGTGGGCGCGATAGTTGGCCGTACGATACTCATACCTTTATCCGGGCCTTATTATAAGCGTGCGCGAGCGCAAGTTAACTTGTCTCTGCTTTATCGGCAGATTTCGGTGCGTCGATACGGACATGAGCAGCTCCCCGGCTACTTTTTACTTGTACGTTCATATCATCGAGATTAGTATCGCACATAGTTTGTTTTGACGCTTTTACTGTTAATTGGCATTTGATAACGTTATATATGTTCGCATTGTTTCGTAACTTTCGCGTGTTTTTTGTAAGTTAAAATAGTTATACCATCGATAATAAGTTTTCTAGACATTGCAAATTAAAAAGTAATAGTATGTACATATAAGTATTCAAACTTAATCGACGTTATAGACCTTAAATAAAAGGCACTCCAACTGCGAAATGTTTATAAAATATAATGTTTTGATAATAATCATTATAAGGAATTATAGAGAGCTCTTATTTGTTTATCGTTTGAAGATTACATATAAGACAGATTAAAAGAGGAACATTGTAAAGATTATTCATTGCTATGCATACTACTAGATTATAAATAATGAAATAGCCTTTGTTCTTATATAATTTTCTAGAGACATAATGATCATACATCAATAAATTAACATGGAAAAACTTGCACCACCGAGATACGAAGATGAAATTGGTTGAAGCACAGTAGAAAATGACCGGTAATCCTATCGATGATTAAAAAATAATGTTCCCGACAGAAATGGTTCGCAGTTATTTAATTTAGTGTTTGATTACCGAGTGTAGCTCTGTTGTCTTAATAGATTGCGGTCGCGGCGAACCTGTTGAAATAATTGAATCGCTAACGGAATTATTAAACGGCACAACTCTCGTTGCATCGAACAAGCTAGTTGCGGGCCCTCGTATCGATTCAATCGGCCATCGATATCGCATTACATCTTATAATAACTTGTGTTAGTAGCACATTCCATTAATGTATTAATAAGCATATTTCGGAGTTCGATACAGCACCTATCTGCTACCGTTGTTAGGATTCCTTTTAAGACTTTAGGTTGTAACTTTTCCGAAATCACACATTGAAGTCCAAAATTGGTTTGGGTCGTTATTTTATGTAATTGCACAACTGCATCTTGAACTTCACTTGTTAAATTAATTAAGTTATATTTGCGGAAATTTAGGTATTTTTTTTAATTTATACAAATGTATTTCAACATGCCAGAAATTATTCAAAAAATCCGCTCACTTTTAAGTCGATATTTAAAATTTATTAAGTGAATTAAATAAAAATCGTATAAAATTTCACTAATTAAACTTTTCATATCCATAATATTGTATTGTAAAATAGAAAACAAAGCAGGAAGTTTTCAAATCAATAGACGTCGAAATAAGCCGTAGCTTAACACAACAAAGTATTCAGCACAGCAGAGGTAGGTGCTAACGCGAGTTAATCAGCGTGATCCCCTTACGAGGGCATTAGATTGACGCTACTTACGTACCTAATAGAATGAGGGACCAAATTAAACCGTGAGCGGGCATGACCTCTTTCTATTCAAATTCTGCTCCTCCGTGATGCCTCCGCTACGTATGGTCGCCTATTGATAGTCTCGATTCCACGAAGATTACGCCCTGATTGAAAGTTACGGGTTAATTTAGTTTACATTGACTTTGCATAAGATTAGAATTGTGCATTACCCACTCCGTACAATGAATAGAGTGGCGTCTTAAGGCGAAGCAATCGGAAACATTTATAAACGTACGCGTGGTATTAGAAAAAAGGGACATATCTATCGCAACATCATCATTAAGAGCTACTTGTAAAGTATAGAGTTTTTGCAGACTAAGGTTCTAGTTGCATACTTATTCCATAATCAGGAAGCAATTGAAAGCAAAGTTTCACGTTATAATAGCCTTAGATATGTATGTGTATTTAGAAATTACACACACAAATCCGCCGTAGTCCCGGCCCCGAAATCGGAAGTTGCTCCCCAATCATTTCCGTCAGGTCGGATCTAATTGAAAGTTATGCAAATCTCTCAATTCGACTCCTTCACAATAGTACCGGGATTCCGAATGAGTTAATCTGTGTTTATGTTCCTAATCGGCCCCTTGCTGACGGCCTTGTTGCCGGTCTGGCTCACTGTACAATTTATACAATACCTTTTGTGCACAATGAACCATTTATTTAACTTAAAACCTTGTTTATGGTAATGTTTTCTTTTATTGGAATGCCTCCAAATTTGTGATCCGGGAGTAGAGTTTATTAAACATAAATAATGCCTTGATTTTAACTTTGATTTTGTTTGTTACAGCTGAACTGAAGATGGACGTTTTGAGAGAAAGAGAAGTTAAAGACAACTTGGAGCGGCAATTGCTGGATGAACAAAAAATGAGAGGTAAGAATCTTACCTATTTACTGTAATACTTCAGCGATATTCTTCGTACGGGAATAAGCAAATGCATCAAAAATAACGACCACGCTAGGAAAACAGTGTATTTATATTAGAGGCGAACAACAACAATCCGAGCGCTTTGAAAAGAACAAATAGGGTGTAATTTCAATGCCTCCATAAATCTCCGATCAGTGGCCCTCGCTCCGCATTCGCCACAATTAACAGGAGATCTTGTTACAACACCATTGTCTTCTTCCTCGCGCACGTTATTTATTTCCAACATTAAAACTATTATTTTCTCATATTACAGCCAGTGCCTTATGTTGCCAATTTCCTTTACGTGCCACCGACTCATAGCCGCCTCTTCATAATTGTTTGCACCACAATGCGTTGTGGGTGTTCAATTAATACTATTTTTATGCGTCTATTCACACGTTATAAGCTCTAGTCTGTTCTTGCCTTTAATGTTGTCTGTTTGTTTCTGTACTTTCCCAAGCCCCGGGCTCGCGTGTTCCAACGTTTTCTTCAATTTATAGGTTCATTGATAGTTTTATGGGTTGCTTTTGACGTCCATGTAATCACCATAATTACGCTATTTATTAAGACGATTTTGCTTCGCTTTGTCGAAGGGTTCAAAATGATCTTCGTTGCGTGCATATCATAAAACAGTTCCTGTATATAAATAGTGTTTTATTGACGCTGTAGCTTTATTGACAGGCTTTAAATATATGCCATCGAGGACTAAGAAAAATCTTAGAAGTGTACAATCTAATTATGAAGCTAGTCTATCAATAGTATGTAGCGTCTTTATTGGCCAAAATACTCAACCCCTTACAATCGAAAAGGTTAATTTGAACACAATACAACGCCCCTCCTTTAACAATTCAACGCTGTCAGGAAGTAAAAAGAAAACTAACAGAATGGTAGTACGTAACCTTTGTACAAATGTCAGGCGACACCGCGCCGATGCTGACGCCTTGAGACAAAGGGTTTAATTCTATTCAACGGTATAATGACGCACCAAAGTCAACCCTATACATCAATGAATAAACGTTACGTTTTAACTGAGCTATTAGAACAACATTTTAGACGTCAACGGCGATATAAAGGCGCCGTAGATATATCATCGAGGTAGGCATTTCTCTTGTGTAAATGCAATATAAATTTAAATGCTAATAAAGGGACGACAGACAGGTCACAATGAACAGCGTTTAATGAAAAGGATGATTACTGGCTAAATATGTGTAATTAACAACAACCACTAACACTCATAATTTTGAACACAAAAAATTAGTTCACGGAGGCGAAACTACCTGATATTAATTAATAGGTGTACTTTACAGCAAACCGTAGTTAATGGATTTTCTAGACTATTTGGTCTCCGATCTACTTTAAAAGCTTTTTGACAACTTAGTCGAGCGACCAATTAACACCGTTGTATTTTGTTTTGTCGTCCACATTTAGCGAGGTATTGCTTATTATCGATTATATTTTGCAGTTAAACCTTTTCGCCTTGTGTTTTAAACAGAACATTTAATCATTGTTGTAATAGATACCATATCTGCGTCACATAATGAAAACTTATTTTCTTTTTCAAAAAAATAGTTATAGTATAATCATAGCAAGCGTAAAGTATATTATTACTGTTCAATGTAACATTCATATCAAATTATAATTGCATCATTAAAAAATACGGGATATATAAAAATAACCCGAGATAAAGTAATTTATTTTTATGTATTGCCATCATACAACAATTGAGGCGTTCTGTCCTATACTACATATTTAACACCAAGTCAATTAAACTAATGCTTATTAGTTTTTTATTAAAAGTACATCAGTTATTCGCTAGATGGCATCACAGGCTCGTAACAAAGAGGAAATCGAGGTTCCATACATATTTCACACGGTGAATGAACTCGATTGCGATGTGAGCAATACTGTTAATTGCCAAAAACCAATCATCAGATAGCGCTCTATGCGTCGGCGGTATGAAATACACCTTTAGTTACAAAAGCCCATCGTATCCTGTATTCTCTGAAACGGTATCAGATCGAAACGAAAATACGCTACAAATATTCACGTTGTATTTTTTTCGTAGTGAAAAACCTTAACTTTTTATTTTACTTGGAAAAGTAATTAGATTTAAGGTACCGCTGTCAGTAGGTTTTCTATGTCAGTTGCAGGTGGAATAGTATATGTTTGAAAACTAACTCAGAGTTACAAAAAAAACGAAAAGATAAATATCTAAATTGATCTCGAATATCTGCTAAATGATGACTTTTCTATTTGTGAATAAGCTTTAGCTAGTAAGCACTCGGAGAAACTAATAAGAACGTCTATCTGTATAGTAGTTCTCTACTTTTCATCGTCATCATGAAGTCTCTTCCTAATATAAACATACTTGTATTCACAAGCTTTACAGGCCAAAATGTTTATTAATTTTCGAGTCAAAACTGTTTTATTGATTTTCTAGTTTTTAAGAAATGCTCAATGCCCTTAACGTTTTCCGCTCCGATTTCGATCCCAGCTAGTATCATACCGCGGATTCGAGTATTGGTACCACGCCGACCAGTGGGCAGTCCAGCAATCAATCAGGGTGATCGCAGTTGCCATGAAAATTGGAATACGGGCCGGCAGCCTAATCAACGTACGCGGCGAGCACCCATTCATAATAGATATTGTATTGAATAGTCCGCTATCGCCGATCTAGCTCTCGTAATGCACTGCGCTCCCATTTAAATACAGAGATGATACTCCGCGTAATCTGTGTAATTAATATGCATTGAAAATGAACATTTAATCTTTATGTGAACGTTCGAAGGCTATACATGTGTTTTCATCTTATTAATGCTTAGGTGCTTTGATTAACGCAGGGCGATGCTCTGTGTCGTTATTAGACGGTATACATTTATCGCATATCTTATTTATGTAATCTTACTTTGGATATCTATTCAACGGTTGTTTAAACTCTCATACTTATATCATTATTTTTGTTCTTATTTGTTACGTTAGTAATTAAATAAATTATAAATAAAAATAAATTTTCCTGACTGACACACCAATTCCGTAGTTCCAAACTAATGTGCTATAGATACATTTTATAAACATCCATGACTCGAGTACAAATGTGCATGTTCATCACACTAAACATTTGCCCCTAGCGGGATTCGAACCCGCGACCCTTGGTTTCGTGGCCAGGGTCCACCGACCAACGGGCCTGTCGGTTAGTGTTACTTAAATATTTTCTTGAAAATTTCTTTAAAATACTTTATTTTTACAAATAAACATTACAATAGGCTTACTGGCTTAATATATAACCATAAATTCCGTCAGCCTACCAACATAATCCCTATTTGCGTATCGCTCCGAATACAATCCAATTAATATAATAGTCTCAAGATCTGATGACCTAAGAAACAACGAAAATACTCTATCAATTTGATTTATTCACTTATAATTGAGTAAGACTACAGTAGTGTATCCAGGGTCCCCTTTCTTGGGGTCGCTCCTTCGTTATTGGGACGTCAGGACTCGTTCGAGGGGCCCGCAAGATGTCCCATAGTTCTACAGCAGTGATTTTGTAGGGTTTCAACTTTGGCGTAACTTTTGGGAAACCGGACACAGGGTTGTATTTGAAGTTGCATAACTAAGACTCTGACTAGACTAGGAAGCTTAGTGAAACAAATTAATTTACCTGCGAATTTCTTTTGGTTTGTATCTAAAAACCTTGTTCTTTCTTTTATATCCGTACATACCTTCCCAAATATCATATAAAATCCTTTATTTTTGTAATTAGTTTTACCAGACATACAGATAATCTCCAATGCATAAGATACATAAGTGTATTCACAATTCATACTTACTGACATGCGAACATAATCATCAGTAAATAATAAATTAATTCCGTTTCGCGCACGAAATTCTTGATTCGGTTCGGCTAAATACTTCTCGTGAATATGAATATTACATTTCCCTTTTCCGAAATTCGTCCCTTACATCTCCCCCGCATTCGAGAAGTAAAGGAGTCGGTATAATTCACATTGTGCTCCAGATTGCGTAATTAAATAACATGTAGGCCGTAACATCACGGCGTCTTGAAAGGGTACGCAATGGGAATGTAGCGCCAATTATGCGAAAATTATGCTCGGAATGGGGGCTATCGATGTCTATTTTGATGTACCTACCAAGAATTTGATGTGCGTATCCCTCCAAATGTGTAATTAACGGTTATGTTATTAAATTTCCGATTTGTCGATTGTAAGATACCTATACTCATGTGTCTCTCACTCTAACGTATTGTACTAGAATTCTTGTATTCCTATCCAAAATTCCCCTTTTATTCTTCAGAGTAATCAAACTCAATTATTGCTTTGCTTATTACAAAAGGGAACGTATAATAACCGTCGGTCTATATGTGCAACTTAAATGCAATAAAAACTACAAATAATGTAGTGCGTCTCCTTTAGTAGTGAGAGTTTGTAATCTCTGAAAGGACATCAGTTACAATTTATCCCGAAAAATATCGTAGGTTCCGAGAGGCGCACGGTAGTCTCTTTAACGGACCGAGTACAAGTAAAAAGGAAATCATCATACCAGCCATAAATTGTAGACAAAAATAGAATGCCGATTAGAAACGACGTATTAATATTGAAAGTCAATCAAATTATTACCAATGTAGATAGCTTCAGTCCAAACAACGGAGCCGAAATCTAAATCGCGCCAATGCCCAATTTGCCCCATACGCGCTAACAGGCCGCGTCATCGCGCGCCCTATTGCAAACATTATCACAGGCCGACAGTCCACTGATCAAATTCAAATGAAAACGTTTAACAGCCGGACAATCGTATCGACGACGTCAGTTGTGGTCGCAATCATCGCTGACGTTTGCACCCCAATGCAACGCTTTGCTATGTGCGATTGTTTTGATGATGACGAATATGAATAGTGTAGCTCTCCATAGACACAACTTGATTTTCATTTGTTTATTTTGTGAACTAACCATGAATTTCACTTACAATATAAGGAGGAAAGAAAACATATAGTTTAGACGGATAACACAAAACAATTACCTAGCAGATAAACATATTTAACGGAGATCTCCATAGTCCAATATGTCTGATCATTATTGAGTAACATCCAAAAGTGCAATTCGAAACAAGTCAAGAAACGGAAAAGTCGCTCTCGGTCTCAAGACCCGCCGTTTCAAGAAGCATTATCGACTTTCAAAGAACATACATCTTTGAAACCGTTACCCTTAAACCTGAGTGTGTGTTATTAACACACTCTGGTGGACAATGAATCGTCCTGCAAGAGATTCGATTTGTTTTTTAGATTGAGGCTCTAAAAATAAATTGCGAAGTCACACTTAGTCGTGCTGAAACCAAGATCTAAAGGTCATCTAGTACGTGCGCCGATGCGGCAACCGTCCATAGACGCAAGTTCATTAATATATTCAGATGCCGATCCATTCGGGTGTTCCGCACGCTCGTAATGGATGCAATCTGCACTGTCCAATGCGCATCTCGCCGCCCCATTGTGTGTTGCCGTTAGACGGAAACCTCCCATTACAGGTCGCTCCCCGCATCTGTTTGTTTGGACACTGCCATCACTGAATTGCGCTGTGTTATGTTTTGAATTGGTGTGGGAAAATTCGCGAGTCAGATGGTTTTCTTAATCGAGATACAAGGCTACTTTAGTTTGAAGTAGAAACTCTTCAATATCAATATATGTCGTAGTTCTATTTTATATCAAAGGAAATACTTAAGGGACTTCTAATGAACTTATTAAGCGATTATCTTAGTCAAGATAAGATCAGATCGAGCGAAGACCGGATTATAATGGATGGACAAATTAAACTACAGTTAATAAGTACACACCCAAAGACCTATTTGGTTACACAATCAAACTAATCAAATTATCAACAAATCTAAGCCACCATTAATATAATGTCAAGGTCCTACCAGAATATCAAATCCTAAAAATCTCCAAATAAATTGATCAGACCACGCAGAAATGAGAAAGGGTTTCAATAATCCATCACCACGATTTTATGTCATTACCGCCCGAAGCCCGTGAAAGGAATCCGTAAATGAAGAACGAGCTCATAAAAATACCGACGATTCCTCGCCCAATGAGTCGAGTGGGAAAAAATATTTCCTATACACGTCAAATCTTGACCGCGAGGGACGTGCGGGACCGCGGCGCGTACGTGGCCTGTGCGGAATTCAATTACCGACTTGGAACATACTTTTTAGGGTTTCACTGTATAGTCGAATTCGACCTCCAACGAACTAGACTACAATGACGGATACAACTCACAAACTATCTTCGCGTGTCTATGGATTGCAATGATCACTAACTTTATGGTTACACACACATATCTACATACTTTCGTGTCTTCAAAATACAATAAGTCACACTTTTTTTAATCCACGAAGTTCTTAAAACGAATAATTCGTTATAATAGACCGTTATTTTGCAAACAATTACATAACAGCTCATACTGTAGTTATAGCAAAAGCGCAATTTTCACTTATAAACAAAAAATACGTAACTGACGCTTTTGAGACGGTAGCGGCACATGGGAATGAAAACAATACGGGCCCGCAAACTCCGCGGTATGCCGTAGTTAGACCGGTTCACAATTTTATTGCGATTTTTTGCGAGTGTGAGGTCTCGCCGAAGTTATCGGCGCTACGAAGTTTTCGTGGACGACGCCGGGTAAATATTTACACTTGAACGTTGCTTCGGCGGTTTATACGTTCTTTTTTGTTGAGGTTTGATTGTGGCCAAGTGAAATTGTTTCACTCTATCGAGGCTTTCGTGTTCATTAAGACGTCTTATTTTAGGCTTAGCTTCGTGGGATTTTGCGGGCATCGCGAATGCTAACAAGTGGAATCTTCGTTTTTGATGGCTTATTTTTACGGTGTATTTTTTGAAGATTTTTTGTGGTGAAACACAATACCATACCAACTATTATTACCTTTTATTTTGATTGTCTTGGTGAATATCATCCAACATTTATAGGTAACTGCCACTCAAAAATGTACATTTTTATAATACTCAACATCAAAAAGTTGAAAATATTTTATCAAGTCAGGCTAGCACGTGCTGTTTGCAATATCATTGCGAATTTTGTGTGAAACTTATTTTGGCCGGCCGATCCCTGTCACGAATACTGCGGTGGCCACTACGTGACAGATTTACCGATTCACCGCCCCCAGTGCAGGCCAAGTGCCTCTGTATACTTCGCGAAGAATTATTAACTAACTTGTAAGAAATCCAGAATTACTACTGTCAGCATAACTTTTTGCTAATGATCCACAATTTTTTATAACCCTTTAAAAAATAGGTAACAAATATTAAGGACGTGAAAATATAAATTACTTAGTAAAATAATTGGGGAAGATTAAATTACCCGGTATTTGGTCGAAAATTGAGTTGGTCGATCGTAAATACTTATTTAAAAATAATGCTTTCACAGTCCACATAGTTCAAAGTAAAAAATCTATTCTGACTAAGATGTCAAAACGAAACGTAATAGATTTATAAAGTCATAACCTCAATCACAATATACCCAGTGAATCGCAGCTATTCCCGTGAAACGAAGCGCAGTATGAGATGCATTTGCCCGTGACTAATGCAAATGATTAGATTTAGCCAACTGGTCAGCCCATTCTCCCTCCTAATATACTAAACTGCGGAACACAGAAATGCACTCGTATTTATTGATTGTACCATTACAAAAAATATTTCTTTTAATGTGAATCAGTTGAGTGATTTAAATTATAAATCTGGAATCTTATCTTTAACACTAGATATGACACTAGTTTGATGCATGAATAAAGTTTGTAATTCAATATTACATATATAATAAATGTATTCTTAAGAACCATTTATACATACTTATTTATAAAAGTGGACATTTTAAAATCGTGTTTATTCAAGTACCTAAACATTCATCAACTAGGTACATAGGTACTAAAATGCTAAGAATTGTATTAGTTATGCTGAAAAATATTACCATCTCACATTGGTAAAAAGATTGCCAAGTGTCTAGTTTGATCGATCATGAAGGCGACTTCCATTTAAAACAGCCCTTTGTTGCTTAATTGTGAATGGATGTTATAGCCACCTTTTAAGTCCGCACACGCTAGTTAGCGAGTACGCGTAAAGAAAAGGATTCAAGTAAATGCATAGCGCAACACATCTCGCTAAGTAGAATACGCTGTTGGGTCCATGCCGCACCATCAACACAGATTGACTGCCTTTTAAGATTCTTCTTCCTTTGTTATACTTTCCTTATTTGGGGTGGTATAAAAAGGTTGAAGACGATTTTATTGTAGTTCTACTATTAATGCAATACAATAAATGTTGCAGATTGCGATTTCAACGATTGCAGACGTAGATATCAACCTGAGCAAAATTGACAAATTGACAATTCTGACAAACCACCAGAATACATTACCCTATCAAAACGGGATTATTAATCCTATTAAATCCTCTGAACAATTACTATTTGTATTGACTCTGACAGACGTATATCGACAGATAACGAGCTGAAAATAGCCCTCGTTACAATTGTAAGGGCAATGGAAACAGTTCAGAACAGGGTAATGGCTTGCATGGTAGTAATGATTAAGTGTAAATTAAAACATTGCAAACTAGGCGTAAATAGGCGGTTGTAATCATGAAAATGGCGGCTCAGTACACGACGTTTAATTTACCAAACCATCAACATTCGTAGCGAGATAACGAAACGGAAAGCCGACGAAGGTTCCACATTGTAAGCTGCCTTGTAATTACAACTACTGTAATTATAAACTCGCAGCTGAGGAGAACGCATCCATACAGGAACGATACTAATCAAGACCTTATTCAGATTCATTAAACGAGAAAAGCAATAAATATAACGCGCTAATAAAATCTCGCACAACAGCGGAAATAATAATAAAATATTACAAGACCCGGGATTTCGTCTAATTAATTTTGTGTATACGTTCTTTGGGGCTACAATGTCTTGGGAGTAACATACAATGAGTCGGAAAACCGAAGGCAAGGTGGTAACAAGATCCGCGAACGCTCTAAATTAGAATTTATGATTGTATGTGAAATTGTTAGAACACGTTCCAATGTAAGATAATGTTTCCCTATAACAAGAAGGAGTGAAACCAACTTTCAAGGAACCCGCCAAAGTGCGTTGTGAACTTTATAATTACTTAATGTTTCGTATTGTATTGATATTAACATGGAAAACTTGGGGTTATGTTGAAATCATGACATGCTTCATGTCGATACTGTACAATTTTGTGGGTAAATTCTTAGATACATATATTACGGCTTTTCTGTTTATAATGTTTGTTCCATTTTGCTCAACAATATATGTATTTGCAAAGATTTTAATAACAACATTTTTATGCACGTATTCCGAAAAAACCCTAAAAATAAGCACAAAATCAACTTCTTTTAATTACTTTGTACCAAAATATTGAAGTACATAATACACTCAGTACATAAATCCTACTCTATTCATTTAGTGAAAAAAGACGTTTTTATTTGTTTATTTATTTAAATGTTTTGTAGGTTTGTATACCTTATTTAAATTTTAAATGAAAGTTAATTCATTACACAATTAGAAGCAAATTAGTGCCTTATGTCATTACCAAGGTTCATTAGTTCCGGTTAAGTACGAATGATTGCCCAGCCGTGTATTACTACCGTATCTTATTTGTGATCAGATAGTCAGGCCATTGTATACAAATACGTACAGTGAAAAAAATAATGAACTTTTTCATACAAAACTACACACTATGTGTGACTATACAGGGAAGGTTTAACAAAAATATCACATACAGTGACTTTAAATAGAGATATGTATATATTTTACTAGCTTTTACCCTTGACTCTTTCCGCGTAGATTGCGGTGCATCACAGATGAGTATCGTGCTCCGTAAATTTTTCCGGGAAAAAATGTGCTTTCTTAGAGTAAACATTTCTTACTATACCTTCATCACAGTCGGTTCAATGTATCATTTATTGGCATAGATTTAATTCGTATTTATATTTATATTAGTCTATACTCATATTATAAAGAGAAAAGATTTGTATTTGTGTGTTTGTGTATGTTTGTAATAAACTCAAAAACTACTCTGCCGATTTCAATAATTCTTTCACCGTCGGAAAGCTATTTTATCCGGAAGTAACATAGGCTATATTTTTATCCCCATATTCCCACGGGAACGGGAACTGCGCGGGTGAAACCGCGGGGCGCTGCTAGTTATCTATAAAAAAAGATAATGAAAATATTGACATCATTCTAATTCTGTATTATTCCATAACCTTCAACAACAGGTAACCAACAGTCAAGTATTAACTCTCCACTCATTCTTCAACTTCGCTAAGTCCTCCAAATCCCTGTTTTTGTTTGTTTCTATAATTAAAACAGGACTTTACTCTCTTCCTATAATTTTAAACCAACATGATTTTGCGATTTCATTTTAATCGGATTTAAAGTGAAGTGGCTCAGTACAACTTGAAAATGGTTTGATTTGTTGTTAGTGAAAGAAAATTATTATGACAGGTAAGTACTGTATTTGCATATAACCAATGCAATGTGGACTATAATCAACCAATATTTATTAGGAATAAAATATTAAGAATAAGTATCACTATATGTATGCATTACAATAAAAAAAAACAGGTTCTTTTTTTGAAAATTTCGAAAGAAGTAACTTAGGTTATACTTATACCTTCTAGTATGAATATTGTCTAACAAAGTTTAGTGTTTTAATTATTTGTAACTAATCGATTTAAATATGATTTTGTACTACAAATATGTTTTCTTCACCAGCTGTCTGTTTACAGTAATCATCTATTAATTTAATTTACGACTCAAAAATGTCTAATACGGTAAAGAGGAAAACTTATAGGTGTTCATATGTGTTCTTTAGTAGTTTGAGGCAAAGGCATTCGGCTCACGCGTGCGTTGTCAACCGCCACAAATCCAACGTGTTCCAAACGAATCGTCTAAAATTTAAGCCGCAATTTCCAAATTGCCCACCGGAGCGAGTGAACTATTGAGGCGGAGTTGCGTGTTAGCGCCAGACCAGTGGGAGTGAGACCGTGAGTCAGCTGGTCTGCGCGCCCACCCGTGCGCGGTGACCAAACTGACTACTAAAACATGACACCTTCAGTGCAATTCGTGGTTAGTTATTTATGATTCGTCTGTTCCCGGTATAGCGGTAGCTCTTACCGATGAGCTTTACTACCTCTTGGTTGCGACTTAGCCGATGGCATGCCTCAATTTGACACGCATCTAGAAAATATTCATTTTAGATTAGGAATCTTTACGACTTGAACGAGTCGGAAGCACCGTTCATATTCACAAACTTTCATTCACAATTTATTATTGAATAAATACTGTACATCCATATTTTCATAATCCATATTTAATTGCGTAATTTACTTTCCAATTATCATGCGCATATATTCTCAATCAAGTATCTTAATCAAGATATTAAGCAATGGCACCAAATAAAATCTTTATCAATGGCAAACAGTATTTTTAGGAAAAGCCCAAAAATTCCTTAGATAACATCAAATGATACGACGTCGACTAAACACGTAGTTCTACATCTATCTAAACGCTAGCACGAGCCACATATTCTTTGCGAAGCGCTTGCGCTACTTGGGAAATTCAATAATTGACCCTGTGTCCGGTAGACCGCATCCGGTGCCGTGGAAATCACTTATTGATCTTAGACTTTCCTCTGTACCGAAACGGAGCTCGGAAACTGATTATAATTTTATTAATCTGAGCAGTGGAGACTGCGGATGTTCCGTTATTGGAAGTCAAAAATAGGATATGTTTATCGGGTAAGAATGAAAGTTGCGTGGCAGGTGTGGTAAAACGTTTTAGATGTAAGGAAAATTAACTACGCGCATGTTCTAGTTAAATGTAGTATTAAATAGTTAACAATTTATCATAATGACTTATAATTTCGTGAGTAAAATAATAAAATGTAAATAAAACACAATGATTGTGAAGCATTAAAAATCATATCAACTGGAATGTTTGCATCGTATGCGCGTCACCCAACCATACTTTTGTTTCCTTTCGCGCAATCATAAACACGTAAAGAATGTGACAAAACGCGATTAGACCCGACCCGTCCGTTGAAGAAGCTCGATTCGACGAATGTTTGTATCGATTAATGTTCGAATCGATTGTGCCGACATCGAATGTCTATTGCGGGCTAATAAATTGTTTACGTTGAACGGTGAGCGCGCATTAAGAGCTTTGTTTACTGGCGACCACACACGGCCAGCAGACGATGAAGCCGTGCCGTTTTGATTGCAGGATATCGTATTAATATCACCCGCAGACATTACTTTGAAGGCACATTGTGCAGTGGCATATTCTGACGGTGTTTCCTCATTGCGCTGAATTGATGTTAAATTAACATAATGGTGTAAGTACAATGTACATGAAAGTAGCTGCGGGATTTATTTCCGTTTGATAGACTCTCAATATGAGGATTGGGGCAAAATCCTAACTAGTATTTATAAATTCAGAAATAATATCTCTCTTCTTCTCTATCTCCCCAACTACGTAGCAAATATTAAACGTATTGATGTCTTTAAATTTACATTGGCTATAGAAGTGTACAGTCAAAATCAAATAACACGAATGTTGTCCAAATATTTATCCACATAAATCTTATTTGAGATTGGATAAAATCGTTGAACGTTAAATCTAAATTAATTTCAACTGGGTGTATCAATAAAATCAATCCTGTTTGTCTGTCCGTTCAGGCGTGAAAGACGACTCCGGTTAGTGCAGGGGCACACTGAGATGGTAAAGGAATGTCTTTGATTACTCTACGTCTTGAGAAAGAGAAATCTTTAAAAAAAAACAAATCCAAGTAATCTGTAGTTTTGAACTTGGCTGAATGTGTTTAAAGGGGCCTGCTGCCCCTTTGATCCTGCCTACCCCTTCGGGGATTGTGAGCGTGCTGTTATGTTATGTTATGTGTTAAGTTATCAGTAAAAATTATATAAAGATTAATGAGAAGAGCCATTTTAATAATTTTAATCTATATATAAATGAAATCTCCTGATACCTTTATAATTCTAATTTCAATGACATAACATGAATGCTTGATCTTAATGCGTAACCAGATTCTGTTCATGATGCTGAGCTGTTCATCCTGAAAAGTTTTCTTGAAAAGCTATTTTCAAAGACATGACAATGTATTATAATATAGAGATGTAATTTTCCATTGAAGCGACTAATATGACTTAAAAGTGAATTATAACAGACGAGTTGAAAGTTGTTATCACCATTACTATTGCCGTCTTCGCCCGGTGGGCCGCCGGTCTAACGCCGCTTACACTCACGTTCAGTAGCAAACAGACGCCTTATGCACTACACCCCGACAGTTTATCTACTTATTGGTTTTTATCGGGAATCCGCGCTTGTTTATCTTGTCTGGAGTGTTATTACCGAGTTCCTATTACCGGCATTCGGTTTATTTGTTATACTACGAGTTCATTAGGAACGTCTTCCATGAATTGGTGTAAACACTTTATACCAAGGATAATGAAGAGCCTTATTTTTCTAAGAATTGTTATCTAGAGCGCGCTTATTAGCATATTTTAAGACAACGTCTAATTATAAAATTTTTAAGGTAGTTAGAATAGGAAGTTTCCTGTTTATACATAAATAAATATTAATTATTCTCTCATACATAACCGCATAATTTGGCTTTCACCACATAATCAAGTCTTTTTCAAGCTGTCAAAATCATATAATTTGAATATAATTTAAAAAAAATATATATTTTGTAAGGAGTGGATAGCTTGATGACGGCTGACCGGGACGTATGGAAAATGAAGACATGCTGCGCCGACCCCAGATGAACTGGGAGAAGGGCAAAAGGATGATGATGATATATTTTGTAAAGCTTTTAATGATGCCGATCACAAACAATCCACACATAAATAAGTTCAACATACGCCGCGCTGCATGGTTTGAAACATATTCCATCGGTATATCTGTCGGAAACATCAGCGGCGCGTAAGTTAATTTTCCGATGGCACCAGTAGCAGACACAATATTTCGACAAATTGAATTATCGTCCCGTCCCTTTGATACACACGAGTGTACGAGTACGAATTCATGTAATGGACTCGTGAAAATATTATTGGTTTTTGAGTGTCCATTATCATATAAATACATTAATTTAAAGACTGAGCAGTATACTTACGGATACCTACATGACTTCTACAAACCAAATTAAATTAACATTGCAACTGTTTTCATATGTATTCGAAATGTGAGTCATTCCAAAGTTTTTGTTAGTCCATGATTTTCCTTTGAAACATGTGTCCTATTACAAATAAGACACATATATAACTTTTTATGTCATTATAATACATACATACTATTTTATGTAACCACAACGAGGGTTAAAAATAACAACACATTTTAATATTTTTGTGGCCGAATATCAAGAACACTCAAAAATTTATTAAGCGAGTTTGCTACGAGACCACTGTGCACTCTAGTTTATGAATTGATTGTTAAAAAATTGAATCCCATAACATGCCGCTTTTTGTGTAATTGATGGCTGAAACGCTCACACGCTGAATTTAACAAATGAATTTCACGAGTGCGCCACCAAGAGTGAATAAATAAAATACTGTTTGTCTACTTAATCTGATACATAACTGATCTACGCATTTCAGTCAATTTAGGTACTAAGCGATACAAATACCTACATTAACAGTTTCATTATCCAGCGTTGGACACAATAAAAAAACATTGTTTTGTATCATCATAAGATACAATAAGGTTAACTAAACTAAAATATTAAGACTACACATTTTCTCTGCATAATTCTTTCTCTGAGGTATTTTCTACTTAATTTAAATCAAGCAGTAGTAGCATTGCATTATTCTCACAATTTTTTGTAACATATATGCCTATTACAAAACTACGGTAGAATAATTATATTTACCATGTCAAAATATAACTTTTCGAAATACTTCCTTTCATTAATATTCAATGAACCCGTACTAAAATATTAACTCCTCAATCGGCGCGCAGTCCGCATCAATCGTACACACCATTTAATATAATAAACTGTCAAAAAGCTGTCGGCGCCTGTTACTGTTTACAAATGGACCGGACATACGTTTCCCGCCTTGGTTTCCCCAATAGGGGGTGCGAAACGCGCCCCCATGATGAATTCACCTTTTATTTTGTCCCGCTTGGCTCGATTGAGAGTGATTTTTGAGCGTGAATGGGCAGCCTGCGTAATTTGCCATTGACAGGGCGAAATGTGCATTGAAAGCTATAAAAGGTTCGGACCAAACTCAATCAGGGTTGTGTTGCTATTTTATTGTTTCGACTTCAAAAGCGTATGCTTAATGAACGGCGTAGACATTCGACAGTTTTGTAACGTTTGCACGGCTGACATTCTTTAATGTTTCGCTCCAGACCTTTGTGGGTGTTACAGCTTGCCATATTCGTTGCAGACGTGAGCAATTACTTTACCTAGAACAGAGTAAAGTTCTCGATCGTACATGCATTAAACATGTATACGAACACGTTGCTGATATTTATACCTATCACCGTAACATATTAGAAATAGTTGCAAGATAAAAATTATTCTATGGGAAATAAAAAAATCTTAGAAAAAGTTCATTTTGCAAAACTGAGTTAGAATCGACAAATACTGTTGATTACATAATACTCTCAAGAAAGAGCGACATATATTTTAAAACTGTAACGACAATTGGGTGATTATTATTGAAAAAAACAAACCTGTCCAGCCTATTCGATGTGCGAATCCATCTAAGTTTAACAGACAAAGTTTCCAGCAATATCACGTAACAAGAGTGCAGAATCTTAGCGAACCATTTGAGCTGCGCCCCTCCAAGAGATGCTAGACAATAAATTATTTAATAACCCCTCAGGTTTGCCCGACCCGTGCACTTAATCAGGGAATACATGGTGGAATCACCTCTTTAGAAACAATTAATTCGACCCTGATTAAGGCTTTTGCACTTTGGAGATGTCATTGCGGTGATAAAGGTTTGGTCGTTTAACTGGTGCCCGCGTTTACCTGCGTAATTTTCTCTTCGATATGCGCTTAATTTAAGCAAAATATTAACTGAATGATAAAGTTTAGATATCTAGTAACGTTTAGATAATAGGTATGAATATAATCTAAACTACAGTTATAGTTAACAACAAGAAAAAGATTCATTCTTAAATGGTTGTTCTATAATTCGTCAGTTTTTCTGACATTACTGTTCAATCATTATCTTCTTAAAATCTATACTTGTCCAGTTGATTTTATCAAATATCAGGTATCAATTAGATTAGTAAACCCACTCTCCAGAAGTTGGCTACGATCGCGTTTCGGATCAAAGGTTCAACGAGCACTTTACATTCAGAATCCTTCCAAGTTGATTTGTTTAATTCCTTCACGGTTTTGGGTTTCAAAGCTTCGGAAAGTCTCATCTGTAATTATTCATCCCAACTGGACGACGTCGGTGACCGGTATCGGGTTATTGCGAAGTACTTTACAACTCATTGTAACAAGTACGATCCCGTTAAGTCACTTGTTACTACAAAATAAATTAGAACCTTTGTTGAGATCCTCCGCATAATATTAGAAAGTCATACAAATCATAATAAATCTTATTGTACATCGCTGTAGTATCATCTTCATCTGCAAATATAATACGATACCGTCTCGGCGATTATAAGCGGAAACTTAAGATGGATGATGAGCTCTCCAGTCTGAAGACAAGTTCAGGCTTAATTATTAACTTGATAGTTTGTAGGACTTCTAGGTGATGTATCGTTGCTTCCGCGGCGGTGGTCTTGGAAATCACGTTATCGCTCTATTATGTATATCCATGCCTTTAATATCAATCCAACATAGATAGAATGATTTAAAACGTATCTAGGAGTAAAGTTCACGCATGTATCTGAAATAATATGTAAGTATAGCAATGTCCGTTTCTACATCAGCGAACTCTTAATTTTCTCCCGGACAAAATGTGAGAAGGGGTAGCCCATTTGATGTCCAGGGTCGGCGAAGTTCGAACGCTTTATTACTGTGTCCGGCTTTAAGTGGGTGTAAAGTTTCAACACCCTTTGATTTACTTGCAGCGCGGGGAATAGGTGTGCGACGGATCGGACGAAATTTGTTTGAGCTTTGTCTTTTTTCATTGCGACTGGCCCCAATCGGTGTCCGATTTGTTTCGTTCCGAGCGAAAACAATGCTGCATAATACGGTGCTACATCTGAATATTACATGGGGGACAGCCGCTTAATGGCTCCCACAATTATTACTCTAATACCTTAAAGGACCACTTTAATCCCCTAATCGGAAGCCGAACTAACGTGGCGCCGTCCCGCATAGAAATATCTTAAATTGGCAACACGGTCCGGCGGGCCGACCATAAAACATCTTAATGAGTACAGCCGGCAGCTGTGGAGCCCCATATTGCCGCTCTCATATCCATGCAAACTACCCACCGACGACGTCTTAGCGGCCTTACTTTCCTCCTCCTTGTTTACAAGTCGACAACTAATTTGATGCAATATGTGCATAGGACAACATTACGGCCGCTATCTCCTCCGTGCGTGTCGTGCATACATTTGCTTCCTTCCTCACCGCAACAAGGTTTGCTACAAGTAACCCTTGAGCGAACCCTCTTATATTCAAATTCGGCCCGGCCGGTCATTTGGACACGGATTTGTTATAAGATTAAAGGAAGATTTCACTTGTGAAACAATATGGCAGACGATTTACATATTTCGTTTCCTTATTAGTTTCGGGATATTTGTTTTGGGGCCGACGAATTTACATCCACTGACCGATTAAATGGCCCTTAGGCGTCTTTAATGGGGGTGCCGCGTGGTCGTTGTTAGCCTTAGCAAATGTGTGCTTATGCGTAATTGAATATTTTATGGGCTAGAGCAAATTTAGTACGGGCGCTTTATTGATTCCGCGAATATCAACCCTCCGCGGAGGATTTCATTCGCACTTCCAAAACCGGAAAAATGTCTTCGCATCTGTGTTTACAAAGCAAACAGACGTTTCCACATCTCGCCTCTTCAGTTTGCCCGTATGTTTATCGTTTGCATTTATCTGTTGACTGTTTTTATTCCGCGGTTGACATTTACCCTCTGTTTCAACAGGCTCAATGTATTCCCAACGAGTTTCTTTCATTCGCCTTACGAGTGCTCGCGTTGCATTACCCCTATTCAGGCGGAGATGGGTTCACTTAGTTTCCTCTTTTTCAGTGCGGACGGGTTAATTCCTGGATCTTTATTATTCGAGTGGCCGGTGTATGGCTAGACGAGTCTGTCTGGTAGCGTAGATTGTGTGGCGGAAAGCAAACTTGAATTGTTGGGTCGCCGCGTGGAGGTAATGAACGCACGGGTGGGACATGGTGTGCTGGAGGCGTCTGGCCGGAGCGAGAGGCGCGCTGGAGGTGGGCGGGGGGGAGCAGTGGGGGGCGCAACGCGTCCTGTATGCACAGCGCCGCTTCCGCATTCGTTAATGCAAAAGCGAGCACAGACTTCAGGTGTACATTTTCAGCGCTTGTGTGCTTTATACTCGATGTTAAGGCGTGCATCTTTGTGCAATGCTAAGCCTTAATTATTGTTATATTTTAGCGTGTCTACGCTTCAATACGGCTCTTGGTTTCGAGCGCGGCACCTAATATGTGTAAGATATAAGCTGTGTGGATTATGAAAGTCGCGCTTACATTTTGAACGATACGGCAGATGCACGAAAACAGGAGCAAACCGAGGCATAAGCTTGTACTTTTGCTCTTATTTCTCTCGTTTTCATTCCATTCTGCTAACACAAAACCGAATAACCCGCGGCTTAACAATTCATTACTGCATTCGTTCATTTCGGCTTCATTAAAATCGCATTAGGATTAATTTTTCTCGTCCCCATTTTAATTCGCAGTTTGCTAAGGGGATCTCGTCGGACGAGCTGCAATCATCTATTGTCAATATTTGTTATTTTACCTGCGCTTGTATGGAAGCGGTTGCTACTTTTTTACTAATGAAAAGATTATGTCGTTAAAGTTTAAAAATAAAGAGTGCACTCTACAATTTGTAGATATTTCATGTATATTTATAGAAGTACTTTTGCGCGTTTTTCTGCGATTACATTTAATATTAATAACTTTTCAATTGCAACTATAAAATCATTAGCGACAAAAATATTCATACTGAATAACTTTCATACTGAACAATTTTGTAGCGTCATAGTACGGCTTATATACTAAATGTAATCTGTATCAAAATGTAATCTGCGTCAGCTGTGACCTACTGTGCGAAGTTACGCTACAATTTCCTCTCTAAATACCATTCTCATAAACAAGCCTTTTATTAGAAGCACAGTTCCAACTAAATCTAATGTAAATCGATATTTCATACATAAATCGATGCAGTGAAGCCTCACGAGACATTCGCACGCGATACTCCGGCGACCCCTGCCAACGAATATCTACAATATTATTAATTCAGGCATATTAATAAAAGGTGTCATGTTACGACCACACTGATGTCGCAGGAAGCATGCCCCGATGAACCATTCGAACGTAAATAATACATCATTCGATCCCAAACTGCATCGATTTTTTTACTAAGAATCGATTCCTTTTTAATCCATCTGTCTGTCCAATTTTATAGGTGTCATATTACCAAGGATATTTTGACCCGGTTCGAAGGGTTTATATAAAAACATAAACATTACGAAGGGAGCAATCAACATTTTTATAAGCGATAAAAGTGTGATCGCGTTGATATGGCGACAACTGGGAAACTGCCGACTGTTCCGGACACAATCATCGTTAATCCGACACGACTATTCGATATAAGTGTTTTATGATCACGATTCTTCGTCCATTCGCGAGTTTTTGTGGATTTGAAAGGCGGCGACTTCGCTTTAGGTACAAGTGCTTCGTAGCGTTAATGTGCATTTATTCGTTCGCCCGTATTGATCTGCTTAGATTTGCCCTGGCAAAAACTTGTAACAGTGATTAGTCAAGATGGTGACAATGCGATCAGAAAATTTAAATACATTTTAATATCAGAGCTTAGATTTTAGATTACTGATTATATTTTAAGGCTTTTATTTCCAATAAAGCTAATTGGTTTGCTATAATTTCATAGACAGAAATAAATAAGATACGATAGATTTCCAATTCAACCAGTTTCATTGCAAAAAATATTCTGTTACTATCACTATAGGTTTGTAAATATCTAATAATTATATTCCTTTGGGTTCCAAAAAATGGCTATACTTACTTCTTTGCGTTAAAAATAAGGTATTGAGGGTCTTGAAGTACTTGTCACAAGTCTTGAAGTAAGAAGAACGCCAAAAATATTTCCCAACATTACCGAAGCGACATCAACAGCCACAGTATGAAGAGCAAGCATTTCACGGTCGGTAAGTTCAGCTGTATCGATACGGATATAATAACCACTGGAATGGTAACTATAAAGCGAGATTGTATTTTTTACTAACGTCGTAAGAAGTCGGAATGTCCGATCGGCCCTTTGATCGTTTTGATAAAAAGTGCTCGCGGAAAATTTTCTTTTTCATATTGTTTGAGATGTTATTTCGGGAATGCGAGATTCGACGGAATGTTATGAGGTATGGCAGATTGGGCATTTCTAATAATGCTTTCCTCAATGCGTGGGATATTGTAGAATTAGTTTAACAATTGATATCTTTCGTCGAAATTTGATGAACATTTTTTTTGAATGAATGAATTAAGACAGCGTTGTAAAATTCTACGCTATTTCGGACTTATTTTACGAAAAGAGATGTTTGTTGCTTATAATACGTCTTTTGACTGAATTATATGTGTTTATTTATTATAAGGCAACCAATATCATGTAGATACATATTACCTGCACGATTGTGATTGTCCAACTAAATAAATAAATTAACAACACAGAATAATTAATATAAAATAATAAATTAGGATCACCTGCTTAGAATAAAACTAAAAATAATTGCACAGTTACCGCAATATGATGTCCTTTCCCTAATACATCTACTTCCCGGAAATATAATGCTTTATCGGCGAAGGTCAATCGTCGGTCGTAACTTAGAGTCCCGCGTCCGACAAAAACAATAATCCCCACAATTTTGAGGAGAATGTTTATCGCAAGCGCCACCCGCCCATAAATACCGCTCGCCGAATAAAACACAAGAAATAGATAAAAAGCTAAACTGTATCCGCCGGACACTGTTGGGGACAGCTTGACAAATGTTGCGGCGCCGCGCAAAATGTAACACTGTGCGCGTGTTTTGTAACACTTTAAAATTATATTTTGGGTATTGCAAGCGCTGTGGATATGTATTTTTAATCTGTTATTCTAATAAACAAAGAAGGCTAACTTGTTGGTAAAGATAATTGACTAATACAATATCATGAGATTCTTTTTTAAATTTAGATTTAACGATGAATGCAATCGGTCCAATTTGGCGCTTAATCTTTTGAACGATTTTAAATAAAGAACATTTTTATTGAGCAGTAAAGAACATTTTTATTTTATTTTTATTACAAAAAAAGTTTTTTTAAATTAATTAATATTATATTTAATTCACATTCTATTTTTACAGCTTCATTATTCTATTTCTATACGTAAAAATATATTTAGAGTGTACTATAAGAGACATCATCTGTAATTCATCACTTTTTATCCATTGCCATTATTATCTATAAAAACGTTATTTCTCCTTAGTTCTCTATACTTATACATATACCTGTTAATTACAATAAAATTTCGATTTCATTTTTCTGCAATAACTTGATCTAAATATATTTTGATCTCTATCAAAATTATAAATCGTATATCCCAAAACCTTAACCAAAAATGGAACACGTGCACAAAAAATAAACATTAATTTTATCTTGCAACTGTCACAGAAATCCTTCGTCACGGCACAAATGGAACATACGTCGATGATAACTGTCGTATCTTATCTCGCCGTCATTATTTCATACACATCTATCGGAAAGCCATTCCGAGTGCGTCTGATTTTATTCTAGGCAATTTATTTTCAATAAAGAACTATAAAAAGACTTATCTAAATCGCCCCGGTGCGAATAGGAGGGGAGGTGGCGTGACTGTCGAATCTTATTTACGTTATGTTATTACTACTGGAAAATAAAAGACAACGCACAAGAACGTTGTGAAATACCTTTTACTTGGAACAGTAAATCCCTACTAATATTATAAATGCGAAAGTTTGTATGGATGGATGGATGTTAGTTACTCTTTCACGCAAAAACTACTGAATGGATTTTAATGAAACTTTACAGTAATATAGCTTATACACCCGAATAACATATAGGCTATGATGTATCGATGTATCACGCGAACAAAGCCGCGGGCAGAAGCTAGTATTCCATATGACTAAGTAATGTGATGAAGTAATGTGAAGCTCTTTTTCTAAAAGTTGTTTTGCAAGTCTAATGAACTAACGGTTGCCAGTTATATTTTATGTATGTAACTTACTTACATGTAGTACTACTACATGTAAGTAAGTTCTAAAAAATATATGTTAAATAATAAGTAAGAATGTACACGAATATGTTGCTAAATGAAAGACTGCAGACATCATAAAATTACTCATATTACGGTAAATTATTGATATAAAGAAGCGCAGGAGAAACCATTGAAATAATAATATAATATCGCTCGGAGCCATTAGGTAATATTATACGAAAGCCCTCTTGTACACAACGACCATCTAATTATGAGCACTAAAAACAGTAATTTCAATGTTTAATCTGTTATCTTTAGACATTTATCGATATCTGCCATGATAGTCGTCTTGAACTGGAGGACGAATACGCTTCACAATGTTCATATGGGTGTGATTAACATACGCGGCTTTGGAATTTTATTTGCATTATATCTTGCAGCATACTTAACCTAGCATTTGTAACAAATGCGAAGCGAATACAAAATTCAAATTATCCCGCACACAATATTACAAAAATCGCAATTTAAATTTGTACAGGCATCTCGACTCATTTACATGTTATTCGAGGAACAGACCCTAGGGGACCGTATCAGCCATTTATGAGTTGAAAGTATTAAAGAAAAGAAACTCAATAGATATAAAAAGATAGGTATAATAACAAGAGAAAGAAGCAGCGTGCAAGAAAACGGCTCGCGGCGGATAAGCCCCGCGGAAACCGGCATTGTTCGCGACTTTTAAAACGAAACGAAATGAGCGAGGGGAAGGAAATCGGATGAAAATATGAAAAGAATACACGTTATGCACGTAAAAGTGAAACGTAACGCAGGATCGGTCTCGGTCGCAGCGGTCCGCAAATATAATTTGCATAGTCAAGTAGCCGAACTTTTGTCTGCAGCGGATGTTCGCAACCATATTCGTTCGTTGCTTTTTAACCACACTCTCATTCTGTATCGGGCCGGGCTTTTTATTGCATTTTTTCCCCTTTGAACGGATTCCTTCAATATTTCGGTGGTTCGTTTTTATTCATACGCTCGGTCATCGAATTGTTTCGCTTCATATCACACGCTTTGTTGTGTTCTGTTAATTCCTTTCTCTTGTTTGTACGTTGGACTTCTAGCCGTTGCTTTTATTAGCATATCCATCAGATTGTTTATGTTAATTTTATATAAGTGCAACACTAACAATACGATTGAGTTTGTAAAATAAATCTCAAATGTTTATAACTCAAACTTAAACTCAAAATATCTTTATTTACGTAGGCCTCAAAAAAACACTTGTAAATCCATTTTAGTTCCATACATGTATTATATATGTACATATATGATTCAAATATGTAATGGTTGTAGTATTAAAAAATGCTGCCACTATATTTTTTATTAAGACTCTCTGTCAACACCTTTCAAAATCAAAAGCAATATGAGATGAAACAATAGACCGATTACCATAAAATCTTGCGCTCTCAAGTGCTTTGAAATTAGAAATATTGCCGACTACAAAGCGAGTAACAAAAGATAAAACTTTTTTATTCAGCCAGCATCTGCATTGAATCGAATTAAATAATCGATTGGAGGATTATTACGATTCATCGTTGGTTATGAACTGGTGAGTGAGGGAGCAATAGGCCGGATTACGGATCACAAAGCGGCGCCGACAAGGAGTAGACAAATATTGACTCGTAGAAACAAAGACGCTCAGACGTGACTGCCTCTGAGTGTACGTGGGAAGACGTTGATTGACATTCCGTTTCAGTTGGTTACTCTATTGTAACACTTCGTCCCAACTAAAAAGAGGCAAGTTTCCACTCCACTTAATTAATATTACGGAGAAAGTGATTTTTGTAACAGCGGCCTTTAAAATTGACATAATCATTAACGCGTTAATAGACAAGAAAGGTGAGATGAAAAGGTCCAAAAATAAGCTCCATTGGAGTGAAAAACTGTTTTCCAGAGGTGTTGGACTGAATCGATGCTCGGACTCGATGGTCCATCGAATTTTCCACTGAACGGCACTTTGGACGCAGACCTTTGTATTGACGAGAAATTAACTGAAAAAGGACCATTGATCCTAATTTTGTTGGCGCAGAGTTATGAACGCATTAGTGAAGTTGTATATTTATTAACAAATACGATGTACTAGAACCTTTCCTAGAATACTGTTGGAATAATCATGTAAGTAGGTATTTTAACCTACTGAATAGCTTTTAATTCGAATTTACACCTTCTTGCAAAGACTGCAACTTCACGATCACGCGATGCGATATGATCCTTAATTTGCAACTCAAACCAATTTCTAATTCCGAGACAAAAAATGCAAATCGAAATAAAAACTCGCCTTAGCGATCCGTACATTATTACTGTGTGTGTCGGAGGTCGCCCGATGACAAATGATGCGTAGGAGTCGATCGCTAGTGAACCTCGCCCGTTTCATTAGCACCAACATTAATTACTAGCAAATCCTTAATGAGAAAACGCTTTCGTTTTGTTTTCATTCCCCCAGTACTTGTTAACATTGATTTGATTTTGCGTTTGACAGAGAAATTATGAACGCCAGCACGTAATTTGAAAGTATTCGCGCTCATAAAAGATACATTACTAGAGTTGAGGAATAAAAAATGGAGGCATCGTCATCAAAGAAAATAAATATTAAAGCTTCAATCAAAGTTAGTCGTGGCGCGATATTGTAATTCGTGGTATGGCGCGGCGGCCGCAGAAGTTGTATCTGATATTTTATTATTTTATTATTCATGCCGTTTCCATAAAACGAACGGGTTATCCGCGTCCTCGCCGGGCCGGCTTCATCAAAACTCTATCTTTTGCGATCGTAAGACAGATCTCGGAGTTATTGCGTGGTCCAAATTACGAGTCATAGCGGCGAGAGTATTATTTTTGTGATAATACTTACCAATCATTACCCTATAATACTTACCATCTTTTAAATATTCTGCTAAATTTAGTCAAGATACAGTTTAACATATGTTAGAAGGCATAATTTTAATCAGCAATATAAAATATTGAGCCAGTTATTGATCAAACGCAGCAGCAATTCTCCGCAATGTGAATGAATATACATAGTTAAAATTAGCAGTTGCAAGCAGATATCTTTTCTAAAAAATTTTTTAATGGAAAATAGAAGAAACGGTAAACAAAGTTAAAAACAAAAATGTCTGTACAATTCTAATACGATCTTGAAGAACCAATTTCATTAATACATTAGCAAAAAATATCAACTTGAATTCGTAATGAGGTAGACCTCTTATGGCTTATCCCAAGAGCCCTGAGCCGCCCCTCTGCCTCGTCGGAGGCAGGGCCTCCAGCGTCTATCAACACGTGCAGCGACTCAATCATTCGTCAATCGAACATCGAGCGAAAAAGATAGAAACATCACGACGGCATACATACGAAAGAGACCCGAAGCGATTCGAACGATCGGACGATTATCGACGAAGAAATGCCAAAACGAAAGGACTGCGGACGAATCGAGGGATTCCTCAGAGCGTATTATAAGATTGTTTTCAGATAAAGAAAAGGTGGTGTCATAAGAGCGAGAGGGACAGACGTTAGGTAATTTCAGGTTCGGTGTTATGCATATTCGTATATATACGGTGTGCGAAAGTATGGCGCACGATGCAAGCACCTTTTATTTGGGCGGCCTTCGCGATGCCCTTCGGCACCACCTAATTGTTATTTCGATACGGCACAGCGGCATTGTACCTGCTGAATTTATGCCCTTCTAAAGTATACGTCTAATTTAATTACAATGGATAATATAAGGAACCGTGTTGGCACAGTTAAAGGCTCATTCATATAATTGTAAATAACGTTGACCTTTATCGTACTATATATTTTTTCTCTTTTTTATTTTTATGGATTCCCTGAATAAGAATTAATAGCGAAGTATATAATTTTTTATTAGCTTTTAGAAAATGTATGACATATTTGAATTCTATATTATTATGACTTATTTCTAGTACATTTTTACTGCAAGCATCGCCCAACAAAGATCTCATATTATTACTTATTATTTTATTACTACTATAGAAAGATGGTACTCGTCTTAGATGCATAGAATTAAAAGACATTCTTTTTTTGCAGTAATGTACCAAAAGCGGCTAAAGAAGGAAAGAAAACAGCGGCAGCAAATTCAAGAGCAGCTGGAAATGGAACTAAAAAGAAAACAGAAGATCGAGGATGCGCTCAAACAGTCCGGGGCGCCTGCTGAGATCCTCAGAATCGTCACTGGTGAGCGCACTTTGAAAATAGCTTTATTAATATACTTATTATTACTAACAACAGATAATGTAGCAACAATGTTGCTTCCAAGATCAATTTTACCAAGCAAAGTTCAAACTCATTCAAGCGCCTTCAACATGTCAAAATTGTCAATACTATCACTCACAGGTTGTTCAACAAGTTCCAGAAACTACGTTTATGTGCCCCTGACATGTTAACTTGCCGTCTGTCAAACTATCTGTGTATTAGCTCCATCTTCACTTGCACGCTTTCATATGTTAGGCGATTCGTATCTACAAATTTCAACTTTAGTTCTGAAGTAATACGATCCGTTTTTGATGGCTGATGAGGGTGATATGTAACTTTGAACGTAGTTAAGTTGGTATGGAGTGCGTGACGTAAGAAGGGTGGGTAAACGCTGGTGAAGGCTTGTACTAATCTCCGTGTCAGGAAATCGTTTCGCAGACCATTTGAAACGAGGGTTCGGGTACTGTACTAACACGCATTCGAGTTCAATTTCTTGCATAATCCTTGTTCGCTAGCGTTTATCGGTTCCTTGATTGACAATACTGTTATTAGGCTCAGTGAATTGTTTGTACGTATATCTACAATTGATTTAATATATCGTTTTACTATTATAACCGCTCGTCTTAAGTTGTTTGCAAATAGTAACCCAGGAATCTTTGACTGGTTCTGAATATCTTCTGAGGTCCTTATTAATGTAATTCTTCAACAGAGAACCTAACACCAGCGGCACAAGAGACTCCTCGCTCGGAACGCGAAAATGGCTCCGAAAGCAAACCGCCTAGCGCCGAGCCCCCAGCAGCCTCCCCCCCCTTCCAGAGGGAACCACCTCGCACGCCGGACAAGCCGCAGTGGAACTACCCGCCGCCGCCAGTCGACATCATGAGTGGAGGTGCCGCCTTCTGGCAAAACTATTCTGGTGAGTCCCTTCCTCATAGTAGACTACTAGGGTTAAACTTAGACATATACGAGTAGTTGAACACCAAAAATCTTTGATTTAAAGTAATAAATTAATCCATGAGATACCGGCGCACCAATTCAAGCTACTTGTAATATGAATAGTGGGTAACTGATCGACACACTTAAATACGTGTATATACATCACATAAACTATTGCACCTAGCGGGATTCAAACTTGCTGTTTTTGAATGAATGGACTGGATTAAGAGAAATTCACCATACAAAACAAGAAAAACAAAATTAATTGAATATATCGCTGACAACTCTATATGTATAAATATAGAGACTATTCATCAATATTTCACTAAAACACAATTTAACATCTAATAGGTTATCAACATGAATTTGCAACCATTTACTTCCACTGAATGATTAATTGTCATAATCTAATTTGCATGCAAAACGACCATAAATCATTAATGTTTAATCAAATAAATTACTCAATAATAAACATGAGGCTCGGTGTAATTACAAGATTAAAACCCACTAAAATCTCATTCACCAATCAAAACAGGCAACATTCAATAAATTTACAATATTGGTTTTGCGATACTCGGACCTTAAAGGGAAAATGTATGGTTTTCAACAAAGGGATCTGAGGAAGTACAGAAAAATGCCATCATATGAAATTTATACTCATCATATTGCATACCACATGCGTATCGAGAATTTGAAGCATTTCAAAACACGAAATGAACAAAACAGAGTTTACCGTTTTGTATACCATTGGGGAGGTTGGGATTAAAAAATTGGGCTATTGATTCGGACAATGCATTTTTGTCTGTTATTGCACGAGTCGGGAGAACGACTCCCTCGGTTGGTATTTTGATTATATTTGACTCTTCAGATATTGAATATGATTTCTAGGCTTCGGCTGCGGCTAAACCACAGGTATGCATTGTATAGATTTCCGACAAAGTTAGAAAAAAAACATATATGCGCTGGCGGGTACGGCGTAGTTTTTCAATTCAAGCCCGCCTCGTGGCAAGCCCAGAAATTTCATTAACGCGCTAGCTACACGCTCCATACTGATGTACAAGATAGATCGTGAATACGATTCATTGGTACACTTAATAAATAAAATGTGAGCTATGTATATTTATGGTTATTACTTTTTTTTTGACTCTGCTGCTACCTTTATTCTGAAATCCAAAAAAATGATCCTACAAAATCTCAATTTACTCGAAAGGGTTGAAAAGTAAAACATTGATACCGATTTAATCATTTCCTGTATTTTGCCGACGAGTGGCTTTTACCGACGGACTGCTTTTCAAGTAGAAATTGCAACTAATTTAAGTGTTACCTTGCCCCAAGTATCTAAACGCACGCGAGCACGCAAGTACGAATACTTCGAGATGGGAAATGCATTTGGTGCTTTATTTCCAGCCGTGACCGTATGAATAATACCTACTGAACGAAGCATTGCAGTTATAATTATCTTTTGGTGCAGTTATCATTCATATTTAAATAAATAGAATAGGAACTTCACCGCTCGTATTTGAAAAAGTATAAGAAAAGATGAAACAAAAACAGAATAACACAAGAGGGTTGTAAACATAAAAAGGTTGATAACAGAAAAACAAAAATTAAAACTTGGGGCCTTTCATCAACTTTCCTCGGTGCCGTCGGTAAAAGAAAAAAACATATTTTATTATTCGTAAATTAGAAAACTTTTTCTGCGTGTTTCTTAAAAAAATTGGATAGGACCAAAAGAGAGTAAATGACTTAATTATTTGAATGGAAGAAGTCAAATAAAATCAATAAAGTTACAGAGCAAACGAATTTGAAACATTTCATTAAAATCAAGCTCGACACAAACTTTAAAGATAAATAGATTTTTATTACAATCAAAAAATCCAAGTACCACTTTTAAGATACTGAACGCTAAGATGGATAAACCCGATGTTACATAAGTAATATAAAGTTGAAAAATTAATAAAGAGGAAACTTCAGCCAGCTACTTTTTAGGTGAGCTTGTAAAATGAATGGAAATAAAATTGTACCGCACAGGTGCGCTCGAAACCTTTGACGATATTAACTTTTTGTTTATGCTGAGGTAATACAACGGCACCATTATCCTTAGTCTTTTCTCAACACTGGTTACCTTCATTGATTTAAATTAAATAATCAATTAAACCTTTTTCAAAGCAGGTAAAACGCTCGATCGTTATAGCCGAGCTGTGTCATAGTCACGGAGGGATTGAATCTTTAAAAAAATGTAAAAAGAGTTTCTTTAATAGAAAATCAATCCAATCTATAGAATTCGACATGGTCCAAAAGAGTCACAACAGTAGCACCTTACTTTGAAGCGTAAATGTCCGCTTGTTCCGATTCTTTTGTGACCAGTTGAAGGACCTTATCCCCTACCAGGTACCTCGATCCCTTCACACAGTGTCGTTCGTAACTCACCCTTTGTCGACAACCTTCTCAAATTCCCATTCGAAGAATTAATCATCCGAGTTTTTCTGTACATTTTTTACAGCAGTAATTAATTTCGCGTTAACAACCTAGGTGTCGATTGCTTTAAAAATCGTTAAAAATAATGAGCAGACACCAGACATTCTATTGCTTTTTCAAAGATATTGGGTGTCAAAAAAATTCAAAGATTCTCTATTAAAACTTTAAGATTTACCAAGTGACATAACAGCATCTAATAAAGACAGTTTTTGCTAGGCTATCAAAACAAATTTATTTTGATCATCATTACACGAGAGTTCTAAAACCGATCTTGTCAAATTATAATTTTGCATACTTCCGACTTTTTGCCATCAAGTATATTGAAACCAAATAACGATATTTCCTTTCAAATTTATTAGATCGATCACTTACAAATAAGCTTAGTTGATAAATTGGAGACAATTTTTTGCTGGTGCATAATCAAGTTGGCACTGATTTGCCAAGTGAAACTGTTCTAGACAGTATTATTGCTGTAATCATCACACGACACAAAAAACTTCTTACTGTCGCTACTAGCGGATTCGATTTACGTTTGTTTCTTTTAAAATAAATCGATTCACGTTCACAATGTAGCGTCCCTTTTTTGTCATTCCATGACCATTCGATCAAAACGAACTGGAAATAGTTCTTGTGAATGTTTTTATGTAATTACAACGCCTGCGTGAAAGTTAATTCTATTTATTGTTGAGTGATGCAAACAACAAGGTCACGCGACAGAGAACTCTCGTTAAATGCCCACTTAATATAAATGTTGAATTTGAAAAAATAAAAGATGTAATTTATCCAGCACAGCAATAAACCATTATAGTTATTTCAAAGAACAAGTAGATTATAGCTCTCAAAGGAACCGGCAATTCTGTTTTAGGAGAGGCAAATGCAAAAATATTACGTATTCAAACAGACCTAATGGGACATTTAGGGGTGGCAGCGAAGTGAAACGGCAAAGGCCGAAGCTTTTAAGTGTATAATATTTAATTGTGACGCCCTAGGCGTATAATCTCGCCCGGGATAATAGGTTTCTGTTTCGGCACAACCCTCAATGGGCGACACTTGCGAGTGTGATGCCCTGCAGCGAGCTTCCACTGAAACAAATCGGATTATAATTGAGTATTTTTAAGATACGACTGTTTTTAAACCGTAATCGTCTTATGTTTTTGTTTATTTAAACGATCTGAAATTGTATTTTTTATGTAAATAATATATAAATAAATAATATCCGACTACATCACATACATTGAACTGACTCCGAGCTAAGTAGCTTAAGCACTTGTGTTACGGATATCAGAATCAACAGTGGTCTTACAAATATAAACTTAAATATTAGATATTAACACCCAGACACAGAACAAACACAAGTGTTCATCACACAAATGTTTGTCCTGGGTGGTGATCGAACCCACAACTCCTGGCGCATGGGGCAGGGTCACTACCGAATGAGCATCATGTGTCGCTATGATTCGCTTATATCTATCTTGTAACATGTTAAGGTGTATTGTAAATTCAAGGTTATGTATTAATACATTCCTGACATAAAAGTCTAAGAAAAAAATTAAATAAGATCTTAATTATCAGATGACATGTAATTTATGAATTGGCATAATGAAAGTATACACACAAGATATAAAAAATGTCTAACATTATTTTATTTTCGTAGCACAAGCCCAAACACTAAGCTGCGATTTCATTATAATCATTCGGATCTATAGTAGTGTTTCAAGGACTATCAAAAAGGGACAAATTAGATGCTGTAAATCTAGACACTCAAAGCATAAATTGTAAACGAATGTCGGGATGAGAAATTGAATTCCCCGTTGAGAAAATGTTCCATCAAAGTAAGCAAAAAACGCGATTCCGTTTATACCTTTTATATCTCGTAAATTGCAGGAGGCGGCAAGCGTTGCATGAAATTGAATAAGCATATTTCGTAAAACGTCGACGTTTTGGGAGACAATTGCCTTACCTCACCTACTCCTGCCCCTTCACGAACTTTGTCAATTTTCTTAAAATCTTATTAGAGGATCTCTTTGCTCGGAACGTGTTTTGTGTTCATATTGTTATGTTTATTTGTTTCATTGCCGTCTTCACTCTAGGACAGGGTTCTCAACATTTTTAATACACGAATCGTTTGCAATATTTGAAATTTCCACACCAAACTACATGACGTTACCTACTTATATGTTTGCTAGGCCTAAAAGGGTGTCATGATGTTTCTATTTATTTATTTAAGACCCGCTATATATACTTATGAATGCAATAAATTACTTTGATTCTGATTTTTACTCTACATTTTGGAGACAAACTACTTCATAAAAACATTTCTTACCACAAAAGTAAAATGATTAAAGAGGAACTTCAACGATCTTGTTACGGCCACGCTATAGATTTAGGGGTTAATAAACCCTGCTTTAGAATCTCAACGCGACGTTTAGGTACTAAATATTCCTCGTGTTTGGGTATAAATATAACTTTTAATTTATCTAGTAAGGTAGGAAAGCCATATCCAAAATTTAATAACATAATTTTAATTACACTGAGACAATGATGGGACTAGCGAACGACCCTCCTGTCGCAATTTAATAAACTCACACGTACTCGTATATTGCCACTGGTACGTTTTTACCAAAAGGGAATATCGAGTATTAAATTAGAAAGTGCCATACGGATGTGGAGTCCGTTTGATGTGCGTCGCCTGCGAAACATTAATGACATTTTCCGGAGCGACACACTTGTACTTTGCCGTTGAAAATGTATGGAACTCAATTTAACCAATTATTGCGTACAAGTTATTTCGTACGCAGTTCGGAATACAATGCTTTGAGTTTATTAGGGAGTATAAGGAATCCAAGTTATTTGTGAGGAAGGAACATCGAATAATAATGGTAACAAATAGAATAATAGGAGATCAGATACACTTTGAAAACATAAAGATATTTCTGCATATAATTTGTTTGAAAATGTTAACTTTTGACTTAATTTCTCAATCTCCTTGAAAATAATAGGTGATACAAAACTCTTGCGAATTACTTTTTATTTATTTAATTACGTTTTAGTATAAGTGTACCTATAGGTATATAAGTGTCAGTTATACCGGGCGAAGTCAGTCTCTGGTCACACACACCGATACCCTCGGGTGATGGCCGCCTTCCCCCACGCGATCTTAAATGTTTATGTTAGTATAAGCGTATGATCAAATATAAAGAACGATTTCGTTTGTCAACAGAATCGCTGGCCCAGGAGTTGGAAATGGAACGCAAGTCCCGGCAGCAGGCGATGGAACGCGATGTGAAGAGCCCCCTGTCGGACCGCGCCGGGTACTACAAGAACTCGGTGTTGTTCAGCTCAGCCACTTAGCTACCAAACACCGGGGCCCCCGAATACCCCGACAAAGAGTTCGACAAAGAAGCAGACGAAACAAGGAAACCCATCATCAGTGTCAAACCTGAGTTTAGGGAGAAATAACTTCCAAAGACATTGGACACTCGGGAGATTCGATCCCAAACAAAATCGATAACGTTCATCTGGTAGTGTTTAAGGTTTTTTCGCGATACCGATCTCGATGAAGTAGCCTCTTTTGATGGAGATTCAAATTGTAAATATTGTTATTGAACTCTGCGTAAGATCGTAGATTTCGTGGCGACGAGTGGAGTCGCGTGGACTCTTCTTCCATAGTGAAATTTGTAAATATTTCATTAAATTCTTAGACTTAAGCTACGGTTTTATCGACGATTTATGTAATTTGTACGTCAATATTTTAATCCTTTAGTACCTTTAAACTTATCATTAAATGCCATATTTATGTATTAAGTATCCATTATTCATATTTTGTAAATGTTTAAAAGTAATAAATTAGCATTTCTTTTACTTGATACATAATTTGTACCTACATACATATCATAAGGTTCATTTTTACTGATTTGAGAAAATAATGGTTGGAATTGATCTAAGACTGTTTTTTTGAGATTTTTTCCAAAGCGAAATGGGTATTGATTGGTTAATTTTTTAGTTACTAGTCTCGACATTTTCTACAAATTGATAAGTATTAAGTTCCTATAAAACACATTTTGTTTAAAGTATGAAGGACCATATCGTCAGTAAAACTGCATTAATTTGTAGGTACACATTTTAATTGTTAATAGTAATGTATATATAAAAGTTACGTTCAATAGTAAATACAGTGACCTTTACTGTCGTGTAATTTATTCAATTTTAGTGCAATGATTAGATATAACTGAACCTAGTGTATCTCTTAAACCATAAAATGTACGATAATTAAGTTAGTAAAGTTAAAAATACATTTTTACAATTCTTAATTGACTGAACAACAGTTTCGCGTACAATATCACCTATGTTTCCTTCATCTCTCATGACGTAGATGCTGTATAAATAACTGTAACGCTGTATCTCATATCCACGCAGAGTCGATGTATATTAGTAGTGTTCTAACTTAAGAGCCGTAGTTTTAACATTATACATAATAAAATAAAGTATAAAATAGTGTTATTTATATTGATGCTTAGTTTTCGGGATGACTTTAAATGTCTAAAATAGTTAATTTAAGATTTAGAGATTGTATTGGGCGTAATATTGGCGCTTGGCTATTACATTAAATAAATTTAAGTAAGGAATGATAGCACAGTACAAATGCGAAACGTTTGTCGAGATGAAATCACCTTCCCTTTTGTCGTACTGTGGCACAAATGAATTGACGGAAGTTTTTTATTGTGGAGCAAAGAAATCGAAGACACGAATAGTCAAGTGCCGATTCGAGAGCGCTTGATACAACATTGCATATTATCTGTAACGGATGATGCATCGTAATGAATAAAACTTAGTTGTTACTATAAATGTTTAGCTGACGTGTGATTGTGTAAAGAGCGTGAATGTGGTACTTTTGTATCGGTTACTTTGATTTTTCCACAGAAACTGATTGTGACAATACTGTTTTATTAGGGAAGTGTAAAGTTGGTCCATCTACATATATACATATACGCGGTATTGTCTTTAGTATGTAGATTTTTTGTCAGTAAGCCGAGGCTTCTTGTTGTACCTATAATTTTACATCTCAGTTATAGTATACAAACTTGAAAGCGAGTATTATTATTTATTATTTCTATCATAATTATTATTAATTTACTTAAAATTGTGTGTGTGCCTTGTATCGTAGAGGAAAATATCAAGATTAAAAGTGAAAATTATCTTCCTGTGTTTTGCTATTTACCTACCACCTACCTAAAACCCCTAATTTACCAACTACTGATGATGAAAAAATATAACAAATGCTAATAAAATACATAGCTAATATTAAATATTTTAAAAAACGTTGTAACGAGTTTGAGGCCATTTTAAATTCAACAACTAAATGTTTTTAAGGTATAAATAAATATGCAAATGAGCTGAACTTATACTGATCGGTGGATATCAAATAAGATATCTCTAATACAAAATTTCAAGCTACTCACTAACTAGTAAGTACATCAGTTACAAACCATTCTTGAAAAATTATTTAATGTAGGTAATCAAATCATTCCGACTCTGAATTCAACTCTAAGTAGATAAGTGAGAAAGCGCCCACTTACAAATGTCGGCATCTTAATTAAGAAGTTGCACAATGTCATAAAAAGGCGAGCAAACTAGTTATTTTTAAATAGGATATCATCCACGGTCGCAACGACTATTTACATTAAATCTGTCGCGTGCGGTTTTTGAGTTCTTCTCCAAAGACCGCCAATAACATTTTTTACAACCGCAAAAATTCTGTCCATAATAGAATGGCGTAAATTAGAATCATTACTTCCGGAACGTGACGACGGGCGATCTCCAACCAATAAAAACTACAATACCATAAAGCAGAAAAGTCATAAGAACTCCCCGATTTTATATCGCGCCCGATCGCCGTTTTAAATCCTGTGGAATCGGAAAACTTCATATTTATTGCTAATAGATTTTCGAGCGGGTTGGGGATGCAATTTTATTTTGTCCATATGAATGATTTTTATATTTGCCCGTAGGGCGGGCGGTGACGCGCCGGCCGCCCTTCGTGATTGCGGCCAGATGACCCGCTGGCGAGCTGGAAATACGCCCCTGATGGATTCTTTGCTTCGTTTAAGTTACACATGACGTTTGGGTGGACGTCCGAATTGAAATCTAATCGCCGATATGTACGAACACATCGGGCGTGTCACTTAAGTGAGAACCAAAAACAAGAGTGGAGGCTAAGTTTGCGATATTTAAAAATTTCTTGAACAATCTTGATCTAGTAGGGATGTTTATCCATTAGTGAATAGATTTTCAGTCCCATGCCTACTCAGTGATGGGAACAAGACTACCTATAAATATCTTACGTAGTACGAGCAAACAATAATTGTCTTTCATCAAACATACATGCTTTTTTTTTCTTTCTTTCTTTCCAATATAATATATTAAGACATGTCTTCAATAGGATATAGTAATAATTACAACAAGTAACTAGATATTTATCTATTTACAAGCAATCACACGTCGACGTCTACAGCAAACCTTACCGTAAATTCTTGTCAATGTGAGTTGTTAACTCGGCCACTTTTTATCAGACTTTCCGAATTGAAACAAATGGTCGAAAATAACCGTCGCCAACACAAGAAATACACTTCATGACCACGATTACTGTATCGGAAGCACTTTAAAAAGTAATCACTATTATAGTTTCAGTTTGTTACTGACACAGTCAGTTTCACCAATCAGCGTAGCTTTCTAAAAACGAAATTTCCTCGACTATTCAAAGTTAATCATTTTAGTTTTGAATGACTAGCTTTATACAATTCTATTGTGGATAAAAAGTGAGAACGGCTTCTTTTGTATGTATAATTCAAATGTGAAAATCGACTTGGATTTGATATTTGGTCACAAGACGATCTGATTCATTAATTCCATATGAATGGGTTTATACCTAATATACGAACCACCAATTTTAAATAGAAATTCCCACATTTTCCTTTTTGAGACAAGTCGCAAATACGTGAAGTGTCGACTCGAATTCGATCATTTCTTTTTTTATTTTTGAGGTAACTTAGCATTTAAATCCGTGGATTGTTAAAAAAGCTACTAAACCTAATTAGATGTAACTTTTGATGTAAGTAGGTACTATCACCATAATGGTGTCTATCCTTTTGGATACACGACATAGTACCTACATGGTGAGTCGCAATGAATGCAGACAAAAGTCTGCTTTCTTTCTGCGACGTCACAAACTCCTAAAATACAACTTTCACTCTGCCTACCCCTTCGGGGATTATGGGCTTGATGTTATTTTGTAGTATGTATGCATATGTATGTATCTACAACTTTAACTTTTTTTAGGAAATGGAAAATCCGACCCATTGTTTAGTCTTTGTATGTACATCCAACGACTGTCCTGTTAGTTGGTATTTGAGTTAGGCTTAAAACTGTAATATATTGCTGTACAAATAAACATCTATAGTCCGTGCGTTTTAGAATGGTGCAAATGGAATTTTTAATCCACTACAATATGTTTACCATCAAATAAATTAAAATAAAATACAATAAAAGTGAAATAATGCAATATTTTATGATGTATGCTAAGACAGATTGTCGGTATTAAAAAAAATTATTTAGGTGTATACGTAATTTGGTTGTAAAATAGATAGTCCTAACTAAAACGATGAACGTTTTTAAAATGTATTTCTGTCGTCTTTCGACGTATTCTCGTGGGCGATTAACAAACACCATTGCTTGATTTTCTAAACAGTATTTCTAGTTCGCTTAGGCAGGTTAATAAATTACTATCAACTGAGCTAAACCAAAACTTATTAAAAAAATCACCAAAATTAAAAAAAAAAAAATTTGTTGCATATTAATTTGACTGGTACGTTGATCGAATGGTCAGAGACCCTAGCCACGAAACCGTGGGTCGCGGGTTCGAATCCCGCTAGGGGCAAATGTTTCGTGTAATGAACATGGACAATTGTACTTGAGTCATGGATGTTTATAAACGTATTTAAGTATGTCTATCCGTTCACCCAGTATCCATAGCACAAGGACAAGCTTAGTTTAGGACTAGGGAGTTGGTGTCAGGCTGGAGAATTTATTTATTTAAAAATAATACCCGAATTTGTGTTCTTAGAATCGTTATCGATACAATCCGATTGGACTTTCGCTAGTTTTCCCTAGTTATGTCATATTGACAACTGTCATAGGCACCATGCTAAAACGCACGGAGTATAGGTAATCGCTACTATATACGGTTTCGGAGTATACAAAGATTTATTATTTCAGAAAACAAAAAAATATTAGAAGAGCCAGATATAAAATGCATTAGGCTCTAGGGTAATACTAAACCATTAATGGTATAGCATTTAGGACTAAATTTTCTTGCTTCTTCTGCCATACTGAACGTTAGAGACTCGTGAGTATATTGACATATTATGTGTGTACATTGCTTTTTAACGCTTGTATAAAAGACAAACCCACTCCCTATATGCAATTGCCAATATTATATTCTTCTGACATTTCAAGGATTCTATTACAACATTATAATATTTGCTTTTGGATAAAAAAATATGTGCATAATGTAATTACTCTTTGTACAAATAATGACACTAGCGCCATCTAACGTTGATCTCTGATTAATAAATAAGCTCGAAAAGTTTTTAAGTATTTATAGGTAGTTGGTCAGGTTAGGTACTTTGTTCTTTAGCAATAATACCTATCGCTTATATTGTGAAACGTGATATCTTACACTATACACAAAATATAAATATACAAATATATTCGATCAATTTGTACTTACTGAGAAACGCAGTAAAGTATACTCGTATGTACCTAACTATATTTTTTATTTAAAAAATAATAGGTATATGGTTTAAAATGCAATGCAACAGTACTAAATATTAAATACCTCAAAATGTATAAGAAATTAAATTGACAAAAAGCAAAAAGACATTCCGATACCGGGAATCGAACCCGAGCCTCCTGGGTGAGAGCCAGGTATCCTAGCCACTAGACCATATCGGATAGTGATTATACGTTTGAAATTACAAATGAAATATTTGGTAGTTACAGTAAGTAAACTAATTTTATTTTATTATTGCCGAAAGAAATTCATAAATAAATCATTTTTATCTTGCTAGTGCGTTGGCAACAGATGGTTTAGTTATAAAAATACATTGTTGTCGCTTACCTTGTCTGCTTTCGTCCACACCGCAAGACAGTATTCTCTTTGTACTTATTTTTTTTAATGGAACAAATTACTTATGTATATTTTGGTAGACAACGACTGTGAGTACTGATTTTGTGTTTTTTTTTATTTAGATAAAAGTACGTATACCCTCTTAAAAGTAAATATGAATACAGGAAAATGAGTATTATTAGAACAACAGCGAATAAGCGGTCTGTGGGATGAGAATCACAGCAGCAAGCGGTAAAAAGTTTGTCAATGAATTACTACCTCGCATCGCATTATTTTACGTGACCATTGACCAGAAAATTATCAATGAACTAAAAGGTCAACTGCTACTAAATAATCACCGCCGCATAGACAACTGCAAAAAGTTTCTTGGGTAAAAAACTGAAAAAGCATTGAGCACGTAGGTATTTTTTGTACCTATTACCAAATACTCGAAAATTTACCAAGAACCAACATTCAAAATATTGAAATGGGGCACTTTAACCCTACAAGTCACGCAACGCAACGGGAAAACACGTAGGCTTAATTTTTTTTAGCAATCGGTGAAATATTTTTTTTTGTCAACTAGCCTATGCTAATGGCAATAGGCTAAATGACTTTTAAAAAAACTACCATTATTGAGATTATAGAAAAATATTGCTTACATATTTTTTCTTTTGTTCAGCAAACCAAAAATTATGAAGATACAGCGCGTTAAAGTGCCGCGTGACGTCACTCAGTCTGTAAAATTTTACCGACCAAGTGACGACCAGCGCCCTATTTCAGAACTTTGAAGCGTTTGTCGTTCTTCGAGTAATAGATATAGCTAAAAATACGTATTCAGTATATTTTGATAATCTAACTTACGGACCAAAAAAATATTGGAGTCCACTATCCTATTTACTAGTAGTGTCGGCCTTTACGACGGTTGGGCATGGTTGCCTTTAAATATGACGATTACTAATTGAAACCCAACATAGAAGCCCATCCTGCAAAAGTGACGAAGACACCGCCAAGTAAGCATTGTAGCACATATTAATTTATGCTCTAGTTCGAGCGTACGTATACCAAGTGCGAGTTAATATTGCTCGCATAAATATTGTCGCGACAGCTCCGTGCCTCCCGTAGTCTCTATTGAAGTATGGCGCGGCTACAGGCTGATGCCATACTTTACCTCCTGTTAGTCCTGTTAAAGCCGTTATTAGTTTTCGTTTTTCATTAGTTTTGATTAGCGGTTGAGGTAGGAATACGTTAGTTATTTCGCGAAGAGTCCCGTAGTGGGGAGCCCGGAATCTGCGCCACGCCCGAAGAATGACCACCGTGAGGTTTAGTCGGTAGTGGAGTGTTTTTTTGCCAGACAGCTCTGTGCCCGACATACCCTTGTAGGACGAACCTAGGTTTACTTGGACGGTGGGTAAATGCATTCCTCATGTTAAAAAATAAAAAGGAATACGTTAGTTCTTACTGAAACTGGGGCGGGTTAATTAAAAAAACACATTGTGTATGCATGGTTGTTTTGCTTTTGGGTATTTTTTAATCCTGGGTTGTTGCTGAACAATCATCTCAGACTCATCATAATATTAGGTATGATGAGTCACATTGTGTATATACACTAATATACTAATTATATTGCATATGAATCACATTACTGGGATATTTATGCCAATAATTCGTTGTATATATCTATATTGTTTAGTGTTATCCGTTGAATCTATGGAGACTATTCTTCTTGTACCAAAAAATCCAGCAAGATCAATTCACGCAACAATTATCACGCTATAAAAATCAAAAAATTAAGTACTTTAACTACTTTATATAGAAAATAATAAAACGGCACGGTATAAGAATTACCACAGTTTCTACAATAAACTACGTTGCCTAACAGACACAACGAATTAATGTAAGTTAGCCTCCACTGTTTTTTAAATTAAATAAAACTATACGAACAAATGACGTCACTGTACCGTACGCAATAAACCATCGGCTCAGGTCCCGGCGCCCCCTGTGCAGGCATACGCAAACTCGCACGCACCTGCGGGGCGCGCGTAATTTTCGCTCTCGCGACACGGATTAGTTTTTCCTTACGATAATTAAATAACTTTGAGCTATGTTGTCGCGTGATGTATGGCCGTGTTTATTGTCTGTTCGGCTTTGTTTTATTGCCGACGGGCGCGTATGAGCGACCGAATGAGCGGTGCTCGCTCCCGGCCGTGCGGGGTCTTCGTACGCGCAGGTGTCTTCTACTAGAATGCACATACAATAAGTAGATTGTACTTAAAAAAATTACATTGAATAAAATAATTTCGCTGTATTAAGATGCGATGGCGATTTTCTTCGTTTTTTATTAGGTGACGTGGAGGGCCAGTAAAATGTCACCAAGAATTCTTACCTATTTAATGTTTTAGTTTTATCTGAATCAAATTTATATATGAAAATGGTCTGTTACGTGTATGATAGGCTTGCAGACGTTTCAGACACAAAATTTTCGGACATTATCCGAATCAACATTTTTGAATGGCTGTGTGATAGTGCATCAGTTGAGAACAGCTGAATTGCTTTGCCGTTCTAAATACATACTAAACCAATTTGATGATTTTTATGATGTTGTTTCCATTAAATTTCATACATATCATCACGCCCGTGATCCCAAAGGGGGTAGGCAGAATCAAAGGGTACTTTAACAAATTAAAACTGGGCTGGGTTAGATGGAAAGCTGTGAAAAAGTAGTGACAAGTGGCTAGCTCGTCGCCTATACAATCACATACCTAAAACCCGATATCCCATTAGTTGCCTTTTACGACATACCAGGCAGGAAATACAGTTTGCACATTTATTTTAAGTCCCAGACCAGACCAATGAGGCATAGGCATACATTGATCTGACTCCGAGATAAGTAGCTTAAGCACTTGTGTTACGGACATCAGAAACAACAGTGGTATTACAAATATATACTTAAATATTGGATATTAACACCCAGACACAGAACAAACACAAGTATTTATCATACAAATATTTGTTCTGGGTAGGGATCAAACCCACAACTCTTGGCGCATGGAGCAGGGTCACTACCGAATGCGCCATCGAGCTTGTCAAATTGACAGCTTAGTTCGATTTGATCATATGAGTTACATGAAGTTCCACAGTTTGAGACGAGACTACTGTTGTCAATTTTATAATTTTATTAAAAAAAAAAATAAGAAAGTATCCAACCTTGCGAAGTGATTTCGTTATTAAACTGACACATCATAGGTCGTGTCATGTCGGGTCGTGTTATGATTCTCAAAATAAAAAAAATGAAATTTATATCTTTGTATGTAACAGTAGTAAATTTAAAAAATTACAGCATTTCGTAATGTAACGTACCAACTTATTAACTCGTTACTATCGTTCTTATTGATTTACCTTTTGTTAAGTTTTTTAACCACATTCTATAATTTACGTTTATATATTAATTTACAGCAATAGGTGCTGAACTTATAAAATATCATATATACACAACAATGTAGCCCGCTTGGATGCCATTTGAAAAACGACATTGCAAAAGATATTTAACGAGCAATAAATTAAAATACCATTTATTATCATGCCAATTACATACTTGACCATAAAGTAGGTAGACAAGGTCAAATACTTTGAATGTCAACTATTCTTAGTCTGGAAATTTAATCCCCAATCGCAGCTTAAAGACTTAATAAGAATAAATTGAGTACCTACTAAAAGGTCTTATAATTTTAAAGCCTTCAACTGTCTAATTGTAATTGCTAAATTCTTTTGCTAATTAAAAGCATTTAATGAATGGAGACGTTTCTTGGCTCGTAAATGTTTTCATCGATCGACCCACAGAAGAAGAAGACCTTCAGAAGATTAGTTCATAGCCTTTAAATGTTATTTAAAGTATTCTTTCTCCATTTTCGTAATGGCTAAGTAATTGTCATGTTGTTTCATGATAATTCAACATTTTACTCTGTGGTTTAATAACGTCGATTGCGGTGACATATTTATGTTAATTATATTAAGGATTTGTATTCAATTTGGAATAAAGGTGCCTTTATTCCTTTTGGTTTCCAGTACATTTTGTTTAAGCTATTTTTCATCATCATAACATTACGCGTACCTATGTCCATAATTGGCAGGCCAAAGTCTATGGAGCAGAAATCTCTTTTAACACCTTTACCCATTAAACAAGCTCAAAAAAATTGAGCTGGGTAGATGAAAATTGATGATTACAACACACTACACAATCACAAGCCCAATACACCATTAGACGTCTTTTACGACATGCTAGACGAGAAACAGAGTTGGTACTCCACTTCGTAGTTCACATGGGACTAGTGTTCTCATGATTTACATACATAACATCACGCCCATAATCCCCGAACGGGTAGGCAATCAAAGAAGCAGCACGCCTCTTTAATCACATTCAGCCAAAAATAAAACTGGGCTGGGTTAGATGGAAAATTGTGAAAAAGTAGTGACAAGTGGCTAGCTCGTCGTATACACAATCACATACCCAAAACCCGATATACCATTAGTACACCTACGTACCTTTTACGATATGCTAGGCAAAAACCACAGTTGGCACATTCTTTTCAAGTCCCAGTCTAACATAGAACAATGCTGGGTTAGATGGAAAATTGTAAAAAGTTGTTTCTTCAAGTGGTTTCTCAGGATTTAATAATTGTATTTGAATTCATCATAATCATTTGATGCGCCATTTAACAAAAACGTCACGACGACGACAGGACACGTAAATTATTCCTCTACCCACAAAAGGTAAGTCTCCAGTTTGCGAGTAGCCAGATTCAAAGTTCCCCTCCAACACCTCTTTCGTTTCCCAAATCTTTATTCATTTCTATTAAACGGAACATAAAGTAGATTGTGAAACAATTGCGGCCCACAATGGCTACACTCAGTTACGAAAACATCTTAACCCTTCTTACTGGAGGGTTGTCAGGGCAATTTGCATTGCATTTGAATTCAAAATAGTTACTTATTTCAATTTCGTTCCAACGTTAATGGTTTATTGAGTCCTTGCTTGCACTTATTGAGCAAGTTGTTTTAGTCTCGGGGATTGAGTCTTCGCCATGGAATTGCTGGATGGTCATTAAAGTACTATCCTTTTATATTTAAGACATTATATATTTTAAAAGTTTAAATAATACTAGGTACCTATTTATTATTACAACTATGGTCTTATATAAAAATAAAAACTACTTCTTCGCAATTTTCCATCTAGCCCAGCCCAGTTTTATTCTTGCCTGAATGTGGTTAAAGGGCCCTGCTGCCCCTTTGACTCTGCCTACCCCTTCGGGGATTATGGGCGTGATGTCATGTATGTATGTATGGTCTTATATTACTTCATCACATTTTCACAGATTTTCGGTAATCGTTTGTTATAGGACATTACTGCCAATACAGATAAATAAACGTTATGATAACTGGATAAAACAATGAATTGATAACCAGGCTCGTAAAACCCTAACTGACAACTGTAAGGGAATTAAGAAAGGCGCAAGTTCTTTTAGCTATTGAGGGTTCTGAGCACATAAAATTCATATTTTATCGATAATAATATAGTCGGAGGTCCGATAGAGTTCTTTGGTCTAGGCCTAAAGGGGGCCTCTAAATAGCTGGGCTCGGAGCACGTAGATAGACTGCCCAGTGGGAATGGTAAATGAGAGGGCAGTATTTCCAGCCATCCCACGGCACTCCTGCTCCTTCATATCGCTCGAGCATCTCAGTCTCACTTTTTATAAGTAACGTATCCCCTAAACCTTGTAAGCTCACTAAATTCTTAAGTCCCGGAGTGATCAACATTACGACTTATCAGGAACTTATTTTTATAGAACAAAGTAAAATTACAAGAAAAAGATATTGTAAACTATTTTCAAAATAAATAAGTTTAGATCGAATCGATGATAAGATGTCCGTGGCAGAATATTTCATGGACAACTCTTTAGTATAAGTGCAACATTTTTGTTAACTTCTTCATATGAATCCTCTTCTTCTCAGGCTTCAACTCTTGTGAGTCAGCTCTTAGACACTTCCAAGACGAGAAGATAGAATAACATATTAGCTAATAAATAGTAGGTATTTAAAGATCAGGAAATAAGCAATAGAAATAAGGGTCTTGCCTAATAAATTATTGAAAAAACGTAAACAGTTTGCAATCACCAAATCACGTAAATAATAATTTACTGCTTTTGTTCACAAGGGGTCATCACCTATTGTCTACTATACATGTCTTGAGAAGAAAACAGACGATTGTTAGTTTTTTACTACTTGATCTGAAGCTGACTTATTTGCTAGTGTTAGTTTTTTTACTACTTGATCTGAAGCTGACTTATCTGCTTCTAATGTCATAAAGCCTTGTCAAGTGACACCTCAGTGCATTGTCTCAGAACCAAGTTTCACTTCAAATGAAGAAAGATTCTAATCAAAAAGAGGCCTCTTACAAAACCCACTTAAAAATCCTGTTGACTAGATGAAACTAAGCAACCATCCACTATTCTCCAACGAAAAGCGCATCACAACCCATTCCCGAGTCGCACTCCGAAATATCTAATATAAAACTGATCGATAAAATGGCGTCCAACGTCGAAGGCGGCACAGAGACAATAATAAATTGTAATTACAATTTAAAATGAGCAGGCGTCGCCGGGGGTGTGGCCTCCTGCCCCCACGCGCCACCTTCGCGTGTGTGCACTTTTTACCTCTTGCACCGAGTAATTAGCGGCCATGTGTGCGTTTGTAAAGTTTAGAATGCAATGAAAAAGTTATTTGACGGAATACCTACATCGACGCTGAAATGTTTCGGGCAGCCATGAGACAGTAAATTGTTGCAACAGTCAACTTTTTCGCGCGTTAATCAGACTCTTACATTTCTTTGTGGTTTTCTTTCTTTTTTTCTTACCGACTTGGTTTTTCTTATCATGTGGTTAACAACTGCCTGGGTTAACCTAGTGTCAGAAATTTTGGGCCCTCTATACTTTTCTTGATTTATACGATACGAGTCTTCATAGTCGTAATAACGAAATAATTCTAATCAGAAAATTATACAATAATAATAAGCACCAAAGAAGTTTAAAGACCTGATCTTGACCTGATCAGAATACTAGTATCAGATCATTTATAAAAAAATATTCAATACTTCAATCAATCAAAAATATAATCGTCACATATTTTTGTAACTCATTTTATTTTTTCTTAGAAGATAACGTTTAAGATATCATACTTAAAAAAGATGTTTAAATGACTATTATATGTTTAACTATATGGCTTATCAATCATAGTAATCATTGAGAAATTAATTGAAATAAAATATCCGATAACATCACATACATTGATCTGACTCCAAGCTAAGTGGCTTAGGCACTTGTATTACGGATATCAGAATCAACAGTGGTATTACAAATATATACTTAAATTTATTTATTTGCACAAAATCCACAGCTCTTTATTAATTTTACAAGAAACTTTAGATATTAACACCTAGACACAGAAAAAACACAAGTATTCATCAGACAAATGTTTGTACTGGGTGGGGATCGAACCCACCACTCTTGGCGCATAGGGTAGGGTCACTGCCAAATGCGCTATCGAGCCAGTCAATATCTACATATAATTTGCAAGGTTTCTCTCTTGGTCGTTGAACAAACTTTTTAAAACATTTCCCCGGCAGTATTTCAATAAAATAAAACAAAAATATAAATACTGAAACACATTATTTTTTTGAAACATAAGCGTATTCGTTCCCAAAACGATTTGATACGTATCGAATAGCTATTTACCAAAATTACACGTTACGAAACATTTTCTTGCTTTATTTTCATTCCCCATATTCGAATATGATTCTCTGTATAAAAAGATGATGATGTAGTTTGAATAAGAAAGATGTGATATTTGTAGAGGATTCCGTAGCAGTTCATTTTATTGAATTTCGTTATATACTTACAATTTAAACATTTCCAGGCTGTCAAAAAATTCCCTTTATCTGCGATAGTCTTTTGTTTCATAAAGTTTAAAACTACATTTGTAGGAAAATCTTTTCGTAATTTTTTATCCTCGCAGAATCATCTCCCTTCCATTTATTATTCTCATCATGATCGTATTCACCGACTTGTCTTTTTCTATACCTACTTACTTGGAGACGACAATTCATTGGATCAGATAGATACTAGAGACAGTGTAATGAGGTAAAAATAACTGTTAAGAAATTCAATTTCAAATCACTTTCAGGGAGTTTAAACAACAAATATCCTGAAAAAATTTCATCGATGTCTGAGTATGTGGAGGTGGTCTATCTCAAATGTTTGCTGGAATATTGAAAGCATACAGTAATGCCCATCCCGCAATAGGTGAGCTCTTTAAAAAAGTATAGGTAAACTCTTATAACTACATTACATAAAAATTAGACAAGGCTTATTAAGCCCTGTCAAAAAGGGTGTTGATGAATTTACCCTGCTAAAGGTTCGTGCTTTTTATTACTACATACCTACCTACTTTTTATTATTTTAAATACAATTGCAACAATCTCGCTGTAAATATTTTGATCTTATGAGTTCACTAGGGCGCCTCCGATTTTTTATTTTAAATTATATGTTTTCTTATACAGCTTAATCTTGTGCATATTATTTCAATAAATAATCGTGCATGCCAACCATTCGTATTCAGCACTCAGAGGTCTTGTCACTGAACTGTAATTATGTTATATTGTTATATACTGAATATTAACTAATATCTTAAAACATCATTAGAGTAAGTATAATCAAATCCATCTATTACACACACAATGCATTTTCAACATATAAAATTGCAGTCGTCAGATCGTCCAATTGAACAAGGGACCCTCAAAAAGTATAGAGATTATAATCGGAGAGGTCCGATTTAGGGGCCGAATAAAATGGAAATACATTTTAATGATTATTATGCCCGTAAACGATTTGCCGTGATCGTCGTTATGTTATTCAATGGATCTGCCCATTAATTCGAACACTTTTCACCTATTTTGTTTTTTAGTGACAAACGAAAATTATTTTCTTCCAAGTATGGAATGAATTTTGTTCATTAGATATGGAAATGTTAAAATCTTTATCAGATAGAGATAAATCTTAATATAATATTTCTTTAGTTTTTCATGTTTTCGGTAATGAATTAAAATACTTGTATCCCATGCGAAAGTATAATCTTTATAGGTAAGTACCTAACTAAAATGAATGATGGACAAGATATCTCGTTTTATGGGCGAATAACACTTAAATCATTGATTTTTCATTAATGTAACGTAAAATTAATATTTATTTGACAGAAATAAATTTTCTACACATTTAAATTTAAATATAAATTCATAAAACAATTATAAATTCTAAATTGTCAAACACATTTAGTTCACGTCTGCCCAAATTTTCAGGAAGAGTTTAAAGAATATACTTGGCACATTATTATTATAAGCTAATAGTTTTAATATCAAGTTAGTCCTAAACGTTTTCTATATCACAGCAATAGACAATCCACAAAAACATGTCTGTTTAAAGTCAACAACCTAACCCACCTATGCCCTTTATAACAATAATTAGGCGCCAGGATAAATGATTGATTGCCGTCGTAAACGTCAAAATTTGGGCGCCAAATAAAAGAGTGCGGCCCATCAGACGACCGCATCAAAAGTACGAAATTTGTTCCGAATAAACGAAACGACGCAAAAAAGAATTGGAATCCTTGATAATAATTGCACTAAAAATATTGAGAAGCTAACTGTGGCAAAAAAGAGCGGAGCGTAGACTAATCAACTCGTTTGGCTGCCTGTGCCACCTTCGGAATTTGTACACATCCCATTAACTCATATACTGATCTAAGTCAATGATATCCCATGGCTAATATAGATTAATTTTAATATTTGTTTCTTAATTGTAACATTAATACTTGCATACCAATGAGTGGTTAATGTGTTTTCCTAAATAACTGGCCCGTTGGTAGAGTGGTCAGAGACCCTGGCCACAAAACCAAGGGTCGCGGGTTCGAATCCCGCTAGGGGCAAATAATTCGTGTGATGAACATGGACAGTTGTAATCGAGTCATGGATGTTTATAAACGTATTTAAGTATGTCTATCCGTTTACCTAGTATCCATAGCACAAGCATAAGCTTAGTTTGGGACTAGGAAATTGGTGTGTCAGTCCGAAGAAAATAAAAAAATAAAAAAAAATATGCTATTATGTACGCCAAATTATATATATTAGACGAATAAATAATGGTATATTTCTTCCTTTCTGAAAATAATTTAAATCTGTAAATTGAAGCCGATTTGAAAAATTTATCAGCAATTTCAAAGCGTCCTGCCAAAATAAGAATTCGCTTACTTTAATCATCAGGCTAAGATCTCTGTGTCTCATACTAATTGTCTTTGTGCCAGTTTATTGATTTAATAATACTAAATAAGTAATTTTTGCAATAGAAATGTAAAAGGCTTAGTCAAACCTACACTTCTCAATTATTGACTTCATCGACAAGAGTTTATAGTCTTAGTAAGCATTAGATAATATATGCGAATTAATAAGTTGGTTTCGAATCAAAAATGCATATACAGATGCCAATAATTAAATCAGTGCAATCCTATGATTGCAATGATAGCAATTTATATGACCGTGAACTGAAAACATAACGAACCATTTTCCGATTCAGGTTATATTTAAATTTATTATTTTACTTCGCCTACTTTATAAACTTAAGATAACACCTACGACTACAACTACCTGGTCATAGAGTAAAATATATATATATGCGGTCGAATTGAGAACCTCCTTCTTTTTTTAAGTCGGTTGAAAAGGAACCACTCTTAGAAATTTTAACTATATTTCCCTATCATAAATTTCCTTGTAATATAATTAGCGGTCCCAACCCTCGGAATTTATAAATCTCTCTATTGATTCTTCATTCAGATATACTTTATATTAATTTGTAGCAAAATTACTACTACGGTACTTAAAATATAATAAAATTCCCATTGTTACATTATTCTGAAGCTGATGATCATTCTTCTAGGACCCTAATGGTATGAACCATCATTACGTTACTTTGGACAAGTAGTAGTAGATTTTAGTGCAACCGAATTCATCAGCATGCTGTAATTGTAGCAGCTCGTAAAAGCAACTAGTGCTGCCTAGTCCCTCTACGGCCCCTCAAAATTATGTTTGCGTATCTTTCAAAACTTGCCGTGCTCGGTAAAGCACTCGGAGCGGCGCACAATGCCGCGTTTGTTTGTGCCTTCTGTTTGTCATACCGCGCTGCGGAATACAGAAATTATAACTGAATTTTGAGCCGGGACCTACCGTGTGCTCAAACTTTGTGTAGCCAAACGGATCGGTTGGAAATTTGCGCGGTCGAATGGAGGATCTGACGTCGCAACAATAGTTAAGTATCTACATAGGAATTACACATTTGATATTAATCTTATAAATAACGGATTCGAAAGCAGTATACATACATATCATCACGCCTGAAATCCCCGAAGGGGTAGATAGGCAGAGTCAAATAAGCAGCAAACCTCTTTATCCACTTTTAGTCATATCAAATATAGTTATAAAATTAAAGGCAGTATAGTTCAGGAAAAAAATTTTGAACTGCGCTGTAAAGAATAAATTGTCTTATCGCAGACAATAACTACAGCAATGGGGGTGAAAAAACTCGGAGATGAATCCTGTCATCTTATATACTTGTTCGCACTCCATATAGATCCAAAAATTTAAGAACTATTATTAGCGTTAATTCAGTAGAGTATAGCTGCGAAAAAAATAGTATTCTTAAACTTCCTTCATAAACAGAGTATCTATCCGTTTGTGCATACATATACACCGTCACCCCTGCAATCCCCGAAAGGGTAGGCAGAGTGCAAGGAGTAATTAGCTCCTCCATTAAGCCAAAAATAAGTTGGGTTATATAGAACAACTGTTTCCCGCGACTTCGCCTGCGTAGACTAATATTTCTGTATCCTAAAGAAACTGTGCATTTTTCCGGGATAAAAAGTAGCCTATATGTTATTCCAGACTATAATCTACCTCTGTGCCAAATTTCATCAATATCCGTTCAGCAGTTTTTGCGTGAAGAAGTAACAAACATACACACACACACACTCACAAACTTTCGCCTTTATAATATTAGTGTAATAGTGATAAAGTGGCAAGTGGCAAGGTCGTCGCCTACAAAGAAAACCCAACAGCCAATACATCATTCTTTGCCTTTAACAACATGCAAGGCAAAAAATTCAGTTATGTTTAAGTCCCAGACCAGCATAGAACTAACAATTTATTAACGCTCATTATATTCTAAGGGAATCGATACTTTCATCACATCTTGATGAAAACTGCAGAATTTCTCAATGGTTGGACAGAAGTAGAAGTTAGTGTGAGATTAACAACATGTGATTAAAATTATTTACCAAGAATCCAAAACATTTAGACACGTGTTTACTTATAGTAATATATTACACAACTAGGACTCGATCTAACGATGCTTGCCTCTACTGTTTGTCCTAGCGAGCGCGCTAGCCGAATATAGAAATTTTAACTGAATTTCGAGGCGGCCCAAAGGCTAATTCCGTTGTAACTTCGGCGTATTTCTTGTTGTTTTTGCTATAATTGTTGTCAGTAAGGACAATATGCTTTGTTGTGGGATGTCAAATCGAGTCTAGCGTAGACTTTGTTGTTATCGATATGTGAATTTTAAAATGCGAACAAGCACTCTCTCTTACCGTACCAAGCGTTACATTCTGATAACCATGTAACGTTTAAAAGGGATTTTTTTTATTTCGTAATTGTCTAATATCTTGATAAGCCCAAAGTCTGTCATCTTTATCAATCAGGCTTCTGATGTAACAATTTTAATTTTATACAATTGAAATCATTGTCAAGCTCCTAGGATTTTGAGACATGAAGGGAGAAACCTATTATAGTTTATTTGAAATATACAGTCAATTTAGTATAAACAGATTTTATTAATATAAATCGAGCTTGACAAATGGCTTAATTTATCAATCAATAAAAGCTGTCAATGCAATCAAATATAAATAGCAAAAATAATCCGAATGCCAGTATTAACACTTCGGATTTCCACTCAAAAACGTGTTAGAGCGAGAGAGCAACTCTCTGAATATTGTCCATCCCTTAAGCCGCCATGACATTTAATTGAAAAAAGCAGAAAAAAATAAAAAACTAGCCAGCACTGGATGGCCAATTGCATTTTGTGGCGACGGAGTGCGAGTCGCGTGCTCGGCTCCATTAGCCCGCCCTTCTGGGCTGTATGCCAGAATATCGACAGCATTACGTGACACGTTTCTACAAGTCACCGATAGACATTGTTTGGTGATAGCAATAGCCTTTGTGTGTTAATAAAAGTCGCAAATCTGAAATATTGAAAACAATTCCCGTAAATCTACCAACCTACATTTGATTTTCTATAAAAATGAGAAATAATAACAATAGTAATGTAAATGGGGATAAGTAAAAAGGTAATATTTTGACAACATTTGTAATGATATAAAATATCTCCCATTACTAAGAGTCAAGAGATAAATGTTAATATTAAATAAAAGCTATTGCAAGATTTTTTTCGAAATGTAGAATTTGATATTTATGACTAGATAAGATTCACAATCGACATTAAAATATATCTACTATCAACATGTTTTTAGAACTTTTTGTCTTAAATCATTGGATTAGTATAAAATAAGTCTTAAACATTTTTTAAGAAAGTCTTTAATTTTGTCTACAGGTTTATAAAAGATAGTAAAAGAGCTACGTACACTCTGATTTAATGTTATGTGGCATCAACGAAAGACCGTTTCAGGTTGTCCCCACATCACCGTTAGCATCAGTTGCTATCGCGATACGTAATAAGTAATAGCTGCGGGCAGCATGGAGTGGCGACACGTCGTCTTATCTAAAAACCTATTTATTATGTCTAATGATTTTTACTATTAGAGTTCTGTTGGTGACAAAGCGGAAAACTGCATTGTAATTTTTTTTATTTCAAGCGTCAAAAATTTTCAAATAATCTGGTGTCCTATTTCAGGACTTTTTATTGACTTGACCAGTTGAAACACAATAAGATTTGATGAATCGATAGGAAGTAAAAATTTGACTTATTAATACTTTTGTTAAGATCACCGAATCAGAACCAGAATGTTTAAATAAAACACGCTTGACCAATTAGTTCTTTGCATTTGACGAATTGTTTACTAAATCTAATAATTTAATAATTTATATTTTTACCTTGATAATTGCGGAGAAAATTTCGAAGCTCTATTAATTTTGCAATGCCACGTAAAAATCACTGATAATAATTTGCAATCTACGCAAAATATTTTACAAAATATTATATTAAAAATTATATGTAACAGTTAATTGAATTTACAACAAAATTCGTCATTTATTTTAAAACTGTGTATTGAACGCAAAAAAATTAGAATGAGAAAAATATTTAGTAGTTATTAATAATACGATCTAATCACATGCTTTGTCTGACGTATTTTATCTAATTATTTTGTAATCTTATAGTCCAATATTAATTACCTTAATGGATTAAAACATACGATCGATTCGAGGACAGTCGGTCAACATACGAACATGTAACTTAGAGTTTCAAATCAAAAATTAATATTTACCAATAGCTCAGCGATGCAGGAAACAGCGAGAAAAAACATTTATATTCATATCCATGGGTATAAGTATAACTTTGACTAGATGGAACCAGTCAGGTTTCCACCGTCTTAATCTCGATGTTCAGTCGGCAGTCGCTTAAACGTAATCGATAGATCTAGACAACGAGCTAGCTATCGCTATTTTTTAACAAATTTTCCGTCTAACCCAACCTTTTTATTTTAAGGTTGAATGAGCTTATCGCCCGTGAAAAACTACCTATCCCCTCGAGGATTGCATGCGTGATAGTATATGTGTATATACATATGTACATACATATGTACCTATAATAAATCAAGGATTATGGTCCAAGCGGACCCCAAATGGAACAAGTCATAACCCTAGGAAAATGATAACGCTATTATGTTTTGCTTTAAGTACTGAACCATTGCTATATGTTAAGTTCACTCTTACCCCTATTCAGTACATACGGCAATAAATAAATCTAGTTTTCATTAGTGTTTCAAAACACATATTTCAAACAAAAAGAAATTGCTGTGCACTTGATTTATATAATGATTTACTTACCTAAGAATGGTACCGCACTCCGCACGTTATTTCGATATCATTAATATGCATAGTTTTGTTTAGATTCAAATCAACTTTAATTAATATTCTAAGAGAATTTTATTATACGATTATAGAGAGAATTGTATGCCTACGATTTTTACAAGTTTTACCAATATGTAATTTACGATTAGATATTTATGATTGAATCATCAATAATTATTGAAGGGATAGGGATGACCTGTAGCATCTGTATCTGTTCCTGCGCTTATACTATACAACTACTATCAAAGGTAAGATTGATATAGATCTACCTTACCAGAAAACAAGCGCAGGAAAATCGTATCCTAGAAAAGATTCCTGCTATATATTTCTGAATCTAAATAATTTACGGCAGTAATATTTTTACCATAGGTAACATCAAGTGCGCAAATTGAAGAGATTGTAACGAAACGTTGTAAATAACTTTTACCATCATGTTGATGATGTTTATAATTTTCTATATAATTTAACTGTTCACGTCATGTTTTCAATCAAACGGTGAACATCGTTTACAATGCTAATGACGGACGTTAAGATGTAACGAAGACGATACGAATAAAATATTCGTGCTTGACCCACAGAACAATCGCTACGGCCGATTCCAATCGCCGCTCGTAAAGACATTTACAAGCCAGAGCATGCTTCAGCGAGGGAAGAATCAAGTAAAATTCGCAAATTTCCCGATGCGCGTTTAACTGACAATATTAAACTGCGTACGCAGCCCCGTGATTGGCGCAATTTCTCAACGATTACGTTTCGATCGCCACCGCAGAGTTCTCGGTATAAAGTCGCATAAATAATACGCAAATAACCGCTCGCCTTTATTTATTAGCATTTGACTCGGAAGAAATTCAATTATGACTTCGGAGTTAACCCTAGAGGTTCGTTTAAGTGCTGGTGACATGCATCATGCATATATACGAGTACTAGCGACATATGACACGTATAGGTAACTTATCATTCATAATTATTCACCTAAAGAAATAACATTAATCATAAATGCTAATTTGCGTATGAAGAATAATTGATTTAGTAAATACATTATTGTTTTATGTGAAGAAAAGACGTCTATCTTCATAGCGGTCTATGTGTATGATTTTATCTTTTGCTTTTGATATCTTTTAAACAAGCATTATGATACTTGTAATCTGAAAAGAGTCTGATGTGTTAGTAGCTTCCTCTGTTGTACTGCTTGGCTTAATTTAATGTTGATTTTACATTGCTTTAACACCAACATTAAGAAAATGGATAAAAGACAAAATCCGGCTTCCGTGTCAAACATTTTTTAGTTAAACCATTTTTTTACTATGTCTGTATTTTCCAGATATTTTGTTGAGAAAATCGCCTTTCTTCCACAACCTACGCCCCAATTACATCATCATGTAAATGTAATTAATTAGTCAAGAATTAATATCAGAACAAAAGGAAAATATGCTTACTTTTATTGGAGCTTCTTTCATAGATTTTCACAGACTGACATAGAAAACAATTATTGAAGTGTGAATCACTTCAAATACTGAGTTTGTGTAAGACATTCGAATTTCAAGCCTCGAAAATTTAATTCCTACTTTGATCAATGTAACAAAATAAAGATTCCTTGGTAATTCCAAGATATTTGATACAAGTACTAGCTGTCTCGGCGCACTTCGTAACGCCCCGTTACGTTTACTGTCAACACTGAAAAAAGTTTCAATTTGACAGCACAATCCCCATCTGAAAAAGTTTCAATTTGACAGCACAATCCCCATCTGAAAAAGTTTCAATTTGACAGCAAAATCCCCATGAACAAAATGATCCGCCATTTATTGAATTCATTTGTTACAGAACAATGTGATAAATGAAGAACCGCTCTACCGATTTTGTGCAAACTTCACATAAACCACCTACTAAATAGTCCGAACAAAGCCTAAACATTTAGTTTGGATAGGTAAGCCCGTTCTTGAGTTATAAAATTACAACGAAAAGTGACATTGATTTTTATATATATTGATTTATAGTATTCGTCACACTTTTTGAACTTAAACATTTTCTCACACTTTGATTATGAAAGTAAGACGAATATTTAATTTCTATTAATTTTGTTAGTTAAAGCAATATCAAGCCATTCGCTGTCTCACAATAAAACAAGCGATTTCAAAACAGAAGTAATACCGAAGTAAAACAAGTATCACATTTTTCCCGACAAAATGTAATTGATCGTCCAACCATAGTTAAAAATATTCGTGATAGTATCAAGATTTCATGACTATGCCTTATCTTATAGATATATCTGTGAGTCAGAACTATTTCGCTGCAGCACAAAATACCTATATGTAGATTATCACTTCACTATGCGAACTATGAACTGCAAACACCGCGCATGTGTGCGTCCAATGTAAATGTCGTACACGCCGACGCACGCCATATCACCGGTACTAACTGACAAAATTTGCCTTTAAAGGCAGAAGCGATAATCTCTCGTCTCCGAGACCTGAGTTAGACACCTCGTGAGACTAACGAAGTTCTTATAATCCCTCCCCGGCACCTCCGCCCCCCTAATCGAGTTATTGCGTTGCATCTCATGTCTTCGCGAACCCCCTAACATGGCTGTATCGGGAATTTTGACGACTCAACGTTAACAGATTAGAGCGGTGGGAATGAAGTACTTAGGCGGTTACAAAGTAAGTAAATTGATAGAATTATAACATAATAACTCTTGTCTATAATTTAACATTGAAAATTTTTCGAACGTGGAATAAAGTTTAGATTTTTTGTGACGAGAAAAGTTGGGCTTTTTAAAGCAAATCTTCTTAAAGTAGGTACTTTATTATCTTCCTAGCGTTATGTCCCGTGATTAGACGGGGTCCACTTAGACCATGATCGAGGATTTAGCAAGTCTGGTAATTACATTGAAATGACTGCCGCTCTAACCTTCTTAACCCTAAGATAGGGGAACCAGAAATTTTTTTGGATTATGGTTAAAAATCCAAAGTTGTTTGAATTTGTAGGGTTTCATCGCGATGTTTTCCCTCACCGTCGAGCTAGTGGTATAAATACGTACATAGATTTGAAAATCCAGAGGTACGTGCCCGGGTTAGAACCCGCACTTCTCAGTTAAGAGGCGCGTGTCCTTACCATTAAGCTACCTCCGCTACCTCTTTAAAGTAGGTACAATAGTACCTAATAGATAATAATGAGGTATAATAACAACTAATTTGGCTGTGTCCGCCACATACCCAGAAATAATATATTGTCAATATAAACACTACATGGGAATATTTACGCAGTTTATCGACTATAGATATTTTTTCATACGATATGGCCTCTCCCCGAAACTCCGCCTGCGCAGATTTCGGTATGTCACAGACTACTCTGATGCGTCACGGGGACCTATTTATTTTTCTTTATGTTGAATGAGCCTGTGTCCTTGCTGTTGGTTCACACTTTTCACGTGCTTACCAAATTTAATTTCAATCGACTAAGTGTTTTTCGTGTGCAAATATAAAAAACAGATAGTTTAAATTACTTTCACATCATATAAGTAAGTAATTCACTAAAACCCGTAAGATAAATACTTTTGGTCTTTAAATTCGTGAAATCACGACGCCGCTAGTAAAAATCTTTTTGGCAAATACTTTTTGTAATTCCAACTGGCTTGACAGCCATCGAGTAAAAAGACTAGTTATTCAGAATACTTATAGCCCAGTAAGTATTGAAGCCCTATCTTTTATATCCCATAGGATATTTAGAGAGATGTACGGAACCTTAAATCCTGAACTCGGATACAGTTGAAGTAAAATAGAATTTTATAGCGAAACAGAACTGTTTCATACATTTAAAAGTTAGATTGAACATGTGCCGGTACTGCGGGTTTTAAATTGAAAACTGCTTTCAGTTCGCAACTTAAAATTGCCGGTTCATGCTGTGAAATAAAAATATTTCAGTTTTATTGCGTGAATAACTGTTCTAAGTGGACAAGTTTGTTGTAATTGAGTAAGAGAACCCTAAATGTGCCAAATTGTTTTTGTACTCATAGCCATCTATTGCTAGATGCATACCTACACGTTTGATAAGACGTGGGGATATTTTATTATTTCGATACATTTTCTATACGTAATATGTATGTACGACAGGATGTGTGTATAGGTTTTAGTTAAGTTAGGGATATCTATCGATCAAAAACAAGCGATTGCTTTTCAGATATCAATTTATTTCTAAAATACTCCGAACTAACCAATATAGGGTTACAGTAGTGTGCAGCAGCGTGCCGTAAGTGCCTAATATAAAGCAGGCCACGCAAAGCGGACTCAAAAGAAAACGCGTTCAGTTTGATGAAAACACCGCACGGCCGTGGGCCGCAGCGGAGTGTAGCGCAAACACAGCGCGGCCGCAGCGGAGTGTAGAGCAATCGCAGCAGCGGTGCGCACAAAGCACCGCCGACACGACACAGGCCGAGCGGAGTTGCGGCGATCGCAGCTACTTGTGTCACTTACCTTTATATTCAATAGGTTAACAATACTTGTATTAACGATTTTTCAATAGTTTAAAAAAGGCCACTAAAGTAGAATTCAAGTGATTTCAAATGGACATTGCCATGTCATGAGAATTTTTTTATATGGAATTTCCTAGTCAATTATTTTAAAATTTATCCATCTGTTAATTGTCATCTAAGCAATAAAAAATCACGTATTATCTAGTATTTTTACTGATAAAATATAATAAAAAGATGACAGGGGAAAGCTTATTACTTACTGAAAATACACGTATATCATGGGTACTTCATAATAATACCATGATAAAAAATATTCTAGACAGTGTAAAATTTGTAACATCGCTTTAATTTTTTTCTTCCAAAATTTTCATTTGCGCTGCCAAACTCAGGGGCGGAAACTAGTTTCCAATAATTCCAACACCCCTTCAAACAAACCCATAGCAAATTGCTTTTCCTAGTCGGATAAACTAACCTTACGGAAGATCTTAAACCACATCCTGTTTAAAGATGTTTCTAGAATTATTAACTAAGATTAGACATAATAAATTCCAAGTTTCACTTACAAGGGATTAGGGTAGCAGGTTCCGGTCCGAAACCCTCGGGATGTGTTATTGTTTGGCCTCATACACGTACAAATCCGAATTTACTTATAGCTTGCTAAACCACAGATACAAAGTTGCTATAAACTTTGTAACGTATTGAATGCTGTTGTTATATTTATTGGTTAAGAAAATCCGATGTGTTTTAGAATTAACAAATTTGATTGAAACGTCAAAGAATAAAAACTTGTTTAGTAATTTAGAAATGAAATATTACTTCCAGTCATGATAATTTTCCTTGGCATTTTGCAGTACGATTAGTTTGTTCGTAACATAAAGTTAAGTTCAATATTGCAAAATCGATATCATGGGAAAAATTTAATAGTTTTCCCTTTAAGATACAAATATTCATTTGTATTAGGTGTTAAGAAAATCATATGTTTGCGACCACTTGTCTGTTACGTACTACTATTTGTTAAGCAATGTTTATGCTAGAAAGAAACCTGCGAATATGCATACCTATGTATTTGTATTATTATATCTGTAGTCCGACTAAATTCTAACAAAAATGTCCGACCGTCGAGTAAAATCTTTGCACATAGTTCCAGTTACCGCAAATCCCTTCATACCTTTGTCACTATCCGTTTGAAGCATTCTGAGGTCAGTCCCTTAATAAGAGATTCACTCAAAGCATAGCTGAAAAGTTGGCTTCTTTGATTCCTTGCTACAATGCCGGCAATTCCATCAGAAGGGTAGGGTAACTATTCACTAATGTCAATTTTGGCTGCCAATGTTAAAAATATTTGACAACCAATTCTACGTACATAGGAAATTGTTTAAATTTTTTTTGTACTGTTTAACAACATTTAGTTGCAGTCTAATAGTTCTGAATGTCCTAAGAAATTTTAATTCACTTCCCCCGCTTTTTAAGAAAAAAATACATTTAAAGTTGCCACTTAACAATATATGCCTATCTATACTTATAATAAATCTGTAGAGAGGTCAATTCTGTACATGAAATATATTTTCAAAATAACTATCAGGGGGTGATTAGTGATCGATACTGATGCCAAAAATGCAATCAGTAAAATTTTTGTCTGTCTGTCTGTCTGTCTGTCTGTATGTTCCTTATAGAAACAAAAACTACTCGACGGATTTTAACGAAACTTAGTACAATTATTCTTCATACTCCTGGGCAGGTAATAGTATACTTTTCATCACGCTACAATCAATAGGAGCAGAGTAGTGAAGGGAAATGTTGGGAAAACGGGAGAAGTTACTCCATTTTTTAAGCTTCCGTTGCGTGTGCAGCCTTAATGGATAAAGTTACATAGAAATCATGTATGAGGGAAATCGTCTTTATAATATTAACCATAAAGGCGGGTGACACCGCTGGCACAGCTAGTATTATAATAAATGGGTTCATTTTATACGCATTATTTATAAGACATTATTACTTAATTCGGTTTTATCTACTCATTAGTTCTTAATTTAATATTGAAGCTGTTAATATTTTTCATTATCAAATAAAAAATCAGCTCTTAATTACAATCTAAAATAATAAGCCGATTTCAATTTCACCCCGCAAGTATAAACCCGTCGGTCACGTTCGGACATACACTTAATAATGCGATATGGATATAGAAAGGGTTTAATGAAAACGAACCGATACTAATAGTGCACCTTCCTGAGATAGCGATCTTTAATAACGGAAGAGTGGATGAAACATTAAAATGGAAGTAGCCGGAAGGCGCACCCAGAGTCAAATTGGAAGTTATATGGTGCCATAGTAACTCTTCATGGCGCGGGATTAGAAGATATTTGGATTACAGAGCAGACGGGCAATCCGTTTGATTTAGAACGGTTGTTGAAGTAATTTTAAATTGATTAAATAGTTGTAAAATTTAAATTAAATTTTATAAGTAACGTTACCGAATTTTTGAAAACGTATACCTAGTACGGTATACGTTTTCAAAAATTCGGTAACCCTTGCAAAAAAAAAATAGAAGAAATGCAGCGAAATGAAAATTGTGATAAAAATATTGTTTTGCTTTGACAGTTATATGGATTTCGCAAAATTTTACCAGTAATAAAATTCTTACTTTGTTAAGTGTAAGGAAAGCGTTTTCTCAGCTAATTAAAACCAATTACTAAGCGCAATTTCCTAACTAATAGCAACCAATAATAAATTAGAGAGTTTAATTTTATCAGATTTTTTAATACTAACTTCAGTAGCCCTTCAAGCATGTACATTAATGAAGCGATTAATTTATAATGCCGTCATTATCATGTTGCGTTCAACAACATACATAATGTATGCACGGAACATGCAGAAGAAATGTTATTGGCATAACTGGCCGGGTAATTGGTGACCTTCAACATGACATATTGTCTTGTCATATTTATTGAGACGTGGAAAGGTTTTTTTTATTATAATTTCTAATTAGCCAATTGCCTATATAATTGAAAATGTCTTTTGTAAATTGCTTGCCACAACGAGCAATATCTAATAGTTTCAATGTGCTTTTTTATAGTTACTTATCTAAGAAATACGGCGGGTTATTTCTTTATAGCTGAATATATCTGTTCTTATATTGATATAAATAAAGGTTAAAAGAGTTAAGCAACTTAAAATGTCATTAATATGGGTACTGACGGAACCCTATTCTGTGCGAGAAGCACTGGCGCGTCGAGTCTGGTCTAGACTTTTATACGCCTAGTACTTATTATCTGATACTAGACGCTATACTCCTATAACCTTTTTCGTCCCCTCCAGAAAACCGTATTATCTATATGTTGAGGGCCACCCACTACAGTTATTAATTCTGATCTTCAAAAAAAAAAATGTGCAACAAGCTTTCACTATTTGATCCTGAGAGTACGCAGTACATAGGTAAGGAAACGCAGTCTACAGACTTTAGCCTAAAATAAACCTACGAAAATTAAAGTAATTTTGAAAAAAAAGTTGTTTCAATTTATTTCATAACCCAAATCTTCCAGCTTATGTCCTTTGCGTCCCGTTTGTAACCTTTTGATAGGGGAACCAGACAATTTGGATTATGGTAACACATCCATTGTTGTTGGAATGTGCAGGTTTCACACGATGTTTTCCCTCACCACTCAACTAATAGTATAAAATAATTTACATAGATTTGAAAAATCCAGAGGTATGTCCCAGGGTTTGAACCCGCACCCCTCAGTTAAGAGGCGCATGTCCTAACCATTAAGCTACCATCCCTTCAAAAATATAATTTTCATTGCCTAAAACTATCGTCCGAAGATTTCAGTTGACTTAAGAACTCATCGATTTACTTTCAGATGATAATATCGACACATATCGATACCTTCTAGTATAATTAGAGTTTATTGTGAAAACTGCCCTAGAAAGCGCTGTTCTCATGGAATACTCAAGAGCTCTCAGTGTGACACTAATAGCTAATAGTCTAATAGTCGAGAACCGATAATTGCTCGGCTAATACGAGCACACATCGTCCAGTGAGTTTTTGCCCGGGGCCGCACTCAATCGAATTATCATGCTGCCATCCAAGCAGTAAATTAAGAATTAACACGAAAACTGATTATTTTAAAACATGCATCGGGATACCCTTTCTAACGAGGTTTTCCTCGATTGCTAGCCGCCGAGCTAGGTCTCGAATGGAGGCAGCAATTTATTTGGAATTTCCTAACATATTTCGACTTCTTTACATAGCAAATATTATTTTGAGACAAGCTTTCTAGAACTCACACATTTATAAGTAATCAAGATGATTATAAAATTAAATATAAATAATTTTAAATAGGTACTTCATCAAGACACTTGCTCTAAAAATTCAGTTGCAAAAACATTAATATTTTTTTAATTTATTTTATGATTATTTATGGTCTTCATATTTGATAGGTATCTGTTACTATATTAGTAAGAGAAAATGTATACAATTGCAATAGGTAATATAAACTAGAATAAACATTTAAATGTTAAACTATTTTTTAACAAATTATCATTATTGTTCTCACAGATTTATCCCGCCTTTTCCATAATTTAGTGCAGACTACTCGAATTCGGGTAGTCGCCACCTCTCAGATTGAGTTTAAATTGGTTCAAAGCCGAAAATTACAGAGAGCGCGCTCGGACGAAACAGTGATGATCATTTGTAATTATAATACAATATAGGTATTAGATGCACATAGCTATACTTATAATGACTAAAGACTACGCCCGAGGCATTGCAAATATCTCAAAAGGGATTAAGCATGATTTTTTTTTATTTCTTAAATTAATCATTTACATCTTTATATATAATCCTTTCGACACAGATACAATTATTAATACTGATTGGGTGAAACAAACTTTGAACGTATTGTAAATTAGTTGCCTTGCAAAAGAACCTTGCTTAAATGATGATTTATACCCGAAATCCCCACCATCAAATACCCACCAGTGGGGATAGATTTTTTTTTTCTCAAAACTAAAAACCACTCATTAAAAAAAGCGATAAATCATTAAATAAATAAATAATTTCTGTATAGTACAAACGAAAAGAAAACCTCATGTTTCGACGTCGGTTAAAAGAATAGAAAATAACGACCGGCAGAAAAGGGGAACCTCCCGAGTGGCGAGCCGACTGGCCAAATAATATCGTGACAAACATCCATGCCTCACGCGGCCGCACTAAATCAGCGCGAATGAAACCCAATTACCACACAAAAAACTATTAGCTCCCGGTAACAACGCGTCTTGCCTATTTCTTTGTGGCCCGGACCCGGATTACTCGTCTGTACACTTAACTATGTAGTTGTGAATCAGATATGATTGTGCTTTACTGCTTACATTATATTTATTTGTTAATACATTATTCGCCGCTGACAGAATATTCATTCAATGGTGTGGAGTTTCTGCTTCTTATGTATGGTTATTTGACTGTAATATTTCAATTACTGTTTCTGACTGTAATTAATAAAAACATTGTACATGAAAAAAGCGTTATACTTCCTTCGGTTGGACGCCTCTGCATATTCTCTTCAAACAGTAAGATAATAATTTTGTTATGTCTACATTCCACACACAGATTTTCAAATAGAGAAATATTAAATAAATACAATAGGCAATTTCCATTTTAGACACTTTTTAGCACTGAAAACAGAGGATTTTACTTTTTATCATAGCCAAAAAAGTTATGGCACGTGTTAAGGGAGAAATAAATAGAGGTACTCTGTTGGGTGGTTGGGTTAGGTGTATTTATTTCTCCTGCTAGCTTCTGCCCGCGGAATCGCTCGCGTGGTACGTTGATGAGCTATACTATTGTAAAGTTTCATTAAAATCCATGCAGTACTTTTTGCGTGAAAGAATAACAAACGTCCATCCATCTGTACAAACTTTCGCCTTTATAATATTATAATATTAAGTTAAGATTAAGATAAAGATTACTTTTGCCAACTCTGACTTTTCCACGCAGCGTGCCAATAAACTCATTCGATATAAATACATCGAGGTAATTGGGTTTAGTAACATTATATAAATTTAACCAACACTGGAAATTCTTGTTGGTATTTTGTTTTATATACTTTTCGTACAACTACAACGATGAGAACCCCCATTACTTAAATGTTCCTCCAACTGAGAGCAGCATCAGGTCAAAAACATTATAACATCTCATTACCATTGAAACTGCATGTGTATGCAAAACGAAGACCTGATATGGAATACTTAAGTTAAATTTCTATATAAATTGCGAGACATAAAGATATTGTGCCATTATTTAATTATTTTGTAATGTGCCAAATAAACATTTATTCTATTCTATTCTATTCTATTCTATATTATATAACCAAAGATATTTTCAAGAAAATCAAACATATAGTTTTGGAAATGGTCATTCATTTATTTCCGTACCATCTTATAATTTGTCGGAGTTAATTTGTCATATCGGCAATAGCCCAGTAAGAAGAGCTACATAATATTATCAATAAAATAACCCGCCCTTACCATTATTAAATGTGGTACTGTTTACTTCGAAATAAAATGTATTTTTATCATACATTATAATAATCATAGATTCCTACTCTTACTTTAAGAGGTGCAGCGACCTCCTTCATATTTGTAAGTTATGAGCAACTAGCTTCTGCCCGTGGCTTCGCTCGGGTGGTACATCGATGAAACATTGCTTATGTGTTATTATGTATGTATAAGCTATAGATACTATTGTAAAGTTTCATTAAAATCCATGCAGAACTCTATGCGTGAAAGAGTGTCAAACATCCACAGGTCCACCCATCCATACAAACATTCACGTTTATAATATTAGTAAGATTACGCGAGCAGTAAATTAAAAAAGGTATTTTTATACCTAATTGCAATAGAATTGATGCGCGTTGATTTTTATGTAAAACTTAATAAAATCATTGAATTTCGCAATTTAATATTGGCGGGCACGCTGACTGTTGGCCGTAATTACCAATGCGGGCCCAATTCATCATTCTTTATTACAAGCACAAAATTCCATGTAAATTTCATGCACCGCCGATGTACGACGCGAATGAGTTTCGATGTATCGCTGAGTACTCGACTTTTCGCTTCTTTTTGTTTTGCAAATAAAGCTTTATTAATGACACTACAAGTCCAATCGTTTTGCTATGACACGACTTTATAAATGTAAAAAGCCTTAAACTTTACATTAAAAGTGATCTATTTTAGGATTTCATATTATTTTAAGTCCTTGAAATTATTTTGTTCTCGTCAGATTGATACAAGATAAGGAATTGGTACTAAACTATTTTAATCAATATAGATGAAGGTAAAATGTAGATAGGAATAATTGAATACTAAATATTTCGAAATAGCAATCAATTTGAAACATAAAAAAAAACTGCATAATACATGCTGTAAACTTAAAACACTTATCTTGATAATAATTTAATGTGGTCTGGCAAATGTCTTTTCACACTTTCAAAACTATAAAACATACGTGTCCCACTTCAACCGGCTACTATTCTAACATACCTAACACTTACCCAAAAAAATACATCACACTAAAAATATTTACAGCACATGTGTACACCCACATGAAATAACACCCTACCACGAAAAACCAATGTTTATTCGCCACATTTTTCCCGACGAAATGACTTTCAAAATCATTGTGTCGTATAAACAACAGTCCCCGCTCCGAGTGAAAATGTCATTAATGCCTGAGTGAAATTCGGGGTCTAATCTCGTCACTGCGAAGCTTATTACATTTATACAACGGAGTAATCTTCAAATAAAGTTTTCAATGGAAACTGTTGAATCATTGAGGATCGCGAACCCTTGCTCGCTGAAAGAAGTCCTAGTCAGGGCGGACGGAGGAGTAATACTGCGCGGCGGTGATATTATTTATTTATTTAATCAATTAGATCAACCAAGAAAAAATAAAACCAAAAAAAAAAGTACTTGCATATAAAGGTAAAACATTGTGACATTTATAGCCAAATTTTAATAGTAAAGTAAAAAATAACAGATTGATGAGGTAAATTATCACCCATTTTACAAGGTTTTCAGTATTTTATTCACAACAGACAATATTCATCCATATTATGATATACTTAATAAGATAGTGGTTTTTTTTATTAATTAGTGCATTATCTAGCCTTAAAGTGACACTTTAAAAAGAAAGCTTTGTTTTTATTTATTTCCAGACCTTGCAAAAAGTTATTAATTAACCAAGTATTGAGAAAAAATAATATAAATACAAATTGATTGAAGGACGCAAGATCTAATTTTAAACTGGGGCAATTTCTCTGATGTTTAAAAACTAAGAAATATTTTGTAGGTATACTTATATTATTTACTTCTTAGATACATCATTATTTCCCAAACCGTTTATTTTTTTGGATATAAATGAAAATGATTGCTGCATATCCCCTGGCATTTTATTTACAACATTTTTTTATTTTGAGGTACAACTCATCCGTGCACGGAACATTTAATGTCTTTAAGAATTCGGTTCGCCGATGACTCGGCATCGCAACTCAAATCTCGCGCTCCTATTTACTATTAATCAAACTTAAAACGAAAACTACAATGCAATTAAGTATTTAGCACAATGACGAAACTTCAAAATTCATCCAAAGTCATTTCACTACTATTCAAATACATACTTTGAACGTAGCGACTTTGAATGAAGGTCTATTTTGAGAAATTTTACACACATCTTGCGATTGTTTGAATTTTCCACACAATGATTACGTCTAATCACTTAAGGATAATATCAAATACTCTATATTTTACAACACCACTTATAAATTGGTCTAAAATACAGCTCTAGCACGATTCCAAACTCAGTACTTTCTTATTAGTTTCTAGATCTTCTCTAAAAATTCTATTTTACCTATAATTCCTGGACAAGACGATATTCTACAAGTTACCAAACTAGAAAGCAGGTCATATTTCCATTATAGGTGTACCTACGTCATAATCCACCAAACCCATAATCCCTTTAAAGCAGCCCGTCAAAAGAAGGTACTTACCACATCCCACACAACAAGTACATTGCTAGCGTGTAATATCCGAAAAAGCGATAAAAAGCATCCCTGTCCCTTTCGACTTCGGGTGTGGGTGATGCGAGCTCAAACCGCACTGTCATTGCATCGCAATAACCAATTGTGAACGTATTACGTGTCCTATCACAAAGCCCCGAGCTTTTTTTATCATAGATCTGACGATTTCTAGACGTGATAGTTAATAGGTTCGCAAAAGACTTCATGTCATAGTTATTACCGTATCTATATCTACGATACGAGACGTGCACGGTCTTAATTTAATACGTATGCATGTAAGAAAGGATTATGAAAAACCTGACAACGTGCTTAAATCACACCACACATCAATCCATGATGAAAGAATTTTAAAGTCCCTTTTTGTCAAAACCAAGTAAGCGGTTTTGGGAAAATTATAATTATTTATTTGTATTTAATAAATTATCAAACATATTCACTAAAGGATTATTAAAAATAGGCAGTTTCTTTTAAATATTTGTATTAAATGCAACTTTGTAAAAATTACATAGTAGGTGATACAGCATTCCGATCCCAAACAAACGTTGAATCTTTTAAAGTAAAAAAAAGACTCTTCTAGTAAATTTCTGTATCGCTGTTGGAATTTTTTATTACTTTGACTGTGATGCGACAAAGTCGTTTTTGCGCAAACATATCGGCGACAATGGGAAACGGGGCCTTTGTATTTTTTAGTTTGATTGATGATTTTAATTTCCTACTTAGCTCACCGATTCCCGGTGATGACTCGAACGGTAGATAACTGAATGTAATGTGATTAAGGAAACTCGAATAGTTGTGCGTAGTATAGATCGAATATACTAATGAATACAATTGTGGCACTTAATAATGAGTTACCTACCAACTTATATATAATGCATCGTACCCAATATTAAGAGTATTTATATTGAACTTAATACAGAGTAATATGTGTATATAACTGAAAAACTCAAACATATCAGCATATTAATTGAAACAAACTTATACATATACTACTACCTACATACAAGAAGATTCCATGGTTCCTAGTCACTATAAACCATAGAGTAAAACTATAAATTGTTAATGTCTATTAAAATAAGTAATATAGTTGACAATAAATTTACAACACCCCATTGAAACTGAACAGGCCATATTTTACGGATTTGCAATACAGGGTCATCTTGTCCAAACCCAGAACTCTAGCGGCATATCTCAGTTTAACCCTAAAGCGTATGCTGAATAAAATGCCACAAAAAGAGAGCACGCCGCGCGGATGTGACAGCGCGATTTAAATATGGCGCCGGCGTCATCCCGCCAGTGACGTTGCGGCCATCCATTTATCACCCCCTAAGCCTCCGTCGATATTATGATCAATGCCATTCGCCCGCCATGCGCCCTTATTCCGTGTTGGCAAGGAACGTCTGGAATTCCTATAAAGAGGAACTAGATAAAGAGAGAACCAATAAAGAGATCTAACCGATCATAATGTCGTACCTCAAACCCTTTAAAGTCTTTGTGGACAATAGTTTGTAAATATTTGCTCTATATATATACGAGCCGTTACCCGCGGCTCCGCTCGCGTGGTACATTGATGAAACATAGCCTATATTTTATTCGGGTGTATGAGCTATATTATTCTAAAGTTTCATTAAAATCCATTCAGTAGTTTTTTTGTGAAAGAGTAACAAACAATACAAACTTTCGCATCTATACTTATAATAAATCTGTAGAGAGGTCAATTCTGTACATGAAATATATTTTCAAAATAACTATCAGGGGGTGATTGGTGATCGATACTGATGCCAAAAATGCAATCAGTAAAATTTTTGTCTGTCTGTCTGTCTGTCTGTATGTTCCTTATAGAAACAAAAACTACTCGACGGATTTTAACGAAACTTGGTACAATTATTCTTCATACTACTGGGCAGGTTATAGTATACTTTTCATCACGCTACAATCAATAGGAGCAGAGTAGTGAAGGGAAATGTTGAGAAAACGGGAGAAGTTACTCCATTTTTTAAGCTTCCGTCGCGTGTGCAGCCTTAATGGTTAAAGTTACATAGAAATCATGTATTACGGAAATAATCTTTATAATATTAACCATAAACGCGGGTGACACCGCTGGGACACCTAGTTTATAATATTAGTAGGATAATGTATTGGTATAGCGTACATACATACATAAAACTAGGCTGGGTTAGATGGAAATTTGTAAAAAAGTAGTGGCAAGTGGCTAGCTCGTCGCCTATTCAATCACACACCCAAAACCCCATATACCATTAATCGCCTTTTACGACATGCTAGGCAAGAAACACAGTTGGCACCTTCTTTTTTAAGTCCCAGACCAACATCGGACAATTTGGACAATATTTGTAAAGAGACACATTATTACATTATTTCGTAGAATATTCGTAGTTACAGTCGCATAGACCAAATTTCGTAGGCGCGTGAATTTCGTAGTCTGTCGTAGTCAAAATATAAGAATAGTAAGGACAATATGGGACATGAAATAAACGATATTTTACATTGTAATATTGCGAAAGGGTAATTAATTATATTATTATAATCATCTTACTCCTAGAATTACATCTTAGTGCTAAGACCGTATCCTAGGATTTAGCCTGCTAATTAATTACATTAAAGCGACTATTGATCTGATCTTTGTAAATACGTACATTTGGATTTGGATTGGATCATGGTTACACAACTATAGTTGTTTAAATATGTAGATTTTATCATGATATTTTTCCTCATCGCCGAGCCAGTGGCAGAAATCTGTACATGGTGTGAAAAATCTAGAGGCAAATGCCCGGGTTTGAACGTGTCTTAACCACCACTCCATGTCAATTTGGACCCATTAGTGCTACGCAATGCTACGTGCTGTCTTAATGCCACGCAGACACCAGTAATGTTGCAATGCACCACAGAAGATTTTTCTAACGCGACACATAAAATGACTGGCCCATTGGTCCAGTGGTCAGAGACCCTGGCCACGAAACCAAAAGTCGCTGGTTCGAATCCCGCTAGGTACAAATGTTGCGTGTGATGATATATGCCCAAATGCCCATTTGTACTCCAGTCATGGATGTTTATAAACGTATTTAAGTATGTCTATCCATTCACCTAGTATCAATAACACAAGCTTATGCTTAGCTTAGTTTGGAGCTAGAAAATTAGGATTTGTTGAATTAAAACATCCAAAATATGGCGCAACTGTGACGTAAGGTCTTGTCACCCTCCTTGTTGGCAAGTTTTCAGACCTAACTGACATCCTGTCAACCAAAAGCCAATAGTAACAGTGATAAGACCACGAGACTCCCTCGTGGCACCTGGCGGTGTTTGTATTTTTAAAAACCGTTATTGGTGTGTAAGTCTGTGGAAATTAATTATTCTTGTTACTATCATGCACATCAAAAGCAGTTAGCCAACGCGACACGTATTAGGCTCCACAGAATCGCCGCCTTGCTCACTTTGTATTCCCAAGTCGCCACCTGGGGCAGTGGCTTTATACCAAAATGCCTTTACGTTTCACTTCCGCAGATGCTGGCGCGTCCCGGGCTATATCACATTTTTAATTGCGATCCAAATATGAAAAATTAATTTCTTACGGTACCTACGGGAATTTTGTAGTGTGATTATGAGAGTGAGCTGATAGGTGTTACGACCGCATTTATGATGGATGTCTCATGGAGGATTGAGAAGTCAATATATATTATACTTTATATCCTTTTCAATTAGAAAAGAATAAGCATCAAAGTCATTCACCTTCACTATTAGATAATTTTTAAGTATGAAATATTTTTAGTAAACCGTTGAATATTTCCTAATTCCAAATTGATCGTTTCCTCTTCAATTTCACTTTACGCAAATACTCATACTTTAGAACAAAGTTAAAAAGCTTACTAAGACTCCTATTGGTTTTACTACAACTAAATCCGGCGTAAAGCGAGTAACAGCTATTTATATCCGTTCATCCGGTTACTTATCAAAGCTACAATGTAACAAAGACGCACTCGGGTTCGAGTGTCGAAAGGCGGGACAAAAGAATGGGAACCGGAACGGAGCGGAGGTGAGAGGTGCTCGAATGGGAGCGATCCCCTAGATTGGCGGAGGGCTATCGATGAATCGAGATCTGCGTGATCAATTCACATCGGCACGGACGACTCCTCAGCTCCGGCTAATAGGCCAAATCTTCAAATTTGTTTTTGCCCAATCTTGTGATATCCCCTTTTTCAGTTCAAAAAAATATTCTTTATTTTTATATTAACTCATATATACTACGATGAAGAAATTTATAAAAATATCAATATTTGATATTTTTTATTTTTTATTTTCTTGATGAATTTTGATATATTTTACGAGTATTTTACTTTGAATAAGCCAGAGTGTCAAACGCCTACATTATTCTATAAGGCAATGTTTCTCGAAGAAACTCTATTCCCAGCAATACTGTACAAGGGTTTAAAACGTAAGTAGATACAGAGTATAAGTACCTTACTATTTTTAGGAACAATCATTGGTTAATTTTATTTATAAACAAAAAAGGCAAAACACACTGTTGCATTAAATGAAAAGTAAAAATTGCTTCAATCTTACTTTTAAAACTAATTCGCACTCAATTATTCACCGTCCCCTCTGTAGGCACCACTTGAAAAAATCCAATCAGCATAACTCGTCACTTTAATATCGATCCCCAATTTGCGAACACTTATCAAATCGCTTTATGCATAGATATAAAGTAAAAACCGAACCGCGTTTCGGCAATCGTCACAAAGGATTTTGTGTCTTATTGCTTGCAGCGCAATAAATTATTTCGTTTATTTGATGTGTGGATATCTTTGCAGGAATACAAAGCCGAGTGGTTTACTTAGAGTTTAAAATATTCATAGCTTGTACTGGATCGTATTTAAATATTTACATAAGTGTCACGCTGCGTCACTGACGTTTGTCGATAAAACGTATTGAGTGGAAACGGCTGAGTCGGCTGCTCGGCTTGGGGCGGGCGTGGAGTGGCGCTCGAGGATATAGGAAATCGTCTAGCTCTGTGCATTTCTAATTAACCTTTACAGACGCTTCAGTGAAGGTGCCAGCATTTGTATTTCTAGCCTTGCTTTCAATCTCAGATTGGATAACAAGTAGGTGATATTAATGTAAAACAATTAGGTATGTAGATTTTTTTCGCATTGTTTTTGATAATATAGTCAAGAACCTAGTAACAAACGAAGAAAGTCGTATGCTAAAATAATATTCTGAAATAATATACTTTTGTACATATTTCAAAAAAGTTGTTCTATTCGTTAAAGTTGTTTCGATTATATTAAGAAGTTTCCAAAAGGTCCCATTATTTGAAAAAAAAAATCCCATTGTTTTTTTATAAAAAATTATTTATTTTAAATAATAAATTTTACTAACTGTCTTCTGGAAAATAACTTTCCTTAATTATACTTTACCATTTAGGCCATATCCCAGCTAAGTTAGGTACGTCTTGTAATACGTGCCTCTTCTAGCAAAATAAGTAGCAGTTCATTTTCTTAGCAAAAAAAATCCTCATTGTCGCCCCTGCGATACGTTAGGCAGTAGGCGAGGGAGGCGATACTCACTAAGCACCGTGTATTCAAGCCATAAAAAATAATGGATCTGCGAATCGCCGAGATATGCACGGAAATATGGAGTGAGGTGAGCGCACGAAAAATCGTAATGGCATCGCCGAAATGGGGATTAGAAAGCGATCGAGTCGAAATCGATTCGGGAATATGCAAACACCGGTGTAGACGGGCGTCTTGAAATGTGCTTATGTTTTAGAAGAGATAAGCCTAGTGTTTATTTAGGCAGAACGCTTGCGAGTGCCGGTGGGACGATATTTCAAACGTTGACCTCCAGTAAGTGCGAACGAATCTAGTTAGTCCTCACTTATTAAGATTGTTTTCTTCCTTATCAGGTCATTGTAAGTCCGTTTTACGTGCTAATTCTAGCGAGACTTATTATTAAAGCATAACTGCTTCTGAGCGACAAAACGCTTGCCTAAAAAACAATTTGGGCTATACTATATAAATAATCAGAATACATTACATTTCCTATTAAGTATGTTATTTGAAAAATCTCAAGCGCAGAATGAGTTTCGTGTTCACCAAAAAATCGAAAAGTTTCGAGTTCGATCCTGGCCTTGTCAATGAAAAGTTCCTTAATCTAAAATCTTTTTATCATTACATATCTGGTAATTCACAATGCAAGAAAGTAAATTACCTGTGTTTATCGATCTTGTGCTGTGTCTCAGTTTTATTTGGTTATGTTAATTTACGACTAAATCAAGTTAGTACGGAAAATGCTTTTTACATTCCCATGTTGGCCTGGGACTTAATAATAATGTGCCACTGTGTTTCTTGCCTAGCATGTCGTAAAAGGCGACCAAAGGTATGTGGGGTTTTGGGTATGTGATTGTGTAGGCGACAAGCTCACAATTTTTTCACAATTTTCCATCTAACCCAGCTTAGTTTTATTTTTGGCTGAATGTGGTTGAAGGGGCCTGCCGCCCTTTTAACTTTGCCTTCGGAGATTATGGGCGTGATGTTAAGTATGTATGTTTTGAAAAAAAAAAGTTTTAACCTTGTTCCCGACACATGCAACAAAACCAAATAGGTTAAGCCGTTCTTAAATTTCAAGTAAAGTTATATTTTTATTATAAAATCTTTTCAGATCCGTATACTACTCAAAAAATTTAAACGTTGTTAATATATCATAAATCTATGAAGATTTATGATATATTTCACAGAACAATATCTTGCCGACTTCAATTGAAAGGTATGTTCCATTGCACACATATGTCTTTTTCATAAAATGCAGCATAAATCGTATCATAATTAAGCCCTTGTCATGTTTCAAATACTCGCTGAATAATTGCAAGCTTATTACTAATTAAAGTCTAAGGGTTTGCCGGAGGCTGCCGTGTAAATACCATAAAACGTACTAACCTAATTTCAGGTAATCGTGTTGACTCGCCGCATGTAAACATATCCCGGCAAATGACGCCACCTGAGGATGCTACGTGCTTTATGGTATTACTGGGATGTGCCGGCACAATAATGAATACGGACCACGAGAGTAAACAATAGGAAGAAGGTTATTGGAATAGCAACCTGCAAAACAAATGAACATCAGATTAAGTATATACTTTTTCATATGTTAACTATTTTTAACCGACTTCAAAAAAAAGGAGAAGGTTCTCAATTCGACGAAAGTTTTTTGTTTTTACTTGATACGGTATCTCTGAGAATTGTACACTGATTTTTATAATCCTTTTTTTATTCAAAAGGGTTTACTCTCGAGATAGTCCCATCCTGAATTGGTGGAACCGAGTCAGGATCTGATGAAGGGATCCCAGGAAAATCGAGGGAAGCCCTCAAGTATCATAGGCACGTACAATCTGTTTTAGTTATTTTCTAAAACAATTCAAGTATGTATGTTGCTGAGCTGATGATAGAAGGTATAACTCCTTAACTATTAAGAGTTCGTGGATAATTATTTAAATATTATAGGGTCATATTGAGTGTTATTCTCGAGATAGTCTCAATTTCACCAAATCTTGGTCTATGATATGAGATTCCATGAAAATCGAGGGTCACCCTTAAATTTTAACGGCATGTTAAGTGTTTCATTTATTTTTATAAAACTATTTCAGTATTTGCGTCTGGTACTCATCATCTTCTGTTGCTTAGCTGATGATGGAAGGTATAACGCCTTAAAGATTAGTAGTTGTGAATAATTCTTTAAATATTATAGGCTCGTTATACCTTTTCGTCTTTTGTCTCATTAGACCAGCACTATCTCATTAAAGCAGCTTGTTTTGATGGTCTACCTATTAATCATTTTCACTAAAAAGTAACAAATAAATTTAATTTTTACCAAAAATAATAAAAAATAAATAAATTTAGGCAAAAAATGTTTATGAAAAAAACACGAAAATAAGGTTTTATGAAAAAATAAAAAAATAACCTGCCGAAATAGCTATTTAAATATCTAAACACTAAAAAGTATAAAATAAATTCTTTCGACTGCTTAGATTAAAGTATGTATTGTATTAAACTTTAACACGTATTTAAATATTTACAATAATCAGTTAGTTTTGGAGTCGGTACTTCTACTGCCATTATGTAGTTTATTAAGCTCTTTGATCGTATTCCAAAACTTAATATTATTTAAAAATTTATGGAGACCATTAAAAAAGTTGATGAAAATCAGGCTCTGTGCCTTGCCATAAGCATTATAAGCAAGATATCCTTAACTTGTCAGAAACGAGACAACAAACATATACAATGCAAGTAACAAAAAGTAGAATTCCTAACCACTGAATAACAAACTGTAAGTGTTGATCTCACGAACCGTTAAAATCTCAAACAATTGAGGATGTTAAGCAAGTCATTCGTTTTAATTAACTTTATAGAACAATCAATTACCCAAGTTGCTTCAAGACTGGAAGTTACTCAGAAAACTCTACCAAATCCAAAGACAGAGCATATTATTGCAAATATATACCTAGATACAATAGCAACAACAGCCGAAAAGGGTCAAGGAATAATGAACTTTTGTTTCAATACCCCAATTTACTTTTCACTATGATATGAGATGGTTTAATTAAACCCTGACCCTAGGTGCAGAACACAGAAAAGCAATTATGCAAATTCGTTCCTACCAATACATACTAGCCGGTCCCATTAGGTAACAGTAGGTGGCCTGATGACGTCAGTACATACCTACAGTACATACTGTAACTAAGTCCCTCACCCTGTGACATGGGTACCTTTACATCCAAGTAATTCGTCTCAAGTTATCGGCAAGCAAACAAAGTTGCGGCCGACGGGGAGCGAACCCAATTATCTCTAATGAAGACAATGATATAAGCGCGGTTATTGATCTAGATTTAAATTTCATGACGGGTCAGTCCCTGCGATGTGCGAGCCCTTAATGTTTCTTGCTAAGTTTCGTATAGAGCGACCGAGCAGTCGTGATCGCTCGGAGAAGGCGAGCCAACACTTAACTCATAAACTCATTTGCAGCGCTCTCTCTTTACAATTCAAAAAGCACAGTACATTTTTCCAAAAAATTGGAAATAACCGTCTACGAAACATTCATATACTTAAATTTATTTTTAATAACACTAAAGTGATCGTTCTAATGTGAATAGTTTAAGCAGATCATGACTAAAACCCAGGGTACAACGCTAGGATGATGATGAAGATGATAAATAATAAAAATTAATAAAATGATTATTTTAAATAAATTTTTGAGTTAAATAGGATGCAGAATATTTTTTTAATTAGCTTATAAATAATACTACGTGTAAATCGGCAATATTGAAAGTTTCAATAACATAAGAATATTTATTACCTACATAATTTACTTTAAGAATATTTATCGATGAAATAGAAGATCTAAATTAATCGTTTGCGGTAAAAACTAAGCACCTAAATATATATATCTAAGCTAAATTATTTGCATATAAAGTAAGAAAATATTAACACTAATGTATGTACTTCATCTATTCTCACTTGTGTAAGAACGATGAAACGCGCTCAGTCGCGCTACGTCCAAGTTTAATGTCCACTAACTAATTTCTTATCCCCAAAACATAATAATATGAGCCAACACACGAACAAACGTCTGAAATTATGATTAACGAGCGAACACAAACACTTACGGCACACACACTTGGACGGTGATGGAATAGATCACCATGTCAGATTATAATAGGCCCGTGCTGTTGGGCGAATCAATCAATACTCCTTGTACTACGGACGTCACTAGCCTACGTCCAATTTGAACTTTTGATAATATAACATATTAAACTTAGTTGTCATTGCTCGATTTTGCATCTAATGGATCCTATATTGATGTATACTTAGCACAATAGGCTAGATGACTAAAACTATTTAGTCCGTCAGTTAGATTATAAAAGAATATTGAACACGTATTTTTTTATTCATTTGTCTAATAAACATTAACGAATATACAATGCATTCAAGTTGCACGTGAAGTCACGCTTTCGTACATTTTTTACAAAATAGTGACGTCGCAAGCCACTACTCCAAAACTTTGATGCTCTTTATCTTTAGATTTTTTTTCATTTGATAAAGCGAAAAGTATGTGTCTAGTATTTTTATATAATCTAACTGACAGACCAAATAGAATTATAGTTTTCTAATGCAGTCATCACATCATCGCCCCTATTACGAAATCCCAGTCAATTGTAAAGCAACGTAAGACACACCCAACGTATAGCATTCAGTTTCCCCGATGACTTCTCTTTTATCTATAGTATTTTATCGAAATATAGCATTTAATCCATCTTGGATACTCTTTCAGAGCCTGAAGTTCCCAATATCGTTGTCATTGGTTATATAAAATCTATCTAATTGACTAAGCTTCCTTGGCCAACGCCTCAGCCTGGCAATTCAAAGGGGCAACGCTGCCAGTATTCTGGGTACCTTGATCGGCGAGGCGGACAACTACCCTTTTTCGTAAATATGTATATAGTTATTTCTTTTTAATACATTTTTAATATTTTACATTTTCAATGTGAATTTAAATGGCGTAAATAAAGCTTAAGGGATATTGCTCTCTTACCCTTATTTGGAAACATAATGACGATGAAACATTTGACAATCGACTTGAAATAGTTGTTTGTGACAAACTATTGCCCAGGCCAAGAAACCACAGGTGTGTTCGAATTCCGATAGGGATAAACGTTCATATGTATATGATGATGTCTATCTCTCTGTTGTCTGATATCCATATCTCATACAAATATGCTAAGTTAAAGAATGAGTGTGTTGACTACTGAAATATTATCGACGTGTATTAAATTATTATAAAAATAAATGAAACGGTAAACTTAAATTTCGAATTCAAAACTGTTATAAGTAACCGCCACCTTAAGGGTAGTCCAATATCTCGGCTGTAAGTCGATCGATCGGAGTTCTCGCAAAGTTCAGCGGGTTGCGATGTTAATTAATAGCGGTGCATAATAGCTGTAACAATGCCTCCTCCAAACCAATAAATAATTAAATTTTTCATCAATTATAACAGGTATTTTACACAATTGATTACCCACATTATCTATCGATACCAGATAAACGGATAGACATACTTAAATACGTTTATAAACATCCATGACTTGAGTACAAATGTCCATATTCATCACACGAAACATTTGCCTTTTGCGAGATTCGACCCTGCGATCCACGGTTTGGTGGCCAGGGTTGACCACTCGACCAACAAGCCAGTTAACACTTAAACATGAAACATATAGATGCGTGTGTTGTTGGTCGGTATACTTGTAGTAGAAGTAGATTAGACGAGACCCATAATTTAAAGCAAACAACTGCGCCGTAATCAATTCTAGTTAATACAGGGTGGTTCTAACGAGACGTCGTTAGAAGCACTCATTGAATCGAGGGTAACAGAGTACCAGCTTATCTCGTAATACTAGAATTAGCGGGCGTCGACGCGTGCGTCGCGTATCGCTTACGACCGGGCATAAACGCCAACACGCCGTTGCCTCATCATCACTAATGCTGGAAAATATTGTATACTAGCTTTCGGCAGTGGCTCCGCCTGCGTCACTCTATGTCTCTGTAACAAAACGAATTTCACAGTCTGATACAAAGATACAATCGTATGCCATATCTATTCATTTTGTATCAATTTTGTGTATGTACTAAGAGATAATGTTTTTCAATTTTCTTGTAGTCAAGTACTGAGTGCTTTAAAAGGAAGAGCAGAATCTTCTAAATAATATAACATGACCTGAATTAACAAAAACAAATGTTAACAAATTCAAGGTAGAAATATTTTGACAATGTCAAATATCGCTTAATAAAACTACAAAAATAAACTTTTATTTGAATACAAATGAATCGACTATTAAAATCTATTATTTTAGAACATAATTAAAACTGCTCAGTAAAATATCAAGTAATATATTCCTGTAAGTAAACTAAAATAAAGACTATACGCTACGTTCATGAGCAATGCGATGTATTTCACGTCCAAAAACAACAGATAGCTCAACGCTAGCGCTGTTTCGGCAATATATCTGAAATGTGTGTTTTCGTATTGCAGTATATCCTTAACAGCATTCTAAGGAAACGTATCGGCCCCGCTCTGAACTCTGACCCGGGGGTGCTTTCTCAGTGATCCCATCTCTGCCATATATCCGCCTTATTTCTTCTGCGAACATCTCTTTACCCTGATTTAATGCCACATCACACAGTCTACACGTCATTCTGGATTTTTTGGCAATATATCGTGACACGCTGGTATATACCATATGATACATTTCTTTTTTACTAAGTAATAACAAATTAAAAAAACCGTAGAGCTTGTATGAAAAGGATTATGAATGTTGAAGAGGCGAGTGAGGTGTGTAAGGATCGTGCCATATGACGTTCGGTTCTCTCTGCCTATCCCGCGATAGGAAATAGGCGTGAAGTTTAGTTAGTTAATAACAAATTTAAAAGACTCTTAAATTATACTTATATTTTACAAAATAAATTTTTAGTCTTAAGTCAAATGGTCTATCGTACAGATCAAATTGAATATTTCTGATAAATAGATTTTACAACAAAATAGTGTTTTTGCTTTATGTTAGACGTTAGACTTTTATTTCCATATTCATAAATATCACATAATGTATGTTAGCTTAAGCATAATCAAATATCGGCTCACTGCGACGCTACAACATCTATGCAAACTATTGCAAAATTCTTAAAAACAAAATAATTTAAATACCAATAATTAAAGGAACAATTTAAATGGTAACTATTTATAACTTTAAAAAAAAATATACAAAATACTGGCTTCACCAAAATAATAATACTCGACGCTTTTACAAAAATATCAGTACTGATACATCCTTATTCCATATTAAACGTATACATCTTTATTACCCCACAGAACAATAACAAAAAACGAAAACATAATTTCACACTTCCCCATGCGCGGTGGAAAAAAGGCAAAATCGCTGGGTAATATTTTTCTTGCTCCGTCCCATGGGAAATGTTGGTATGTTAAAAACAAAACTTCTTGTTTGGGATTAACATAAGAATGTAAATGTTTCACTACAGTACAAAATTTACTTTGGATTTGGACACCGTTATATTATTACTTTTTTATTAATATTATATTATTAAAGAATTCACATTATCTATAAATTAAAATACATTTCTATCTAGCATTAAAGCGGTGAATCTCACGTTAATTAAAATGAGTACAGCTATGATACGAATGTTACTGCAAAAGATCTTTCCCAGGGAACAAAGTTATAAATACTTGTCAATATATAACTACGAACCCAGGGTTACAAATTATGTCACAATCTAGATTCAAATTATCCCGACTGCCAGCATGAAAATTCATTAAACAACAATAAAAAAAAAAATATCCTAAAATCGGAAGGTGCCAACTCGCTTACGCAAGCGAGTTTTAAGCAAGCGAGTTGACGAAGAAATCGTTTTTATCAGTTTTGAATACATAATATTTCAACTTAGTTTTAAAGAATTGTGACTCCTCGTTGAAACCTACGAGTTTGTAGAGTTATTATAAACGAGACTAACGATTAAAAAATAAGACAGAATAAACATAAAATTTCCTTTTCCGCCATTATTCTCTACTATTAACACTAAGTAGTCATGAACACGAAGTTTAATAGTTGTATAAACGATCACGAGTTCATCGAACTCAAGGAAATATGGTTATCAGAGGGCAATTTTTCGCACAAGCATGTATTATTCCTTCGGACAGAGGTCCCTAGAGGCGTCCGACTGGGAGGAAACAAAACGGACTCAATCTATAGCAATAGAGCCGGGCCCGCGGGAGAGGGCGGAGGTTCCATCAATCTGCGGTCCTCCCGTCGATACCCCGCGCACCAGATGTGACTTGCCATGAGCAACTCCAATTTAAACGTTTCTTTTGCTTGGTAACCTGTAGCAAAGATTTCATCATTAAAAAGCCTGGATTATACTGGATTATAAGTCAGATAAGGAAAGGATGAGAGGTAAAAAGCTGAAAACTCGCATAGATCTTTATTATTCCGTTCTAAAAGTTGTCTCAAAAGTATTATACATAATATCTCGTGTTCCTTTTCTTCAGATATTCAAAAAACATTTCTTTAAGAATATCCCATGTCTGTGTCTCAAAATCGTATCTATTTGTTACAAATATTGTACAGGGTAAAATTCTTCACAACTTTTGTTTGAAACTTTTTTTAAACATTGCACCTTTTTTGAGTTAAAGAACGCAAAGTACAAATAAATATTCATTTAACTGAAATGCTTCGTTGTAAATCACTCAAACAAGGAACGTCCACTCATATATCTTCTGCTTATTACAGATATTCTGATTGCATACATTGCTTGAACCATTGTATGACTAATACATTCTGATTTTTCAGGTAGTATTAAATGTTTTGAGAAATGCGTTATACTATAAGTGTTATTAAATGGAAAACCCTGGAGTACTAGCTAGTGGGCTATGAAAAAACTAGTCAAAAGACTAATTTAAGTATTCTGATATTAATTTATCTTCAGACGCGTAAGTTGTTCTACACTTTATTTACTCATTAAATAGGTGCTCGTTGTAAAATTAAAATAAAATAAATACAAAGCTTCATAAAGCTTCTTAATCGAAATCATAATTGCAAATGCCAGTGAATAGAATATAGAGTTTCAAAGCGAACAATTTCTTTACCACAAAATAATTAATTAAAGACGAACAAGTTATCTCGGAGCGACACCTAGCGACCACCACTCTCTTTTGTGCAGCCATCTTTTCATCGTCAAAACTCATTTCAATTAATTTTCGTAGAAATAAGTAAATGTGCCCTTTAAAAGCGAGATATCATTAACACTGCGGCGCTGCTCGGGGGTTGGTGCGGCCGGCCATACGCTTACATTTAGTATGGACCGCATAAAAATATCTAACGATTTAAGTTATCCTTTTATACTGTACATAACAAATTACGAAAAATTTAATAAATGGGAATCGGTTTTTTAAAACCTTCATGAATTTTCTGTATGTATGTGAGTTAAAATCAATTATCAAACGTAGCAATATAATATCTTTAACCACATACATTTTGTACTTTTCATTATATTATATTTTATAATTAGCAACATAAATAATATTTAATCCTGCGATGCCCTATACAACACTTTCAGTATTCTGTAAATTAAAGAATCTTAAAAAAGTTTAAAAATTGTGTTGCAATCTATACTCCGTCTTACGCACTTCTCACCTACATTACAGAATAGGAAAATTCCATAAAAAAGGACACCCCCTCCTCATTTCTTGCCGCGCACCCGTCTCCCATGGGAGAATCATTAGGAAAAAATCGTGTTGATGGATTTAATTACAAAAAATAATTATTCCAAAGAAAGTTGCCTGAATAAACTCGGACGGAGTGGGTTCTTCGATTCCCCCCTTAATCGGATTAATTTACTTTTAAAAAGCAGGGGGGCGTGGTTGTTGTAATTAATGGAATGATAACATTACCCACCTCGTGCTCGGACGCCTATGGAATAACAGTTAGTATTTTTTTGCCGATTTCTTTCTGTTTCTTCATAGAAATATTGTTATAAGTCAAAGTATTTTTTATTTGGTGAGGTTTAAAAATCGCAAACACAGAGCAGATACAATGTATTCGACCAAAATTCTTACGAATGCGTAAGAAAAAGGGTTATAATCTTCATTTCATTAATTTTAGTGTCTATGAAATCGGGGGTACCTAATTTTTTTCTTTAAAGGAAAGGGTGACATGCCCTGTAGCAGTTTCAGTGCAGCGCTAGTTGACCTAATAACACAAATTTCTTTCTAATAAATAAAAGCTGAAAAACATAAGCCCAAATTAAAACTGACTAGAAAAAATTATGAGATCCACTTCCCACCTCCTGACTTCGTCTTGAGAACGAAACCATCGCAAATTTTAACACGACATTCTTAAAAGAAGGTTACGTTAACTATCAAAATTTGATTACATAATACTAGTAAATATAATACAATCCTGTTGGAAACAGACTTGCTGACATAAGCATGAACAAAGACTATGAGTTCCTTATTTATTCTACCCAGCTCCCTTCCCTCTCACGAGTACACTCAGATAAAATATTGTTTTTCTTTAAGCTGAGACGTTCACAACGCTACTCGAATCGGAACGAGCTCTCGTAACGGTCCCGATGAGAAGCGCTTTTTCCACTCGGTTACCGTCCGGTGATCTGTTCTGAACGCATCGCCACTGACGCAAATCATATTGCGAGGAAGGGTTCGGGATTAGGAACGTAACCGGAGCAGAATCGGCCAGTCATCGCCGTTGATTTTTGTGGGTACTTTGTGACCCCTCGGCTTTTTGAGTAACATCAATGTTGTAATTAGGGTTTTGGAGGAATTTCATTAGAGGCAGATAGATTATTCCATAGATAAGTTATTTATAAAAAAAAAATACTTCAAATGTTCGTTGACATCAGCAAATTATACTCGTGATTAAAACTAAGAAAATCATACATATCCCCTTCCCTATTGATCAACAACGTTTGATACAGTACTGCTCAATTTACACATCTGGAATTATACACATATATTCAGAATTACTTTATGGAAGAAATAAGTAGTGGTTCATTCAAGGTAGCAAGCTAAACAGAGCTATAAAAGGACGAGAAATTGAAATATAAACCTTTTCTTAATAGAACTCGCACTTTCATTGTTTATCTATCATTCAGACAAGGTTAGATAACTAATTAATTTGATGAACGTAGCTTCTGAACACCTAAACACGTACACTTCTGCCTTTTACTATTATACAAGGGGTGCATTTTCTTTTTATACAAAAAGTTTTATCCGGATGGAAAACACTCTTTTCCTTAATGCTGTCTCATGAATTGATCATTCTTTACCGTTTTGTCCATATATGGGCCCTTGTACGTATGTACTTCCAAAGAAAGGGATTAAATGACTGTACAAAATAGCATATCAAGTTGTGATTCCCAAAGTTGTAAAAAAATTACATCAGTAGTTTTGATCAAAGGCAATCAAATTATTTACAGTATCACTTTTCTTAAACAATACAGTATAGACATGATTTAGAATAACACATTTTAGATTTTTTTAAATATCCAAAAGTAAAATACAAGTCCCAAAAACACTGGAGGACAACATGTAGGTTGTGATCCAGTACTTTCTTAGCACACGTATGACGTTAAATTTTTACTTGGACGAATAGCGTTGTTCCTTATTATGATTAAATTTCCTTTAAGTGGGACTGTAAATTCAACATGTAACACTCTTTGGCTATTCATTGTAATAATGAATCTGGTGGTCAATTTGTGTTTCCATATGGACTTACAAACAATATATTAATTAGCCCTTGTTTAGCAAGCGTTTTCATTTTTAATTAAAAATGGCAATAGAATCTTATTAAGCCCTTCGCGTAATGCGGGAATGACATAATATTAATAGATAGAGATACTTAACAAAAATATATTCGGACAACATACACAACAACATCGACGATTCTATCGGCAAGCGACTCAACACCTACACCTAGCCTCTTTGAAATACATACGGATTTCAACACTATGTCTTTAAAGATGCTGAGAATTAAAAATATTTTCAAATATTACAACTATAGGTATTTATAAAAATAAAAAGGTAAAGCAAATGTATAAAATATTCTAGTATAGTATATACTTGTATAACTAATATAATATCTGAAATTACTGACGCGATTATGAAAACTGTTTCGCTACAATAAAAAATGTGACCTGTGAAACTTCATACGAAGAAAAGGAATAATAATAAACAATTAATTAAAATGCGCTTCACTAATGGGGACTCCCCTTACATTGTAACAGACTGTAAGGAGCATGCCATAATAACATATTTTGCACAAAGAATTTTACTATTCCTTTGTCTAGGAGCGAGGGACTAATATAAGTAAACGGTGTCTTTTAGATACAAAGTCTGTTGTACATACATAACATCGCGCCCATAATCCCCGAAGGGGTAGGCAGAGTCATAGGGGCAGCATGCCCCTTCAACCACATTCAGTCGATAATAAAGCCGGGCTGGGTTTGATGGAAAATTGTGAAAAACCAGTGACAAGCGGCTAACCTGTCGCCTACACAATCACACACCCAAAATCCGATATACCATTAGTCGCCTTTTACGACACGATAGGCAAAAACCACAGTTGGCATATTCTTTTTAAGTCCCAGACCAACATCGGACAGTGGACTGGGTTGGATGGAGAGCTGTGAAAAAGAAGTGACAAGTAGCTCGTCGCCTACTCAGTCACACACCCAAAAGCCCGTAAACCATTAGTCGCCTTTAACTACATGCTAGGCAAGAACCACAGTTGGCACATTCTTTTTTTTTGTCCTAGATCAACATGGGCCAAGTCCCAGATGAACATGGCACAGTCTTGCAAAAAGTCGAAATCGCGGGCACTGCTCGCCCGATAACGACTTTATATCACTATGTTTAATATACCGACTCTAAGCTATAGTTACGTAGCATTACAGGTGGTAAACCCTTAGACCCACAGATGGCCATTGTACACTCGGCATTAGCAATAACATCTGACCGCTGTCACGCGTGCGCCGATTATGTAACGAGCGCAGTTTACTTTAACAATGACCTATAAACATTGAAAAGTTATTGAAACATTCGATAGTGCCCTAGAATCTTGGCCTTTCGTAATATTTCCTTTTGCTTGTATAAAATACTGCTAAATACATTTATTTGTGAAAATTCTAGTTAAAGTAGGATATTTCATGTTAACGTGACAAAAACTAATTAATAAGGATAGATTAAACATTAGGGCTTAAAAGATTATCAACATATCTAATAGAAAATATCAACTATGCTTTGTTGAAAAACCCAGTAGTAGGTATACAATCTGCATAGCAATCATATTTAACATGTCAGTTGGCATAATGTAATTTCAATAATTGCATAAATTACTAACACTTACTTAAAATGCTAATGTGAGTAACTACTTCTGTATGTCTGTTACGTTTTCACGCATAGACCACTAGGCCAATTATGACTAAACTAGCTGTGCCCGCAGTTTCACCCGCATTTATGGTTACCGTTATATAGCCTATTAATGTTATTTAGTCTTCGTCAATAAATGGGCTATCTAACACTGAAATAAATTTTATGAAATCGGACTAGCAGTTCCCGAGATTAGTAAGTTCAAGCAAACAAACAAACTCTTCAGCTTTATAATATTAGTATACTATAGATAGATTTGGTGCACCAACATTTCAACCGTGGCGAAGGTTAAACGTTTTTTTCAGAGACGCCTAATTACATCTCTGTAACACACCAATTTTTTTGCGGCAAGATATTGTAATTTTGTAATCATATTTATTATATATTATATATTATTATTAATATATAACAAAATATTCAATTCAATGGCAATTAAGTGTTTTAAAAAAATAAATATAATTGATTGAATGTAATATTTCAATTACTGTTTCTAACTGTAATTAATAAAAACATTTGTACATGAAAAAAGCGTTATACTTCCTTCGGTTGGACGCCTCTGCATATGTAGTAAGACTTTTCCTTCAAACAGTAAGATAATTATTTTGTTATGTGTACGTACATTCCACACACAGATTTTCAAATAGAGAAATATTATATTATATTATTATATTTTTATATTTAGTCCCATGTTGGTCTGGGACTTGGCCCATGTTGATCTGGGACAAAAAAAAATGTGCCAACTGTGTTTCTTGCCTAGCATGTCGTAAAAGGTGACTAATGGTATTTAGGGTTATGGGTATGTGATTGTGTAGGCGATGAACTAGCCACTTGTCACTACTTTTTCACAATTTTCCATCTAACCCAGCCCAATTTTATTTTTGGCTGAATGTTGTTAAAGGGGCCTGCTGTCCCTTTGACTCTGCAGACCCCTTCGGGAATAATGGGCGTGATGTTATATATGTATGTAAATAATTTAAACTGTCCTTGGAATGCCAATTACATAATTTTGCTTTATTCGTATTTCCTTGTTGCCTTTGCTATATCATAGTATAATTATATCGGCCACGGCGGTTACATCAGTAATTACTGTCAATTGTGCATAAGTATATGTCACATCACACTTGCAACAATGTTGGTAATTGTTGGACAAAACGATGTTATTTAAACATGTACTACGCAGTGTGTAAGCCGGACAATCCGGCCATACATTATCTTTTTAGCGTTAACTTTATTATCATCATAGTTCCGTTCCTAGTCAAGGTCAGATGGTCCATGTTCATTCGAAACTTTTCGGAGAAACAAAAAAAAATATCAAGCGTAAATAAATAAGTATCCTTATTTATTATTATTATTTTAATATTATAAAGCTAAACATTTTATTTGTTTGTTTGCTTGAACGCGCTAATCTCAAGAACTATGGTCCGATTTGAAAATATTTTCAGCGTTATATAGCCCATTTATTTAGGAAGGCTATAGGCTTAACATCCTACTTATTAGTAGGATGTTAAGCCTATAGCCGTTATACTATTGTATAAACGGGAAAGTTTGTATGGATGAATGGATGTTTGTTACTCTTTCACGCAAAACTACTGATTTTAATGAAACTTTTGAATAATAATGCTTATATAACCATGTACCATGCAAGCTAAGCCGCGGGCAGCAGTTAGTTAACCGTAAAAATTGGGGAAACCGCGGGTACAGCTAGTTGTAATGTAAGTGAATGATATGAAATATAAATACAAATCATGGAGAGTATTTGAACAGTCAGGTACAAACATTAAAGTTTATTGACTTAATATTATTGGACATAATATGGGATACATAGCTGGCATAAGTCTTTTTTCACTATTATTCATAGCTAACTCTAAAATCATACCAAATCGTAACAGCTGATTCCATGTAACACATAGTAAAAAATTAATTATTTCCATATGTATTTAATAATTTATACTATTGTATCTTAACGTTTTTTTTTTGTAATTATTAAGATTTGCTTTTATAAGAAAAGTATTATTTTTTTTTCTTACAATCTTTCATCTTAATTATATAATCTTAACACATTTAACAATCGTCCGCAACTTTGCTCACGTATGTAGATCTTAGTCACATTTTTGTAGGCAAATCAGCTACCATAGTCACGTTGTATCAAGTGGACGTCTATCATAAAACTATCTTCCGACGATAGATAGAGCTACACCGGCGCCGGCGCAGCCATAAGCGCTCCATTAATTAATATAGACATCATTATCGCAAAATCAATGCAAACTACTACATTCTTAATTGCATATGCATGATAGTTGATATCATAATTTATTGACCTGTTTATTTTACAAATAGAAATATGTATGCACTTATCTTATCTAATTATGCACCATAAATTATTGGTTTCACTTAAATGTAAATATGAACATGACAATAAATCTACCTTTTCACAATTTTTCATCTAACCCAATCCAGTTTTATTTCTGCCCCTTTGAATCAGCCTACCCCTTCATAAATTATGGGCGAAATTATATAAATGTAAAAATAATCTAGAATCTTTATATTTTTCATTGTTAGTAAAGCGTAAGAGTAAGAACAGGCAACTTCACACACAAGAGATGTTGTTTTTTTGGATTACCGCCATCCTCATAAGAAAATAAAATTCTAACACTCCTCTTTACATAATTATTTAAAACCACTTTCATATGTCATGGATAATCACAAATGAAATTTATTATCTCTCTAACATCGGTCGTGACTCGTGATTGAGGAATAAACATCATAAACGACGACGGAAGAAATCATAGGCAACTAATTACATTAAATGTTTCTCCGTGAAAATAGATGCATTTTAGAGTATTATACACGGTCGCCTAAGTTGTCATAATGCCATTGCCTACTAGGGGGCGCTAGCGCCCCTGCTGGGAACCTATGGTCTAGACTCTAGAGCATACCTGTGGAGTTTTCATAGCTAAGTATGGATTAAAACCACTTGCTAGCAGTAAAGAAACCATCGTGATGTAGGCCTGCACAATCAAATAGTTCTGGATGTGTCGCCTGTCTTATGATTACAAAGGGCATATAGCAGACGCTTCAATGTAAAATTAGATTCACTACATCCAGTCTAAGCGAACGACAAAGTAAGATAGTGGTGATGTAATATGCTTGACGTATGCTCCAAATACCAATTAACCCAGTCAAATAAAACCGGTTAACAATGAACACCAAAATTTATCGCCGATAAATATGCGCAATGTCGTTTACGCCATGGTAAAGTAGTAAAATGACGACTGCGCAGCTCATGACGTTATAATTCGTATTGCATCACTAAATGCGTATAAGTATAATCCGTACCTACATTCGCTCAAACCAGCAATACTAAACCTTTGGAAATCTCAGTAGTAATTAAACCGACCTATTTAATTGCCTTATTTCGCGCAAACAATAACCTTACTCATTTACTATACAATAACAACCTTTTGTACAGTCTGCGGATTATATTAGCTGGGAAACGTATTAAAATAACATATTTAATTATTCACTTTTTTGTGTAAATTTTTGGATAAGCTTATACCTGAAGTCTTTTTACTTTGATCACAGTCTTTTAGACACCCAAACCATTTACTGATTCTGAAGTTAGACAATAAGGTCAAAATATGTAAAAAAATATTCATAAATGGCAGTTTAACAACTACTTACGCACGCAATAAACATCGCGTAACGTAGTAATTTAAGTTTGTAAAGATTTTTATTACAAAAACTAGCTGTGCCAGCGGTGTCACCCGCGTTTGTGGTTAATATTATAAAGACTATTTCCGTCATACATGATTTCTATGTAACTTAAACCATTAAGGCTGCACACGCGACGGAAGCTTAAAAAATGGAGTAACTTCTCCCGTTTTCCCAACATTTCCCTTCGCTACTCTGCTCCTATTGATTGTAGCGTGATGAAAAGTAAACTATAACCTGCCCAGGAGTATGAAGAATAATTGTGCCAAGTTTCGTTAAAATCCGTCGAGTAGTTTTTGTTTCTATAAGGAACATACAGACAGACAGACAGACAAAAATTTTACTGATTGCATTTTTGGCATCAGTATCGATCACTAATCACCCCCTGATAGTTATTTTGAAAATATATTTCATGTACAGAATTGACCTCTCTACAGATTTATTATAAGTATAGATAAATAAAAACTTTTATGACAGTGATTCTGTTGATATCCATAATCCATCTGAATCAATCATTTCCACAAATTAAATTATTATATATCAACATTTTTGAGTCCTGTCTATTTGAATAATAGTGAAATATTTTCAATTATAAAAAGTTGTACCTTTATTCGTGTAATTTAAACAAACAAATATTTAAATATCATGATGAGATCGATAGAATACCTAACCAAAATGTGTCAACCTTTTTTTAAATTCCAATCAGACGCATCTCAATCAATACCATAATAGCAGCGTTAGATAATACATAAGCGGTTGGTCTCGCGAGTAAAGTACCACTGCACTAGTACTCGCCGCTAGTGCGTAGTAGGAGCCGCGTACGAGTCCGCAGTTTTATTGCGTTACAATCGACGATACAACCAGCACATACAACCTCTCCGCATTTGTTAATGAAACCGGTCGCCGCATACAGTGATCAAAGTGCACAATTATTACCGAGATATCGGCAACCTGCTATGGATTAACACACCGGTAAGTCACACGGCAGTTTTAACGCATTTCGCGTGAGATAGGTCATGTCGCATTTTCGTTTTTGTCGCAGTGATTACTAAACGCAATTAGCATAATAAATTAACATAACAAAGTTCGCGCGATCGTGTCAATATTAACACATAATACGGTGAATATTGATTGCATACATATTCAATTTTCCATTAATGCATGTAGGTAGGTATATGATGATTGACAATGATTTCTAGATTTCACCTCGAAATTGAATAACCTCAAAGGCTAATTCAATCTACCGTAACGTTTCTTGAATGGGAATAAGATTTCCGTTTCTGTGATATCTAATAAATAACTTCTCGATAGAAATATGTATTCATATAACGAGATTATAATTAATACCCTAATGTCTTTGACATCAGGACGGGATATTTATGACTTGTAAACTTAAAGACTTACCTAACTTATTAAATATTATCTGTTGCCAAATTATTTTAACTAACATTTACAACAATTAGTCTTTGGATTTGTTTTTGTCGGTCACATTAAAAATTAACTGTATCTAACTGTTAAATACTCCATGACGTTCTCTAATAGGTTTTATCGTTCTTCAATTTTATCCTACCTACCCTACTAGGGAAGTGGCGTGAAGTTTAGTTTAATTTTATCCGGCTATAAAAAATCTGACCTAAGTCAATCAAATGTGTTGATTGCGGGTATAATTTAGTATAGGTAGGAAGTATGATATTGTTTATTTGTTATCGAAGTGACCTTACGGAGAGCTATAAAATAGCCGATAGTAAAAAATACTCTGCGCGTAGTAATACGTAGATACCTATAACACGCCTATGGCGGGAAATTACAAAATAGTCAGTCATATTGTTTGTTTTACAACGTTCTTTTAAGAATAAGAAACTTCTAAAATTAAAAAAAAAAAAAACTTCTTAATATAATAATATTTTAGCTTTCATAGCATAATTAAACTTTAATTTTTCAACAAATGGACTGGATTGAAAATAAGAATCTACTATAAGTGTAGTATAATACGGCAGATTTGAATTGTCCTCGTCTATTTCGTTAACAATCTTACCGTAATATGCTTCCTAATAAATCCTTTTATACGCCATAGATTGTATTATAGGTAATTTGTCATTAAAACAAAAATGGTGATAAAATGGTAATTCAATTTAATTTATGATAGATAATAATTAATTGTAGGTGAACATTGTACATGCCTTTTTCAAATTCATATGTACTAATGCTATTAGTAAGCTATTAGATACTCTACTAATCGATAACTGTACGTAGGTCCGTAGGTCATCTAATTAATTGAAATAATTATCCAGTGGATTCAAGTACGTAATTATTTAGATAGATACTTTTAAGGGCGTAATTTATTCCAAAAGACAGCTCAAATAATCATCATACGAAACACAGTCTTAACATTTGATGACGATCTGTAATCGCCTATATCAAGGTCATGATATGAATTATTACGACTATGAATGCAATCCAGCCTACGCTACCTATTATTCTAACATTGTTTTCAACTTACTAAAGTGTTAAGGGTAATATTCATTTTGATCACTCATCGGAGTGGTGACAACAGCATACATTGTATAACATTAGTCATTTAACATTGCACGATCTATCCTATAAGCTCATAAGAAAACATTAAGCAGTTATCATTAAATAGTTACTAAATATAACGTGTTATTAGTGAATAATTTTTTTTTGCGTATCAATCTAACTAAAAATACATTCAGAGGAAACATGCCGTGACAAGCGTTCAGTATGAAGGAAAAATATAACAAAATTGACGACTGTCGTAGGCCTCATAATCATATCTTACAATTATATCAATAACCGACATTAATAATGCAATTGATATTAACTGTGGAGATTAAATTGAATTAATCATAAAGACGAGGCCTAGTGCCAAGGCATCCAGAGTCAAATGATCGATTGACTGAAACATAAGTAAACATGCAGACAATATCCATCACTGTTGACAAACGTCAGTCCTCACTTCTGCGTTTATATAGCGGTATACTGGCCCACCTAGCTGGCCCAGAAAAAAACTTCATATCATTACCTTTGCATAGAAAGAAACCGATCCAAATTCCATCCTAATATATTTCGTAAATGTATATAAAAATTATTTGAGTGCTTTAGCTAATTAAAATATGTTTGCATAAAAACGTAAATTTTTGTGCTATAGATGCACATAGATGAACACTTTATTGTCATAAAATTACAGCATGTAGTGTATACCTTTAATTGATTGTGCAATTAGTTTTAAGTTGTAGTAAGCTAGATTTATACCTGTATAAGTTGTAACAATCGTTGGTGTACCTTAATTAAATAAATAAATAAAAAAAATAAAAAAAATAGATGCACATAATAATCTAGAAACATGCACAATAGTTATTTTATGGGTAATGTAATTTATTGTTTCCTACTAAGTATGTCAATTTAATATTAACTATAGGTATGTAGGAATACAAATCACGAACATAGTATGGCTTAAATAAAATATGTATGAAAACAATTTAGTTACAAATTAGATGCTATTAATAAATATACTAAAAATCTAATCGGATATATCATCTTCCTAGCGTTATGTCCCGTGCTTAGACGGGGTCCGCTTAGACCATGATCCAGGATTTAGCGAGTCTGGTAACATTACATTGAAGCGACTGCCGATCTGACCTTCGTAACCCTGAGATAGGGAAAACAGTAAATTTTTGGATACATACATACATTCATAATATCACGCCCATAATCCCCGAAGGGGTAGGCAGAGTCAAAGGGGCAGCAGGCCCCCCCAACCACATTCAGCCAAAAATAAAACTGGGCTGGGTTAGATGGAAAAATGTGAAAAGTATTGACAAGTGGCTAGCTCGTCGCCTACACAATCACATACCCAAAACCCCATATACCATTTGTCGCCTTTTACGACATGCTTGGCAATAAACACAGTTGGCACATTATTTTCAAGTCCCGGACCAACATGGGAATTTTTGGATCATGTTTACAAATCCAAAGTTGTTTGAATTACAGGTTTCATCACAATGACCTCTTCACCCTTCACCCCTCACCCTTACCAACGAGCTAGTGGCATAAATACGTACATAGATTTGAAAAATCTAGAGGTGTACCCGGGTTTGAACCCGCACTCCTCGGTTAAGAGGCGCGTGTCCTTACCATTGAACTACCACCGCTCGCGAATCAGACATAATAATATATTAGATACTTATTACTTCAATTTCAAATTCCCATTGTTCGGTGTGCTATCTCACTAGATATTTTAATCCGTTTGACCGATAAAACGCCTATAAATAGAAACATTTAATACTCTCCGGTTAATATCGCCATCTTAAGAAAAATACTTTTTAAACGCGCAGCGACGTTAATAAATGAGGCAGTTCTATGAAAACTCCTTTCGTGTGAATATTAATTTCAACGTAAGTGTAAGTTACGTAAGTTACGAACCTCCTGACATAACAAATATATCCGAAGAAAAATAAAAAACCTGCACAATTTATTTTTTGATTAACTCCTGCCTACAGTGTAAAAAACGAATTATTATATTTCAACAATAACAATTGTTAATTTTATGGTGGCATTTATTCTTGATTTTTTTAAATCAATGAATTTAAAATTATCCTTATTGGTTACATAAGACGTAGTATTATGACAGACGAAGTATTAATGATGTAGGTAATAGTAATTTATGGTGACATTTTGCTCATAAAGTTACCATAAAATAAAATACAGAACAACATCCGTCATTAATAGCCGTAATCGTGAATTCTACATCAAATTAGCAGTAAATATATTAAATATTGAACTTCGTTCGCAATTATACCGAAACGAGATAAAAAGAATTAATCAAGAATGTCTAATGAAAAAAGCATGGCCGAAAACTTTAAATCCCAGCAGGACAAACAGATCATCGAACTTGGACCTTCTGGACTACCGCCAAACAAACCGCTGCCCACTTTAAGATCTTCAACATATAATGTCCTATATTGTTACTTTATTTACTACTGATACTTCGAGAGCCAACTACACACAATACGAAATCGTTTTTCCAAAATCTTTTCTCGACTCTCCAATTAAAATCTGGAGTGCTCGAGATGAATGCCTTAAACGAGCATCACAAAATGCAAAGCCATAATCCTGTTGGAATAAAATCCCTAAATAATGAAAGCACATTGTAGCAGACGTAAATAGGAGCCAGCACAAAAGCAACTTACATAAAAGTGGGAGCGAGCTTTTCTCATTCTCAGATTGTTACCATGGCTCGGGCGATACATAACTTTAACTTCCGAAGCACACGCTCTGAAATATTTATTCCTGAAACGTAAAGATCGGGGAGGGGGTGGGTTTGGGTGGTGGGGGCGGTTTATCCCGCGGTTTCCTTCCCGCCGTGTTTTACTTCGAGAATGGGAAGTCGCCGGCGACGGGTCGATATTGGCAAAGATAAGGTATGCGGAGAGCTGGATCTCGGAGTCATTCCGCGCTGAAAACTGTAGACTTTCCACATTGTAGGTAACCTAGACGAACTACTAGTAGAGATCGATACAATGTATTTGATATATTTTACTTCATAAGCCTCAATTAGATATATGTGACATTACATTGTAAGTACCAATTCACTTACATTGTAAGTAACTACAATATAACCTTTTTAATAATGTTACTACGGATTAGTAAATCACTTTTTTATCGTAACCTGATATCCATATCCTCTTGTTAACCGCATAGGCTGACGACAGGATATTAGATATAATATTAATGTTAAACTAATCCGTTATATTTTTCATATTACAGTTATTTATAGTATGTACAAATTGCTAGCAACTATAATAGTAAAATAATGAAAGGCAATTTACTTATACCTACAAGTCTCGTAAGAAAATTGTTTGTCACAAGTGACTCACGTTAATTAAACATTTTATGTTTCTAACCAATAGATTATAAACGCAGTTATAAAGATTGCAATAAAATATAATGAATATCACAAGTTTTAACGCTTCTATTTTAATCTATTACAAAATAATATGTGACGTCATATCTTTCAAGAAGGCTTCTTGAAACAGAATAATTTGTTTCTGTGATATCTCTCAACATTTTGAAGGTATTAATTTTTTATGATTTATATCATAGGGTGAATTGTTTGGTTGACAATACGAATCATAAGAATATTTGCGTTTGACCCCCTGGATACTATTCTTTGGCGGTTCCCCGACCTCCAGTGGGGGCCCCCACCGTTCGATTGTCTGCGGAGGCTGCCCCGCCGGTGCCATCTGATGTGCCGAGAGCACTCCAGATCTGCATAGATCGTTGCCTTCGTTTTTTCCCTATCGAAAAATCAATACTCACAGTTTCATAAAGTCGGAAGAGCGACACTCCTTAATTTTATTAGAGCTTAATTTTTAAGTATCCACCTCCAACGAGAAATTTCCTTTGTATTTTTTTAAATATCACAGCGGTATCAAATTACCTTTTCCACTTTTAATTTCACCCTGAGAGCTTATGATATAAATTTGACTCCAGGATTGTCTTACTCAATTTATAAGTATGTGGTCCACCAAATCGTAGGCTGCGTAGGAAATACGGTGAACACATAATGTGAAACGGCTCAACCCAAAAGCGTACTGAGCTTTCCGCCGCGCCACCCTCAAAGGGAAAGAGGCTCAAACACCGAGCAATAAAGCCTCCGAATCCGGCAAAACAAATACAACGAGCATTCCAATGCTAGATATCACTCGCCCCGCCCACACAGTCGGCATTACGACTGAGCCTTCCCATTGGTCGCCGCGAAGCCTTCTCCATTTGGAATTGGTTATTTTTTTTCTACAATTGAAATTGGAACTGTCGGTTTGTTCTGTAAGTGCGGGGCGCATGCGTCGGAGGAGGCGTCTACGTCACGTACCCGTAGATACGGCTACGAATGTTTTATTGGATTGCTCTCTCCATTGCCATTCGCATTTCGATTCCGATGTGGATTTGCGGAATGGGGCAACTGCGCAGTTGGGACTGGAGGCTGCGCTTTTTCAGGGCGTGGGAAATATGTGCTTTGTCATGTATTGGTATGAATGTACGGCATAATATTGTTTGTGAATACTTGCGTTGCGTATATGACATGAGCTTTTTTGTACACATACACATACAAAATTACAGTTTTAGGGACTGATTAAATTTTCTTAGAGATATGGAAGAAAGGAATATCTAGGCAGTGAAGGTATTCTGTAAAGACATTTAAGCCTGTTTAATTAATAACGTCATCTATCAAATATAAATACGCCTTCATCAAGCCACAGAGTTTCTTAAACCTCATAAAGATTCCCTCAGATACGAAAAAGTACTTCAGTGTTATTGATGAATTTTTATTCAGGACATTTCTTTGAAAAACCGCGCCGCTCCTGTTTCTCGGAAAGTTTGTTCGAAATTATTACCTGGAGTAAGATTATGAATATTCCGTGTCCACTTTTAGCGTTATCCAATTATAATTATTTACTTACGTACCTCAACAAATGCAACTAAAATTACGTCGTTTCCGTATCAACATTTTCACCACAGAAGTTTCGGATCCTTTTAAATTTTAGAAAGCTAGCGGGCGTGGGAATTTCATCAACCTTGGACGATGCATTGTATGCAATAACGCGTCCGCAACCGCGCTGCGGCGCGCCACCGCGCTGCGCCCCACTCCCACAGGACATACAGTCCACAATCTCCCGCTGCTTCCAAGGGACAACTGTAATATCACGTTGGCGTCTCCAGCTGGCTCTGTCCGGAACAATTTCATTTGCGACTGGGCGAGGATAGCGTTGTAATTACAACAACAATCGATAGAGGCGCCACCGTCTGCCGCACGTTTAATCTCGCCAGAATCAAAGGACCGTCGCCTCACACCCGCTTCTGTACCAAACACCTCCTACCCATTGTACAGTTGCGAAACGAAACATTCTGTCCCTCTCCATTGCTTGCACAACGTACAGCTGTTACCGTGAGCCTCGACGCCGCGCAGCAATGTAACGAGCCGCATAGTTTTCTGTAAGCTCGAGCTAATGTAATGGTGAATACTGTGTATCCAAGCCTATAACAGTGAAGGTATGTTTAGATGTCCCCAGACCAGATAGTTGCATTTCCAGATTGCAGTATGTGTAATTCTTGTTGAAATTAAATTTCAAACACGAATTTGTTAAAAAAATAATGATCGCCTATATTGTTTCGGGATTAAGTAACCGTAAAAAATATTTTAATTAAACTAACCTGACCTCAAGCGACCCAAATCTTTATATATATATTGGATGTTAATACCAAAGATATGTTAGACTAATGGATAATAATAATAATTTGCATACAGCATGGAAGCTATTGCCCCAATCGCCCATATAATTAATAGACGGGATGCGACCCGTGAAACGAGCTTATTTCGGCCACCAACATCAGATCGAATCGTTGATGATCAATGATACTGCCTTTATAGTCACCCAATTAAATCGTTACAGAACGGTAAATGCCACTGCCATGGACCTAAACCCATAGGTTCATGGCCACTGCATTTGCTGACAAGGAAAATGCCAACTATAATAGTTATATTATGTCATGTGTCATGTCGTCTGTGATTATTACAAGTCTACCTATGAGATATCTTCTATCGCTTCATAAGATAAAATCCACCTCCAGCAAAACGAACTGACAGCGAAGGGATAATAATAGGGTCTCGTTAATATTCAGTTTTCATTTGCCTGTTCCTGAACTCAGACTGATTATGATATTTTATTAGCAGGGAAATTATTTTGAAAGAGTGGTTTGTGCACACGATTCCGATTAAAGAAGTCGTTAAGCTGCAAAATAAAACGTTAATTTGAAGAACACTGACTGAAAGTTCATGAGTAAATGGGTCAATGACGATTACTTGGCTCAGTAGGTTATGTGTGTGATTTCATGGATAAAAAATTTAGCAGGCATATTCTCAAAACGACTTTTACCCTTTTAAAGTTGAAGAAACTAAAACCCAAACTTGAGCTTCGGCTGGCATATGAGTCGAAACCAAAAGTTTATTCAGCCTATTTACCAAACTTCTTTCTTCTAAGATACTCTGGCAGTAAAACTAAGCATTAAAAGTTAATATCCGCATTCTGATAATATAAGTGAATATGATGTATGTCTAATGGTTAAAAATGACAGATAAAATCCACGTCAACATAATAAACGAGCAGAGGAGAAAGTGATTAAGACGAAAATTTTAGAATATATAGATTAATACAACACAAATCATTTAATTAACGCATATAGTTTTTTTGCTAGTACAACCTAATAATAACTAACTAAACATAATAATTAATGGCAATTTATTAGAAGAGTATTTGTATCAACTGTATTCAATAAAGTTCGATTACAAAATTACAGTTCATAACACAGCCCGTGAAGGATGCGAACTAAAATAATGACGAACAATATCCAGCTCGTTCGGTATAAAGTGAATTTGCTACCGAATACCGTAGAATTAAAGCTGCATGGACGCATGATGTAGGTATCGATTGTCAATAATTTGTGTCCGTCGGCGGCCGGCGGTTAGACTTAGCTCATTGTTTAGCTGAAATTATTTCCAGCTACGGTATTTGATCCTATTCGAGCACATAGTAGTGGAAATTTTAAGCCTCTCTTTTGCAGGAAGTATTTTAGATAATAGTTGTTTGAGTAAGCAAACGAGATTAGCCGCGCTTTGGACGGCTATTCGTTAACTAATTATGAGATATAATTATTTCAGCATGCATTTGTTGGTGTAAGGTTTATAATTTTATACAACTAATTTCAATACAGACGGGTATACCTATATGATCGGCTTTCATGTCAATTAAGCGGTGGGAAAATCGATCAAGGAGACATTGATATTTCAAAAAATATATTTTTACTTTCAAGTTTTGTTCAATTAAAATATTTTTCTACCACACATATTACTATTTGTTAAAATACGATAGCTTCATGGATCTCCAGCCACTAATGACATCATAAATGTTACTAGTCAAACGATTCAATAAAAAATATTTTTTGTAGAATAATAAAGTATATTTTGATTGTCTGGTTCCCCTATCTTAGGGTTACGAAAGTCAGATCGGCAGTCGCTTCAATGTAATTACCAGACTCGCTAAATCCTGGATCATGGTCTAAGCGGACCCCGTCTAAACACGGGACATAACGCTAGGAAGATGAATAAAGTATATTTTGAATTCAACTAAGTTCTCCGATATTAACGTCCTGTAATCAACACCGAATGGATATCTAATGTCCAACTAAACTATTCTTAATTCAGTGCTTAAACTTAAAAAGGAATTTATTCCATCCATTACGAACTATAGCGGTAGAAAATTTCCCAACACGACAGCAAATAGATAACAAGTTGCAATAGTTATGTATGTATGTAAAACTGGAACAAGCCACCTACGAGTCGGAACAACGAACACATATAAAGCAGCCCTGTTCCAGGGAGCGGTAGCACTCGAAATCCTGGAACACTAGGACGTAACTGAGACTCGGTTGAAATAATAAAGCCTTCTAGGGCATATAATCATAGTAAGTCTCATTAACACACTGTTAGTAGAAAGTCATGTGTTGGTGCTAAGTGTGTTCCTTGTCTAGCACATCCTAAAAGGCGACTCATGGTATATTAGGTTGTGATTATACAGGCGAAGAGCCACTTGTCAGTACTTTTCCAAATTTATACCTAACCGAAATCAATTTAATTTTTGGCTTAATGTGGCCAAATGAACTCACTGCTTCTTGCTCTGCACACAGTATGGCGATATATAGGTATGTAACAAACAGTGTACATTGGAATTAAGCACATATGTTTTATGATTTGTATCGTCATCATACGAGTACTTTACATTGTCATTGTAATAGTTTCAATGATATCACTTCAGGTTATTACTGTAGTGGGAATCGTAAAATTAATTGTGTTTAACCCCCGGGTTACAAGGAAAGAACAGAGCAAAGTATTTCAGTACATGCATTGCATATATGAGTAGATATATGCTATTCATATTCGTCATGTGAAAACGGTTTTATGTAGTATCATTTTACATATAAGGTTACATTTTTATCTAAGCCGCAATAAAAAAACTGGAGAATTTTCATCTCCGTTTTTGGGTAGATTCGATAGATTCGCAGTATTTAGGAATTTCATAACAGAATGTCTTAAAATAAAAAAAAAGCTGCAGTGTACCTGTAACTTAGGTACCTGTAATATTGTTATTTATCATATTAATTACTTATGATGTTAGGGGACAAACGTCCCCATAAATAAAATTAGAACAGGAAAATATAAAATGTAGGTCACTCCGACCTGATGGATCCGCGATCTGGACCGACACTGTGCCGATGAATAGCACAGATTGCAAATGTTATCATAAATAGAATAACATCCGACATTACCGAACGTTAAATGTCACATAGAAACAAAATGATGAGTATAAAAATTTAATACCTATGTCATAAAGCTACCCAGCCGATATTTTTATTGAAATCCATGAAATCAAAACATTTTCTACCTACACACAGTGGCGGATTTACCCTAAGGCCCAGTAGGCCTGGGCCTAGGGCGGCCAGATATTAGAGACGGCCAATCGTGATAAAAATTAAGTCATGACGCTTTAGTACTGAGAATTATGGCCTAGGGCTTAGGGCGGTCAAGATTGTAAATCCGCCACTGCCTACACAAGTAGAGCATCATATCCAAACCGTGCCAGATTTGAATTCAAACTTACTATTGAGATAGCTGAAAGTACAATTAAAGAAATAATCTTCGTTGTCTCTGTAAAACCATTATCGTAAAAGAGAAAACATTTACAAAAAAATTACACCAGAATTCCCTTTAACTCAAGAGTGGTACCGCTACGTTCTAGAGACTACGCTACTTATAGAATAGGAAGCGAGTGTAGGTAATGGCGCAAAATAGTGACGCAGTATTATTGCAGGGGGAGGCTTCTCCCCACCCCACCCCTCCCACTCCGGGAGCGACTGAAACGGCCGCGAGAAAAATAAGATCCGTACTCCGTCCCGCTTATTCTTGGGAAAAGCTTTTTGTATATTTTTTAGGTATTTCTCGTGCCTGTGTGGGTTGGTAAATAGTAATGAGAATATCGGTTTGCTTATGTGGGCTGTAGCTTGTATCCGTGGCTATAGACTCTCAATGTGAAGTTGTGGAACTGGGAGGAGAATGAACTGTATCGGGAGGCTGCTGAAAGATAGTGTAATATACTTAACTGGATGACGTTTTTACGACGTGCCTTTTCAACGAGTGTTGAGGTGAATTAGTTCAAAATCATGTTATCTAGAGGTGATACGTTAGTGGTAAACTTTTGTATGGGTAACATACCATTTTTCCATGCAATGATATGATTGGAACACTTAGTACTAACATTGTTGAAAATTAAAATAGAAATACATGGATTGGGTTTTGCGTATAAAGGTATTTTATGGATAGTAAAATAATCACGTTTTCTACTGTTATTTAAGAAAATTAAATGTGATTAACTTATTTAACAGTCGATGATACTTTTTAAATTTATCGCAGTTTAACCGAAATCGTTTATGTGTGAAATTACGTATAGTTAAATGACCGATGTGGTGGTTGTTCTAAAATCCTTGCGACCAATGCAATGTAAGAACTCTAATTGAAGAAAACTTTAGGCATAGTGGAACTATATCTAACTATGTCACGTTTACAAGGCATGTATTTCTATTATAATTCTATGCATGACAATCTTTATTTGTTGCTTATCACGCTAACTTTAAATAAGAAATATAGAAAATCTACTACGTTGCCATGGAAAAACACCGATCGACTAGTAATGGAATCAACAAAATAAATGTTTTTATGTATAGTTACTCCTTTCCATGTAGTCCCACGTATATTATTATCTTCCCAGCGTAATGTACCTAGTAGGTGTTTACTCGGATTATGATCCCAGATTTAACGAGTCTGATATTTACATTAAAGCGACTGCTGTCTCGCCTTTGTCACCCTTGGGGACCAGACAAATTTGATGATGGTTCATTCATAGCTATTTATAAATAAATAAATAAATAAATTCTTCAGACTAGCACACCAATTTCCTAGTCCCAAACTAAGCTTATAAGCTTGTGCTATGGATACTAGGTGAACGGATAGACATACTTAAATACGTTTATAAACATCCATGACTCGAGTACAAATATTCATGTTCATCACACGAAATATTTGCCCCTAGCGGGATTCGAACCCGCGACCCTTGGTTTCATGGCCAGGGTCTCTGACCACTCGACCAACGGGCCATTTGAATCTTGGGATCACGATATTTTGAACTTGACTAATCTTATTTGTATGTCTTACTTCTTAACGAACGGTATGCCATGTACTATTGTATTTTAATATAGACACATATGTGGAATATGTTAAGGAGGGAATTGACATAGAATAAAGTAGTTCGAGTAAAAATATATAAATAGTACGAAAATACAATACGAAAACTTACGAGAGACAAAAAAAGAAGAAAAAAAGTGACAGATTATAGTTGACAACATAAAAAGTATAAAAAATATCAAAAGCAGGATAAGCTGACAGTAAAGCAAGCTTGCGACCAGTTCGATACAAAGGTAGGTAATATAATAATTTATCTATTATTATAATATATTTATTATGTGGCGGGTCGTTACATTCCCTCTGATATGGTTGAGTGAGGGGGCTGGTCTGCTCTGGTTAATCTAACATTTATAATAGTATTCATATTATGTCATCTCTGACAGTCATTGACGGTATGATTTGGTTTAAAACTCAGATTAAAATTTGTATGTACCTATGGATATTTGACGATGAAAAGAGGTAACTACTGAGTTTCTTGCCGGTTACTTCTCGGTAGAAACAACACTCCGAACCGGTGGTAGATTCACATTGCTTTGTAGATTTTTGGAAACTTGACAATTAATAAAAAATATGCAATACACAATTTTATTACAATAATATATTTAAAATACTTATTCACGTTGCCCTTGGTACAACTAAATAATTCGTAGTACTGCTACAACACATGGTAATACAACTCTATAGGTGCTACGTGCGTAGCTAAATACAAGTTGTTTATATATTAACAACTAATCCACGCCATTATTTTCAAAGGAATTCTTTAAAATAATTATAATCAAATTAGTACGGTTAAAAGGTACTAGGTACTCTCGGTTATTTTTATAGATTATAAATAATAATAATTAATAATAAGTGCTTTAAAATGTCCATATATTGTATATAAATTACCATTTATATCAATAATAATTCACATGTCTGTTGTAGGTAATTCTGTTGGTAGTAAACGCTCCATAATGATTTGCACAGACCTATCGGCTTTTCAACATAGTTTTTTTCTTAGAGAATCTTCATTTATTTTGTAAGACATCAAGATTATGATGTACTTAATGTTAAAAACGAACGAAATCAATTATGTACAATGTTAAATAGTATATTATACAGCAATATTTAAGTATATATTTATAACTAGCTGTGCCAGCGGTGTCACCCGCGTTTATGGTTAATATTATAAAGACTATTTCCGTTATACATGATTTCTATGTAACTTTAACCATTAAAGCTGCACACGCGACGGAAGCTTAAAAAATGGAGTAACTTCTCCTGTTTTTCCAACATTTCCCTTCACTACTCTGCTCCTATTGATTGTAGCGTGATGAAAAGTATACTATAACCTGCCCAGGAGTATGAAGAATAATTGTACCAAGTTTCGTTAAAATCCGTCGAGTAGTTTTTGTTTCTATAAGGAACATACAGACAGACAGACAAAAATTTTACTGATTGCATTTTTGGCATCAGTATCGATCACTAATCACCCCCTGATAGTTATTTTGAAAATATATTTCATGTACAGAATTGACCTCTCTACAGATTTATTATAAGTATAGATAGGTAATTGATTCTGATATCCGTAACACAAATCCTTAAGCTAGTTAGCTCGGAATCAGATTAATAAATAAATAAATATTCCACAACCACAACACCACATTCAGTCCGATGTTAGTCTGGGACTTATAAAAAAAGAATATGCTAATTGTGTTTCTTACCTAGCATGTCGTAAAATGCGACTAATGGTAAATAGGATTTTGGGTGTGTGATTGTGTAGGCCACGAGCTAGCCACTTGTCACTACCTTTTTACAATTTTCCGTCTAACCCAGCCCAGTTTTGTTTTGGCTGAATGTGATAAAAGGGGCCTGCTGCCCCTTTGACTCTGCCTACCTAATGCTAAGTATTTATGTATGTATACTTAAATATTAGATATAGACACCCAGACACAGAACAAACACAAGTATTCATCACACGAATGTTTGTCCTAGGTGGGGATCGAACCCACAACTCTTGGCGCATAGGCAGGGTCACTACCATATGCGCCATCGAGCCAGTCCAATGTATGTAAAGGTGTCTGATTGTCTGATATATTTATTTTATCATGTAAGTGAATGCCGAGTTGTGTCATTGTTCCATAGATTGAATGATATCTATAATACTATCTCTACTCGGTTAAAGCTAGTCATATAAAACTTAAAGTTAACAATCTATGCACAGCCTAAAATACTGAATCTAAGGCACCAAAAAGGTGTTTTCGGATCATTTTCGGTTCAATCTCTTAGGAGATGCAATGGAGTTAGAGAATTTTCTATGGAAGTACTCCACTTTAACGAAAGCCAAGTAAAAAGTTGTAACTCTGTACAGAAATATTGCATAGTCTAACAAACTACTGAAACGATTTCCTAGGGGACAAAGTCGGTGGTAGCAGTTAGTCTATCCATAATATCTAAGTTACCTGTAAGTGCAGATACGTAAAGTTTTCTGCACGCCATCTCTCGAAACGGACGGAGACTTCGTTACTCAACTCGAGTGCTAAGAGGGCAGAGAGCCAACAATCAAGGAATGGGTGCCGCAAGAAATATGGCGCCTCAAGTTTCAGCGATAAAAGTATAGATGGCAGCACTTAAGATATATTGAGTGTCTCTGTAAAAGTACCTTTATACAAAGTACCACCTGCGCTGAAGAATTCACAATGATGATTTTTCCGGAATAAAAAGCAATCTGCATTTTTCCAACCCAAGCTATTTTAAATGATAAAGTCTGTTTTAACAGTTTCATAGTCTATTTTCCCTCATTGATAAAAAGTATATTACAGTAGATAATATAAAAACATAAAACTATGGTTTTAAGGATCCCTTAAACAGATATACATAATTTGGCTATAATTTATTGCACAGATATCCTGTAGTATTTACTGTGCACAAATACAATGCAATCTATTGATTTGTAATCGGAATAAAGGTTTGGTACAAGCCATATGTTTTCAATTTCATTTGCGTCATAAATTAACACATGGTGTTATATTAAAACTAGATGATAGATATACCTAGTGCGTATACATACATTACAACTGAAAAAAAAAGTACTTAAATACAATTTCTGAAGGTTCGCTTTCTAGAACTCTATCACTGTATAGGTACCATTTTAAGGGTTTGCAAGTGCATCTATTACATTTGGGGGTTAATACCTACGTTGAGAACTAAAGCTTGATTATACCTTTGTATGTGAGTAAATAGTAATATTGTATTTTTACCCAATTTTGAAAATGTTTTAACGTCCATGCATGAAACCGCAAAATAACATCATTAAAATACTCAAAATGAGTGTTCTTTGATTACAATAAATTAGTAATAAAACAACGTGAATTACCATCTAGATCAAACGTCATTTCTAAGCCTACGACAACTTATCCTTTATGACCTTAGTCATAACCTGCCTTAAGGCCTGACCCATTGGGACTCCAATATGAGACGAATATAGCCGCCAATGACTAAACTAATTCGCTCACCCTCTCTGACACAAAGCCATTGACATATGAGTGACAGAGAAAGCTAAATCAATTTTAAATTTGGGCAGTAATATTGAGGGGCAACGCACTCGCCAACTGGTCGTGAGAGGACGAAAGTACGAATTTTTTTACAATAATTTAAGTGAAAGATCGTGTGGGCATGCGTATTGCCCATGTCTCATGCACTTCGTTTGATGCACAATTGACAAAAGTACAGACATAATAAATAGTCTTGTCCTTTATTCACAACTCATTTATCAGTGTCCAGTGATAATGAACCATGTGACTCCATAAAAAACTAGGTATATTACATATGTATTGCATTTGTTAAAAACCTTTAAACATAACTAGTGGTTACTGAGATTTTATCCCACTAAAATGTATTTTTTTTTTAGTCCGAAAGTATGATAAATAAATATTTAGTAACACCATTTCAACAAAACAATAAATAAATAAAAATATTTAAAGCTTGGTAAAAACTACAAAATAATTAAGTTTGCTTTACGTTTACACGTTGCAATCTAAGTCCAAAAAAGTAGTGAGAAAATGATGGGCGTACGCAGTTTATGGGTCATGGGGGGGGGGAAATACGATATTTTTTTGGTTCAGGGGGAGCACTACAATATTATTAATTAGTAAATACACCAGCAGGTTGGCACACGAGATAATTTAATATAATATAATTTTAAATAATATTCTTTGAAATATCTATTATATACTATTCTACAATTTCTTTTCTCTTATGAGCAAACACCATCCTAGTTAGTTGAAAACACATTAGAAAATCATTAATTTCCTTAATACGTGTAGATAGATAGACATATCGATAGATGTGTACATTAGTTTCTAAATATAGCCAACAAAGTCAAACCAGCAGCCACACACTCGATAATGGTAGATGGTCAATTCTTTCTTCTGTTTGCTTTCACTTTGCTATTACATCATTATTCCCGAGTTCTCCGTAATTAGCTTGGGCAATACTACATCTATTTCACAACACATATTTCACAGAAGTCTCTATGTGAAGCATTTTTACAAAAACGTATTTCACTGTGTAATTTAGCAAAGTACTGGTCCGATTTCAAAAACCCTTCAGTGTTAGATAGCCCATTAATCGACGTAGGCTATATAGGCTATATAACATTAACCACAGCTAGTTAAAGACAAATAAGGCTACCGAGTAATCAAATCTGCAGAGATATATATGTCTTGTTTAAATTTACTCGTGTAAAACGGTCAGTTATCTACACAGACTTTATCGTGTCTTGGAGGAACTATCTACATCTCCAGGTTAAAAAGTAGTATATTATTCATTCCTCAGAGTCCAAACTTATGACGATACTAGACTTCACCGATAGCCATGATATTATGTTTAATGTCATTATCATAATAGTTTAAGCGTGAATACAAATCCTAACGATAGACAGGGTTCATTTCTCAATTAATACATTAGTAGGGATTTAAATTGTATACGTTACTAGAAGCTAATTGAATTGAAAGAACAATTGAATTCCACATTGCAATATTTACTTTGTTATTAATATAATATCATGAAAAACTATGAGGAAATCCTGTTTAATTGTTGATATCTAAGAGTAGCAACAACAATTGAATCGATAAGCTATAGGTATTCACATTTGATACAACTACATTGCTCGAACGATCGAAATGCAACTTGCAGTCATTTGTTACTGTACCTTAACTACCAAATATAACTCTTGACATGCGAGGAAACCTGTATTGGTTTGATGGCCACAATAAAAAGGTTAAGAAATACTAAACAAGTTCTAACCGAAGAAAGTATTTTCGGCCGGTGAACAAACCGTGTACTTGTGGAGTGTGGGTGAATCTATTTGTTCGATCAATATCAATATTGCCGTCGCACGCACTTTTACAACGACATTAAGTTGCGTCATAACACAATTTGTTTACTACCTAAAGTAAACGAGTACTAAAATATTTACTTTACACTTTTGATTCTAAATTTAAAGAGTACGATTGCAAGAAGAATTCTCATCGCTTTTTGAGACAACTTTAAATGGTCCTCAGTAAGAATTGCCATTAAGGCGGTGCCTTAAATTTAAATGAGTTTTTATCCTCAATATCGTACTCCAAATCTGGCACGTACTCATCTCAGTGTACAATGTTTTGAATTTACCTTTCATTGCGATACATGATTAAGTACTTACTGTGTATGAATGTAATAAGTAAAATCTCAGAGATGTTACATGCAATAAAAAAAGCCTATCAAACTCTACTTCCTACTAATAATATAAATGCGAAAGTTTGTTCGGATGTGTGGATTTTTGTTACTCTTTCACGCAAAAACTACTGAATGGATTTTAATGAAATTTTAGAATAATGTAGCTTATTAACCAGAATAACATATAGGGTATATTTTATCGACGTACCACGCGAGCAAAGCCGCGGGCAGAAGCTAATGTTTGATGAGTAAAGAATTTATTACAACAAACAAGTAAGTATTAATTCAACTGATAATTATAAATGAATCAACCCACCCACTTTTATTGTTTTTTGTCATTAAAATGACATTCTAATGAAATTTTCAAGATTAAAACTTCTTTGCTATCAAAAATAAACCAAAAACCTAAGGAATGCATAATTGTGAGACTTTTTATTGTTGCAATCCGAGATGTTACATGTAGAGTACGTAAGTAGTATAATAAACTTCCCTTATGTGAGCCCTTTCTCTGCTCCTGAGCATTCGGCGGTTGAACCCGCGCGGGGTGACATTGCGGACGCTCGATTACTGACCGCAAGTATTCTTGATACTTGTAATATTTATAACTCACACAGACCATTCTAAGACAGTCACATATTTAAAACAGCACTTTATTTTTCATAATTTTCAATTATTTATATCAACTTTTAAATTAAAATAGGTGGGCAGTTTATAGCAAGGACAATGTCTATGTGGGTTTTCATATTGTACGGTGGTGGTATCATCTATGCAATTAAATAATATAAATAACATACTTGAGAATCATAACTTAGGATAATTTTGTTTTGCCAGACATGCGAACTTTTCTTATATATAAAATATATACAATCAAAATTATGTTACGATCAATTATGTAAGAAAATGATTTTTCTTATCTAATTTTATTATAGTCAGTCAGTTGACTGACTTTATAGTATCGAAATTTCACTGTATATATTATACATATCATCACGCCTGAAATCCCCAAAAAGGATATAGCTTACTATACTTCAACCATTATAATAAAAATAAAATTAATCTGTTTGGATAACATCTAGAGATTGCAAACCGGGCTCGTCCAGGCCGGGGCCGGCCGGACCCAGTGCCCTTTAGACACCCACCGAGCCCTATCATTCTTACCGGGGCCGGTCATCGGACCCGGTAGGTATGAAAAACCCGGCTCGAGAGCGCCAATTCGTAGAAAATTGGCATGACAACAAGGCGTTATTAGTTTCTTATTCGAATACTATGATTTCAATGACACATCAAATACAAATACTTAATTACAATGCTTACAATACACTATAAGGAGTAAAGAGAAATATCTGCTTACTTAAACTTAAAAAAAAAAAATTACTAGATAATACTAATGTTACTATTCCGTCTATAAGTAAAGTAATCAATTCTGTATTATACCAGTGATTTATAGACATTGAGTGAGACTGATAATTGAGATCATTGTTGATTTGCTAGTTTGAAATAAATTTTAATTCGTAACGTTGAATTGTCTTTTTCCATTCATATATAGCCATTTTCCAAAAAATACTTTAAAGGTTTCATCGCTAATACATCAACCCGGCCGGGTCCGCTGGGCCCGAATGCAACCGGGCCCAGCCGGGTTGAGAAACATACCGGGTTGCAATCTCTAATAAAATCTTCAATTTAGGCTTACTTCTTATCAGATACTAATATTTATTAAAAAATAGTAACTCGTAACATAGTCAATGATCTCATAACTGTTCTAATGACCCAGTGCTGCTTTACATATATTTCCAACTGTGCGTCACTTAGGTGATAAGTTCAACAAAATTACACAGCCATGACGTTATTTGGGTAATTTTGTATAAAATTACGCTGTCGTGATTCATGGTAAATATTGTTTTAAGAAAGGGCAAGATAGAACCTATTATACGCCGAATCATATGGTTATTTTTTCCAACTAATTTTCACGTGTATTTATTATATCTTGCTGAACCGACTGCATGGTATATAATGATTATACAAATTTTCGACGTTTCCGTAATCTAATTGGTATCATCTTATAGACATTTTTCATCTTTATTTCTAAATCGGTTCAACTGTTCTCGATTGATGCTCCGTCATATTTATAATAATACTTTTTATTCATAAGTTCTAGATAGATTTCCAATTCAACTTGTCTTTTCTTTTTATGTAAGCCTCAAAACTGCCCTTATAATTTGTTTAATTTAACTCTATATCCTTTTACAATGTGAATCTACCGTTACATTTATTGAATTATGAAAACAAAACTGTATCTCAATGATCAATCGACATCGGTCGCAGTACATTTTAACATGCAGTGCACTTGCGTTATACTGTATGGATGCACCGACTTGAATTTTTTTCGCCGGTTTTTAACTTTGTCCTTGAATTTCAAGTTTAGATTACGACGTGCGTTATAGCCGAAATGCGCTCGGTAAATGTTTCTACACTTATAAGGACCGCCATGTTGGTACCTACATATACACGAAGCAAACTTTATAGAGTGTAAAAGGATTTTGTTCCTTTTTGATATTCGTTTGTATTATTTTATTATACTTTAGAATTATTATACGGCGGGTTGGTTTGGTTAAGTTTAGCCTAACCGTTAAGGAGTTATAGTTATGGTTGTATTAATTGAAAGTGTAGGGAGGGATTTTCTGTTTAAACTTTATTGCATTTATAAAAGGAAGCCCATATATACCGGTACCGACGATAGAAATCTATGGAAAGTTATAAATCTCTTCTAGTTAACTACCGTTATGCACTAATAATTTATTATATAATAACTAAAAATCTAATGATGAAGTTATTTCAAAAATAACGATAATCTTAAGAAATTATTATATTAATTTATTTAAATGAAGTATTTCAAGCATGGTATGGGTATTAAAAGGATAAAATACGAGTAGATGATATTTTTTAGTTCAAATAGTCTAGTTTACATGGATCAGCTATTCTTCAACAGACATTAATATTTTTAACAAAATTTTTAAGCAACTATTAGGTTAACTTGAGTTAACTTTCTAATTTAGTCATTCAAAAAGGAAACAAAGTATATCAATGTAACAAATATATTTGGCTATTTCCGTATGCTTCCATGAGATTAAAGTAGAAGTTATCGCATTCCTCCTGAAATTAGTTTCGTTTTGGAAACCGTTTTTTGTATATTTATTTCAAAATATATATGTACCAATAAAATTTCACATTATATTTTTTTTAGGTACATAAATTCGCCCTTGATTAGAACGGCCTTAGGCTGAAATTGATTTTTGATAGAAAATCCGACACCGTGATTCCAACTTCGAAAATGTACTCAAAATTACTTTGTGGTCTACTTTCAATTTAATATCTAATAAAAATAATAAAGGTACAGTTGATAATTTTTTATATATTTTCTATATTTCTACAAATATTGTTTTGATCACTTTGATAAATTATTGCAGTTAATTACCATCCATTCATGCAATGTGCGTCCCGAGGACTGTTTTACACCCAAACTTAACGAACTTCCAGTATATAAAATTATATTATTTCTGTACGGACACGGGGTAATGAATTGATAATTAACTCCGTTAAACTTATGCCAAATTGCATTACATTGGAGATCGTGACAATACGTATCACATTAGGCTAGGTCAAGAATCCTAACCCAAGCGAGTAGATACAACACGGCAATAAAAAGAGGAAACCGGACGAACCGTAGGGCAATGCACCTTTTGGTGGGCGCACAGAAGAGCCGGAGTGCTCCGAGACCTGCCCAAATCATGTGACCAGCATGACAATTTTCACCAAGTACCTACAAGCAAAAATAAACCTTAACATTCTTACATAAATCATATAGTTGAAACTTCCCGTATGTGAATATACGTCCTTTTAATGTAAAGTCAAGACGCCAAAAATGCAATTGCACTTTTTGTACGAAAGAGTACCTTGTGCACTTTTAACTGCCATTATTTTAAAATCTTATCTCGCAGCTTAGGAAATGATTCACACATAATGGACAGTATAAGTATCGTAAAACTCTGAAAGCACTTTGAGATTTGGTTCCATGAACCACAAATGTCTTAGTTAGAGATATTTTGGCATTACACTTAATGACTCTGTATAAGGCTTGTGATATTCACAGCAGTTATTAAAACATCAGACATGTAGATATAATGGGCCGGTCAAAATTATAAAAGTTAATAAAAATTGGTGCAAATGTCAGAACTTCTTTTGAAAAAGATATGGAACATGTCTATGATGTTATAGAGAATCTTAATAGACATAGATTAAATCAAGAAAACGTGCGAGGTAAGAGAGGTGACCACTGACCACGTGCAATGGAATGTAAAGAGCGATGCACACCGCACCACGGTGTGTGTAAGAGAGGTCATGATATATTACGTCGACCCGCTGACGATTTGCACCGTCTCATTCACTTCCAAATGCATGACTCAGTATAGTATAATAATAACTATCGTAAACATCCTTATTGTTTTAAACGTTAAAATATGTATTTAATTAAATCCTGTTTTTTTAATTCAAACTACAGTGTAATATTGTTATGATTAATCGTCTAATCCTCTCAGACCCTTGATGCGTGTGATTTACTGCACTGTATCTTTATTATATTTGAATCTGTAATATTTTACTGGTCTTAAGATGATTGTTGTATGAAGGTAGACAGTATATATTAACCTCAAGTATATTATATTATATTACTAAAAAACTCTGGTTTTGAAATTTGATAAATCAGTTTCAATAATTTACCTTACTTACATGTACCTTTCTAAGTTTAAGAAAATGCAAAATTCCCATTCATCTAAGATGATTGTTGAAATAAATTTAAAAGCTAGCATGGCATGAAGCCCTTGTGAAAGACGTGATAAAAAAAAAATCATGGAGTGGTATTATTGATGTGCCCAACATACGATGCAAATCATTGATGGCCATGTGAGGTTTCTTGAAATTTACATGACAAAGTGACAAACACCGGAAGATTTTGTTCTGTCATTCATTTTTCCTTATTATCTTTATTAATGTATTCTAGACGTTGCAAAATACTATGCTAAAATTGGGTCCGGGGGCTAGGTAGGCCACATTTTTCATGCTTTTAAATCCTTCTTCCTAGATAGATTTACATAGCATGTATACTTTAAAAAAAATTACATGAATAGTTTTGAGACTTTCGCAATTGTAATAAATGTATATCATGCCTATTCCAAATAAAATATTGTCTGCTATGATTGATAATATTTGAATGTGCTGTACAATTATCTTTAAGATGTTTGTCTTTATATATACCTACATGATATGATTGCCATAATAATCATTTGTAAAAAATCTTATTTTTTGATATACATAGGTATATTAATTACATTTGGCCTGTCATTTATTTTTGGAGTAAAACCTGCTATTGGTTCTACAAAAAGATATGTTTATTATTTAATTTTATTACCTAATTTACTTGCGCAGATATAGCAGTTATTGCAGTTAAATACTGCTAAGTTAATCCAAAGTAAAAGCAAAAACTTTCATCTTTAATTCTCCAATTTTCCAAGTATGACAGTCATATTCCCTAACTTATTTAAAAAAACAAAAAAAATCTCGTCAAAACAAATCAAATGGGTGAGCCACAACTTTAGGGTTTATTTGTAGCCAATGCGAAATTTCGTCGATAAAACTTTAAATCGACTCTTAAGATTAAATTGCGCAGTTAATTATTTACAATCCAATCTAATAAAAGACTGATTAAAATAGGGCGCAGTCAGGCCTTGTACTATTAGTAAAGATTTTCCTGCTTCAATTATGTAACTACAAAGTAACAATGCCATTTCTTACGGCGCCACCCAAAATAGACATATCTGCGCATACATCGCTGGCGTGTATCGCGCTATTTACATTCCATTGTTTGCCACAAATATCGATATCGAATCTCTGCCCCGCATCTTCTCTATTCTCTTATGTCGTGTCCCTGATACCTAAATGATGTCGTCACAAAGCGTTGAGCCTGTTGCAATAATTACGCAAAGATGGCGCCCGTTTTCAAGATAAAGGGTCATTTGTGTTTGTTGTAATCACTTTTCTGTATGGTGTTCTTATGATGGATAAGAATTTATGGAGTCTCTTTATGGATAAATAATTTATTTTTTTATATTTTGTACTTTTGTGTTAAAAATGGTTTATAATCAGTATTTCAACACAAGATATTACATTTTAAAATTTCAGATAATTTACTGATAGAACGTTCTGATAGAACGCCACTACGGTTGATATTTTAACAATATCTTCCTATTTTAGTCACAGAAACTAAGACTTCTTAAAATGATAACACAGTATACTTGCTCAATTGCAATGTTTTGTATTTACTACAAAACGTTGCATTTGGGTGTACCCTATTGCAATAATTGTAAATGTATCACACCACCAAACATTTAACTTTTTGTGAACTGAAAATACGCACGCTTATTATAGGTACGAACCGACTTGTTTTTAAAACAACTAGCTGTGCCCGTGGTTTCATCCGCTTTTATGGTTAAGGTTATACATATATAGCCTTACTCGTTATATGAGCTATCTAACACTGAAACAATTTTTGAAATCTGATCAGTAGTTCCTGAGATTAACGCGTTCAAGCAAACAAACAAACTCTTCAGCTTTATAATTGGTATTGGTGTACATAGATTTAAAAAACAGAACACGCAAAGAATTTAAATTATGAAACATTTAGTGTTAAAAAAATATATTGAATGTGAACTATATCTTTGTTACTCCTTCATATCTGCCGGAGTAGAAGTATGTTAATAACTTAGATGTATGAAAGGATATGGTAATCAATATTATTTGACTAGGATCAATATTTACTGCTTTATTTAACAATCAAATCTCTTTTTCACATGTTTATTGGTTGTTTATTTATATATATATAGGAACTATATAGTTCCTAATGATTATCGGAACTTAAATAAATTATGTCTTATTTAGGTAGGTACAGATAACCATTCACTCTATTATTTATAAATATAAATATAAATCAATATGAGACGACATCACATACATCACATCTTATTTATGTGTATCATGGTCACAGATTAATAGTGACATGGTTCCATGTCAAGACGATAATGTAAAAATTATAACATCGTCCGTGCAGGTGGTGTAAAAAATATAATTTTTTAAGTTCGCAGAAATCGCATTTGTTTAATTTTTATCTTAGGCTTGCTCTAGTTAAATCCATGTGTAGAATGTTTAAAAACAATACAACTTGTAATTTTTATCCTTGACTGAATTTGAGCAATAACTGTTTGACAAACTTCCACATCAATTCATCGTAGTTTATTATATAAGTCTTTCGACTAATATTATAAATACTTACACATGATAAAAATATATACAAAAGAAGCTAGTGATACGTTCAAATGTATTTGCTAAGCTTTCACGCAAATACTACAGGACTAAAGATGCATATAGCCTATGTTTATAAAGATGTTATACAATTTTGAATATCACATGAACACATTAAATGTAGGTATATCTGTAAACATCCATTATGGGATGCTTATTTATGATTTCCCATCCAAATGATGAAAATACTTAAATGCGTAATTTTTACTTCCATGTTAAAATTACGGATTTTAGTTTAGGAAATGCTATGTTGGCCTGGGACTTAAAAAATGTGCCAACTGTGTTCCTTACCTAGCATGACGTAAAAGGCGACTAATGGTATATCATATCGGGTTTTTAGGGTCTGTGATTGGGTAGGCGATTACTTGTCACTACTTTTTCACAACATTCCATCTAACCCAGCCCAGTTTTATTTTTGGCTGAATGTGGTTAAAGGGGCTTTCTGCCCTTTGACTTTGCCTAATCCTTTGGGGATTACGGGCGTGACGTTATAAAAAAAGAGTATTTTTTACTGTTTGCAAATAAAACGTTTTACTTATTTAGTAATTTGAGTTACGCAACAGAATTAAAATAACTTGGTATGGATTCGATGTTTAGTCATCATTACGATATTCCCTTTAACGTAGATATTATGATGACTCATCTATGGAACACATACAAATATATTGTGTCAACTGTTTCCATTAAATTGAATATCAAAATTTGTAGATACTTTCGCTATTGTATTTAAACCTGAAAAAAGCATTCAAAAATTTTATTATATTGAAACTAGCTCTAATGATAAAAATAGATATCAGGCGATATAAAACATTAGTTTATGAATTGGAATATACCTACTGAGCAGAATAAAAAAATTGCTTAGTAATTATTGGAATGATTGTTTTTAAAGATAGTGAAATTTTTTTTTTTTAAGGAGGCTTTACCTTTGCTTTTATGTATAAAATTTTTGAATTTCCAATATTTGAGTGAGTATAGGTTAGTGGCGTTTTCTTTCACATTTATATTGAAGGAAGCGCATAATCTTTAATTTATATATGACTATTTTATCATTTGGTTTACTACATAGATATATAATATAGATTTACGTAGTCGTTATATATTTAAAGTATTTTAATCCATCTACGCCGTAGAGCTTACCTATAACCAATCCGTTAACCACACATATGGAAGCTCAAATTAAGAAGGTAGTTAGTTAATTAGTATTTGTTAATGATGGGCAGGTAATGAAAGCCGGCGCACAAGCAAGTCCCCTTGCTCCTGCCGAATCTGCCGCAGCAGTCGCCTGCGCGTGCGTCGCAGCACACTATAAATGCATACGGACGCCGCTTCAGGCGGGACTGTTCGACGCAAGCGCGCCCAGCTCGGCGACCTAACGCACGCGCACCCGAAAATCTTTACGAAAAAAATCCAAAAAAAAAATGAACAACGCCGAGTTGTACCAAGGCAACAGCACCTTACAGAAAAGGGACGCTAGAGACTGCCTCAAAGAATACGGCGGCAAAATCAAATGGAGGAAAATAGGTAACAAGATTATAGACATCGGATGTGGAGATGGGAGTTTGACGGTGAATCTTCTCCGGGAGTACATTCCTGAGAACTTCGAGAAGTTGATAGGCTGTGACGTCAGCGAGAAGATGGTCGCGTTTGCGAACCAGCACTTCGAAGATCAGAGGACGAAGTTTTCGATACTTGACATAGAGGGAAAATTGCCTGAACACATGAGACGCGCCTTCGACCATGTGTTTTCTTTCTACACTTTACATTGGATCAAAGATCAAGAGTAAGTACTTATATTTATCACGAAAATATAATTTGCAAAAAAAACTAAAAAAGGAGCTTTTACTTTTTTTTATTGTTTCAGTATTTGCCTGTCATAAAAATATTTCACTTTCCTAATTTTATATTCAAATAATATATAAAAAGTAACACCGCATTGTACACTTTACAATTTGATTGATCTTCCTAGTTTTGCTGTGATTGTAAATTTCATAATCATATGATGATGATGATTCTACCCAATATTCACACAAATTAATCTAATATATTTTCTTCACATATTTTATTTGTATATATCTATGCTGTTTTGAATTCAGAACAAGATTCCAGGGTTAAAATATTATTGCTCTGATCATTTTATTTGGACCTTACTACTATATCAAATTATTACTTAATTGGCGTTCTAATGCCTAATGCCTCTGATTTTGGGAAGGCCTTTACGTAGTAATTAGTAGTATTTGAAATAATATCTAGATGTATTATTATCTATAATAAAAAATGTCATATTATAACCAATTAAAAAAAATAAAATTACGCGAGCCCTCACAAAGCTTCGCTTTTTGCTAGTATATATGTACTACATATAAACAAAATTTACTTTTGAAGTTCATTCGTTTCCCCAAAACTGTTATACATTCGTTCTTTTTTAAATACTTATTTTTTTTTTTATAATTTAATTGAAACTAATACTAACATTTATATAGCTCTCCCTCCACCATCTCTACCATACCACATCTTTATAGGTACCAAATTACGAAGAAGCTGTGATAGCGAGGGCGAACATTTGTCGACACCCCAACAACTCCAAAATTTTATTTTTGCTTTAAACTTCAGCACAGCATTCGAGAACATCTTCGAGCTGCTGATGGAGGGCGGAGAGTGCCTCCTGACCTTCCTGGGCCACAACCCGGTGTTTGACGTGTACCGCATCCTGGCCGAGAGCAACAAATGGAGCACTTGGCTGCAGGGAGTCGATCGGTTCATTTCCCCTTACCACGACTCGCAGGTAAAACTATTAATATAATCATCTACACTTATATTTTAAAGAAAAAAAATATTGGTTGTTTGCAGTAACATATGCTATATTTTATTCCCCATATTTCCACGTAAAACGGGAGCTTCGCGGGCGAAACTGCGAGGCGCTGCCTTTTATCATATAAATATAATAAATTCTCCAGACTGACACACCTATTCTCTAGTTCCAAAGTATGAATACATGCTTATACTATAGATACATGGTAACGGATAGACATGCCTACTTGTATTATTTATATAAACATCCATGATTCGCGTACAAATGTCCATGTTCATCACACGAAATATTTACCCCTAGCAGGGTTTGAACCCCCGAACTTAGGTCTTGTAGGTAGACTCTCAGACCACCCAACCAATGGGCCTATAAAATACAGCCTTTAGAAAAAGGCCTTTATAATATTAATATTATAAAGGCTGTCAGTCTGTCTGTCGTAGTATGCCCACCTTTTAAACTTTAGAAGGACAGGATACTTTTTATCCTGGGAAAATATATAGGTCCGACGGTCATCTCGGTCCAACCCGAGGACCGAGGGGTCCTCGGGTTGGACCATGGCGCACGGTGGCGCAACGTTGGAGGGTTCACCATGGCGCTATTTTGGGTTGACTCAATTAACAGCTCAGTAAGTTACGACTGGCATACAAAGCAAGCCATGTTAGCCATGTCTACTAAAAGCATCAGAGCTTCCATATTATAACAAGCACGATATTGATTCTCGGTCACATTATGTAACAAAGATTATAGAAATAAACGAATTTTATTTCACTGATAGATTTCCCTATAAGAATATTACTTCACTACACGATAGTTTCCTTTATCACTGTACCTAGGTAAGGGTCTCCTGATACCCAAACAATCAGATTCAAAAGCTATTCGAATCAAATGAGTTCGCTCTGCTCCACCGGATATCGGATAAAATTATACGCTTAAAATGAGCAGCATTTAATTGAAATCTTTTATTTATAATAAATAAAAAGTTTTTGTAAAATAAATAAAAAGTGGTTACAATTGTATCAAATTGTTTTGTTCCAATCAATTCAAATAAATTAATATCCGACAACATCACATATCTACAATGATCTGACTCCTAGTTAAGTAGCTTAACTACTTGTGTTACGGATATCTGAATCAACAGTGGTATTACAAATACATACTTAAATATAAGATATGAACACCCAGACTCAGAACAAACACAAGTACCTATTCATCACACGAATGTTTGACTTGGGTGAGGATCGAACCCACAACTCTTGGCGGATAGGGATGGGTCACCACCAAATGCGCCATCAAATTTTATGCAATAGATAATAGCAGTAGGTAAGGTAGAAGCTACCACTAAGTGGCTAAAATAATAAAAAACATTTATTTTCAGGACCCCGAGCAAGAAATTAGAAAATTAATGATAAAAACAGGATTCACCGACATTACGGTGAAATGTCAAGAAAAAACCTTTACTTACGATAGCCCGGAGGCTGTGAAAAGTAAGTAAAACTATTAACTTCCTCGATATAACTACGAAAATTAGAAAAAATGCTAAAGTCTAATTATAAATTGTATTGTGCCATAACGCTAAAAACAAATATAATGTATTGTAAACATTATAAATAACACTAGTAACGAAATTTATAAAACGAGTCGGTCATAAAGGTGTCAATCACATGTATATCTATATTATCTTTATTAAATTAATATATCCACATTATCATATATCCAAAAAGGTAAAGTGTAACGTGTGTACTTAGGGTATACCTAAGTACACAATAAGTAGGTACTGTTCCCGAGAATAAGAAAGTGTCCCATTAACGCAATCGAAGAAGCGGAAGTAGGGTATTCTCATATAAGTATAATTTTATCTTGTAGAAGCAGTGCAGGCTGTCCACCCATTCCACATGCCGAAGGAAGTATTCGACGATTTCATAGCGGACTACCTGGACGTGCTCCGGGACATGAAGCTGATCGATGAAGTCAATAACAACAAGCCAGCCAGCGTCAGGGCCCACTACAATCTGATCGTAGTCTATGGAAGTAAATAAGGGTACGCCTTCTATTGATGGTACTTACGAGTATGTTAGGATTTTTCTTAGTGAACATGCGCTATTGCTATACGCGTTTCAATCTAATCCACTGTGAAGAGCTTTATTTAAAAAAAAGTAACATCTTATTACAGACACGGAGTCATCGGGCATATAGGACTTAGTGGTAATCGGACCAAGTTAGTTTGTGAATAATTTCTATTAGAATAAGTTCTGAGTTGCCGGAAGCAAGGAAACACAAAAGACGTTCCACTTTTGCGTTCTGTTTGTTTATAGATTTTATAATTTCCTTTCTATATGACCAGTGACGAATGAATAACGTGGTTAAATATTTTTTACAAGGGTACTATCTAAAAAAAAATATCTTTAAAAATATTACGCCAACATAACATTTTAGTAATTTTTTTTAGTAACAATATTGTATGCATTTTGTCTGAAATAAATACTTATTTTTATTATTATAACAGCACAATTAGAATTTTTTTCTTTTTATATAGCCGGAGAGCTGACAGCCATTTTTGAGTACATCCTTGAGGCACATTGAAAATATTATTGTTGATTAGTTGCGAATGTGTGGATGATGAAATGGCCGACCTGGCTGGGAGGTTGCGGGGCGTTAATGAGCTATGAATTTTTTAATTCGCAATTTTTCTCATGCAGAAAATGTTCTTGAGGCACTTTGAATCTTACAGCATTTTAAAGTCTGATGTTTAATTAAACGATATATCATAATGCCAGGCGATTTGGTTGGGATTTAAATGGTGACAGGCGATTTAAAGTTATATTTTTTTTTGCGCATTTTTTCATTTTCACAATTTTCCATCTAACCCAGCCCAGTTTTATTTCTGGCTGAATGTGGTTAAAGGGGCCAGCTGCCCCATTGACTCTGCCTTTCGGGGATTATGGGCGTGATGTTATGTTTTGTTTTTTTTTTGTCAATTTTATTTTGATCAAAGATGCTTTAAGGAGTTCGCTGCTCCTTGGACTGACCATAGTTATAGGGGTTAGCTGCTGCCCTTTCGGAGATTGCGGTGAATTTTTATTGTATATATAGGTATTGATCTTCCAAATTGTCGGGTTCCCCTATTTAAGGGTTTCAAAGGTTAAGTGGCAATCGCTTCAATGCAGTAAATTTTAAGACTTTCTAAATTCTAACAGTCTAAGGGACATAATAACAGTAATGCGATGATTAAAGGATTTTATTTTTAGCAAACACGTCAATAGCTATTAAAAGATGCACGTTTACTATCGATACCTTTACCGCTTGGCTATTGGTATAAAAAAAATGTATATACTCAAACCAAAATATTATATAATTATAATATATAAATATATTTACGTAGGCCTCAAAAAAGCACTTGTAAATCGTCAAGTAATAAGTAAACATAAAAATTTGAATCTACCACCGGTTCAGAATGTCGCATCTACCGAGAAAAAACTCGTTACTCTTTTCAATGCCAGATTGAATATAAAAATGAACATTTACAGATAATATTAATATTAATACCAAGTCATACAGTAATGTTCGTCGAAGGTTCAGGCATTATTACAATTAAAGCTAAACCGGAGCAGACCAGCCTCTGAAGGTGGCATCTGGAGCTGGTGGAATGTATACGTAATGAAAAAAACTATTACACTGCTATACAGTCATTTTGCGGAAGGCATACTTGAAGTCGATTTTGTATAAGACGAGTGTGCTGATAACGGGAAAAATACCAGAATGGTCAAATTGACTCCAGTTTTTGAGATAAACGCTTCTAACATTTTCCATAAAATGCTTCAATAAATGGGCCAAAAGATGTATTTAAAATTTATTTTTATTGTTTATCTTTACAAAAATACACAAAAATAATAATAGTTTGGGGTACCTTTAACTAGAATAAATAAATGAAGATCATGAAAATCTTTTTCTTTGGGATTTTCTCTTATTTACTTTGTCAGGACAATCTCTTTTCAAAGTCCAGCCTGTCATTTGATATATGGCATCTTATCAACACAACAATTATTGTGTATAGATCCCAGCTTGCCTCAAGTACATTTTTTGCGCAAAAAAAAATATAACTTTAAATCGCCTGTCACCATTTAAATCCCAACCAAATCGCCTGGCATTATGATATATCGTTTAATTAAACATCAGACTTTAAAATGCTGTAAGATTCAAAGTGCCTCAAGAACATTTTCTGCATGAGAAAAATTGCGAATTAAAAAATTCATAGCTCATTAACGCCCCGCAACCTCCCAGCCAGGTCGGCCATTTCATCATCCACACATTCGCAACTAATCAACAATAATATTTTCAATGTGCCTCAAGGATGTACTCAAAAATGGCTGTCAGCTCTTGGGGTAATAGTCAAAGCAACTGAGACTCGGTTTAAAGGATGACAATTTGAAGAAACTGTGCATCTCGCCGATAGCACTACTTAATGATGGCTGACAAAAATCCTTATCAATAAGGTACCATATTATAATAATTATTTACCGGTAACTGACAAAATGTAGTTAAGTTATAGTTTTAATTCATATGTAAGATCTTTGAGTACTTATGTTGTTTTCATGTTCAAAAATACTTCTGTTCCATAACATAAATATACCTACACCTATTTTTTTTTTGACAACTACAAAACCGTTTCTTGAGTGTCAAACTACATTTATTTTTTTAGAGTTATTAATTTACCAAAATAATTTTTAATTAACGTTTTCTTATTTATTAAAAGATTCTATTCTCAATTTTAACACAAAGAGGCAAGTTGGTATTTTACGAGTAGCTAGTTAACGTATTAATTAAAAAATGATGGAGAGAATTTTAACACGTAAGTGTTATATGTTGGGGTACTTAGGTAAGACTGTTTTATTATTGTATAAAATAAACGTGTTAATTTATTTGAAATAGATAATTAAGGAATTAAAATGTATTTTATAGTTTTTAGTACTAAATAGATTTATTTATTGCTTAGATTTTTAAGGATGTACACGTTACAGATAAAATTGAAAAGTAATAGTGCCGTTTCCACTGACAATAATTATTATAATTTTTGGCTAATATCAGCCAATTTTTAGGTATGAGAGGTAAGTAATGAAAACGGCCACATTTTTTTGATAATTTTATGTTACATTAATATCTAAGTTGTTTGTTTATGTATATATATATCATCACAGTGACAACTTATTATAATCGATTTTTTTAACAGATACATTATTACATTTATTAATATTTTTTTTTTATTCAATGTATTTTCCATGTATCTTAAAATTCTAATAATTAGTAAAGATAAGCTACCAGTATTAATTCCCACCGTGACGAAATGTAATTAAGTTAATATATTTATAAATGGAAATCATAGCGACATGCGATGCTTTGATTTTTTTTTATATAACTGGATAATGTATAGGGTCGCCTGCCTCACGAATCACACTTTCAACATTGATTTATAACAACTAAAATATTTACTTTATATCTGGTCAGTTTACAGATGGAATGTAAATTCATTTGTTTGTTTTTCTTTAAAAACAGCAATTTTAACTACAAAATAATTACTAAAACTGCCACTATCTAATTAAAGACAGCTTAAAGATAGAGGTCGGTTTGTAATTAACAAAACACGCATGTAATTGTATGTAATTGAGTAATTTTTTTAAAATTAAATACAGGACGCATGGTAACTTAATACCCGTGATGAAGGATAAAATGACAACAATATAAAATAGTTTAGGTGTCTGTTGTGGTTGTGATTTTAATAATAAATAATGTATTTAGATGTAAATTTAATTTAAGCTATTTAAGGAACAGTTAAATCTTCTTCAAATTAAGTGCCATGTAAGTGTTTAAAAAGGGAACATATGCAATAAATTGTTTTACTTAAATGATTAGTGTTCTTATTTCATGTTTTCTTACTTTTTCTATAATGTCAATAAAATTATCTTTAGGAATACATAGGTACATTAGATTTAAACAATTCTACCTCAACCGCTGGTAAACGAAAGTAGGTGTTTTTTTTTCATTTCTTATTACTTATGAAACAATACTGACTGGCCCGTTGTTCGAGTGGTCAGAAAAAAAATTATTTCCAATAATGCTATTCATTTTTTGCTAGATATCTTCCGTATAAAAAGGATTTTCCCATAAAAAGAGTTGGGTATTTGTCTGAACCGTCGGCGACATTGTAGGTTAACATACCATATGATAACAACTCGTAATATCCATAGTCCAACGTAAATCATGGTGAATAAAAGAAATTGCTCTTGTCTGAGGCTCTACCTATGTGGAATTGGCCTATTACAAAGATACCATATTATTCCCTAGTTCTAAACTAAGCTTATGCTTGTACTATGGATAATAGATAAATGGATAGAAACTACTAAAATACGTTTATAAACATCCATGACTCGAGTACAAATGTCCATGTTCATCACACGAAACAATTGCCCCTAGCGGGATTCACACCCGCGACCCTTGGTTTCGTGGCTAGGGTCTCTGACCACTAAATCATCAGGCCAGTCAAAAATAAAAAACTAAATTAAGTGGCTAATTAAGATACAGTTGTAGAATTCAAAAGAATGTACATATACACTTTATTTCAACTACGGAATCATCGGAACGCAATCACAATTCGCACTTGACTGTTGTAGAGTACTTTATCTTTTTTTTTTTTTTTTTTTCTCCCTGGGAAATGCCTTACGCATACCACTCCACCCGGGGGGGTGAAGTGGTTATGTGGGACTCTCCCCCTATAGTAGGGGGCCTACCCACTAAAACCCAGGGGTGTTCCGCCGAATCGCTCGGGAAGGGGGCCTGGGAACGCTACGCTACGCCAACGAACCCCTTCCAGCGTTTGCCCCACTCGGGCTCAACACATTTTGCTCTTTTCGAGCACTTCAACTGGGCGCCCCTGGAACACGGAGGGGCGCCTACGTCTGGGCTGAAAGTGCTGGTGACGGACCCCCCGATCCGTCACCGGCTAGCCATGGCTATGGCGGCATACGTGCCGTGAAGATGGCACGACGCCTGCCGGGCCTCCTGCGGCGCATGGGATGAGAGAGAGGGTCTTGCTCCCGCTCTCTCTCGGCCGCCTCCTTCTGCGAAAGAATGGTGGAGCAGAAGAAGGAGACCGCCTGCCACGCTACGCCAGACTCTACCATGCCTCGCGTGAGCGCTGGTAGTGTGAGGTTACTTCCCACGACCGCGGATAATTTGACACACCTCGCGAGTGTGATGAGCTGTGTCCGTGACTCCTTCGCCACAGTGGTGGCATTCATCTGTTGGCTCTCGGCCCGCCACCTGGCATAGGTATTTTCCAAAACACCCGTGACCGGTGAGCATTTGGGCCAGGTGGAAGGTCATTATGCCATGTTTGCACTCAACCCATTCGCGCAAAATGGGCCGGATGGCCGCCACTAACTCTCGGCTAGCTCCCGGAGACTCCAAACTTTCAGCCCACCGATCAAATAATACGTCCCGGGCCTCTCCTCTCCAGGACTGGATTTCGCGCTGATGAGGGCAAGGGTTGTTTTCCGCCTCTTCAATACGACGCCGATAAACCGCCGCTAGAACACCGGCTTCTAACTCCCAGGGCGGGCTGCCGGACAGGAGGCACGCCCCGGCGTGAGAAACTGTTCGGTATGCCCTGGCCGCCCTGAGTGCTACTACCCGCTGCGGGCGTCGCAGCAGGGGCACATTTTTTTGACTTAAAGAGTCATCCCAGATTGGCGCACCATAAAGTGCCATGGAGCGCACTACGCCCATATACAGTCGCCGACACGCGGCGCCTGGACCCCCTATGTTGGGGAGAATACGTCCCAAAGCTCCGGCTGCAGCCACCAGTTTCGGGGCTAAGCGCCGGAAATGTTCATCAAACTTCCATCGACTGTCGAGTACAAGTCCTAGGTACTTTATTGTTGACCCGACAGGGATGGAAGTACCTCCCACCATGATTGCCGCTCCTTGAGGTGGAGAGTTGCGGGGCCCGTGAAAGGTGAGAGCCTCAGACTTCTCCAGGGCCACCTCCAGGCCAAGGGCACGAATTCGATGCACTACCCCGGCTACGCCTGCTGTGACAAGATGTGCTGCTTCTCTATGGTTGTTGCCGCGCGCTGTGACCAGTGTGTCGTCGGCGTAACAGGTGATATTGACACCTGGCAGTGTGACTCCTCGCAGGACCCAATCGTACCCTAGATTCCACAGGAGCGGCCCGAGGACCGACCCCTGTGGAACGCCACAGGACATTGACCTACTCCCAGATCCCTCTCTTGTGGGGTATTTAACTACCCTGTCTGCAAAGTAATCAGCTACCACCGCTTGTAGGTATTCGGGGATGCCATGGTACCTTAGCGCCGCCTTTACTGTTTCCCAGGGCAGAGTGTTAAAAGCATTTGAAATGTCTAAAGATATTACCCACAGCACTCTGCCCTGGGAGACAGCCTCCTCTGCAAGGTTCTTCACCCTCTGGATGGCGTCTATAGTTGAGCGGCCGCGACGGAAGCCATATTGCGCCTCGTGGAGGCCTGGATTCATGCTCTCGATGAGACGAGCAGCGAGCACCCGCTCAAATAGTTTGCTCATCTCATCGAGCAGCACTATCGGGCGATAAGCCGATGGTAGTTCAGCAGGCCGGCCTTCCTTTCGGAGGAGAACGAGTCTTCCCTCCTTCCAGACTCTTGGAAAGCGGTGTTGTCTTAGGCACGCCGTAAACAGAGACTTAGCGCGGTGTCCTAGTTCTGTTAGTGCAAGGGCCAGGACTCGACCGGGCACTCCATCAGGGCCTGGAGCGGTAGTTTTTGAGCGGAGCTTGAGGATAGCCGAGTCGAGCTCTTCATCCTGCACAGAAGGCACATCTGCAACCTCTATTTGAAGAGCCGCTGGGGTCATCTTATGGGGAGGAGTCCACTCTTCTCGATCAGGGAAGAGCGTCTCAACCACACGCTCCAATAGTTGTGGCTGGAGGGTATTCGTCAGCGGGGGAGCCCATGGTCGCAGCTTTTTCCTGACAGCGCGATATGGCCGTCCCCACGGGTCTTGGTCGAGAGTGTTCAGCCACTCTTCCCACGACGTCTCCTTGGCCTGGGCAATGGCAGCCTGTAGAGATTTACAGGCGGCTCTGTAGGCCGCATAGATGGAGTCTTCAATGGCCTCATCGCGTACCCTTCTGCGCCTGTACCGCGTATAGCGGCGGCGGGCGGCAACACATGCCCTGCGTAGGTCGGTAATTTCTGGCCGCCACCAATAAACTTGGTGACGGGGCTTAAAGGGCTTGGCGCGTGGCATGGCCGCGTCACACACCCGCGTTAGAGCCGATTTAAATTTCTCGGCCTCCTCATCTACGTCAACGATTGGAGTAGAACCAGCAACCCAAGCTTCGATGATAGCTGCTTCCTTGGCGCATTCGCGGTCGAGGCGGCTCAGAACCCACCGGGGGCCACTTAACGCAGCAGAAGGTTGAAGAGCTCTTCCAGGGTTGTTAGGGGATGCGGAGATGTCGAACCGAATATAACGGTGGTCCGACAGTGTTTCCACATCCACCAACACTTTCCAATTCTGGATGCGTCGAGATAGCTGTGGGGACGCAAGGGTGATGTCTACAATGGAACCCCCATTCCGTCGGATGCAGGTGTTGGTGTTGCCGGTGTTCTCGACGGCCAGGTCCAGTGATACCAACCAATCTTCAAGCACCTCCCCTCGCGCGTTGGTTGCTGGGGACCCCCACGCGGTGGACTTCGCGTTGAAATCTCCAGCAACTAGTATTGAGTGCGACGGTATCTGACTGATCAGAGCGCTGGCCCGTGCCAGCATCTGTTGGAATTCCGTGACGCTTCTATTTGGGCTAAAATACACCCCCAAAACTGCGATATTACCAACGGTCACGAGAACGCATCCCCGATCCTTTGCTACAGTTTCAAATGATGGAGAGCCAGATGAAAGCGGGGCGACAATAGCCACCGTGCCATCTAAGTCGCTAGTCCAGTCGTTTCGAGTTGGGATGACGTAGGGTTCGGCTACAACGGCGATGTTGATGTTCCACTCCGCCATGGTCTGGACCAGAAGATCTTGGGCCCTGGCAGAGTGGTTTATGTTTGACTGCAGGATTCGTAGAGCCATTTAAGTCGCTGCATCCATTCGTTCCTCCGCTATGTGGGACTGCTGTGGAGCTTTGAGGCCCTCCTTAGCGTTTCCTCTCCTTTAATTGCCTCTGTTGCGCCTAGGAGCGGCGTTTGGACACTCTGTGCCACCTATTGAGTGAGACGCGGGTTTGCCAGCCGCTGCGCAAATGGCGCAATGTGGCTCGGCAAAACAGTCCCGCGCCCGGTGGTCTGGTTTACCGCAGCGATAGCATAGGTTGCTGCGGTTTACCCCTGCTGAGCATTTGGTTCCTACGTGGCCAACCTCCAGACACCTAAAACACTTCAGGGGCTTAGGTTCTAATAGAAGGACCCTTGCGGACACCCATCCAACCTTTATTCGGCCAGTGTCGACAATTTTCTTTGTCGCCTCCACAGGGCAGCTAACCCATATTGAACCGCGCGGGTCTATTGTACCTGCTTTGATCATGTCGGTGGCACAACTTCCTTCTCTGGCCACAGCGGCCACTACTTCTTCTGATGTCACTGAGTCATCGAGACCCGTGATGCGGATGTCTGCCCGCTTTATTGGCCTCTGGACTTTAACGGCATCGTATCTAATTTCAGTGGGCAATGACCATAATGAGAATGTAGTAAATGCAACATGACAATCATCTATTTTTGGAACATTTGTTAGTAAAAATGTTTTTTTTCTGTTCAATAAATTCAAGGTAATCAGTAGTTGGAACACTGTACCTATACTAAAAATCGTATTGTATTAATCTAAACAGAATATAATAAGATAATAATATAACTTGATGAATAAAATAGGATTGTCTCATGTTGGTCTGGGACTTAAAAGTAATGCCAACTATGTATCTTGCTTAGCATGTTGTAAAAGGCGACTAATGATATATAGCGTTTGGGTGTGTGATTGTGTAGGCAACAAGCTAGCCACTTGTCTCTACTTTTCCACAATTTCCATCTAACCCAACCCATTTTTATTCGTGGCTGAATGTGGTTAAAGGAGCCTGCTGCCTCTTTGACTCTGCTGACCCCTTTGGGGATTGGCGTGATAAATAAATAGCCAGTCAATTTTATCCTAAATTACCTTATTATTAATATTTACACTCGCAATAGTCTTAATGTCTATCGGCGCAGACTTGATAGAAACTGATTAGCAATATGTAATTGGGCCTATTTCTGTGACTGGTTCAATTGCGAATCCAAAACATCATTACATATTATGTATATGGGCAAGCCATATACACAATATGCTATGAACTTATTGTAACATTATTATTCTTTTCTTACTCTATTTTGAAATGAATGTTTTCTAATATTAATGTATTATACCTTAAAATTATGAATAAGCTATACCTATTTATTATTATGAAAGGGACAGAACAGTAACAAAAAAGATCTCAGTAAAATAAAACAGTCTTTAGGTAGACTAAATAATAAGTCTAGGGCGACTACCCTACTTTTCACTGTTATTTCACATTTTCCATCTAACCCAGCTCAGTTGATTTTTAAGCTAGTAAATGACTAGGGCATGCTTCACCTAGGGTTCTGCCCACCTCTTCATTTTATGGGCGTGCTAGTGCGATGTAGGTAAAATATAGGTTCTATCAAACCCTAAGAAGTAAATAATAAAAATGCGAATCACTTGCAAATATTAATGAAATTTTAATAATAGCATTATTTTCATGCCTCGGAGTAGGTCACGTTTTCTTTGTAAGCGTAATGTTCAACACTACGCAAAAAATATTCTCAGTCCTTGACACAGCGATTATTTTGGAAACGTATGTTCCGTAGAAGAAACTGTTGCCTGTGAAAACGTGCACATGTTTCGACAGATCTTCATTATAGCCGTAAGTTCCCTGTAAAGACGAACAGTTAAAATTTTCATTGTGTCACGTTTGCGCAAATCGATACCTTTCACCTTCTAAATAGTCATTATTCCGTCTGTATTTTCATTTCGGACATTAAACAAACTAACAGACAAATGACAATTTAACAAATTAGATTTTGTTTAAGTACTTTCTATACTTAAGTACTTTTTTTTTATTATTTTTACATTATAAATACTTAGTTTATTTTCATTTATTTCTTACTCAATGATACTACAGACTTTAATCTCCCACAAGTTTAAGTCCAACTTACTCCAAATGTCTTTAACTGAATATCTGCCATGAACAGAATTGCTACTACATATTAACAAAAATAACCTTGTTGAAAACACATTTGTCCGTTCGAAAAATACTCATGAAAAGACTCCGCAGGAAGAAATGTTGGCACGGGTTCTTGAACAGATACTTCCGCTTCGACTTACGCTTGTCTTGCACTAGTAGAGTATATATATTGAGCTGCAAATAACATAATATACAACTATAAAACTCGTACAGATAACGAATTCATGGCAATTCAAGAAATTATTTATTTCCCCATAAATAAATATATATATCGGTGTTTACCACTAAAAGTTGATATTTATGTGATGAAAACAATATTTCTTAGCTTCCTTAATGACGTCCAAATTAACATCCAGGCAGTCCAGGATCCCGACTCCTCAAAGCGACTATTTCGTGGCATTTGCTACTCTAACTGCTAGTCCAATCTAACATATTAACAGACGTATACCAAATCCTATTATTGACCATTAAGTTTCAGATTCTATACCTAACATTACAAACCTCTTCCGCCTTCGTCCGAGATAAAATCGTTATCTTCCCACTTGTTGTGAAGCTGCTCTCTGTATTAGTGATCTTTCCATAATACGTGCTCACATTCCGGTCTTTTGGACCTTTACATACACTATACTCGTTCCCAATTAATTTGAAAGGACCCTGAAAAGATCAGATGACTGCATGGGCGTAGCTTTTAGTCCAAGGGGGCGGGGGGATACAATATTTGTTGGTCCAATGGGGGTAATACAATATTATTAATACATTTGTATTATTTTATAATATTTTATTATTACATTTGTATAATAATAAATTCTCTGTACTGAAACACCATTTTTCTAGTCCCAAACTAAGCTTACAAGCTTTTGCTATGGATACTAGGTGAACGAATACACATACTTAAATACGTTTTTAAACAACCATAACTCAATTACAAATGTCCATGTTCATCACACGAAACATTTGCCCCTAGCGGGATTCGAACCCGCGTCTCTTGGTTTCGTGGCTGGGGTCTCTGACCACTCGACCAACGGGCCACTACAATATTATTGATAGTAAATAGACCAACAGGTACCTTGGAACACGAGTTCCAGGGGGGTGGGCAGCTGCCTCATTAAGTAAGACCATGCATGATTATCAATAAAATTGCTTGGACATCGTTATAAAATACAAAACACATAGAATTTTTAATTTCTAAAAGTTGGAATTCTAAACTTTAGTCAAGAAATTTAGTCTAGAAATAGAACGTAATAAGAAGCTAACAGAAAATGAGAGACGATACTATAAATAAAGTAGTAACTTGAAAACTACAATCAACGCAAGCCGTACCTATGGCAAAATTGATTGGAGTACCTACCTTACGAGTACTCTATCCTTATTTGAAGGTTTTATTACTTACTCATTAATACTTACATATTGATCTGAAGTAACGGACCCGGGTCCTAGAACATGTGATGAAAAACCAAACGGTATAAATAAAAAAAATAATACTTTAACAAAAAACATTGTACACGTCTATTAGCATAAACTGTGCTAAAATCAATGACGCTTGCGCACGCCTCATTAAGAGACAAAATTGGCTTAGAGATCATACTGATTGATATAAAAACAATGTGATTTGGATCCCTATTAAATCTCCTTAGCCAGAAAACATGAATTTGAAGCTTTTTGATAGAATTGAATTCACCAGCAATTCCATCAAAAACCTTTAAATTAAAACTCCTTATTTAGAACAAATTAGACCCCATTTGGTGGATCACTTTAGATAGATGCTTATAAACCGTTTGCCTTTAGAAATAAATAATAATCATTTTAAACACTTAAATGTTTTTATTTAAACAATATACATTCATTCAAGTAAATAACAATATTTACCTGTTCGGCAAAACAGCTTTTTAATTGTAAAATAATAGTCACTGTGGTCGTTTTCAGAATTACACATGAACTGACTTGACTTTAAACTTATAATTAAGTTGATGATTAGGGTGATAGACGTCACCTACTTGAATCTTCAATTCGGCCTTCTCTGTCTCTGCTTACTGGCGATAGTTACGTTACCCGATGAAATGGACAGCGAACCCCAATTTATTACATCAGAAGAATGTTGTTGATGGAGTTGAAGATAAACATCATAATTAGCATGTATAATGTATTCTAGACATGAACTCTCTGGATTCCAAATATATTTTCTATTTAGATTAGTTTCTGATTGGAACCGTTTTCGGGCAGGATGTGATATGAGGTAGGTAACTTTTAAATGGGCGATCGTTCTACTTCTTTTTCTTGAAAGTGATCTCATACTGGAAACAAAAAATGGCCTCCGTTTTTGAAGTTCCCATCGTTTTCGCAAGAAAGGATCCGTAGAAAAATTTCGTCCCCACCAAGCTATTTATGTAGCTGCCTATGTCGTCTTCGATATAATAAAATCCCTAAAATTATTAATCAGTTGAAATGCAGACACAGTCATTATTTAGGTAACAAAAAGTTTGGCCCCTGGTCCGTCCGCATGAAATTCAGTTGTTATAAAGACTACATATTTATCGGAGACACAAAAGAGCCTAAAGGATAGGCTACTTTGACGTTTAAACTTATGGCATATTAATTTTTGTCACAATTATTGATTCGTATCTATAAATAATATTGACTGGCTCGATGGCGCATTCGGTAGTGATCCTGCCTCATGCGGCAAGAGTTGTGGGTTCGATCCACACCCAGGACAAACATTCGTGTAATGAAGACTTGTGTTGGTTCTGTGTCTGGGTGTTAATGTCTAATATTTAAGTCATCATCATCTTCCTAGCGTTATGTCCCGTGCTTAGACGGGGTCCGCTTAGACCATGATCCAGGATTTAGCGAGTCTGGTAATTACATTGAAGCGACTGCCGATCTGACCTTCGTAACCCTAAGATAGGGGAACCAGACAATTTTTGGATTATGGTTACAAATTCAAAGTTGTTTGAATTTGCAGGTTTCATCACGATGTTTTTCCCTCACCGTCGAGCTAGTGGTATAAATATGTACATAGATTTTTTAAAATCTAGAGGTACATGCCCGGGTTTGAACCCGCACTCCTCGGTTAAGAGGCGCGTGTCCTTATTATTGAGCTACCACCGCTCATTTTTTTCATTTTAATATCTAATATTTAAGTATATATTTTTAATACCACTGTTGATTCTAATATCCGTAACACAAGTGCTTTAAGCTACTTACCTTGGAGTCAGAGCAATGTATGTGATGTAGTCTAATATTTATTTATTATTTAATATAAATATTATATGCAGCAAAAACTCAAACCTTTTTGTATATGCAGTTACTAGTATCAAAAAATTGTTTGAACTGTTTGTTAATTATATAATTATGACAAACGTCCTCGAACTTGTGAGACCAAATCACTTTTTTACTTCTCTTGTTCAATACCGCAAAGGACATCTAAAAGCCAAATTCAAAAATATCGTATGAATTATCAAAAAAAACATCATATGGCTACGACGCCAAGTCTGGTCACATTGCTTTTCATCTGGTGAATACCTATTTTATTCGAAAAAGCCTCATTTGGCGCTCACCTCGTCAGCTATTCTAATTTAATCAATTATGGCATCATTATAACTTCAAGCTTGAATTTCATTTACCCCTCCTCTCTTTTAGGAGTGATCGTTTTATATAACCCTGCTGGATTATATGGTAATTCTAGTTTAATAAAGGCATGTGTCCTGAGGATGTAGGTAAGACACTGCATGTATGAAACAGCTCATTCTGTAGGTATTAAGATCCTAGGTTTTGGTAAATAAGCACAAAGATAATGAATGATGTAAGGCAAGCGCTTCACATATGTACAAGAGGTGTCGGAACCATAAAATAAGATACATATTTCAGATACTCTAAATATGAGTATATGTTTATACCACGGCCCGAGGTGAAGTAAAACATGATAGGGAAACCCACACGACTAACATCAACTGTGGGGTAACCCTAACTCAGGGCTACGGAAGTCGAAGGGCCATAATTACTGAATTATAACCCTATAGTTAAACATGAGTTCTATGTAAAAGATATACTTAACCGTCTCAAATCGTACTGCTGATAAAGCTGTGATGTTACCCTTAATTTGGCATCTTTTCGTGATATTGAGATAATATGTTGTTGCTTTTATCATTTTAGGGACTACACATTCACGATAGTTGCCACATTGAATTTCAAATGGGCCCTGAAAAAAGACAAATTTAATATAATTTATACATAGAAAAAGGAAAAATCGAGACATTATTTCAGTTAAAGCATTATAAATTTTGTGGTTAAAAACTCTCATATCAAATATTTACAGATGACGAAAAGCTGTTGTGCAGCTATTTCTAAATTTAAATAATCTTAATTAATTTATTGGTAACGGATATAGGTACGCATACATTTACATAATACATAACATCACGCCCATAATCCCCGAGGTATATGTATTTCAATTATTTTGAGTTTTCCTATTATTATCTGATTGCCTTTATACTTACTATTTTATCTTTATCCAGTGTTAGTGGTTTGAAAACCTGGCATGAAATTCCAATAAAAAATATAAATAAACTAAATAACATAACTGAATACATTATTTTGCTGCATCACTTATTCGACATGAAATAACGACCTCTCTGGCAGCTACTATGGAAATGTATTTTTGTTAATATATAGTTGTGTAATTGTTTGATTGGAACATAAGATAAGATATTTTTATACAGCGTGTCCTAAAAATAAAACATCAATAACCGACGAACCGAAGAGTAGCGGAAATTGTATTCGTATGCACATTTCCAACGAAATAATTGTTATAATATTCAATTCCATCCATCTTTAAACATGAACCTTGAATTCGAATGTATATATCATACAAAATGTAATCGTCAGAAATTATATTAATTATATCAGTATTTATTTGTTTATATGAAATTAACGTATATTACGTGTTAATTTTAATTTGATTGTTTTCACCTCAACAACCTTTGGTCAATTTGCGACGAAACCGGGCTTCGTTTGAGTCTGAAAATCCTAGGTATATGTTGAAATGCGATAATAATGGGCATACAATATAGCAACATGTCGCATATTTTGTTGTTGTAAGTTGTAATGTAAAAACAGCAGGTACTATATCCTTGGAAAACATTACTAAACGGTCTATTAACTCCCCATCAAAATATAATGACATCTAATCGGTTTATAATACTCTGCACTCAAAACTATACATACAATACATAGTCAAAATATAATACTGGTGAATTCACCAAGTATTATATTTTGACATGTTCTCAATCCTGACTTACCTTGACCTCTTGAAGAGTTCGTTGTTATGGCCCTCCGCGGTTTAGGGAGCCTTGAAAACGGCCCCTTGTCTGGGAAATGCAACTGCATTTCGGAGAAAAGGCAGAATATGATGTTCACCACTCGTACAACCTCTATCTCTGTCTCTACCTTGACGGACTCAATATCTCGTATGGAACCAACGGACTAAATATGCACAGCCATTTCTCTGATCAGACAGAGGACCATATTTTGAAGTCAATTTCGCTACCTTAAGATAAACTCGATAAGTAGGTCCTTCGGCCCGTAAGTAAGTAGTCGACATGTGGTAAATAACGTGAAAAATATAAGCGTTTCAATATTATTTATAATTTTGCTCATTGTATGAAATCATGATTTGCTTATTAGATAAGCTCATTAAAATGTAAATTTTACTAATGCTTTTATAATACTCTACATTCATAACAAAATTGTGCGTTTACACAGTTTTACTATAAACCAACTAAATATTACGTAAAATTTTTTTTATGTTATGTCTGCCTGTCTTTCTTCTGCCTGTTTATTTCGGAATCGCTGAATAAATTTTAGGAAATAAAATTGCAAAAATGTACTTTTTATTACACACGGACAATGTACTAAACAATAGCTAGTTAACTACGTGTACAAAAAAAGTTAAAAGATTTTTATGTCTTTCACTTATAGGTACATATCATCACGCCTGTAATCCTCGAAAGGGTAGACCCTTAACCACAGTCAGCTAAAAAATAAAACTGGGCTTGGTTAGATGGAAAACTATGAAAAAGTAGTGACAAGTGGCAAGCTCGTCACACAATCACACAAAATTTGATATACCAATTGTCGCCTTTTAAGACATGTTTGGCTAGAAATACAGTTGGCACATCCTTTTTATGTCCTTGTCCAACATGGGACATTTATGTTGTCTTTGTCGATGTCCATGCAAATTATAGGCAACAAGCACGTAAACAAAACACAAACCCGGATGTGTTTAACAATACTACACAAATACCATCTCTGTCATTGATTACAAAACTTGAGTGGTTTAATTTAAGTTAGGCTTGTAATAAAAACCATGTTAAGTAAGCACCAAGGCGTGGCTTAGAACGTAGCTACAAGGTTAAACTTACCTTAATGATTAAAGATTAAGAATAATTTAAAAATGCATCAAGTTATTACTAAATTTTCTTATTTTCAAAGTAGTGGAACGTCTAATCTATATAATATACAAAAATGAATTGCTTTTTGTTTCTCTCGCTAAAACTCGAGAACGGCTGGGCCGATACTTATTTTAGTTGTACCTATAATATTTGTAATCTTTCAGGGACGGTCACGGACGGACGGACAGAAAAGATGGAAACATCGCGGGGAAAATAATACGAAGTGAGGCGGGTCAGCTAGTAAGCAATATTTTTTTTATTAATTTTTGAACCGTCATTTACCGTAGATATAGACGATTTTCTGTAAGTGTCAATCACAGTGTCAATCAATGTCAATGATCTCAGTTTGGTGGATGACTATTATCTCCCTGTCATATCATCATTATTGATATTCTTCGCGTATAAATTTAAAAGGAACTACACAAAAGTTGAGTGTTTACTGAAATAAAAATGAAAAAAAGCAAGGTAACATCTAATTTACTTACCGATAAATAAAACTTTAGCTATGTCTTTGTAGTTCTTTCATTTTGGATAAAGAGGGTCTACTCAATGCAATCTTTTGAATTAAAGTGATCATTCTGTTTTTTTTCTTTATGCACCAGAGCATGCCTCACATTGTGTCGTTGTATTTGTATTACACAAACTTGCATAATATAAATATAAAAAATGTAGATACATAAGTATATTCATTAATACATAAATCCATAAATATGATTCCAGAATCGTTCCGAAGCTTCACTTCTTTCAACGAAATCAGACACTCAAGTAAAGGAAGAGATATACGTGCCACCGCTTGACGAGCTCATTGTGAAAGTGTTAAGTCTCCAAGTGTCGGACGATGTCCCCAAACACTATGCTATTAAAGTTACTTTCTTCGATCAGTTACTTCTAACTGGTATAGTCAAGACAATCGGATTAAGGACGGTATCCAAAAAAAAAACTATAGCTCAAGGGACTATGAATTATGACCCCTCAGACTACGAGAAAATGTGTCTATTCGCTGATTGTCCATTAGTTGGTAAGCACACATTTAAAGAGTAAGATGTATATGTATACATACGACCTTATTTTTGGTTTATACGAAACCTGAACATTACAGAATTATCAATAAAATCGATTGCAATCGTTTTTAATTTTATATCATATTGTATAATTGTATTTTGATCAAAATATAATAATAATATTTACAAAACCTTAAATAATTACACCCTACTAAAAATTGTATGGCGCATGCGCATCGCCTGTATCAAGGTCACAAGGTCGTTTAGTCCCGTTAATATTATTTATAATAAGTACTTGCGCAAAGTACTCGAAAGTTAGCACAACGAGGCAACACAAAAAGATCGTTACTTCGTGAGTTTTTGTTACACTATTACGATTTATTATACTGATTCTTTAAATCATTATATTTGACCCATGTTTCGCTTTTTGTATTAAACTAAGAATCATACTTATATAAAATGTACCTATGTTATTCGTTAATCAAGCTATATCTTCAAAAAATACTTTTTTTTAAGTATACAAAAGTCATAACAATTTCTTATTTTGTGCCTAGCCTATACAAAATAAACAAAATATAAGTAAGCATTTCATTTACAGTCAACATTCAGCCTTTAAAAAGCATCGAAGCGAACATGAGCGGGCAAACGTTCTCGCCGAGGCCGAGCACCGACTCCAACAAGTCGAACTCCAACATCAAGGTGGCGGTCGACATCAGCTGCTGCAATATCGACATCCTGCCTATATTTATAAGTAATACTATATACTAATTTAATTAAAAACATTCCATGAATTTGGCCCCATTTGGGTACGGTCTTAAAAATGTACCAATTGTGGTCCTTGCCTAGCATGTCGTTAAAGACAAGTAACTGTGTATTATTGAGTTTACGTTGACGTTGATGACGCCGGAATAGTTGGCCTTACCTATAGCATCATCCTAGCATAAGAGAATACTCTACGTAGAGTAATTTTTTTTGGCTCTACAAAATAGCTCATCAGACACTTATCGCTGCGCCTGATACCCTGGCGAAAATCCCGGCTCGCTGCGACCAGTAGCGGCTGAGATACGGCAAATGTCCCATGTAAGCCTGGGACTAAAAAAAAGTTCGTACCGTGTTCCTTGCCTAGCATGTCGTAAAAGGCGATTAATGATATGATCGGGTTTTGGGTATGTGATTGTGTATGCCACGAGCTACCCACTTGTCCCTACTTTTTCACTATTTTCTATTGAACCCACCCCAGTTCTATTTTTTGGCCGAATTTGGTTGACGGAACTGGCTGCCCCTTTGGATTCTGCCTACCCCTTCAGGGATTACGGGCGTGACGATATGTATGTATGAAGGTAGGTATATTTGTATCTATAAAATATGTTATTATTAATTAAATATATTAAAAGCAAATCAATCAATGTGTCATACATTAACAAAAAACAATTAGGATTATTTGATTGAACAGAGAAATAAACGGGTCATTAAATTAACTCAGATAATTATTTGGGTTTTTTAGACAAAAACAAAATGCTCATAAGAAAACGTATGGAGCCGATGATCAAGCCGTCGATACTGCAGACAAAAAGCTGGGACAATCTGCCCCTCCTGACCATCGAATTGTCCGTAGACCGAAACTGCCAGAACTCCTACCACCACGAGCTCTTCAAACGAGCCAACTACATGAAGCTGACGCTGTTAGCTGCGTGTAACGTCCAGATACCGTATGATGATGACTACATTTACACGGCCGCGTCAAACACTCCGCTGCATAATGAAACGGTATATCTGACTACTTATATTTATATTATGCCTAAATCTTTTGTAAATATGAAATAAGAATTCCAACAAACTCAGCGCCTATTTAAATATTATTATTATTTTTTTTTTTATATCTCATATCACATACATTGATCTGACCCCGAGGTAAGTAGCTTAAGCACTTGTATTACGGATATTAGAATCAACAGTGGTATTACAAATACATAAATATTAAATATCACCCAGACACAGAACAAACACAAGTATTCATCATACGAATGTTTGTCCTGGGTAGGGATCGAACCCACAACTCTTGGCGCACAGGGCCAGGTCACTACCAAATGCGCCATCGAGCCTGTCGATATTGTATGTACCTCATTGATCAGCGTTTATTACCTCAATGTCACAGCGCATACTAGTTGTTCCATTGATCATGTATTAATAATACATACATACATACATATAATCTATTAAAAATAATGGTGTAGTGTAGAAATACAAGAATACTTTCATTCTGTACAAACTTAAACCTTGGACATTTCAGAACACTGGTATTATAACTTACAATCAAGGACATAAAATAACACCACGATTCGACCCTTTATGTTTTTATCCAAAATGGGAAAGTCTCAGAGTGGGTGATGACGTGTTTACAAGAGGAGACAAGAAGTTCGTATGCAAATGGGAACATATTAAAAACCCGGACGTCATTGACTTACAATACTATTTATCGAAGAAACTTCAGTCATGTAAGTTAGAAGAAAAAAATTAATTTAAACTGTAGGGCTCCCTTGAAACAGGACTATAAAGTATGGACATTAAAGATTGAGTAAACTTGACCTCATTTTCTCATTAAGTATACAGTGTCTCAATAAGGTTCGATTTTTAGAATTCGTCGACCCCCAAAACAATTTTGGTCTATGTCGTATTGTCGAACACTGAGAATCGGATATCAACTCCTTGCAGTCGATATCGATCGCTTTGAGAATTCCATTTCTAAAGTGAAAACTTAATTTTATCCAAAGACATGATAATATGGGGCTCCTTCCACCGCACTCTGCTGCTGGAGCAGTCGGAAGCGTGGCTGGGGGAGCACCTGCGCCGCTACTCCTGGCCCTTCGAAGTGCACATCTACGGCGAGCAGAACGGCCTTAGCTTTATGGCCTTCTTGAACCTTTTCCATCTACTCTACCCAGGCGGTGAGATGGTCATCTTTTGTATATTGTCTCAATCAAAACGCAGGTTTAAATTACTATGCGTAGAAAATCATAGGCATTGTGAGCAAGTGTACCAGTCTATCTGGTTTTCTCCTATGTTCTGAAGATTAGAAGGCGAATGTTATAACCATTTCACCCAATACCGTCCCAATTAAACATTTCCAAAATGTATTGGGCCATCCATAATTAAAACATACATACATAACATCGCGCCCATAATCCCCGAAGGGGTAGGCAGAGTCAAAGAGGCAGCAGGCCCTTTAACCACATTCAGCCAGAAACAAAACTGGGTTAGATGGAAAATTGTGAAAAAGTGGTGACAAGTGGCTAACCTGTCGCCCACACAATCACATACCCAAAACCCGATATACCATTAGTCGTCTTCTACGACATGCTAGGCAAGAACCACAGATGGCACATTATTTTGGAATCCCAGACCAACATGGTACAATGGGCTGGGTTAGATGGAAAATTGTGAAAAAGTAGTGACAAGTGGCTAGCTCGTCATAATTAGAAGAAGGTATAATTTACTGAAAAAATTTGCAAGTGTTAAAATAAAATCTTGTAGGACTTGAAATCATAGAAAAAACACATAATTTTTGCAGAGGACACAGTCCGAATCGCAGTGCCGCTGCAATGGGTGAACGCGCAGGCGATGCAAGAGACGTGCGGTTGCGAGCTCCTCCTCACGCCCAACGACAACCTCGCCTCCACCACCGGCAGCACTCCCAAACCGAAGTACACTATAAATACTCAATACTCAATGATTTATTTATTCACTACTTGCTGTTTATTGTTTACAACTGGCCTTGTTACTTTCGAAAACGAATTCAAGATGACAACATATTAGTCTTCTACATTTTTGTCGCAGTTTTATCATCTAAGATGCTCAATATATGCTAATCAATCAATTAGAGTACAGTACAGACCAAACAATATCAAATGAGAATTTTATTTGTGACAGCAGACATTTTTGTTTTTTACGTGGTCATTGCTCTGCAATTCCTAAATCGCATAAAACGAAAATTTATATGGTTCTGTGTATATTGATAGTGGATAAATAAGTAAATAACATGCAGCGTCATATCATTTGATCCGATTCAAAAGTTAGGAACATACACTTGTATAAAGAGAGCAGAGTAATGAAAGCATTACAAACACCCTCATTATACTCTAACGTCACCGCTAGCAATTAAAGCTGTCTTATCAGACTCCAGACAGACTCGGCGCCCACCAGCACCAGCACTGAGATGGGTATCACGCTGCGCCCCACCGGTGCGGATGACAACTGCGCCTTCATCGTCGTCGAGGTCAAGATGGCGCGCCCGCTAAAGAAGGCCGTCATACCCCCCTTCATCAGCAGGTTACATTAGAATAAATAAAGAAAATTGCATGTTTGCATAATAGTTCTCTATGCGATTTCAAAGTTTCGCGTTCCATTATCACTAGAAATAATACTGACGGGACTAAATGCGATATTCATTATGCAGTACATGAGTACCTATTACAGTGTAAACGTCAAGCTGTAAGTACTCATGTACTGCATAATGAATATCGCGTTTAGTCCCGTCAGTGTTATTTCTAGTTCTCTATGCATTCCTTAATTACTAGAGTTATAAAACTTTTGTGAGTTATAAATAAATGATTGACCACAGCCATACACCCCGCAAAGATTAAAAAAATAAACTCAAGCATTTTTTTTTAATAAATTCTAGCCCTTAAGATTTTTTTTTACGTAGCATTATTAGTTCTACTGAGTGTAGATTCATTTAGTTAAATAATTGACTCCTTTTTAATAATACAAGAGAAATCGCGTTCCTTATCCACTTTTAGGTTTTGTTAGCTTATCCATGTCCACCGTTAATCTAATTTAGCACAGTATTGCTGGAATTACTTTCAGCTGAGCTGCACCAGATTAGCGGCTAAAGGAACTGATCGCATATTATGATTGTATCTCAGTGCTGAAATAAACACGATGCTGCAAGAGCTGGAAGCGGGCCCCAACAAGCGCGAGTGCTCGGGCCGCGGGCAGCTGGACCGCGACTGGCAGTCCACCGTGCGTGGCTCCGAACTCTCGCTGCGGAAGGTGCCACATTACGGTACCAGCCTTTCGATTCACCCTTTAATAGGCGGGTTTCAGTCACGCTTACACCGACGCGGGACGCGAAGACCACATCTAGCTAAATGTTAGCTTGTACCGTTACATAGTAAAAAACTGCCCGCACTGATACAAATTCGGTCTTACGAGTCGCGCTTGCCAACCACACAGGCGGTCAGCGTGACTCTGAAACCAGCTATAAAGTCAATAAATTAAAAAATTTTGGTCACAAATAATGGAGGGTTTTCTAAAATTAAATATTCGCTAAATAGCATAACTGAGATGCAAGTTCTTTCCTGTATACAAAATTATACTCAGGCGGTCTCACTCAACTGCCCTGATTTGATAACCATATTTGGACTGTAATTATTATGAGTACATTTTTACCGCGATCGATGTGTAGCGAGAAGAATATTTTTTGTTACCTACCTGAGTGTGCTAGAGATATCAAGTTGTAACAAAAGTATTCATTAATCGATTTATAGGTAGAGCATGAGGTCCATGTGACAATGAAATACGCTTAAATTTTAGTATTCATTCTGCGTTACCGTGTAATTTTATTTGTCTGGTTCGCAGGGATGACTGAATTCTGTGCGTTCAATCGGCAACTGAGCGAAACCAGGACTCGCGTTGAGCTGATGACGTCATGCTGGCTGGACGCCGCCATCTACGTGAACAACAACTTCGTGGTGCAAGAGTTTTTGCGATCCGAGGAGACCTATGAGGTATTTTGCGTGATAGATTCCTGTTTTAAGTTTTTTGCAACAAATAGCTTCGATGGGACACATGTCTCTCATTTGAACCAATACTTGTTACATTGAGACGTATCTTTGGTGATACTGCAATACAACATAACTAAAATTTTATCATAAGTCTTAATTTTCAATGTTATTTTAAAGTTAGACCTCATGATCAAATGTTAAGTACGCAGTACAGTATGTATCCTGGCGTTATAAAAATTCTAAGTATAATTATAACTCAATGTGTGACCCCGATGCTATATGCCTGATTTCCTTATGTTAGGGATATGAAGGTACCGATTGAAAACAAAAACGAAAGGTTCTGACAGTAACAATTTGTGTGGATTTGTAAGTTTTTATTCAATGCGGTTTCAGGAAATGCTGATGATGTCCCACGCGTGCCTGACGCGCGTCGCCTGCAGCACCTTGGTCGGCACCAGCAACCGCCAGGAGATCGACCCCACGCTGAAGGCGGCTCGACACGCACGCCACATGCAGGACATTGCACATGCGGTGCAACTGTACTTACAAGTCTGTGTCAGAAGTTCTTCTCATTTTTCTGGAAGCAATCATTTGAACCAGCTAAATCACACCCTGTCAGTCAAGGATAACATACAACGTAAATACTTTAACTTAAAGGAGGCATGTCGATCGAAAAATTACATCACGTTAAGAGGGTGCGAGTGACTCAACAAAGTAAAAGGTGCCATCACGTAACTAAAGCTTAGTAACGGAAACTTGAGGACGAAAAATTAAAACTCTAATATAATTGCGAAACATGTGGTGCAAATGGAAACACCCCAGGAGAATAAAGATTATACATAGGTGACATGTGTCATAAGGACAGGAGAAGAGTCAATAATTTGACGTAGTTTATCAATAATTCCTTACCAGTCCTTTCACCATATAACCACCCTCATCCTTACTTTGAGCCTAGAGCACTGCTTTCTGTGCTTTTTAATAAATCAAATGTTGTATTATAGCTGGTGGTGCAGAAGCCTCGCAGCGCGAGCAGCTGGCGCGAGCTGTCAACGTGCCTGCGAGACGTGGACGTGGACTGGGCCAACGTCTGCATCAACAAGGCCGTAGTCTTGGATCCTCGACATCCCTTAAAGTATTAGGACTAGTTTACTGTCACCTCACACTCACAATATCTATCATCGTTCATCGTGTTATTTCAACAGATGTACTTTAAATACATTTTGGATAATGTCCTGAGTTGCTGAAAAAGATACAAAATAGGTATGTTTCTACCGAATTTTCTGGAACTTACCTGCCAACTATTAAATGACTACAATATCGTTTAAGTATTAGGACTAGTTTACTGTCACCTCACACTCACAATATCTATCATCGTTCATCGTGTTATTTCAACAGATGTACTTTAAATACATTTTGGACAATGTCCTGAATTGCTTAAAAAGATACAAAATAGGTATGTTTCTAACGAACTTTCTGAAACTTAACTGCCAACTATTAAATGACTACAATATCGTTTAGATTTCGAAAATCCATTTCTTAATTTTATAACTTCTGCTACTGCTCTATTAACAGTTTGATTGCGAAAGGCGGCATCTTATTCGAGGTGGACCCGGAAGCGGCGGAACCGTTCTTCGTGGCCCTCCTAGCGCTGTATCCTTTTTGGATGACGGCCTGGATCATCGCCAATGCATACTACTCCAAACGAGAGCTCTTCCATATGGCTGATCAGATCTTGGAGCATATAAGGAAGTAAGCACCTTAATAAGGTTGGTTATAATGATTGGTTAAATTTAGAGATATATTTCCTGGGATCTATATTTATTAATGTATTTATTTCACATTTTGAGGATCTCAACAAAAAGGGCCAATAATTATGTAATAAGTCTTAAAACTGTTAACAAAGATACATTGGACACTTATTTAGCAACTTGATCACTTTCAACCTTAATTATTGTGTCTTAAATGTTAGTTTAGGCTCCACATTAAAGATTCAAAGACTGATTATGACAATTGGGGCAACAATAGCGGCTGCGCCTTTCACCCTAGGCGAGAAAGCAGAACCGTGGGTTTATGTATAATACCTCAATGCCCGCCAACTGCCATCTGCGCCACAAACCGTTACCATGATGGCCTCGGCCAACTCCTTCATAACAGTATTCCAGCTTATTTTTACAAACAGGGGACATGCAGAAGGTTTAGTGGAAGACATTGGGATCCCTCGAGCTTGGGACTACGAGCTCGGAGACTGGTGGGACCACACGCCTCTGCTGCCCGGCATGAACCCCAACTACGATGCTGCTGATCTGTTGATAAGGCTACGAGTATTTAGTGTTAGCCAATATTATTACTTTTAACCCTAGTTCGATGTCTAGTACGTACAAAAGTCAAACAATTTTCTAATTTTCGCTCTGGTCTTGACCCGGATCCATGGTTATTTTTTAAAGTATAGCGGCCATAGCGTGGCTAGTTTATATAAAGCTAAGTTTGCCAAAGTAAGTACCAGATTTTATTTTTATTGGTTTAGCATAACACTTCATAATAGCGCTCGTTTTTCAAGCGTACATAAAATACTCTAGTAAATATTAAATTCCAAATAGACCATGTCTGATTGTGCTATGACCTGTGTCACCCCATTCTTGCGACCGTGAGCTCAATTACACACCTAATTAGTTGTTGAAATAGGTTACGAGCAAAGGACCGTATTTTACTAGCTACGGGAACAAATAGAACACTCGATACCCTTGCCACGGTAATCTTATCAATCAGTATTGTAACTTCATATAAACGGAAAAAGCGCGCGCTATCCTACGCGCCTCGGATCTCGGCATGCGCTCAGCATACAACAGCCGCGAATGTGCCGCAGTGATGAACGGACGGTGTGTTGTTTTTTAAACAATACCCGTAAAACAAAACAACTAAAAGTAAAACAGTAATCAAACATATATATTGTAAAGTAGCTGCAGGTATCTTTAACCAATTAAAAGATATTCCTTTTTCTCCTCCTTGTCCATGTTTCCAAAAAACAATTATTAATTAAGTATTTATATACGGTCAAAGTAAAAATTTTAAGTTGGCAGAAACTTGCTTGGCCCGAGCGATAGCTGAGACGGGCGAGTCAGCGGCGTCATACCACCTGCTGGCGCTGTGCTGCCGGCTGCGGGGCAACGTGGATGATGCACTGTGCCACCTGCAGCTCGGGATCGACAAGTTTGGTGACGTTAGTTCTTCGCTTGTAAACTCATAATCCATCAGCAGTGTCAACTAAGCGACGTGAGATCGCAGTAATGTTATATTGTCTTATACGTTTTGCCATGGCGGTCTTCTAGACTGTCTAAAGTACTAGAACTTTGATAGTAGTAAATCCTTACTAAAAACATAGACGTTTTGGTAAAAGTTGGCTTCGGCTCTTGCGATGGCTGAATACGGTATCTACTGCTTCGTATCTTAAAACATTGTTATCAGAAGTACGGACTAAGATATAAGTTTATGTTATTTTGATGTCATAAACGAAAATTCGTTGTGTGATGTAAGTCATACACTCATCACCAGAAATTTTAGTATAAATAGCTACTCCAAAAAGTACTTGATTTTAGTCCACCTAGTTTGGAATAGTGTCCAAAGAAAGGCTTTAGGTACTCTACGAGACCAGCTAACAAAATATGTTTTCACACTAAGCTGTAACTATCTATGTATCACTACATTCGCAGCTAAGCTACCTACGGGGCTTGCAAGCAGAGTGTTACCATAAAAAGAAAGACAACGCTTCTGCAATGGCTTCTTTCGAGAAAGCGGGCAGTTGTTTGGGCGCTTACAGGTACTCAAAAACTTCAAATGTTTTTGCTTAGGTTCGTATCAACAAATTTTTAGAAGTTAATATTTTTTTTTCTTTATTTTTCTTAGACAGATGTTAATGGATTATGTGTAGTGTTTATATATTGGTAAAATACATATGTAACACATAAATCCTATGTTTGTTTAGGACTTATGAAGAGCGTACCTACTGTGTTTCAGGACACACCATATAATATTTGTGGGTATTGAATTTATACCGTTGTGGCACTAGGTACTTTATTGATTGATTACTATCTATATATTTATGTCGTACGGCCATTTGTTGTAGGGGTCATCATACAAACTATGTTTGTAAGTCAGCAGAGGGCCATCCGGGCTATATATGGCATTAAGCCTCAAAATTCGCTAAAATAAATTTTCAAATAAATTGGCATATTAACCGTATCATCACAATACATCTTTTACTGTCTTGTGTATGTACAATGTACTTCACAAGACTAGTAGTTCATTTAGGGGGTTAAACTTAAAACAAATTACCAGGAAATATAATTTAACTGCCTACGCATAAATTTTAATTACATATTAAAGAGTATCTATTACTTCCTGGGGCGTCTCTAAACTTGTAATTTAAAATTTGAGAAATAAAGATATTTTTATTTTATTCATTTATTTATTAATTTATCTATGAGAAAGGCTTATTATACTAAACAATATGTTGTAAGTGACAAATATTTGTAATTCCTATTACAGATATTTAACTTTTATATTTGTATAGCATACACCTTTTAGATTTGTATAGTATAGTAGCTTAAGAATATGACAATTGTTATTGATATTTATTGTAAATTTGGCGATAAAAAGAGTAACTATCGAGTTTCTTGCCGGTTATTCTCGGTAGTAGCTACTTTCCGAATCCGGTGGTAAATTTTCATTTGTATGTACTGACGATTTATAAGTGTAGTACGTAAATAAGGATAATTACATTGCATTTCATTTATAAAAGAAAACGTACTAACGCAATTCAATTTTGTATTTTAGCTAAATATGTTAAAAGAGCTTCTGCTCTTTGTCTCAGCCGTTATTCTACAATTGAATACCGATAATATTTCATCGCCAGTATCTTATTGTCGATGCCGTGCTGGGAGCCGGCGCGCGCGCGCTCTTTACTGCTAGACCTTATTCGCCGACAACCAACCGCCTACGCATGGGTTGCTCTCGCCGAAGACTGGATTCAGGTGAAACAATATATAATAACCATATTATATTTCTAATTATATAGGAAAGTCTACATGACGCAGAAGTATCTACCAAGTTTCGAAATTCTCCCTCATTAAACACGAAGGACACAAAACAGGTCATATGAAATAATTGCAATCCTATAATTATAAAATACACTTACACATTAATCTTCAAAAAGCAAATGTTATTAAAGTATGAATGAGCATAAAGTAACTAATGAAACTATAAAATAGCATGCCAATTTTTAAGTTAGGGAATTAAAAAGGTTATAAATCTTTTGTAAATACTTAACTACGATATGATTTGTGTACTTATTTTGCGTGATACTAATGATACAAAACGTCTCGGAAGTCTAAATCTAGTTCACAATGTTAGTCACGCAAAAACCGAGACAACTTCTCAGAAAATGGGCTATTTTATTAAGTTTTTTTGTATTAATTTATTTTAAAAAATCTAACTAACGGAAAGTTATATAATCAAAAAATATTGAATATGTATTTTTTGCTATATTTAATATTCGAAAAATGGCAAAGATACAGCGCTTAAAAGATCATGAATGCAGCGCTTTGCGTCACTCGGACGGTAAAATTTTACACACTTAGTGACATAACGCAGTACTTTAACGCGCTGTATATTCGTCATTTTTAGTTTGCTGAACAAAAGAAAAAATACGTAAGCAATAGTTTTTAATGGACTTTAAAACCTGTTTGAGTAAAATAGCCTATTTACCAATTCAAAGCGAGCCACAATGAGCGAAGGTGGGGACGGCTTAGCCACCGAAGAACAGACGGCGGCTAAGACCTGCGCAGCCGCATGCGCAGTGCAGGCGCTAAAATGCGACCGGCAAGCGGGCCGTGCTTGGGCGTTCCTGTCGAAACTCGTGGTGCCCAGCGCCCGTCGTCTGCACTGCAGGGAGATGGCTAAGTTGGTATGTGGTTAACACAACTCGTGGAATTGAAGACACATTGATATAAATTGACCCATCGTGAAGCTCAGCACTGCAAAATCATCGCTATTATAATTAAATTCATTTATTCAGATAACATTGATCCATTTATGGTTAGTAAGCTATCGCAATAGAGTATTTTACTATAGTACTTTATACCTGCAGAATAGGAATTATGCATGACGTATTATTTTATTTATTTGTTTGAGTCTACTTACGATAGAACAAGCAATCACATCTGCAACATTCCTATGATATCTTCATTATTGACAGTGTAGAACTGTGAGTCTATCTTGATTAACCACATCCTTTTTGTCCCAGTTCGAATATAAGTTCAGCGAGGAGCGGGTGGAGACGAGGGCCGAGTCCCAGCAGTCGCTATGCCACCGGCTAGGGCGCGCGCTGCGGGAGTGCCGCTGCCAGATGTGCGAGTACCTCAAGTTTTAGTTGTAACCTCAAGTTTAAGTTGGTACCTCAACTTTTAGCCGGTACCTTAATTTTAAGCCGATACCAACTTTTTGTTGGTACCTCAAGTTTTAGCTGGTGCCTCAAGTTTTAGTGGGGCCTCAAGTTTTAGCTGGTGCCTCAAGTTTTAGTGGGGCCTCAAGTTTTACCTGGTGCCTCAAGTTTTAATTGGGACCTCAAGTTTAAGCTGGTACCTCAGCTATTAGCTGGTATCTCAAGTTTTAGCTGGTGCCTCAAGTTTTAATTGGGACCTCAAGTTTAAGCTGGTGCCTCAGCTATTAGCTGGTATCTCAAGTTTTAGCTGGTGCCTCAAGTTTTTGCTAGTATCTAGTTCAAGTTTTAGCTAGTACCTCAAATTCGGAGGAGTGCCCACCGAAGCGAAAGCTCTCTGCTCCCCAGACTGGCCAGAAACTATGAAAGGTATCAGCCTTTTTTCAGAAAAGAAGCTTTCAACGATGATAAAGGCTATTCTTCCGAACGCTTACGATGATGGTTCTTTACTTCCTGTAAAAAGATGAATGCTCTCGCAATCAGAATAGGTAGGTAATTCATTAAAGCTACATGTAATGTACTAAATAAAACCCCATTTTCATTGATTGAAAATTTAACTTGTTTTATTTAAATACCTAATGTAGATATAGTTATAAAAACCTTATAACAAGCAATAATGTTTTCTAATTATAATGATGAATGAACATACAAAAACAGAAAAACAAAATAAACTACAAAACCAACATTTGAAAGTGAATAAACGCTGAAGTCGTATAATGCCGATGACATTGTGATATATGCATGAAAACAAAAACCATTTAAAAAGGGTGTTAGAAATTGGAAAGACAGAAATGTGATATACTCACATTTCTGTCTTTCTTAATTTATTCTTGCATGTTGTAAATTTTTACCTGCCTCTGATTTTAAGTTCAGGCAATACGAAGATTGCAGTTATTTTTACATCGTTTCAGGAAGAATGCGAATATAAGTATCTAAGCCTCTTCTACCATTTAGGAGCCGTATTTACAGCATAGATATACAAGAAAACATCAGCTTATTGTCTACATCTATAAATACAACTAATTTCAATAGTACAATAATTATTTTTTTTTAAGATTTGGTTTCTTATTACGGTGATTACAGTTATGATTAAAGTTCTTATCAATCTCCGAAAGATATGGTTGTCGGTGTTTCGTAATCCGGTAGTATTGCGTCAGTGACCATGTTCCAAAGCCGAAATGATACATATAGGTAAACCAACGCGCCCAATGTGCTTGTTGCAATGCTGAAAAAGAAATAAATAAAAATAAAAGAAATAATAGCGGTTTGTTTCCTTACAAAAAGATAGATATATACTAAACAGAAGCATGCGCGGACATGTTTAGGTACAACATTGTTTAATAAACCACGAGCTAAGTTGGTATGTATTCACCACGAACACAAAAATAATATTTATTAATTATCGGTTAACTAAATTGTTATTATTGTGTTCATTTAAAAAAGTAGTTTTTCTGAACTCGATTGATAATTATATAATGTTATTATAATAAAAACAGAAGGTTGACATAAGTATTATTATTAAATATCACTTGAAAAATCCTACTTCCTACTAATATTATAAATGCGAAAGTTTGTTTGGATGTGTGTATGTTTGTTACTCTTTCACGGAAAAACTACTGAAATGAAAATTTAAAAATAGTGTTATATTAACTAAACTTATTTAAGTTTAGTTAGTTAATTCTAAAAGTATAAATAATAAGTATAATTCTATAAGTACTTATTTAAGTTTAGTTAGTCAATTCTAAACTTAGTTTACTTTAGAATTAAATTATCCATTAGTGTTTGATTAACAGGGTTTATTTTAATGTCTTCTATATAACTTACAAAAGTGGTTAATCCAATTACATAACAACATCTACAATAGCTTAATTAAATACTTACAAATACATTTCCTTTACGTGCACTATTCAAATTGAAAACAACTTGATTTTGAATGATGGGAAGTAATTAGATTAAATTAAATTAACTGTATTGAAATTGATTACTAATAAATTGAATATTATCATCGACTATCACGTTAACCGTAAAATTAATACTAGAAGTCTAGGAGCACCAATGCGCTTTTGACTGCATAATATTAACAATAAGGTGATCCAATACTCGTCAAATTAGCTATCATCTATTATGCCTATGAATACAATAACAGACTGACATCATTTCCAAAACATTTAGCCAAAACAATTTTTTAATTATGTTGTGCTTTGTTTGATTTGTTTGAATGAATTACAGAGCTAGCATACACATCAGGTTACACACCACCTCAAGCCGCTAGGGTGACTTATTCTTTATTTACTTTATAAAAATGGATGAAATCTAACAAGATACCTTATTCGTATATTATGAGGTATCATGACATTAGACGCTCATTGGAGTTGGTTTATTTATGTAAAGCATGTTTATTTTTACAAGTTTCCTCCTTTTTAATATAAGGTATTTAAATAATCAGCATTCAGATAAGCTTTTTAATTTAAGGTTACATGGGGCAATTTGGATGTCTAGATGTCTTTGTTTTTACATTATTAAGGTAGCACAACAATTCTGTTAATTATGGTAATACTTATATAAATAGATGTACCTACCTTCATTGGACATGTGGGGTCCCCTACGTAGTTTCGATCGCCGCTGTTGCGAATTATTTTTCCACTGCCTCATAGGTTCGAAAGCTCACGGACTGGAATTACGCAGGCGCGAACAACGTGCTTCGCAACAGCGGCGTTCGAAACTACGTAGGGGACCCGGACGTGTGACAATTAGACTTTGCAGAAATAATTTAATGTATTTATTATTCAAATAAGACTCTTTTAGATACCTACATAATCATTTTCCTTTCAAATCTACATCAGTGTGATACCTACTATACCCAAACTTTGTTGTAACATTTTTTGCGAGTAGGTAACGAAGAAACGAAGTTAATTTCCTAATTGGAAACAAACATATGTTGATGTATGATGTTGACCATATTATTATTTATATATTTAAGTCAAAAACATCTATCGGCATTGAAGATTGCATAGGACTTAACATCTTTACTCCAATATCTGCTGCAACAAAGAAACTGCCTGCGATGGTGTTCATCCATGAAGGAGGATTCGTCTGGGGCAGCAATAATGACAACGTTTACGACCCAAAATATTTGGTTGAAAAAAACAATGTTGTGGTAACTATAAACTATCGACTTGGAGTACTTGGTTTTTTGTGTTTAGGCATCAAAGGAGCCTTCGGTACCTAATATGGGTTTGAAAGACCAAGTAGTAGCCCTCAAACGAATAAAAGAAAACATTCAATACTTTGGCGGAGATTCTGATTAAATAACACTATTCGGTCTAGATGTCGGAGCTGCTCCCATTAACTACTTCCTGTCCATTCCATCAATTAAAAAGTTTATTTGACAGAGCAATTTTGCAGTGGCTCAATATTAATGCCTCAAGCTTTTGACGAAAATCTGAATTTATTTAATTTTGTATTTACTGCTCTAGGATTAAAAGCTACGTACCTACATGAGTTCACCACTTCGCTCAAACGACGATCTACGGACAGTTAATACCAATTAACATTAATTTCATTAATTTAATTTAGCGCAAACATACTAAATTACAGGCTTCATAAAGCCTTCTAAATTAACAATGCTATTAATACTTATGCATTGTTTACATAATGCTCTATGGCGCAAATGCCTACATTGATTTATCAATTCCCATGGATGCGGTCACGTGGGAATGTGGGAATTATAGAAAGTTTTTGGGAATACCGTATGCTCTGTATCAGGATGATCACAAGTAGATAAGTATCTACTTTTTTTCTACTATATATTTCTATAATTAATATTATTTCTAACTAACTAACTAACTTAACTTCACGCCACTTCCCTAGCGGGGTAGGCAGAGAGAACCGAACGCCATATGGCACGATCCTTACACACCTCACTCGCCTCTTCAACATTCATAATCCCTTTCATACAAACTCTACGGTTTTTATGACTCCTAACATCACCTTCTGTTAATACACGACCCATCTGGTCGTGGTAGGTGAGCCTGGGCCTTCCGCGGCTCCTACATACTTTCGCATTATATATCTGTTTAGTCAATCTTTCGTCATCCATTCTTTCCACATGTCCGAACCACCGGAGCATGCCTCTTCTTACCTTGACTCCGACGCTGTCTTTCAGACCGACTCTCTTTCTTACATCATCATTCCGAACGCAGTCTGTTAGCGATCGCAGATTTTCCGCAGCGTACGCATCTCGACCGCGCTCATTCTACTTTCATGCTCTTTCTGCCATACCCAACTCTCTATCCCATATGTTAGCGTAGGAATCAGCACCGCATTGTGTATGCTGTGAGCTGGACCTTCTGGCTTAAGGCTTTACTGCCTAGATGTTTTCCTAAAGCTCCATTCACCCTATTCCCTGCATGCACTCTTCTTTCTATATCAGCGGAGTACCTACCATCTCTACTTAATGCACATCCTAGATATACAATTTCATTCACCTGTTCCAGCACTACATTGTCAAACGGTTAACCTTGTATCCGTTCTGGTTTCATCTCTTTCAAACACCATTATCTTTGTTTTCTTCGCATTCAAATGTAAGCCTCTCTAATATTATTTCTGAGCCTGTTAAATTCCAATACCTACTCGTACAAGTATCTAATGTCTCTTTTTCTATATTTTATGGCATGGTATAGTTTATAATTTTCCATAGTTGAGTTGTTCCTACCTAGATTTCCTAACGTCGTGTCGTCAATTATCAGTTATTCGGGTGACAAAAAAATTAACTAGAGTTTTAGAATTTTGAGTACCTATTTCCGGAATAACTCACAAGCATCTGTATATTATTATTTTATATACGTTTCGCTCAGAAACACAGATAAAATGTTAGACGGAATGTCAAGCGAAGCCGGTGCTGATCATGGTGACAAGCTATTCTATATTTTCGAACCAGGACCACTTCAGTTAATATCGCCTCTGCCAGATGACGCTAAGATGATTTACAAAATGACAACAATGTAGGCTTCTTTTTCGCTTACGGGGTCAGTATGTACTTTGTTTCTTCCATTTTTGACCAAAATTTGTTATAATATTTATAAGAAAAAAATATTTGTAAGATTGTATTCGACCATAAAACTGAGCACGGAACACAACCTACCTACTTACTTACGTAACCCACTAAGCTACAAGTTTTGGTATAATGACACAACATCCTTCGGTTGATTAAAATTGGTCCACGAATATTAAAATACTTTACTGGTACTGTACCCACCGTACCGTGGATCCTACTTTACCTAATAAAATGACACGTCTATGAGCAAGCAAGTGTTATTAAAGATATCCACTAGAATTGAGAACCTCCTCCTTTTTTTTTAAGTCGGTAAAAAATGAGCGACTGAGAGTTAGTAGGTACTATTATAGTAATTATATAATATGTTACCGGCAATATTTCCGCTGGAGGCAAGCAGCGCAGGACCGGTCGTTTTGGCGATCTTTGGGGGAGACCTATGTCCAGCAGTAGACGTCTTTCGGCTGATATTTCATATTTCATAATTTGCCCAGATATTGTGTATAATACCGAAAGTACGTCAGGTAATGTAGATATATAATAATGTGTGTAGATAAACGGCAAGCTTTGTCAGTAGGGTCCTGGAAACTTACTGGAATAGTATAACGCAAAGTCCAGTAGGTACGCTCTTTTAACCACTGTTAGGCAAATCAAATTGATTTGGGTAAGATATTATGAATTGGGAATTGGGTAAGATATAATATTATGAAGCGACAAAATAACTCAACATAATAAACTTTTGACGGCATGCTAGTTCATCATTTCGTTAAATTGGATAATAACCCAACCTAAACTTTCTTTAAAGAAAAAAATACCTAACCTAACCAAACTCTTTTTTTACAAAAAACTCTAACCTAGACTCTAGCCTATCACCCTATTGCATACGTTGCCGCTTCAATAGGTATTGACCTGGGCATTCTATACAATACCTAGGTAAAGTATAAAATACGCGAAATAAATAATAATGACGAAATGGAGCAAAAGCACGTCGGACAAGCTGAACTTCATGGAAATCAACGTTGACCCTAAAATGATTTCTTTGCCTAACCAGGAGCGCATGGAGTTTTGAAAAATGTGTACCTTTATATAATATGGTCAAAGAGCAGAATAACTTTCTTTTTTTTTTATTTGTTTAAAATTAAAATAGATTTTACAATGTGTACTAATTGTACGTCAGGTAAATACACAATTTGTACAAAAGCATGAACGTTATCAAAGAACATAAAACCGTCTACTTTTACAACCAAACATACGTATCTCTCTTCCTTAGATTTAACCGGTGGAATTACAATTTTTTTTTATATTACAGTTTACAATTACATCGCAGTGTACACTCATATTCAAACATATTGATACAGACATATCTACCTACATAAATGTGATATCATATAATTTAGGCACTTACATACTCATAAGTAATTGGGAATATAATAATCTTTACATATCATAAAACAAAGTCGCCGCTTCTGTCTGTTCGCTTATATCTTTGAAACTTGCAAGGGATATTGATGCAATTTTCACCAATAGATAGAGCGATTCAAGAGGAAGGTTTATATGTATAATTTCATATTGTTTTGTGCTGACCGTGAGAAGCCGGGGAGGGTCCCTAGTAGTTATACTATACAATTGAAATGCAATGCAACATTAGAAAACGTACCTAAATGTGAATAACATTGAAACCTCTAACACATTAATTTGTCTTAATGTGTTAGACGGTCTCTCATTGAATTATAGATACTTAATTCATATATCTTAGCGAGTAGGATAGCCGGTTTTGCTGCAATGCTCCAATCAATTTATTCACAAAAAAATCTTCTTGGACGTAGATAGTTTGATTTGCCAGACTGTTCATCCTTGTTGCGGCATTGTCGGTGGCATATGCCGACTGTGCTCGGTGGGCGGCGGGGCCTCCGGGGCGGGCGGGCTTGGCAAGTCAGACAGGATCTTCGTCAGCCACATCAGCCCGTAAACTATGAAGGAGACACCGGAAAGCCTGAGGAATTGTTAAATCAATATTGAGTGGACTCATCAAGTCCGGTCTCTGACTCTTCTGTCTTGGTCAAGGCTAATTGCCTTGACTGCCAATATAATGAATTATCACTTGACACTGTAGGTAATATTTAGTTATAAATTTTATGAAAAATTTGATAAGTAACACCAAGATGCATGTAATCACATTTTTTTTATATTACAACTCCTTTCCTTTTCATCTCCACAAAGATACATAAAGTGACCCGATAATAGTGGCGAAGAGTGGATTAATCTAGATTTGGGCTCTCAACTAAGCCTTTTTAACCGACTTCAAAAAAGGAGGAGGTTCTCAATTCGTCTGTATGTATAATATTTTTTAGCATTTATTCATAGAGTAACTTTAAAAGGGACTGCAAGGCTAGTTCACTTCCACCTACGCCATGGAGATTACACGCAATGGATTTTAATAATATGCGTGGGGAATAATACCTGTTCAACAATGTATATGTATATTGTAGAGACTTGCAAGTTCTTTTATTTTTTGTAGAATGACACAAATTATAAGACATCAATCATTACATCATTGCACTCACTAAAACACACCAACACAATAAACAAAAGCTTACTCACATTCCCATTCCCATTTTGATTTAGAATTTTGCGCCGTTTTCACGTAAATAAAGAATAAAATCAGAGCAATTCCAATAGCAGACTGGTGTGTATCGTAAAGTTCAGTCGTTGCTTACCTACTCCATGATGTGAAAACAATAAATATTCTCGAGCATTTAAGACGTAGGTACACCGTTAGTGCTCAGCTGAAGCTATATATGTAGGTAACACGCCTATATCGACATAACTAGGTATACATTAGGTACATAACATCACGCATAAGCGCTAAATTTAAATTAATTGAATTTAAGTGTAATTGAAGTTTCATATAAAATTAGGTAATACGAGAGCCCATTACTGATATATATCTAATATTAGATATCATAAGTTCGAACAAATACATTTTTGTTTAGTTTATTAACGTGTCTCTAAAAACCGTAAGAAACAGAAAGTTTAGAATACCTATTTATAATAGATCTAAGTATAGATATCGTAAGATACTGAATAAAAGACTTTTTATTTTTATCCTACTGATATTAGTGACAAAAATACAAGTTTGTAAATCTTAGGAGCAAGAATAGTTGTTTTGGTTTCGGTATAAATGTTCTATAATACATTGTTGACCATCATGCATTTTTTCTCGCAAGGTATAGCATATCGCTCTGTGGATCGTAAGACCTTATATTTATTATTATTATTACTCAAAGGAATTTCTTACCTGCCCCACAGAGCATAAACATTATGTTCTGTTTCGTAACACTAATGTGTTAATAGACATAAATAATCACATACAGGTAAAAATATAGCAGCATCACCCGAGTCGTAAACTGAATGTACAGGATGATTGGAAATGTCTCATTCCTGGCAAGGGGTTAAAGTGGAAGTTACTTGTATCGAATGTTAACATATAATATAAATACTATGCCGGAAACTTTATGTCGAGTTATTTTTAATAAAGAGTTAAGTTTACATTTAGCAAACAATAAAATATAGTTGGGTTAGATAAAAAATTAGAAACCTTCATATCTATTTGTAAAAAAAAATTAAACAAATTTTGAAATGAAAGGGAATTTATTGGTACCCGTGATTAGTACTTACCATTTGGTATTTACTTTTAGCGCCTGTTATAATAGTATAGCAATTCATTTGTATTCACTTCTATCTAAGATTTAATTGGAACATGGATTCGCGACATACGACTTTTATTTCTTTCTTTATTTGCCTTATTTGTGAATGATTAAATTTATTTGTCTTGGGGTCCACACCCGCCAATCACTTTGACAAGGTTTATACATTACCAAGGGTTCAAATCTAAACTGAAAAAAAAACGAACTGTTGCGCGCTACTTCAAAATTTAACAGAAAATAATCATCACAGACTAATTAAAATAAAAGTAGTAAAGTATTATATAGGTTAGTCCTTAGATAGGACCAGTTATTGGCCAGGTTAGTCCTTAGATAGGACCAGTTGCCAACCAGGTTCAGCGGTTTCGGTGTTTAGCCGGAACAAAAGTTAAAGCCAGACCAGACTACTAAACTGTTTTACCAGTGATGTAAAATAAGACATTTTGGTTATGGTACAGATTTTGCCCAAACTTGGAATACAGTTGATGATCAAGACCCGATTTACTCTCACCAAAAAATACCACCATGCTCTCAATAACTTTGGTGTACTTGGGATTACTTTCATCTGCATTAACCATTATAAAATTGTTTATTATGATATATTATATCATAAATATCAAATAAATTTTTAATCCATTCAAAAATTTTCCAAGATATATCTTTTGCTATGCATAGTATGTATAATCAAATATATGGTATCAAATTTAAATTTTATAACAATTCTAAATAGAATTAGGAGCCCTAAATCCTCGCTAGAATTTAAATATACGGACAAACTCAATTTTTCTTTTCGAAATAGTTGCTAAAAGTCTAGAGTAAATTGAACAATTTGTAAATTTTGAGAATATTGATAAAATAAAATACAGAACATCTATTTCTGAGTTTAATACAAGATATCCTAGGCTCCTTTTGGCTTCTCTCCTTCACTACCCATGTATCTGTCGAAAATATCTTGAATAGATTTTCTACTCAAATGAAATATTCCATTTTTCACTACTTAAAGATCTAAGGGATAGGGTTTAAACAAATTATTAATTTAAAAAAACAACATGCATTTCGGTTATGTTGCTTTTTACTATCAATTTTGGATGTATGTGTACAAGTATGAATTCAAGGAAAATAAAGGAATATCTAATGTTTTATCCCTGGAACAAAATTTATAATATATATTCTACATCGCAGTACTCGTTATGAACAAACATTACTTATGTTATTTTCGATATAGTACCTCTACTCAATCATATTTTTGTTCGATCGCTCATCCTGCGTATAAGATTATGAGAGCATTTTTTCCTTACATCATGTCACAAAACAAAAATATTCTCTATGGAAATCCAATTAATGATTTTAATAAAAATATACTAGCTAAAAGAAACAGCATTCGTTCTCCGCGAGAGAGTAGCATTACTGTGTAACATCTAACTGTACATACACGAAAACAAACACGTATCAAGGAAACATCTTCGGTATCCACATGATATTTATTACAAGGTCTCGCTTACAGATGCATAGAAACGAACAATATTCTCACTGCGTATCGTAAAATCGGTGAAAAAGTCGCGATAAAAACCTAAAATCCACATACTGAAAGTCTAAAAATATATTATAATAGATTTCAAATGTCTATACATAGATGAGTGTTCACTACGCGCTTATAACGAGCGTCGAGCGCGCGTCCATTACGTTATAATATTTTAAATACGATAAAACGAACCGGCGGCTGCGTCCGTACACACGGCAGTCGTCGAATCGCGGATACGTCGCTACTCGTAACCGTACCGAAAGGACTAGACACTCGATCCGAGTACCGGTCGCCCGTCTACGAGCGATGACGCGACTCGCTACTGCGTTACATAAAGTTCGTATCGAAAGTAAAATTACATGTATTATATATATTTTATATATATAAATGTCGGTGCGACGCGAGGCTCAGACGAAGACCTTCGCGAGCCCGTCGGCGCCCGCGCTGGCGATGTAGGGCCGGAGGGGGTGGAAGGCGACGTCGAGGATGCTCTCGTCGAACTTCTTGCGGTGCGCGGTGATCTCCTGCACGCAGGTCTTGGTGTCGAGGTTCCACAGGCGCACCGAGCAGTCGTGCGAGCCCGACAGCAGGAACAGCCCGTTGGGGTCGAGCGCCAGGCCGGTGACGGCGTCCAGGTGCGCCACCATGGCGTGCGCGCAGCGGCCGGACACCGAGTCCCAGAACCGGATGTGCCGGTCCTCGTGCGCCGTCACCAGGATGGGCAGCGTGGGGTGCGCGCGCACGCGGTTGGCCGGGCTGTCGCACGCCACGCGCAGCACCGCCTGCAATACAGTCCGCCATGGCTAGTACTCACACTCGTATTGCAACCTGACTACATTATGGGTGACTTATGACTAGGTAATATTTAGGATCATGTATTCTTAGCTTCTTATAACACAAATTGAGATGTCCTGGAGTTTTACCATGTTGTTTGGAAATTTCTTTCCAGTTTAAAGTTGATATCAACAAAGTCATCGAAGGTTATAGATTGAATACTATCAATTCAGAAATGAATAATACCGTCAATGTAACTATTGAAACTGTTACATAAGTCAAACAAACTACTTAACATTGATGTGGAACTATTAAACAACAGTATCCCAAAGATAGTTTTCAACCAGGCAAAGAATATATACCCTGTACAGAGTTATAATTATCGCCCTATCAATTAAACCAGGTTCCTCAAAGTAGAATACTTAAAAAAATTTGCTTTCAAGAATAATAGTGATGTAAAATTCTCATCACCATAATTTCGTGGTATTTGTGGTGTATTACTAACGTAATTGGGCTCCAGGATTAGTGGCGCAGCTATTAGTGCCACGTCGGAATTACCGACGTGGCACTAATAGCTGCGCCACTAATCCTGGAGCCTATGTAATAGTATGATAAAATGTTTAGTGGACGGTGTGTCACCTGTCCGGTCTCGAGGTCGTAGAGCAGCAGCGCGCCGTCGCGGTAGACGACGGCGGCGCGCGAGGCGGCGTCGGCGAAGTCGGCGGCGGCGGGCGCGTGCGCGTGCGCGTCGTCGCGCAGCGTGGCCAGCAGCGGGCGCGGCGCGCGCGGCGCCCACAGCCGCGCCGTGCCGTCCGCCGACGCCGACAGCAGCCGCCCGTGCCCCGCCGCCAGCGACCACACCGCGTCCGTGTGCTCGCGCAGCACCGGACCCTGACGCGCAAACACATCGAACAACTCACTGCACATTCTAATTACCACCGGCGTGCTAAAGAGAACATACGGAAATCAGACTCCTGCTATACATGGAACATAACACTATATTATAGGTATTACATATTACAGAGTTTCAACTTTTTTAACCCACTCTTCATCAGCAAAAGTCAGCAAAGGTCTTACGACCTATCTTACCAAGCTGTCCTTCTTACCAATCTGTTCATGTTTCTAACTAACGTAATCGACATTCCCCTTTCCGGAAAAAAGATCCTATGTTTTTACTTAATAGTCTTACTCTTATTTATATGATTCAACTTGTTGGGAAAACTTATGACATAATTGGTGAAATATTTTAGGCCCGAAACGTAACAGACGTATTCGTCTGTTACTTTTACGTTATGGAAAATAACGTAAAAGTAATACTAGTGATAATAACACAAGTTATTTATTATAAGATATAAAAACAATTTCAATCGAAATCTATCCTGTTCAGTATGCTAAACTTAATAATATATTATTTATTTTCATAGAATGAATAAAACAAACTCCACTATGATAATAACCTTATGTCACTTACAATTAAATTAAGATATGTATGTACATGTATTCGAGTCAATCCAATAATATGATTGATGTATATCTTATGTAAGTGGATAACATTAAAATAGGCACAAAGGCCTGGTTATGTTATGTCAGTGTTTCTGGAGCAACTCACTTGTACAGCAGGATCATAAGGATCGTAGGGGTCCGCGGTGGGCGCGGGCAGGTTCCAGACGCGGATGGTGCCGTCGAGGCCGCCGGAGAAGCACTCCTCGGAGCGCGGCGCGCCCATGGCGAGGCACAGCACGGGCGCGGAGTGCGCGCGGAACGTGTACAGCGGCTCCACGTCGAGCCCGGCCGACTTCTTGGCGGGCACGGTGCGCTGCAGGTTCCACAGCTTCAGCGTGTGGTCCTCGGACGCCGTCACCAGCGCCGCCTCTGTCGGGTGAAACGCGAGCGCTCGCACCTGACGACGAGACCGTTCGCATTTTAGTACGGCCTGGTGGGTAAGTGACACCATCATTTCTTCTTAATTATAAGGAGCGCCCCGCGGTTTCACCCGTATAACTCCCGTTCCCGTGTGAATAATGAGATAAAATATAGACTATGTTTCGCGCTGATAAAGTAGCTTTTCATTGGTGAAAGAATTTTTCAAATCGGTCCAGTAGGTTTGGAGCCTCTTCAATTCAAACAAACAAACAATCAAATCTTTCCTCTTTGTCATATTAGTATGACGTTCCTTAAAACGCATTTAGCCAAAAAACAACGTTGAATAGGGTTAGTTGGAAATAAAATTGTAGAGTATTAGAGCGCTGTAGCTGTTGAATATTTTCTTTGATAGAGCCAAATGTTGCGTGGTCGATAACACAACCGGTTGACCAACCAGAATACATTGTAATAACTACCGACGTAATTAGTAAGCGTTGACGGCGGATTCCAATACTGATTATTTATTACATAGACGATAAATTGATTGTTGTTACAAAAAAATTACAAAGATATTGTTTTAATTAAAAATATTGTGAAATAATAGCTAATATATTATGTGGATATTCTATGTGACATCACGTAGTAGCACAGTAGTAGTATTTCTAATAGGTACTCAGATGAGATAGGAACACTTAAATACAAATACTTAAGTGTTGCTGTCTCATTTTTACGCCAAGTGAAGTCTATTAACTTTCATACTCATAAACATAGATGTCATAGGCATAAATAAAGTATAATGAAAATGCACCGACCCCATCAAAGTGCGACCGCAGCGTGTATTTGGCGTTCCAAGTCTTGCGGAAGGACTCCTTGTTGGCGGAGGCGACGTCGTAGGCCTCGGGTTCGTTGCTGACGGTGAGCTGCGCCAACTCGCCCAGCGCCAGCGGCTCCTCGTCCGCCTCGCCCGCGCCCGCCGCGCCCGCCGCGCCAGCTGCGCCCGCCGCGCCGCCCGCGCCGCCCGCGCCGGTCGCGCCGCCTGCGCCCGCCGGCAGCGCCGCCGCGCCGCCCGAGAACTTCACTGCAACGTAACCGACATACAATCACCATCCCCCTAGCGTTATGTCCCGCGCATGCTCGGGGTCCGCTTGACCGTGATCCGGGATTTAGCGAGTCCTGTGATTACATAGAAGCGACTGCCGATCTGACTTTCGTAACCCTTAGATAGCCCAGAACCGTACAATTACAACCGACAAACGTAAACCTTATATAGAACCAGACAATTGTAACCGACATATAATGTGTAGCCTAATGGTGCTCATAACCAGACAGCGTTTCATTACAAATTGTGGAAGCAAAGAAGCAGTGATAGTAAACGTTTTTCTACAAAAAATTTGTAATACCACTGTTGATTCTGATATCCGTAACACAAGTGCCTAAGTTACTTACCTCGGAGTCAGATCAATGTATGTAATGTAGTCTGATATTTATTTATTTACTTCTGTAGGATATCGTAATTTTACATACATACATATACATAACATCACGCCCATAATCCCCGAAGGGGTAGGCAGAGTCAAGGGGGCAGCAGGCCCCTTTAACCACATTCACGTACATTTATACATCACGTAATTTTACGTAAAATTTTCTTTAGTCTGCCAAACTAGATGTAAAAGTTTAAGATGTTCAACATAGAGGAACGATTAATGTTGTATTTATGTTGTTTATAAGTGCCCATTTATTAACTTTATGCTACTTTATGACGATGATAAAAATCCAACCTAATAATGCACAAATAAAAATAAGCCAGGTTTTATGAAACTGCCTGACAATACATATTGCATCAGAACGTGGAGTCCAACTTACCGACTGGATATTCATCGCCTTGGCCGCCGCCGTCAGCCTCGCATTCGGTCAGCATGTTCAGCTCGTTCAAGACTTCTTCCGCTTCATGATCCACCTCTTCGCCTGTTCGAAAACGGTTCCAATGAGATGATATATTTTGTATCGCGTTTATACTAATTAACACGGACTATTATTTAAGAAATACATTCTGATATAGATATTTCTTATCTCTATCCCTACTAATCCCTACTATCCCTACTATCCCTACTATTCCTACTATCCCTACTATCCCTACTAATCCCTACAAATATTATAAATGCGAAAGTAACTCTGTCTGTCTGTCTGTTACGCTTTCCCGTTTAAACCTCTCAACCGATTTTGATGAAATTTGGCACAGACAATCTTTAGACCCTGAGAAAGGACATAGGCTACCTTTTATTGCGAAAAAAAGGGATGAAGAGGTTGAAATAGAGGTTAAAAGTTTGTACGGGATTTATTAATTTTAAAAGATAAAACCATGAAACTTTATATTTAAGCACTTGATAAGAAATAATTAAACATTTGTTCTAGCGTTTTTGAAATTTCGACCAGTGAGGGGGTGAAATAAGGGTTGAAAGTTTGTATGGGAGTTCGTCATTTTTGGGGATAAAACCATGAAACTTTATATTTAGGAACTTTATAAGAAATAAAAAAACAATTTGTTCTAGCATTTTTGAAATTTCGACCTGTGAGGGGATTAAATAGGGGTTGAAAGTTTGTATGAAGTTCGTCATTTTTGAAGATAAAATGAATCAAGTTAAAAAAAAATTATTATGACAGGAATAGCTAAAGATGAAGAAGTTTTGATTCCCCGCATACCCATGTTCCCTACAGATTTACCTTTATGTTTAAAAGAATCTAGTTTCCCCTCAAACCAGCGTTCGCAATGACCATTAACAAAGCGCAAGGGCAAAAACTTAAAGTAGCAGGTGTCCATTTAGAGAAAAACTGTTTTTCGCATGGCCAACTGTACGTGGCCTGCTCGCGAGTGTCGAGTCCAAACAATCTCCACATTTTAACAAATAATAACAAAATAGCAAACGTTGTGTACAAAAATGTTTTAAATTAGGTCATTTTAAAATATTTTTGTACACAATGTGACGCTGGCCCCTGTAAGTGTCTCTTGGACGTAAGGGACCAATAAATTTTCCTAGGTACTTTCTGCCACTCAATGGAATACATAGGTACCTTATACCTACTGTAAACATATATTTTTAATTTTTTAAATATACCTACTCTCTTTTAACCAAATGCTATACCCAAATCTATACCGTTCCTTTAATATAATCCTTAATATTCAAATTAAAAGTACGCAGACGAAGTCTATCCAGCTATTATTTTATATTGTATCTTACTAATATTATAAATGTGAAAGTTTTTATGGATGTTTGTTACTCTTTCACGCAAAAGCTTCTGTATGGATTTTAATATTTTTAATGAACCTTTACAATAATGTAGCTGATACATCCGAATAACACATAGGCTACAATTTACACAGATATAGCGTGAATTGTCCAAATTCTTAACGCGGAAACCGAAATCCACGCGGACGAAGTCGCGGGCGGCCGCTGGTAATATATAAAAATCAATCCCTATTTCCTTTGGTCACGAAATCCGGCAAATACGGCTGAACCCGATTTCGCTAGTAATTTTTTAGTTGTGTTATTGTCAGAAAAAGGTTCTTATTAAAAAAAAAAATTATAGAAAGTCTGAGAACGGGACGTTACGAAGTGCGCCGGATCATGAACATATCTAGATGATAGTATCATCCTGAAACTTTAAGCCACACCCACAGTTTTGCACGAATATGGTCTAACATAACTACTGAATGAATATATTAACTCAATTATAGAGAATCACATAGATAGCGAACCAAGCGAACCATTGGCATACATGCGATAAATAGATTGCAAAAAAATAATTTGATCACACAATTCCGTGTGGATTGCAAAAGATCATACAATGAATGGAGTATTCTATATTTTTTGTGACAACCCTTTCAGTAGACACCTAAAGAACAATTTTATTGTTCATTACTTAAAATATTTCCTGCAGTAAATAACAAAAGTTTTGTTATTTATAGATATATAGAATTATGATGAAATATTATTTATAGTCCGGATTTAGAACAATATTTACCTTGTTTACCAGAAGCGTGGTGGGGTTGCTTCGCGTCTAGATCGTCGATTTCGTCCATGTCCATTTCCTGGTTCGCCAGGAACTCGAAGTTGGCGAAGACGGCGGCCGTCTCTTGAACTGAAAGCCCCTCTTCATTGTACACTCCGCTGGACGGCACGCCGCCTTTTCTTTGCTCCTTGCCACCTGTCACATCGTATATGCCATGTTAAGACTAGCGTAACAAAAGCTAGGCAGATTTAGACAGTGGGCCAATATGTTTTTGAACAATAAACATTGTATTTAACAGTAAATCTGTTAGATATAACCTAATGTACGAAACTGATTTCAAATTCTGTTTTATAGGAAGATTAACTTTCATGGAATCCATAGAGCAATTCTGTTTCATAGGATGTGCTCATATTTTATTTAAAAATAGCAATATACTACTTGATATTAGCAAGAATAAATCTTATAGAGGTGTAATTGCCATTAACAAAACATAACAAGCTGGTCACATATGTACTTAAACAAATATTCATTTCTTTTTAGAAATCATCTATATTTGATATATATATTTTTTTGTAATATACTTTCTTTGATATAATTATATAATATATATATTATTACAAATAACTTAAGTCTATTTCCTTAACTATCTTAAAGCAGATAACATTATGATAAAAGTGTAATCACACTTTTCCAGCAATGCAGATGAAGAAAGAAAAATAACTTGCAAGATTTTCCAGTAACCCATTCACATACTTACCCCCGAAATCCTCTTTTAAAAATGAGCATGTAAGGTCTCCAAACACACATTTACAATACATGGTAGCAAAGAATTTTGCCATGTTGCAATACATTTTTATAAAATAAATAACAAATGACTTATAATTATCATGAATGAAACAGTGTAAATACAACTTATATTAGAATAGAATAGGGCTTGTTATAGTGAAGTTATAGGTTCAAAGATAAAACAAAAACATCTTACCATAATCATATTTGCGAACCATTGAATTAGAATAGTCACATCTGTCATAGTTTCTGTAGTTTGGGTCTTCCACCTGCTCTTCATTATTCAATCCAAGTAAGTTCCTCACCCGGTTTGAACGGACATCCAGAATTGTGTCTGTATATCCTATTTCCTATTAAACATACAGAAATGTTATCATTAAATATGGAGAACACCACATCACAAAAATAATATGAAATACTAATATAGCCCTTGACCTCATAAAACCTTATGTTTGGGGCTAAGGGGCTAATAGATGTTATCTATATGTACACATATAACAAAAGATTTAAAACTAAACTATCTACATTAACACACTCCTTCCAGTGAGGAGTAGACTACCTACATATAAATACATACAGGTGCATATTAAACCAATAAATTGAAAGCGACTGAAATGCTTAAAATATATTTTTCATTAATTAAGGAAGACAACAAAGATAATTAATGATCAATAATACAATCCTTCAAGGCTTTACATAACAAATACAATAAAGGGCCATTTTCAGACATTATATTACCTGCAGGTACTGTTTAATGAGCTGACGACCCTGCTTCCACTGAGCACGTTCCGCTGGCTCAGGCTCCGCGGGGGGCTCCTCTGGAGGTGGGCGAACATCGCCTTGTTGAAGCTCTACACCATACTTAAGTTTATGAAACTTGGCTCTTTCTTGCTTCAATGCATATTCCAGCATTTTGATCCGCCTCACAAGGTCATTTTTTAGATTCTCCTGGCCCTTCCTCTCACCTTGGAGGAAGGCGATCCGCGCCTGTAGTCATATTAATTGACAATTAAAATATTTAATACAAAATGCATACACTGTTAAATTAAATGCTCAATGATATTATCACATAAGAAGAAAAACCTACATTTTATATTAAATTGATATTCAAAGCATTTTATAGAGTTCATATTCCTGATTATTACAGTCACATGCAAACATAAGGAAAAATGCTCATTTTTTTTATAATTTTATATATCTCTGAGTTGTGTAAAAGCTTTATTGACAAAAACAAACTGAATTACTGCTACCACACTTGATAATAGAAAAGCATATTTTGGTGTATTTGCTTAGCATTATTTGTTTTAATACATATTTCATTTTAGTATAAGCCTATTGTAATCTTGTTTGTTGGTTCTTTCAATAAATGTTATTTCCAGAAAAGTATAATACAGGGACGACTTTGCATTGTCACACTAACATATGACTTCTACTATACTTACATTTTTCATTGATTATTTACATAATAAATAAAATAAAATAAATAAATAAAAATAAATATCTGACTACATCACATACATTGATCACGTAAGATACCTTTTAATCACTCATTAGTAGCATGTTGTTCTTCTTTATAATAGTAATGTTTAATATCCATAACCATAGCAAATTAAAAGTGTTACTAATAAACTTAATAAAATATTGTGATGTTTTAAACATCACAATATTATTCATAAAACAATAATCTTACTAAAGTATCAAATTAATATTAACGAATACAGAATGGACACATTAGAGATAGGACAATAAAATTCATTGACAAATTAATTTATTAAGATTATCAATTCACATTTCTCATAGTAAATATTAGTAAATTTATGGTATCTAAAAGTATGGATTATCAATTGTTACTAAAATCAATCAGTAACACTACAAATACGACAATTTACAAAGAACAAAACAATTTTTGCTAAAGATATCGAAAGGCATCATTAGAACAAAATTAACTGGCTAGAATCGTCAGCTATTATGATTTACAAGAAAATCTATTGCACCATACAACAACATTTAGTAATAAATAATCATACGAATATAAAAAAAATCACCTCAAACTCTGCTCTGTCCACCTCCCATTGTGATCTCTCGAGTTCAAATCTCGCCCATTCATGTTGGATAAAATGCAAGATGCCCGGTATTGAATACTGGACACTTTGGCTAGGTTCGTCATTTTGTTTATTATTTACACTGACTCCAATTTGAGATCCCACTTGCCCTCCGTTATGATGAGATACGGAGCTATCATCCATGGCTGTTGGGATTTTCATGACATGGCCACCATTACCGAACTTGTCACACACCTATCATATAGATCTACGAGGATGAACTACGCGAAATGAAATACTAACACATTATTAAACTATATTTCAACTAACGTTCACGTAGGTGACACCATATAAAATATTTTTTACCGACGAATTCATGAATGACAAAAATTATTGCATGACGGAATAGAAAAGTCGAAACGACGTCCGTCCGCTACATTGCTTTTCTTTTTTTCTTGGTGTTGCCAAATTATATTTAAATCTACTTTAGGGAAATAAAAAAATACATTAGTAGATTTTAATAATTAATTTATAATCCAATAAAAGTAATTTGATTACCTAAGTACTTGAAAGTATTTTTGTTAAATAAATTTTAAAACATTGACACCTAACTTGATTTTAATTTTTTACAAGTTTCTCTTTAAATCTCTAAGTCGTAATAAAGCTAGAAACACATTGACAACAAAGTGTTGCTTAGGTATACGCGCCATAATGTTATGATATTCAGAAATTTCAAAGAATCGTGCTTTTTTACATAATGTCCTTAGGGTATAACTAACATAACTAAATATATGAATCTTAAAACATGATACTCTTTCTTATTACCTAAAACTCGGTGGTCACATCCGTAACTTGATAGGGATAAATAAATAATCATCATAGCTAATCCGAATTCTTTCTAAGATTTAAGTTTTAAAATGAATCCGATTTACAGGCACACTATTGATACTGCTCCGAATACCTAAAAGCCCAATTATATATCCCTTATCTCATAAACTCGAAATTAATTACGGCGTAAAAAAAATTGTCTAGTATTTTAACCTTTTCAAATTAACAAAATGGATACGATTATCATAGGATCATTATTTTCACAGCTTTAGAGCTATCACATAAAAGTTTTTGATAAAATTAAGTAGGTACTGCTTTCCGCTGACAAAATATAAGTTACATTCCTAGAGAATTTACCTTCTAAACGTTCTTCGCCATTGGAAACATAGCTTTATGATATACATAGCCCTTTTGGGCATATCATTTATCTTTTTTTATTTATTGTCTTCCAAAATATGCGTTGGACATATTTAACCAGTAAAAGAAAAAATAACCTTTTAACGAGGGACAAAATTATGGCAAAATAATAATCTAGAATAATATGCTCAGGGTAGGCCATCACCTAATTATTCAGGGATGGCGAACTATTGGCACGGTTTGCACGAGTATCACGATGACCAAATACAAAATGTTAAGCCCGCTTAAGCACAGCAAATAATAATATTTTTATTTAACTCAATTTGAATACATTTAATAGAGAAAATTACAGTGAGGCGCATTTTAAATTATGTACTTAATATTCAATAATATTTTATATTTAGACCTTATGTGTAATTTTTGTCACACTTCCCTTGGCTAAGGTACAGTCGATGAAAAAAGTAACCGAATACCTTTGAACTTTATTATTAACTACCTATTAAGGAACTTAATGTGAACAACTATCATACATCTATTTAGGTTGCCAAGTACGTACAAAAATCGACAACGACAGTGCAATGTGAAACGCTTTTCAAATGTACAATTTGACAGGCGCTTCACACTAGTGTCGTGTGAAGCTTCACGCTCTGAATTAAAGGTTTATCTCAAACCACGGTCTTGGATCTAGCATAAAAATGTAAGTACCATTAGTCCGCAGACATCCCGATAATACACGGACAGTGTGGCAAGTAATCCATCCACATGTGTGGTAAACGAATCACGCAATGCGAAACGTGAATAGTATTTAAGTACATACATTTCTCGGATAAATATTTAGCATGCTATTTCTTTAGAGGGATAGGCAGACAGGACCAAGCGCCATTCGGCACGATCATAACATGAATATTTAATTGCAAGAGGATTTTCTACCAACAATTCTTTTGTCGAGTATAATAAGGTAGGTGTAGTTAAAATCTCCTAACTTTTATTTAAGTTTGAAAGTGACATAAATTATTACATGGCTATCGATTACATGTTACAAATGTATTTATGGTGAGCTCCAAGTACAGGAAACAAGGTGGTCAGCATTATGATGCATCTAATTTCTTACTAGGTCTATTCACGATAATATGGATTCAAGTGATTTTTACAGGGAAGTAGTTTTTCCACAACAAACTAGAAAATAAAACAACATAGTACATATAATGACAAGTTTATTTATTGATCAGTAAATCAATCAATCCTCTTTTCACATGAATGTATGTAACTACAGCTTACAGAATTATCAAACAGGAATGATATCTCTTTGAAATGAATTTATAGGTATATTGTAACAGTACTTGTTCAAGGCTGAATAATCTTGCAGTCATAATATTTGTTATTTTTAAAAATAAAGTAACTGTCAACTGTTGGCTATAGAGCCTAATTGGACTTCTTGGATTCTTTGGATGGGGAACGTGATCTTGAGCGCGACATCGAACGTCCCTTGGAGCGGGAGCGCGAGCGGGAGCGAGAGCGCGACCTGGAGCCGGAGCGCGGGGAGCGGGAGCGCGAGCGGCGGCGGGATCTCGAACGGCTGTCAAAGCGAAATACATAAACGTTAGCACAATGTCGTGTCATTATTTGGGCCCTGGCATGTCATGGCATTACTTGAAAAAATCGCGTCCTTCTAACATAGAGCTTATATCGAAGTAGACAGGAGAAAGTATCGGAGTCGGAGGGTACGCAGTACTGATGATTTCAACTCGTCATCGTCACAGACTTCTTAGACTGTATGTACACCTAAAAACAGATGAGTTTGGGTATGGTCAGACTCAGATCCAGTAGACACGTATCACGTATCGTAAAAAAAAACATGACATTTTTATAATACAGGGTTGCTTAAAACATGGTCAAATTGAAAGTGCTAAGTTTGATATCAATCAATGAATGTACTCTTCCTGTCTTAGAGCCACACTTAACCATTTCCAGATAAAACACCTATAGCCACAATATAAAAAAACATAAAGAACAGTAACCAAACCTAGTTTATAGTATGATTAAAAGATAGACATGCATTACATAATACTATCTTAACATTGAATACAATTTTTATTTTAAAATTGTATTGCATGTTCTATGTATTGCAACAATAATATTGTACTAACTATGAATGTCTGCTCCAAGATGTCTAACGCTGCACACATACTAGAAACGCATGCTTATAATGTAATATTAATCATTGCGCCGTCTGTCTAGTCAGAAACTAAGATATTATTTAAAGAATTTTATGAATTATTTATTCTGAAGAATATCTCCATACAACGCAACCACGCATAAGAACTACACCTGTATTTTTTCAATATTCCCAAAGGTTTAGTTAATGACAGATGAATGGAAATGAGATAATGATCAAACATCATAAGAAATGTTTGGTCACTATTATTTGAACACATTGGTTTCCTGTCTCAGTGATGAGCATTTTAACTTACAATTGCAACATTTAAGGTGTTGTCAGTGTTCCTATGGCATTCTTGATGTACGAAAGAACTCATGAAAACACAGGACGCGCCAAGTGACTTGGCTAAATGTAATGGCATATTAGTTGCATCCTGTACATCGCCATTATCACTATAATATATAATATAATTTAAATTGATGTAAAAAATGTTGATATCAAATAATTTTTTATAAAATATGAAAAAAATGGAAAGAAACATCTATTGATACTTTACAACTCAATAATTTCAGTACTCCAGATAAAATTCCACATAAAATAAATATCCTCCATTTTGAACTCTTGCTCAGATAAATGATTTTAATTTTAAAACAATACATTCCAAAAAAGAAATGAATATTATCACTGGCTAGAATCATTTCAAGCCAACTGTTACAACTTTTGTAACATTTGCTGAGAATCTCCTGTCCTAGGATTTCAACAGCCATGAATTAAAAAATAAAGTACAGATGTACAAAAACATCTATTTTCATACTACGATTATGAAAATAAAAGACGTTTCGAAAACATAGCAGGCCTTCACGGTACACAAAAACGGGATAATAATGTGTAACTCACTGAGTGCACGCAGTGATTACATTAGATGTGCGAAGCGACACGTAGAACGAACATAATGCTCAATGTAGTTCTCGACAAGTGAAGTGTGCACGTAGGCTGTCGTTATGTAGTTCGCAGAGCGAAGTTACCGATGCGGCCAACTTTATCGGAGTACACGCCGCAAGGTGTATACTACGTAGCGTAGACAATAAGAAGTGCAGACACTGACGAGTTCATTCTCGGCGCACAGGCCAATGATAACCTATAACATAGTTATCATTGGTATACGTGAGTCCAAAATATTGGAATGGAATCTTCTACTGGTTTGACAAGGAATCAAAAAATGTTTGATACATACTACAGCAAATTGTGGTGATAAATGGTTTTGATTACCAAGTGATCCTCTGCCATTAATTTATTAAAGATTCCATACCTTGGAACATTTTTAAAACATCCAATGAACACCACTATTTAATTATAAGGTAATATTAAGTCAACCTGCGCCTCCTGCGGCGAGTGCAGTCCCGAGCGTAATGACCACGGTCCCCACAGTCATAGCAGCGGTCGTCATATGGTCTGGGAGGCAGACGGGAGCGCGGCGGAGGCCCACGCCCGCCGTATCCACGGCTTCCATTCGACATCTCTACGCGCGCCCGTCGGCCACATATTGTCCTTCCATCTAACCCCCGAATCTGAATATTTATACAAAAATACACTGTTAAAGATCTGTAACATTTCAAATGAAATTGCACAACATTAATTCTATGAAAAATATTAATTACTTACAGCATCTTCAGCGTCTCGGGGATCTTCAAACTCAACGAACGCGAAGCCGGGCGGATTCCTTGCAACCCATACGTTCCTTAATGGCCCGTAATATGAAAATGCGTCTTCCAGCTCAGGTTTACTGGCATTGTTGCCTAAGTCACCAACGTAAACTTTGCAATCCCCGTACCTTGACATATTATCTAAAACACGACATGGAATTGATAATGTATAGCGTTTAACTGCGTCATGGTATTAAAACCATGCTTCAACAGTTATTTCTTACCTTTCATGAGGATGCTTTGATGATCTTTTCATTTACGCAATAATTGTGTCAAAACTTATGGTTCTGATGCTTAAAACCGAAAGTAAGTGTATTATTTTCATAGACTTTTCCAACAGTTCTCAAGCAAGTAAATTATTGAAGACAAAATGGAGGCAAAACGCCGCCGCAACACAATTTTTCGACAGGAGAAGAACGAACGAAATTGTGAATGTAACGCGCGCGACTGCGTGCGTTGAATCATTCACTCATTCTTTTTAACATCTATCAAGCAGGGCTGCCGCTGGCAATGTGCAAAAATCCCCAAACGCATTGTCGAAATTCCCCACGTTTGGGGAAAGAAAAATCATAATTCCCTACATATTCCCCGAAGAAATAAAACAACCAAAAACCTCAATATGGCTCAAAAAACTGCACCTTAAAACAGATAACTGACGGATGATATTTAAAATAAAGTAGAATCTACGTACAATAGGATCATCTATCTCGTTTTATTTTATGTCATGTCAAGCCTAAGTGTAATAATGTTTCCTTTTCCCGCATAGCTAAAATAAAGTAAGGGTAATCCCCCGACCAACTAGTGAGATCGTCAAAATCTGACGACAGGTGTCCTGGTGTTTGTAAGACAAATTACTAATACCACATTTAAATACAACAACGGCAATAATTATAAATTCCTAGAGTAATGAATTGTAAGAAATCGATAAAGACTAGCAGAAATTTAATACGATATTTATATCGTGTATTCGTGTTCATACTTAAAATCCCTACATTTTCCCCGAATTGAAACTCTCCCTACACATTCTTCAATCAGCTTCGCTTTCCCCTCAGTTTGGGAAATTCCCCATAGATTGGCAACCCTGCTATCAAGTGTCCATGAATGAAGGCAAAAAGATAGCAACCTATCAAGAGCAAAAGTGTTATTCACTAAAGTCGCGTCATTAAATCCGTAAAACAAGCATTATAAAGTCCTCAAAAACAGCTCCGATTTGATGATTTTTTTTTAATTGAAGGTATTTTTTTTTATTTTTACTATATTATTATATAGTTTTTAAAATCAGAAACATGGAACGGGACGGAATTATTTATATTGAAGAAAAAAAATACGATGTTTATGTAGAATTGAATATGTTTTTCCTTCCTTAATCCGTTCAAATCAAAATAATGATACTCGCTTCAATATAGTTAGCAGACACGATAAATCCTGGATGATGCTAAGCGGACCCCGACTTAGCACGGTACATAGAGATAGTAAGATGATGATCTATTGAAAATGACTTATAAAGGGATGGGGTGAGGTGGTGTGGGTGGTACGGCTTGACTAACACCTTTATTGCAGTTAGAAATCTCCAACCTTAATAGGTTATTAAAAAAAGCAGCTTAATATTGTAAAACTTTACGGACTATATTACTTACTAGTCCGTGTAAAACTCTAATATTTTCGCCACGTATTGGGCACTCGCGGTCACCTTATTGTAAAAACTAGGGTTATCGTTATGGAACACTCGCCCCATTCATTTTCTCTTGCCAGTAAAGGCTTTATTCCGACCGGTCAGTCCGGGATCCCACACCCATTAAAGGTAATCTGGTTGAACTTCGTCGAATTCATGTGCACTCCACGTAACGCCTCGAACTCTCTACGATTCGAACGCTCAAATCAGATATATAAGTTACTCTATGGCTCAACCTAACTACGGTCTTTAGGCCCTCAACCGGAAATCGTGCACGATCATCTTCACACCGGAAAACCCTAATCTCCCCGCTTTCTTTTGAACAAGTTCATCGTTCGATGCGAACTTCGTACGGTTCTTCCGTCACCACACCACCCTTTGTGACCTTTTTCTTTTTAGTTTTTTTAATTAATTGCTGAGATAGCCTGAGTAGTCATGCTCACTTAATTGCCTCTGGGGTGGTGGCGTTATGTGGCGGGTCGTTACATTCCCTCTGATATGGTTGAGTGAAACGATGGCTGACACATACGTCATGCTTGTGCACAGGTGCCACCTTTGGGGGCTGGTCTGCTCTGGTTAATCTTACACTTTTATTGTAAGTAATCATATTATGTCATCTCCCGCAGTCATTGATTGTATGATTTGGTTTAAAACATTTAAAAGAAAACTGTATATTACTCATGTATATTTTGACGCTGAAAAGAGTAACTACCGAGTTTCTTGCCGGTTTCTTCTCGGTAGAATCAGCATTCCGAACCGGTGGTAGATTCACATTGCTCTTAAGGTTTTGTAAAATTGACGATTTATAAGTGCTTTTTTAAGGCCTACATGAATAAAGAAATTTTGAATTTAAATTTTGAATTTTTGAATTTGAAATTTGAATTTGACGCAAAGATGCAGATTAGGCTAAGCGCTGTTCGTATCCTTGGGCAGGACAACACATCCTAGCCCAAGGGCTAAGATGTGGAGTTAAACCAAGGTTTAGCTTGCGTGATATAACAATTATTTTTAATAGTTAGGTATATAATAACATTTGATAAATATGTATATATTAACAATCTATATTTTTCTTTAAGAATTGGACAGCGTTTAAAATCATTTTTGTTATCAAGCTACTTGCGACCTTGGACCCGAGGCTTAGTTGGCTCTCATCAGCAGTACTTACTTTGAATTTAACTAATTAAACGAATAGGCAACCATACCACTACCTCAACGAATCGAATTTGTCTACCTTGCATTGGGTTTATCAACTTAACGCATTGCTTTTTTTATAATAAAGAGCCTTTTAATTGTAATAGTAAATACATACAAATCTTTATTTTGGGCACCTACCTTAGGGCTGATTTTTACAGATACAAGATAAAACTCCAATAAATTACACATCTTTCCGTGTTTTTAAAATATAACCGCCTTATTCGTAAAATAACGAAGCGATATTTTTAATTGTCCTTAATCAATGTACATATTATTTTTGTCTAACTGTTAAAAAACCGACATGGGTTAAATAAAATAATTTGTTTTATTTGACAATTTGTTTATTAACACTTATTAAAACATACTACTGTTACACTGTTTTATAAAATGGCGACAGTTCGTCTTATCTAACTTATGCATCCAGATTTGGCTATTATTGACTTCTTTATAAATGATATCCGACAACCATATAATTATTTGCATAAGCTTAGATATTAAAACCATTGTTGAGATCATTTAAGACATATATATTACGCAATCAACTGAATTGTAATCAACTCGACAACAATCATACAAGAAAACATTTTATTTGATGTCCATTTATACCAAGTTGAATACAAAAATAACTCCAATTCAATAATCTCACTTATATAATAATTGTTCCTGCTCATAAATATTATCTTAAAACTTACATGTTAATATGATACGTATACAAATCTAAAGAAATTTTACAAAACAAGAAACAGTATGGAGTAATACTAAATACAGATGGTTCAATTAAAATGTATGGAACATTAATTTCCCAGATAATATAGGAAAAATAACATCACATGTTACAATGAGCTGAAGAAACTCTGAAAAGCACCTCTGTATCGTGTTATTTATGAGTAATGGCATTCATTTTTGTATGCTTGAGGCAATAAAAAAAACAAATAATTGAATGCATGACAAAATTTGACTACATGTAACAGTGAAAACCCGTTTTTAGGAAAAGTATAATTTTCTTTGTATAAACTTAGCATTTATGCGATAATAATAAATAGACACGTTTTTTGGTTGACAAATAACCCAATTTTGTGCCGAACGTTGAGTTATGAAATCGAAATTATAGAGCTCGCAAAAAATATAAATGTAATAAGAAACTCACCACTAACACCTAATTTTTTAGTAAAATAGGTCTCCGCACTGGGCGGTTGAAGTTTAAACTACGCCGCTATGAAAACGACGAGTAAGTAATGATACCTACTCAATCGAGAAAACAAGTCCTGAAAACGGGATTTCGTATATACACGGTATTATCTGATTGCTTGTCGTATGTGTAGTAAGCAAGAAATATATGGTATCTTGGATTCTACAAGATTCCTTTGAAATTTAGTATCAGGTATGTTTTATGATTTGCATTTATACTAAGTATGCGTCCACATCTGATTCATTTGCGCACTAGCGAGTGCTTTAGGTGGGACTCCTTGGTGTACTTCACGCAGGAGTATCATTATTTCACAGGCGAGTTGCACTCCACATGCAGCTCGCTGTATGCGGAATCTTGAATCTGTATTACGTGTTGAAGGTAGCGCGATGAACAACACAATACTGATGCAAGGTGAACAAATAGCGCTGAGATCTGGACGCATTCTTAGCAGATACATATAGAAATCGTATTACGATGGTTGACATACAGGGTGATTTTTGATTTAACAATGTCCTGTGAATATGTATTCTACTTATTATTAACTGATCTATTCTAAACAGGCAGTCGTTTAGAAAGATAAGTAGAAAACGAATTACGATGAAAAAAAAATACCCTGTAGTTCATTACTCGACGTACTCATATAAGTATCTAATACTCGAAAAATTGTCTGAGCTGCGTGAGTTTAAAAGCCAAGGGGGCCGGGATAAGACTGATTAAGACCTTATATCTGAAAGTTTTTATAGTTATGTTATATAGGCAATGCAACAAAAAAAGCAATGACATATCCATGATAATCTTTGGAAAAAAAATCTTAATAAATGTTTTATTTAATAAAACGTTAATGACTGCAAAAACATAAGAATAAATATAAAGAAGAATGGAATATATTGCAACAATATTTATGTGTTTACACTTGAGATTCTTTTTAAACTATTTCCAAATAGTTAGTCTTAAACATGATTGAATATACAAAGATGATAACGACAGTTTTCATTGTTCAAACATTTTTTTCTTACTATTTCTATTTTTTTTTCATTTTATAGAAAAAACGGAAAACAATTGTACAGTATAAATTATTTTTAAGAACATACAGGCATTCATTGAGAAGTTTTTTAATGGCAAAAAGTATTCTTGTCATGGTATGTATAGGAAAAACCGATTTTACAAATTTTATTTTGTATTATAAATATAATATACGAATTAGTCTTGGAAATACTCAATCAAAGAATAACGACATAACACGGTTGAATTATCAAAGTAGAGAAAAAAATTATTTGGACAATAGAATCTGGGGGACGTACTTCCAGTATTGGTGACAAGAAATGCGGTCACACGATATCAGTATGACCTTGCATCAACGTCCTTTATTATGTAGGGCGCCAAGTATAAAACCAGATGGACTTTTGTCAGAAGTAGGACACTGCTTGTAGAAAATACCGGTAGCATCCTGATCCAAGTTGATTTTCAACTGGTGCATATATTTTCTGCACCAATCAGTCAATTATATTCTGTATTTTTTATCTTAAAAAGAAGATAGATTCCTTTTCGGAAATAACTACATTTTGCATTTATTGTTCTACACGACCATACACTCTAATACGAGAACCATTTACAAAATATCCACATTTCATATTTTTACACCATTTTCTTTCTGCTTATTTCTGAGTAAAAGTATTTATTAGTACATACATACATTTGTACTTAATAATAATACTTTAATCGAGCAATTTAATCCAAACCAAAAACTGTTTTAGGCATAATATATATATATATATATATGTTGGAAATTTTAATATTAGTTTAATTTGTTATTCCTACCTAATTTACAATCACGATCTTACCATCTACCTCTTATGCGGCCTATTGTAAAGTAAAAACTTTAAACTCATTAATTGACAAGAAACACATGTATTTAAAATATTTAGCAGTTAAATGTATTGAAAAAAGAATTTTTGATTTAACCAGTCAACTTTAGAAAACCCCAAAAAGACTTCCATCTGAAAATTGCACAACAAGTAAAACGAAGCAAAGCGCCTCTAAATTTTAATAAAAATATTTAAATGATGTTCTGAATAATCATAAACATAATATATAATTTTATCAATAATTTTCTGTTCCTATGTACAAATAATAAAATATATTCATACTCCCATCCAAGATAACAACATTTCGTAAGCCACTTCACAAATTCCTTAGTTTGCACTGAATATTATATTGCAGTCTGAATGAAGAACCATATTATATGTAGTTAAATTAACACTATCCACATATGTTTTTCAACAGATCCTTGATACATGAATAATACTTGAAACTAGACCATATATCATATTCAATACAAACTCTTTATTGGTAATAAAGAGTGATTATCCTTAATGTAAGCCATTCATTAATCAATGAATGCTCCAAATACATCCATCTCCATTCTTCATTTCTCCACTGATCAGTTCTTCAAGTAAATATTACTCTCGAATTCTTTAATCCGACAAGGCCACATATCCTTTTCAAAAATTTGTTACATAATATAAAGGGAAGATCACATTCTAATGGCGATTATCTTCATTATCATGATTGAGGAAACAAATTATTACAATGAAGATATCCTACTTAAACATCTTATCAAACAGGCAATTGAGAACTTTTGGTAGCAGATAAAATACAACTGGGTTATTTTAAAAACGACTATATTGCGTATGGATTTTATCACATCACTATCACAAATATGAACAAAAATAAAAGATAGTTATGTATATTATACCAACGACATTCAATGCATTTGGTATTTCAATTATCTCAATACCTTTTCTCTGGTACCTAAACCACAGACATTAACCATATCAATAATGAACTGCACACTCATTTGTCGTCATGAAAAGCACTCATACGCATTGCACTCTAATAAATTGCAAATGAATCTCTAAGCAATTATTACTAACACGTCATACGTTATAATACGTAAATATATCGTTCACGTCATAATACAAAGTAGGAGATAATTATGAGACACCATCTGTTTCCTACACATTAGGTTTTAAGCCTAGACTGTTTGTGGTTTGTCATGTCACATGGCGTGATATACAATACTTCTAAAATGTACATATAGTTTAGATTGCAATCAATTACCATAATGGATTTTTAAAACTGACTTATTGTCTGTATCAGAGCAATGATACAAGGTAATTAAATGAAGCGCCAAAGAATATCTATGTAAGCAATATATTAAATAAGATCTAATGGGCTCCTATCTGTTACCAGACAGCCTCGTTTCAGCGTCTAATTTAGCCTAATACAAATAAGGCAAACAATATTTGATGTAGGTCATAGACGTTAAGGATTCAGATAATAAAATTTCAATTTAAGGCGCGTGCAGCGCGCATGTTGCGAGACACGGAGACAAATGGATGTGTTCACATACATACATTCAAACATCACTTAAAGCTACAAACTGACATTTCACATGCATCCGTGTGCATGTGACTTATCTTGATCTTATGTTCTGATATATCATTAGAACAAACATCTGCTCTTTGCAAAAATTTACATCATTTTGAAATTATGAGACATTTAGGATGTATCAAAATCATATTTCAATTATTATCAGAATTATTTCTTATCATCAAAAATCGGGATGTGTCCATGTAAGATGGAATTAAAGTTACAAAAAAAATAATTACTAAAATCCCATTATTTAATGTTGAAGTTTATTATTTTATTAGTATAATTTACGTTTTACGGGTATATTATTTGTGCGATATTTTAAAATATCCATGCTCGAAGTACCTACTGAAATTGATTTTTTCAAAATTTTTACATTAACTGACACCATTTTTAATATTATTTAGTTTGAAAATTATATACCCACATAGAATTTCCATCTATTCATAGAATAGAAAGACCAAAGAAAATATTCAGAAAATATAAATATACCTACATACGTAAAACTTAATTACAGAGCTGCTGAATTTTGTAACTTCACTTAGTGCCATAATATTGTTTGCTGTAAAGCAGTAAATCTACTTACTGCTGTTTTTTCTCTGGTTTTTTCACTAGGTGAGCATTTACAGGAAATTTCAATGTTGTCTTCAGGTGGTCGTTATGTTCTTCTAATGAGTTAATAGCATAGTGTAATACAAGCTCATTCAAAGTTCTGTAAATAAAAAGAAACCATGTTAATAGTTATGATAATATTTCTATGTCTAACTGGTATAATAATAAATAAATAAATAAATATCAGACTACATCACATACATTGATCTGACTCCGAGGTAAGTAGCTTAAGCACTTGTGTTACGGATATCAGAAACAACAGTGGTATTACAAATATATACTTAAATATTGTATATTAACACCCAGACACAGAACAAACACAAGTATTCATCATACGAATATTTGTCCTGGGTGGGAATCGAACCCACAACTCTTGCCGCATGGGGCAGGTTCACTACCGAATGCGCCATCGAGCTTGTCAAATTGGTATGTATTGTTATACATATACAGTTGATACACTGTTGTCTGCCTCGTGGTAGCATGCGCCGCCTAAGGACCAAGAGGTCCGGTTTAAATCCTGGGTGGGCCGAAAATATGTATCTGTGTATTTCAATATTGAAATTACTCAGTAACAGCTCTGAGTCAGGAAGTTGGCCGTTCAATCACGCCCGTGCCTCGGAAAGCACGTTAAGCCGTTGGTCATACGCCTGACCTCTCTCCGGTCATGTCGAATTGCCGTCTCACCCGATAATGAGAGTGAAGGAATAAAGAGTGCACCTGTGTTTGCACACATACTTGTGCACTATAATATCTCCTGCGCAGTTGGCTAATCCTCGTTAAGGTTGGCCGCCATGACCGATATCAGTTAGGACATTATCTTCAAACAATGATGGTTATGTTAATATTAGGTATATATATAAAAATAACTACTACATATAAAGTACTCACTTGTAAACATTATAAGGTTCTGCAAAGCCATAACCTCTTTCAGTCTTAAAGATAATGCAATGATAGACCATCTTATTGCAGCAAATCGACAGGGCCAGTTGACCTGTCGAATTAGGGCGGATCAGGAAAGTGCCTTGAGGCTTTCCTTCCAGTAATCTTTCAGCCATATCCCGAGTGCAATTTTCAACTTTCCAACTTATTGATTCGCGATGAGCATATAACTCTTCTAATTTGTGAGTGTTGTCATCTTCTAAAGCTTGTAGGTATTCGTCTGTTTTACCTCGTCTCTTAAGCCATCTAGAACAATAAATAATATTAATATTAAACACATACATATAATTTATAACGAAAATTTCCTCATGGGATAAATTGATACTGGTGGAGCGTGCAATACTTCATTACGTACCCTTGATCATAAGGCCTAATTTTCAATGTAATTTGAGACAAAGTTAGTCCTTATAGCGAAATCTACTTATAGGGTATGGTAGCGCACCAATGAAAGGTATTCAGCTGAATACATAACAATATTACAATCAAAACTCATTTGAAACTGGATTGGGAATGAAAGTAAATTTGATTTTCCATCTTTAAGACAATGATAATAAATTAATAAGTACTAACTGAAAATATTCCTTATTTACGGAAAACTTAGGTATCTATTTTTTTTCATTTTAGTTATTTAATGAAAACAGAAAACTTACATTTTGTAACGCTCCTTGGTACTATAGAGAGACATAACTTCAGATTTAAGTTTAGTTGTTTCTCTTTCCAATAACAAGCTATACTCAACTGCTTGTCGTAATAAAACATTCAACTGTTTTCTAGCATCTACTAAAGTTGTTAACCTTAACTTCAATTGATTGCAATTCTCCGTGAGTCCATTTTTTTCATGGGGTTGAGCTTCATATATCATTTTTTCTTGCAATTTTAAGTGTTCTTCACATTTCTTGATAGTTTCTTTGAATGCATCCAGTGCCTGCCTTTTGCATTTAACCTCTTCTCTTAGCCTCATATATTTGTAAGAACGTTCTCCAAAATTTCTAGTTTTTAATACATATTCCTTATGAATCTCTTTATATCTTGTTTCCAATGTTTCGTCATTTTCACCCCCATCATTTTCTTGAAGTCTTGAAAGGGGGTACATAAGCTTGATGTCCAAACTGTTGTTGCAATGGCCAAGTGAGTATTCTGTGTAAAATCTGACCAAGTCCACCACAGAGGTGAAATCAAATGGCTCACAAAACCCATATTTGCCATCTTGGTTGTATATTTTAATTAATTTGTTTGTACCTCCTTTCCGTACTGTTAATGTGTAACCACTGTCTTTATTAGAGGCATTGCGGACTAGAAATGTTCCATCACAAGTGTCTCGAAGCTTTTCTGCAGCTTCATCCCTGAAATAATACATTATCAAAATTAACTTATGTGTCAAAACTCACTAAATATATAAAATTCCAAATGTTTTTATAAAACTATTATTTGTAAAGCCAGTTTTATAAAAAAGTTCATCATTAAAATAATCTCATTTACTTATATAAATTTGCAATTATTTAAATAATAACTGCTCATGATTGTTTTGTGTTAAATTATAGTCAAATTAGTTTGACTTAATGAAAACGTCATTTGATAATTTCATAACCAGTGAAGACTTTTTATTATTAAAATCAATTTAATAAATTATTTCATTCATATCACTGTTTTCATCATTTTCATTTCCAAGTCACTAAATAGCAGATTATTTAAATTAAACAATTTGCTATTTTATTTTCAAACTTTTAGCAATACATTTAATAGCAATATATTTAGTAATCTACCTATTGTTAAACAGTAAGATACTCTGCACTTATATCATACAATAGATTCCTCTACTTAAATATACCACACATATTTCACTATATTGCACCACTGATGGTTTAATTGAATGATATTAATAATCAAAATGAAATTACCTAAATAATTATGAAACACCATACGGGTTACTATCCACTACAGTTAGTTGTAGTAAAGGATAATTAAAAATATTTGAAGGACTTATACTTAATCAGATTTAAATAAGATGTGATAAAGTGGGTCATTTGAACCATTTCTGGAATTTAGGGAATAATACATTAGAAATATAGTATTTATATCATGCACTTTTGACAGTACAATATTATTTATGATGTCAATTGAGGAAATTTAAATGTTGGAGCCCTTATTAACATCTATGCTTGAATATATAGTTTATATACATCATTGAGAGATAAGAAGTAATTAAAATGATCCAACTTACCGGGCGATGTCGCCCCAGTACCATTCTGCATTCTCCAATCTCTCGTCAGCTGATTGTTGAGGAGCGCCTAATTCAACCATTATTGATTCATTGTCAACTCGCTCACACACTTCTATTACAATTTAATTCATCGAATCTTCTGAATTAAGTGTAAAAGTAGGGTAAACTTTAATCCTAATCCCCAAGGTTGTACAATTCTGAGCGGCTAATATACGCTTCCGCCTTTGAGGTTAAAGCATTTTAATGTAGGTGTTTGAGAACATAATGATTTAATACCAAATTGAGAAAACAAAAAGTACAAAAATATTCCATACTTTAAAAGTCACACATAACACACTACAGAACACTCCAAAAGTTAACCAACACTTCAGAAAGAGCTAACTAGATCACAAAGGAAATGGGCGAGTTTGTAGATAGTTGCTATGGCACTTGGTTCTTCGTACTTCCTGTTGAGACATAATCTAAACTCGACTAATCAATAGTGGAATATGAAAAAAGATAAATAAGTCTATTTTTAAAACATTTTCAGATGATATTTAGTAAAACATAATTTTTATTGCAGTTCACTGCCTGTCAAGCACTATCCGCATCCGCCATGGATATTGGATTCATTGGAGTTCGTTCCATAGAGTAATTCGAGTCCTAAAATTCGAGTTAGTATATTCTATAGTTTATAGCACCGAATAGTGCTGTCAGTTGTCACAGGAATCTTTTTTATCGTAAATGTGTACTAGCGCTGGGGCTAAAGTAAATTGCCTTGTGGAAAATACACAACTGACACAAGATTTTTTAATAAATCCGCTATAATGTGTATAATGAATACTGCTTCAGAATATATTCTCCACCGTAATCCATGAAGCGTTGAAATAAGTAAGTTTTTTTTAATTGCACCTCGTATAGATTGTTAGATATGCATTCAAAATATAATACATACATAACACAATTAATAAAAATAACTCCTTAGACATAGCTTTCCATCACCGAAGGGATAAGCTTAGTCTAAGGAGAAGAGATTTGCTCTCTAAATTATATTTATCCAGAAATAAAATAAAAAAGGGATGGATAATTGTGAAAAAATAGGTAGTTAGGTGTTTGTCAAGTAAGAAATCAATGCAAACAGTACCTACTTTGCTTTTTTTATTTGTTAAATTCTCGTACTTATTTTGCATGTACATACTTTGCCTATATTAATTGACAACACTATTTTCAGTTCTGATGACAGTGACAATTGACATGTAATTCTGATTGTTCTGTGATGGGTGATCAAATGGGATCATTGAATTGAGATAAATCTTGAATATTGTTGTTTCTGAGAAACTTCGTAAATAATGCTTTCTCGTTATTTATGATGAGGCCTACCCGTGTTAATCCATAATTTCTAAATATGCCAATTCGATCAAAAGTGTTACTAATCTTATGTTGAAACCTCGGCAATGTTATTTTGTGTTTTGATAAAAATTTAATAATGTTCAACAAAATTGTGATTGCGTTATTCTGCTTTCCGTTTTTGGCTGTATCGTCTACCCATATAAAAGGGGAATTTTCAACAGATGAATTCTTTAAATTCCTTGTTAAATTTGGCTTTCAAAAGACCGACATCCACTATCAGAAAGAAACATATGGCTACATTTTTGGCAACATTACCTCAAACCAACAGTTTAAATATCCAATAACATTCGCTGTTTTGGATGGACCTCATTTTATTAACTATTACAAGAATCGTGAACGGAAGAATAAAGAAGTAGCATGCCAAGTTATGTTTCAAGATTTAAATAATTCTGCTTACCATCCTAAGTGTAATGTAAATGGGCAAGACATGTTTAGGAGAATCCCTTGCTCTAAAGGCGGGCTGTGCATTGATGAAGATAGTCCATGGAATGTTATTAAGAAAAATCAGTTTACCTATGTTATTCAAAATACAGGTCAACCTAGGTAAGAAGACATGTGTTTGTTTATTTACAGGAAAATAATAATACGGTCAGTGATGCAAATAGTTAAAGGAAACAAATACAAAGCTGGAATAAATTTATGATGGCTTTATACTTTTACTGAAAATAGTGTGTAGATTTTATCATTTATATCATAAAGGACTATTTAACTTTCAAGACAGATGTACTTACTGATACTTTTTAGAGATACACAATTCACATATATTTTATTTTTGTTCCTATTGTTTATATGCATTTCAAAAACCTTCTTTTCTTTTCAGATTTTGGTACGTGTCTATGGTGGCTTGTTACTTGGACGAGGAAGATTGTACCTGGCATCACTATACTGGGGCACCAACAAAAGATGGGAAATCACTAACCAAGAATCCACAAACCATACAATATGACTTCTGGCTTGTTAACGGAAGCCCTAACTTGTCATTGTACAACACTCTGCTGTACCAATTCTCATTTGATAGACAGAATACACTTGAACTATACCTTGTGTTTTGGCTGTGCTATGTGATTCTGTTGCCTGTACAAATATATGCAGTCAGGTAAATCCTTTTCTAAAATTATGAATATATTGTATCAGTTTGTTGGATTTATGTAGGGCAATTACATATAAACAAACACATTTGTTTAGTTTAAATATAGTACACAGATAAAATAATAGATGTATATTCCTGTTTATTGTACCTCCTGGTATCTAAATAGATACTCTAGTATAAACATACTGTTTCCAATTTGATGACAAAAATAGTTTACCATCATTCTATTTAGAGTAAAGTATGTTATAGTATTATGTATCTATAACATTACCTAATTTGTGCATATGAGCAATGACTTTTTGTGTAATTTTTTTATATAACTGCCGACCTGTAGACTTTATGATATTACCTGCATAATTACAAATGATAAGATATTACCATCCACAGATCTAAACATTGATTAAATGCTCCAATTCTTTTAGAAACAAAAAACAAAACATACAAATATTTTATATGGGTGTGCATATGTAATTTATGAATATTTTAAAATAATTAATGTTTGGTTTATATAATAATAATAATAAAGCCTTTTTATTCCGAATTCTTTACAGTTTTAGCAATACATGTTATATTAGTTTGGTTTATACCATGATCTATATTTCAGAACTCAAAAACACCCGGTCACAAAGCTGTTCACATTCAGCCTTGTGCTGGAGTTTATTGCACTCTGCTTCAATGTTGTACATACGGTGAAGTTTGCAGTTGATGGTGTAGGATTTTCTGGTCTAGCGGCTGCAGGAGATATATTTGATATAATGAGCAGAGTAAGTATTGCAATTAATAACTTTGCTAATCTTGTATAAATCCACAAATTAAGTGAATGCCTTGGATTCTGGTTGCACCTATTTTAAAATATAATTTTTTTTCCATGTTGGTCTGGGACTTGGCCCATGTTGATCTGGGACAAAAAAAAAAGAATGTGCCAACTGTGGTTCTTGCCTAGCATGTCGTAAAAGGCGACTAATGGTTTACGGGTATTTGGGTATGTGACTGAGTAGGCGACGAGCTAGCCACTTGTCACTCCTTTTTCACAGCTTTTCATCCAACCCAGCCCACTGTCCCATGTTGGTCTGGGACCTAAAAAGAATATGCCAACTGTGGTTCTTGCCTAGCATGTCGTAAAAGGCGACTAATGGTATATCGGATTTTGGCTGTGTGATTGTGTAGGCGACAGGTTAGCCGCTTGTCACTGCTTTTTCACAATTTTCCATCTAACCCAGCCCAGCTTTATTTTCGGCTGAATGTGGTTGAAGGGGCATGCTGCCCCTTTGACTCTGCCTACCCCTTCGGGGATCATGGGTGTGATGTTATGTATGTATGTATGTATGTATTTTTTTTAACATTATATAAACATCCTTCAAATGTGTTTTTTCTAGCAAAATGTATATAGAAGTATAGGTACTTCCATATTTATTTTATGTCTATGTCAATCTTTAATTGCTTTAAGCCTTATGATCAATATAAACATCAACATAGTTTTAAACTGAGTATTACTAACTGAATTAGTTAGTTCTCTGCTTACCCCAATATGGAAGTGATGTCAAGGTTAGTAAGTTAGTTAGTTGGGGCGTGTGTTATCCGCACTTAGCCTCGTAGGTAAGTCATTGTGCGTATGTGATCATTTGGAGAGATTATAGATATAAATTTATTATTAAACATAATAAATTGTTTCAGACACTTTTCATGCTGCTCCTCCTTTTGTTGGCCAAAGGCTGGGCGGTAACGAGACTAGAACTCACATATAAACCTCTGGTCTTTGGGGTTTGGCTTGCTTATGGCATAGTACACATACTACTTTATGTTTGGAACACCGTAAGTACACTTCATTATGTTAGGTTAAGTGACCGTGATGAGTGAGTGATTTTACTTTCAACATATTTATGGTCTCTTACAGATATGCATTCTGTTTGCATTCATTATAATGGGTTTAGTCCACAACTGCTATTTTCGTGTCTACATATGGAGCATTCTTAGTTAAGTCAATTAAAAATTAAAGCACTGAAAGATTATTTTTGCTGTAACAAATCACACTCGACTCACTTGTCCCATGTTGGTCGGGGACTAAAAAAGAATGAGCCAACTGCTATGAGCTAATGGTATACAGGGTTTTGGGTATGGGATTGTGTAGGCGACGAGCTAGCCACTTGTCACTACTTTTTCACAATTTTCCATCTAACCCAGCCCATTGTCCAATGTTAGTCTGGGACTTAAAATGAATGTGCCAACTGTGATACTTGCCTTGCCTAGCATGTCGTAAAAGACGACTACTTAATATGGTATATGGGGTTTTGGGTATGTGATTGTGTAGGCGACAAGCTAGCCACTTGTTACTACTTTTTCACAATTTACCATCTAACCCAGGCCAGTTTTGTTTTTGACTGAATGTGGTTAAAGGGCCCTGCTGCTCCTTTGACTTTGCCTACCCCTTCGGGGATTATGGGCGTGATGTTTACTTACGTACGTACGTACGTACAAATCACACCTATGATCATGCTTTATCTGTGTTTTATATTATTAAGTAAATATCTATATATCTAATAAATTACTTTTTTGTATTTCTATGTTCAAAATAACAATACTTGTAAAATTATCTGTAATGAAACCATTATCAGCAAATAAAACAATGTTTGACATACATTTGATGTAACTTGATTTATATTGTGCAAAATAAATAGCAATAGTGCAATTGATGTATTGTTCGGACACAGTGGATGTTTGTATTTTATCCACCTTCCGCATATATACATACATTTGTCGCAGGAAACTATTGTGTCAGATAGCGTATTTTCACGGGCCATTTACTTGTTATTTAACGATATGCCGCATTACGTCACTTTACAGGGACAGCTGTTGCTAGTACAAGATAAGGTTTAGGCATTAGGATTGGAAGTAACATACATTTATACAAATACATACAGTCGCGCATTTCATGTACCTACGTACTCTATACAAATTAACCTTAACTTGGGTCTTCTTTTAATATACATAAACTTTACGTTGACTGGCCCGTTGGTCGAGTGATCAGAGACCCTGGCCACGAAACCAAGGGTCGCGGGTTCGAATCCCGCTAGGGGCAAATGTTTCGTGTGATGAACAAGGACATTTGTACTCGAGTCATGGATGTTTATAAACGTATTTAAGTATGTCTATCCGTTCACCTAGTATCCATAGCACAAGCATAAGCTTAGTTTGGGACTAGGGAATTGGTGTGTCAGTCTGGAGGATTTATTTATTTTATTTATTTACGTTTATAACATTACTCTATTGCTTCAACCAGGGATCGAACCCCAAGTTGTGCGTACTTTTTTGGCCTATCTATACTTATCGTAAAAAACTTGCCTTTATTAATTAAAAATACTTCTAAAATTTGTTTTGATATTTTTATAATCTACCCCTTCGGGGATTATGGGCTTGATGCTGTGTTTGTTTGTTTGTTTTTATTTTTATAATATTGAAATTACCTTAAAATACCCTATATTTTATTTTGATTGTCACAAAATCAAAAATTTTAACGATGTAGTTACGTATTAAGCGTATTTTATTGTTCCGATAATGTTATCCACTCATATCTTTGCTGGTATAAATATCTACTTACACTGACCCCCACTCATTGATGATAAATTGGCAAATAATGAAGTTGCCTAGTAATTATTATTACTATATTGCAAGGACTTATAGATTCATTTCTTATATGGTTCCTAGTCCAAAACAATTTCTATATCATAATTGATTAAATACTTGAATTTGATATTTTATTTAAATTTAAATTAACTCAAAAAGAGTATTTAAATTTAACTAATTTCTTGATTTTTTTTTCTAATAACCAAGAATAATAATCAGTATTTGTATTTTTGAAATAGCCTCCATGTTCCACTGCAATTTCCTTTGTTTGATTCCCACGAGACAGGCTTAGCCTATTGTGGGTGTCACAGTACAATTTCATGTTTTGGCTGTATTCTTGCTAAATAATGTAATTTTTTTATAATTACAATGTACATTGTTTAAATTTAAATATCCACTCGATGGCATTAATGAAGCACTACATAAAGTCTTGGCTTATGATTTGCTCTTTTTGAAATGAGCTCAAAATGAAACGCAAATATTCTTCCCGAAAACGACCCAACTTCGCCAATAAGATAGGGTCGTCCGTCACGGGTACGCCATCTGATGGATTTGTATTCCGAAAAACCAACATTACTCACTCTATAGTACACTAGACATTTGCCGCTCCCCAAATGTAAGGTCTTCCTCCTTAGTTTATCTATACTTATAATAAATCTGTAGAGAGGTCAATTCTGTACATGAAATATATTTTCAAAATAACTATCAGGGGGTGATTAGTGATCGATACTGATGCCAAAAATGCAATCAGTAAAATTTTTGTCTGTCTGTCTGTATGTTCCTTATAGAAACAAAAACTACTCGACGGATTTTAACGAAACTTGGTACAATTATTCTTCATACTCCTGGGCAGGTTATAGTATACTTTTCATCACGCTACAATCAATAGGAGCAGAGTAGTGAAGGGAAATGTTGAGAAAACGGGAGAAGTTACTCAATTTTTAAGCTTCCGTCGCGTGTGCAGCCTTTATAATATTAACCATAAACGCGGGTGACACCGCTGGCACAGCTAGTTCTTAATAAGTTATTAGTATAGTAATAATACTACTAATAATACTAATAATACTACTACTAATACTTTGTCCCATGTTGGTCTGGGACTTGGCCCATGTTAATCTGGGACAAAAAAAAAGAATGTGCCAACTGTGCTTCTTGCCTAGCATGTCGTAAAAGGCGACTAAGTGTATATCGGGTTTTGGGTGTGTGATTGTGTAGGCGACAGGTTAGCTGCTTGTCACTGCTTTTTCACAATTTTCAATCTAACCCAGCTCGACTTTGTTTTTGGCTAAATGTGGTTGAAGGGGCATGCTGCCCCTTTGACTCTGCCTACCCCTTCGGGGATTATGGGCGTGATGTTATGTATGTATGTATTGTACTACTAGGGGATAGTGATGGTATGTAATATTCGGTTTGATAATATGTATCGATGATTAGATGTTATTTATTCGGTATTCCAGACCGAAGTGGACATAATAGAAGAGATAGACGAGTACCAAACGTGGCCTGGGTGGCTGATCCTGACGCTGCGCGTGGCCATTATGGCGTGGTTCGTGGTGGAGCTGCGCAACACGATGGTGTACGAGCACAACATGCCTAAACTGAACTTCCTGCTGCACTTCGGCGCGTCCAGCCTCGTCTGGTTCGTGTATCTGCCGGTGATCGCGTTGATCGCGCTGCAGATCAGTCCGCTGTGGAGGTTCAAGTTTCTGCTGGGTGGGTATTAAATCTTAATGCACTGTAAAATTGTAAATCTATACTAATAATATATGGTAATATAAAGCTAAAGAGTTTGTTTGGTTGAAATTTTTGGCTATTTGGCTAATTCTAGGAACTGCTGGTCCGAATTGAAGAAATATTTTTGTGTTGTATAGTTCATTAATATATAATATTAACCATAAACGCGGGTGAAACCGCGGGCACAGCTATATTGTTATATTATAGTACTTATATCTCGCCAGATTGTGATCCGTAACATACTGCTTAAAATTTAACGTATAAGTTTTCGGTAGATTTTCATTCTGGAGCGCGTTATATTGTCAACTGTTCGAAGGCTGATTAGTCAGACATGTGGTAGGTCGTTCTGTGACCATAGAGTTAGAGATAAAGACACAGGTGCTATACAAATACAATAAACGCAAAAATTGCGAGATCAGAATCAGATATGTAGATGTATATTATTTAGACAAGCTCGATGGCGCATTCGGTAGTGACCCTGCCCCATGCGCCAAGAGTTGTGGGTTCGATCCCCAGCCAGGACAAACATTCGTGTGACGAATACTTGTGTTTGTTCTGTGTCTGGGTGTTTATATACAATACTTAAGTATATATTTGTAATACCACTGTTGTTTCTGTTATCCGTAACACAAGTGCTTAAGCTACTTACCTCGGAATCAGATCAATGTATGTGATGTGGTCTGATATTACTATTATATTATTCAGTAAGTAATCAAACTTATTATGCCATCATGGTAAGAAAAAACTTTCACAAGTTTTTTTTGGCTCGTTATGAAAAAATATATGAATATGAGTGTTTTAGTGAATATATATAAATAAATCTCTTTTTTTTCAGGTATAACGTACTCAGCGGATTGTCTAGCTTTCTGCGTCATGGCGCATCTGCTATGGCCGACCCGCTCGGAACAATACTTACTACTAGCACCCTCTGATTACACAGGTACCGTATGTTTCAATTTACTGGCCATCAATACATGGCAATTTTTTTTTTTCCGGACTGACCAATTCCCTAGTTTTAAACTAAGCTTATAAGTTTGTGCTATGGATACTAGGTGAACGGATCGACATACTTACGACTATACGTTTTTATAAACATCCATGACTGGAGTACAATCAAAAATGTTCATCACACAACATTTGCCCCTAGCGGTATTGGAACCCGCGACCCTTGATTTCGTGGCTAGAGTCTCTGGCCACTCGACCAACGGGCTTGTTAGCATTGTCATGATACTGGATATTATTGTCATTTTATCTAAAACTAGCCATCTAATCCAGTCTAGTTTTATTTTTGGCTGAATGTGGTTAAAGAGGCTAGCTGCCTTTGACTCTGCCTACCCCTTCAGGGATTACGGGTGTGACGATATGATTGTATGTATCCAGTGGCGTAAGTTTTAGGGCGGGTATTCTAGAGTATTTTTTAAACCGCATCGATTTTTTTAATACTGAAGTGGGTTCTGTAGAAACGTCACCAGGATTCCGTTATATAAAAAGTTAGTCATCAAACCCCGTAGATATTTTCTTCCATGTTGGCGTAGGACTCTGATAGAATGTACCACCGTTTTTCTACTTCGCATGTTGTAAAACTGGATATTAGGTTTGTGATTTTATAGCTAGGCACTTATCACTACTTTTTCGCAATTTACTATATAACCCAGCTCGATTTTAAAATGTGGTTCAAAAGAGCTTATTGCTCTTTGGACTCTGCCTACCCCTTCATATTATCTACCCTGTAAGCTTAAGGGATTAGTCCCTAAAGCTTACAGGGCTTACAGTTCATATTCCTCAGTGATAGAAGTCTATTTATTTCTTTCAGCGGGCATCGAAGAGTTGGACGAGTTCAACGAGTCCCCGCACGTGGTCCACAGCGACACGGTGGCCCTCACGGCGGACTGCGTGAACGCCGACGAGGAGGAGGTGATATTCACGCGCGCGCCCCACAAGAACGGCGGCGTCTTCTCATAGCGCCCAGACACGCCTCAATCTTACATCGTTCCTAAATAAGTGCGATACGTGTGCAGTGTAGGCACGCTATTGGGCCTAGTAGTTGTGCCGTTTTCTGTGGCTGAATTTAGCCGCGGTGAGAACAAGATATGACTTTGGTAGGTTCGCGGCATTTGACAAAACTGTTCCTTGCTAAGGCGAGATTGAGGTTCGCCCTTTTATTCATTTACGAAAGAGAAAAATTGCAAGCGACGATGTCACGGCGTTAGTGTTGAAACTCAAATTGAAATACACGGTAATTTCGCAGTCGGATTATTGAAACACCACATATTTTAAATACGGGAAAATCAACAGGATAAACAGTGGGAAATTATTAAATGTATATATTGAAATAAAATATTTTTTTCCTTTGCCGCAATCAGGTGATTCAATAATTCGGCATATACTTAATGCTGACTGACTCGACTCGTTATCGAATTATTGTGAACAAAATCATTCCTATCGTTGTATGAAGTAAGTTCACGGTACCAGTAAATTTTACATTAGGATAAAATTCAGAACAGACGTTTACTAGCTGTTATCTAATGTAAAATCATACGATTGCGTAAGGGAAACGCGACAAGTAGTATCTATGACTGAAATTTTATTCACCTATTGTTAAAAAGGTGTAATATAAAGTACAGCTATTTTGGCAGCTGATTTTTGAAAGTCGTATTGATAATACCTATTAAATATTGATACGTATAATAATAAAAGGATTGCAGGTGAGTATAAACTTTGTAACCGTCATACATAAATGTTCCCGTCAATTACATTATTTTTTTAATATTAAATATCATTATTGTATGATTTCAGAATACTTTATGTGTTTTAACAGCTATCGGCCTCATACCATTGAACTTTAAACATGGAGAATAAAGAACAATAGAACTGCAATGAAATTCAATTAAAAAATAATTTTGCTAAAATTACGTTTCAGCTGAGTCTTTGCTACAAACCCGTTAAACCTAGGGGGCCTGATTGGGTCACTAGATTTGTCGGGTTTCTAGCAAAACACTGACTGGAGAGATTGAACTAGAAAACGGTTTGGTTTCGATTAGACATTAGTTGACAATTATTTATCAGTGGTATCGCTGATGTGTTTCGAAATTTTATTGCCCATAGGTATTGCCGTTCTATAAGTTATGAGCTCGATGACTTCAAAAATGGGTTCTATCGTTCACAATATGGTATAAAATATGCCGCTTATCGATAAAAGCAAGGAAGAATGACTAAAAAATTTGGTTCTCCTTGTAGATTTCTAGATCTTTGGTGGTTTGCCTTTGCCTGCATTCCCTTAAACGTCGAAAAAAACGTATTATATACGTACCTATTTTACAAATTACAGTTTTAATCTAAATAGGATCATTTTTATAAATTTTATTTACCATTATTTTATTTTGTATCAATCGAAAACTATGAGATTATAAAAGTACTTGGAAGTAAGTACTTATTCTGTAACATTAACTTGCCAACGAATGATGTAGTGTTGAGCGTGCTAAATAATATTTATAATCCGTGTCAAATCAAATTAATGTGACAAGATTCATTATTGTAATTTTTATGTTAGCTATGCTGATATTAGGAAAATGCTGCCCACCTCACACACACTATTTTTTGATAATTTCCTTTAATGGCACAAAGAAGATACGTATTAGCTAGTTATTAATTAATATTGTCGTATTGCAAATGGTACGCACGTAAGGAAGCCCATTTATGAACATTTTATGTAAAGTATGTGCCAACTTTGGGAGTAAATTCTATGTGTAAGAAAGTTAGATACCAACATAAACTAATAAGGATTAAAGTCATTGTGGAAATGTTAAAGAATTTACTATAATTTAAGAATTGTTATGGTGAAATGGATACTTTATTGTAACTACGAATAGAAAGAGCACGCCTCCTAGTTATAGTATTCTACTTAACTTCTTATATCTAAATGCAAACAAAACACTGCATTTTGGACTTGGGGTCTCAAAATGCACGCTGGTTTAAACGTATCCAAACTAGATCAGTAGTTTCGCTGACTTATTTCAACAAAATATTATTATTTTTTAGATTCGATTCAAGACTTTCGATATTACGGTAGGGGCATAAAGAGTTGGCAACGAAATCATCTAAAATTACTACCTATTGTTTTATTAGTAACTGTGGAAGGTTGGGAACAAACATTCTATCGTTTCCCTTAATAATCAGCCAAATTATGAATGTGTTAATCCACCCCCACCCCATAATACTATACTATATTATGAAAAATTTGACAAATATTTATGTCTTGCTTTCTTTGTCTCTCTATAATTATTTCGTAATTGATTAATGTAACAATAACTTTAGCGTAATTGCAAGGTACTATAATAGTTTTATATATACTTGTTGAAATAGTGACTTATGGATTAATCATTTTATATTCAATAAGTATGATGAAATTCATATTTTACAACGAATATCTGACATTCGGTGTATATGTGAACTATATCCTACCTAAATGATTACATACTACAACTAATTTTCTGTTATTGTTTCATTGTAACTTATTAATATAGGTACTTAATTTTTGTTATTTTTCTGGTTTAACACTATTAAATTTCAGACGAAATTAAGATTAAAAGAAAGTAAGCAAGAGATAAGTAATAAAAATAGCTGAAAAATTCTTATGAACGAAAGTCTAAGATAACATTTTGTATACAAATCTTAGGTATAATAGTTTAATCTAATATCGAATATTATGATAAATTTATAGACTTTATGTATGTATAATGTTTTTAAAGTAATAATGATTAAATACATAAGAGACATGTGGAAGTACAATTAGATCTCAAGTTCATTACGGTTATGATCGTGTTGTTATGTGGTTTTGATACAAGAATACATTACATTTACATAACTAGATAACATTTAGGTTCCATTTTAAAACGGAATTCAGGAGTGTGATCAATAATTGAGTTAGTACCTTTTTAAATGCTATGGACTCATGAATTAGGCAAACACCTAAAGGGGGTGTTTAGTTTGATTTGCTTTTATAGACAAGGGGGAGAGGAGATGAACAATTGGGATGTTGACACCATTTATATTTGATTTTGTAATATCAATTTTGTAAAATAAAGTATCGTAGTATGTTGTAAAACCTTATTGATTTTGAATTATATTGAGTCTACGATTTTAGATCTTACAAAAACTGCTTAATATTTAGTCAGTCGACTATACAAACTAGTGACGTCATATGTTGACAAGCCCATACAAAATCTATGAAGTGATTGCGTTTTGACAGCTTTTAAAAAGCATCTCAATTGACTTGCCAGTCAACATCCCTATTCTAAAATTATTCCTGCTTACGTAAAAACCTTTTGAAAAACCTTTATTAAAAACAAAACCATTGTTTCGCCCCCCCTATTGTACAAAATAACGTCACAATATTTAATGAGAAGGCTGTTTGTTTTATACATTTTACTCGTATAAATTCTGACAGATTATTTATAAGTACCTAATTTTTAAGGGATTTTTACCTTGGACAATGGATTTATTGTAATTTGTAATTGTAATACCCAAATTTGTTTATGACACGCCTAAACTATACAAAATAACCCATATTGCAACAGTGAAAGCCAATTGATTGCGATGTTCAGTTTGATTTTATAACGTAACTTCTTATTTTTTTTTACGTTATAAAATTAAACTCTTGTTTACGTGAGACTTCGATTTATCACACAGGTATTGTGTTGATGACTATATCTTTGATGGATAGGTACCGTATAAAAACCCAGCGTAACAGTTATGTAAACCCTCCCCCACAACACATTCATTGCTACCGACTGGACCGACCGACTTTCATATAAATCTTATTCCAGGGTGGACGACTCGCCTGGCGAGTTCAGTTTTGACGCTAAATTGTAGGTACGCGGTATCCGGGAAGACAGGAAAATCGTGCAGGCAGTGAATGTGTTAAATAATTGCCACTATCCTTCCTCTCACATCTTGAGCTCATGTAAATAATGTATATCCCCTAACTGTCTTATTATTTGGTTGGTTAATATTGATATTGAAGTGAGGCGCAAAACCAGTGACACATTATTTTTACAATTCGCGACTACACTTTTTCCAAATTTCGTGTCAATTGTTAACATAGTCATTTTAAAGAGGAGGATTTTAAAATCATATACATAGGTAAATATATATGATATCCACTATTTAACCCACTTTTAAATTATAGTAGGTGTTTTTATGTGGTCACTGTGGGTAATTTATTAAATTATATTCGAAGTGAGTAGTTAATTGAATTTAGTAGAAAAATTGATGTTGTGCAATGTTAATTCGTTAAGTACATTAATACAGATGTTGTTTTAAGTAAGAAGTCATATTGGCGGAGAGAATTCGATTTTTAATGTATTATCTAACCCGAATTCTTCGCTCGAATCTTTATGCGCTTAAAAATGGGTTATTCCCACTTGTCCCCAACGAGCTTGTCCCCGCTGGGGACAAGTGGGAATTCATTTAAATAAATTTCCCAATATTCCCCACTAGCGTACATGACATTGCGTCTTCAGCGCGGGAGCGTGGTATCTCTCAAACTCCATCGTAAGTCCCGCGGGATTTTATTTTAGGATGTGAACCCTATGTATTTTCTGAAGGTGGACTCTAAGGAAAATCATATACATTTTATCTTCTCTTTGGTGTATACATTTTCATTATAATCGAATTAGATGTGGAAACAGATACACTGTCAGTAATTTTCACGTTTTTGATATTAGTAGGATAAGGATGTATGCTACTATCGTGTTTTTTTGTTTAATCGGATGTGATTTCATGACTTTATTTAAAAAAAACTAACAAAAACTAGCCACTGTACCTGTATAATATAAGTACAGCCCTTTTTTAGTAAATTACTTAGGCAGCAACATTCCTTTGTGATTTTTGTCATAAAGAAAACGAGTCCTTTTTGACGTGTGAACATTTTATTTAAAACATTCGTTGTATTTTTATTCTTTAAAAATATTTTTATAATGTCCATACATTGGTAGTCTTTTCTACTAACTCTTCACGAATTTCTGACAATTTGACTACACTTTATAACCACATCTGTATTTTATTGTGATTCCAAAAAAAAATATTTTATTTTGTTAATGTATATTTTTATTTCAATATGTACTTCAACTAAGAACAATTTATTGTAAATTTCAGGTCTTTTTTGAAGTTTTACTATGGAACCAGTGCGATTATGGCTCGTTATGTTACTCTAAATTTATATTTTGATTTAATTAGATTAAGCTTCATTGTAGCTTTGAAAGTCATTGTAAATAAACCTTTCATATTATATAACGTGTTTATTAACTTGGTTTTTGTTATTTACCCCTTACTTTATCTACTGACTCCTCAACTAGAATTGAGCGGGAAGCAACGTAGTAGTTAACATTTATTTAAGAATGCATTAAATTTGTCAAATACATTAGCAATCATTTGGTCTTGTTCATGTTTGAAAGATAAATTAAGCTCATCCACGGACTAATAAAAAAAGAAGGACTCCACGCAGTCATACTACAGCGTAAAGCTATGTTTATGCATGCATGTGTAAGTGAGATACGTATGGATACCAGATATCGGACATCTGTCATTTGCATCGCTTATTATGTCAAGACATTGACATAATAAGCGATGCAAATGAAGTGAGTTGCGTGTCAAGTTGGAGCACCTAAGGAGCTTCAAAGTCTAGTTAGTGGCGCGGAGTCCTTCTTTTTTTACTAGTCCGTGAGCGCTTCATACAATTTTGACCATCTGAGAAACAACAAGTTGGGAAACCCTGCTTTACATTTTTAAAAACAATAGGGTAGTGATTATTGAAAAATATATATGCCAACAACAATAATTTATTTACCCACACATATAGGTACATACAATAAAAACAGAATTAGAAGCTAGCACAGCACTTGAAAGTTAAATTAAGAAACAAGTTTGAATAATTCTCTACTAGTACAGTTTTCTTCTTAAACTACGAACATACATTATAAATATTTATAATCAACTATGGATTCGAGAGCCTATATTAATATTATGTTTAGCTCATAAAATAAATACTGAATAAATAATACACAACACATTAAGTACATATAACATAAAAACACCTACAACTTTGCTGTATAATAATAAAATAAGTGTGATGTAGGTAAGTAAAATTTACGATGCGTAAAGTATTGTAAAATAAAACTGGTTTAGTACGATACCTAAATATGTATTGCAGTATATTGCTTGGACCTAGCATATTGACAATAAAGACAGATAAGTACATTTCTGACGTCAATTAAATTTCTGTCGGTGACTGTACCTACGACTGACTTAAAACATTTATAATTTTGCTTAAACACTAAAAAATATATCACTTACACAATTTTATTATTCATACTTGTGATTCATTTGATCTATTGAAAATACTACACTAATTTATCAACAAAAGTAATTGGAACAGACAAAACAACAAACAAGTACACTTAAATGACTGTCATGGTACATTTTACGTATATTACATACAATACATGTAGATGTAACTTAATAGATCTATGATCTCTGCTAATATTATGACTCTAAACTAAGTATAGATAATTTAGCCAGCGCTCCCAAATAACCTATTATGCAGGTAGTTTACACCTGCACCTATAAGATCGCATCTGTTAGGTCGTAGGATGTGGACCCTACCCCTAAGGGCCAAGCGCGTGGCAGTATTCGTAGATAAATAAATAAATCTCTATATACTAGTAAAGTAATGTCTAACATACGCCAATATACGTTTAAAATTGCTAATGACTGTACCCCCCCCAAAATAGTTTGATAGTGACATAAGGACAGAGGGATACATAAGAGCATCGAGCATATATAACCAATAGAGTGATAATGTTATATTTATCAAACAAGCAGTGGTTTGAGAATAATTTTGATTTGAGAACAAAATTACGTTCCGAGTTATAGCAAGATGCTAATAGGCTATTTTACTCAAAAAAAGTTATAGTCCTAACGGTCAAATTTTACGCACCTAGTGACGTCACGCGGCACTTTAACGAGCTGTATCTTCATTATTTTTAGTTTGCTAAACAAAAGAAAAAATACGTAAGCAACATTTTTTTGTAATCTCCATAACGGACTATTAAAACAAATTATCAAACTACATCACATATATTGATCTGACACCGAAGAAAGTAGCATAGGCACTTGTGTTACGGATATCAGAATCAACAGTGGTATTACAAATACATATGTACTTTAAATATTCAATATTAACACAAACAAACAAACACAAGTATTCATCATACGAATGTTTCTCCTGGGTGGAGAATTGGGGATCGAACCTACAACTCTTGGCGCTTAGGGCACCGAATGCCCTATCGAGCCAGTAAAAAAAAAAAAAAACAATAGTTGACATTTTGTCAGTGACAAATCATTAAAATATTTTTGAATTTTATGCCCATAACACCACTCTGTAGGTCGTGCTCGATGCGTAAGAGCGACAGTCATACAACCATAAAATGTATTTAAACGCTTTCGTCACTTGTCTTACACAGCTGTTTACTACAAATATATGTAAAATACTGTCGTCATATTGAAAACAAAACAATTAATGGATATCATGTTGTGATTATGATACAACATTACGTTTAAGAACAGAACTTACACAATAAACAGGTGTCGATATAAATTCATAATTTAGGTAAATAATAACATTATTATAATTAGGTACCTACTTAAATCTATAAAATAAATAATATTAAATAATTTAATAGACAACTTGCAAACAAACGAAATATTTTATAAGTAAGTATGTCTTATAAAAAATTGTTCAAATCAAAGAAGAAAAATTTAATGTTATTGGGAACTAGGTATATTACAATAAACTAATGAGATAAGAGTTATTAAATTACACGTAAAAAAGAGTTTAGACATACACGTGATTGAGTAGTCGAAACTCAATGTAGACGAAACAGTTATACCGAGATAGACGTAGGCGGTTTTAACAAACACAACAATAACATTACACCTACGTACTACAAAGTGAATTTAGTTGAAATTCATCATGCATATCAATGGGCAGGCGAGCGTCGGATTCACAACAGCACCCGTTTATATTTAGACGAGATGAAGAGCAGCCGGCCTCGCGCGAAGCCAAACAATAGCGAATGTTCACAGGTTGCCGTTATCCAATAGAGGTAAACATTTATGGAACACTGACCATCCACTTTTATTAACTTTAACTTTGATATCTGCTCGCTTATACTTTTGCCTCGACCATATATTATGTAATATAAACATTATTTATAAAATAATTTGAATAATAATAAGGTATAATGTAATTTACGATGTGAGTAAAAGAGGAGCATTTGGGCTCGTATAGTAAATTATTAGTATAGAAATCTATAATTGTGGGTTCCATATACTTATGTTGTTAGATTGGCGGGAAAATGACAAAGTTTCGTTCAAGCCTGTTCACTTCCGCGCTGTACATTACTCATTTGTACTAAGATTTATTAGAATAGTGAAATTGTAAATAATTAAATATATTTGTTTACATACCATCACCAATATCAGTATATGTGCCTTCACCGTAAATAACTTGGCAGCCTTATTGGCACAATTTATAATAGAGTTTTAACATTTTGATCTGAACTCCTTAAGCCTGCGTATAATTTCAAAGTAACGTCACTTACAAATTAATTATGTGGGTAAGTACTTACAATTTATATTTTTTTTAATTTCAAAATGTTTATTTATAAATAACAATAATTGTTTTGAGAATCAGGAATGTATGAATACTATAAATTTAATATTATACATCAATATTCATCAAGAAATTAAATAATGACCTACAAAAATAATTGTTATATATTTTGCACTATGTACTATGTATTCATAATATTATTATAGATAGATCAGTAACAATAGGGTAGTTAACTCAATTATTTTGATCGATAGTGAATTTTAGCAAAAAAATAAATAATAACAATGTATATCATGCATTCAGTATGTTTGTTAGACAAATGAGTGCATGAAAAGGATAACTACCCTATTGCATAATAAAACCAATAATACGACTTAATTAGTTAAATACACCGTAATTACAATTTTTTATAGTAATAGTAAGAATGACATATTTCCGAAAAGTATTTCAAAAATTAAAAAATATTATCAATTATCCGTATTAAAGGTGCCTTAGATGCAAATATAGATTTGGATCGGTAAATAGGTAAGTAAAGTATATTATGAAAAAATACCTAATATCAACTAGTTTCAACATATCACAAATACATTATATTATTATAACCTATTTGAGATTTCAATTGCTTTTATTATTCTTAATTTGTAATTTGGGTGTGTTAATGAAATATATTGGAATTAGGTAAGTTATCTAGTTGGTAATAATTTTATGTTTTTCTTGGGTAGGAAAAAACTTAGCCTAGCCCGCGCACAATTTTATGTAGAAACAATAAAACCTTGTTACAAAACTAAACTGATAAGATTGCCACAGAATTAATCTATGTCTGAGATCATACTAATCAGATTTACAAGGGGAGTTTGATAAATAGAGTGTGTTAATAAAATAGTGCGTCCAGACGGGCTTTCAAGGATCATAATAATCAAAAATATATAATGATTACCAGTGGCCGTCCCAAGAACACTTAAAATTGCGCTTACTTATTGAGATATATCCAATATAAATTACCATTAAAATCGACACGTCTACACATTCTACTTGCTACAAATTTAATTTGTCTTATTACGCAATACTAATACCATCCAGTATCAGTATTATTAATATCATTGGTAGATATTACCAATAAACAGTTTTTGTTCTTTTATAACAATGTAATCTCTGGTTCGATTATTTCTATTTAACTAACGGCTAACAGTAGGGTGAATGCAAAATACGGGATGGAAAATTTATTTCGTCTTTCCTTCTTTGATATTTTATCAGTATCCCGCCGTTCCAGTCAGTTAATTTTAAGTTCGATTAAATAAATAACAGGTATGTCACACGACACGAGGTAATATGTTAGTTCGAGTCAGAGTATTATAACGTGATTAATATTATTATAACAAGCTACCATCGCGAAAATAACAATAGCCAACAAAAATAAAAGAGAAAGATTTTATGTCATTTTACGTACAATATAATCTTATTTTTATGGAGCTAATTACAATTTTAAACTTTTTAATAAAAAGGACATTTATTAAAAAGTTTAAAATTGTAATTAGCGCCATAAAAACAATAATTACAATTTATATAGAACATATGTAACTCCCTAACCAAAATACTGTGCTATATCAATTGATCAGTAGGTAATCATTAGCTGTTTTTATTTATGTTGAACGAGGTCGACGCTGTAAACGTATGGATAGATAAATAATTTGTTTAAAAATTGCCATATAAAATATTTCTAAACAAATAATCTATCTAGTAATATAGTTTTTCGTAAAACGCCAAATTTATGTAATATTTTACATTTTAATTTGTAAATACAATTCCGTTTTTTTATATTGGTTATTTACTTCGAAATATGTGTATGTAGAACATACTTATCATACCTACATAGATACTATACAGACATTTTTGCATTTATTTAAGTCTGTTTGCTCAATAACTTTTGAGTCTCGATGTTTGTACCATCTGGTCAATAATAGTTTGTGATAAATCTTGAAATAATTCTTTAGTTTTGAACAATCAACAGACCCGACTAGACTTAAATCCGCTAGTAAAATTCTGTTAATGACTATAACCAACCAAATTAAGTTTAACTACATATCAACATTTTAACTAATTACCACACCCGCAGGTAACATATTATCAACAGTATATAGAATAAATAAATGTATTTCATAACAAATTACTAATTTCAAAAAAAAAAAAATTATAGTGTTAAATATGTTTGATATGAAATAAAAATATATTTAATAATTTCTATGTATAAATTTGATCAACAAAGTATATTAGTATCACAAATGAAAAAAGTTCTACAATTTACAATATATTATGTTTTTTAAATGCATAGCGGTCAAATGTGGTTTTGTATAGCTATAGCTATAATTCGAGTATATCTTAAAAACAAGCGACGTTTCGCTTTTGCGAGGAGAGCTAGAAGCTCAGTTTATATGCTTTTATAATCATCCACTTTCCACTCGAAAACGTCCTGACCGAGCGTTCAGTACACACTGATTTCAGACCTCGGTTCAACCAGGTATAATACGCTTTTTCATGTACATTGCATAAAGCTTATACTTAAAGTGAATCTGCGCAACAGTCATATCTTTTATCATTTCACAAGAAAAGACTAGAATTTTTATGATTTTCATAATTCATGTCAAATAATATAGAAGGGATTTTATCACCAATATTAATAAATAGAATATTATGTACATAATATTACCACGTGCTCGAAAAAGGGATGTTTACTTAGTTATAATAAATGTATTACATATTATGTAGATCATTAAAAAATTCGAAAGAGCATGTCCATATTATTAGAAGTGACACCATTTATTCATTAAAAATAGTTAGGTACATAGTGACTATAAAATTGATGTGCAGTTCGCATCACATCAAATAACAATCTGGTTATAACAATTAATTTAGATGTACAGACAGGGATTCAATCATCTACGGTTTTACCATTTAAAGTCAAAAAAACAAACGTTACGTTATCAAACATTCGTCATCGTAATTTTATCATACACGTGTTATTTCTATTTCGGAAATGGAAATATCATCAGACATTTATGCTCAAGGATAAATTAATTAACAATACTGTTATGATTAATATATAATAATATATAGGTAATTTATATCTCACCGTGGTCACTATAATATCATATTATCCAAAAAAGCGTTTGAGATAATTAAAGCACAATGGAAATTATCACATTAACGACGACTGCGTGAAGTCGAAGCGTTATTGACGGGGGCTAGCAATCGTCGTGGCACAAGCAACCGGGCGTTGCCTCGTGCAGGCCTCACGGCGCCAGGCTGCTTCAGGACAGCTAGATGAGAAGCGTAACCATCGGCCAAAGTTGTCGCTAAGTTACTATACTTTTTGCTAATGCGACCTATAGCGTAAATCTGTTTCGGGGACAATCCGCAGTTATGGTACACAGTAATATCTTTACCCGAACCATATGCTGCATGTAAAATAATTCCTTCGTCATTGATCAGACTATTTAAATGCGCTGCTTTGTGTCCCAGTGGATCAGTCGAGAAGCCATCGGAAAAGAACACTAACCCATGAGGGAAGTTATGTTCAGCTAACCATGAAACAACTTTCCTTTGTTGCATGTCAGGCCTACCAGTTATATAGAGAATTAGGTATCCCAAATCCTGCCAAAATCGTACAACATCGACAGCCCCGGCCCTCACTTTAGGATCACGGCCCGTTACTGAAACACTGGCAGTAAAAGAACCGTCGATACTAAATACTATGCATTCTGTTTGCGGGGGCACTACAGCCAGATGGGAATTGCAACTTGTATGATCACCCCTTACAACAACTCTTACTGGATAGATACCACATGCTACACTTTGCTTTTCGGTCAGTGTGTATGAGATCCTACCAGTTTTATCTGTGACCACGGTCGACAAAATAGACCATTCACCCGCAGGCGGGTCTTTCATCATGTAAATATCAACTTTTTCTCCAGTCAAATTTATCATGTCTAAAGGTCCATACATGAATCTGGCAGTGAATGTTTGAGGATTACCCTCTTTTACTATAACGTCATTCGCCCGATGATTTGCGGCAACATTTTTCAACTTGACTGATGTTCTCTTTCTCATCCACTTCTCTCGCTCTTGGTCGGGTTTAAACATTGTGCATTCCTTATCTTCGGAATGACTATAGAGAGCAAGATCAAAGTGGCCTATTTGTCGTAAAATAAAAGCAATAACGTCAGAACTCTCCCAGTAACTAGCGTGAAACAAGTGTGGTAAGGCGTTAGTTGGAAAGTTAGCCAACCCTTCTGGGCAATATAATGCATAGTCCAGACGTTTGGATCCCCACCATTTTTGCTGGAGTGCATTCATTGTGATTAAAGGAATGTTATCGACTAAACCACTGACAGTACTCTGAACAGAAGCTTCGGACAATCTCCTTAACACGGGCGTAGGCGGCATTTGCAAATGATCACCAAACAATTGGGGATGACTTTGTATCAGTTCCATCAAATGGTATGGCTGCCCGTTACCCAACGGATATTTCGCGTATCTAGCAACATTAATGGGTGGCAAGTTAGTGAATCGTGCTGACAATAAAGGTTCCATCCTAGAAGCAACAGGATCCGTTGGATGAAATAAGTTGAAGACTTGTTGGACTGGTGGTTTGACAATATCGCGGGATTTATCATCCGATATCTTTCTTGAAGCTAAAATTAAAGAAAGCGGACTGCCGAAAGTGAAAAAGTCACTGACTTCAAATTCTAATTTGATCTGATTCTCACTTGTAGAAGAAGAACGTCTTCTAGGAGTCGGAGCTTGTAAGTGGGATTTATTTAGATAATTCTCAGTCGGATCATTAGGGATAGTAATCTCTGTATCCAAAATACTGTTCTCGCTATCATGCCGAGATTGGTATTGTAAGGTACGACAAAGGGCATCATATGCTAAAACTGAACCCACACTATCACCAACAATGCATACTTGGCCATTAAATCCTTTGCCGTCCTCAGATTTGATAAAGTCATTGAATACGGCATTGGCGCAATTTATTGTTTTTGTGACCGAGTCTACGTAATCTGGAGAAGTTGTAGCAATTAAAGGTATAGCACCGATTGGTATAAGGTCATTAGTCAAAGAAGGTGTTTCAACGGTAGATGGTGAACAATCAAAACTATAAGGACTTAAGGTGGAAAGAACACCAAGAGCGTCAGTACATATTGATGGACATGACACTAATTTTATACTTATATGTCCTACTAAAGTTGGATAATGCTGACGCATCACTGACTCGAAGGCACCTTTAAACGTGGTTACATCCGATTTCTTAGCAGTCATATCAACATTAGCATCTAAAACACTTCCAGCATGAAAAACTAGTATCAGAACAGTAGTTGGACAGGAACTGTGAACTGGAGTTTCAGGGCAGCCATCAATACTTTGATGACTTTGCAGTGTCACCATTCTACGCGAACCTCGCTCTGATGTAACTCGTTTCAGGAAAGTCGGATTAAATATACTATCTTCTTGGCCTTGGTCACCTTGGGTTGGGGATATATCAATATCAGCTTCATCTAAAGAACACATTGAAGACCATTTATTGAAAGAGGATTCGCAATCGTAAAATTCATCTTCAGATCCTGTTTCAGTTTCTGATTCCCTGACGATCGTCTCCATACGCCAGTTCGCTACTTGTTGCTGTAAACTCTTTATAGATCCAGAAGATGAAGATCTCAAATTAGTTTTAGATGAACTTTTATGCTCGGATGGAGGAGTGCCTTCAGGAGTAAGATGCTTCTGAATTCTCTTTTCTGTATTCTTTTTAGGTGCCAATGGTGTGGGAATGTCTTCGTTTTTCTCTAAACTGCTCATGGTTGCAGCAAGAGATTTGGAATTTTCTTCAGAGAGGTCTTGCTCATCACTTGTATCGCCTGCCATCTTTTTCTGCAATGCAAGTTGGGTCTGACGTTCGATTTCCCGTATATCTTCCATTGTTAAACCATGCCACTCGTCTTGCCAAGCCCAAGCCTGTCTATGGGCTCTCAACATTGTTTTTCTTAATGCAACATCATGAATGAATTTCTCCAATTTAGTCTGCATTCCCCAATACCGGAACTCGACTCGACATAGTTTATAGGCACACATAAGAGATTTTCCATTAGGTAAAGGCTGAGACTTTCCCTGAACTTCCCTCCAGTAGTCATCAAGCCATGAATCAATTAAAGGACCTCTGTTACATTTTTGAGAGATGAACAGTTTCGGATCCTCTTCCTTTACATAATCGGCTCCATAGAGTTGGTCTTTAACAACGTCAATAACATCCACAATTCTATTTTTTAAGTCACTTCCAGTCAAATTGAAGACATTGTCTTGATGACCATTGTCAGCATAATAGTAAGTTTCTATTTCCAAAGAAAATTTCTCAACAAATGGACATGTGTACCTTGTTTTTGTGTAAGGATACGCATTCCAAGCTTCTTCAGAAACGGTTAAGGCTGATTTCGGGAGAAGGCTTTTGAACCATCCTGGTAAATGGCTGCCAACATGGTATATTTTTTGAGTGTACTGACCTTTGCCTCCAGGACCATCCTCGTAGGGTTCATTGACAAGGATTTCAACCCCACTACCTTCTCCAGAGCTCTCTTCCCTGCTTTTCTTTGCAATCATGTACAGTTGAGCGATGCGATATTCCTCTACCGTTAAAGGTAGAGGTATTCTGTACTCCTTAATTAACATCTTGTTTTATTTAAATCACCATATTATTCTGAAACAAATAATAAATATATTTAAATATAACACAAACTTAACTAATATCCAATATTTAAGTATATATTTGTAATACCACTGTTGATTCTTATATTCGTAACACAAGTGCTTTAGTTACTTGGCTCAGAGTCAGATCAATGTATGTTGAATAAATTTATGTTAAGGAAATGAAGATCAAAGATCTTTACTCTACTTATTTATTCTACTTTTTCACAATTTGCCATCTAACCCAGCCCACTGTCCCATGTTGGTCTGGGACTTAAAAAGAATGTGCCAACTGTGGTTCTTGCCTAGCATGTTGTAATAGGCGACTAATGATATATCAGGTTTTGGGTGTGTGATTGTGTAGGCGTCGCCTACTAGGCGACAAGCTAACCACTTGTCACTACTTTTTCACAAATTTCCATCTAACCCAGCCTAGTTTTATTTTTGGCTAAAAGTGGTTACAGGGGCCTGCTGCCTCTTTGACTATGCCTACCTTCTAGGACTTCGGGGATTATGGGTGTGATGTTTTGTATGTATGTTGTTCTTTAACGGTTATATTAACCAGGTTTTTGAAATGAGAATCATTGAGCAAGAATTCAAAAAGTGACATTAAAATAGTCATATTTTACTATATTCTCAAGGAAACACTATCTCTTCATTCACAAACTAGCTGCACAAGATCAAGATCAAGTCAGTTATTTATTTCTGCAAAGGTTACCCATTCCATACACAACAATAAAGGCTGATTTATAAGACACATTGTTTATTGTTTTTATTAGGTTCGAATCCTTCACTCTAACTTAGAGTTTTTAAAGAACAGGATATTTTATGTAAGATCTTACTGTTTATGATGATTCTGTTTCTAGTTTCCGTGATGCAGGAGTTTAAGCTTTCCTAGTACTTCAATTATTTTTAAATCCCTGTTTATACTGGTATCTTCATAACAGTTAATAAATAAAAATAATATACTTAATGTTATTGGGAATATCAAGTGGATTAATTGGTATCATCACATAATAAGAGCTATGGAATAAATAACTATGACTTCTGATAAATTTGTTATGAATGGATAAATAATGACAACTGATTAGTTGGGTCAGAGGGTAGCCTAAGTATTTGGATTCTTATTTATTTATTTTTTGGTAAATATAAGAAACTAGTATTTTGTTAATTATAGATTAGATTAAATAGTCAATTTAACAATCTACAATTATGAGTTTATGTCAAAAGATAATTCTGGCAAACCCTTAGCAGTCCAAATAATCTTAAAATTTGTTAAGTCAAGGCAAGGACAACTTCATCCATTCGATTTTAAAGATCATGGTAAAATTCAATAAAACATAGAATGAAAAATATAACCCACTTAATATAAAGATAAAAAATTTTATATAAATTAGTCTGTATGCATTTAGCTAATTATTCCGAGAAAAAACTATAAAATTAATTTATTAAATGAAAAAGAACTAGGTAAATGTTCAGACAAACGAATTTTTGCTTACATGGGTTTAATAAATTACATGACTTCATTCTATTAATTCATTATCATTACAAAAAAAAAAACAAATTAAATAATGCTTAGATCCATTAAGAAATTAATAGATAAAGGCACGATCAAATTCTTCGTAGTCAATTAGGGCGATGATATTGTGAACACAGCAGTTTAGCTAATGAAACCATAAAGACTTACATGAAATGAATGGAGCATTGCTAGCAAATCTACCCTAAATTGTACTTCATGTAGAAGCATTATATGTCCATTGTAACACTTTAAATAGAAATTCACTTCACATTTTCATCACAACACAAAACCATCGCGAAATACACACGGCGCAGGGTTGTAAGATGAACTTTGACATTTTAACACGCGCAATGGAAAAATGTCCTAACCGCCATTCCTTTTCAAGATGTGTACAACTCGCCAATTTCACAACTAATCACGTAAAAGTCCGTTGCAGCTTGTCTAGACATCGCTCAGTACCAGACATCTATGTTGCACGCAAGCTATTTCTGTAATAAATGTATCTATGCGATGTTCACTGAATAAAGTAAATAAATATAATGTGTATAAACATGTAACGCGCTGGATCGTAGATTGGAACGCTGTTGATTCTGCGTACAGTTGTACAAAATTTTGCTACCGTTAAGGCAATGCAATTTAGACCTTGTGTTTAGTGTGACAAGAACGCCATACATAATACACATTTTGCTACTTCAATGGATAGGTACTTTTAAACCTTATTCATAGTCCTTCCTTTCTTTATGAAAATATTGGTGGTGTTGTATTTTTACCGATAGATTAAAATACAATAAGCACGAAGCATGAACAACAATATAATATGAACACAGGCACGAAAATCGAATTTGTCTTAATTGGTCGATCGGAATGATACTTCCTCCACCACTCGTAACGCTGGCACGCACCCCGTATGAATTAATGTTTACTACAGAATCTTCTGGATATATTACTAAAAGTGGTTATAGGATCCAGGCACAGAACTGGGTTTGAGCAGGCATAATATTACTTGATTATTAAGTATTTCTAACTGCATATTCTCAGGTTGTTTCAATATAAATCAATACGTACGAAGATTGGCCTATGAATATTTCCTCTTTACAAGATGGACATGGGAAAATCGATAACAGTCGTCGCTGAATTAAAGCGGCGCTGAGCGCTGTTTTGTGAGGACGTCGATGCACATAAGAATATAAAACAGGGCTTTTTTCAGTTTAAAAAATATCTGCCTCAAGCATCCTATGCATTAATAGAATACCTAGTGGATTTTGTGTTCAGTAGGTATCTCCCTAGTAGGTAACCCAATGAAATATGTTGACCATTGCAACTTTCCACTGCGAACGTAGGTACCTACATAGTAGCCGGGTTACGGCGAGTGTATTTTTTGGCAAGAACAGCACTTGCGCACTGCTGCGTAGTGCTCCAGCTTTGGCAACTACACATTTTTTAATCCAATTAAAGACCTATTTCAAGTAGGTACAGCTAGTGTTTTAGTAAAATTCGGAAATTACATTTATATAGGTACCTATTCGTCTCGTTTTATCATCCAGGGGTACCTATAAGCTAATTATTTTGATATTTAATGAAGGCAGTTTAAGGTGTATTTGTAATTTGTAACTTGTGCTCTTTAACATTTTTATCTAATTTTTGGCAAGTTTGACGATAAGATAAGGATCTTTATCTACTTGTAAAATAAAAAAAACATTACAAAAAATAATAAATTGTATTTTTATTACTTTTCTACAACAATGTGTGTACAACAGTATTATTAAGCTCCTTTGCATTTTTAAATATAATAAAATGAGAAATAAATAACACGTTCTGTGGGCAGGAATCCAGGTGTAACAATGATTTAGCTAGGTACTGTGGTTACGTAGCGTACTACATCCAATATTTATCCGTAAAATAAAGTAACACTATGAAAATGAATCCAGTCACTTTTTGTATCTTAGGGCGAGTACCTACAAAACTTTATTTTGAACTTGGTAACAAAGCTAAAATATACAAGTGAATCAAAATTCTTATTTATATTCCAGTAAAAAAATCTATTTAGGTCTATAATAACGTCTATAAATACGAAAAATAATTGGATTCATAGTAATTATAGTTTTATTATAAGGTTCACACGTTTTGTGTTTCTGTTTCTTTCATTCAAACAACTTTTCGTAGTGCAATTTAACAAACGTCAGCCATCCAGCGTTTACCCATCCACGATATTAGGGCCTAGACTAACAGTATAAAGTACTATAAAGTTTTCTTTCATTTTGCATTTTCCCTTTTATATTAATTAAAAATTAATCCCGTGATAAATATATGACCTTATTTACATTCGTTATGGACTGAATTATTACAATTACAAAACGCTATTAGCGTTTCAAGTGGTAAGGGATCCTTTAAGTATTGCATCACCTAATTATGTATTTTAATCAACTGAGTAGGCATGATATCTATCTATACCATACTAATCTATTTAGATTTTATCTACAATTTCGAGGCAATTTTAGAGATTGTTATGTTCCAACTCTTTTCGCTTCTTGTGTCTACTATTTAACATTATAACCCTGTATAAAATATTTATTAAGTTCACAATATTCAAATACATAAAATAGTGTTTTTTGTTATCCAATAAGGCACCATGATCGACTTATTTGATTTACAAGGTTTTAAATATCTTCAGTTATAAATATTTTAAAATATTTAAAACATTATAATATTGTATTTTTAATAGAGTAGCGTTTTAATTTCTTATTTTCATAAAATTCTTATACCTAATAGTAATTAATCGATATATATTAGATATTTTATACACATATAATAAGATTTGTATATGATTTAAAGATTCAACCCATGACAATATTTATATAAAAAACAACAAATTGGAATGAAACTTGCTTTAAGCGACAAAACTCATTGCATAGCTAGCTTATGACTTTTCAATAAGTATTACCTACTTACAAACCAGTCGCAATAAATAACATAATAAAATATATTAATATGAATATCTATTCACATGATATTCTATTAATTAGATAAAATTTTCGTAATGTCTAGGAAAGATTTATGTAGAGCTTCGATAAATCGGGAACTGTCGTTGTGAGGCTTGTAACTTGTTACAGCTGCACCTAACTTGTCCGGAAAAGCAGAATATCTGAAATATAACACATAATAATAAAGAAAATGTTCAAACTGATACAATTATTCCCCATGTAGCTCTAAACTAAACATAAATTCTTGGACTGTAGATAGAGACTTGACTGTAGATTGGACTCTACTAGGTAATGTTCACTATTATCATGTTCATGTTAAATACACATATTATTATGTTCATAAGTATTCATGATTATGTTTATATTAGCATATTTCAAACCATTTTAAGTGTTATGATAATCCACCACATCACAGACACAAATTAGTGATGCTGTACTAACAAAAACTAAGCATAAATACATAAATGATTTTTTGGTTAATGGCAATTAAACTTCAAGGTTTATTTCTGCTATTATCACTTATTACATAATGTGTACATAGTAGTATATTATAGTTATTGTATTGTATGGTTGTTTAATGTTGCTTCATGGATTTGTTGTTTTACCTAGTAGAAAGTAGGTTTTGTCATTGGGTCCAATACAAGTTGTCTATGTACATAAATACATATTTCAATACATACATAATTCAATATCTAGGTAGGCATATAACGTTGCGCCACTTTGACATACAAAATAATGCAATATTGTACATAATATGACACTTTTTAGAGCTATGTACCAAAATATTTTTTATGGTTTAGTCGAAAGCTGAAATAGATTTTTTTGGCTTGGATGCGTCTTTTTCAAAAATACCTTTGCACCATAAAATAAACTATCTATGGTGCCAGTATAAACTAACTAAATAAATTTCACGCGACTTCCCTAGCGGTTTAGGCAGAGAGAACCGAACGCCATATGGCACGATCCTTACACACCTCACTCGCCTGTTGGTGTCAGTATATCTCTAAGTAATATAAAAAAGATTTAATTTAATGACTCACCCTATACCAAATCCTTCTTTAACCACGGGCCCAAACCCGCCAGCCATCACGCTCGGGGCGGATAAAGTACTCGTGCTAAGTATAGACTTGTTTAAGAATTTGTAGCTATGTGAATCATATAACTTCGGCACTTGCATGTTCGAAGTTTCAGCCATCTTTTTCAGAGCAAACAAATGCCTATCGAAGCCTTGGCCCAGGGACGCCTCCTTTATAAGTTGCGAGTGCGCTACTGAACAATCTTGCATGATCGCTCGCAACTCCTCTTTGGAAGATTTGTTCATATGAAGGTTGTCGCAAAATAGCTGTGGATGTGAAAGAAGTCTAATAAGATACCTTTTATTGAAAATCTAGGCGAGCCTTATTTAAAAGTATTTTTTTTTCTATTTAGATCACCTTTACTATTACATTGAAGATTAATTACGTACCTAGATATTTAAATAAAAAAAAAATAACGCTGTAAAAAAACAGCCAATTTCGTTTTTCTGTCGGACAATAATATGACAACGCGGCAAAGTCGCAGACAGCAGATAGTATTGTATAAAGCATTGTCAGAAATCATACATTATCTTTGAATTATTGAGGTAAATGAGTAGGTATTATTTTTATTACCTTTGTTTTCTCAGTACAAGGCCTCATAGTCTCAGTCCTGCCATGTTTGAATGCTGAGGTGCTGCAAGATTCGTATGTTCCCACATAATTTCCATATAGGAGGTGGTATGCAGCCTGAAAATAGTAGATAATGATGATAATGTTACCTAATAAACTATTACTGCTCAACACCCTATTATACATAAATAATAAATAAATTCTCCAGACTGACACACGAATTCCCTAGTTTTAAACTAAGCATGTATGCTTGTGCTATGGATACTAGGTAAACGGATAGACATACTTAAATATTTTTATAAACGTCCATGACTCGTGTAAAAATGACCATGTTCATCACACGAAACATTTGCTTCTCGAACCCGCAACCGTTGGTTTCGTGGCCTGAGTCTTTAATCGCTCGACAAACTTGCCTGCCACACTTTGTATAATAAGGTTCTAATAATACTACCTGGAAACTTAGCTGCATAATGAAGTCTGGGCTAACTTTGAACTTTTTACAAGCTTCTTTGTTGAGGCCTTCGTACAATATGTAATCTATGCTCAAAGTATCGCACCAGTCCTTATATTCCTTTTTGGCTGATTCAATAAATTGCTTTGATTTGTCATCCAATTTGAATTCTGAATACAAAAATGTAGTGACATTATTTTAGCATATGGCCACACTATTGCAATACCGTGAAGGTATCATTTTCTATCTTGCTCTACAACACATCGACTGACAGAGACACATATATAAATCGTTGCGACAGCATGATAATGTAGCCACAGCATAAGTACTTATATTAGTGATCAGTGATAAGTATTAGTAGTAAATAAGTTACTAATTTCTTACTAGAAATTAAAATACATATTTACCTAATTTGTTGACAGTTCTTTTATTGTCCGACGGTTTCGTATCTGGATGTACGAAAGGTTTAGTAGTAGTCTCATTATAAATGTCTTGGAAGAACCTCAGAACTGCCACACCATCTCCCCATGAATGTTCGAAATTTATACCAGATACACCATCATTGGTTACAATCATACTGAATGATTTATCAAACCATCTGAAATGTAGGTACAAACAGTCATATACATACATTCATAACATCACGCCCATAGGATATTAGAGTCAATATATGATGACTCTTAAATGGGCAATTACTATAAACTGCTTTGGAGTAAATACGGTAATAAGGTAATTTCAATCCATTATAGTTGTAATTAATCAATGGACAGCAATTACCAAGTTATGGATCAACATTCACAGGAGGCTAAAAAGAGGACACCTATATCTACGAAATAATTTGGGAGGGTTTCTAAGTACTAACCATAGCTAAGTTTCTATTTTTTAGAACATTTGGTTAAGTACTTACATCAGAATATAGATGTTAATACTGTAGAATATCCTGGACAAAAATAAATTCTGCCCTCCTCCTTTGTAAAAAGATAAATATTAAGTAATTAGATTTCAAAGCATGTTATGTTGTTTGTCTATGTTATGAACATAGATTACCTGTTCAAACCATCACCATGAAGATAGTGTTGCAAGAGTTTATGTTTATTATCATTTAATGTTTCATTGTCTAATATTAGATTAAATATAGCAGAGTCTATTTTTTTAAGCACTTCTTGATTCCCTGTTCCTTCCAAGTAAGCTCTTTGTTCGGCCCATTTGTCACGTGTTTGTGCTGTCAGGATGCCCAGAGGATGTGCAGCTTGCGGCTGGTTGTCGTTTAAGATTTGGCTAAGGTTACCTAACATTTCCTCTGGTGATAAAATATTTCCTGAAAAAACAGAAATGAGGTTTTCATAAGTTTGATAAATTAATAATAACAATAAAAATATAATAAAACTTATAAGTATTCTATTTATTTAAGGAGATAAGTAACTTCTATAATTTTAACATTTCAATAATAAATGTAGAGAAATAATAAATAAATCTATTAAATTATTATTTATCTATTAAAATAATACATTTCTAAAAGCTACATGTTTAAATAATATATTTACCATCTTTATCTAACACATCAAATATATAAAAATGACCATCTTTCTGTACAACAACATGTTTGCTTTTGATGTCTCTGAAAATTTGATCCTTTTCTGGTTTTGGTATGCGTGTGGCATCAAACAATCCTGGGAACTGACTCATGTCTAAGGGAAAGGCCTTGAATAAGTATGCTCCATACCTGCAACATTAAAAAACATAGAATTGGAAAGAGAAAGCCACTCCATTGAATTACATAGCCTTTCTGATGTTATGTCCTGCTTAAATTTGGACCAAAATCAAGAGTTAATAAGTTTTATATTATGTTGAAGCAACAGCCTCCTGACCGTTGTAGCCATTAGTTAGGAGGACAATACAATTTGGGTTGGGATATTGGGACAAGACAGTTGGGCTAGTTACACATACATAGTTATTTAAATGTTATGATTTTCTTACAACTCCCTTACTATAATGCTAATGGTATAGGTACATATTAAAATTGTAAATATACAGAGGTAAATCCTGATATTCTTACTATTTAGACGCCAATAATATCCAGCAATAATTAATAAGCTTTTTTAATTCTAAATGTCATAATTTCAAAATATAGGAAAAACAGGATTATTTAATGTTTATTTTAAATAATTATTCAAGAAAATGAACTTTGAACAAATGTTTCATAATGAATGTTAATATATTTAAATTTACTATGTATGTGAATAAAGAGCTTGTAAATGTTTTGAAAACTGTAAATTAAATTACATCTTTATTTCACGAAGAAAGGAAGTACATATGTAAGCTATTAACTAACTAGCCCTATGATATCAAATCAGATCTTCTTTATTCGCTGTATGTATCAACTAAAAATTACAGGACATGATTAACAAGTTAAATAAAATTTCCTTTATTTGGCTTTTATTTAACTTTTTAGGAAAATACTTCCAATAGACAAATAGTTGGGATTTAGTTAACAAAGGAGATAAATTTAGCTATAGAGACTATGATAATTTCAATATTTAATGATTCATATTCTGGTGCAATATTAAAATATAACTAAAGAATTCTTGAATATAATTATGTTGTATGTCTAGGTTAGAAATTGCCAATTTAGAATCAAAAATTATACATAATTATTATACAAACCATGAGATTGCTTCAGGTAGAAACCCAGTAACAGTTCTGAAGGTCCCTGTGTTACTTTTCTTAGGGTTCATGTGAAATACTTCCGGCTCTAGTATTTGTTTTCTCAATGATTCCATGAATCTTGTTGCGCTAATTAGCAAATTAGTTGCACGAATCAACTGATTATTGTACGCTGGTTTTGTATCATTTTGAAAAACCAAAATAGGATTGTAATTTATGGGAAGTGCTGCTCGATCGCGAAGGTATAAATCAAACCAGTAGTCAGAAATGTAGCTTGTGTGTTTATTCGCTTTATCTTTCGCTATCAATTTCGTTTGTAAATCTTTTCCAGTGTTTGACACGAAATCATTAATCAGCTGTTCCGTTTCGGCAAATTGACCTTTGGTCAGAAGAGGTCTGACCGCATTCAGATAACGGTCACCTGTTTTAGGCAGTTCAGGAATAGGCAGTCGCGGTAATGATTTCTGGAAGTGCATGGTTGGGACCTTGCTTTTCTGAATATATTGATACTCAACATCTTTAACGCTGTGTTTACTTGAATAATATCTTGAGTATTGGAGGAACCTGAGAGCCAAGGGTCGAACAATAAATGTTTTGTGTGAACTAAGCATATTTAAAGATAGTTTCACTTATAAAATACTTGGATTAAATTGCAAAAACAGTAAAATAAAGTACAAAGCGTATGTAAGCAACGAGCAACTCAACGACCGGACAGCTGTAAATTTGTCAATTTTGACATTAATTGACATACTTTTTATATGATTTTTATCTACTTGGCAATTCATGTAATAATCGATCGAACTTCAATTCGATCGAATAAGAAGAAGTTCGATTGTCGTCTAAAGAACACCAAATAATACCAAGCGGTTATCTCATAATATTTACAGCTTTTTTTTAAATATACCGTCAAATCGTAGAGAGCCGGCAAAGGGCCTATTTTAAGATTTCGGTTTCTGTGGTCAAATATGTATGATTTGTTGGAGTATGCGTTTACCAAGATTTACTTGCTTGCTGCGAGCTCTGTTTCTCTCAGATAGTAATGATTTAGATTTATTATGACTGAAATGAAGTTACAAATAAGTATTGAATTAGAAACCACATCCGGGATCCCAGTCGGAACTCGGATTAACTCGCCTTAATGACTAAGTGAGTATAGGTGATGGATAATAATATCACAATTCGAGTTATATGTTAAATTATATCATAAATCTCGAGTTGATTGAGGATCGCCAACGTGGGCGGGCCACGGAGCTCGATGTTTCATTTATACATTTTGAGGTATATTATCGCAAGTGTTGTATTTATCGCGATCCTAATCAAATTGATTTAAGTAGTTGAAGTTTAAAAATGAAATCGATTAACTGATACGATTGAAATCGACTCCATGAGATGTCAGACTCTTAGATCCACAGATAAGAATAGTTCGTAGTTTTCTAGATTAATATGAGGCTCAATCAGACACATGTCTACTGAAATACTGAAAATTGAGTTGGTTATTTTTTTACAGATACGTTCTAAGAATAGACTCGTATTTCGTTTTGCGTTTCATGACACAAGTACCTATATACCTTGTGTTTCATTACACTCATGGTCAAAATAATTAATTACGGTCTTAAATAAAAAGCTCTTAACCTCATGAAATAGTTAAAGTCTGAAGAAGCTGGTGCAGTTTTACAAATAGTGAAGATGAACGATCTTCCAGAAAACAGCAACAATAATGGATCCGGAGAAATTGACACCTTGGATTATTTACGAGGAGTTAAATCCTCAACGTGTCTTCTTCTTCCTACTACTCCCAGCCCGACTCCATTGGATTTCAAACATCCACTCTCCGAAGAAATGAGCGAACGACCATTTCTGACTATCGACGAGGGAAACATGGCCACCTCACAAAATTCTGGTAGGTTTTCATACAACCCAGTTACCATACGCATAAAAATGGTATATGCAAATACCATGTGTAATAAACAATCTAAATAAAACAACATGTAATTAATTTTAGACTTTTTGGTATACTTACCTACTATTGAGTTTCTAAATATTTGTAATGTAAAACATAAATTATTTATCCATATCCGGTCAGAGCCTGGGGGCAAATTGGTGTCGAAACTTAGGGGCACTATGGGCTTCCTAAAAAAATTATTAGTGAAAAGGTACACATTAACATTATATAGGAAAAGTTCTTAATTAGAATATCAGGTAAACTTAATGTCATATGACTTAAGTTAAATATTATATCTGTTGGTAATTTGTTTAGTCCATTATATTCCATAAACATATTTTAAAGGCTTCTTTGCAAATCAATATGATAGATACTGTTAAATAATTTTACATTATCTATTGAACAATTTGTAGTAGATCCACATTCTACCAGAACTAAGTTGTTAATATATTTTAGATTAGCTCCAATAAGCATTTCATCTTCATTGTCAATTAAGGCCCTTACTGAATGTAATGGTTGATTGTCTTTTATTGGTTAACATTCAATCTGATGGTAAATATTTGAATGTGTTGGTAACTGCACAACATATTAATCAAATCACTTGCTCAACCAATATGGGCTGCAGTAGCTTATTCTATATTGTCTACACTTACCTACATTAGATTTCAATTACAACTTTCTTTTACCTAGGTAGACTTGAATAATACTGAAAATCAAAACTCTATTTCACTATATTTGTATAGATTACTAATTCTATCCTTGAAAACACTGAATAGGTACCAAATATCTCTAGCCCAAATGCAATATTTATGTCATCCCCTTTCAATTACAGATGCTTCTGCAGGAGACTCCAGCTCATCTGCAGATTCTAACTCTGTGGTCCAAGATCCAGTTAGTGCACAGCTAATAAATAATATCAGTATGTTGGATTATCAGACTCTTAGTAAGAATGGAGACCTTATTTTGGGACCTGTAAGTTTTACAATAAGATTACCTATAATTTTGTTGTGCTTTTAAATTAGGTACTTGACACATTTCTAAATGATTTTTTTTTCAGACTGAAGATACCAAATTGAATGGAAACCTAACCATGAGTAATAGGAAGTTACCTGATTTTGTTAATTGGAACTGGAGTGTAATACGAAAAGTTCTTTTATGGGTGGTCCTCTCTGGCCTTATTGCATGTATTGGTGCCATCATTGCCATGGTGGTTACTATCCCTAAAGAGTGTAATCCTGATTTACCATGGTATCATGGGAAGGTGTTTTATGAAATATTTCCAGCAAGTTTCAAAGATTCCAATAGTGATGGAATAGGTGATTTGAAAGGACTCATAAAAAAACTAGACTACATTCAAGATCTTGGAGTGTCTGCCATACGTCTAAACTACATTTTTAAAGCTGAAAATTATCCTGTGCAGTATTACAATGTAACATCTTCAGTGCAGGTTGCTAGGAGCATTGGTACTATTTTGGATTTCACAGAATTGGTTACACAAGTGCATAGTCGTGATATGTATTTGATTCTTGACCTGCCTGTAATCTCATTACCTCCTCCAGGAATGTTGTCTAATTATTCAAAGGGAAATACTTTAGATGAGACATCAAATTCCCTTGTATTTTGGGCTCAGAATCAAAATGTGGATGGCTTCTATTTGAAGAATCTCGAAAATTTTGTTGATGATATTGATTTTGTTAAATCTCTACAATTCTGGAAGTATATTATAGGTGGCAAGAGGATTCTTATAGCTAGTGAAAGGGCTTACGAAAAGGCAGAGGGAAATGCCCAAAAAATTATACTATCTAGAATAGATCTGATTGATGTGCATTTAGATATGCACCATGGTATAATTGGTCTAAAAGACCATATTGAAAAAGTTGTTACTGGTACTCTTTGGGCAAAACCTCATTACCCATGGGTTCATTGGAATATTGGCAGTATTGGAAGTGAAAGGGTGTCTACAAATCATATCAACAACACATTAGCCCTGTTCGGACTTGAGTACATCTTACCTGGTACAATTAGTATTTTTTATGGGGATGAGATAGGCCTATCTGGGTTAACTAACGATAGTGTTGAAGTCGATTTTCATGAACATAAAGACATCCATAATTTAGTACCAATGAAGTTTGCTGATAATGATAAAAATGAAAATAATATAATACTGCACTGGAATTCTGAGTCCAATTTAATACCAAAGTATAATTTCTTGGATGTTATTAAAACATTCACAAAAGTCAGGTTAAATACCCCAACAATATATTTGAGGGCCATTTTTAAAGACGGCAATATTTTGAAAAACATGGAAATACGTAAAACTGAAGAAAATCTTGTGGTGATTGAGCGTTGGTACCCGCGTCGAAATACTTGTGTATTCGTCGGGAATCTTGGAAACCAAGCTATAACGACTGATTTGTCGACTATGTTTTATGGTGGGACTGTAGTAGCTGCAACCAATACTAGCTTAATTAACCAAGTACTCTATTTTGATCAGGTCACATTTCCTCCAAATTCAGCTATTATTTTAAAATTAGAAAAGTAAAAATCTATTGCATGTAGAACAACTTACTTTGTGAATCTCGTTTTAAATCGGTATTACTGAGTAAGAATTTATTTCGAATTAATTTATTATTTTATTTTTCTTTCAGAATCTTATCTTAAAATGGTATTATTAATTGAGGATTTTAATCTTTCAATTATTTTTTTGTTCTATATAACTTTCAGAATCTCATTTTAAAGTGGTATTATTGAGTTTATAATATTAGAAGTTTCATTTTTGAAATATTAATGCAATGAATTTATATATTAAATGTGTATTATGTTTATAGATATTACCTATTATATTTCGAGTTTGTTAGGAAATACATCAAACGAAAGGCCAAACTAAATAACTTATTTTCCTCGTAAATTTATAGTTCTTTCATTAAGGTTTAAACCATTAAGATTTATATAACTTATCTATGTTTTGTTTCATAGTTTATTATATGTGGTTGAAAATTAAATAGTTCCTTGTTTACACATATACCAAAGATACTTAGTTAGGTGTAAGAAAAAAACAAAAACATTTAAAATCCATATATTTACAAAAATATACATTTGTACACATTGGAAACAAATAATTATGTACTTAGTATGTAATCGTATATGTACACATTATGAATAGCTATGGATTAATAAATAGTTGTTGATATTTATTTTTATCATTTACTAACACTAACCAATGACTCCAGAAAACATTTATTATTATGATTTACAAACAGTATTATCATGAATGATAATCTAGTGGGTGAGTATTTTATTTCAAATGAAAAGTAGGTAGACGAGAAATACATTGGTCCCTGTCACCATAATAGTGAATAAATTAAGTTTTTAAATAAGTATATTTCTTAAGGAATGTTATCAAGATTTTTATCTCGGTTTATAATGTGTGATCGTGATAGATCAATGATGTGGTATTTATATGAAGAAAGGAGCGAATTGAGATATGACAAAGGAGCATATTTAGACTTCATTCTTTGTATAATTATTCTATCCATAGCTTTAATATGGTACTTACAGATCCGACCATAAAAAACTATAGTTTCTGTGATTCTATTTCTGGAATTTGCAAATATGTAGTTTAATCTAAGTTACTAGAGATTGTGTGAAAACATTTATCTTAAAACGAAAGGAATCCACAAATTATATTAAATATACATATGCAGGATAAAATTGAAATTGGGCATGAAATCGGCACTTAATTTTTATGAAGGTTTGTGTAGATTACCCATACATTTCATTTTCATCCCCCATATGTAAGATTAAGTTAATAAAAAAAACCAAACAGTAAACATTCAGTCTTAAATATACTTTTGTTACTTTCATATTATATTTTCAATACAATTCATATGCGCTGATATCGGATTACTCAATAAGTAGAATATGATTATACTAGCATTATGAGGGTCAGGAATTAAAGCTTGTGATTTTATCCAATCCACATTCTTGGAAATCCCTCTACAGCAGATAAATTTACAAATCTGACAAAATTTATGTAGGTATATTAATATTTAAAAAAATATTGTATAAAAAAAACACGTGTGATTTGTTTTGTGATACATAATTGTACAAAATTGTAGGTATTACTTCTGTAGGATAAAATTCAATTATCTACCTACCCAATCTACCTACTTAAAAGCATATCGAATCGACCTCATCCTTGTAACAAATTGTGAAGTCAAAACTTCAGGCACTTCTATTGCATTTCAGTCTTTTAAACGGTGTATATCGGTGGACATAGCTCATAGCACTGGAAGGATTCACAAGTACTTATGCGGTGATAAAAATCAATCGTGATGTCATGAGCTAGGTTGTGTTTTCTTAACTTTAATAACACTTGGATGCATAACATATGTATTGGACATAGCTCGAGGAGTGTGATTTTCAGAATTAGGCAAAGCTGGAAGTTTATCAGTAGGATTTCTAACTAGAATCTTTTTTTGAGACCCTAATGTTGTTGTTCTTCTCGCATTACATTCCTGTTTCTTATGATCTAAGCTATCGGTGGTGTTTTGAACGGACTTGGCACACTTACGTTCACTTTCACAGTCACTACCTGTCTGTTTACTTAACTTTGGAGCACCAAAAGCTTTAGTTTGTTTTAATAACGATCTATCATTACACAACGCCGCTATAAGAGGCAGGTCGAGATTCTTGCTCTTTTCGCGTAAAGTTTTGATATCTAAATCACAGTTCGTGTCTTTTGTTTTGTTAACAACCACGTCACTATTAACACTTCTATGAGGAATTTCTTTTAGATATGTGGGCAGTTTCTTCTTATGTTCATATGGCGGCGGTGGAGGTGGTGGCATGCGTCTCATTTTGATTGGAGGCGGCTCTCTAGTGTTCAATATATTTTCATCTGATTTAGTTCTCGAGAAACTCAGGGCTAGCTCAGCTGTTCTGGTTGGCAATGGCGGCCTATCCAAGTTTATGGAGTGATTGCTGAGAGACGTTCGGCTAGTCAACGAGTACCAGCTGGTGCGCGCTCCGGGTAGTTGCACGTAGGAGTCGGAAAGATTTTGTATCGATCCATACATGGATGACGCTGATAGAGATGTTGATAAGTATGGTGTACTTCGGTACTGCAAGCTCGTCTTGTGCATGTTAGATACGCGTGATTCGGTAAGTTTGTGATCGAGGTAATTCTGTTGTGATATTGCTGGATCTTGCATTGGATAGTAAACATAGTCGACATCGCTATACAGCTGTTGATGGAACATGGGATTGTGGGGGGGCGGAGGTGGGGGCATGCGGGCTACAGGCGGTGGAGGCGGCAATCTAGTTCTTCGAGGCGGCGGCGGTGGTGGTGGTAATTTCATCATAGCAACGAGTACATTTGAATCGACACTATGTGGTTCTCTAGATGGGGATAGGTTATTACTGATCCCCTGAGCCAATTTCGATCTCTCTGCTCTACGGCTAGATGCCTGATGCCTTTTCGACTTTTGAAACCTATGTTCTAATACCATAGGGCTAGCAAAAGTCCTCTCGCTAGATGCGTTAACTTCACCAGCTTCTGCTTTGAGAATTGTGATCATAGGTTTGGAAGTAACTACTCTAGCTGCCACTTCTTCTTTATCTGCTAGTTGCCTTACTGATGTTGATGAAGATGATGTACCTGGGTATGCAGGAGGTGCTTTCACAGGACTTGGGGTGTACGAGGATAGTGTTTTGTGATTATATTCATAGGGAGGCGGAGGTTTATCTGGAAATGGAGGTTGAATGGGTGGGTTGCAGTCTATATCCAATATATTCGGTAGAGAAAGGTTTAGGTGTTTCCGACTGTCGGTTCGTGTTGGTGGCGTGGGTGGCCGATCAAAGAACATGTTATTAGGATAGTTATCATCAGAAGGGGCCGTGTCTTCATGCCCCTGGATATAACTGTCTCCTGTAAACGGCAATGGAAGTCTAACGTAATCGGACACTGAATCTAATGTGTCGCTTACAGATTGACTTTTTGGATATACTCCACGTCCAACAATCAGATCACTCAATTCGCTAGCAGTAAGAAGATTGTGTTTATTGTCCGTAGGGTCGCTACCGTCTCCATGAAATGAAGTTGCACTTACATTTGAATTCGTGCGTTCTCTAAATAAGTTTTCATTTTCATTATGTCCCTGATTCGTAAAGTTAGCTGTGCCATCAACACAGTCTGTATTTGATAAAGATGCCTTTAATCTCAATGTGTTTGTGGTATGACTAGATCTTTCTGATTTATTTTTTAAAATCGATGAAACACTATCGAAGTCTGCTAGATCATTGTCTTTGGACATCTTGTAGCTGTCGTAACGGGACACCCCATAATCAGTCCTACTGTCTTCTGATAAAGTATCCATTTTTGATCGAGCTGTGAGTTCAGAACTTCCCATTGTATACACTCCACTTGTTTCACTAGAGGCAGCTACAGTTACAGGTTGCCCTAAACCATCATACAACGCTGAAGCTGTATCTTGCGTGTATTCAACATCAATGCCAACAGTGCTGTTGTCACTTAACATTGAATTTTGTGCGGTGTGACTATATCCTAGCTCCAGGCTGCTTGCATTGGATGCCCTGCTTAGCGCACTAAGCCCAGCTCGCGCCATTATTACTGTGCTACACGATGAAGAACACTGTGAACCTGTGCATTTTAATTTGTTAGAGACAGGGCTGTCGCTTTCAGTAATACTTTTATCAGGTAAAGAAGTTGTTTCGTCCATTTGATTTGTAGAATTTTGTGTGATGTCAGGTGAGCAATCGTTTTTACTACTTGGCCCGCTTTCCATGTCGTCCTTACTCTTTTTCACTCGACCTTTCGATTTTTGTATTTGTAAAGATGAAGTTGTACTTAGCGGTTGGTTATCCTGAGGAATGTGTCGGATAAAATATGAATTTGAACAGTCTAATAAATGAGCAAAGGCTAAACTTTCAGTTGATGGGGCAGGAGGCGAATCGATCATGATCTCAAGTTCATCTTCTGATTGAACTCTATCGCTTACTATTCCAGAGGTTGTGTTAGAGCTGGTTGATGAAATGACTGATATTCTTTGCTCGCTTTTATTTTGATTATATTGAAAATTTAAGGACTTTGAATATCCATAGCAAGTTTTTCTTTCTTCTTCTTCTTTCCTTAAAATCTCATTTAATTTTGGAGCTATCTTCATTGAAAATTGATGGGTTTCTTTACACAAGGCGAATAAATATTTGCACTTTTCTTCACTTGAAGAATACAATGTCGTCTTTCCCTCTTCCGTCCTTATTTCGAACTTTTTCCTATCAAAACTCAGTTTTCCGATAGCACTCCAAATAAAATTTGATAGTGGTCCGTTGTCAGGGAGTATTTTTATACCTTTTGCGGTAACCAGTAACCATACTGTTCCTGGATCGGGTTCAGATTTTGCCTGTTTGAGTCGATAACGATGTGAATTTATCGTATCAGGAAGAAGGCAGACTTCACGAATGAACCGCGTTTCAGCGTCTGTAGTACTGAGCCCGCGGTGTTCTCTATGGCAAGCGCGCATGGCCGCCGCCACCCAATCTCCTGTAAGTGAAGAAGGCGCATATTCCTCCACCTTAAAATAGTCTCGATCTTCATAGTCTTCAGCATCCCCATATTCCGCTTGCAAAGCCAATCCAGTCAAGAGCAGAAGTATTTCTGCGGGCAAGGCATCCCGAGTTCGAACATTGTTCTTGAGTTGCAAGAAATAAAGATGCCGTCCAATTTCATGGTGTAAGAGTAGTGGGCTTTCCACGTGGAATTGAACTACTAAGTGTAATTCCAGAAGTGGTTTCCCATTTGCATCCAATCCCTGTAAAATAATAAAATTAATATTATTAGACGTTTTCACTTTAACGTAGAGAAATGTTAAAGAATTAATTGTCGATAAATTACATTTATCCTGATTATTGATAATATCTATGTATGTAGTGTGCAATGTAAGTACTTACGTGTGTGTGAGATGATCTCCAGCTCTTTGGCGCATATTTTGAGAGTTTGCTTTCCAAGTCAACAAACAAGTACTCTCCGTCTGAAAAAATAAAATTCTGTTTGAACATTTATAAAAGCAAATGTGTCATACTGATTATAACTGTGTGTTTTTAACATTCACTAAAGCTAAAGATGCCTGTGAATAGATAACGTTGTCCAAGGATACAGTTTTATTTGCATGACGTGCGCACTAGAATGTGACATACTATTGTGATATGCTCGTTCCTTTGTTACTTCGCAGTTCGCATATAGAACATTGATTGCACAACAGATTTTGGACTGCTTTAATGCTTATTTATATTCATAGTGTACATATGTCAATGGTGCGGCTATTTTCCAAAGGACCTAAACAGTCTACTTCTAGCGATTGGTTATTTGTATTCTCAAGTCTTATTCTTTTTAGATTATTACATAAATGTCTAGTCAATATCATTATTCAAGCGTAGCCATTTCATAAGTCATATCACATCTTCAATGTACATACAACTACATAAATATACATATTTATCTAGTTTTATGTACATTGAAGATGTATGATATACTACAGTATATAGGTACTATGTACGTACATTGCTCTGCTGCTTTTCAAGACTGAATTAAAGCATTTTATATGAAATTTATTTAAGTAAGTGTATGTTTTTATTATGTGTTTCTAGAATATAAATGTTTATACGTTTTCAAAATCTTTTATCTTTGGATACGGACAATGCTTTAATCGATAGAAGAACCTACTCACTTTGCAAAACTGCTAATCCGAATAGATCCAAGTCGATCATGCCTTGAAGCTGGGCGTGCACGTTGGCCAAAGATTTGAGCTCTCTGACCCTCGCCTTGGCTTCGACCACGAAGTGGAGCGGCTGAGGCTGACCGGGCATGCGCAGGGAGAGGAGCCGCGCGCCGGCGCCGAGCGCACGCGCCTCGCCGCCCAACGGCCCGCGAACCGAACACAGAGCACGCATGTCGCATCTCGATACCACTGTTACTCGCTCTGGAACAATATTCAAACGATTTTAATTATCAATCATCAACATTCTAGAATGTTCTAGAGCAATGTTCAAACTTTAATCATCTTATATATAATAAAAAATAAAACATCGTAAACATTCTAGAATTCTAATAGTGACGTAGCTAGCCTAACATGGGCGCTGTATCACATGTGTTGAGGGGCACTTTAATATATCATTGATACGACGTAGTTTCGCATCTGAATGTCAATAAACATGTTGCGGTTATAGAGGCTGCTTAGAATTAAATGAGCAAATGGGTTACCTAAGGACATTAGTGACGAACGTTGCCCATAGAAGCGTGTTCATGGGCAGTATAGAAGGACTGTGGATGGCTTAAAGTATGGTAGAGTCACTTTTAGGTTGTATTAGATTCTTGGCTTATAGTGGCTTTGTTTTTAATTGTTTTTTAGAAAATTTTGCTACGAAAGAAGATAGTATTCTTAGCACCTTTGCAGAAATGTATAACTGATTAAGGAGGTACTAGGTTCATATTGTTTTTCAAAAAAAGTGTTCACTGGTCTTGGTTTATAAGCCTATTCCTTAACAAACTTATTTAAAGATCAGATACCTGCAGTATATATCTATTGGTAAGTATAAGGTTTATTTAAAGGTCATTATCATCTATCACCTTTAGATTCCGGATTCTTTTCATTAAAAATAAATTAATAATCGTACGATTAGGGCAGGGAAGAATGTTTGTTTAAAAATAAAACTAAAAACAACGGATCTATCTACTAGATTAGTACCCTACTAAGTTCATACGTCGTTCTAATTCTTTGCAGTATTATTGTATACGTATTGTTTGTGAATTATCAAGACACGTTTTCAATGTTGTTTGCAGCTTATTTTAGAGGTACCTACATCCGCCGGTAGGTGCATTATTATATCTTCCTATTGAGCGGCTGCATGCCTCAAGAATGTCGGATCTGCACCATCTGTGCATTCCATTAACGTTTTTTGTGCACGCCGCCTTTTTGCTACCTGCTGTCTTGCTTATTATTGTTGCTTAATATTAGGCACCTACATATTTTACTTGTTTTGTTTCATCGTGACGACAGAACCGATTATATATTTAATGTTGTACTCGACTCTACATTTGAATATTTTACCTGGCGAGACAAGACTTAAATTCATTATTTTATCATTTACTTAATGTGTTTTGTTTATTCAGAAACGATTCAGTGATAGGTAATATTCTATTTTACGTCAATAGTTAATTAACATTTCAAAATTCATTAATTTAACGGCGTCTTTTAATTCGACACATCGGTCTGCTAAATGTACCTAACCCACACGATATCTCCAATGGCAAGGTACGAGTAGGTAGGCACCTATTATAAAACGTTTATTGGAATGTAGAACCACAAGATCTGGTTCTAAAAAACTAGACGCGAATAAATTTCATCCCATCCGGTACCTCTGCGGCTCTTCAGCTCTTGATAGTCATAAGAACATGTTTTTTGTTTTAGTAAATGCGCGATAGTTTGTGATGGCGGTCAGGCGCAGAGGGGCGGGGGCAGACCGGTCGGCGCGGGCGGCGTCGGGAGGGGGGCAGGCGGGGCGCGGGCGCGGGGCGCTACGTAAGCGCGGTAGCTGCGGACGGCGACGCGAGGAATGCGGACGACCTTCAGATGCCGAGCGCCCCTCCCCCGACGCCAGCCGCATCTTGCGTCCTCGCATACCTAAGGCCGACGTTGCCTCCACTTCGACATCTCGCCACCACGTTTGACACTCACAAATTGTCAAGACGATAAGGGACGGAAGCCTAAAAACAGGGTCATGCATCAACAAATTACCGGCGCATTCATTGCGGACAAACAGATCGCAGATCTACCTATGCATCAGCACAACTAGAGTACCTACTTATTCTATGAGTAGTTATGTGGTAAATGCTACCTGGTACACGTGGGTCGTTTTTGGGGTTCGAATCTATACGACTGCCTGAATAAGTTAATTAAATGCACTTAAATATAGATGGCAAAATTAAATACCTAAGAAAAGTTGCCATCTACGTATTTTAGTATGTGGACAAATACCTACTGTTCGCCCTTAAATGCTGCTAGTAAATATAATACTTACTTTTATTTCTATTTAAAACTGATAAATATATTTCCATATTTACGCATGGAATTTAGAATAAATATTCCTAAAATATTACCACCGTCTCGTCTAGAAGATTTAGTCTGTACAGAGATGGTTCCGTGTCTTTCAAGAATGGGTGCCGGAGCCGAATCCAAATGCCTTTAGCGTTTCTACTGGATCGAGTGATCATCCAAACATAGGCCTATATTCACATTTGTATTATTAAGTAGGAGGTAGGACAGCCAACGCTACTTAAAACTTGCTCAAAGCAGCAGTATAGTTAAATGTAGAGTACGTTTTTAGCCGCCCGAGATAATCGATTGACGGTGTTTGGAGATCATCATATTGTGTTATTCCCAAGATTTAGGTACTATATAGGAGGAAAAAACGATTTAAAACATTTGTATAGCGTGTGTGTGTATAGTGTGTAGGAATTTCCGCGGAAAATACAATACACAAAACAAATATGTACGATCAGTGTAGTAGCAGCCAAGGCAGTGATGAGCAACATTCACTTTTGAACTCTCAAAATATTTTTGTTTTGAATGTGACATGTCCATCTTCATTTACCACCTTAGGTAGCGTCCTACCATAGTAAAATGGATAATGAACATGTTGTATCATATCATTTTTAAGGAGCGGTACCTACTTTGAATAACCATTAAATTATTTTAATAAATCCTTTATTATGAGTAATTTAATACATTTAGATATTTACCAACTGAGCCCCATTAAAGAATACCTACCTACCTATAAACAGAACTCTTAACAAACGAATTCAAGGCAGTAAGACCTTTATAAATGCGACGAATAATGTTAAATACCAACCAGTGGATTTCAAATTGGAGCTTTTTCTTAAACCATAATATCTGATCGTTAACAGAAAAGATTTTCCTAAATGCCTTGCCTTTCATAGAAACTGTTTATCACTAAACAAGGTAAAACATTACAGCAGCAACTAGTATGAGGTTTAGTCTGACCGCATTTTTTATGAGATAAGGTACAAAAGGTACCGGTAAGGCGGTGTGCATACTGTACATAATAAGTAAGTGTATGTACCGATATACGTTGTTATTTATTTCAGGCAATAATTTCGCAGTAACAAAACTAGTTCTATTAAAATGTTAATTACAAAATTAACACGACCATAGCTGGGTTCGGATACATTCTTTCTCGGCATCCGCCGGTGATGATGAAATTGACAGGAAGTGGTACAGTCAAACAAATATTCGGTAAACCCCTTGAACCTTATTGCAATGCGTTTAAGCTGAGTCAAGGATGTTTTTTTGTTCTGTATATGTAGTTAAGGGGACGTAATAAAATTTTTAATACCTGGTGCTTGTTACTCACGATAATTAAAGTGATTTCGTTTTACCGAAGTCACGATTTATAACGTTTCGTTTTGATTTTAATACGGCTTTACTAACACTTTATGAAAAGCACCCAAATTACGACTAGAAGAACAAAAATAGGTTCTGATAAGTGTTATAGGCACTCGTTTGATGTCACGTAGGTATATTTAGTAATAATAAAATAGCTTTTTAATCTAGCCCGTAAATTAACATTCAGGGATTGATAAACGGCATTGGAAATTGATGCCGTAAACATTATCAAGGCCTACGTATTTGTATAAATAATGAATTCAATATTATAGGGGTTAGGAAGAAATGATGCTAGCAATAATTATTGAAAAGTAATTTTTTTTAAATGGAAAATATTTTGTTAGTTATGTTTATGGTTTTCAGTTGTTTTTCTAAGGAAAACGGAGAAATGCTAATTGGGGAGATACCGTTTCAGAAAATAAAACCGAAAACGTCATTATTATGCCTTTTGTCATTGGTAAGAACAGTCGGTTCATCTCAGGTGTGTTCGAATTTAAACTTTATCCGCTCGGCTATAAGGATTTGGGCATCAGTGTGTACATATATTACAGTCATATTTACTTACTTGGTGTGCTATCGAAGGAATGCGGTCGCCTCGCGGTCGTGGCTGTTTATTATGTTATGAATGAGCTAATGATTCATTTACTTTATCAATCACTGTACCTACTGATGAACAAACGTACGTGTGGGCGGCTGTACTTTAAGTTTTCTCAATATTGTCTATAGGTAGTAGGTACAATCTAACGGACTGCTTGATTCTGTAACGATTTCAATCATTGGAATGAATAAATTCAACTATGCTTACAGGTTAGCCGGTTCATTGATTTGCACTTCAATCAATCCTTTTCAGGCTTTATATTATATTGCCAAACCGGCTACCTACCTATAGCTGATAAGTAAGTACATAAAAGAAGAGTGAAATAAATTATACTTATTTTTTGTTGACTGCAGATATAGAACTAGACGAAGAAGGAAAAATTGTAGCAGTGTTAGAATTAAAGGTATTTGGACATATTTTTTTCTTTATCGGGCTTGAAAGGACCAAACCTGATTGCACCTTACACGTAAATGTGTACACTTCATGTGTAGGGTATGTGCGGTTCTTGTTAAGTCGTATCAGGTGTTAAAGCAGGTAGGGGATAATAAAATCCATTACGCAATGCACCTACAGTACTTTAGAATAGGGGAACCGTATGCATTCCTATAATTTTCTGATTAAGTTTCACATTCATGCATTGCACCATCATTGCCATTCTGTATGTTTGTGCAGTTACTCGATAGAATGTGAAAATGACTGCAGCTATGTTTATTGCATTCCGCATTTAATTGATAGGTATAATATTAGATGTGACGTGTGTGCACGTTTCCGACAGCCTTAGAATAATTTCCTTCTGCAGCCAGTTTTTGCGGAGAGTGTAATGTAAAATGCTTCATAACAGAACACTGATTTGTTGCTGATGTAAATTGCCACTTAAAATGAAGATAAATAAAGGTTGTTGATGCTTCAGGTAGCTTTCCGTTGATATTTGAGCACGATGTTTAGCAGACCCACTCCGAGCCTGACCTACAGAGGTTTTTACGCAGGAAATTATGTCCGCAATATGTAGATTTCTTTTTTTGATGTCACGGTGTGTTCAGTATGCAAAATTGTTGGAGTTATCTTTAGGTTTTAGGTAGATAGAACTCCTATAAATACAATAACGCTCTCGGGTAGAAAGTAAAATGGTAAACATCAAAGCTATTGTTGAAAAAACAGTAGGATGACTAACTATTCTAAGTATTTGCTGTTTGCACTTTACTAGGTACTGGTTTGCGTATGTAAATGAATGATCCGTATGTCATACATACATACCTTTAAATCTTATCTTTTACCCCACACCATTTTTTAACCACAATAAAGAAAAAGTTACATTTTGCCACTACCCAGCTACGCTACAATCTCTACGTACGTACTTACTCGTACCTACGTTCGAATTGTTACATAAGTATACACCTGAAGTCTGAAAGTTATGATCTGCTTTTATTGCTTACTTAATGCGAATGATTTACGTCAGTGCCTATTTACGTATTGGAAGTAGGTATAGCTACGTAAACGTACATGTTGCGACCGACGTAAAAAAAATTTGAGAAAATAATGTGGGAAAATCCATTAGCTTTTCATAGTAGACATACTTTAGTCATCGTATAAGGAGTATGACTTGAGCCTATATACATGAGTTAAAGCAGTATCTATTTTAAATAGCATAATTTTAACAGAAATGTTATTACTAGTAAAATACATAGTGATAATATTTGGAGAGAAATGGGGCTGGTCTAGTTTCATGATAACCAATCCACTCCATGAAATGTTGACCATTTCTTTCTGCCAATTCAGCTAGTTAGTATGAATAGTTTGTACTGGAGAACGGGTTAAGTGTTCTATTGTTTGTGGACGTTATTTATCATGGGATGGTGTGTTCAAGTCGAACTAAGTCCCCATGATAAATTTACCACGTATCTATAACAAGTCCCTTTTAAAACAAAATAACGTAAAATTTCTACATTAAAGTTGATTAGTTAAACTACTCTCTAATACCAGTGGTCCGCAAGACTTATCATTTGGTCCGCTGAAGACCTTAAATTTTATTAGTTTTTTATAAAAAAAGGTTATTAAAAAAAAATACACAGTTCATATTCGATCTAGTGGTCCCTGATAACAATAATGAAATCAAAGTGGTCCGCAGTCACTAAAAGGTTGGGAAGCCCTGCTAACTAAATATTGGATTAGTTTTTATTATACCTGCTTTTCTTACTCTGACTATATATATATTACTCACTCACACAAAATGTGGAGCATTTTAATTTAAATAACTTTAACGTTTTGAATGCGAGCTACAGTGGTGCAATGGTTTGCATTTTAAGGTAAGCGCAAGGGGACCGAACGAACCCTATACTGGGATTAATAGTTTTTAATTGAACTATTGGTCTGTACTGGGTCTGGGTGGTTACCTACTTTGATTCTGATTTCCTAAATACATATGCTTAAACTAGTTTGCAGATGTCGTTTAATATTTATACTTATTTATTTATTTGTAAGGTTGTAATAAAACCTTTAAGTGTGCTTCGCTATTTTGTATTTCCCATTTTGAACCAGTTTAAATAAGTATTAGCGTTTACAAACTAATACTCTTTAAAAATGAGTAAAACGTTTATTTATGGTTACGGCATGACCCTGACCTTAGAACCCTTAACTATAAGATATAGTGGATAGTCGGTATGCTTCTATAATCTCAGATCAGAGTATCAACTTGAGGTTGAAATAATTTGGAATATGTAGGTAGGTTAATTATCAGTTAGTAATTTAAATACTTACTATATAGATTATCTTATACTTGTATATTATACACATTCTATAAAGCACATGTACTGATTACATACTGTATAGATAGTCGTTAAGTCGTTCTAATTATACTAATAAATGTGAAAGTTACTGACACTTTTTATATGTTTGGATCATTGTAACACAATCATAATACAATATTTAGAACTGTATTTGATGTTTAGACAATGTAACCAATGGACAAAATAAATAGAACTGGATGTATGCACGTGTGCACTAATTTTACCATGGTCAATAAAATTTTCTATACTTGCGAATAAGCTATAGGTATATGTTTATGCAATAACATTCTTGTAAAGTCACAACCGGCATCCAAAGAATAAAAATGATGACCTTAAACTTCTAAAACTCGTGATAAAAATAGAATTGAAAATGAATAATCAGCATTACCTCTCGCTTGATGTCGTTATCAAGTTCCTAATTCCTGTATACCTGCGTGATTGCGTAATTAAGACACTAATTTGAGGATGACTAACTAAGGCATTAAGATATTTCTTAATTACTGTACCTAACTACATTACAGGTGCAATCATTCTAGTAGTTTTTCGAGTCTTGTTTAGATACATATTAATGTGTATGAGAAGATAATTAAAATAAAAAAAATACAAATACCTATAGGTATAACGGGATGTACAGTGGTGTTTCTAACAAATTAAATTATGTGTTACCTATTTAGATTATCACATGTACATGTCTTTACAAGTTAATCTAGTGATTTAGGAAACCTTCAGTTTTTAAAGTAGAACCATTTAATTATATGCAGCAAGTACCCTTTACAGTAAGTGAACCTAACGTTTATTGAAAGAGTAACATGACATTCTCTACCAAGCAATCTCTAGCATGAATAGGATGGAATCTATGGAAAGTTACTCATATCGCTGACGAAACAAAAATGCGCTATGATTAACTACTTACGATTTGTCTTCATTGCACTGTATGATAGGTGAACTTGATATCTAAAGGCATTTTTCAATAGCCAATTAACTAATGGCTTTTTCGTGCAAGTAGGTATTACTTAATGGAAAGGATGAAATTTACGGTATTTTTAGCCAGTTAGCGTATGGTCTAACTTACGCCAATGATTGCGGCGAATAGTGTTGCGTCAACGATTATCAGTCAATGTATTGGTAACATAGGAGGCTGCACGGGCAGTCGCTCGCGCATGGTGCGGCTGCTCTAGAGGAAGGGCGCGCGCAGGGTCAGCGGCCGCGCCGCGGTCGGCGCGGGCGCGCGGAATTCGAGGTATGCGTATGAAATGAAAGTGGCCGCATCGTGAAAGCGCGCGCATCCACTACCTCGTCCACAAACTCCGACTCTTGCTTACCATGAATAGACAAATCCAATGCAGCCGAACGCAATGACACTAAACTTTGTAAACCGCATCCATTGGCACTTCACTTCACTAGCGCGATGTCGTCGAGGCGACGGCGCGGGTCTCGTGGCGCACTGAATCCATGAGCGCGCAAGAACGACTGAGTGCGCCGGAGTGGGCGCGTGGGTCGGCGAAGGCACGCGCGGGGCGCGCCGCGGCTTCGGCTCGGTGGAATGCGGCGAGATAGCACGCGGGTATCGGCCGAGCCGGGCTAGAGCCTCTTGGTATGGTGCGCGGCGAGGCGGCGTCGCGGGCGGAATGTGCGCGGTCAACTCCACTTCAGACCATTAAAATGAATACAATTTCCAAATGCTCTGAGGCCCCAGACGGGCCCCGGTGACCCGGCTTACACTTATAGTTTGTCTGCTTGCGGTCTTGAGGTGTTCATCTTTCGTAGGCTCTTAATACCTACCTACTTTAGTATCTAGTAATATTATAATTATATAGAGTACGTACCTAAATAGGCATTTGTAAAGAATATAGCCATTACATATAGGTACAAGTCATATTTATAATTTTTATTTAAATATTTTAGAAAGTTTTTAATAAAACTAGACCAGTTGATTAGATCAAATTAAGAAATATTTGTTGCAAATATGAAAGACATGAACGCGTCACTTCTCGTCTCTACATTTTGAATTCCATAGAATGTTGTTCATTTACGTTTAGGACATAAGCAGAATTGTATTGATGATCTTTACAGATAACATCACGGCCATAATACCCGAAGGGGTAGGAGTCAAAGGGACAGCAGGCCCCTTTAACCACAATCAGCCAAAAATCAAACTGAGCTGGGTTAGATGGAAAATTGTGAAAATGTAGTGACAAGTGGCTAGCTTGACGCCTACACAATCACACACCCAACCCGATATGCTATTAGTCGCCTTTTACGACATGCTAGGCAAGAAACACGGTTGGCACATTCTTTTTAAGTCCCAGACTAACATATGACAATGGGCTGGGCTAGATGGAAATTGTGAAAATGTAGTGACAAGTGGCTAGCTCGTCGCCTACACTATCACATAACCCCATATACTTACCATTAGTCGCCTTTTAATTATTTTTAAGTCCCAGACCAACATGGGACATATCTTTAGTATTATTTGATGAGTTATTATAAGATGTATTATGTACTTGACTAAAATTACACAGGCCAACAAAATAACACTTTTTGTTTGGTGCTGAAATCATTCATATTTTTTAACTGATCATTACCAGCCTAATACAATTCTGTTTTTCCATCACGTCAGATTTCTTAGTAATTTGACTACAAACTTTAAAAAATAAGCTATTTTAACGATTTTTGTTATTTATTTAACAGCATAGAATTATTGATGTTTAAAATTAATAAATCTCTTTAATAGTAAAAATATTTAATATTTTATTGCTTTTTAAATTAAAATTGTATTATTTTTCTAAGCAAAGATATGGCTAGATAAGATTTTCAATTTTTTTTTTCATACATTGTGAGCTGTACCCGTAGTATGGACGAATTCTTTATAGCATTCTAATGCGTATATTTGGTCAAGCATCAACATAGCAATATAACTTACTATTAATAAAAACATTGGGATTATTACTTTCTATAAAAGATGACAAGTATTAGATATTTAGTATTAATTTATTTATTTATTAATACTAAAGCCAGGCCTGATAGCCAGATTCCATAACTTTGTTATCAAATATCTCAAAAATGTGACGTGATAGGCAAATTTGGATAATTGTATCTGGGTCAACTGTTACTGATTTTTAAAAAAATAGTGAGTTGATTCTGTACCAAAAACACTGTTGACCTGTGTTATCTATTAATGATGAAATATTAATACCCTCCAAATAATAATATAATGACCATTTGAATTTATTATTATCTATTATTAATTTGTTATTTTATCTGTAATTCCTATATTAATAGCAAACTGAAGAATATTTGCGTACTAAAATTGGGGAGCCGCATTACGACTACGAAAAGCCGCGAGAAATTAATTCGGCAGGGGAGCAAAAGTACAATAAAATAAAATTAAAATATATTAAATATAATATTTTTTATAGATTCTTATAGTAAATAGACCTTGGTATACGACCCCCCTGTTTGAGATTACATCGTCCCGACGAGCTAGAATAACCTACTTTACGGACCTGGCTTGATTAGGCCCCTATTTTGAAATAAATACCTAGTTTTAGACTAGATTAAAATGATTATTTGAGTTGATTTAAATTAAACCTTATATTGTACGTATAAAGCAGAAATTCACGCGAACTTGATTAAGGGTCTTATACTACCTTTCCACACAGCCTATTTGCCGTAGTGGATGAAGCGCCACTATTCTATAAGAACTTGTACCTACCAATACGGGTTCGATTCCTGATATACAAATATTAATTACCTAGTAGCTGCATTGCTTAAAGAAATGATTTATTGTCAGGAAAATTGTGAAAAAGTAGTAACAAGTGGCTAGCTCGTCGCCCACAAAATCTCTAACTGATCAAGGAACACATCAAACACATTCGTTTTGAGTCCCAAAACACTAATTAATCTATTTATAGTCAAAGTCAAAGTCAAAGTCAAAGATTTATTTCGCTTGAATGTGGTACATAAAAAGATGGAAATTAAAACTTTGGAACACACATTTCACCAAACGTTGGCATGCAAAATGTAAGGAATAAATTTATACAATATACGATAAAATGATAAATGGAATTGTCACATTGCTAAAATTAATACAGAATGTCAACTCAATTATATTCAGTCAGATATTTATATAGTTAAGTAAGTAAGTAAAATAATTGGGTTACAACAATTAGGATATAAAATAAGTAAAATATTCATCAATAGAATAAAAGCAGTTTTCTATCAACCACTTTTTAAGTTTATTCTTAAACATATTAAGAGGAAGTGTCTTCAGACCTTCGTCTAACCTGTTATAGATTTTTATAGCCATGCAATAAGCACCTCTATTATAAGCGGTTGTTGTATGCTTTGGCAAATCAAGTTTGTTCGGATACCTTGTATTGAATTTTAGAACATCTTTTTTCTTTTTAAATAAATGTGAGTTAGCCCTGACAAACATACAAGATTCGTATATATATAAACAAGGAACGGTTAATACCTTTAATTTCTTGTAAAGCGGTCTACATGATGTTAAGCCATCAACATTGCAAATCGCTCGGATGCACTGTTTCTGCGCTATTAATGCCCGCTTTATATGACATGAGTTGCCCCAAAGCAGAATGGCATATCTTAGTAAAGAACCCACATAGCCATGATATGCTTGAACCGCAATGTGTTTTTCACTGACTCTTGTAATGCGCCAGAGGGCATAGGCAAAAGAATTTATCTTATTGCATAATCTACTTATATGATCAGCCCAAGAAAAACAATCATCTAGTACCAAACCTAAAAATAGTGTTTGACAAGATTCCTTGATAAGATGACTTCCAGAGTATACACGTAAAGGAAGTTTTTTGCCATTTTTATTTTTAAATTGTATGTATGTCGTTTTATTCAAATTTACGTTTAGATTATTATTACCAAGCCAGTTTACTACTTTAGATATAGTTTCATTTATGTCATCATTATATGTATTAATATTATTGCACGGTATCACAATAGACACATCGTCAGCAAAAAGAATGCAATCATGTTGTGTAACGTCAGGGAGGTCGTTAATATATAGCAAAAATAACAATGGTCCCAAAATACTACCCTGAGGTACACCGACTTCGTTAAATTTTATTGCTGATCTATACTCAGTTACTTCCATGTCCGCATTTAGTTTTGTGACTTCTACATACTGTCTCCTATTGCTTAAGTAGCTATCGAGCCATTTATTAGCAACGCCCCTTATTCCTTGCTGATTACATTTATTGAGTAAAATTTTGTGAGACACAAAATCAAAGGCCTTACTCATATCGAAAAATACTGTTGTAACAGATTTGCGTTTGTCCATAAATGTCAATACTTTATTAACTAAAAGAAAAGCAGCTAAAGAAGTTGACTTTCCTTTCTGAAAGCCATTTTGTTCAGTTTTTATCAATTTAAACTTATCTAGAAACTTTTTTATACGGAAATGCATGGCCTTCTCGAAAATTTTAGACATTATCGGTATAAGAGATATTGGTCTATAGTTTTCTAAATTAACTCTACTTCCTTTTTTATGTAGTGGCCTTACAATTGAGATCTTTAGCTGATCTGGAAAGACTCCAGTAGAAAAGGACAAATTTATTAGGTAACATAGAACGGATGCTAGTTCTAATCGACAAATTTTGAGTATTTTCGTTTGTATTTCGTCAAAACCTGTAGAATTGGTATTGTTGAGACCTTTTATTATTTTGAGAACTTCCTGTTCGTCTGTCGGGTACAAAAAGAGACTAGCATTGTTACTGTTATGTTTAAATTTGTTGTCAGATAATTTCTTTGTGTTTGTGCATGAGTTTGCCATATCAATATAATAATCATTAAAGGAATTTGCGATGTCAGTAGGATCTTCAATAATGCGGTCATTTATTATTATTTTGTCAATATTTTTGTCAATTCGAGTATTTTGTGTCTTCTCGTTTATTACATCCCATGTAGCTTTACAAACATTCTTCGATCTTTCCATGTACCTAGTATTAGCTAATTTTTGTGCTTGATTTATACATCGTTTCAGAATCTTTGAGTAGGTCCGGTACTTTGTTTTAGACTTTTTAGTTGGGTTTTTATAATAGGTAAAACGTAATTGCCTTTTAGTGATCGTAGATCTTTTAATGCCCGTAGTAAACCACATAGTGGATTTTGTTTCCGGTCTAATCTTTACTCTTTTTAATGGAAAACACAGATCATAAAAAAGTTTCAATACATCAAAGAATTTATCAAAAGCAATCTGCATATCACTTTCACTATACACCTCATTCCATGAAATATTGTTGATGCATTCACAGAATTTGGATACATTTTCAGGACTGTAGTCCCTCGTTGTATAATACCAATATTTTAAAGGTATTATTTTGTTTTGTAACCGAAATGTGATGGATTGCGCGGTTTCATGATCAGACAAACCGAGACCAAGTGCTTCGCTTTGCACCTCTGGAATGTTGCTTATTATTTGATCCAAGCAAGCATTTTTGCGTGTAGGACATAGTATATGCAGTGCGAGGTTATAATTGGAGACAATTCGCCTCAGTTCATCCGATTCTGTCGTGCCCTTTAATATGTCTATGTTAAGGTCCCCTGATATAATAATTTTATGTCTAATTTTACACTTCAGTTTCTCAAGCAGTATTATTAAACTTTGAAAAAATAATATGACATTGGATGTAGGAGTTCTGTAGATACATACAATAATACATTTCATTGAAGATATTTCTATACCACAACACTCGAAAACAAAGTTTTTAGAAATGTCTTTTAGATACGAGAGCTCCTGGAATTGGATGTCTTTTGCATATAGTATGCAAACCCCTCCTCTTTTTTGATGAGGTCTTGAGTATGATGATGCAAGTTTATATTGTGCAATATTTATATTTTTTTCACTGCCCGCTTTCACGAAAGTTTCACTGAAGCAAACTACATCAAATTGTTTATGCTGTCCTCTTAGCTCTTCAAAAGTGAGCTCTATTAATTCTTTTTTACTGAGTATACCAGCTATATTTTGATGAAAAACTGAAAATGAATTGTTAGATACGAAAAAAGTTGGTTTCTGAAAGCTGTGTCAATTTCGTCGAATCTTTGCAAATTGGATGAAAATAATATGGAATTGTCCCTTTTTTGGGTTTTCTAATTTCACTAGTCATGGCTGCTGGGTGCTTATTAGGAGGCTTGACTTTACATTTGTTATAACCCAAGTATTTATTGTCATAAAAAATCGTATCAATAACAACATTAATCTTAAAACACAATTTATGCATAAAATCTTTATCATATTGATTAATATCATCTATGCTTAGAAATTTACAATTATCAAAAATTTCACAATATAATTTTAATAATTCATTAACTTTTTTCTCATTTAAATTCAAATTGTTTTTTACACCTAATACAATTACAGTCGGTTTAAAATGTGTCTTTAAAAAATAGCTTAATTCTGCACAAAGTTTTGTGGGACTTTTATCATTCTCTCCTACACTAATAATAAGCACATCTCCTATTTCTGCGTTTTGTGTTTCTGAACTGTTTAATATATCCTCACAGCGTGCATTTGGTTTGATGGTAGAAACGGTAGTGTAATTTTCGAATTTAGTGTTCTTCCTTGACTGGCATAATATGGAAGCCATACCCCTACATTGTTGTCCGCCAAGAATATATATTTTGTTTACTTTCTTCGAAGACTTCTCAACTTCTTTTGCCTCCTTCTCTTCTTTCTTCTCTAGATTTTCAGTAAATTTATCTTTTTCTAGATTTGGTAACACCACAATCCGGGCGTTTATTGCATATTTACCCGTAGTAGATTTTTGGCCTGGTACAGCTATCATAGAATTCGTTGGTTTTTTAGGAGTGAGTTGGTGTTGTGTGCTGTTCATATTCTTCCTTCTTAAGACATTATTTCCATTAGGTGAAGAGGTAACTAATGTTTTCAATTGATTCACATTGACTTCCTTACGTGCAAGCATATTTTTTAATTTAAAATTTTCAGATAGCAAGTTTTGTATCTCTTGATCCGCTGTTTGTAGATTTTCTTTTAGTGTAGATACTAATCTTTCCAATTCTTCAATTTTCACGTGTGGGTTACGCCCAATTTCTGGACAACTTCTGTTTGCTAGTTTCATTGGTGAGTCAAAAGGTAGGTCTTCATCATCAATGTGTAGACCTTCGAAAGAGTTTTCAGTAGATACATTTATGACATTTTTTCTTCGATGTGTTACATTATCACTACTGGTCGTCTTTGATGATGTTGAGAGTGGGGAAAGCATTGGAGATATATCCGTAATGTCAGTTTCCTTCTCAAATTTTGTAGTTCTACAGGTCATGCAAATCCAAGACTTTCTTCTGTCTTGTTCCATCAAGGAAAATCTGGTTGTGGAAACATTTGCGCAGTCCAGATGTAGAATGCACGTACATAAGTTGCATTTCAGAAATTGTTTATTAGGAACCTCTATTCCACATTTGTAACATTCTTGACCCATTTTTCAAAAGCCGCGAAATAGCTTAAGAAATATACTTCCCGTATTTATTTTCAAATATTTCTTATTTGCCACAACCAAAGAAATATCGTAGATAGAAGATTTATAGAAAAAACAAACAAAAAGACTTTTGTCGTAATAGACCCCGTTGGGACCGAACCTCCGTGCCTCAGATGTTACACCCAGTGTCACACTCACTGGGCCGTCAGATAGTCTAGTTGACGGTCGAAATTAAGTATGTGTTTCTGCGGTAAAGTTGTTACCAACTATGTCAATCGTACAGATACGGAAGTGTTCGTGTACGGTCGTACTCTCAGCTGATGAGGTCAACGCACTCGTTTGAAATAAAACAGTCACTGTACACAAATCACAACGAATATTCCGAGATTGTTTTGTTACTAGCACTTCACTTTTATTGTTTTTTCTTCAGTTTATCTTCAATATTGATGTATTTTGCATTTTACTTTCGGTGGATATAACTTTTATCATAAATAATTATGTTTATAATTAAAATAGATTTTTAGAGTACGGAGCTATCTTCCAACACAACCGCTCGGTACGCGGGGAGCGGGCGACTCAAGAAATGACTATATAAAAGTGAATCGACAAAAGAGATAATGTAAGAAAGAGAGTCGGTCTGAAAGACGGCGTCGGAGTCAAGGTAAGAAGAAGCAAGCTCCGGTTCGGACATGTGGAAATAATGGATGACGAAAGATTGACTAAACAGATAAACAATGCGAAAGTGGTAGGATGTAGGAGCCGCGGAAGGCCCAGGCTCACCTACCACGACCAGATTGGTCGTGTATTAACAGAAGGTGATGTTAGGAGTCATAAAAACCGTAGAGCTTGTATGAAAAGGATTATGAATGTTGAAGAGGCGAGTGAGGTGTTTAAGGATCGTGCCATATGGCGTTCGGTTTTCTCTGCCTACCCGGCTAGGGAAGTGGCGTGAAGTTTAGTTAGTTAGTTAATTGAATCGACAAAATGCATGTACGCGCATAACTCTAGAACTACTGCACCAAGTTGCATTTGATGTTTTGTGTTTGTATTTGGCAGGACCAGGTTTGTATAGAATCAACAGGATCGGGAAGATTGTATATAATCATAGATACAAAATGTATTGCCTAATGTCTATATGCAGGTCGGTAGTTCGTAAGTTCACATACAAAGACGATGTTAAATCTCCTGAAGTAACGGATCAACAGGATAAAATTGCATAATGTAACCAAACTAAGTCAGGGCGGGTCGCTAATATCAAATAATATTCAATATTTTATAAAATTATAAAAAAGTAAACCTCATTATAAATGTAAGTAGGTAAATAGATTTACCTCACGTACATAAGATCTTCTTAAAATAAACAACTATTAGGTAAACTATGACACTGATAACAGACTTATATTTGCTAGTTATAGTTTTTTTCATCATTATCGTGATGAAAAATTTCTCGCCGATGTGAGTTTTTTATAGTAGTTTTATACCTACCATACTTAAAGCTTGTATCGACTGTGAGCAGGGCAATCGTGAATGCACAATGTTTAATAGGCAAACTAGTTTGTTTCAGATTGTTTTTATTCGCTTTATTGATATTAAAATTCAATATTTATCGATGCTGCCATTAGGCGTATCAAAATATTTGTGCCCCTTACCAGTGATGCCTCTAGCGGATTTTTAAAAAACCTTCAGCGGAAAAAGGCTCATTAGATAAAACCGAAGAACCGCCACAAAAAAATAATTGTTATGGGTTAGATCAAGGTTATAGACTCAGGGTTACTTAAAAAATAGGTACAGGCGTATATGCGTCGACTCAGGCGCAGAAGAAGTGAGTTGACACATCTAGCTCACTTCTACGTGGTATATATAAGTAAGGAGGCAGAGTTGAAATGTTTCTAGATACCAAGCTAGGACTTTACTAGAATTTGTTGTTATATTGGGAAAAGACGAACCCCACATTTCAACAACTTACATTTAGAAAATGTTTAACTTTAATGGGCTTAGGGATGAACAGACGGACAAACAGACAAATAACTAGTACAGTAGGTACCTACAATAACAGCATCCTGTTCCATCATGTGAATATGGAAATTTCATGGAGCATAATACATAGAGCAAAGTGTATTTTGATGTATTAAAATAATATTTTTTGGAATACATATGTAGTTGATTTGCAAAAACCGGTTGTCTGCTATTACTAAGATCACTGATACAATCCACTGGAACTACAATATATAAGACGTTTCTCTTTTTTGTAAATCCACAGAACAGAAAAAACTAATAGAAATGGTAGTGGCGATGAAGACAAATTTAAACATACGCCACTAATCACATACTACACATACCTACTACATTTAGACAATGAGCTGGATTGGCCGTTTTTATTTTAATCAATAATAGCTTATCTTGCTAGTCTTACATCAGACATGATACTTTTACTTTTAACTAACTAACTAAACTTCACTACTTTTAATTTACTATATCTCTAAAAAGTAGTTAAGACTTTTCGGAATGCAAGTTCAAACCAAACATGTTATGGCATTTTTTCTTTTCGATCATAGATAGCGTTGTTTGGTTTTTGGTGCAATTATATTGCGTAATAAATTCCAGCAGGAATAATAGGGTATATACATATATCGGTAGTGACTCTGCCCCAAGCGCCAAGAGTTGCGGGTTAGATCCCCACCCAGGACAAATATTCGTATGATGGATAATTGTGTTTGTTCTGTGTCTGGGTGTTAATATCCAATATTTAAGTAACTTTTAATTTGTAATACCACTGTTGTCTCTGATATCCATACCAGTGTAGTCTGATATTTATTTATTTATTTATAAATTTAACTGGCACTACTTAAAAGCAATTCTGCGATACCACGTAGAATTGATTGGCTACAATGCCGCGCCCACTTGGCATTTCCACGTAATATTTGTTGATGTGTGTAATTCTGATTCAAAAGTAACTATCCGTAGCTACAAATATTTTTAAGAAAAAAAAAAATAGTGATGGGAAAGTTTAGTTTAATTAACGAATTAAATTAAATTAAATTATTTTAAATTAAGTTTCATAATTCATGTATATCTATTTAGGTAATAAATAGATATTAGTAACCTGTATTTAATTAATTAGCCTATTCATAAAATATCGATGTCAACGAGATTTATTTATGTGATTAATTAAATATAAAATTTGGTAAAACAAAAAGTGAATTTCTTTATAGATAATACCTGTATTTGTATTTTAATTCGTTTAGATTACACGTATTACAGCTATTTATTGGAAAAAATTATTAATAATGTCTACTAAACCAAGAGCATTAATCGAAAACTCATTAACAATTCTGCCAAACATGCGATTTATATTCAAAATTTAACAATGGAGTACTTTAATTTTGACCAAAGCAAGAAAAAGTTGATACCATGTTGCGTCAGAAATCCATTTTTGATTTTAAAATAACAATTTGTTTATAACTTTACTTGTAGGGTCATCAAAGTATAGTTAACAATTAATTATAACTGTTTATAATCAAATGTATTTTTTTTTCATAACTTTTTCCTTTTTACAGTACATACATACATAACATCACGCCCACAATATCCGAAGGGGTAGGCAGAGTCGAAAGGGCAGCAAGCCCCTTCAACCACATTCAGCCAAAAATAAATAAGGCCGGGCTGGGTTAGATGGAAAATTGTGAAAAAGCAGTGACAAGCGGCCAACCTGTCGCCCACGTAATCACTCACTTAAAACCCGATATACCATTAGTCGCCTTTCACGACATGCAAGAACCACAGTTGGCACATTCTTTTTTTTTGTCCCAAATCAACATGGGCCAAGTCCCAGACCAACGTGGTTCTTTCTACAGATTGTCACCAAACCTATTTGTGACGTCTGTACTACCTAATTTCATGTAATGTATTAGTTACACCCTTTGCTTAAAATATTCGCTGTTGAACCCCAAGCAAAATAAAAAGAATATTTTTTTTCAATTTGATTTTGCTATCAACAAATTCATTCAATTAATAACATTTCCAATTGTCTGGTTCCCCTATATTAGGGTTACGAAGGTCAGATTGGCAGTAACTTCAATGTAATTACCAGACTCGCTAAATCCTGGATCATGGTCTAAGCGGCCCCTGACTAAGGACAGGACATAACGCTAGGAGGATGATGAATAACATTTTCACGTGCAAGACATCACTAATCTAGAAATTGACGTTGACAAGATAGTCGTGCTGACAGTGACAGACAACGGAGACGAGCCGAAATTGTAATTTAGGTTTTTTCGCGAGAACTTTTATCAAATATAATGATAAATTTTAGTAGAGTGATAAAGTTCGTGTTGTAATACGATTATTCATCAAATACAACAATGATTTTGTCCAAAGCTACTATTTCTTTACTATGCTTGTTGTTATTATTGTCAATATTTATGGCCAATTTATTGAATATAATTGCGACCGATCACAATTTTTACATTGAAAACAAGAATGAAGGGATTAATCATACTAAATATCTAAGTGAAAAGTACGGTCCAATCTCTGATTCTACCAAGAACATTGTTTGGTTTTTGCAGGTAAGTTTTCATTCAATTTATTAGCTAATAATACACAAGTAACAAAGAGCATTAATCCTTTGTTTGGGTAAGAGGCGCTATATTTAGAGAATTCATGACTTTGTTATCAGTGATATAATTGATTTTTTTATATTGTAAATATTGCATCATGTGTTAGAAAATTGATTCATTGCTTCATTCAACTTTAAACACTATATCTGGTTAAACCAACAAAGACATAATTGTTCAAATGTCTTTGTAATATTGTATTGAAATATTTTTACAGATATCTGATATTCATATCAGTATATTCCGAGATCCAGGTAGAATATCACAATTTCAACAATTTTGTGATAATACAGTGAAAAAAGTAAAACCTCTGTTGGTTCTGGCTACTGGAGATTTAACAGATGCCAAAGCTAAAGATAACTTGGGCAGCTCCCAGATGAAAAAGGAATGGATATACTACCACAATATAATAAAGGAATCAGGAGTTACTGAAGATACTGTTTGGTTAGATATTAGAGGAAATCATGGTATGTTACTTTAAGTTCACTTTCTTATTACCTTCATACATAAAAGTGCATGACATTCTTCTTTTAAAATAATTGATACATACATAACTTCACACCCATTATCCCCGAAGGGGTAGTCAGAGTCAATGAGACAGCAGGCCCCTTTAACAACTATCAGCCAAAAACTGCGCTGGGTTAGACGGAAAATTGTGAAAAAGAAGTGACATGTGGCTGGCTCTTTGCCTATACAATCATATACCAAAAACCTGATATACCATGCGTCGCCTTTTATGACATGCTAGGCAAGGAACACAGTTGGCACATTATTTCATAAGTCCCAGACCAACATCCTGAAATAATTGATATTATCCATTTTATTTATTTTGGATATATAATATGAAATGTTGAATTCTTTCAGATAATTTTAATATTAAGACAATAAGTTCCCAAGAAAACTATTTTAGAAATTACTCAGTGCAAGGATCATTACACTCCAAATCTTATGTGCATTTTGAGAATAAAAATGGAGTTAGTGTTGCTTTTTTGGGTATTGATGCCTGTCCTGAACCAGGGTTGAGAAGACCATTTAATTTTATAGGCATCTTAGACCTACAAGAACAACAGAATATACTAAGATTGAAAGCAGAGGCTGATGCGAAAGCAGACCATGTAATATGGTTCGGACATTATCCAACATCCTGTATTTTGAGTCTTAAAAGAGATAGTCAGAGAATGAATGTGCGGGAGCTGATTGGAAGTAGCAGAGGCTCTCATGTGTATATGTGTGGTCATTTACATGCTATGGGTGGACTAGTCCCTAGAATGTACACAAAGCAAAAGAAAGGATACCTCGAACTTGAGCTGGGTGATTGGAAAGACAACAGAATGTTTCGCTTAGCGGCAATTGATCATGGAATATTTTCTTTTGTTGATCAGAAACACAACACCTGGCCTCTTGTGTTAGTCACAAACCCAAAACATGCGAGGTATGCCATGGCTGGCCGTGAACCCTTGCAGCTGATCCCAGACTCTACTTACATTCGGATTCTGGCTTTTAGTGATGTAGCGATAGAGACTGTCAAAATATCATTTGATAGAGTAAGTTGGATGAAATGTAGAGCCACAGAGGGACCACTTTACGTTTGCCAATGGCTACCGCAATTGTTCCGTACTGGGTTGCACTACCTCAATGTGATGGTCACTGATGAGGTTGGTAAAGAGGCTATTGTAGAACATCCATTTTCCCTGGATGGGTCATTAGTAAATTTTGAAGTGACTCCTCGGATTTTACTGATGTTAGATGCTGGTGCTGTCGTAAGTAGTAACATCTGATCACAAAATAGCCATATATTCTATATTTGTTCACAATTGACTAACATATTTTGTTTTACAGTTTCAGGCCATATTTGCAACATTACTCCTGGTCAATGTTGTTCCTTTACTTCTTTTGCGACTTCAGAAAAGGCCACCAAAATATCGTCGAAAATTGGGAAACTATGTTCTGAGACGATTATGGCTGCTAAGCAAAATCGATCGAGTTTATTATCCTATTGTTTTATATGCAATGTATCTGCCATTTGGACCATGGGCTGTTGGAGAATTGATAGATGGCTATGTAGGAGCAATTTTTGCATGGGGCATAATAATAAAGGGAGCGTTTCTTCCGGAACCATTTATTTACATTTACGGGAGTGTGCAGCTGATGTTTGTGCAGTTGCCCTTAATCTTAGTGCTGGCATACTGTCTGGAAACTCGCCTGTTTACACCCAACGTAAGAGGAATGCGGAGACTGATAAAAAATTTGCCCTTCATCTTTTTGCTCTCAATCCAATTTTTACTAGCCTATTTCTTCTGGTTGGAATATGGCACAATGGCAGTCTTGTTTGGACCTCTCAGAACATGGAGCGTACTATTGAGTATATTGCTGTGGTTTAAAATATGGACATTGCCTCCTGACTATTGCAGGTAATTTATTTTTATTTATATGTTTTATTTAACTGTCGTAACTAAAGACTATAATTAAAATTTTATTAATATGATAATTTTATTACCTTCCAAGTAGTTGCTGGCATTTTATTGATTATTTAAATAATAATGTTTTTTTTCAAAGCCAAGTTATATTTGTTTTGTATAAACTACTAAAGTTGTCATATTATTTCGTTTCAGGAAGTTGTGCAACCTCAACGATCTACCCTCATAGTGAAATGCGGCGTAAAAGAGAAAGACGAATGTAATTAGTAAAGGCTAATTAGTGTTTAGCTTAGGCGTTCAGAGAACGCTGTGAAAGGCAAATCGCAGTATATTGTATAATATTCATAAATATAAATATGTAGTATTATGCAATATAATTAACTGTACCGTAAGTATTTCGTGGCACCAAAGACAAAATGTTACATTCCGCGTGTTTCACGAGGAGTGATAGTTCCTACGTAACATTGACGAATGATTTATTTGCATTATTCAAATACGGAAGGTATAATACATTTTATACAAATGAATAAGAAGTAACTTTCGTCGAGTCATTTACTTTTAGTAACATTGATGTGCTATAGTGGTTTTGTAACTTCAATAAACATTAAAATACGTATCTTTGATAAATTATACAACTTAGAATTCAGTACACAATGACACAAAACACAGAAGATAATGACAAAAATTGCCTTTGAAATGTAGGTATGTAGGCTTCAGTATGGTTGCTGTCAGTATTGATTAAAGTATGCATGTTCATAAATAAAATCTTACGCTGTAGCTAGGGTTGCCATCCGTCCGGGTTTCCCCGGATTTGTCCTAGTTTAGAGGGCATCCGGGAAGCGTCCAGGCAGGGCTTCATTTGTAGTCCGGGTTCAAAATTTAAAGTCTGAGTCGCCGCGACACACGCTCTGTGCTCGCACGCGCGTCCAACCGACAAACCGAGTCGCTAAATTCACCATAATTTTCAACTGCTTTTTATTACATTGACTATGTTTAAAAAACTGTTGACGCGTCCGGGTTCTGGGCTTTAAAATCGGGGGTTTTCAGGCGTCTTGTCCTGGTTGCCAAATTTTAGAGATGGCAACCCTTGCTGTAGCGATATAATAATCACGTTGTTACATCGATACGATGCGTAGTACATCGCACTGATGATGTAAGCGGTGAAAACACCGATTTAAACGTTCGTTCTTATAACATTGTACGCACGTCTTATCGAGACTACAGTGTAAGTAACGCAATAAAATTTACGTCAAAAATACGTAAGACGTTGTATGCATTACCATCCTCGTTCAAATACACACTTTCCAATCTTTTCGGTGTCGGGCCTCCGCACAGTCATGTTTAAGATACTAATAGATACTTACAATAGGTCACAATATGTTTTTACCATGTTTTTTATTGTCAAAGTCCACTCAGGTGTTTGATAATAATATTTGGACCCTAGAGAAGCTCGCCTCACCGATGTTGGAAAGTTCCGGTTTAAATAAATTTAAAAAAAAATATCCGACTACATCACATACATTGATCTGACTCCGAGATAAGCTACTTATCTTAAGCACTTGTGTTACGGATATCAGAATCAACAGTGGTATTACAATATGCATATACTGTACTTAAATATTAGATATTAACACCCAGACACAGAACAAACACAAGTATTCATCACACGAATGTTTGTCCTGGGTGGGGATCGAACCCACAACTCTTAGCGCATGGGGCAAGGTCACTACCGAATGCGCCATCGAGCTTGTCAAAGCTTTTTGATTTATGAACAGTCAATTGTCTGACAGCAAACATCTAATTTACCTATAACCGTTCAGGAGTTATTAAGGATGCACATATTTTATTGACTTTAATAATGATTCACCCTCACAGAAAACTAATTTAATGGTGCTTTCAATGTCCTTTGTAATTTATATTCACATGCGCATTAGCTTCTCAATGTTTAACAAACACATAGATATATAAATATGGAATACGTCAGAATAATAAATGTAGTTTATGAATGGTTTGATAATAAAATTATCAAGTTTAATAGATATAATAAGGCTGTGAGTGTAAAGAGGGACAACTCGAGAGTTTTAGTCATTACATTATTTTTATAGATTTTATTTAATAAAAAATCATAATTTATTTGACATTGTGAACTTATTTGACATTTATATTTGTATTATCATCAAAGCAAGGTATGTCCTTGCGTGTTTATTAAAGGCTTGTACACACTGTTTCACACGCACACGTGTATCGTGCACGTATACGCAAGCGGTTTGCCGTAGAAAGGGGGGCGTAATTGGTTTATTAATTGTACATGTAGTTGTAACAAATCCTACTGGCCCGCGCATTGGAGATTCTGCAGCACCTCTATTAAAAAAAACCCCTCGTTGGGCAAAAAAATTAATTTTCTCACAGTGCATTTTGGTAAGCACTTCTATAGGCCTCGTCCTGGCTTGGTCCTGACTGCGCAACGACTGTCACATATGCTAGCTACGCTACTGCGTTTCATAGATGTACCTATTTTGATGTAATACAACGGGACAGTTAGCCTATCTATACGAACGTATACGTGGTAACGAATAAGCGTACACGTGAATACGAAAATACGTGTCATCATTTGGTGTGTTTCAGCCTTAATATTTGCAACAGTACTACGATAATCGAGGTACATAAGTACCTAGGTATTATGTACATTTCGGAAGACGGAAGAATACATTTTGAAATGTCCATTTAAGAAAAAATATTGACATAACATCTCACTCATATTGCTGACAAAAAATATTTTACTATATTAATTAATATTTGTGAGATAAAATGTGTGATCAATCGATACTTATTTAGATTATCGTAGTACCTACATAGCATTGTCGTCTTGACGAGACGTGGTGATTCTATTAATTAATTGAAATCGTTTTATATAAACGTCTTCATTTATTTCCAAGCGGACCTCAACTAACATACGCCTTATAGACAATACGCTAGGAAGATGATACTAGGTATACCTACAGCTAAAGTACCTACGAAGATTTCATTGTATGAATAAACTTATCTACTGATCATCACCTTCTTAGCGTTATGTCCCGTGTTTAGATGAGGTCCGCTTAGACCATGATCCGGGATTTAGCGAGTCTGGTAATTACATTGTAGCGACTCCCGATCTGACCCTCGTAACTCTTATATAGGGGAACTAGACAAATTTGGATCATGGTTATTCAGAAATCTTCTCAAATCCTAGAATATAAATATTAAGCGCTAATATAAGATGGTGATAGCGCTTTGCTTATTCGAATACAAAACTGTAAATTAAGTTATCAACGTTTTTAAATGTAAGGTATTAATAAATTTGAAGCTTTTTTTGGGCCACTCTAAAGAAACATTATTATTCCTTGACGAAAGTGACTTGAATTTTATGACCCACTCATCTCGCCAAACAACGTTTTAAACATGAAGTATAAACTAGATATACATCAAATTAACAGATAATTAATATATTATACCACTATTAAATGTTTTAATTCAAATTTTGTACATTCCGCTTACTAAATGGTATGATTGAAGACCATCATTAGGCATCTCATAAGATCTTTACTATTACATTTATTTATTTTTGTCCACCCTCTTACGTACTTATCGATCAAACAAATTATATTTTAGTATTATACATGTTTATTATTAGAATAGGAGTTCAGTATGATTGTATTATTTTATTATAGACGATTATGTTCAGTATTATAATATTGTGTATTATATTTTACATGCATGTATAAGTTTTATTATTTCCATAAAATCCATTTGTTGATTTTGCCATCGATGTTGTTTTAATTTCATCATCCATACGCACATTTATATTATTCAGTTATTTGCCTAATGTTTAATGTATCTTTACCAATGCCGGTATATACTAAGAATGGGTTGTACTATTTGAATTTACATAGCTAGTAACCGGTCAAAACACATATATTTTTATAGAACAAACCTGACTGATGAACCCGATTTCGCCATAAAATTTAAAGTTACGTAAATGGGATTTAATTTGATATTATTGCATAATCACTAGATATTTTGATAACATATTTGAGGAATATAAAAATAAATATACAAATAGGTATGCACGAATATACATCTATTAATTTAGGGGAATATTTTATCCTAACTAAAACAGTACTTATTTATGTTGGCGTGAGAGAATTTGACGGACCTATTCTCTATTCGACTCATTATATAACATATAATAACAATTAATTATTTCAATATTTATCGGTATTCTTGAAGTATGAAGGTATATAATGTTCAAACGTATACTTATGACTGAATCAGTTACCTATATGGTGTGTATGTTTATTTTATATTGTAATGTGCTATAGGTAGGTAGTATTAGATATCACTAGAGTTTAGTGACTAGATAAATCTACATAAAGTTATTTTTATTTTCAGCACGCTTTGCGTTTAATATTATAAGTAAGTTCGTATTTCAAAGAATGTGTTTGTGAATAACTTGAATGGTCCTTTTATTTGAATTGATATTTTAATTTAAATAAATTTTCTTATTGTGCCGCTAGCATATGCCCTATAGTATATTATATATATTATCCACTGATTAAACTACAAAATATTAACGTTTTACCTCTGATATACTATTTAATATGCCAAATGACGCTTATGGAATTTTTTTTAAGTTTATATCCGATAATAAATAGGCAAAGTCGGAAAGTAGGTAATTGAGAAGATTGATATGCCTGGCGGGTCAGCTGGAAAGTCAGTAATATTATAAAATCCATGTAAACGGATACGTTATCGTGCAACCATTTACATAATTGAAATCATCATCATCATCATCCTCTTTCCTTCTCCCAGTTCATCGGGGTCAATTAAATCATTAAAAATGTATAAAATAAAAAGTTCTTCAATATAGGATTTTGCTGAAAGAAATGGCATGTGATTGTAATGCTATAATTATTTTTTACGTTTCAATCCCCTATTCAAGTTTCTGTCAGCTAGAATGTTAACATTTATTTTTTTATAAGGATTAATAAGCAAGAAATTGTATATAAAGAATTAAGTAAATAACAAAAGAGGTATGTTAGGGATATAATCAGGCGCCCAATAATATCGTATCTATTAATGAAAAATATTTTTTTAAGCTGTATAAGTCCCCTGAAAAATTGTCGTATTTATTGTTATTAGAACGGAGTAGAGTGAACCTATTTTTGTATTCGTGTGAGAACTGACAGTGATAATAAATATTACTAAATTTATTGCTTATGATGCGAATAACAATAGTCGTACTAATTTATGTATAGTTATTGCAGATAAATGTACCAAGTAGTCTAGTCAGATCGCAAATAATTTATCATGTTAATGTCGAGGATTTCCACACAGCATAACTTGTGTAAAATCCATTAGTAAATAAAAAATAAATATTATGTACACACATGCGCCCATAATATTGGGAGGGGCAAGCAGAGTCAGCAGATATTGTTTTACCACATTTAGCCAAAAATAAACTTGTGTCGCGTTATATGGAAAAAAAGTAGCGACAAGCGGCTACCTTGTCGCAAAAATAATGTATAGATTCACGTAAGTATTTATTACAACATATTTGCTTTACTTATATTTTAATAATTAAATTCGAAAGTTAAACCAATTAGATATTTTCGTTAGTCCTCTAATCATTTAGATTCAAAGTTCATATTTTATACAATTTACCAAATTAAGTAGATATTGCAATTAACTGGTTTGCCCCGGTTATGTTTTAAAAGAGAAACTTCGTAATCAATTTCGGTGATAATTATGTATGTAGGTACATATTGTATTTCTTATAATCAAATCTAAGAACGTATCAATATATACAATAGTGCTGATTAAAAATCTTTTTATCCTCTTATAATGCAACTTGTGGAAATCCTTGCAATTAACAATATTTTACATTATATATTATTATGTGGTGTGCAATCTGTGTATTTATTATCAGGGTATTAAGTTGTGAAACGGGTGAATACATAATAGCCAATACTTAATTTTTTTTTACATCGCCCATTTTTCATGTATCACAATATAATTCACATTATAGCACAAAATGCTTCGCGTTTCACATGCTTCGTACCAAATAATATTATCTAGAAATTAATGAAAGGAATTTATTATATTTAACTCATTTATTTATTTGTCAAATTATTTTCATATTATTTTCAAACATTTTAACCTCAATATTTAACGTAATATGATTTCATAATACATAATTTACAAAACATTTTCTTAGTTAAAAAATATTGTACTAAATTACTGACTTATAATGTACAGAAGATGAATAAAAAATTAATGTCATGTTGGCTTTCAAATACCTAATTTCACTTTCACTAGATTTTATTAAGAGTTATTAGCATTAACAATATTCTATTTATTTATGCTATATTGTGCATATTATGTATCTAGTTGTAAAGTGTAGTTGAAAGTTTGTTAAATTTTATAAATTCAGTCTTGAAAGGTTTAAAGTTCTCTAGAGGGCAAACACCCAGTGGCGTAGCTATGTGATAAAGGGCCCTGCCCCCCCCCCCGAACTTAGACACCTGGGACACTCCCCCGCCTTGCCCCTGAGTAACTTCACCACTGCACCCAACTGCCGTACCGGCCTGCCGGGCTACCACGTACAGGTTAATTTTGTCTTAGTGACTGTTTCGTTACTCTGATGAAGTCCTACAATATATAAGGAGATGCGCGCATGTCCCGACTCACGACGTGACGTGACGAAACAACGTGGCGTTTATGTCATCTATAGTTACGGTTTCATTGACTTTCCGTCACATTCGGTTTGGTTTCTTTCAAGACTTTTAAAATTAAAAGATTCAAAATCTTGTTTAAATCTTTTAAATCTCGTTTAATGCGTTACTTACGTTGCGAGCCGGCTGTGTGCTCAAGGCCTAATAAATCACAGAATCTCTAATCTAATAACATGTTAATTAATTTATTAAAATTAAACAGATATCTCTTATCTACCGACTCGACTCAAATATTCACAAAGGTATTTTTCTTAGGGTTTCTCCGGAAGGAACTTCGATGACAAACGAATACATTAATTATATTCCATACTAGCTGTGCCAGCGGTGTCACCCGCGTTTATGGTTAATATTAGAAAGACTATTTCCGTCATACATGATTTTTATGTAACTTTAACCATTAAGGCTGCACACGCGACAGAAGCTTAAAAAATGGAGTATCTTCTCCCGTTTTCCCAACATTTCCCTTCACTACTCTGCTCCTATTGATTGTAGCGTGATGAAAAGTATACTATAACCTGCCCAGGAGTATAAAGAATAATTGTACCAAGTTTCGTTAAAATCGGTCGAGTAGTTTTTGTTTCTATAAGGAACATACAGACAGACAGACAAAAATTTTACTGATTGCATTTTTGGCATCAGTATCGATCACTAATCACCCCCTGATAGTTATGAAAATATATTTCATGTACAGAATTGACCTCTCTACAGATTTATTATAAGTATAGATAATGTATTCGTGTGTTGGTGTGAAAAAGTGCTTACAATGAAAACCTAAAATATAGCTAGTTTCTTCAGTATAAAATTTACAACGCAGTGGAGAAGTTAAAATTTAAAGCATAGAGTAAAATGTCTTTCTAGAAATCGATTCGGTAGGGTTTTATATAATTAAAGAACGAAGCATGCTTACATGTTTAACGTTTAAGTTATAAGATGTTATCTTTACCCAAGGACCCTAACTTAAATATAACAACAATGACACTCTGTATTTAAAAATATACGACCAAGGAGAAAAACAGAGAAGAGGAGAAATATATTAAAATCTCTTTGTACATATAAAAGGTATAAAAAAATAAAAGAACTAATGTAATCCAATCAGATCCTATTACAAAATGTATGTGATAAATTATTATTATAACTATATAATATTAAGAAGCTATAACATAGTCTATCATCTACAAGCTTTATGTACTCTGTACACCAATATACAAATGAGAGAAACTTGCAAAAGAACAATCCATATTACCAAGGCTGTGATGTCGCTATGCAAATTTCTGGCGAGACCTAAATGGGTTATGTAGTCTATTGGGTTTGAGAACAATAGACAGAAGTATGGGTCGTGGCAGGGCATTGGGTCCCGGTCGAAACCGTAGACGATCTCCAGGAGGGCATCGAAGGAGTACTTGAAGTAGGATATGGCGGCGAATGGTCTTAAATACGCTGGGATGTCCGAGTAGGGGATGAAGAACTCGGAGAACATCAGCATCGGGATGTTTAACGCGGGGATCATGAATAACCCAAGCTGCAATAAAGAAATAAAGCATATTAATAGGAGGTTTTCGATTTAAAACATTACACTTCAATAGGGATGATGACTGCATCAAAAAACTATAATTCTATATAGGTAGTCCGTTAGTTAGATTATAAGTACAAAAATACTATATACTAGCTGTGCCAGCGGTGTCACCCGCGTTTATGGTTAATATTATAAAGACTATTTCCGTCATACATGATTTTTATGTAACTTTAACCATTAAGGCTGCACACGCGACAGAAGCTTAAAAAATGGAGTATCTTCTCCCGTTTTCCCAACATTTCCCTTCACTACTCTGCTCCTATTGATTGTAGCATGATGAAAAGTATACTATAACCTGCCCAGAAGTATGAAGAATAATTGTACCAAGTTTCGTTAAAATCCGTCGAGTAGTTTTTGTTTCTATAAGGAACATACAGACAGACAGACAGACAGACAAAAATTTTACTGATTGCATTTTTGGCATCAGTATCGATCACTAATCACTCCCTGATAGTTATTTTGAAAATATATTTCATGTACAGAATTGACCTCTCTACAGATTTATTATAAGTATAGATATATATATTTCGCTTATTCAAATTAACAAAAAATCACAAAGACAGAGCTTTAAAGTTTTGGAGTGGGGGCTTGCGAAACTATTTAGTAAAACAATTTACGAAAGAGTGACGTCACGCGCATCTTGAATGCATTTTATCTTCGTCAATGTTTGTTTGACAAATAAATAAAAATTGCGTTTACAATATTTTTTTGTAATATAAATGATGAAATAAACAGAATTTTTTAGTCACCTAGCCTATTACTTTTTTTATTTGGGAAATAAATTATAAATAAACCGTATGTCACCGTTCTGGAGGAACGTAGTAATGTGAGTGAGTGTGACTTCATAACCTCAGGTGTCATGGGTTCGGATCGTCGTTAGAGTACCAAATTTATTTCCAGTACCTACCTACATAAGAAGTGATTACTGAATTTAATGATGGCTTATATTCTTGTTCAGTAGAATAGATATTTACACAAAAAAACCTGTCAGAAATATTAAATTTATACTAAGTAGTAGTAGAAAACCGATACACACAGGCAAGTTGGGTTTCAAGTGACATCAGAAAATTAAATGTAAATAAGAAATTTTCTAGTAACTACTGAAGTCTGCTTACTTTAACATCGCATGCAGCCCCTATCATCAGCCCGAAGGTCTGTGCGAGAATGGTAAGCAGTATACAGATGACCCACGCGAGTCCCATGCGATGGAAATCCAACGGCTGCGATGTTAAGTACCATGCCGGAAATAGGAAAACTGTGGCGCACAGGAGCTGTAAACATTACACAAGAAAATAAAATAAATAAATATTTAATGAACGACACACACACACGCACAAACAAATACGCAATCACACATGCTTGCACAAAATCATACGTGCGCAATTTATGTTATTAGTTTATATTAGTCTTTAATTTCCTTTATCTTTTCATTAATATTTTATTAAATTTAGTCCTTTATCATTATACACTATTATTTGTATAACTTTAAGGGGAAGCACTGGCTCCTGAAACACGGTTTATTACTATCTTGGGAGTCAGGACTACATTGAAACTGTACTAAATAGTGTATTAAAATAAATAAATAAAAAAAAAACAAATAAAAATAAAAAATTATGTCGGTCATTTAAGTTGATATGTTTCCAAAGTAACTTAAGCATTATTTGTGGAAATCAAAATAAATGAAGGTACTAAATAACCCAGAACCAAAAGAAACAGGCACCTGTTTAATTAACAACTGTTGGTCCTAATATGCGGGGAACGAATGCACCCGTTGAACGTATAAGTATGAACCAATCCATAAACGAGTTTTTTTTTTCATAACACCAATAATAGATTCCTATTAATTGTTTCTAGAAATGTAAAAACATATTTTTGAGAGTATTTGACTAACTTACTTGAATGGGCAAGTCTACGATGATCTTAGAAGCGCAGTAAGCTGGTAAGGAGTACCACTTATTTAAATGTTCTTGTAACACAACTGAAGATTCTGTTGGAACTGTGAAGAAAAAACTTAATTAGATATCAATTTAAGCGCGAAATAGTACTATCTATTTTTATATAAAATGTGACTTATAATGCTTCGTCAGAAATTATGTGGATTAAAGTTTCATGATCGTGGTTATTTAATGCTAAAAACATCATCGTGTGAAATATTTCTAAGATTGTTTTGGGTTGAACCTAGGAACTTTCATTTAAACAAGTTTAGGTATTATCTAGTTGACTAAAGAATCCTACACATCATCATGAAGAAACACATTTAAGTCTTTACACTTTGTTTTATATAATTAAGATAATCTTACATGTGTGTATGGGTGGCATGGCGTTGGAAAAGAATATGAACATAAGGAAGAAGAACAGGCAGCCAATGTTTGATAGCACGCGGCCTGCATCGGCGCCCGCGCCGTTGTATAAGGCGCCTAGCAGCAGGGCAACTACTAGATGGGCGAATAATCGGATCTGCAAAAGTACATACTTATCTCCTTAGAATTGTTTTATTAGTAGGTAACTACCCGACACGACAGACGTTGTGCTGTCTGACCTTTTATTTTAATGTGTACATTAAACTGTTTCTTGTCATAAAAACCTTCAATTTATTAGAAAACTTATTAAAAAAGGTGAGTGAATCGGTATTCGTTCTCAAGTTATGCCGTGATTAGGGAAAATAGGTAAAGTTAAAAGTGTTTTGTTTTTTCCCGGAACTCTAATTATAAAATAAGTGTCGCATAAGCAACTCCCTAAGATACCAGCCATCTGTCCGTGAAAGTTTTGTCAAAAGTGATTAAGTTGTTTCGCAGATTAAGCGGAACAAATAAACAGATAGACAGGCAATCAATGACCGCATTAGCACCCAAACATAAACTAACTATAGCGTTTATTTAAATAGGTACATACGCTCATTAAAAGTACACACATTATATACGAAGGCTGCGCGAGAATAAATAAAAGCAGTGACAAGTAGCTAGCTCTTGGCCTAGGTAATGCAGAACTCCATACACCATTATCCGCCTTTTACGACATGCTAGGCAAGAAACAAAGTTGGTACATATTTTTTGAGTTTTAGTGGACTATCTGTAATGTATCAAAAAAAAAAATGATTGTTAACAATAGGTACCTGTGTCAAGTGGACGTCTCTCAGTGCCCCCAGCCAGCAGCGCCAAAGCAGCGCTCCAAGCTGTTGCCGCACGTTCGCGTGGTATCCCTCAGTCTGGGGCTGGCGCGTGTTTAGGAGCGTCTCGGTTTCTACAGATGGATCTGAAAGGACGTATGAAAATGTATGAGACCGAGGTATACGCGCACTGAACTATAGCGACTAGGCCAGATATGCCGAAAAGAGAGAGAGAGAGAGCTTTGGCATGAAAGGTTTTCAAAGGATATGTCTGGACATGAGGAACGACGTCGTTTTATAACAGAATAGACGATTAGCTACTTATGACGTCATAGGTAGCAAATAGTACACGGTGCGCTATCGTTACATATGCAAGTTTTATTTTTTTTAAACTGCCAGTTACTATAGGAATATGTCGTGATTAAGTACATGACGAAATATAAGTATACTAAGTCTGTATCATGATAACTTGTTAGTACCTTTTGAATTTTCCTCGTGGATATCACTCTTTGCTATTCTTCTCATTTCGTGTGCGTAACTTTTAGACTCTGCTTCTAAAAGAGCTAGGTTTCCAGCGTGTTCGCCTGATGCAATTTCCAGAACTGAAAATTAGTTTATGGCGATAATTTAGTTTGTCATTTTATGCTGCGCCTGTAAGTAAACAATAGCAAATCGATCATACTTTAAAAAAAATGTTTGGGTCCTCTCAAAGCGAGCAAAGGTAGAACTTTGGGTGTTTTGCTTTTATGAGCCAAAATTAGTCTTTGTGACTTTTTTTGAGTCAAAGTGGGCCAAAAGGTCGACCTTAATCTAAGTGAAGTTGTCAGGGTCATATATGTATTTATAGCCTACAAACTTTTATAACACGCGGCATATAAGTTGAACAAAGTGTGAGCGAGACACACCTATATTAATTAGTGGCAATGTATTGCGGTGTTCTATTCGCACTTTGTTCAACTTATTTGCTGGGCACTATAGGGAACGTGCACGACGACGGTGCTGCCAACTGGTGCCGTCAATGGGACCTTTGTACGCCATGAATACTTGAGATTGATTTTTTTATCAAGTAAACAGAATTAGTTTTAATAGTGAAATTTATTATTCTAGTTAGTTATAATGTATTGTTATGTTTCTGGATGCACCAATCACCATCTCCCTAGCTTTATATCCCGTGCTTAGACCATGATTCAGGATTTAGCGAGTTTGGTTATTACATCGAAGCGAGTGCCTATCTGAAACACACCGTAACCTTTATATAGGGGAACCAGACAAATAAGGATTATGGTAACACATGCATATAGTTGTATGTGCAGGTTTCATCACGTTTTGTACCTCAACGTCGAGCTAGTGGTTTAAATACGTTCATAGATTTGAAAATTCCAAAGGTACGTGTCCGCGTCTGAACCCGCACCCCTTGTGTATGAGACGCGTGTCCTTGCTAATGAGCTACCACCTCACTTATTTTTATTATTCCGGATGCACCAATGCTAAAAATATCGTCTGGAGCAAAATTTGTATTACTTTCCAAGGAATAACATTCTTATGCCACGGTTATGTGAAAAAGGCCAAAAATAGATAACTACAGTAATAAACTATATTCTGCCATTATATTCCCGTCGTAAACATTAGATATTTTAGTTTGTGCGACAATTTATCCAGTTCTAAAAGCCTTATTTACTTCGTTTATTTACTCTTTAACTTTCAACACGTGGTCCGCCTCTAAGAACTTTTGACATTTACACATATTTTGGCTACGCTGTCGAGCGTTATTTATAATTTAAAAAATATTGCAATTGAAGATATAATTTTGTTTACATTATTTACAGTACGATGACAGGTCTGAAAGCTTCCTTTACTGTCCGCATAGTGTCTCTTTTGTTGATTTAGTGCTGCCCCCTATAGTTGGTGCACGTTCCCTATACTACGATTTAAATGCCTACATAATATTATGCTCATAGGTACGGGTACTTACTATAATCGGCCATGTTGTAATACTGTGGACACACGAAGCCTGCTCTTACGAGTGTGTCTGGAATATCAACCAAAGCTCCTGAATATAGGGTTCTGCCGTTAGACAGAAGAAGTACGTCATCAGCACTGTTGAACAGTTGTGAGGAAGGCTGGTGGATCACACAAGCCACGGTGCGTCCACTCCGGGCTACTGTTTGGAGAGCTCGAGCGACCGACATGGATGACACTGAATCCAGTCCACTGTAATAAATAATATAATACATACACATACTGTCACGACCGAGAGCTCTGAAGGGCAAAGGCAGAGGCGGATTTACCCTAAGGCCCAGTAGGCCCGGGCCTAGGGCGGCCAGATATTGAGGCGGCCAATCGTGTTAAAAATTAAGTAATGACGCTTTAGTACTGATAATTATGGCCTGGGGCCTAGGGCGGCCAAGACAGTAAATCCGCCACTGGGCATAGGGGGAAGAGGTAGTCAGCAAGGCCCTTTAATTCTTGGGCCACGTCGCTAGCACCCGCGTCAGCGTAATCGTGACTCTAAAACCAGGCCAGTTTCACACTGTTTCATCTACACAGGTGAAAAGCTAGTCGTCGCGCAAAAAATCACATAAGTGTAAGGTTGCCGCCATGCTAGGTAAACATAGGAATTTGTGAAAATAAAGATATTATCTTCATTTGCGATTGTAAAACTGCGTGTACGGTAGCTACGGGATGTTTCTGTTCTATCATACCTATTCGGTGACATTTCAATGTGACCTACGAGGTTAGTATGATTGTTTGAGCAACTTATCATTTTGCCATCGAGATTTCAAAAGATCATATTTAAATTTATGGGTTTTTTGTTAATATTAACTTGTCATATTTTTGTATTTCAAAATATTTATAATATATTTTGAAACACAATGTTTGTCAATGTTTATTCAGAACATGTATAATATTTAGGTACTACTTACATTGAAATATGTAGATACCTAGCTAAGTCACAACAGCAATGAAATGTGTTTTTCGGCCGTGCGATTTATATATTTTTTTAGCTACATATAGGTAGCCTTGTGGTGATATAAATATATTTAATTGATTGGCGAATAACACCAGTCGATTTAAGAAAGGTTTAGTTCACCTGGTAGGCTCATCAAGCAGCATGATCGTTGGGTCCACGAGAAGTTCACAGGCAATGATGAGCCTTTTCCTCTCCCCTCCAGACAAATTTTCAGCTCTGGTCTTGTGGACGTCAGAAATACCTAACTGCTTCGATATATTCGTTATCTGCAAAACAAAAGCAAAATGATTCCATTGTTTACAAACAAAAGTATAGTCATCAATTACAATAGCCAACGGTATTTTGGTAAAAAAAATATTTAAATGAAAAAGTAATGTAGTAAGCCTTATTTATAATAGCAAGTTGTATATTGACAAGATTTGCATTGCATTACCACATGCATTTTCCTGGTAACCTAATACTATGAGATAAGGTTGTAATGCCTACAAAATGGTGAATTATTTTCTAAATTGACGTTTTTTATATGGTGGGACTCGGTACCCAGATACGAAAATAAAGTACAGGGTTTGTCATTGCCTGTAAAAGTAAGCCATATTTCAATGTCATAAGTGTGTTATAGTAAGAGCTTTACTATCACACTTGATATGTATTTTCTTATATTTCCTACATGTACTAAAATGGTTAAAAACTAAATGATTTGAAACCAGTATTATCTAAGTAGTTTTTTTTAAGTATGTAACATTTGCTACGATGCAAAATAGGAAATGCGCATACCGCAAACTGAATGGCGTATTGTTTTTAATGCTAATACGAGTAGTGTGAGCTAGGCGAAGGAGCATAGGTTGTTTTGACTTGTTTAATAAACTCGGCAAATATGAGAAGGTATTCGGAATCCTTTATCACGCTTCAACTTCTTTTACCAAGGAAGTGGTATAAATCGTAAAGATATGTCCTTCGAATTGAATTAATACTTACCTAGGTACCTTGTATTTTAAGTGTTTACTTATGCTATAATCACTAACCATGAGTTTTACTATGTCGAGAATAAAGAAAGTAAAATGTTTATTCAGAACATGTAGACACCGTAATTTAATGTAATTATAGTATACAATACAAGTAACAAATTATACCGTGACATTAAAGGTGCCATCACATTTGATCCAGTGGCGCTAGATAGAGGGACGCAGCTTATTGGTGCAATTAGAGCCGGGTCTACTATAGGGGCATTGTTGGCTGCAGCCTAGGGCCCGCCAGTGGCGGATTTACAGTCTTGGCCGCCCTAGGCCCCAAGCCATGTAGTAAATACCAGCCGCCTCTTCTCAGTACTAAAGCATCATTAGTTAATTTTTAACACGATTGGCCGCCTCTAATATCTGGCCGTCCTAGGCCCGGGCCTACTGGGCCTTAGGGTAAATCCGGCAGTGAGGCCCGCGGACAAAAAGGGCCCCCGTTGAAAACAATAAACATATACAAACGTACAGAATGAGGTTTACTAGTAGAACCTAGAAGAAAACAATTTTAGGCCCTTAAGTAGGTTAAGTCCAGTCCCCACATCAAGATCCGCCCCTGGGTGCATCAGTATAAGGGTACGTATAACAAAATATCTAACCGCTGTAAATTGTGAGGGGTTAGGTATGTTTTTTCGAACCAAAACGTGTACGGCACGATTTTTCAGACTACATCACATACATTGAACTGACTCCGAGGTAAGTAGCTTAAGCACTCGTGTTACGGATATCAGAACCAAGAGTGGTAATACAAATAGATACTTATATACTTAAATATTGGATAATAGTACCAGACACAGAACAAATACAAGAATTCATCATACGAATGCTTGCCCTGGGTGGGAATCGAACCCACAGCTCTTGACGTGTAGGACAGGGTTACCCGAATGCGCCATCGAGCTAGTCAAAATGCAGATAAATATTTCATCAAAATGCGCGAAAGAAAGTTACCTACATTGTACTATATGATAGTATCATAGGAGAGTATAGTCACCAGCTGAGCCCGGTCCCAAGGCTGCACATTCGGCAGTTTCAAGCGCGCGGCGAAAGTGAGGGTCTCTTCCGCGGTCAGAGTGTTGATCAGCGTCGCGTGCTGGCTGACCAGCACTGCACTCCGCCCTGCGCCGTGCAAGCTGCCTTTCACACCTATTCTCCTAGAATAAGCATTGACTTATTTTAAGTTATATGTTGATGGTGGGCTACTGTAGATAGAATTATCGAAGTTCTTTGTAATCGAGGACAAGACAGAAGGCTATGTTCATTCTAAGGTGCTCGTTAGACATGGCGTTTTATACCATAATCCGCTATTCAGTAGAAAAGTTTAAATTATATTAAAACTTCTTTAATATTTGATAGCATTCGTATCGCACGTTACGATATAGATTGGTCTTGTAATATCTATTGAGAATACTATTGATGTGTAACTTTTTACATGTGTATGACCGTTAATTAGTTTCTGTGGTTCATTAGATATTGCAAAGTAGTAGATATAGTGCAGTAACATACAATGTATGTACTTATGATTACTAACAAACCCATAAGAACTGCGGGTAACGCTCAGTCTGTCATTAGTTTAAGTTGTCTGTGTTGATATAAAACCAGAAAAATTTAACAGATTAACAGTCAGTCAATGGTCGAAGAACAAAAAAAGATTTAACAGTCCTAAAAGACTAGACTATCATCAATCTAGTCCCTGAATTGACCAATGTATTCTTGCTTTGGAAATAATAACATACTTGCGTCCCGCCAGTATGCTCATGAGGGTAGTCTTGCCGGCGCCCGAAGGCCCTAGGATGTAGGTGAGGCGACCGGGGCGGATGGCGCCGCATGTTCCGTTGAGGATCACGTATTCATTTTCACACGGTTCACGTTTTTTTCGTTTCCATGGTGCACCTGGGAACAAAAATAATACCAAATAATGGAATGAAGAAAAGGAACATTAATATCGAATCACAGAACAGAAAAAAACTATCTAGTAGAAGGGGCATACCACAAAATTTGTATGAGAACCGATGAAGCTAAACTAACACTACGCCACTAATCACATGCAGGATTGGCCATTCTTATTTTAATCAAAAACAGATTATCTCTTATATCCTATATCAGAAAACACACCTTCAATCTTCTGAAAAACGGTTTAAATTAATAATAATATCCTCCAAACCGATTACGTTCACGACGGCCAATCTCAACGAGGATTAGCCCAATACGCAGGAGATATTATAGCACACAAGTGTGCGCGCAAACACAGGTGCACTCTCTGTTCCTTCACTCTCAAAGTCCGGTGAGACAGCAATCCGACATGACCGAAGAGAGGTCAGGCCCAGAACCAACGGCTTACCGTGCTTTCTGAGGCACGGGGGTGATCAAACCGTTAACTTCCTGACTCCGGGTTGATACTGAGTAATTTCAAAACTGAAATACCCAGCCACAAATTTTTGGCCCAACCCGGGATTTGATCTATTGACGAGTAGAATTTTTTTTTATTAAAGTCAATAGATATTGACGAGTATAAAAATATTCTGAACACTTGAACTTGGAGTACGTAAGGTCTTGTCTACTCTTTTGGAGGCACAGTAAATTAAACCGTTTTGACTGCCTCGTTGTTCTATCATGCACAGGCTATAATTGCTCCAATAAAAAAAAAAAAAAAAAAACATTCAGTCGAATTGAGAACCTCCTCCTTTTTTTTGAAGTCGGTTAAAATACGACGCCATCTGGCATCGTATTTTTATTGGAGCGATTATAGCCCTTACCTACATTGATAGGAATAAGTTGACATTTAGACACAAGCAGTTTACGCGTAGTATTGCGTATCAACGCAGTATTATGGCTTCACTGCCACGCCCACTTGGTACTTCCACTTAATATTCGTTCCGTGTATCGAATAATGCATGGAAAAGAACACAAGTCGACGTGTTTTACCAATTTATTTTGAGCTTCCTTTTTATGTTATTTACCGAACTATAGTGTACCTTTATCAACTATGTCCCATGTTGTTCTGGGGCTTGATAAGAATGTGATGATATGGAAGTATCAGGCATATTATGAATGAAATGTAATCGCCAATTCGTATTCTTAGTTAAAATAACAACCCTAGGAGTGCATTTTAAGTATTATATTTCGGAAATAGGGTAGATATCATTAGGTCAATTTAGTCAATGATAGTTCAAGGTAACACTGCACTCAAATGAGAGATAAAAAATATTTCAGAACAACAACAACGAAGCTGATAATAAAACAGTAATCGCTCACTTGTTCGAATCATTCACATTCAATTTAAGCGGTTATTATACGAAGAATACCTACTTACAATAATTCAGTAATTATTTACATTCAGCAAAAAGTGAAATTGTATGCGATTATACGTTATCTAGTTGTGGGTCACTGAAAGTGGTTTCAAGATTGCATAATTATCATCACATGCTAACGTTCCCCTGAATGTCTGCTACTCTGTCATTAGTTAAGTATGTGTTTATTTTAACTACCATTTTATATGATTAATTATTTATTTGCTTGCATTACAAAAGAACAAGATAAAGTATCTTCATGAAAACAAAAACCACATTGCAGCAATAGAAAAATAATTGTTCAACTGGATTTAATGCGTACATCCGAAGTTTTCTATCATTAATGTCATTATTACTATTACTTGTAACAGTTGTGAATGGTACAGGTAAAGATTATAATTCTAAGAAAAAGTAACTTGCTAATGTACATGTTTTACAACAAGTTATCGATGATGTTATACTCGACAATATAAATGGGTTAGAGGAAATGCAATTTTTTTAATAAATTATCATTTTTAAAATCCTTTTATAACTTTTCTATCACATATGTAAGCTCTACACTTTCTAAAGTGTAAGTAGATGTTCGAAAACTAACGCGCTAGCCTAGAGGCTAGCGCGTACAATCCGGTTATGTTCCTCTTCAAAAAAACGTGTGTTATGCACACATTTTTGTAAAAAAGCACGATTTGTTTAGTTCATATTCGATAATTATGATGTCATATTACTACTTAAGTGAATTTATTGCAAGTTCAAGACGCCTTGAACAAAAAAGTTTTCTATATGATTTTTATATTGCTAACACACATTTTTTAAATTAATATAAGATCATGGTCATGGTCAACAAACATTAGGTATAAGAAACTTATGTTTTAACATAAACGTAAATGATATCTGGATGAACAAAAATAGTAAATTTTGTTACAAATTTGTATGGGATCTTTCCAAGACCTGTGTGAGGTTCTATTGTATTTACATATTACATAGGCAGTAAAGGCATCCAATAGTAAATAACTCACTTATGTGAGCGTTCATTCGCACTTAACCACTTAGTATGTTATGATTGTAAGTATAGTAATAGCATTACCGCTCCTTTTAGATATCCTATGGGACACATCCAAAAATGTAACAGGTTCGCAGATTCCTTTGATTACTCTTCCTTTTTCGACATCCATATTTAAGAAGATTATGGCACAATAATAAACTTTAGTATTCTATTAGGACTAGTATCGTTCGCGGAGTTAGCGAGTGTCCAGCGCAAGCGCACGTTAGACGTCTGTTGTAAGCGCACGCGCTTATGCGACTGTCAGGAATTGTTTATCTATATATTGCTACTGACCATTCATTTTATTTTAGTGATCATTATAGTAGCCAGTTCGCACTCTTATATGGACTTTGGGGTCAAATTAGTATAATGATAAATAATATGTTTCAAATAACAATGGTCGGTTGTGATTGTATAAGTTCATAACGAATAAACGTTTGATAATAAAATGAAATTAATTAATTGTATTTGCCACTAAAGTACAACGATGTTACATTAAAATACAAACAAACAAAATATGTGGAAAAGTTAAGTACCCACCCTACCAAATAGATGAGTTGATTATTATTTGGTAAGTATTGATTTTACTTAACGTTACTTAGAAGTTAAGCTTAAGTTCCTACGTATGAACTCTTGTTCTCGTTGGATAACGTATATTCTATGTATTTGATTACATTCAATTTACATTGAAATCTATCGAAAGATTAAAGAACATCCTCATTTATGATAACTACATCTGTTTTATGTAATGCTAATGAGGATCTGATTAATAGGTATTAACGTACTTATACAAACTTAAACAACGTGTATATTGTTGATGCATATTTTAAATACACGATGTTGTCCTTATATATAAAGGACATCAGGTTGGTAGATTCATATAGGCTTATGTAGACCTACTCTACTGGCAATAGCACAAGTGCAATTACGCGTTTATCTTTGAAGATATTTTAATTGAAGTCAAAATGTTGTTTATGATATACGACTAATGACTATATGTTATTTTTTTCTTTTGACAGGCCCGTTGGTCGATTGGTCACAGACCATGGCGACGTAACCAGGGGTCGTGGGAGGAGCAAATCTATCCATTTGCCTAGTATCCAATGGACAAGCTTTAAGTTTAGTTTTGAACTAGGGAATTAGTGAGCCAGTCTGGAGAATTTATTATTTTATTATATACTCACTGCAGGCCCAAGCCAGCACGAGGCCCGTAATAAATGCTTACCAAAAGGCTTTTGCATGAGAACTTTATTTGTTTGGAGCTTTGGTAATTTGTCTTTGTTTTCTTTTCAAAATAGCTGCAAATCGTAAGATTCCATTATACCTATAAATAGAGCTCCATCAAAACAAGGGTTTTGATGACGCTCAAAGCACAATAAAAGTAAGACCTTTAATTGTGCTTTGTATAACTAGTTCTTAATAATTGCTATTTTATAGAACCAATGTCATTGCATTTTCCCTGCGATAAAATTATATCATAATGTAACGCAATCAATTAATTGACGCTTAGTGTACTTCTAATATATTATACGTAATATAAGTATTAAGTTCTTCTTTAAAAAATCTCATAATAATCTATGACCTCATCCAAGCCGGTTCATGGTAGTCATTGATGCATCTGACTGGAAATGTTGTTTACCGAATGAGCACGTAGCTAGGCAGCGCTAATAACGGATTGAATGTTAGGGGCCAGTTATAATATATTTAGTTAAACAATAAAAAGAAAAAAAAATTGAAAGTAACTGTAAAATATATTTAATTAAAAACTATTTAACACACTAAACTAAAGTGGAACTAACTAACTAACTTGAAGTTTAGTTAGTTAGTTAGTTAAACTAAAGTATTATACTTATTTTTTTTATTAAGTACAGATATTGTATACAATTTTTGGTCTGGGGAGGGGGGAGGGGGAGGGAAACAATATTATTGAGAGGTTCTTATAGACCTGCAAGTACCTTGGCACACGAGTTCAGCTGCCCCCTCTTGCGTACGGCCAAGTAAGTATTCTATATTGGTCCGAGGTTTAAATAGCTTTGTTGACTTAAGTTATTAGAGTTGGGTTCATGAGAGAAGACGGAACTTACATGATAAAGTTATGTATATTTATTACAATACAATATTTTTAGTATTTGTAATTATATTATTCATTATGTTTAACCGAGTAATGCCATTAGACGAATCTTATATGTTAATAAGAGTTCCTCCCGGGTCAAGGGTCAAACGCTTTGATAAGCAGTCCAGTACTTTGGTGCTAGATTATATGTAACGAGTTTCCTGCAATTGTAACATATTAGACTCATTATATATTTCACTAGGTTATGATTATCCACCTTAATACTTATTTTATTTTCTTGATGAACGATTTCTAATGTTACTCAATTTATAAACCTTAAAAAAAACAAACCCGTGTTAAAATATTTTAATCAAATCAGTCGAGCTATTTATTAATTGAAGAAATTATTAAAGTTAAAATGTTTTGAGATTAAATATATTTGACACAAGTCTGTGTTTATGTCTTAATATTGCTTCTTGTATGATCCAGTTGTTATTATGCATTTGTCCTTTAAACTAGTAAAGTAAAGTAACTGAAAGCTTTAAAGTTCTCTATACTATTAGTCCAAGAAAATAGGCCTTTAAATACGAATTTTGAGGTAAATACTTGAATTTTTGATATAAGTTACTTTGAAAGATTTAAAAACGAACTGTGTATGTTTTTTGTAAAATCACCCCCGAGAACATTTAAAAAAAAAAAGTATTTGTTTTTGAAATTTTGGGGAAACGGTAAGTAGTAGAAAAAAAAGGTTTAAATAAAAGTTGTAGAGCGTCAGATTTTATAAAGAAATGCCCTGTTTATGTTTTCGCTTAAATTAAAATTATCCGAGTTAGGGCGGTTAGAAGCTTGAGGATGATAGTAATAGTCCGGTCAGTTTCCCATTTTGACCTGAAAGGATGGGACCAACGGGAAAATTTGTGTGTGTACTAGATATTTAACAATCCAGAAATTCAGGTCTCTGACCCAACAGGTTAGCTAAAAAAAAGCGCGAAAGATCGAAAAATGCAAATAACTCATGAGTAGTGCAAAGTATAAAATTATAAAACTGAAGAGTTAGTTTGTTTGTTTGCTTGAACGCGCTAGTCTCTGGAACAAATGGTCCGCTTTGAAAAAAATATTTCTGTGTATAAATATATACCTCAATAAATTGGCTATCTAGCAAATTTATTGAGGAAGGAATATAACATTAACCATAAACGTGGGTGTAACCACGGGCACAGCTAGTGCTTTAATAATTATCTTATTGGATTAGTTAGTATATTGTATTGGGAATGTGGTTTGTGATTGTGTAGGCTACGAATTACCTACTTGTTGCTACCATTTCACAATTTTCCATCTAACCCAACTAGACTTTATTTTTGGCTAAATGTGATTTAAGAAATTTGCTGTTTCTTAGACTGCCCCCTTTGGAGATTACGGATGTATTAATATATCCACATGCATGGAATGTTAGAGCAGAAGATATGTTTAAATACTTTAACAAATCTAAAAATAAAATTGTCAATTGGCAATTAAACTTATTAGGCATATAGATTAATAGATAGGTATATGCTGTTGCACCTTCTGTGAGAATGCATTACGTCACTTAATGGGGCCACGGACGTCGCCAAGTGCAATACAAAATCTTGAAGCCTTTAAGCTGATCGGACAGAGTCAAAGAGAGGGTACCCAGCACTCTTTACCACATTCGGCATAAAAATAAAACTGGGCTGGGTTAGATGGAAAATTGTAAAAAAGTAGTGACAAGTAAAACTAGTAAAACGACATCGTAGTGTTGTTTATTCTTTGTAAATACTCCTATGCAATATTTTATTCTATATCTATATCTAATTCTGCTATCATAATAGCAGAATTAGATATAGAATAAGTTTTATTTTAAACAGCTATGAAATATGACATAAACGCCAGCGAATGATGTCCCATAACAAACTCGTATAATAATAATCAGGAATGACAATTTGTTTAAAATAATTAAACTGCTGGACAATAATTATAGAAATGAATTCGTAGATTATATGGAAAGCGGCAAGAGCTTAGGTATATCTTTAATTCAGATTAGCAAGATTAGGCTAACTGAGAAATATATTCACAATATACCAACTGCATATTTTTATTATTATATAAAATATTATAATTTAAAATCATTGTTTCACTGACAATTAGATATGTAATATATAAATAAGGCTTCTTTAGTTTAATTTTTTAGTTAGAATATTTAGTTGAATTAATAACTAGCCCTTAACCAATACTAACAACAAAGATGAACAAATGTTTCAGTAATATTTATTTACAGTAGAGACACGCAAAATAATTTTCATTTATTGGAAGTTGTGCTATATAAAAATATTTTAAATCTGATATTTTTGCAGTCAAATATAAGATAGGACTAAAGTCATTATGCAGTTGATACCGATGCCCTTTACTTTTGTGTTATCATATTTGTTTGTCTACTTTGTTCATACCGGACCGTCGTATTCTGTAGTCCACATCAGTGAAGACCACTAGCTTTCCGTCCTCGAAACTCAGGTCATCTTTAGCCGCTTCAATGTCCATTATGTCCGTGTAACACTCACTCCAGATCACTCTTGTCTAATGAGAACGGAAGGGAACGTTTAGTACATAACGCGCGGAATTGGAAAATTGTCCCGAGGCGGTTCGCGCGCACACGTCGAGTCTGGCACTGCGCATGCGCCGAACGACGCTGCGTGCACTAACTTTCACCTCAATGTACATTAAAGCGACGACCGACTTTATAAGATTATTGGTCTAGAGTAGTTTATAAAATCAGTGTGAGAGACAAGTGAAATGCCATTTCAATGTGTTGACTCGATACATAGCTATGTGGAAGATAAATCTTTTACGGTAATTGACTGAATATGCGTATATATCTTCAATAATTAGCACACCTACCTCTTACCATTATATGGTATCTTTTTAAAGGGATTTATGCATAATATTATATTATATATTTATTTATGTATTTTGGCTGTATGTGGTTAAAGGGGCTTGCTGCCCCTTTGACTCTGCCCAGCCCTTCTGAGATTACGGGCGTGATGTTAGTATGTATTTCCTGTCCACAGACATAAATTACTTATGATTCAAATGCGATCATACTTTTACCAGTGCCTTTGTAATATATTATTTCAAATCTATATAAATAAATACTCTGCATACTACAAGATATTACGATGATACATATTGAACCAAAAACAATGGCAAGGCTTCAACTTGTTTTTAGAGGTATAATACAATACAATATAAATACATCGGTAATAATTCATTAACTGATGAACTAGTCATTAACTTTATGAATTTTTAGACACAAATGTTTATTTATCGAAGCGAAACTGGGTAACGTAAATTAGCTAAATACTTATTATCTAAACGACACAACGAAATATGTACCTAGTAGTAATTGGAACATATATTAAAATACGTGAGGTACCTATTGTATATAACTTTTGTATATAAGAAGTCTAGCATGTTTTTTCGTTGCATGCATTATATAGGTATGTATGTTTTTCATTACCTATATTGGAGGAACGTGTATTGATTTTTAAAAGGTTTTCTTACATTTACAATTATTTTCATACAGATAGTGTTATTAAATGCCTGTCTTCCTTTTAATAAATGGAATTGGCTATCGGAGTGTTGGAGATAATATTGATAAGATTTATGTACATATTAACAAATGTAATGGATCACTAACGACTGATAACTACTGATTAATTAAAACGAAAAATGTATCCGATGTATTGATTTATCTAAGTCCACGCCATTAAAATATTAAATATGGAACAGACTTTAATGTAGTACGTATGGTATATTTGCTGATAGTCCCATGTATTTCACACGATTTCAGTGATATAAAAAAAGGGAAAATATTTTATTCAATTAATTTACTAACTAGGTTTCTGAGCTGCGAACGGCTTCAGCTATGTTATTTAAATACCAAGTATGTACATGAAATAAAATTAGAAAACAAAATTAAATCCGGATCGCATGTTTGTGTGGCAACTCGTTAAAAAAGAATGGGCATTGACTGTTAAGCTTAGCTTGACGTTGCTTAACACAAAACATACAAAGTGATATGGAATCGTCTATTTACTTGAACCTAAGTGTTGTACCTACTCATTATTTTTTCGTTCTAAGAATGTTAAATACACATAGGTATGTACTTTTTATACAAAATGAACAAATATTTTGACAAACAGCTTTAATTTTTAGAAAGTCAAAATGGAACATCTGCTTGGTATCTAAACATGTACCTATAAGCTTGACAGCTGCTGATTTATTATGATAACGAAATAAGTGATTTAAGCAATATAAGTAATTCCTATTATTGGATTCTGATATTTATGTATTTCACAGCTATGGTTAATTAAGCGATATATTTAATAACTAGCTAGACAGACAGACAGACAGACAAAAATTTTACTGTCTGTCTGTCTGTCTGTCATACTCCTGGGCAGGTTATAGTATACTTTTCATCACGCTACAATCAATAGGAGCAGAGTAGTGAAGGGAAATGTTGGGAAAACGGGAGAAGTTACTCCATTTTTTAAGCTTCCGTCGCGTGTGCAGCCTTAAAGGTTAAAGTTACATAGAAATCATGTATGACGGAAATAGTCTTGATAATATTAACCATAAACGCGGGTGACACCGCTGGCACAGCTAGTTATCTAAATATTTTGATATTATATTTCCTTGTTATTTGTCTCTCATTACTTGAAACACAAAACTTCAATGAAAATTTTTATTTATTTATTTATTGCTAGATTACATTGAAATATTTTCCTTAAAGTAAGGTAATATGCAAATACTCGTAATCTTTACTATTATTATAAAGATAAAAGATTATTTGTATCCTCTTATACACACGAACGGGAACTACACGAGTGAAACCGCGGGGTGCTGCTAGTATGAGTCTCATGTATAGATGCCAAAAGGCAATATTTCAAGAAATTGGTACAAAATAAAGGCTGCTAAGATTGCATTTTTGGTATGTCGATTATAATTACGAAGTTTTATATTACAAAAAAAAAAATTTTAGATGTTTATTTTAATGTAAGATATAAATAATTAAATACATGTTACAATACCAACCAATATTTTATTACTCGAGCATTAAACACACAAAACAGTGGGACTTTTTTTCATTACCCTGGCAAACTCACGCACTCATAGCTTAATTCTTGCCTCACATCTTTGTTCCGAGCGGTCCATCTGCCTTTTGTTCTCTAATCTGAGTGCGTTAGTTCAAATACTGTGTGATTAGTAGGTATTCTGTTCATCCTAGTTTTGTTAGAGATAACAAGATGGTAATTAATATGTTTCATTAATTAATCATACACAAATTGTATCCATATCGTAATATCGTTATGCAGAAAGAGGATGGATTTGATATCGAAGTGAGGAAAATATTTGTGTCTGTGTTTCTTGCCTAGCATGCCGTAAAAGGCGACTAATGGTATCTTCGATTTTGGGTGCGTGATTGTGTAGGCGACGAGCAAGCCACTTGTAACTACTTTGCTGTCCCTTTGACTCTACCTGCCCCTTCGGGTACAACCCGGAATGGGGGCATAACGGCCGGACCCTTACGGGCGGGATGATATGAATGAAAAAATATTTGATAAAGAAAAAGGTTTCGTTTCGTTCTGTTTTATTATTTTTTTGTTTGCAATGCCAACTACTAGGTATGCATGAGGCTTGCGTGTGCGCAGTGAGGCAAAAAGTTGTAAGCCTTGGTCTGAATAAATCACTTATATTTATTAAGTACCCGTTCACGACATCCCTTTTATTTTATATAAATTGCACAGATTGTGTTTTATATTGTCCCATGTTGGTCTGGGACTTGGCCCATATTGATCTGGGACAAAAAAAAGAATGTGCCAACTGTGGTTCTTGCCTAGCATGTCGTAAAAGGCGACTAACGGTTTACGGGCTTTTGGGTATGTGTCTAAGTAGGCGACGAGCTAGCCACTTGTCACTCCTTTTTCACAGCTTTCCATCCAACCCAGCCCACTGTCCCATGTTGGTCTGGGACTTAAAAAGAATGTGCCAACTGTGGTTCTTGCCTAGCATGTCGTAAAAGGCGACTAATGGTATATCGGGTTTTGGGTGTGTGATTGTGTAGGCGACAGGTTAGCCGCTTGTCACTGCTTTTTCACAATTTTCCATCTAACCCAGCCTGGCTCTATTTTTGGCTGAATGTGGTTGAAGGGGTTTGCTGCCCCTTTGACTCTGCCTACCCCTTCGGGGATTATGGGCGTGATGTTATGTATGTATGTATGTATGTGTTTTATATTAATTATGGAACTGTTCTAATCGTCCTCTATTCCTCTTCGACTGGCAGGAGATAGCACAAGACAGATCGCGGTGGAAGCTCTTATTATCTCTTACGCTCTTACTAGCTCTTATATTGAAAAATCGCGAATCAGTTTCCGTCAGCAAGAAACTTTTAACAGTCGATTTGAATTTTTTGATATGAAATCGGCAATTTGTTACTATTTTCATTTTTACTTGAATACCTTTTGCTGTCGTTAACAACATCGTTTTTGTAATTAAGCTCTTATTTAAAATGGTATAGCGACCATTTTTCAAATTTCGCCATCTTCAACTTATCCTATCTATAGGGCATATACAACCGTTGCACTCTGTGGTTGCACTGTTGTTGTGATTATAAGGGACATTCTCCTCTTTTAAAGTCATTTAAAAGTCACGTATCACACTATTTGGCCGTGATTACTTGATAAAGAAGAAAGAAGAAGACATACGTTTTATCTATATATCTGTCTGTCTGTAATGCACATGATATGATATTATAATATAATTACTAGATAATGATAATAATGTACGCATTAGTCATTATTTATGTCTATGACACCATCCTTAAACTGTATTGTTGTTTATATGAAAAACCTAAATTTGTAAATATTTCAGTTATCAAAATGTATTCATGTCAAAGCTGTTATTTTTTATAGATATGCGATATTTCGATAACAAACGTTTTTCGTTGTTCGTTTGTTGTATGATCGGAAAGTAGTGTTTCGTTGCTTAATTAAGCATTAGGTCGGTGTTTGGTTATTGCGGTTTTAGTAATTTAGATGCCGTGCTAACATTATACTTTAATTGTACCTACTATTTGTTTAAAACATTTAAAAATAAATAAAAATGTACTACGATATTATTTGGACTCGTATTGTAGATGATATTTGTTCATGTATTTACAATAACTTATTTCTGCGACTTCACCCGTGTGAAATTCAACAGATCAAATCATAGAGACTTTACTTTAAACCTATTCTGAGGTAACTGTAATTTTTTCGGGTTTTAACCTTAAAAATTGGTAAAAGATGCTCTTATTAATTAAACTTACTAAATATATCAACTTCATAACTGCCATTGAAAATGAAAAAAAATGTGTATATAATATACCTACCTATTGTACATATTGGGTAAATAATACACAGAGTAAAATTTTAAATTATTTTATTTTTTGGTTTGTGGTCAAATTATATGACGTTTTTACGTATGGCGCACGTTTAAATTTTAGATACAAGTCTATTAAATTTAAAAATAAAATATAAAACAATAAATATACAAAAGAAAATGAATAAAAATACAATTCGAAAACAAAGATATATTGTGAATACACGATGCAAAAATACAAGAGATATGGCGAATGCAATTTATGTAGTGTGTACATGATATAATATGTAGGTAAAGTATTTATTAAGAAGAAGACTTTCATCATTTAAATTTTCAATTGTATTCAAGTACTTGAAAGTCAAACAACTAGGAATGTTGAGTTGTAACCAAGTTACACAATTTTTTAAGAAATATAGGTACGAGTTATAATTGGTATAAATTCTATAAATTCTCCAGACTGACACCAATTCCTTAGTCCCAAACAAAGCTTATGCTTGTGCTATGATCCATGACTCTAGCACAAATGTCCATAATCGTCACACGGGTTCGAACCCGCGACTCTCTGTTTCGTGGCCAAGTGTCTGAGCACTCGACCAACGGGCCAGTCGAGAGAAATTCAGATAGCTTATTAAAGTTAAGCTTCAAACTTAACCGGTTACAATAGCATTCATACGAGTACGACATTAAAGCGATTGTTATAAGAACGTGTGATTTTTATGGCACAAATGATTTATATGTTACCTTCATCATCTTCCTAGCGTTATGTCTCGTTATTAGAATCAGACTATAATCCTAGAATTTGCGAATCTGGTAATCACATTCCTTTAGACATATCCACTATTTTATCTTTGCATCGTATACGTTCAGAGTGTGTATGTTATAAAAAACTAATTCATCAACCATTGATATTATGAATGCACTTATTTTAAACGAAACACCATGGATTACCTATTACAAGGCAACGGCACATATATAACAATTATTTTAATTATATACACCTTACACTATTACACTCATAACCAGTATTTATTTTCATTAAAAAACGGACACTTGAGTTCCTATTTAGATATAAAAATGTATAAAAATCTCTTTACCTACCAACTATTATAAGTAAAGAAATAATATCTAAAACATATACAACTTCATATTTGGTACCTATAATTGATTTATATTTACATGTACATTACATCACAGATTAAGTACATAGTACTTATTGCATTTTAAATAAATCCTAGTACTTGTGTCTTTATATTGTAGGTTACCTACCTAAATGCCTTTAATGTTTATCTACTTGTATTCAGTGTTTCTTTTTATAGCAAGATTTTAAGATCACTAACTTCTAGACATGGTTATTTTAGCAAAGTTTTATGCTTCATCTTATTAACTCAACAGAAGAGATTGCAGTGCTGGATCCAGGAATCTAGCGGGGCCCAGCACAATTTTAGCTGTGCTCGATCCAGCGCAATTTGCTGGTTCAATGGATTGCAATCCCTTTTGTTTTTTTAGACGCGGGGAAATGCGTTACGCACCTTCCCCCTACCCGGAGGGGCAGGGTGGTGTGTGGGACGCCTAGGGACCTCTGGAATTGCTCCGGCCAAGATGTTAGTGGCCGGGGTATACCCACTAAAAAGGGATTGCAATCCCTACTCAACAGGCACAGCTGTTACTTCTTCGAGTTAACTGAAAATTAAGGCAGGGCGCAGTAATCGACACCATTTGGATTCGACACTATTCGATTAGGGATGAATACTGGATCAAAAAACTATAATTCTATTTCGTCCGTCAGTTAGATCATACAATAAATACAAGACACATATTTTTCGCTTTATTCAGTTAACAAAAAAATACAGTGATACAGAGCACCAAAGTTTTGGAGTGGGGGCTTGTGACGTCACTTTCAAGTAAAAATTGAATCTAGGTGTGAAGTCACGCGCAACTTGAATGCACTGTATCCTCATATTTTTTTTTTGTGCCATGGTCTATTTACTACATGAGCCTATCAATGATATTGTATTGCCTCCCCCTAAACCAAAAAAATTTGTACCGCTCATGTGTCCATCCTTGGCAATTTATTGTGAGTCATTTTGAAAAAGTGAATTGACTCATCCGTCTCAATAAACTGAGTTAACACAATAGGGATGATGACTGCATTAAAAAACTATGATTCTAGTTAGTCCGTCAGTGAGGTTATACAAAAATACTAGACACATATTTTTCGCTTTACCAAATTAACAAAAAATAACAAAGATAGAGCATCAAAGTTTTGGAGTGCGGGCTTGCGACGTCACTATTTTGTACGAAAGCGTGACGTCACGCGCAACTTGAATGCATTGTATCTTCGTCAATGTTTGTTTAACAAATAAATAAAAAAATACGTGTTCAATATTTTTTTATAATCTAACTGATGGACTAAACAGAATTTTTTTGTCATCTAGCCTATTGTGTGACGTAGTGTTACCTACAAATGTCGTCTTACCTCGATCATTATTAGGTAGTTACTGTAGTATTAGAGCTTTCTAATAAATGTATGCCTATAAACGGCACCTTTACATTTAGTATTTGTGTAAAATGTGGCAACGTACGCGCTGAGATGTGTTAATATTGTTGCTATATTGGCCTTTATTATCACAGCAATACAGACGTAAACATACTTCTAACATTATACAAAATTATGAAGAGATATATGTACCACATTTTTTTATAAACCTTTGGCATTATATTTTGTAGTAGCATTACATTTTACAGTACAAAATCTAAGCTTAGATTTGATTGCGAAAATAACTGTGTTTAGACACCGAAAGTATACTTAAACATTTATCTAAAGAAGGATCAAAATTACCCTAGGAATTGAATATTATTCGTTAGCAATGGAGAGGTATGTGACGAACTTTTCACGGATAATTTATCCTGAACAATAATCATACAACCCGTGCAGGTAAGTAGACCTACAAATAATACTTAATGGCTATAAATTTATTCCTATTAAGATTAACATTGTGACTTTGCAAGAATACACAGATACAAATTCAAATAATAAGACAGTTTTGTTACTAAATATAGCAAATAAGTAAATGAAAAGAATATACATTTAATATTTTTTTAGCCTGAAGATGGTATTTAATAACTTTGTTCGATGTATCTAAACCATTGCTTATTTAAATAAATTGTTCTAATGTAAATGATATGAAAACCAAGACACCACCTCCGTACCGATACTCGCTATAAACTTGTCAAACATATGGCACTCTTAAATACGAGTATAATTAAAAAATCGCGATTTGTCTTGATCTACCTGTCACCATTTGTTCCTTAGCCTAATTTTCAATACCAAAAATGAACACAGTGTGACTGATAAGCCTATAGCTAGTAGGGCTACGTTTACAAAGATGAAGCCGTCGCTAGCCATTTGAACTTCATCGATAAACTGGTGTGGCCACCTGTAGTGGCAGTACGTATCGGAGCAGGGCATCTTGCCTCTGTTCATGCCAAACACAGAAAAGACAAGTCCCACTAGTCCGTGCTTGAGGAAAGACACGTGGAACATCCAGCGGAAGATGGCTGGCGCGTCGCTGTACCGGAGGAAGAATCCGGAGAACACCGTGAACGGCATTATGAAGAACGGGCCGAATATCACGCCGTTCTGAAAAAGGGCATATATTTTTTATTATTCATCTGTCGCCCGTGAATTTTAAATTGAAAGCGGCCAGTAATTGCTTGTAATGTCTGATGTACAATCAAAAACAATACGCGTATGTAACATATTGGATGAAATATATTATTATATTGCATATAACATAAGATAAAGTTGAATTAAAAACATAATTTTTGGTCGCATGAATTATTAAATATCAAAGCGTTTATTAATTTTAGCGATAAGTTAATATTTACTCGAGATTTGTTAATCGAGACAACGCTTGGCCTAACATTCCAGGCGCAAAGGAGGCAATGACCTGGTATTTCAGCCTCTCATTCTGGTCTAAATAAACAAGGATTGCACGGTAATAGTTATTAAGCTTTACGTCTAAATTTCGCATATTCTAGGTAAGGGCTGATCGTTACCTTAACATTGAAGATGGCGCCGTTGAGGAGGCCCACGCTTAGAGAGACATAAGAGACCATCAGCAGCGTCCAGCAGAAGGTCCAGAAGCGGACGGTCTCCTGCGGCATGCCCGTCAGCCAGTACACAACGCACGCGTACGAGAAGGTGCACGCCGTCTGCGTGGGCAGCGTGGACGCCAGCGTGGAGATGTAGTACGCGCCGGCTGTGTACCAACGGTTGAAGTGCTCGCGGCGCACCACTGGGATCTGCTCTGGAACTGGAATAGTAGGGAAAAGTAAGATGCATGCCAGAGTTGATAAGAACATAAAAAAAAATGTGTGATTGTTCGGTCCACAATCACACATTGTTTTTATTTATACGTTCAGGTACAAAGACTTTCTCACACTTGCGTAAACATTTCATGCAACATACACATACACAAATAGCAACACACACACACACACTTCAGAGCATACTCATTAAGACACTGTACACACGGGTAGAGTGCAGTGACCCGTGTAATTATTTTTTATTCCAGTCCTATTTGGTAAATCGTCTCTTAGTTCCAAGTATTCACTTCTACGAATGATTGATATATTTCTGGTAAAATATTTTAATTATACTTACAATTAATGGAAACAGCACTGAAGGCGGTGAACATAAGGAACATTAGACTGAAGTAAAGCATGTTGTAACTGTCTCTGATATATTTCGCATCACCGCCGATATCATAGAAGAGGATTCCTATGAAAAACGCCATTAAAACATGGATTCCTAAGATTGTTAGGCTGAATGATGGTGCCCGCCATATAGACTAAAAAAAAAAAAATTGATAATGTTGATTGGAATTGTAGAAATTTTTTCGTTTTATGGAGAAGCAATGGCAAAAAAAATAATAAGTATGTTTGTGTTAAAAATAATATAGAAGATACAAAATTATTCCATATTTAAAATAAAAAATATAACAATTCTAAATAAGCCCAATAGCCCCTATAATGTTGATACTTTTGAAAGTTATTATATGCAGACTTACCAGAAGAGATCTTTTTGTGAGAGTAGTGAATTGTTTCCATATTGAAGTTGAATATGTACTTTTTAATTTTAATAATATTTTATTGGTTGGGTCTTGCTTTGGCGGTGGTAGTGTCGTCAGGAGCACTTCATTGGTTTTTATATTATTTTTTTCTGAAAGTAGAGAGTTTAATAATGCAGACCGTATACAAAGTCAATTAGATTTATAGGAATGATTATGATTTATTTATCGAAAAACGTTAGGTTTTTTTTGATTCCATTCGTATTTGTAAGACAAATTTTGCCGGTTTCGATTATTTTCAGGGGTTTTTTTTTCACCCCTTTATTTACGGCAAGCCCAGTAGAGCCCAGTGTTTATAGGAGGTGTTTTCACTCACTGTTCATGCCCAGTAGTTCTACTACGCTGTAACAATGAGCTCCTTTTCTACCGTTACAACCTTTGACTTAACTAATGTTCTAATCGATCCTTAACTAAGCTGGGGCATAACACTGACAAGATGATAATGACTATCTCTTAGCAAATATTTTCATAAAAAAATGTTTACTAACACGTGTGGAGTGTGTGAAATTATCACAATCATACAAGCATTACTTTTATATAATATATTTTTGCATACACATATTTCTCATGAATGTAGAAGAAGCGAAAGGTGTATTGTCAGGATCGTAGCAAATGGAAGATTGTGATCTCTGCCCCATGCGAAAAAGGCGTGACATTATGTATGTATGTACAATATTTTTATTAAAAATTCAAAAATACTTAAGGTATTATTTATCAACTTGTATGTTTGTAGAAGGTGATTCCATCGCGTCGTTACATTATTGTTAACAATTAACAAATTATATTATACATATATGTCATATATCTGTACACGTGTTTTTTTACAGATAAGATAAAATACGTACCTAAAAATTTATCGTCAGTCTCTTGAGATATGTGATGGAGCCATTGGTCGCTTTTTCCATTTTGCGAATATTTTACTAGTTCATTAGCATTTTCACTGCATATTTCCATAACTGGAATGAAAAAAATAAAATATATAAACAAATAATTATAGCGTATTGTATTTGAGGAGTCCCTTATTCAAGAAAGTAGTGTGCCTGAATGATATTAGAAAATAGGTAATTGACAAAAATCTATACTAATTAATAAAATTGAAATGTCTGCAATGTCAAGTTAAAAGCTTACTTCCACTCTAATACATAGTTAAATAGCAGGCATTATAAAAAAAAATAATTTGACTACATTTATTTCTCAAAAAATAAAATGACAAACAAAGCCGCGAGCTACAGATTCACAGTATTTACTTACGGAAGTCCACACAGTTGTGGAAAGGCGGACAGATCAAGTCCATCTGTCTCAAGTAGGGCACCAGTGCGTCCACGGAGCCGGTGAACGCGCACCGCCCTCCCACGACGGCATATAGCCTGTCCACCATTTGAAGCAGTGTCGCCGAGGGCTGATGCATGGTCACTACCACCGTGCGGCCCTGGCGCGCTAGCTGATGCAGGAGAAATACCAGCTGCTTTGATATCGAGCTGTCCAGGCCACTGGAATTGACGTCAAACAAGATCTTGTACATTTTCGGATAGTCTTTTCCAAGTTCATTACTAAATGACTTATAGAGAGTTATGAAAGCGTCGGTGACGGATTGATTTTCCTAAGCCATGATTGGTAATAAATGTATCAATTAGAATCGAAGAGGATTGAGGAGTATAAGAAGCGTACTTGGAATGGCATAGTGGTCGGTGATCAGTTTACCGTCTCAGGTACTGCTGTGGTGATGAGGTTTCAAAGACCTGCGAGAGCTCTTTGGGGATGATTAAGCAGGACTTGGAGCAGAATAGGCTTATTATCAGAGACGAAGATATGGTACAGGTCACTGCGCCCATTACTTAGAAACCAGTTGGGTGACCAAGATTAACATCACCAACATCTTGTCGATAGGCCTAGGAGAAATAAATCATCATAAACAATTGCTTTAAAATTTTTGAACAGAACTCCATTTCGATGAGGAAGCTTAATTACATCAGTCGTCCACGCGTAAAGTAAATGCCCAAAAGATGTGAAAGTACCTATAGTTTAAACATGATTAAAACCAGTAGTACTCATGACTTATCGACAGACTTACTAATGCAGATACCAAGTCTCTTATCATGACAATCGTGTAGCACTTGAAAACCGTTACATTATTTTACCTCGTAGGTTCATCAAGGAAGATGACGTCAGGATCGCTGACCAGCTCCAGCCCGATGGCCAGCCGCTTGCGCTGCCCCCCCGATAGGGCACCAGCTTGCGTCCTTTGCACCAAGCCGAGGCCAAGAGACGTGATAATTTCTTTTATCTTAAGAAAGAAGGAAATTGTTTAGATAACGATTTTTCTATTATAGTTATACTAGCTTTTGCCTGCCGTTCCGCGTTAAAATCGATCCGTTGCATTGACTATATCGTCTATGATATCTATGAGATCTACCTAATTATTTAGGATAAAGAAAGCCTATTTGTCCCTTCTCAGCGTTACTAAAACATTTCAAATTTCATCGTAATCAGGGTAAGCATTATATGCTTCAAGAGGTATAATATAGCCAGATACACATGAGTTACTGGCAGATTTTTAATGTAAGTAAGGATTGGATGGCCCGAATAGTACTATTGTGGGGAACCAAACACAACACTACTATTGGGGCTTCTTACTTCTGCGTAAAAGTTAAGTATTCAACTCTATTTCTCTATCACTCGGTGTTGTTAGGGCGTTCGTAGTTGCTTAGAATAACCCTTGTGATAAAAAAAGCTAGACATTTGCATATAAAGCTTCAAAATTCGCCATAATCCTCCTTATCAGCCCCAAGACCTCTACTGGGCATATAACCTTTTAAGTCGCATTAGGGTTTCTTCTGTCATTTTGCTACGAAACCCTAATAACACTATCAGTCATTGAATTTGCGACATAATTTTATCAAACACCTGAGGGAATTAGGCGATTGCTCAAAGCTTAATTTCAACGTCTAATCTATTTTAAGGTGTTGCAAGGTCTTCTCATATCAATGACCTCTAGTTTATTCCTTGTTTTCTACGTATGCGAAATATTTTACATATTAGGCCTCAACTGAAATGTCACAAGGCAATTTTGGCACAAATTTTGGTATAAAATAATGGAATTCGAATTTTAAGAAAAATAATGTAGGAACCCACTTATTGGTTTAGTTAGTTAGTTAGGTTCTTATAGTAGGTAAATTGATATCACCGAGTATCAAGCTCACAAATGAGTGAAAATGTAAATATTAAATTAAAAAAAAACGCCAAAACTAAAGTGTAGTCGTTACGCTTTTGTTTCTACAAGATTGTTGTATAGTTTTACAACACGATTATAATTGGTCGGAGATTGTTCTTCAGTTTGGTTTGTATTAGACATCAGTTGACATTTTGGCTATGACAAATAACTGATGTGTTTCGGAAATCAAATTGCAAAGAATATCGGGTCAAACCGGAACGCGTACCTCTAAATTTTTAAATGTAATGTAAGTCATATGTATAACAATAGCTCGGTCGTGAGCAAAAATATGGCTAGAAAACCTGTGTATTCGAATAACTATGAATAAATAGCCTTGACCGGATTTGACTGATTCCATTGGCTAGATAGTGGTCGCTTCAATGTAATTAATAACCAAACTAGCAAAATCTAGGATCATTATCCAATCAGACTCTAATTAGAAACAGGAAATAACACTAGGTAAGCCACCATCATCAGGTGGTAAGAAGATATACCAACCCGCCGTTTCTTCTGCACAAAGCTGACATGGTTCCCCAGCTTGAGCTCCGCAGCGACGGCGAGCGACTCTGGGATCGTGAGCGTGTCTTGCACCTTGTCGTCCTGAAGGATGTAGCACGATCTCCGCTTGAACTTGTGCTCGTTTCTCAGTTGGCCGTTCACGAATAGACTGCCTTGCGATGGTTTTCTGGAAAGAATACGTTTTTTTAAATCTTAGCTAAGACCGTGGAGTTAAGTATTGAGAAATAAAACATATCGATGGTGTTATAGTTCGGATTTCTCGTCGAATGTAAAAGACGTGAGTTAGTCTATCACCACCATGGAACAATTTTTTTTTGATGAAACATTTACCTATCGGCTGAGATATGTTTCTTTGACTAACTTTCTTTAAATTTATTTTGCATAACCCAAGTATAAACTGCTTACCTATGAAATCAGATCAACTATGTATGTGATGTAGTCTAAGATTTATCTATATAAATAAAACAAAGTCGTGTTTGTTACACCACTTATAAGTCGAGAACGGCTGAACCGATTTACGTTGTTTTTGATTTGTTGGATTTGTCTTCGTCAAGAATAACAGAATAACTATTAAAAACATTGAAAAATTGACGATAAAACAAAATAAAAGCAAAAGTATTTTCTCATATAAAACGGTGGGATTCGTATCTGTCAATGTTAAATGTCAATTACTGGGCGATACGAAGTTCGCCGGGACAGCTAGTTTAAAATATTTAATAACTCAATTTAATTACATACATCGATTTTATTACAAAATACCTTCCCACCCCCACTTCATTTGTGATAGGATACAAAATTCAAACACCTGAACACAGTTCCATCTACTTGGTCCAATTGTGAATCACAGCCTTCCAAAACCTCATTCAAACGCGGTCTACAATATTAGGTATCTGTGTAACAAGTGTATATGAATCAACTCCCCCTAAGAATATCATTCAAATCTAAATCTTGTTCGAGCTCACACATATATGGTATTATCGTCGAGAACATCGGTACTAATTCGAGTAATTGCTGCAAATGTCTTACGTGCGTGTTTCCTCCTAATATTGAGGTCGAACGGACACTTCCTCTTGCTCTACATACGGCTCTACATTAGCTTCTAATCTTCACAAGATACCGCTATAGTAAGAGTCTACATGCAAGTATTGGCTATTGTTCGTATTATATCGAATGTTTGTCCTGGGTGAGGCTCGAACCCACAACTCTAGGCGCATGGGACAGGGTCACTACCGAATGCGCCATTGAGCCAGTCTTTGACAAAGAATTGACCCAAAATAACAGCAGTGGTGAATAACATTTTATATAATGTAGTTAAATATATCCCAATTATTATTACAAATGATCTTATCGTAAGTAGCTTCATTAAGGCTTTAAAAATTTGACACTAAGCAATGAAACAAATTCAAAGCACATTCTTATGAAACTATGTTGAAACGAGACACAACATAACGCTCAAAAATTATATTGTGTCAATAAATCTACGTTTAGCAACCCTGCTTCACCTACGTCTATCACTTCAAAGGCTGGAACAGCGTTTGTTATCAAACCAATAAATTGCTCATGCAATAACGCGCAGTCTGGATGCCTACTTTTGTGTCTGTATGTGTAAAAATAGTAATACAAGGTGATAATGGCCGCAACAAAGCAGCTTAAGCTAATGTCTACTTATCACGATGACTAACCAACTAACCATAACCAATTACGGTAAAAGATCATTAGTCCGTCTGCACTTCCTCACTCCACTGGGTAACTATTAACTTCCTAATGGCAACTCTGTTTTACGAGGCATGAATCTCTTTTTCGAGATATTCTTTCTTGACATACTTAACTAAAGTCATCAAAATTTAAGTGCCCGTTTTGACATAGTTGTCATCCTTATACTATTTATTTAATTGTGACGACAACGACTGCTACATATAGCCGATGTTGCCCCAAATTCAAGGATTACACTTACCGACACCTCAAACAAGTCCCATTAGAGGCTCTTTTCAGAATAATTGTCTCGAAAAATTCACGTTTTGTAATTGTATTTTTCTTACGATACAAACTGCAATGAAAATTTAACTCTATTCATCGAAATCGAAATGACAAAACGGGTTTCTTATATTAGCAATTTTAGTGCTTAAATATCATTACATGCATTCTGTAATCGGCCGGAGTTGAATATGGACGCGGGTTGAATCTCGCATAAAGACGAATTAATGAAACAGATATTTATATCTGGGAGTTATAAAACCTTTAATGATTATGTTTTTTTATTATAGTTAGTCTCAGAGTTCTCATTGGTTGTTTAAAAGATGGTCTCGTATGGGTTTAGGTTTACATGAACAAAGATTTGAACTAATATAGAAGAGCAACATGACCCGACAGGAAATTACTTAATATGGGCGTTTGCTTTAGATAATGACTCGACCTTATAACGCTGAGGTTGCTAAAGCACTTTACATTTACCTGAATACGGATTTAAATGATGTCATTAATTTTTATCTATTTATGGATATGAAAGCGTTACTTGCTGAGACTGTAGATATTTAAAGTAAATTTGATGTCTATTGGAATAACTTATCTAAAATTCAAATGGTCGATCATAACGGGTTTTCTATCACAAAAAAAATCTTGGTATGATTTATATGTATGAATTAATAATGTGAACACGTCTAATAATAATAATTCAATATAAGAATGTGTCCCAAAAACAAGTTATGTTAGGTGGGTACTAAGAAAACTCTAACAGAGAGGGTTAATCCTGATTTCAAACAACGATGTTGGTATGTATGGCCTGGGAGAAAAGTAGGTTCCAACTGTGTTTCGTCATTAAAGACGATTGATGGTGTATTAGTTAATGGATATTGTGATTATATAACTTAGTCTATTTTATCTTTGGTTGAAGCTTACTGCTTTTATGGATTTTGCGCAGATTGCAGGCCAGCTGATAGTATGTACGTATGTAAATAAGTACATATATACATTTCGAAAGAAAACATTCAATTTTGCTTGGGATTGAGCTACTCAATCCCAAGCAAAATTGAATGTTTTCTTTAAAATAATCTACATGGCGGATTATTTAAACTTTAGACTACACGATGTAATCTGCACTTCGACGGCCCGTCTTCATCCGTTCGTAATTACATCAGCTACTTAAAAATGATAATCAATATTAATTCGGATTCCGTAGCATTCCGTTGTCAGGCGCGATACCGCTAATATACAGTAACGCCGGCGACTTATCAGCGGTGTGGCTGATATATTAATAACATTATATAGTGACGCTAGACGCGAATTCAGTAAATTTATACTGTGACGCGAACCTATTCAATCACTGCCGAATGTAGATATCAAAAGTTGTCCATGAATGTGATTATTTATGGCACAAATTTAAATACTGACTACGGCTTAGCCGCTGCATTCATCTTCTGTTAAATAAAATCATAACGAAGAGGTAGGCAGAGGTAAAGGGGCAGCTATCCTCCTTAACCACATTTAGTCAAAAAATAAAACTGGGCTGGGTTAGATGGAAATTTGCGAAAAAGTAGTGACACAAAAATACCAGTAGTCAAAAACCCAATATACTATTAGTCGCATTTTACGACATGCTAGGCAAGGAACACAGTTGGCACATTATTTTTAAGACTAACATAGGATCTTCTGTTTAGTCATTAGCCTCCTAGCGTTATCCCGTGTTTCTCTTCGGGGTTTGGGATAAATGAAGAGGCGGTAAACTTACCACAGCCCGATCATCTTTTGTTTAATGAAATTAAAAAATTGCCTGATAATACTTTTAGTTATAATATGCCATCTGTGTAAAATTTATGGTTTTAAAACAAATATTATTTTGGTTTGTTTCGGAATAAAATATTTTATATTCATGTTTTTCACCTAAATATAACAAATTATCTCAGAAATGACGTAAAAAACATTATTTAAAAGTGTAATAATAACGTTTTTATTCGGTTTTATCTCTCAATCAGTCTAAATGATGCCTGTAGCGACATCTGTTTGAGTCAAGTCTATACGAAATCTTAAATGTAGGTATGTGACTGACCAGACATGCTAAAAGTAAAGGTTTTTGATTGTTTTGTTTATTGTTCGAACATCATTCATTGAAGAAATTTTGAAAATATTTTATTTCATCTATTTTTAACCGACTTTAGAGATAATATAATAAATTATATAGGCCTGTTATAGGCATGTTAGTAGAAAATTGGTGTGGAGATTTGTAATTTGCACCCGAGAACAGCAGATTAAATTATATAAGATAGCACACCATTATACACATGCAATACTAATTTTATTAAAAGAAATAAAGTAAGGACCGTTCATATACATTGTACACTAAGGATATATTATTATGATATTGTTTTAGGTGATTGCAATATTTGGTTCTCGATTTTTGGCGAAAAATAACTGTGGGAATATTATTCGATTACTACTATAGTAATGAAGAATTTTATATTAATTAGTTATAACAGGAAGTACAAATAATACTTACTTATTACATTTATATAGCTTCATGTTACTCGGTGCAAGTCTTGAGTTTAATAGAAATTAAAGTCCTTTGCCTTAACTATGAGATGGTTCGGTTTTAACTAGATTATACCTATTTTTTGGTGGTTTGAAAAACTAAGTGCCCCTTGGACTGTGTTCAGAGATTGCGCTCGTGATAGTACGTATATATGTATCAATAAGTATTATTTAAGTAAATGTCGCTTAATTTGCTTTTAAACGTATAAACTTTTTGATCTTATCACTATTCGTATTATTTATCGGCTTACTGTGCAACATTGTTGTAGAGGAAATCTTGTGATATGATAATATTTTAATCGCATGGAGCTATAAGGAATATCATTGTGTGCTTACATTTTATTGTTAACTTTGATTCCAAGTCTAAAGGTAAGTTTGTTAGTATTTATTTACTTATCTAAGATAAAGTTTTAAAATGTATTAGCGGAGATTCAAAGGATGTGTTGCGGTAGTTTGCCTGTGTCTGTACTGAAATTGTCATATTTCAGTTTTTTATGGCTTATTAATTAATGAAAACAATCTATTCAATCCTAAAATTGAAACCGACTTCTTTGTTTATGGGCATTTGGGTCATATTCGTTACACCTAGATCAATTCACTAGTAACTTAGTGATTACAATAATCAAATAGTGAGTCATAGCACGATTAGGAACTCGGATTGATATTAATATTATATGGTTGATTAATTCCAATATTACTATTGTTATTAAAGAAGCCTGTCTATTATTTATAAATTAAAGTATTTATTTGGTTTATATAGGCATATATATAGGTCGATGTCGAAGAGGTAAAGAAGGAATAATTATATATTATAGTAAAGTAACGCAACCCAATTTAAAACATTAATTTTTACCCCATATGGGCTGGGTGCCTTTCAAAGCATGTGGCTAGACGTGCTAAGACGTGTTGGATTTGAAACATAGAGATAGACTTAAGGGTAGACGTCTAGATACAAACAAATTAAATTGAGCCCCCAATAATGGGTCACAGTTAAGGTCCGTTAACCGGTATAGGCTGCCTTAAGATCCCTTGAGAAATAATGCATCTCAGAATGAGAAATTAATAATTAATCAAACGTTTGATTAGTTATGAATGTTTTAAATTGGGTTGCGTTACTTACTATAACATATAATTATTCCTTCTTTACCCTTGTGGTGCCTTATAGATACTAATAGACTTCATCATGGATAAATAAATACTTTATTTATGTTGATGAAATTATGAGTCCCATGTTGGTCTGGAAATTAAAAAGAATATGCCATTTGTGATTCTTGTCTAGCATGTCGTAAAAGTGGTATGTTGGGTATCACATACCCAAAGATATGTGATTGTGTAGGCGACGAGCTAGCCACTTGTCACTACATTCTAACAATTTACCATCTAGCCCAGCACAGTTTAATTTTGGCTGAATGTGGCTAAAAGTGCTTGTTGCCCCTTCGACTGAGTCTACCCCTTCGGAAATTGCGGGCGTGATTTTTGATTGTTTTTTAAACTACAGAACAGAACGTGGTACTAAGCTGACAAATTTAAGTGTTTGTAATCACCATGATTCGATTTTTCAACTGCCGGCCTATCTGGCATCAAATATTATATCAATGTAGAACAAAACTTTATCTCGAACCATAAAACATAACAATAGCTTATTTATTTCTTTATTATCCACGTGTATCTATATGCCTGTATTATGAGTAATGATATATCATGTAATCTACTATAAAAAAATAAATTCATTCTTGTAAATGACTGGCTCGAGCTGGCGCCAAGAGTTGTGGGTTCGATCCCCACCCAGGACAAACATTATATATTGTAATACCAACTGTTGATTCTGATATTCATAATACAAGTGCTTACGCTTCTTACTTCGGAATTGATCAATGTACATAAGTAACGTAGTCGGATATTTATTATTTTTTTATTTCATTTAAATGAGACTAGAAAATAAAAAACAGTCAGGAAACTAAATAATTTAAAAAAATAATTAAATGCAATGGAAACGACAAAAAACTCGAGTTACGCTCGACAGTCTACAGTTTTTGTTGCTAACCGAACTAGTTAAATAACATTTCCTTGTACCCTTCATCTTCCCTCGATACAATAAGAGTTTTTATGTACTACTGGTACTAGTATTTCAGTCTAAGTGGCGATATCAGCTACAATAATTCAATGTCATATTTTTCACAATCTTACTATTATTACTTAATCGAATAAGTTTGAAAGAAGTAACGTTTGCTACTTAATCATTTGTATACAAGATTTGATTGAGCTTCTTCTGCTTTTAAAAATATTATAGCAATTTTTTGCGGACATAATAGTGATAGTTTGAAAAAAAATACATTTCCGATGTAGAAATTGTAATTGTGCTAGTAAAATCTGTCTTTATGTTGAATATCAGATCCACGTTCTATTTGTTTGTAGACAACATTATCTCATTTAGAAGAACCTTACCTTGACATCCAAAAGAGGATCTTTTGTGCACTCCTGTAGGTAAATAAATAAACTTCTATTATATTCGAGTTAACCGAAGGATGCTCATATCTTAACGACCTTCTTAACAATCACTAATGCGTTTACAATACTTAGTTTAATGGTTATTATGTATTAATCTAGTTCAGTACAATAAAACGGAAGAGTTTGTTTGCTTAAGCGTGGTAATCTTAGAAAGTATCTATTGAATTGGGAATACATCTTTATATTAGGTTACAGCTATATGTATCTTATATGGTTTAGAATTACTGAGTTAAACGCTAAAAGTATGGTTTGAGACCATCAAATAAAGTAATAAAAAGCATCATCATCTTCCTAGCTTTATGTCCCGTGCTTAGACGGGGTCCGCTTAAACCATGATCCAGGATTTAGCGAGTTTGGTAATTACATTGAAGCTACTGCCGATCTGACCTTCGTAACCCTAAGATAGGGGAACCAGACAACGTACATAGACTTGAAAAATCCAGAGGTACGTGCCCGGGTTTGAACCCGCACTCCTCGGTTAGGAGGCGCGTGTCCTTACCATTGAGCTACAAACGGTATTAAAAAAAAAAATAGAAAGCATAATAATATTTTTTATACAAACAAAAATTCAAACATATTTATTTACAAAAGAGTTCTAACCTCGCAGTTTAAGGTACCCCAAGATATTTTTGGGTATACCTCAATAGACAGTATTACCTCTTTGAATGGCCTTGTTAAATTCACACGTAACGAAAGGGCTATCTAGGGTAACTATCGAAATTTGATAAACGAACAGTTTACCCTAGACGAGTAAAGATAAAGAATGCCTACTCGAAGTACAAACAGCCGAGTGCATTTGTACCGGTAAACTGTGGTTAGGTCAATGTTGTAACAGTTTTGTAATGTACCGAAGAAGGCCGTTTCGGTACAAGGTAATTATAATAACGCAACGTTCTTATTAATGCTGTATTTCAGTTATAATTGAAAACGGCCAGTGTATCAAAATCTAGATATTACAAATATTTAACTCTAAAGCGAACGTGTAACTATTATGCTTGATATGTTATTGTTATATAACAATAATCACACATTATATTGAAGAGTTGTTAATTAGTGCTATCGTTACAATAGCAATCGTTACACAGTTATGACCACATCATTATTGTTACCTAAGTGTATTTAATGTTATGTATTCACTTATTAGTTTGTCATTATGTATTAATATTTATTTTAATGAGGGTGTTTAAAAACAAAGTATCTATCTACCGGATGAGACAACCAAGTCGTCAATTCTTGACACAATTATTATATTTGACTGGCTCATTGGTCGAGTGGTCAGAGATCCTGGACACGGAACCAAGTGTCGCGGGATCGAATCCCGCTAAGGTCAAATGTTTAGTTTGATGAACATGAATATTTGTACTCGAGTTATGGATGTTTGTAAACGTATTTAAGTATGTCTATCCGTTCACTTAGTATCCATAGCACAACCACAAGCTCAGCTTAGAATAAGGGAATTGATGTATCTAGAGAATTTAATATTATTTTTATTATTGGCGCTATTTCCTTCCCCTTCGGGAATTGCGGGCGTATGGCTTTCTATGTATGCATAGAGAGGCAAAAATAAAATAAATAAACGTCATGTAAACGTTACGTTAACTCCCAATAGCTAAAGTTAAGAGATTTTAACGCAAAATCAGTTATTTGTTTGAAACAAACTGCTTGACGGTCACGGAGCGTAGTCCAATCGATTTGTTTCACCATTATCCAGCAGATTAGTGCTACTATCACGATTGTCACTATCACGGTATCTGTAGATACTAGAGCAGACATTTCAGATTACAGATATTGGACTATGCGACTAATCGTTATATGTTACAAGGGTGGGATAAGTAGGCGCGTAGTCTACAACTATAGCACTTATTTACTAGGATCAAATAAAGTACAGTAAATTATGGGACTTCTTTGTGAAGCTGTCTATCTTCTGCTGATGTATTTGATTCTTTTATCAAAATCCGTTCTTGTTATTAGTGGCGTACTTATATGGTTGTGTCCCGCGGCAAAATCAAAAGACGAAACTCTTTCTTAACGTAACTAGTGTCTGTCATCTATACTACACACATTAAATCCTCCCCTATTCCCCGAAGGGATAGGCAGAGTCAAAGGCGCAGCTAGCTTCCTTAACCATTTAGCCAAAAAATAAAAATGGGCTGGGTTAGATGGAAAATTGTGCAAAAGTAGTAACAAGTGGTTAGTTGACGCCTACATAATTACCACCCAAAACACGATATACCTTTTACGACATGCTAGGCAAGGAACACAGTTGGCATTATTTTTAAGTCCCAGGCCAACATGGTGCAAGATCATGTAACTTAGACCCCCCAAATAGTTACGGCCCTCAGGGTGAGGGCCCTTGTGTAATCAACTATTGTCTGATAGAGTTTTCTGATAGCTTTTGATATTCTAAGGCTCATTATTATACGATTGCTGTCTAAGTTAAGCTTATTTTTGCGGTCGTTTTGATAAACACCACAATGTGATCAAAACTATTATTGGGTTAGATATGATTGTAAAAGTCGATTTATTTGTGTTATCCTTTAATTTTTTGACGAGTAAATTGATCACCACGATAGCAAATACGTACCATGATCTAAATCGTCTGGTTCCCCTATCTAAGGGTTACGAAGGTAAAATCGGTAGTCGCTTTAATGTGATTAACTCGCTAAATTCTGGATCATGATTTAAGCGGACTATGACTAAGCACGGGATTTAATGCTGAGAGGATGAAGATGAGAGCATATAGGTGTGTGTGCTGTGGGTTCGATTCCCACCCAGGACAAACATTCGTGTGATGCATATTTGTGTTTGTTTTGTTTCTGGGTGTTAATATCTAATATTTAAGTATATTTATAATATCACTGTTGATTCTGATATCCGTAACACAAGTGCTTAAGCGACGTAGCTCGGAGTCAGATCAATGAATGTGATGTTGTGGGATATCTTTTTTATATACATATCGGGAGTATCGTTCGCACAGAAAAATACTGTTTTCGAGAGATGAGAAAATAACTGTCTGCCATCTAAGACCGTTGACAAAATTGTCATTAACTTGAGCGAGCCGCTAGCTAGCTTTAAACAAATTAAGACAAATTACAAATATATAATGTACTCTAAAATAATACCCACTTGTAAGATTAACAATATTTATGAATTGAAATGGAGAATAATATAACAGCTCGTAGGTACCTACTGAAGCTACAAATAAAATTGACAAATAAAGAAGTCGACTTTTGATACATACATTCCATGTTATCTTTAGATAACTGTTGCTTGGCTTTTATTATACCGAAAAACTTGAATGGTGTTGCAAAAGGTGAATGCACGGTGCTATATTTATCATATATTTTTGGATTGGAAATTAGATCTCTTATCGGAAGGTTAAGATAATATTTTAAGATTAGAATTTGATAACACCATATTTTGTTTCATTACAAAATAACATAGTGAGATATATATCTCGAAACAAATATTTAAATGAATCAGGTGCTCTATCATTAGGAGCGGTGGTAGCTCAATGGTAAGGACACGCGCCTCTTAACCGAGGAGTGCGGGTTCAAACCCGGGCATGTACCTCTGGATTTTTCAAATCTATGTACGTATTTATACCAATAGCTCGACGGTGAGGGAAAACATCGTGATGAAACCTGCAAATTCAAACAACTTTGAATTTGTAACCATGATCCAAAAATTGTCTGGTTCCCCTATCTTAGGGTTGCGAAGGTCAGATCGGCAGTCGCTTCAATGTAATTAGCAGACACGCTAAATCCTGGATCATGGTCTAAGCGGACCCCGTCTAAGCACGGGACATAACGCTAAGAGGATGATGATGAGGTGCTCTATCATTAAGATAATACTCGCCAGGGCTGCTATTTGTATTTTATAAAGTCATTGTAATAAATAATATAGCAAAGGTAAATACTTTCTAAATTAAAATGGGCAAAACAAACTAATATTACTTAGTATTTATCAATAAATAGCCTGCTAACATTAATGGAAGATAAGGCCCTTTAAACCGAGATCTTGTTTAAAAATATGTGATTTTTAACAGTCTCGTAAATTTGAATTTACAGCAATAAAATTATAAAGATCAGTAAACTTGCAAGTTTACTTGAATAGCTTAATATTTATATAAATAGTTTGTTAGTAGGCATCATAGTTTAAATTAATTATTGGCTTACTTAATTATGATATATAGAAAAAGGCCAAGATGTAAAAATCAATAATTTAAATGACTAACTTAAAATAAATCTTAATAAACAAAATTTAAGCTGTTATTGGTAATTTCTGTAAAGGGTTTTGTCAGGTAAAAAAACTTAGGTATAATAATCAAGCAATCCCCTAAGGGGTATAAACTAGGTATAATTCTAGCTTTGCCCCGAATAAATAATATAAGAGTTTGATTGCTACCCCGTAATTGTCGTCTATTTTGTTGAAAAATCGGGCATAGTATTTTTTTATAGAAAAATTGTTTTGTTTTTATGGTGTGGAGGACTCCATCGCCGTATGTAAGAACATACGCCGTTAACTTATCTTGTCACTGAAAACGATCAAAAAGAAATGACTGTACTACTATTGTCATTGTCTGAATGGGCGGTTGCCAAGCCATTTGCAGGATGTTGCCAATTCCTTTAATAAATTTTGTCGCATTCTTAAACTGGTCGATGCCCTTGAAGGAGAGAAATATTACACATTATGTCAGGATTGTACCACCTTTTTTTTCAGCTCCAGATTTTTCTATTTATTCGAACACTTTAAAAAAAAAGAAAAAGGAAAAAAGTTATTTCTTAAAAAAAAAAACGTTGAGACATTCGGTAGAGACGCCAAAATATTGGTTACGGATATGGGGTATTTAATGTTACCCTGTTAAGTTATACTTGATCTTACACTGTGTTTACGAAAGAAAGTTATTATCCATATGGCTTGGTAATATTATAATATTAGTCACCGTCACTATGATTTCTCCGGCTTCAGAATAGTTTGTTACATACAATTTTAGACCAATTTTGTTTATACTTAGACAATATGCAAAACTTTCTTCATTTGTATACAAATACTTGTGGACAGATACTTACATTACATGCCACCATACCCGCAATTCCTAGAAATAGGCAGAATCTTATGTGAACTATGTTTATGATTATAAAATATATATGTATGTTCACTAAACTACAAGCCAATAATAAAATTGATATGGTTTAGATGAAAAATTGTGCTGGTCGTCTAGATCACAATAATTCTAATCACAAAACCAATATTAAATACACTATTTGTCACGTTTAGTGACATGCCGAGCAATCTCGGAACACATAATAAACCAGAGACCAACATAGGACGGACCATCACGAGCCTTATAAAGTACCTACAGGAAAACTGATTAAAAAGTTAGACAGTAGCCAGTTTTATTTGAAGTGATTGAAAAATTTGATTTAAAGATTTGTTAATTTACATATTTTCTCATTGAACATTGACAGGACTAATTTTTACCTGCTTTTATTAGCTTAAAAATAGGAAATTTTTAATGTTTTGCAAAGATCTTTTAAGTATTATTTATATTTTTATGAATGGTTTCACCGAAGTGCAATCTACATATATGTATTTCGCAATGATAGCGGGTCATTAGATACCAAACATATGTAAGAGTGTGAGAAAATTATCATATTATTTTTCTTGGTCAGTTTTCTATTAACCCGTGTTTTAATTTGAATATGTGAAGATAAGATTATTGGGATATCATAAGAGATAACAGATCAACTCAATAATACAAAAACGAATAGATAAAATCACTTATTTATAATAATATATTTTATAAATTAATCAGAATAGGCATAAAGGGAGCGGTGGTATCTCAATGGTAAAGACAGGCGCCTCCTAACCGATGGGTGCGGGTGCAAACCCGAGTACGTACCTATGGATTTTTCAGATCTAAGTACGCACGGGATATAACGCAAGAAAGTTTCTATATATAAATAATTAATGCCTTTTCTGTTGAAATACAATGGTAGTACAATGGTACAATTAGTAGATATCTAAATAGAAAATGTATAGTTATATGTTACTACTTTTGATTACCTAAATGTTTATTTGTGTTAAACACAACACACTGCATAGATAGCTCTCGGGATAATTTGTGTTCATGGGTAGGCCTTGTCCAGTCTAATGTATGTTATTTATGCATTACAGTTTTCGTAAAATTAAAATATCAAATAGATGTTTTGATAAGTAAAAAAAAGGTTATTTTTAGTAAGCGGCATATTAGCACAGAATATATTATACCCATGAATCCTGTCAGAATATGTATTTTTTCGAGTTGTTTCGCGATTTTCAAACGATCTGAAATAAAACGGGACTCTAAATAGCAACCCTTTTTGATTTTTTGTCAAAAATAAAAGTTCAAAAGTCAGTAGTTTTGCTGCGTAACTTACAAAAAATATTTTTGTATATATTAAAACCGAAACAGGGGACAAATAATGCCATTTAAAGAATCAGTATAAAAAAATTATTCGTATCTCAAAAAAGTTACAAGCATTTTGTGTTGTCTCGTTGTACTTATTTGCACGAGTATGGTTTTACACTTTTTACGGCGTGTGTGTTTATTAGAAATAATACTAACAAGACTAAATGACCTTGCGACCTTCTAATGCGCACGTGCCATGCAGTGTTTAGTAGTGTGTAACCTTATTGAATGTTTTTTAAATTTTTTGGGTAAAATAATTTACAAATGGTCACAAACAGCTTTCGGGTTTCTTATATACTAAAAGTAAGGTTGTAGTAGTTTTTCGGTAAAAATACAATATGTGTAGCATCATTTACGGATTCTCATTTTATTATCATAATTTCAATTGTGCATTGTCTTAAAAGCCCATATAAACGATCGTTTCGTAACACGTGTTTGTCGATGCTAATTCCCTTATCTGCCATTCCCAGTATACTGTGGCAATGTAGTAGTAGGTTTTTTAGTTTGTCCGTTGACTCCTGTGTTGCTAACCCAAAAAATTAAAAAGCTGCAGTTCACTAATAAAAAACAGGAGAAAATAGTAGGTAAAGTGAACAGGCAGATTTAATTTTTTTTTCATATATAATTAAAATATTTATCTACTTTTATTAGTTACTAGGACTCACGTACATTGTTATATTATAATATTGACTACAAATAATAAAAAACAAAAATCTAACTCAAATTATTTTCCACTTTCATCCTCATCTTTAGTACCTACTTTCAGACAAATTTTCCTTTTGGTCAGGAAATTCCTGCGAATTCCGGCAAAGCTAGATAATCTAGTGTCATTTCCTTATATTTTATTGTGTTTATCAAAAATATTTGCATAGTGTAATAGTTGGCGCTGAACGCTAATTTATATTAAAACAAAAAACAGAGCATTATTGTTTTCAGATTGCGTTGGTAACACTGGTGTACTCTTCGGTACGTAGATAACAATATCAGTCAGCAAAACAATCCGCTATTGTGGAACAGAACGTCGCTCCGTTATATAGGTCGATGTGAAGTTACTAATTTTATTTTTGTTTACCTATTAACTAGGAAGTTTATTCGTAATTAGAGCACTTACAACAATGAGTCAATGTAGCTGACGTAGCTAGTTTGTTATGTCCGGTTAGAAGTAAACGATTCAGTCTATCTATAATAAAATATATATAAAATTCATATTTCTTATTTTATTATTAATATATAGCTGAAAAATCCTATTCCCGGAGAATAGGATTTTCCTTAACAATCTGACGTATAAAGATTTCTTGAACCAGACTGACTGACAAAAATAGTCATACCCTTAAAATATAAGTGTAGACTATCCAATTAAATAAATGGTTTTATGCGCATATGATTATTTTTTCTAACGTTCTATATAAACTGTTGCAAAATACGACAGATTGGCTTATTACTTAATATATCCTTGTATTTCTGCTATTGTATTGCTGCACTGATATTACGTATTTCGCTGCTAAGGGTTTCGTCCCATGTTAGTCTAGGACTTACAAAGAATGTGCCAACTGTGTTCCTAGCCTAGCATGTAGTAAAAGGCGACTTTAGGTCTATCGGGTTTTGGGTGCTTCAACGAGCTAGTCACTTGTTACTACATTTTCACGATTTTCCATCTAATCCTGCCCAGTTTTTGTTGAATGAAGAGGATTAGCTGCCCCTTTGACTCTGCCTATCCTTTCGGGGATTACGGGCGTGATGATATGTATGTATGTATCCTTGTGGAAATGTAATCTATGTACATGCGATAGGGCTCTCTCGTTAAAAGCGACACGGTTGTTGAATATTTCATGTCGTGTCGAATAGAAATCGCTACGTTACTGTCTGCTGATAAGATAAATTAGTTAGGGATTCCCGTAAATGTGCGACATTTTAATAAACTAATGTGGATTGAAGGTATTTTTCCGCGGTTTTTTATAGAATAAGATTTTTAGAAATGGACTGTCATCTAGTATTAATGCTACTACATGTTATTTAAAATAAATATAGCGTACTTGAAATATTGGTTTCTTCACAATGGCATTATGGACATTTTCATGGGCGAACGCAAGTTGTTTGGTTATGCAATATTTTGTTTATATAATATTTTTTTGATTTTTTTTTATATACATATAAAGATATAATCGCCATATGTATTTTAAAGCATAGTTATACCTATATTGCATTTACAAACCAATAAATACGGCAGTGTACTAATAGTATCAGCATTGACTTAACTAATGACAGCTTAATACTTTGTTCATTTTGACTCTGCACTTTAGACTCAAGTAATCGCGTTGATTGAATTGAGTCACTCGTGTTTAAATTTATTATTTATTACTTCTATTCAACAGAGAAGGGGCTTAAGTGATTTTAATACAAACGTGTGTTTATTTCATATTTATTGCAATTCAAGTACCATACAACGTTTTGTGGTCAAGTTAGTCTTATTCACATATGACTATTGAGGATTTTTAACCCTTCTACTGAACATAGTTGCTATTCCGAACCAAAAAAATGTGTATTGAATAACAACTTCAACGAAACTTTTATCATACTTAGTAAATTACAACTTTGTATTTTTATGTAGGTACGTCTATTGTCTATGGTATGAATTTTATTGTTATGGATTGGATAACTAATAGTATTGAACATTGGCAGTCCGTTATTTTTTATTTTATATCCTATAGTTGCGTAAAAAGTCAGCGTGTTTTATCGCTTCAAAACCACAAACATTAATTAGAAAACATAAACAATATCTAAGAACAAACAAACCTAACATGGGAAAATGTATAGTACTGTATTATTATAAACAAAGTAAGAAATAGGTTTAGAGAAGTATAAGTTGCGTGATAAGACATGTTTGAATATGATTTTCAGTAGCAATTGAGTTACATGTTTTGTAGGTTAGGTGTGATGTAAAACATACATGGTTTAAAGTTGTACAACAAAAAGAGAATCGATGGTAATACCATCATTGTTATTTTCGATTGTATCAGCATTTCTCTAAGCGATATCGGCTGTTATTCTTAATACGCTATCGCCAGCGTCATAATGTTTATGTATTGATATCTATTTACTTACGTGTATCCAGCTAAAATGTCCATAAGAGAGCTCTTCCCTGCACCCGACTGGCCTATGATCACTGTGAGTTCTCCAGCGTTGAATGTTCCACTAACATTGTTTAAAATGGTCTTGCGGCCTGTGGAAGAGATAGGAAAGTTAATGCATCACTATGGAACTTATGACGTTTGCCTAACAATTATGATAGATCTTTGGTAGACTTGGTAGTGAGGGAATGTGTCTATGAAAAGTATTTTGGTCCCCATCTATACTATATTATAAAGCTGAAAAGTTTGTTTGTTTGTTGGAATCTCAGGAAGTACTGTGTGCTTAGCCAAATGCGCGCGAGCGATTCCATAACGAACTTTGTTGCCGCTCGTATTGCTGTGGTGCAATATTAAACACTTGTTTACTAGGAACTGATAGTGCGGAACTCGGAGTTAGTTCCCGATTTGTCCACCCGAATAAGTTTGTGGCGCGATACGAGCGTTAGCGAAGTTCGTTATGGAATTGATCGCGCATTTGGCTAAGCACCCTGGTCTGTGTTAAATAGTCCATTTATCAAGGAAGGCTGGCTTTATAACATTAACCATAAATGGGTGCAATCGCGAGCACTACTATATCAACATTGATTGGACCACGATAATATAAATACCATACTTATCTATGGTTATTATTGTATGGCGCTCAGTCATGAAATTGAGGTATGTGATGAATATACAGTCTTATGTAACGACAGAAATATCTCAAAGATTAAAATATACTTTGGTTAATAGTTGAGTAGGAAAATTTACCATTAATTAATTTAAATCTTAAGTTTTCTGTAATTTTCAAAGCTGTGTATGAAGGCTAGTACTGGTTTTGTGGATTGTCCTATGTGTGTATACATTATTTTACTTATTTTACACAATGGACATGAATTGTACTTATAAAATATAATATATGCTTCATTCCAAAGATCAGTTGTTGGTAAAATGATTTCAAATGAAGGTAAAAAACAATACGTATCTATTATAAAAACATACAAACATGATATATTATTAGTAGTTTTAACTGATCACGATAATTTTATGTAGAATATTATGCGTTATGACGCATAATATTCTCCTATTAACTCCTTAACGCGACTATTATTATTAAGTATTTATTATATTGACTAACTCTATAACATATTTGGTAGTAACCCTTTCCTATGCGCTAAAAGTTGTGAGTTTGATCCAGGACAAACATTCGTTTGATGCACACCTGTGTTTGTTCGGTGTCTGGATGATAATATCTAAAATTTATTTAATAATAATAACGTCCTCCTAACTGAAAGCGGTCACGGCGGCCAATCTCAACAAGGATTAGCCATCTGCGGAGAAGATATTACAATATGTATGTATATTGTAATATCTTCTCCGCAGATACATAATGTCAAAATATATAAATATTATATACATACATAACATCACGCCCGTAATCCCCGAAGGGTATTAAATATTAAATTTATTTAATATTGCTATGCCCGCTGTTTCACCCGCGTTTATGGTTAATGCTATTTAGCCTATAATATAAAAAAGTTTAGTTATCTACTGCCCCTTGACTCTGCCTACCCCTTGGGGGATTATGGGCGTTATGGTATGTATGTATGTAACTATACTATAACACAAAAACATTTTTTCAATTAGGACTAGTAGTTTCTGAGATAAGCGCGTTCAAGCAAACAAACAAATTCTTCAGGCATATATATGTATTAGTATATAGATGTATTTGTAGTACCGCTGTTGATTCTGATATCTGTAACACAAGCGCTTTAGCTTCTTAATTCAGAATCAGATCAATGTATGTGGTATTGTCTGATGACAAGCAATGGTATGGAGTTATAATATCGTTGTATAAGCTGCCTATTCGGGTAACGTTTTCATTATTTTTTATGTTATAAAATATGGTCACGTATGTTATAATATTATTCTCTGTATAATATTTTTTTTTATACCTTAGTCGTCTTGCCTGCCTTGGCCGCCTTTTATGTAGAATTTTCTGGGACCGAAATGAAAACAGGAAACATGCTTTTTAAAACTTAATGGGACTATATTTGTAGGTATGAGAGTTAAGTGTGGTATAGGAATTTATTTTGGATCACTATTGAACTAGTTTAAAATAACACAATTTAGTACTGACTAAATTAGTAGTAGGTACTTACTAAATTGATTTATTCCCATTTTGGTCTGGGTTTTAAAAAAAAAGTGCCAACCTTGCTTAGCATGTCGTAAAAAGAACTATTGGAATTTGGTGTTTTAGATATGACATTGTATAGGCGACGAGTTGGCCACTTGTCATTACTTTTTCACAATTTTTCATCTAACCTAACCCAGTTTTGTTTTTAGATGAATGTAGTTAAGACATTGCTGCCCCTTTGACACATTTAACCAACTCTGCGTGCCTTCGGGGATTAAGGGCGTAATGTAAAAAAAAAACTAAATCGAGGATTGTTAAGAACAGCTCATCCTTATTAATATATTCAGGGACAGTTTATGTTATTGGTCACTGTCATAAACGATCTGTATGCGTGGTTTTAGATCGTCGTCACTATTTTATATTAATCCTTATAATACTCTCTTAGCTCCAAGTTATAATAATCAGTCAAGCTATTAGTTATATAATTATTCATTCACAAGACTATGTAAATTAGGTACATCTTGGTATTGGTAGTGACGATTAAAGAAACGGGTTTTCTTTTCGTAGCTATGCCATAAGTCTTACCATTGTATGGTAATCCATTGAGTTAAGTCAGGGTCAGATATAGGTAGAGTTTTTTTTTAAAACGATTTTTCTAAGATTTAGCATACACTAATTTGCATTTTTTTTCTAAGTTCTTGTAATGTCATGAGTAAATTGATTTTAGAAGATTTATTTATAATACAAAGAGTTGCAGAATAGTTATCTTTAATGAGTTAATAAACTTCAGTTCATTGTCATAGCACAATCATTTACGCATTTGTACACCTTAGTTTTAGTCTGATTCTACTATAGTGCAGAATATATTATGATCAGAATAAAAAAATACAACATTTTGTACTTATTTACATTTTCAAATTCTCTAGATCAATGTAAATGCATTAAATACAATAATGTTTCGACTGTTCTCTTTGATACATGTACAATCATAAAAATAATAAAAAATCAGGTCCTGGAATGCCAACATTCCGATTATTCAAATTAGGCTTCGATGAATATAAATCCTGTCCTGGACTCGAGACATTTGGCAAGCCTATTTAATCACAATCAGTTTAGTAATTTAAACGTGAAAATATAATATACCCATTTTAAATACTTTTACGAGTTAATTTCTACTTACTCTGAATTTACTTTTAATTTTGTTCGACCTCATTAGTCGAACATTCTATTTGGTAACGAGTGTAACGTTAGGCTTAGTATTTCGCGTTATAAACGCGGCGTTGTATGAGGAAGATGCGGTTATCTTTACGACGATAAGGGCAGGCGCTGAGTTACAAAGGACGTTGTCATTTGGCTCATGCGACGGGCCTGCCTACGCCGCGAGTCGTACATAGAACAGTGTTTTTCAACCTTTTACTCCGCGAGACCTCATAGGAAATAAAACATTTTCAATAAAAACGTGAGACAAATTAATTGAGAGACTTATCCTTGAAGTCTGTTAAAATTAGAAGGGTACCCAGTAAATAAACTTGTAACAAAATGTCGAGTATCCGTATAAAGTATTGAAAGCGGTAGTAGGTCAAAGGGGTATTTTACTTAAAAAAAATATATACTTATAATCCGTAAGTTAAATTATCAAAAAATATCGAAATATGACAAAGATACAGCGCTTCAAAGATCTGAAATGGGGCAATTTACGTCACATGGACGGTAAAATTTTACGCACCTAGTGACGTCACGCGGTACTTTAACGCGCTGTATCTTTATCATTTTTAGTTTACTGAACAAAAGAAAAAACACGTAAGCAATATTTTTTTGTAATCTCAATAATGGACTATAAAATATTTTGAGTAAAATAGCCTAATGAGAGGATAGGCAGTCGCTTCAATATAATTACCAGACTCACTAATACTGGATTGTGGTCTAAGCAGACTCCGATCCGATTGTGCTAAATAGGAAATGCCTAAATAAGATATATTCTAAACATAATTAAGACTGGTAGTCCAGTTATTAGCTCCAGTTAACTCCAATAAATATTCGTAAATAAGTAATTTATAGGAACCTAAGTAGCTTTAGAAAAGAGCTTTAATAATGATGTGATTTAGACGGTATAAGAATTAAAATTCTTCCGTTCTGTTTATCTCGACTTAGCAAACTACGTCTCTCATAAAAGTTGGTATGGGCTATGTGGGCTTGTCGTCATCTAATTGTGACACCCCTGGGTGAGTAGGCGACGGTAATTGGAGTGTAAAAATCTGGTTACTTCCACTATGACATGTTGGTAGCAATTGTAAGGGCAGTAATTGTGCGTATTTCGACAACATCCTGCCAGTTCTTTTAATAATAAGAGGCGTAGTGTCTACTTTAATAGTTTTTGACTACAGGTATATTTCTATGGAATTTGGTTACAATGACTTTATGGAACATCATGGGATCAATCACGATGTAAAAAGTATTCAATGTCCTTTATAAGGGTTCAATTTCGGTTTCTTATAAATGTTCATTCAGTTCAATAGGTTAGACGTGATAGTAAAATAAATAAATATCCGACGACATCACATACATTGATCTGACTCCTCCCAGGTAAGTAGCTTAAGCACTTGTGTTACGGATATCAGAATCAAAAGTGGTATTACAAAAATATACTTAATATTGGATAATTACACCCAGATACAGAACAAACACAAGTATTCATCACACGAATCTTTGTTCTGGGTGGGGATCGAACCAACAACTCATGGCGAATGGGGCAAGGTCACTACCGAATGCGCCATCGAGCCAGTCAGATAATACTTTCGCATTTATGATATTATCATAGCACAAGTTCTCTTATCGACTTTTGGGATTAGCCTGATACATTCCCATCTAAACTTGTGGTTTTGAACTTCACGTAATTAAACCCGTAGGAGTAAACAAACTTTTGATTGGGTTAGGTAATACGCACAGAAACTTTACCGTAGGAGCAGCTTCAATAGTGCTACCGGCACTCAAGTCATAATTAATCATACTTATATTATAAAGAGGAAAGATTTGATTGTTTGTTTGCATTGAATAGGCTCCGAAACTACTTGACCGATTTGAAAATTCTTTCACCAATATAAAGCTATATTTTATCCCCATATTTCCCACGGGAACGGGAACTACGCGGATGAAACCGCAGGGCGCTGCTAGTGTAAATATATGTAAGTATGTTTATCCGTTGTCTTGTGTCCAATAGTGCCAGTTATATGCACATATAAGCACATAGGTGCTAGTTTGTCGGCGGTTGTGTAAAATATTTATAGTAGATACAATTTTCTTCTTTTACCATTTCGATATATAGTTGAAAGAAAAGCGTTAATAGTAGATAGCCACGTTTTTCTAATTACTGGTTGATGATACATGATCATTGCAAGTTATAGGAGTTTAGAGGATTCTTTTATTGGTTTAAGTATCAACAATTTTAATAAGCTGCCACAAAGTCTCATTGATTTACCTGTCCATAAGTTTAAATTCTATATTAAAACTTGTTTGATTAAGAGGGCTACTATAAGGTAGAAGATTATTTATATAATTAGGATATATGTTTAGTCTCAGAATAGGATGTTCGCCTGCACTGATAGATTGAAATTATAACTACATAACAGCTATTAAGACTTGGCAATTAAAAGAGTAACTATCGAGTTTCTTGCCGGTTTTTTCTCGGAAGAATCTGCTCTTGAACAGGTTCATATATATTTTGTTCTGACGATTTACAAGTGCTTTTGAAGTCTATGTAAAAAAGATCATTTCATTTAAAGAAAATTGTTATCGTAACATTAAACGGTAGTTAGTTAACACCTCGTGTAAAGAATAGCTCAAAACATAATAACATCGGATAATGTTATCACTAAACTTACTAATATTATAATGAGGTAATGTTTGTGAGGTTGTAGGGGATAATCTCTGGATCTACTGAATCGATTTTGAAGTATTTTAAGTAAAATAATATTCCTAGTAGAAAGCCACATTATTTGTGTCATAGGCTAGGAAATGAAACAAAGTACATATTTTACTTCCCGCTCACATAATAAGTGGACCTATGTCCCAAATTATTCAATAAATTACCTGTCTTCCTCGATAAATGGGCTATATAATAAAGAAATATTTCTTTTTATCGAACCAGTAGTTCCTGAGATTAGCGCGTTCAAGTTAACAAACAAACAAACTCTTCAGCTTTATAATATAGTAAGTATTAGTATAGATTGAAAGCGATCAATGGAAAGCGAAATACTTTTTTTTTAATGAATTATGTCTTGGACCGCATTTTAGGCAGAGTCTAAGGAGCAATAAGCTCCTTAAACCACATTCAATCAATCATGTCAAATTGAGTACGGTTAATTGGAAAATGTAATTAAATAGTGACAAGTGGCTAGTTGGTCGCCTATTAATCCAATGCACCGTTAGTTGCATTTTACGACGTGCTAGGCAGGGAACACAGTTAGGACATTATTTTTGAGTCATCGACATGGGACATAGGTCTATCAATCCAATATAAATCAGTTTTATATTTATTATTGCATTTCTCTCCGGCGTGGTTGTGACTCTTTGTGCTATGTATGGATATGTAATAGTCATGTAATCGATGAACAGTGTTGACGTAATTTGTAAATAGATAATGTGAATGTACACGTGTTACTCTAAACATGATGTATAACAAGTCATTGTTGCGCATCTCGTGGGGATTTGCGATGATTTGTGTATAAGAATATATATACGATACATATAAGAATATGTACTTATATTCACATGTAAAGAAAATTTAGCTAGGTATAACAAATGAAAATATATTTAGCGGTGCCCCGACTCAGCGACGCTCATTTTTTAAATATTTATACGTTCTTTCGAATTAATTTAAAAAGTTGGAAGATTAATAAATTCAAGTTCATTAAATTATTTGTTATTTTTAAATTAATTGCCAAATCTAATTCTAATAAATAACTACTTAAATTATATTTCTTTAAAAGATTATTAACTTTGCGACACGCCACGGCCTCGCACAAGGAGCAAACCATATCGGGTGTGAGGATAGGTTGCCCATTTCTTCAAACAACTTTAGTAGGCATTCCAGGTTTCCACCCTTCCAGCTTCAAGTTATTGTCATCAAGTCCTCGTATCACGTCCTCTTCATCAGGAGATATGAACAGAACTAGTTAGAAAGAGTCTACATGAGCCCAAACTCGATGGTTTTACTAGCAGGAATTTCAGGGTTCCATCAGCCACCTCCTATTTCCAGCATCAGGTCCTCGTCAGTTAGAGACATGAACAGAACTAGTTAAGTAAATCTAACGAGCCCAAACTCAATCAGTTTACTAATAGGCAATCTAGGGTTATGTCTCCTACCTTCGACCTCCATCATCAGACTAGCTCAGTGGTTCCAGAATACATGAGTTTTTCATGTTAGGTCCCACATATGTTTTAAATTAAAGTAAATACCCGTTATGCGTTTAAGGTTCCTATCACAGCTAACAAACGAGCTGATGACCTTGAAGACCTGGACAGATTTTCATAAATTCCCGACTAATTCACCTTTCAAACAAAATCAAAATCGGTCCATCCGTTCGGGAGCTACGATGCCACAGAAAAACAAATACACGAACACACACAGACACGTCAAACTTATAACACCCCGTCGTTTTTGCGTCGGGGGGTTAATAAATAAAATTAGGTTAGTTTTCTGCACTGGCTACCAGTCAGAAAATTTCGTCAATATAGCTTCATATGTTTTATGAAGTTTTAAACTTTTATTTTGACTATACAAATGGACGCTTAATTTATTTATTTTTCCGTAGGTATATAGATTTACAGTCGTAACAATATCAAAATATATTGATATATTCAATTAAACCAGTAGTATAGAATGAAAATTATAATTTCTAATAATTTTTGGTAAGACCTAGAAGATCAAGCTACGAAGTTTAAACTTAAAGATTTAATTTCTCAGTTAATTTTATTTTAATATTTGTTGGGTTTGGAGTCTTGACAGTTTCAAACTTCGAGACTTTTTAAAATAAAATTAGTGAGTAATTTTCGCCGAGATACAATACAATACCAATTTCAGTAAATTTTGGTATGAATTGTTTCTTAACACTAAATGTGTACGTACCTCGTGTATTAATTTTTTTTTGATTTTCTGTATTAAATAAACCCTTTTCCCGAGGACAAAAACATATTTCAGTATCTAAATAAATATCAAACTACATCACATACATTGATCTGACTCCGAGCGAAGTAGCTTAAGCACTTGTGTTACGGACAGATAAATTTGTTAGGTAACTGGAAGCGCTTCTATAAGAGAGCGGCAGGTTAGTAATATTTATTTATAATATATGTGCATATTCATTTATCACTAAATGATACCAATTCAACGTTTGGGGGTTGAACTGTTGAACTGTTTGATCATTATAGCAAACTGCTTGAGGAGTACCGAACTGAGTTTATTGGGGTCGCTACGGGGTCTTTCAAGCTCTGTGGGTGTATTCTATCGATCTATGTTTAAAATGTAATTTAGAATAGGAGAATTTAATTCGCATTTAATAGTAAAATAAATGCGAATTAAATTCTACTATTCATATAAAAAAGGAAATTTATTAATGCAGTGTTTTTAACACGAGGTTCAAATACAGCGAGCGGTATTGGATGGGTCGCGTAAATAATATATTAGGTTAAAAATATATTGCCAATTTGGTTCATCGGCCACAATTTATCACCAGATTAAAGTATGAAATGTCTTCTCCTATCTCCATTTTTCTGAAACTAGTGGGTAATTGCTTTCAAAACAAACATCGACATTATCGACCTCAGAAATAAGGACGCACAAAGGACATCAAAAAGTCAGAATGTTTTTTTTCATGAGACAGTTGAGTAATTTGACATCAAAAGACTAAGGGACATTCAAAGTCAACAAGTCAAATTATAAATTATTTTGCATAATTTTATACTGTTTTCATTAATGTCCTTTAAGTAGCCCAAATTTAATGTTTAGGATTAATGTAGGAGCAGTAGCACTGAAATGTTAACAATCTAGGAATTGATAATTACACATAGTCTTTGAGTACCTTTATGAAAGAATTGATAGAGAGTATTTGTATCCGACAGAATTTTACGCGGGCAGAGCCGGGAGAAAAAGCTAGAGTAGATTAATTCATTCAGTGGTTTGGTATATGTGGGTATATATGTGTATCAGGGCATTTCCGGTATAAATTGAACTTCGTGTGAGTCACTGAATGTTTATAAGACCTAATTGTGCATTATACGCTTCCGGTCTTGTAGATTCGTCTCTCGAGCCATCAATAATGTATAGTGCGATGGTCCATCGTATTAAACATATTGTTATAGATCACTTTTGTAGGCTTCTATGTAAGAATCAACTTCTGAACTTTAGCATGACGTCTTTTTATAACCTTAGCTTGAGACACAATATAATTTTTACTAGCTTTGCCTCTGACTTCGTTTGTTAGTTGATCATGTCATATAAATCATGGACCCAAAATTGTTTTCAAACAGTTCAAATGGATGTACTTAAAGTAATTTACAAAAAAACTAGAAACTAGTACAAAGTTAAGGAAACAATAGTTTAGTAAAATTAAGTTATTGTTTTGACTGACAATATATACTTAGATGTTACAATATAGTACATATGGTATGTATATGATGTTACATTACATAGAGGTATAGTAGAAGTGGATCTTTAGCTATTTTACTTTATAGATCTGAGTTAATAATGCTGTGCCTATTCCAGACAAGGAAATAGTATAAAATGTCATTAATTTTGAAATCCTACATATAACGACAATTGTTATTGGACATCTTATCGATAAATTTACTTAGTAGATAGTAAATAAATAAATAATAAATTCTCCAGACTGACACACCAATTCCCTTGTTCCAAACTAAGCATATGCTTGTGCTATGGATACTAGGTGAACAGATAGACATACTTAAATACGTTTATAAACATCCATGACTCGAGTACAAATGTCCATGTTCATCACACGAAACATTTGCCCCTAGCGGGATTCGAACCCGCGACCCTTGGTTTCGTGGCCAGGGTCTCTAACCACTCGACCAACGAGCCAGTCGAATAATCGATAGTAGTTAAGTTTATTTGTTTTGTTATTCGAGCGCTCTTAGGAGATAAACCTTTTTATAGCACGGGAGGTGAATTAATATTAATGTGGCGAGTGTTCTTATCGCCAATTTGAGTAGTGCAGTGACATGCAGAGTACCTATATATTTATGAAAATTATGTTTACTTCTTTAAACAATGCAAGACTGGAGATTGGTAGGAATTTATGCTTCAAATGATTTCTTGACATAGAAAAGAAACAAAAGACAATAGAGTAGGCAAATAAATACATATAAATAATCACAGCGTCACAAGGTCATTCGTCAGATTGGCAACAAAAATAATTTGTATTTAAGAAGTTCTTGTCGATAAAATATTACGTAGATACTTATGAATATAGTGTTATCACTTTTATAGCCTTCTTGCTTGTTGGTGTTATGTGTGTCAAACGCATCACGGTATCAATGTATATGATTTTAAATTTAAACGTTCGTAAAGGCTCTATTTCTAACATTTTTTTTTTAAGTTAGCATCCATAAAAAATTCTGGTGAAGTGGTAGTGAAATAGTATGAATAAAATTTTAAATGTGCCATGTAACATGTATACTTGACTGATCTGCGACTACGTTATAGAGAAATATATAGTTTTTTCTTCTTCAACAAAAACTATTGTTTAAGACAGTAAACAATGAATACTTATATCATGAACGAGAACGTATTCAATGCTGCCATTCGTCGACCGCATTATTGTAGCACTATCTTACCTTGATAAGTAGATTGTTAATGATTCGTATAATATACATTTCATCAGACAATTTCCAAGCAAAAGTAAACAGAACCAGTGCAAGGTTCACTCACCTCCAGCCAGAATGCCATGTCGTACTGAGTAGTTGATATCTTCGAAAGAAATGTTTAGAGAGTCGTCCACTGCGGAACTGGATGTGGTCTCCTGCAAATCTGACTTGTCGCTGGCCATTGTAACAACACTCGCACAACACAAGGTGATTAAAACACGGAAACTGAACTCGGAACTTCCATCGCGCTCGTAACAAAGAAACGTAAACAAAAGATGGTCGCGCGCGCCAGCTGCGTGCTGCCCTGGCGGCCTGATACGGCGTACTGTACTGTAATGCGCAAGAGACTACCGTCGCTCGATTATCGGTCGTTCTCCCCCCTTCGTGGCCAGCTGTCTAAGCTGATGTTGTTATCGGTGAGACAAAGACGAAGACCAGCACCGGAATACTGGACATCGTTTGGAACCAGTTCTTTTACTAATCGGATTTTTTATATCCTTAGATCGTGTATTATTTGGTGTGATCGGTGTTTTATGTTGTTGATGGATTGCCTATATCATGTATTGTGGGGGTATACAATCGTACGCTTTTGTGTTGTATTCAAATTATACCATTTGTCATGAAATTAAGAACTGTAGGTTCGAATCTCATTAAAAACTTATCTATGTATATAATAAACATGGAAGGATATACCTATGTACTAAGTCTGTGTATAAAAACCTATTTTAGTAATTTCATTAGTTTTAGGTATATTATTGTGTAGGCGACGAGCTAGCCACTTGTCACTACTTTTACACAATTTTCCATCTAACCCAGCCCAGTTTTGTTTTTGGTTGTATGTGGTCAAAGGGGCCTGCTGCCCCTTTGACTCTGCCTACCCCTTCGGGGATTTATGGGCGTGATGTTATGTTTGTTTGTTTGTTTTAGTCATTAGTTACCTAAGTATCCATAGAAGAAACATATTATATGCTACGATAGGAACTAGGGAAGTGGTGTGTAAGTCTAAGTAATTGCTTATGTAGAGTAAATACAGCAAAAAAAAATTAGCTTTTTTGTATTTGTATGTATTTACATAATATTTTGCTCTACATAATATGTAGAGCAAAATTAAACATGAAAATAAAGTTTCGATCAATCGAATTTAGAGAGTGGCATATTAATGAATTCGACTACTTTTATCTAATCCCAGATTAACGATGACGTAATTGATAAATTAATCAAGAAATCATTAAGTGATGCGGAGTTAAATCTTGAAGTTTTGTTATTATTTTTGGAAGACCCTCGTCTGTTTTAGAAAATAATAATTATTTCTTTCTTTTGTGAAATAACTACTTATTTTACAAATAAGTTACCAAGTTCCATGATTATTGTTATATTATTTGCTTGACGTTTAAGCTTTGACGTCATAAATAGTTATTATTTATTTGTTATAAATAATTGTTCAATAATAACATTATTTACACGCAGAATGTGCATCTAACTAAGCTGCTTTTTGTTATTGCTTATAAAATGTATGACTTAAAATAAGTACCTATCTATCTATGTAGTACTGTAGGTACTATACATAATATTAATTATTATACACTGTTTGTTTTTGTTTCGTTATAATGTAAACGTACACATGAATGGTACAATACAAATTTATTTCATTTCTTCTGATTAATTAATTTAATTTTACATCCGATTGATTAATCAATTTAATGTAATTATCAAATCTTTCAATGTTTAAGCATATGTTAATAAATACATTTTTGATTTGATTTGATATATATATAATTCTCAAACCCCTAAGTGACAGGTATGTTTAGGTTTTAATTCTCAGAAATAAATATGGTAGGTAGGTAGAGCTACGCTGATGCCGGATTGGTTTCTGCACGTCTGGGCTGGCTCAAACTGGACAGGAACACCCTGTTAGAGATAATGAGCGTGTAGTGGCTCTCAAGCTGCTAGGTTTAGTTTGGTGACTAGGAGTGTTGGAGGCCCTGTAAATCTATATATAATAATATAAATAATATAAAATTGAAGAGTTTCTTTACTTGGTTGAAGGCGCTAATACCAGTAACTACTGGTCCGAATTGAATAAAAAAATATGTGTGTATAGTCAATTTATCAAGGATGTTACAATGGGGCTATGTTACAATAGGTGGTGGCGCTATGTGACGGGTCGTTACATTCCCTCTGATATGGTTGAGTGAAGCGATGGCCGACACATACGTCATGCTTGCGCACAGGTGCACCTTTGGGGGCTGGTCTACTCTGGTTACAATGGTTAATACATACATTACATCACGCCCACAATCCCCGAAGGGGTAGGCAGAGTCAAAGGGGCAGCATGCCTCTTCAACCACATTCAACCAAAAATAAAGCCGGGCTGGATTAGATGGAAAATTGTAAAAAAGCGGTGACAAACGGCTAACCTGTCGCCTACATAATCACACACCCAAAACCCGATATACCATTAGTCGCCTTTTACGACATGCTAGGCAAGAACCACAGTTGGCACATTCTTTTTTTTTGTCTCAGATCAACATGGGCCAAGTCCAGTTAATCTTACACTTTTATTATAATCATCCACAGTGATTAATTGTATGATATGTTTTAGAACTTTACAAAAAGTGTATATTACTCATGTATATTTTGACGCTGAAATGAGTAACTACCGAGTTTCTTGCCGGTTTCTTCTCGGTAAAATCAGCATTCCGAATTGGTGGTAGATTCACATAGCTCCACAGATTTTTGTAAAATTGACGATTTATAAGTGCTTTTTTGAGGCCTACATAAATAAAGACATTTTGAATTTGAATTTAACATTACGCTACGACATACTCATCATAAACGCGGGTGAAACCGCGGGCATGGCTAGAAACTGAATATTCGCACTGCTGGCGTCCGGAAAAGAGCTTATTGCGTTCTTGACCCTTACACCTTTAATTGGTTGGTTGGCAATGTTCGATGTATGTATGTATAAGCGAAGCGTATCATCATCTTCCTAGCGTTATGTCCCGTGCTTAGACAGGGACCGCTTAGGCCATAATCCAGGATTTAGCGAGTCTGGTAATTACATTCATTGAAATTTTCATTTGTCTAGTTAGATCATATATTTTATGCTAGTCCCTAGCATGTAGGAATTATTAGTACTTAAAAGATATGAGCGTCGGATAATCGAACAAATAAAACAGTTTACGATTAAGTAAGATCATTATTTACTGCATCATTTGGTTTCTAGTCAGCCAAGGACTCTTGGCTATAATAGGTATAAATAAATATAATAGGGAGGTTTTCACTTTTGCTGTGTCTAAATATAATATAAGAAATATAAATTTATGGTACAAACAAATAAATAATTGTTTAAATCGACTTCACTTACATTGTTCTAATTCCCAATGTCTGTATCTACTTAGTTTTAATTTAAGGGTACGTAAATATGAGAATGGTGGTAGCTCAATGGTAAGGACTTGCACGTCATAACCGAGGGGTGCAGGTTCAAACCTTTCCTCTGGATTTTACAAATGTATGTACATATTTGTATTACTAGCCCGGCGGTGAGGGAAACATCGCGATGAAACCTGCAAATTCAAACGACTGTATTTGTAGGTAACTGTGATCCAAAAATTGTCTGATTCCCCTATCTTACGAAGATGAGATCTGTAGTAGCTTCAATGTAATTAGCAGACTCGCTAAATCCGGAATCATGGTTTAAGCGGACCGTGTCTAAGCACGGGACATAACACTAGGAAGATTATAATGCAAAATATGAATCAATAAATTTTAGGACTGGCCGATTGTTCGAGTGGTCAGAGATCCTGGCTACGAAACCAAGGGTTGCGCATGAACATGGCCATTTTTAACCGAGTCATGGATGATCCATAGTACGAGATCATAAGTACAAGAATAAGCTTTGTTTGGAACTAGGGTATTAGTGTGTTGGTCTGGACAATTGACTAGCCCGTTGGTCGAGTGGTTATAGTCCTTGGCCACGAAACTAAGGGTCGCGGGTTCGAATCCCGCTAGGGGCAAATGTTTCGTGTGATGAACATGGACATTTGTACTCGAGTCATGGATGTTTATAAACGTATTTAAGTATGTATATCCGTTCACCTAGTATCCATAGCGCAAGCATAAGCTTAGTTTGGAACTAGGGAATTGGTGTTTCAGTCTGGAAAATTTATTTATTTATTTAATATTTATTTTTTCAACCGCAGATACATATTTCTTTAAATTCTTTGGACCAGCGTCATTTTCGTACAAATTCCACACATAATAATATTGTCAAATATGTATGAAGAACTTTAACCATTTAGGTAAATACCTTTATGATTATAATCAATGATATGTTTTAAGGGACGAATTTTACGTATTGAAAGATTTGATATAGTAGGGATTTTCACGTCCTTCAATACTTCAAGTACGTACTTGAATATTGGTAACATTGAACTATCCTGGAGAAAGATATTTAACGAATAATGTCTGCTTTTATTAGCTTATTAAGTAGGTATGTTTTAAATACAAGAAGCCTATTCTTTTTAATAGATAATATTATTAGAGGGTCCTAAACTGTTTCCAAGGCATTAGATAGCAACTGTATATCACACTCAGGTGTTTAATATCATTTTTTTGATAAAATTAAGGCATTGATTATGATGTATTCTTGATTATTAATTAGTTCCACGAAAAGATAAATTTTAATACGTTTGTCACGTAATTAATTCATACTTAGTAGGTAAAATCATCTCCTTGACTTCGATGCTGTCTTGGAAGAAGGAAAGTTTATTCTAAACGAGTATTTTTTTGGTTCCTTGTGGATTTGGGATTAGAAAAGAAAGTACCGACTATATTCCTTGCATAGTATGTAGTATAAGCCAATTGATAGTTTATAAGGAGATGAGTTTATGATAATGTAGTCAATGAGCTGGCCACTTGTCACTACTTTTTCACATTTTCCATTGTATTGTGGTAGGAGATTAACTCTCCTTGGGCTCTACCAATGCCTTCGGGGACTGTGGGTGTGATAAAAGTTTTATAAGTGTTTTAGGGCCCGTACCCAAAGTGTAAAACGGGAACCTATTACTAGAACTTCGCTGTCCGTCCATCCATCTGTCACCAGACTGTAGACAGTTGAAATTTTTACAGATGATGTATTTTTGTTGCCGCTACAATAACAAATACTAAGAACAGAATAAAATAGATATTTAAGGGGGCTCCCATACAACAGACATGATTCTTCTTGCCGTTTGCCGGTCATGGTTTACCCAAAAGTATCTTAGAGCCTTCGTCAAATATTGTACCACGAAATAAAATTTAATGTAATGCATTCAGATTGATTAAAAATAGCATTTTTTAATTACCCAAACCACGCTACCTATACGTTATTTTATTGATGCTACGTAGGTACGGAGGAATATATATTGTATATAGCAACTCCTAACTATGTATGTATGCATAAAAATACACTTTGATAAGCATAGAATTAGCCGGCCTTGTGTATTTTGTATTAAATATTTCAACAGCGTTATTAGACCATAGATATAATGTATTACATACATACATACATACATACATACATACATAACATCAAGCCCATAATTTCCGAAAGGGTAGGAAGAGTCAAAGGAGCAACAGGCTCCTTTAACCACATTCAGCCAAAAACAAAACTGGGCTGGTTAGATGGAAAATTGTGAAGATGTAGTGACCAGTGGCTAGCTTGTTACCTACACAATCACATACCCAAAACCCGATATACCATTAGTCGTATTTTACCACATGGTGGGCAAGAATCACAGTTGGCACATTATTTTTAAGTACCAGACCAACATGGAACAATGGGCTGGGTTAGATGGAAAATTGTGAAAAAGTAGTGACAAGTGGCTAGCTCGTCGCCTACACAATCACATACCCACAACCCCATAATGTATAAGTCCAGTCAATAAAGCGATAACTTTGCCATTTTAAGCTGAAAGGATAGGACCAACGGGATAAATTGTGTGAGTACTTGATCCTACTTAAATTATAAATGCGAAAGTTTGTTTGGTTTGTCACTCTTTCACGCAAAAACTACTGAATGGATTTTAATGAAGCAGTATAGAGCCGCGAGCAAAGCCGCGGGCAGAAGCTAGTATTAAATATTCAACTACCTTGTATAAATTGTATTGAAAAGAGTAACTACCGAGTTTCTTGCCGGATTCTTTTTGGTAGATACAACATTCCGAACCGGTGGTAGAATCATATAGCTGTAGCTTTACCTGTATTTGACGATTTATAAGTGTTTCCTTGGAACCTATATAAACAAAGAATATTTTGACTTGACTTGACTTGACTTGAATATTACAAAAAGTCAGATCTCTGAACCATCAGAAAAGCTAAAATATAAAATTTTTGGAAATAACTCATAAATGGTTAGAAACATTGAAAAATATTTTAGGCAAAAGTTGTAGATAGTTTAATTTCCTAAAAAAAAGTCTGTTAACATTTTTGCATAAGTGCGAAAGTTTTCGCAAAAACGCGACTTAGTGCTAAATTATGTAATGTGCCAAATAAACATTTATTCTATTCTATTCTAAATTATATATTAACATATTTTATCATTCATAAATAAGTATTCCTAATAAATAATAATGCGTAGAGCTTCATCATTATGTCTATTTTCAATAACTACAAGCACTTTGAAGTTAATTTTTCCCTATTTTTATTACCTTACATTGAATGAAAATAAAAGATCAGTAATGACTATGGTTAAAGTATGTACATATTTATGATACGTACGATATTAACATACACCTAATTAGATAGATAGGTTTTAGACGATAAAAGATAATTAACGGAAAATAAAATAAAAAGTCAAGTTTATTTGGTCAAAAATGTTTTTATCTCTTAAATCTATTAAATATTATCATCTTAAAACTTAGTCTAAAATCCCATTTCAATAAATAGACATGTCAATTAAGCTGAATTTAGGTGATTTTATTAGTTTTCTCTTTTTAATAGAACAATGAATCATAACCGTTGGAAAAAGTAGTCATATGGATTAAAACGAATAATATTATGTTACAATGGATAAAAAAAGGAGTTACCTTCCCTAGTGAGTTTTTCTTTGTACCTACTTAGACACAAAAGATGCAACTTTTTTATTATTATTTAATTTAAAACGGATGGTAACGTATTGCTCTTTGAACAATTTTATTTATTTAGAAGTTATCTTTAAGCGATTTCACAGAAAGGGGTTGGTCGTTCAGTCGGCTTTATTTTGAATACTTTACAAAGTTTTACATGAATTTCATTTGTTTTCCTAATGCTGTAATCATAGATAATGAATGGATGGTGTTGTCACAAATAAAACGTCATGGCTAGGATACAATTAAGGCAATTGCCATTATAATAAGGCAAGCGCGGCGGAATCACAATACTTTTACCAATCACATAATGTAAGTACAGCCTACGTCCTTACTTAACATCTAAATTACAATTAAATAATACATAATAATTCGAGAACCGTACCTCAAATAACCGTTAACCGTTGTACAATTATCTAACCGGACTTAAACAAAACAAATTAATTCTTAAATTAGATCTAGGAGAATCGCTATACGATACTCTATCACCTTAATTAACCTATATCCAGTAGTATTGTTCAATATCAGTCACGTTAAAGTTCAGATCTGGTAATGTGAAAATGATTGCATCTAAGTTAAAGAAGATAGAACCTAGAAATTATAACTAATAACTGATGAGGTAGTGCTGTAACAGTAGAGAGATATTGAGTGACGTTAGTGCTTGTTTATCAATGTATTGGTACAAAGTTTAATGAAAGCTGATAGTTTATCAGCATATGCCCCCACTAAAATTAGTACTGAATTGGTAAGTATGATCTTCGTGATGATAATCATAATTTAGATTATAATGGTTACTAATAGACAGAAAAGGGTTAAAGGCTACCTATTCACGTATGCGCAAGTATTCACAAGTGGGAAAAAATCAAATTTGTGATGACACTCGTAACTAGAAATCCTGTTAAATCAGAAGTGCGTCTTGACTCAAGCACAGCTCACTGCACCGGCTCTTAACTCTGAGTCAACTTAAAGTTGCGTCATGGCCCAGTATAATGGAATGCGCTTAGCGAGTTGTGAAGACCTAAGAACATAGCCTCAGAGCGACACAAATTTGCTGTGCTAACATATTCAGAAGAATTGAGCTGATACATCCGGTGCAGCGAACTGTGCTAGAGCCTTATATTACAATATCATTTATTGTGCAATACGAATACAATATTATAAGTATATGAAATCAAAAAAGAAATGTAATCCTTAAACTATTAATATGAAATACTCCTAAAGGAACTTGAAAGAAATTGATATTTAGGTAAAAAAAATTGTGTGGATTTTAAGTGATTTTTCTCTCATTTATTTATTAAAAGTTCTAACGCAAATAAGCTTTTATTTGCTATATTATTTGAGATAAAGCTTTAAGCTTCAGGTAAGAGAGTTAACATCTATTTAAAGGTCAAAAATTTATTTAAAAGGGAACATTAAAAAAATATATAATTTTTCTCGTATTTCTCGTCACACATATGTAGTGACTATGTCACGGCAAAATTTTAAAATAAAGCAACAATCGTATATATTTAGAGCTATTGAAAATAAATGACATAATTGCCCATAGACATAGATAATAAACTAAGATCAGATTCACAAGTCTCGAGAGAGAGGTAAAGCGAATGGGTAGGTATACAATTTCTTTGCCATATTTAAAGCGTAAGAATTTACTATAAAGCTTTGTAAGGTACGCTGAGTGCAATCTCTTTTTCTCTGTGGTAATTGCCAGGTCTATCTATGATAAGACGAATAAGGGTGTATATATTTATTACTTATTTAAAAAATCCTCGAGGAATATATATTACACTCATTTGAGATATGTCAATTAAAGCCAGGTGTCGATTAAAATTTTAGAGATTTTTATCAATTCGTGCTATTTGAATCATAAAGATACACAGGCGATTGTATTGTATGTAATGACTCATTTATACACAATCACCCATCTCTTAACGTTTGTTTGCAAATTTCCCAAACCTTCATTGTCACTTATTAATTAGATTATTGAGATATAAATAGACCATACACCAGACTTCCTCTACTTACTAATATTTCTGTTTGTGTGTCGATTGACAAAATGCAACACATTTAAAGACCTATAACTGTCACTTCGTACTTTGCACTATAGTCTATACATACACACGACGTCTTTTGCATGCACCGTTGACGAGTGATTCTACCAAACTATTTTTGTTAGAGAAAATAACATAAAACCGGGCAAATTTTAAAGGACCAAATAATTTGTCCATCATATAACAAAATATATGAAACGCACTGTTACTTACAAGGCTCTTTTTGGAATTGCTTAACCAGATGCGCTGTTGTACCAAATAAAAAGGCTAAGAAGAAAAAAGGCTAGACCTAATGCTATTATTTGTACCTACTTTCACAATTTTGCAGGCGTATAAGAGATAGTTTGACAAGTCAGAGCAAAATGAATTTTCGTGCGTCATGATTAAGTTAATATTTATTTGAGTGTGATTGTCTCAGTATCATTCTGCATAGGATGGCCCCAGGAATCAATGAGGGTATTCAAAAATACAAAAACCGCTAGATGGCACGAGGGAGTCTCGTGGTCTTATCACTGTCACTATTGGCTCCTTGTTAACAGCATGTCAGTTTGGTCTGACAACTAACCAATGAGGAGGGTGACAAGACCGCAAGTCACAGTTACGCCATCTTTAGGATGTTTTAATTCAAAAACTCTCATTCAGTTCAGCAATGAAGCGCTGCAAGCTAGAATGCATTTTATTCGAATTTTGCGGCAGCTATAATTATTTGGAATATATTTGCTACTACATATTAAGAATACTGTCGTTTCCGATTCAAGAGGTAGGTATATCGATGCGTGAAAATGACGTCGTGTGTTAGGCTCTAAGCTACGACCTATTGCTAATAGAAGGCCATCATCTCTTGTTAAGGCGGTACCACAGCACGGTGCACGTCAGCAGATGCATGAGTCCGGTGATGGTGAGCACGAGTGCCATGTTGCCTCCCACATCCACTTCAGCCATGTCCATCTCTGTTAGGAACTGGCTAGGCGTGGTATAGTGGCAGTAAACTGGAAACAAAGGTTAATTTCATTACTGTCATGATCATCTAGAAAATGGAGTCGCACGGTGGAATTGTGGTCAGTAAACAATGTTCATTGAAGTGTGTCAGATGTTGAATATATATTAAAATACTGTTAATTCCACTTTATGTCATAAAGAATGTTGAGCTTTCGGGACGTATAAAACAACATCCGTTGCGATCATAAATTATATTATATAAGTTGAAATCAAGCCAACTTAGCTTTTAAAATAAAATAATGAAAGGAAATGTTAGTTTAAGAACTGTCTAAACATTTCACACTGCACAATACAATACTTTGATAACGACACTTTAATATTTATACAGCTAAATAAAAAACTAAACTTCACGCCACTTCCCTAGCGGGTTAGGCAGAGAGAACCGTATTTCTCAGTTTCCTACGTCACGAATTGTTTATTGTTTAGTAAATTTACTTTCTGAGAAATATATCTTGGCCCTATTCAAGCCGTAGAAGCAGTGCACATCGATGTGAAAGTAGATGTTGTGCAGCCATTGCGAGTCGTGACCTTCATTTTCTAATTTTTTTTTGCGGCGCACGTTTTTGGCGGTTTACTTACTTTTGGAGCAATGTATCTTGGTCCTGTTGAAGCCGTAGACGGAGTGTACGGCGACGTGGAAGCCTGCTCGGAAGTAGGAGATGTGGTGCAGCCAGCGGAAGGCGTAGGGCGTGTCCGAGAGCGCCAAGCAGAAGCCGAACACGGAGAACAGGCACGCCACCACTGGGCCCACGAATACCGCGATCTGAGGAATTGCCGGAGAAACATTTAAGGGGCATGCACGCACTACTATTTGCTCAATACATACTTGTAGGTGCCTAAACTTTTATTTTAAACTAAATTATTTAAACTTTTATATTGCATACCCGGTATGGGTAACTGTTGAAACTTATGTAAATTATATGTAACCAACTTTTGTATCACAGTTTTTGGCAATAAAACATTCTAGTCTATTCTAGGGATCCTATCTAATTAAAGCTAAAAAAAGCGTCTAGAAGTCACGCCCAGGTGGCTCTTTGTACAAACAAAATAGTTTTGTATTCTTTGATCAAAGTATACGTATTCTGATTGAAAAAGATTTGGTAATTAATTTTGGACAATTGAAGGGGTGAGTGGACAAAGGTGGTATCTTCATATTTTCTGTGTATTTTAATAAATATAGTAAAAATATCTTTTTCTTCTATAGAATCTATAAAGTAATGATGTTTTCAAAGGTATACTAAAGTTTTATATAAAAGTTTAAGCTGTAATAGCTACCTTGATTTTATGATTTCACATTTTAAAACACTCAAACTCAGTTTGAACTTTTTGTTAGTTAACACCTTTGTCCACTTAGCCCTTCAATTATTATACCTACTTTATCAAGCTACTAAAATTAAAGGGAGAATCCTCCCTTTTAATTTTATTGTAGTATATATGTGATCGCCACAAACATTTACCTTGATCGGCGTTGTAGACCCAATGAAGTAGCCCCAAGCCTGTGCACAGAGGGAGGTGGCGACGACGGTGGCGAGGAACAACGTCGCCCTCGTCGGTTCCAGGGGATTGTCGGTGAGCCAGTATGACAGCACCACATACGATACGCATGATATCATCTGGAATATGATGTACTATATATAAAAGAGAACAATAACAGCGGGATATCTTCTGGAATATGATGAATTATTTGTCATAGATTAGATAACAATAGGAGCTATTTAGGGAACACTCATCCTCTATGTTATGACAACACGATATACCTATGCATAAGTCCAAATATACTTATAATTTTTACGTTATAGTGTCTTACTATTTAGATGATTTTTTTACATACATATTGAATTTAAACATAATTTAATCGATATTTATTTCGATTCGAATAGTGAGTCGGAATAGGTGTTTATCATTATGCCGGATTCTTATTTTCGAATTTTATTCCATATTATTATTTTATTTAACATATTAATTAAAATTACTTTACCTGAAAAGGTAGTTCCACCGCTAGTATAGATACGATATAAGGGCCTAATGTATACCACCGATTGAAATATTCTCCTTTTAGTATGTTCATCTCCAATGGAACTGAAATAAAAAAAAATGTATTATGAATTACAGTAATCACCCGTTGATCTATGTTGTTCGTATGGTTAACATTCATCTAAAGCTTTTTAAATTGTCTTCCGTTGATCGCGGACAAGAATAAAAAAAACACAACCAAAATCCCTAAAATAAAAATAAAAAATTAATACATAAGGCATTTATTTCAAGTTAATAACTTATTAATTGTTTACAAAGAAAACTACATATTACTATGCCTTCATTAGTCAATTCTGGGGTTGTGAAGTAGAGTTATCTTCTAATGAAAATGATATTTGGCATCGAAAGCGAGAAATTAAACAATTGAAATCCTTAACCTCAGTACACGACGCATCGTGCAGTAATTTATAACGTATAGCATTATCCAACAGATGTTACTGGCAAATCGTAATTGCCGAGCCGGTCAGAGATCAGCTGTTATCGCTGACACTGAACTTTGTTTAGGAAGTATGACCATAGCCACGGGTACAATGTATTAGGTACGTGTATTTTTAAGTACGTCATTAAAGTTTTAATACTATTTAATTTCCTTGGTGCGACTTTCATAATGAGTTGTGGCTGATGTAAGCGGATTGATACACGAGTAAGAGACATGAGTGTACCTACTAAGTGCTTTGTTTACTCGAGTGTAATCAATGTTAGCAATATTGTAATGTACGCGAAACTAGAGGTATGAGGTACCTAAAAGATAACATTATACATGATAATTAAGATCAGAGTCTAAGCTAAGAAGGTAGTTAATCGTCGAGCCCGAGCTCACAGGTCAAAACGAGATGGCGAGGGTAGACTTGAGCAGTGAAACAGTCAAAACTGGTATAGCGAGCTCGTCGTAACTAATACTTTGTAATATTTTAAAGTTAATCCGAACTAATGTTGAACGGTACACATAACTAGGTACATGTAAATATAATTGCTGACAACGCATCTTTTGCTCATTCGGTAATGATTAGTGTTACTAGTAATACTACGTATTGACTTACTTAGCATGATACTTTAGCATTATGTATTTAGGTACTGATAACCTTGTATATTTTTTCTTATACCTATTTTTATTTTTTCTTTTATCTGCATTACTTGTGTGTGTGTCAAATAAAGCTGTTCTATTCTATTCAATTCTATTTTATTATTTTCTATTCTATTTTATTCTATATACAGAGGTTACTCTAGCTCACCACTACTTAGTACTAAACACAAGGGATTATGTTTATTGATTTTAGTTTTGTTCATTTTGTTCATCGAAATAGGCAGTTATGGCAAAAGTAAAATGGGAGAGCTAATAAATAATAATCTTATTAATTAACGTTCTCTTTTCAAAGAGATAACACTACTGTGATTTACTCAATCGAGATCCTGATCAACTTCGCCTAGTAAGTTAAAATAGTCCCAATTATGGTAAAAATATCTTGTACTTATAAGTTTTTTAAACCTGCCTGTACTGAACTTGCATATCACCCTATCAATCCATCCACAAGTGTTTTAGAATGTCATCATACTACTATTATAAAGAGAAAAGACTGTTTGTTTACATTTAATAGGCTCCGAAACTATTGGACCAATTTGAAAAATTCTTTTACCAATAAAAAGCTACTTTATAAGCGAGTAACATAGGCTTTATTTTATCCTCGTATTCCCACAGGAACGGGAGCTACGCGGGTGAAATCACGGGGCGCTGCTATAGCATATATAATAATCCTGTGATATACAAGTATATGTATGACGATAAGCGGTTACATTTATGGCATCAAAGGTATGTTACGCAAACGCTTTTTAACCGACTTCAAAAAAAAAGGAGAAGGTTCTCAATTCGACTGTTTTTTTTTTAAATACCTTTCTGTAGTCTAGACCTTGATAGAAAGCTTATTATTATGTGCCTAAGACAATACCTTCAAAAACGATACTCACATGACAGCGTAACAGACATCTTGCCAGTGTAGACGACGAGTAACATCGACCCGTACAGGTAAACATAGTTGCCTAGTACTGAGCTGGCTTCGCTTCCCACCCCTAAGTACAGGTATCCAAATATTAAGGCTATCACCACGTGTGCTGCTACTCTGTACATGAATAGCGACTGAAAAGAAAAAAAACTATTACTTATACATACATTATCATTCCCCGAAGGGGAAGGCTCAGTCCAAAGAACTATAACCTATTTAAACAAAATTCAGCCAGAAGTATAATTAAATTATTAATTAAAATTATATCAAATAAAAATCGATTTAATCAATAAAATCAACAGGGCTAAGTTGACCGAGTCCAGAATGCCAGTTCTTTATAATCTCAATCAGAAGGCTTATCCAGGTCCAGGAACAGGTATGACAAACGTGCGAATGTTTGCCGTTCCTGACTTGAAATGGCATTTAATACATAATGCTCCTGAACTTACATAATTTCTTGTAGTCATTAAATAATTTCTATACAGCAAAATCCATGTCTGTCTGAGGAGACCAGATTGTCTGTATATTGTTTTTGCAGTTTTTTGTTGGTGTTTGGAATTAACTATGAGGTGTTTTGATTTGTTCAGTTCGGTGGATATATCTGAAACAGAGAAAATTATTTTTTTAATATTAAACCTAATCGCTAGATAGAAATGTTTATGTAAATGTACATACATACATAACATCACGCCCATAATCCCCGAAGGGGTAGGCAGAGTCAAGGGGGCAGCATGCCCCTTCAACCACATTGAGCCAAGAATAAAGTCGGGCTGGGTTAGATGGAAAATTGTAAAAAGCAGTGACAAGCGGCTAACCTGTCGCCTACACAATCACACACCCAAAACCCGATTTACCATTAGTCGCCTTTTACGACATGCTAGGCAAGAACCACAGTTGGCATATTCTTTTTAAGTCCCAGACCAACATGGGACAGTGGGCTGGGTTGGATGGAAAGCTGTGAAAAAGGAGTGACAAGTGGCTAGCTCGTCGCCTACTTAGTCACATACACAAAGGCCCGTAAACTAGTACTCGCCTTTTACGACATGCTAGGCAAGAACCACAGTTGGCACATTCTTTTTTTTTGTCCCAGATCAACATGGGCCAAGTCACAGACCAATATGTAAATGTATTGCAGATAAAAATTTAAGACAGCAATCAAGCGATGATAATAACAATAAGTTGATAATGACAAGACGAAATGTTCTGATACTGTCTGTTTTTGCTACGTCTACACGTCTTCGTCTACATGGTCAATAATAAGGATGTTGCGATAAGATTGACTGTTTAATCAGTAAAAAGTCACCTTTTGGCTTGTCACTTTTATCACCTTTTGGCTTCACCTTCACCTTTCAGAAGGCACCTTTTGGCTTGATCGTAGTACAGTAAAGAAGATTTATATGAATTTGGGTAATCAGAATTTAAGGTTGTTTATTAAATCGCTTGCGCTTTCACAGATAGTTGTTGTCAAAATAAGCCAAATTTACATCTGGGAATATTATCCCAACAGGGATAATAATATGAGAATATAATGCTCGAATATACCTATGTGTTTTTGTTATTCAAGAATACATAGATAATTAGGATTTGTTAACATTTTATTGTTATAATGAAGGTCATAAGTATCTTGCTTTGTAGCCCCATTATCATAAAGTAAGCAGGTACTTAATTTAATGACTATTTTGTTCATTAAATAGGACAAAAGCATAAAATTTTTTACGTTTTTGTCATTCATCATAAAATAGTTTTTATACGGTATGTTCAACTTCATCTATATTTCTTTTCTCTCTTTGTGTGGTAGGTATTTAAATACAGGGGTCTTTATAGGTTTAAAAGAATAACAATGTACTTATATTTTTATGTGCGTTTAGCAATTCTAGACTCTTGTAAATTAGGTTATTTTAGTACAAGTTTTTTTTACTGACACCATTTTCCTGGTTCCAAGCTATGGTTCTGCTTGTGTTATGGATACTAGGTGAACGGAAAGGCATACTTAAATACGTTTATAAACATCCATGACTCAAGTACAAATGTCGATGTTCATCACACGAAACATTTGCCCACACGCGGGATTTGAACCCGCTACCCTCGGTTTCGTGGCCAGGGTTAACTAACCACTCGACCAACGGGCCAGTCGAAGTGTTTATTTGGTGAATGCTAAAATTGTGTACTATGTTATGTACTTATTTTACTTTAATTACGTAACGTCTTTCATTAATAATACTTTATTTATATCACACTTTGTGGTTAATGTATGAATAAATAAATTATCTTTCATCATCTTCATGGGAATATGGCGCTAGGAACGCTAGGAACTAGCGTTTTATCCCGTGCTTAGACGGGGGTCTGCTTAGACCATGATCCAGGATTTAGCGAGTCTGGTAATTAGATTAAAAGAGACTGCCGATCTGACCTTTGTAACCCTAAGATACCAGACAAATATTGGATCATGGTTACAGATCTAAAGTTATTTCAATTTGCAGGTTTCATGACGATGTTTTCCCTCACCGCGGAGCTAGTGGTATAATTACGTACATAGATTTGAAAAATCCATAGGTACGTGCTCGGGTTTAAACTCGCACCCTTAGGTTATGCGGCGCGTGTCCTTACCATTGAGCTACCACCACTCACAATAAATATTATCTTTATATTTACAACATTTTAAATAATTTAAATAAATACTTTTTACATATTAGGAAGGTATAACTAATTACTTTACGTATTTATTTATCACACTTAAGGGAATTTCAATTTACATAAGTGTCTTTGAATGCGAATTAGTTTTTCGAAAATGATGTCCGATTTTGGGATTAATAAAAAAAAATACTTTTCTAACAATATATCGAAGATTTGTTCAATCTTAAATAAGAGCCATTGGCGTTTGGCACGCCATGATTTATGTAAATGAGGATTGTTTTAAGACGCGATGTTCAATCGACGTATGTAGCTAGTGTCTGACTAATTAACATTAAATAGGTGACAACGACACTACGATCCATTGTTCTCTTTTGAATATTAATTATTCATGTTATAATATATTGTATGTACGTTTAGTGTAATATGATAACCTGTCACGTATGGAATATGTAACGTCGAGAAACTCGTACTCCTATTGTTGTTTAGTATTTTTGTTGAAGACAGAATAACAGAGCTGTTTAATAATGTGACTAGATGCGCATTAACGTAAATACTAAATATTATTTACATATATATATATTCGATTTTTATTATTATATTATTTACTAGCTGTGCCAGCGGTGTCACCCGCGTTTATGGTTAATATTATAAAGACTATTTCCGTCATACAAGATTTCTATGTAAGTTTAACCATTAAGGCTGCACACGCGACGGAAGCTTAAAAAATGGAGTAACTTCTCCCGTTTTCTCAACATTTCCCTTCACTACTCTGCTCCTCTTGATTGTAGCGTGATGAAAAGTATACTATAACCTGCCCAGGAGTATGAAGAATAATTGTACTAAGTTTCGTTAAAATTCGTCGAGTAGTTTTTGTTTCTATAAGGAGCATACAGACAGACAGACAAAAATTTTACTGATTGCATTTTTGGCATCAGTATCTATCACTAATCACCCCCTGATAGTTATTTTGAAAATATATTTGATGTACAGAATTGACCTCTACAGATGTATTATAAGTATAGATAATATATTTTTTTCTTTCATTGAGTTATAATGACGGATACGTATATATAAATCAATTATGTTCAGTAAAATTTTCAAAAATATTGAATGTGTATTTTTTACTCTAATAAACACTCGAAAAACGAAATTACGGCGCATCAAGTTAAGCAATGGTAGCTCAATGGTCAAAGACACACGCCTCTTTACCGAGAGGTGCGGATTCGAATCCAGGCACGTACCTCTGGATTTTTCAAATCTATATATACATACAAACATAATTTAACGCCTTTTTCCTATGGAGGTAGCCAGAGATCACTTACTTCCATTTGCTACGATCGTGACATACAAATCTATGTACGTATTTATACCATTAGCTCGGTGGTGAGGGAAAACATCGTGATGAAATCTGCATATTCCAACATCTATGGATGTGTAACTATGATCCAAAAATTTTCTTGTGCGTCTCTAAGGGTTACAAAGGTCAGATCGGCAGTCGTTTCAACGTAATTACCAGACTCGCTTAATCCTGAATCATGGTCTAAGCAGACCTCGTCTAAGCACTGGAGTGGGGCGTTATGACTACATCAGAATCTATTTGTAGTGTTTAGTAACGCAAAATTGTAACACACTGTATCTTCATAATTTTTTATTTGCTCGCCAAAGAAAAAATACCTACGTATACAATATTTCTTAGTCCTTCTAAAAAAATTGTCAACTATATAGGTTATAAATATTCATTAGTTTAAAAACCAAAGTTATGGTGCCATTAATACATTTTTTAAACTTGTTTAGAATTTAAGATGAAGATAAACCAAAAATTTTTAATTTTTTAGGGTTCCTTAATTCAATGGGAATAAGATAACTTGTCCGTCTGTCAAGACTCTTTCTCTCTGGAATACAGAGGTATCATTGAAATTAATAGATATCAAGTAGGACCTTCGGCTGCCCTCGAATGTTGAAATTTGTAATAGAGCTAAATCATAAAATACATATTTAGAGAAAGGTATTTACTGAAATCGCATTGTAGCTACATCTCAGGAAATATATTCACGTGTAAATAAAGATACATAGTCCAGGCGCCATTGAACATGTAGTATGCTATCTAAATATAAGAGAATAAACAAAATTGATCAGTTGAACAGGATTGCAGTGAATATTCGATGCTTTTATTACCGTCTTATATAACTTTAGGAGCCGTAATAACCGAAGAGCTTTTACGAAAAGGATTATGATTGTTAATGAAGCGGGTAAGGTGTGTTATTACAGTGCCACATGGCGTTCGGTTCTCTGCCAACCCCGTAGGGAAATAGCGTAAAGCTTATAAAATTAAAGTTAGTTATATATAAGTTTGTGCGGGACCTTGGGCACGCAGACTCTGGTTCACACATGGTCGGCATTTTGCTCTTGGTCGGTCTATTATGCCACATGCACATAATAGATTAGTATATTCGAATCATGAATCCAAATTAACTAATCCGGTCGTAGCGACAACAAAACAAGATACACGTGACCAGAATGATGCTATTTATGCAAATAGATGTATTTTATTTTACAATACATAGTGACATTTAACGAAATTGGCAGTACGGGTACATTTTACAAATTGGTATTTGTAAAGTAATGTACCTAATTGTACAGTACATTTTTTAAGCCAGGGGTTTTCCGAATAAGAGGTTTTCCAGAGGTATTTTAAATGAAGATTACAATTCTTCCAATCCTTTCTACTGTTAATCATCATGGTTTTTGTTGATGGCATTTGAATAAGGATTAGAATATTGAATTGAAAAAGATTTTAAACTTCTTGTAATTTATATCTGTAGTAATAGTGAAGTCAGTTACTTAAATAGTAAAGATATCAGAAATCAGGGAGTCAAATTAGGCATATAATACAGATTCAAGTCATGTTATTTGGTGGGAAAAGTGAGAGTTTTGGAATCTGAATTCTAGTGCAAGAGCCATAGCGTCCAAATTCAGTTGCTTATTAAGTTGCTGGTAAACTTTGCAGATAAATAAAGGAAAAATATATCTTTTTATAAATTGTCTTACCCATCGGACTAGGCGACGAGGGGATGATGGGGACAGGTGACTCCCAAGATCTAATTGTAGACGGGTCGGGCTTGTACACCTCCATGGTCTTGGCTGCTCGAATCAGATCCACATCGTACTCTCCAGATGCCACCTCCATCACTGGAAAATAATATTAGTTGTTGAAAGATTAAGATTAAACACTGTATGCTAATATGTGACGGAAGAAACAAGAGCTGCAGCATAATCTTTAATACATTTATAAGATCCCATGACTCGGCTATAAATTACCGTGTTCATCAACAATTTTAATATAAAATTAATCTGAGTTAAATGGAAATTGTGAAAGAGTAGTAGTAGTATTGAAAAGTATAGGCTTTGCAGTCACAAGCTTAATAAAACTTACACCATTAGCAGCCTTTTGGGACGTGTTAGGATCTCAGTTATCGTATCAGTATCGTAGAAGATAATCCTGTTACAATAATTCTTTGAATCGCCTGAAGTTTAAGGAGGCTATAAAAATACATGTTTAAAGATTATTACTAAGAGGGGGAAAGTTATTGTTAAATCAGATGAGTTCCTATTTTACGTATAAACCGATGTATATAAAATACTTTGCTTTATGGTTTTGTATCTGCCATCCAAACGAGATGCGTAGGTTTAAAGCCAGATAAATAAGAAAGAAAGAAAAATATTTATTGACCATAATAAAAAAAAACAAACGGCCGTCTTTTACGACATGCTAGACAAGAAACACAGTTGGCACATTCTTTTTAAGTCCCAGACCAACATGGGACAATGGGCAGGGTTAGATGGATTTTTTTCTATTTTTTCTAATATTTTTATTTTATTTACTGAGATTTTAGTCAATTATAGAAATAAGCATTATGGATCCTTCTATATCTATACTACTATCTAGTATCTACCCTTACAAACGCAATAATAAAAAATATCACAGTTAATTAACACGTTCGTATACATTTTAAATACCATAAAGCTGTTGTTATACAAGAGATTTATTGCACATTAATGCAATGCTATAAATCTTTTGTATTTTTCCTATTATTGGGTGAAGCACTAACTTACTAAAAGCGTTATGTAACCATGCTCATAGGTTGAAATAGCAACAATATATATGGGTATTAGTAGTATTGTGGTATCTACCTACTCTCGTGAGTTTGTAAAAAACACGATTTGAAAAAATATATATGTAGTAGTTATCATAATTATCATGATATCAAAATCAAGTTTTCGTTAAATTTTCAAATGTTGTGTCATTATCATATTAAATATATAATTTCTATGAGAAGTGGTAAAGTGGCCGACGGTATTTCTTCCAGTCAGTGATATCTCCCTAATATAATGTCCATACACTGAGCGGAGCGCTGCTAGGTTGATTTGGTAAAACTATCTTCATCAATAAACCTAATCACATTACCTACCATTCTAATCTTACCAATATATAAATGTAAAAACTCTGTTTGTCTGTTTAGCCGTGAGCCTAAGCTACTGAAAAGAAATTTGGCACGTCTAAAGTTTAAACCCTATAACGTAAATAGGCATTTTTTTCATTCCGGAATAAAATGTACTATATGTCACGTAGGACACACAGATAGTGTCTGTAACAAACTGAATTTCACGCGAGCAGAGATGCGGGAAAAAGTTAATTTATTGCATATATAACAGATGTAAGACAATACCTATTTTTTTTATTTGTGATAGTGTGATCTTGGCTGCAATTTACTGCAGCTCAATGCTTACGTAAGATGTGCACTTCGCACGAACACAGGTACTTAATATTTGTCTCCACGATCCCATTCGGGACAGTAATGGATTCAGGCCACGTTTCTCATACATGCTATTGTATTAATACGCGAATGAGTTATAGCACTCATCAAAGCAATGTTACGTGAAACCTAATCTGACGCTATCTTATGTTTAAGACGGGTATATTGGTCGCGGTTGTATAATATATGAATGAATGAATAAACGTTTATTTGGCACTAACATACATAGTATTTTATATACATTATCAAATTAATATTTTAAGTCATTTACACAATTTTTTAATAATAAACACTGTTTCTAAGTGGCGACTTTTAGGTTAAGACCTCAATACTTTGCTAAGTTAAAATACATTATGTGTATTTGAGATTTTTAATTAAAAAATTTTTTAATAATTTTACGTCTAAACAATTTACATTCCCCTCCTAAACGAGATAATTCCTGGCCGGTCGTTATTTTTCAGTTTTTTCTTTTTTGTAAGTAGTATATTTAGCTTAGTTATTAAATTGAGTATTGACAATATATTTGGCAAATAGCGGCCAAATAGTCTCCCTTCCTTGCTGTAGTCATTTTTTGTACGAAAAGACCAGCTTGATCTTAGTACTTCATCATCGTCCTAGCGTTATATCCCGTGTTTAGACGGGGTCCGCTTAGACTATGATACAGGATTAAGCAAGTATGGTAATTACATTGAAGCGACTGCCGGTCTGACCTGCGTAACCCTAAGATAGACAATTTTCGTATCATGGTTACAAATCCAAAATTGTTTGTATTTGCAGGTTTCATCACGATGTTTTCCTGCACCGTCGAGCTAGTGGTACAAATACGTACATAGATTTGCAAAATCTAGAGGTACGTGCCCTATTGCGGGTCAACCGCACTCCCCGATTAAGAGGCGCGTGTCCTTACCATTGAGCTACCACCGCTCTCTTATTCTTAGTACCTACTTACTAATATGTTATTAGTATTAATATTACCCATCGTCTCGCATAATATTCCATTATATAATTTATCTAAACATTAACTAGTCAAAGCAAATGAAAGTAAACGATAACATTTGTTTATGATATTGATATTTTATTAGACATGCTTGTAAATAAAGTCTTAGTACTATGTATGTATGCTTAATTAATGCGTTCATAAAGTGCGTATAATCATTAAGTTGAATTACTTAACCAGTTCGAGTAATCATGCTCGGGTTATCTGTGAGGGAGAGCGGATTATTGATTTACCAATGTATAGATACGGATATATTAAAATATTTGTAACTTTTTATACCATCTTGGCTTAATTAAGGTTTTTTTTATTTTTAATTAAATAATAATAGTTCTAGATTCAATTTAAAAAACAGGTTTTTTACTACGAACTTCTGAATTACATTTTCACCAGTTATCATCTGGTACTTACTATAAATATGTCTGACATTTAAAGTCAAAAACGAAATTGTCTCGTGAAAGATAAATAATAAATATATTAAAAACCAACTGGCTGTTCTATATGAAATTACCCTAGTCAACTTATTATACACCTAGCCTTATTGACTATTTATATAATCCTGTTTAATTAATTAAGTTTTTTGTTAGCACCAACTCACTAAGTCCGAAACACATCGGTTCCAATCTCAAGATATGTATTTTATAATTTAGGTCTTACATTTTTGCTTTTTATACTCAGCATAGATCATGTTTAGGCTGACTTATTAATATGATATACTTACATTAATACTTTTATAATATACTCGCTAACAATATAAAATAGACTTCTTCAATAAGGTAACATCAGTTTATTGTATTCTGTGCTGACAATTAATACTTAAGCGCTTTTGTAAAAAAATTGTAAAATGAAAATATTTTATTCTTTCATCTTCTACTTTCAAAAGAATCAGTGAGCAAAACTAAAAAAAATAAGATGAGAAGGTAAGAGAGACTTGGATACGCAGCATATTTACTGTGCAAGTCTAGAAATTTAATGGGACCTCGCCGCAATCTGAGCCAAATTGCCTTAACGGAGGAAAAGTGTTCCTTATTAACCTCAGACCTCTACGGGAATTGTGGGCGTGTTGGTATGTATGTATTAACCTTGTACTTGAGTACCTCCGGGATCATATCTTACTAATTATAGACGCTAGTCTCTTTCTTGTTCTTATATAATCGATGTACGATTAATGAGTTCAAAGGTTTAGTAATTTGTATCGTAAACACGCATGATATATGTAACAATGTCACCTACTTTCTTCTTAGCAAGTCGAAATAAAAGACTAAATCATAATGGTCTATATAATATTATGATTAATTGAGATTTCATTCAACTTCATGGACTCTTATGAAATGTAAAAGACTAAATGAGAGCAATACAACTCGGTTACATATACCTAAATGTAATACGCAGACCTTTCTAAGTTATAAAGTTTTTTTTTAGCAATAAATTTAGTTTTAGAGGAATAGTTAAAATGTTTATGTGGCACCATCAACATTCGTTCCAAAAATATTCGTATTGTAGCTGTTGCTGGCTATTTCGACTGAATGGAACAAAATAAAATCTTTTGTATGGAACCCTAATACTTTTTCCAAAATTATTCAAAAACAAAACTGTTTAGACGCAGCCACATAGGCCTACTCAAGAGGGAGCAGGGGGGGACGCCTCTTACACACTAGACAAGGAACACGGCCCATTATTTATGAATCCTAGACCAGCGAGATAGCTTGCAGGAAATAGCAGAAAATACTTACGGAAATCGGCTGGATTGTGATAGGGCGGGCACCTCAACCCGGCACTTTCCAACGCGGGAAGCAGGTGTGCTCTGGGCCCTTTATACAGGGTCCTGCCGGCAGCCAGGCAGTACACCGAGTCGATCTTCTCGAAGAGCAGCGCTGAAGGCTGGTGGATGGTGGCTATGAGCGTCCTGCCGCCGCGGGCCAGGCTGTTGAGCAGGGCTATCAGGGATGCTGAAGCTGATGAGTCTAAGCCCCTGTCGGTGATAATTACGCTTTTTGATTCCAATCTCAAAATAATTAAGGGTCTCTATATGGATATCTCTATAACTATATGGGTATCTATATCAAAATTAATAAAATTAAGAAGAAAGTGACTTAATTCTTCAGACACTAATATTAAGCGTGTGAGTATGCATGTTATATGGATACTAGGTAACAGAAATATATATTTAAATATATTTATTTACAAACCACGACTCGAGTACAAAAGGCAAGGTTCGTCATACGAAACATTTGCTTCTAGCGGGACTCGAACCAACGACCCTTAATTTCGTGGCCAGGGTCGATGACCACTTGACTTATGTGAATCATCAGTCCGACCAGTGATATAAAATTAACATGCTATAAACGGCACATTAAACAATTGTTTAATTTATTATGCATTGTGAAAAGCGATAAACACAACATTTGTGGTTTTCGGGTAGTGAGAAAAAGCTTCTTTGTTCGTTTCTTTGTGTTATTCACACAATTAAATGTATCCCGTACCTACGTACTTACGTTGTGGGTTCGTCGAGGAATAGTAGTGACGGGTCCGAGAGTAGTTCCAGAGCCACCGCTAGGCGTCGCTTCTGCCCTCCAGAGAGGTCGCGGCAGAGGGTCTGAGCTGCTCCACTTAGACCCAATAGGGCTAAAATTTCGTATACCTGTAAATATTGTTTATTATGTACGTGTTAGCCATCTTATGTAACTTTTCGTACTGTTTTATCTACCATAAGGCTATTTTTTATATTTATTAACTTTGGCGAACCATACAAAAAGAACGAAAATACTTCGTTCTTTTTGTAACGAAGTAAACGAAGTATTTATTTATTTTCACCGAAATGTAAGTTTTTATCGATTTTTTTAAGAATTGCAATTCTGAGGTAACTCATTTTCTATGTATATGTTGATAGGCTTATAATAAAACGCTATTTTACAAGATCTCGACGATCATTATGGCAATTAAAAGTTTAATTTTAAAGTCAATAGTTTCATTGACTACACTAGTAGCACCATCATTGAAGATGAAGTCACTTTCAGTAGAACAGTTGACTAAATGTTAATATTTCCGAGAATGCCTAGTGAAAGAATGAATAAACTAGTTTCATGCCATTTTCTTTGCAGGGGAAGGCAGAATTAATAAATGAATGAAGAATCAAAAGTTTTTCTGATCATATTATCATTTACTCCAATAGGCATCACATACGCGAAGAGTAGTCCATGTGAAATAGGAATCACGGCCGTGGGACTGTCAATCAAGTTATGAGACATTGTTTTTACTTTGTTAAATGCTCGATCAGATTCTTTTAAGTATATATAAAATTACGCATACAGGCAAAATAAATGCGTACTTACGCGCAGTTTTATAGAAACGTTGGTTTTTATCTGTGGTTTCAGGCCGATTTGGGATTATACATTTACACATTATTACAGCCGCAATAGTGGGGTATTTTGCCTGTATTCGTAATTTTATATTACTTAAAAGAATCTGATCGAGCGAGATCCCAGAGTTGGCGGTGCTGTCAGCTTCTTAAACTAAATATAGCCAAATATATGTGTAATTTAGTTGGGTGGGATGGAAAATTGTGCAAAAGTAGTAACAAGTAGCTATCTCGTCGTCTTCATAGTCACCACGGACTAGTAAAAAAAGAAGGACTCCGCGCTACTAACTAGACGTTGAAGCTCCTTAGGTGCTCCAACTTGACACGCAAATTACGTCACACATTAGCATACTAAGTGCTCCAAATGACAGATATTCAATATCTGGTATCCATAAGTATCTCACTCACACATGTATAAACGTGGCTTCACGCTATAGTATGACAGCGTGGAGTCCTTTTTTTTTTACTAGTCCGTGATACTCACAAATCCAATACCTAAGTAGTACACCATTAGTCGCCTTCTACGACATGCGAAGGACAGTAGGTACACTATTTGTAGGTCCTAGACCAATGTCTAGACATTGGTCACTGGAAGTCGGAAGTCACTGGATGGGACAGATGGGACAACGTGGGTCTATATTGCTCCGATTCTGTCGTGATAGCTTTACAATTACACGTTTTCATTTGTCATTGCAAAAGTTCTTATGATTACCAACCTTTTCCTTCCGCTCATGCGCGGTAAAGTCCGCAAGTTTGAGGGCAGCAGCGAGGGACATGGCCTCGTAGACGGTTAGATGCGCGCGAAGGTCATCTTCCTGGCGGATGAAGCGCGCGCCCCCGCGGCCTGCGGACTTTGACGCGCACGCGCACACGCCGTTCACCGCGATCTCGCCTTTGGCCCCTCGCGTGCTGTAAGAGACATTTGTATACGTTAATCATCACGCCCGCAATCCATGAAGAGGTAGAGTCGAAGGAGCAATGAACTTCATAAACCATATTTATTCAAAAATAAAATTGAGTAGTTTGTTGTTTTTCAACAAACTACTCAATATTATTTTTGAAAAAAATTGTGAAAAAACGTGGCTAGAAAATATACATTAATTTGTTGTTTTTTGATGCCATTTTTTTATGATAAATATTGAGTGCCCATATTTAAGTTGGTATACCCATGACGTTAATTGTAAAATTACCCCAATAGTGGTATAGGCTAGGTCAAGTATTAAATGTCTGATTTTCAGAATTATTTAGGCAAGAAAAAGGTGTTAATTTTAATGTACAATATGTTTGAGGTTTCGTTGGTGTCGTAAAAGGGCCAAACAGTCGTTTTTCATATTTTGTTAAAATACGTATGTCAAACGGTTAATGTGGATCTCGTTGATTCGAGCTTTTCGTCCCTAGGAACGAATCGCTCTAGGACGAAAGATCCATTAATGTAACACTTTATAAGGTACAGTTTATCTGTTTCCTATGAATTAAGTGTGTTGTATTTATAAGAGAAGTCTGAAAGATATTATGGTTAACGTATTTTTATGATGTCAAGTTATGTTGTAAATCATGGCTGACTTATATTAAGTCAAACAAACCACCAGAAAACTGTGTGTGAAAATGTAACAAAATATTAGGTAAAGTTATATAACTTAAACAGTAATCTAATTTATTCAAACCTATGCAAATATTGCTTTTATATCTTAATCAAGCGCGACCTTTTGCTAACTCAAACACGCACTGAGATAGTGGCAATTTTTAAAAATAAGAAGGTCAAGCCAGTGTCATTCATTACTGATAATATAAACCTAGAAATTTGTGAAGATGGAGGAAATGGATCCAAAAGTTTGGTAAATGGGTTTCGCCTTGATTAATATTAGTTAAAAAGCATAAAGAGTAAATTGATATATAAATACAATTGCCTATGGAAGTGTCTAAAGTTGACATCTTGAACATCATAATATCACATACATAGATATATTGATCTAATTCTAATGTAAGAAGCTAATTTATGGACGTGGATATATTCAGGAATATAAGAAAGAATGACAATATGTTTTATGTATTTTATTAAGAGATTTTTGTCCTGATGGGGGAATCGAATTCGCGACCTTTGCGTACGTTGTGGAGTCTTAACCTTTGCACTAGCTGTCAAAACTACTAAATGTATAAAGCTAGCTGATTGTCTTTAGGACAGATATGTTCAATTAAAGTCTTATTAATAATAAATGAAGTAGAACTTAATTAAACGAAACTAAAAAGTATTAACAGGCCTATTAACAAGCCATCAACACGTTATTTTTAGTTTGTTCATGACGACATCACATAAAGTCAGACCCATCTAATATAAATACAATTATAGGCTAAATTTTATCTAAAGGCCTTGCCTGGTCAGGGTCCGATTGTAGTAGGACGGAGAATCGAGCGAAAGCTTGTCAAGTGCGAATAGGGCTTGCTTGCCAAAAGTTCTTATTCACAAAATGTATAAAGTCAAAGTCAAAGTCAAGTCAAAACGTTTATTGCATTCATGAATGAAAATTAGTTGGTGATACAAGTTGCCAGTACATCATGTTACCCTTTTGGGCGTAGCTTACGAACGTGTAATGGTGTTTGTTTTATAAACGTAGTAGAACTTACGTAGATTTCGTATAGTGTATAGTAATGTCCTCCTAACCGATATCGGTCACGGCGGCCAATCTCAAGAGCATTAGTCAACTGTGCAGGAGATATCATAGTGCAGAAGTGTCTGCGCAAACACAGGTGCGCTCTCTGTTCCCTCACTCTCATAGACCGGCGAGACGGAAATTCGACCTGGACGGTGAGAGGTCAGGCGCAAGACCAACGGCTTAACGTGCTTTGACTGTGACGTTATTGCCTACTCAATTAACTAAATAATTCTGTCAAAATAAAAACATAATAAAAATTGTTTTATAAATGCATATATTATATATATATTTGTTCTTGTCACTTAAGTAATTTTCTGTTTTATTATTTTGTAAAAAAAATTTTGGTTAATTTAGTTGAAATTTTATCCTTTAAAAAGATAGTTTTAGCGTTTTTGTTTTATGGGTATGTAGTTTATTCAGTTTCATGAGCAGTCGTAACTAGTGACGAACTATTAACAAAAGTAAAATAGCAACAGTAAGAGTAACTCGTACAAAAAATAGTATTTTGCCGTATTTTATTGGCATTACACCTACACACGCGACAAATAGCTATACTTTAGTCAATATATAATTATCTTAATAATGAACAATATTACATAAAACTGTGGTAAACAAAGTCAAAGTCAAAGTCAAAGTCAAAATATTCTTTGTTTATATAGGTTTCAAAGAAACACTTATAAATCGTCAAAAACAGTCAAAAACAAATACATACATTCATATTTTAATTTGTACGAAACCCTCTAGGCCCGTGTCCTGTTCGTATTGTCTTGTTTTTATTATTGTTATAGTTTCACAAGCAGTATGCATGATTGCAAGATTTAATAAAATGTGCATAACTTAAAATTTATTTTCTTATGGCACGTGTTTATGTACAAAACTATAATCATATACAATATACATAACTACTTGCCTATATAAACCACAATCAATGTAATATTACTATGTTATAGCGAATATGATGCTATTGTTTTGTGAATCAGTGTATTGTGTTATTATAATATATTATTCCGTTAGTTTGCGTGGGTACTCAAAATCGTATTTTGGTACATCCAGCTAATATGAATGTATGCATGGGCATCCCTAGGTCCCAGGGTCCCTATGGCTGAGGCAGCACTAGGGGTAGGGGCAGCTGCGCCCCCCCTGAAACATATGTGCCAAGGAATCTGCTGGTCTGTATACTATAAGAACCTATCAATAATAATGTGTTCCCCCCCCCCGGACCAAATAATATTGTATCCCCCCCATGACCAAAAGCTGCGTACGCCCATGAATGTATGTGTAATGCATATAACTGTACTGTGTTAATGTCTAAGTGGTAGTAGACTTGTTACTCTCATAGACTTCTATGAGTCTAGACAACTTTCTACGTTACGCAAGTTAGGTATTTCGAGGAAAGAAAGCGACAGAGCTACCTTCGATCTAGCCAGTGCAGTGTTACGTCACTCAACATTTTAAGAAACTGTTTGTCTGATGAATTTTTTGTTATGCGTCAATCTTTTTTTATAAACTTGTCGACTCAGCATGAGGATTTTTAGTGTCTTTTCTATAATGGCTTTTAACTCAATCGTTATCAGATCATTGATCTTCATTTCATTTATAGTTGAGTTATTCGAGTGAGTAATTATTAAGTCGAGCACTAGGAAACATGATTTATTCGTTTTTTTTTGCACGATCTTTCGTGGAGTTTCCATGTTGAAGGACAGTAAAGTTCAATGGCGAGGATATGCGGTATTGGTTCATACTCGTGGACGTAGCTTTAATTTCTTCAAAAGTATGTAGATATGTAATAATAATACCTTTAGCTCAAATGTGAAGGCACTTGCCCATTCAAATAACTACGGACGAACGACTAACTGATTTGACGCTGAGAAGATGATGATGATTTCGTGGGCTACCATTTTTTCATTAGGCGAATCTCATACTTTGGGATTCATCTAATAAGAATAAAAGTTTCTTAAATTATTATAATATTAATATAAATTACATACACATATGGAATGAAAAAATAAAGATACATTCATGTTTATACATGAAGATAGACCGTGGTTTAGTTAATTAAATAAATAATTAACGATTAATTCCACTTACATGTATCCAGCAAGTTAGCTTGCCACTTAGCCACTACTTACATCTATCCAGCAAGAATTACCTAGTTACTTAGCCGCTAGTTACTTAGCCGCTACTTACATATATCCGGCAAGAATTACCTAGTTACTTAGCCGCTAGTTACTTAGCCACTACTTACATCTATCCGGCAAGAATTACCTAGTTACTTAGCCGCTAGTTACTTAGCCACTACTTACATATATCCGGCAAGAATTACCTAGTTACTTAGCCGCTAGTTACTTAGCCACTACTTACATATATCCGGCAAGAATTACCTAGTTACTTAGCCGCTAGTTACTTAGCCACTACTTACATATATCCGGCAAGAATTACCTAGTTACTTAGCCGCTAGTTACTTAGCCACTACTTACATATATCCGGCAAGAATTACCTAGTTACTTAGCCGCTAGTTACTTAGCCACTACTTACATATATCCGGCAAGAATTACCTAGTTACTTAGCCGCTAGTTACTTAGCCACTACTTACATATATCCGGCAAGAATTACCTAGTTACTTAGCCGCTAGTTACTTAGCCACTACTTACATATATCCGGCAAGAATTACCTAGTTACTTAGCCGCTAGTTACTTAGCCACTACTTACATATATCCGGCAAGAATTACCTAGTTACTTAGCCGCTAGTTACTTAGCCACTACTTACATATATCCGGCAAGAATTACCTAGTTACTTAGCCGCTAGTTACTTAGCCACTACTTACATATATCCGGCAAGAATTACCTAGTTACTTAGCCGCTAGTTACTTAGCCACTACTTACATATATCCGGCAAGAATTACCTAGTTACTTAGCCGCTAGTTACTTAGCCACTACTTACATATATCCGGCAAGAATTACCTAGTTACTTAGCCGCTAGTTACTTAGCCACTACTTACATTTTTCCGCAAGAATTACCTAGTTACTTAGCCGCTAGTTACTTAGCCACTACTTATATCTATCCAGCAAGAATTAGCTACTTAGCAGCTAGTTACTTAGCCACTACTTACATGTATCCAGCAAGAATATTGAGTAGCGTTGTTTTTCCGGCACCAGAGGGCCCCATGATTGCGGTCAGCTCGCCAGGCTTGAAGCTCCCGTCCACGCCTTTCAAGATATCTCTTCTTTCTGAAACAAAATCCGTTTAGTTAAAATTGAGTTAATTTGCCTATGTACTCGCAATATTTCGCCTGGACGCGTGTACCTTTAATGCAGGCAACAAGGTAGCAACCTGCCATTTTTTTTTTAATATCTAATAGGCTAAGAATGGATACCGGAAGCTCCCACAGGAACAATAAATAATAATTATTGTTCCGTCTACGGAACCATCTAGAATCTATTCTGCTGCCATCATTTTGGGGATTGCGGGTGTAATATTTCGTTCCGATTTTAATTAAATTAACCTTATTAATTTTAACAACCTATACTGCGAGGCATTTTAAAAAACATTCGACAATCTTAAAATGTACGTTTTCCTTATATTATTTGGATCTATTGTGACAATATTACGACTGGATCGGTTATTTCAGACGGGGTTTAAATAAGTGTTGGCTCTTTTGTAATAATTATAGTTCTGTTTGTACAAAATGCTTGTTTTGGAACTTAACGACGCTTTACTGCTTTTTGAGGTCTACATTTGAGATGTTAATTTTTGTATGAAATACTTTACTTAGCTGTTATTTGATTAAATAGAGCATACCTACTAAGGCATATCTTAACGTCAGTATGTTCATGTCACAATAATATACTTAGATTGTGTTTATCGATGAGGCTCAATGGAGGCCATAGCAAATCTTTAACTAAACCAAATAAACACGATGTTCGATAGATTTGTCTTACCTCTAAAAGCAGGTGTTCGGGCCCTAAGTAACTATATAAAAACTTGTTTACAAACCTTATGTACATTGATGGTTCTTTAAAACAAAGCTTTTGTTTAAACAATAAATTAAGTATATTTTTATTTACAGTTAACGGTGATGTTGCTATTTAACTAAATTATTCTTACCAAGGAATCGATATTAAAATCTTTTTATCTGTAATTATATATTTTATTGGTTTGGAAATCAGTATCATACTTTAATGACTCTTTATATTTAATTTTACATTTTATCTCTTTTTTAGATGTTATAGAAGATTTTGCATTTGCACTGATGAAATTTTATTAGACCAATAAATAGATAAATATCCTATTGTATTGCAATTCTAAGCTTATCAGACTCCTTACGACGACAAAGGATCCTGTATATTTTCGGTACCAACTCCTAAAATGAGTTGAAAAATAAAACTCCTTTACACTATGAAGGATAAACAAGGGAGATTGATTGATTGTTGCTCGGACCTATATAATATATGCCGTGAAAAACGAAACCATATCGCGTGATGTACTATAGATACTGCCATCCATTGGTAACAATGATTACAATTGAAATACATTAATTATGTATTTTAATACTAGGTAATTAATTACTTTGATCGAACAACAAATTCATTTGGTTATTTAGTAAGTTGAGGATAGCGTGTATGACTACAAATATGTTAAATTTAATTATAGCTTAATAATTTTGTACCTACAACATTATAAATAATGAATAAATAAATAAATTCTCCGGACTGACTCACCAATTCCCTAGTCCCAAACTATGCTTGTGCTTGTGCTATGGATACTAAGAGAACGGATAGATTTACTTAAATACGTTATTTAACATCCATGACTCGAGTACAAATGTCTATGTTGATCACACGATACATTTTCCCCTAGCGGGATTCAAATAATAATAAGCAAGTCAAATAATAATTTGTAAGTTGTTTGCTGTTCTAATAAATATATATATATAAAAAAAACAATGTAAAACCAAATTCTGGCATACTATTGAACTAAACATCCACTTAATAATGGATAACAGGTTCTGTGACGTGTCCAATCAATCTTTAACGGGGGGATACGCATACTGCAAATTGTGCGCAGTGACGTCAAACCTCTATGAAACCGTCATTGAATCACAATTTAAATGCCGGTGTAATTTATAATCTAACGCCAGGTACGATCGGCACATATGTGGCATATTAACGCGAGACCGTACGTGACCCGAGGGACGTATCGGTTGAGGATAGTGAGGATAATTGATTGATCCAAAATATAATTGAATGCTTGGGCTTTTGATGATTGTTATTATAATTGATTGATATATTAAGTAAGGTTAAATAAAAAAACGTAGTGTGTAGGGCATTTGTATTTGTTGATTTGTACTTCATTATTAGGAACAGCCGATTTGACTAGGAATTGTAATGTTTCAATCTATATTATTTCTACAAATCCTAAGAATATTACAAGCTAATCATAACGTGATTGAAGAGGTAAGTAGGTAGGTAACTAATACCTATAAGATTAGTAGAATTAAAGAAGAACGCATAAGAATAAATATTAACTATCAGTGCCTTTTATTCCCAACTTAAAATCCTTTAGCTATTCATATATTCAACACACCCATGTAAGTATACTGTATGACTGCATCGTTAACTTTCACGAACAATACTAGGAAGTATGGTGAAGCATCAAAGCGCTTCTTAATATGGAATTTTCCATAGTAAGAGTGACTGACATCTTGCGGGCGCGTACGTGAAATTATTATTTGTCATATTTCGTACGATGAAGTGAAAGCGCAATTTTTTGGCAATTTTTACCTATTCGACCTATTCTACTTTTTCTTTTGTCTTTCTTCTAAACAATGGGGATGTTGACACATGTTACCAATTCATGTAAGGTTATTTTTATACATTATAGACAGTATTTAAAAACCCATAATAACATTGGTCTCATGTTGGTCTGGGACTAAAAACAAAAGAATGTGCCAAGTGTTTTTCTTGCCAAGCATGTCGTAAAAGGCGACTAATGGTATATGGGGTTTTGGGTATGTGATTGTGTAGACGACGAGCTAGCCACTTGTCACTACTTTTTCACAATTTTGCATCTAACCTAGATCATTTTCCCATCTTGGTCTGAGACTTAAAAAGAATGTGCCAACTATAGTTCTTGCCTAGTATTTCGTAAAAGGCGACTTATGGTATATCGGGTTTTGGGTATGTGATTTTGTAGGTCACAAGCTAGCGACTTGCCACTACTTTTTCACAATTTTCCATCTACCCCACCTCTAGATCACCTCTATCTATGATACAAAATCAATTTAAAAAATTTGTCAACCTCCGTATTTCACAAACCTAGAAAAATACATTTAAGAATTCATTTTAGATTTTATCTTCACACCTAGTTTCTAGAATCGTTGTTGATCAAATTTTGAAGTTTGTAAAGTTCTTGCAATGTAAATAGCATAAACTTAATTTGGAACTACGAGTAATGTGAATCAATGAAGTTAGATAATAATTTAATATGGTTAACAACTGACTAGTCGATATATTTCTTCAAGTAGGTAATGCGGTGACTGATGATCACATTGTCCGTCAAGAATCACATTATGACTTGCAAATGATCTACGGAAGTTGGCTCTTAATTCATGCTTAGTGGTGACCATTCGCACCAGGCCTTCATTTGATAAGTACTTAATTTGCACTTGTTAAGTGGAGGGCTATTATGTAATGTAACACATACTATAATATTCTTTCATTTGATGCGAAATAGGCGTTGCATCGGATATTGCAAACTACGCCTACAGAGTAACTATGTAGTAAGATGAACGTTTTTGCAAACACGTCATGTTTCGTACGCGTTGAACGCGACAAATGAGTGCATATAAAACATTACTTTATGTATAATCATGTTAGACAATATATAAAGTTGATGGAAATTTAACCTTTGGACCTACTGTCAAGTAGATAATAATAGATAAATTAAATGATATTTATTTTATCGGTAATATATATACATACATACATAACGTCACGCCCGCAATCCCCGAAGGGGTTGGCAGGGTCAAAAGGACAGCAGGCCTTTTTAACCTTACTACTTATCAATGAACAATCCCGTTATGTATTCAATTTAAAAGTCTTATCGCCAATTATTATGTACTCCTTAAAACTAAGTTATCGTGGCTTTGAAATGTGTAGGATTCCCATGATTTGAGGTGCCGATGCCGTGCCGTAGCGCAGGGCCTAGCCGCTCTTGTGTGTCAAGTGTGCGGCGCACACAGGCGCCTGGGCAAATAGTGCGCTACCTCGGCTACTCCTATCTTGCCCGGAGGGCGGTCCTCCGCTTTAGAGTATCCTGGGACACCCACACACTACGTCGTTTTCCCTCAAATGGCGTGACGGAGTCTAAAGCATTTCCCGCGTAAAAAAAACAAAAATTTTGAGACGCCGGCCATCGTACGCCGGCGCCCAATATTCTAATTAGTCATACGTTTCGCACATAGGCGTTACTAATTCTGAACATTGTTTCGATAGCGCCTGTGTGTTTAAAGCCTAATGTGAGCAGGTCAACATTATGTGAAAGTTATAACGGAAAAGTGTATTTGCAACTGTGTAAAAAATAATGCTTGTACCTACATAAAAAAATATGAATAATATAGTTAGTTCTATCTTTTTAGTCAGGGTTACATAGTTGTTTCAAAATTCCCCGTACCTAATCTCATTTAATCAAAAGTGACGATTGGCTAGCTCGTCGCCTACACCGTCGCGAACCAATATCCACTCCGTTTATCGCATTTTACGATATGCTAGGCAATGCACACAACATTAATTTTAAGTCTCGCACCAACATCGGATGTGTATTTCCACAAATACTTGGTATTTTATTAAAAACCGTAACTTAAATGCTTGGCTTCTACTCTACTCTCGTTACGCTTGAAAAACATTTGTTCCATCCAAGGCAACTGGTGAATGAATAGAATATAATTTATGTATTTCCTTAGTTCGTGAAGATATGTTGCATTGACTTCCTTACTGAGATATAATAGGATTAAAAGGAATACTTTTTATGTGACGTTCGTTTTTATTCCTTTTGCAATAGGTTATAGCTGTATAGCTTTGAGCAGTATAATTATATCCTATATTATCTAGCTTCCTTTGATGAATCTAGCTACTTGATAGCATAGCAAGAACAAATATTATTTTTATCCGTTACATGTAATCCGTTATCTGATGCAGTCAAAAAATATTTGCTCATTAATATGTGAATAGAGATTAGTTCCAGCTGAATCTTGAAATCTTCGGCATAGCGTTATGTCCCATTTTTAGCAAGGGTCAACTAGGACATAAACCTGAATCCGTTAAATCTAGTTATAACATAGTAGCGACGATCATACAAATTTGATCATGATTATCATCTGTAGTTTTATTGTTTCGGCAGTCGCTTCAACGTAATTATCAGCTTACTTACGTACTTATCGCTAAATCCTGGATCATGGTCTAAGCAGCCCCGTCTAAGCACGGGACAAAACGCTAGGAAGATAATACCATCTGCAGTTCTGTGAATATGTAGGATATTTTCCCTCATCACTGAACTAGTAGTTTAAAAACATATATAGATCATAAAGTTCTAGAGAACCACCTCCCGCGCATATAACGCGCGGGTTCTATAATTGAGCTACTTCCTAGCTGGACTGGTAATATTAACACGTAATGTATAAAGTGACCATTGTTTACTATTTAAGATATTCTTTCAGTCCAATTAGAGCGGTACATTGGCAAGAGTCTCTGAATGCGCTGCCAAGATTAAGCTGTGGCTATTTTTGTAATCGAAATATTTACTTTGGAAATTCCTTGCAGTCATCACATTGCAAATTCATATATCTACTTCATCCGGTATGGAAAATAAAGGTATGTTTAAAGTAATTTAGGCTTTTTCATTGTCAATCATTTGATACGTCTCTTACATTACAAAGTCATGAAATTGTTGGCTAAAGTTATGGAAAATTATACTTGGCGAAGATGATGATAACAAATATTGACATCAACACGAAATAAGCCGCTGTAAAAGTTTAAATCCAATAAAATATAAATAATAAAAAAAAATATTTTTAATTAAGAGGGACCGTTTACTTATTTGGTTTGGTGTAGTCAGTCTGTTACCTGAAACTGAAACTGTATCGCTAGTCCGCTTATAACATTCGCTACAAATTTAACGAACTATAACTTTACGCAGAGACTAACCACGCCTCCGTTGTAAAGTTGAAAGGAAACAATTGATCATATCTTTTGGGATTAATTTCAAAAATCTATGAGCAATTATTCGCATCGCTACCGCCTCGCTAACAATATGTATATAGGTAACCTGCATTTGTAATTAGAATTGCATGAATCGCTCGCGGTGGTGCGTTTCACTATTTGTAATGCAGTACATGAGCCCTTAGTTGCAGTTCCGTTGTTGCAGGCCTAAGGGTCCGGCCACAACACATCCGTGGTAACATACCGGGGAAAGGCAAGCTCATGTCCTGAGTACCACTGGCACATGTATGGTAGATGCCTACGTCCCACAGTTATCTAGTTAGTTTGGATCTACTGTACTAACGTTGGTCCGGGACTTAAAAAAAATGTCCTAACTGTGTTCTTAGCCTATAAGTGATAACAGACCAAAAGTAGGGTGAACTGGATATTGGGTGTGGGGTGTCTAAGTCTAGACTAGACTAGACGAGCTAGTCACTTGTCACTATAAGTTTTTACAATGTTCAGTCTAACCAATCTGAATTTTATTTTTGGCCTAAAGAGGTTTTATGTGCTTACTGCTCTTAGTACTAAGCTTACTCCCTACGAAATTCCGTGATGTTATATATGTTATAAGTACTACAGATAGCGCGCGAGTTGAATGCAGTCGGGGCCTGAGACGAGACATACCTGAGCTCTGCATTCAACTCGCGCGCTATCTGTAGGTATTCTAGATATTAGCAGTAGTAGTGTGGCCGTACCCTTATGAAAACAAAGTATATAATAATAAAGAATCTAATTATAGCGACTTTCAATAAACCAATGCAGGTTTTGTTGAATTTTGAAAGAACCAGTCGCGGAATTAATGACTGGAAAATTAAAGAATAACATACTTAATATGACAAGTTAGAAACTAAACTTATATTTGGTGAGGAAAACCGAAAGTGGAATTTAATGTAATGTATGTACTAAATGTCCTTATTAGTGTTAAGAAATCGGGGTAGTTAATTCTTGAAGTAAGGTAATTTTTAGTAGCTTCTAGATCCAGTGATCTACGTACGGGTTTTGACCAACATTCCATAAATACGAGGCGCGTGTTTGATCTTTCACAACAATCTGATTGTAGATACATACATACATACATACAAAACATCACGCCCATAATCCCCGAAGGGGTAGGCAGAGTCAAAGGGACTGACTGACTGTCTGACTGTAGATTATATCTATAAAAATATTTGTACTTATATTAACTTTAAATGAAGACTGCTTACCTACTTGCAATACATGACATCTTATGTTGGTTATTATAAAATAATAATAAATAGCCTTCTAACAGATTTCAATCACGGCGGCCAATCTCAACGAGGATAAGCCCGCTACGCAGGAGATATTATAGTGCACAAGGTCTGCGTAAACACAGGTGCACACTCTTATCCTTCACTCTCATAGTCCGGTGAGACGGCAATCAGACATGACCGGAGAGAGGTCAAGCGCAGGACCAACGGCTTAACGTGCTTTCCGAGGCACGGGGGTGATTAAACCGCACAACTTCCCGACTCCGGACTCTTACTGAGTAATTTCAATATTGAAATACCCAGCCACAATTTATGGCTCGTCCCGGGATTTCAACTCAAGACCACTTGGTACTTAAGCGGCGCATGCTATCACTAGACCACGAAGCAGTCAAAGCTAGTTTTTATATACATCTTAATAAAGAACCCTTCAAGAATTGAATTAGTATTCATACCGAGGTAATAATAATAAATCGTGGTTTTAGCGCAACTCGAAAGACTCAACTTTTATCTGATGGATGGAACCTGAATAATAATGACAGGCCCGTTGGTCGAGTGGTTAGAGACCCTAGCCACGAAACCAAGGGTCGCGGGTTCGAATCCCGCTAGGGGCAAATGTTTCGTGGGATGAACATGGACATTTGTACTCGAGTCATGGATGTTTATAAACGTATTTAAGTATGTCTATCCGTTCACCTGGTGTCCATAGCACAAGCTTAAGCTTAGTTTGGAACAAGGGAATTGTGTGTCAGTCCGGAGAATTTATAATTTATAATGAGTTGGCAACTGGATATTAATAACACTCTCCATCCAGTGTATACGTGCGTGGTCGCAGCTAGATCAATCCGGAATTCCTTTTGAGTATAAATAAAACAACAACCATAATAAATATCCTTATAGATTCCACGCTTTTTATGCATGATCAGATATCTGGAATGCGATCTTAAACTTTATAACTAAGCAATAGAAACGTATTTGGTATTCGGTGACAATATTTATGTGATAGTGGTCACGTAGTATTATGGAAAAAAGGAGATTTAAACTTTTTTGCTCTCTATAACGGTTGTTGTCGAGATATACAGCAATATGACGTATAAATTGGCAGTCTAGTCATCTTCCTAGCGTTATATCTCGTGCTTAGACAGGGTCCGCTTAGACCATGATCCAGGATTTAGCAAGTCTAGTAATTGCATTGAAGTGACTGCCGATTTGACCTTCGTAACCATAAAAAAGGGGAATCAAATTTTTTTGAATCATAGCTACAAAGCCATACTTGTTTGTATTTGCAGGTTTCATCACTATGTTTTTCTCACCGCCGAGCTAGTGGTATAAATACGTACATCGATTTAAAAAAAATGAAAATTGTCCCACAATAATGAATGGTAAATGCATAAAAAAAACAATATTTTTTCTCATTATCTGCATTCTAACGGAAGGTCAGCTCTGATAAATGCATTTACGACAGTCATATGCGCCAAAGATGATGGCATCATGTTAATATTTTATAAAAATCATCATTATGATGGAAACAGTGAAGTTTTTATTTTTATTTATATACTAAACACATTATTGCTTTTTATTTGACTTATGTGTTTATTTAAAAGAATCAACGCTTGACCAAACATTCCGCAATAATAGTGCAACGCGATATCCGATAATGGCTTGATAAATACCAACACGGTCCTTGTGTGAATCGTTTCTTCATAAGAGTACCTGCCTGCACATTAAACTGTCAACATACGTTTTGAAATCCCCATAAGCAATGGCTCGTCGCAAATGACGACAAAACAACATAGCCAACTCGTTTAAGAAGCTAACGCAATCTGTGTGGACAAATCTTGTCTATGACAATTTTTTTTTGTGACATGTATTTGGTGCAACATTATTCACAACGTATAATCAACTTTGCAACTAAATGCCTTTATTTATATACATAGATACGTACTTAAATATTGAAAATGAATGTAAACCTCACAGAACCACAGATTAAACACAGAATAAAATATATTAAAAAATAGAACGTTGATTACAACGGGAAAACCAGCTGGCTGGAAACAAAGTGAATGAATGCTCTTTTTCATTATAAATACTTATATCACGTAATCATATTAATCAATACAAAATAAGTCCCCCGATGCGAATACATGCTTTTCTACTGATGCTAACACCTGTGCGCCTTGGCGGGCTGCTAGTTGAGATTGCTTATAATATGTACGTGTAAAGAAATACGTTTACATAGTTAAAGCACTACCAGGTAGCAATTAAAAAATATGTCGATTAAAAAAAATATGTAATTTTTTTTATTTAATGTAAAAATATATGATGACAAGAGTATATATTAATAAATGGGGAAATAGTTTAAAATTAAATGCAAGAGGATGTTGTTCACATTATAGGTACTAACCTTTTAATTTACTGATTAAAATACTGTTACTCGTATCGTTAGCGCAGAGAGAAACGATGTATGAGGTTGTTGTCGGTTTATCAAAAAGTATTTAAGATAAAGAGAAATGGGTTCAAGGTTTAAATTGACACGTCAGTGTCATCTTTGTAGGTACATTAAACCTCAGAAACAACTATTTTATATAGTTTTAAACTTTCGCGTCGCATTATCATATAATTATGCTGACGAGACTACAAGCTTTTTAGCTAGTTTTTTTTATAAGCGAATCATATAGGTTTTATACAGGGATCTAAAATATAAAATTTAGATACTAACAGTCTTTTAAGATTTTATTTTATTGGTAGGCCTACTAACAAAATTGTAAGGATTAATTTTTAAATACATTATTAATATTTTAATTAAATGAGTTACGTTAACCCTTAAACGTTGACAGTTAGCTTGACACCGTTTCGTAGAATAGTTTGGGCTTGCTTTCTTGACATTGTTAGCTGAGTGGGCCAATATTGACCGCTGATATTGTTTTAATTAATTTTTGGTATTAAAGATCAATTTTTTTTATTAGGTGATTAAATATGCGGCCGGCTAAAAAGATTTAAAAAAAAAAAAATTAGTGTCAAAAATTAAAAAAAAAAAATTCATACTTGAACTATACATACCTAAGTTTACGTTCAAAAAGTATATTATATATACAAACAAACAAATATAGTTGTAGTAAAACATTAACTTTCATTGCTTCTTTATTTATATCCATTGTTTCTAATGCCAAAAGAATCAAATAATAAGGCATTTGGCAAGTTTGAATTTCCACGGCTAAATCGACTCATATGAAATATAATGCGTGGCTCAATGATGCATGAGTCATGTGATGATATTATTAACATTGTTGTTTGTCTACAAATATTGATATATGGTAAAATGGAAATAGAGTAGATTATATTTATATTTATTTTGTTCTGACGATTTATAAGTGCTTTTTGTAAGCCTATATAACAAAGATCATTTCATTTCATTTCATTTCATTTCATTTCATTTCATTTCATTGGAATGGGCTATTGTCTTTTCGTGTTATTATACGTACATTTAGCACATCGGTATTTATATTTGTTTGTAATGTTTTTTTCTGTAATTCGTGTTGATTATCCATTATTCAACCACCAATTATTACAACGAGCTTCTTTAAATTATTTTATAATAATTACATACATACATATATAGGTACAGATAGCGCGCGAGTTGAAATAAATAAATGAATGAGTACGCTAAATACAAAACTTTACTAAATCTTACATATAAAGAAAAAGGCTTTAATGCAGCAATGATGGACCCTACATATTATTCTACATACTTGAGTTACTATTTTAGATATTGTGGAACTGACATCGCTAGACAGTATTTTTACACTTGAATAGTAACAGAAAAAAGCCAAGTTATCTAAGAATGACGCATAGATTTAGGATGTACAAGATACACAAAGACGGCTCGGAGACATGACCAAAATAAATTTAAGCATGTGTTGGTTGACGTCTATGTGTGAGTTAAAAATAGTGTTGTCAAAGACGCAATTTCACATTATCGACTGATTCAGTTGCATACTAAGAATATAGGTATTTAAAACGCTTTTTTATACTTTTGATTAATTATTTATGGCATTGACTGAAATCAGTAGTTGTATATATTAGGTAAATTGGAATTAGTCGGTAAGAAATCTCATTCTAAGCAGTTCTATAAACAATGAGATGGTAAAATTCTTCGTATATTCAGCGTGTAAAAAATTAAAAAAATAGAAATATGTTCTATGATTTATACTAAGACAAAAAGATATGACTTTTGCTTTGATTGATGGAATGAAATGAAACAAATAATATATTAACAACTTTTAATTTGGTGTCATTTAGTTATTTAAAAATAATATGTAGTGCAACAAATTTTTTGCTGCCGTCATTTGCCGTCAAAATGTTTGCTACAGATAGTGGAGTTCTTACTGGGAGTCCAATCTGGTCTGTCTATAGTCCGCTTCCACTTTTTACACAATGCTGGGTTGCTTGGAAACCTAGAAAAAATATCAGTTACTTAACTAACAAATTTACGGAGATAATGAGTTCCCAATGTGAATATAATTATATTTCAACATAACTTGGCTAAATAACTTTGTATTCATGTCATGATGTCGCTAAAAGACGATTAAGTTTTTATCGATACTCGTGACGTCACCGCTTTGTCAAGCACTAGCGTAACCAAGCTATTTACTATTTTACACAATATTTTCCCCACTTCTGATTATAATCACGATGTTTACTTAGAAAGATAAATTATAATCAATATACTATTGTAAACATATTTTTCTAAACTGATTACTAGCAAAAATTTGACAGAATATGGTTTGAAAAAATCTAATGATAAAATCGTATTTACCTGTGAAAAGTGTATTTATTCGGATTATTCCGTCGTGTAACCTCACAATCACGTACAGAACAAGTCACCTCAATTGCACATTTAATATTCTCGATTATAATCCAAGGTTTAATACATAAATGCACAAATTTCACTGCGACGTAGAATAGACCGGGACGCTATGGCCTCTTACTCGCAAAAACATTGACATATAGGTACTTTATTCGCTGTCTCTTTTTCTCTCGGGCGGTTTGTATTTCAGCAGGATTTCTCGCTCCCACGCTTTATGTATCTTTTGCGTAGTCAAAAAATTCTAAATCTATGGAATGACGCATACAGAGGTTTTGTTTTCTGATCACGCAAAAAGTTCGTACCAAATTACTTAACCAGCTGACAAGAAAGTGAACGGGCTTCCTCTGCCTCATCTCTGACCGGTTTATATACCGAATCGCAATGCATCGAGACCATTGCGTTTTTGTTTCGCAGATCTAATGTTTTCATTTAAGATGACCAGCAATGAAGGGAGGGTGTGACGATAAGTTCGAGTAAGTTAATGGTGCAGTTATGTTTAATACTCTCAGTTTCGAAAGAGAAATTAGGTGTAATGCGTCAGATAAAATGCGGTGGAAAATACACTGCTTTTAAACTGGGATTCCTTTATTGTGTGAAAACTAGAAGACAGCTGTCGGAAGAGTTTATATATTTAACGTAGTATGCATTTGTTTCTTTCTTTCTTTTTAGGGAACTGTTTATTTTACAATAATGTATTTTCTCTATAATGTTCAGTGGTGATCTTTATAATGCCCTTCATAGTAATTCTCAGTCCGATCTTGGTCTGGTAAAATATTACCAAGTAAGAAATGTTCATGTCCATTCTTTTCATACTATCCGTTACGTCAAACTAATAATCCCATTAGTCACGATCAATATTAAAGAAAATGCGAATGCGATCGAGTTCGGACCAACAACGAACTGTGAGAACAGGATTATGCTGAGGATTGGACATAAATGGGATAGTCTTCAGCAATACTTGATAGGTACTTTTTTATAAACTGTCAAAATAATGCTTCCATATTTTATCCCTGTGGTATTAGCACGTTGTGACGTCATACAGTGATGAATCGAACTGATTAACTATTAAAAGAAATCAAATGTTTTTAAACGCGCATATTTTAATCATTGTTTAGATTGTTATTTTAAATATGTATGATGTCTTGAAATTGTTTGTATACTGTATACCATAACATCGAATTCACTAAGTAATTGGTTTTGGTGCAATAAAGAGTATCTATCTATCTATCTATCTGTTTAATTAGAATAACTGCCACTTCCCACGCACGCGCGTTAACAATGTAGTAGCAATAATTGCATTGGTTTATAATGAAGGTTTCTCTTATCAGATTGAATAATATTTAATATTATAACTATTGCATGTGAAAATGTTTACAAACGATCATTCGTACATGCATAATATTATGTGACGGTGATATTTTTGTTTCATATGGCAATCTTTATCGCAATTAAAATAAGTTACAATATCTGTGAGGTAGCTGTTTAAAGCTAGCTATATTAAGTGGTACCTACTTATTTGCAGATTTTATTCGAGTTTGTAGTTGTTGCAGGACAGATATTAAAATCTGAACTTAAAAAAGCAATAAAAAATTTATAATATATCTAAGATGACTACAAACGTACAATTCGCGCATTTCTTATTTAAAGATGCACAAACTTTTTCAGATAAAGAATCAGTTGGTACATTTTATGAAGTACTTAGCTTTGATCAGCTTTTATTAAGTTTCTTTTAAAATTAAAAATATACTTTGAAACTTCATCATCACTTCAGTCACTTCATATCTGATGACATGATGTATATCGTGAAGAGCGTGGTAGCTCAATGTTGAGGGCATGTTCCTCAAATGCCACGGGCATAGCTTCAAACCATAACTTTTAATCTACATAGTTTTCAGACAGCAGTCGCTTGCTTGAACGTAATAACCAGACTCGCTAAATGCAGGGTCCAAGTGGAAGAACTTGGATGGAAGATAAAGTGTCTAGATAGACACTTAATAGAATCACATTATTTTTGATTAAATATCACTTTAGTATTTATATTATTAGATGTAGGTGATTTTAATTCAATGATGACATTTGATAGTATTATGTTCCAAATGTAAGTTTCGCACATCGTTACAAGTAATTTTCAATAATGAAGTCATAAAGGTTATAAAATAAAATGAAAAGTTTGTTGCCTGGCCGGCTGGAGTCCAGTAATTCTTCCTAATACACTACATAGGCTATGAATATGGGATCCTGGTTATTATTATGGGTATTTTAGAAGGAAAGTTTATTTACAATGTTCAAGAGCAAGTTTTTTTTGATGATACATTATTGGATTTTTAATAATATACGTACGATACACAAAATACAGACAAAACTATAGGTGTCCAAATAATTTTTGAGTTTATTATAAATCCCGTTGAGATTTTTAATCAATGTTGATGTTGTCAGTCAAACCGGGTGTGTCTTGAATGACAATTAAATGTACTATTTATTTACAGATAAATACTTATGTAGTTATATAAATATGGAACTATGATTTCAGCTAAAATATTAATTTATTTTATGTTTACTGATTTTCGTGATGTTTCTACTTCATTCTAAAAGTTCTTATCTGAATGGAAAGTCTGAAGGTTTGACAATACCAATGTCCTTATTGTAGGTACGTACGAACATTAAAATGTTTAGCAAATTGCTAACGAAAACTAATAAGCTGTAAAATAATTTGCAATCGATCAGTATTTTGGAATCTATCAATAGAAGATTATTTCTGCTGTTTCTAATGCTGCTTTTGCTATGTCAAACGCGCTATCGTGAAATGGAATTTGTTTTTAATAATTTTCTGTTTTTGAAACTAGTTTGTTTGTGTCCAAGTATAATAACTCTTGACATGAATGAATATAATTTTCTATTTTTTTGCCAATCAGAGTAAAATGGGCCTTAACACTTTGCTTGTAAAGAAGAAAGTGGCGTGGAGAGTTTTTATTATGTGGTTCAATTTGTCATTGAGGTTGTATATTCCGGTTTTGGAGATGAACAAGCATTTCGTAATAGAACTAGTTCAACACCGTAACTTTTCTCGCGTGGATTAGATATACAATGTGAAAAAGTTTAAGTGAATTGACAATATATGATGGATTGAGAATTCAAATTCTAATTGAAAATCTCGTTATATGCTTCAAAAAAGCACTTATAAATAGTTACTAAAAACAGAAACGAAAACATAGCCACCGGTTCGGTAGATATACTATCGAGAAGAAACCGGCAAAAAATTCGATAGTTACTCTTTTAAACACCAAAATTTACAATTTCGTAATTAATAATATACACTTACTAGTTAAAAACAATGCAGGTGAACACTATCAAAGAGACGGCGATCCTATTTAGATGACAACACCCTATCCCATTTAGATAAAGCGTGATTAGAAATTAATCATGATAATTACTCTAGTATAAGAAATCCGTTAAAAAATAAGTATTTTTATTTATCTGTATATGCTCAGATGTGTCCGCGTGATGTTTAATCGAACTTATGAGACTCAAGATTTTCGCCGATCAACTTTCTCCGGGATAGGATCTTAACTCCTTGGTATTAACAATAAGGCAGAGTTACTTGTGCGTTTATAATATTAATACTTTGCTTTAGGTTATAATAAATATAGTTGCAGATTACTAAATATGACTAATCTTATCATATACTAATATGTATATGTATAAAGTTGAAGAGTTTGTTTGTTTGCTTGAACGCGCTAATCTAAGAAAATATTGTTCAGAATTGAAAAAATATGATTGTGTTGTATTGTTAATTTATTCAAAAAGGCCATAGGCTAAATAACATTAACCATAAACGAAGGAGAAACTCCTGGCACAGCTAGTAAGTTAAGAATTTGATTGGGTTTATTGATTGTTATTTTGTTAATTAATTAATGGTAATTATACCTCCTTTGCAAGATGAGTGTTATTTATTTTTTTGTATATTGGTTAGTATGTATCTAATTAATTAAGATACTGGTGCATTTATATCCGTATTTAATCAGCTATTATAATTAGAAGATAAAAAGACACTGTGCTTATATGTTACTAGAACAATAGTTGGATTTATAAGGCTGGTTTATAAAAGGCGGTCTTAAAATGTAGGTGTATGTCTTAACATATTTGATCTACAATCACATATTTGAAATAAACTGATCAGAAATTTTAATGTGGTCACAAATATTTGTTGCCATACATTTTAGTACTAACTAACTGACTAAACTTCAAGCCACTTCCCTAGCGGGGAAAGGCAAGTTTGCTTTTAAAGTGGGTAGGTTTCTGTGGAAAGCCAAACAAATAAGGTTATTTATTATAGGCTGATATGGTTTAGCAAAATACGTATGACATAATTGTTTTGTAATAAAAGTTACCTAACATAACATCATGCCCATAATTTCCAAAGGGGTAGGCAGAGTCAAAGAGGCAGAAAGTCCCTTTAACCACATTCAGCCAAAAATAAAATTGGGCTTGGTTAAATGGAATATTGCGAAAAAGAGTAACAAGTGGCTAGCTTGTCGCCTACACATCACATATCCAAAACCCGATATACCATTAGTCGCCTTTTACGACATGCTAGGTAAGAAACATAAAGCACATTATTTTTAAGTTCCGGCCAACATCGGGAAAAGTACTTTTAATACTTTAATTATAAATAATATCTACGAATATGAAAAGACACCACATCTATTTATATGATCATAAAGAAGGTAAGTGTACAAATGCTTAACTCGTATTAAGTAAATCAGAATTAACGAAGGATCAATAATAAATAAAAAAAAAGAACTTGCTTTCCATACTTTCGAAGTGAACTCTTGACTCATTTAAAAAAAAATTGACTCGACCATTGAGAGGGCTGTTTAAAAAAACTCGTTTTATTGCAGCGCAGGTTCACCAAAAATCAAAAGAATTTTGTACTTAATGAATAAAAATGAGTAGACCATTAGAAAAACATAAGACAGGCAAAACTACATATCGTTATTTATAAACAAAATGTAAGATGAGTTGTAACTACATATTTGATTTGACTGCACATGAGCTCGAGCAATTATAACGTGGGAATAACGATCAAAGAAGAAAAACACAATTGCTAGATATGTATAGTGAATCTGGACCACGACACCAAAAAGGTTAACTTATATAACAAAAACTAAAACTCACCAAATCGCAGTTTATTCACGGAGAACGTATTCATAGAACACGTAATGTTCCTAAATTCCAGTTGTACCGTGTTCCTCGGCAATAACGGAACAATGTTGTTGTTCCCCGTATCGTCCATCTTGGTCAGCGCTCCAGGCACTCACTGTAGTCAGAAATGTTCTCCCAGCCGCACAGAAGTACCACTCCGACTGAGCGGTCTTGCTCTCAAGCGTTATCACTTGGCAATGAGTACCGAAGGGGAATCTTCTAGGTTATGCACTTATCGTATTCCTGCTGGTAATAATCCATGCGTCCCTGCAATCAACATTATCTGTTTGTAAACATCACATAATTAGACAGCTAATTACACTAATTGTTTCTGGTTAATTTGTTGCAGAAAGTTTCACATAGGTAATATACATGATGACACCTTAAACAATATGTGATTTATGGACATGTTTTGTTACAAACACAAAGTATTTAAGACGCTAAAAACTTGCATATATTCTGATTTTATACATACATGCATCAGTGAGATTATTAAAGAGTATAGGTAAATAATAATTAAATAAATATAAACTATTCATATATTATTTTTTATACAATGATCTTTAATTTAATTGAAAACCTGATATTGAAGTGGCTAGCCAGATTGAAGTAAGTAGTTACTTCAGTACCTATGCTAAACTGTGACATCAGATTTTTGTGTTTCTATGCAAAATCTATAAATTGTGTCAGCTCTTTACTTATATGTATGTTTAATTGATTGATTATGTCATTTAACCATACAGTACATATAGCAAAAAAACTATATTTCTTGACAGTCTTTGAAACGGCTGAACCGATTTTAACGAGACTTTTACTAGCAGATTGTTGGTGTTATGAGAAGTAGGTAACTTATGCTACTTTTATTTTGGTAAAATAATTAGGGGACGCAATTTTTTTTTCTTATATATGCCCCTCGGACGAAGCGTGGTCAACAGTAAGTCTGGATAGATGCGTGTGTAGATGTCTGTTAGTTTCTCGAAAACACTACTGAATGCATTTTAATGAAATTTCACAATTATATATCTCATACATTTAAATAACACATAGAGTATGTTCTATCGATACTGCGGCGAGTAAAGGCGCCGCTATTAACTAATTAACAACAAGTACTGTTTGTCATGGGGCAGGGCTTAAAAGTACGAGGTTTCCGTTGACTGGGACCGCAATTAGCTGGGACCACGTTCCGGTTGCACACATTCTTTGCGTTCGATTCTAAGTCTAAATATTAATGTTGTAAAAGTTGTATTTTCATCAAAAAACAAAGCGATTCTTCTTCAATAAGACTTTTTAACTTAACGTTTTTACGTTTCCGTTTACTAATACTGCCTCGTTAGTCTAGTGGTAGCATGTGCCGCCTAAGGACCAAGAGGGCCCGGGTTCAAATCCCGGGTCGAGCCAAAATTTGTGGCTGTGTATTTCTATATTGAAATTACTCAGTAACAATCCGGATTCAGGAAGTTGTCGGTTTAAGGACCATGCCTCGAAAAGCACGTTTATTATCATCTTACCGGACTATGAGAGTGAAGGAACAACAAGTGCGCCAATATCGGTTAGGAGGACATTATTACTACTAAGACAAAACACAGCAATTACAGACAAAAGTAAAGTATATTAATGTCACAACCGGAAGAGGATAAATTAGAATAATGAAACAAAGAATTCTGTAATAATCAAACAACAAAATATTGCTGGAAGTATGTTCCATGTGTAACATTATCGCGTGTAAAGTTGTATTCGGGTAGAGCGATAAAAGGTGTTATCTGTAAAGCTTTGCTTCCGTCAACACAGATGGACAGGCGACGTAGGCCTCTGTCGGTCAATGTAATGACCTTTAACTGTAACACGAACAACTTAGTGTAATCTTCTATTATATAAAAATGATTTGCTTTTCGTTAGTCTCGCTAAAACTGGAGAACGGCTGGACCGATTTAGCTCATTTTTGTTTTAAAATATTGGTAATTTCTAGGGAAGCTTTGTTCGGTAAGATAATATGGTAACATTGCGAGGAAAAAAATAAAAGAAAACCCGAGATCGGTGCGTTACGAAGTGCGCCGGGACAGCTAGAGACCACAACACATACAATGATTTGATTTAGAGTTAAGTAGCTATTACTTGTGTTACGGATATCAGAATTAATAGTGGTCTCACAAAATATATACTTAACCTGCCTACCTTATCACGGATTGCCGACGTGATGGTTTTTATGTATGTATGTACTTACATAGCAAATACATGATAGTGCCTTCGGGATTTATACACTTAACACAACACAAACCGCCAATAGGAAGAGTCAAAGGGGCAGCAGGTCCCTTTAACCACATTCGGCCAAAACTAAAACTGGGCTGGGTTAGATGGAAAATTGTGAAAAAGTAGTGACAAGTGGCTAGCTTGTCGCCTACACAATCACATACCCAAAACACAATATACCATTAGTCACATTTTACGATATGCTAGGCAAGAACCACAGTTGAGAAATTCTTTTTAAGTCCCAGACCAACATGGGACAATTTATACACTTTTTCAGGATGCTTATGTATTATTCAGGTATCAGGTTTTATCTCTAGATTCATATCCAATTTATAATAGGACTTCGAGATTCTGAGCCTGAGATTGCACTGTTCTGGCTTTTATTCTAATGCTTCAGTGTTTTTATTTACCCTTTTTGTCTGCATGTTGCTTTTATTATAGTTTTATGAATTTTAACAATTAACATAGATTAGAGGGGGATTTTTAGAATCAGGTGTCAGTAAAGAGTATAAAAACGAAACAATTTTTTTATCAAAAAAGCACAAGGAAAAATATTGAAAATAGAGCAAGAAATATGTAATTACTGTTTTAAGAAATATCTGTTGCGGTATTTTCCTTCCTTTTCGATGTTTATTGAAATGTCAACAACTCTAGCAATTTCTACCGAAATATAAATTATTTTATACTTATTGCCAATAAATAATTTGTATAAAAGATGGCCACTTTTAAGCTATGCTGCTATCGTGGCTGCTATCTAAAGAGCTAATACGTGTATATTTGTGTAGGTATGTATGTATGTAGATTGTACACTTTTTTATAATTACAATGATTATAATATTGATTATGATAAATATTGAATATAGAAATAAACACGAAGAAATTTTCGTCTTCTACTGTACGAAGTATATATTAGGTACTAAGTGTCACTGACCTTAGTACATTATCGTTAATATTTCTTTCCACCTAATATTCATATAATCTTTATAAACCTAAGAAAATAATGATCTCGTAGCTAGTATTGAGTTTTCAATTCAGATGTCAGTATCAAATATCAGATATTTACCCATAACCGTGAATCTAAATATCAATGCATAATTTATGCATAAAAATGCAGTTGTCTATATTATTCTATATTCATCTAACGTTTCCGAAAGTAGTTATATGAATAAATTAAGCAACAAATGTGCTAATAACGTTGCCCAAGTCGATTTTGTCAATTTTTATCATGTATTTAACATAAGAACTTGACCAAATCTAAATAAGATCATACATAAACTATCTAATACTATCTGAATAGACGGTGAGCGTCAATAGTGGTTGAGTCTCCTTCTTTTTTGGGGTTCTGTAAACCCCAAAAAAGAAGGAGAAAGGAGAAGACCGGATAGCTACCTGGGTAAAAAACCTTGGCTACACAACCAAACTCCGGGTTCGGCCGTTATGCCCCCATTCCGGGTTGCCCCCGGCCGGTATGCCCCCACATTGAAAAATTTGTTATTCCGGTTTGCCCCCGGCCGCGTTGCCCCCACAGTTTCTCTTTTTGTCATGATACTCAATTCAGTACGGTTGAGTAGACAAACTCCACGCAGGCTGACCCAGGCAAAAGATCAGGGTCCGCTGAGACTATGATTCTGGATTAAGCGAGTCTGAGAATTAATCTATCTGACCTTCCAAGCCTTAAAAAGGGGAATCAGAAAAAAATGATTATTGTTACACATGCATACTTATTCAAAATTTGCAGTATTTTTCGTTGAGCTAGAGAGTCATAGATCCGTTGTACTTATATTCAAAAAGATCCAGGGCTGCGTGGGCTCACGTGTATACCATTGAGCTACGATCGCTTCTCCGGGTCTTTCGTCGATTCGCCCTACGAGCTGTTCGTCCTACCGTACGAATCGCACAAGAAGCCCATTTGGAAGTCGTTGATTCCCACCATGTTATGAATCGGGAAGAACTATTTTAAACTTCGTTTGGTTCGAAAAAAATATTTCTCTGGACAAGAGCTGGTTTATTATACCTAAATAGTACACAACAAGAGTTTGCCCCCAATGTCATAATGCAATGTCAGGCTTAGCTGACGCAAGTAGCACAGCGGGTAACGAACTTTCTGACGAACTTCTTGCGCAATGCGAATGACCCGACCAATGCTCACGTTGCGTTTTGGTGGACTTCGTCCGTACCGTATATAATGTTTACATAGCAAACGTATGAGGATTACCAAAGAGCTGTGTTAGGATTCTCAATAATTTATATGATAGACTTGCATAATGGCGTGTTGGTTGCTTACCATGGCAAATACAATGACGTGGGTTCGATCCTCGCACTGGGACTATAATCTGTGCCGGGGCACGTACTTATAAAAATACTACTTACGCACTAGTCCGTGTGCCGAGGAAAATAGTTGATGATACAGGTATTTTTGGGTCTGGGTATTTGTAGTATGTTCTTTGGACTCTGATTTTGAAGCAAATATGTTTAAAAACAGAGTTAATTTTAAAATTTTAATAATTATATGTACGTAATTTGGTTTCGTTGATTTTGTGTACTGAATGAAATTTATCTAATAATTGCTAACTGGAATTTGCGGGAGTTTTTCAAGACGCGGTTTCTTTTACTTATGATCATTGCAGTAGAAGTGGTTAAGCCAACTACGTAGAGTTAAGTTTATGTTTAGGTTAATTATATTTTATGTAAGATGTTCTGTGGGGAAAAACTTCTAAGGAAAAAGGTAAAGACACAGAGAGCTATCTATTGATAATCATATGCAAAGGAAAAGTTTTGATATTTTTTTCACGTCTTTATGGGATTCTTAGAATTAATTATTTTACCTCTTCCGAGAAATTGCTTATAATATGTTCAATATTCAATGCTAATCAAAACAGTGGAAATCTTTGTTCAGACACAGTTTATGAAGTCAATTGATCATTGACCCACAAGTCGTTCCCAACCAATTGGATGCAATGCACATGAACAGACAGACATTATGTACAGTCAATATAAACAAAACGCATTAGTATAAAATGGTATACTTGTTTGCGATGGCCGCATAAATTAAATGCTAAACTAGTGATTACTAGTATATATTTATTAAAGAAACTACTGTTCTTTCCATGACTATGACTGACTTCATCATCTTCCTAGCGTTATGTCCCGTGCTTAGACGGGGTCCGCTTAAACCATGATCCAGGATTTAGCGAATCTGGTAATTACATTGAAACGATTGCCGATCTGACCTTTGTAACCCTAAGATAGGGGAACCAGACAGTTTTTGGATCATGGTTACAAATCCAAAGTTGTTTGAATTTGCAGGTTTCATCACGATGTTTTCCCTCACCGTCGAGCTAGTGGTATAAATACGCACACAGATTTGAAAAATCCAGAGGTACGTGTCCGGGTTTCAACCCGCAATCCTCGGTTAAGAGGCGCGTGTCCTTACCATTGAGCTACCACCGCTCTACTATGACTGACTTAAGCCTTATTTATTGAATTAATTTAATTTATGGCAAAGGCTAGATCTAGCCTTTGAAAATCTATTAAAACTTTGCCTTTGCACATGATTATCAATAGATAGCTCTCTACTTCATTAATTTTGTCATAATGGTCGCCCCTCCAAAAACCAGGCCGCGACATGCGTTGCTGAACATTAGTGTATCGATCGAGAAACGTTGTCATCATTAAGTTTATATCACTATATTGTTGATTTGAAACGTCTGAGCTTCATAATTGAAAGGGAAACATGAAATTATCTCACTCGTTAACCAACTATCCCTAATATTTTAATTAATTGATATGGTATTGATTAGTAAAATGTAGTGTTGCTTGGAAATCCACTGATTTATAAGTAGGCACTATCTTTATATGCAATTACATAATGTTAATGACGAAGTGCGTAATTACATTTCGATTTGTAGTATTGTTGTTTCTTGTGATGTAACGATGTATGAGAAAAAGTCAAGTCAAAACAAACAAATTTATTAATATGGCATCAAAAAATTCTAATTTCAAAATATCTTCTTTGTTTAAGCCACTAGTATGCAATCGAAAATGATACTGATAAGACCCTGGGAATTGCAGTCCAACGGCATCTTTTGCTGCCTCCAGCATCTTGTACTGGATCCAGCATTGCAATCCCTACTGGTAGCCTATAAATAACTTATCTGCCAGATGATTCAACTTTTTGTTAATTTTGTCATACATTAAAAACTGTTACACAAAAATGTATAACGAATTTTGTGTTTAAAGCATTATGAGGGACTGGCGAGACCGGCTCTTCGGTAACAATACTATTGTGTGACGTAAAAAAAAAAATTACCTGCCATTCTTTTGACGAGTGCCTCAAAAACAGTGTAATAGAATGCGTCCATTTTTGGACAAAGATTTATCGTCGGGATTTAAAATTTTTTAAGAAATATTTCTTTAGGTAAGGACTTTTGTAATTTGTAGTGTAAAGAGCTTATGAAGTTTTCTGGTTATGATGCTGATACACTTAATAATTATACGAATATACGAAAGTACCCATTTTTAATTACTTTTACAAATTGGCCAAATAAATTCAATAAAAGAAATCTGTAATTTTGAACAAAATTATTTTTTTAATGTATGTATAATGTATTTGTACATACGTTAAATATTCTCCAACTATATATAATGAATATTATACTGCAACATAAAATCACAAAATATGTGCAAGATCTGTAAGCAAATAATAGTCTTAGATATAAAAATGTATGTCAGTCTGAATCCTTTAACACATCATTTACAGTTAGATTTTTCTTGTACAAGGACCTAAATTATAATGATAAAATTAATAAACTAATAAATATATATGCTAAAACCAAATATGTGTAAAAAAAACTGAGTAAATGGTTAAAGAATTTGTCATACCAAGAAACAGAAGATTTTATCAAGAAAATGAATATATTAGTAGTTAGATTATATTGAGTGTATTTATCAAATGTATAAGCATATGTTACATCATTCTATGACTACCCTAGGGTGGAGACCTGGTGGTCTGTAACACAAGTAATTTTTTACTTACCATAGATCACCAGTCTCTACAAACAAGAAATATCTGTCTAGTTTTAACCTTGAATGTAAATTGTCAGTAGACAATTTTTGTAACCACTTGCTTGTTGGTGGTGAGAAATAAACGAAAATGGTATTATTATTATACAGGCAGGCAGAGTCCAATGTATACTGTTTGTACAACATAGCAAAAATTTATGTTGGGTTAAATGGAAATTTGAAAAAAAAAAAAATTATAATAGCGATCATCGTTTACACAACTAGGTACAAGCCCGGTACCAAATCAATAGAAAATCTCATTTAACTTAAGTCTACTCGTGTTGACAATACAAACTAGTGTCAATGACCCGCATCCTCTTGCCAACTTTACTTTACTTGCCAGTTTTACTACATTTTACAGTCGATGAATTCTTCAAAGGCCAAAGGATATCCACTTTTGTAATAAACACCCCGGCTTAATGGTTGATTGATTAGGCAATTAGGTTTGTTTGTAAGTCGTTTTCTAAAGTCAAATCAATTTAATATCCACTTTCCCGACTATGTTTGTGTAGTAATTAGCGAATCAGCCTTCCGAAAATTTCGTGATTCACGGCGAAATATGAATATTCTTTAGTGATAGTAGAAATGATAGTCTGTTATAATATTATTATTATTTAGTATCATATTATACGCCTATGACATTTAGGGGTAGGGGACCGTTCAAGCATTACGTGACGCAAGTTTTAAAGATTTCTGACCCCTCTCCCCCCTGTGTAACGCGCCAATAACGTTTTCCTGTAGTTTTGACGTAGTCCTAACACCCCCCTCCCGCCCCTGTAATACATCGTAACGTTTAACCAGACTCCCCCCCCCCCCCCCAAATTGCGTTACGTAATACATGAACGCCCCCTAGCTGAAATATCACGCCTTGTTGTTGGTAGTTCTTTTTAATCGCAGCAACCTTCAAGAGTAAACAGAAACGATTCCCTAAATATCATCATCTACTTACATAACGTCCCAGCGCAGAAAAAAAAAAAAATATATATATATATATATATATATATATATATGATGCTCTAATCATTAAAAATAATAAGGCCTATGACAAAAAGTGAGTGCTCAGTTTAAACCCAGTAGGCGTAAACAATAGATCTCAATCTGATCTCTAGATTGACACACCAATTCCCTAGTTCCAAACTAAGTTTATAAGCTTGTCCTATGGGTACAAGGTAAACGGATAAACATACTTAAATACGTTTATAAGCATCCATGACTCGAGTACAACTGTTCATGTTCATCACACGAAACATTTGCCCCTAGCGGGATTTGAAACAGCGACCCTCAGTTTCGTGGCCAGGGTCTCTGACCGCTCGAACAACGGGCCTGTCCTTTATCCTAATATCTTGTTCATAGGCTGCAGCGAATATATCACTGCAGCCCTAGAATTATAGAATTTTGACAGATTATATACCACGGTAGCTATAATATATTTTATATTAGTTGGTTATAACTAAGCTGGCAAATTTTTCGTAATAAGGCTTTAGTAAATTTTTAATGCAATGAGGGTTTCTTGAATTAAAACATCCAAAAGATGGCGTAACTGTGTCTTGCCACCCCCCTTATTAGTTAGTTGTCAGACCAAACTGACATGCTGTCAACAAGGAGCCAATAGTGACAGTGATAAGACCACGAGACTCCCTCGTGCCATCTGGCGGTTTTTGTATTTTTGAAAACCCTCATTTATGGTGAAATAATTTACTCGTATGTTTACCCAACGATGATCAGTCTTCCGATTCCGATCATAAATTCCGAATATTTCTGGGAAAAACAAAAGCCTGTTATATGAGATTTAGATCATCATTTCATAATATTTGTTCAACTATCATCATTGTTAGGTAGTTGGTTTGTTTGTTTCTAGAAGAACTTCTAGTCCGCTTTAGTCCGCTTAATGAACATTAAGCGGACTAAAAATCCGCGACTTGAAGGTACCTACTAAGATATTCGTTTAATTGCTTTAAATGAAATTAATGGTTGGTAATGGTATGTTGGTCATAATCAAGTAGTGCGTATTATATGCAAATTGAGATCTAGCTCTGTCGGAAGTTAAAAGACGGAACAAGATCTAATGATAATATTGATACTTGATATGTACTTGGCGTATTACTATACTAATACGCCTTAGAATATATGTCTTAATTTCTCTAATAAATTGTGGCATAGTTATTTTTAAGATTATTATTTGTGAGTAAGGAGCTCGCTTTTTAAAAGTCAGTAATATAAAATAGTCTCAAATAAAAAAATATATGTCAAATAGATTTTTTTTAGATCTTGATGTCTTTGTGCCCACATCACTACAAGATACATTCTGTACCTGTCTGGATGTTTATTAAGAAAGGTCAGGCTTATTTCAACGCGAGTTTATTTTATTGAAAACTCGTTTTTTACATTTCATTAGGATTATAGGTACTATTTTATTGGGGTATGCCCCAAAGCGATCTTAAAAGGGGCTTATGGATAAATACAATGCACAAGGAAATCGGATATATTTTCAGTTTGCTCGATTATTGCAGTATATGCGCACATTAATATTAGTCTTTAACCCACTTGTCATGTACAATATGACTATGAATGATTATGAATATAAAACACTCTGGTTTTTCAGCTTGACTTGAATTTTTAAGTACAAGGTAAATAATAAATAAATATCACACTACATCACATACATTGATCTGACTCCGAGGTAGCTTAAGCACTTGTGTTACGGATAACAGAATTAACCAACAGATACTTAAATATTTAATAATAACACCCAGACACAGAACAAACACAAGTATTCATCATACGAATGTTTGTCCTGGGAGGGGATCGAACCTACAACTCTTGGCGCATAGGTCAGGGTCACTACCGAATGAGCCATCGAGCCAGGTGTTCATGTTGGGTAGGTCAACATGAAAGAAGTAATAGTCTTTCTTTGAAAACGGGCGATTTTGAAAAAAGATATCTAATTGTGGCAGAAATATTAAGTCAAGAGATAACATCTTATTACAATTTTTTTATAGAATTTACAGAAAACTTTTTTTTTTCACTTAGACTAAGTAATAGAAGGATAATAATTGTTAGGATATCAATCTGGCTGGAAACTTGAGTTACAACTTGATATATAACTATAACTATAACAATATTGAACTGATTGTTATCTGTTTTGTTGTACAAATCTATCTATACTTATAATAAATCTGTAGAGAGGTCAATTCTGTACATGAAATATATTTTAATTAATAAAATTTTTGTCTGACTGTCTGTCTGTCTGTATGTTTCTTATAGAAACAAAAACTACTCGACGGATTTTAACGAAACTTGGTACAAGTATTCTTCATACTCCTAGGCAGGTTATAATATACTTTTCATCACGCTACAATCAATAGGAGCAGAGTAGTGAAGGGAAACGTTGGGAAAACGGGAGAAGTTACTCCATTTTTTAAGCTTCCGTCGCGTGTGCAGTCTTAATGGTTAAAGTTACATAGAAATCATGAATGACGGAAATAGTCTTTATAATATTAATCATAAACGCGGGTGACACCGCTGGCACAGCTACTAAATAAATAAAAATAAATAAACACACAAACATACGAAAGAAAGTATTTCTGAAATCTGCTTAATAAAACAAACTTATCTGATAGTGTACACATGTGTGTACATAATTGTACAGTGCTAGTAGGCAGGCAACTATAAAAACACAAAACGCATTCACTGGAAAAATGTACCGTTCGGACTTGTACCGTAAAGGAAATTAGCAGTCTCTTGACCTTAAATGCAACAACAACCAACTAAAATAGAAAAAAGCAATGTAATATTTTTGGCTACAGAGTTATTTATTTATTGAAATTCTAGGTAATTTTGCGCCCACGGCGTTTTAGATTTTTTTTTTTCCGTAAGTTGCCAGTAAAAATAATCAATAGGTAGGTTGATTAATTAAATTTTTTTACACATAATAATAATAATAATTAATTATTATTGCAATTAACGGCATTATGCACATCAATTCCCAGTAACCAGATACAAAATAAACAGATACCTACAGGTGTCTATTATAAAATTAGGTATACTTATCAAGCTATAAAGTTTTATAAACATTCGTGACTCTATTACAAATGTTGTTTACCTACATCACATATTCACAGGATTAAAATTTGCGACCTTTGAGTTTGGGTAAGGTAACTACTTGAATAAGCGCATTAATCCTAACAAATTAACATGGCAGAAATCTGAGTATCATAAAAAATAGTTTTGACGTGGAAGGAATAATGTTTTACTGGGATATTTAATGTTGTGTAATATTGTTTATGTATGTTTATAGCCGCACAAATCAATATTTTAATAATTGTTAAAAAACAAATTAATAAAACTAACTAACTAAACTTCACGCCACTTCCCTAGCGGGGTAGGCAGAGAGAACCGAACGCCATATGGCACGATCCTAACACACCTTACTCGCCTCTTCAACATTCATAATCCTTTTCATAAAATTAAACAAATTAATAGTCTTCATGATTAAGCATATTTGCTAAAGAAAGTACCTACTACATGTTTAGTCTAGGTATTATAGCGATAAAGTTGCGAAGTATTTTATCTATGTATTTACAATGGAAATTTAACACTGTTGTTTATTAAATTCGCTAAATTGACTCTTGTTCGTATCTAGGTAAAGAGGGTGGTTGTAAAAAATAATGGATAAGGCGTGTTGTTTCCGTTCGAAAGATTTTTCTTAATGAACTATAGATTTATTACGTTATGAATGTTGAAGAGGCAAGTGAGGTGTGTAAGGTTCGTGCCATATGGCGTTCGGTTCTCTCTGCCTACTCCGATAAGGAAGTGGCGTAAAGTTGAGTTAGTTAGTTAGTTTTATTACGTTCGCTGGATAAATATTGGACTATAATAATGACGACTAGCTGTCAAGCTATCTTTGATTTCCTCTCTAAATTTTATATTTATTTATGGCTATTCTTCAATAGTAGATAATAAAATATAATAGCACAATAAAGTGCAATACGACTGATTTTGTAAGAGCTTTGTCTATGTGTATACCATATGCTTCCATATAGGCATTCTTCTAATTTACAATTTTCCATTTAACCCAGCCCAGTTTTGTTTTTGGCTGAAAGTGGTTGAAGGGGCCTGCTGCCCCTTTGACTCTGCCTACTTTTGATTGATTATGGGCGTGATGTTATGTGTATGTTTGTCGACATTTTTAAATAGAATTTTCGGTAGACATTCTTAAGTCAGTAGTTTTAGTATATATTATATTGTTATGCAGAAAAATCAATAATTCAATAATGTCGAATTCATAATAAAAATTGAAATTGCAACCATGTTTAATTTGGTATTACTGGTCCTATTTTTAGTGGGAAAATGTAAGGCAGAACTTCGTTTTTATAATCCTTACCACTATTAAAAAAGCGGAAGTAGCTCTTTGTTAAGTTTTCGTCTAAACTACTTAGGGATTATGATGAAAACTGGCATGGTAAAAGTTTGAATCTTAATTAAGGATGTAATCTGCTAATTCACGATTGGCTCGATGGCGCATTCGGTAGTGACCCTGCCCCATTCGCTAAGAGTTGTGGGTTCGATCCCCACTCAGGACAAACATTCGTATGATGAATACTTGTGTTTGTTCTGTGTCTGGGTGTTAATAACCAATATTTAAGTACATATTTGTAATACCACTGTTGATTCTGATATTCGTAATACAAGTGCTTAAGCTACTTACCTCGGAGTCAGATCAATGTATGTGATGTCGTCGGATATTTATTTATTTATTTATAATTCTCCGGAGCAATGAAAGTTCCCATGGCATGTGCTATAGACTTTGCAACTTCACGCGAGGCAGGACACGGGTATATATTTATTAATATATAACAAACGTTGGGCTGTATCTCATTTGCATCCTTCAAAAGAGCCCTTGAAGTTTTCGATCAATATACGTCTCGTTATTTGTACAGGTGCGTAATTTGCGTTTATCATCCGACATAATAGATAACGTTCATAAGTCTATTTGAAATAGTAGATACCTACGTATTTAATTACAGTCTTGATTAGCCCGCGACTTCGTTTATATTTAACAAAAAAAAGTGTTTTTTTTGTAGCAGGGATCCTAATTCGTTTTCTAAAGTAAAAGTATCTGCCAATGATAGTTTTATCAAAATCGGTTCAGCTGTTTAGCCGGAACAGACAGACTGAAAAAACCTTCAATACTTTTCATTATTATTAATCAACCATATACTTCCTTCCATATCATATATATATGCATTTCAATAAAGCGTCTTTAAGAAGAGTTTCATAGTTCTACCAAGGCCCTCTATTAAATGCCCACATTTGCGATCATAATTCATTATGGACATATATATTTGGTAGACAATTTTTACTTTTGTTTTCAAACGTCAAAACACAATCTACTGGAGGCCTTTGGCTGGGTGTGTTATTGAAAGCGGTAGCTCCCCCAAATAAAGTCATTCTACTTACTATTTAACGAGTCTTTATTACTTCTACCCAAATATTTGTACATATTAACATTGGTTCGATTGTACAGATAGGTAGATAGATAGCCAGTTATCATTAAAGACTTTTGACAAACATTTATGTAAGATTTAGAAATTTATATTAGTTATGAAATCGGTGATGACATGCATTTTACTTTAACGCACTAGTATTTTCCTATCAGCAAACTATTGATTCACCAGTTACCATAAAAAATAATAACTGGTCTTGAATAGTTAATTGTAATTTAAAAAAAGAACAGATCTAGGGAATTTATATTTAATTGCTTAGAAGGTATGTCGTTATAATTGATTGTAATCGTTAATAAAAAATGGGTATTTTTATTTTTTTATTTTTACACAATAGTCCTAGAAATAGCCTCATAAATCTACGTGTTAGAGATGGGCCATACATCAACACAGTTAATGAAGGTTTTTAGGAAAAAATACATTAAAAAAAAAGAGCATTAAGAATAATGATACTAGGTATGACGACCTCAATTTAATACGTAATTATTTTAGTATATTATATTACTTATGTAGTTTAAAAACTAACATGAAAAACATAGTTACCACTTTATGGTCATTTGTAATAAGAAATACTTTAATTAATATTTTGATATAAAGTCATATTAAAAGTTTCAAAAAGAAAATCAACAAAAGAGTGAATGTTGTTAAAAATTGAATATTCCATAAACGTCACGTATTGTATTATAAAATACAGAAGTAAAATATATTATTCCATTTGTAATTTAATTGAAAGTAGTTTTATAAGCTTATACAAATCTTTACCTCTCTGAGATGTCTTGTAATCTTGCATCACAGTTTAGCATGTATATTGAATTGTCGAAAGCTTACATAAAATGGTATTTAGTACCTTTCGTAGAACGTGTCACTTTCTAAAAACAGAATCACATGCTTGTTACGTACTTAAGCGACTTAAGGGTTATAAAGTAAACGAAAATAGAACAAGAGACATTTAATGGAACGTTCATATAATAGTTTTGGAGGGTACCGTGAAATATAGAAAAAAATAATTATTAATTAGTTTAATTAATAGTTTTGCGACTTATCCGCGTGTATAAGATTATGAAATAAAATCTATGAAATGAGGTATAAGTGTTAATATTAACGTTTCATCATTGCATTCCGCAAACATTCGTAAATACTAAATAAAACACTTAACCCGCACTAATAGCCGATATAAAATAATGAGACCGAAAATAACTCACTTTTTTCAAACGGTACAGCCGGAAACAGTCATCCCAAATTGAACTTAAAACTAAATGCAATAGTTTCAAAATTAGACGCGCGTGTTGCGTTACGATTTAGAAAGTTCGTGGCGACGAAAGGCGTGCACGCGCGGCGACTAACGGAGCCGTACTGACGAGTAGTGAGTTTGTAAAACTGTATCGGTGCATTTCATTCATGCGGTGGTGAATACGGCAAGCGTATTTATGCATTGTTTTGATTTGCATACCGTGATTCCGCCGTGCGGTTTGGGTCAGCGAAAAAGAAATTTGAGTCTTATAACAAAATTGTTGCATCAATTGTACCTACTTAGGTTAGTTAGGTAAAGTTACACTTTAAAACGTGCATTTTTGAGTCCCATGTTGGTTTGTTAAGTTCCAGAAGAATGAACAAATTGTTTCTTGACTAGCTTAGACAAAAGCCGACTAAAATGTGTATGTATATAGGATAGTTTGTGTTGTGGTGGTCAACAAGCCTTTTTTTTTCACCCAGAGACATGCGTTACGCATACTACCTCGCCTCGGGGGCACGAGATGGTTATGTGGACTCCCAGAAACCTCCGCAAAAACCTCCTCTCCAGCCAAGATAGTAACGGCCGGGGAGGATAAAACTACGAGATGCATCCTCCACTCCGACTGAGGCTTAGCGAGTGGCCTCAAGGAATCCTCAGCTAGGTATACAGCGTCAGCTCGTTACATAACCACTAATGACCACCACATTGTCACAATTTTAAATTTTAGGTGCTTAATGCTTTTTGGACTCTTGCTGTTTGTGATTATCATCGTTCTGCTTGATGAAAAAAAAAACTGACTATTGAGAATAGGAATTATTTATTTATTCAAGGTGGTAGTGCGAGTAAATATATATTTATAATTAGAGCCATGAATTTATATATAACTAGCTGTGCCTACGGTTTATCGGCGTTTATGGTAAATGTTATATAGATATCCTTCCTCGTATAATTATACATCATAAAAATATTTTTTTTACTCAGACCAGTAGTTTCTGAGGTTAGTGCGTTCAAGCAAACAAAGTCTTTAGCTTTATATATTAGTATAGTATAATATTGCTATATTTAATACCTAACTTTATCATGGTAAATGACAATGCTTTAAATAAAGGTGAATATAGCAAATAGCTTTTCTGACTATATTTATGTTTTCTTAACCCGTAGGAACATCAGAAGCCATCCAGGCTGATGAGTCCTTTAATTAAAATCAAGGTTAAAAAGTTACATGGGGCGATGTCCTATTATCTTTACATAAAAACATGAAATATTATCGTATTTAGATAATTCAAATCGTCCTATCTTTACCAAGCGCCTTTTGTTTATTATTATTGTTATTTAAAGGTTTATACATACATAATATGTATCTACATTACAAATAATAGAAAATATATATTTATTTAAATTCTCTATGCAAAGTAAAACGTAGTAGGTAGGTAAATACTAGAGGTATATATTTTATATGTCGCTGTATTACTTAGTAGAATATTATAAACTAGCTTTGCCAGCGGTGTCACCCGCGTTTATGGTTAATATTATAAAGACTATTTCCGTCGTACATGATTTCTATGTAACTTTAACCATTAAGGCGGCACACGCGACGGAAGCTTAAAAAGTGGAGTAACTTCTCCCGTTTTCCCAACATTTCCCTTCACTACTCTGCTCCTATTGATTGTAGCGTGATGAAAAGTATACTATAACCTTAACCTATAACCTAAGTTTCGTTAAAATCCGTCGAGTAGTTTTTGTTTCTATAAGGAACATACAGACAGACAGACAAAAATTTTACTGATTGCATTTTTGGCATCAGTATCGATCACTAAACACCCCCTGATAGTTATTTTGAAAATATATTTCATGTACAGAATTGACCTCTCTACAGATTTATTATAAGTATAGATGTAAAGGTTACCCTTTCTGTGTGTAAAGTTATCACTCCTAAACCACTTTATCGTATATAAACAAAGAGGATGATGGTTAAAAAATTAATCAGATCTGGCGCAAAATTTTACATGCCAAATTTTAGTTTTACATAACATAACGCTTGCAATCCAAAAATCCGCAAAGGGGTAGGCAGAATCTAAAGAGCAGGAATCTTTTGTAACAAATTTGTAACCTAAAGGGAAATCGTGTCGGGTAAGAAGAAAAAATTGCGAAAAATTAGCGACAAATGGCTAACTCGTCGCCCATACACCAAAAACCCGACAGCCAATACTCTGTTATTCACCTTTTACGAAGGGTTGGGTTAGGATATTATGTTTTAGTTCTTTGCGAGTAGATCGGCGTGACCGCTAGAACGTGGGCCGAGATTTTGACGGGCCGATGTGCCGGCAATACAAAACACGCATGAACTTGTCCACACACTGCCGTCGCCGTCGCACCGTACACGAGCTCAGTTCAGTTGTCTGTCATCAATTATCATAATATATCATTGTAATAAAAATGGCCAAAAAATTTAAATACGATATTTATTCATTAATAGCAGTTATAGAAAGTAAAGAATGTTTGTGGGATAAAACCAAGGAAGTGTCCAAAGATAAAATTTTGCGTAGAAATGCATGGCGACTACCACGCATGACAGTTGGAACAAACTAAACCATCGGTCGCGGTGGACAAACGATCGCCGTCACGTCATATTAAACTCGGCCCGAAATAATCTCGTTCTCGGTGACGTGACGGTGACGGCGGCGGTGGACAAACAGCCTAGGGGCGCCCGCGAAACCTCAGTTGGCATAATGTATGTGTCGCAGTATGGTAGATAAAGCTGTAATATAATTGTATTCCTAGGGATATAATTATATACCGTAACATAGTTATATCAAAGCGATTCATTACTATCTTACTAGGAATATAATTATAATACGTTCAAGTTTAGTGATATAATTTACATACTTGATTAAATTTAGTGAAACAAGTAATATATTAGGAAAAGTTTTAGAAAGGAGAAATGAAAGTCATAAAATTAGAACTTAAGTTGGTATCCTGAAAGATTGGTTACCCAGAAATGCAATACAGCTAACAAACATTACTTTTAATGATCCTATACCAAATAAGGAGTTGTCGCTTAAGAAATATGCCAAAATATTTTGCCTTTTGGAGGCCAAGGTTATTTAAAATATGTCAGTAAAAAAAATATACACAGTGTTTTACTAAAAGGTGTGCATGTAAGAAGTACTATGTAAATTTAAGGTGTCATGATTCCACGTCTTTTGGGATCGAACATTAAAAAAATACTTTTAAAGAAAATTATTTTAAAACTGTTGATTACTAGTTGTACCAAGTTTTTTTTTATAATGAATAACTTTTGAAATTTGTTTTGTTAATAAGCATTTATCGTATCGTATTTTGTATTTAAGCAAATACAAAATACGATAGTTTTTACTGAAAAACTAAAATTTTAATAGCTAATACATATTATTGCTCGAAAATACCTATTGTAACTAATTGCAGGTACAAATAGTTGATTTTGCAATAAAAATAAAATGGATAATAATATTTACTAAAAAAAAATATAATATAACTATTTAACCAGATTAGTTGAGTCAGATAAACATATTACTTGCTATGTAGATTGTGACCGTAAGATAGTTAAGAATCGCTTTCCTATAACTAACTATGTTACGGTATATAATCATATCCCTAGGGATATAACTATTTACGGATTTATATATCATACTGCGACTTATGCATCCCGGAGTAGAGACCTCAAATTTCAGTGATTCCGAGGGTCCCACATAACCACTGTCCCCAGAGGCAGAGTGGCATGCAAAACACATTACTCTGGGTTAAAAAATAATGTTTAAGTTTGACCAAAAGGGAAAAATATTAAAGTTCAAAATTCAAAAACAGATTTTGACGTTTGTGACATCATTCGGATAGAAAGTAGGTACTTACTTAATGCAAAAAAAGGAATTCTTAAAGGTGGTCACAGGTCACTTAAACAACTAACCTTTTTACAAATACTCCCAAATGTTTAGATCTACGTGACTCAACGAATACCGGTTTGAGTAGAATCGGCTAAGGTTGTCAACTTCTTCTTTTCTTTTAATTGTTTCTATTTTCTAATTTAATAATATTAAAATATTTTTTGATTTTTCTTGATTTTGTCCACATACTCGGACGGAATAATCTAATAACAGCTAATGAATACGCGAATTATTTCACATTAAATCCTTAAGTACACATGATTACGATAAGATATGAAATGCGTAATTGGAAAACTAATTTTAAGTTTTAACTTGTTTAATTGTTACTCTGTCTTTTGGCAGCCAGATACTTTTGTTGATAATTTAAGAGGTTTATATGTCGGCAGTATTCCTATACTGCCAAAACAAACCTAATGCAATCGTGTTGCATGATGTTGCTTCACAAATAGTAACTGTATTTTGAATACCATAAGAAGTCCATTTTTATACTTTATATACTATTTCTCTTTACAAAATGTGTTCGTTATGTTCACACCTGGGAATGTTTCGTTGCCAAAATCGCTTAGCTACGGATATATTAATATATTATGTCACTGATAGCTGATAATACAGAGGAATTGTATTGTACTTAACTTCATTGTAATACTGATTTGGCGAAATCGTATTTATTATGATTTCAAAGATTTTTCATTATATTATCATAATTTAAGTAAGTTTGTATAGTTATTAAAATATTCTATCAACAACTTAATTGATTTCGCTGTTGTTTGAGATTTTTTTGACGAGTTAAGCAATATTAAACTTTATTGCAATAAAAATAGATAATAGATTCGCTAAAATACTTTAAATGGATACTTTTTTATATCATTGAACATACGGTCTTGTCACTAAATTTAAATACTCTTTTCTTGATTTATCGTTTTTGGTTACTAGAAAATATTAATAGCATTTACCAAATAACACAAACATTCGTTCTAAGATGATTTAACGCCGTTTAATGAATTATAATAGTATCATGCAAAATCAGCTCCTTGGCTGAATAACATTGTCCATTGCTTTAAAAAAAAACTTCATGACATTATTGAAACGTCAACTTTTTGTCAGTCAGTCACTCGCATCGTTTTCTTACTTTGTAGTGTGTGTTTTACGCGCGATCTGAGATTTTCCAAGTTTTATTTGACCCGGACTGCTCATTGGACTCTGAAAATTCCTTACGTGATTTGTGCATTCTCAAATTTTTTTTTTTCTTTTTTGATTAGTTTACAAAACCAAATTCAGTTAAAATATCAATAATGTCTCATAACCTCAAAATTATTCAAAATTCCATATATTTATTTTTAGACTTCCTAGGACCATAATGTTTATACCCAGTTGCTCAGGAACTAAGGCAGCATGGTTTAAGATATTTTTTTGATTTAAACGCTAAACTTTTACCTCAACTAAAATCTTTAATGGAAAACTGTTCTTTCCTACCAATTTCATTAGGATAATATATGATTAATTATATCTTTATATTTATTGCCCTGAAATAAAGATTCGGTTTATTCGTCTGATTATCACTATCTTGACACGTGTCTCGTTTCTAAATTATGTTGTTTACACAGACGTTATAAACTGAAATATGTTTGTAACTCACAACAAACTATCTTAATTATTACTAAAGGGGTCTATTAAATTGTCTCAATCTACTTGCGTTGCGTGCCTGAAGTTGGCAACCCTGCTCAAAGGGCCCTTGCATTCTTGTTCGTCAGGTACTCGCGACCTCAGCCCTTCGTTTCTCTGACACTACTAACACACATTATGATTGCCTTGCTAGATGCAGCCAAATAATATTACGGCTACTGATGGCGACCTCTGAGGCGCAGTTGATTACACAACTTGTTTACAGGAAGAGCTCGGAAGGTCCTCGTTTCGTTTTATGGTCGGGTCAACTTAGAAAATTAATTATAAGTATTCAATTTTTTTATGTGAGAACATATAGCAGACTTTTGGGAAAATAATAAATCCTAACAAGTTTGCGTATCATGCTTAACTAGCTGTTAAAGAAATAAATATCGATTTAACGGATAAGACTTATCATAAAGTACTCGTATATGGTCTCACGTCGGTAAATGAGGGTTATCAAAAATACAAAAACCGCCAGATGGCACGAGGGAGTCTCGTGGTCTTAACACTATCACTATTGGCTCCTTGTTGACAGCATGTGAGTTTGGTCTGACAACTAACCAATGAGGAGGGTGACAAGACCGCAAGTCACACGCCATCTTTTGGATGTTTTAATTCAAAAAACCCTCATTGAAACCGCTACCTATTTGTATACCTACATAGTTATAATTATTAGACTGTAAGCCTTCTAAAGAATGTAAATAAATATACTAGGTTTACTTGTCGAGCATTTTTTTTTCTACTACTTAAAATTGAAAATGAATAAATAATTAATTCATACTTTCCACTATCATTATTTCACTTGAGAATCATTAACTTAAGTATTGGTGGCAGTTAAAAAAACTAAGCAGGCTAGATCTAATCAGGTAAGATTTTTATGTCTTTTCCTTAGATTAATAACTATTTTTAATCATAAGCTAATAAATTAAGTTTTTTCATTATTTAAACATTATTTTCCGCAGTGAACAAAGTTTTCTAATTTTCTTTTACAACATCGGTAGTCACTAAACTTTGTAAATTTGTAAGAATGTTTAGATTTCATACTAATGTGTAAACATCCGAACTTTTATATTAAAAACATAATCTGGCCTCTACCTTCAAAAGTTAAACATCGTTACAGGGCTTGTTATCTATTCATACATCAACACTATTATTATAAAGAGGAAAGATTTGTATGTATGTATGTAGCGAGTAAACTCAACTCAAAACTACTGGATCGATTTCAAAAATTTTCTAACCATTAGATTGCTACATTACCCCTGATAGGCTGTAGAATATTTTGAAATAAGTAAGAATAAAAAGTCCACCCGTGCGAAGCCGGGGCGGGCCGCTAGTAATAAATAATTATGAAAGCCTATTCAGCTAATTCTGTTCTATGAAGGGAAACTGACATAGAGAAAATACCTATAAAATAAAAGTGACCAAAAAACTGGATAAAGTCGTTAAAGGAATTATTTAAATGACTTTATAGCGTTTGCTCAACCGATCTATTAGATATATCCCTCAGGTATCGTATTGGGGATAAAAAATGGACCAATAAAAGTTCCGGGAACAGCCATCATTATAATCGGCAAACGACTGCAATCTGAGTTTTGGAGGAGCGGAGCAAGGAGCGGTGGTAGCTCAATGGTAAGGACACGCGCCTCTTAACCGAGGAGTGCGGGTTCAAACCCCGGCATGTACCTCTAGATTTTAAAAAATCTATGTACATATTTATACCACTAGCTCGACGGTGAGGGAAAACATCGTGATGAAACCTACAAATTCAAACAACTTTGAATTTGTAACCATGATCCAAAAATTGTCTGGTTCCCCTATCTTAGGGTTACGAAGGTCAGGTCGGCAGTCGCTTCAATGTAATTACCAGACTCGCTAAATCCTGGATCATGGTCTAAGCGGACCCCGTCTAAGCACGGGACATAACGCTAGGAAGATGATGACTGCAATCTGAGTTTTGTAACCATTATTAGAGCACGGTTAGATTAGACATCATTTGATTGTGCGACGTTATCCGGATGACGTATAGGTTCTTAGCCACACTGCCGATCTAGTACTACATACATAGGTATGTTTTTATAACCTACATCTAGCTAAAAAAAATAAAATGAGTTGGGTGAAAAATGATGAGAAAGAAGTGACAAGTGGCTGGCTAGGTTAGGTCGCGGTAGTGACATACCAATAGGTACTCAGATATTCGCCTTTTACGACGTGCTACGAAATGATGTGTTCCTTGATAAGTTATTTTTTAATTCCCATAATAATATGGGAATCTTAGGTACATAGAATGTATACAGAACAGTAGATATTTTTTTTTAATATATATACTTACATACTATGTCGAACGAATTCTGTATATTTAATACCATAATGTAACAGATTATCCTTTTTCATACGACAAGGTAGCTATTGCAAATTAGATTTTTATTTAGATTATATAAAATTTATTAGCATTTTAGATTACTCCATCAGATGCCGATCATGTATTTGCATAAATAATATTAAGCCTAAGATTTTATCAACATATTGGAATTGTTAAAAAAGCAATGGAAGACCAGTTTTATGAACACAATAATCGTGAATATTAGCAAATTAATTATGTAACTTTTATTTAAGCATCGTCACATTAGTCCATACACTTGCCTGGATTAATTAATGAGATGAAATTGACGTGATGCAGTCTCCAGATGTCCTGGGAAAAGTGCAAGAAGACCATGATTGATTTCAATTACAATCTATAATGAATGTATTTTGTGTAAAATTTTGTATATACAAGTTTCAAAATCTTTCCTATCAAAATACCTCTAAGGTCATTAAGAAAACGATTGTTTCATGGTATTGGAACAAGTAACGAAATATTGCACCCCACACACTTTATGGTCCATAAAAACATAGAAGTTCCTTGTTTATGGTTGCATTGTTCCGGGACGGAAGAGGGCGAGGAGCAGTTGTTTGCGTAACTTGAAACCGTAACTTCGCTCCACTTGCTCAAGTAATTTATGAGACAAAGTTATGATTTACAGGGGCTGGTTTATATTACAAGGGATTATTATTACGCTTTGATGTCATAAGGCATGTAAATTTCATATGTTACAAGAGCATACCTGAGTTATACCTACCTATCTATTTTCTTTGGTCATCTGATTTCCATATTTAGGTACTTAACTTAGTAGTACGATCATTGGTACAATTTTGAATACGTGCTCTCTTACGCAACGTATTATTGAAAAAAAAATTTTTTTATTTTTTTGTTTCTTTTACGAATTAGAAGTGATCATTACTTACATCTCTTCATATCATCACCACTAACTCAACCACTAAGAATATAATCAAGGTCATTCAAATGAACAATGAGAGTTCAGTATTCTATACGAATTTCATGTATGATAGAGGAACTGTGTGTAATTCGATACTTTAATCGAAGGAAATGTCCACAATGCTAAAATTTGGCAGGAAATGTGCAAAATAAAGTTTTGCTATACATTTCCTGGCAAGTTTTGGTATAGCATAAACAACAATCGGAAATGTATTGAATTGGAGATTAGGGATGTTACAGCCAAGGCATTTATAAGGATAATGGTATTAATTCATGAGCTTGGCTTAATTTTTAGTTAATCTTACATTTGCACTATTTCGACGATAAAAAAATAATCAACTAAACTTGCTTTACGCCACTTATCCGAGAGAACCGAGCGTCAAACGACACGGTCCTTTCACATCTCACTCGCTCCTTTAACATTCATACTACCTTTCATACAACCTGACACCACCTCCTGTTAACACAGTACCAATCTGGTCGTGGTAATGGCAATCAAATATTTTTTTTAAATCCTGTCATTTCGTCGATAAAACTAAATACCAACATATTATTTTGACTTGTTGGCGATTAAACAATATACATACGACAGCACCAATCATGTTTCCATTTTTATACGATAATTGTTATTATCAGGTACATTTATTAATCATTGCTAAATAAAGGACACGTTATTTATTATTCAAGAGTTACTAAGCGGTTAATTTCACCAATTTATTCTTCACATTAAGTTGTTATACTTATTTTCTTTCAAGTAAAAAAAAATACAACTTTTGAACCTAAGCTGCGTTATCCACGGGTTATATCAATGGATTTAGTACGTATGTTACCTAAACCAGGAACTTGATTTTTCGCTTTTTATTTTGGAACTTTCTAGTATAGGGGACAATACTGGGTCAAAAATCCAAAAAAACATTGATGCTCTTTATCTTTGTAATTTTTTGGTATCTTGATAAAGCAAAAAATGTGTGTCTTGTATTTTTGTATAATTTAACTGACGGACTAAATAGAACTTTTTAGTCCGCTTCCCTATTGGGCAAGACAAGATAATTTCAATAATTATGTACCTATTCATTTTATTAACTACCGCTTTAATTGAAGTTTTTAGTTAAATATTCCACATTTTTATTTCAAAATATTACATTCCTGACAATATTTTCTCGTCTTATTATCAGTGTCATAGCAAGATATTAACTATCCATTCTTTTTGCTGTCTGACAGCTGAAGGGCTTTGAACAATAAATATATTTTTTATCAGACTTTATATTATTTATATTTTATAATTATCGGACAATTGGAAATCAGCACTTACAATTAACAACAGCATACCATTATTTTACCTTATTATCAGTTTAGAATAGATTTAATCCGAATACTTTTGCCATAGATTATGATCTTTAGTAGTAGTAATAATAATCCTCATGACCGATTTCGGTCACGGCGGTCAATCTAAACGAGCACTACCCAACTATGCAGGAGATACAAGTACATAAGTATAGCACAAATGGCTGCACAAACACAGGTGCCTTTTTGTTCTTTCAATCTCAAGCCTCTTTTTCAGTGAGACGGCAATACAACATGACTGGAGAGAGGTCATGTGCAAGACCAATGGCATACTGTGCATACTGAGACACGGCGGTGATAAAGCGCTTTATTACTGACTCCGGTCTAGTACTGAGTAGTTGCAATATTGAAATACCCAGCTAAATTTTTGGCCCGTGCCGGGATTTGAACCCAAAACATCTCGGTCTTTATGTAGCACTTGCTACTAATATACCAATGAGGCTATCAGATACTAACTCTACTGTTAAATTTAAGCATTAGATATTGTTTGATGTTGTTGATAATTGTGTGGGCGCTTCAATGATTCAATAAAGTCGCATAGTAAATCCCCTGTAATCCGTATTAATATTATATTATTGCGAAAATTACTCACGTCTATCTGTTACCTGTTCATTTTAATAGCTTTTAACCGATTGGGATTTTCACGTTATACTCGTAAGATGAACCCTACTGAAGAAAACCGGATACTTTTTATCCTTACTATACATAGATCCAGCAGGATGCATGATATGCTGGGGTGTTCACGGTGGTTTAGCGTTGCGCGATCCCGTTGGCACCTTACATAAAGGCGTAGAGGTACATCCCAGGGGTTTAGTCGGTATACCCCGCCCATCACCACCTTGGGCGGAGCAGGGTCCTCCTACCATCTCGAAGACGCCGGGAGTCCGACACACCCTGCTGTTTCCCCACGGTTTCAGCGGAACGGTGCGTCACGCATTCCCCTGGGTAAACAAAAAAAAAAGATGCATGATATAGTGGCTATGTAACAGACTGAATTCCAGGCGGGCGAAGCTGCAGGCTAACGCTAGTAACTGATATGCGCCAGATTATAAAATCTTTATTGTTGTATTGCATTTTATAAGGCGATAAGAGTACTTATTTGCTTACACGCCGCGAGGGCATCTTTAAATATATTATACGGGGACAAATGACAATACATTATTTTTACGTCCGTGGGCGGGCAATTCAATGTCATTGATAGTAAAAAACCAGCATGTACCTTGCCACACTTGCTCCACCGTACACCCATGCCATCCGTACCTGACTACCATCAGTACCATCTGATCTTAGTAAGCGTTAGATAAGTAAGATAGGAACGAGAGAAAGTGGAACATTATTGATATTACTGTATCTCTGTTGCTATTGAAATTTTCAGGTCTCCTCCCGTTGTTTTCCCATTATCGTCAAGTTAGCGGAATAAACACGAACTTAGATTTGTAATTCAAAAGGTAGATAATATGCTTGGGTTTGACTGAACATCCATCGTTTAAGTGCATGTATTATTCAAAACAAAAACTAATGTACAATGTAAATATAAACCTCTTTTCTACATCAGATATTTCGGTTGTCAAAGCTGTCGCCCTTTACTAATATTTTCAGCCAGTACATTTAATCACTACACTGGATCCTCAGTTGTCGTCAGTTATCTTAAGGTCTAATAGACAGTTTGAGTATACTGACTCATATATACCTTTATTATCTGAAACTCCTTTGAAGTGCAACAAAGGAAAGTTGTCGACGGTACGAGAGATAGATTGAATTTGTATTAGATTGAACAGTTTGTGACGCTTCACAGTTCCACTTCAGTATTTTGTTGCGCTTCATGGAATTGCAAGCAATATTTGAACACACAATTTCCATCTTCATGCAAACATGAAGAAGATTGGTAAATAACTAATATGAATCTCTGGAAAAGATAGATAAATACTATAAAGTCAACTGAATAATGTTTGATAATTTTTATGGTAACTAAATTATAAGATTAACTGATGAGACGTCCTGTATGTAAAGGAGTGATTGTCTAAATTTGAGTAGATGTAGGTTAATAAAAATCTAAGCGCGGGTTTATATAATAGTATAAGTATATAATTTATTTTAAATATTTTTTTTTCATAAACACTTCTGTAGCTTTATAAAAATTTCCTGTTAGTACAGGCAATTATTTTTAATAGAGACTATTCATCAGTCCATAATATATTTGTTTTAATATTCATAACCCGAGACAAAATTACTATGTTTATAACATTTGCCTTTAGTGGGATTTTAACCCACACATTTGGTTTTGTAGTCAGAACAGGTATAATCATCACAGAACACAAGAATAGCTCCACAGAACACACGGACAACATTATATGACAAAATCTGTTGCTTTTGACCTCACTTATAACCTCCTAACAGGAATACGTCACATTTCCAGTAACCCTGTATACACATATACACAGGTACCTATTATCACGCCTGAAACCTGCAAATAAGTATCCAGAGTAAAAAAAAGAAGAGAAGTGGCTACCTCGTCGCCTGCAATCACAAACCTAATACTAAGTACACTATAAGTCACCTTTTACGTCAAGCTGGGCAAGAACGACAGTTATTTTTAAATCCCAATAGTTTAATTACATAAAAAAAAAACAGATTTACTTTTGCACGCATATATATGTTATAGTCAAATATCGATATGCAGCCTCTTCGCGGAATAACTGGTTCATCCTAGGTTTGACCAGCGCCTTTCGGCAAACTGCGAAATGTATTCCAATTTCGGCCTTTAACTAATGTATTTTTAGGCAAACCTAGAAATACCAAAATTTTTAGTCAAACGTTGAAAGTAAAATAATCTGTTTCGGGCTTTGCCTAGTCTATCCTAGAAGCGACTAAGGCAAATTCGGTCAAACGTGAATATGTACTGCACTTGTTACATGTTCAAATAGGTTTATACATGTTAGCCTAACTCTTTGCAATATTCCAATAAATTAATTTGTTATTCCATATTTGTACATTGAACGTGCAGGTGTATAAGCTTAGAGATGAATAAAGCAAACTATGTTGTGACTGAAAATGTGGATAAAGAAGCTTTAAAGGCGAAGTTTATGAAGAAAATTACTTATTTAAAAAAAGATAAGTCTTCTTTTCGTATTGAGAAGAAACGGAAATATAAGGAGATTATCTGTGAGGTAGAATCTGCTAAAATTGCTACCAAGAAAACTTCTTTACAGTATCGTAAAAATGTTATTACATATTCTAATTAATTGTCAATTCATTCTTACAATATTGGAACAATAAACAACGACACAAAATATGCTTTAATTATACCTTATCTTACAAACCAACACATTCCTATACCAAATTTAGGTCTGACTAGTCAAACCCCGATTATATTAAAATGAGTTTCGGCGTTTGACTGTCTAAATTAGTCACTCTTAGGATTAGACAAACATTTGTTAGTCAAAGGTAAAATAACGCTATTGGTTTGGACTTTGCCTAATACTTTATGCCAGACCTGATGTTTGACTAGCCAAACCTAGGAGCACCCGATCTTTGTTGTTTGGCTATAACATATAATAATATATTAGCTGACCCGGCGCACTTTGTAACGCCCCGTTCTCAGAATTTCTATACCAATTTTATTTGTAATTTACCGCGCAACTTTTTTTTTCTTTCATAAGAACCTTCACATGATAATAACAAACATAACTAACACAGAATTAGCGAAATCGGTAAAGCCGTTCTCAAATTATAGCTTTGGGGTGGACCACCCTTAACATTTAGGGGTATGAAAAATAGATATTGGCCAATTCTCAGACCTATAAGCACACAATCAGGCCGATAAGCACACAATTTTTTATCAAAATCGGTTCAGCCGTTTCGGAGGAGTTTGGCAACAAACACGAGAATTTTACATATTAAGGGATTAACCAATGTTACATAACATTTAATGGATCATTACAACATACTGTGTGTATTATATGAAAATATATAGATGAAGTGACCTTTTTAATTTGACGTAGCGAAATAGCTGCTTCCGGGGACCGACATTGCCCGCAATATCCCGTATTAGCGTTAATTTGCCAGTCCAATTAATATACACATTGTAAAAACAACATACTTTCGACTGGACACAGTTCATTACGACACCCGCGCCGGGAACATAGTCTGGTCATATTTTGTAATAGAATAATGAAAAATAAAGTTTAAAAATGAAGTGGGTTTTCTACGTGGTCGTTTTTATTTACATGTGCTACAGAGCAGGTATGTTATATTTTTATTTTTATGAAGTAAAAGGTATTAAAAGCCGAGTTTATTGTCTGATTCTTTTCCGTAGAAATAACATTCGGAACCTGTAGTAGAATGATTTTGCAGTCTCGTATTCTAATTTAACAATTTATGATTATTTGCAACGTAGCGGTGGTAGCTCAATGGTTAGGACACGCGCCTCTTAACCGAGGAGTGCGGGATCAAACCCGGGCACGTACCTCTGGATTTTTCAAGTCTATGTACGTATTTATACCACTACCTCGACGGTGAAGGAAAACATCGTGATGAAACCTGCAAATTCAAACAACTTTGGATTTGTAAGCATGATCCAAAAATTGTCTGGTTCCCCTATCTTAGGGTTACGAAGGTCAGATCAGCAGTCGCTTCAATGTAATTACCAGACTCGCTAAATCCTGGATCTTGGTCTAAGCGGACCCCGTCTAAGCAAGGGACATAACGCTAGGAAGATGATGATGATGATGATTATTTGCAAACTATATAAATAAAAAATATCTTGACTAAAGAAAACTTTAATTCCCTACTTGTTGTCGTATCTAATATTTATCGGTTAATAATAATATTTTTACAATTTTTTTTAGTATATGGCGCTAAAATCAATGCAATAAGTAGTATATCAGTGGATGCTGTGGACTATGGAAAATTTGAGCATTACCTCCCACCCGGTTCTGCGAAGACAATACCGTGCTTATACAACAATAAGAATCAACAGGTAAACCACATGTACATTTTAGCAGACTTTAAAATAGGAGTACGTACATATATCAGTTGGTTAATGTGACTTTAGATCACTTTTAAATTGAACTTTTATGTGCCAACGGGACCACACTCTTAATAATACTGAATCTAGTTCAAACAATATTATTAGATCTAACAATGTAGGTAACTGTTTTTATGGGTAATAGGTACATTTCATTTATCATTAATTATTTGGCTATCAATTGCACATATAACTTTGTAGTTTTTTTTCCGTGGCTTTACATGCGTGATTCAGTTATGATATGGTGCGGCGTTCTGAATAAAGAGTATCCTAAAAATAATGTAAAAAGTTTGTTTCTTGCTTAGCGTGTCGTAATGAGTGATTGTTAATATATTGGGTTTGTGATTGACATGCGACATTTGTACTTATGTCATGGTTGTTTATAAGCGTATTTAAGTATGTCTATTCATTTATCTAGTATCGATAGGTCAAGCTTTAAGCTTAGTTTGGAACTGAGGAGAGCGGCGCCCGCTCAGCCCAAGTCGTGAGCTACCTGATAGTCAGGTAGGTCACGACGCTGGTTTCCAGCGGTAACCTGGTCTACTCCGCGCTTCCGCCCCTTCTCACGGTACCTAACGAGTGAGACAAGATAATGTCGATAGGAAGCGAATCCGCGATGCAGAGGTGCGGCCATTAATCACATAATAAAACAAGAGAAAATAGAAGATAGAAAAAAGAAAAAAATATAAATAAAATATAAAGAGCATGCATACGAGAACATTACTTAAATAATAAATAAATATCTAACTAAGTAGTAAGTCACAGTTACTCGTACCTGTGTTTTTGTCAGTTACTTGTACTTGTATTACTTACGTTCATATTTTTAAGTAAAATGTACATTTGCAGGTGGAATGGATAGATCCATCGGGAAAGCCAATATCTCAAGTGAAATTAAACAGGATCTTTACACAAAAGCACTTCGCTAATTCGCTAAATGGCAGGATCCCTTCACTGTCGCTTACCTTCACGGACGCGTGGGTCGAAGACAGCGGAACATATGAGTGTCGCTCCGAAGGATTGTCTGAAATGGTACCTTTTTGTGTCATTGGTGAGTAATTTTCCTCATGTCGACAGCTGGTACTGGTTTTAAGCTGCGTTTCTATCAGAGATGTACGAGGATGCGTAGCGAGGGATGTGTTTGTTAAGAATTAAGAGAAGCGCTTTATTTTCCTAGCGCTGGGCTAGGAGCAGTGGTAACTCAATGGTAAGGACACGCGCTTCTTAACCGAGGTGTGCGAGCAGGGCCGTCTTTAACTTAATGGAGGCCCCTGGCACATAAGTAAATTAATATGTTTGTGTGTTATAAATGTCGATAATCTATTGGCACTCTAGAACTAGGAGCCCTCTAGATTGTGGGGGCCCTAGGTTCGTGTCCGAAGTCACAGTGGAAAAGAGATCATGGTCTAAGCGGACCCCGACTAAGAACGGAACATAACGCTAGGAGTTAATGGGCGAGGCTAGGTAAATGAAGCGATTTTTATTTCTTGCTCTGGTTCTCTTGGCTCTTGTTTTATTGGTTCGCATCCAAGCATATTTCTGGTGGAAACATTGCCTAAAAATGCGCCTACTTTAGATCTTAGAATGATTCGTTAAATTAAGACATAACTTGCTTTTGCTAACTTCAGACCTTAACGGACGAAAACTATTATCCCGATATTTTTATTTTATTTTTATCTATAGTTCAATTTTGTCCTTATATTTTACAGATCCATTGACTTTTGTGGATACTCCATCGGAAGTGAGTGTGGATGAGGGCCGCTCATTCACTCTCACATGCGAGGCCAGAGGGCGTCCTGAACCAAGGCTGCTGTGGTACCGGAACGACGAAGTCATTTCAGGTAAACATAAGCCTATTTCCTTTTGGCAATTTGACATGAAGTCATCATCGTCTTGAGTGTCAGAGGATTCTCTGACATCTTGATAAATCCAATAATGTAATTAAAATGTAAAAGAGGAGAGGAAACGTTCAAATAATTCCATAGGTTTACTACCTATCCATTTTCTATGATAGATGCATGAGATGAGATAGTATTACTTTGTACATATGAATATAATATGTAGTAAGTAATTTAAAAACCTCCTGATGTTATAGATGATTGCAATTCAACGAAATACAAAGTGATGACCAAGTTTAACAGTCAAGGATTTCAAGGTCAACTGACTATCACATCGGTGGAACCCAATGATGCCGGGTATTACTTCTGCGAGGCTATACAAGAGCATAAAGACCTGGAAGATTGCAGCGTCAGCAAGACCTGGAACATGACACTAAACGTTAACTGTAAGTTTATGTACGTAGTATCATAAGTAACTGCCACGTTGGTCTAATGGTACCATGACCAAGAATCCCAGGTTCAAATCTCGTGTCAGACCAAAAATTTGTGGCTGGTTATTTCAATATTCAAAATAACTCAGTAACAGTCCGGAGTTGGTGGTTTAATCCCCCCCTGTGCTTCGGAAAGCACGTAAAGTCGTTGGTCCTGCGCTCTCTCCTCCGTCCGAATTTTCGTCTCATTGTGACTATGAGAGTGAAGGAAAAGAGTGCACCTTCTAACTCGTATATAGAGGGCCCTGAATTTCCTTCATCTATACATAATGACATTGGGGAAGGCTGTAGGCAAAATCCACAAAATCTCTTCGCACCTTTGAAAGAAATATCTTTTTGAAAAGCGATTTCTTTTTGGTAAAATTTAATTTCTTATAAACGAACTACTTACTTCACGCCACTTCCCTAGTGGAGCAGGTAGAGAGAACCAAACGCCATCTGGCACAGTCCTTACACACCTCACTCGCTTCTTTAACACTCATAATTTCTTATATTTATTGATTTAAGCGTTTCCATACAATTCTTAAAATATAAACATAAAGTTCCAGGAATCGTGTTAAGGTTAAAATCATATGATTAAGAGCCGAAACAGCTCAGCTAAAATTCAAATGTTTTTAAATTAAATGTCTTTTCATTACAAGCTCACGTTATTCAATTGTTTGCTTAATTATAATAAATGTGGTACTGACCTTCGAACAAATTGTTGTGTAATTAACAAGTTCCTCATTTCAGATGCTCCTAAATTCGAGGACACCAATGATATGAGATTGTATACGAAGTATAATAACAGGTAAGTCTTTCTACGTTCTACGTTTCAAATTCAGCTCTTCTCTCTTCTCTTCATTCAATAATTATGACATGCTTATTATACAGAATATTAAAAAAAAATAGGTGATTTTTATTCTCTTGATATTGATGGAATTTCTCTATATATTCTGATGTTATTCCTTTCATGTTGAGTATAAACGCTAAACGCCAATATTATACCCAAAAGTTTGTAAAAATCATTAAAGGCGTAATACCTCAAAGATTTAACAAGCATGGTTTCATAACATAGGTTTACTTTTTATTTTGTTTGTAAACTAAGTTTTATTTGATTAGTTCCATATAGGTACGTATTCTGTAATTATTTGGTTAGTACTTTACTCTATCTATAGGATTAGTAAAGATATGTTACCGGCTATGTATGCAATTATATATACAACATCAAAAGAAAATCTAAAGTAACATTTTGTACTTAGTATACATTTCCTAGAACATCGGAACTACATTGGAATCTCTTAAATGTTTAAAATAAAAGACGTCTTAACTAGAAATGTATCAGTTTAAGTATTTTAATCTCTTAGAAAATGGATACAAGTTAGAGTGTTTTTAATTACTTAAGTTTCTTTCCTTTCATTCAGTGTCGACTTAAATTGCGAGCCGAAAGCATTCCCCACTCCTACATTCCGGTGGTTCTCAGAGGTTGACGACGGAACCCTTGTGAACTATCCGACGGATAAAGTCATAGCCTCTGAAGATGGGACTCACAGCAAAATAACGATAGTAGCCAATGCTGTGAGCTTCGGAATGAAATACGTGTGCCGAGCTACAAACGCATTTGGATATGCTTCCAAGACTTTCACAGTTCTGGAGTTAAAGAAACCTAAGCAACCTAATGAGGTAAATTCTATGTTTTAAATGAAATGTTCTTTCTAGCGTTAGATATATTCCGTTCTTAGGTACATTAAAGAGACGTCACCTGAACTGCGTAACTTTAACAGGGGGAGTACTTACTTACTATACATAGGACCATGGTTACTCAATAATAAATTGTTGTCTGAAGGTTTCCGAATGGTGCCTACATTTAACTTTTATTTTAAATTGTCATCGTGGGTGTACGCAAGGGAGGGACAGCTACCACCACCTGCACCAAAAAAATTTGAAAACCTGCCCATGATTGTTGTTAATTATCTATATTGATATTTTACTGTGTTGGTAAAATTAGATTCTGACTGTCAGAATTTTATAGTTGCAAAAGTCTTTTGGATTATATTTGCTATAATATTTAATGTAGGCGCTATCACAATTGGAAAGCACATTTGACAAAATTATTCAGTTGTACTTGTATTCAATGATTTGTTTCATGTCAGGTGGTCGTTTTTAATGCTACAGACTCACAGGTAGAAGTGAATGTGACATGGACAGACGAAATACTATTTCCCATCGATGGTGAGTAAGTAATTTTAAGGAATGGTTCCCCAACAGGCGTTTTTTAAATCGACAATAATGTATATTCTGCTACAATTTATTTCGACACTACTTAAGTTGCGTTTAAACTTTTAAATCGAACCGAGCTGAATAGAGAAATGACGAAGTAAAAATCAACGTGACCTTTGATATTTAATTAATGTACCTATACCTAATATGACCTATGAGTCAGTATTCTGGAGAAAATAATATTTGTAACATGTTAATGAGGGCATTTTGGTTCTATGGCAAAGTGATAAATCATCGAAGTGATAAGATAGGATTGGTCAACACTTTAAAGAAGCCACCATTAGGACAGATACTACTGATAGGCGAAATAACTTTTACTTGGATAGTTTTTAATAATATTGAAGGTTTTGTTCGCTCTAATTACGATAACAAGACTATACTATATTGGACCCTGCCCCATGCGCCAAGAGTTGTGGGTTCGATGCCCACCCAGGACAAATATTCGTGTAATGAATACTTTTGTTTGTTCTGTATCTGGATGTTATTATCTAATATTTGAGTATATATTTGTAATACCACTGTTTCTGATATCCGTAACACAAGTGCTTAAGCTACTTACTTCGGAGTCAGAACAATGTATGTGATGTAGTCTGATATTTAGTCATTTAAACTTATTTATGCTGCTATTTTATACCAATGTTCTTATAAGGGTCATTATACAATATAAATAGGTACACTTTAAATCTTACAAATTGTAGTGCAAACTTTATTAATATTGTCTTACATTTTTAATTTTAGAGATTATTATCCAGTGCTTGAAGAAAGAAGGCAAATTTAAGATTCCCAAGGAAAGTGATTGGAAACGGGTCAAAGAACACTCATTTGTATTAACAGAAGAAGAAAACTTTAGTACATGTACGTTTAAATGCTTATTATTACATATACATATCATCACGCCCGAAATCCCAATGAGGTAGACAGAGTCAAAGGGGCTGTACCCTTAGCCACGTTCAGCCAGAAAAACAAAATTGACCACTATTAGCCTTTTAGGACATGCTAGGCAAGGAACACAGTTGGCACATTCTTTTAAAGTCCCAGTACTATTTACATAGAATGTATAATAATCGCCTGAGTGGAGGTGTTTATGGGGGATCTCGGCTCAGCCTGCGCTGCCGTAAAAACCATCCCCTGACCAACTGCTGAGACCAACAAAATCTGACGACACTGTGTCCCCTGGTGTTTGTATGACAAATCAATAAGTAACTAAACTTTACGCCACTTCCCTAGCGGGGTCGGCAGAGCGAACTGAACTCCATATGGTACTATCCTTACACACCTCACTCGCCTCTTCAACAAATTACTAATACCACAGTTAAATAAAACAATTGTGCAAAGGTTTCTTTTTACTTTTTAAAAATCGAGATGGCATTGAAAAATAATATATGGCATGAAGTTGCAGTAAACAAGACCACTGTAAAATATATTTCATTTGAAAAACCATAATTACTAAGTCTATAACAGAAGTAAAGAAACTCGGCTGATTTTCAGGCGTCCTAGTATCTGCAAGCGATTTAGAGCCAGAAACCGACTACTGGATCAGACTGCGAGCTGCAAACGAACTTGGATATTCACCCTGGTCGAAACCCATTCTGGTTTCCACCATCGAGGAATCTGAAAAGGAAACTTTGGAAGACGTTTCAGAGATCAATGCGGAAACGAAAACTGTAGAAGCTGGAGAAGAAGAAAAAGACGAAACTCGTACAGACACCATGTTTTATGGCATATTTTTCGCTGGAGGCATATTAGTTATATCATTCTTATGTATGCTGGCTATCCGATTAATCTGATAAGTAAATATACAAATATTTCCCTTATTTATTAATATCTATGACACACTATTATCCATTAATCCGAAATCTGTATCAAGCATCTATAAATTATTGAAGGACAGAAAATATCCAGGGGCGGATTAAGCTTATTTGTAAAGGATTAATGGATTCAGGTCCTGACTTAATCTGTATAAGAATGACAATGGTTGCTACCATTCATATTAGTAAATTTTCATGTACCTACCTACAAGCTTAACTTCGTTGTGTTTCTTAGTGTACAATGTAGAGGATAGTCAGGATTTGAAAACCAAAAGACTGCCATCGAAATATGAGCATTATAGACTTATTGCTTCAGAAAACTTTGTACTGTTCTGTCCCTGTTCACTTTTTAATAATGCGACAAAGAGTTTTTAAACGCAAAATTCAACCTCAGCGTTTTTCAATAATGGATGGTAGTTGTTTCAACGTTATTTTGTGGTAAATGTATCTATATATTTATTTGTGACTGAAATGTGTTTAAAATAATGCAAAAAATTTAATGTAAATAATAGTTTTTCACTTATTTATTACAGTTTTCACGTTGCTTTGTCAGATTTTATGTTGGTTAATAAATTTAAAAAATATAATTACTTATTTATGTTGACTTATTGTAATTCCAAGATCTATAGGTGTTAAGGGGTAACCTATTGTACACACACATTGGTGTTACTGAAACACTGCTTGAGGAGAAACTGGAATTATTGGGCTCACTGCGAACCATGATAAGCCCCGTGGGCGTATTCTATTGTTCTATGGTTTAATTAGAATTTTGAACCAAGTCTATTTATTTCTTTTTACACTAATAAGTTTCTTTTGCCAAAGAGTTATTACCAATAAGGAGGTTGGTTGTCAACAACAATAGAGGATAAATTACAAAATAAAGAAGAAATACTTTTATATGAATCATTTTATTGGAGGCTGAGATATCATTGGAAGTAACTTAACAAAGTGTACACAAAAGTAGCAAACGCAATACCGTTATGTTAAATGCAGTTGTCAAACCAAAGTGCACACGGTCGTGTTAAACCTCAATAAACATCTTATAAAACAATCATCATGTTGGACTTTTCCTATCAAGCATGATTGCATCTAGCACATAGTTATAATTCATCTGTCACAAATATGCCAAAATTCGGCCGAATTTATATTGCGCACGTCTAAATTTTTGGTCTTGTTCTTATTTCTCACTTAAAATTAAAAAAATAAATAAAATAAGTTATAGGCTGTATAGCTGTGGGGTTCTGTATGAAACCTTACCGACTTTTCTGAATGCTACAATGGGACAGTTTCGGTTGTCTTAGTAATTATAAAAGCAGAAAGCATGCCATATTTCTGCTGTAAGATTTTGGCAACATGTGTTTACTACAAACATTCTCATTCACATTTCACATTATTATATTGTATAACCTGACAGTAGAAGCTTAAACTAATCATCGAAATACGTGGGTACAAACTTGCTTAAGAGGAAAAAGTCCATGTAACTACTTAAAATCTTTACAAGATATACAATACAATATGTCAAAACACTCTACGTAAGTTTAGAATCTACTTACGTGAAAAATTATTATAAATATGCAAAACATTTATAAAATTTTATTTACCGTCAATATTTTTGGTATAAAGCTTTATAAGCTACAGGTTTTAAACAATCATAAAATCGATAAAGATAAGGCTCAAGAATTTTTAACGATTATTATATTTAATAAGGTACCAATAATGTTAATAAACAATAATTAGGTGAATGCTAATAGGTACGAATGTGGTAGTGAAGATAAGATACAATCAGTCTTTTTGTATCAAGTTAGATAACAGAAATTATTTTGAAGAAAATACTTCTAATTGACGGCTATAAAATAAATTGATAATATCATCATTGTCTAGTTTGAAATGTATTTTATTAGATATTATGATGAAATAATATGTAGGTTTACCATTTATTTAGAATAAAATTATTTCTTTTTTGTTAGGCCCAACGTTAACCGTATTGATGTGTCAAAAAAAATTATTACCAGTGTGATAAAATGATGTTGACCTATGAAAGAACCATGTCAAGTAATGAGGTTTTATATAGTTAGTGCCTATAGGACCTGAACTGTCTAAATTACTAACGTGGTGGCATTCTTAGACAAAAGGAAGCCAGTTTGCTAAATCAATAATTTCTACTCTTATTTCAAATACCCATTTTTTTGCATCTTTTCCAAATTGTTAGGCTTTGTATGAGCTGTTTGGTAAGTTTGGTTCGTTTTACAGAAAATAAACAGATGTTATACATTGCTTAGTATGTGTTACGTTACATTAGAATCTTTCGAAAGTTCTAAGACACTTACGGTAATAAGTGGGCGTATTGGTATATAGTACCTGCACGAATATTGTCACATTTCAATTTATAATAGGGTTTAGTTTAAACATTAAAAACTTCAATTTAACAACGATAAAAAAATCTTTAATAATAAATTAAGATGTCATACATCTCTCTAAACATTGTGAACTATTTATTTGTCTGATAACTTAAAATAGTTTGGAGCCAGTGAAAATATTTATTTCGTTTCACATTAGTAAAACTTAAGTTGAATGGAAATCAAAACAACAAAAAATAAAAATTTTACCTTTGATACTGACTCCGAAAGGCGTTTCCCAAACTTTTTACTACGCAATTGACCTTATTACCTAAACTTAAAATAACGCTACAAAATAGATATTCCAATATTTACACAATAAATAATAACAACCTCTTAATCATAATCATAGCAATGGTTATTTAGAGATCAAGAAGTGTGTCTTTCAATGTGCATATTATCCATTTTTAAAGAGTAAAATTAAAAAATTGTACCATACAATGCGTGTACAATGTGCGGGTATTAACAACGATTCAATATTATTTTTTACTAGGTTTTTTGAGTATTATCAAAATTGTTCATTTATTTTTATGTGATCAGATTAAACTAGTACCATTTGTTTATAAATGCCTTATTGGAACCCTTTTTTTCACAAACTGTAGAAAGATAAAATAATGTCGTCAACCTATAAAGAAGCTGATATTATTTTACAACAGCAAAGTTTATTCGGGAATTTGTTATATTTATTTTATAATATTTAAATGGTGAGTACCTACAGGAACATATATCTTGCTGAACATTCATCATCATACTACTTGCACATAACGTATTGACAAATAAATATATATAAAAGCTTTTTACCAACCTATGTGCTAAAATACGTTATACAATATAACTGAGAGACTTTGATAAAATTAGGAGTCTTACTTACTATCACATATTATTATATTTTCAACAATGTCTAATATATAAATATCAAGTCCAGGCCGTTGTTACAAGTGGGTACGACAATGAACACTTATTTAATTAAAACTGCATTAATAGACAATTATTTCGAATATTCCCTATCTAAATACTGGGTGAGATGAAAATACTCGGCCATCTCTAAGCGCGTCCTTTGTTAAGTATTTCAAACAGGTTTTGTCTAGGAGATATAAAGTATTATGAGGTTATATATTATAAGTGAGGATGCTTTTCGGGAATTTTCAGAATGCATTTTCTATGCAAATTGATAGAAATAATATGTATAAGTAGTTGTTAAGAGGTGACGAAGTATTTTAACACCCGTATAGCATGGAATGTCATGGGGATACTGAGTTCCGTGAAGAACCATCGTTAACATTAATACCTAACTATATACAAAATTCAACATCACACAGACTAAATATCATGATAATTGGACAGTTATATTTTTAATTATTTAAAGTTGGGTTTCTATAATTATCGTTACAAATAACTATGAAACCTTGGCCTGAGAGCGGATTTACATTGACTTGCTTGATTTCCTAAGAAAAAATAAAGTCATTCCCACGTCATCGCGTAAACATTTATAAAAGAATGCCAGGTTTTCCATCCCAAAAAAAAATGTCCTAACTTTAGATATTAGCATAAGTCATACCCCATTATATAAACTCAAACTTTTAATTTGCATTTGAAAGCCTTATGCAAATTAAAAGAAAAATTTACTAAACCATCACAAAAAGTGTAGTTTTAAAATTTTGGTGTATTTTTGGAAATGTAGTTTATTGTATTGTATTTTATATAAAGACGCATTTGTAGATAAGTATTTAAATAGGTTGTGACTGTGACACATACAGTTCAGACTTATGAGTGCAATTCGGAAAACCTGTTAATCTTTTTAATCTAAGGGCCTTTCAAATTCCAAAGCGCTGCAAGAACAATTTCATGGTATGGATACTTTTGATGATAACAAAGTTTATACGTGTTGATTTTATTACCAGTGGCGTGAGTAGAGCGGGGGGATATTTTAGGGGAAAATCTTATGATTTCTGCGCACCGAATTCTTAAGGCAGCCCTTTCTGAAGCACACAAATGGCAACAACAAAAGCACTACCCATAAAAGCCATAACGTGGCTTTACCACTTGCCACTGATAATAGAATCAATTAAAAATCTAACACCAAAGATGTAGAAGTTTAGATCCGCCCTCATCATATTTTGGCTACGCCGATGTCAGCCCCAAAAGAGTGAGCTCACTTATTACGCCGCTTAAATATTACAATTACCGTAAGATAGAAAGAGATGGCACTATTTTCTAGGTACGTCGTGACAAGGCATATCTAAACTTCTAAATATTTGTAATACACAAGTTTTTTTTTATAATAACCAATATCGTCAGATGCAGCGATGTCATATGTCTGTAGCGTCAGCTTTGAAAGGGTTTAGAGGGAGGCCAATGCTACGATGAGGAGCACCACGAGAGACGCGAAGACGCGCACCGCATGTGAAGTGGTGCTGGGGTGGTCAGTGAGTTCGAACCAGTCCGAGTAGCCGGCGGCGTTCATTGAGCGCACGCGCACGTGGAACGTCGTCGTGTTCGGCAGCCCGCTGACCACCAGATCATCACCTGCGCAAACGAGAATAACATATTAGTAAATGTAGTTAAAGCAAAGTGGGCATGTACCTACATCTGGATTTTGCAAATTCAAGTATTTATACTACATGCTCCGCGGAGCATATCAGGAAAGAACCCTCGTCTAAAGTTAGGTTCCACTAACGATGGTCAAATGGCAGTCGTTCCAATCTATTTATTAACCATACTTGCGAAATCAAGAACTAGGTATATTTGAAAATTATGACATTGAATGGTATGGCCAAGCTTTTTAAAACTAACTGACTAAACTTCACGCCACTTCACTAGCGGGGTAGGCAGATAAAACCGAGCGCCATATGGCACGATCCTTACACACCTCACTCGCCTCTTAAACATTCATGGTCCTTTTCATACATGCTTTTATATAATTGTATTCAAGGGGCAAACTATAATAATGCATTTTTTTTTATTTGGCCCAAGGGAATACCTACACGTTACCTTCGGGGCCGTAGATATGACAGGAGAACCCTGCTTTGCTTAAAATGATGGGCGGGGTTTACTAACTAAACCCCAAGGCTCTCCCGTATAAGCTTTATAGTATAACAGTGGGTAGTTACCAAGACCTGCGTTGCTTCATTTTAGTGCTTTCGTTTTTGAATATGTATATTGACTATTTATAAGTGCTTTCTTGAAGCCTATATAAATAAAGATATTTTGAATTTGAATTTGAATTTACAGAAACTTTCACTATGTTCTTTAGGGTAAACCTTTTATGCACCTGTAGTTAACAAAATTTGAATTCATAAAATTTATGAACTGATGTGGGTACACTCATTAACATTCTCATTCCACATACAAATTATTTAACAAGTACGTTGGGCTTTTCATAGCCAATATTAGCGTTATATTTGGTTAAAAAAATTACCTACAAAGTTTCAGAAAAATTAGCTTATGTTTATTTACCTTGAACTATTTCAACCAACTGCTCATGCGCTTCATCCCAGTTGGGTAAGTAATCTTTAACGAAGGGAGTAAGCTGGAACTGGTATCCTGGAAAGTAACAGCATATCGATTATATTCTTAAATTTGAGAAAACATTATGATAATTGGTAAAAAAGGTTAGTTTAAAATTAAAACGGACCACGGAAGATTCTTTATCTTTTTTAAGTCGGTTAAATGCCTATATCGAGGCCTATGTTACTAGATTATAATGAAGAATAGATTAATGAACACCTTTTTTACCCAAAGGGAAAATTAGTTAAGGCTCTACGTCGCAAAAAAGCATGTATAAGTAAGATATTTAAGCTTAAGCTATGTACCACATATCCGTATAACTATGCATAATGTAACCACGATACATTTTGTTTTGTTCCTTTTTTTATAAGTTACGAAGGTTAGCTTAGTCGCTTCGGTATGCGCCCTACAGGGGGGGCTCCGAATACTCCTGTGGTATCCCTGCCTGTCGTAGGAGGCGACTAAAAGGGCCTTTGGGGCTGTGGAGTGTTTGCGGGGGGGCCTGCATTCACTTCGTTAAGCAGCCCCAGAGAAGATGACGACACGTGGATCCTCGTCCGTTAAATAGGATGGGGTGACACTGTGGTCTGTGCCGTCATAAGCACAGCGCCCCCGATCGGCGTAGACGTAGATTTCGCGTAGAGTCCCGAGTGGGGAGCCCGGAATCTGCGCCAACGCCCGAAGAATGACCACCGTGAGGTTTAGTCAGTAGTAGAGTGCTTTCCCCGCCTCTGAGCCCGACACATCCCTCGTAGGCCGAACCTAGGTTTACTTGGACGGTGCGTAAATGCATTCCTCACGTAGAAAAAAAAAAAAAAAGTCGCTTCGGTATGCGCCCTGCAGAGGGGGCTCCGAATACTCCTGAGGTATGCCTGCCTGTCGTAATAGGCGACTAAAAGGGCCTTTGGGGTCGTGGGAGCTAGCGGGGGAGCCCTCTAGCACTCAATCGGCCCCGGAGAAGGCGACTGCTCGTGTGTTACACCCTGTCCGTTAGGATACGGGTACACAGTTGTCGGTGTTGTCGCACACACCACACTAGGTGTTCTGGGGGAGAATCTCACTCCCTCGAGATGGGCCGCAAGGCGGCAGCGCGCGCTGCGTAGACTTTTCCCGGATCCCGATAGTTTTGCGTTTAGCGCCCGAAGAATGGCAGCCGCGAGGTTTAGTCGGTAGGGGAACTGGAGTTGTGAGCCGAGCCCGACACACCCTTGTAGGCTCTTACTCAGGTCTACTTGGACGGTGCGTAAAGGCAGTCCTCTCGTACAAAAAAAATAATAATAATAATAAGTTCGGTATCGCCAAATCCCGATTTATAGTCCACTCTGATTGGAAGTCCCGTTTTTGGTTAACGTAGAAGATGTTTGTTTTATGACATTACCTGTAACGGGAAGCCTTTCGGGGTTAACAGGGAATTCTTCTTGTTCTTCCAAAAGGATACACTGGGAGCAAGACACGTTGAATGACATTGAACTGACGTTGGTGGCCAGGATAGCAACCTATAAACAAAAAAAATATATTTAAACCCGCATTATATTTTTTTATCGTTGACACCAATGGTCTTAGACTTAAATAAACCACTCGCATGGGCATGGTATGTTATGACGTTATGGTTACGTTCAACAGATTAAGTATATTATGTTCTTAAAAGTATTAAATATCGAATTATACATACATATCTATAATTAAAAACGATGAATGAATGACCATCTTAATAATATTATACAGAGGAAATATTTGTATTTTTGAGTGTATGTTTGTAATGAATAAACTCAAAAACTACTGTGCCGATTTCAAAAATTATTTCACCATTGGAAAGCTTTATTATCCGGAAGTAACATAGGCTATATTTTATCCCCATATTCTTACAGGTTAGTTTTTTTTCTGGTGTCTACATCGCCACTCAGCATTCTTATAATAATAATATTTCTAAAAATAAAAAAAAGGCAAGTTAATTCTAACTTACGGAGTCTGGTACGGCAGGCTTAGATCCGAGTGAGACGTCGAAAAGGACCGATTTGCTTCCCTTTTTATTGGAAACTTTACACGTGTATTGGCCAAGATCTTCTGCCGACCTCAGCCTTAGGCTCAATGTTGATTGAGTCTTATTTTCGGCCGTAGAAATCTGTGAAAGTATTAGTTTATTTGGAAAACATAACATTGATCATCTCTTACTTCATTCGTTTCTTTTTCTCAAACCCGACAGTAGTACCACTTACAAATCGACTAGGGACCTAAACCAATCCAGAGGTCCATAACGTAACAAAAATGTACCCAAACCGTATCGTAAAATAATATAGAAAATATGTTGATTCCTATTTGTATTTCCAAGAGTATTTACTATGTTTTTTATTCTTATTGACGAGCTGGTGGTAGCTCAATGGCGCTTTAGAAGAGAAGGGGTGTCGGTGCAATATTAAGCACGTATCTTCGTTTTTTATCTGTGTACAGAATTATATGCTAGCTTAATAATAACAATCAATATTTCAGACTGACACACCAATTCCCTAGTTCCAAACTAAGTGTAAGCTTGTGCTATGGATACTAGGCGAACGGATAGACAACTTAAATACGTTCATAAACATCCATGACTCGAGTACAAATGTCCATGTTATCACACGAAACATTTGCCCCTACCGGGTTTCGAACCTGCGCCCTTTGGTTTCGTAGCCAGGGTCTTTGACCAACGGGCCTGTCGAAGCTTGTTCATAACACTCTCAGAAGTTCCAAGCCATTCAAAGGCTTGTTCCCAAAGACGACTCTATTGTTCTTCATTTCCCACCAGGTCTATGAAATTTTAATATATACTTTAAATTTTTCATATTTGGATTTCCAAGAGGTCCACGAGACTTCCGAAGTATAGTCGGCAAAAATGATACAATAATAATAGATTGCTAACAATGATTTGCTGAGGTTATTTTGATTATATTATAGGTTTAAAAACTGATGCCATATGCTTCAATGTAATAACATCGGTTTTTCTGGCTATTGCCAGACTTGCTTAATTCAGACATACTCATGATGTTAGTACATCTAGTGTAAAAACGATACATAACCATGATAACGATGAGAAGATTTGTATTAAAATAACTCACCAGCTCTGGATCGGTGATTTCAGTAGTATGGCTGTTCTTAACACTAAACCACCGGAAGGTTGGTAGAGGAAACGCCACCGCTCCACAAGTTAGGTTTTTACTGCAGATAACAAATAAACGAATAATATGAAACTAATACACAAACATAAATAATGGAGTACCAGGTAAAAATAAACGTTTTTTGTTCAATTCCTCGCGGACGAAGTAGCGGGAAACTCTACAAAAATATTCATAACAAGTTACTTTGTAAATAAGAGTAAGTCTTGTGCTGTCTAATATTTCATTGGTATGTTGTATTGATAATGCTGTTACCAAGAAAAATATCCCCAACCATTATACCTTCCTAGAAGTTCAACATTTAATAAAATACGCAGGATTACAACGTCCTGTTTTATAAAACTACAAATAACTAAAATCAGGACTCATGGCTCATTTCAGTAAGAATTGTGAGCTTTGATTAAATAAATAAATTTTGATTTCTTTAATAAAGGCACTGGAATCATTACGGTTTGTTTTGATTAGTTAGACAGATAGATGGAAAAAGTAGCAAAATGTGTTTTTTCTTCAGAAACTTTACTTACATTTCGTTTATGATTCCGAAAGTTTCCTGAGTTACAGCCGTGTCTAACACAGGAGCATCTGAAAATACAGGAATTATATTAACGTCAACCTCACATATACTTCTTAAATTGACAATCCAGTTGAGTTCTCCGCTAAGATACTTACGTTTGACTGACAGAATGAACGTTTGATCGAGGTAGTGTGAAAGCGCCTTCTGCGTAATCTTGCACACATATTCTCCCACATCCATGTAGGTAAGGCTCTTAATTTCCAGTGTGTAAACATTACCTTTTCTTTGAATATTGAATTTGCTACTTTCCTTTGCTGTAATGAAATGAAATGGAATTATATAATTGCATGCGAGCAGACTATCCTGGCCAAACATTTTCAGTATTTCAATTATCTTCTATTTTGTAGTAGCCCCGTCTTATTAAATACGATTTAAATATCTTAAATTATTATTCCTAGGTAGTTCACTACAATTTCAGGAAAAAATATTAAATATCTTAATGCTTAATTTAACAAATTATCTACATATTTTGCTAGTCTTCGAGCGGCAAGTATGTTTTTATTTCTTGAATTAAAAACAAGAATGTCAGATTTTTTTATAACATTTATTCATGTTTATAAGTTATGTTTGGAGAATTTACAGTTATGCCCAAAAAGGTTTTGGAATTACTCTGAATTCAATATGTGGGTTATATACCTATAACTAAACAAATAACTTCATTTACTTGTTGTGTAAGTTTTTTTATAAATAAGGTACCTACATATGTAAAATTAATAAATGTTTATGCATTTAGTTATAAGTAGTTAACAATAAGGCACTGCATAACTTTATAGGGAGTATTAGTAGAATCTTTATCTCTGTCAATTTTATAAATTAAGTATGTGTAATTCGCAAATTACACTGTATCCATCGGTGGGCACAGTTAATCAATAAGTTAACTTTGTTAATCGTTAATTCGTTAGTTTAAAAGTTAACTTCGATGATCGGTACAGCGTTAAATTTTCGAAAATTTTACGTAAGATAACGTTAACCATTAAAAGTTAACCATGAAAAACGTATACTGTTCTTGGACTTTTATTTATCACTAGCTGTGCCAGCGGTGTCACCCGCGTTTATGGTTAATATTATAAAGACTATTTCCTTCATACATGATTTCTATGTAACTTTAACCATTAAGGCTGCACACGCGACGAAAGCTTAAAAAATGGAGCAACTTCTCCCGTTTTCCCAACATTTCCTTTCACTACTCTGCTCCTATTGATTGTAGCGTGATGAAAAGTATACTATAACCTGCCCAGGAGTATGAAGAATAATTGTACCAAGTTTCGTAAAAATCCGTCGAGTAGTTTTTGTTTCTATAAGGAACATACAGACAGACAGACAGACAGACAGACAAAAATTTTACTGATTGCATTTTTGGCATCAGTATCGATCACTAATCACCCCCTGATAGTTATTTTGAAAATATATTTCATGTACAGAATTGACCTCTCTACAGATTTATTATAAGTATAGATTTCAGGATGACATGGCCCGATGTTAGTATGTATAAAAAAATATTCTTAGGTTTGTGATTATGTAGGCAACAAGCTACTTATTTGTTACTTTTCCACAGTTTTACACCTTACGTACCTACTAAAATATTTTTTTAGCTGTTGTAGTTAAAGGGGCTTATTGGCTATGGCTACTTCTTGAGGGGTTGCGGGCGTGGTAGTATGCATGTTTAAGGAAATATGAATTTAGAGTATTCACCGTCAATGGGCTTCGCAGCTGTGTACCACTGAACAACCGGCGCTGGGTGACCGTTAGCCTCACAGTCTAATCTTATGGAAGAACCTTCGTCACCTTCCACGCGTACAGTTTTGTTAGGTACTTCGGCTTTTTCTGAAAATATAAAGCTGTTTTTAATAATATAGTAGTTAGTTAATTTAAGAATGTTTATCATCAGAATATCATTTATCATTTATGTGCCAGAGAATAAATTATCATATTTTATGTTTCGTATCATCATCTTAACGACATTATTTGATAGGTAAGAACATCGATAGGTAGGTGGGAACAAGGATTTAATTTTAATATTTGTATAAAATTTTATTGCATTTGAAAACGTTTAGGAGTTACGTTTGCATACCCAATCAATGACGGTTTTTTGAACTAAAACATCCAAATAAAAAGATGGCGTAGTTGTGCAAACAAGCTAAAGAGTATCATCACATTTTTGTATTTTTATTTAAACCTATTGGACTTTGACAGCTCATAAAAATGTGTGAAATTATGGGCCATTTACCCATCTTTAACCATTATAGCTTAAGAAATGTATGCGGCAGTTATTACATATACATACGTAGCACACCTCTTAAGTTTCCATCCTCTCTCTCCCTGACTCTTTGCTTAACTTATGTTTGCTACCTACGAAAACTGATTTCAGGCTTACTTCCGACTTGGATAGTGATGGTCCTGTTAAAGTCGCCAGCCTTGCAGACCCAAGTGCCACTGTCTGAAATTTTGAGCTCTTGGAATATCACAGCGGCAATAGAGTGCGTTACGTAGTCCCTCCTCTCGACGAACCTCCTGTAGCTGTGGTCGGTTTTGTTCTCCAGTTCACCGGACGGGTCGTACCAATTCTATGGAGTAAGGCATGTGATTGTTAGTTCATATTGAATACGAAGAGTTCGTTATGTTACTGAGTAGTGAAAAAAAAAAAATTGACTATTTACTATTTTACAAAATATAAAAATTTAGTGGCCCTTACAGGTCGAGCGATCGGAGACCCTGGCCACGAAATCAAGTCGGGGGTTCGGAATCCGGTAACACCCCCTAGGGGGTGATCCACATGGTAAATAAATACTTTAATAAATGAAATTTCTCATAAAATTACTATGTTTTCCATAATATGCTTTCCAAATTTATCTTTTAGGTAGTATTAATCTTATTTGCCACACAGGCCACACTATCTACTCATACCATATTTTCAGACAGTTTGCTTCCTTTGCAGTAGAGGCCTTTTTTCTCTCCAACGTTGAACACCGAAGGTTTAGTGACTATATCCAAGTGAGGGGTTAGATCGTCTACATCATCAGCAGGTTTTGCAGATAGCACTGAAAAGGAAAATTTGCGATGAATATATTGCCAAATACTACTCTGCCTACCCCTTTGGGGATTATGGGCGTGATGTTATGTATGTATGTATATTGTACTATAGGAACATACATGTTTTAGTTGTTTATTACAAAAAATACCAACATCTAACTATCATTACCCTGCTTTTATTACTAGTTATACATACATAAACATATATACAGAAGAATAGCAGTATGTTTAACGATTAAATGCTGACTGTTTTGAACAATATGAGTTTAAGAAGAGATAACGTGAAAGCTTTCTCTAAATAACAAAAATTCACCTTGCATTATTATCCACATACAAAGAAGGTACGGTACAACTTTAAAAAAAAATTTGGAATTATACGGACAGGCAATTTAAATATAAATATCAGACTACATCACATAGGTACATTGATCTGCCTCCGAAGTAAGTAGCTTAAGCACTTGTGTTACGGATATCAGAAAAAACAGTGGTATTACAAATATATACTTTAATATTGGATATTAACACCCAGACACAGAACAAACATAAGTATTCATCATACGAATATTTGTCCTGGGTGGGGATCGAACCCACAACTCTTGGCGCATGGGGCATGGTCACTACCGAATGCGCCATCGAGCTTGTCTTATGTATGCAAGTTATTTTGGGTTTTTCACGAACTCGACACAAGAGACTGGACACACGTGTGTCTAGTTGGTGAAACTCAAAATTAATATAGCTGATTATTTCGTCATCTGGACACGCTAAGATTTTTACGTATGTCCACAATTTTTAGTAGCTATCTAAGTATTTAAATTAAAGAATCTGTGAACAATATTTAAAATGCGAATATTATAACAATATTAAGGTGGAGTAACGCTTTCGTTCCAATAAGTATCTAAGGAAGGAATAAATCATTTTGACGCTTATTGCCGGGATGAGTAACGAGCTACTATAACTTTGGCTATTTTTTGAAATATGAAAACGTTGTAATGACTAAAAACAACAGTCGGTCAGCTAAATGCGTTACGAATATATTTTCTAACTTTACGCGGGTATAAGATTTTTTTCTTTTCACTTACTTACTTAACGCGCGCCGTCGATTGCTTTAAAATTTCAACAAAGTAATTGAATAAGCTATTATTTTGAAATTACAAAAATAAGGGTAATTGCTACAAAACTCTAAGGCCGGATAATTGACTACATGGTTCTATCACACTAAAATCATGTCTAAGAAGAGTTTCGATCAAGTCTCGACAATAAGTTAGGGAAACCAGTTAGAATCGTTTTTTACAACAACTTTATTTAGAGTTACGCGACCACAACTAATACACATACGTATAGGTACACACATTATATGTACAAACCTCTTATTATTCCGTCGGTAGTTAACAATATGATTAATAGCGTCAACTACCATATTGCATCGCGTACAAAATTGGCGATGTATAAACAAATTTGTCGGGCGGCCGAGTCAGTTGTCAACCGAAGTTTAATGTTTGCGAAAACATTAAGGACACGAGAAGTGGTCAAAGTTGGCAGTGGCTGAAGTATAAAGTCCACAACTTCGTCTTAATACCGAGTGGCGTCCATTAGCCAAATAAGTTTTGCGGACGTTCAGAAATAATTTCACTAGCGTCTGTATCGTAATAGCGCTCTTGTGCTATGCAAGGAACATCAGTGGACATTCTTGTGTCCAATGCGCGCGAAATGTTCATACGTTAAATATAGAAACTTGTCAAATAAAGATCAGAATTACAATAATAATTTAATTCACTTCACTAGCTAGGACGTAATAGGACGACTGCATTGTTATATACATATATTATACATAGAGTTGTTAAATAATGCAATGTGATAATACATATTATAATGCACGTCACACGTTGTTTTGGGACTAATAAATAATGTATCCAACGTGTTCCTTTCCTATGATGTCATTAAAGGTAATGTACTAGGTTAGGTACTTGGCAGTTATTTTATCTCCCTGTACTAAGTAGTTTTGTATTTAGTCGGTAATTATTCCTTAAGTATATTGTCACAGATGTCTACGTCTATATTTGTTATTTGTCATCCGTAAAAATACATCTTTTAAATAAAAATCGGCGGTAAAAATTCTATTAATGTAAAAGTAAATAGGCATTCCACGAATTCATTACTGTTGAACCCCCACACAATATAAATTCAATGGCAAAGCCATGAATCAAATGTAAGCACTGAGAGTCTGCTAAGCTGTAGTTACGATACATAGATGCTTCCGCTAATGGCAAAATTGGAGAAAACAACAAGGACTCGATGTTCGGGAATTTAAAAGTCACGAAATTAGCTCTGTGAGGAATGCTAAACATTCTACAAACGCAACGGAAAATTTGTTTCAACTCGTTTCGGAGCGGAGAACAAACAAATGACTGTGGTTCTTTTGCACGAAATTGAGAAAGCCGACTGACACTCGGCCGAGAATGCCTCGGCAGGTTAACGGTGCCTTTACACACAAACATAATACCTACTTTGAATTTGGGATACTTTTATGACGCAACGCACTTAGGCTTAAACCCTTTCGGCCCGGTCGGAGTTTATCAAAAATGTAAAGTTCGTTTTCATGTTGCGGTGGTATCTAAAAACAACAGCAAGTTCGCACAGTAGGTACAATTAAGTGAAAATGCATCATACAATTTAAGAGTAGCAATGTAAAAAAAAGTTAATATTATAATACTTTATATTCATAATATTTTTATTTGAGAATAGTAAGGCCGTGGCTAAAATGTAGTGGATCTCAAAGCTATAGCTGTAGCTAGGGTTGCCAGGTCGCCAAACCTAATAGCCGGACAGACCAGCCAGTTTGGCCGGACATTAGGGTAAAAAGGCCGGACACCCGACATTATTGACGGACTGCGGGAGCGATCGACAGTCCACTCGCCTGCGCTCGGCCACGCTTGGCGCTCACTCGTTAGCGAAATGTAGAAAGCCTAATAAAAGCCGGACAAGCCGGAGACCACTTTTTTTGACCGGACACGCAATTAAAAAGCCTAACTATGTCCGGCTTTATCCGGACCCTGGCAATGCTAGCTGTAGCGATAGCGAGTCAGAATGCAATATAATCTCATATTAATAAGTTATAATAAACTTATATTTTTCTTAGACCCGTTGCTCTGTCTTTTACCGCGACCGTGTCTTCAGCCTAAGATTATTTTATCATACAACTCAAAAGTCCTCAAAAGAATCTTCTTCCTAATGAACTTGTTAGGAATATGTAAGACTCTCCAACTTTTCGAGTATTTCCTTAAAGTTTCAAATTAAACAAAAAATACCCAGTTGGGTTTTCTCCGCTTAGTTTAAAAAATTGTGTGGGAAAATTTAACGTTAACTTAATAAACTGCGCAAACTATCATATTCAAATTGAAATTGACATATAACGAGTTAACAAACGTTAATCCGGGGTTTAACGGATTTACGTTCAAATATTTGCTAATTAATGGGCATAGAATTAATTAACAGCCAACTATAGATACTTTGATGGAAACCGAATGTTAATCGTGTTTTTGTTTGTGAAACTCGATTGACGTTATTTTAGTTTGCAAATTAATTGCCAATCAGATGAAAATGTGCGCTCATAATACATTTATTTTGAATTAACGGGATTTAGTTATGATGATTTCATGGAAACCGAAGTAGAGATGTGAAAGCAAGTTTATCATGTGTTTTTTATATAGCGCGGTTGTACTTTGTGGGAATAAATAATATGTTCGGTCACTGTGCTTTTAAAATAATTGCCCAGATTGTTTTTACGCCATCGATGATTAATATTGTACTGGCCCGGTTATGTTTCGCATTATCGACGATGTTGAACCACTCATGCCGTAAATTAATTACGTTATCAATTAGCATGTAGCGTTAATTACCGGTGAAGTATATAACAAAAGTTCAATTAACGTATACGCATATGTAAATAACGCATTTTAAAGTCATCTTCGATTATGTTAATTCAAGCAGAAATGGTAGTTATTAAAATACACGCAACGTTTTTTTGTCAATGTTGTCCAATGTGTCATAGGGATCGAAAAAAAAGATAAATTCCAATGCAAGTGTCTGACATAACTCAAGTTAAATATCTTTAGAGTTATAAGAACTTTAATGCACTGACAATACACACCTACTAGCTACATTAACGCCCGCAATCCTCGAATGGGTATTCAAGTTTAAAAAGCATAAAGTTCCGTTATCCATAAAATTAGACAAATGATACATTGTGAAAAGTGGTAACAAGTGGCAAGCTCGTCGCCAGTCACAAGCCCAATACACCATTAGCCGCCGTTTACGACATGCTAGGCAAGGAACACCACAGTTGGTACATTCATTATAAGTCGCAGAGTGATCAGGGATAATGAAAAGACAAATGAAATCAGCAGTTCCTATGCTTAAGATTGAAACATAATATATATTTAAGTCAGGTAGACGGAAAAGGTCGGAAGGCGCCAAGCTGCAATCTCTTGACTAAAGTTTTTACTTAGAAACCTCGCTCGGGGATTCATATCGCCGTGTAAGATTTTCTTGCAGTTGAAAGTGACGTACTCTCTGGGGGAAACTTTAAGTCGAGTGTTCAAACCACATACATTGATTTTCTTTCAATAGTAGTCCCTTGCGGTTGTTATTGAGCATCAAGCGACGCTTTTTCCTGAATCTTTAACAACTCTTGGTCACAGAATACGTACAGCAAGGTAGAATAATTGATGTTTTGTGCCTTTGATTTTTCTGGGGTTTATGATGTTTAAGCTGTTTTAAGGCATTTTTGATTATATGTATATAATCTACGTATAATTTTCAAAAGAGAAAAAGGTCCTGATTTAGACTTTTATTAAATTTTGCTAAAATTATCTATGCTGTGGCATGTACCGGTCTAATTCGGTACATAACAATCTTTCTCCTAAACATAACTGACAAACTTGATCGAAACAGTATATGAGTATTATTGAGGTCGCTCATGTTCTGTTTTGCATATTGCTAACATTTGTTTTGTTATAACTTATCTAATATCCAACATCGACATTGTCGTCATCTGATAATATTATTTTTTAAAGGCTTTTGCAATTTTTGCAATATCTCTTATTGTTTTAGCTAATCTGCGAAACGGCTGGACCATAATATTTCTGTGGTCTGTGGGCTGGACATATTTTGACAGGATGCTTTAAGAAGTAACTTATGCCACTCCTTTTAAAAATGGGTATATATAGTAATTTCCTTAAATTCTACGTGTGAGAAATCACGGACAAAAGCCAGACTTATTATATAAAATATAAAAGGAAACTTTTAACAAATAATAAATAAATAAATATCCGATTGCATTACATACATTGATCTGACTCCGAGGTACGTAGCTTAAGCACTTGTGTTACGGATATCAGAATCAACAGTGGTATTTTACTAATATATACTTAAATATTGGATATTACCACCCAGACACAGAACAAACACAAGTATCCATCATACGAATGTTTGTCCTGGGTGGGAATCGAACCCACAACTCTTGGCGCATGGGGCAGGGTCACTACCGAATGCGCCATCGAGCCAGTCAAAATGCCATCGTACTGTGAACATACTAGCTTCAGATAACTATCCGGTATGGCGTGCTTACGTTTCAGGAACTAATATACCACTACGGGCTTGCCCGATATTTTGGGGGAAGCGGTGGAGTCTTATGGACAGAATACGGAATCAACTTTGTGTTTAAAGGAGGTAACCTAAATTTATTCCTTTCTGCAATGTGAATAACGTTTAAGAGACATTCAGATTCAAAATGGGTTAGTTAATGTTAGAACTTTGTTGAGGGTAGTCAGAATAGTTTGAAAGCACGTTTGATTCGATTTAATCATCTTTCTCTATTACTGAATGTTGTGCATCAAACCGGTTTCATCATCAGTGTTATTTGTCTTATATAGAGATGTAATGTAAAATAAAAAAAAACCGTATGTAAAAACGATAAAGTTTGTATAAACGATAATGAATGTTAAAGAAACAAGTAGGATGTGTTAAGGATTGTGCCGTATGGCGTTTGGTTCTCTCTGCCTACCCCGCTAGGGAAGTTGCGTGAAGTTTAGTTAGTTAGTTAATGTGATATATAATTATTTTTTTGTAATACTTCAGTATTGGGATAAGCATGTAGCATCAGCGACTAATCACGTAAAGCGTGTTCTTAAGATTTCATAGTTGACTTAGATGAAAAATCGTGTCTGAATACTGTTTTTTATACCTAAACCAATATAAAAATCGTTGATTGACCGATTTTTGTTAAGTATTTGATAAAACAAAATACACTTAAATTCTGAAGACTTTTTTTGCAAAAATATTAAAATTGAGTGTATATGCTACATGATTATATCTGATTAATTTTTATTAATGGGCCAATATTGTTTTTTAATAATTCGATGCCTGATATTATGAAGTAATAATTTTTTTTTTAGATTTATGACTTACATTTGTGGTCATTCAGTTCTTAGCAACAGCGAGCCTGGCAACTTGAATAACAATATAAATTATAACCAATGTTTATAAAATTAACTCAGACATCTTTGACTCATAATTCAAATAATAATTTAGCCAGGGATTTTAATTAGCTTGACAGTTCATTTTGAACGATAATTTTCACCTTTTTCATCTTTCTGATTTATCGCTTTTTGTTTTGATATTTTAGTAATTCGTTATGAAAACCCCCACTGCTACTACAATGGACTATATTGGATCCTAAATAATTATATATATTATTTCATATTAAGCGGTTAACCACAAGCAGGGTCAAAAAAGCTTATTGCTTGAGGGATTTTAACCCTTTTACTTGAGATTCGGCACAATATAACAAATTACTTTTGGCAGCATAATTAACCACTTTAAATTTTCAACTTAATTGTAACTTTCTAGGTACACCTCTACATGAAGTGGGCATAAATTATATGTTTATTACAAAAAAAGAAAAAAACACCTGCAGAACAGTTTAACATAAAACTCCTCATGTTTCCCAACATTAGAATAAGAAATACGAGCTCCATTTGTGTGTATGATTTTTATTTTTCTATAGTACTGATACCTATAAGACTTATCAGACAGACAGATATACTTTAATTTATAGCATTGGTAATAAAGGATAATTAAACCTTCGTTAATAAAAAGTATCTCAACCGATTGGGGAGCCAACTTCCCTATTTATATTTACCCTGTTCCCCTTCAACTGCAAAGTTAAACCATCTTTGATCGTTTTTAATTTATTTGACTTTCTTTACTAAGGTAATTGATGAGGAAGATGTCTGCAACAGGTACATTATACATGTGCATATCTAATGTACAGTATTAAGATGCGAGTGTTTGAGATTGTGATTCCGAAAACAATCTCTCCAAAGCCGATTATTCGATGCGGAATTCCAAATTATACGGGGTTGTTTATTTTGAACGGATATTCGGGGGTGTAACTGACGCAATTACGTTCAAGGTGCGAAGTAATACCTGTCAAGATGATTTATTAATAGCACCTTGTTGGTGTTCGCAGTACGAGATGAGCTTGAAGCGAAGTTTATGAGCAGTGGGCGAGTTGTTTAGTGTTATCAGATTCGAAAGTTATATTCCATCTGGTTAGTTTCGTTTTTTTTTAGGTTAGTCTACCCTTAGTTATTTAGTAAATTTAGATCTTAGCCGCGAAACCAAAGTCATCGGGACCAATTCCGCTACGGGAAATGTTTATGTAGATGATCTTGATCGATGATGATGATTTTTACTCGAGTTATGGATAGTATATATTAAACAAGCTAAGCGCTTGGAAACGTATTGTAAAAATATTTTAGTATGTTCCATATTTACTTTAGTACAGCTATTATCATAAGCATAGATACATCAATTAGCTCTGATTAAAGCATGCGTTTAATTTGGTGGTCATTGGAGTTCTAATCAGACTATCCTCTAGTAGTAATAGTTTTCAATTTTTAATGACAGTTTGCCCTCATTTAAACATAGGATACTTAACTATGAGTAACATGCGTAGTTCTCGTAGTAAAGTTGGGCTATGTTTTTAAGATTTCACTTAATAAATAAATAAATATCCGACTACATCACATACATTGATCTGACTCTGAAGTAAGTAGCTTACCTATGCACTTGTGCTACGGATATCAGAATCAACAGTCGTATTACAAATATATACTGAAATATTCGATATTAACACCCAGACACAGAACAAACACAAGTTTTTATCACACGAATGTTTTTCCTGATGGGGATCGAACCCATACACTTGGCGCATGAGACAGGGTCACTACGGAATGTGGATTCCTGTGATGGTTGCGCAATTGTTTACTTCTTCCAAAGAGTTGACCTAAAGGGAAGCCAAAGAAACGCTTAAATTTATTCGCCTAAATAAAGGTCTTCCGTAAACAAACGAATGTACGAGATCGCTGTTAATTAGGGAGTTTTAGATTATATACGAGTAGATATATTTGATAGCCTCCTTGCCCTTTGTTTGCTTTTTATTTTCCTTGCCCTCTAAGTTTAGCGTCGTCTTCTCTCTTTTGTCCGGCCATATCGTGCTATAATGTGGTATAATGGACGTCGTTGTTACTTGCATAAAACGTTGTATTTCTTTTCCTTGTTTCATTGCGCAAAATTAAAGGTTTGAGCCATGTCTAAAATTTTAAGTTAAACTTAATATTTCCCGCAGCTTGGTCAAAGCAGAATTTAACGAAAAAAGATTTTCTGAAATTAATAAAAGTAGCATAAGTATTTTTTTATAACACCAGCATTTTGCTAGTGAAATCATTGTATTTGCAAATTATATTTTTTCTGAGAAATAGGTATATGTCATAAATAATTTCGGAGAAATACGTTTTTAATAATAACTTCAGTGGACTTACCGATTCCAAGTAAAGTAAATACCAGATGTTTCCCATCTGATATTTCCTCTTTGACCTCGGAACGCGGAACAGAAACGTTGAATTTTCCTATTAGTGAGTGCACAGTGCTGTCACCAATCAAGCTGACAGGTTAACAGTTAGTTAATTTCCTTTCACAAGCACCTACACACTGGTGCGAACTGTGAAATAGTTTGCTTCCAAACTTGGCACTGCAACTATCTAACTAAATTGCTTATTGAAAGAGGTCTAATTTAAACCTGGAAATTCTGTTGCTAAGAGAATGGTTTCAGACTGGAGGTGTCTTTCTTAACTGCTTATGATTAAATCTGGTATTTTACTTTAACATATTTCAAAATGAATTGTATTTATCCAATATGGATGTGGTGTTAACTGTTTATTATGGCCAGTGTGAAATAAAATTATACGAACCCGATTATATTCTCACATTTAAGATGTACAATTTCTGAGCTCCCTAATTTTTTTATACTTTTTTTTCTAAAAATCAATTTTAATTTAAGCCATTTTTTTTTAATTAGAGCTTCCCAGAATTGATGTGCCTGTCTATAGACGCATATATTGGCTTATGTTACAAAGAAATTTATTTGCTCAATCACATTCGCGCTGAAATTCTACACTATTTTCTACGTTATTAAAGGATATATTATATTATGAATGAAGTGATGAAACTTGGCTGTACACCGACACCGCAAGGCTGGCTCTCGCAAATGTGGGCGAGACTGACGTCAAAGGTCATTAATTTGTTTGCGCTAAAGGAATTAGTTGTCGAGTTGAGTATTGCATCAAATCTTATTAATTCCTCGGTTACTTGCACTTAAAGGGCTACATACTGTATTTAAATATAGTATCTATTCTTGTTGATACACACATCATCACGCCCGTAATCCTCTATGAGGAAGACAGGGTCGAAGGAGTAGCAAACCACGTTCTTGTTAATCGTGCTAAAGTTATTACAAACATCTTTTTTTTTAATATTTTATACATACATTTATTTTCCCATCAGTTACAGTCCCATGTTGGTCTGGGACTTAAAAAGAAAGTGCCAACTATGTTCCTTGCCAAGCATGTCGTAAAAGGCGACTAATGGTATATCGGTTTTTTTGGGTATGTGATTGTGTAGGCGATGAGCTAGCTACTACTTTTTCACAATTTTCTATCTAACCCAGCCCAGTTTAATTTTTGGCTGAATGAGGTTAAAGGGGCTTACTGATTTTATCGGTTAAAGGTGTAAGTTAGTACATTTATTGTCACGTCCGCTATCCCCAAAGGGGTAGGTAGAGTACAAGAAGCATTGCTTTAGAAAAAAAAGGTTTGGAATTAATCAAAATGAATAAATAATAACCAATAAAAGTTCTTATTCAATTTAAAGCAACTTTTTTGACCAACAGTAAAAATGAGCTAAGTTAGCTAAGTCGCCTTATTTTTGAACTCGCTTGAACCAGACTGTTGAGAGCATCGAGATATATGTACTAAGTACTACTTATATCTCGATGGTTGAGAGTGTCACGTTTCTTGGATTCACCAAAGAGAATACTTACATATTTAAATGTATTGTACAGGATCATTTGTAAAACATCAATAACATCGCAGGAGTAGATTACTGACTTTATAAACAAAAACATTTGTTTTACGATTTTTCTTAAATGGACAAAAAAAAACAAATTTTCATACAAACTACATCAGCTGTTTAGACATTTAGCAAAAGTCGTAGAACAAACATTATTGTTTATAATATCAGTAATCTACTCCTGCGAGGTTGTTGATGTTTTACAAGTGATCCTGTATAACGTGAGCAACACCACCTCCGCTAGGAGTAATTGTGATCTGTGAACACCACGCAATACGCAATACGCATTGAAACATGTTTTTATATCCGCTTATTGGGTATTCAAGCAACATTGTATTGAAACTGTATCACAGGGACAAATGTAAGCCCTTTTAGTTCACGAGAGTGTTTCTCAGATGACGCTATCGTATGCCAAGAAGTTTGTCGTGCGTGTATTGAATTTATGCTAGGCTTATGATTCGTGTTCTGTTGTTTATGTGGCCCATGGTTTCATTAATAAAATTTCCTTGCACGTGGGTCAATGTTACTTTTTGTACAAATATAAAAAGTTGATTAGCTCATTGGCTATTTTGTATGAAAAAAAAAAAATTTTTTTTTGATCATTTTTTAAAATTCCTTATAATAATGAGTTAAACAAGTAGGTTACAGGTTTCGTAGAGATTAAAACTAGCTATATAGATTATAGACGATGGATAGAAAGACATGTTTAAACGAAAAAAATATATTTTTAACGCACATTTGCTAATTTTGCGTTTTGGTAAACATTTAACAATTATGTTATTATATTATACATAATATAATATTTTTTTTAAAAACCCAACCACTATATAGTGGTTGGGTTGTTTAGTGTAGTTGGATTCGAAAGTTATATGTATATTAAATCAGGTTGTGTTAGTTTTTTTAGTTAGTTTACCCTTAGTTATATAGTCAGTCAATTTAGACCGTAGCCGCGAAACCAAAGGCATCGGGTCCAATTCCGCCAGGGGAAATGTTAATTATATATTGTTGTTGAAAAGAGTAACTTTCTTTTCAGTAGATGCAACATTCCAAACCGGTGGTAGAATCATATCTCTTTCAACTGTTTTTGACGATTTATAAGTGTTTCTTTGAAACCTATATAAATAAAGAATGTTTTGACTTTGACATAGACTTAGACTATTATTATATATCCGTGGCTATCGTTATTATTGTAAATAATATACCTTATTGCAGGTGTTGCTCCATTTGTTTCTTATTTCCAAGTTTCATGGTCTTTAGTAGACACATCAAAACTAACCTGGGGTGTGGTTGCATTTGTGTTAACTGTCATTAGTGTGTGAAATGGAGAAGGTAGAGCAAATTACTCCATTAAAACTACTATGAAAGTCGCTGTGCTTAATTAGACATTATGAGAAAGAGAGACATACTGGGGCAGTTGTTAATTAAGAGCAGATCATTATGAAACTTTGTAGAAACAATGATAACAACGAAAAAAAAAAACTATTATCACACCCGAGCAATACAGGTTTTATAATTTTCAACAAATTCTTTATTTTTATCATTCAATCAATTATATGTTTAGCTAGCAACCCGCCCCGGCTTTGCACGGTCAGCATAAAACATTATGAAACAATTCATATTTATAAAGAAATAAAGATTTTTTTTTTTTAAAGATTTTATTAATTACCAATTTACTTGTCACTACTTTTGCACATTTTCCATCTAACTCAGCCCAGTTTTATTTTTGGCTGAATGTGATTAAAGGGGCCAGCTATCCCTTTGCCTCTGGCTACCCCTTCGGGGATTATGGGCGTGATGTTATGTATACATGTATGTATTTCATTAATACATTTTACAAAGTTTCAATATACTTACCTGAGTTAAAATAATGTGTAAGTACTCAAGATATGATGTCCAAAACATAAACAGCGTACGTAAGCACTATGAAGTTACTTAATGGAGCAAGTTGTAAGATTTCATCCAAGTTTGTACAATAAACAAAGCATTACTTTCCACACTGCCTTAAGGAGTTACCGGTAAAATATTATGTTATTACATAGAGGAGACTTCTGGGCGGGAGTGAACAGATACACAGCATTAATAACGGGTTGTCACTCAATCTATGTCAGTGCTAACGCGTTATTACAATATTTGTTCCGGAGATAAATCGCGAACGTCTTTGCTCTTAACATCTGTTGTTATTTGTATGTAATCAACTTTGTCGCTGGTTTCGTGTATTGAGAATAGTGCTGAGAAGCGTTTTCTATGCAAATTTTTATTAGGCTATTTTCTAAGAGCATTTTTCTTGTAAAATTTTCTACCGTTTCAAAGATGTTTAAAAAGGAATTGACCGGTTTTCGTAGCTTATTTGCGTAATGTCTGCATGGTTTCATATTTAAAAAAAAATATTTGGTCGGTAGGTATACCAGTTTGTTTTATTAGACCGATTTTTTTTTACTTAAATAATAGATATCAGCCTACATCACATACATTGATCTGACACCTGTAATTAGCTTAAGCACTTGTGTTACGGATATCAGAAACAACAGTGGTATAACAAATATACCAGTACTTATATAATATTGGATATTAACAGTCAGACACAGAACAAACTCAAGTATTCGTCACACGAATGTTTTTCCTGTGGGAATCGAACCCACAACACTTGGCGCATGGGGCAGGGTCATTACCTATAAAGTTATTGTGTTATTTGATACCTACATAAAACTAAAATCTACTAATTTGCTATTTATAAAAGTGATAGTAGGTAATCTCGTCATCATTATATATGTCGGTAGTTAGTTTATTTTTACAATGGTATGCTTTAAAATGTATGCATAAAAATATATTTGAAAATATTCCTGTGAAAACACTTACATTATTCCTCTAAATTACAAAGTAAAAATTTTTTTTATTATCTAATCTAGAATTCATCATCCTTTAGCAGTGCTTACTTTTGATGGGCATTTTATTACGAATGAAAAGAGTCCCTCGACCTTTAAAACGGAGACCTCAGACGCATTTACACATCACATTTATCCCAAATTTTACATTAACGCCTGGCCACCGCAAGAGAGAATAATTACGTAGAAACGTCGACGCGGTGCGGTGACCCCACGCGCCGGGGTTTATTACGAGCCCTGTTTTATCCCGCTGTGAAATAATGACTAATAGTTTAAATAGGAATAAAATAAAATGTTTAACATTTAACGGGTGTTGCATTTCTGTAGATACGTGTGTGTGTGTGTGTGTGTGTAGATGCAGAATGTGTCACGGTTTTCAGTGAATTCTAGAGGTATCGGTGGGAACGCTGATATGTTATTTAAAGTACTTAACAAGAATTCCTTTTAGTATATAGTAGTAGTCATTACATCAAATAGTTTGTTATGAAGTCTTGTTAGTGTAATTAAAACTGTTTATATATAGCAAGCTTTAATATGTATAGGAATGAAGACAAATACACAAATTATTATGTTTATGTTTATTAACGGGCCTGCTGCCTCTTTGACTCTGCCTACTCCTTCGGGGATTATGGGCGTGATGTTATGTATGTATGTATTATGTTTAAAAATTAAAGTTTCAGATTGGAAAACGATATATGATATTATCCTTTAAACATAAAAGCATGGCCTACTATTCTTATACTTATAACTTCCATTAATATTTTCTTTTTAACTTGTTTGTTTGTGCTTTTTATAGGATCAAGTAACTAATACTCTCCGATCAAACATGACAAAACAGGGACGTGAAACAAGACTCCCTGACCTTATTGCTCCGACTTAAAGTTCAAAGTTTAAACAGAGCGCGATTTTTTTCTTCTCGTGCCCTTTATGTCATCATCGATCTAAATTCGGACATATAGACCCTTCGAAGTACAAAGCCGGATCGTAAACCACTCATCCATCGTCGCAACACAAGCTGTTTCACGCATGTCGTCCATTTAGTTTGGCAAATGGCCGTATGTTTGGCAAACTGGTTCTTCCCCCTCCCCCAAGGGACAACACTGTTAAGATAATTTCGAAGATAAACAAGTTATTGGCTGAAAATAAGATGATTTCGAAAAGGCAATTCCAGATTAGTTTCTTATAGTTCAGTGACATTTACTGATACAAGAATCAATGGAAATAATTCATTAATATAATATTCACTTAATTGCTGCGACTACCTCATGTGAAAATGCAAATTGCGTGCAAAATACGATTAGCGAAAACACAAAAGGAATGTAATTAAACATAATACACTCGTAAAACCATAGAGTGAAGTCGAAATTTAAAATCAACAATGCATTAGGTAACTTCACAATTAATTCAGTTTGAATTTATACCCACAGATAAGGTTCAATAAAACATAGCGGGCTCATCATAAACCCATCTCGTTTTCGCTTAGTTAAAACTGAAACGTGGAACAGAATACACCGTATTTTGCTAAACTCATTTCTATCTCTGCGGATTATGGTTCAGGGTTGCCAGATATTAAATCGGAGAGATGGATCTGCCAGACGGTTAGCACGATATTTAATGTCTCTATTAACTTCTTTCAGCTGACTTGAAGGCTATGGTTTTATGAAATTACTAGGAGTTCAACGTAAATCATGATTCATGGAGTAGCTTTTCCAAGGCGGTAAAAGTGATCAGTGAAGATTTATGACTAAAATAAAAATAAATGAATTGTGTTAAATTTGTATCTTTTGATTTTATATATCAAAAACAAAAGCTGTATTTCAACGAAAATACTCTAAGTATATATGCTAATTTCTAATATATCAATAAACTACTGTTGTTCCAAATGATTAAAGTTCAAAAGTTATGTGGAATGTTTTTTTGTAAGATCCTACAAAAATAAGAAAATATTCAAAGCATAGCGAGGACGTTACTTTAACTAAAGGCTTTGACAAATCCTAGGAGTGTTCGCCGACCCATCTTTCCGAGGATGAGGCTGTACTGGTAACATCGCAATGTATTTGCGTGCACTGAGCACCTTTGTGCAGTGTAACGTGCGAGTTATTCCCTTGGTCGCCTCGCTTGCACCAGAACGCAGCGAGCAAGCATTGCGGGTTAGCGGTTGAATAACCCGTAACACGTCGGCTACTAAATACGTTATCGGATTCATATCGATCGGGTACCTGGATTTGAGGTAGTATTATTTTTTAATAAAGCTGTTTTAGGACACAATTTTATTAAATAAAAGCACAAATATTTGGATAGATAGCGTTCTAAAATTCTAATATTCATAATTTTTTTAAAAGATCGTGAAATGTGACCAGTTTGAATCAAACATGAATATTAGTCTTGTTATATTAAATAGACCGTACTTAATTATTAATTGAGGTATGATTGTAGAGTGGTCTTTTCCTTCGTTTCAAATTGCTATTATTGTTTTTGAATAGTTATTCCGTGAAGTAACTTAAATTAAATTATTCCTTAGTTTTTTTTTTATTAAAAAATATTCACCAAGATAATACTATTTGTTTACGATAGCTGAATAACAGATAAAACTATCGAGAATCTCTTGTGTAAAAACATATATCAATTAGAGATACAAGTTTATTCAGTCCAACCCTATTCCTAACTAAGTTATACCTAATAACTTATTTCATACCAAACTCGTATAAATTACTGTTATACAGTCGAAATGAGATCGGGTTTCGGATCACGTACCCGGGTGTTGATTCGTTGTATTATGTTCCGACTTCTCTTAGTCTGCTAAAAGTATCAATCAGCGTTTCCACGGTACCCGGACCATGTGTTATCTTTATAAATGAGTCAAATACGTTATTGGCCTCCTTAAATTGCGTTTTCCGACGCTATAATATGTTTGCACGGGCTCGTTCTATGTAGACGCGTTTCGGTATGTCCTTACTGTTGGTATGTTTAGAACATTTTATGGAGTCGATGTATTTAATTAAATCCTAGCTTTTTGTTTTATAAGATACTAGCTTCTGCTTGCGGCTTCGCTCGCGTGGCACATCAATAAAATATAGCCTATATGTTATTCGGGTATATGAGCTATATTATTCTAAAGTTTTAATAAAATCCATTTGCCTGTGTGTTTATTTAAAACTTTCATCCCCTTTTTTACCTCTTTATCACTCTTAGGGGTTTTATTTAAAAAAAACGGTTTATTACCTAACTCATTATTTTTGCCGTATTCAATTCATACGAAATTTCATGCAAATATGTCCAAGGAATAAAAAAGATCATACAAACTTTTATCCCCTATATCTTTTATTACCCCCTTGGATAATGAATTTAAAAAAATCCTTCCTTAGTGGATGCCTTCGTCATATGAGAAATACGTGTGCGAAATTTAAATGTTCTGTACTTAAGAGTTTGGTCTATGAGTTGATACATTAGTCAATCACTTTTGCCTTTTATATATATACAAGATTGTATTGTATATCAATCACTATTCAATCACTTCAAAATTTCAAATACATAAGACCTTTAGGCAATAGGGAAAAAACGGTCTTAGAAGGTGTAGTAAATTATTATAAGTATTTTATTATAACTTTCGCCTATGCAAAGTTGTTGAATGGACAATTCCCTTAAAAGGATGACCTTTACTAAAGGGGCGAAACTGGAGGGCGGTAAGTTTATTAAAGTTGAATTACACGTTCAACACTGCTTTCTTTATGTTAGAAATAGGAAAACTTGTATTGTATGTAATCTAAACATACATACTACAGATAATAAAACAGATAATAATTTAGTTCTGAAAAATATATGTAGGAAGTAGGTCGGCCATACTGAATTCTAAATTAGGATTACTATTACTTTCCAGAACTAAATCCTTAATAATCCCAATACCCAATTATCTCTTGTGGTAAATACCTAGGGTTTTACCACAAGTGAATATTGTTTTATTAATTATAAATTGCCACAGGACACTTTTACAATTAACGATAATAAATAATTAATTTAAATTAATAATTAATTTTAAATTAATTATCCGAGAGCGTCTAGGATAAGCTAGCTTAGTACAACCAGTACACCGAGCAACGCCAGAGCCAAGACTGCCCGCTCCGTCGCTGCGCGGTCCCTTTTATACCCGTTACAAAACAAGTCGAGTAGAGCGGAGCGGTGGGGAGCGCTCGGTGGCGTGATCGGTGCACGTGGTGTTTTGCTACACCGGTGTACAATGACGTCGCTGTCATGCCGACACGGCCATGCTGACATGCGGACGTCCTCGTACGCAGCTAACTCACTATAGTTCTGAAACTAAAAGCATCGCTCGATCATCCTGACAAAAAAAAAATACCAATCTTTACACATCGATATGCTCTAGTCCGGTCGTCAATGACCCTTTAGGCAGATTCGACCCTTCAGACAGATTCAGCTCTGGTCCGGTCTTATCGACCCTTCAGGCGGATTCAGCTCTGGTCCGGTCTTATCGACCCTTCAGACAAATTCAGCTCTGGTCCGGTCTTATCGACCCTTCAGGCAAATAGTATTGGACCGGTTCCTTTGAACCCTGCAACACTAATCAGTTTTGGTCCGGCCCTTTTTTTTTTTCTTTTTTTTTTTTTTTTTGCTTTTTTTTTTGTTTTTTTTTTTCTTTTCTTTTTTTTTTAACTATTATCATTGGACCGGCTAAGCCCTACAATGATAATTACAAGACACATCTTAAATGACTATCATCAGGTCTATGGACATCAGCTTGTGTTACTACATTTGTAGATTCAGAATAAACAGGTATGGCATTTTCAGAATCAATTAAAATCGTACGCGAGGTATTTTACTTGGGTTAAGAAATTCTGTCAGTTTGTACTTCTGTAAGGCAGGTAGCAGCACGCCCCTTAAGGGAGTGAGTTAGGGTAATAATCAGGTCAACACCTTCTATTTCCTTTTTTTTTTCTATGATAATTTCGCTTAAAGCGCACCAGTTGGTGATATCAGACTCGGGGACATCGGGATCAAAAGGTGCCAACACCGTCGGTATGGAAGATGATTGGCTTCCATTCCAGCGAAGAATGACATTGGTGGTTGTGCCTAGGGTTGCCATCTCCAAAATTTGGCAACCAGGATAAGACGCGTGAAAACCCCGGATTTTAGAGCCCAGAACCCGGACATGTCAACAGATTTTTTTAAACATAGTGTAATAAAATACTGTTGAAAATTATGAATTTAGCGGGTCGGTTAGTCGGTTGATTGCGGCGTGCGGACACAGTGATTGTGTCTGGGTGGCCCAAGACTTTACATTTTTAAACCCGGACTACGAATGAAGCCCCGCCCGGACGCTCATCGGATGCCCTCTAAACTAGGACAAATCCGGGGAAAACCGGACGGATGGCAACCCTAGTTGTGCCAAGACATTAGGGAGTGGGAGTGGATCCGATCCCACTTCTGATGTAGGAAGTAGGTCGGCCATACTGAATGAGAAGTTAGGGATCTCAGGATAAATCAAGCTTTTTAATATCTAAATTAGGATTACTATTACTTTCCAGAACTAAATCCTTAATAATCCCAATACCCAATTATCTCTTGTGGTAAATACCTAGGGTTTTACCAAAAGTGAATATTGTTTTATTAATTATAAATTGCCACAGGACACTTTTACAATTAACGATAATAAATAATTAATTTAAATTAATAATTAATTTTAAATTAATTATCCGAGAGCTTCTAGGATAAGCTAGCTTGGTACAACCAGTACACCGAGCAACGCCAGAGTCAAGACTGCCCGCTCCGTCGCTGCGCGGTCCCTTTTATACCCGTTACAAAACAAGTCGAGTAGAGCGGGGCGGTGGGGAGCGCTCGGTGGCGTGATCGGTGCACGTGGTGTTTTGCTACACCGGTGTACAATGACGTCGCTGTCATGCCGACAAATTAATTTTAAATTAATTATCCGAGAGCGTCTAGGATAAGCTAGCTTAGTACAACCAGTACACCGAGCAACGCCAGAGCCAAGACTGCCCGCTCCGTCGCTGCGCGGTCCCTTTTATACCCGTTACAAAACAAGTCGAGTAGAGCGGGGCGGTGGGGAGCGCTCGGTGGCGTGATCAATGACGTCGCTGTCATGCCGACATATATGTAAAACTCATAGTAAAAGAGAAACAAACAAGTCGTCAGATAATAACGCATCAAATTCGTTTCATCGATTGTCATTTGAATATGCAGGTTTCCCCAATTTTCCCCTCACCAAAAAGTGAAAATTCGTACTTACACTTGAAAAATTCGGTGTGGCGCGTGTCCTTACCATTCAGCGGTGGTAGCTCAATGGTAAGGACACGCGCCTCTTAACCGAGGAGTACGTACTTACCTCTGGATTGTTTAAGTCTATGTACGTATTTATACCACTAGCTCGACAATGAAGGAAAACATCCTGATGAAACCTGCAAATTCAAACAACTTTGGATTTGTTACCATGATCTAAAAATTGTCTGGTTCCCCTATCTTAGGGTTACGAAGGTCAGATCGGCAGTCGCTTCAATGTAATTACCAGACTCGCTAAATACTGGATCATTTTCTAAGCGGACCCCGTCTAAACACGGGACACAACGCTAGGAAGATGGCACTTTAAAAATCCGGACGTATACATATGTGGCTGGGTTATTGAACCAGCACTCATCACATTTGAGACTAATGTTACTATTTAGCTACTACTTTTTGAATGGGAATTAACAAAGATATGAATGAATAAAGTTTATCGCCAGTGACGCAGCAATGAAATATTGCACCCGCTTGTGTGAAATCGCGCCCGTTTTATGCGGCCGGGGGAACTGCTTGCATTTACATAAATATTCGTTTATCGGGACAACTCCGTGATTCAAGTGAAAATCTTGTTCGGGCAAAAAAGGGGAAAGACAGAGGTTAAAAGACGCTCGGTGTGCTAAAATATCACGGCGCCAGCAATTTTGGCACCTTGATTTTTAAAGTCGAAGTGGCGAGTCGTATAATTTTAGCGTAATGGCGAAGTCTGAGCGCATTTGATTAGTATTCCATTCGCAGTGTAAGCGTTATTCATTATTACAGGTAGCTTATACGAAAGATGGTTACGTCAGCAGAAATATAAGGTAGATAGATAGATAAATATTCTGTATTGCATGACAATAAATAATAATAGGCATAGAGACAAATACAATACAATTTGAGCGGTTTTATCGCTGATCGATCTTTTTCAGATAATGATCAATCAGGTGTTTATATTAAATTTACGGTGGTTTAGCGTTGCGCGATCCCGTGGGCACCTTACATAAAGGCGCAGAGGTATATCCCATGGGTTTAGTCGGTATACCCTATCCACTACCACCTTGGGCGGAGCAGTGTCTTCCTCATCATCTAGAGAGTCTTGGGAGTCCAACACATCCTGCTGATTCCCCTCGGTCTCAGCGGGACGATGCGTAACGCATGCGCCTAAGTAAACAAAAAAAAATGTGTTTTTATACAAAAAAAAAAATTCCTTACATATTCACCGAGTAGCACTTATCGTTCAGAAGAAGAATCCATACATCTGAATAAATAGACCATATACCCTAATGAGTACAAGGTTTTCAATCAGATTAGTGATCAGTTATGTCAGTAGGTATATTAATATCGCGGGCTTCAAGCTAGATGGGCGTATCAGAAAAAACTTTTTTTTATATTCATTCGTTTCGATACACAACCTCAATTTTTTTTCATGTTTAAAGGTAAATTATTTTTAAAAGATTCAACAAATTACTTTTAGACGTACGACCAAAAGTCAGATATTCTTTTTGTGTCAAAAAGTAGGGATTTGCTTTTACGCCCCTGGCTTGAAGCCCGCGATATGTATAATAAATCAGTTTTTATATGTATATAGAAATCCTTAGCATTTAAATGCATAAAAAACATAGTCAACAGTATACAATAGAACCAAAAAAAAAAGAACAATATCGACGTAGAATATCTTCACATTAATACTCAAAATCATTATTTCCCAAATAAGCATTATCCTTTACGCAAGAGTATATACCTTCATTAGCCGATGTGCTTCAAAAGAAAACGTAATAACATCGGCGACGTTCAAGAGCCTTAATCGCAAAATATTAATTAAATCCCCCATAATTCCATCTCTGGGCCGAATCCCAATTTAGAAACGTCTGATTCCCCAAAACCGACCTACTTTATCCAAACGAAATTCAATTACGCGCGACAAAGAGTAAAAATCGTGTGTTTGGAAGCGGGTGGAACAAAATGGCGGCTAACTAGAGGGCGTTCGATGCTCCTGCTGTCTCCTGACGTAGCCGTAATTGCAGAATAGTTTCCTGATATGCGTGCATTTACTGTCTCGAAGTCGGAACACTTAGGGTAAGTAGGTATCTACTCGAGCGGAGAAGCTAGTGACTGCATTGGGCGACATGGACTTCAATTGGCAGTAAGACGCGCATTACTTGTTTGTGGATTATGAAATAGCTATCCATTGAATACGTTTTTTTTGACTGGCTCGATGGCGCATTCGGTAGTGACCCTGCCCCATGCGCCAAGAGTTGTGGGTTCGATTCCCACCCAGGACAAACATTCGTATGATGAATACTTGTGTTTTTTCTGTGTCTGGGTGTTAATATCCAATATATAAGTAAATATTTGTAATAACACTGTTGATTATGATATCCGTAACACAAGTGCTTAAGCTTACCTCGGAGTCAGATCAATGTATGTGATGTAGTCGGATATTTATTTATTATTATTATTTTTATTTATTATTCCTCTTAAACAATATCTACGTCCGCTGGCTTATATTAGTATGGACTTTCGTTTCTTAAAGATTTCTTGCTTCTTTAAGCAAGGTATGCAAAGGCAAACGGTGAGGACCAAGAAGTAATTCTAGTACTGCACTTGTTAACCCCTTTTTTGCACTATATGCACTTTTTGCATTACTGCAGACAATTTACAGATATACATATGGCAACTCGAGCTTCGGTACAGCGCGGCCAAAGGTTCTTATGAAATATTTGAGCTCAAACGACAAGTTTAAATAATAATTCAACTCTATATGTTATGGATTTACTTACCTAATTTTACTACGTTGTTGTTTGTGATTATTGTCACCATGTTTAAATAATTCTCTAAATCTTATGTAGTGTAAAATATTTTTATTTTTATCAGATTAAGTAATCACGTGCCTAACTATACTTTATCTGCAAGTCAATGAAATCATGCTACATGAAACACCATATTATGCTTCCAGTTGCTGTAGTCATTTTAGGTTCATCAACACCCATTTATTAAAAAAACAAATTGTTAACTATATCTACTTTTCTTGCGAAAATAAAAGCCTTTTATACCTTTCGAACAATTCCAAACTTTGTCAATTTAAAACATCTTTACTCTATAAAATTGCGCCTTTAGGTCTAACAACTATAAAATTACAAAATAAGTAAAAAAAGGTAACTTCAAAATATTAGAAACACGGCAAATACAGTTAAGTCTCGGGACCATTTCTGAAGCTTCGCTTCCTCTCATTCGCGTTTCGCTTTGTAATTTTGCTCTCTGTTGTTTGACACTTTATGCCTCTCACGTACTTATTCATCGTCTCAAACGTCACTCAATTAGCTATCGTTTTGTTTTACGCTTCAATACTCTAATTTTCTACGTTTGACCTAGTCTTTTCAGAGTGGTTTATCTCCAATTTGCTGCAAATTCATATCAATTTACGACAGAAGTTGATACCAATTCTATAAAAGACTCCTCCAATAATTTTAGGTATAAGTATTTCTAGTATATGTAAATATTCAATATTATTGACGAAAAGATAAGTAAGTTATTTAATTTAACCTTTTACATTCTTTACTTTGGTTTCTTAAGTTATTTCTTTGAGAAATAGCTTAAACTTACATTTCCGAGAGTTGTTTAACATTTACCTCAAGTTTGAATAACCTGATGCTCGAAAATGTTTTGCGAAATAAATATACTTAAACGAGCTATTTTTGCTGAAAATTTTCAAAGTCAATTGAACATTTTTACTTAAAATTCTAATGACAGATGAAAAAAATCTAAAAAACCATATTGCTGCAACTTGGAAACATGTGATAAGTGCATAAAATTAATAAAACATTGTAAATGAATATAATAGCGTGAAAAATATAATCATATGCCACTTAAACATTATTTTGTTTAATAAATAACACATAATAGTAACCACTGATGGAAAGTGGTTGTTATGCTCTTTTCTCAGATTTTTGATACAAAAACGCTTATGTAAATAATATTAAGTATTATTCCCTAACATTTTATCAAATTGTTGCCGACATTGCAATCATTAAGTAACCCGAGTTATACTAGACGTGGCTCAAAAATTGTGATACAACGTACAATTTACGTTAAAAATTTAAAATACACGGCAGAATGTTTTGCGTCCATCCAAAATATTTGGATATTTCATTGTTAGATGTAAATAATCCAGCAATCAAAAGGATTCAATGGATAACATTTCAGTTTTGAACTGCATCCAAACATAATTTAGTTTTGGGGAGATTCGATTTTAAACAAAGTTTTTTATCGAATTGGTATTTTATAAGCTTTTCGCATTTTTTTAAAAGTTTAACAAAGTAAATAATATAAAACTTATAAAAGTTTAAGGTTCTATTTAAGTTGGGAAAGTTATTGAATTATTTATCCTACATTTTATTTGTAATTTATCTTCGAATGTATTTTTATATTTTTAAACTTTGCAGAAGGGCCGTGACTTTATAAGGTAAAGAAATTTTCAACTAATGCTAAGTAATTCTAATATAAAGTATTTTTTTGATCTTGCTTATTTTGTTTATTAAGTTCGTACCCAGATTTAAATGTGTGCAATCAAAGAACATTCCAGACATTTATATTTAATGTCTTATTATTTTCTTTGATACCCATCAAGCAGTTTTCAAGTGATGGTTATGTATGGGACAATTGATATTTTTGTAGGCACATGTATTTTTGCTATTTTGTTTGAGATATTTTTCCAATATCTATACTTTGATGAGTTTTCTTGGTGTAGTTTAATTACCTACACGACTTGAAAACAATAAGAAGAATACAGCATTTTCTACGTACGTATAGAATTTTTCAGCCTCAGAAACAAAGCCCTCGAAAACTGCAAACTCAGCACCTATCTATCAAAGCGGGCGATTCCCCAAACGCCTCTATCTCCTGCGAATCCATTAAATTTATTAAACAACCATTATGTCCGGTCGACGCTCGAAAATTATTAATGGACGTATCTCTATGGAAATTCCGGGTGAACAGGACTTGATATGGATTATCGGCGAGGTGCACAGAGGCCACGCTAAATCTTGTGTCTATTTACCGACACGTTGGTAACATTTGCTGCTACAATGGATATTACCTACAACGTAAATAGAATTTCTACCTCCACGGTGCATTCCGTTGAATGAAGGCAAATTGAATCTAAAATTTAAGGTTCATTTATCTATTCATAGTAGATTAATATTGCGTTTTAATAATATTATGAATTTTTGGGTGCCTTACACATTACCTCATTACCTAACCATTACATTTATATGGTCAGAATGGGAGTGGCTGGAGTATACCCATTAAATCTTGCAATGCTCGTACTCGTACATTATATGAATGGTGGCCACCACGGCCAGTATTAAAACCTTTGGACTCCGGTGATAGCAATAGCCCCGGGTCTCTGGAATCTAAGGCTATAGAAGAAGTTCCGAGAAAAAAAAAACAAGTAATAAACATATTTTTTTATTTCTCTTTGTTTGAAAGGGATTATGATTAAGAGGACATTCCGAAATCTGTGAAATTTAACAGTCACTTAATATTTTTTTTCCCAAATCAAGGCCCTGGCCCGCTTTAGAAACGGGTTAGCCTTTTTCAGCAATCTCCTAAAAAAGGTTTTTTAAGTAATTAGATTTTTTTTTAAAGTCCAAGAGACTTGTTACTATGCATTAGAGAAACTCTAAGGTAATCTTCTGATAGGGCAGAACTTGAGTTAATTTAGTTCGAAAGTTCTTATATAAATTGGCCCCAGAGCGAATCGAAGTAACGATTAATAGCGTAGCTATCTTTCGCAGGAATAGTCAATCTTATAAAAAATACTCGTACATATTAGCAAGTCTTGCTTAAATTTTTAAAGTAAGAGTTTCTGCGAAATATACTTAAGTAAAGGACATATTTAAGTAAAGGGCAGTCAATATATTTCATTTGAGAGATAGTAAGCATATAATATTTTTTGACGCAAAGTAAAATATAGAAAACAAGACGTGAGTTTGCGGTGAAGTCACATCATACATTGACATTCTAGACATTTATTCGGTAATTCCTGATACTTATAAACTTTTCCTTTCAGGTACGTTACTACTACTACCGATTCTCAAATAGTCACGAATGTCTCAAATTGCCTATCCCTGCTTTATTTATTTACTACCTTTATTAACATTTTACCGAGCACCCGGAAAATGGTAATTGAAAATATTTCAATTCTATTATTTATAGGTTGGATTTACTTTTTCTCTTTCAATTGTATGACAAATGACGTCATACTGTAGTATACAGAACATTTGACGCGAGAGTCCTTCTCGCCACTGGCCAGCTTTCAGTAACATTCTTTTCTTTATTAGTTTCCTACAGACTGCTCATATTTATTTTAAGCGATGAAATCATTTTGTTCTGTCGTGTGCTCGTACAAAGGTTTACATTAAATACAAATTTCCTTTATACATATTTCCTTTATAACTTCAAATATATTGAACACAAAGGGAAGCTTGCTAACATGAAGTTAAAGAGTATAGAGTTTGGAAAATACTAGAGAAACTGTAGAACAGGTATTGTTTTATATACAAAGAAACTGAATGGGATGTTATTTAGTACTAATTAACTGATAATTATTAATACTGTACTTTTATATTCAGACTAGTCATTGCTAGGAATTGAGATAATGTTTTCATATTATTTTTTAAATACCCTCATTGTTACTTGTTTCAATTTATAATTGATTACTAACATAACATCCCCTTTAACCACATTCAGCCAAAAATAAAAATGGGCCAGGAAAATTGTTAAAAAGTAGTGACATAATGAATAATAATCTGCCGTTTAGTCCTAAGCACAAAATTGTAGCATAATTTATCTAACTTAATATATTTTTTTTATTCTTCCAACTTCAGCCATCTACTTAAACTAAAACGTTAAGTGGTCGAGTATGGCTTCTAACTACCAAGTTTCTAAATATTACTTCACCCACTGGGATAACATTTAACCGGACAAAGCCACCAGAGACCGTTAACTTAGCAATATACAGGCTTTCATTGCAATTCAACTGAAGTTCTGCTACCCGCCGCGGTATTAATTTGTTATGTACCTACCTACAACTTTAGCAATTTGGTATGTAATGTTGTAATTACTTTGTCATTCGATATTCAAGTCCAACATAAAATTAATATCTATTATATAGGTCTCAGGTCTCTTCCGAAATCTAAAGCACACTTTTTAAAATGATATCTGATATTTTTATATTTCCTTAAAATAGGATAGTCAATACATACCGTCTATGTGTACTTGTTATAAATTAATAATTAATTTTTTGTCTAGGCAGAGTGTGTGGGGATAGCCAGAGCAGCCACAGCATTCAAATCAAGGAAAGTAACAAAGCAAAGGATACGCATAATATCAGACAGTGCTTCTGTGTTACAAGCCTTAAACGGGTAGGTGGGGTATGTGTGACTCTCCCCTTACGATAGAGGGGGGCCTACCAATTAAAACCCAGGGTTGTTCCGCCGAATTGCATGGGGAGGGCATCTGGGAAAGCTACGCACACCAACGATCCCCTCCCACAGCGTTACGACTAGGCGCCCCTGGAACATGGAGGGGCGCCAACATCTGGGCTTGAAGCACGGACGACGGACCCCCCGATCATTGGCCCACTAGCACGGTCATATGCTGGCCACCGGCACACCAGCTTGGCCTACGCCTGCCACTGACAGCCCTCTATGCAGAGGCTATATGACGGTGGAAGAAACACCTACTCATGTACTACGACACAAGGTGTAACACTCCTTCGATGGAGGTTGTACTCAAACGTCCTAAAACCCTAATTACCGTCTGGACGGAGCTAAAGTCGTTTGAATGATCATTGTAGTGGTACAATGACTCATTTATGAGACTAGGTGCGGTAAATACATGCCCAACTAACTATGGGTACTTGTTTTGGTAAAATCTGTACCTGTTAAATTTTAATCCAGCTTATATTCGAGGTAGCAAAATAATCTTCATCGATTAATTAGTTTACGAACTGCAAAACATACATACAGGCTTCGGGGAAATTCTATTTTAATATATAGCGTCGTTATTATATACGTACTTAATTTACGGTTTGCTTTGAAGTCTACGAATCCTTGATTTAAAGACAAAAGAAAAATATGTTATAAGTACATAATATCATGGTGATTACTTAAGAACGATGTATTTATTATACCTATATGAGTAGTGCAAATAAATTTGTACTAAACTCTTAGCAAGTCTGTTGAACTAGTGTAAAGCTACTATCGCTTTATGATATAAACTTCAACCACCAACTAACGTTTTGGTTGAAGTTATGTATCCTATATTCCTCCTCCTTCCTGCCTTCCTCGATAAATTAACTATACAACACAAAAAATTTTTTTCAATTTGTACCAGTAGTTTCTATGATTAGCGCGTTGAACGCGCAAACAATATCTTCAGCTTTTTATATTAGTATAAATAAAGACCAGTGATATTCATTAATAATCCTAAATAGAGCCGTTTCTAAAGATCACACCGATGTAAAACAGTTCAAAAGTCTCATTCATAAAATTGTACTGTCTACGAAAAGCTAAAGTTTAATTGCACCCAGGTTTTGTTAGACTCAAACGGATACTCTCATTTCGCAGTATGCTAAATTCTGTCTAGGAAAAAGATAGCGTTAAGTCGTAAGCTACATATGAATACGTTGATCAAGTGAACAAAAGCCAATGCAAGGCTTTAATGAACGCGGTGTCGGGTGTAAAACACAGCAGTGCGGTCGGGTTACCAAGGCAAGATAATCTCTTTAAACATTAGTACTTTAGCAATAATACTGATATTAACAACTGTAAAATTGTAATTCAGCTGTTATTATCGTGTAGAGGCTTTACAGTATTGTGAACAGCGCTGTGTGTTATGTAAATAATATTTGAGGATACAATTGACTGGCTCGATGGCCTAGTGACCTTGCCCCATGCACCAAGAGTTGTGGGTTCGATCCCCACCCAGGAAAAACATTCGTGTGATGAATACTTCTGTTTGTTCTGTGTATGGGTGTTAATATCCAATATTCAAGTATATATTTGTAATACCACAGTTGATTCTGATATCCGTAACACAAATGCTTAAGCTACTTACCTCGGAGTCAGATCAATGTATGTGATGTCGTCGGATATTTATTTATTTATTTAATTGAAACTAATAATTTATATTTGCTGTATGTATGTACTCTATGCAAAAGCATTCGCTCATTGTTATTTAGTATGAAAGTAAAAATGACGAGAGGAAACTGTTTGTCAAGATTAACAATTCTTTATTCACTTTACACCTTTACATCATATTTTTACACTGACGCAAGAGGGTGGTGAAGAAAGGAGAGGACGGTTGAATTTGTTGTTTGAAATGGGAGTGGAAAAGTCAATGATGGCTATAAAGTATGGTGTATGTATGGAAGAGAATGACAGACTGCGTCCGTCTAAGATGACATGGGCGTACGGTTAGGTGATGATTACCTTATTAATATAGTGGTATGATAGGCTAGATGACTAACAATTAAAAATTCTCTTTGCCTACACCATTATGATTATGACTAAAAAAATCTGTCCGTCAGTTAGATTATAAAAAAATATTGAACACGTATTTTTTTATTTATTTGTCAAACAAACATTGACGAAGATACAATGCATTTAAGTTGCGCGTGACGTCACGCTTTCATACAATTTGGAAAAGCGAAAAATATGTGTCTAGTATTTTTGTATAATCTTACTGACGGACTAAATAGAGTTATTGTTTTTTAATGCAGTCATCATCCCTATTATAGTATAGCGTGGTGGAACACTGGCTGATGATGAGCGAAAAATGGGGCTTAAGGAATAATACAAATTACACTTATTTTTGTATGGACACCTCATAAAATAATAGTCTAAGCAGCTTGTTATTGTGTAACGTTAATTCCAAAAAGGAACGTTTATCTAAAAATTAAAATCTTGCCGCCACTTAAACTCGCGCTATGAAACAAGAGCCAATTTCGGTGTGTTTCTTCGTCTTTGTTTAATCACAATTTGATAAATTTTACTTTCTCGGATAAAACGAGGCCTTAAATAGATAAATAAACTTCCGAACAAATAAGTTTTGGATTATAAGCCGGCCCTTAAGAGGCCTAAAGTTTTTCAATTAGACTTAGTTCTGAAACAAAACACTTGATTAATCGTTCAATTTATTACGTCAACTGAGCTTTTGAGTGCTTAATATTATCAAGAGCTTGTATAATAATTATTTATTACTAACACGTGAAACTGACGTGTAATTAAACACATATCACGTTCCAAGATTTGTGTGGTGCTTAATTAAAATTAATTTGACGAATATATGTCATTAGGTCAATAACGTGTTGACTAGTAATTACATTTTGGGAATAGTTCCCATTCGGTTGTTAACTTGAATATATGTATTTGACAACGTGTCAAATTACCTAAATTAAACAAATAATTATATAATGCCGTATAAGTACCTACATGAAAATAATATTATAGACTATTAGCTTTTTTTCTGGACTGCAAATGAGTCTTAGGGTGGAGACAAGTAATTGGCACAGTGTAAAATTACCTCTGTTGTGTAGGATCGGGAACCTGAATTTAACTGACCTCGATATTTAACGCCAAACTGGATTCTAACAATGATTTTTTTATGTTTAATTGGCTTGCTCTGCCGGCGGTTTCACCCGCGTTTATGGTTAATGTTATAAAAAAGCAAAGTATGTTATAAGTAATATCACGGTGATTACTTAAGAATGATGTATTTATTATACCTATATGAGTAGTGCAAATAAATTTGTACTAAACTCTTAGCAAGTCTGTTGAACTGGTGTAAAGTTACTATCGCTTTATGATATAAACTTCAACCACCAACCAACGTTTATGGTTGATGTTATATATTCTATAGTCTTCCTCGATAAATGGGCTATCTAACACTGAAACAATTTTTCAAATCGGACCATAGTTCCTGAGATTAGTTCAAGCAAACAATCAAACTCTTCAGCTTTATAATATTAGTATAAATTTCTACCGTTATCAGTAGAAAGTGTCTTTGAGACTATCAGTAACGTTGGTACCTATAGTAAGATAGCTTAATTTGTCAGTATTTACGTGAAAATTTATCAAAGATCGCTACAGTAGCATTCATTAGGCACGAAAAATTGCTGTCGTTTTTCAAGGGGTAGCCTGTCTGCTGTTGATTACAGAGGTCAGTGGCTTTTGAGTGGCAGCGAAGATGAAGTTTTATTAAATCCTGGGTTGAAAGGTGAATGACGAAAGTTCTAATTGATCGATTAGTAAAGAGTAGCAATTCTCTTTCATTCGTTTTCTACACAAGACCACCATTGGGATTTTTCGTCCTGTGCTTCTGTGACAATATCTTGTCACGACCCTCGTCAATACGATATTAACTTACGTTTACCTACTATTTATTTGTATATATTATATTTGTACTAGCTGTGCCCGCAGTTTCACCCACGTTTATGTTTAATGTTTTATAGACTATAGCCTTACTCGATAAATGAACTATACAATACACACGGACTAGTAAAAAAAGAAAGACTCCACGCTATCATACTATAGCATGAAGCCACGTTTATGCATGTGTGAATGAGATACTTATGGATACCAGATATCGGATATCTGTCATGTGGAGCACTTATTATGTCAATGTGTGACGTAAGTTGCGTGTCAAGGTGGAGCACCTGAGGAGCTACAATGTCTAGTTATTGCCGCGGAGTCCTTCTTTTTTTGCTAGTCCGTGACAATACAAAAATCTTTTATTCAATTCAGACCAGTATTTCTTGAGATTACCGCGTTTAACCTAACAAACAAGCTTCTTTAGCTTTACATATTAGTATAGATTACTTTCTCGCATGCCAGTTAGGTACCTACATAACGTGACCTAAATGGTATTCTAGAAACACGTGATATTCGTATTAAAATTAAAACAAATACCTATCATCATAATTTGCTTTCACTACCTAAGTACTCTCCCTGCTAGGCTCCAGGCACACCCAAACAGTCAAAATACTGTGTGGGCATGTATTAAATTAAATGAATGATCAAACTGTTAATGTTTACTTTTAGGGAAAGTTCCATGTTGGTCTCGGACTCAAAAATATTATGCCAATAGGGATGATGACCGCATTAAAAAACTATAATTCCATTTAGTCCGTCAGTTAGATTATACAAAAATACTAGACACATATTTTTCGCTTTATCAATTAACAAAAAATCACAAAGATAAAGAGCATCAGTTTTGGAGTGGGGGCTTGCGACGTCACTGTTAAGTTAATTTTTCTACAAAAGTTAATGTTTGTTTGACATATAAATAAAAAATCGAGCAACTTGAATCGTAGTCATAGCTCATTTATTTCACATCTTGCATGTATTTTTGCAAGTAATAAAATAAACTTTCATATAGGAAATCTAGTTTCTATTGTAATGTCTCGTTCGTAGTTGGCTCAGTTCGTTGGTTAGCTCTAACCATTATCCTAGATTCAGCGAGTCAGTTTATTACATTCATGCGACTGTCGTCTTATCTGCGCAATCGTAGACAGGAAAACCAGACAAAAGGGATCATAGATATCAGTCAGATAATCAGATCGGATGATTTTGTGAATGTTGCAAAGTTTCAAGAAGAAAATATTGAATTTAATGTAAAATTTGATATATTATGCTTTGAGAGAGCATACAACAGTGAACTTTCTGACATTTATATTAGTTCATATTGTTCCGATAACATTACAAAAGAAAATAAAAAAGAGGTATTTTTCTTACTTTGAAATTCGTGAGCATTTTCCCAGGAAGTAATGACTAGTTTAGCTATAATACGATATTGAGAATTCCTTCACTTATTGTCGAGTTTATATAAAATGTAAGACGCATTTATTCAGAATAACAATACAGTACATATGTGAATCTTTATATCGATCACAACTAGTTCTACGTTAAATTTATTCGGTAGATAATTATAAAGAAAGATATTTATAATAGGTTAATTTATTAGCGTAAAAAATTCACGACCTAACATTTAACGACCGATGAGCAGCCACAGCTGGAATATAGACTAAGCGACAATGGCCGGCTTAAGATAAGTATTGATTGATGAGGCCGGTGGTCAACGTTCTAAACTGAACTTAATAATAGGCAAAAGTTTCGAAAACTATTTCGATCCCTGACAGATCGGTCCTCGTTACTAATAGAAATATCACCTATCGATGACTTAGGATTTTACTTGACCTATGTACGGTTTGTTAAAATTTAATTCTGAATTTGATATTTGTAAAGGTTTATGTGGACGTATTTATTGGCACACACAAAAAATTTCACAGACTGGTCAGTTTCATACGAAGTTTGACCACTTAGTCTTAAACAACTTGGAATAGATTATTGAGTTACATCAAACGTTTACAAATACATAGAGTAAGAGATTTTGAATAGTTACACAAAGATCTGTGTGATCTGTGAAAAACTTTAGTATGACCATGTATTCGCGTTGAACCGAAACAGTTTCTCCAAATCATCTAAATCTTCGAATTACGGCCTGTATCGTAAGAGAGCCATAGGGATACTAGAACGCTTAGATAGGTTATTGATTGCTAGCCTAGTGTGTTCCCGTCGTACAAGACTGATGGCGTGAATGCCGTCGTGCATCGTTAGCCTCCTTTTAGTGTATTAGATTACAGCCGTTACATTTGCAGGTTACAAGATTCAATCTAGCGCTTTTTTTGTTTCTTAGGGTTCTGTACCTCAAAAATCAAAAGGAACGCTTAAATTATATTTGAAATTTGGGTCTGTAGGTAACTTTTTTAAGATCTTGTGTCAACCTGAGCTAAGTGTAAGAAAAAGACCTGCAACACCTCTGTCAAAAGAGTTATTTCATTAGTTTATGTCTGCCATTTTGACACTTGCAAGGGAAATAAGCCAATGGGATACTTCCGTAGTCGTAGAGAAATGAAATAGGGCTACAAGCAATTTCTTATATTAGATACAGTTAAAGTAAAAAGTCCAAGAACTGCAAATAAGCTATCGTAGACTTTGGAGAAAATATTTAGGAAGACAAGAAAAATCTTCGAAAATCAATGCCCCTGATGGATAATCTATTTTATAAAAAAAACAGCAGAACTTTCGTTGGGAAACTCTGACTCGCACTTGCCCGCTTTTTATGTGGGGACATGCTTTCAACCTGATGCTAGAACCGACGAGTCTGCTAAATTAAATTGGACGATTGTCATCGAATGCAAGTACCTTTATATCTAGCATAGCGATCTTGGCGTCAGCAAGATTTCGGAGAACACACAATTGCAATGTTGTAGGTTTACATAACGTGTAGGTCCAATTCCACTTTTTACCAAACTTTTTCTAAGAGGAGGGGACTGAATTTATTTATTTATTAATAATTGCATACATAACAATACTAAAATGCCATAAATATAATATAATAATTAATATTTAGCAACTATAAGATCGGTGGCTATGCTGAATACAAGTGTATCAATCACAACGCTTCACTGTCAATCATCCAGTAAGCAAGAAAGCATTTTCTGACATGTTTTATGGGGACGTCAATATAAGCTGTTTATGTGTTTCATCTTCTTAGTAATTTGCATATACTGTAGTAAGTTTACATATGTTTATTTATTACCTAACAATAAAAGTCATTTAGAAATACCCTGTGCATTGTTAGCTCTTTCATCATACAATTTTGAATTAGCATCCAGAAGATGGCGTAACTGTGACGTACGGTCTTGTCACCCTCCTCATTGGCAAGTTTTCAAAATAAACTGACATCCTGTCAACAAAGAGCCAATAGTGACAGTGATAAGACCACAAGACTCCCGCGTGCCACCTGGCGGGTTTTTTGTGTTTTTAAAAACCCTCATTCATCACTGCTATGATGGACATTATATTATCTATTTTAATCACCTAGTTTGACCTATTAAATGAATTTAGGTTAAATATGAGGATTATTCAAAGATATGTTTAGACCCATTTTAACCTTGGTAATTCGTTGTTTGTGTCTGTTCTTTTATTAATATTAATTAAGCATTGAAGCTTATTTGAAAAGGTACATTTTCATAATATAATTAATTAATACTTTTTAAGACAAAAGCTTGCATTTGGTGCAAGGTACCAGATTAGAGAAGTGTTTTTTAAGCTGGAGAAGTATCATAAGTCGGGTTTAGACTTGTGTAAAGTGAAATGTTAATTCAATGGTCCCAATGCTCATACATATTTGTGATACGATCTTATCTTAGCGATTGGAGAAATCATCATGTATATCACTCAGTAGCTATCCTGTTTAAAGATTACAAAAAGGCAATGGAACAAAAATAATCCAGAATCATAGTTTAAAACGGCTCTAAAATATGGACGAATCGTAAAGCTGGATGATGAAGATAATGTTCGATACATTACATTACTTACGCTTGACTGAAAATGGCTTTAAGAAACCCACCCTGCGGCTATTGCGGCTTAAGTTCATTCAGGATACGGTAGACTCCGACGAATGAGTTCGATCTTAGCGTTTTCGAAGACGCCTTATGAAAGTTCCGGAAAACAAATATAGCGCCTTGATGTAGGTATACATACCGCGATGGTGATTCAAGCTGCCAGACGGTTTATTACTCTGTGACTAGCTTTTGCACGCGGTTCTGTCTGTGATGATATCGGTCGGCTGAATAAAGAATCTATCGTACTATGTAATGGGATTTATATTTGTTTCTGGGATAGAAAGTGGCATGTCTTTTTTCTGAGTTCGACATTTCAGGCCTGCCATATTTATGTCTTAAAAACTGATTCTGATTATTATTAATCTGCAAAATAAACGTGTCTACTACTATTTTTTATAATTTCATATTTTTAGTGCAACAAAATGTCATTATTATTATAATTGTGTTTCACTACACAGTTAAAACACATGACCACTAGGAAACAGTTTTAAATATCATTGAAAAAGTAACACGGCTATACAAAATTACTGTAAACTTTGCAGCGATATCAATAATTTTGATATTTCATATTTTCTTCTACGCTCAATTCAAACGTGGATATTTTAAATACAGTAATTTATTAAAACTTCGACTTTGTCCCAATATTTGTTGGCGACAAACAATTTTCCCTTTTCGCTCTCGCAAAATATAATTCACGGTGCTTGTTGGCGCGTGGTGCATGTTTATTGCTGAATATTAATTACGTTACTCGCTCATTACAATAATTACTCAATTTCACAGTTAAGTAATCAGATGGATGTCACATATTTCAATTACGTCATTATTGTTTTAGTTTAATGCATGAATATTAAACGTGACGATAAACATTTAAAGTGAGTCCTCGCATTGTCAATGCGTAGGCCCATTCAGGAATATTATTTATAGCTAAACTTATACAACCTTATTTTTAGTAGGTATATAAGAAACGGGAAAACTGTTTGTGCAGAATCGTTAATAGAATCGATTGCAATTGTTTTATATCATGTTATATTTTGACCAAATAATATTTTCGTATAAGTATACTAAAAATTACATTGTATAACGTTCATTGAATTTAGTAGGTTCAATCAAAACATTATCTCTACTTTGCTATTGAAATTCTGTAAATGTATTTTTGATCATGTTTAATTGAGTCGTGATAACATTGCACAATTAATTGTATGTGTTTATATGTTCCGATTTCAATGTTTTACACCTTAACAAACAGACCACAAATTCGAATCACGCCAATGTATCCCGCTAAAACTATGCCCCTACTCTATGGTTCCTTAAACCGTTATAAATCTGGGTAATGACCGCCGAAAATGGCAACGGGACCCTAAAACAATTTTATTCAGCACACAACCTCAGGTACAATAAGGCTTACAAATGTGTAACAACAACATTGACATAATTGGAACGAAAAAGGGCCCTATTTTGCCCAAACCCGAGTGAGGATTATTTTGATCCTGACAACGAGGCCCATGTTGGGTATAGCAGTTTTTGTTTTTCTCTAAACAGTGTTTTAAACCTAGCGCCATTTGTTAGGAGACATTTATGAAGCCCGAAATTTTTTTTTCATGTTATTCGAATAAAGAAGTGATGGTCCAATATTCTGGTTTGAAATACGGCTGTGAACTATATGACCCCACCCTCGAAGGTTATGATTAAACGGACTTGCTGCCCCTTTGTCTCTGCCTACCCCTTCGGGGATTATTAACATGATGTTATGTATGTACGTATGTATGTACTCGGAGGTTATTTAAAGTAAATACGTAGTATATATATAATAGTAGTAGTTAATTTGTAGCCCTTTTAACGAAAATTACGCTATTCGGAAGTATGCAATTTGACACAGCTGACGTTTATATGGAGAAATAGTGCAGAAAGCTAATATTTTAATAAATAGTGTTGTTATGTATGTATATAGATATAAATTATATTGATAAAAAAATATGGTCATATTTCAACCACTATTGCTAACTAAACACAATAAACACGTATTTAAAACAACATGCTCATTGATACAACAAATACCGTCAGCTACAAACATAATCCGATTACATATCAAATTGACCATTAAACACAGGTAATCTTGCTAATTCAGTGATAGTTTTTCACGCCAACGAATAATACGCAGGAATTATTTCGTATAAATCCGGAACACAAACTAATTAATAAGATTACCGTGTCAGTACTAATTAACCACAGAAGCCTAAAATAGGCACACACGCATTACTTAGTATTAGCGACGCGAGACAGTAGGTACGGGCGACATTCGGACGCAACATATCAGTGTTGCGGATAGTGTTGCGCAGAAATCGAAAGTTTCACTATGGTTTTAATCGGAATGCGACTGATGTATTGTTAGAACTATCGATGGTAATTACCTATGCTCTTTTACTATGCTGTTTAAAACAAGACCTAAAAACTAGAATAAGTAACATTGACCATTTGCGGATAATCAGTTTCAGGACAAAGAGCCAAACACAGAAATTATTTATAGTTGCAATATTTTCATTTTCATTAGTATATAATTGATGAACAGCAATACTATCGGTACTATCGATATAATTATTACGTTCTGAGCAATCAATATGATTGATACTATCGACGCTATTAACACTATTGATACTATAGATAATATAATCAATAGTCATAGGTACTACCTATAGATAAACTATTGTTATCGATATTCGCCTATCAATCGACAACACTAGCTGCGGATAATTTACGCGCGACATCCATTGCAGGCCAGTTTGATGTTGCGAGTTTTGCCTATTCGGATGTGCGATTTATGTGTGCATTTGCATAGGCTATTCTGAACAGGCAATGTATACGCATGTCGTAATGAAAATATCGGCAACTTTATACGGTATGAGCGTGAGTTGGCAACATGACTTTGAGGAAGGTCATTCATTGAAACGGTGACGAAGCAAACGCGTAAAAAATGGCTTGGGTGTTCCCGAGGTACGTAAAAATCATAAAATAATGTTGTTTTCCATTCGTTTTTTATACCTTAAGCCATATTTCGAAGGTCATAAATCTTTTTAGTGCCCTAGTACCCATATATTGGGTGTCTTTTGTATGACACAGTATTGATCTAATACATACAACACTTGATCTAATACATACAAATCCGATCCGATCCACAATCCCCGAAGGGGTATTTACAAGCAGCAGTTAATAATATTTAGCAGCAATTTCCTTATACTGTATTTAAGCACATTAGTACATATTTAATAGCACAAAAATTATTAATTTTATTTAAGTGAATTTGGAAGCAAAATTATGAATAAATAGTGTCAAGTGGTTAGCTCGTCGCTTATATGTATAATCACAAAACCAAAAGCCAATACGTTGTTACTCGCTTATTACGACATAATAGGTTGATGCATTCTTTTTGAGTTTCAGGTCAACATGGGACGAAAAATTCAATGTTCCAAAATTAGTATCAATGCCAGTTAAATCACAATTTATTTAGAATTCCACGCTCACGAACGGCGCATGCATCACTTAGTATTAGCGGCGCGAGCGGCAGTGCGGGTCGACATTCGGACGCGACATATCAGCATTGCGGACAATTTACGCGCGACATCCATAGTGAGACGCGCCTGATGTTGCGACCGTCGCGAATGCGCACACGAATAGTACAATTTGTTCATGTGCGTTCTATTTTTAACCGACTTAAAAAAAACGAGGAGGTTCTCAATTCAACTGGTTTTTTTTATAGTGTACAAATACTCTGGTTTGTATGGTACAGTGGTGGCAGCTAAATGGTAAATAAACGCGCCTCTCTTGTGAAAAGTGCTGGTTCAAAATACTGGAATTTTCAAATCTTTATACGGATTTATACCACTACCTTGATGGTGTGCGAAAATATTGTGATGAAACTAGCAAATTTAAATAGCTATAATTTGATCAAATTTGTCCGCTTACCCTCTAGAGGATTAATTAAGAAGATCAGTTAGGCAAAAACCAGATTCGCTAAATCTTGGATTAATCCGGACTAAGCATATGACATAATTCTAAAAAGATGATAAAGTCCATGCATGCAAGCATAAGTTTCCAAAAAATTTAATTACGTTTACTATGAACGTTAGTTAAATAACAATTTATCTACAAGTCCACGCTCACGAACGGCGCACGCATCACTTAGTATTAGCGGCACGAGCGGCAGTGCGGGGCGACATTCGGACGCGACATATCAGCGTTGCGGACAATTTACGCGCGACATCCATTGCGAGACCCGTTTGATGTTGCGACGGTCGCGAATGTGCATACGAATCGTGCGACTTGTTCACGTGCATACCAATTCAGTTGGGGATGCAATGGCCTATGAAATGTAATAATAATATTGATAGCGGTGATCATATGCGAGAAGTGTTGGTTAAAACTGGATTAGGATTTTTTTGGAAATTTTGAACAATTAATAAAACTATCTAAAAACTTCCAGAAAAACTTTACAGCGGTTTCTAAGAAATACTTTACGATGAGATTCAATACAATTATGGAAAACACGATAAAAAGCTCAAAGCAGTCCTTTTTTCTTTGTAGTTCCAATTAATCTGTCAATATTATAGCTGCGATATTCTCGCTTTTCGGGAATATCCAACTGATCAGACAATTTACTCGTGACGTTCATTGGCGTGAATCGAGCTTGGTGTCACGCTGCAATTGCAGTTGTCACGCGTTGCATCGTAGTGCTTGTCCCGCTGAATTATTTTCTCTGAGTTTGTGTATTTGGCGTGAGAATGCAGTGCAGAGTAGAAATGTGATAGAATACAAAGCCATATTTGGAGTCATGTCACCCAGAATCCTCATGTGTGGCGTTTACGTACGACCAGATGAGACTAGTTACGCAATTACTTTAAAGGTAGCATTATTGTTCCATCAATACTCAAGATATTTCTATGCATTTTAGGCAAAGCTTTAGATTTGAGGTTCTAGGCTCCAAAATATTTAGGTTCTAAGCGTTTGAGGCTTTAAAAAATAGTTAACTAATATATTCGTTCACTTATAACACCAATCCAGTTATCGTGGCTTGCGGACTATATAAATCTTTAATAGGATCTTATAAATCTATAATGCGCTCTAGAGTCAATTATAGATACCACGCCATTATTGCGAATAGTTGTTACCGATTAATTGGCTCTTGACAATAGAACTTCAAAATTGTCTCCTTCAGACTATTGTCCGCAGAGAACGAAGGCGGAGCTTAAGAAAAGAAACTGACAGCTGTTTCGAAGTGCTTCCACCGAAGTAGACTTTTCAAATCTATCGTCGCAACAAACGAAACAGTTGTCCTCTTCAGATCCTTCATGAGCAGACAACGATGGTCGAGCAAGAGAATGAAACAGTTACCTACTTCAGATCGGCCCCAAAGGATAAAAATAGATCCCAACGAACGAATCAGTTATCTACTTCGGACCAATAGTCTGCAGCGGACAAATGTGGACACCAACGAACGAGTAACCTGCTTCAGATCTATATCATCCGTAAAGAAAGACTGGATCAACAAAGAATATTAGTCCCAGATCAACATAGGACAATGGGCTGGGTTAGATGGAAAATTGAGAAAAAGTAGTGACAAGTGGCTAGCTCGTCGCCTACACAATCACATACCCAAAACCCCATATACCATTAGTCGCATTTTACGACATGATAGGCAAGAAACACAGTTGGCACATTCTTTTTTAAGTCTCCGACCAACATGTTTTCAACAACATCGGACGGAGACAGAAATCATCAACATCGGACTTATCTACAGAGAACAAAAATGAGTCCAAGCGACCAGATCAGTAGTCTGCTTCGGACTTATATTATCCGCAGAGAATGATTGAATTAAATAAATTAACTAGTAGTTTATTACGGACTCCTCGTCAGAGAAAGAACTGGTCGAAAGTCAAAACCGTTGTCTACTTCTGACTTATCAACCGCACAGAACGAAGGTGAAGCTACAGGAAACTCGGACGCTACATATCAGGCCTTGCGGACAATTTACGCGACATTCATGGTAACGTTCCGGGGCAGTTTGACGTTGCGACCCGCGCGGCACCGAATGTGCCCCGCAACGATTTATGATTCTTTTAAATGGGCTATTCAGAATTCACTATACGCCCCAGTTCGAATGCTCACTTTAAATAGTCCCCGGGTAATTGAGTGTACAATTTTTGCAGTAAAACTGATGTTGCTCTTTTGTACAATACGTCACTGGCGTGTACCTAGAGGGACGTATAAATACATTTGGTGATAATATAATGAATGGGATTTATACTGGACTTAAGATATATATGTATCAAAGATAATTGTTGACTATTACTTAGTTAAAATTGCCAAATTTTTCCAAAATAATCTACAGATTTTGTACAGGAAAAATGTAAAGAGTGGTTCTTGAGATTCATACGACCAAAAATCTTATGATACATTGCCTCGTTACAGAGCTCCTATGGATGCTTGTCTATCATTAGACCAGCTTTGTAGGACATTATATCACATTTTTACCCGAGCCACATATAAAATTTCAGCTTAATAAAATACTGGTACGTGAGTAAAATTTAACTCGCAAGTTAAATTGTTTGTCTGTTTTTGGCTACGTTTAAATCTAAAGTAAGCTGAATTAAAGCTTACATACATAGATAACATCACGCTCGTAATCCCCGAAGGGGTAGGCAGAGTCAATTCGAACTTCAAACTATTATATTATTATTATTATCGGCTACCTATTAAAAACTAACCATCATTTGGTTAAAAACTAACTATCATTTGGAACCATAAAAGCGCTTGAAGACTTTAAGTTACAGTGGAAATAAAGATACATGCCAGTAGCCACAGGGGATTTCTCCGAAAGAGGTTAGACTAGAACCTTTAAAGCTGAATCCTAATATTAAAGCTACAAACTTCTGGGAAATCAGGAGTTCTTCACCAAACCAAAGAGTTGCAAACTTACAGACATCTAAGTCGTATGTATATGGACATTTCTATCAACTCAAATATTGATTCAAAATATATTATACGCGCACAAACATGGACGGCAATACTATATTATTAATAGTAAATAGACCATCAGGTACCTTGGCATACGCCCCCCCTCGTGTACATCCATGCGCACAAATTTATATAATATACGTTACCGCGGTATTGAGCTACGAAAATTCAATTTGGGTCCCCATAGCAAGGAAACAGTAAATTTACTTAATTTTGCATTTTCTGTCGGTGGTTGATTTTTGCAGAAAATAATTGTCATTATGAATAAAAACAGATTTGAGAGCGTTGCTGATATAAGAGTCATTCATACAAGACAATTCAATCAAACCTCGTGTAGTTTCAAGTAGTCTGCAGATTTGTTTGCTTACCTCTAAAAATAATAAATTAATTAAAGTATTGTAAAGTTTACTTTACCTAGAGCGAGATTTAGTTAGGTGAGTGACTATAAGATACGTTTATGTTAAGAGTCTCAATAATAAGTAAGTCTTTTAAACAACCCTATCCCAAACAAATATACCTAGCACTGAAAGCCACTATGTCATAATATTTGTACATTTGTTGCTAAAAAGTTTAACGTTAATTAATATAACGGGGAAGTGAAGATTTGCCTTTTCAGAAGGTTCGAGAAATTAGAAACATTAATCTCAAAGAGAAAATGGACATCACCCGGACTGTTTTATTGAAGATCGTCGAAAAATTAAGCCGTAAGATGCTCTGGGCATCTTGGAATAAAGATAAAAATGCAATGAATTCGCGTTTTACTCACTTTTACGGAAGGTTGCCGGAACAGCGGTCCATACTGGAATTGGCAATAAAATTTGTGATTTGTCGCCGATATTTGGACGGTTTTTTTTTTGAAATAGCACAGTTTCAATAAACGGAATAGTCCACATGTGGCGGTCACTTTTCTGAATTATTGAGCGAATAAGGAGAAACACATAATAGTTTCAGGCATTTAACATAAAATAAATAAAATGCTAGTAAACACTCAGGTTACTGGCTACGGGGGACAAGTCGGGCAATGTAATGGTGTTAGGTTTGTGGTTGTGTAAGAGACTTGTCACTTGATAAAAACCAATACAGGATGAGATTCGATGGCGGATCTGATAGGCAGACACGAAACCGTTCGAAATATATACTAAATTTGTAGCTTCAACCTTTGAATGAACCTTTCTAAAATTGTAACTAAATAGGATTCCGTTAAAAGGATTTTTGTTTCATATTAAGATCTGTACCGTAAAAAACCCGTGGAATAAAGCCAAGCAAAGGTACAAATGCAAACATGGCGAAAGATTAGGACCAAATCTTACACTAACAAGTTCATTATAAAGCGGTGCGGGTTGCCTGCGGTCACACATTCGACCGAGTCCGTTTCGACCCGAGATAAATTACTATTAGGTATGTTACCGAACCCTTGCGATGTATGTGAGGTATCGTGAACAATACCTAGCCGGCTAACTTTGCAAGTGTAAGTTGACTGCCTCGATAGTTGGCAATTTTAACACAATGGATCAAAGGAGTAACATTTAGTGTATAGTGTATTTTGTTGACGTAAAAGATGGTTTTACTATGTTTTGTAATTCGCGTGCGTTGGTTATAATATATATTTTTTTTATAATTATAACAGAAATGCTACAAAGTGGCTTTATAGTATGAGACAAATATATAAAATAAATGAATAACTTATAAATTGTTGTATCGATTGCCACAAACAATCAAATTACGTCGGCCAATGACAATTACTAATTGTTGTCTGCTGGTATGAAGGGCTAATTAGATCCCTTCATCCTTAATACGAACAGACCTTTGAAATTAGGTCGAGCTTATACATATTAGAATGATGCATACTGTATCTTTTGGTTAATAGATATACCTAGGTACAATAAATGTTAACAAAACGAGTATTAATTTTTTTTTTATTTCGAGTTTGTATTTTTGGTCGAATTGTTCTTTTATATTGTTAATATTTATTTTTATCTTACGTAAGATAATACATGATATTAACAAGAAAATAATGGATAACTGAAAAGTTGTATCAAGAATATAGACGGGCATTGTTATTAATTTTGGATGAGAATTTTTGCCAAATCAATGTGGACGAAAGGAAACGGCTAGATAACTAATAACATAAGCCTATGTTACTCGCTGATAATGTAGCTTTCTCGTAGGAATACGAAGATAAAATATAGCCATGTTTTATCCCCGTATTCCCACGGGAACGGAAGTTACGTGAAGCCGTAGAGCGCTGCTAGTAATAGAAATAAAATAAATAAATAAAAATGGTGAAAATTATTTAAACCTAATAATTCATTAATATTATTAGCTATAATTAATGGCGACTCATTGAACTTAATTCTGAATATATCAAGTAAAACAAATGTATGATTTCTTAAACATACAGCATAATAGAGATGAAAGGAATTAAAGTTATTTTGCGAATTGCAAATGCCTTATAAAATACGTTTGTGATGGCAAAATAGAAAACGTTTGATGTAGACATTCTCGTCCAGGTACTGTAACTTGAATGCATGTTAATATTTAATTGAGTTCCGTTAATTTTAGTTGCAAACACCGTCGTATGTTTGTAAATATGAATATTGTTATAAACAAATAAGTAACTGAGAAGTAACGGTCTCATTGTTAGGATTAGCAACTGCCAGTTTGTAACGTTTTTCAGTCTTACTAATGCGACTATTAATTTTACACACATACATACATATCATCACGCTTATAATCCCCGAAGGGGTAGGCAAGGTCAAAGTGGTAGTAAGCCTCTTTAACCACATTCAGCAAAAAATAAAACTGGATTGAGTTAGATGGAAAATTTTGAAAAAGTAGTGACAAGTGGCTAGCCCGTCGCCCACACAATCAAATACCCAGAACGCGATATACCATTAGTACTAATATTCAATGTTATTTATTAACGTGGTACCTGCGGTTCTAATTTTTTAAAGCCTTGTTAACAAGACACAAGTAAATCTGACACAATTTAATTAAAAAAAAACACATGAGTTAAGACGCTGAATCGTTCATCAATTTTTTTTATTGGCACATTTTGCTTTTTATTTGAGTTAAACTCATTGCACAGTTAGTCCGTTGAGTATTCTAAGCCGCTATGTAAAACCTCAGTATTGCGATACAATATGTATGAAATCTTTACATTTGATATATCTACCAATATTGACAATTGATAATATTGACACTAGATGGCGCATCCGGCAGTGACCCTGCCCCATGCGCTAAGGGTTGTGGGTTCGATCCCCACCAAGGACAAACATTCGTATGATGAATGCTTGTGTTTGTTTTGTGTCTCGTCGCCTACACAATCACAACCCAAAATCCGCGATATACAATTAGTAGGCCTTTTACGACATGCTAGGCAAGAAACGCAGTTCACACATTCTTTTTAAGTCCCAAACCAACATATGACAAATACTAAACACCATAATACAAATCTATATTATGATATAAGTTATCATATAGTATCTACAACACTAAGTAACGGTTTAAGACATTTATTTCTCAAAACAGAATACAACTTATTCAATTACATTGAGAAACACTAGTTTACATATGAAAATGCAAAACAAACATCGAAACGGACGGTTTAAAGTTATATAAGCACATAATATTTGTTAGTTAACGTAAGTAGTTATTATTATATTACTTGGTGATCTCATCAAGCACATTATGTATGTGTGTAATCCTAATATCCTCCAATTATATGGTGCGTGAGATATCCCTTGGCGTGACGGAAATCCGTTTAGATAATGAACCCCTAATTTCTATTCATAGCTATTAAGAGGATTATTACGGTTACGCAGTGGGTATGAAAAGAAATAACTTTACCTTAATATCTGGAGGGGAATTATAAAAGATGTTCAGATTAATTTAAAAAAGAATTTCGTGTTGAACATGAAAATGGAAAATCCCTTCGCTTATATTGTGGTTAATCCCTTTGAGACATTTATTTCGTAGTAAACAGAAAACATGGTAATTTTATTGCAATTCCATACAAGAATAAGATGTGTACTAAGGGTTAAGTTAAATGAATGGTGTCATGCTATTGGAATTGAAAAATAGTGAGTTTCTATGATATCCCAATTTGCAATTCAGTTTAAGGACAAACATTGATTACCTACAGTATGTTACATATACAGTAGGTCATACATTAACCTCGGTCATATCACGATAACTTGTCTTTGCCGAGATTCGAACCCAGCCGGTTGTAGCTATACTCTCTACCAACTCAGTTACCCAGTTATCCGAACGCAGTCTCTAAAACATTAATAATGCTTAGAGCACACTAATGCCTCGTTGCAATAATTATTACGCCGTTTCAGTTCCAGATCTGAACCGGGAGATAAGCTTTACACTCAAAGTAATGGTTCCCCTTTGTCTTAACTCAAATATTCCATTTTATATGGTTTGGCAAGTTGATAATATCTAGAAATGAAACATGGAGACAGGAGGTTTCATACTACTCTTAATTCCTCAAAGGTTTTACTTTAATAACTGGAATAATCAAAAGATTATAATACAAGGATAAATCCTTTTTGAGTTGAATATAATAACATTTATTGGGATTTTCATTTTATCACAAATCATTTAAAGACATTATTAATCATCGTTGCATTAATCGTTAACACTCATTCCGTTTTTATTTATGTTAATCCACTATACAGTTAGTCAATTGTGTACATTACATAGGTATCTACTGACCTTATGGTGCGTATTGTCTATGAAATATTTGACTGTTCATATTAGTACTCAATTGGATTGGTTTAATCCTCATTCTGACTTTTCACGCCATAAATGGGACACATTATCCTGTTCTGTTTTGTAAATGTCATACATTGGAATGTATGAAATAAGCAAGGAAATATAATTACCTCCCCAACTTGAACATTTTGTATGCACAGTGAACAAACTTTTGTCCCCAATACAGAAATCAAAAGTTGTTCGTGACTTGCAGCGCGGGACGAGAGCTAAATAAAAAACGCCGACCAAATACGTGTCGGTCCGTGCGTATTTTTGGGTTCCGTAGAAATATTTTTGTTTTTTTTTTCATAATTTTCATATAGCTTTTAAACATTACTGAAATATTTATTATGGAATGAACATAAGAAAACTTTATTTTGGTCTTGCTTGTTCTTTGATAATCGATCGATTTGAAAGTCGATCAACTAAAACCTAAAATACAGAGTGGACTGTAATAATTTTGGCACTTTAAAGTTTAACAGTTCACAAAGAGCTTCCTGAGTACCTACAAACAATATTATACCAAAAGAAAAACCCACCTTATGTACAGAGGAAGTTCACCTATAAATATTTTACTATTTTTATTTTACCTTTTTATTGCTATTAATAGTATTTATAAACATTGTGAATGGGATATTTACAATACCAACGGTCTTTGAAGCCAAGTCGCGACCAGATAGATATCTACACGAATATTGCGAAACTCTTAAGGTTCCTAGCGTACTGCGGATCCCTAAAAACTTCGCTCCAGAGGCTACACAAAGCCCTCCATGTATGCCGGAGGTATGGTCCAATGGCGAACGAGGCAAGAGCAAAACCCGGCCATGGTGAAAATAAATCCATTTCTATTGTATTTCAGGGTTAGGCAGGAACTAGAAAATATATTTCAGCTGACTGAAATATCAATGGATAGTTCAATGGTATTTAAAAATGAGAGTGAAACATTGGTAACTATTTATGAATCGTCATTTTCCAAGCGTCATTTCGCGTTTCTAGTCGAGATTTGCTTAGAGTATGATCCTTTGAATGCTTGGGGTATTACATTTCTAGCGATTGGAATTTGACCATTGTCACTCTTATCCTTTATTATAGTTATTTGATAAGGCACTTTTCGTCACAACCCAATTCGTGGTATAAATGCGTACTTATTTGAAGATCCATATTATGTATCTGTCCAATTTTGATCTACCACCCTTTGCATCTAATGAATGGTTTTGACTGGCTTGATGGCGCATTTGTTAGTGACCCTGCCACATGCGCCAACAGCTATGGGTTCGATACCCACTCAGGACAAACATTCGTGTGACAAATAATTGTGTTTGTTCCGTGTCTGGGTGTTAATATCCAATATTTAAGTATATATTTGTAATACCACTGTTGATTCTAATATCCGTAACACAAGTGCTTAAGCTACTTGACCTTGGAGTCAGATCAATGTATGTGATGTAGTCTGATATTTATTTATTTATCTAAGGAATTGGTAGTTGCCACTAGGCTACCGCGCCGATAAATCCTGACATATAATGTGATATAGCTACTCATACACTGCATGGTTTCCGAAGGGATTAGCATTTACCAGCTGTTGCGTTACGACGAGGCGACATTTGCTGCAGACGAGAACACCCATATGATGATAATATCTAACGCAATTAGAACGAACAAGTACTCGTAGAGTCATTTGCCAGATCTATTACAGAATATGGGATACTAGCACAAGCTATGGGATAGTAGCGGTCGTGACTTAGTCTGGACATGTGTGACTTTAGGCAAAAAAAAAATCCGACGGCTAGTTTCTGAAATTAGTGGATTCAAACATCAAATAACGAGACTAGGTCAGAATGACGATTAAAAGGACCGCAGTCTTAGAAATAAAGCGACAATAATTATTATACAATTTTTGTAGTTCAAATCTTTATACTTATTTATTTTGAAAAATCTAAGTTCATACTTATAATTTGACGACCACTTTTTTGTTAAAATATCGTAAAGAATGTGTACCTCTAGCGTGGAAACATCGTATCATAAATGTGATCTAATAATGTCATGCAGACTCGCGAAATCTAGATTTCAATCTAGATGTACGTATGTACATCGTGTGCTTTGTATAAAACACATTCCTAACGACGAGACATAAAGTTCTGATATCGATTTATATCTAAATAGAAGGAGTTACAGAATACCTAAATATAGGTACTGAAGCGATGTTTGTTGAAATAATTATAGACGTTTCAATGCGCAAGTTCAGGCTGTTTTCTGAATGGCAGCCAAGTTGGTCGGGTCAGAGCGGCGACTGGTTGTCTCGCCAACTCTCGCGAATACCCATAAAACACAGTTGTCTGAGCTTGCTGCTCTAGATTCGTATTGGCATAACCTTCTAAGCTACATGTAGTGCAGTTTCATAATTCTTTTTACTTATGACATGTTATTGAGAGGAAAGGACGAGATGTGTTTAAAATGTCCTATATTTTACATTTTATTACGGCTTGATTGAAAAGTTGAATATAGTTTTAGATTGTATAAGAGTTCTATCTCAATTTTGTTTTATAAATTATATATAGCAGACACTTGGAAGATTAATCACATTGAATTTAAAAAAAAACATACCGTCAAATGGAGAAGCAACCACCGTATCGTTTCGTTGAAGCCGGTTAAAAATGTATAACAAAATATTAACTAAAGTAAATTTATCTCATCTAGTAATTATTTGAAAGGATTTTTAAAAGCGGTTTTACTATTAAAAATCTATTACAATATTTAAATTATATTTTATACCTTGTGTTTCTATCGATTTTAGACGTGAAAGAATGTCTTTGAAATGTTGTTATTACATATTTAAAAAATACAAAAAAATCAATCCCCTTTACATTGTGTCAAGTACAAATATACACTAATATCATACGGTCCAATCCTTACAAACTAATTGAATTGGACGACGTCACAAAATGCAAATAATTGTAAGGCCACAGATGGTTTAATTTCTTTTGTGGTGCAGCTGCGCTATTTAGACTAGTCCGTTAACAAGAAACCGTCTACAATATATTAGGGATGCTTTTAAAAATCTAATCGAAAGCAGTTTGATTTTTATTGGAGTGAAGGCACCTAAGCCTAATTAGATTTTTATTAAAAGCTGTATGCTGGTTTTTATTTAGTAAGGCTGTTCAACCTACGGTCCACTGTTGCCCATGTAAGCCGGTTTCAGAGTTTCGGAATGTTTTTTTTAACCTGATTAATTCGGACATCAGTTGATCTAATAATACAGGAATAGGAATCATCAGCTCAACACTAGATGTCCGAATCAGTTCGGGCTGACTTACTAACATCAAAAGTTAAGCAGTCTTTGATTAACCGATCTTCTACACAAGTCAAGATTTGTGAGCAGAAATGTACAATTAAAAGTTATCAGAAGTAAAATAAATACAGCAATAATATAATTACTACTCTAATAATTCTTTAAAGAAATGAGAAAATTCAGTAACTTTAAGTCTGTGATGATGTTTTTACAAGCTCACTTTGCTAGAAACTTTTATTAAAATTCCGAGTTTATTTAAATTAGTTACGATACTTAGTATAAGTAACTGCTGTTACTTTACCCCATTCTATCCAATAATTCATTTTAGGTCCTATTTTTCTTTTCAGTTCAGTAGGGGAATGCGTCATTCGCATTCATATAGTGCTTAAAGCATATAAATTCAGTGGGGTGTGAAAAATGGGCTGCAGCGGGGGTTATGCTCTACGGCAATATGGTTTCGATGCCAAAGGCATCCCCTAAATTACAACCCTTGTGTAAATGCCAAGAATTCGAATTTTTTCCTCTTATCGTTGGATTTCAAGAATTGTTTATCTCTTACAATAAAGAGGTTTTTGACAAATAGGAAAATAGCATTCTTACAGATCACTTAAGCTAAAGGGGCAGTAAATTATTCTGATAAAATGTTGAGATGATCAGTCAGTTTCGGAAAAAATACTTAATACTAATCATAATAATTGTGTAGAACAATTACTCATGATTTATCTCGATTTTAGTATAAAGCCGTTAATAATAATTTATTACAAAATTGAGACTAAACTCATGTACGCCAGATGTTCTTCGCTTCAGTTGCCATATGGCAGCTCAACGCTACGGGGTTTCTGTTATGATGAAAATTAAGCTACACGCCCAAGTGGGTATCCATTCATCGGTCGTTCATCAAATACTGGCCGTTTGACCGTCTATAGAAATATATTAGCCCATGTGCATAAGTAATCCGTATAGCCTGTAATCAAAATTAAAAAAGAAAATGACTAAGCTACTATTCTTGAAGATGAAGGCAACGGAACAAATTCTTTATAGAATTATGTTATCAAAATATGACGAATGTTCATTTTATGAATTAACTCCCAATTGATTGGACATATTCAAACATCTATGATGAATAAAATGTTAAAATAATTAGCGGAAATTGATCAATTTAATTTTGTACGAGTTTAAGCTATGACTACCATCCAACCAAATAAAATTTTATGAATGACTTCTAATGAAACTGTACCCAACGATACAAAGTTATTAGTAGGTATGTATCAATAGTATAGTTGTCCAAATTAATACACTTGAAACCAAGTCCGAAATCTCAAAAGTGAATGTTACTTTGAACGGCGGATTGTCGGTAATTTTCAGAATCTCTTAATCCAAACGGCTATAAAATTCGCAAAGGAGGTTATTTGCTGAAATTCCCATTAGAACTGGAAGCCGATTAATTAAGATCTGCTCAGACAGTCTTCGTATTTGCACATAAATCAGCATTCAAACAGGGATAATAGTAAGTCCACGCGGCGTCAAGGAGTTACTTTTTAATTTGTTTAGGCTTATCCCGCGCTGTAATATCTAAGGGAAATTACAAGAGTTCATTGGTGGCTGTGTAATGGTGTTCAATGACATATGAGCTTGAATGCTTGTAGCTATAATGCAATAAGGGGCATAGAAGCATGAAGCCGTGTAAACATTAAAGCATATTACTACCTATATGGACTAATAGCAATGTATTGTGACATAATTTACTGTTAAACTTGACTTTAACAGTCTGTTTGTATTTTAAATTATTTAATGTAATTTATTAACTAAATCCGATATTGGACTTAAAAAAGAATGTGCCAACCGTGTTCCTTGGCTAGCATGTCGTAGAAGGCGACTAATGGTATAATATGGGGTTGTGGGTATGTGATTGTGTAGGCGACGAGCTAGCCACTTGTCGCTACTTTTTCACAATTTCATGTTTGCCGCATAATCTTAAAATCAAAAATGTATGTAGCCCTAGTGTAAACAAGAATTGCATTAAAACATTTACGCACATTTGCTCACACACAAGGGTTCACAAAAGCCTTATTCATGAGGACTAAGCTACGTGGGGAAGTTTAGCTAAGTTAACAAACCAATTATAAATCAACAAGTGTGCCTTGATGTTATTGGATCAATTAGCGTTAAGTACGAGCATGTTGAAACACCTAAGCAAATAGAATTTAGGGAAATAATATATGGTTTCCGGATACACCCTAAATAAATAATAGTAACTTAGAGCCTCTACTTAAGGAGGTCGCGAAACGTTTTCTAACCTACTTAAAGTGTGACGTCTTATAAAGTTTGTATAATGTAAGAAATATTATTCATAGGCATGGATTTCCAAAATCGGGTTTATAAGATTTTTAAGGAAATTAAAAAACTTAACGACTTGATAAGAAGTGGCTGTATTTTATTTAAAAAATTATTTAAGGCGCTTAAAAAAACATGTTTTCTCAAAAAATATGATAAATTAGTTTTTACTAAAGATCTTAATCAAAATAGCATCTGAATAGAATATAATCTGAATCTTAACATTTAAACAAGATGTCACATTTCAAATAAATAATTGTTCCTTTGTTTCACTGAATTTAACTTTTGGAAAAACACAGAAATTGCTTTTGGCAAATTCTGCCTCGTAGGATTTAGCTTACAGAGCATTTTGACCATTCGAGTAAAAATCTTTTAGGGCCTCTTTTATCACCGCTATAAATTAATTCCTGTTACGACAGCCGCAAGGCAAGATAAGTTTATTACTGGAAGACCTTGTCGATGTATCGACATAAATAACAAGAAGTATCCGTTGGTATTTTTCTTTTTCGCCCTATCAACGTGTTGGGTACAATGATAATTGGAACAAAAATGCCTCGGAGTAAATTTTGTTTGAAAAGGAAATTTTGATTATGTTTTCTCTTTTAGGGGTAATTTATGTTAGTTTTACAATATAATAATGATAGTAACAACCTTTTATTACCACTAAGTAAAGCTAAACTGGACGGTAGCATGTAAAATTATGAATAGGAATAGGTATATATTCCTTATTTTACTTTTTTAACCCAAAAATAGAAATCATTACCACAATAAATAATATAATTTGGTTATTCCCCCTTCCTTCATAAAAAAATAGCACTTAGTTCTCACGTAGATAAAATATTATTTAATCTGTATATGAAACAAAATTTTTGCAGATATAGGTCAAAAATTTTTCTTATATTGCTCGATGATAAATTGATCAAAGTTAGGAATTCAACAAGAAAATGTCGTCAAAGTTCATCTGAATCTTTGTTACGTAATTATTCTTACTCGGCTAGATGATAAATGATCTAATTGAGTTCTCTGAATACGTAATCATTGCGGCTGTTCTTCCCGATTATGCTAATCTTAATCGTGTGTTCTGATGATGGCGAAAAAGATCAATGTACCTACGTAAAAACGTGGAAAAAGAGTCCTTGTTTGAGTCATATCTATAAATAGATTTTCCCGATTCATACATGGTGTCTAATCAAATACTTTAAACAGGCTCCTTGAGCGATTCCAACTTATTGAAAAACGAACAAATCGTGGGGCCAATCGACGAAATTACCCTGATACATTAGCTCAAGTTTTGACTGGCCCGTTGGTCGAGTGGTCAGAGACCCTGGCCACGAAACTAAGGGTCGCGGGTTCGAATCCCGCTAGGGGCAAATGTTTCGTGTGACGAACATGGACATTTGTACTCGAGTCATGGATGTTTATAAACGTATTTAAGTATGTCTATCCGTTCGCCTAGTATCCATAGTACAAGCATAAGCTTAGTTTGGAACTAGGGAATTGGTGTGTCAGTCTGGGGAATTTAATTTAATTTAAAGACTTTTTTAGTTAATGAATGTTTAATTTATGGCTTATTCAAATGCAGTTTAATTGGGATACAAAATCTGGACAACTTCTACAATTTGGGCAACTAATTCAGGAATACTCCACTTTGAATCTCACATTAAATCGAAGCATATTGAAGAGTGATTTTTGGATACAGGGAGCAGGGCCTCTTGTAAAAACGCATGCGGACCAGAAGACAAGCAGATACGCATAAATCGACCATGGCCTGTACATAGTTAGTGGGTATATAAGGCACCAGAAACGCGGGGCGTGCAAATTTCCTGTCTACCATAATGGGCTCGCACCTTAATTCATGGCCCCCAATGCGACAAAACCGCCCGGCGCGTGACATAATGAATATTGCGTCCGCTGTGGAAGACCTTTTAAAACCATTTTGTCATGAAACCCATATGGTCACGAATTGATCAGGTGATGCGTTAAAGTTGACTTCTGTCACGTGGTTACGTTGCAAAGATTTGGATTTAAATTTTCACAAGCTTCAAACTCAAACCCACAAGTAATGAATATGCGCCAAATATTCAAAAATGGATGAAAGAAATGCTCTAGGATAATTGTGTATTATCAGGTGCAGTCATCGTATTTAAATAATGGCTTTTCCCTTTAAGAGTATATTATATAATGGTGTATTATAATAAGATAGCCATTTATCACTGCATTGTATAGTTTTATATAATATCCTACATGATTTTCGTAGTATGAAAATGAATTATGTTTCATAAAAAATCTTGATACGATTCTGTGAAAAACAGCAACAACATTCACATTAAACTTCATTTTGCTTTTTTACATAAAAATAGGTTATTCAGACGATGAGATGAAGACAAACAAACTTCAATAAGGATAGAAATAAATTTCGGGATTGGCAACATTTACGCTGTGGAAATAATCGAGAATCCCAGATTCCCGATATAATGCCGTAAGCCTTTAACTCGCGGCAGATAGCTCCATAAAAAGAACCACTGGCTGTATTTATTGCTGATACTAAATGCGACAATTTAGATGCTAGTTTATACAACGGATCTTTTTTTTTTAAAGTCGGTCGATATTGCATTGTTTACCATAAACACTTATGAGTATTCTATGCATTGTAGAATATAGGTATTGATTTAAATGTCATGTGACTCATGCATCACTAGGTCAATTTGACATAGGTATTGTATGAATTTTCATGTACTATTGGTAGTGAAAGTGAAGAAATCCGTTAATGTTTAACAATTTTTTTTCTTTCATTACTTAATTTTCTGTTAAAACAGAGTATAGTAGACAAATATAGTATTTCTCAAAATAATACAATAGTAATTTATAGTAGGTAACTTTAGATACCGTTGACATAAAAAAACTGTAATTTTTTAAATAAGTTGTCCAACCAAAGAAACCAAAAGTATTCGGTAGCAAAATAAGTTATTAACAATTCAAATGAAATCTCTCTCTTTAAAAAACAATACTGTGCATTGCAAAATAAACCCATTTATAAATGAAACACATTTTTTACAGCGCCTCTGCAGAAAAAAAATTAGTAAAGAAATAAAAAATATGTTTCGATATGCGCCATAGGTCATGTCATTTTTATTTATTTTTATGAATCTATATATTAAACTACGCACCCTTATTCCCATAAATCAGTGAAATAAAAGTCTGAACACTTCAAACTCAAACTAAAACCATCTTGTAGTTACTCAAAGCTACTCTGATCGTCTCAGAAAAATTCTTTTCTAACCAATGTTGTCTCAAAACTTCGCCCTTCCTACGCTGTTTACAGTCTTTTGTCAAACTTCTTTAGCTTCAACACTATAGCTCACACACACGTCACCATTATGTTAACTTTAAATAGTTTTCGATCTTATTATTATAAATAGTTATCAATGAATAAGATACTTTTAAACTGTGTCTTTCTTAAATAGAAAATGGAGAAGTTTTTTACGGCTGAATATTTGAGTTACGTCTGACCTCAAAACAAACTATTTATTAAAACAAATTCAAACTTCTAATATTAACGTTTCAGCTCTCAGATGAAAAAAGTCGTAAACGTACTTAAATTAAACAGTAACCAAGGATTTTTAATTTTAGTTTTAGTTTTTATAACACTAATTGATTTTAGATTTTTACATATATTTTAGCGCGTATATTTAAATTCCAGTTACTAAAACCATTGCCGCGTTCAAACGCCGTCTATGTTCTTTTTAACAAGTTTCGAAGGTTCTCCTTTGTGAACCAAATTGCGAGGATTATTTTTTAACAAAAACCTGCCTTTGTGAGAAATAATGAAAAAATAGGTTCCATGAATGAAGCTCACGCGACCGGGGTCAATATATTTATATTATTTTTAGCAACGATTGGAAGAAATCTTAGGGAGCGGTGGTATCTCAATGGTGAGGACACGCGCCTCTTAACCGAGGAATGCGGGTTCAAACCCGGGCACACGGGCACGTACCTCTGGATTTTTCAAGTCTATGTACGTATTTATACCACTAGCTCGACGGTGAAGGAAAACATCGTGATGAAACCTGCAAATTCAAACAACTTTGGATTTGTAACCATGATCCAAAAATTGTCTGGTTCCCCTATCTTAGGGTTACCAAAGTCAGACCGGTAGTCGCTTCAATGTAATTACCAGACTCGCTAAATCCTGGATCATGGTCTAAGCGGACCCCGTCTAAGCACAGGACATAACGCTAGGAAGATGATGAACGATTGGAAGAAATCTTTCATAGGTAGGAGAAGGTGAATAGACATAACGAGTTTGAACCTTACAGCGTGATATTTTGTGGGAACCTAGAATATTAGCGGGTGAAATATATTGGTTGAAATGTCCAGAACCGCCTCTGTCACTCTGGTTACGTGTCAGGATATTTATGAAAAACATGTCTTTGTTAAAAGGGCTCTGCTGAATAATGAAGAAATCCCTCTGGATGCGAGTTCCATTTTGTGGAGTAAATGTTTGTTTATAACAATTAACCCAATTTTCACACAAAAGGAGTTAACTAAGCGGTTACTAGGCTAAACTAATAAGGCGAAGGTCGGTTTTTTGGGGCACGGCGGCATTCGTAATTAATGATTATATCACTGGCGCGGCGTCATGTCACGGAAGGGGCATCATTTGCGGGTAGGCAGACACGTGTCGAGCCAGACAATTTTGATAACAAAATAATTTTCGTTATGTAGGTACCAATCTTTTTTCATTTTATAATGCCGCCTTTTGTTTGTAATTTTATTTGTTTTGTGAATGAGCATTATGTTTATAATGTTTTTGATATTTCAAACAATAAGTATAATATAATGAATTGCATGAATATTGATGAACTAACATTAAATACATGGACGAATTGATACCTTTTCCACTTTCGATCTGATGACAGTATCTCGGGTGATGTACGCGCCTCAAAATAATATGCAACGAGTGTTAATTCAAAGCCGGGTACGTATTCGATTATCTTTATCTCCATAATGTTTATCCAAGCATACCCAGGCTAGTGACGCAATGATAATAAGAAGATCAACCTTTCTGCTTTTATTTTGTTAAAGTTCCTTACATATTATGTTTAGGAGACGATTTATTAATCTTTGCTAAAATTATTTTTAAAATTCATATTCGCCTTACTTAGCAAGAGATTATCAGTCTTAATGTAATCGCATAATTAGCATAATTAATGACTGTAATCGAACCATCTGATACCAACTTTTTTAGCAAATGCCTCTTAATTGAACCGGAATGTTCGGGACTCGAATTAATATAATTAATCGGGCAAATTTACTCCAGTACATGGTTTAATTCGTCGAAGTTTTCATATTAATTTCGAGGAGATTAGTTCGAAAGCTGGGCGTTAGTCCAGGCTTCAGGTGGGGCTATAAATATAGGGGGAATCCGCCCTCCATCCTAAATGGGAGGACACATATTCAAATCAAATTGAGCTTGGATACAGCCACGATCAATTGATATTGAATTCTACTTACCTTAATGAACATAAACGTCGAATTGCTACTAAACTTCTTCCGAGAATTGACCTTTACAACCTGATGGAGGAAATGAAATAGTTCTATTTCATAGATGACACAACGACGGCTATTTAATAGATTTTATAGATGACAAATTAATCTGAAAAGATTCATTTGTCGTCTATAAATATACATTGCGTACAAAGGGAAAATTAATAAAATGCTACCGAAATGGCCAGTACATGACTTATACGACGCTATCGGAAATTCAGGATAGTGAATTCCTGTGGCACTTATGAGAGAGATGCAGCTTAGTATTAATAACAAACGTATTAAGTCCCCGGATACATGCATGAAATTATTGTAAGATAAATAGAATGGAAGTAGTTGCATTAATTTTTTTATAATATAGAACTGTACATAATGAGATTAAAATAATGTGTCATGATTATTTAAAATTTTTTTTTCAAAATTATACTGACGATTTGATCTATAAAAACCTTATATAGAAAAAAAATTACTTACCCTTTCTATATAGTGTTACAGTTCAAATACTGATCTTTTAATAATATTTTAATAGAGTTATTTTAAAAATAGTGGGAAACTTAATAATAGTCGTATAAAGCCCACATAGTTTACAGTGCAAGAGAGATTAAAAGAAAAGCCGTTAAGTGGAATTTATAGTCGAGTATGGTTTCGTATTACAAATAATTTGAGAGCTTCGATTTATACAATATATGTAGTATAATAATCGTTTTATTTTTGACTGAATCTGGTTAAAGGGGCCTGCTGTTCCTTTGAATCTGCTTACTCTCAGGACTTGTCCATAGTACGTTGTCATATCTTCGTAAATTCTGATTTCCATAACACAAGTTTAAACCTAGTTTGAAATTAGATCAATCTCTGCGATGTTGTCTTTTTGGTCGATTTACAATTTCAACACGGAACCCTGGAAACGGTGACTGCGTCCGCACTATCCATTAAACGAAATGAAATGAACGGAATGATGGGTGGCCCGTATTGAATGTGCTGATTGACAGAACTTCCGCTTTGTAATTTATGACCAGTGTAATATTTCGGCTTCCGAAGGCTTCGGAATGTAATGAATAATAAGCTCCTTTAATTCGGAATTGTTCGCATTGCGAACGTTGCGAAAATCATAATGCATGTTCATGCAGAGTATAGTTTTATATGCTTACGATAATTAATTGTAATTATAATTATTATATGCCGTATGATTCTCAATTTTCTCGTTGCATTATATTTTACTAACGAGACTATCTTATTGAAACACTAATGTACTAATATACGAGTACGTACTATAAATCGCGTTTTGTCCCGTTAGTGATATTATATGACGTTAAAAAAATCCTGTTAAATTTTGTAAGAAGCATTTTCCTCGTCTTTTTATATTATGTTATACAGTACCTAACTCTACATTTTAATTTGACTTATGTATACATAATTTAAAGAAAATTGTATGTAGGTACATACATGCGGATTTTCGCATATTTTTTAATATTCATTCAATGAATATTTACTTTCATGAATATTTAAAAACATTCTAACCGGTTGTTGGTAGGAGTTTTGTCTGAATTTTGTACGTTTATAAATCCATTTACACCATGCATAGATAAAAATCCAGCAGATATCAAAACTACATGACCGAAATATTTGTTTGAGTATGAGACCAAAATTTTATAAATTTTGGTCTGATTTTTTTTAAAGATATATAGCAATAAATTTTGACGAGATCTTGAACAAATTTTGACTTAGAAGTTTCTAAGTAGGGAATGAATAAATTGATGGGATATATGCCAGTGGTTAATAATGAGGGTTTTTTAATTAAAACATCCAAAAGATGGCGCAACTGTGATTTGCGGTCTTGTCACTCCCCTCATTGGTTAGTTGTCAGACCAAACTGACATGCTGACAACAAGGAGCCAATAGTGATAGTGATAAGACCACGAGACTAACTCTTGCCATCTGGCGGTTTTTGTATTTTTAAAACCCTCATTATGTCCTACGTCAGAGTGGTACTACCATAAAACTATATCATATTAGATGTATCGATACTACAATCTTACGTCTAGTTCCATAGAGGTCGACTCGGCGCTTCAATTAAATCTGCGACATGACATACTGTGACACTTATCGCCCCTACATCGTTACGTTGCCAAACCCGCCACCATCGCTTACCCTTCTGTCATTTGTGCTGCAGATATTGAGCATCGTATATGTGTCAGATTCGTTAATGGTGATAGTCCACGAGCAAGCAACAGATTTTCACCGTATAAAAATAGGATTTAGAATAGATAATCCTCCACTTAATAGTCAGCGCGCTTTTTGGAAATAATCCACCGCTTTACAGACAGCTGACTATAGAGCGGCCACGCGCCTCTTGACCGAGGAGTGCGGGTTCAAACTCGGCACGTACCTCTGGATTTTTCAAATCTATGTACCTACGTATTTATACCAGCTCGGCGGTGAGGGAAAACATCGTGATGAAACCTGCAAATTCAAACAACTTTGGATTTGTAACCATGATCCAAAAATTGTCTGGTTCCCCTATCTTAGGGTTACGAAGGTCAGATCGGCAGTCGCTTCAATGTAATTACCAGACTCGCTAAATCCTGGATCATGGCTAAGCGGACCCCGTCTAAACACGGGACATAACGCTAGGAAGATGATGATTTTCAGACAGCTGACTTTTTGGCAAGATATTGGGGTCACTATTTAATTTTTTTTAATCGAGAGGAAAAAATATTTTTGTACGTAATCATAATCAAAGGACGATTGGTTTATATAATAATACTAGCGGCCCGCCCCGATATCGTCCGGGTATATTGCAATAAAAAAATATTGCAACTATAAATTGAGATATAAACTATCCTACCTTTAGGTTGCACACGGTGTGCAAATTTGATTAAAATCGGTTAAGTAGTTTCGGAGTCCATCGCGGACAAACAACGTGACGCGTAATTTATATATATTAAGATGAAATTTGTATGAAACAAATGAATTAATTTGTTATTCAGATGTTATATATTTTTTTATTTAAGTCGATAACTTATTTACCTTGAAACCTACACGAGAAAATGAACAGTTATAAGTTAAAATTGCAGAAAGAAGGTTATTTTTAACTGTAAAATTTACAACGTAAATGAAGTTAATGAAACGAAAGAAGTTAATTATTCGGAATAAATACAGTGTTCGTTATTACTGGCTCCCAATTTCAATTGAAACGTTTGGTATGAATAATAAGGCTTTACGAGTTAAAAATATTTAAATTACATACATATTTCCCGCGTATTACATGGAAAATTTGAGAATAATATTATCGCATGCTTAATAGTAAAGTGACATGACTCAAAATTTGTTGTATATTTAAATTAATATTAAGTGATAAAATAACATTTTGGTTTCTTTACGACTAAGCATGCATTAACATTCATGACCTACACTTGATTTGCATGAATAATGAGATTTATAGGTCAATAGGATAGTTGACTTGAACATGTTTTTTAGTTCGTAAGTTAGATTATTTAAAAATATTAAATACGTATTTTTTGTTTAATCTAATACTCGAAAAATGTCAAAGATACAACGCCTCAAAGATCTGGAGCGGTGCCCTTTTGTGGAATTTGTTCCTAAAATCTTACGGAACGTGTGACGTCACGTGGATATTTGACAAACTGTATCTTCGTAAATTTTGGTTTTCTGAAGAAAAGAAAAATACGTAAGCAATATTTTTTTGTAATCCCAGTAATGGACTAAGTATAAAATATTTTTTAGTCAGCTATTGTGAAAAATTTGCTATGAACCAAACTAGTCGTCAGGTTTTTGTTCAATGACTATTAATAAATATGTTATTAAAGATAATTAGTTTACTCATCATGTGATCTTGTACCAGTATTGATATGTAGAACAAAGTCACTCGTCATATAGCTTTATAGAATCAGCCTAGCTACCCGTTTCTGAGTTCTCTGAAACTTAATATGCAAATCAATGATTCTCATACAATTTTTTCTTATTGACTAACCCGAGAAAGAAAAGAAAAGAAAGAGAACCTTTTAGTTTTAAGAAAAGAAAATGAAAGATATTCCAGATTGCCATATTCGTACCTGAAATTGGAATTGTATTTGATAATGTATCCGAATTTGAATCTATATAGAATCGAAATCTTAATGCAAATCTAGAAAAATCGTCCCTTAGGCGTTCTCTATTTACATAGCTTTTTGCGGCTATTAGTACTCGGGTGAAGATAGCTACATCTTTAAAATCCATTGCTTGCCTAACAGCTCAGTCGATAAGCCGTCATGATGAAGTAGGTATTGATCGGTGTCTGTTCCCTGTAACTCACGAATTGGCATCCAAAGGGGCAATATATCTTGTTTCCTATTGATATAGAGGATGTGCGCAACCATTAGTTTATCCGGCCAGCCTACATTACGGGTGACACATACACGAATGAAATCGTGAATAGATCTAACGTTTCACAATTGATAGGTTCGATATTGTGAGATAATGACTTAGAAGCTTGAGGATTCGAATCTCCAGTACAATCATGAATATTTTAAAAAGCTAAGTCCTAAGCCTACGCCGGTGCATAAGTGATTAAAAAAAAATTATCTACTATTAGATTGAAATATTTAGATTGCTAATACTAAATATTTACTCTCCTAACATTTCTTATCATATTTTCAATTACATGGCTAGTTTTATCTCAAATTGGAAAGAGAGTTTAGGTGAATAGTTTTAACTTTTTGAAGAGTCAGCTTTTCAAATCAACAACAACAGCAAAAAATTAAGATTTGGTTAGATGGAAAACTGTGAAAAACAGAGACAAATAGCCAGCTCGTCGCCTACACGTAATCACAGATCCAGAACCATTAGTCGCCTTTTACGTCGTGCTAGGCAAGGAACACGGTTGGTACATTATTTTTCAGTTCCAGAATAACACGGGACCAATTATATTGCGAATTTACCATTTAATTTACAATGCGAATGTTTTTGAATGTCACCATTAGGCTGAATGTGGTTACAGGAACCTGCTGCCCCCCTGCGCCCTGCAGGGGGGGCGCCGAATACCCCTGAGGTATTCCTGCCTGTCGTAGGAGGCGACTAAAAGGGCCTTTGCGGTCGTGGGAGCTAGCGGGGGAGTCTTCTAGCCTTCAATCGTCCCCAGAGAAGGCGACAGCTCGCGTGTTACACCCGGTCCGTTAGGATAGGGTACACAGCTGCCTGTGTTGTCACACACACTACACCAGGTGTTCCGGGGGAAGAATTTCATTCCCTCAAGATGGGACGCAAGGGGGCAGCGCGCGCTGCGTAGACTTTTCGAGATGAATCCTGACAGTGGGGATCCCGTTAGTTTTGCGTTCAGCGCCCGAAGAATGGCAGCCGTGAGGTTTAGTCGGTAGGGGAACTGGTGTTGCCAGCTGAGTTCCGAGCCCGACACACCCTTGTAGGCTCTTACTCAGGTCTACTTGGACGCGGCGTAAAGGCATTCCTCAAGTACAAAAAAAAAGCCTGCTGCCCCTTAGACTCTGCCTACACCTTCGGGGATTATGGGCGTGATGTTATATATGTATGTATGTATCTACCATTTTTTATATGAAAAGCACCCAATGAAAATATCTGATGGGTGTTTTTAGTTCATTGTTCTATTAATTAAAATAATTTAATGTAAAACTTCACACTGCGGAATTACTCAGCAGTGTGAAGTCTTACATTAAATTATATAACTACTAGCTTCTGCCCGTGGCTTTGTCGCGTGGTACATAGACGAAACATAGCTTATGTGTTATTCTAATGTATAAGCTATACTATTGTAAAATTTAATTAAAATCCATGCAGTACTTTTTGCATGAAAGAATAACTAACATCCACGCATCCATCCATACAAACTTTCGCGTTTATAACATGCTTATTTCCGATTTGTCAATACATAATACATTTTATGAAACTGTCTGTTGCTTCATTCTTATTGAAAATCTATTCCCCGATCTCCAGGTGGGCTGGCTTCTGGGACTTCTTTGTTATTTCAACGCTCCATTGAACCAGAAACTATTAAGAGAAGAAGTGTCGGGAAACTTTTGTTTGGATTTATTGTCCTTTTACGATCTCAGCCCGGTGTTTTATTTTGCCTCGACTGACATTTTGTGTGACTTTGATTAACACATATAGTAGATATATTATTAACTAGCTGTGCCAGCGGTATCACCCGCGTTTATGGTTAATATTATAAAGACTATTTCCGTCATAAATGATTTCTATTTAACTTTAACCATTAAGGCTGCACACGCGACGGAAGCTTAAAAAATGGAGTAACTTCTCCCGTTTTCCCAACATTTTCCTCCACTACTCTGCTCCTATTGATTGTAGCGTGATTAAAAGTATACTATAACCTGCCCAGGAGTATGAAAAATAATTGTACCAAGTTTCGTTAAAATCCGTCGAGTAGTTTTTGTTTCTATAAGGAACATACAGACAGATAGACAGACAGACCGACAGACAGACAGACAGACAAAAATTTTACTGATTGCATTTTTGGCATCAGTATCGATCACTAATCACCCCCCGAATATTTATTTTGAAAATATATTTCATGTACAGAATTGAACTCTCTACAGATTTATTATAAGTATAGATAAAGTACGCGACAAGAAGTGCATTTAACGAAATACTTACTGAATGGAAACATAAATAAATCATTCACAAAAGTAAATGTAACGATGGCTTGCTTAATAATAATAGATAAGTAATAAGATGAAACGTATTATGCACTTATATTGTTATTACAATTATATATCAATTAAACTATAAATCATTTTGTATTTAATAAGCCCTTAGTTATGCATTATTGTGAATTGATATTTCGACGTGAAGATCAGACAATAAGACGCGAGAGATGTATTACGAAATTAATCATTATTGAATTCCTGTTATGAAACTGAATTGTTATTTCCTGAGATATTTAATAACAATTATGTCATTGTTTTATAAAAGTAGTAATGTAATTCAGGTGAAAATAAGGCTAGATATTTCTAGTAGATTCAATAATTAATAATACTGTTAAACTGGTCACGAAAAGCATTAGTAAACGTTATTGTTATTAAAATCATAACCATCTGCTAAATTCACGCATAGTCATAGAGTGCACCATCGAAATACCAGACTTTATTATCAAGTGTTGAAACAGTGGCTAAACGAAATTACGCCGGCACCTAATTATGCTCACGTTGCAGCTGATTGCTCTATTCACGGTGCACCGGCGCAATAAAGCTAATAACGCCACGGACTGTCCGGAACGGTTGCTGCAGCACGCACAGCGGATCGAGTCCGCCGCGGACTGACGCAAACGGGCGCAAACTCTAGTTACCAATTCAATGGCTTGAACGGGTCATTTGAGTACTTAAGGCAATCTTTGTAGCATAGCAACATGTATCGTTTCTACCCTTTATCAATCTTTATAGCATATAACGTTTCTATGGATACCCGATAAATAGGTATCTCAACATCTAAATGAAGGGTTTAATGCGCCTACTGACACCCAAATAATCGATGACGTTTGTTGCCAGCGGGACGGATAGATATATTCCGCGTGTGACCGCGGCAAATACTTGGGGTAAATTCTGTGTAGTTATTTACATAACAGGCTAAACCATTCATTAGGTTGGTTTAATAATAATTAATAATTTGTAGAATGTTTTATTATTGACATGGAAATGATTGGGCTCTTAAGTTAAATACATCAACAGACAAAAGACAAGTGCTTGCACTCAAATTCGCTGTCATCATTGATTTATTTATTAATTGACACATTATTATTGACGAAATACATTGCGCTATAAAAATACCCAAGCACGAACTCCGTTAGCAGCTAACAGTAGCATTTGAAGTCACGTTCAACAACTACATATATTGAATGCGACTTCAAACAGTGCTGCGAGATCGTCTGTCTCTCTGTACAGTAATTGTCGCATGCCGGACGAAGTTTCCGCATCGGATGGTAGCTGCTGGGCACGCGTTGCGACCTACATAGTTGCCGTACGGTATATCGTCAACGATGACGGAATAAATACCGCCGACTATACGTGACCGGTTGTCTAAATGTCCCGTATTAGATACATATTACGCCAAAGGGGTAAGCATAGTCTGAGGAACATTAAGCTCTTTAGACAACATTACTAAAATCTTTCCTCTTTATAATATACTAGCAGCGCCCTGCGATTTTTCCCGCGTTGTTCCCTATCCGTAGCCTATGTTACTCGCTGATAAAATAGCTTTCCATTGGTAAAAGAATTATTCAAATCGGTCCAGTAGTTTCGGAGCGTATTCGACACAAACAATCAAATCTTTCCTCTTTATACACTATACTATACTATATACTATAAGTATAGATAAAGAGGAAAGATTTTACTGTCTCTTTGCAACGAATAGGCTCCAAAACTACGGGACCGATTTGAAAAATGCTTTATAAGAAAGTAATATAGGCCATATTTTACCTCCGTATTCCCACGGGAACGGGAACTACGCGGATGAAACAGCGGGGAGGCTACTAACTAGTTTAGCCATAAATCGAGTTGGGTTAAATGGAAAATTGTGAAAAGTAGTGACAAGTGTCTAGCTTGCCGCCTATATAATCACAGACTCAAAACCCAATTCACCATTAGTCGAGGAACGCAGTAGCTAAATTTTTTCCGAGTCGCAGATCAACACGGAACGTGCTGTATCGTATTTTAGCATAACAAAGAGTTTCTGTAGTTAACGGCTACTTTAAAAGTAGCCTCGCGTCTCCTTCGTGGAATCTGAGCGATTTCTATGCAAGCGAATAAGAAGATACGTAGAAGTCTAATTTACTTACTCATCTTACTAGTGTTATGTCCCGTTTATCGTCGAAGTTCACTAGGACCGTGTACCGTTTCAGATACCACTGCTCCTTCATTTCAATTACTATATACAAAAAAAATTACCTAAAACCAGCTTAGAACGGCATACTGAAGGTAGATTTTATCAACTTAAAAAGATCAAGGAAATAATTGACAAAATATATTTACATCATCGTTATCATAATTGTTTTTTGTTTGCTTAAAACCTAAAACCACAAAAGTTAGGAAAAGCCTTTTGTATCTCAAATTCAAACAAAACCGTAATGCGGATAAAAGCAAAAAAAATTAACGGTCAAGCAAGAGAGCCCTCTGTGTTTTTTGCTGTCGTTTCGTAAAGTTATCAGAATTCTGTTTTGTTCCGTATTTTACATAATATACATCTATGATATATTTATATCATCACGCCCATAATCCTTGAAGGGGTAGGTAGAGTTAAAGGGGCAGCTATCTCTTTTAACCACATTCAGACAAAAATAAAACAGGATTAGATGGAAAATTGTGAAAAAATAATTATCTTGTACTTTTTGTAAATAAAAGAAAGACACTTTTTATTTCTTATGACACAAGTTTTAGTTTTAGGGCGGTTAAAATCTTGTCAAATTATTCTTAAAATGTAAAATCTATTTGCATCTTCAAATCGCGTTGCATCTCCAAATAACCCGAACGAAGCTATTCAACTATTACTTATAAGTACAATTTGTGTAACTTTTAAGTTATTCCAGTAAACGTGCATTTCGGAGCAAGAAGGATTATTTTCCTTTATGCTTCAAAATGAACGATTATCCGTTGGATTTAGGTAGGTACCTTCGCAAAACTGCAGTTGTTAACATAAGCCGTATTCTAGGCTTGAGTAGCACTTTACAGACTCCGACGTCTGCATAGCCTTATTAAATATTAATCACATGCATTCGAGAACGCTATCAAACGTATGGTAAAATGTCTTGTTTCAATCTGATTAACTTTACAGCTTTCAATATTTAGCTCGTACTTCAAAATGGCAACCTATGTGTTTCCAAATTAAACGAGATTAAATCTCCGCCCGCGTTCAGTCGCTATTCATGACAGCCACTAATCCCGTGGGAAGTGGGAACTCGCTACCTATCACCATATAAATGATGCCTTATTATGAAAGCTTATTACTGTGGGGTTATCTTCCTCTGCACATCCGAAATTAAAACAAAATTGGGCTTCGACCTTTCCCGTGGAGGCCGAAAAGGGATTATCGTTACTGGAGTTTTTATCGTTTTATTTTTAAATTATCAAGGAGAATTATCAAGTTGTCAGGTTGATATGATATCTTAATTTATTTTCCTATGTTGGTCTGGAACTTAAAAAGGATTTGCCAACTGTGTTCCTTGCATAGCATTTCGTAAAAGTCGACTAATGGCATATCGGGTTTTGGGTGTGTAATATAGGCGACGAGCTAGCCACTTGTCATTAATTTTTCACAGATTTCCATCTAATCAAGCCCAGTTTTTTTGCCTAATTGTGGTTAAGGGGGCTCGTTTCCCCTCTTGTCTGTCTACCCCTTCGGACATTGCAGACGTGATGGTGATGATATTTTATATCAATTATACGATATTAAAACTTATTGGACATTCTACTGAGAAACTATATTTGGAACTGCTGTAATTAAGCCATTAAGTACCTAATTATTATATCCCCTTTAATTTAACTGGATGACATTTAATCTCCGAATAATCCAGCCTATTAATCTATACTAGCCGCGTCATGGTCAAAGGTCGACTTATTGCTTAATATTAGTAATTAGTCTATGTATTATACATATGGTTGCGTTCACATGTGACGGCTTATCGCATTAGGTATTAATTGGCACCTAATTGTAAGCCGGTTAGGTATTATAATAGTGCTTGTGATGATCGAGAGCTCTTGTGGGTGGAAGGACCACTTGTAGGCGTACGCATTGGATGCTGCAAGGTAGGGCTGCCAACGTTGCGAAAATTTGTTGTTTGATTATACATACATACATAACATCACGCCCATAATCCCCTAAGTTGTTTGATTTAATTAAAGAAAATTAAGCTATGGAAAATAGGCTTACATTAGTGTAAAATAATGGTGAATATATTATATGCAATGCGTTAATATCCATGATAGCTTTTTTTCATATTATTAACTAACAACACCCCGCGGATTCGCCCCCTAGCTCCTATTCCCGTCGGAATATAGGGATAAATTAAAACCTATGTTACTTCTTAATAATGTAGATTCCCATTGGTGTAAATATTTTCAAATCGGGCCAGTACTTTTGCAGCCTATTCAATACAATTAAACAAACTACCAGACAAACAATCAATCAATCTTTCTCCTTTATAATATATGTGTAGAACTTAAGACTTTATTATCAGGGATATCAGTTCAATATTGAGTTAAAAAATATGACAACTAAGGTAACACTATTTTTAACTTTCAGTCTAAGTAAAGTTGTACTGACTGTATTTATGCAATGACATTAACCAAACATGGCTGGTTGCCAGAATAATTTCAGTTTAATATTCCTTTGTCCATGTACAGAAATTTTTTGACATTGCACAACGCAGTATCGTAGCCAATTAAGCGATGAGAAACTTATTTGTGTAGTGAATATTCTATTGCTTTAATTCGAATTTATGGTTTTGCTGTCAACCCTACAGATCAACGACGAAGGCTAGTGCGAGGGTTGTTAACATAAAATCCTCGCTTGTAAGCTCGTGTACACGATCGAGAGATTTGGTTGAAAGAACTTTAGTACAAAGCGCAGGAATACAAACCGCTCCCAGTCGTATTTGAGACCGACAAACAAACGCGGAGAGCGGTCATTATGTAATGTGACAATTGGTATTTATAACTAGAACGATTGCGGTTTTATTCGATAAATTAGTTCAATAGTCCTTAATTCTGCGATTATTGTTGTAAATACAATAGTAAGACAGCTGTCAGGCATTCGTTTTTTTTTTATTTTATGCCAGCATTCAAGTTAGTTCGTTTCTCTCCAACAAAAAACAAAAATAAATTAAGAGTTTTAGAGTAATAACGTTTATAAATGACATGATATATACATAGTCATTAATCGATAAAATAAGATTTTTTATCTCTCTTTACGGCAACACCTAAACAAGAGAGTATACCGTGCCTTTCCAAAAAATGTAATGCCAGTATTTTTTCGTTTTAACGATAAAATAAAGCTTACACTACAACCTTATAAATACTATATCTTACAGTACTCGCTATTGTGTTAGCATAGATATGGATTTATATAGATATAGATATGGTAGAAATCATAACAACGCAACCGATCACACTACTATAATACCTATAGGTATACCTAGCAATAATAAAGATCGGTAAAAACCGATATCCGATAAATAAATTTCAACCCAATTACCATTTAGTTCCGTGTCATTTGGAGCAGCCCTAGGGATCGATGAAGGTGAATAGTGTCCGAGGTTGTTAATATAAAAGCATGTCTGCTTGGTGCTACAGGGACTTTCGTGTGTTAGACTCGCTACGATGCGATGGAAGCTATTGTGTTTCCCTGATTGAGTTCGTTAGATAATCTTGCTAATTTTCTAATGAAAGAGGTATTTTACTTAAAAAAAATTTTTTATTCCGTTAGATTATCAAAAAATAATGAATACGTATTTTTTGCTTTATTTCAAAGATATAGCGGTTCAAAGATCTGAAATTTAGCGCTTAAAATTTTGCACAACTAGTGAAGTCACGCGGTACTTTAACGCACTGTATCTTCATATTTTTACTTTGCTGAACAAAAGAAAAAAATACTTATTCAATATTTTTTGTAATCTCAATAGTAGACTTAGACATTTTTTGAGTAAATAGCCTATTGTTAATTTTATTATTGAATGCTGTTAATATTTGTATGCAACTTTGTGTTTATGTCGCTTCAATTATAAACTTGATTGAAAATATATTTTCCGAAAATAATATATTATTTCGATTACAATGGATTAAAATTAATTGAAGAAGGTTTTTCATAATGAGATTTCATTGAGTTTAATTGGTGTTCAAATAACTATTATTATATATTACTAATATACTTCTATGCTAGCTATCAAAAATATTTCCTTAATATGTTTGAATTTATAAAGTACTATAATATCGCCCAAGGACATACTACGGCTTACATTTTCCGTTATACGCAATTTCTTGCAGCAATGACGCGGATTAAGAGCCAAAAAATGTATCAATTTGCTATTTAATCTTCCGAAAACATCAACATGAAAATGTGCTCTATCACAATACAGCCACAGCGACGTTGGCTGACAGTCAACAACAGAAAACATTAACTGAGAAAAAAATGTGCAGTAAATTCCGTGGAGGGTAGTTTCGAATGAAAGCACGGTCGGTCTGTTTATACGCTAAATATGTCATTAATTTAACTGACTGTAGAGTACAAAACTGGTGCCCTTCCGCGTTTTAAAATGTGAGGTGATGCACATATTTTATTGGAATACTTCATTATTGGAACTTGCTTTGTCTTTGATGAAGTTTTAAACCTGCTACTAAGAAGCGATATTAACGGAATCCATGAAAGAACGATAGTGTGCTAAATGACCGGGTTTTATTCTTCATAAACACGAAATAACAATAGAGCATAATTCTCTGTAATTTATTGTTAACTATCCAATTTATTACAACAACGAGATTAATTGACAGAAATAAACAAATAAATGTAGGCAACAGGCACAGATTATCTTGTCACATTTAACTTAAAGACTGAGGCTTAATCATTTAATCGAAATATTCTTAGAAGCGTTCTATTACTTGTTTTAATATTGTGTAACTAGTAGTTCGGAACAAAAAAAGTTATAGGAAAGGTTTATTCTTAAGCGAATCGTTGACAGATGCTCGCAGTTACTTTAACTACGAGTAAGTTCCCATTAATTATTACGGGCTACACCCACTTCTCGGCTTGTGTTAAAGGTAGTGTAGCTTCTGAAATATATATCCTCCCAGTTGAAATCCCAGCAGAGAACAGGACAAAAGGACAAACTTTTGCGTTCGTAGTTTTTCAAGTTCCTCTCTAAGAACCACGTTTTTCCTGAAGAGAAAGGAAACACTTCTTCACTTTAAATAACTTTAGTTTTAAATCAAGAAACCGCACTGCGTTTTAATATTCTTTGCCTTTTTCACCTTTAGCCGATAATAGAGAAGAAGTTGCTTGCTTTTGAAATGTTTAACTTGGAGTTTGAAGGATTGTGCTAAAACTTCGGTTTAAACTTTTGAGTTGCCTATAATCTGTAAAAGCTTGGTGAGAAAGTTTTTACTAACTAATGACTTAATCAATAAGAAAGTTATAATTTGTTGCATAGATAACTGTATTATGCATACCTATAGATAGACAAATATTTTAAATATAAAATAAAATGTGTTCGACTGGTACGCAAAAATCATTAATAGAAACATTAAAAATACTACTATTAACATTAATTACATTATTAATTTAAATAGTAGTAGCAAGTAAAGTTAAATTGGTGATTCTGTATTCTGAAAAAGTAATCTAATCAAATTCTAATTCATTTGACAAGCTTGATGGCGCATTCACAGTTGTGGATTCGACCCCCACCCAGGAAAAATATTCGTATGATGAATACTTGTGTTTATTCTGTGTCTTGGTGTTAATATCCAATTTTTATATATGCTTATATTTGTAATACCACTGTTGTTTCTGATCACCGTAACACAAGTGCTGAAGCTACTTACCTCGGAGGCAGATCAATATCTGTGATATTTATTTATTCATTATTTATTTTAAAAAGTTTGGCCAGTGAGAACAATAAGTTAAATCACATATTGACTTAAAATGCAGATAAAACTTATTTTGAGCAACATAAAAGCATAAATGCTACCTATTTAAGTATAATTCACAATGAAATATTTAATGCTAATAACAGAAAGCATTTTTTTTTATAATAAAGAATGTTATGTTTCTTAAAAGTTTTGCAGGTCATACAATTTCCAGAAACACACTCCACAAGCATTTTTTACCGAGTGAATTTCACATGTTTATGATATTAGCTAAAAAATCCTTTATACTCAAAGTTTTGCCTTCGACATAATACCATACAGAAAAGGATGAAGTTTTGAACGGGCTGTCATAGACCCATTTTAAGTTAGAGCAACTTTGCTAGTGTTCTGAAATGCACTGCCGTTGTGTATCTATCCTATTCTTCATACTTATCGCCAATGGCAACTTCATGAAGTTGTTGTTGTATAAAAGACATTGGTCACAACCATGCCACACATAAGGCAACTAGTGACCTAGTTTTCAAGCAGAGCAAACGGGTGACCTAAAACTCATGCGTACATTATATTTGGCGTTGTTAAATAAGTGGATGTGTTAAATAAGTGAAGAGCGGTGGTAGCTCAATGGTAAGGACATGCGCCTCTTAACCGAGGAGTGCGGGTTCAAACACGGGCATGTACCTCTAGATTTTAAAAAATCCATGTACATATTTATACCACTAGCTCGACGGTGAGGGAAAACATCGTGATGAAACCTGCAAATTCAAAAATCTGTGTGTGTGTGGGTTTGAACCCACACTCCTCGGTTAAGAGGCGCGTGTCCTTACCATTGAGCTACCACCTTTATGAAGTTTTATATGTACCTTTATTCGTTAGATCTGAGAATCGGTTGTAATCTATTTTTCATACCTCTAAGTGATAAGGGTGGTCCACCCCAAAACTATAACTTGAGAACGACTTTATCGATTTCGCTAATTCTTTTTTAGTTGTGTTTGTTATCGTCAAGTGAAGGTTCTTATGAAAGAAAAAAATAAAAATGTTGCGCGGTAAATTAAACAGGTCGCAATGGGTTTCAAAACATTTGTTTTTCAAAATTTCTAAATTACTTCATATAACGAATATTTAATTGTTCCCTTCCGATTTGTAATATCGAAATTGCGCTGTAAATGGGTATTGAAAATCCGATAACGGGGTGTTATGAAGTGCGCCGGGTCAATTAGTTAATCTATACTTATAATAAATCTGTAGAGAGGTCAATTCTGTACATGAAATATATTTTCAAAATAACTATCAGGGGGTGATTAGTGATCGATACTGATGCCAAAAATGCAATCAGTAAAATTTTTGTCTGTCTGTCTGTATGTTCCTTATAGAAACAAAAACTACTCGACGGATTTTAACAAAACTTGGTACAATTATTCTTCATACTCCTGGGCAGGTTATAGTATACTTTTCATCACGCTACAATCAATAGGAACAGAGTAGTGAAGGGAAATGTTGGGAAAACGGGAGAAGTTACTCCATTTTTTAAGCTTCCGTCGCGTGTGCAGCCTTAATGGTTAAAGTTACATAGAAATCATGTATGACGGAAATAGTCTTTATAATATTAACCATAAACGCGGGTGACACCGCTGGCACAGCTAGTATATAATAATATACATTATAAATCTGTAAACGTAAATTTATATATCAGTATATCCGTAGCGTCCATAGTTAGATGAAATCTAAGACAAGATAAATGGAAGCACACGATTATTATACTACTAACTAAACAAATATTTTTATATAGGTACACAACATATTAAGAAATAGGACTTGTTCATATATTGATTTTGTAATTCTAATTTCCAGGAACAATATTTCTAAGGGCACCAAACTCGATTTCTATCGAAACGTTCGAGCGAATCGAACGAGTAATACTACGACGTGCCGCGGAGACTGACAGACAGCTTGTAGTAAATTGGGGTGTATGTCGTGGGATTACCTACAGTTTGACAGATGTGAGGTTGCGCAGGTACATTTATATGTCCCCCCCGCTGGGGTCGTCGGTTTGTCGTACCGGGGGGGCTTAGTAGGCCCTGCCATGGCAGGGCTGAAGCGAAGAGGGACCCCGAGGTGAGCCGCGACTGCACGACTTGCATCCGGGCAGTTGCGGCGGTCCGGCTGTAACCTCCGCAGCCGGACCAGGGTTGCCGAGGAAGAGGAGGAGCTGAGTGTTGTCGTTGCTCGCCTCCCTATCCTCGGCAACCCGACAGGGGCGCGCTGGGTCGCGTCGTGGCGGGTCGCGGAGGGATTGAGCGTCTCGATGCTCTCCCTCCGTGACGACAGGGCTCTGCCCTCAATCTGGGTCGCCGGGCGGAAGGCGGCCCCCTCTGACGAGGCGCTCTCCGCGTGCCCTCTGGCTTAGCAGAGGGCACAGCGCGAGAGTGGGCCCACGACGCCGGTCACGGGGACGATCGGCGTCTGAATCCTGGGCGGAGTAGTTGAGACATGCTGGGTGGCCTGGCATGTCTCGACGCGCGCGCGTGCTCGGTGCTGTGCATCCGACGACTGATGGCGTGGGCTGCACAGCATCGACCACCGCCGCGCGAGGCGAGCCGCGCAGCGCGGCACGCGCACTACCGGAGGAGCTGTCGTATAGTCCCGACAGTGGGGATACCGGCTCCTCCGGAACTGCGCCGATGGAGGCCACCTTGGGGTTTAGTCGGTTCGAGTCCGACACACCGCCCTCTGGATCCCCGTCCGGAGGGTGACGGCTCGTGGGAGTTCCCCAAGTAAAAAAAAAAAAAAAAAAAAAAAAAAAAAGGTACATTTATATGTAACCCGTATATGTATAATAACGTGTATGAGGGATGATAGCTTAATATCTAGGTCACGCGCCCCTATGCGAGAGGTCTGGGTTCAAACCCAGGCGCCTACCTCTGGATTTTTCAAATTTAATTTAATCGCACTTACTTGACAGTGAGAGAAAACATAGCGAGGAATCCTGCTTATTGTCTGTTTCCACTTTGTAATCAAGTGTCGCACACCAGGTAATCGCACATCTTTATAAAAGAGACCTAATAGATACTAATAAAACGGTAGCGTAGTCGATGTCTCTCTAAAAGTCGACTTTCAAAATCACATAGACTTTATAGTCCCATGTTGTTTTGGGACTTGGCCCATGTTAATCTGGGACAAAAAAAAAGAATGCATGCAGCATGTCGTAAAAGGCGACTAATGGTTTACAGGATTTTGGGTATGTGACTGAGTAGGCGACGACCTAGCCCCTTGTCACTCCTTTTTTCACAGCTTTTCATCCAACCCAGCCCACTGTCCCATGTTGGTCTGGGACTTAAATAGAATATGCCAACTGTGTTTCTTGCCTAGCATGTCGTAAAAGGCGACTAATGGTATATCGGGTTTTGGGTGGGTGATTGTGTAGGCGACAGGTTAGCCGCTTGTCACTGCTTTTTCACAATTTTCCAATTTTATTTTTGGCTGAATGTGGTTGAAGGGGCATACTGCCCCTTTGACTCTGCCCACCCCTTCGGGGATTATGGGTGTAATGTTATGTATGTACCTACGTACATAGACTACAACAATTTTCAAACTATCAGAAAAATTCATCAACTGATAATAAAAAAATGATCTTATCTGAAGACCTCGACCACTATTGAGAATTACTGATGATTATCTTAATGTAGGCGTGAGACGGCTCATAAGGTGTGGCTCTGTAGTAGGCTTGATATTTATTATGTATATCCCCGTTCTATTGACTACCTTGACATGTATATGACGTGTAAGCTACGACTAGCCGTGTTGTCCCGCAGTGGCCTACATATCATTCTTAGTAGGGATGTGCGGTTTTCTATTTTCTTCGAAGTCGAAAATCATCATTTAGTTAATCGAGTATTAACAGAAGGCCATCACCTTCTGTTAATACTATGTAATCGTGTATGTATAATGACGTGTATGAGGGATGATGTAATATATACTTCATAAAAATATCCGTATCGTTCATAGTTAGATGGAAAATCTAAGACAAGATAAATGGAAGCACACGATTATTATACTACTATCAGATTATTAAGAGAAGGTCATCACCTTCTGTTAATACTCGATTGTACTCGATGTAGGAGTCATAAAAATCGTAGAGCTTGTATGAAAAGGATCGTGAATGTTGAAGAGGCGAGTGAGGTGTGTAAGGATCGTGTCATGTGGCGTTCGGTTCGGTGAAGATTAATTAGTTAGGTAGTTAGTAAATAGCGTCCTATATCACTAAAGTATTATTCTAAAATTTCCGATCTTACTCTGGATATGGAAGATTATTTAGGTTTTTGTGTTTTATTTCTCCTGGATAAGAAGGTGCTATTTATTTATGTAATTTTCTTAGGATGCAACTATTTGTTATACTTGTCAAAAAGTTTAGGTAGACCAAGTTGAAAAGATGCATGTATCTACCGACGTTTATAATTTCCTACAAAATGTTTTTGTTTTTTTTTTGTATTATATTATTAAACGATTGGTTTTCTGTTATAAATTTTGAGTAAAATTGGAATTTTAATTTCAACATTGAAAGATGTGTCGTATCATATACTTACAAACTGATAACCAGAACCATACGATCGACTCATCAGCTTTCCAGAATAATCTTATAGTAATAGATCGTATTGTACGTATGGTACTCACAATGTTGGGATCGTTTTTAGAGGATCATAACGTAAATAATAAAAAGTATTCCCAAATCCATCGTCAGAAACTTCACATCATATTGTCATCGTATGAAATGATCGGGTCACATCACTAATTCTTCGACAGACCGCGAGCTGTAACGCTTTTTACGAGCGTTCATGTGGCAAGTGGCTTGTTATTCCTACCCCGTGGAGTGCCGCTATAGCTTTACCAGGTGTACACGCTGGCGCCATGACAACTGCCGCGCTCTTCACACGCTAACAAGCTGACGACTCATGGAAAAACATCAGATCTTTCTATTAGGTAGGGCGTCTTAGTTGTTATTTGCAGAAAAAAAATTGTTGTCTTGTAAATATTCTTTATATCCAATCAGTCATGTCATTTATGGTTCTAAATTAAATTATTTGTCGACTCTTTGGTAAATGAACATACAATTGTTTTATTACTTTGATCTGGGACTTAATTTTCCATCTAACTGATTTCCTTTCCTAGCATTCCAAAAAAGGCGACGGATGGTATACTGCACATTGGGTTTATCATTGCGTGAGCGACGAGCTCGACGATTGTCACAATTTATTAATCATATTCCATCTAGCCCATACCCAAATCAATTTTATTTTGACTAAATATTAGCAAGGCAGTATCAAACGAACGTATTCGTTAAAGATAATATTTGATACTGCTTTGAATAAAATAAGTATTATTGTAATACAATTAGGTATGTATACTTATGGCGATGTAACAATGAATAAATGTATTTGCAAAATCGCAACCCATTTATAATTGACACTCATAACAAACCGCAACTATTATTGGCAATCTGTGTCCGAAACCGATACATTCACAGGCTAATATAACTAACCAATGTCGGTCACATTCGATTGATTTGACGAGTAACCTGAATCGGACAGCTGTGATTAAATGCGGCTGAGGACAGTGCGAGCTTGGCGGCCAAATAATGGAGGCAATTGTGTATACCTGATCCAATTAAAGTTGTGTTGTTGGTATCAGCGTAAGATCACGTAGATAAATCGTGTTTCCCGAAACTATCATGAAGTTTTTGAATAACGTCAACAAACGATAATAGCTCACAAGCAAGTTTATTCAACGTTTAGCCCCTACCTAGGCGAAGACGGGATACATCGTGAAGAAATCTAAATATTTAAATAGGCACATGATTTAAAAAAATCTGTTTAATCCGTCAGTTAGATTATAACAAAGATTGAAGACGTATTTTTTTATTTATTTGTCAAACAACGCATTCAAGTTGCGCGTGACGTCACACTTATGTAAAATTTTTACTAAATAGTGACGTCACAAGCCCCACTCCAAAACTGTGGTGTTTTTTTGTTAATTTGTTAAAGCGAAAAATATGTTTTTAGTATTAAAAATAAATATAATTGTAGTTTAATATTTAGTACAATTAGATTATACAAAAATACTAGATACATATTTTTCGCTATCTAATTTATCTAGTTCTCTATCTAAGGATTACGAAGATCAGATTGGAGTCGGATCAATTTGATAACCTGACTTGCTAAATCTTAATTTTACAATTTAACGGGTGAGACGTCTCAACCAACCATATTATATCATGATTAAGCGTCCCACTTGAACTCTGTTAATCACAATGAATTTAGCATCAATTATGAAGTAACTACTTTTCACCACTTCCTTTTATTCTCAATTTTCTATCTCTAGCTAAAATCATTTAGTTTTTAGCTAATTTAAGAAGCATTTTCAATTTCACTTTATCTACCCCTTAGTTAGAGGGTATAATATAATTTAAAGAACTACAAACGGGTATGTTATGTTATGTTATGTTACAAACGGGTACGTAATGTATCATCTCGTTCGATTAGTCAAGAAAAATAGGAACGAATTGTGTATATATTCGGGACTTATTTCTTAGCGATAAGATCTTAAGGGTAGGTTTGCAACTGGCATAACGAGGGTTTAACGAGGTCAGTGAGTGCTATTGAAACATTCTCTACATAAACAGAAGCTAGCAAACAATCAATTGTAGGTAGAGCGAAACGACGCGACTCGTAATGATAAGCTTTCAGAGTTATCAAAGGCGTTGCGACTATAAATGTTTATGAGTGCATGTTTATATACCTATATATAAATGTCTGTTTGTATAAATATACAGAAAAAAACTAGATATATACATATTTTAGTAAACTAGCTTCGACAAGCGACTCCGCGTAAGATCCGTGTTGTTTTCAGAACCAAAAAAAACCCATAAAGGCTACTTTATAGGGGTTGTAAACATGAGATATGCAAAATTTTATTGTAATCAGTTATGGCGTTAAGACACACTCTAATATAAGAAAGGGTTTGGATTTTAAGAACGGGCTAATTCTAAAACTTTGTAACACGTGAAATTTTATAATTTATATCTCAACTATATTTACAAAAAAGGTGGTTATTATGAATCAAAATCATTAGTAAAATACTGTACTGTTACCGCTGTTTTTGCTTTACGGACCGTTAAAATATCCGTAAGCAGCAAACCGGTTAAACCGGTTAAAAACGAAACGGTTTTGTATTACGTAAATTATTTTAGTATTTTAAAAATTTATACGGAACAAGTGTTGCCTGACTGGGAAGTTATAAAGCGAAACAAGGTGGAGTGAATTCTCTACTAGTTTGCTCCACTCTTTAAAGATATATACGTGCTACGCCAACGAACTGCAAACTGGGAGCGCGTCCGATATAATGTTGCGATCTTTTGAACGGCGAATTATCAAGATTCAATATCGGTTTTCGTACTATTTTAAATTTGCCGACCCAGATATTTAGAAAGCTAAAAGTTTCTATTCTATGTTATGTCCGCGATACACAAGCCATACGAGATTGTAAGAATTAATATTTAGTACCACCGACTGAAAACAATTGTCTAACATATATATTCATAAAACGATTTATAGTCTTATGAGTGTGCGTATTTATACTGTATTGTAACTTATGTATTTTTACTGTTGAGAACATAAATTTAAATTGGATTTCTGTAACAGAACTCGTAGAAACTTGGGACTAACTTTTTTGAGATGACGCGTGTAATTTGAAATTACAAACCAGTTTAAAAGTTTTGTGATGAAGATAACATATATTCATATTAGCATATGCTTGTTTTTAAATAAGTACTTATAAGTTAGCATTACGAAAGATTCTATCCCAATTTTGTTAATTTGGGACTAAAATACATATGGAAAGCAAAAATTACATTCAAGACTGTTAGACAACCAACCTTCTAATTAGTAATTACTCGTTGAGGACAGAAACTCATTAGTGTACAAATAAATAAAAAGACTAAATTCCAAATTCAAATTAAACCGTAGAACGATAGAATTCGTCTACGGAGTTCCGTAGGCGTATTCTCTATATAGTTATATAAGGCTCCGTGGCGAGACCAATAAATTCAGTTACTCCTCATGCGGTGTTTCATTAACACCAAATAGTACCTACAATAGGTCAACCTTCAATATGGACCTAATATGAGTTTAAGCTCTTATCATGCTTTATAAACAAAACGGTAATAAGGTTTGTAAAATTCCAATAAAACAGTTCAGTGACAAGACGTTTCAGATAGGATATCAACGGCAATTGCCAAGAAATGACCTCGAAGCAGTCACCATCACAATAGTTGGTCAATTGCCAAATTCAAATAACCTCGCCTGCTGTGACACCAATAAATATTTGCTATGTTTTTTACTACACGTCCGTCTTATTATTTAGGTCATCTCTTCCAACATATGTATATGTATTTTATTGAAGTATTAGTAAATCATTTGTAGATCTAAATATCATTAGGCATCATCTAAGCATAAGAGCGTGTGTAAATTACATAAGTTATGTAAAAAATTACAGGCTGAAAATTTATGTTTCTATTACAGTCGCAAATTTACAATGGTAGCGCATTATTAAATATTATCTAAGATATGATTTAGCAAAAACAGGTAACCTAGACGAGATCTAAAACATTTAACGAATCCAACTGTAAAAGGTACACGCTCAAACAAGACAATTTACGTCTGTTATTACGAATAATCCTTTCCTTACTACAAAAGCTGCCTTAATAAAAATCCAGAACTGGGAAAACACTTGGAAAAAGAGTCACGTGTCTCGTAAATAATAAGACAAAGCTAGTTGTAATGAGCCGGGCGTGTAGAATGTTAATTCAGTTCTGCTTTTGATGTCTGATATTTGCCGCTTATTCTCTTTGCGCAATGCAACCGTATGAAAAACTAAAAAGGTCACTTAGTTTGTGCAGTGTTGAAGACGCGAATGCGTTTGCGCTGAAACGGGCGGCTGAATCTCTGCTTATTGTGGCGGTAAAATTGTACGAGGAGAAATTAAAGTTTAAAAATACTGAAAAGGCACTTTAGCGAGTCATGCACTAAAGATTTCCAAAAAAAAATAGTCTTCTGATAGTTTTCGTATGGTTAAACACTAATATGGTTTACCTAATTTCGGACTTCCTACAAGCTTTTAAGGCCTCGCATGTGGCTTAATTTAACGACGGTTACAGTGAAAATGACCTTGAACTCTTCCGTGCTTCAATAACAAGTTACATCATTGTTTTTTGAAGCACGGAAGAATTAACACTTGTCGTATGCAGGGAAAGGCAAACCATTCCCTGTATGTAATAATAAACTCAAGATAAATCTTGAGTTTATTATTACCCGCAGAAAAAGATTGTTTATGCATATATAAATTACACAAGCTTACTATGAAATATATGATCTTCTTAACTTTTTCGAAAATAATTGTATGGTTAACCATTTTTAACTTTCTTGACAACACTATATAAATATTTTTAGAAAATTATTTTATCGTGAAATGGGTAAGGCTATTTATTAGGCAACTATTAAGGACCAAATTTTATTTATTATTGAAACTAAAAAAAAAATTTTTTAAAATAATACCTTTTGAATAACCAAGACAACCAGTTCAAATTCAACTTATACTTTAAACAAAACTAATTAAGTCGTGTTTATAAAATACCGGCTTTTAGTTACAAGAATTCTTTTAGTTGCAAGATCTTTGCTTGCGGGGATTGTTAAAAAATGTGCTCAGGGACAGCCATGTTTCAGTGGAGACCAGAAAGTCTTCGTCGCCTAAAAAATAATTCAGCTACACACTAAAAACTTTAGTCTTACGAGACGATTAAGTCTAGCTAGGCGACAAAACGAATGCTTACTCATGCTTCAACATAGTTTTAAAATGATCAGAGTCGGTTTTGTTTAGTTATACATTTCTACAGTTATAGTACCTTGGGTTCTGTATAGCGACGCACTTAATTCGATGAAATTCGAACGCGTATTAAACAGGAAGTAAATAATGCCTAAATTGATAAAGAGAAAATTTTGCGCAATTCGATATCTATGTATGTATACGTAACTATTATCTAAGTTATTTCCTTCCCTAATTTGATGGTTGTGAAGCTATACTAAGTGCAGCCGTTTAATTTTAAAAGTCAAACTCACCGAATGCATGGGTAATATGGGCCTAGACTATGAACAAGACAATGCTAGAAAGAAAAGCTGAACTCCCAGGCTTGGCAAATCATTGTAAATATTCAAATTATATATATAATCCTGTATCCATTCGCAGGAAAACAATTCTAGAGCAATAAAACATGTCAGCAAACTAATCATTTACAAAAAAACCAAACCTTAATTAAAAAAATATATATACCTACTTATTGGATATTCCATTCAATCCCATTGGTCCCATTACGTTTGCATAACTAATATGTAGTACTGTGCTCAACATTGCGAGAATTACAATTTTTTGCAGAATAAATCAGTGTATTCTGAGCACTAAATATTGGACTCATATTCTATGCTCACGCTGATTATATCGATGAACTGGCTGTGCCCGCGACTTTGTCCGAATAGAATAGCAAATTTCGGCAGCATTTTTAATTTTCTCTTTTTTTTGTCGACATTATCGCACAAAAACTTTCGTCCCCAATTTTTTTACCACCTTTAGGGTTGTATTTATTTGCATCTAATCCAAAGCCTAATAAATTGTTTCAAGTTTCTAGCGTTAAAAATGACGTAATTTCCATACAAACTTTAATTCCCTATCAACCTTTACTGCCCTCTTTCGTAGTATTAAAAAGTAGCTTATGTCGTTTCTCAGGCTCTAGACTATTTCTACGCCATGTTTTATTTAAATCCATATATTAGTAAACGTGTATACGTATGCACTTCATTTATCAACCGTCAAGGACAAAAGGTATATTTAATAGTGTTTCTTTGCTAGAGAGTATTTCGCCTTGTTAACCTTAATTAAACTTTGGTACAAGCTCCAGCAAGCCCGAGTTGTCGCTATACATCCACAGATCTGTGCACAGTTGCCGTTCCCATTTAACATTTATCAGATCAGTTTAGATTGTGGTTTGTTTCGCCTTGGTGCCTGAATATATTTCGGAATCCTTGTTTGAGATGATAATAATTAATAGTTATAACGTGTGTGATAGACTTAACATATCGATATGCTGGCATTTTGTTACAATAGAGGAATTATAATGACAATTATAAGAACACATTTAGAATAAGTGACATTTGTAGGAAAATAAATATTGGAAATTTGTCTATTAGGTATTAAAATAAAATAATATTCTAATAAAATAAATAATTTTATCTGCCATAATTTATTATTTACTATTAAAATAAATACTGTATACGATAGCCTTTGTTCACGTCGCGGCCGCTTTGGAATCTGGCACTGAAACTTTATCGTTCCTCAAGTACCTGATCTCCAGTCCAGGGGATTTATCAGGACCAAAATTTTTTGTGTACTATATTCCATCAAACCTTTCAAATACTTTTGCATTTAGAATATTAATTAGTAAAGATTAGACAAGAAGAGTATCGATTGACTATTAACGGAAATAATATAATAACCTTCTCTGGAACAATGTTTATTACTTTCGTTTAAATATTAGGACGTGGAATAGACGCGCAAACAGAAGACCAGATACTCCCTTATATACGGGCATGCTTAAGTAATCCGGAGCGTCAAATGTTTATTCTAAATTTAATTGTTTCAGTTTAGAGGCTTCCTCTAATGCTCAGTGGAGATTTCAAAATACTTGCCCGTATATTTATGTTGGATCCGGTTGAAATGTACTAAAATACCTTCACTCCGGTCCGAAGCGGCAATTATGAGATATAGCCGGGCCCCGCCCCGCCTGCGTCTAAGTGCACCCGTCTGCAACGAAAGCGAAGCCCACAAAATGCAATGCGCGCCTGTACCGTGCACAATGCAGCCTGCAAGCGGATTCGGATTAAAGACACAGTGTTTTTCAATCTTTTTGAATACGAGACTCCTTGAAATGTTTAGTTGAATGACCGCCTTGGGCTAAAACAGTAAGTACGTAAATACTGTCACCTCTTGTTCTCATGGTAGGCAGAGATTACATCTTTCCATTTGCTACGATCCGAGCACACCTTTCGCTTTTTCTGCATTCATAAGTCTTTTCATATACCCTCGTCGGTTCAGTCTACTCTTTACCTAACCTTTAAAAAAGTAAATAATTTATGTATCCTACATAATAAGAAGGTTTCGGTTTTCCTCTACCTAAAGTTAGTCTGAAAAAGATTGCCGTTGGCGATAAGACCGCCTAAATTGGGCTGTATTTGTTGGTATGCTAATTCTTGTTTATTTTCCGTGCAATAAAGAATATCTATGTATTCACTATTCTGATGCCTACATTCATTATAAATACCTATCCCCTGAAATAAGTCTTAGGGAGTTTGAAAGCTCTTGTGGTTCTCGAAGTAAGTAAGGTAAGGTTGCAATGTAATGTTAAACATTGTCTTGTTCCTTTTGCTATCAAACCCCGAGTACTGCTTCGGACCCCCTGGATGTCGCGACCTACAGGTTCAAAAACACTGTGCTACGTAAATACCGTGTCGTTCGTCTAACGATTACACTTCTTGCTCAATGTACATACGTTGGGCACTTGGGCAGTACAGTTGCAGTTAACTATTTGTTGAGTAGCCTGGACTATAAGAGCAACTCTGGACGTCGTGAATTATGAACGTGGATAAGGAACTAGGTACATAGTTTGTGTTAAATAATTCGTAACGGCGTTTTCCCAATGGGAAGGCGCAGAGCTTGCGTGTCGTGTGATTTGAGAAAAAACATGGAAAAAACGACTATTTTGTGAAGACTTTTTTTTATCCATACACTATTACTATCACTTGTTAATCCTAAAACAAAATAATTAATTATGGATGTAGGACTAGCGGAAGGCCTAGGCTTACCTTCCACGACCAGATTGGTCTTGTGTTAACAGAAGGTGATGTTAGGAGTCATAAAAACCGTAGAGCTTGTATGAAAACCATCATGAATGTTGAAGAGGCGATTGTAAGGATCGTGCAATATGGCGGAACTCTGCCTACCCCGCTAGGAAAGTGGCGTGAAGTTTAGTAAGTTAGAAAAATGTATAATAAATATATACTACATAACTTAGCATATGTTATATGATAGTACTTCGCTGTACCGTTGATGAAAACGGCTATGGCTTGACATAAACGTATATATTGGCTCAATTGGTAAGGACGTGTTGGTACAAACATATGGATTTTGAATAGTCCAGGTAGAGATAACATTATTTTCCAATTTGTCTGGTTCATATGCAGTTGCCCCGGTGATAATCGCTTCGATGCTAACCGAGTTACTGATTATGGAACAATAGTAAGTCGAGACTCGTCTTGAAAGAAACAATTCATGGAATAATTATGATGATGACGATAGATATTAGCACCAAGAAGGGAAGGAAAAAAAATGAAGCATTTAAAAACCAGCATTTTTGTTTTAAAAATCTTAGGAAACCAGAATATTTAACATTGTACCATAAAGATTTGTTGAATGGGAACATCTTGGTTTTTCATTTCCCCTCCACGATTTCATACTTCACCGTTTCCGCAAAAAGATTTGGCGGCGGACATTATCGAAAGGCTGTCTCCATTTATATTAATGGAGTGTCCCTTGCCAACGACGAAATATACTTACACGTACATTAGGCATTAATCCCGACAATGCTATTATCTTATGTGAGGATATGGATCCGATATGATGCGGGGACAAATACATAGATAGAAGTAAAAATAGGATAATGGAACTAAGACGCACATTTTTTCTGTATTTTAATTGTATCCTGTTTATGTATATGGTGAGGAATAAATGATTATTATTATTATTATTGTTGTCTCCTTTTGGGTATCACGGGAAGTTTTACCTTCCCGGTCCTTTGGAAGGCTTGCATGGGGGCACAGGCCCAACATGTAGAGGCCCCTTGAGACGTTTTAATATGACTGTGATGGAGTACACCGGCCGGATCTTACTTCTGAGTATACTAACATAATACACTCAGTAGTAACACCCGGCAAGTGCAACACTATTGCAATAAGGTGGAAACAAAAAATATGGGCTATTGCAATGGATTTTTGTGGAAAGAAAAACTGGGCTATGGGGTGAGATAACGGTCGCCTGCCATTTCAATATCTCACAAATTAAAGTGCGGCAGGTGGTGACTCGCCCTCCATTAGATGGGCCCCCCAAATCAGCCACCGCGCAGGGTAGCAAGGGGGCAACATCGGTATGGTGGGCTAAGGGTGTAGAGAGGTGTGCACCGGTTTCTGGATCGCGTTAATCCGGTCAGCCGTTCCCCGTTATTACGCAGATTGAGCACTTCCACCCTTTCAAGCATACAGCTCTTGCGCTCCACTTTGGGCGGCCAATGAAGGCAATCCGAAGGTGGGGGAGAAAATGGTAGATTCACCCGGGAGGTCTCAGGTCCGTGGTGTCGCCACACACCAACAGCTCGCCACAAGCTGCCCTGCGGAGACTGATTGCACTGAAGGGAGTTGTTGCTCTTCATGGTGCGAAACTCACCAACTCTCGACAGCGGGCGATGGGGGCGTCACGTCCCTATGCCTTTATTATTATTATTTTGTTGCCTATCACGCTTTTGTAAGTAACGCATACACAATAACGTATAGAATGTCACTAGGTTATAATTTCTGAAATAAAAAGTTGTTTCGCTTCGTCAATCCGATGACGATGAATTGGAAATCGACTTTAGGTTTGTGGGCTGGTTCCTTCAATAGTGATCCAAGATCCCAAGGTCGTCATAGGTACGTCACTTATTATTAAAGAGTAGTATTTATACTACTGTTAACATACGGGTACTAGCTAGTTTGGGAAGTGAGCCATTTTTCAGGTATCAGGTGCGAAAGTTGGGATAAGATATTTCTCACTTGACTTCAATTCTGATTTCTGATTTTCATGTATGTTGTGTAGAATAATATTGTGTATTCATTCATTCATATTACTGACTGAAAGTATGAATACACTTTAAAGCATCTGCTTTAAACCACCCGAAAGAATAACGGAAATTTGCTTATAATTTCACTTACACCGATCTTTTTTTTGTTAATGTCGATTTTTTTTTTTTTTTTTTACTTTATGACGTATTTTCATACGATAAATACGACATTTATATTACAATCTAGTCTAAAAAGACTTATTAGTAATTTAAATTTAACCTAGATTGCTAAGAATAGTATTGTTAATGTCGATGATAATAAAAATTTAGGGAAAAAAATTACTTATAAAAATTTATTTCGATTAGTAAATTTTAAATAAAGTTATTTCACTAATATTTGTGTTTTAATGTTTAAAAGTATTCTAAACAATATTCATAAAAATCAGCAATTAGAATTTAATGTAAGTGAGAAATATATTGTCCTAACTATTGCACCGTATTCCTGCAAATTGGCCCACTACCCAAACTAGCTAGTACCCGTATATTTATAGTAGGTATGAATACAACCCTTTACCACACATTTCATTCATAACAAAATAAGTGACGTCTGGCGACTCTGGGATCTCACTATAAATTGATAGGAATTATGCAGCCTAAAGAAAATAAAGGTCAGATCAAAGACAGAATATTGAAATTTCTCGTATGTTAATATTCCTTACTGTGTGCTAAGGTGGAGTGTATGTCTTAATATGTGCGTAAACACATGTACATACGTAGGTAGGACACGTGGCAGTATGGGAAATCGAACCTTGATTGAATGGCTTCCAGAGTTTACCCATACAACACGCACGGATGACGCAGACAGGTAGAGTACAGGATTATAAATAGCTATAAATAAAGCTATTGTATACATTAAACATATATAGTAAATATATAAAATAGCCACAATATGTTTTTGCATTTGTATTATGCTCTATAATGCTCACATTATACAAATTTTATTTTACTTTCATACGAAAGTAAAAAAAAAATATATTCGTTATTCTTGGTTTTTTTGTTATTTAAATGTTTTTTTTTTGTTTTTTCTCTTCTTTTTATTTATGTGAATAGTTACTGTTATGTATGTTTGTATGAATTAGTGTTGTGAAGTCGATAAAATATTTTTCTTTCTTTCTTTCTCCTTTAAACTTTTCCTCGAGTGTCGAGATGTGTTACTTTTTCTCCCAGATAAAAAAAAACATTTAAGCGACGTGGAACCAATTAACCAATACAATTGGACGATAAACAAAAACATTATGGAAATTTTATTTTCCCATGAATGAATATTTGCGACCAAAATGGATGACATCAACTCCTAAATGTGCGAATGTGTAAACAAGATAAAGTTACTGCGTTGGAATTTTCGTTGAAATATTCATAAGCAATCAATGGAAGACATCTCTACCAATAAAACCGAGTCTAAGGCAAATATAAGACAGGATGTTCTGTGTAGTCTACACGGCAAATAACATCCGAACCTACACGTATTTTGTAAATGGAAGACGCGGAGGGTCAAGATATTTTCAGCTCTATCTATTCTAGGCTGAAAAGAATCTGCCCTGAATGAATCTGTTCGGTTAATTCACTGGTAAAGATTTTTTATTGTAACATGATAGGCAAGTTACTTTGACGTATGACGTACTACTTTTAATAAAAAGATAATACAATACGCTAGTTTACTTAAAACAAATTGTTTAATCCATTATTGAGATTACTAGAAAATATTGCTTACGTATTTTTTCTTTTCAAACCAAAAATGATAAATGTACTGCGCATTAAAATATTGCATGACGTCACTAGGTCCGTAAAATTTTAACGTGTGACGTAAACCGCCCCATTTCAGATCTTTGGAACGCTGTATCTTTGTCTTTTTTTGAGTAATTCGTAAAGCAAAAAATACGAATCCAATATTTTTTGAAAAGCTAACTTACGGAATATAAAAAAAACTATCCTTTTCGATATTTGTGAAACAAGGATGCACTGAACATTAAATTCGTTGAACTGAACGTTGATTCATTAAATTCTACATTGATTCTAAAGATTTTTCTTCTTAGGCTTATCAAATGAACATCCAGAACTAAGTAAGCAAACAAATGTGAAGTCTCTATTTCCGAAGGGGCAAGTAGAGTCTAGAGAGCAATAAGCGTCTTTGATCACTTTTAGATAAAAATAAAATTAAGTTGGATTAAATTTAACGGGAAAAGTCGAAGGGAAAGACTCAGAGTTCGAAGATCGATGAGATGGTCTGACCAAATCTCCGAACAACTGGTGTTACCGGTCAGCGTTGCCCTCTACAAGGCGACGGACCGAATGAACTGGAAGTACACATTTGATCGCCTAAAAAGGAGTCACGATATTCATCAGTGAGGGAAATATTAAGAAAAAGAAAAAATGGAGAATTGCAAGAAAGTACTGACATGTAGCTAGGTTGACACAATCGCAACCCCAATTCCCAACACACCATTAATCTACTTTAAGGAACAGTCAGTTTATCCTTTCTATCCCAGATAACACGGGACAACGTCTGCAGTAAATATTGAACTACCAATACAAATTTTAATCGTTCTATTTTGGCGAAAATCTATCTGTCGGAGGTGTGCTTGTCACTTTACTACCTCAATAAATTTAGATGCAGGCGTTCCAAGTCGGTTTCTGTTTGCCACTCAGCAATACGATAGATATCCCAGCAAACCCGATACTATTTCGGTGGAGATGCTAAGACATCCGATACGGCTGTGACACAACTACATCAATTAAGTCTTCCGTTGAAATTTAGCAATATATTAAGGTATAACTAAGCGATTAACAAATTGTACAAGGAACTATTTTTACTAATATTATATATGCAAATGTAATGTGTGTAGATTACGCTGTCATTTTTAAGCCATTTAAATGATTGCAACGAAATGCAGTATGCTAAAATAACTTTGCGGAAGGATATAGGTTACTTTCTATCCCGAACAAATTGATTGGTCCCATGGGACGGATGATAAAGTCTCTGTGGCAGACTAATCCACGCGGGTGAAGTCGAGTGCAAAAGCCAATTGTATATACTTCGTTTGTTTCCCTAATTGTAAAGCTTCATATAATGTATACAGAAGCTTTAATCGTTTCTGAAGGTTTGTTGTGCAAAAAATATTACCGCATAATTTCGGGTACAATATTTTCCGGCCTCAAAATGTTTATTACATTTTCAACAAGGCTAGTTATTAACCGTTCCCTTTCCTGTCCTTATCAGTATTCAATTTTAATTCAAATAACTTTTAACGATCGTTATATTTAGTGAAGCACACTCGTATAATTTCCTTCCTCATACAAAATTATTGGTTTTAATTAACTTTAAGTAATTACGAACGTTTTAATAATATGTTTATTCTAAATGAATAAATATACAAAAAAAAATGTATTTTGAAAAGTTTATGAATGGTGATTTTTTGACTGGTCGACGACTTTTCCTCGAGCGCGTTGAAGCCAGGATTTTTTTGTTCGTAAGCTTTAGTTGGGATAACGTATTTGTTACGGTTTTATCTACCTTACCGAAACAAAGTAAACTTATTTTAACGGGTTAAAAGCAGGTTGTCATTATTTGTTTTTTGCAAATTAAAGCTATTTCTTATAATAACAGAAAACCACTAAAGACTATTGGCCATTAGTGAATAACCGAAGTAACGGAAAGCAAACTACTCTTTGTTATTTAAAAAGCTGAGCGTCACACATGGGTAGCTCGGACCTCCCCAAATGTATGTGCCAGTCAACGTCGTTTTCGTCTTCCATTCGGGGCTTGTAGACTATAGATAAGCGTGTTACATGTCAGCTGAACCACTCAGCCTCCGAAAATAGGGAACTACTCAACATTCATGGGCTCTAAAAGAATCGTATTTCAACTGTCAAACTGCATTTGGTCATACCAAGATGTAATGTTTTTTCAATCGGAACATCCTTATTGAAAATAGGTCAGTACTCAAAATTATATGTAACAATTTTTTGTTTATCACTATCGTATTGTTGGATTTAAGTTTGTGATTTTTTTAATGTCTCTGGTGGGACTTCGATAATAATAATTTTACAAGCTTTTATTTAGTTTCACCTGTCCCGGTGTCTGTCTGTAATCAAATCTTACAAGTTAAATTTGATCCACCTCCCGGTTACCGATTGAGCTGAAATTTTTCATGCATTTGTATATGGCGTTACAATGCAATATTATACATTGGAGCTGATCTGGTGATGGAGATGGAAGGTGGCCATAATTCTGTAATAAAATGACGTAACCCCATTGAGTTTGGGCTCGTATGATTCGCCTTGATGAGTACTGTAATCTTTGGTAGTGTGGTTTGATGATGGAGCTGAAAGCTGACCATAGCTGAAATTTTGTTTACATATTCAGTTTCAGTTTATCCCATGTTGGTCTGGCACTTCAAAAGAACGTGCCAACTGTGTTTCTTGCCTAGCATGTCGTAAAAGGCGACTGACTGATGGTATACTTGTCGGGTTTTGGGTATGTGATTGTGTAGGCGACGAGCTAGCCACTTGTCACTCCTTTTTCACAATTTTACATCATCCCGTTTTTATTTTTGACTGAATGTGGTTAAAGGGGCTTGCTGCCCCTTTGACTCTGCCTACCCCTTCGGGGCTTATGGGCGTAATGTTATGTACATTTAGTTTGAATGACAATACATGGTTAGCTGTGTGACGTTATTTTAAATCCAAGATAACGGACTAATTATTTTTAATGCATTCCTATGATATAGGTATCAAATATGGGTAACAAAGGGCCTGCTCAGAATAAGTCGAATAAAAAAAGTAAAAAATAAATTAAAGTAAAACAAATTTTTAAAAACAAGCTTTTATTTAAATGCGCTAAAAATAAAAAAAACTTTTACTTTAAAACTTCCATTATTGACTTATAACGTCATTACACAATTTATATAATATAAAAGCTAATCGAGAGCTTTACTTTTGCAAATGAACAAGTAAATTAAATAACTGGAAGTGATTGGTTTTAACCAGTTTTAATTAAGTATTAAAATCGAACTTAGTAAAAATACGTGTACTTTAATCTCGCGATAGGCTTTTATATCATAAAATGTGTAATGTCGTTATAAGTTAACAATAGAAGTTTTAAAGTAAAATTTTCTTTTTTTCTTTTAATCGCTAAAAAAATATGAAAAAATTAAGGATAAGACGAAGTGACAAATAGCTTTAGTACTTTTCGGCATTTCCTAATTGACGGTTCCGAAATTTTATCAACTTATCTTTACATAGATAAACGAATCCGCCATTTCTCTAGTCTTAGACTTGAGATATAAAATTCACACACCAATATTCTCGTGCTCATTTATTCACGTAGATAAGAACATGATGTTTTAGGGCGCGTTAAATTTTTCATACTCCACCAGCGGATCGCGACATCACGTCTCGTATTAAAGCCGAGGATTACGATCGCGTTTACAACATTAATGCATTCGCAGCCACACCTCATAGCTTCCACACATGGCGCTTCAACTTTAGGAGCTGTCGACTCTAAAAAATGTTGTCAAAAAGATAAGATGTTTTATGAAACGCCGAGAAAACTTCATCAACCGAATGGTTGTTTTCTATTCTCTGTTCTCGGGTCGACGAAAATTGTTGTTTTCTTCCATTTTATGTTCACCTTAAAAGTATTATACCCGTTTCTACTTTAAGGATTGTCAATTGTAGAAAATGTTGTTAAAAAGATATTATGCTGTATGAAACGCCGAGCAAACTTCGTTATTTTGTTTTTCTCTGTTTTTAATTTTAGGGTTGACGCCGCCACGTATCTTGTTTTTCATTCGAGGCTTATCTTTCTAATATTATATCCCCCGCCAGGGCTTATTTGATTTTCTCATATTTCTTCATTAGTCAAAATTTCTGTACCAATAGATGTAAAAGCAGATTCCAATTTCTCTGGTTTCTCAGGCTAAGTAGTATTTGATACTATAGCTAAATAAAGAAACACAATTCAAGCAAACTAATAAGAACTAAACATAGCACCAGGAAGTTGATAGAAATTATGAATAGAAGGCGACGATTATGTAGCACATACAGGTATTATTAAAAATTTTAAGGCACCAGTCCCTCATACTCCAGAGTTTAAATTGGTTCATAAAAGCTTAATTATACATATATTTCTGTACTTTCACCTGTGATGCGAACATAAAATACTATTCTATTCTATTCTACATAAAATTGATAATAGGCATTTAACGGCTGGTTTAACAGAAATGATCGCCAATGCAGTCCATGGACGATGAGAGTGTTTGGCTTGGCTTTACAACCTGGCCTATCAAGAACCTTGATCACGTAGATGTTTTGGCAGCAGTATCTTCGCACCGATTGTTTGTTAGCTAGAGTTGCTTCTTGAAATATTAACTGCCTATGTTTTGATACGTTTGATTAAGAATGTTGGGACTGCAAGCGAATAAGGACATATCATAATTCGTTCAAAAACTGTTAATAAATATTAATTTCATTGATTATTTTCATATAACTCTTAATATAACTATATAACTCTTAGTATTTGGAGTCGTTAAAAATTTGTCAGTTGAGGTAAAATTGACTCAAATTCTGCTGATGCAATACAATACTCGTATTGACGGAAGGTTACATTTTGACAACTTATATGATCCTAAGCTGTAAAAATGTCTATGATATATTACCCTTATATTGGTTTTTAAAAATAATTCGAGTAATTTGTTGTCCTATGTAAGTTTGTGTCAAACGTTAACAATTGAATTTAGCATAGTAAAGGTTTTCTAAGCTCCAGGTGTATGCAAATTCATGCAGAAACAGATTTTATCAAACTGATTATGACAAATGTATGTGTGTTTTTTAATTACGTACGAAATACCAGATGTTGATGATGATTAGATGATACGTAGACTGCTTTGTTGTATATAAACCTTAGCTTTCAAATTATTGTACTTACCTGAAAAAGATAAAGAAAATATTGAATATACATTTTGTAAATTTGTTAAGAACAATCTTTATATGATAATGTAATTTATTCATATCCATAGTTAGTCATAAGTCATTTCGGATCATTGATTTTTACCAACATGCACATTGCACAAGGAAACATCCCCTTATGTCTGCTCTTTTATGATAATTCGATGAAAAAAATAAAAAGTCAAGTACAAGTACCTTTATTAAATGAATTAAAAAAAACAATCAAATTAAGAACCTCCTCCTTTTTTTAAGTCGGTTAATTAATATGATTATGGCTTTGAAACAACAACTTTTATTTTTTGCCATTAATTATATTTAGAGCTTTACATTACATAGCTTGCTTAGCCGTGTCGTTTGATTGTTGATATATTTATTAACATTATTTTCATACGTTGACCAGGTCCCAAGCTGGTGTCAAAAATATATTGACATACATATATCAATTGTTCCGATTACCACAACAATAGGGACAATTGTTTGTACATAACAATTTGCAAAGGATTTATGTGAGATAGTTTTATTTGCTGATGATACTTCCCTGATTTTTAAAATTGATAGACAAAAGGAATTTGTTGACGATGTAAATAACGCTCTCTCACGAGTACTATATTGGTTTTCTACCAACAACCTACTACTTAATGCAAAAAAAAACAAAATGTGTTAAGTTTTCAATGTCAAACACAAGGCAAGTTAATACACAAATCACTATGAACAATGAAGCAATTGATGTAGTTAACTCAACTGTATTTCTTGGAATCACCTTAGAGGCTAAATTGCAATGGGGTTCCCATATTGCGGCCTTGGCAGGAAGACTTAGTTCGGCTGCATATGCAGTCAGGAAAATACGACAATTAACAGATGTTGAAACAGCAAGATTGGTGTATTTCAGTTATTTTCATAGCGTAATGTCATATGGTCTGCTGCTGTGGGGATCTGCGGCTAATATACAAACTATTTTTGTATTGCAGAAAAGGGCCGTTAGAGCCATATACGGCCTTAGACCACGTGACTCTCTTAGAGATATTTTTAAAGAAATTAACATTTTAACAATTGCATCACAATTTATTTTAGATTGTATTATGTATATATATAAAAACATTGACCAATTTCCTAAGAAGTTAAACACTCATAGTTTTAATACTAGAAATAAACACAAACTTGCTGTTCCAAACCATAGACTCCAGAAGAGTGGTAATTCATTTATTGGTCTTAGTATTAAAATATTTAATAAACTTCCAGAAAGTCTACTAGCATTACCTTCACATAAGTTCAAATTGTGCATTTATCTATTATAAGTTTGAAGACTTCCTAAATGATAAGCATTTATGTTTAACTTCATAATGAAGTGTTCACCTGCAGTGTTGTTACCTAATAAGTATCTACCTATAGAATATTAAGCACGAAATTGTAATTCTTTGCATTTAAAAGAGTAACTATCGAGTTTCTTGCCGGTTTCTTCTCGATAGATTCTACCTTCCGAACCGGTGGTAATCCTTTTTTCTGTTTAAATTGACTATTTATAAGTGCTTTTTTGAAGCCTATATAAATAAAGAGATTTTAAATTTGAATTTGAATTTGAATAAAAAAACCATTAGTAGGTAAACCATTGTATTTTTTCATTTTTGTCAAGGGTCAAAATGCAAAGATTTATCAGTTTTAATAATATAAATGACACTAATGTGTCATGTGACGTCACCGCATGCCGCGCTCAACTAACAATTAATTGAATGATTACAAAATAATTATACGTTTTAACTACTTCAACTAAACTTATTCGTAAACAGCCGTTTACTTTAAGTTACTTGCAATCATTATCACATATTGCTTATATGATGATGATTGCAGTAAATAAATATGTATCAAAATATTTAAAAAGTTCTAAACAAACCTCTTTTACTATAGCTAAGATATTCATAAAGATTTCGAATTCGGTTGTAAAAGACGATACATATTTATGGGCGATTTTCGGATCGTTTTCCCTTTAAACGGTAACCCGAGTTAAGCTGAGGTGGACCCGAAGGCATGATAAACAGTCTTGAGACCCAAATACACACAAATTGTATAATATCAAATTTGAGGTCACTTATAGAAGGTCCGAATTAGAATCGTCCTTCACACCCAAATGCTAACTTGTCGGATGAAATTATTAAGGACGAATTTCTGAAAGTAGAAATGTATATCACGAATTTATGACTTAAAAATTTTGTTTATACTCTCAATGTTTAATATTGCAAAAAGCTTGTTTATCAAAGACATTAACGGTTAATCTAGAAAACCCAAGCAATTCACAAGGTTTGCTTGCTTTTTTCTAGTCAGTGTTTACCGGATAGCCAATTTTAAATCTAAACAACGAGTTCAATACCAATAAATCGAGCGAACAAATAGCATGTGTTTCTAATCATAGTCATTTTGGACAATCATTATGTACTTTTATTTATGTCTTAAAATTTATCAATAATGTGTATGTAGGACATCTCGCTCTATAATTACGTTACTCAAGAGTATTCTAACTATTTCAATCGATTGGAATCTGTTGCCAAAATAAATTAATTAACCATTCGCTAAACTTTTAAATTTTCCATCCGTTTTGCAGCTACTAATCAGACTTTAAATTACAGAACTACGAAGCAATTCACACGTTGTTCAAAAACGTCTCGCCTGGTACGTTTAGAATGATTTTCTAAGAGTAATACCTCCACCGCACCTGCCGTTCTGTTCAATTTAATAACAGGAGTTCGTGTTCAATTTTCCTATGACATCATAAATTTAATATCCTTATGTAGTCACATTTTGAATACGGCATAGTTATTTCGGAATACTATGCCATTTCATAGCGTTGTGCGATTCAATTCATTCGATTTTGCGAGATAGATACTGTTACGTTTCTCGCATAAAGTTGGTGGTTTTCGTATTGAAATATCTAGGCACTATTTAAATTAAAAAGATTTTATTTTTGTGGAACTGTGCTTTATTTCGTAATTATTATTCAAATAGCTATATTATGCGAAAAATCAAACCATACGTTATAATTGCTTCGAAAGCAACGCGTTATTCGCCCACTGATGTCCACATTCCATTTCATGTAATATTTGTTTTAATTTCATAATCTCCCAACACGGATCTAAAACTCATCTATACTTATAATAAATCTGTAGAGAGAGATTCTGTACATGAAATATATTTTCAAAATAACTATCAGTGGGTGATTAGTGATCGATACTGATGCCAAAAATGCAATCAGTAATAGTTTTGTCTGTCTGTATGTTCCTTATAGAAACAAAAACTACTCGACGGATTTTAACGAAACTTGGTACAATTATTCTTCATACTACTGGGCAGGTTAACTATAATCTGCCCAGAAGTATGAAGAATAATTGTACCTTTTGATTGTAGCTTGATGAAAAGTATACTAATACTTTTCATCACGCTACAATCAATAGGAGCAAAGTAGTGAAGTGAAATGTTGGGAAAACGGGATAAGTTACTCCATTTTTTAAGCTTCCGTCGCGTGTGCAGCCTTAATGGTTAAAGTTACATAGAAATCATGTATGACGGAAATGGTCTTTATAATATTAACCATAAACGCGGGTGACACCGCTGGCACAGCTAGTTATAAAATAAACTTTTATTAATAAATACCGAGAGAAAGGACCAAAGTGTGGTTTTTTAACTGTTTTTACGTGCATGAATCATAAGATATTATTTTTACTTAACTATCCTACAAGCTTTGTAAATAAGCAAAACAAGTGTTACAAAACTCAAAATAAATTTCGAAGCCTTTACGTGAATAAATTACAAAATTAATGCGATGAGAAATATGTAAGATTTATTTGACTTTCCCCCAAACTCTGGGAACTTTTACTCTGCTGAATGTTGGGAACAACCCTTTAATAGAATGACTTATTTTACAGAATTACTGACAGTGTTTAAAGTTTAATTTACAGATGTGGTGAAAACCAGGCATTTGTAAGCTAAACTTCATGGAAATATAAAAGATAAAAATAAAACGTTGAAAAAGTGTAAGAAAAAAAAATTTGGTCTACTATTTTACAACTAATAACAATCATTTAATAAACCTGAAACAACTTTTTATGTCCATATTGTCGAACATAATGTGATAGACTATTTTTTTTAAGCATCGATGTAAACCTAATTAAATTATCAGCGGTAGCTACATTGTACGACTAAAATTATTCGATTTTCGAATTATTTTCAGTGAGTGGTAAACCAACCGCCGGCCGCCATTTCCGAAACAAAAACCGACCAATCACCGATAATTTTAAAATGTGAACACCCAATTAGTGAAATGGTTAAGCTTCCATGGAATTTGTTCTCGTAAAATAACATTGTAACAGTTTTTAATATCGTGTTTTTTATGTAAACATTGCTAGTGAACTAATAATAATACAACGATTTTTACTGTATAATCCGCCATAATACTGTGGACCATACAGGGTCATAAATCGCCATAATAAGATAAAGGTGTATAATATTAGTCGTCTTTTACGACATGCTAGACATAAGTTCAATGCCATGGGATGTAAATATAGCTTTTTTTTAATGTAGTTTATAAATCAATAGAGGTCTACATCGACTGACCTCACAAAACATGTCTGCCTGATTCATGAGAAACACGTAACGACATTGTTCTTGTCACACTCTGAGCATTTCTCAAGAGCGAACTGGTGCACCCGTATGGCGCTATTACTCATCTTTACCCTGGTCGACTACTATCAAGGGATATATTTCTCTTGCACTAAAAGTGAGCAAAACTGTAGCAGAAACATATTTCCTAATGCATTTGCGTTGTCGATGTTTAATCATAACTTACGCAGAAAATATATTAAATATATCTCTACACACAAACCTATATATATGTATATATATATGTAGCTTGTAATACTTTTAATTTCAAACCAAGAACCTACAATTAATTGGTTTTATTAAAATGAGATGATGTTGTTTATTCATTGAATTAGCTCACTGTAAATATTGTATAATACAGGCAATCCCATTTAATAAATTTAATTAAACCAAATTAATTTGGTTGTCCCATTTTGGTCTGGGACTTAAAAACAATGTGCCAACTGTTTTTTTGCCTAGCATGTCGTAAAAGGCGACTAATGGTATATGGGGTTTTGGGCATGTTATTGTGTAGGCGACGAGCTAGGCACTTGTCACTACTTTCTCACAATTTACCATCTAACCCAGCCCAATTTTATTGACTGAGTGTATTATTTTTGACCTAGCCTTTCGGGGATTATGGACGTGATTTTACGTGTTAATTTAGTAATCAATGGGTATAAAATTACCTTAAACAAAGGCCCCGTTTGTCCGCAATGAATATGTATAAAGCCCGGTCATAGTGTTTGCAGGAAACTTTATATTTTGGGTAGCGGATTAGTTTTCAAAGTAACAAGGGTCTATTATGCTCGAATTATGTCATTTTGGAATTTCGAATTAAACAATCTGGTGACTATGTTTTCCTTTTAGAAGGATATTGTATATGCATCTTTTATTTTTCACATATGTAAATGGAAGATATGATTTTTGCCTCAACAATAATACGTACAAAGGCGGCTTAGTAATAGGGTCCAATTGATATGCTTTGGGTACGGAACCATTAAAACGCTCTCAGGTTCGACAGTTCGTTAGTAAATTAGCTGCTGCTATTTACCGGCTGCACTATTTTATTGAACAACCCGATTTTATCTTCTGTTTATAATTTTCTTTGTTAGTTTTAGCTTCCACCGTTTTTAAGGACCTATCACGACAGTCGATTAAACGATATACTCTTTTCCCCACTATATATTGTACAGTTGGATACAGTTACATGGGTTTATCTAGTAATAAATGGCGCAGAATAGACCCGATAGGCCGGGGTGGCGAACCTTTTAAACAGACGTTCCAAAATATATAAAATTTTAATATAATTCAAATGTCAGGGGAGCGGTTTAAGTGACTGTTGTTAACAAATTTGTTATCCCGAAGAAAATGCGTGCGCAAGATATTTATATTGTATTACCTGCCACCAATGGCACGCATGCCCATGGTTCGCCATCGCTGCAATAAAGAATGGCAGTTTTGGAGGCTAACTTTAGCAACATTTCAAGTTAACATTTTAAGAATCAGTTTGAAAAATTAAGAAGAAGAAGAAATTATATGAATATTTACAATTAAGCTTAACAATTCTGTTGACTTATTAGAACCGTTGATAAAGTTCAATTTAACGTGAATTAATCACTACATTAATTAACGAGCAGATTAATCAAATTCCGACAGGATTTCTCACACATTACCCCTTTATCACGCATCATTATCAAACACGTGTGACGTGTTACATGAATGAAATTATAATATTGGAGCATTCTAAAGGTGTAACATTAATGTCTTAGGTATACTAGACATTTCTTACATATAACACGCACATAATGCGACAACCGTAGAGTCTAAAACAGTGGTTCTCAGCATTTTTGTCATCAAGGACCACTTTCATTTCAATATTGTTAGCAATAATCACATCGTTTAAAATAAACAGTAGCAATAAAAAATTTGCCTTTTAAAATTATTTTATTATTATTTCAAAATATCACGCCCGTAATCCCCGAAGGGGTAGGCAGAGTTGAAGGGGCAGAAAATTGTGAAAAAGTAGTGACAAGTGGCTCATCGCCTACATACAATTACACTCCTAAAACCCAATATACAATTAGTCGCCTTTGACAACATGCTAGGCAAGGAACACAGTCGGCACATTAGTCCCAGACCAACATAGGATGTTCATTATTTTTTACTAATACAACTACAAACAGAGTATAATTTCACAGAACGCTAGCAGTACAAATAATGGAGATAAAACAATTAGTAATTAAAACCTTAGCTTTATTTTAATTAAATTAATCTAATTTCTCTTAAGGTACTTTCGTAACAATATCTTGTTTCTTATTAGGCTTATTATTTTTGAGTCATACGATGTCCTACATTTTTTAAGTCTTCCTACCTGACGCAAGTAAATCCAGGAATTTCCTAAGAAACCCTAAAGCATTTTGAAGTATTTAGAATAAAATATTGTAAGCAAGTGCTCTTAAAATATTTTACACCAGGGAAAAGTTCAGATCGTCCGTAATTTAATTTTCTCTCGTACGGTGTTGCTTAGAAATTCTTTTAAGTGTTAGCTTTTAAGAGTTTGAACTAAATTATGCACCAATGTAGGTAGGTGTCTGAGATTCAAAGATTATTTTTTACCTCAATGTAGTTCCTTAAGAAGGAAATATTTTACAAAACCAAGTACCTACTCCATACTTTTTGTATGTACACATAAATACACACCAGTAAAAAACAGTCAATATTTCTGCACATTGTATTTTTAGATGAATGCATTTAAAATCTAAGTGCAGATTTACACCATTGGTAAGGCGACGAGAGAATCACTGAGAGAAATCCTGCACAGCTAAATGAATGTGCAACCACGATTCACTTTAACTGGTTCTATTGTCCAAATGTCATGGTCAAAATTCAGTAGCCTTAATGTTAACAACCAGATTCGATATATCTCGCATCTTAGCGGACCCCAAATAAGAACGAACCATAAAAAAAAACAACCAGAATGATGATTATCATGATAACACTTATATTAATAAGAAAAAAAAAACAATATCAATTTCATCCGCCTTAAAAATAACTTAGCAGAATCCCTCCCCGCCATAACAGCAGACAAGCAACATAATAAGACTAAAAATTAAGCAAATCCCTTAATGAACGTCGTAAACGGAATAAATTGTTGAATTATTTCACTGAGAACGGCTACAGCTGTATGAGTGGAGTTGAAAAAAGCACATTAAGCCTGAGCCCGAGGAAGACGCCACCTGCTTTCGTCGTTATCCCGGTTATAGCAGTTGTAGCATCCGTTTTAATACAGAGTCATCAAGAGGAATCACAGCCTATAGATTTCGGCAGTAATGAAGTCATATTTTGGGACCGTACACGTTAATAACTTTGTGACAATGTACGCAATGCAAAAGATTATATTTCTTGCAGCCTAGTTTTTAAAGGCCAATATTTATCTCATATACATTGCTGTGCTCTATAATTGCGCAACCCTTTTTGTATGATTTTTTATGTTTTAAGGCCGTATCAAATGCGCTGGCTGCATTCGGGAGATAGCGATCGTTAAAACTTATTACCATCTACCTCTTAGATGGTAAAATAAATTTAAAGTAACCTTTTTATGCAACGAGAGTGTGTCGGACTCGAATCGATAAACTCCCAAGGTAAATCTGTATCATGTACTGATTCTGTGGGAACAGTACGTTTCCTTGCTGAGACTATACTCCGGTGATAGGCAAGACCGATCAAAGGCCTTCTTAGAATTTTGTGAACTCGGTCAGGGAGATATCTGTATCAATTTCAAACGTCCTAAACCAAGGTAATAATATACGGCAGTCTGTTGTTGACTACACCAAAAAGATATCTTTTACTTGGTTGTCTTTTCCCTTACTACCTACTACTAATAGGTGTTCTGAATGTTCACTCTTGAATTGTAGCAGAGACACTGTATATATATTCATCTGGCGACTTCAGTAAAGTACCTACGACTTTTATTGCAACTACCCGACTTCAAAGGATGACTTTTGACAGCTCGTTAATGGAAACCTCTGCACTTTGTAACTGAAGGCAAATAGCCGTCTTATACTTTCATTAAAATATGTATTTCTACCATAATGAAGAAGCATTAACTCAGATTTAGACTGATTGTGTAAAAAGGTTGAACTGGGACTTAAAAAAACAATGTGTCAGCTGTGTTCCTTGCCTAACATGTCGTAAAAGGCGACTAAAGGTATGTCGGATTGTGTATGTAATTATGTAGGAGACGAGCTGGCTTCTTGTCACAATTTTTTACAATTATTCATCTAATCCAGCCCAGTTTTAATGTTGGCTAAATGTTATTAAAGGGGCTTACTGCCCTTTTGACTCTGCCTATACTTTCGGGGATCACGGGTGTAATGTTATGTATGTAGGTATGTATAAAAAGCAACCTACTAGGGATGTACTCCCGTGAATTTAGCTGAATTCACAATGCCAATGAAAAATTTTAGCAAGTCTCTTCCAAGTAAAATATGTATGACGAGCAAGGGATTCTCATTTTTCACATTTTTATCGCTAGTAGGTAACCCGTTGTTCTCCGTAAATTAATGCAAAAGTTACAGAGTTAATTTTGTCGCAGAAACTTTGTAATAAATGGAGTATTTATGCATTGCGACTTTTACGTATGATTCAAATTTTTACTTTAAGATTAAAATTAAAATATTCTTTGACACCATTGTTAGACTTGAGTACCTAGTTTCGCAAAATTTCAAAAGTATGTCAGCTTTTTTTCAAGCGTAACATCCATAATATGAGATTGAGTGATTTTATAAACTTTTAATGCCTTTTTTTAAATAAATTAACATTTTAGGTATTTTTATACCTACATTAAAACAATGTAATCAACTTACTTAAGAATTTCCCACTTTAACGAACGTTTCTGCTCACGTCTGTTCACTCAGGAATCGCATTAAAATCGAACCGACTCGATTTTTACCTTTTAATTGTGAACAACCGGAACACTGAAAAGGTTTTCCATTCATTCAAAGGTAATTAAAATTGTTTGTGGAACTGCCCTAATTTATAACTTAATGCTGTACCTCAAAGTTTTAATTCGTCTCAGCAACTGCGGGCTGCATTTCTGTGTCTGCAACTAACGATGTGCAATTATAGAGGGTGTAAGTACGTTTACTTTATCACTGTACCAGTGATAAAGTAAACGATCCTTAAAAAATCTGGGTTTGATTTTGGAAAGGCATGAAACTGCATTAAACGTTGGTTGTTGTTTTTTGCTTTTTATGTATATATTACACGTTACTCTAGAATATCTAAACAAGATAGATTTACAATCTGCGTCAGATAGCATGTAGAATGCGGTCATTCACCTCTTCGAAGCGTGCGAACTATGCTGTCTATGTACGTAGCAAATAAAAATTGCCGAGACATACCAGCACTAATATGGCATTTCTTGTCTTCAAAGATGCATTTAGTCTAGCAATGGGATCACATGGGACAACTTTAGGGTATTAAAAGTGTAATATAGAGAGGAAAGTAAATAGTATTTATCATGGTACACCGTACTTGGTCCTATACGTTTTTAAATTCCATATTAGAATGTCTTAAATATTTAAAGACAGTCATATAAAACGTCGGAATTTTAAAATTTTACAATTCGCCTGAATATAACGACAGTGCTTTTCAGCAATAAAAATATTTTCACAATTCTATTCTATTTTTCGCGTGCCGATTTCATCGGTGTCCTGGTTATTTTGCCGTCAAGGTCTAATTTCTATAAATCTGATATGGCAGGCCTGCATATCAATGTAACGAGTATGTTGGGTGGCGTTTTATAAACATACATTACATATTTGTATCGTTTTTAATAGAATCGTATTTACTAGAAAAAATTGCGATTGGGTAATAAATCTGACATGAATAACTCTATTGTTGAATACACAATAGAGTTATTCATGAATAATAATAAAAGAATAGGTATTTTTTTGTATAATTAATAACTAATCGACACACATACAAACACTTTCCGACTTGATTCAATGTTGTACAAGGTAGCCCTTTACGGAATTTGAATTATGTATTATTACGTATTATAAATTGGATTTCTTTCATAGGCAAATTATATTCACCAACATAAAATTATAATCCAATAAAAATAAAAACGGTAAACATAAAAACCATAGAGCTTGTGTTAATGTTGAATAGGCGAGTGAGGTGTGTAAGGATCGTGCCTTGTGCCACTTTCCTAGCGGGGTAGGCAGAGATAATCGATTCTCTCTGCCTACCCCGCTAGGGAAGTGGCGTGAAGTTTAGTTAGTCAGTTAGTTATAATCAACTTAAATTTTTGTATAGCTTTAGATATTGCTAGTGTTATTTAGGTAACACAGTCTCTGATTAATCCAGCAATAACCGCCTTCTTGCATTTTTTGTAACCATGTATTGTGCCAATTAAGGTTTTTTATTATAACATACCATGTCCCGAATATTGTCAGAAAAAAATACATATTAAAAAAAGAACTAACTTACTACTGCAAATAAACACATACATAGTATTCATAGCATACACATGAATATAATGCGATTTAAACTTTCCTGATACATTAAAGGTCCTACTTATAGCACCAAAACACTAAATATAACTTAATCATTGGCTTCATATTTAGTCTTAAAGTACAAAAAAATAATAATATTTCAGCAGAGCGAAAGATGTATACATACCACATACGTCCCGGACGTATTCAAACTTTATGAACGGAATTTCATTTAAAAAGTATGAGAAAAATGTATCTCATTACTCATATTTGTCGTTATTTGCAGACTGCAGTTTATGCAAATGCAGTTTGTGCACGCTTAATACGGTGTTAAGTTGTGAAATAATTATCGTATCGAATTATTGCATTTTTTGCCGGGCTACGGGAAAGTCAAATGGAAGAATTATAACCTATTTTGGTCTGGGACTTTGAAATAAAGCATCAACTGTGTTCCTTGCCTAGCATGACGTTGTAAAAGGCGACTAATGGTATATCGGGTTTTAGGTATGTGATTGTGAAGGCGACAAGCTAACCATTTGTCACGTAAATTTTCATTTAACCCAGCCCAACCTATTTTTTGGTTGAATGTAGTTGAAGGAGCTTGGTGCCTAGCGCGCAGCGCTCTCCGCCGCCGTTGGGCAGGACCTCTCGCTGCCATCCGTGGTGTCAGCCATGGTGGCGAGCGAGAGCTCCTGGGAGGCGGTGCTCTCCTTCTGCGGCATCGTTATGTCGCAGAAGGAGAGCGCCAAACGTCAGCGCGAGCTCGACAATCCCGCCCGACGCAGAAAGCGAGGCCGCCGTGGCGATGGTGTCTAGCCCGGCGGCGCCCTACAGGGGGGGCTCCGAATACTCCTGTGGTATCCCTGCCTGTCGTAGGAGGCGACTAAAAGGGCCTTTGGGGCTGTGGAGTGTTTGCGGGGGGGCCTGCATTCACTTCGTTAAGCAGCCCCAGAGAAGATGACGACACGTGGATCCTCGTCCGTTAAATAGGATGGGATGACACTGTGGTCTGTGCCGTCATAAGCACCGCGAGGTGTTCTGGGGGCAAGGTTGCCTCTCCCTCGAGATGGGCCGCATGGATCGGCAGCGGCGTAGACGTAGATTTCGCGTAGAGTCCCGAGTGGGGAGCCCGGAATCTGCGCCAACGCCCGAAGAATGACCACCGTAAAAAAAAAAGCTTGGTGCCTCTTTGACTCTATATATGTATGTAAGAATTATGTAAGATTTTAATAAACTATATTATAAGAGTTTATACTCTTCGTATCGCTTAGCGACTTTTCTTGCGGATTTATTGTAAACAGGAAATATATATACCGTCTAGTTCTACCTATTTATTACATGTAATTTAGAACGAAAATAGGTACTTGTATAATTTCTTCTTTTAATAATTGATAATTAAGTCAGCATTTATTTAAATAAACGTAAGAGTGAAATCCAGAGTACAGATTTGTCCTACCAGTACATATTAATATAATAAAGAATATTTTGAGGAAACTTGCTTTTACAGACAATTATTAATACATACAAATGAACCAATTTCTTTAAATAAATAAATAAATTATCCAGATTGACACACTAACTCCCTAGTCCCAAATTAAGCTTATGCTTGTACTATGGATACTAGGCGAACGGATAGACATACTTAAATACGTTTATAAACATCCATGACTTGGGAACAAATGTCCATGTTCATCACACGATACATTTGCCCCTAGCGCAATTCGAACCCGCGACCCTTTTTTTTTTTTTTTTTTTTTTTTTTTTAGTTGGGGAAACTCCCACGAGCCGTCACCCTCTGCTCGGGGAAGCAGAGGGCGGTGTGTCGGACTCGAACCGACTAAAACCCCAACGTGGCCTCCAGCGGCGCAGTCCCGGAGGAGCCTGTATCCCCACTGTCGGGACTATACGACTGCTCCTCCGGTTATGCGCGTGCCGCGCTACGCGGCCCACCTCGCGCGGCGATGGTCGATGCTGTGCAGCCCACGACAACAGTCGTCGGATGCACAGCACCGAGCACGCGCGCGCGTCGAGACATGCCAGGCCACCCAGCATGTCTCAACCACTCCGCCCAGGATTCAGACGCCGATCATCCCCGTGACCGGCGTCGTGGGCCCACTCTCGCGCTGTGCCCTCTGCTAAGCCAGAGGGGCACGCGGAGAGCGCCTCGTCGAAGGGGCCGCCTTCCTCCCGGCGACCCAGATTGAGGGCTTAGCCCTGTCGTCGCAGAGGGAGAGCATCGAGACGCTCAATCCCTCTGCGACCCACCACAGCGCGACCCAGCGCGCCCCTGTTGGGTTGCCGAGGATAGGGAGGCGAGCAACGACACACTCAGCTCCTCCTCTTCCTCGGCAATCCTAGTCCGGCCGCAAGGGGCTGCGGCCGGTGCCGCAACTGCTCGGTGGGAAATGCCGAGCAGTCGCAGCTCACCTCGGGGTCTCTCTTAGCTTCGGCCCTGTCCTGCACCAGGGCCTACTAAGCCCCCCCGGTACGCCAAACCGAAGACCCCAGCGGGGGGGGAACCCGCGACCCTTGGTTTCGTGGCTAGGGTCCTGGCCACTCAACCAACGGGCCAGTCGGCTTTGATTATCATATGCAGGGGTAAGAGGCCAGAAAGTAGTCACCTAATGTGTGACTCTTTTAAATGTAAATCAATTGTATCCTATCAAATGTACGAAGACCTGAGGTAAAAGTGGATTTAGAACACATAAATAACGAATCACGAAGATACGATTTGGTATTAACATTCAACAATTCCTTTTACACTTAAAGCCTATTATATCATTCGCTTAGGTTGTATAAAGGTCGTATCACTTGTTACAAAATTAGCTAGAAACTTAGTCATACAAGTGATGCAATACAAAGCAATATACCAATTGATCTCAAATTAATCAATAAGTTTGATTAGGACTTCGCTACCCACAGATGCTACACAAATCGTTCGATAGGATGCAACTATTAAGTGTAAATATAAATAAAAACTTGTACGTATATAAATATCAATTGTAGTCAATGAACGTTTTTTCACAATTAATTATTCGTGTACATACTTATGAGACGACGTATGTACCAAAATTCAAAGGCAATATTTGAAAGAAGCAAGATTTTCTCCAGTACCTATAATCACTAACTAGGTAATCGACACACAAACACATTAATTCAATGTTGTATAATAAAGCCTCTTACCAAATTTGAATTACGTATTACGGATTCCAAATTAAATTTCTTTTATAGCGATAGTATAGTCACCAATATAAATTATAATCTAGTTGTAGTGTTTTGAAGAGTTCAAACATTAAGCGGACCAAATTTTATCACAGCTAGTTAAGTAGTTTATCCATGACGACATAACATATATATATATAATGTTACTTTCGTGTTAATACATATCAGGCATATTATATATGTAGAAGGCCAGAGACGGTTAGAAATTGTTGTTCCAAATTATGACTTCATTTTGAATAATCAGTACTTACATATCTGTTCGGTAAAATGTCAGTCGTAGTAAGTACTTGGTCGGAAAACAGTTACGCTATATTAATAAGTAGGGCTATTTAAATATTCTACATGTGCCGTGTTGCTTTGAAAAGTTATCCTATTTATTATTTAACTAACTAACTAACTAAACTTCACGCCACTTCCCTAGAGGGGTAGGCAGGGAGAACAGATTCTTATTTATTATTTAGTTACTGACAATTATATAATTGTTAAGCTTTCGCCCTGGTCTAATGACTTTGAATAATAAATCAATTGCTCAGACTATGATGTTAATTTTCAAACAGCTAATGAAACATAAAAGCGTGTGATATGCATAAAATATACAAATTATTTAGATTAATATACTTGAAAGTCTGACTTTCAATTAGTTTAAGTACTTATCACATGAACATTTACCCATCACGAGGCTTTAAATCCACGACCTCGGACAGTTGACATCGTTTTGCTTTAGAAATTTATTGTAAATCTTTAAGAAAGCCGACAAAACAAATTAAAATAATATTTAGCCAAATATAGAATAAAATAATTTAGATGGGTTACATGGAAAATTGTAAAAAAGTGTTGACAAATGGCTTATTCGTCACCTAAATAAACCCATACCCAATACCATTAGTCCCCTTTTACAACAGCCTAGGGTAAATTTTTTTGCTTCCCAGACCAAAATGGGCTCTCGGACCAACAACAAACAAAGGCAGTCAATATCGATAATTGAAATACAATACAGTGTAGGCAAACTAGTGTTGACGCTGCTTCAGTACATTTCGGCACAGGAATAATTCACAGCGACTCAGCGTACCTAAGCTTAATTAAATGGACAGCAGAACCAAAGAACTTAATCACAGAGCCAGTGAAGTAAACACAAAAGGGCAGCTAATAAAACTCTCGTCGCTCGTTGGAAATGATTCGCAAACGATGTGACGCGACCCGGCTCAACAGTCTCTGACATCGGCCGAGACGCAGACTCAATAAGCGGGAACCGAGAGAAAAAATTCACGCGTCGAATTTCATTTGACACGCATACAATGAAACACAATTTAAGCGAGTACACGTCATCGTTGGCTCGCCAAACATAATTCTGCCGATCAAATTTTCATCTTGAAATTAATTCGGAATTTTGGACGGGCCCCGTAATACACAATTCGTTCCCACGGGCCTCGCTTGCACTGGGTCATAAATTGGCCGCCTTTGTAAACTGGAATTGGTTTTTCTGAAAGTTCGATATAGGCACAGATTTTAACAAAAAGGGAGGTCAGCACCGATATTGAGGGCGAAAGAGGGCTTACAACTACAGAATGAAAATACATGGCTCGTATGTATCCTCTTGTGTTTCTGGAAACTTATTATCATAATATCATGAATGCAATAAAAAAATTGATCAAGTAGCACTAGTCGAACAAATATTGGTTAGAAAAACGTGTCTTGAAGGTGCTTTAGGCCTGTATGCAAAACACCCTGTTCAATATATTATGTAATTCAATGTAATTTACCAAGGCTCCATCTTACGTAACACCATGATGGGAACATTTAGTGTGAGTAATCACTTACCTTTAGTAAATATGTAGTTATGTTTTCACAGGATAATTTAATGTTCCACTTTAGTGCAGTTTCATATACTCGTATACTTCAGCAAATTGGGCCATGACCCATCCCACTATCCAACTTAATGGGGTACCATTTATTCACATTAACTTTAGCATTGAAGGGGTATATGTAGATGTATTAGATCTTACATGTGGGGTATATAAAGGGTGCCATTATTGCCATCTAAATTAATTATAGATACATAGAGTATAGAGAGGGCTCAAAGGTTGTTTGTTCCTTTGTTAGAAAGGGACTAAAAATAGCTAGATTCTCGTTTAAATAAGCACCAGTGAAAGACGTAGGTTATTTACGTTAATTACTACTCGTTCCCATAACAAAGTCAAAGTCAAAGTCAAAATATTCTTTATTTATATAGGTTTCAAGGAAACACTTATAAATCGTCAAATACAGGTAAAGCCACAGCTTTAGGATTCTACCACCGGTTCGGAATGTTGTATCTACCGAGAAGAATCCGGCAAGAAACTCGGTAGTTACTCTTTTCAATACAATTTATACAAGGTGTATGAATCATAATTAACTTTGAACCACGTTTTAGTGTGGGCCTGTCGTAGAGTATCAAAATAAAAATATATAAATTACAACCAAAAACACGTCCTTAGAAAACAAATTATTAAAATAAATAAATATCCGACAACATCACACACATCGATCTGACTTCGAACTAAGTATCTTAAGCACTTGTGTTACGAATATCAGAATCAACAGTGGTATTACAAATATATACATAAATATCTTACATAGATTAAAATATTCATCATACGAATGTTTGACCTGGGTGGGGATCGAACCCACAATTCTTGGCGCATAGGACAGTGTCACTACCAAATGCGCCATCGATAAAATACATCTAGGAATACCAAATACGGGGCCACTGTTTATCGCTTCTAAACATAGGAAACTCGCTCTTTCACAATTTTCGCGTCATCACAATATCTCAGGTGTAGATTACTGCGCCAGTTCCTCAAGGTAGTGTGCTGCGGGAGATGTTTAGCTCACTTTTCGAATTTTGTGTGTGCTGCCGTGCAGTGCGCTAACTACTAAAACTTTTTGATAAACTAAGTTGACACGTCCGGCACAGTTACTTGACGGAACGCAATAGGCTAGTTCACTCAAAAGAAAATATAAGTCCGTAAGTTAAATTACAAAAAATATTGAAAACGTATTTTTTTCTTTTTAAATGACAACGATACAGCGCTTCAAAAGTTCCTAATAATGGGTAGCTTTACATCATTTAGACGGTAAATTTTACAGACCTAGTGACGTCACGCAGTACTTTAACACGCTGTATCTTCATAATTTTTGGTTTGCTTAACCAAAGAAAAAATACATGAGTTATATTTTTTGAGCAGCCCAGTGCTTATTTAAATTCTTGTCTTATCAAGTCGTGAATACACCAGCTGTGTCGAGGCTTTCATACCAGCTTACCTCTGCAGCACTGATAAAGGACTAAGTGTGTACTGGCATAATTTCATTGGAAAGACCGCTGATACGAATTTGAGATACCGTTTCGGTCCAAAGTGAGCCACAAAGAGGCGTTCGAGGAATTTTGTATTAGAGTGCAATTATCCGGACTCGGAGCTATGGAAATCAAATCTTGCATTCATTAATGTCCTCTCCATTAGCCTGTTAACTTAGTTATATTTTGCTTGAATCCGCCTCTAAGATAGGTAAGTACTCTGTAGACGGCAAAGATCTATCTGTGTTTTCCTCAAAGGCTATTATTGATATTGGCTAAATTCGATTCAGTCTATTACACTTAGTATGCGATTGAATATAAAGCATTAATTATTTGTTGCATAGATGTTCACAAGACAACTCGTCGAAAATAGCCTAACATGTAGTTTAAGTTGACGTCTCACTGTACATATGATTAAATTTGAGTATTACTGATTCTGATAGTCTGGTTTGTATCATCGAAACAACTAGACTAGAATTTCTAGATTTATTTTTTAAGATTTGGAATAGACATACATATTTTCGGAACCATCATTTTTAAGTTATTTAAAGAACAAATGCTCATTTTCTTAAATTTGTTAAAATGAACAAAACCTCACATATTCAAAGATTCATTTTTGGCAGCACTTGCATAATCTAAGTTAGTTGCTCAAACATGCAAAGTACGAATAATTAATTACTATTAATTACTACCTTAGAATATAATTAAGCATCAAGAGCACTCAAGCATAATTATTGTTGCATTATGCGAATGTGAAACAAATGAAGCGCTTGATTTCGACTATACAGTAGTGTACGACACTTAATCGAACTTACGGGTTCAAATTACATGCGTTTTATATAACCATAGAATGCAATGACATGTAATCAGCCTGACACAATAGGACACGATAATGGTTTAACGTAATTATAGCAGAGATGACAGCAGCCAATGCAGCAGTAGCGGGATAATTCCGCGAATAATCTATATAAACAGATAAATAAATTGTAAGATTGTGTTTATAACATCAAAATAACAAATTATTTTAATGTTTATGAAAATATATGCGGTACCAGCTACTTACTTATAAAAGAAAACCTGATTTTCATTTTGTTCTGTCCGTTAATCACCAAACAATCGGACAGATTTTTTTCGGCCTTCCATTGGTAGATAGCTGGTTTTAAAGGGGGCAAAAAAGCAATGATACACCATACATATTTTTTGGGGTTTTTTGGGGTTAAAAGTAACTGGATCATTTAAAACTGTACGCATACGTAATTTATAACAATCGATTTGATTTTTTGGTTGAGAAGTGAAAAATCAACAGTTGGACAAGTAATGTTACTTTGGCATTAAGAGTATTAATGAAGGTGGAAAGAGTTTATACACTGGTAGACTAAATAACATATTGGTGGATAAGTTACTTAATCATATGACTAAACTTAACACTCCATTCGAAACGTGTCAAACGCCACTCTGCTCAGCGCTCAATTCGCGTGCACTTCATGTGGACGAAAAATCCAATCTCGCATTGGACTATACAGCCCGCGAGCGCAGCTGAAATGTCTTACAACGCGATGCTACTTCAATCATCTACTTAGATGAAAAGGTCTTTATATATAAACTTAACACTACACTTAATTATACCTACATGCGTACTGCAAGTTACACATACATGGGTGTAATTATTGCAAGTATATCATAAGTTTCGGCGTTCTATAGCACATCATTAAACTACAAATTGCGAAAGCAGTATCTGAGTAATTATCTTTAGATTAATATCCAGTTATTGCGTGCAATGAACATGCGAATTATGAAATACTGTACTGTGACTGTGAGGGATTAAAATGACATAAGTTGATTAAATATCAGCTTATAATAGACCTACCCAATATACTTTTATTATCACACGCTATTACACGTATTAAATTTAAACTATAAATATGTATATCCTTAAACCAACATCACCTGTACTTAATTAATAAATTAATTTTTCTAATGTGATTATTATCAATTCTGTCAAATACCTATGATCGAAACTATATTTGAACTGCAAGTGTTAATAGCTTTTCTTTTTTTTTTTAAAAGAGGCTTATTATACGGTGTGTCTGCAAGTTCTGATATTAAGACGACTAGTTTTATAATGTTGTTCTTGACCCATCTAGGACTTAAAATCAATTTACTAACCGAGTTAAACAGGACAACTAATGTTGTATTAAGTTAAGTTTGTGAATATGACCCCCCCCCCCCCCCCCCCCCGCTGGGGTCTTCGGTTTGGCGTACCGGGGGGGCTTAGTAGGCCCTGGTGCAGGACAGGGCCGAAGCTAAGAAAGACCCCGAGGTGAGCTGCGACTGCTCGGCATTTCCCACCGAGCAGTTGCGGCACCGGCCGCAGCCACCTGCGGCCGGACTAGGATTGCCGAGGAAGAGGAGGAGCTGAGTGTCTCGTTGCTCGCCTCCCTATCCTCGGCAACCCGACAGGGGAGATTCGCCGAGGGATTGAGCATCTCGATGCTCTTCCTCTGCGACGACAGGGCTAGGCCCTCAATCTGGGTCGCCGGGCGGAAGGCGGCCCCTTCGACGAGGCGCTCTCCGCGTGCCCCTCTGTCTTAGCAGAGGGCACAGCGCGAGAGTGGGCCCACGACGCCGGTCACGGGGATGATCGGCGTCTGAATCCTGGGTGGAGTGGTTGAGACATGCTGGGTGGCCTGGCATGTCTCGACGCGCGCGCGTGCTCGGTGCTGTGCATCCGACGACTGTTGTCGTGGGCCGCACAGCATCGACCACCGCCGCGCGAGGTGGGCCGCGTAGCGCGGCACGCGCATCACCGGAGGAGCAGTCGTATAGTCCCGACAGTGGGGATACAGGCTCCTCCGGAACTGCGCCGCTGGAGGCCACGTTGGGGTTTTAGTCGGTTCGAGTCCGACACACCGCCCTCTGCTTCCCCGAGCAGAGGGTGACGGCTCGTGGGAGTTTCCCCAATTAAAAAAAAAAAAAAAAAAAGTTTGTGAATATGACGAACCACTTATCACTAATTTGTCATCTATCTCAAGTTTATTTTCTGCTGAAATTGCTTAATAAAGCCTATGTATTTTCACGATAAATCACCAGCAACAATACATTTTGATACGACAAAAGACGATTACATGCACACAGACGCTAATGGCGTCCCGTAATGTGCCAGATCACACTGGCATGCATCAGCACGTAGCTCGGTAATGCTGTCGAACATCGCTGTGAAACATAACGGACGCGCGGTGCGAATATCCGAACGGTTGCAGCGCGCTCGCGGGACCACGACGCGTCGATCGAGCTGCTGTTAAATATGAATTACGAACGGTTTTCTGCCGTTCTAATTATGAACGGGCTGCCAGTTTTGTGAATCAGGCTGTTGTGGTCAGCAGTTAGATTTTATTATGGTTCTGATTAAATATGTTTTATGTGTTTTGTTCTTTAGCACGTACGAAACGTTTTACGTATTGACGTCGTGATGTATGTCATATGTTATAAAGTTTTATTATTTTAGCGTGGTCTTCGGAATTCAAGTGATTTTTTTATAGAAGTAATTTAAACTCTAAATTTATCTTAAAAAATCAGATTACATACGCGAAAAATCTCTACGATTATTTTTTACCAAAAATTTTTATATTTCTTATCTTTCTCCTAAATTTGAGTAATCTGGGCTCTCATAAAACTATACTGTAACAATAAGCTGCAAACTGGACGGCCGCGGGCGCAGGCGCGGTGGCTCGCGCGGCACTACCTACTCGCGGCTCGTGCGGCTTAATAGAAATGCTTAAGTTTGTACTGGCCGCCCGGCCTGCGCGAGCCGCCGCGCCCTCACCCGCGCTTGTCCAGTTTGCAGCCTTACTAACTACTATCTCATTCATGTTAATATAATCACTGAAAGTGTACTCAATATGTATAGCTATGTAAGTAGGAATATACTTTATTTCGAACAATTAAATAAATAAATTTTTCAGACTGACACACCAATTGCCTAGTTCCAAACTAAGCTTATATGATTGTGCTATGTATATTAGGTGAACGGATAGACATACTTAAATACGTTTATAAACATCCGTGACTCGAGTACAAATGTCCATATTCATCACACGAAACATTTGCCCCTAGCGGGATTCGAACCCGCGACCCTTGGCTTCGTGGCCAGGATCTCTGACTCGACCAACGGGCCTGTCAATGGTTTGTAAAGCAAACCAAAAATAATGTATCCTATCAAAGAAAAGTTGTTCTTAAAGTAGGTACGAAATTCACAGAAAACTCTTAGAACTCTCACTGTTTTAGCGAATGCACCGTCTGATTTCACGAACATTTGGCACATTTGCATCTAGTGGAAGCTGAACTGCGCTTTGACGTTCCGCGATACGATCTGCTCGTTGGGTAATGTTACATACGGCTCCGACAAGATTATGCCATACTCACGTGGAACGGAACGTTGGCGATTACGGCTAATAGATGCTTGTACTATGTAATCTGCTAACGATTTACTTGGGAGACGTTTGGTGGAAACACTACTGTCGTATTGAATTAAACGTATTCTACTCCACAAAAACTACAAAGTCCACAATATTTCCTAGACTTCATAGTTTTTGTTAGTCATGATTTTTTTTGTAAGTATTAAAAAAAGGCTGTTTAATTTTATTTTTCTTATAGGATTTACTTGTCTATGAATGTTTCATTTGATATATCAGATTTAGTTCTTTAATAAAGAAAATGTGCTCGCGAAAAAACTATCACCTTTATTTCCTATTAATTTATTCATCAGTTAGAGTCGGTGTTGGCCGGTCAACGAATCTAGTACCACGAAACAACTACATGAATAAATCACTGAATTAATTAAACTTCTAATCAAGGACACATATCAGAAGCTTTTCTACCTAACTATAAACCCGTAATAACTAATAAGGAATTAAATTTGTGTAGTCGTGTACGTTATCTATAGTAATTCACATAATTTATTTATTTATTTAGAAAAGTACACCAACAGTATTATTACATATCAACATTATTGTAAACTTATAACTTATATATAAATGAGATCTTATATGTATACCAATAAGATGATATACCATCATACTGATGTGGTTAAGTAAAATAATCTACACTGCTAACTAATAAGGATAAAAGATGTATTTTTTTTTATTTTTAACTAATAAACTTAAAAACTCCCACTATAAATAGAAATATTACTTAAGCTATGTTTTATGTTACTACGCGAGTGAAGCTTACTAAGCTGACATATTATTATTATTTATTATAGAACATCAATAGTCTTACACCTCAAATAATATTATCAGACAACATCACATACATTGATCTGACTCCGAGGTAAGTAGCTTAAGCACTTATGTTGCGGATATCAGAAACAACAGTGGTATTACAAATTTATACTTAAATATATTCGATATTCAACATTAACACAGCCACAAAACAAATGTTTACTGCACGGTAAACCATATTACAAATAAATACTTAAATATTCGATTTAAGACACAGAACAAACACAGGTATTCATCATATGATAATCAAAAAGTAGGTACTTATCTAACGTGCAAACTGCCCATTTCACAATCGACTTATGAGACAAAAATATTATCTTGTCTAATTCGCACATTTTCCAATTTTCAACAGCATTCGTTTGAACTTTCCCCTCGTTCTGATTTTAAATTCAATTGGAATACATTACATATGAGATGAATTCAATATCCGATTCATTTTGAGCAATTCGTTGAATCTAAATGAAGCTTTTATGAAGTAGCTTAGTGGGTATAATTTGATCATGAGTCTCTATTGAAGTGTAATATGATTTTATTCATATTGAAGGTGCTTTTTTATGTTTTTATTAGTAATTGATCTATATAATTCCGCATGGAAATACCTATCATACAATTTTTATCACTCTTTCTATTATGGTATCTTGGCTGACGGAAGTAAGTATATTGTAAAATAAATGTTCTATTACGCGTTTAGCTCATAAAATATTATTAAATATATAATAAAAGTACAGCGGGTAGCTAACTTACTATAATACTTTTCGCAGAGGCTATTTTAGATTTTCCTACCCGTCGGGAATAGTGCATTATGTGTATGTTTTCAAGCTATTTCAGATGATATATAATTATTGATCATTGATAGGCAACTAGGCAACATCTCAGTAGCTCAAGATGTAGTTCGTACTGATCCTATAACTTCTCTATATCTCTGTCCTCGGCCCGGTAACGTCCTTCCGAGGAACTCCATATTCAACAGTTAACTTAGTTGAATGTCAACAAGTAGGTAGGTATCACTTTAATTACAGATACTGAACTTCGCTAATCCCCACCTTGGCAATAGTGTTGTCCAAAATGTTGAATATTGGGACGGTATTAAAACGAAATTAACTTTGCATTCTACACAAAAACGTCTGTTCTTGCCAGTATTCAATTATAAAAATAACGTAGTGTCTCGAATATTTTATCGCTTATTTTAAAACGGAATTATTCCTGATAATTTATCTGATCAATCATAGAGAGTTTAATTACTTTTATATGGATTTTATTCAGATTTCATCAGCGAGCGATTACGTATTATAACAAAGTTTACGAATTTCATGCTGGTCTAGGCCTTAAAAGAATATGCCTACCAACAGAACAGAACAGAATATGCCTTCCTTGCCTAACATATCTTAAAAGCCGACTAATAGTATATTCGGTTTCTGACTGTGTAGGTGACGACCTAGCCATGTCAACTGTGTAGGTGACAAACTAGCCATGTCACTCCTTTATTACAATTTTCCGTCTAACCCCACGCCATTATATTTTTGGATAAAAGCAACCGCTTTTATAATTGAACTCTGCCTTTCGTTTCGGGAGTTGTGGAAATATAGGCATGTTTTTACTAAATATCGATTTGATTGTTTGTATCGGTTAAGAACGTGCCTTTAAAATTATTCAACAATCCCACAGTAATGGGACATCTGGCACCACTAGGGTTGGGTAGTTTTGTCTAACGTCCCGATTATTACGTTAATGCCCAATAATACATACCTTCGAATGTAATACGGGTATCTTTAAAGTTCAATCCAAACACAAATTTAAAGGGGTTGGTTGGTGGGGTTGATTTCGTGTACTTCTAATTGCCTCCAATAATCACAGTAATGAGGACGCAGGGTGTTGTAGTTGGGGATAGTTTAATGGCTTTATTGATAGTTTCCTAAACAAAGGGGGCGGAAACTTTGGTCCTCTTGATAGCTACAAATTAGTTTTGTACCGAACTAAATGTGAAAATAAATTTATTTTCGGTGGGGTTTTTTAAATTCTCTGAAAACTGTTTCCAATTAGGTTGTTAGGGAGTAAATATTTAATAGGTTTCTTTGGACCGTTATTAGATCAATAATGATTTCATTTAACTAGACGCTTGGTTGGTTATAAATCACCCTGGGCACAAATTCAAAAGTAACGTGTCCGTATACTAGGTCATCTGTACCTGTCTGTCTGAGTCAATGATGTAGTATTTAAGTATATGTATTCGTTGGCTGTTATCTATACTAATATACTATACTAATATTATAAAGCTGAGGAGTTGGTTTGTTTGTTTGCTTAAACGCGCTAATCTCAGGAACTGCTGCGCCGATTTGAAAAATAATTTCAGTGTTAGATTGCCCATTTGCCGAGAAAGCCTTTCTCGGGCATTCAAAGGCATAGGCAATGTCATATAGACATTAACCATAAACGCGGGGTAATTTGCGTGCAAAGCTAGTCTATAGTAAATGCACTTATCACTAGTTTGAAGATAGGGTATCAATATGGTGCATGCATACAATAATGTTAGTCATCAGCTTATGTTTTAATTTATATTTAAATTCTCTAGATATTAAATAAGAGTTGATGGATCTCAAAATCATCGCATTGATTGACAGAAAGCCCTTTTAACCACATTCAGCCAAAAAATAAACCTGGGCTGAGTTAGATGGAAAATTGTGAACAAGTAGTGACTTGCTAGCTCGTCGCCTACACAATCACTTACCCAAAACCCGATATACCATTAGTCGCCTTTTACGACAATATTATTTTAAATTCCCACACCAACATGGGACAAATACACAATATAATACATAATATAATATAGCTACTTGAAAAAGGCTTCAGTTTCTAAATCCACACGTTACTCTCCCCAGCAATTACAGCATTAGAAGTTTTAAAAATGACTGAATGAATTAGCCACTGTTGGCCTTCCCGAGGACTCGACAGCATTTCTATTACAAGCGCTTGTTAAAACTTTTAAAATGGAGTTGAAAACCTAGAACACCTATTTTTTACTTACATCTATGCCATTAGTCAGTCCGTTTTTAGAACTTAGTAACGAGTTGGGCAATCGATCTAGTGTTAGGACCTCTCTGCTGTAGAATTAGAATTAGGGTTATTTTTCAATAGATACGTGAAACTACTTGTGAAGTAGTAAGATTAAAATTTCTTAAAATAATTTACTTACGAGTGTACCCATATACCTACCATTACTTTATATACTTACTGCCTCTATAGAAAACAATTGAAGGGTCTTTAAAGAAACACCTTACGGTAATATTCTAATCATTTTCTTTTTTTATAACAATAAATTAATTACCGTACAATATCTTACAACAGTCCAAATTCGGGTGCCTAAATTTAGCATGTAATTACATAACATTAAAACTGAGTAAATAATTAAGCAATAGGAACGGATTGAATTGTTTGGAAGTTTATGTTATCCAATCATAAAATCTAACCAGTAATTAAAATCTCTGATTTGTTCTAGCTTATGTACGTGATAGAATATATTAATCAATGATTGCGTCATTATGGAAAGTAAGATCATTAATCATATTTTTAATAATTTCTTACCCGGCGCACTTCGTAAAGCAACGTTCTCTGATTTTCTTATATTATTTTCCTTGCAATATTTCCATTTTTTCTTACCGTATAACCTTTCTTGGGAGATTACAAATATTTTAAAACCAAAATCAGTTAAATCGGTTCAGCAAATCTCGAGTTTTAGCGAGACTAACGCGTAGCAATTAATTTATATATAGGTATATAGATTATAGAAACATACATACATATAACATCACGCCCATAATCCCCAAATGGGTTGCAAAATCAAAGGGGCAGCATGCCCCTTCAACCAAATTCAGCCTAAAATAACACTGGGCTGGGTTAGATGGAACATTGTGAAAAAGTAGTAACAAGTAGCTAGCTTGTCGCCTACACAATCATATACCAAAACTCGATATACCATTAGTTGCCTTTTAGGACATGCTAGGTAAGAACCACAGTTGGCATATTCTTTTTAAGTCCCAGACCAAGATGGGACAGTAGGCTGGGTTGGATGGAAAGCTGTGAAAAAGGAGTGACAAGTGGCTAGCTCGTCGCTTACTCGGTCACATACCCAAAAGCCCGTAAACCATTAGTCGCCTATTACGACATGCTAGGAAAGAACCACAGTTGGTACATTCGTTTTTTTTGTCCCAGATCAACATGGGCCAAGTCCCAGACCAACATGGGGCAACATAGAAACATACTATTTTGTATTTCACATACATTGCGCCGACGGTAAAAATTGAAGCAATCTCAAAATGAGGAACTTAAATAAGCTCATAAAATATTAAGCCACAAAACCTTATCCGTTCATTAAAAAGGAAACCAAAGAACTTGCTTAGTGAATTTAGTAAGTTGCTAAGTGCACCAACGGCCGAAGATGTATAGTTGTGCCAATAGTTTGACAGGCCCAAGTAATACCAACTTTGACGAATTCCGGGCAAAAGCCTGTATCTAAGTAAGTTTCGAAAGCCCACGCCAAATTGGGCAATATTTCGGAAGTACTTTATTGTTAGCAGTAAGTTTAACATTAGCTACATTGCCGGAATTAGTTAAGTTGTTCATAAATACATTATGTCTCCTTTTATTGGGCTGCTATCAAATAGTTCCGTTAGTATTTGGCAGCTTTATGACAAATTTTCAATTTTAGCCATACCTTTTAAATTTTTTCGAATAATAACTAAAAAAAGTATTTTTAAATAACCATGTTGATACATAACGACAAAAGTAAATCGATTCTAAAATCTAAATATCCTGCTTTTAATTTTAAAGAGCCTAGTTATATTCAGCTATTTCGCATCGCGCTTAATATTCGATGAAGGAGCGAAATTTCAGAAGACATATCGGACCGTAAATCCTGGGTGCCTCCATGAGATGGCTTTTATTAAAATCAAATTTAAGTGTACTACAATATTTAAGGGTAGTCCTAATTTATTTCCTCCACGATAAACCAATCAATAGCTACCCACAAATACGAACTCATTAATTTTAGGTAAAATAAATAAGCAATAAGCCTAAAATAACTTTGTTTAGAAACTTATTTATTAACAAGCAATTGTAAAGTAATCGGTAAATATTGATAAATTATTAGTGATGGCGTGCTCAGTGTTTTGGCTTCGTCCTATCTTCACTTACATTAGAATGTGGGCTAACTTGTTTATTTCCGTTTCCCTTCATAACTCTGATATTTGACACAGAGACATTTTACGTGGCGGAAAAAACATTGAACGCGTTTTACCCAAGAAAAATACAGTGTCCCCGGGGACAAGATAAAGACTTGTGACAGACAAACTCCCACGCGAACGGAAGCTAGTAGGTGTTCGATAAATTTGGTTCGCTCGCTGCTTTTATTATGGTAATTGGAGGAGCACACCTGTCGCTGAAGCCGATACAGAAAGTATTTAATTAAACACCGTCGGGAAACCATAGTTGGGCCGTCGCGTGACTGACACCCACTGAGAACTTACGCTTTTAATTCACTTAGCTTACACTCTTTATACCACTTACGAACAAAAGCAACAAATAAAAAAATATATTAAAATGTTTATTAAATTATGATACATAATGAAATAATTTATGTTGCTAAATAATAATTCCGAAGACATCATTTATACATAATAAGAATACAGATCTAACTTACATTTTTAATGAATTAAAGTTTCAACTGAAAGCAAAGTTATTATATTATTAGTTAGTTTTATTCTAAACAATAAAGCAACGTTTAAAATTTTGGAACAGTGAAACTTTTAATTTAATAGAGTTTATAATATCCTGAACAGGACACTGCAATTTGCATATCGGTTGCATGTTTCCGTTCTTTAAAAGCTTTTGTACTTAAGTTTTCAGCAAATTACATTCCGTATCTGTTAATGTCGATGCAAACGGATGTTGGAATTTCAACAACGGCTTCAAAGTGTGCGAGGAATTAAAACTGGCCCTTTGTGGATTTTAATGAAATTTAATTGGTAAAATCATTTAAATTTAATCAATTAATATTTTATAAAACTAGTCACTTGTAGAGCGAATGAAATTGGCTTATACGCTAAGCCAACCGACAGTCCTAAATTGATTTGGCTGATATCTAATATATTTTGCTTCTATTGTTCATTCCACATATTTTATTGATAGCAAAATAAGTTTTTATTAAAAAGAATTGGTAACCCAAATATAAACTTGCAAAAATGTTATGCAGGTATTCATATCCTTTGACATTTTTTCCACGCATGCCGAAGATATTAAATTTGGAAACCGTTATTTTACATGCTACGCACGCACAGTATGAAAATAATAACAAAGTATTTTTAAGACCTAAAATATTTAATTTTATTAAACAACAGCACCTATCGTCCTATCATAGTTATTATAAAAATAAAAATAACTATATAATCGTGATATTCGACGAAACGAGGATATACTCATTTTAAAGATTTTAATATAATTTGCCAAAACATTTTTACATATTTTCATTGTACACAATTTCTATGTATTTTAAACACTAATAATATTTTAGCCATGAATTACGGCGCATCTCATCTATACGTCATAATTTTTAAATCTAACAAATCACTGGACTAAGGTGTGTTCGTGAGGTCAATTATAATATTACCCTGTATTGAATATGTAATTTGACATTTAATAAATGTCCAATTTGTTACTTTAGAAGTAGTATTATTTTCTACACTATTAGATCAAAAGTAACCTTCAGCAACTACTCTCGAAACGTCAAATTAATTAGAAGAATAAAATGAAAACCTGGATATTCCAAGCCTAAAAAACTCCTACCAAATCCAATATTTATTTCAGTGTATTTTTTTGGAGAGCGTTCGAGAAAATTCTGAACTGAGCCAAAAACATTATTAGGGAACTGATTGAACTCTCTGTAACTAACTGGCCGCCTGGCCAATTTAACTTTCTTTTCGTGGTTATATTTTTTACTTTTTTATCACAATGATAAAAAAGTAAAATATATAAAATGTTATCAGTCAGATTTACTTTTTTTTTTGCGCTTCCATAATGACGTCTTGGTTTTGTATTGTCACATTTGAATAAATACCTATTCCAATACCAAGCCCTGTTTTATTTATATCTAAATTTCTTTCTTTACTATTTCCGTTATGAATTCATACATATCTAAGTATGACACCCGATAAGTGTCCGTGCTGAGAAAATATTTATCACGTGGTTCTATCCACTTGCGCACCTGGTTTGTCACATGCTATTTATGAATATGCTTTCTATACTAGCTTTTTCCCGCGGCTCCAACCGCGTGGAATAGGGTCTGTTATAAAGTACTTTATCGTACACCTTGCTGGATCTACATTTTTACCAACCAAATTCCAACATTGCATAAGTGGTTAAACTACTGTATGAAAAAGTAAAGGCATAAAAACATAATTACTTGTGCACTTATAACATTACTCGTAGTATATTATCGATATGTAAGTAGCCGTTAGAACCTGGATACAAAACCTGAAACCAATCTATGTATAGAAACTTGCCAAAGGTTGTATACTCAATGAAACTTCTTGGTACGGTTTGAATACCACAAAGTTGTTAGTTTAGTTATGTGTGTAGTTCAAAGAATCTTGCAGAGTTGGGCCGTGCTGTAGTTCAGTCAAACATGAGATAAAATATGCAAATATATAAAAAAATATATCAGAACTTATTGGCACCGACTCAATGTTAAGTGATTTAATTTAATTGTAATATACAGATTGGAAAATCCTTACTACCATTAATCATTTAGTCACACTGTTTAGATGAATAATATCTACTAAGCCGTTTGTTATTTACATATATACATAAACATACATAGCATCACGCCCATAATGTCGGAAGGAATAGGCAGAGCCAAAGAGGCAGCAGGCCCCTTTAACCACATTAAGCCAAAAATAAAACTGGGCTCGGTTAAATGGAAAATTTTGAAAATTTTTTTGACAAGTGGCTAGCTTGTCGCCTACACAATCACATACCTAAACCCCACATACCATTATTTACCTTATTGTTATTTACTTCATATATTTAAATATTGTAAATGACCCTTAAGTATAAATAAATTTATATTTTATTATTACTTTTCTTGCGATGTTATTTTGGTAAATCTATTAACTCAAATTTCACATCTAACAAAAAAGTATATTCGTTCGCAAAGAAACTCAAAAGTCGGTTTCGTTTTTACTTTACTTCATTTTCTTTTAAAAATAGGTCCATGCCTTAGAATATTCTTAGAATACCTACAGTCAGAAATAGACTAGACAATTGACATGTAAAATTTTGTCATTTGTACGCTACGGTGCGGTGCCGTAGCACGTGCTACACACGGCGCCTTCGTAGACGCTCGTAGCGCTAGCTGTCATTTATGATTTGTAATTTAACGAATGCGCGGCATCTCCGGCATTTGCAATGAAGTCGGCGAGTTGTTACTGAACTGTTGACACACTTGAAGCTAATATATATGTGTAACTGTATCTATATTCTTCATTTAAGAAGACGGTAGTAAAGAACAATTTATACTAATATTATAAAGCTGAAGAGTTTGTTTGTTTGATTGTTTGCTTGAATGCGCTAATATCAGAAACTACTGGTCCGATTTGTAAAAATATTTCAGTGTAAGATAGCCCATTTATCGAGGAACGCTATAAGCTATATAACATTAACCATAAACGCAGATGAAACCTCGAGCACAGCTAGTTTGAGAAAAAATTATACAAATACATAGTTGTTTTACACAAATCAAGTCAAGTCAAAATATTCTATATTTATATAAGTTTCAAAGAAACACTTATAAACCGTCAAAAACAGTTAAAGAGATATGATTCTACTACACATGTATTAACATTCATTTGGTTGTATGATAAATGTATGTATTAAGCTCGTAATGTATTTTTCAGTCTGTTAATTTGATGTAAAATCATACTGTTAGTAGTTTTTCAACGTTTGTTTATATTTATTTGTTTGTATGAATTTATCTATGTACGATGCTCGTATCATATCTCACAGTCTAAAATGATACATATGTCAATAAGGTATATATTTTGGATATGCTTAAATATGTCCGCCCTGTATATGAATGAGCAGAGAAAACTTTCGAGAAGAGTCAAACTTTTCGTAAATATACGACTGAAGTATTATGTCCCCATTTCCATATCGGGGCTTTTTGAGATATGAACTGGATTCGTCATGTGTAATGCATAAGCTTAGGATCGTCATCATCTTCCTAGCGTTATGTCCCGTGTTTAAACAGGGTCCGCTTAGACCATGATCTAGGTTTGAGCGAGTCTGGTAATTACATTAAAGCCACTGCCGATCTGACCTTCCTAACCCTAAGATAGGGGAACCAGACAATTTTTTTGGATCATGGTTACAAATCTAAAGTTGTTTGAATTTGCAGATTTCATTACGATGTTTTTCCCTCACCGTCGAGCTAGTGGTATAAATACGTACCTACATAGATTTGAAAAATCCAGAGGTACGTGCCCGGGTTTGAACACGCACTCCTCGGTTAAGAGGCGCGTGTCCTTACCACTGAGCTACCACCGCTCTCTAGTTATAAGTTTAGGACGTATACTATTAAATACTAGGTACTTCTTCAATTAACTAGAAATATTAGTTGTGTTTTTGCAGTGGTTAAAATAAAAGTGCTTGTTTTTGTTATACAAGTTAGTGAGTTATTGCCTACTTTCAAATATAAACCTGGCTTTATTTATAAATTCTATTCGTACTTTACCAACGGCCCTTCTCATATTTAATATGAATTTGAAATTGTCCAACAATTTCAAATCCATATTGAATTTGTTAGTTTCAGTTTTCCAGTCTTATAGATAAATTTAGCTTTATTTATAATAGATTGCGTTATAACCGCATAAACTAAGACAAAGCATTTATTACTTAGCTCCTTATAGAACTAAGTAGAAATTGCGTTGTCAGGGTACCGTGGAAAATATTCGAATGCTGCTAAAACACGATATACAAGAGATGAAAACCGCATGGACGTGCATCCTCTGTGTGCACTCGACAGTAATCACTTAACAGGCTCTGGGAGATGCGTCGATTATGGTGGCTGCCACACCACTCCATATAACATAAAGTTTGAGAACCCTATGCTACAGGTGACCATTTATCTCTAGAGTTCCGTACCAATAAAAAAACATGTATTCGTATTTTGGTAACCGTTAAATAGTGCTGTTTTGTTATACACAATGAAGTTATCTATACTTATAATAAATCTGTAGAGAGGTCAATTCTGTACATGAAATATATTTTCAAAATAACTATCAGGGGGTGATGCCAAAAATGCAATCAGTAAAATTTTTGTCTGTCTGTATGTTCCTTATAGAAACAAAAACTACTCGACGGATTTTAACGAAACTTGGTACAATTATTCTTCATACTCCTGGGCAGGTTATAGTATACTTTTCATCACGCTACAATCAATAGGAGCAGAGTGGTGAAGGGAAATGTTGGGAAAACGGGTGAAGTTACTCCACTTTTTAAGCTTCCGTCGCGTGTGCAGCCTTAATGGTTAAAGTTACATAAAAACCATGTATGACGGAAATAGTCTTTATAATATTAACCATAAACGCGGGTGACACCGCTGGCACAGCTAGTAAATAAATAAAAGGCATATATGCAATGAGCGCTCGCAATTTAAATTCTCGAAAAGACCCCAATTTGGGGTATTTTTTAAAGTTTTTATTTTTTTACTTTTAGAAAAAAATATCCCTTCAAAATTTATAAAGTACTGCGTTTATGCTATCCTTTTTTAATTATAGGTATATCAATGTAGTAAATAAAAAAAGGGTTTGTGGTATGCGGCTGGGTACTGCACATTGTATTTAGTTAAAATGTATGACAAACGTATGGCATATCTATGGTTAATGTATGAACGAAGCTATCATACATATAAATATATATTTAACCAAAAATTTACTATCGATTATACTATCCATTGCTCATAGATTCATTCATCATATCGATGATAAAAATACAATATAGTAAATGTCTAACAAAATCTATTGAGCCTAGTCAAGTTTGGTATTTAATTTCTACTTCATACCACATTTTACCAAACGCATGGTAATTACCTGCCTAAATATGAATTGAAATCCTAGTCGAGAAATCATATACTACAGTTCTGAACTCCCACGTGTGCAAAACTCTAGTAATTCATTACTCTGACAAACGAGTGCTTTGCACAGATGCAATGCAAAACTTTTTTGTGTCCAGCGAGTTAGCGAATGCATACAGTAGTTTTTATTGTGGGACATGTACGTGATTTTATTAAGCACTTTTGTTCTGTGACAATGTGAAGAGCGGTGGTAGCTCAATGGTAAGGACACGCGCCTCTTAACCGAGGAGTGCGGGTTCAAACCCGGGCACGTACCTCTGGATTTTCAAGTCTATGTACGTATTTATACCACTAGCTCGATTGTGAAGGAAAACATCGTGATGAAAACTGCAAATTCAAACAACTTTGGATTTGTAACCATGATCCAAAAATTGTCAGGTTTCCCTATCTTAGGGTTACGAAGGTCAGACCGGCAGTCGCTTCAATGTAGTAACCAGACTCGCTAAATCCTGGATCGTGGTCTAAGCGGACCCCGTCTAAACACGGGACATAACGCTAAGAAGATTTGTTCTGTGACAATGTATCGTGAATATTTATATGTAACGTAATATCTTTGAGGTCTACGTTCCTTTATTAAATTGTATGATTTGATTAAATATTAGCAAACCAATATTGATTCTAGCATAAAAGTTTGTGACGTTGCTTGCGTAAATGTACGTAGATTTTTTATAAACCAATGATTTTTTTATCGTATTAGCAGTGTTCATAAATATTTTTTCTTATAAATATATTTACATGAAAAAATATTACTTTAATAAGTGTGTAAAATAATGTACTGCTGATCATACGTAAATTTGTGTGTCGGTAAAAAAGAAAAATAGTTTTTCATGAATAACCGGTCATTGTTAACAAAATCTGAAAATTCTTGTAGTTTTTGAGTCTATTGCATTCACAGAGACAAAGCCGGGGGCAGTTTATTTTACAAAGAATAGTAGTCTATCTTTTTTTATCATATCATAAACGTAAATATTAAAAGCAAACATCCAGACAAAATAATTTACATCTTTTTACATTCGGTACCCATTATCTATATTGACTCGAACATTTTTCCAATGAACTTTTTTCATCTATTCGCAGTATTTAAAAAAAAGAATTGTTTTGTTTTATCACACATAGCCAAAATATTTCTGCTGAAACTTTCGGTCGAAAAAAGCTCGTTTTGGAAGCGCGAATATAAATTGCACTGCAGTAAAATATATCCTCAACTGGGTTTAGGTTCCATACGCGTAAAATCCCAAATCATTCTGTCATACGCAAGACATATAGAAAATCAATTGGCCAATTATTGTGAAGGCCAACTCCATTAATAATTGCAAAGCATGAAGTTTTTGTCAACTAGTATCAATGGTACGGTTCATTGTCTTATTACACACACGATGTGATATTATTTTGTCAAAATTTTATATGACTAGTTTCTGCCCGCGGCTTTGCTCGCGTGGTACATCGATAAAACATAGCTTATGTGTTATTCTAATGTATAAGCTATACTTTTGTTAAAGTTTCATTAAAATCCATGCAGTACTTTAAGAGTAACAAACATCCTCACATCCATCCATCTATATAAACTTTCGCGCTTATAATATTAGTAGGATTTATTTATACGTCTAAATACTCCGTGGTCTAAACGAATGAGTTGAACTGATTTATCAATATAATAATTGCACAAAAAGCATATATTAGACATTTGTCCTAATGATAAATATGGCCATGTGTAATGTATGCTGTTTAAGAATTTTAAGCCATTTATAAATGTATAAGTACACATATTACAAGTATGTAATCATACTTATATAATGTTTCTCTGAGTACGGATTTTTACCACTTTTCCGGAGTAAGACATAAGGCGTTTTTTATTAAATATATAAATAATTATATACTTATAACTCAAATTATCAGCAGTAAATAATATAAATCAGTTGTTATGTTGTAGTAGATTCACAAAGCTTAACTAAGCGTCCACTCATGGTACAACCTATTTTTTAGATATTTTTTCGATAACTTGTACCATCTACTTAAAGTATTACTAGGAAATGTTTATGATTCACTATATATCTTTATTTTTAATAACGGATAATTATAATTTTCTTGCCATCGCTAAATCCTGTTTTATAGTCGAGGCTTAGAATAGGGTGAATGCACTGAAGTGACTGTCGTTTGACCTCTGTCATTGTTAGACAGAAGAAACAGACAAATTAGATCATTAGTTACAATGTGAGGATTTTATCACGATATTTTCCTTAACCGTCGAGCTAGTGATATGGACCTTACATTTAAAACGTGCTTGGATATGAACTTACTTTGTATGTATAAAATACACTTAATTAATATTTACGTACATATATGTATTATATCTATACTTACTTACTAATATTATAAAGCTGAAAAATTTGTTTGTTTGCTTGAACGCGCTAATCTCAGAAAGTACTGGTCCGATTTGAAAAATTCTTTCAGGGTTTGATAGCCCATTTATCGTGAAAGGCTATATATATAACATTGACCATAAACGCGAATGGAACAGCGGGCACAGCTAGTACCTATCAATATTCCAAATTGACATTGACTAAAACAAGTCAATAATAATATTTGATAACAATAGATTGATCTTAGAACCTCTGTTTTATCACATTTTATTTTTTCTTATGTCCACAAATCAAATACTAACATACTGTTGTATCTTTCTGATTATATTATCAGTTTCAACATCAACCTGACCAAAATAACTAATTGAGTTTCAAAAGTCCCATATATTTACTTTATATTATTAGAGCGCTAAAACACGGAAATGGTACCATTTGGTACTAACTTCGACAATTTGTTTCCTTGTATATAAATGAATTCACGGAAAATGGCTATTTAACTCTATGTACAATAAGCTAATTTTCTTTTTACATTGTAGTATCTCTCTGTCTAGTTTACATAAAATTTGCTCAGGTGGTCTAACTAACTAACTAACTAAACTTCACGCCACTTTCCTAGCGGGGTAGGAAGCGAGAACCATGTGTCTATGGTGACCAATGAAGTGACATTGGATAAATATATAAAGATTTTTTATTTAATTTAATTTAAGTAGTCACTACGTTGTCTCAACGGTTGAGCGAGTTCAACATATATATACATAAATATAATCACGCCCGCAATCCCCGAGGGGGATGCAGAGTCAAGGGTAGCTAGCCCTCTTAACCACATTCAGCCAAAAAATAATACGGGGCAGAGTTAGACGAGAAAGAAAAAGTTACAAGTGGCTTGCTCGTCGCCTACACAATTACACCCAAAACCCGATAGACCATTAGTCGCCTTTTACATCATGCTAGACAAGACAAGAAACACAGTTGGCACAATATTAAATAAAGTCGTAAATCGTCATTTTTGCAAAGAATACAGTTTCAAACGCATTGTAAATATTAGGTAAATAATGTAGATATTATGATACAGTAAAAATACTATATCATAAACTATCCCAAGAAAAATGGAATTTGTCTCAATGGGTTATTTTTTTTTCTGCTAAAACAAGAGTACCTGCTTGAAGCAAGGTAATTTAATAATAGATGACTCAAAGTAATTTCTTTCACATCTATACTTATAATAAATCTGTAGAGAGGTCAATTCTGTACATGAAATATATTTTCAAAATAACTATCAGGGGGTGATTAGTGATCGATACTCATGCCAAAAATACAATAAGTAAAATTTTTGTCTGTCTGTCTGTCTGTCTGTATGTATGTTCCTTATAGAAACAAAAACTACTCGACGGACTTTAACAAAACTTGGTACATTTATTCTTCATACTCCTGGGCAGGTTATAGTATACTTTTCATCACGCTACAATCAATAGGAGCAGAGTAGTGAAGGGAAATGTTGGGAAAACGGGAGAAGTTACTCCATTTTTTAAGCTTCCGTCGCGTGTGCAGCCTTAATGGTTAAAGTTACATAGAAATCATGTATGACGGAAATAGTCTTTATAATATTAACCATAAACGCGGGTGACACCGGTGGCACAGCTAGTCTATAATATTAGTGTGATTTTACCTCCCTATAGTTTAGTGAGGGACAACTAATTCTCTATCGGAACGATCAAACCACTCCAATTAAATACATACGCATTACATAGATGATCCCATGTACTAACAGACTATTAATGCCCCACCGTCGAGCAAAGACCCTTGTGGCTGTAATCAAATCATCATTAATTTCTAGATGGTTATTGTAGCTATATTATCCCAACCTACGCGATAGAATCAGACAATATGGATCTCAATTGGGGTATTGTATAATAAACACATGATAACAGACTGTCCGTAGATTGAATTGACTTCTATTTAAAGATTATATCAATTTGCCAGTTTTTTTTGTGCGCTTATTGTCCTCTGATATATACAAGTTTATTTCTCTATTATTAGCATTCAAATTGTTTGTCTTAATTGCTAATTTATTATTTATTTAATAGTGTACAATAAATTCGACTAGACTTTTTCATTCTGACGTCCATAAAACAAGCGGTTAAGTTATTTTGAAATAAAATGTATGTATTATTTTTTCCGATATTTTAAAACATTTCCTTGAGCTTCACTCAAGAAAATTCGATTGTAAAGAACATAAAAGATGCGCTAACGTCGTAATAACTAAAATGAATAATGCCTTATGAATGGAAATATCAGTAGCTCGATCATTTTGTACCCGTTCGGTAATTCTACCGTAAATATGAGGACATACGCCGACCACTACATCCCAAAACAGTGCCGTACTTACCTCATAAATACAGGAACGTAATCAGGTGCGGTGTAGGAAGCTAGTTTCTACTAGAGACCGAGCCTTGTTTAAAATTCAATCGGACAGTATGGAAAGGGGAAGCTCGTAATATTCCTTAACAAAGGCACAACTTGGCCACAGTCGCATAGCCCGTGAATGGCCATACGCGGTCGGTGTCGGCAGATTTCAACATTGCAAGTGCTTCATCCGATTATGGGCGCGCAAGATGAGAGTTTCAGTTTAACTACAGAAATATATTTATGAACTTCGTTTAGTCTTACCTGGTCAATAATTAATGTCTAGTCCCATTTCGATCTGCGACTTAAATAGAATAGACCAACTTCTTTCTTGTCTGGCGTGCCGTAAAAGGTGACTAATGGTGAATATGGTATTCGATTTGTGCTTGTGTAGGCTTGTGTTATTGCTAATCACTTCTTTTTCACAACTTTCCATCTAAGCTAACCTCATTCCCAGTCCTAACTTATTTTTACTACTAAATGGTGTGCCGGGTTTTGGGTTTGTGATTGTGTAGGCGACAAGCTAGTCACTTGTCACAACTTTTTCACAGTTTTCCATTTAACTAAGTTTTGTCTCCGGCTGAATGCGGTTGAAGGGACCTGCTGCCCCTTTGACTCTGCCTACCCCTTCGGGGATTATGGGCGTGATGTTATGTATGTATGTAAATTATTTTTGGCAAAATTTTTCTGCTCCATAAAGCCTTCAGAATAGGCTTACTATACTGCCTACTACATATTACGGGGGTGATAAATTGCATATATCTATACTAATATTATAAAGAGGAAAGATTTGTATTTTTGCATTTTTGTGTGTGTGTATGTTTGTAATGAATAAACTTAGAAACTACTGTGCCGATTTCAAAAATTCTTTCACCATTGGAAAGCTACATTATCCGGAAGTAGCATAGGCTATATTTTATCCCCATATTCCTACAGGAACGGGAACTATGCAGGTGAAACTGCGTGGTGTTGCTAGTGTAGGTTTATGTTTAATGCTATCCATTTAGTAGAAAAAATATCCTTGTTAAAATACTGGACGACGGAACCATTTGATAATACATTGCTTCACAATTATTTGTTCTTACGTACGTGCCTTTGGTAGTGTGACATTAATTACGAGTGCTCTTCTTAATACTTTTTTTTTTGAAAAACGTGTACTGCACTATCCAGAGGAAAATAAATCGTGTTTTATCATGTTAAAATTTAAAATTGTAGCAGTTTTCTCATTTATCCGCGTGGAGTCTGTGTCTTTGTGTAGGTAACACAACGCATGCATTCTGAATTAGAATAGAATACAGCACGGAGTAACTTATTAAATAAATTCCAACCGAGAATTGAGATGGAAAACTTTTATGGCCTGTTTTCCGTAGATTAAATGTATGTAGAACAGTGCCAAACTAAGATCTAAAAGCCATTTATCTTGTACTATACCTTTATGTAATATTGAGATTTATATTTTGATCTATATAATCATTCATATGCATAGTAACACAGTAACATACCAAGATGACATAACAATGAAAGTGGAAGGATGTAGGAGTTATTCCCGGTTCCAAACGCCTCCCGACTCTATACTTCGACACCCATTATTATTTTTTTTTTTTTTTTCAATATTGTGTGACTTAGAATTGTGTAAAATGGTGTGTTTACTTGATTATTTTCGTTGATATGGTAGTTTTCTTTCAAATATTTATAATAATACAGAATTTATTTCAAAAACTGTTATCTCCTCTTTTATTTATTTACGAGTATACTCATTCGCTCACAAGTATTAAAAGTATTAAAGTTAATTATTTTACGACACTGCATTACTTGAGTAAACTTCTTAAATAATTTAAACACTATGTTTAAATCTCTCTAAAGTTTCTATTGTGCAGATAAGACGAAAGTAACGAGTTCAGGAAGTTAATTAACGTTGACTTTAAGATGCTAATGTAAAAGAAGAGTGGCAGAAAATACAAAAGACCTCGGGCGAGACAAAGAAACTACCTGGATGGCTGGTACAATATATTTTAAAGTTTTAGTTACTGAGAGGTTATGTGATGGTTTGTGAGAAAATAAAATCCTTTTTTTATGAATGTAAGCTAATCTCTTAAACTGATTTAAACTCACATACTGAAGTGCATACTCAGATTGGGTATCTCATTCTAATTACATTACGAGTAGATGAAGATACTCATAGTACTAGCGACCCAACCGAACTTCACCGATCTTTCTCATGAATCAATTTATATATTGGTGAAAACAGCATAAACATCCTTTGCGTAGCTTAGAGATCTACGCAAACAGACAGAAATGAAATAAGCTAAAAATGTTCAAGTTTTTTAAGACAGAATCCACCCAATGGAATTCTTCTGTTTTGCAACAGTGCATGTTCCAAATCGGCATAATTTCATACTTTCTGGACGACTATAAATCACCCCTAATGCGTGCCATACGTCATCTAATGTGTATTAAGTCGTAAAACAGGCTATAAACCTAATATACATTCCCTTACAAAAGGGGATTCACATGCCCACAATATTTATCAGTGCGATTAGGTGATATCCAACCTTATCTGCCTACTAGCGACCTACCCAAGGTCGCTAGTACCCAAGTTGTAATTTTATCTTGAAAGATAGTGGAAGTCTGGACAAACATATTTATCAGATTCAGACCACGTTATTTTAGACGCTTAATCATGCCTCAGTTTAATTTATTTGCACATTTTGTTTATTAATTTCAATGAAAACATTAAACAATTAATCAATGCGTTACGTCACACCTTAGAACTTAGTTTCCATTTTCATATAAAATGTATCGAAGCATTGCGTTTTGAAAATTGAAACACGCCTCGTTGATTTACCCTATTTGCTTTAGGTATAAAGTGGCAAATAATATCAGAATAAATATACCGAATATTGTTATCTCCGCTACATGACCTCTGAAGATTACTTGGAAAGTCGAGACGACGCGACACGGTGACAATGACCGATGTGAAAAAATAGTCAGACGCAGGCGCGATAGACCTTCCACTGTGATCTGTGATGGGAGCTACCTACGCGCGTTTGAGTCATGCAAATCAAATGTGCGTAGGCAGAAATTCTCATCTATCATCAGATTATGCTCCAGTCTGGAGAATTTCTACTCGCAAATATCCGAATAACGTCAGCCTGTGACCTTGTTGACGAAGACTTTGGACTTAGCCAAAATATTTATTCCGGTGAAATACAAAACAAGGGATTAAAAATGTGTGAGGTAAGTAGCTTAAGCACTTGTGTTACGGATATCAGAAACAACAGTGGTATTAAAAATATATACATACTTAAACATTGGACACCCAGACACAGAACAAACACAAGAATTCATCACCCGAATGATTGGCGTGGTGGGGATAAAACCCACAACTCTATCGCATAGGGTAGGGTGCGCCCAAAATGCGCCATCGAGCCAGTCATCATATAATTGTAGTACTTACTTGCCTATCTTCACACCCGCAATCCCCAAATGAGAAGGCAGAATTCATGGAGCAATAGCCGAAAAACAAAGTTAATCTACTAAGATGGAATATTGAGAAAATTTGTGATAAGTGCCTATTTACTTAAATCGTCCACATTAATCACAAACCTAAAGCCCAATACACGATTAGTCGCCTTTTACGACACGCTGGGTAAGAAACACAGTTAGCACATTGTAAATGAGTCCCACACCAATATGGAAAAAATTTAATAATGAAAATTGTAGTGTTTCTTAAGTGCAGTTACAAATTTTAAGAAAATCAATTCCTTCAATATTAATTATTGATCTCTCTCTAATGGGCAGCTCTCTCTCTCTCTCTCTACTAAATCGAAATCTGGTGGATATATTCAAACGCACAATTCTTCATAAAGTATGCTACAAAGATGTATAAAACGTTATTTAATAAAATCAAGTCATAAAAGGGACTGTTACGCCTAATGCATCTGCCATTAGCACAAATTTGCATTTTACACTAACTACTGCATCGAAGCTGTTATGCGTTGCGTAATTAAAGCAAGCTTTCAGATGAATTAACGTGATTAAACAATGTTATTCAAATGCCTCTTGTTATTGCGGCTTTGGGGACAGCCGACGTCATTTTATGGCTGATAAATAGGAAACGATGGAAGTGCAGCCCATATAATGTTATGGCGCGTAATTTTAATTGTAACAACATATAGCTTTTAATAGCGTAGTAGGTATATATAGACACTCGAAATGCTCACGTGAAGTTATCACTCGAATTCGCTGGTACAGACTACAGAGCCAGTGAGGAAGAGTGGTTTTAATGAAAGGAAATGTGGAATACGATTACACAGTTTGAGATTTTTTGTCGATTTTTTTTTTATAAAGGGTGAAAACGATTTGAGTAGTCAGATCAGCGTAACATCGGCTATTATTATTGCGACCGTACTGAATTTTGAGAGAAGTTTTCGTTTTTATATGTGAGAAAAAAGAATTCATGTGATTGACATAAATAGATTGCAATTTAAGCAACGGCCAGTTACAATAGAGAAGAATTAAAGTAGTTGCCTTCTGTTCCTCGTAATATTTCTACGTTTTAAAACCAATGTACGAAAGTAAAGATTTTTTATAAGTTACAAGGGGTTAATCTCAGTAACTTTAATATGTGCAAACATGATTTAATTTGCCTGCTACCCGCATATAAGGGTTAAAGAGGACAATCAGAATAGACTCGCTAAGTCCAGGGTCCTGGTAAGCGGATCCCGACTAAGAATCGGCCATTTAACGAGCTCTAGGAAGATTGTTAATCTCAGAAATAGTCAGATATAAAAAATAATAGATATATTTGTAATCCGCTTATCGAGGAATATATTAATAGGCTAACGATCTATAATCTTCCGAGCGTTATGTCCGTGCTTAGACGGGGTCCGCTTAGACCAGTCATATTCAACCTTTTTTTTATAGGGGTCACAAACAGGTTTCAATAATGGCGTCGAGGGCCATAAAAAAAAATTTTTTTGGTCTTAATTAAAAAGTAATTCAATAAAAAATGGTTTACAATAAATTTGTAACTTCAGATGGGTCAATGACAAAAGTTGAGTATAGCTGGCTTAGACCATGGTCCAGGATTTAGTGAGTCTGGTAATTACATTGAAGCGACTACCGATCTGACCTTCGTAACTCTAAGAAAGTGAAACCAAACAATTTTTGGTTACAAACTCAAAGCTGCAGATTTCATCATGATGTTTTCCCTCACCGCTGGGCTAGTGGTATAAATACGTAAAGAGATTTGAAAAATCCAGACATACGTGCTCGGGTGCGTCGGAGACAAACCCGCACCCCTCGGTTATGGGGCGCGTGCCCTTACCATTAAGCAACTACCGCTTTCTCTTAATAAGCTAACGATTTATATATTATTATAAAGCAAATGCTAGGCAATTTAACAAATGTATATAAATTACTTACTAAAATCTGGAAATGAATAGTAAAAACGATCTCAGTATGTTGTACCTACTATTCGAAGAAAGCAATAAGTATATGCGCCATGTTGTGAATAGCGAAACCTTGGAGCTAAGAGGATCATCTGCTGGCATCGATTGCGCAGTGACGTCACTCAGGCGACGCGGTGTCGCGCCGCGGAGTCGCCGCAGCACCCTCGGGTTGGATCCGACCCCGATTTCAGATTTATAATTTATACCATTCTTTTATTACTTATCTGCAAATATGTATCTTATAAAAACAAAAAGAAAGCGCCTTTAGGAGACTAGGGTATTGAATTATAAAAAAAGAAGGGGAGTTTCGTCTCCAAATGTTCCATGTTGGTCTGGGTCTCATAGAATTTATCAACTGTATTGGTATGGTATTGTTGACATTTACTTGGGTATTTGGGTCGGTGGTTATTCAGGTAATAATCTAACCTCTTGTCACTACTTTTTCATAATGTTGCATCTGCAATTTTTTTATTAGGTACTTTTCTAGCCTTATAGCCTTCCCTGATAAATTAACTATACAACACAAAAACATTTTTTCAATTCGGACCAGTAGTTTCTGAGATTAGCGCGTTCATGTTTTCACGCTTCAGCTTTATATACTAGTATAGATTTATAAAATTATACTTTAAATAGCCCGAAAAATTTAAACAAAAATAATGCATTAGTTTAAGCATTTACTAAAATCTTCACATATCGCTGCGTTTCTACATTAAAGTATTTTATTTACTTTTTATCCTGTGGATTTAACGGGAAAATTCCTAGCATTTTGCGAGGTTTAGATAAAAACAATTAATATCCGACTGAGCCGCGAAGCTTGGCAGTGTTTCTCTAGTTAGAATATAAATTAAGACTCACAATCTCCTTTAAAAGTAGTATATAGTTTTCTTTGGTTCCATTTAAGATAATGTTACTACATTATCTTAAATGGAACTAAATTAAATACTTTATTAAACACTTACTTTTTAAAATAAAATATTTGTCTTTTGTATCATTATACTTACTATAATATAAAAAGAATTGAAACAAGTGTGCAAAGCTTAACTAGCACGAAAATTCATTGATTTATTAGGTACTTAAGCAGTTTATTGACCAATTGTCACTAATAATATCTGCATTTGTTTGTAGAAAATATATTTCCGTTCAACAGTTCAAGTATACGGCAAGAATTCAAATAGTTAAATAGCTAGTGCTAATCCGAACGTTTTCTATGGCTCAAGTTTCGCTTATCCAAAATTAGTTCCACAAAAGTTCCTGTCATGCGAAACTCTAATCAAATATCAGAGAAGTAACACGCAGAAGGGGACATTACTCCAGCTGATCCCTTTATCAACGGCTTAATTTCGTTCAAACAACGCGGATAAGGCGAACTAATTAAACTGTCAAATGGGACGGATAATTCGCAGGCAACCTTGAATATAGTCTGTTTGACTGTTCTACTGACCCAGAGTCAACGCGATTTTCGGGGTGACGTCACGGGCGCCGCCTGGGCGCGACTGCCAGTCGCCAGGTCGCACCTAACTTGCCCTCTATCCCAATCAATGGGGCTCTTTATAATGACGGACAGTTTTACCTTCATCCATTAACATTAAACTTTGATGCTGTCAGTAAATGTTTCATATCAATCCATTAGCTTTAAATAGCCACACCTTTCCTTTCTTTGAGGCTTCTTATGCTACAATATCCGATGAAATTGCAGCCTTTCTATAAAAATGTAACCGACAGGCTTTTTCTTTTTTAATAAAAATCTTAATGATGTAATACCAAAAGCAACAATTCCCTCGCAATTGCAAAATGTTGGATAAAACATTTCATTTTTCATTGAATTTATTTAAATTAAGTAAATTCAAGGAAACATAATGTCGTCAAAACGGTTGCAAGAGTTATGGGACAAATGTTTCCGCATTTCCATTTCAAGCTTATGAAGAGTAATGAAAATTTGAATAAATGGTTTCAGCAAGAGATGGTAGGTGCATGAAATTATATGAAATCAAGAATTATACTTAACATCTATCTGCCTGCGAACTTCGAGGATGTAAGTTATCATTCGCAATTTGTTGTAGAACTAAGTAAATACGAATATAAGGACGTAGCTGTTATATTAACTCACTGTACTCTACTTTTGGGATCGTAAAACCTGGAACACATTTCGTTTTCATTAACGAAAAGGGTTAGATTTGTGATTGGCTATAAGTATGATTATGTGTATTAGAGTCCCCAAGAGAGTGCCTAATAACGTGATTGGTAGTTATCGATTTTAATAACTTAGATATGGCTTTAGACAGAATTAATACTGTATTATAAATATTATACAGGGTGACTGATTTTTCAGCCTATTCCTTAAATCTACCTCTTTTAGGTAAATGGGTGTCGAAAGTAAGTGGTTTCCGAGATTTCGAAGATTTAAGTTTGTATTGAAATTTAGTGACTTGTTACGAAAATTAGCTGGTATATTGTTTAAAATGGTTGTTGGTATACTATCATTTAGAAATGTATCTGTTGAATGCCAACAAATGAGTAGATTTATTTGTAAATTTATTTTTTCGTGGCACGTCACAAAATTTAAAATTAAATTTTCGAAATCTTATGACCCACTCACTTTCACCCCCAGCTCATATAGGTTGATTTGTTGGAAACGACATCTAGGACAACCCATTTAAGGAATAGATCGAATTACCAGTCACCCTATATATATAAACATGAAACGTGTTGCCACGTGTTCGACGAAATAAATGAAACTAAATAAGCCTAAATCATTGCCGAATATATCTTCGTCCATATCCAAACTCAGGAAGTGTACTAGTAGACAATAATCACAGGACTCTTGATCATGTGATGGGAAACTCTGACTACATTCCTGTTGTGGAAACGGTCATTTGTTGTCGAGTCATGCTTGTTTATAAATCATTTGCTGTCTCGTATTTATATTTATATCACAACCATATATGCTTACTTTTGAGCTGGCGAATGTGTACTAGAATTAATGTGTTTTTGCTATGGGTTATTCAGGCGAATTACCGGCACTTACGGCTCTACTATTAATGACATCACGGTCAGCAAATGATCTCAAAATTTTATATTGTTTTTAACTAAAGCCAAATTTCTATCGAAACGGCAATTAAACAGACTTTCAATGTTAGCTAAACAGCAATCATCAAGTTCAAAAGTGAAAAATAACTGTGGGTTTAACAAATCAAAACATTTGAAAGATCCTAAAATTCCTTTTCAACTTCGAACAACATCCGCAAACTCCGTCTACCCCGATAGAAATATCTAATTGGTTCATCTGAGTTTGAAATAAAGTACAAACTAAAGGTTGCAACTTGTAGTAGTCTTATTGGATAAGTTTCAACCTTTATACAGGTAGTAATATAAACTTTGGAGCCGAAGAACGGCTTGTTCACCACCACAAACTTTACCAAAGATTGCGCTCTGTATAAAATAGTTTAGAACGAAAAATAATGCTAGCACTTTTAGGTGTTTAGAAGTCTAAACGGAAGCGATGCGGCTTTCCTTCAACAAAAACTAAACCTAGGATGGAAAATTTTGCAGTGAACTGTATATACAAATATTGTGCAAATTGACGTAAAATTTTAAACTTTTAGCAAACTATGTCTGTCTACGTAAATGTTCAATATTATTATCGGTGAACTGACTTGACAACAAACTAATACTTAACAATTTACCCATAAGACATCATGCATAAACTATTTACTCCATAGCTTTCCGGGTATCGGGGGAGATAAGTCCCCTTATTGGAACAATGTATTTGATTTTGATTTCATACTGGTCCCCCTTATCTTTCTTTTAATACTTTTATTTCGGCCATTGAGTAACATATACAACAAATGTGTAAATAATATTTCACACTAATAATGTAAAGACAAAAGATTCTGTTGTTTGTTGGCCTTGAATAGGCTCCGCAACTCCAGGACTGATTTAAAAAATTCTTTCACCAATGGAAAGCTACTTTATTCGCGAGTAACTTGCTATATAAATATATCAGACTACATCACATACTCCGAGGTAAGTAGCTTAAGCACTTGTATTACGGATAGCAGAATCAAGAGTGGTATTACAAATATACACTTATCACCCAAACACAGAACAAACACAAGTATTTATCACACGAATGTTTATACTGGGTGGGGATCGAACCCACAACTCTTGGCGCATGGGGCAGGATCACTACCGAATGCGCCATCGAGCCTGTCAGCTATATTTCATCCCCAAATTCCCACAGGAACGGAAACTACGCGGACGAAACCGCGGGACGCTGCTATAAACGATTAGTACATTGTTCAGACTATTATAAATTTCAATCAAATTCAAATTATTATGGATGGTTAAGTATAGTAATATGGAAACCATTCAAAAGTCACAACGTCCGGTAGATTTTTTAGAATTCAAACGACTAGTCAATAACCAAAACCATCAGAAAAAATATCATGATCGAAATGCATCTTAACTAAAACCGGCACATAACCTTAAAGTAAGAAGAGAATACTCATTCGTGAACGTCCCAACGTATTCCACCTAAATAAAACAACAAAACTTGGATTAGCTAAACAGTGTCTTAATTAGAAGCTACTAAGTAATTCTTAACTTGTCCAGCGACAGCCATAATGAATGCTGAAACTTTTTAACAAAGGGGATTTAATTTAAGACCGAATTATTTTCTTTTCCTGATAATTTCTTCTCTTTAACTTGAACACAAACGGCTGTTTGCGGGACTTCACTGCCTTCGTTATTTGTTAATTAATACTTTCTACGTAATATTTGATGTGATGTTTAAATTTTATTAAGTTGCATAGTGAATAATTTATTAATTAAACATCACTTTATTGCTCTGTACGACTCGATACTTATCGTAAAAGGGAGAAAAATATGTTGCGATAAAAAGATGATTTGCTAGCTAAATGTAACAAAAGTTACTTTAGGTTATCTCGTTTTAAATGTCCAAATCAAATAAGTATAGCCATGTAGGTAGAACTCACGTTTACATAGTTTAAAGCCAGATAGGTAACCAATACAAGAATATCAACGACTCGCCGTGCTCAGTGGGTACGCAAAACCGATCTTCACGGATAATTTAATCAGTTGTTGACTAACCATTCGAAAAGAAAGCAGGGAGAAATACCGTTCCCTGACTTAGACCTGTTATTTCAATGTTCAGATAAACTTCAGCCGACCAATCGATTATAGAACGACTTTCCTTAAAACGTCTCTCGGAAGTTCTTCTTAAATTATGAAATAGACGTGGTCATTTTAAAATCGATCCTATCGAGTTTTTTTGCACTATTATTTTTTAAGAGACTATTGAGATAACAACCATTAGATTAATATCTTTAAGTATATTAGTGTGTACGTAAATATTAATATTAATTAATGCAAGCTTCTTGCTTAATAACTTCGAAGCTTATGTTTTTATAGTACCTATCGATCACTTTTAACGAGCCCTCTTGACAATCTTGAAAAAAAGAACATATTGACAACAGACGGTTTAGAAAAAGAGAAAAAAATCCAATAAGGGTTTCAATACGCAAAAAATCTAAGACTTCAAAAAGTAAGTAAAATTTACGAATTAAAACGTGAAAATATAGGTACAGAGATGAACACCTTTCCGCAAAAATAACCTAAATTACCACATAAGTTGTTATGGATTGTGTTTAATTTCGTATGTATTATTATTGGGAGGTCCCAAAACAGCAAAACTAATATCAAAGTAAACAGATGTTGCCTTAATACTTTTCCTTCATCATAGCAGTAGTTATTTCAAACTAGTTTATCTCCGCTGATAGTTTGGGTGTATTTGTGGAATCGAGCCGAGAACTTGCATTTGATATCAATGTTTTACTTCGGAACATCATACATCAGAAAGTAAATACGGCTGTCGAGTTTCTGCACGTACTTGTTTCTCCAATAAATAAGGCTCTGATTAAGGCTAAGGCTTTTGGACCTTCGTAAAGCGTAGTCATGTATTAATTTAGTTAAAAAACATTCACCAAACATATAAAATATATGCTGTACGGGTTAATGAACCAATAAATTGCACACTTTTAAAGGTTATGTGCTTAAACAAAATATACTTTGGAAACGAGCGGATTACAAAATAAACTTTTACAAAACAAAGATATATTGTAGAAAATAAATATGAATTACAAAAACCGTTTTTTCTTCTTCTGACATTTTGGCTATTGTCTTTTTTTCTGTGATTAATTTGAATTTTTATATGGCCAGTTATACATAAAAATGATTCTGCTGGCTCTTAAACAACTCTATTCCCACAAACCCCTATAAGTAATAATAAAATCTCATACCAAAGAAAAAGGATATCTTGTAACATTAGCTCTAATTTGGTGAGCTTTTCAGGCAAATTATTATTACGATTTACATTTCACTGCCATTGCCCCTTGTATGAAAAGATATTCAGCTTTTATAATATTAAAAGTTGTTTAAGAGTTTTACGAACCGCCACATAATCTGGAGAGGCTTCCTAAGCGAACTATAGGAACCCTTATTAAGGCTACTGTAAGGAGTACTCAAGTTTTTTTTGTAAAGTAGATAGACGATGTAGCTGTAGTACCTTTTTGCTTTTTAGATTTTTCTTAGAAAGCTTGGACCTGAAGCAGTTAGTTACAGTTATTTTTATTACTATTCATGATCTTAAGCTGAAGTGCTTGAATATTCATTTATCGATCATATATAATGTGCTGATTCTATGCATAATAACAACGGCATCAAAGAAGGGATAAGCTAGTTTACACTTGAGCTAACCACTGAACTGTTACCATAAAGGAATGCTGAACATTTAGAAAAACTATAGTTTGTACTCTTACTGAAGTATGGTTATACGCATAACCAATTCCAGAAAATATTGATTTCGGCGGTCTGGTGATTCAATGTAGGTAATAAACAGATATGTTACTTCTTCTACTTCTTAACCTTAAATAACTATTCAGAAGCAACAGAAAATCGAAATCAATTACTAACTATCTATATGGCTTAAGTCGCTACGAAACTAAAGAGCCACTTAAAATATTCGCAAGTAATGCGATTGAGAATGTTTTCATAGCTTTTGTGCCTCCATCATTCGTCTGAGTACAACGTTTCAGTCGATAACCGATTACAAAAAGAGCACCGTGCTGGTTTAGTAGGTCAAAGAAGATTGAATAGTGCCGGTTTAATAGCGACTGTTCTGTGTTGAGTCACCCGGCACTCGACATTTATGCGTTTTCAGCGTGATGTGTTAGCTTTGAGTGCACTGGTTTTACTGAGGGTTAACATTGGTTACTCGTTATACAGGGGATTAACATTGGTTACTGGTTATACTGAGGGTTAACATGGGTTACTCGTTATACAGAGGATTAACATTGGTTCCCCCCCGCCGGGGTCCTCGGTTTGTCGTACCGGGGGGGCTTAGTAGGCCCTGTCATGGCAGGGCTGAAGCGAAGAAGGACCCCGAGGTGAGCCGCGACTGCACGACTTGCATCCGGGCAGTTGCGGCGGTCCGGCCGTATACAGGCCCCTTGCGACCGGACCAGGGTTGCCGAGGAAGAGGAGGAGCTGAGTGTTGTCGTTGCTCGCCTCCCTATCCTCGGCAACCCGACAGGGGCGCGCTGGGTCGCGTCGTGGTGGGTCGCAGAGGGATCGAGCGTCTCGACGCTCTCCCTTTGCGATGACAGGGCTCTGCCCTCAATTTGTGTCGCCGGGCGGAAGGCGGCCCCTTTGGCGAGACGCTCTCCGCGTGCCCCTCTGGCTCAGCAGAAGGCACAGCGTAGGAGTGGGCCCACGACGCCGGTCACGGGGATGATCGGCGTCTGAATCCTGGGCGGAGTGGTTGAGACATGCTGGGTGGTCTGGCATGTCTCGACGCGCGCGTGTGCTCGGTGCTGTGCATCCCACGACTGTGTCGTGGGCTGCACAGCATCGACCGCCACCGCGCGAGGTGGGCCGCGTAGCGCGGCAAGCGCACTACCGGAGGAGCTGTCGTATAGTCCCGACAGTGGGGATACAGGCTCCTCCGGAACTGCGCCGCTGGAGGCCACCTTGGGGTTTAGTCGGTTCGAGTCCGACACACCGCCCTCTGGATCCCCGTCCGGAGGGTGACGGCTCGTGGGAGTTCCCCAAGATAAAAAAAAAAAAAAAAAAGGATTAACATTGGTTACTGGTTATACTGAGGGTTAACATGGGTTACTCGTTATACAGAGGATTAACATTGGGTACTGGTTATACTAAGGGTAAACATTAGTTGTTCGTTATACAGGGGATTAACATTGGTTACTGGTTATACTAAGGGTAAACATTAGTTAATCGTTATACAGGGGATTAACAATGGTTAAACCTAGAGATAATCAGTGGTAAGAAATAATTCAGCCTCAGTGGTTTTACTAAGGGTTAAGAATGGTTTACTCTCAGTATAAAAACTAATCCTTGACCAAAATTTGTCATGAGCCCGATTCGAGCTCGATTCGATTAACAGACTTTTGCTGCCCAGATATTTTACAACTCGCCGGTAAATTTAGTCATGTCGAAAATATAACATCGGAACTCAGCTGAATCCAGAAATATTTGGCGGAAGAAATTTGTGTAACATTCAACAAATTCCCCAAGTTTGTCCCTAAATTGTCGTAGATGTAACTTTGATCCAACTTGTAAATCACATGCGAGTATTTTTATAGACGCCAGCATCTGTTGAAGGGATCAACTGGGACGCCATCTGTGGGCCGTTTGCAAGCCTGGCTACTTACACATTCAGATAGCTTTCCGATGAAAACACGTTTCTTACTTGAACGTAAATTATGGACGGGTGCGGTAGCTTCTTTAGCCTATATAATATTAAATATAGGTACGATCACGTTACATGACTTCACTCGTATTGTTGTTCTTCATAAATATACTAACTGTAGCACCAGATATAAAGAATAATCATCTCATTATCTACGTGGTTGTATAGTACCTAGCAAAAGTGAGAACATTTTTTGATTGCGCCTTCACACCGTTTGGTATGGATTCAAACTAAACATAGATGTTTGTTTGTGCTATGGATACTAGACGAAAGTTAAATATACTGTTATTCGTTCGTACGAATATTTTAACGTTTTACGCGAGTCATGGATGTTTATAAATACCTTGATGATTTTTGATTCAAATAGATTGATTCATATCGAAAATAGTGAAAACGAATGCTATGATCACTCATTTTTAGTCAATATAATCCCTCTAAATTCCGTCCACGTCCATAAAGTAGAATGTTTTAATAATTTCTCTCTGCTCTATTTCTCTCTGTCTCTATCTTTCCTTGTTATTCGCTCACTCCAGCTGTGGATGATACAAATATTAATCAGATGTTAATAATCGTATAATGATTAATTTAATTACGCAAAAAAAAAAAAACTTTGTACACAAAATATTCCGAAACAGTCACCTACGTACAATCCCTTAATTTGGCACAATTTTGTCTAGTATCATAATACGCACTAGCTCTGGCATTCTAAGGTGCAAATTGTATTGTCTAATTACCATGTTTTACCCAATACTCAAATTTCCAGAATGAAGGTCTAACGTATCACGATCTAATTATACGACCCTAAAAACTCCGCACCGTCCGAAACCCGCGCGCCCTTGGAAATTGAATTTATAACACAATCATTTTCAATTATTCCCGTATAATTACGATAATTTATTTTCCGAATAAAGTGGCGATGGTCAACCTAAATAAAGTACTTTAAAGTTTTAATTTGCAGTACTTCATTTAGGAAATTAGACTCATGAAAGGTAATTAATCGTTGCGCGGTGGTTAGTTAAATGGACCCACTAGGTCCAGGTTACAATTTTTTCCCTATCGAGTCGACTTAACAGACTTTTGCTGTCTGAACATAAGTTTTCTATGACTTCCTTAATTGGTCGATACTTTACCGAAAATCGTACAAAATGATATGATATCATACAAAATCTCTCATTATCAGGTATCACTATATACCAACCTGTTTATAGGAATCAGAATCATTAAATATACCACAAAAAGACCCAAACTCCACTTTAACTAACAACTTTTTGCCCTTAGTGTCCCGGTTCAGTAATGACCGTTAAACCATTTGTCCAACAAGGCCATCTAAAATGAATAAAAATGTATTACTCGACCAAAACACAAATCTACATGGGTAGATTCGGTCTGCTTTATGTCTGAAGGGTTGGTATGGACCAACCCTTCAGACATAAAGCAGACCGCACACAGTGAACCACTCAAGTTGTAAATTAATAAGGCATACCCCCACGTCCTGTCAGCATTTCGCCGCGTTGTGAATATGACCATTTAACCCCTTAACCCGCCGTAATAAAGTTAGTAAGATGGTATTCCATTAGTAGTATGACGCGTAACGGCTAATGTCATTGGCGAGGTACAATGTGTAAAATATAGCTGGTAATAAAGCGGTTACTACATAAGGGAAGAACCATTACATAATCGATTCTAGTTTAAGAATCTTTACTGTATTTTTTCAGACTACTCCAGCTACCTAAGTAGGTACTTTATATTTGTTAGTGGTAGTGTCAAGTCTAAAATGCTCGTAGCTTATTTTTTCGTAGTTCATTGTGAACAAGGACTGTTAAGTACACATGCACTAAATAATTGAACCAGTCTACGCACAGGGTGACAAAGGAGAAACAAAACGAGAAAACTCAACACTCTTTATAGAAAAGAACACCGATTAATTTAAAATTTCACTGAAAATCGCGTTAAACAAAAGATAATCAAATTTTTATGTATGCTTTCAAATTGGCCCTCCATAAAATCTTTCTTTGGAGAACAGTTGATTGCCTGACAGGCGGAGTATTAGATTCCGTTTGTGAGTGTGGAAACAAAAGCAGTGACAACGCGGCCGCAAAACACCAATTAACCGCTGTACCCGAAACGAACTCAATTTGTGCGGACGCGGGCGTCGACGGTACACCTCGCTCTACGAGTTGATGTGCACATGAGCAAAGGTTTCTATCAAACTATATTCTGCACGTGACCTGACGTGAAATCAATATTGCATTGATAAAGTCCAACTAAGGGTGCAATCAAATATAATCTCATACACGCTCTCCGTCGTGACAGAGAGGGACAGCTAGTGTAAGTTTCCCAGAATATTACTTCACTAGAAATAATTGTGACGACCGCGCAACACAGCCGAAACGTTAAGCTGGAAGTACTCATGTACTTATGTACTTATGCATATTGCGTTTAGTCCTGTCTGTATTACCTATATGTATAGTCCATTTCACCTAAAAATAATAACGTGACACTTTTAATTTGACGATAATAGTTATGCATCCGTATGACAGATATTCGTTTTTTTTTAGTTCGATAAAAAGTTCTAGGGCAGTTAAATCGACTTTTTTTAATTTGTTTTATTTTGAATCCTGAATAAAAAAAAAAATTTAAACTTTGATTTATATTTATTTAAATACTGGTATCCTCACGTAAATGCAAATATGACTTAAGCGCACGCGATTGGAGGGCTTGCAATTTTCCGACTAAGGATGTTTTGTTTTTGTTTGTGTCTTAAGGGACACTTCTTTGTTGTCACTGGGTTCGGAACATTTTTTCGATTGACATGTACGCCTACGAAACATCTTTAGTAAAATATATTAACTCGATGACAATATGCCCGCCATGTCGATTAATGATGTAATGTGAATAGTAGTGTCAATCTCTAGAGTAAACTTTCCGATTCCCGTAGTATGCAATTCATGCGTTATTTTTACTAAATTTAAATTAGTAATAAAATTAAAAAGAAAATTAGTAAATCGTGCCTACATTAATAAATAGAGATTATTAACTATTGTTTACAATAATATTACCGTATAAAGTTAACTATGTTTAAAACTGAACATTTTGATTCGTAGAAATTACGATGCACGAAAAGAGTATTGACACCTGTCACGGGAACCATCTTACGTGAAACGGACTATAGTGACAATGCAAAGCGAAAGTTTTAACATCATAATATGACTTTACTCAAATGTAAAAAAATACTCAGTTACAATAAATTAATCTTGTATAAAACGGTTTACTGTCGTTATTTTTTTTACTCATAAAAAAATATTAACTGTAGCCACCGTACTAAACTTCGTCCTTAACTAATTTTATTTCTATGTATATAATGTTAGTTTCTATTCTCTCTTTAATATTTTAGTCAATATTTTATAACAATTTGCAATTTATCTTTAACATTAGTATGTTTAAGATACATTACAAATTGTTTAATTTACTTTCTGGTAGCTTAGAAAAGCGTATAGTCATATGCACTATTAGTTACGCCTGTCTCATTTTAATCCTCATTAGACGACTTGGAAGCTATTGTCTTCGCTAACTGTGATGGGATCGCTAGAGCTAACTACTTGTGGTTGCGAACTTACCTCGCAACTGCAATTCGGAACTCATATGTGCCGGTTATAATATGTTGCTTGTAACACTCCGAGGTATTTGACTTGAGCGATCCTTCGCTATCGTTTAACATAGCACTGGTTTATTTACCATTTGCGTATAAGGATATTGGACCATAGATTTTGGACAAAAGGCAGACTGGACACAGTCGAATTATGGATTAGTTTTTTACAATTTTGAAAACATCAGCTTTTTTTTTCAATTTTCATACAAAGTAGCCAATGAGCTGACCAATTTTTAAATCGAAAGTAAATAAAAAGTTTTTGCTAATTCTCTAAAATCCTTTGAATTAGTTTCTTAAAATAATGAGTTAAAGAAGTAGGTAAGTGTTTTTGGAAAATTATTCTTTATAAGGTTTTTTATTTAGTCTTTTCAAAACTATATTAGAATAGGAAAAATATGAAGTATCTAAGTTTGTGTTTGTGTATAACCTTAAAGTATTATTACCATCTCTAGAATATTTTTATTGTTAAACAAACATGATTTTCTTTCTTTCTAATTACATTATTTAGGCGTTCGCTTCGTATAGTTTCATTGACCTCGCGAATTACTGCTCCAGCGGAGGGCTCGGCGGGCGCGCCCTTTACGACCGGTGGCAAATATCATGTCCAAGTTAATTCCCTGGATACCACGGCAACTCGTAACAAATGCCATTATCGGCTTTTTACGCTGTGTGTCAATGGCTAGTCATGTTAAAGTTGGTGATATGAGACTGCGCCTGAGGGCATTAACTTTCTAGTAGCCCAAATACGATATCTTGCATTTTTTTCATATTCTGGGGCGCGGTTCACGTTTTTCTTAGTATTTTATCAGCTTTATAGTCCGGGTTAGCTTTCGTCCAAGCATTTTCTCTGTTGGTAGTTAGGGCTCGGGCTCTGACCAACGTTGTTCATTTAGCCAGTCTATTTATTACCATGAATCTAAAGGATTAAATGATCTTTAACGTTAAATGCTCGTTATCGTAACACAATAATTAGGATCCAAATATATTCATAAGCGCTTAACAAAGGCAAATTGATACATACAGTTTTTGTTTTTCTTGTACATACATCAATATGCACAATAAAAACAAAAGCTGTATCTGAAAATTTGTTAAAAACTTAATGAATAAAAATATCTGGAAATACTAAAAGGCCATATTATGTTAAACACTTCGCCAAGTTTATACTTCAGTTAAGAGAAAGTAAAGTTTACCATGTTACTAAATTGTGTTTATTAATGTTTCACCATTGTGGATCAAAGAATGTTATAAGAATATTAAACGTTTAAATACTTGTAACAAAGTAAAGTATTCAGTCTACCATACTAAACCCACATCTCCAATTCAAACAAACGTACCTACTTATAATTTCATCTAGCAGTATATCCAAAACTAAGTAATAAATAAATGAATCAGACACAGCCTCACATACATTTATCTAAATCTAAAGTTGTTACCTAATTGTGATATGGAAAGCAGAATTGCAAAGGTACCACAAGCACCCAGACTCGAGACAAATACCTGGACTATCAAATATCAAGAAACAAAACAAACAAAATAATAAATAATAATAAATTTTCCAGACTGACACACCACTTCTCTAGTTCTAAACTAAACTTACATTATAAGCTTGTGCTATGCATACTAGGTAAACGGATAGACATACTTACTTAAAAAAAGTTTATAAACATCCACACTTGACTCGAGTGCAAATGTCCATGTCGTTATGCCTGCAATCCCCGAAGGGGTAAGCAGAATCAAAGTGGCAGCCAGCCCCTTCAACCACATTCGACCAAAAAATAAAACAGGTCTAGGTTAAATGGAAAATTGTGAAAAAGTAGTGACAAGTGGCTAGCCCGCCGCCGCGCGCCGCGCATCGAAATATGTAAAGAGGTTATTCTAAAGGATATTTATTTATAAACTAAGTTTCGAACGCCAATTTCTCTTTCGGGGTCTAGGTCTTTAATCACCTAACCAATCGACCTTAAAATTAATCTTATCAATCAATTATTTTGTCAACTGCAATAACATTTATTATGTCAACCATTTATTTCTATTATGACTAAGCTACGCCAATGACCGCGTTTATATCCTTAAATCTAATAAAAGTATATCGGTTTTATGTCAAAATTTCTATCATAAAAGTAATTTTCTTTGATGCTCAGCGGGTTCTCAGTGGTCGGTTGAACGACCGCCTTTTAATATCCGAAATTACCGCCATCCATATAACGCACCAGGTAACATAAAAAATAAAATAGATTAGCCAAATTGAAGTCAGATTTGGACTGTTACCATTTCAACTAGACTTCTAAAAAAATATTTTTTTATATTCAGTAGGTACTAAATATGACAAATCTAAAGTTTTGAAAAGTTAGTTAGTTTGTTAAAGCTTTAAAAATGTTAAGTCAGCTATTTCATGACAGCATCTTTTTTAATTTAGTTGATCAAAATCTATTTAATAGTAGCGTAACTATTTTTGTCGAGGTATGTAAGGAGTAACTGGGGCCAAAATTATACATATTAGGAAAATAATTAAGTGTAGTGCAAAAAACAAACGTCTCTTTGTAATTTGCGCGCAAACGAAGTCACGTACAACAGCTAGTATGTAAATAATGTTTAATGGTAATATGGATGATATATCAAACCTGCCGTGTGCTATAGTGCGTGTAATCTGCTATTAGTGTGAGCATTAACCATAAATATAACAATAGCGTCATTTTTTATTGGTGCGTAACCTTATTAGTTGAACGAACTACAATTGACACACCGGCTGACCCGGCAATTAGATCGACGCTTGCGCCGACATAACTCGTCCTTCCTTTCTTCGAACATACATTCATTCATTACCCGTACTATGACCGTATCACAGAATTAAACGTGAGCTAATAATGTGCATTGCGTACATTTAATTGTTTTAAACTCTTAATTAGGAGAGCGACGGTAGCTTAGTAGTAAGGATATGCGCCTCAGGTGGAAGAGGTGCGGGTTCAAACCGAACACCGTTTTGCCTATAAGGAAAACCTTCCTGATAAAACCAGCACATTCAAACAACTATGGATTTGTTACCATGATCCAAATTGCCTCGTTTCCGTATTTAAGGGTTTCAAAGACGAATACAATTAAAGCGACTGTCGACCAGATTCGCTAAATTCTAAATCATAGTTTAAGCCAATAAATTGACTCCGACAACGGAACATACCACCAAGAAATCAAGATAACCACGAGTATCTCCAGGAGGTTTCGATGTAGCTAGTCAAATAAGCAAAATTGCTTAATTTAGGAAAATGGTCCTTTCGAACCCCAACTAGGAACGGGACATAATCCTATGAAGACGATAGTGATATGATAAAGTTTTTAAACGTTCTGTTAATAATCCGCCATAGCCAATTGGGTGGTTGATACTGTACTCAAACAATAGGGATCAGAACTGCATTAAAAAACTATAATTCTATTCATTCCGTCATATTTTTCGCATTATAAAATTAACAAAAAATTACAATGATAAAGAGCATCTAGGTTTTGGAGTGGGGGCTTGCGACGTCACTATTTACTTAGTACAAATTGTACGAATGTGTGACGTCACGCGTAACTTGAATGCATTGTATCTTTGTCAATGTTTGTTTGACAAATAAATATAAAAATACGTATTAATAATTTTATATAATCAAACTGACGGTCTAAATAGAATTTTTTAGTCATCTTGTTTATTTTATAGGTGGATAAAAATGTAAAATAAATTTAAAATTTTATTATTTTTTGCAATATCATCATTGGATGTTGAATCAATGGAACATGGCATTTTGGCGTCCTATTATGCAATTAGTTATTAAATACTATAAAAATTCCCATTTTGGTCTGGGACTTAAAAATAAAATGCCAACTGCGTTCCTTACCTAACATGTCGTAAAAAACAACTAATGTGGTATCGGAATTTGGGTATGTGATTGTGTAGGCGACGAGGCCGAGGACAACTTGTCACTACTTTTTCACAATATTCTATCTAACCCAGCCCAGTTTTATTTTTGGCTAAATGTGCTGCCCCTTTGACTTTCCTCACCCCTTCGGGGATTACGGTCGTGATGTTATGTATGACAATTGATAAAAACATTTGTTTGTTGTCAATTGTTAAAATGATATAGCCGTTTAAGTGAACCATTGGTGGTATCAACTACCCATTCCCAATCCATTTACAGAATTTAACGATCGAGTGGCGTTCGGATCTTAATCAATGGCTCATTTGTCGTGTTATCGGCTTTCTTTGACGGTCCCTAGTTCGGGCAGTCTCGCAAATTACATGAAAGGGATACTGCTGCCTATTTGCGGAATTGTCCTTGTCGATTTGAAGTCATGTGGAAATCCTTTGGAAGATGTTTGGCCCTTTGGAACGTTTAATTATCATATCATATTTTTGCACTACTTTTATTATTCTATGACTAGCCTGAGTAGTCATGCTCACTAAAATGTCGCTGGAGAGGTGGCGCTATGTGGCGGGTCGTTAAATTCTCTAAAATATGGTTGAGTGAACCGATGGCTGACACATACGTCATGCTTGGGAACAGGTGCCGCCTTTGGGGACTGGTCTGCTCTGGTCGGGTCAAGTTTTTGGTTTGTAATTTATATATTTTTATTTTGATACTCGAAAACAGGCCTGCACTAAAACATGGTTCAATGCTAATAGGCTATTTTACTAGCTTCTGAAAACCATCGCAAATTATTCAATGATGTATAGGGACTCTAGAAATAACATTTATTTTTATTTATTTTAAGTATTTCATTTAAATAAAAACTATTTAAAAATACACTACTACATTATTATATTGGAGCTGTCAAAACGCTTACTTCGGCAATATGGCGTCGAATGACGTCACACGTCTGTACAAAAATATTGGAAAAAGGTAAAATCGTTCACATTTTTTTATTTATTTGAGTTAGTACCTGTAATTTACTAGGAAAAATGAGCTATAAATGGTCGGCTATCCGTCGGTTTACCTAAAAATAAGTCTTAACTCCGATACAAAATACCAATAAATCAAGTTGGTGTATCACAGTCTAATATTATTTGTCACAATGTATTCAAATTGATACAGCGCCAATAGCCTAAGATCCGGCATAAGAAATATATAACCTCATCTCTAGAGATAAGAAATAAATGATAGATACTAATCAATACATTGCAAATAAGTTGGCTAATTAAATTGCTTGTTTGCGTATATATAAACATAAACACACATAATACTTACGTCAATATTTTAACTAACTATTTCTAATCTATTCTTTTAACTAATTGCAAATGCAATGTACTTACTTATTATATAAATACACGTCTAAACCCTTTTTTTTTTTTTTTTTTTTTTTACTTGAGGAATGCATTTACGCACCATCCAAACAGAGTCCTGGGTGGACCTATAAGGGTGAGTCGGACTCGAAACCGGTAGCAATCTCCGGAGACCCTACCGACTAAACCTCAAGGCTGTCGTTCTTCGGGTGCTAACGCAAAACCAACGGGATCCCCACTGTCGGCATTCATCTCGAAAAGTCTACGCAGCGCGCGCTGCCGCCTAGCGGCCCATCTCGAGGGAGTGATATTCTCCCCCAGAACACCTAGGGTGGTGTTTACGACCACATAGACAATTGTGTACCCTATCCTGACGGACCGGGTGTAACACCTGCAGTCGGCTTCTCTGGGGACGATAGAGGGCCAGAGGACCCCTTCCCTAACCCCCACGACCCCAAAGGCCCTTTTAGTCGCCTCCTACGACAGGCAGGGATACCTCAGGAGTATTCGGAGCCCCCCCTGCAGGGCGCACGTCTAAACCCTTTTTTTTTTTTTTTTTTTTTTTTGTACGTGAGGAATGCATTTACGCACCATCCGAGTAGGCCTGAGTAAGGGTCTACAAGGGCTGTGTCGGGCTCGGAACTCGGCTGGCAACACCAGTTCCCCTACCGACTAAACCTCACGGCTGCCATTCTTCGGGCGCTAACGCAAAACTATCGGGATCCCCACTGACGGGATTCTCTCGAAAAGTCTACGCAGCGCGCGCTGCCGCCTTGCGGCCCATCTCGGGAAGAGTGGAATTCTCGACCCAGACACCTTTGGTGTTTGCGACAACACAGGCAGCAGTGTACCCTATCCATAACGGACTGGGTGTTACACTCGAGCTGTCGCCTTCTCCGGGGCCGATTGAAAGCGAGAAGGCTCCCCCGCAAGCTTCCACGACCCCAAAGGCCCTTTTAGTCGCCTCCTACGACAGGCAGGGATACCTCAGGAGTATTCGTCGCCCCCCCTGCAGGGCGCACGTCTAAACCCTTGTCCTAATTATGTTTATCTACTAAATAACTAACTAAACTTCACGCCACTTCGAACAGGGAATTATGTTTATTTATTTATTTCTTTTAACATTTCACGGCCCTTTCGGGTCAAAATGTCATGCTGTTATCTCTGTTATCTCTGTTATATATTATATATGACTGCCTCGCTGGTCTAGTGGTAGCATGCGCCGCCTAAGTACCAAGAGGTCCCGAGTTTAAATCCCGGGTCGGCCAAAAATTTGTGGTTGGGTATTTCAGTATCCAAATTACTCAGTAACAGCCCGGAGTCAGGAAGTTGGCGGTTTAATCAGCCCCGTGCCTCGTAAAGCACGTTAAGCCGTTGGTCCTGCGCCTAACCTCTCTCCGGTCATGTCGAATTGTCGTCTTACCGGACTATGAGAGTGAAGGAATAGAGAGTGTACCTGCGTTTGCGCACACTTGTGCACTATAATATCTCCTGCGCAGATGGCTAATCCTCGTTGAGATTGGCCGCCGTGACCGATATCGGTTATTATTATTATTATATATGACAAAATAATCACCGTCTACTTGTACAACACAATGATTTAGTGTATTTGACGCAAAGCTCAAAGTCAATTCTGTTCATGAATTATATTTTCAAAATAACTATCAGGGGGTGATTAGTGATCGATACTGATGCCAAAAATGCAATCAGTAAAATTTTTGTCTGTCTGTCTGTCTGTCTGTCTGTCTGTCTGTATGTTCCTTATAGAAACAAAAACTACTCGACTGGTTTTAACGAAACTTGGTACAATTATTCTTCATATTCCTGGGCAGGTTAAAGTATACTTTTCTTCACGCTACAATCAATAGGAGCAGAGTAGTGAAGGGAAATGTTGGGAAAACGGGAGAAGTTACTCCATTTTTTAAGCTTCCGTCGCGTGTGCAGCCTTAATGGTTAAAGTTTCATAGAAATCATGTATGACGGAAATAGTATTTATAATATTAACCATAAACGCGGGTGACACCGCTGGAACAGCTAGTCTTTAATAAAAGTGAGCAATAACTTAAACGACTCTATTCTACGGTTGACTTACTGCTTTTAACGTTTGTACATCCAGGAAATTTTGTAGATATTTCAAGTTAAATATTAAGAAACCGGAGAGCGGTGGTGGCTCCGTAGATAAGGGCAGGACAGGCGATCCTTTTTGGGAATCAGTTTGTTCCATAACGCGAAATAAGTAACATGTTCTGGAACTTAACAAGAATGTGCCTAGTGTGTTGCTTGCCTAGCACGTTGTAAAAGGCTACTAAAGGTATGTGATTGTGTAGGCGACGAGCTAGCCACTTTTTACATTTTTTTCACTATTTTCCATTTAATGAAGCCTAGTTTTATTTTGGCTGAATATGGTTAAAGGAGCTTGCTAGCCCTTTGACTCTGCCTACCCCTTCGGGGATTATAGGCGTGATGTTATGTATGAAATTAGTAACGTATAGCCGAAACTTGAGTTGACGAATATAAGGATGCGCAAACAAGTTCGGCTAAGCAATAAAAACGTTTTGCCCTTCAGGCAGACCTAAAAGCCAATATAGGGCAGACAAAAAAAGGTATTCCTTTATGCCCCAAAGTTTATCCGGGACCGTAAATCCAGAAAAACGTTTGGAAGATCTTTTGTAATGTCCCAAACAGAACGGCTGTATAGGTTTAGGTATATGTTTAGTATCATACGGTTCGATCCGTATGTAAGGAACCAGTGTATAGACAACATTTATTTGATCCCGAAATTCATGACTTTTCAGCTTAATCGAGAGTAATGTAAAAATGTCTGTACTTAGACTACATATCACACTTACCTACATGAGCGGTAGTAGCTCAATGGTAAAGACACGCGCATTATAACTGAGGGGTGCGGGTTTAAACCAGAGCATGTACCTTTAAAAAATCTATGTACCTACGTTTTTATACCACTAGCTCGGCGGTGAGAGAAAACATCGTGATGAAACCTGCAAATTCAAACAATTTTGGATTTGTAACCATGAACCAAAATGACTTATTAAATGAAAAACCCATTACCAAATTTACTGTAATTCGCTTTTTATAGTATTTTAGGCAAGGAACACAGATGGCACATTATTCTCTAGTCCCAGACATGGGCATATCTGCGCTACATTACTAGTTCAACCATTTTACTGATTTTCTTATACCTGATGAAGTAAAAAAGGAAGTTACTCGAAATTTAAAGCATTCATATTAAAAATACCTTGGGAGCGGTTTCTCCGGAAATTAAGTGTCTACTCTTTACATGGATCAAATATGAGTGCTTAAATAGGGCAGGTTTTTTAAGTGATAAAGTATTAAATTTAAGGCTATATATAGTAACCGTAATTACTGACATAGCACACACTTTATTACAGAAATAGGTAGCTACCAAATTAAACTATAAAAGAAACGAACGTAGAGGCAATGACGGATACTGAAATAGTACATACATACATAACATCACGCCCATAATCCCCGAAGGGGTTGGCAGAGTTAAAGAGGCAGCAGGCCCCTTTAACCACATTCAGCCAGAAAGAAAACTGGGCTGGGTTAGATGAAAAATTGTGAAAAAATCGTGACAACTGGCTAGCTCGTCGCCTACATAATCACATATCCAAAACCCCATATACCATTAATCGCCTTTAAGTCCCCGACCAACATGGGACAAAACTGAAATAGTAATTTCAACGTTTTCATTTTAATATTATTATTTTTTGGTTTGCTGGTGCTACATGACTTACATAAGTTTTAAGAAACCCTAGTATATCTATACTAATATTATAAAGCTGAAGAGTTTGTTTGTTTGTTTGTTTGAACGCGCTAATCTCAGGAACTACGGGTCCGATTTGAAAAATAAATCCAGTGTTAGATTGCCCATTTATCGAGGAAGGCTATGGGTTATATAACATTAACCATAAACACGGGTAAAACCGCAGGCGCAGCTAGTAAAAATATATAAATAGCGGATTTTACAACTTTGCTGACGCATAGTTATGTCAATCCTATACCTACGGATAATTTTTCATATCTGCGCTTTCATAGCTTGGCAACGTTTTCACCTAAATGAAAAATTCTTTCTCTATTTGAAATGGTAAGGTGCATTATTACAGTTAGGACGGGTAATACATTACAAAGTTAAGGCCAGCCGCGTGTTTTAGATAAAATAATATACTCGGACCGCCTTTTTAAAATGTGTTATTCTTTCTGGACAGCAAAAAGTAAACGAGCAATTTGACATCGCTTTGCTTTCAACGTTTGAGCAAGGTCGCTGCTGAAAATTTTAGCCTTCTTACACGTTAACCTTTTTTAGAAAAAATATGTTATGAAAGGATGCAAATATATACTACATACAATTTATTTATACGAATCATATTTTAATCAGTCCATCCATCCACTACCTCAATGAAATAAGTAGGTAATAAAACAAATAAAATCTTTTCAAGTACAACCTTTTAGACGTTTGTCATCGGTAGTTTGTTGTTGAAGTTTATTGTCGACATACGATGCAAATGTAAAAATGTTGATTAGATGGTAGCCTGATGGTGAATGGTTTTATAGTTAAAAATATATACCTACATATTATTATGTAGAATAAGTGTCTCAGGATTTGTTATAAACTAAATAAATATAAAATTTAACTGATAAAACCATTCCGATTTATAATAAATAAATTCTCCAGACTGACACACCAATTCCCTAGTCTCAAACTAAGCTTATGATTGTACTATGGATAGGTACTAAGAGAACGGATAAATATAGTTAAATACGTTTATAAACATTCATGACTCGAGATCGAATGTCCTTGTTCATCACACGAAACATTTGCCCCTAGCGGGATTCAAACCCGCGACCACTCGAACCGTTGTTCAAGTGTTCGCGGGTTGACTCGCTCGGGTTGACTAAGATTCATCTGAATTCAATCTGAATTCATCCGAATCTTAGTGAAAAATATTAAGGAACTGCCACTACTACCTCGACTGGCTCATTGGCGCATTCGGTAGTGACCCTGTCCTATGCACAAAGAGTTGTGAATTCGATCCCTACCCAGAATTTGTTCTGGATGGGGATCGAACCCACACACATCCGTGTGATAAATACTTGTATTTGTTCAGTGTCTGGGAACACCCAAATTAACAAATATCTAATATTTTAAGGTATATTTATGATACAACTGTTGACTTTTTTTCGTTGATTTGGATGACTGGCCCGTTGGTCTAGTGGTTAGAGACCCTGGCCACGAAACGAACCGTCGTGAGTTTGAATCCCGATCGGCGCAAATGTTTCGTGTGATGAACATATGTAGACATTTTTACTCGAATAGTGGATGGTTATTAACGTATTTAAGTATGTCTATTCGTTCACCTAGTATCCATAATACAAGCTTATATTATAGCTTACTTAGTAAGTTGAAGCGATCATATTAATTGTCTTCTAAAATTAAAAATGCGAGAAATTCGTAGCTTAAGACCTAGCATAAACAATTAATTAGCATTACCTGACTCATTTGTGTCTACCTGACAGATACATACCTACCTATACATTCTGTCTTAAATATCCTAATCAAATTTGTACAATCTAATCGTTCGAAATCAATGGAAAATTACAATATATTACAGCTGGCACTAGGGAATTGGTGGTTCGGTCCGCCTGGAGAATTTTTCATTTATAAAAAGCTACCCATGTACAACATAGACTGGCGTCGAGTCTCGTTAGAACGTGAAGTTTATTCATTCATTAAGTCCATTTACCGCCAGTTCGTGAACTAAATTCCTGTTAATGGGATGACCACCATTGATGACATAATAAGATAACTCGGTGCGTGTGGGCTGGTGTGTTAAATATACACCCATTGTCACTTTTGCTCTTACAAAGGTAATAGAATAGTTGCATACATTTTATGCTCGTTTAGGAGCCATTGCGCAGTTAAAAAAAAAACGTTTAGAACTTTGATGACATCCACTAATGGTTTTCTTAATTCGTATAGAGTTAAATTTCAAATAATAATTATGTGTTTACCTTTAGGTAAACGACTGAGTAAGTCTGTACCAAGTTTTTTTTCATAAGTCATTAAATAAGTTATGTCAGTGTTGTTAAAAGTACTATTTTGTTTTTAAACTGATACCTATTTACTTGCTTAAAATAACCTATTGAAAAGTGTGTCAATGAAGATAAGTTTAAGGTCTTGACACTTAAAAAATATTTTAAATAGATATATAAAACAAGAATAAAATGTTAAACAAAGATAAAAATATAAAAAAAACATCACATCCTCAGAAAAAACACTCCAGACTCTTAAAAGAAAAAAGTTCCCCAAACTTACCCGAACACAGCGCAGCAAGAATCAGAATGCACCACATGCTCTTCAGCATTTTCGCTTCCATAATAACTACACAAAACACGTCATTAAGTTCTGCTAAGCAGAGCCTTGGGCTGGCCGGTGCGTAAAACTTTTCGCGTCTGGTAGAGACTGGTGGGGTACGACGATCTCAATGCGTATCCCGATTCGGACTGCCGGTTGTCAGTGGCGAGAGCAGTCAGGAAACGACCCGCGGCCACGCATGCGCAGGATTTGACCCCATCACTAGAAGCAATAAAGTAAATAAAATTCGCAAAACAACTTGTTATTAAATCATCAATTTCTATAGCAATATATAATAATGTGAGAGCTATGAAAGATTAAATTGAGCACATAGTATTTATTATCTCCAGTGCAGAAATGACATTAGATACACTTTTGATGATAACACTTTTGAATTACTTATTGACGATGCAGGTACAATATAGTTATATGATAGTATACTTTTTTTTTTAATTAGGTATAGTTTTTCAAAATGATTGCGAAGAATCCGAGTAAATGTAAGTATATTAAAAACAAATTAATAAATAGATATATCAAGAAAAAATTCCGAAGCTAATTAACGCTAATATTTTTAGTTTAAAATATATCAGAAACCATAAGAAAACCTATGTTTTATTTATTATTATTAATAAATTGGTATTCATCTAACTCAATAGAGTTCAGTCACTCAATCAATTTACTCAATCTCACTTAATTAGTAAAAAATAGTGGTCAGCTAAGGCCACTATTTTTTTTCTTTCTTAATCTGATTACTTTTTTTTTCTTATTTTGTGAAATCTCCTTTTTAACAAGGTTTCTTATCTGTAAAGTGACTTTAAGAGCAGACGATTGGCAAGGCAGGCCTAAAATTATCTTAGGATAACCTTTTGTATTAAAAAAACACAATATTCGTAACGTAATTTCTCTCGCACCCCTCTCGCATTACCGCAAATTTTAGCCTCGACTTGAGAAATATCAAAGCAAAACGTTAAACCACGGATCCGACAACTACTTTTGAAAGGCACTTTTAGGTGCCTATCAAAAACTTTATGGCAAATAAGCCCGATGAATCTAATTCTGTATTATAAAATAAACAGTGGGTAAATGTACACAGCAACAGCCTGAATAAACTCGTGCTAGGCGAAACATTACAGCGGAGACCTTTTTAAAGCAGGATCTCCCAATCATCACCTTGTGAGCCTTATTATTTAAAAGAGCCCCACTAATCTTTACATAGTACAAAACAAAGTCGCCGCTTCTGTCTGTTCGCTTAGATCTTTTAAAGTGAATGGGAATTTTGATGCGGTTATTGTCAATGTTACTCGTATTTATATGTGTAGTTTCATGTTGATTTGATTGATTGAAAAATCTTCCTTCAAAAATAAGAACATACCTCTTTAGACTAGCAAAGAACATTTTCAAATAATCGCATTCTATGGCTCGACGGAACGACTTGAAACGGATCTAGTGGTATAATACTCGTAATTTACTATAAGTACATGACTGAATTTGAACCAACACCACACACATTATGATGATGCTCATTGGGCTACCATCGCCTTTAGCAGAACTCGTAATGAGATATATATATATATATATATTTTTTTTATTTTATTTATTTATAAAATTATTACATGTTACATATTTTTGTATTTCTGCGCCCTGTGATAGTTTGAAAAATCTGTGTTACAGGTAGCAGCGACTTTCCCATCATGGTTCACAATTATAATATCATAATTTGTTTACATCATTAGATAATATATATTGCATTATATTGCATGTTAAAAATAGAAAAGAAAAATAAATTAACTTTTTGTCTCGAGAGTATGTATGTGTGCGCGTTGTTAAATGCTCTGTAAATTACTATTATTATCATAATAATAATAGCTTAGTAAATATACCTTTACTCTGGGGTTGTGTGTATGTGATTGTGTAGGCGACGAGCTAGCCACTTGTCACTACTTTTTCACAATTTTCCATCTAACCCAGCCCATTGTCCCATGTTGGTCTGGAACTTAAAAAGAATGTGCCAACTGTGTTTTTTGCCTAGCATATCGTAAAAGGCGACTAATGCTAAATGGGGTTATGGGTATGTGATTGTGTAGGCGAAGAGCTAGCCATTTGTCACTACTTTTTCACAATTTTCCATCTAACCCAGCCCAGTTTTGTTTTGGCTGAATGTGGTTAAACCGGCCTGCTGCCCCTTTGACTCTGCCTACCCCCTCGAATATTATGGGCGTGATGCTATGTATGTAAATATAGCTATGTATACTATGTTCCTTGAAATTAGTCATTTGATCTCGTAACAAAAAATGTGCTAAATATAAACGACGCGTAACTACTAATGTTATTTTCATTTAAAAAAATACCGTAATCTCAATTATTTCTGATTAGGGAAGTGTAATTTGTTATCTACACGGGCAAATCACTTCTGATTATTATCTTATAAGATAATCTAGATCTCTATTATTATTTTGTACCTAAATAATGAAGGGTAAGAACAAGTTTTAAACGGACAAATCTATGAGTTAGATAAAATATAGATAACAGGCAAGGTCTACGATTAAAAAAAACTAGGAAATAACATTCCAATGTTGTGCTGCTAAGGCTGTCCTTACTTATATTATAAATGCGAAATTACCTTGTCCGTCTATTACAATATTTTAAAGAATTTCAATTTAATTAGGTACTCCAAAAGATTAAATCCTAAAGATGAACAGAATATTTTTATCCGGGGAAAATTTAAAGATATTGGCTTTAGAGATTGCAACCCGGTATGTTTAATACTAATGTAACTATTTGAAAACATAGTATTAGAATAAGAAACTAATAACGCAGCCTAATGTACTAAACTTGTCTAATCAACTTCGATAGATAAACTTTGGTAGCTTCAGTAAAAACAAAACCAATTCTTAAGAGCAATAACAATATTTTTTTGATAATAACAATAACTTTAGGTATAATGACTATTGAGTGTTAATATACTTAACTTTAATTGAACAAATAGCAAAATCTTATAACTACTGGCTGGGCTGCAATGTAACTGTAACTGCATACATGGTTTTAACTAACAAAATGTAACGTAAAATTGGTTAATTTATGTAGGCTTAGTAATAATAACAAAAAGCATATTTTAGCTTGCATAAAGCAAAACAATTATATTTCAGTCTGAAAGAATGATCAAGTTGGGGCTTCCGTGCCGCAGTTTTCGTACCTACCGGCCATTCATACCGGGCCCGGTGGATGTCTAAAAGGGCACCTGGCCCGGCTGGGCCCGGTTTGCAATCTCTAATGGGCTTGTCGCTCGATAGATCTTAGTAACAAACGCAACTCCACGCGGGCGCAACTACCGGCAGAAGCTATTTTTAATAAGAAAATTGATTCACGCATCAATGTGGTTGGCTGAATATATGAACTACTATCTACTACCAGAGCTACAGTTAAGCTGGAAGCAGTCGGATTCCTTGACACAGCATTCCAATCTCTAGTGTTGAAAGCCATTGAAATTGAACCAGCACATGTCATTGGATGTCATGCTGCTCCTTTTACTCTGCCTACCCCTTCGGGGATTATGGGCTTAATGTTATGTATGTACATGTCATGGATCCAGCACAACTTAAATTGTGCTAAGCCTAGTTGAATTGCAGGATCCAATATTGCAATCCCTAATAGGAACTTAGCCGAGAATAAAAAGTAGTAGATAATATAACACATGTAAATACATCACCTTCTCCACTATGCTCGATTTCTATCGACAATTCTGAATTGAGGTCTTTTCTATCAGTATAAAGTCAAGTCGTATGAAATTTAATAATTACAGTTACAATATAGGTCGATCTGTAATAATTGTCCGGTGCATATTATTTATTAAAAAATATACTTTTAGATGTAAAAAGAAACATTTTCACAATTAAGTATTAATCGTAGTCTGCCTGAAATGAGTGTATTACGTATATTTCAACTGCCAAATAATTTTGGGTCAACTGTGAGTGGGCCACATAAGTTATCCTACTTGGAAGGACAACGCGGACTTTCTGCCAAGTTTCTTGCTGTATGCGTCAGCCCCCAGACTATCGACCTATATACCTATCTTAATGTATATTGTACGTACATACTGTATAGCTTAATACAGCTTAAAACATCCCTACTTGCGTAACAGCGTTGTCTTCGCTATGGGTATTTCAATGGGCTATTTGACTAAAAAGTTTAGTCCGTCAGTTAGACTACCAAAAACTATGGTATTATTACGTTGTTTTTGCTGTTTCCGGGAACAAAAAATTACGAAAATACAGACATAACATAACATAACATCACGCCCATAATCCCCGAAGGCCGAATCAAAGTCTTCAACCACATTTAGCCAAAAATAAAGTCGGAGTATGTTATATGGAAAATTGAGCGTATTAAAAAACCGCATTACCTTAAAATTTTAGCTCTGGTAACGTAAAAGCGCCATTTTGCGCGTAGCCTATATTCGCAAGTTGGGCTTGACAAAGCAAAATTTTAGTCTTTGATATTTTTCGATAATCTAACTTACAGACTAGATATGATTTACTTTTTATACCTATTGTTTATCCAGAAAGGTCGAGATCGCGATTGTGATACCTCAGGTGTTGCAAATGCTTTTACGCTACATTAACGGACCACAGGCGATTTGATAATTTACAAGCTCCTAGGAAATATAATACACTATAGGACTATAACTATAGTATCGAATCTCCAAAATCTACATACTGTCGATGACAGGCTGATTAGATGCCTTATTCTTATATCTAATTTGATACCATATGTTATATTACTTTGTCTTCTCGCTGTCTCTCTCTCTGTCTCGTTCGAGTTGTTTTCTACTTGTTTTATACTTATTCCTATGTTAAACCAGTTTTCATTAATATAATCCAGTACCATCACAACTGCAATTCACATTCAGCCTAACTCGATACAAATTACATTAAGCACACTAAAAACAAACGTTTTTGAAAATACACCGTTCAAAGAACTTTGTTTATACTTACTTATATGGCAATTTCCTAAAGGATCTTATATTATATATATAAAAGATCTCGGGGTTCAAAATAAAGTCGCGTCAAAGGTCCTATCCAAACCTTGCAAGGATTGACAGATATCTACCAGGGAACAGCGCATCCGCCGATCCCGACTACCCGGTTATATTGCGACCCTTATCGCGCCGCTTGACAGACAAACCCCGGGATCACTGTCGAAATTCACCTAGTAAGATAAAGAGTCACTGGATTCAGTGGGAGTAGTCGAACGCAGCGTATATCCTACGAGGGTATTGGGTACGTCAGCCATGTTAGGGCCGAAGAGCCGAGAGTTTTGTAGCCTTATCGCCGTAGCCGAAATCGGCAAAGATGATGATGATATCATTTGAGGCCTCTGGTAACATAAAGGATGGGGCCTCACTCTCATTGTTAACAGGGGCCCGTGGTATTCTGTCCGTTTTGCCACCCTATTGTTAATTCTACTGGTTGAAAGATAACTAAGACGTAGGTTAAAAAGGTTTTTTTAATTTGGTATGTAAATGTAATAATGAAAGACTTTGAATGATCTGCTTTAAAAAGCCGGCGAAACAGAAGGCGTCATATGTTATTAATATACGAGTGCATTATAATTTAAAAAAACTTTGTCAGAGTTGATGATTTTTAGGCTTTTGTGTGTTAAAATCATAATTAGACTTGAAAGATGTGACTTCCACATGCAAGTGAACTAATAAAACAATTCCTTATAATAATCAAATTCTAAATTCGAAATAAGTATTATTATGTTTTTTTTTTAATAGAACTTAGACCACGTAGTAACAATAAAGGTTGTGCCTTTGTGCGAAGCTAAATCTATGTCAGTTTCGGTCTGTCAGCAAAATCATAATATAGTATGTTCAGTAGGTTCTAAAAATATATAGACATTTTTCCGGGATAATAGTTAGCCTCTTTTCTTTTCTTAGAGAAAAAACACTTTTGGCGTATCATATTTTATTACAGATGGTAAAGTGATTTTGATGTGAAACCGTAACAAAAGGTAAATTGATAATAAACTATGTAAATAAATAAATTCTCCAGACTGACACACAAATTCCCTAGTTCCAAACTAAGCATGTATGTTTGTGCTATGGATAATAGGTAACGGATAGACAAACTTAAATACGTTCATAAACATCCAGGACTCGAACAAAAATATCCATGTTAATCACACGAAACATTTTCACCAAGCGGGAATCGAACCTTTGGCTTCATGGCCTGGGTCCCTCTACTACCATTCGATCTCGATATCCATCATCACGACCACTCGACCAACAGGCCTGTAAATTTATTATCTAATCTCAATACTTAGTCTTGACGATTTATTTAGAGTTAGTTTTAACAATATGTATTTAATTTTGGGTAGTATTAAAACGAGTGACTGTAAATTAAAGTTTTAAGTGGCAAAAATAATTAATTTACGTTATAATATTACTAACCTAATATTTGTTTGAGCGCCAACGTTACGTCCTGCATTGTTTTCAATATTTGGCAAATGTTTTTTTATACTGAGTGGCATTTTATCTTAATTGAAGTGTTTCAAATACAAAAACCACTTTGAAAAATACTACAATAACCAAAGTTTTATGAGTTCACATTAAAAAAAAATTAAAAGAAACACTATTATATTAGCCAAGAAATTTAATTATTAAAATTTAAGGGTAGGTAGGTAATAGGGAATATGCATGAGTTTTTTTTTATATTTTTTTTACGATTTCTGCCGTATGAATAATCAAAAAAAAAAGACTTTTTAAAAATTTTAATTATTATACAAATATAAAGCTTTAAAGTTGCTAGTTAGACAGAGAGATCCGACGTGTAATTTTGACGTCACATTACACGCACGCCATACAACTTTTATAGGGAACGTGCACCAACAATAGGGGGCAGCACTAAATCAACAAAAGAGACACTATGCGGACAGTAAAGGAAGCTTATATTAGACCTGTCTTCGTACTGTGAATAATGTAAACAAAATTATATCTTCAAATGCATTATTTTTTATACGATAAAAATTATAAATAACGCTCGACAGCGTAGCCAAAATATGTGTAAATGACAAAAGTTCTTAGAAGCGGACCATGTATTGAAAGTTAAAGAGTAAATAAACGAAGTAAATAAGGCTTTTAGAACTGGAAAAATTGTCGCACAAACTAAAATATCTAATTTTTACGACGGGAATATAATGGCAGAATATATTTTATTACTGTAGTTATCTATTTTTGGCCTTTTTCACATAACCGTGGCATGAGAATGCTATTCCTTGGAAAGTAATAAAAATTTTGCTCCAGACGATTTTTTAAGCATTGGTGCATCCGGAATAATAAAAATAAGTGAGGTGGTAGCTCATTAGCAAGGACACGCGTCTCATACACAAGGGGTGCGGGTTCAGACGCGGACACGTACCTTTGGAATTTTCAAATCTATGAACGTATTTAAACCACTAGCTCGACGTTGAGGTACAAAACGTGATGAAACCTGCACATACAACTATATGCATGTGTTACCATAATCCTTATTTGTCTGGTTCCCCTATATAAAGGTTACGGTGTGTTTCAGATAGGCACTCGCTTCTAACCAAACTCGCTAAATCCTGAATCATGGTCTAAGCACGGGATATAAAGCTAGGGAGATGGTGATTGGTGCATCCAGAAACATAACAATACATTATAACTAACTAGAATAATAAATTTCACTATTAAAACTTATTCTGTTTACTTGATAAAAAAATGAATCTCAAGTATTCATGGCGTACAAATTTCCCATTGACGGCACCAGTTGGCAGCACCGTCGTCGTGCACGTCCCCTATAGAAAAATCTGTTTTCTATAAGCGGGACGGAAACACTTGGTTTAAACGGCTGTATCTCGTCCATATTATTACTAATTTTGATTTTGTTTTTACTGTCCATTATATAATTTTGTATATTTTATGATAGAATAGTTAAATGCCCAAAATATTTTTCTATTTTTTAAATATTTTTTATTAAATCATATCAAAATAAAAAACATAAGACCTCACATAGAATATTTGTAACCAATAATCATTAATAATGCAGCTTACAAAACTTTGCTTAAAGTGAACTTTTTAGTAGTGCGTTATGTAAAACTGCAATTGGAAAAAATCGAATCTATACCAATATTGAAGTTGCCCTCTTTGTATTTCTTGTCGCTCACTTAGTGATGTAGTCGCACGGACAGAATTTTAATTTCTAAATGGATTAAACATAATCAAACTTTTTGTAAACTTGTTCTGCATTTGATTATTAATCAATATTCGTCGTTAGTTATGTTAATTTTTCATTTACTCAAATTCATATCGCTCAAGTTATTAAAACAGTATGCCATCATCAGTCGCTAAGTTCTTTTTTATTCGATCGTTTTATAATTCCCCTTAATTTTTATTGATTATAATCCAAGGTCTCAAAGGAAGACGGGACTTTACTTTGGTAACAATCTAGAAAGAAAATTGACGCATTGTTTGTCACGCTTACAAATATAATTGGCGATAGGCTTTAAACATATCGGAATGATAATCAAATCTTTGAATACATAGATCAAGCGACATGTATGGGCGTGCATCATTTGATTATCTCAGTTGATTATAATTGATTAAATATTGATTGTAATCAAACTATTTGAAACAAACTAGCGCAATTTGTTAATGTTTCTGAAATAGCACTCAATATTTGTGAAATATATATATATATATATATATATATATATATGTTGCTGTAATAGCTCGAACTATGGTAAATTCTAAGATTATCCAGTAAAACCTAAGATTTACCAACTCTTAACGGTAAAAGTCCGAACAGGTGTACAATTCGAACTTTTTCCACCATTTACTTAGTAAATCTTAGGATTCTTTACTTAGAAAATTTTACCTAACCAAACCTAACTAAGATTAGGTTATATTATAGGTTAGGTTAGCCGAAGAACGGCAGCCTTGAGGTAAGGTTTTTTTAATCATGTTAAAAAACCTAACCTAACTAACCCATAATATAACCTAACCTGGAAATGTTTACATTTACCAACTCATGTCGGTAAATCCTAAGATTTACTAGTAAAACCTAAGATTGACCAATATATGGGCTTTTTCAGTAACATATAGGTACATATCTATATATCTATAAAAACCTTTGAGTGCTTTTTAAATGTTTCTAATGCTAATATTTTAATTTAATAATGAAAAATAGCAGAGGAAATATATCCTACTAATATATTATAAATGTGAAAATTTGTATGTATGGACGGATGTTTGTAACTCTTTCACAAAAAACTACTGAATGGATTTTAATGAATAATATTACTCATACACCCGAATAACATATAGTCTATGTTTCATCGATGTATCACGCGAGCGAAGCCGCGGGCAGGAGCTAGTAAGTCATAAATTCTAGTCCTACATACATACATACATAACATCACGCCCATAATCCCCGAAGGGGTAGGCAGAGTTAAAGGGGCAGCATGCCCCTTCAACCACATTCAGCCAAAAATAAAGCCGGGCTGGGTTAGATGGAAAATTGTGAAAAAGCAGTGACAAGCGGCTAACCTGTCGCCTACACAATCACACACCCAAAACCCGATATACCATTAGTCGCCTTTTACGACATGCTAGGCTAGAACCACAGTTGGCACATTATTTTTAAGTCTCAGACCAACACGGGACAGTGGGCTGGGTTGGATGGAAAGCTGTGAAAAAGGAGTGGCTAGCTCATCGCCTACTCAGACACATACCCACAAGCCCGTAAACCATTAGTCGCCTTTTACGACATGCTAGGCAAGAACCACAGTTGGCACATTCTTTTTTTTTTTTTGTCCCAGATCAACTTGGGACAATGGGTTGGGTTAGATGGAAAATTGTGAGAAATTAGTGATAACTGTAACCAGTTATCACTGACTATCTTTGGGTATGTGATTGCTAGACAAGAAACACAGTTGGCACATTCTGTTTAAAGTCCCAGACCAACATCGGACAAATTTTACCTATCAATGAAATGAGAATCGCGGAAATCAGAGGGGAATTTCTCAACTTCTATTCAATATTACAGTGGTTCGTTTATTGACATTTAAATCAAGTTTTTGTTAGTCCTAAGTCACTCTCGATCACTCCACTTCACTCGCGGGCGACTTATACTGACAGATGATTCTACTGAACTGAACTGATCTACGGAATTTAAAAGATTAGTATAATTCAAAAACGATTGAACCTCAATAGTATGGACTCAATACCTAGTACCTCTGGATGTTTCCATTCTTAATCAAATTTATATCTACTATTTGACAAACCTCTTCATTTTACGAAGTCTCAAATATAAACAATAATAGTCATTTAATCCAGGACCATGGTCTAAGCGGACTAGCGAGACATAACGGTAGGAAGATGATGATAAGTTTAGGATAAATTAAAGAAAAAGTGGCGCTAGTAAGCTCAACACTACTTTTATGTGATATAAATAAGGCGGATTTACCAAAATAATTCAGTGATCACATTCGCAGTAAACCAACATTATGAAGGAAGTGATATTTTTCGCCGCCATCCTGGGTGAGACCGTTTATTTATAAAACAACAAAAAACATGTCTATTTTCACTTTTCAATATTACAATAAATTTTCTCATATTACAACGCCATGGTTAAATCTTTACAATTCGATTGGTTCATATACATTAAATTAAAGCTTAGTGATATATACACACAGTAATTTTAAAATCAGATATATTACAAATTACCTAAAATTAAACTTCAATATTAAAAAAAATATGATTTCATGTTGGTCTTTGTTTTCATGATAAAGCAAGTTTCCGCTCAACGGTCTCCGTCATTGTAGAGCTAGTAGTATTTATTCGTAAATAAACTGGAAGACAAATGATACGACCACGGATTTGAACCAACATTTCTCGCATTGAGTACGTGTCCTTGTCCTCCCCATTTAGCCACCAAAACTTCAAATAGCTTTAGCATTTGATATCGCTGCTCCATTGTTAATTACCTAAATACATAATGGAGATCCCACGAATATTCGGCAACTATACGGTATTCGGCTATTATGCCACTTTGTTTCGTTTTGTATTCGGTTGAATATTGCAAACTATTCAACCGAATAGCAAATCGTAAAAAAAAAGAACTCAAAATATTACTCACAAAGATGTTTATTTAAACAACAAATTAACCTATTAATATTTAAAATCTACCAGTGTAGTTATGATGAATGATAACAATTTTTTTAGCATTTTTCGATAGCAGACCATTGCGTTTTTCCTCATAAATTATACCTGCATCCGAAAACAGCCCATTAATTTTTGCATCTCTGATAGTCATAGTATATTATATTAATAATGAACCATATAATTTATTTACATAAACAAATTGTCTTCCTAGGTACTTGAATTTTTTTTATTAGTACAGAAATATATTATAAATAATATATCTGAAGTTCGCGATAAAATTATCAAACATATGATTGACAGTTTCTTGATCAATTATCAATTACTTTGGGCGAACACGCATTTTCTACGAATTACCCAGAAGTATAATTGATTATTTTAGGAAGTTCGTTGTAATTAAGTTCTTACACACAACTTTCTATTCCAGCGCTCACCCAGGCATCGGTTGTCAGAAGAATAGGGCGAGATGGATCCCTCAACGAATACATTGCTTACACTCCGTGAGTTATTTACGTTTAAGTACTATCAAAATTAAGAACAAGGTATAATTATTGCAAAAATCATCATCAAATATCCTATAAGACATTACGTAAAAATAAGTGTGAGTCAATTAAATCTAATCAACTTAAATTATATACGGCTAATAGAACACAAAAGACCAATTTAAATTAGTCGGATTACAATTTAGCGACGCAAAGTGCTGTGCTGCTATTTAACTTTTCGTAGTAGGTACAGGGACGTGTTCGATTTCCAAGATTGTTAACATTTTTAATCCGCCATTTTAAAATAATAGACTTTTATTCGGACTTTTATACCATTACAATATTTTTTTTCCGACCTATTAAATGAATTTTTACCAAATTTAAAGCTTATCGTACAGGGACTAAAGATAGCTCAATTTTCCAGGACTCATTTCTAAAAATGTTTCTACTGAAATATTACAAGTACAATATACAATAATATAACCGCATTAAGTCTTTATTAACCGACTTAAAAAAAACGGAGGAGGTTCTCAATTCGACTGATTTTTTTTTTGTTTTTTAGTTGGAAAAAGATTAAGAACACTTATAACGTCAGTTATTTCAATGCATCAAAAATCAAACGTTTCTTTTCACGTGTGCACATGTTTAACAATATTTTTTTAAATTTTGCAGAGACGACAGAGTTTGGGGTCAAGTATTATCACCTTTTGATCCAGAATCAGCTAGAGACATTTTAACTGCGAATCTCAGTGTTGTTATCATTGTCCATGGTCATGATAGTACAGGTTCTACCGGCTTTAGTGCAGTAATGAAAAATAGTAAGTATGATTTGACGGATATGGTCATCATCATCATCATAGAAACCATGGGCGTACGCAGCTTCGTTGGTTGGGGACTTAAAAATAATGTACCAACTGTGTTTCTTGCCTAGCATGTCATAAAAGGCGACTAATGGTATATGGGGTTTTGGGTATATGATTGTTTAGGCGACGAGCTAGTCACTTGTCACTACTTTTTCACAATTTTCCATCTAACCCAGCCCAGTTTATTTTTTTGGCTGAATGTGGTTAAAGGGGCCTGCTGCCCCTTTGACTCTGCCTACCCCTTTGGGGATTATGTGCGTAATGTTATGTAAGTATGTACGCAGCTTTTGGTCCAGGGAAGGGAATTAAAATTTTCTTTCTACCTCCGTGTGAGGCAGGGTCTGGTCGGAACGTAGACCAAAAAAGTTAAATTTTTCCACCACACTTGTTGTTGTTTGTTGTTGGTAAAATTTTAGTATGGGCTAAAATAATCTGTATTGAGCGAGTCTAGTTTATAAGTGACGACTGTCTTAGTAATTTTTAGACCAGGAAACAAGACGAATGCTTAAGAGCATTAAATAACTTTCTTATAGAAGGATAATTGGAACTCAATTCAAAAAAGAGGAAACAAGACTATTAATTGTTATTTGGTTACTGGCCATTAAATTTGGTCTATGACAGTATTTCCATATTAAGGGGCCCCCTACAAAGTTGCACGAAATTTATTACAAAAAAACAAAATTAAAGACAAATATATTGTAAGTATGATGATCTAGTGGCTAGAAAGCCTGGCCAGGAATTTACAGACACAAGGTTCAAATGCTGCAATAATATAATCTTGTTATTTTAATAGGTACACATTAATTACCTATTTAGATTTGCTAATCTCCGTAAAAGATCATGTGTTATTTAGCTAACCTTTAATAGATTTTAAATATCCAAACAATATATATAACGCATTTGACCCCGGGTGACTCTTTTTTATGGCAGTTTATACACTTGCGTACCTACTGCATAACATGTAATTCCTTATTAATAATAGTATTTTACGTAATCGACTAATATAAATTGAATTTAGTAGTCAATTTTATATTTTTAAAACTTAACATTAGCGTTATGTCCTGATCCTAGTTGAAGAATTACAAATTGGAGGATTTGAAATTTGCGTCCGGTGATAGCATTAAAAGCATTGTATCTATAGTAGAAAGATTTGATAATCAGAAGAGAAGACTTATAAATTTCTCCTGTTAATATCTTTTTTTAAATATTTATGTGTAGACTTACTAACAAACCTTCTTTCCTTTATAGGAATCCTTAACGAAAAAGAGGTAAACGTTATCGTCGTGGATTGGTCAATATTTGCCAACAGAGGGTACGCAGTCGCTGTAGGCGCTGTGCATAGCGTGGGAAGGGCTCTGGGTGACTTGTTGACCGTTTTGACCCAAGCAGGATTCCCCTTGACCGAAATCCATATGATCGGTTTCGACTTGGGCGCCCATGTATGTGGAATCGCTGGGAGAGCCGTCGGACAAGATAGGAATGCTGTTGGTAAAATCACAGGTAAAAAAAAAATATTTTGACCCACTACGTATGTAATATGTTTCTAGTTGGTCTGCAACTTAGGAATATGTACCAAATATATTCCTTCTCTAGGATATTTTGAAAGGCGGCTGTTGATGTACTGGGTATTGGGTTTGGGGTTGTGTAGGCGACGAGCTAGCCTATTGTCACATTTTTCTCGCAATTACCCATCTTACCAAACTCTCATTTATTTTTTGCTAAATAATTAAAGGATCTAACTGCAGCTTGGGTTTGGCCTACCGATTTAGGGACTATGAGCATATGTATGGATGCTCAAATTCAGAGTTGTGACATATTTGAAATACTTGTATTTAAAATACAAATACAAAATACAAAATACGTATTTTGGATTTTGTACTTAAGTACTTTTTTTTTAAAGTATTTTGTATTTTATTTGAAATACTATTCGAGACGTATTTTGTATTTGTGAAATGGTTTGTAAAATACAAAATACTTTTTTATTCTTAGCTTCATTTTTCTAAAGCATTCCGCGATTCAGGAAAAACCAAAAATGGCCACTAGCGGCGCAGCAGCTTTGAAGTCTATGCGCAAAATGACAGATGAATCAAAACGCATATATAAAACCTGTTAATATATGAGGGACCCCTCTTGACAATCCTCAAAGTCACTGTTACGTTTTGCAGTGTTGGCAGCTATTTGTGTGATGCTACCCAACACGACCACGAAAGATTACCTTAATTTCAATGTGGTACATATTCATGAAAAAAAGTGTACTTTCTTGTACTTTTAAGTTTAAAAAATGTACTCTCATATTTTTGCCGTTATAACATAAATACCGTGGTCGTGCTAGGTAGTACCTTTCTAGCACGAACACAAATAGATTTAAGGTATTTTTAAAAACTTTAAGATGACAAATGTAATAAATTTATTGTACTCAAATGTACTGCATATTTGAACTCAATTAAATCAGTCTTTTATCCGTTTTCGCTCAACATCAATTACACAATGTTACTCCATTACTCTTCCCAAGAAGGTAAACTAAACAAAATCTTGTTTGGGTCTCACTAGGTAGTTTTATTTTAAAAATCACATCACATTATTAAATCGAAAACAAAAAATTCAATAAGCTAAATGAAAAACACAGGTAAAAATTTTTTAAATGAAAAAAAACAGTCTTTCTAATTGACAATTAAATAGAATACCTATATATTAAAAAGTTTGTGTCAAATAAAAATATAGTTATACCTTCTTAAGAAGATTAATGGAGTAACATTGTATTATTGATGTCCCGCAAAAAAAGCCCCCCTTAAAACGGATAAAAGACTGATTAAATTAAGTTCAACTATGCAGTACATTTGAGTACAATAAATTTATTTAATTTTTCATCTTAAAGTTTTTGGAAATACCTAAAATCTATTTGTGGTCGTGCCAGAAAGGTAGGTACTACCTAGCACGACCACGGTCTATATGTTTTATCAGCAAAAATATGAGAGTACATTTTTTAAACTTGATAGTACAATTTTTTTCATGAATATGTACCACATTGAAATTATGGTAATCTTTCGTGGTCGTGTTGGGTAACATCACACATAAAGTATTTTATTTCAATAAAGTATTTTGAAAATACATATTTTGTATTTAGTATTTAAATACAAAAGGCAAAAGTATTTTGTATCTTGCATTTGAAATACTTTTTTAAAAAAGTATTTGCATTTTGTATTTAAATACTTTTCGAAAAGTATTTTGTACATCTCTGCTCAAATTACAAAACATTAGGTTGTCTAATCTGAGTATGGATGAATATACGTATGTAAAATTTATAGCCTATATATGCAGGAAAATTCATAAAATATAATTGGTAAATACAGAATACGGATATCCACATTCCTTTACCTGCGAGATAGTAGACTTAAACAAAGAAATAAAAATGTCATGGTTATTCCCGCTAGTATTGTAAAAATTAAAATAACTAAATCATTACGCGGCTACATCACTTCAACAATTATTAGCTGTTCAAAATTGCTACAATTTAATGATTCGGTACAGGAAACTGAATTTCTAATTATAATTAAATGAACACGTACAAATAAAAATTATTTCTGTAGGTTTTTTAAATCTTTTTATACCTTTAATCTTCTAAACACACACATATGGTACATTTAAGTTCACACACAAACAAACAAAGGACCTCTGACACATGACCTTCTCGTTTGCTTCGTGAATAAAAAATATTTTCCTTTTCCAGGTCTTAACCCCTCAGGATTATACTGGGGTACCAACAGCGGACATTTAACACGGGGGGATGGTAGAACAGTGGAAGTTATTCACACAGACAGTGTTCAGAATGGTATTGGTGTTCCTATTGGAGACATTGACATATTCGTCAATCGAGGCAGAAATCAGCCCGGATGTGTAAACCACTTATGCAGCCACAACAGAGCATATGAAATTATGGAGGCATCTGTCATCTATAATCTTCGTGCCAAGCTTTGTTCAAGCCTGGCTGATGCACAGCTAAACAGATGCACTGGTTCCGACATCCAAGTAGGCACAATTGAACTCTGGAAACTGGGGTAAGCAATAACATATACCTTCTAGTGAACGAAAGGTAGCAGACGGTTAGACGACTGGCTCGATGGCGCGTTCGGTAGTGACCCTGCCCCATGCGCCCAGAGTTGTGGGTTCGATCCCCACCCAGGACAAATATTCGTATGATGAATACTTGTGTCTGTTCTGTGTATGAGTGTTAATATCCAATATTTAAGTATATATTTGTAATATCACTGTTGATTCTGATATCTGTAACACAAGTGCTTAAGCTACTTACCTCGGAGTCAGATCAATGTATGTGATGTTGTCAGATATATAGTGTGTAGTTGCAACTTCATCCTCAGAACTATATACATATTTGATTGTTTATATTTCATCTGCCACATGCTGGTCTGGGTCATAAAAATAATGTACCAAATGTGTTTCTTGCCTGGTATCCATTCTCTCCATTAGTTACCATTTACGGGTAACTAATGGAGTGTTGGATTTTGAGTTCGTGTATGTGTAGGCGGCGAGCTAGCTACCCGCTTATAGTACCTAGTATCGGCTTAAACATTTTATCTCCTCATTGGATCTTGCCTGCCAGTTATATGTAATGCATCTTTATTTGTTAATTTTGGATCCTATTAACATTGTTTTGCGAAAATTAAACCGTATACTTATCCTATGGGGACACCGAACAAACTAACCCCAGCTACAGATATAAATCTACAATCCAAAATTACTTGAGACACGTAACGCTTCATTTTAAAATAAATTTTCATACATACATACATAACATCACGCCCATAATCCCCGAAGAGGTAGGCAGAGTCAAAGGAGCAGCATCCCCTTTCAACCACATTCAGCCAAAAATAAAGCCGGGCTGGGTTAGATAGAAAATTGTGAAAAAGCAGTGACAAGCGGCTTACCTGTCGCCTACACAATCACACACCCAAAACCCGATATACCATTAGTCGCCTTTTACGACATGCTAGGCAAAAACCTCAGTTGGCATATTATTTTTAAGTCCCAGACCAACATTGTTTGACCAAATTTAATTCGAAAATTAACAGCTATCATTTCTTATAAAATAAGTGCATACATTAAATCCTCAAAAAATTTAAAATAAATTAGCCATTAATGCGTTAATACACATACACAAATGCCTTTGATATCCGCTATAGCAGGATAGCTTTCTTAAAATAAATTGATACCAACATTCTCACATGTGGAATAACTGGGAATGACTTTCTGACCTATTTTTATTTTTGTTTCAGATCGGGCATTTACCACCTTACCACTACCAGAAATTGGCCCTATTTGTAAAAAAATAAAAAAGATTTGGGCTACAGTGAAGGCTCATCGTTTAAACAAGTATTATTTAAGTTTCGTCGATGTATTTTTTTTTTACCTTTCTATTAAATTAAACTTTTACATGATATAAAGCTTGGTTTTATTTGTATTAATAACTACATTCATGAGCTAAATCTGAAATGCTTAGTTTATAATAAAAGCAGCTAGTGTTAAATTTGAATCCAACATCAATTCTTGTAGGTTAAACACTGGTCGTTTATTTTACAAGTATCAACATCAAACCATGATAAATTACACAAAAAGACATTTATGCAGACAGTTGTGTAAACAAAATTTTAATAAAAATTATTAATCCAAGGAGGATTGAAAAAGGTCTCCAATCCAATCCACCTTGGGAAAAATAAAAATATTGCATCTTTGAGAGTATTTAATTAGGTTAATATATTTCCTTCTTGGGTAGTATTTAGTTGGGCAAATATATTGCCTCTTTACTCACTGCTAAGTGCAGTTCATAGATACTACTTGATACCTTGAGGGTAATCCCTCAGGCGTGTTCACTCATTTGCCGAGGCTTCGCGACTTAAGACCTCTTAACTGGTCACCGAACCTTGATTAAAGAAACTCTATAAGCTTATTTATCCTATCCTAGCTTAAGTTTTAACTTAGCTGAACTTTTTAACACGAGCTACAATAGGCTATTTGTTTAAAAAAATGTTAAAGTCCACTATTGAGATTACAAAAAAATATTGCTTACGTATTTTATCTTATGTTCAGCAAAGCTTTCCAAAAAGCTTTCCATCCAACCCAGCTCACTGTCTCATGTTGGTCTGGGACTTAATAAGTATATGCCAACTGTGGTTCTTGCCAAGCATGTCGTAAAAGGCGACTAATGATATATCGGGTTTTGGGTGTGTGATTGTGTAGGCGACAGGTTAGCCGCTTGTCACTGCTTTTTCACAATTTTCCATCTAAACCGGCTTTATTTTTGGCTGAATGTGGTTGAAGGAGCATGCTGCCCCTTTGACTCTGCCTACCCCTTCGGGGATAATGGGCGTGATGTTATGTATGTAATGTATGTTCAGCAAAACAAAAATATCCGTAAAATCCGTAAAATTTTACCTTCCAAGTGACATGCCCCATATCTTTGAACCGCTGTCTCTTTGTAGTTGTGGTTGTAGTTTTTTCGAGTATGGAATAAAGCAAAAAATGCGTATTCAATATTTTATTAGATTATCGAACATACGCATTAAAAAAATATTTAAGTCAACCAGCCTATTTTGGTACCGCTCAACTTTAAATACATTGTTTAAGCTGTAAACATGGCGACACTATATTTATACCTATACTGATCTTGATTGCCGTATACTTAGTAATAACCACGTAATTTAGTGAACCTCTTACCTATAATGGTGTAAATAATGTTTAATTACACCCATGAACTTTGACTTATCTATAATTGTTGGCGTGGCGCACACGGCCTAACATGAATTTCTATATAAATAAATTAATATGGCACATAAAAAAAATTTTAGCATTGAAGAGGAACATGCGCATCACATACCTACGAATGATGTCGGTTCACAATCGGCCACTTACCATAAGATTATTTAATTCAGTGTATAAATTATACTTTGTGAGGGGAAAATCATTAATATTATGTATCTTCAAATTCAAAGGGCACAATAACGGAAAACTATGAAGAAGTCGTGACGAGTGGCCAGCTCGTCGCCTGTCCAATCATAAAGCTAATATGAGTATTATTACGTGGTTGACACGAATAAAACAAGAAAGTTTAGTACCTATACATAACTTAAATTCCCAGACCAAAATGAGACCATTACTAATTAAGGAAAATAAATTAAAAAAATTATCTACTTGTAAAATAGACGGTAAATAAAATAAAAGACAACAATTTTAATCAGACTTTAATAACATACATTTTATACTCTGGGTGCAAAATTAGTGTCCTCATGTGAGCTTGGCCTATTCTGAAAGGTTCAACAAAAACATTGTCACCATATAAGGTGATATAAGTGATGAGAATGAAATAATACTCCATTATAGTTCTAACCGAACAGTGTTAATTTTTGTATACTTACCATTTTTTTTTATACTTACTATATTCATGATTTTGTGTAGAATATAGTTTTCCTTACTGAATAAATGTACATTTAATTATATTTATATACCAAAATGAATGTGGTGAGTACCTACTTTAACTGACTATCATTCTGATCCAATCTTTTTGGATAGAAAAATTCATCATAATCTTTTTCTTCCTAGCGTTATGTCCCGTGCTTAGACGGGGTGCGTGTCCGGTTTTGAACCCGCACTCCTCGGTTAAGAGACGCATCAAATCATAAAAATTCATCATAATATAGTTATTTTTTTCATCTACTGGTAATCTATGATTTAAAAAGTTCGCCTTGCATTATGTATTACTATAACCCGAGAGCTGATGACGAGTTTAGGGAACCTATTTTAGCCTAGTTGAAATATGCGTAGTATATGATATTTTCAAAAAAAATACTTAAAAAACATACTAGAGATAATATTTACTGACTCGATAGTTAAATAGCAAATAGATAGATAGTTTAGTCCCGTTAGTATCACTTATTTATATTAGTTATCTTACTAAGGATTTGCGATTTTATTTTTTTATAGTTATGCAATATTTATGAAATCAATATATAGTATACTTAATGCATTTCAGATTCTTCATCTTCTTCATAAACGCTAAGCCAAAGTCATAGTGTTGTAACGCTTTGCTACTAGCTTTTCTAGCTGCCATCAACTTAGAAAAAAAGAGTAGAGTTAAGTACAATGGAAGCTACAAGTAATCTTCAAGAGAGAATTCGAAGAAATTCTTCCCCATCACAAATCGTTAAGTTTTATGAAGGAAGATCGGTTTTTATCACTGGTGTTACAGGATTTCTTGGAATGGTTAGATTTCCTATTTTTTTTTTATAAATGATCTATGCTGCTCATCATTAGGTATTTGAACCTCCCTATATAATAATTAATAATGAAAACCTTTAATTTACAAAGTAATCTGTTTGAAAAAAAAACAAATGTTTCTCTTGCAAGAAAACTTTCAGTATCCATTATTGTTATTAATTAACATATTATATATATTCTAAAATGTTATAGGTGTTTATTGAAAAATTACTTTATTCTTGCGAAAATATTAAAAATATTTACGTTTTGCTAAAAGAGAAACGAGGAACAGCTATCGAAAAAAGATTGGAACAAATGTGGGAATCCCCGGTAAGCAATTAATTTACCCAACTAATTTCATTCAAACTCATGAAACTTACCTAAAAGTTGTGATAATGTTGTACGTAATTAATGAATCGGATAGCAATACTTGTTTTAATAATAATTATCAAAGCAACCTACTGATTTCTTCTCCTGTATATAAATGTTGATATTTATCCCCCAAGGCCCAGCTGCCAGTAGCATTATTCCTTAATATTTTAAAATATCATACATAGATAAACATGAAAATAAAATAAAAACAACAGTATTATTAACCATACGAGTATTACATGCTGTAGTAAAGTATATCAAAGATATCGGGCATCAGTTCAAAATTAATAATTTTTTCAGGCATTTCATAGGATAAAGGAACACCGTCAAGAATCAATAAAGAAAGTTATACCAATCAAAGGTGATCTAACAGAACACAATCTCGGAATGACAGAAAATTATATTCATTTGTTACAGAATGAGGTAAGCCTGTCTTTGTTGAATCAGCCAATATTTATTTTATTATTAAATTAACCCATATTATGTGATTGTCTAGGCGACGAGCTACCCACTTGTTATCATTACTTTTCACAATTTTCCATCAATCCTAGCCCAGTTTTATTTTTTGGCTGAATTTGGTTATGGGGTTTAGCAGCCCCTTTAAGTCTGCCTGGGGATTACGGGCGTGATGATAAGCATGCATGTATATATCAACCATAACCGTCGTTCACGCATCACACATGACGTAGGTAGCAGTTTGAAAGAAAATTAGAGGTTAAAGTAAGAAGTTTATCAATTTTACTGGTGAAAAAAGCTTGTGTTCATCGCCTACAATACAAACATGGATAGACCATCAAACATTTGGCATACTTTTAATAAGCTGTAAAAAACTTAACGCTTCTAATTTTGATTCAAATATTGTTTCGAATAGATGGTACGAGAGCTGGCACCAATTTTTGTGTAGGCATTTGAGGCAAGTAGAAAACTTAAACTTAATGCCCCATAACTTCATATCATTATATAAAATTGTATATTAACTCAAACACATTTTTGGAAAAAAAATATGATATTAAAAAAATAAGGGGTTGATTTATCCCCGCTACTCACCAGCCAGGTTTGCAGATCCATGTTGGGATATATAATAGGAGAGGTATGGGACAAGTTTTCAGCTTGCCTCAAATACCTACACAAAAATTGGTGCCAGCTCTCCTATAAGAAAGGCGAAGGCGTATTGCGTCATGGTATAACATAGGTACATTGATTCAAATGTTTAGTTTAAAATGAATGTAACATACCTGCCTAGCCTAATGTTCCATGCTTGGCAGGATCAGCTTAGACCATGATTAAGGATTTAGGGAGACTGAGCGTTGTCGAAGCTTAAAGGTTCTGGTGATTATTTCAGGTTTGTCTCATGTTGGTCTGGGACTTCGCCCATGTTGATCAGGGACAAAAAAAAGGAAGTGTCAAATGTGGTTCTCTAGCATGTCGTAAGAGGCGACTCACGGTTTACGGGCTTTTGAGTATGTGACTATGTAGGCGACGAGCTAGCCACTTGTCACTCCTATTTCACAGCTTGCTATCCAACCCAGCCCACTGTCCCATGTTGGTCTGGGACTTAAAAAGAATATGCCAACTTTGGTTCTTGCCTAGCATGTCGTAGAGAGCGACTAATGGTGTATCGGGTTTTGGGTGTGTGATTTTGTGGGCGACAGGTTGGCCGCTTGTCACTGCCTTTTCACAATTTTCCATCTAACCCAGCCCGGCTTTATTTTTGGCTGAATGTGGTTTAAGGGCTTACTGGCCCTTCGACTCTGCCTACCCTTTCGCGGATTATGAGCGTGATGTTATATTTGTACGTATATATTTCAGGTTTCAATTGTGTTCCACATAGCTGCAAACATATCTTTCAACATGGAATTGTCCGAGTCTATAAATACGAATACTAAGGCGACGCAAACACTTATCGGTATTTGTAAACGTATGCCTAATTTAACGGTAAGCTTACTAAGCATAAGCATAAACAAAAAGAGGAAATTTGTATAGGTTTATAGGTATCTCGTGGTATGCAACAGCTGAAATAATTTTAAATGTTTTTAACAAAGAACCCTACAAATTAACTCATTCCCAAACCTTCAATGAAAAAAAATTGGATTAAAAATAATCATTTGCGAATAGCAGAATCTCTTTGCAGAATGTTTAAATTGTATAATCAGGTCAGTCATTTAACTGTAACATGTCATTGTCTCTATGGAAATTTTAAAAATATTTTGCTCCAGATCAATCCTCAAAGGTATATTTAATAGAACGTAAACTTTTGAAACGTTTGTTCGTTTTCTTACAGGCCTTCGTCTATGTCTCCTCTGGTTACTCCCAAAGCAACAAATTGATCGTTGACGAAACATTTTACCAGCCTACAGTCTCCGTAGAGAAAATTTTGGAAATAATAGATATTCCCAATAGCTGTAAAATTTCCAAAAACCTACTGGGTCAGTGATGTAATACTAACAAAATAAGCTGTGCTCGCGGTTTCACCTGCGTTTATGGTTAATGTTACCTTCCTCGATAAATGATCTATAGAATAATACAACACAATTTTTTTTTTTTAATTCGGACCAATAGTTCCTGAGCTTACATAGCTCGTTCAACCAAACAAACAAACACATTGGCCTTATACATTAGTATCGATGAAATAAAATGCAATGAAATGCAAGCCACGGCCTAGTCACTTATCACTAAATAAATTTACAAATGTCTTTTTTTTATTTATACATTATATAAAATATAAATATACATAAAAATATAAATGACGTTATTTTTTATATAAAATATAATATTATGCACCAGTCACCAATCAGACAATATCTACTTGTGTAAGTTCTTATATACCTTTATATTTAAAACCTTGAGTCGATTTGCAGACACATTACAAATACAATACTGTCTGCATGATATCAATGGATTGAATAGTTGACTGTGTGTGTGACTAGTGTGTTCCTAAAATGATGTCGAGTGATGAAGATGAAAAATTATTACTTTTCGTACGTCCATCGCATGTCAAATGAATTGTTATGTACAGTTATACCTATATAGTTTCTATCGCTTCAGATCCGTTCTTGTATTGATCAATAAAGCATAAAACCAAGCATTTTAAAATGTTTTTCACTGAAACAATCATAAAGTAACCGCGCTTTAAATTGTTCAGTAGCTCTGATATAACTGTACATTCTATAAAAAGGACGCTGATTGGCCGAAAAGTGTACAGTTTATTTTTAAGTAAAACAGATGACATTTTTTTTAGAAAAAGGTAATTTGATCTGAATTGTTAAGTATTAAGGAATTTTATAAACCATATCATTCTTTGTATGTCTTTGATATGTGTTGAATGTATAGAATTTTAGAATATTAATTATTTTGCCAAAAATACTCCCTTTTAGTCTTACTTCCCTTCAAGAAATCTAACTACATATTAAACTTTAATGTATTGGTCGTTATTGGTAAATGTATAACAATTTTCTTTCTTTTTTTACATTAATCATACTGTAATGTTTAACAGAAGGAAGACCAAATACGTATACATACTCGAAGGCTCTATCTGAAGAAATAATACGAAAAAACGACGAAATACCAGCAGCCATAGTGCGCCCAACAATGGGTAATTTTATTATTAGTAACTAACTAACTAACTAAACTTCACGCCACTTCCCTAGCGGGGTAGGCAGAGAGAACCGAACTATTTATTATTAGTGTGTTTAAAATATATAAATATTTTCTCCCTTTGAAAGGGGAATATTCAACTTTGCGGGCTGTTGACCAAGCAAAGATGAATTGGTTATGGGCTCAACTCAGACTCCAGTTGCAAAAATTTTCTTACTATTCTACAGGTGTTGAGAATGGCTGCTTTTTGTAGAGTAATATATGTGTACTTTGGGAGATTTAAATTATGTAGGCTGACTAATAGCTGATTAGGTACGACTCCGGTGGTGGACACGACTATTGGTACTATTGCAACGTGGTTCATTTTCCATACTCTTTTAATTTGATCTTGTAGTTCAGTATATTTTCTTATTTTCTCTATTATTGTTGATTGAAGATTATTATTATTGTATATCTGCTTAGTCAACTACTTCTTCATCCATTCTTCCCACATGTTGTTAAATATGTAATATATAAACATACGTTTAGCTTATAAACATGACTCGAGTGTTAATGGCCACTTTCACAAATATCTGCCCATACCCGGATTTCAAGGTCACGAGGCTCGGATTTTGTGACTGTAGTATCTAACCACGAGACCACGTGGCCTTTTTCTCAAGATCACAAGATTAAATTGCTAATATTGCTTATCAATATTGATTAGGATTGATTAACTTACATTTGGTAGTTGGAACTTTGTATGTCTTTAAACTGTATCTCTGGATTTAAAAATGTATATTTCCTAGTTCCTAGATTTAAAAGTGTATACAATTATATGAAAAGAAAAATCTGGGTAATATGTAACTAACCGCTGAGCTAAAGCTCATACATATTAACCGGATTCGCTAATTCCAGGGTTATAATCGGAATTCTAGAAGCGAGACTTAACTGTAAAACAAGATTATGGTTAGAACCCTAGCCAGCATTTGCTCCTGAATTCGAGTTCTACGTAAAAATCGCAATACTTTGGTCCTACTAGATTTTCCGAAAAATATTTAATTTTATTGAATATATTATTGTTATCAAAGTTTACACTATTCTTACAGGTAGGCTTAATGCGATAGCGAATCTACACCATAATCATGATTGATCATTCTGTATTGCTCTAGGAGTGTTTCTTCTGGAGGAATACTAAAAGACAGGTGGCATTCGCTCCATTTATAAATGACACGAATAATCGAAAAATTGCTGTTTTCTCGGCTACGCTTTGAATGTTGACTATTAAAGTCGCATGGTTCGTATATTTTTAGTTTTATCTGCGATGAAAGAGCCTCTTCCCGGTTGGATCACCAGCTGGGCTGGGTCTACAGGTGTCATCGAGGCTGCCGGCCGAGGCCTATGGCTATGCTGGAACAGTGACCCCTCCATCATCTTCGACATTGTGCCAGTGGATTACGTCGCCAACTTAATGATTGCAACCGCTTGGGATACCCATAATAGAAAGTAAGTCATTACAAGCATAGATTAGATAGTTATCTAAATTATTATTGCTGACCCATGTTTCTCTCGAATCCCATGTTAAAAAGAACAACTGTGTTCCTTACCTTATTTGTTATACTCGTACAAGGCGACAAATGGTTTAAGCTTTTAAATTTTTTTCTAACTTTTTTGTTTATATATAAGTAAATATGTATGTTTCAGTGTCATATGTATATATTATTCCTGAATATGTATAATATATGTAAATAATATGTATATTTATTACAAGAATAATAAAATCTAATCGCAGTCCTTTTTTTCTGTCCAATTTTCCATCTAATTTCAATCAAAACAACTGAATCTCTTTTTTTGAGGAGCTTGCTGCCTCTTAAATTACAGATTGTAAGGAGAGAGGCTAACATTTGAATGCAAATAAATCAAAGATTGTGGTGTTTGAAAGAGATGAAACCAGAACGGATACAAGGATGATGTAGTGCTGGAACAGGTGAATAAAATTGTATATCTAGGATCTGCATTTGATAGAGATGGAAGGTACTCCGCTGATATAGAAATAAGAGTGAATGCAAGGAATAGGGTGATTGGAGCGTTCTAGGCAGTAAAGTCTTAAGCCAGAAGGCCCAGCTCACTTTACGCAATGTGGTGCTGATTCCTACCCTACGCTAACATGTGGAAGCGAGAGTCGGGTATGGCAGAAAGAGCATGAAAGTAGAATAAACGCGGTCGAGATGCGTGCGCTGTCTAAAATCTGCAGTGTATTGCTCACAGACTGCGTTCGGAATGATGATGTAAGAAAGGGAGTCGGTCTGAAAGATAGCGTCGGAGTCAAGGTAAGAAGAGGCATGCTCCAGTGGTTCGGTCATGTGGAAAGAATGGATGACGAAAAATTGACTTAACACATATACAATGCAAAAGTGGAAGTATGTAGCAGCTGCAGAAGCCCCAGGCTCACCTACCATGACCAGATTGGTCGTTTATTAACAGAATGTTAGGAGTCATAAAAACCGTAAAGCTTGTATGAAAAGGATCATGAATGTTGAAGAGGCGAGTGAGTTGTGTAGGATCGTGCCATATGGCATTCGGTTCTCTCTGCCTATCCCGCTAGTTTCTAAGTTTTTTTTTTTAATTTTAACTTATTTTCAGTTTAAAAGGAGAGATACAACAAGAAACGAAAGCTAAAGTGTTCAATTACAGCTCCTCTATTGAGAATCCCATTGACAGTGAAACATATTTGCGGACTTGCCTCGAGCAAAATAGAAAAACTTCGGGAAGTGAGTATTAATAGCAAAATGACTTTCTAAACAGGTAGGTAGGTAAAGATAGAAAGAAGAAAGAGTAACATTTATTGACCGTACTGTTAACAATACAGTTTAATTTTTATTCCTGATGAAAATAAAAATTATTGCAAACTATAATTTATTTTTTTATGAATACTGGTATTTCTACGTTAATAATATGCAGATATGTCTTAAGCGCACGCGATTGGCACCTGTCACGGGAATTTGCATAAGTGAAACAGACTTTAATTTAGTAGAGTGACAAGGGTGATAAAAATTATACTGATGAAAAATTACAATGACACAATGACAGGTAGGTACATGCAGTGACTCTTCAAAGGGCGACATGAGTCTTTATCCGTGAAACACGTTCCCTCTTTATTTATGAAAGGAGACTGTGTTCCCGAACATGATTAAATTTTCTAACAATGTTTTTTCTACATTTAAATAGCACTAGGTATGTATTTAATTTCATTTCTATATTCATGTTTATAACATAATTATCCTTTGTTTCAGATAATCCATTCTTTACAAATCAGCTATTCATATTTAAAGAAAACTACTTAAGCTACTGTATAGTGTACTTTGTTTTGCAAACATTCCTTTTAAATGTCATATCTTTTATTATTGACACTGTGCTATGGTTGATTGGACGAGAAACAAGGTAAAGGTATAGCAGACAAAAATTATATCTAACAACATCACATACATTGATACGATACCGAAGAAAATAGGTTAATCAGTTTAGTTTCGAATATCAGATTCAACAGGGGTAATATTGCACAATATATAAATAATATGATAAAAATAATCATTAAAATTTAATACGAATAAATTTCTTTACGTTTGCGAAGGTTTTATGCAAATACATTACCATATTATTATTTCTTTTAAATTTAATTAATAATATTTTATGAAAAAAAATATCAAAAAGTAAAATTTCCTATATACAATCAAATCCCCAAATCTTATAAAAAAACACAGATTTTTTTTCTACTTAATTGAGCAGTCCCTCTATCTCTGGTCTCTCTCTTCAAAAACCAGAGAGGGGGTTACCGCTTCAGAGGGCCCTGGGAGTCCCACACAACACGTTTTTCCCCGGGCGACATGACGGTAAAAAAGTTGTCATATTTATTTATTATTTGTTTAATATTACAGAATGTTGAAACTACAGAGGAATCTCGCAAAGTTAGTATCTGTGACGCAATTGTTCACACAGCGCCAAATACTGTTTCTAAATGGCAACGTTCGTCGATTGTATCAGACCTTGAACGAAACTGACCGGAGGTTGTTCGACTTTGATATCAACCATGTACATTGGGAGAGTTATCTACGAGATTATGTTGTAGGTATAAAAAAATACTTGTTGAAAAAATAGTAAGTTCTTTTTTCAAAGTTTTATTTTTCTACCTCTGGTAGTGAATCAAATGCGTATCACTACTTAGGGCTTTTGATTTAAAGTTTAAGTAGCTAGCTTTTTATATAGGAAATTTAATAGTGCATATGATTTCTCTGTTCATTTGTTGAAGGACGCTCAATAATGGCTACTTATTCTGGAAGTTGCATTGATGATAAATTTCAGATAGGTAGGTATATTTATATATTTTACTCACAGTTTATCAATATTCTTTAACAGAACTGTTTTTTGTGTATATGCATTCAGTGTTATCTGTGTTGTAATTTACAATTTGCATCCCGTAATTTAAAAATCCGTCAGTTTCGTGGAAAATTAATTTTATTTTTGTAAAAATATTAATTCTACCAAAATTAAAACCACTAAATGAATTGTTAAATAATGGTAAATATACATATATTGAACAACTGCCGTCTCTTTTTTATTTTTGTTTTTACATCAACTAGTAATAGGTAAGATGTAGCTAAACATTTATACATTAGAACTTGTCCCATGTTGGTCTGCGACTTGGCCCATGTTGGTCTGGGACTTAAAAAGAATGTGCCAACTGTGGTTCTTACCTGGCATGTCGTACAATGCGACTAGTGGTATATCGGGTTTTGGGTGTGTGATTGAGTAGGCGACGGGTTCGCCGCTTGTCACTGCTTTTTCACGATTTTCCATCTAAACCAGCCCGGCTTTATTTTTGGCTGACTGTGATTGAAGGGGCATGCTGCCCCTTTAACTCTGCCTACCCCTTCGGGGATTATGGGCGTGATGTTATGTATGTATGCTGGGGTTTTGAGTTGTAAATTTTTACGACGTTAATTCAATAATGGTAATGGTATTTTTCTGCATAGAATCGTTGTTTTATTATTTCTAACGTTCTAACGGGACGTTAGAAATAATAAAAACAGCGATTCAGTTTATTTTGTCACTTTATAATATAATATTAGATCTGTACTCTGAAGATTTTTATACTTTGAAGATACTCCTTTAGCACACTTGAGATAACTCGTGACAGTGTCCATAGGATGCGATTACTGCTTAAGATCATCAATTTACTTTTAGTTTGTTATATATTTGTCATTGCGCTACTGTGTACAAGAATATGTATTCAGTGTGATTGAATCGAAACTTTTTTAATGGAACATTTGTTGAAGCTTCGTATTAAAATGAATTACTCTTTAAACTCAATGATGAATAATACTTTTCTAGATATACCTGTATCTTCATGCAATTTTATTTTCAAATCATATAATATTTTCTAATAGTTTAAATAATAAAATCTGGCTATGCTAACTCTCTAAATGCGTTGTTTTTATATATCTACATAATCAAAATAAATAATAGAATAGTACGACTTATCTTTTAATTTTATTTACATAGCCAAGAATGTTATGCCTTACACACAAACGTTTAGTATGGAAACAAAGGTATCAAATGTTAATCTAAATTAAAATTACTTATAAATGCGAAAGTTCGTATGACTTCTAAACCATTCACATCTAAACTACTTAACTTAAAATACCTTTTTTTCATATCTACACGCTGTCAAATAGATAAGAACAAATAGTGTTTTCGTAGCAAAATCAACATTTATTCAGAGATCTGCGGGAAAAACGTAGTTTTAAATAGTCGTGGTAAGTTGTGTTTCAACTGTTATGAAATATGATTACCAAGATACATCGTGTGGAGCCATATTAGCTAACCGATAGTAACAATTTAATTAATCCCCAAATTGCTCTTCAAGAGCTTGTATACAGCTTTGCGGTGAGCTTTTGAATCGTTCATGCTTAAGTTGGTTTACAAGAGCAAAATTAATACCTATTTATTTAAGCAGACTGTGTCTAAGGCGTAAGCGCTATTTTCTCATATAAGCTAATCTAAAGTAGTGTTATAAATATGAAAGATATTTAGTGTGCTTGCATTCAATTATATATATATTTAGCGTAGAATACATAAGTTTATATACACCGATTCCGAAAACAGGTAATTTTTTTTTAAATAAATTTTATTTTACTTCTCTCTAATACAGGGTAAATCCTTTTGTTCTGTAATCTGAGGGTAAATATTATTAAAAATAAAGACTGCACTGTACATGCGAGCAGAAAATCATGTCTGAACTAAAATAATTGTTGTTATATAATTTAATATTCGAAAGTTAAACTAACTAATTTTGTTGTATCTACCATAAAGTTTTTCCACTACAAAAATAAACAAAGTAAACATCGATGGTTTTTTTTAAAGCTTCACTTTAAAAATACCCGGACATTGTTGGCGGTCCAGGCCTATCGTTCATTTCTGTTTTTATTTGCTTTCGTACGTGGTTTCAGGCTGTGTCCGATTATGTATTCGTGATTCATATCCTGTGAGGGTACATCCATAAATGTTATCCTATTTGGTTCAGTTGCGATGCATAAAGCAAGCAATTTTATTACGTTTGCGGGTATTTATCACAAGAGATTTAGTGTAAAATAAATTTCGCAACTTCATTCGTATATTTAAAATATCGAAAGCGGTGACGAGCGTTTTTTTTTTTTACATGAAGTACAGAGGCTGAAAGATGTGTGTGTTAAAATGTGATTCCAAAAGTCGGATAGAATTTTTAAGTTCTATATAATTAAATCTCAAAGTTACATAGCCTTCATGCTATATTTTAACTAACTAAACTTCACACCACTTCCCTAGTGAAGTAGGCAGGCTATATTTTATACTAGCTGTGCCAGCGGTGTCACCCGCGTTTATGGTTAATATTATAAAGACTATTTCCGTCAGACATGATTTCTATGTAACTTTAACCATTAAGGCTGCACACGCGACGGAAGTTTAAAAAATGGAGTAACTTCTCCCGTTTTCCCAACATTTCCCTTCACTACTCTGCTCCTATTGATTGTAGCGTGATGAAAAGTATACTATAACCTGCCCAGGAGTATGAAGAATAATTGTACCAAGTTTCGTTAAAATCCGTCGAGTAGTTTTTGTTTCTATAAGGAACATACAGACAGACAGACAGACAGACAGACAGACAGACAGACAAAAATTTTACTGATTGCATTTTTGGCATCAGTATCGATCACTAATCACCCCCTGATAGTTATTTTGAAAATATATTTCATGTACAGAATTGCCCTCTCTACAGATTTATTATAAGTATAGATAATAAAATAAATTATTTTGACTATTACATTAGTAAAGTTTGGTTTTTGTTTATTCAGTACTTCATTGATTCAGTGCTGCAAATTGAGTTTGTACTCCAGATACAAGATAACGAATATGAAAATATATGAAATTTAGTTCTGCATTATTCCATTTTAGTCCCAAAACGTGAGAGTGTACCTACTTTTGAACCTGTGTATCTGAATTCTTTGTATGAAAGTCGGAATACCGATTTATTTTAATGCCGAATATAATATTTTGTGATTGAGTCCCTGTTATGTTACTAAGAAGGTAATATTTTAAATTCTTGATCTTGATTTAAGGCTTAAGAATATACCAATCATATCCTGTTATTGTCGCATAATCATATCCTGTGATAAAAGGCAACTAATAAGGTATTGGTTTTAGGTTTGTGATTATGAATTGTCCATCTAAACCAAATTATTTTTATTTTTGGCTAAATGTGGAACTAGGAATTGCGGGTGTGATGTTACTATGTAACTACATTAATATGACACGTTTCACCACATACTTTTTTTTTATAAATAATCAAACCTAATCCAATCCCATCACATGTTGGTCTAGGACTTAAAAATAATGTGCCAACTGTGTTCCTTGCCTTAGTAATATGTCGTAAAAGGCAACTAATGGCATATCGGCTTTTGGGTATCTAATTGTCGACGAGCTAACCACTTGTCCCTATTTTTTCACAATTTTCCATATAAGCCAGCCTATTTTTTTATTTATGGCTGAATGCGGTTAAAGGGGCTTGCTGGCCCTTTGACTTTTCCTACCCCTTCGGGATATACGGGCTTGAGGTTATAATAAAACCTAGAATTGGATTATCAGATGTGTGTGTATGTATATTCATATGTATGTATTATTATATGAATCAAGTCCAAACACTAAGTACCTACTGTAAACAGTTAAGGAGTTCTTTTAATTATTATTCGTCTTCATTATTAGGCCACTAATGATAATCGCACGCCATCTAGGTGTAAAGTCCTCATCAATACAAATTAATCAAACCCAAACACAAGGTAACTGTTGTAAATTGTTCAGGAGTTCCCTCAACTATCTTTTGGCTCCATGATCAGATCGACACCAGACCTTCAATAAATTGTAGTTCTTTAAAATACTTAATTAAAAAAATTACAAACGCACTAGTCGCCCTTTCGATTTTCGAAGGTTCCCATCGATTTCTTAGGGATGCTATCATCAGATCCTGGCTTCCATATCCACCACCACCACCACCACCTAAGAAGTGAACTATATCCAACAAAAAAATATTCCATATATAATTGGCGGAAATAACATACATAAAAAATAATAATAATATCATACATACAGATGAATTGAGAACTCCTCCGTTTACAGCCGCGAGGTAGTGAACAGTTTAAAATACTTATTAGCATAACAAATATTAAAGCTAATATTTATTGGAGCCATGTTGAATAAACACTTCAAGGTTACGTACGTCCATATGCAATTTCTGGTAAAACTATTATTTTAAGCGAAATATAATGTGATGTAATTTATGGAAATTAAATACTTAATATGAAAATATAATGTTACTTGGCTTGTACCATTGTTATCTTTGTTGTTGATATTTAGTATATTTTAGTGTTGAATGATAACTATTTCCTTTCTTATTTACTTATATTAAAAGACGTTCCTAAATTTTGGAGTGCCCATTGGCACAAGAGTACCTAAAATTTCATGTACCTACGCAAAGAACGCGGTTTTGATAGATACATTACAGTACATTATTTATAACATAACATCACGCTCGCAATCCCCGAAGGGGTCGGCAGAGTCAAAGAGACAGCAAGCCCCATTAAACACATTTAGCCAAAAATTACAGTGAGCTAGGTTAGTCGGAAAATTGTGAATAAATAGTAACAAATGGGTAGCTCGTCGCCTACATACACACACAATCACATACCCAAAACCCGTGTTTCCATTAGTCACCTTTTACGACATGCCAGGCAAGGAACACAGTTGGCACATTATTTTTAAGTCCCAGACCAACATGGAACTCGATAGATAGTTGTTAAAAAATGATTTTCTTTATTATGTTTCGGATCTGGCTCTTAATGATATCATCCTTTGATCTGACTATACTCTACACAATAGTCTTATATATAATCAACTGAAATAAATTATATTAACGACTCGTACTAAATAAATAATAATAATAAATTCTCCAGACTGACACACCAATTCCCTAGTTCCAAACTAAGCTTATGCTTGTGCTATGATACTAGGTGAACGGATAGATATACTTAAATACGTTTATAAACATCCATGACTCGAGTACAAATGTCACACGAAACATTTGCCCCTAGCGGAATTCAAACCCGCGACCCTTGGTTTCGTGGCCAGGGTCTCTCTAGCCACTCGACCAACGGGCCAGTCAAATACAAGGGCATAACCTGATCTGAAAGGTTAAGGTCAAAAAGATTATTTAATAAATAAACACAACTTCAATGTTTGCTTACAAAACAAATATTTGCAATCATTTATGGTTGTAATATTTATTTCAGTATGTTTATGATAAAATGGCATTAACCTCGGTACAAAACATTACATCAAAAAAAAATTTAAGTAACCCATTATCAAATAAAACACTAAACATTAGACTATAAATTAAACTTAAAATTATTTTCATTGAACCATTTCATTGAAATATTTTTGAGTGAAACTTGAAAACACACGTCTTTACGTAATTAAGTAATTTATTATATAAATGGAAATCCATTTAAAAATCATGTTGAAATCACAAAATATGTTCAGTAAAAATAAGAATCTTAGATTTCATTAAAATTTTGGATTCAGTAAAAAAAAATGTGTATACTTATCGTAAATTGTGGTTTGAGAGTTTAAAATAAATTTTCATAATAAGATAATTAAAATAAAAAAAGACTTTTGTTACGAAGCATTAATGAATACAAGTATTATAGTTATTGGTTTGAAATATAACTTTCTACTATAAAATTACACAGATGAAGACACATTTAAATATTTCAGGTTTAAATTTCTATCTGTATAAAGCGTATTTTTTTATTAGTATGCAATACTTTTCTGCTTAAAACAACGTATTTTGCGTACTTTATTGAGATCTATTCATAAGTAATACAACAGCGGATAATATTCAACATTTGTTTTTAATGTAGATTAATATAGTATAATGATTCAACACAAGTATACAAAAAATCTATGTATTATGAAGATGATTAAGTTTGTGATTGTAGGTATGAACATCGAATTTGTCACTACTATTTTTAAACCACAATTTTTTTCTAACCCAACAAACCTAAACTTTGGCTAGAGTCAAAGGTCAAATGAGCATAATTTTTGCACAAGGGTAGGCGGAGGCCTACCCCTTCGGGAATTGCGGGCGTATATATAATAGGAGGAACGAAGTTAACATGATATGTTTCTAATAGACAATATACATTAAAAATAAATTGTTTATCCCATTTATCGGAAAATATAAGAAAACATTATGTAATTTTCACTGATAAAAGAACTTAAATTTATTGAAATGGGCAGACAGTACAACAATTTTATACGATATACAATTGTTATATCATATAACCTATCTATAAATAGATATTTAAGTATACTTACTTTGTACAGATAAATTAAGTTGATTGTAGATTTTACGATTATGAGAACATAAGTTACAAAAATTCGGATAACTTTAACCTCCCCCCATCCCCTGGATAGGGAAAGGCTAAGGCTGGAATCCTAGAGCTTGCACCGACATCTGTCTGTAATCCTTTCTAAATCTAACATTTATGAGACAAACGATTATCTAAATAACCAACACATGTAGGTAACAACTATTTGGCATTTTTGGTTAGTGTTAAATCAGACATTTTAGCAGAAACCAACATAAATTAATTATACTGTCATTGCGATTTGTACTGTACTTTCTTGGTGTGATTTCGTGCCCAAATTAAATCGTTGATAAAGAACTGTCCAACGAAATAGAACAATAATTCAGCGACCGTGTATAAACACAATATCACCACTTTGAACCCTTGCATATGTTTCAGTACTGGATACATGTACACTCCTTGCCGGTAGCTAACTGCGCATCTGAAAATAAAACACATAAAAATAAATAAATAAATTCTCCAGACTGACACACCAATTCCCTAGTGCCAAACTAAGCTCATGCTAGTGCTATGGATACTAGGTGACATACAATAGACATACTAGGTGATATACTCAACTAATGGATGTTTATAGACATACTCATATACGTTTATAAACATCCATTAGTTGAGTACAAATGTCCATGTTCATTACACGAAACATTTGCCCTTAGCGGGATTCGAACCCGCGACCTCTGGTGTCGTGGCCAGGGTCTCTGAACATTCGACCAACGGGTCAGTCACATGGTCACATTTTGTTAATGACCTGCTTAGAAACTTTTCTATAATTTTCAATTGACTATAAAATAACTTTGTGGCCTATTTAATAAACCGATAAAAATGTATTGATCGCTAAAATAACAACTACCTATCTATTTGAAGAAGACATTTTGTATTCATCTACAAACTACGAGATGACTTCTTATAATGATCCGTATTGAAATTTATTGGAACATCATTCTTTACCAGGCTGATGAATAAACCCGCTAAAATAGTGCAAAACAATACATTGGTTATATAAAACGCGAATATATAATTTCTAATTATTAAGAGACAAACGGGTTTACGCCTTTTACATATTAACGCGGTATTTATGGTAAGGATAATTCTGAATAAAATAAATAAAACTGAAACTTGACTTTCGCAAAGTCGTATCTTTTTCAATAAGTATCAACAAATCTTTAGTCACGTGCATCTTGTCTGATATGAAGTTTACATACCATGCTTCAGACAAAAGTCCCTCGCGTTTGAGTGCGAGAGGTTTGGTCAATTGTGTTGCTATGTAGATCTAGACTTTTGAGAAATGTTCGTAGCATTCTGATGTTGGATATGTCGCAGGCAATTTGTATGAGTTCGCCGTTTACATACGGCGTCGTCAGTAGATAGGAAAGGGTTAAAAACGCTCGCAGTTATGTATTATGCCGAAGGCAAAATGTATATTGCGGTCATTATATAGTATGCCGCAAGTATTTAGTTTAGGTCAGGTTAGGCAGTAGTTAAAATAAAAGGTTCGACGACGAGCGAAGCGAGGAGGAGTGTTAGGTACAACTGCGACCCTACACTCAGGACCGAAGAAGAACAACCAACGTCTAAATTATAACAATTGATCGAGTTATCCTTCGGCATAATACACAACTGCGAGCGATTTTAAACTGACGACGGAGACGATGTTAACGGCGGAATCATACAAATTGCCTGGGACAGATACACCAGTGTGGTGGATTGACAGCCCGGTCGGTTATGTGATCAAAGTCCCTGGCATGAAAATAAAGCTCGCGGGGTAAATCCCGCAAATGTTTTGTGTGAGTTTAATGTAAACCGCCCTTTAAAGAGGTATTGTACCGATCAAAATAAATAAAAATATATTCAAACCGATCAAGCTGTTTTTGAGTTTTAGGGCGACTTTACGACCAGCAATCCATTTTTATATTTAAAAAGATGTATGTGTCTCCTCTCTGCCAATTCAGTGTAGGTATGAGCTAAAGCATCCGGGCTTAGACTTTAGACTCAAGCCAGACATGCTATGACTTTGAAACTTGCTAATTTTATTTAAAAAAAAACTCTATGCTTCAACGATCAAATAAATATTTACAACCGAAATCTAGTATATTTATGACCTATACGAAGATATAAAGGAATAATGTATTTGATGTTTTTTTGGAATTACTGTGCTGTGTATGATTTTCAATAAGTTTTTGTGAATGTACTGATGTAAGTGACATTTGCGTCTTAATGAGAAAATAAAGTTATTTATACCGAAATATAAGCATGTGTATGCATTGTAGCTAATATAATGTATTTGATAACAAATGGTTAATGTGATTCAATTATCACCTTGAAACCCGCTAATTTAAACCACAAAACGTGTTGTTACGATGACCAGTCAGACAAATACAATGACATTATACGACTGACGTCTATAACACTTAGTCAGCAATACACGCGAAAATTCAAACTATTTTTGTTTCGTAGAAAATTTGTAATAAGTAAATTCCAGCATTTCTCTATCATTGAAATTAAAACTGTCATTGAGCAAGGATTCGTACCTTTGAAATAACAACTAGTCACTTTACTGAACACCTTGCAAAAATACTGGTACATAGATATTTCAATACACTTCAAAGATATACTTACACAGCAAAATAAACGGTTGCGAATGTCATCAATAAGCTTAGTTCCAGGACAACGCTCTTTGGTCTCTTCCGCGGTACCAGCACCAAGTCAAGTACGGTGAACACCAGAGTCACTGTATGCATGCAGTGTTGCGTCCAGAAAGGCACTATGGTATCCACCGACTTTGGCGCCACTAACTCCCTATCTTGGTTCCATAGGCGCCAGAAGAGGATATCTGCAAACTAAAATAAAACCTTAATATACTGAAAGATAGTAATCATAGGACGTCGATGCACGACAATCCAAACAATTGACGGCAGTAGCACATAATTTACGTGGATAATCACCATAGAACAAGTAGAGCGGTGGTAGCTCAATGGTAAGGACACGCGCCTCTTAACCGAGGAGTGCGGGTTCGAACCCGGACACGTACCTCTGGATTTTTCAAGTCTATGTACGTATTTATACCACTAGCTCGACGGTGAAGGAAAACATCGTGATGAAACCTGCTAATTTAAACAACTTTGGATTAGTAACCATGATCCAAAAATTGTCTAGTTCCCCTATCTTAGGATTACGAAGGTCAGACCGGCAGTCGCTTCAATGTAATAACCAGACTCGTTAAATCCTGGATCATGGTCTAAGCGGACCCTGTTTAAACACGGGACATAACTCTAGAAATATGATGAATCACCATAGAACAAGAAGTTAGTTAGTTAGAACAAAAAGACTAACTCAGTGAGCACGCCTTTGCCGTCTTCAAGAGTTCCAAGAAGGATGATAAAAATTTAAATATAAAGGTTTTATTTTTTTCATGGTGAAGACAATTTATTTCAATTAAATAAATATTCTTGAAATTTATATTTTTTTATATTCGTTATTGAGTTGCAATTAATAGGAATAGTGTGATGTAATGATTTCCTATTGTATGCGTCTATTTAAGTCTGTTGCGTAAGGTTCCTACATCAATACATCCAAAAAATCTATGGATATGTAACCATAATCTGATTTGTCTGGTTCCCATATCTAAGGGCTACAAAGGTCAGATAAGCAGTCGCTTCAATGTATCATGGGCTAAGCGTAGGTACTCCTAATAAGCACGCTAGAAAGGTGATGATCATAAAACAAGAAACTCTGTAAAAACTTACTGCAGTCGTTGGAAAAAGAATGCTGACGAACAAGATGAACCGCAACCGATTGAGGGTCCTGACATGTTTCGAACCAGCCTCCCCGCGCAGATCCCTCCAGTCGCAGTATATACACATAGGCAAGTATCCCATAGATATTAACTGGAACAAACATATCTAATAAGAAAATTTACCGAAATCATATTCATTAATAATGTTATGAGTTTCATAAATAACTCACAAGAATTAAATCAACAACAACAACTATTAAAAGTCATTTTGTAATTATTGTAAATCATACTAGATTATACTTAAAGTACTAACTTGTAACAGATCATGTACAATGTAATGAAGTCAAGTTTTGTAAGAGTTTAATTTATGATAAAGTACCTATTGTTTAAGTGATTTTAATCTACAATATAATAATACTAGGTAATTAGATGCATAGTGAGGTCACAGTGTTCCGTAAACAGATTTATCTCAGCAAGATTGCAGTACCTAGGAATAATGACCTTGGTTGATACAATACTGTATAAGATATTAACCCTTACTCGTGTTTGTCATAATGGAGCCTTACGTATTATTTTATCAACTATTAAATTAAATAATACTGGTCCTTTAGTTGATTTACAAAAAACATTTTACGTCGATACGATTTGCAAAATCCCTGCGTTAAGGACCTTGGCACTTTGATAAACTTCGTTAATTATTCACAATTCGTAATCTACGCACTTAGCACTTTTTATTGGTCCGTGGGTACGTCAGCAGCTCTTCTCTGTTATTGACAGTAAATGACAATAAATTTTTTTGGAACCTACAAACACTGATGCATACGTCGCGTACCTTATTTTCGAATGGATAGGCAAAGTCCAAGAAATACAAGGAGCTCCTTTATCCATATACATACATACATTTATATATCGTCACGCTCGTAATCCCCAAAGGGTAGGCAAAGTTAAAGGGGCCCCTATCCCCCTTAACTACATTCAGCCAAAAAATTAAATTGGGCTGGGTTAGATGGAAATCTGTGAAAAATATCTAATAGAATTCTATCCAAAAGCAAAATTTAATTATGTTAGACGAAAAATTGTAAAACACATTACCAACTACATGTTTTTCCTGGTGCGAAAATCCCGAGCCCCTACGTTCGATGTAATTTTTTTGCCAATTCTGAGACATTGCACCAATGAGGCTATCATTTAAAGAAAATGCCTCGTACTAGTATGAACTAGTAGTAATTTTTACATAGGCTAATTATTTGAAACTTGAACAAAGTGACAACGTAAAGATATTTGTTATTATTTAGCTTCAATTACGTACTGCGGAAAATTTGCCCGCCGGATCTTCACAAATACAAGGTAATTCTTGCAAATTAGTTAACGGCATGCCTACGTGACAAATGGCTTAACGACAAGACACTTAAAATCTAGTATAGATATAAGGAAAGATATAAATGGCACGACCCTGATTCGATCACTTAGAGCTGCCATATCTAGTACTGAATAACTAATATCGATGTCGTGTTTATACTGGGATTATGTTGTATATTTTACCTGTAGGATTATAGGAAAGACTGAAGGAAGTGTTAAGATTATAGAAGCCTATAATCTTAACACTTAAGACCTAAGATGGTAGATATGCGTTCATGCAATAATAGTTATAGGTACATACATACATGCATATTATTTATATTATAACGCCCGTAATCGCAGGTAACCGAAGAGACATGAAGCCCCTTTAACCACATTTAGTAAAAATAAAAATACATAAACTGAGTAGGGACCCGGGATTTGAACCCAGGACCTCTTGGCCCTTAGGCGGCGCATGCTACCACTAGACCAACGAGGCAGAAAAGTAGTAGTACAACCATATATTGCCCTAAAACACAAACAAAAGTGATGTCACAAGTCCCCACTCCAAAACTTTGAAGCTTTTGTTAATTTGATAAAGTGAAAAATATGTGTCTTGTATTTTAGAATGATCTTACTGACGTACCAAGTAAAATCACAGTTTTTAATCCAGTTTTTATCCCTATTGTGACGCATTTTTGATAAAAGCAAAATAGAATAGCTCCTTTATTACACAAACCAAAATATTTCTTGTATTAAATACTAGCCGAGCCCGCGGTTTCACCTAGAGTTGTAAAAACTTCGAGTCCTTTAGCCTCATTTCGATAAACTCGGCTCAATTTTACTAGACTCGGTGTGCTAATTAAGCTCGAAGATTTTATTCTCTGTTTACAAGCAGAGGGCTCCAAACGGGAAAAATACGAGCGTGACTCGCCGCGTTAAGACGGCTCAAGTGCTAAAAAGTACTTGAGCTTCATGATCAAGAGCTCATATAGACTCAAGTCCTCCAATCCTGGAGTCGAGTTATTATGAGTCGAGTCGTGAAATTAGTCAGCCGAGCTCTAATATTAAGACTCAAAGACTCGAGTACAACTATAGTTTCACCCGCATTTATGGTTAGCCCTATAACCCTCGATAAATTAACTATAAGACACAAAAAACATTCTTCAATTCGGACCAGTAGATCCTGAGATTAGGGCATTAAAGCAAACAAACAAACACACTCTTCAGCTTTATATATTAGTAAAGTGATAGACGTGGCAACCATACGTGTAATATCGATGTAGTCTCAGATACCCAAATCAAATTAAATTAATTAAATTCTCCAGACTGACACACCAATTCCCTAGTTCCAAACTACGCTTACGCTTGTACTATGGATACTAGGCAAACCGATAGACATACTTAAATACGTTTATAAACATCCATGGCTCAAGTAAAAATGTCCATGTTCATCACACGAAACATTTGCCCCTAGCGGGATTCGAACCCGCGACCCTTGGTTTTGTGGCCAGGGTCTCTAACCACTGAACCAACGGGTCCGTCAATTGATTTCAATCTTCCTTATTGTTTTATATACAGAGTACATATATAGGCAAACAATAAATATAATTAGCAGAACAATAGCAGTATTTATTAGCAATGGTATATACAATATAATGAATATAATCGTCACATTAAGAGAAGGCTTGGGTTACACAAGTCAAGTTAACTAAAGTTAAATAAATTGCTCAGACTAAGTACACCAATACCCTTATATATAGAGGGTCATTTGTAAAACATTAACAACCTCGCAGGAGTAGATTGCTGACATTATAAACAACAACGTTTGTTCTACGATTTTTCCTAAATTGACCAAACAGCTGCTGTAGTTTGCATGAAATTCGATTTGTTTTTGTTTATTTAACAAAAATCGTAGAAAAAAATTACATACATACATACATAACATCACGCCCATGATCCCCGAAGGGGTAGGCAGAGTCGAAGGGGCAGCAAGCCCCTTCAACCACATTCAGCCAAAAATAAACCCTAGCTGGGTCAGATGGAAAACTGTGAAAAATCAGTGACAAGCGGCTAACCTGTCGCCTACACAATCACACACCCAAAACCCGATATACCATTAGTCGCCTTTTACGACATGCTAAGCAAGAACCACAGTTGGCATATTCTTTTTAAGTCCCAGACCAACATGGGACAGTGGGCTGGGTTGGATGGAAAGCTGTGAAAGAGGAGTGACAAGTGGCTAGCTCGTCGCCTACTCAGTCACATACCCAAAAGCCCGTAAACCATTAGTCGCCTCTTACGACATGCTAGGCAAGAACCACAGTTGGCACATTCTTTTTTTTTGTCCCAGATCAACATGGGCCAAGTCCCAGACCAACATGGGACAAACAATAGAAAAAAATTTTTGTTTTTAATGTCAGTAATCTACTCCTGCGAGGTTGTTGATGTTTTACAAGTGGCCCTGTATAAGTATATAGGTATGTAATTATATTACTATAGACACAAATGGATAGATGTACCTACTCTATACGTTTTTATATCGATCTATGACTCGAGTGTAAATGTTTAAATTTATTTAAACATTTACACTCGAGTCATAGAACTTGACTGGCCCGATGGTCGAGTGGTCAGAGACCCTGGCCACGAAACCAAGGGTCGCGGGTTCGAATCCCGCTAGGGGCAAATGTTCCGTGTGATGAACATGGACATTTGTTCTCGAGTCATGGATGTTTATATACGTATTTAAGTATGTCTATCCGTTCACCTAGTATCCATAGTACAAGCATCAGCTTAATTTGGAACTAGGGAATTGGTGTGTCAGTCTCAAGAATTTTTTTATTAATTTATTTTATCACATTTTTTTTCCGTAGCGGGATTTGTACTCGCGATCTTTTGTTTCATTACCAGGATCTCTAACTACTCAGTCCAATGGCGCTCCAAGGTGCTACAATAGTAACTATCGAATAATTTCTGGCGGTATAATTAAAATACAGTTTATTTTGCTAGCGATTGTAAAGTTTGTCCTATGTTGGTCTGGAAAATAAAAGAATGCGCCAGCTGTGTCCCTTGCCCAGCATGTCGTATAAGGCGACTAATAGTATAACGGGTTTCGGGTATGTGATTGTGTTAGCGACGAACTAACCACTTGTCACTGCTTTTATGGTTGCTGGTTTTTATTAGCTCTAACTACCCCTTGAGTATTGCGGGCGTGATGGTGGTGATGGTGTATGTGTATGTCATAATAACAAGCACAATCCAAATTAATTAACAATCTGTACATATATTAAATCCAAGATGGCGGCGCCAGACCAGTAGTTAACGAAATAACTGTAAATTTCAATTAAACTTTGAAATAAAAAAAAAATACCCATTTACAATTATAATAATTAATCAGCTTAATACGTACCCACAAAATTGTCGATAATTTCTTGTAAACTAACAACAATAAGTTGCGGTTTATTTTGTAAAAAATTTACACAGCCTAATAGTATACCTATTTTTGTTATAAATCTATACTTTATAGTAATAAATAAAGCTGAAGAGTTTGTTTGTTTGTTTTAATACTCTAATCTAACTACTCTGGTCCGGATAGAAATAATATTTTTTGTTGAATAGTAAATTTTACGAAGAACGCCAATATAAAATTAACTCAAAACACGGGTGAGACCGTGAGCACAGCTAGTAAAACTTTAATAGGCTATTTTCCTTAAAAACATGTTTATAGTCCACTATTGAGATTACAAAAAAAATATTGCTTACGTATTTTTCCTTTTGGTCAGCAAACTAAAAATGATGAAGATACAAAAAGTTAAAGTACCGTGTGACGTCACTAGGTGTATAAAATTTTACCGCCCAAGTGACGTAAACCGCTAAATTTCAGATCTTTGATGTGCTGTATCTTTGTAATTTTTCGATTATCAGATAAAGCAAAAATACGTATCAATATTTTTTGACAGTCTAACTTACGGACTAGAAAATTTTTTTGAGGATAATACCCTATTGTATTCATTTATCCTCTCACTTACATTGAACCAGCATGTCAAAAGCTTCCATCTAGTTTCTGCGTAAATCCATAACTCAGGATGTTCAGCCTTGGTAAAGTCTATTAACAATAATTTGGCGCCCATAATGGTTAAGTGCAATAATGCCAGAGAATACACCCAAAGTCTCACTTTTAGCAATAGATCTCTTCTCTTCAACAAGACACGGGGAAGCTTCACCAATTGTTTAATTGATAACATCGTAGCTGTGTGACTGACTCTTGAGAAATCCTAATTCTAAATGACTATCGCGCAAATTAACCAAATGCTAATATACATAGGTCACACATTCTGGGATCATCATATAGTCTCGTGAGGCATGAGAGCAACTTCACACTTCAAGGACTGGTAATTTGAATTTGAATACACAAATTAAGTTTATTTTTTTCGGTTCTTTTATTCTAAGACGAAACGGCTGACACGTATGTAATGCTTGTGAATAACTGCCACCTTAGGTCTGGTCTGGTTGACCTTACACTTAAACATTCTCATATAAAACTTCGACGAATATCAGAGAATAAAGTAAGTCGTCCCATGTTGGTCTGGGACTTAAAAGTAATGTGCCAACTAATGTCGTACAAGACGACTAATGGTATATCGGGTTTTGGGTATGTGATTATGTAGGCGACGAGTTAGCCACTTGTCACTACTTTTTCGCAATTTTACATCTATCCCAGCCCAGTTTTATTTTTGGCTGAATGTGGTTAAAGGGGCTTGCTGCTCCTCTGACTTTGCCTACCCCTTCGGGGATTGCGGGCGTGATTTTATATGTACCTATATAACTTAGATTTGGTTAAATAAAAAAAAATAACCATGAAATATACCTAGTATATACGAAAGTTAGGTATTATTATACCTATGGCTATACATATGACTATAGGTATTTTCATATATACTTAATTATAATAATAAAAAGCTGAAGAGTTTGTTTGTTTGCTTCAATGCACTAATCTTAGGAATTACTAGACCGATATGAAAATTCCTTCCGTGTTATCAGTTTAATAACTTGTTTTATTCATTTTGTTCACATTCGTTGTTATACATTTCCTAATATAATATCTAAATTTCATACAATTATTTGTCTATATATAGTATAAATAATATAATATAATATAATAATATAATAAAATAAATAAATAAATAGTAAATCTCAACCTAGGATATGTGTGTATTTAAGAATTTTTGAAACAATATTTTATACATTTTCTAGGTATTGTATAAAATTCCTAGGTTTCACACATTTCCGGTAACATATACAAATCTTACGATCTATGGGTCCTTAAAAAACAATTGCGGGGATTCACTTCGATTTGTGGAAACTATCCATTATTTTTTTATTAGACATCCATTCAAGAAAAGGTTAGGAAAAAAATAAATAAGAACTTAAGATAGTCCTAGATACCGATCTATGTATATGGTCCACCATATGATGCCATCAATTGTTGACGGTCATATAGTCCCAGTCTAGACCTAACAAGACCTAACACTCCAATTTAGAAAGACCTACTTAACCTAGTATAACAAAATCAAACAGTAATTCTACTTAATATCCTACTAATATTATCAACGCGAAAGTTTCTATGTATGGATGGATGTTAGTTACTCTTTCACAAAAAAACTACTGAATGGATTTTAATTAAACTTTAGAATAATATAGCTCATACACCCGAATAACATATAGGCTATGTTTCATCGATGTACCACGCGAGCGAAGCCGCGGGCAGAAGCTAGTAGATTATAAAGTAAGATGTGCAGCCAAAATGGTTGCCACTCAGCATTTGCCATGACGACGGGGCGACAGGACGCAGATTTTTTTCAGTGACACCGTATTAATAAGAGGTGGGTTGATTGCCCATAAAATATATAATAAGTAGTAGTGTAGTTTCAAAATGAATACAAACAAGTGATATACTAACAAGGATATTAACATATACCCAGGAATAATAATATATGTCCAGACATATATTTAGAAATCTTTGTAGTCATTGTGTATCTACACGTAACTTATAGGTACCTAGATATTATGCGTTTGTCATATAAGCGGTATCTAAATCCGCCAATAAATCGGTAAATTTGTTTAATCGTTCATCAAACCTTAGGTTATCACAAATAGTGTTATCACAAGCAATTATTTAAATCAACACTAAAACACTATTTGTAAATATAATATATACCTAATATACGTAGGTACCTATAGCTTTATCCGCCGTCATGTAATACTTGTGTAGGCGACCAGTTAATCACTTGTCACTACATTTTCACAATTCCATCGGTCGATCCAACCATCCAACCATCGATCGATAAGTAGTACGTAGTACATATAAGTATCTCGATGGTGCCAACTGTGTTCCTTGCCTAGCATGTCAAAAAGGCGACTAATTGTATATCAGGGTTTGGGTGTGTGATTATGTAGGCGACGAGCTAGCCACTTGTTACTACTTTTTCCCACCTTTAATCTAACCCAGCCCAGTTTTATTTTTTGGCTGAATGTGGTTCAGAGGGCTTTGACGGTGCCTACCCCTTCAGGGATTATGAGTGTGGTGATATGTATGTATGTAATTCGGTCGTAATATAGAATATGTATAACTCATTTTTTTTATTTATTTAATAGAACTGGTAATTAAATCTGAAAGATTTTTTTTGTATCTTGATTGTTGAATTGTCTTGTGGTTGATTGTTATAATGGTTCAAAGTTGTCGGTTAGACAGAGTGATCTGATATGTCATGTGACGTCAAATGACACGGGCCGCTATACAACGTGTATATCCGAAAAGAAAAATCCGATTCCGTGAGAAGATGGATATAAATCTGTTATATCTCGCTGATCTTTTGGTAAATCTTGGTTTCGTTTTCACTCTTAGTTTTTTTATTTTTATTTATATGATTTTCCGATAAATGCGTTAAATAACTGAAATATTTTTCATATATATTTCCTATTTTCGTAATTCTTAATAGTACAAAGACGGTGTTGTTATACGATGCACGATACCTGTAAATTTTGCGAGGATAAAAATTATACCTACTCTTTTCTATCACAGTTCTAACTATCAGTGCATCGAAATTATGTAGTTTAGGAGTGAATGTATCAGACAGACAAAATTTTCCTTTTAATATAAATGTAAAGGTAAGAAGGTAAGGGTAAGTGGAGGATTAATTTCATATTCTTCACTTTGACTTGTTATTTCTATGCAATCATCATATCCCTATTTAACACATATTTCGCGTCTAGTGGCTACAACGTTCTTGATGCCCATCAACGGAAGAGGAAACTGGCAAGACGTCGATCTCGGGTTCGAAGGACAAGGTCAATGGTTCAGTAAATTATTCCTGATACATATACATAGATGCATTACTAGTTTCTGCTAGCGTTATTTCGCATGAATGTGCTTTTTTCTAACCTCGACGACAATTAAATGAAAAACGACGTTTATTGTAATTTACAGGTTTAAGGTTACATTCCGCTCTTGCCAGATGTTTTACCTGTGGGTAAACATTCCTGTGTTACTCTATACAATACAAGATATAGTTAAGTTTGACAGGCCCGTTGGTCGAGTGGTCAGAGACCCTGGCTACGATACCAAGTGTCGCGGGTTCGAATCCCGCTAGAGGCAAATGTTTCGTGTAATGAACATGGACATTTGTACTCGAGTCATGAATGTTTATAAAACGTATTTAAGTATGTCTATCCGTTCACCTAGTATCCATAGGACAAGCTTATAAGCTTAGTTTGTCTAGCAAGAGAATTAGTGTGTCAGTCTGGATAATTTATAATTTATTTATTTTATAAGGACCTCACTTTTTCCGCTGATAATGACCCTGGATTAATCGAATCTGGTTATTAACATCGAAACTTCTGCCATTTGACCTTTCGAATCCTAGGTATGCAAATTGGATCACGGTAACACATCCGTCAGTTATTCGAATGTGCAGATTTAGACAAATGACTAGTCGACCTCCAAGTTGATGGAGGCCATCGGACCCTGACCTACTGCGGTACTTCTCGCATTTCGCCTAATCAAATGTTTAAATAAACAAACAAATATGTTGTTAATTGATTTGCTCTAGTATATTTTGCGGCGCATAATAAAGACCTGGTTATTAAAAAGCTTTTTATCCTTAAAGTATATTATATTCTTTCTTTGACAGGCTCGTTGGTGGAGTGCTCAGAGACCCTGGCCACGAAATCAAAGGTCGTGGGTTTGAACTTCGAAGCCCGCTAGGAGCAAATGTTTCGTGTGATGAACATAATTTTTTACACAAGTCGTGGATGTTTATTAACGTATTTAATAAGTACGTCTATCCGTTCACCTAGTATCCATAGTACAAGTTTTAAGCTTAGTTTGAAACTAGGGTGTGCCAGTCTGGAGAATTTATTTATTTATACACATTCACGATATGAATTCCCAAAATAAGTTATCCGACTAATTTACAAGTGATTGTTTTGATAGCAACAGCAGCAGCAGATTAGCGGTGGTAGCTATTGAGCTACCACCATTAATCTGCTGCTTTACTACTTCTTTACTATTGAGTAAACACACACGCCTCTTGACTAAGGGACCCAGCCACGTACGTCTGGATTTTTCAAATCTATAAAGGTACCTACGTGTTTATACCACCAGCTTAGCGTGACGGGAAGCATCATAATGAAACCTGCACATTCCAGCAACTATGGATGTGTGTGTAACCATTGTCCCAAATTTATCTGGTTCGCCTATCTAAGGGTTACGAAGGTCAGATCGGCAGTCGTCGCTTCAATGTAATTTCCTGACTCGCTAAATCCTGGATCATGGTCTAACTAAGCAGACCCCGACTATGCACGGAACATAACGCTAGGAGGGTGTTGCTAGCAGCAAAAAAGTTTTATCTATACTTATAATAAATCTGTAGAGAGGTCAATTTTGTACATGAAATATATTTTCAAAATAACTATCAGGGGGTGATTAGTGATCGATACTGATGCCAAAAATGCAATCAGTAAAATTTTTGTCTGTCTGTCTGTCTGTCTGTCTGTCTGTATGTTCCTTATAGAAACAAAAACTACTCGACGGATTTTAACGAAACTTGGTACAATTATTCTTCATACTCCTGGGCAGGTTATAGTATACTTTTCATTACGCTACAATCAATAGGAGCAGAGTAGTGAAGGGAAATGTTGGGAAAACGGGAGAAGTTACTCCATTTTTTAAGCTTCCGTCGCGTGTGCAGCCTTATAGGTTAAAGTTACATAGAAATCATGTATGACGGAAATAGTCTATATAATATTAACCATAAACGCGGGTGACACCGCTGGCACAGCTAATATACAAATAAGTCCATTTTGCATATTATATTATAGATCCACTTGAAAAAGTCGTTATGTAATAATTGAACCAAAATTTATATTAATTACCTTGTAATACTATTTACCTCTCAAGATTTATAACATTGTTTTAGTTCGTTTAAAAAAATCATCATCTTCCAGAAATAGCTACAAAGGGCAAAAGATGACCGTTTTATGTATATACCGACGTATTTTATAGCGTAATAAATCTCATAGATACTATATATATATATATATATATATACATCTATACGTGCGTGCATACATGTGTATGAATGAAATATCAAAATAACAGCTATTAATAAATGTATATATATAATATGAATGTAGTATTTATGCAACATATAATTTAAAAAAAATCCATTTAACTTAGCCCATTGTCCCATGTTGGTCTGGGTCTTAAAAAGAATGTGCCAACTGTGGTTCTTGCCTAGCATGTCGTAAAAAGCGACTAATAGGTAGTATATAGGGTTTTGGGTATGTGATTGTGTAGGCGACTAGCCCCTTGTCACTACTTTTTCACAATTTTCCATCTACCTAGCCCAGTTTTATTTTTGGCTAAATGTGGTTAAAGAGGCCGCCTGCCCCTTTGACTCTGCCTACCCTTTCAGGGATTATGGGCGTGATGTAATGTTATGTAACGTTATAATAAAAAAAAACACTTTATAAATTGTTTGTCTGTTCGTCCATTTTGTTTGTTTTGGCTAATCTCTAATGGCTGAACCGATTTAACGTGACTGTTACAGGCAGATAGCTGGTGTTAGCAGGAGTAACTTAGATTAGTTTTACTTTAGGAAATAAATATTGAATGCACATTTAAATCTTTTAGATTGTTCTTATTATTGTATAAAATATACAAGTTTAACCTCTTACCTAATCATTTAAATCATTTAACTAAAATTATTTTTATACAAATTAGCCAATCAGCTGATAAACTTTTTTGTAAAAAAATTTTTTGTTAATTTTAAAAAATCCTTTAAATAATAATAATAATTAATAATAACTTAGAATAATGAGTTCAATAAGAACGTATTGGTTTCGCATAAACTAAAAATTACCTTGTATACCTATATCCTTTTAAATTTTCTTAGGCCTTCAAGACTAGCAACAGATAGGCATATAAAAATAAACATGTATATGATTTATATCTTTACGTTAGGCTAAAGGTTATATAGGTTACTACGATTGTTTATCAACTAGTAGAAATATTAATACATACTTTACAGTACGAGTGTGATGACAAAACAGTAAAATTAAACTTAATTTAACTAATAGCTAGTGATAAGGTATAATTATAATAAGTAAATATCCCACAACATCACATTCATTGATCTGACTCCGAGCTAAGCAGCTTAAGCACTTGTGTTACGGATATCAGATTCAACAGTGGTATTATAACAAATATATAGGTACTTAAATATTGGATATAACACCCAGACACAGAACAAACACAAGTATTCATCACACGAATGTTTGTCCTGGGTGGGTATCGAACCCACAACTATTAGCATATAGGGCAGGGTCACTACCAAATGCGCCACCGAGCCAGTATAATTGTATCGATATATTTAAAAGCGTTAATAAAAACTATTTCCTATTTTACTCCCTATATTGCGCACAGGGCTTTGTCCTATATCTGTTGTTTTGCCTCCATTTTTGAAACTTTTAAAAGCTACTCGAGAAAATACAAATTTAAATTATGTACGCTACGGACATTTTATTTTTCTTTTTATATTAGTATAGATCCTAAAAACAAATATGATGCACATATTTACAATAATATGTGCAAAATAATTAATTGTATTGAAATATTTATCCACTTACATTAAACCAGCATGTGATCAGTTTCCACCGGACCTCTGCGTAGATCCGCAGCTCAGGATCTTCAGCCTTAGTAAAGTCTATCGTTAACAATTTAGTTGCTATAGCAACCAAATGCAAAAACGCCATAGAATACACCCATATCCTCACTTTCAATAACAAATCACGCCTTTTGAAGAGACCTCGGGAAAACAGTTCAACTTTCTCATTCAACACAAACTTCACTAAATCCTCAAGTATCATGTTGCTGGAGTGACCGGCGCTTCGGAGATCCTTAAAGCGAATGAAACCGACCTCAAATCATCAGAGACTAATATATCTCTCTCACTCCGAATCGACTATTTGACGTGCGTAAGTCTCGATTCATATTTGCATACTACGTTTTATCCACAATCTAACTATATATTATATATTACTAATATAAATCAATATTGTGATTATATAGGCAATGAGCTAACCACTTGTCACTACTTCTCAGAATTACATATTGTAGTTCAAGCTCATTGCTTCTTGGGCTGCACTTCTTCAGGGATTTGGTACATGCATACAAAATACTGCTGACCTTAATCTTGTAATGTTCGGAGTACTCGATAAACTGTTGATATCCTAATCTTTAGTACGCTAAGCAATAAATTAATTACTTTTATGAATAGTACGGTCACGAGGACGTATAAATCAACACTAAGGTGACCGCTTCTTTTATTGAGCTAATGTTGTGTTGACTTTGCTCGCGTAACATTCTCATCATTTTCCTTGCGTTATGTCCCGTGCTTAGACGGGGTCCGCTTAGACTATGATCCTGGATATAGCGAGTCTGGTAATTACATTTAAGCGACTGCCGATCTGACCTTCGTTACCCTAAGATAGGGGAACTGGACAATTTTTTGACATTTTACAAATTCAAAGTAGTTTGAATTTGCAGGTTTCATTACGATGTTTGCTCTCACTGTCGAGCTAGTATTATAAATTCGTACATAGATTTGAAAAATCCAAAGGTACATGCCCGGGTTTGAATACGCACTCCTCGGTTAAGAGGTGCGTGTGTTTATTTTTCCGGCATCATTGAGCTACCACTGCTCAAAATTCTAGTTTTTAGTAATTTTATACATACATAGTTGTTCCCTAAAGAACCATGATTTTAGTTAGTAAGATGCAATTGTGATGATGTATATTTTAATATAAATATTGATCTTTAAGGAATATAAACTAATAAAATGTTAATTACTTTTTCACATAAAATATTAAAGACATAAAATGCATACATTGAATCATGGTGACGATTTTACAATATTAGTTATTATATTAAGTCCCATGTTGATCTGAAAATGTGCCAACTATAGCATGTCGTAAAAAGCGACTAATGGTGTATTCTATGCTGGATTTGTGACTATGTAGGTGACGAGCAAGCTACTTGTCACTACTATTTCATACTTTTCCATCTAACCCAACCGATTTTTTTGGCTGATTGTGGATTGAGGAGCTTAACGTTCCTTGGACTCTGACTACCCTTCTTAGATTACGGGCGTAATGTAATGTACATAAGTATGAACATACAAGATAAATAAATATCCGACTACATCATATACATAGATCTGATTCCGAGATAAGTAGCTTAAGCACTTGTGATACGGATATCAAAATCAATAGTGGTATTACAAAAAAGTTCAATATCAGAATAATTGAGACCTGAAGGAATAATTGTGCTAAATTAAGTGTTTGTACCTAATAAATAAATAAAAAATCTTTCAACTAAAATATAAACAAACGCATGTTTAAGTTAGCTTAAGTTCCTTTATATTGTACAATGTAATACTTTACGTTCTGTGTTTATTATACAATTCAAAAATATATGTACTTGTCGGTTTAACCCTTTTTTAATTATCTGCCTGTACTTACTGATTATTTGTATAGAAATCTGTCATTGGCCGTACTCTTTGTAATGCTACTATATAGTTGTAAGTACCTAACAATTAAGACTTGTGCTGTTGATTTCATAATAAATAAATAAATTACAAATATATACTTAAATATAAGATATTAACACCCAGACCCAGAACAAACACAAGTATTCATCACACGAATGGTAGATTGAACTCACAACTCTTAGCGCATTGGGCAGGGTCACCACCGAATGCGCCATCGTGCCAGTCAAAATACATAGATACTAAAACATACAACATAGTATGTATATTTTTCCTGTGTCCATCAGGTTTTCAATCTTAAAACCCCTTTTACACACTATATATTTGCATCCGCACATATCTTCCATTACTTTTTTAATTTGTGTCTATCGAAGGTTGTAATAAACATATTTTTTTTTTTCGGGCAGGAACAGTTCATTAATTGTAATTTGATTATTTTATATTTCCTATTCGTTAATACACGTGCGAGTGGTGATTTTTTTTAGTCTTAGTTTCAATTCATCAATACACTTTTATTGATCATAATGTTTATGGGTGACGTATAAACACACGTTTGGAAAATGCGTCATTCGCATACATATGACGTAAGGACAACGTTAATGAAAACGGATACCGTTTTGCTGCAATAAACATAATAGGTAATTCATGTTTGCTAATTAGACTAAAGAAGAGCGGTGGTAGCTCAGTGGTGAGAACACGCGCTTTACATAAGAGAGGTTTGTTCACACCCTGGCTCTATCCATCTCGTAAGGTTCACAACAGTGACAACCGCCGCGCGAGGTGATCCGTGCATTGCAGCACGGCTCACCAACCGGAGGAGCTGCTAGTCCCGATAGGATACCGGCTCCTCCGGTACCGCGCAGAAGTAGGCCACGTTGGTGTTTTAGTCGGTTCGAGTCCGACACACCGCTCCCTGTTTCCCCGAGCAGAAGGTGACGGCTCGTGGTAGTTTCCCCAACAGAAAAAAAAACATCCTGGCTCGGCTGCGAGGAAAAACTAAACGAAGGGGCTTACACATTTAAATAACTATGGTTGTCCCCTAGTTTTCCAAATCAAAATTATGATGCTGAGGTAGGCAGCCGCTTTAATAACAGGAGTCGATAAATCCGGGATTGCGGTCTAATCGGACCCCTACAGCTAGTAACGAGACATAACGCTAGAAAGCTGTTGATGATGATATTATATACCAATAGAAGTAACTGATCTCATAATTATAATAATAACACACATGCTATCTTTTATAAAAAAAAAAGATGTCATTGGAACTGTATATTGACTGAAACTGAAATGGTGGATGAAACCACTAATGAACATAAAAAAGCTAAAGGCCAGGATCGTAGGAAATGGAAGGATTTGATTCCTGCCCATGCTTAAGCCAAGATGTAACGAACAGCTATTGAGTTGTGACTTACAATTCCTTGTTGTACTTATAAAAATGAGTGTTAATTCAGTATTTTACATTAAAGAAGAGACAAATCAACAATTACGTGTAAAACAAACTTAAGTAGACGACAATTGCCGGCGACTACCTTATAAATATTGTGGGTTTCCGTGTACGATATTTTCAACAACAGAAGTCACTTGGGTTAATCAATTCGCTTATTTTTATCTGCTTACTTTAGCCCTTACTGTATATTTCATACGGTCTGTTACATTGGGTCAATAATGGCCACCATTTTATAAAGGTCTGCTTTTTTTAATTCTGGGTTATGAATGAATTTTTTTTTTTTATTTTGATATGAGAAGCTTTACATTTAAATGATTGTTTAAATTCCTGTTCTATTGGCTTTATCTTAAGTAAGTACAATTTAACCATGATTTCTTTAATTTAGTACTTTTGTTCAACAAAAGAAACTAGCAGACTAGTGATTGCAACTAATAATAATCAATATAAAGTTAAAGATACTTTGCATTATATCATAACAATTGTGTAAATATCAATCCATACATATGTAGGTAAAGAATCAATGCGTTTAACAAGAGTAGATACAGATCTAATCTTGCTAAAATCATTGATTCCTAGTAACACGTAGGTAGTGCAAACGGATATACACTACACTAATTTCGTTTCCTAAAACTAAAAACGTACAACAAAGGTATCTTCGAAAAATCATTCACCACTTAACTGTACGATATCTGGTTTTACCATATGAGTAACTTTTGCAAAAAAATATTGTACTGTTTAGCTAGTACAGATGTGACCACGGTCAACGGATGTCAAATATTGACCCGCTCGACTCTGACAAAGGTTTCAAGTACTCGCACGACCGAGCATATTCAAACTAAATAATATTATTTTTCAAAGGAACAGTATACAATATGTTGACACATGGTGTTTATTTTCCGACATTTTAAGTGGTGATCGTACTTAATCGTAGCACATATTTAGTATTGCTTACATTTTTTTTATTTTATACATAATACCTACCTAAGGTACATTTTTGCGTCAATAGCATCAAATTTTGAAACATCACTGGACTAACGGGAGGTCTAATTATTACAGATGACTTTATTTCTTACTAGCTGTCCCGGCGCACTTCGTTGCACCCCGTTCGCGGATTTTAATTTATTATTTCCTCGCAATGTTTCATATTTTACGTACAGACCTTCCCTGCAGGATTACATATATTTTAAAACTAAAACCATCTAAATCGGTCCAGCCGTTCTGCAGTTTCAGCGAGACTAACAAACAGTAATTAATTTTTATATATAACTAACCAACTAAACTTCACGCCACTTCCCTAGCGGGGTAGGCAGAGAGAACCGAACGCCATATGGCACGATCCTTACCCTTTTATATATAAGAAGATTAATAACATTAAACCAAGGAAATAGAGATGACTAATATTTTTATTAGGCTCCTCTAATAGAAATAGGATTCAAACTTGTCCCCTTGTTTTTCAGGCCGGTGAATGCAGGAAAGAATTGTAAGTAAGACCCTCCATTGGCAACAAAAACCGTACCTAGTAGCCAATAGTACCTAAATCGTAAAAAAGTGGATAATTTAATTGCCACGAATTGGATACGCTGTTTTTATGGTTAAGGTACATTAAGAGGAGAAAGGTTTCATCACAAGGTCACTATAGATTTTAATCTATCTGTCGTCAAGACCTTTGCTCGTGTTGATTTTATTAATTGATGGAAAGATTTAAAACTATTTTAGTAAAGTAGCAGCGCCTCGTGGTTTAACCCGCATAGTTCCTGTTCCCACGGGAATACGGGAATAAAGTATAGCATACGTTACTCGCTGATAAAGTAGCCTTGAATTGGTGAAACAATTTTTCAATTCGGTCTAGTAATTTCAAGGCCTATTCAATGCAAACACACAATCTAATCTTTCCTCTAAATAATATTACTATTGTAGATAAAAAAAAATTCTTATGATGCAGTGATCAAAATCGAAGTCAAGGATATTAAATTGAGAAATACCGATTAGCAAAACTAAATCCACCGCGGACTGATGACACAGTTAACACGTATACGAAATACTCGTATTAGAAAACAAATATGATTATCACAAGACCATGAAGTCCAAATGATTTAATTAGTAATGATGACCTTACTCACTAACAAACGACTAATTTGTTCTCAAATCTTAAATTATAACTGAAGAAAATATTAAACAATAATGAGGCATTTAAATGTCAAATTGGAACTACCCTTACTTACCCTTACTTTACCCTGGACTTAGCGAGTCTATTCTGATTGTCCTCCTTAACCCTTATATGCGGGTAGCAGGCAAATTGAATCATGTTTGCACATATTGAAGTTACTACCGTTTTAACTTATAAAAATTCTTCTCTTCTGTACATTGGTATTAAAGCGAAGAAATATTGCAAATTAAACAGAAGGCAACTACTTCAATTCTTCTCTATTGTTACTTATACTTATCTAAATGCAATTTTTATAGGCTTAACAATTTAGCGAAATGTTTGATTGAAATATTTATGTTGTATGTATTTTTTATCTTTATGCTAAGGTTCTGTACCTATTTGTTTCCATGCAATCTATAATATATATATAATATTATAAAGCTAAAGAGTTTGTTTGTTTGCTTGAACCTGCTAATCTTAGGAACTACTGGTCCGATTCAAAGAAATATTATAGTGTTATGTTAGATAACGCCTTTATCGAGGAAGGCTATATAACATTAACCATAAATCCAGGTGAATCCACGAGCACAGCTCGTAAACAATATCTACTTATCTATCTATACATTTAATGTCTTTGATATATTTTTGGTCTTTCTTAAATTGTATGATTAATTTGACATCGATAATAAGTAGCTCTACTATGTTAGATTGGTGTTGTTATTCTTTTGTAGGTAAATGTTAATGATTTACAAGTGCTCTATCGACGTCGAATTAAAAAATTTACTTATCAAACTTCGAAAATTCGAACTAAAAACGTATTTGTTTTAACAAAGATCAAATAATCAAGCTTTATTTAAAGTGTTAGTCATAATTTCAAGAAATATCGATTTTACTCTGTTGTGTAATTTATTATTTTATATCTAAGTATATCAAAAAGAAAAGGTTTTTTTACTTAGCAATTTCAATCTGTAGTCAAATTCCAAATTGTTTATGTATAACTTTTTTCCTCATGTTTCTAAACGTATCCACGCTTAATTTTGTGGGTGTCGAGGCTAAATTATGCTAACTCTTTCGAAATCTTAAAGAACTGTCTATGTGTTACAAAATATTGTCACTATTTGCAACAGAAGTTCTTATATCCTTAAGAATTAATGTTAAAAGTGATCAGCTTTGAGAGTACTACGACGTCGCTAGCACTCCCGACTCTCACTTCCTACTTTCATTGCTCAAATCCAGATATTTAATCCGATAATTTATTTAATTAAGAATCCATTGAATCCATTTCAAAGATCGACATTAAGATCGAATGAATCATCATGTAAACATGTGCCCAGGTCTGGTGATGACTAGTGACAAAAATCGTATTCCATTTGTCGGACCAATTAATTTTTATACTTAGTCTTAAAAATGTTTTAAAAGTAAACCAATCTAAGGAATCTACGCTGTACAGGTACGTAAAGCATTCTTTGGAATTTTCCATTAATTACTTATCATTGCCAATAATCATGACTAAAATATTGGTACCTGTCCTATGTTGATCTGGGACTGGAAAATAATGCACCAACTATGTTCCGCGCCTAGCCTGTGGTAAAAGGCGACTCATGGTGCATGGAAAGTTCAGATATTGCAGGCATGGTGATATCTTTCTTAATATAAATAAATTACGCGTCACGTTGTTTGTCCACGATGGACTCTGAAATTACTTAACCGATTTTAATCAAATTTGCACAATGTATTTAACCCGATTATGTGCCATGTCAATGTGAACGAAGTTCGCTGGGTCAGCTAGTAAAAGGTTATTTACCTAATATCCTCATAAATATAAATCAGTCACTGGGACTCTAGGCACTTATCGTCAAGACTATCATACCCACAATGTTCAAAATCTTGTATCTATATAAAAATGAATTTGTGTTCGTTAGTCTCGCTAAAACTGGAGTACGGTTGGACCGATTTGGCTGTTTTGATTTTAAAATATTGTTAATCTTCCAGGGAAGGTGTGTGTAGAAAATATAGAAAAATTGCGAAAAAGAATAAAAGAAAATCCGAGAACGGGGCGTTATGAAGTGCGCCGGAACAGCTAGTGTTTTATAAAGAATAATCAATAACGGGAAAATTCATTGCCATTATTTTTCATATAGGCGCTTATTTTGGATGCATGATGAAGTGTGTATTAAATCACTACGAATCCTAACAAATAAACTCTTACATGCAAAAATTTCAAAATCGAACTTTACTTTAATAAAATTTTAGGCGCTTTTAATTATATTTGAAAAAGTTTGCTAATGATTGTGAAATTGCACACATGGAATCCGTTTTGCAAAATAGATACAATTTAACATTTTCTCAATAATTTTAATACATAATAAACAGATAATAGTACTGAAATGTCTGTTTGTAATGACAAATTACACAGAAATTACACATCAGTTGAGCACCCGATAGTTACTAAATTTAACAAACAAAGTACCTAAATACTAATTTTTGCAGGGCCTTTTTCATTTATCTACCGCCTATTTGAGCATATATCTGACAACAAACATCTTCACTGTAGGAAAAGGCACAATTTCCTTCGCATAGTTCGAGTTTCCTTTGTGTTCCAGAGCAACTCCGCTCAAAAGAAACTTGGGGACGCCTTGCGAAAGGTAATGGTGTGTGTTCTAAATCTGTGCCCGATCCCGGAAAATAGAGCCAAGTGTGTTGTATCATGTTGTGACATTATCTTCATACTCAAAGTCAAAGTCAAAGTCTTCTTTTTTATATTGGTTTCAAAGAAACACTTATAAATCGTCAAAAACAGTTGAAAAAGATATAAACCACCGGTTCTGAATGTTGCATCTTCTTAGCGATGTCCCGTTCTTAATCGAAGTACTTATATTTGGACCATCCAAATAAGCCTACAAATATTCGAGTATGCACTGCCCCGCAGAAAAAAAATCTGAAAAATGAGCTGGTTGAGTTTATACAACCTGTACCTTTTGATATCTCATAACTAGATTAAGGTGATATTCTATGAATAAAATTAATACAAAAAGTCCAAAGAACAAGTGTCCTTAAACGCATAGTTTAGAAGTTATCGTCAATCTTAATTAAATTAGTTAAAAAATTGTCACCTGTATACAGGCGATCTCGAGGTCAATATCAATAGGCTTGATGTATTTCATTGATAAGTAAGTCATTCATAATTTCAGATTTGAAAATACAATGTTGTCATGATCAAGTAAAGGTGTTTTATTTGGTGGTAAAATTTTTGTTGAATTATTTTGTATTAAAAATATAAATTTGAAAAAGTAATGAATTGAAAAATAATTCAAATGCCATTGGGTTCTTTTATGTGGTTTCGTTTATACCCTAAAATTATGGGATATCAAAAGGAACAGGTTGTATATCAGTTTTTTATTGAGCAGGTTTTAATATGCTGGGTCAACATTGTTATTAAAATGTGTCTTCTGTCTTTCGTGTCGAGATATTTAGTACCTGTCCAGGTCAGTCCCATGGACCATGATCTCACATTTCAGATTACTTTACAACCCAACAACTTGGGTACCAAACAGTTTGGAACATGATTCGAAATCGCATGCCCGAAAAAATTTCTGATGTGATTTCGTCTCAACTTTTAAAAAGAAGTATTTTTTTATAACATCTCGCCCGTAATTCCGGAAGGGGTAGGCAAAGTCAAAGAGACTGTAAGATTTTTTTACCACTTTCAGCCAAAACTAAAATTGCTGGGTTAGTAGGAAAATTGTAAAAAAGTAGTGACAAGTGGCTATCTCGTCGCCCTAACCTACCCAAAACCCAATTAAAAACACGCTTCAACCCTCATGCTTTAGTAGCGCCATCTCTTTTATTCACATAACATTACTCACTTGTGTCGCTTATCACTGTAGGTATCTTACACAACGAAGTACAACTATTTTTTCGCTAGATGTCGCACAATAACCGTTCATTGGCATTCATTATTGCTTCGCGTTCGAACTAAAATAAATATTATATATTTATTATTTTTTCAGTGCGAACGCGAAGACAGTCCAATAATTATAATACCATGTATATATTCCCTCTTTAAAATAAATTATATTAATTAATTCAATCCCACAATATGCGTACCTACATTTTATATCCGAACAAAAATTTTCATTCAATTATAAAATTGTTTTTAATGAGTACACGCCATCTTTTCTTTGGCCTGCACCACTGGCAACGGCCTACCGGCTCCCATCGGGTGACGATTTAAGTCCATCTTTCTGGATCCATCCTGCATACGTGACCTGCCCCCTTCCATTTCAGTGTGGCGAATTTTCTACCTACATCTGCCATTCCAGTTTTAGGGCGTGACGATTTAGAAGTCTGCGTCCAAGATTGGCAGAATCTGGCGACCAAAGTAGATATTAAGTAGCATTGTTATTGTATACATGATGATTTAAAAGAGTAACTACCGAGTTTCTTGCCGGTTCTTCTCGGTAGAATCAACTTTCCGAACCTGGCGGTAGAATATTTATTTTGTATTATTATTCATAAGTGCTTTTGTGGAGCCTACATGAATAAAGATATTTCTATTTCTTTTTCTAATAGATTGTTGTGGAAAAATTAGGAGAGACCTTTGCCCAACAGAGAGACAGCGCAGGCTAAATAATAAAAAAAACATTGTACTTTAATAACCTAGTTTTTTACAAATTATTTAGTTGTAATTCAAACGAATTCTTAGCTAAGATGCGCTTGTGGGTACTAGACGGAAATCCGGGATTAAAACTTACATCCTATAAATTCGTAGCCAGCTGTGCTAACCACCAGACCTATCTGTATGTTGTAATCTGCGAATTCTTAAATTGCTTTATATTGCTTGACTCTTGATAATTTTATCTTGCTAATTAATTGCTTATCTTTCGTAGTGTAGGTACAATTAAAACGCGTAATCGAGCTCTATGGAAGACGACAGATTTAAACAATAAATATGCGTCACGTGATTTTGTATTTCTATTTCAGTGCTTTTAAATAAGTAATAAAATATAGTAATAGTCATCATAAATACCTCTATCAATGATTCTACATGTTCGTAGAATCAACTCATTCTACGATATGAAACATATTATGTAGAGTCTGGTATGACTCTACATAATATGTTTCATATCGCAATCATGGTTTGCTCATATTGCCTTCGTAGCAACAGTTTAATTTATGTTAAATGGTTGATAATATTCTCTAGATTCTAATAGTAAAGACATTAAACATGCGATAGCCTTATGATTAAAAAATGTAGGCTCTGTTCCAACATTTTCCTTTAATGTTTGACAACTCTATCTGTAATGTTTGGATAGGTAGAGTTTAAGTGAGAGTTTAAATGAGTTTCTTTTTAGGGCTCCGTACCCAAAGGGTAAAAACGGAACCCTTTTACTAAGACTCCGCTGTCCGTCCGTCTATCTGTGTCCCCAGGCTCTATCTCATGAACCGTGATAACTAGAGAGTCGAAATTTTCACTAAATAAATAATTAAGGGGGGGCTCCTATACAACAAACGTGTATTTTTGACCGTTTTTTGCTCGATATTGATAAGGGCAACAGGTAGACGCTTGAAGTATTCACTTATGTGAATATTTAGTTGTATATTCACTTTAAACATAAATAATGAAATCATAAATATTTAAGGGGGGGCTCTCATAGAATAAACGTTATTTTAATGCCGTTTTTTGCTCGATATTAGTACGGAACCCTTTGTAGCGTTGGCCGGTTTTATATTATTATTTAAATTTAAGAGAAGCTATTAAGCTATTTGAATGTAAGAGAAGCCGGAACAAAACAACGAGTATTACCTAATAACATAGAAACAATAAATAAAAACGATCATGCGAATCAAGTCATCTATACTAATTACAAAGAGGAAAAATTGATTTTTTGTTTGTATCGAATATGCTCCGAAACTACTGGACCGATTTAAACAACTTTTTCATCAATGGAAAGCTACTTTATCAGCAAGTAACATAGGCTAATTTTTATCCCCGTATTCCCACGGGAACGGGAACAACGCGAATAAAACCGCGGGGTGCTGCTCGTATCAATTAAAGATAACCCTGATAATACGTACAATCAAATTACTCTACTAAATACTACTACTTCGAATATAACAATATATACCTATGTATAACCGTAGTTCAGGTGTCTCAGATTAAATCATTTGATTTAATCTAAGACGGGTGCATTTAGTTTTATTACTTTAATAGCAGTTTAGTATATACTTCCTTTTTGCAGTCCAAAGTCCTTGTACACACATCTTGGATAAAATGTGTATATTATATTATAGTAGGTATCTATAGTATATTCAAGCTTTGGCAAAATTACAAACTTTTCGGGTGTTAAATCTAAAGTTTATGTGTGTATGTTTGTGTTTACATACTTATAAAGTATAAGTATACTTATAAAGTATGTAAACGCTAAGGATAATCAATAAAACTTAGTAAATAATTTCAGTAATAGAGTTTTACACTGATGTATATTACGATATTCTTTATAGTTTAATGTAGGGTATTGAGAAGTATGATCTAAGAGACTCGGGCAACACGATTTAAAATTATGTAAAGCTTAGCATCCTACATAGGATCACTGAATTTCTTTTAAAGCCAGATTGAAATGCATAAAATGTATAGGTAGTGTACTGTGTACTCAGATTGCTTTAAGATAAAATATATTAATTTTGCGTTAATTATATATGAGTACATGTAGGTATCAGAAGATCTGAAATAGTAGTAGATTACTATTTTATCATAATTTGCACAACAGAAATGGGTTTAGATAAATTAGTAAAAGTATTTGATAAAATAGCTATTTTGTTCAAAAGATTTAACAAATCCCATATACATTCAAGTTATCATTTGACTATATTAAAAATAAACACAAAAACGACACTGTTCATTCTAACTAAACAACGCTACATGACCATTGACCGGCACATGTTTTGCATTTAAATTTTCCACCATGTTTCCCTCTGTTGACATAACACTGACCTGGTTTTCAATGTCAGCTTTGTTCTACCGACACCTATCACGCTGTCAGATTCCCATTACTTTAGCGACGGCCCACGATGTCAAATCTCCCTGCTCTACATTAAGAGCACTCTCGTATCTAATTAGAGATTAATTGAGTCAGGGTGCGACGAAAGGCCCTTTGTCGGTTACTACGTAAAGACCCTCCTCATCTAAGCACCTAAAAATTAATAGTAAGCATAACAACCTTTTTGCTCGGCCGCCTTTTTAAAGAAAAAAACAAATTTCGAATTTGGATTTCGAATGTTTTGGTAGCGAGCGTGATTGGATTGGAGATGACAGGCCTCAGTTTGCCGCCACGCGCTGTCGGCGTAGCACGTACCGTACGCACCGCCATGTTCCGCGCAGTGACAGACGGCTGGAAGCGGTATTGGTGGGGAACAGGTACGGAACAAGCAATCACAACTTCCTCAATAATAGTACCAAATTGTCTATCGCAATGTGAGAAACTACACTTGCGCGGCGCACCGTACTCGGATGTTCCGGCTGTGTGTATTTCGCTCGGCGTTTTTTCGTAACGCTCAACTGTGCGCAACCCTTGTTATTATGTTAGAAAGGTAACGGTCCGGGCATTGTTGTTTTTTCTATTATAACTCTAGTGGTGTTTAGTGCTTATTTATGGGATGCTAGAGTTTTAGTTCGTCTGGCAAAAATGTTATGTGAGCGGTGTGCGGTGCGAAGTACGAGCCGCACAAGTTCAAAACTATTTACAGATGCATTCCCCCGGTTCGTTCGTCTTCGCAAGCGGTCGGGGGATTTCGGCGCACGTGGATAAAGTACGGTTAGCTTGACAGATAGAGAGTGCGGTGATAAGTATTCGCTAACTGGTGTCAACATTAACCATGACATTGAAGACACTGGCCCAAATTGTACGACAGTATTTTATAGAGGGATTGGCTTACCTACTTAAAAACTTCTGCAATGATACTACAATTGTACGTAGTATATTATTACTTTGTGCTACAGTTCATATTGAGAAACAGCAACAAAAATAATATTTACTATGAAAAAATCATCTATGACATTGACCTCATTATCATCTTAAGAATCTAACATACCTATAAATATCTCGTGTCACTATGTTTGTGGTCCTCTCCTCATAAACGGCTTAACCGATTTTGATAAATTATTTTTGTATATTTGGTAGATATGAGAATAAGTCTTAGAGTATCTATCATCTTCCCGCCCCCGACCCCGTTTTTATGGCAGAACAATGTTTGTTTCAGCTAGTAATTTTATAAATGAAACGCAGTCATTGATCTAATAAAAAATCTAAAAGAATCCAATCACTTAACATTTTGAGATGACGACATATTCAGAACCTAATAAGTACTATTTTTAACTGACTTTAAAAAAACGGAGGAGGTTCTCAATTCGACTGTTTATATCTATGTAAAGTCTGTTCAAAGTTACATTATTTAATTAGTTAAGTTTATTCAAGACCATGTTCGTATAATATAAGTAGGTCAAAGACCTATCCCCCCCGCCGGGGTCCTCGGTTTGTCGTACCGGGGGGGCTTAGTAGGCCCTGCCATGGCAGGGCTGAAGCGAAGAGGGACCCCGAGGTGAGCCGCGACTGCACGTCTAGCAATCCGGGCAGTTGCGGCGGTCCGGCCGTATGGCCGTACGGCCAAGCCACCTGCGGCCGGACCAGGGTTGCCGAGGAAGAGGAGGAGCGGAGTGTTTTCGTTGCTCGCCTCCCTATCCTCGGCAACCCGACAGGGGCGCGCTGGGTCGCGTCGCGGTGGGTCGCGGAGGGATTGAGCGTCTCGATGCTCTCCCTCCGCGACGACAGGGCTCTGCCCTCAATTTGGGTCGCCGGGTGGAAGGCGGCCCCCTCTGGCGAGACGCTCTCCGCGTGCCCTCTGGCTTAGCAGAGGGCACAGCGCGAGAGTGGGCCCACGACGCCGGTCTCGGGGACGATCGGCGTCTGAATCCTGGGCGGAGTAGTTGAGACATGCTGGGTGGCCTGGCATGTCTCGACGCGCGCGCGTGCTCGGTGCTGTGCATCCGACGACTGGCGTGGGCTGCACAGCATCGACCACCGCCGCGCGAGGTGAGCCGCGTAGCGCGGCACGCGCACTACCGGAGGAGCTGTTGTATAGTCCCGACAGGGGATACCGGCTCCTCCGGAACTGCGCCGATGGAGGCCACCTTGGGGTTTAGTCGGTTCGAGTCCGACACACCGCCCTCTGGATCCCCGTCCGGAGGGAGACGGCTCGTGGGAGTTCCCCAAGTAAAAAAAAAAAAAAAAAAAAAAAGGTCAAAGACCTATAGCTGCTTTATTTTCCCTATAGAACAAAGCAAACATAATACCTAATGTTATGTAGACACTAAGATAATTATTTAAGTTATAAATAGATAATCAATTAGATCGATTCTTATTAACTACCATCAGTATCAATTATATTAACGAAGTGCGAGCCGCAGGTAGCTAAACATGTATAATTGAGAATAATTGATTAGGGAACGCCAAGTTTACTTCGACTTAGAAGCGAGGTCAGCCTTCACTTGGTAATCTCCTAATGAACACTCAATGATTCACCGCTCGCTCTTCAAGTACCTAGGTATTGAGTTGGTTGCGTGCATTCGTGAATCAACTTTCTTTTGAATGCATTTGCTAATGCAAATACCTACCTGAGTAATCCTGACGTCAGGAATAATCACATTAGCTAATGAGGGTTTTCGACAATAACTATTCAATGACGCAATTTTCGTCTTGTCGCAATTGACTTCCTTTTGTGAACTGTTTGAACACTGAATTGACACATGATTTAAAATAAGAACACAAAATTAACATATGATAATGATTTACAGGTAATAAGTAATATCATTGAGCTAATAACAATAAGATTTTTTTTATTTAATTTCCTGTTATTTTATATTTTGGATGTGAATGACGTGATGGCTTTAAATAGGCCCTTTTATTATGCTCTTTTTAAACGGATCCTCAAAAAGTGAAATCTATATTACTTTATCCCGTAAATAAAATAAGTACTCATATCATTATACCATGTAATGGATACTACATTTATAAAAGTCTCATTATTGTGTTGTCTTTATTAAATAACGCAAATAGAGCTGATAAAAGAATACATAATTATATAAAAAAAGATAAATGACTTTTTTAAACTTACTCTTATTTTAGTAAGAATATTAAATGCTGCTAAAAATAGATGAAACTAATGGACGAATGGTAGTTGAAAGACTTAGCTAAAGACGGGACGGGACATGGTACCTTGCTGTGATAAAAACGTAACAGCATCCTATCATGATACCCATCAAAAACTTTCAACGATTTTAGTTTGTAACTCTATTGGCTAACAGAAATTACTTCATCAGTATCCTACATTTATAAAAACAAAGTGCTCTACATTTTGCAATGTAGAGCACTTTCTCTATTTCACACTGTAATACCAAATGAAGTAAGTACCATAAAATATTTTATTACCGACTGCAGGTGCAATTATTTCCTTTTGTACGTACGTTTGTATATCGAACCACAGATGTTGGTTTTGCTCTAATTCTTTGTAGGTAATACGAGTATGTATTTTCAAGATTAAAGACATCTATAGTAAACTCCTACTATGCCAATAACATTATGTTTAAGTTTCACATTCAGTAAGACTATAACAACCATTTTCAGTTTAACCGTAGACTTCACACAGTTAAACCATAAACAAAAGAGTAGGTATACTTTCGCGGTATGAGAAATGTATTTATAATGCATAATAAATAAAACAATTTTTTTCTAAAGTTCTTCCATTCCATTAATTTGAAATGCTGTTATTCATTTTTACACTCCCCGGTCTTATATCTTAAAAAGAAATGCAAATCTTTCCGTCACCCCGTTAATATATTGATAAGAAAACTAATCATTTTTTTTATTTTAGTATGTATAATTATAATATTAATTATATAAGTATATACTCATATTCATTATATTATAATTATACATATTAAAATAAAAAAGTGTCCTAAAATTATACGCATGCATAGATTAACTGATCGATGATCACATTTCAGTCGATTGGAATACCAAAATAATACTAAAGCTATGATGAACGATTGTCGATAAAAAAAAATATTATCTTTACAATGTAAGGTAGAACTCCGTAGCTACGGAATACACATAATAAATAAATAAATAATAAATATTCGAAGACATCACATACATTGATCTGACTCCGAAGTAAGTAGATTAAGCACTTGGGTTACGGATATCAAAATCAACAGTGGTATATTACAAATATATATTTAAATATCATACCTATACTCAGAAATATCAACAAATGTTTGCCTGGGTGGGGATCGAACCCACAACTCTTGGCGCATGGGGCAGGATCACTACCGAATGCGCCATCGAGCCAGTCAATAATATATTTTATTGTAATTAACTATCCAATTCTTATTACAAAATTGCGCTGTAATAAGGCACGTTTAAAGTTTGAACACCGAAAAAGGAACAATTCTTGTATGCTTATTATATATATTTCCTGCAATTTATATATACTTGCATAGGAAGGTCTGTTACATCTATTATATGAAAGCATGCTTCATATTGGCTTTGTGATAGTGCCGGGTATATTATTATTAGATCAGTCCTGTCCGGGATAAAATCAATTTCCCAAGGGACGCATCTATTCGCTACTCAATCATGCCGAAACGCTGATAACATTTTAAGAGTAGGTAAATCAAAGTGATTTTGATCGACCATTGAAAGTGAGACTAGCGCATAAGATAACGTTTGATATTTTTTGGAAAATATAAAATGGTAGGAGTTGGAAATGTAGAGAGGAGAGGCAGATTAAATAGGATTAATGGGAATGAAATGGGAGGCCATTTCTAAACTGTAACATTAAAAAACTATAAGTAAAAAGTAAAAAAATATTTAATCATCATCTTCCTAGCGTTATGTCCCGTGTTTAGACGGGGTCCGCTTGGACAAAAAAATATTTAATAAATTTCTTTATTTAAATTTCAAATTAAAGATAAATTTATTAAATATTTTTTTACTTTTTATAGATTTTCTTTGTGTCGAGGGTTACTAAAAAACGTTTTATTTTTATTTTGACTTTTTAAATGAATCGGCCAATTTAATTCTGATAGATGAACTAACTTATTGGAGCGGTGGTAGCTCAATGGTAAGGACACGCGCCTCTTAACCGAGGAGTGCGGGTTCAAACCCGGGCATGTACCTCTAGATTTTAAAAAATCTATGTACATATTTATACCACTAGCTCGACGGTGAGGGAAAACATCGTGATGAAACCTACAAATTCAAACAAATTTGAATTTGTAACCATGATCCAAAAATTGTCTGGTTCCCCTATCTTAGGGTTACGAAGGTCAGATCGGCAGTCGCTTCAATGTAATTACCAGACTCGCTAAATCCTGGATCATGGTCTAAGCGGACCCCGTCTAAGCACGGGACATAACGCTAGGAAGATGATGAGATGAACTAACTTATTATTATTAGCCACCGCCTATTTCTAGGATCAGATCCTCGTTAATTTGAGATAAGAGCCCAAACTCGATGAGTTTACCAGTAGGCATTCCAGAGTTCCATCAGCCACCTTTCAGTTCCAGCATCAGGTCCTCGTCAATTAGAGACATGAACAGAATTAGTTAATCTAACGAGCCTATACTCGATGGGCTTACTAATAAGTAAAACCATGGAGTTTCAGCTCATTAGATACCCAATACCCGTTATGCGTCTAAGATTCCTATCATAGCTAACTAAGGAGCTGATGACCTTGAAGACCTGAACAAATTTTCATAAATTGTATAACCATCTCGAGTGCTTTGAAAAAAAAGAAAACGCATCAAAATCAGTCCATTCTTTTAAAGCTACGATGCCACAGACAGACCCACAGACAGACACGTCAAACTTAAAACACCCCTCTTTTTGCGTCGGGGGTTAAAAATGGCTTACAAAAACGAGAAATAGATAAAAAAGAAATATAGCCTTTATGACAGGTAAGTTGTTCAAGTAGTTTTTTAACCACAAATTGGAGCAATGGAATTAGTGTCTAGAAAATTTATATATAACTGAACTACATGAAGCTTACTAAAGATAAATAAATTTTCTAGACAATCATTCCATTGCTCTAATAAGTGTTTATAAAACTACTTGAACAACTAACCTGTTATAAAGTCCATGGGAAAGGCTATATATTTTTTTGGAATATAGGCTAGGCTATATTTCAAAAAAAATTAGGCACAAACAATTTTTCGACAGAGTAACTATGAATGTAACATCATCCACTTTGTCCCGATTGTTACGGTTACGTAAATACAATTACATTTGCTTTAATGTAACCAGATTCTACTCACGAGGATCATGATCCAAGTGGGCCCAATTAGGAACAGGACGTTATGTCCACAAAGTAGAAGACTTTTGAGCTTTATACGAAATATTTAAACTTATGATTCTATGTTAATCGTTTTAGTAAGCAAAATTTCTTATCATATTATTGATGTTCGTTCAATAACCTTAAACAGAACAATCACAAGACAAATAAATAAAATAAATAAATATCCCACATCACATTCATCGATCTGACTCCGAGCTAAGTAGCTTAAGCACTTGTGTTACGGATATCAGATTCGACAGTGGTATTACAAATACATACTTAAATGTTCTATATTTACCCAGACAAAGAACAAACACAATCACAATTCATCACAAGAATGTTTGTCCTGGGTGGGGATCGAATCCACAACTCTTGGCGCATAGGGCAGGGTCACTACCAAATGCGCCATTAACAACAAATCAAGCTGCTGAATTTGGTTCCATAACTGAGAATATAATTCTCTACTAAGGTTTCACAGCGCAGGCGATGGGGATCCTAGTTGCTTGTCGCCCCCTCGTCCTTTATGCCACTGGCGCGGTGAATCCTCAGCGAAACCTTCAAAGGGTCGGCAACTTGCGAGAGACGTCCCTCGTGTTACAGGCTGCGGTGACCGCTGCCATTAGATAGATCGTAAGCTTATTATCCACTGGTATGGTACACTAATAACAGAGACTGGAAGTGACTAGTATTTTCCTTACATCCGTAGTGCCGAAGAATAGTACCAAAAACCTGACAATCGACTATGTCTTTGGCATACTTTTCGACCAGGTTATTAAACTTGAAATGATCTCTATCTGTATCTATAAATGAAACATTTATATTTAACCCACATTTTTATGTTTTCCCTCTCTCTCAGTTCGAATCCTCTTTTTCGATCGATTTATTTTAATTCCATAACATCGTTTCCAGAGACGATGGCTTATATAATAACTCAGTCGTAAGAATTTAAACGATACATAAATAACATGTTTTTTAGTTATTACAGGCAAATAGGAACGATTATGTTCTTATTAGTGATCAAGAAACGCGTCGCTACGTGACATAATTTCAACTACGTGTCACTATGAATACTTGTTTGTTATGTCACAATATTCGCTACAATAACTTTATTCCAATGAACATAGGAACTAAATATGTTCAGGTACTTCTGTTACTGTGCCCTCTATGATTAAAAGCATTTAACTGCATGCAATGTTTGGCAGAACATTGCTGCTGTAATACCTTTTATCTTAAATTACCGTAGAATTGCGTATAATCTTGATATTTATGTTTTATCCTTCTTCCGAGCGATTATTCCGAAGCCTTATTCAGGATACTATTGAGCCTTGGTCCCAGTCACAGTCCCAGTTAAGGCGAATCTGGTCCTCGGAGCCGCTGCCGCACTATCGAAAATCTTAGTCAGGGACACTAGGTATAGATCTATGTACAGGTAGGACATATTATCTAAAAATATATATCATCGCGCAACATGCATCACGCAGCAAAGATATATTTCTGTGTTCAATTTTGAAACGCTTAATGGAATTTGTGTAAATCCATGTACGGTTTTTTTTTACTTTTAACATATATTTGGGTAAACCATCATAATTTCTACCCATACACACCCACTGATAATTAAAAAGGACGTGAATATATTTGATTTACTGATTGATGGAGTAAGACAAGATATAAAACCGTTCGTGCAAATATTATTATATTCTTCAATTTCTTTTTAAACATCTTTATTAATTTAAGGACTTTGACCACTGGTCAGTCAATCTGATCATAATTTATGCTCTTTGATTTATTATCATCACTTATTGAATAATTCATAAAATAATTTATGATTACCCGTTCATTTCAAATTAAGAATTACGCGTTCTATTGTATTTGGAAAATCTTCTATCTAATATTTAGTAATGTTGTTTTAACTATGTAGCTAACAGTAAATTCCTACCTATGTATGTACATTGTAACTGACGAAGTACTTTATAGTAACTTCATAAAGGCAATCTACTTATTAGAACACACTACACGCTACATACGCTAATGTAATTAATATTATATGAATATTACCTTTATTCTTAATTGATATTCTATCAATGCCACATGTCAATAGGTACTTTAGTAACTAGTAAATGTTCAACGTTGTCAGCCTTGTCACTCGTACTATTAAAATTCACGCCATCTACTTACTAGTCAAGAGTTATTTTGTATTTAATTAACATTTAATTACATGATTATCGAGGTAGTAATATATTTAATACGCTCAATGCACCTTTTGAACGATTACTTTGAAATAAAAAAGAATCGGATTATACCTGTAATATAAATTATTCGAACACACCGATCAATTATTAATATAACGAGAACACTATTCCAATAGAAACACGCTAAAATAAAAATAAAATATTTTAAAAGGATATGACAGCAAACATGATCGTTAATATTTTATTAATTTACTGTAAATCTTATTGAATTTTTTTTACACTATTAAAGGCCAACATTAGGCATACTGCAACCAACCTGATGGCAATAATCTATGCTGATGATGAGGGGACCGTATCCTATGGACATATCCGACATCGGTGTCATAAATGCGTCGCCGTCCTTGCAAGTGCCCTTATTATTATCTGAAAAAGGCAACTCCTATAGTCTTTATTTATTTCTTCCTAATATTTCACACTAGAATCGTTCTTAAATGTTTTTTGACTAACGACCATCTCTTAAAACTTAAGATTTTGAATGAATTATGACACCCCATTATCTTATACCGATCATATAACTAACTAAATCTAGTTAGGACCTACCCGCGTGAATTAAGGTCTTTTATATAAAGACTCGATCTTGCACTCCGTGGGATGACATCCATTTTTCCGGGCTGAAAGTAGTAAATATCTTTTAGGGTTTTTCAAACTATAAGCGTGGCATATCTTTATAATAATAAAATAATAAAATAAATAAATTCATTTATTTCAGGCAACAAATTATTATATAACAATATTGGCCCATATAATATATACCTTAAGTCTAACATACATATATTATAAAAACAATCTAATCTACTTCTTAATATTAATAATAAAAAAAATAATAATAATATTAGTAACGAAGTAAATACTAAGGATGCGCTGCGATGATGTGCATACCTAGGTGCTAACAGGCTTCGATGCATTTAAGGAAATGTGCAGTGGACGACTTCCGGGTGATATGACAATGATGTGTATTACATAATTACAAGTACATACTATACACAACTCATAGAAGATTTTCATTTGAATATTCTCACTAGTTCGACGATCGAACTAATGAATCGAACTAGTGAGAATAAAGGGTGATATGTGTACGAATATAAAGAAGTATAGTATATCAATTAATCGGTTTGCATGGCACGACACAACGAATGTGTGACAGCTCTCGTTGCCTCCATTACGCCCACTCAGGACTTATTGGAACCAATTTGTTGTTTAATTCCTCTACGCCCATCCAACTGACCATTGTCCGATGTTCTTATTAACGTTTGACATTATTAAAATATGTATGAACACAAACACGAGAAAGAAAAGGCTATTTTGTCTGTTATTTTTGTTGTTTTCTCAGACTCATTTTGTGATAATTCAACATTACAAGGATAGCTCATATTTATACATGTGTAGATAGAAGATGCTTGATGGCGTACTTAACGAGGCAAAACAGTTCAATATTAATGAATACGTTCAACTAGATCGACCTATATACCAATTTAATATAATTCAATACACACACACACACACACACACACAAACACACATATATCACCCCCTTATTCCCCAAAGGGGCAGGCAAAGTTCACGGGGCAATTATCATGGCAACAAAATAAAATTAATTTGAATTAGATAGAAAATTTAGGAAAAGTAGTGACAAATGTGGCTCATCCCCTTAACACTTACAAACTCGATACACTATTAGTCACCTTATGCGACATGCGAAGCAATTAACAGTTGAAATAATATTTTTAAGTCACAAATCACACATTTACACGTTACACTCACATCGTCATTACCTCACCTTTTTTATAAATACATATTCGTATTATATTCATATACACAAATGAACACATCAAGTTTGCTATTGCCATTAAATTATGTACAATATTTATCGAAGCATTCTGATTTGAGTTCTAAAAAGTATGTCAATGTAACATTTCCTAAGCTAGATGATACTCTAGCTTAGGAAATGGCGCATAAGGTGACTAATGGTGTATTGAGTTTGTAAGTGTGAAGGGGACAAGACACAATAGTCACTACTGTTTCTCAATTTTCTATCTAAAACAAATTAATATTCTAAACTACATAGAAAAAACTCTTAAACTCTTAAAGAAACTTCAAACGCATTATACGATAAATTGTACGCAATGATATCTAAGTACAATAATATATCAATATAAAAATAAATTTATTTCTCTGCGGCATACATGTATTAACACACTATTATTCGTAAGTATGTATATAACAACATGGTCGGTCTATTTAACCGATAACCATACGAAACGAAAACTTCACTCAAAGTTATCGACGCCGCTTTATCTATCGCACGTCAATAATTCAAAGTGCGATCGTCTATTTATAATGACAGCTGCAAGACTTCTAAGATGAATTTTTAATTGTGAAATCCGGGTCACTCCGGCCCTTGTCTCTGGGAGGTCAGCCCTCCGTGACACGGGAGACGTCAAGTAGCTTTATTACCGCGAATACGTGTTTAGCTGACGATTTAAATGTTGGTAGGTGGATTTTAATTTCGACGGTCTAAAGCAATTTATATTATACATAATTATTTTGAATGTCAGAGTTAAAAATTATGTAAACGTCTTTTTTCTTCTCATAAACATATCCTATATTTATTTGAGACTTTACTAATGATATATTTATTTGCGCGCATACCAAGCCGATAAATCATAGGTCTTAAAGTTACTGAGCCACAACCAGTTATTTGACACTATTTACCAAATCCATTTTGTTGACATTTTTACACAAACATGGCATAATTAGAATTTGCATTAAGGCAAGACAGAAACGAAATTTTAAGAGTAAGACTCTTCTCCGTTACTGTACTGCCCGCGGTTTGCTTGCCTCGTTGGTCTAGTGGTAACATGCGCCGCCTAAGGACTTAGAGGTCCTGGGTTCAAATCCTGAGTCGGGCCAAACATTTGTGGCTAGTTATTTTAATATTGAAATTACTCAGTAACAGTCCGGAGCCAGAAAGTTGGTGGTTTAATCACCCCCGTGCCTCGGAAAGCATGTTAAGTCGTTGGTCCTGCGATACTTCGTGGTCCTGCGCCTGACCTCTCTTCGGTCATGTCGAATTGCCGTCTCAACGGACTATGAGAGTGAAGGAATAGAGAGTGCATCTGTGTGCGCACAAACTTGTGCACTTGTGTATAATATCTCCTGCGCATATGGCTAATCCTCGTTCAGATTGGCCGCGGTGACCGATATCGGTTTAGAGAACATTAATGCCCGCGCGCCAAGTTGTGGGTAAAACCTTACATACTGTGAATATATAGGTAATGATTCCAGACATACACATAAACGCAAATAAATACGTACTATAGCAGACTTTCAAAATCTTTTAATTGTTGTTTTTTCGGACTCAAGGCGACTGCCTTGAGACCGAAAAAACTGGTGACTACCAGCGCCACCGAAGGCGGTCACCACTTTATAAGGAAGCATATCCATCTTCAAGTACAGATTTTCTTACGATATTTTCCTTCAACACTGACTAAGAAATATCTTGATAAAGACTGACCTCAAGTTAAAGCCGAACTTTTTATACATATTTATTTTTCACTTCTCTTATCAAATTAAGCATGAGTATATTTAAATACATACAAACAGTTTGCTGTTACAAAGTGTGAATAACTACATACGGTTTCACTATAAAATAATATGTTATATATTTTGACTTATTTGATTGGCTCGTTGGGCATTCGGTAGTGACCCTGCCCCATACGCTAAGTGTTATGGGTTCGATCCCCACCTAGGACAAACACTTGTGTGATAAATACTTGTGTTTGTTCTGTGTCCAGGTGGTAATATCTAATAATTAAGTGTATAGGTATTTGTAATACCACTGTGTAATATGTTGTAATACCAATCTGATATCCGTAATACATGTGCTTCAGCTACTTAACTTTGAGTCAGATCAATGTATATGATGTTGTCAGATAAGAATAAATATCCGACATGCTTAGGTAAATACATTTTTGAACACTTATAACACAAGTGTTAATAATTATGCGCTAAATCCACTTTAATCAGGATTGTAACATGCAATCTTTAATTTCGTGACTATGCTTTATAAGCCTTCAACCAAAGGTCATCATCATGATGAATTATGCAATGTCGAATAGTCAACACAAGATTATAAGAAATCTTCAAGTCGCATGAAATCTTTGAACACCGTGAATGTGACCACGGCATTACAGTTTCCAGCACGTTTTATCTTTGCGTGCGTTTCATGATTCCACTGATTTGCCCTTTGAAAACGTGACCATTACCTTAAACTATACAAACGACCACTAGATCAGCAGATTAACAAACAATGATACAAAATAAAAGGCTTTATTACCCTGAATGGCCTTAGTTTTTCTTCAGTGCAATTTTTCTTCTAATAGCAGACGGTTCTTTGTCATCATGCGTTATTTTCTGCGTGTTTTAAAATTTACATATTTATTAACAATTTTACTGTTTATGGATACAGTAAAAAGTTTGCCGCCAGATTTTTTCCCATTTCGTGCCGATTTCGATATTGAATCAAGTTTTCCGGAGTATTTTCCGTTTCCACCTGATTTCGAAAGATTTCCAGGTAGGTCCATATTTTTGATATTCTTATTGATGTTTCATCTGCCTTTTGCATATTTATTTTATATTCAAGTGCTGCAGACTGGTCGAGGCTCAATATGAAGGCCTCAAAGTCAAGCGCATAGCTGGATATTTCAAGTCTAAGTTTGTGTTAAATCACTTGCTTGACGGAGAGCAAAAACCTCGAATTTATAGGGATACATACGAGGTTTTATAACCAAGGATGTGTAACCATACTAGTTAATTATAGGGTGGGAGAAGTATCAAAATGCCTCGGACCTCCGACAGAAGGGTCCTCGGATTCCTTTAAGCACGGGGGACCCCCTAACGCTCTAGCCCTAAAATAGAATACTGTCAAAGCGGAGGCCCCAACCGACGAAAAAGCCAGGGGCCCCAAACGGCATAGTTACGCCACTGGCAGTCGCTGCTGTAAAAACAAGATTTCAGGATCATAGTTCAGACAGACTTAAACTAGAAACGGGACACAATACTAGGAAAAAGATTAAAATTCTGTATACTCATTATACTCTATCAATATTTGGCAATCGAAGACTAGTAGATAGGCTTACGATATTTCAAAACGGGCTTGACTATTATTATGCATTTCATATTACATACACGTAAATTAACTGTAGTTCAACAGATAGGAAATAAGTAATTTATGTGTTTTAATCGTGGAGTCTTCAAAAATTGACAAAAAAAAATTTTTTTTCTTGATTGATAGCCTTTCATGATTAATTTTCATTATGTTTTTGATGTTGTATATGAATTAATATATAGGTCGAATGAAATTTTAACAATGCTTTTTAAAATAAAATATCTCTACTTCATCAAGGTGGTTTACTTACCTAAATTTTACTTAAGAAAACATTTTTCTTACAGGTATCTTACCGGATAGGAGTAACCGTCTTGAGGATATATACCTACGATTCTATAATGGGTGAGTATATTTTGAGGTTTGTCTTAAGTGGTGTTATGTATAATAATAAATATTTATATCTAATAGCTTTTGCAAAACATCCGGATACAATTACAGTCATTTTCATACGATGAAATAATTACGAAAATGTAATTGAATTTTCAATACAAAAAATAATAATTCTTTATACAGTAATGACCTACATGCTCGTATATTATAACGTACGAACAATTATGTAGAAGGTAGAATTTATTTTAGTTCGAGAAATCGCATGACTTACTTAATAAACTTTACCATAGGAAGTAAGGTGAACAAACTGTTACTTTATGAGTACATTCAACTTTACGGCGTTGGAGTATTTTGTAACAATGCATAGTACAAACATGCATTATTCACAAGTCGACATGCAAAGATCGATGTTTATTCTGTCACCGTGGCTAATGACATACGCGTTCGAGAAATTTTGAATTACACGCGTCATTGAACGTACTTCGTGCGTTGCGACTCGTTCGCATTCGATATTTAACTTCTGTTTACCTTAAGAGCACCTAAGGAAAGGCCCAGGAAGGCCCAGGATTCCATTGTCAAGGTTCCTCAAATATTGAAAATGTATGGTTTCCTAAGCACAGAAATAATAATATAATACACATAAGCTTCTCTACATAAATATATCACTAATATTGTAGACACGAAAATTTGGGTTAATAGATATTTATTTTACTGCCTATTCATAATTTGCGAAAACTACATGCTGTTTTTTGTTACGAGTTAGAAAACATTCAGTTGCAAATGGTATCTTATGTTTAACTTATTTTAACAGTCTACCGAAATGTATTTACGACAGCACAAAGACAACAAATAATGTTTTACTTTCAAATGTCTCCCAGTAACAATTGGAAATGTTTGTCTACCAAAGATCACTCCAGTATGAATGCGGTCTTAGCGCTGTAGCTTCTCTTTTATGGTAACAAAGATGGTGTTTCTATCTCTTTCATTCTACATTTTGCAGAGCGACATAATAAACTTAACTTTTCCATTATCGTGACATAAATAGCCGTAGATTAAAGCAAAAAATTGCAAACGTACTATCAAGTTGAATCTGTGCGCATCTAAGTGTCACGGATACGATTACCGCGCGGGCAATTTCATACGAAAATTGCACGTTCTAGATAAAATTGTGATCCATTATTTTAGCCATCTAAGCGCTTGCAGGCTTTTTATAAGTTACAATACTGCGTTACTACAACGTACGTAGTGACATGTATTACAAGGCTGCACTGGCTGTACGAAATAAGACATGAATTTTACCTATTGCACACATACCTACATATATACTTACATACGTTTTTGCATATATTAACTTAATCATTCTTATTATACTAAAACTGTCACGAGTGAGTTAGTGTGAATTTCCAGTAGTTTTACCTTGTATTTGTTTATTTTAAATAAACATTAATTTTAACACATTATTTTGTAACCATTCTCTTTGATTAAAAATGCAAATGTTGTTTTAATTCTAGATGCTATTATGTAAATGTTTGCACGTATCTCAAGAGCATCAACTCTCATCTCAACCTTTAAACTTTAGACGAAGAAATTAACACTGTATACGTTTTCTTAAACAAGGTCAGATTTGCATACAGCAAAACTATTCACTCACCGTAATTAAAACGTAAATGGCTTCGCGGTATCACTCTACAAGACTAGCTCGCACCCACCCAAGGCGTTTTCATTATACAGTTTTGCAACAGTGTTTTTTTTAGAATTACACTCTATTAACAAGTGTCATTAGTATGATTTTTCAATAGACAAGAGAAGATCGTAAAAAAGTATAATTTGCATTCTGTACGCTAAAGGTTAGTTAAATAAGTATTTGAGTCATATATAACAAATGATCACATCAATTTGCTATCGAAACCGGTGACTAACTTATTTATTAAAGCTATTTTTATTCACACGTTAATATTAAGTATAAACAATACTTTTTGTCGCATTTTGGTGATTATACCAAACGACATTTATTCCAAGACTATAAAACAGTTGGAAAACTATTCGAACTTTCATTATGAAAACATTCTCGAACTGTTGATGAAAATTGAATTATTTACTGTGATGACCTTATATGTAGATCTTGTTAGGAAACTAAACTTGCTTATGAAAATAGTTCAATTCATGGCTTAGAGATGTTCCATTCTTGGGCGTACGCAGAGGGGGGGGGGGGGGGGGGGGCTCGTATGCCAAGGTTTATTTACAATAAGAACCTATCAATTATATTGTATATGGTTGCAGACCTAAATTAAAAATTATCTTACTTAAATTAAAAGCGACTGTATTCAGTTTGAAACCAGTCACATATGCATATGCAAGGAACACTAAGATGCATAGACTTGCTAATCGCTGACACTGATGCACACACACAACACCATCTTCTCAACTACACAGAGTTACTATACATATTCATAGATGTTAATTGATCAAATATTTCTTTATCTAAGTAATGTAAAGATATTCTTTTGACACTGCATGATTTTAGTTACACACTCGAATAACGTCACCTATCACCCTGGTGCCACTGAAAATAATACATAAAAAAATATCCGACAACATCACATACATTGATCTAACTCCAAGATAACTTAAGCACTTGTGTTACGGATATCAGAATGTCCACAATATTTGTCGTGTCCTTAATCCTTAATATATTTTCTTTCTTTCCTTTCTAAATAATAAGGCCGAATAAAATATTTTATTTATTGCAGCACAACTTTTGAAGACTACGTGGACCTACCGCTGTCCCAAGCCAGCCGCCTCGTTGAGATCAAAGGGTTCGATAAAGACAGTCCCACGGTGGTCTACATCCATGGGTTCATTGAGACTGCTCAACAGGAGAGTGTCCAGGTAGGTATCTATTATAAGGAATATTTTGTTTTCTTTAAATTTGAATTCAATAATCCCCGGAGTTACGGGTCGACTGTAATTTTTTGCATTAAATACAACAACAACAACAACATAACATCACGCCCATAATCCTCGAAGGGGAGACAGAGTCAAAGAGGCAGCAGGCCCCTTTAACCCCATTCAGCCAGAAACAAAACTGGGCTGGGTTAGATGGAAAATTGTGAAAAAGTGATGACAAGTGGCTAGCCTGTCGCCCACACAATCACATACCCAAAACCCGATACACCATTCGTCGTCTTCTACGACATGCTAGGCAAAAACCACAGTTGGTACATTTTTTTTTAAGATCCAGACCAACATGAGACAATGGGCTGGGTTAGCTGGAAATTTGTGGAAGGTAGTGCAAAGTGGCTAGCTCGTCGCCTACACAATCACATACCCTAAACCCCATATACCATTAGTCGCCTTTTACGACATGCTAGGCAAGAAACACAGATGGCACATTCTTTTTAAGTCCCAGACCAACATAGGACAAGCATTAAATACCCCGTTGTTATAGATAGATATACTTCACATATGCGGTTTGCGGATTGGAATCTGCTGCTTATATAACAATTGTTCAAAGCAGTACATTGATTCCTTAGTTCCAGATTAAGCGCGTATTGCTTGTAAATACAATAGATAGCAAGTATCGTTTAATATCCTTGCAAGCCTACACGACATACATGAGAACAATCCACCATGTTCATCGCAGAACAATGGATATTTGTTTATAGCGGGACTTAAACCGCGGTCTTTGGTTTCATTCTTTGCTTTAACCACTTAATCAAACTTATAATAGGTATCATTGTTGAGCTATGGACATAACGATTCCCACGGCTCCAACCACTCGAGCGATGAGGAGCGCCGCGGGGTTTAGTGGGTATTCCGGTCCCTGCACAGGCCACGTCGTTTCCCGGACGGAGTGAAGGTGCGCAAATGCATTCCCCGCGTAAAAAAAAAAGTATCATTGTTGAAGGTGAATCATTGCCATTCCACCTCCCTTTTTGAAACTACATTGATCATCTTAGGGGGCGTTCAAGTATTACGTAATGCAATTGGGGGGGGGCATATTCTGCCGCAATAATTATTTGAAAGTGGCACACGCGATGCTCGGGCCTCGGGCAGCTCAAGCTTTCGATGTTTCCTCAATACTTCGAAGGGATCCAAATTGGTCGAGCGGTAAAAAGCAATGCCAAATACTTGTGGCGAACAAAACGTAAAAAAATTATTTAAATTTTTTAATCATTCCTTTTTAAAGAACTGTTTATTTTAAAAATAAATTGTTATTTCTCCAGACAGTAACCCCAAAATCCCAAAATTTTGAAATGTTATCCAGATATTTAGATGTTTCGATCTAGCAACCCTACTGCCAACCATAGTCAAATTTCAGATGCTAAACCTCAATGCTGGGCTTTGACTTTATCTCATTCAAACAACTGTAATCTAAGAGCTACGAACCACGCCGAAATCCTACAAAATACCTTTTTTATATATTATACTAAACTAGCTAAACTTCACGCCATTTCCCAAGTTTAGTTAGTTATATATTATACGCTACACTACCGAGTAGTACCAAACTATCATATACGGCATTGATATCTAAATTTAACATCCATAGAGACGACATGCTAAAAAGATGATGTATTTTACTTTGTTATCTGTTGCTTCCGATGCTTATCTACAAGTGCAGATACTATCATGAAAATCTATCGCTATGTTGACTCATGTAATGTTGTATAAAGCATAAAGATAAATTATACAATGAGCACCGGTGACAGCACTATAGTTATATTTATAAGCAACAATAATATAAAAATCTAGAACGTGCGTTACAAAAATACACAGTTTCGAAGACAACACAAATCATGATGTAGTTAGTTGAACAATTGTCGCCCATTTGACCGGTCTTTCTTTGCAATGTTGCCAAATGAACGCTACTTTATATAACGTGAAATAACGGGATATTTACGTTATATTATTACTACTTTAGAATTGTGTGATAATCACAAATACACACGACCTTGCCTCAACTTGAAATTTACTCCGTGACGTCTTCACGCCTAGACCACTTAACCGATTACGATGATATTTTGCACGACTAACGTTTAAACTTTAAAAAATAATATAAGCCATTCCTATATCCCGGAAAGATTATAAATTCCACAGGACACACGATAGAGTATATTACATAAGAAATTTCATGAAGCTGCGGGCAACTACTCAAATATTATAATAATACATCAAAAGGTATATAGGTATACCTATAATGTTAAATACCGATACCTTTATATAATATTATATATAACTATTATATTTGATAGGTATAAATCATTGTTTATAAAATAAGATAAAGCTAACTATTTTTATGTTACTTTCAGGTCGTGGTGAACGCATACCTGGAGGCGAGACCCGGGACTAACGTCATACTCCTCGATTGGTCAAACATGTCCCATGGCTCATACTTAGTGAACGCTTCGAGAAACACCAAAAAGGTATTTATTTAACTTCGATACTTATTAATCTAATAAATATTAGGTCTCACTAGTCAATATATATGAATATTTATATTCATGGGTGTACGCAGCTTTTGGAATCGGGGAATAGAATATTTTTTGGATCAAGAAGGGCAATACAATATTATTGATAGGTTCTTGTAGTAAATAGACCTTACTATCTATACACACACACACACACATAACATCACGCCCATAATCCCCGAAGGGGTAGGCAGAGTCGACAGGGCAGCAAGCCCCTTCAACCACATTTAGCCAAAAGTAAAGCCGGGCTGGGTTAGATGGAAATTGTGAAAAAGCAGTGACAAGCGTTACTATCTACTATTATGTATAATATTTACCTATAATATATATATTATTATTTGGTCCAGGGGGGCTTGTATACCCCTTTAGACGAGTATATATTGACTAGTGAGACTAGTTTCATATCCCTTAGTTGACGATAAAACTGTATCGAAAACATTCGCAAATGTGAAATAAATGTACATATAATCATTGTTTGACGTAGAGACAATGCCAAATCTGATGATAAATTATTCAATGAGATAATGGAAATGTCATATCTTTCTAGACTTTTTTTAATTGACATGCCTGTAACATTGTATGATAAACATGGTAATTTTGTTTTTGACATAAAATATAAAATTTTGAAGACGGATTTTACGAATTTGTCGTGCATAATTTTTTTAAAGTTTAGGTAAATTACTGCGAAAAATGTCACACCTAATTCTAGGTTAATAAACATTTTCTTTAAAAACACAAAAACATCGGTCGACCCTTTTTACATACACATTAAACATGTGTAGGTATTAAATATATTTCCAGAAATACGATAAGTTGTATTTATTTTTTTGTAGCGCGTGGCATATCAAAGAAATCTAGGTAAGTAGTAGGTATGTATCAAGTTAATATGTCAATAGTATTTCTTAGACCAATTAAATGCTAGTTATAATAACACCAACAATGTATATTTCGAGGAAATGTTTAGCTATCGTAAATCCTTCCACGTGTGTTTAGAACAAACAAATTCGCCTAATAGTAATAGCTATTTATATTTTTCTAGGATATAATAAAGTCTGTCTCTATAGTTCAATTTAACGCCACAGTAGACTTCATCATAACAATTGGTCACGAATACGTACCAAAAAACGACATTTAAAGTAATATAGTCACTCTTTTTAATTTGTTTTTAATATAGGTATCTATAGACAGATTTTCGCAAACTGTATTGAAATAAACAAAATTGTTCTATGTTTAATCAATTGACATGAAAGTTAATCGAAGCATTTGATTAATAAACGATTAAATAGATAAGTTTGTTTATAACTATCCGTAATAAAATTAATTGTATTGTCATCATTGATTGTATAAACTCAAATCATACCTATCTATCCATAAATACAAATAGGAATTTTATCATAGTACAAGCGACATAAACTAATTACTCTAATTAAATCATATAATGCTTTAACATCGGTAGGTATTCGTAAATACGTGTACGTGACATCTGTATCCCATCATAGGTATTAAAAATATCTAATATGATAGAGTAGATGACACAGCCAATCAATTACCTACCTTACCCATTATAAGTGAAAAAAGCTATCCTTTTAATAGTCTAGTAGTAATTATATAGTCCAATATATAATCGAATTTGCTAGTTGCATAACTTTATGCAAATAGCAAATTCGATTTAGACTTAAAAATACAACTAACGTGGCTGAATTCGCTTTGTAGTAATATAATACACATATATGGGTACTCATTTAATACATAATGCATATGGAGTATAGTCCCATTTCCAAGCCTAATGCGACTAAACAGTTAAAAATGTTTTTTTTTGTAATTACTGCATATTATTATTTATAATTTATAGAGAATTTAATATACATACATAACATCACGCCCATAGTCCCCGAAGAGGTAGGCAGAGTCAAAAGGTCAGCAGGTATACATTTTACCAATTTAAAATGAACTATTGTTTGCCTGACTTAAAAGGTGCAATAGGGATATTACCGCATTTCCCTATGGCACACACACATTATGTATGATATTAGAATTATCCATATGTGTTAATACCCGTATGTTATAACAGGACGGGCCATTTCTAACAATAACGAGAACAGCTGAATTTTTGATAGGAAGCCTAGCGATCGATCACAAGTATGCCAGTCAATGACTTGAAGAAAACCAGCAGTAAATACAATCCTGAACTATTTCAGCAATTGACCTTATCATAAAGCGTGTCTGACGCTTGCTAACGAACGTGCCTTATAATGTAACCACTTCTCGTTAACACCGACGCATTTAAAAATAGAAATTCCGGTTTTTCCTGTTTCATTTGTTATTAAGGAGGTCAGTGACCTGTTGATAAGTATATAGTACTCGTAGTAAACGTAATGTTGAAGTTTTTGACTTTAGAATAAAAACTAGTAACGTTACAATGGCGACATTAAATATTTGTCGTAGATCCCTGTTTTTGAGCATAACAAAAGAAAAGCTACGAAGGCCTAGTTCCTCATAACTGACCGAAATTGAAAAAATCGGTCAAAAGTATAAATAGTGATTTATGTTAGAAAAAGACAAATTGAGATTGATTTTTTTCTTCATGTAATTCTTATAAGTTATTAGCATGAAATATTCGCCTGTAATTGTTTGTTACGCCTTTTATTAATACACGCTTAGGCATATCACGCAGTCGGTAGGAATCGAACCTACGCTCCCAGAGGGAATCTGATTTCTAGTCAGACGCCAACCGCTCGGCCACGACTGCTCATAGTGTTTGTTACACCTATCTTAATATTAATTATTCATAAATTTACTAGTGATTTATTAGCGTAAACAAATATTAGTGAATCAATAAATAAATATGACAGGCCCGTTGGTCGAGTGGTCAGAGACCCTAGCCACAAAACCGAGGGTCGCGGTTTCGAATCCCGCTAGTGGCAAGTGTTTCGTGTGATGAACATTGGCATTTGTACTCAAATCATGGATGTTTATGAACGTATTTAAGTATGTCTATCCGTTTACCTAGTATCCATAGCACAAGGATAAGCTTAGTTTGGAACTAGGGAATTGGCGTGCCAGTCAGGAAAAAAAAAGTTATACAACCTCATTTAGTAATAGATCTTAATACTCTAAGACAGCTTTAAAGGTGCAATTGTAGATATTCTGCTTCAAACCCCAGAGCCCCGTATTCTAACCCCGTGCCGTGACAGAAGTCGATAAAACAAGTTTTTGCCCCTGTCTAGGTTTTTGTGGTACCGTCGATTCCGAGTTTTATAGTACAAGTGTATAAGTAACTTTCTTTGGAGTCAAACTAACGTAGGTACTAAAACTTGTCATATATTTATTGCGACCTAATAAAATAAATCAAGCTTAAACTGAAACAAACTGCCGATAATCGAAGTTCAAAACCCTTGTATCTCCGTTCCAGGTGGGTGCTGCAGCGGCTGATAACCTGAATGCTCTCTTAGAAGCTGGGCTGAGTCTAGACAAGGTGCACGTCATAGGACACTCGCTTGGGAGCCACGTGGCCGGCTACACGGCACGAGAGTTGCAGAACAAATACGACAAAAAAATCAAAAGGTCCGTATTGAACACTTACAGCCATAAATATTATTAAAGTATGTATACTATATTATCCATCGTGATCGAAAAAAAAAACAAAGCTAGACAATAATTGGTAGCTCCAGAGCCTTCTTGGGCTGTAGCCCAGGGCCTCGAGCACGAAAAGGTTCCGTCGAAGACAATACACTAATCTATCGGACAGAAGGATAGAAGGGATTCCAGATTTTTCGAAGATGAATAGCGATTTATTCTCCTAGATAAGGTTTGCCCCTTTCACAGTCCACCCCTGGGTAGCTCAATGGTAATGCCACGTACCTCATGTGCTTTTGCTGGTTCGATTGAGGGGAAATACTTCTTGTGTTTTTTTAATTCTAAGCGTGTATTAAAACCGCTATACGGTGGAGGAAAACGTCTCGAGGGAACAGATTAAAAATATTATTTTATTAAAAATATCATTTCATTTGCATAAAATGCGGCAATATGACTATAGAAACAACTATAAGTAGACTTGCAACCTTAATAATATATTATGTCAGGTTCCCTTTAAAACTAAGTATTTCGAATACCCGATGTGATTTTCTTTCTAAAGGTTATTTAATAAGAACAATAATCAATTAATTAAATTTGTAAGTTTCATCACGATGTTTTGCCTCACCATTTTTCCGATAGATTTTAAAAATCCAGATGTACTCAGGTTTGAACCCACACCGCTCGGCTATGAGGCGCGTGTCTTTATCATTGAGCTACCACCGCTCTTGCTGCGCAAAACATCATTAAAGAAAATTAACAATACCAAACGACAAACAAGAACTACTAATTATCCGGTATCAGTAGATAAATAGTTATTGAGACCTTGTAACGTCAAAACTATTATACAAAATCGATAAAATGTAATCACATAGATTGCAATTTTATGTAGTGTTGATAAGATAAGAAAAGGCTTTTAACCCAAACACCCCTTGCCCCTTGGGATGGATGGATTGAATAGCTTGTACCTCAATTATTTTTCAATAATGGTGTTATTCGAGAACCATTTTACTATTTATGTTTTAATCTTACAATTCACCGCTTTACGCTCTAATGTTTTTTAAAATAGTTAAGCCATTTTGTACAAAATTAATTGAATGTATACTCGAACCTATCCTACATAATTCTATTAGTGAAAATACAATAAAGTACTTTAAGATTGGAATCAAAAATCGCTGAGTTATTCCTATTGTGTAATTATTTTAAGAGAGAAATGTAAATATTTTATGAGACAACTGATTGCCTGCGATATAGATTTTAAATCTTGGGAAATCCTTGCTGCTGAAAGGTCATCTTGGCGATCCACCATCTTTGGTAAAATTAAAACCTTCGAGTAAAATCGGTTAGCCGATCTTGACACCAAACGCCATTTACGTAAAGTGAGACCTAAACCTGTATACTATATAATACACATACATGTATAACTCAGCTGGCCAACTGGTTTCGTTTTAAATATTCTGTTACACAGCTGTGCAACAGAATATTTAAAACGAAATTCGGTCTAGCCCGCCTTATTAGAGCTTATGACCAACCAATATTTAATTACTTGTCCAGAATCGTACCGAAACAATATGTAATTTAAATTGAATGGTTTAAAAGATAAATTTTAAACTCTAGATCCCATCACCTTTAAGCACAGGTGAATTTGGATACTACCTATGAAGCAATTAGTAAAATAGTGCGGTTGTAGCTCAGTAGATAAAGACAGTGGCCAACAAGCAAATGGTGTTGATTCAAAACGGACCAATTCCCTTAGCATATTAGGCATTCGGTGCGACAATCCTATAGCACCAGATAAATAAGATCACAGTTACACAACCATGAACTAAGGGGCGGTAAACCATAATTTCAATAATAAAAAATAAATTCTCCTGACTGACACATAAATTCTCTAGTTCCAAATTAACTTTAAAGCTTTTTCTATGAATACTAGGTTAACGGATAGTCATACCTTACGTTTATAAACATCCATGACAAGGAAATATTTGCTCCTAGTGGGATTCGAAACCGCGACCTTTAGTTTCGTGGGCAGGGACAAACAGGCCTTTCAATTGGGATTTGAAGGTGTAATGGCTCCTTACCCTAAAATCTTAAAAACACAGCACTTTCACATTTCAGATTAACAGCGCTAGACCCGGCCTTCCCAGCGTTCTACCCTGACGGCGTGATGATGGAACACGTGAGCGCGCGTGACGCGGAATTCGTCGACGTGATCCACACGGACGCGGGCGGATACGGCGCGCCCGTGCGCACCGGCACCGTCGACTTCTGGCCCAACGGCGGCAAGAGCATCCAGCCCGGGTGCCCTAGGTTCGCGCCGGTGCCTCTCTCTGATGACAGTAAGTGACGTTCCTTGATCGCGGATTAAACAAAACGCTGACGCTTTCATCTACATTACTTACATTTACCTCCAGAATCCAAAAAAGAAACCAGCTTTTCTATGGTTTCAACTCTAACGCCGCAGCTTATGCTCAGACAGTGATCTACTTGGTACCATAGGCTATTGTATTATTATTTTTACTTTTCGTCCATGCTTGTATTCCTGCCATTACTCGTTGTATGTGCGGCTAGTAAATGATTCTTTCTTACAGCTAAGAATAAGGCTGAGAGGTGCGGCAGTCTTTGAAACTTTAGCCCTAGTAGGTCTATTGAGCCTATATGCAGACTACTAATATGATAAACTATTTTTAAATATAAAAAACATTAGATAGTAGGCGGTATTAAAATTCCTGAAAAAGGGAAATTGGTGGCCAACTTCAATCCAAGCCTTACTTTGTAACCATGATATACGTACGTGTATTATAAAGTTTTGCAAAAATGATTTCCAAAGTCAAAACGTTCAACGACATATTTAAATGTTGAATCTTAGTAACATCTATTTAGGATGTAATTAAAATGTTAAGTCACTAAAACAAAGCAAACTTGAAAATAAAATATGTATGTTACAGTGTTAAATAGGGTATGAAACCCTACTTACAAATTGCTTTAAATTGCACATGTTACCAAAAGCCCATAAATTATGCACGGCTTGCACAGTGTCGCTCACAAAACCGCTATCGTAAAGAGCGCAGACAGTGAAAGTTCTCGTCGTGGCAAATGTTACTTTACTTTCCAGCTTCGCAACAGTTTGACAAGACATGCCCTTATTACTTCCCTTTTCAACTTCTCGAAGCCTAAACAGAACTTCTGTAGTTACGTCCTGGACATCACAATCACTCAACTAGGATGATAAATGAAATGAAAAGCAAATATCAATTCCTTCCGAAAACGAGTCGTTTATAATGACGATGAGACCCTACGTCGTAATCACGTCATCTGGTGGGTCTAACTAACTAACTTACTAAACTTCACGCCACTTCCCTAGCAGGGTAGGCAGAGAGAACAGAACGCCATATGGCACGATCCTTACATACCTCACTCGCCTCTTCAACATTCATAATCCTTTTCATACAAGCTCTACGGTATTTATGACTCCTAATATCACCTTCTGTTAATACACGACCGATCTGGTCGTGGTAGGTGAGCCTGGGCCTTCCGCGGCTCCCACTTCCCATCCTTTCACTTTGGCATTGTATATGTTTAGTCAATCTTTCGTCATCCATTCTTTTTTTCATCTTACCTTACTTCACTCCGTGTGTCTCTTAATCAATAAAACCTATTATATGAAAGCGACTTTACGCTATAGTCGCAATAACATGCGTCAAGTTGAGTGATTGTTGGCATACCCTCTCATAAGCAGTCGTGGCCGAGCGGTTAAGGCGTCTGACTAGAAATCAGATTCCCTCTGGGAGCGTAGGTTCGAATCCTACCGACTGCGTGATATGCCAAAGCGTGTATTAATAAAATCTTTTGTGTACATGCTTTTTAAACGTTCATGATGTTTTATTTGGCTAAGCCAGTAGTTATATTTTTTTTATTATGTACCTGCCAATCTTACATGCGAAATAGTTACCTGCGAAATAAGTTTGATTATTTTTTCACAATAGAAATTTAATTGCTATTTGTATTTACCAGTTTTGTGAGCTTTTGAGTTTTGCGGATGAAATTGAAATGTTCAAGCAACGTTTCCTTTCTCTATAAAAGTGTGGAAATATACTAAAAATATACTTTACTAAAAAATAAAACTGAAACTCTTCGGTCTTTCCAATACTTTCTAAAAATTATAAAAACATGCCAATATAATTAAGCTTTTTCCTAAATGTGAATTGCTCTACAATTTTCTTTTATGAAATTACAGACCTATGCAGTCATTGGCGATCATGGCGGTTCTACGCGGAGTCAGTAAGGAGTCCAGAAGCGTTCCCGGCGTCGCCCGCCGACTCTTACCACAAGTTCCGCGACAACCCTACGCCTGAGACCGGCATGATCTATATGGGCCTCAACTGTGATACTAGGTAAATAAATACATTCTTTAGTGATAGCCTTACGCCACAGGCCTGTTTAATCTGCGAGGGCCTTAACTGTAGTATGTCCTTGTCATATTTCGTATCGTATAACTACATATAACAACGGCAACGCATTTCATAAAGGATGACTCCTGTCATTACTTTTCAGGCAAACTTACGGCAGACGCTAACCCGAATAATACAAAATGTATTTTATAATTTTATTTAATTTTCATACTTTATGTGTAAAGACCGTGCCGTATGGCGTTCGGTTCTCTCTGCCTGCCACATTAGAGAAATAGCGTGCAGCTAGTTAACTTTATGGTATTTTTATTAACACTGGACAACTTTCGATTGAAGTAATCAATCCACGAAATTGATCTTGTGGTTAGAGACTCTGGCCTTAAACAAAAGCCACGCATCCGGATTCTTCTAGAAGCAAATATTCCTAACTACTCAGGCTCAGTTAATATTTATATTACTTAATTAAGCCCATACCTAAAAATGTATTAATTCATTCTTACATGTTTTTGTCTTTATTTCCAGTGCACAAGGCAACTACTACTTGACAACGAACTCAGCATCACCCTTCGGCAAAGGCTTAGACGGCCTCTACCCAAAGAGTAAAAAGACACCGACCAAAAACGCCACGTGAACGATTCGTTGCCTTTATGATAAGCATGTCCAATATTCATAGAAACAGTTATTAGTTCCGATACTTATTCAGAGATGTGCGAATGCGTGTTATTGAAAGATTCCGGGAGCCATTTTTTTTATATTGAAAGAAATGTTCCGACAGTGGACATTAAATATAGCTTAATGGAAGAGACCTGAATGTAATGAATTATTTTTATTTATTTCCTGTACGAAATGTATAAGGTCATAACCGCGAATGGGATGGTGTAGAATGAGACGAAAGTTGATGGATGTCTGGTTTATTATAACATAATCACAGCTTATATACTATTTGATTCCTACTTGTCTTATCTACTTGATATTACAAAATATGGCTTTCTCTATGTTTATTTAAAGCTACGTGCTGTACATCCCGTACGGCACAGGTCACGTTACTGGGTCTTCATTTAATTAGAAATGTGGTTGCCCTTTGCTATAATTGCAATTATAATGAGTTCGCTTTTGATAAAATATTTATTTATTAGACTTTAATGTAAGTAAGGTTCCCGCTAAAGCTTGTCTATAGCAATGTATTGTCCCTCTAGTTAATACATCGAGGGTATAATCAAAAGTATTATGACTAAGGTTGTTAAGAGAAAAAATATGGGAATACCAACATGGCGGTCGCCGCCCTTGGATTGGCTTACTAGATTTGACGGGTTTTTAGCAAGATGCTGATTGGTCAAGTCATTTTTAGTTTGGTTTTGATTAGACATCAGTTAATATTTAGTCAGTGAAAGGCCACTTGCGTCTTTCGAAATTTATATCACAATATTCCACTCGACGAAAAAAATATGACATTATTTAATAATTTTGTGTAATTATATCACACGCTTTATTACTATTAAAAGTTTGTATGTAGGTACTTAGTACTTAAGTATAGTGATCGGCCGCTTAAAAAAAATGGTAGATGATTACTTGATGAATCATTTAATTTTGATGTGTTCATTAGAAATAGGCGGTTTCAATAAAAAGAGATCTGGTTCGTCTATAATATATTTATATAGATTAAATTGTTACATTGCGATAAAATTTTGTAAGATAAGTCGCGTTGCAGGGTCCGGCCGTTATGCCCCCATTCCGGGTTGCCCCCGGCCGGTATGCCCCCACATTGAAAAATTTATTATTCCGGTTTGCTAGTGTTGCCCAAAGCAAGACTCTTGCGGCGGTCTTGCATGTCGTCATCTTGCGGATTTAGTCTTGTTCTTGCTTAAATGTTGCTTGTTGTTTGGTCTTAACCTAGGACCAAGCAACAAGCAACATTTGATCAAGAACATGATTGAGTCTGCAAGATAACGGCATGCAAGACCGCCGCAAGAGTCTTGCTTTGGGCAACACTACGGTTTGCCCCCGGCCGCTTTGCCCCGACAGTTTTTGTCATGATTTTCGATTCGGTACAAGATTTCAACAGTATTTGCTCAAGAATCTTGTTAAATAGAAAATGGGGGCAACGCGGCCGGGGGCAAACCGGAATAACAAATTTTTCAATGTGGGGGCATTCCGGCCGGGGGCAACCCGGAATGGGGGCATAACGGCCGGACCCGCGTTGCAAACAACAGCATACATACTAGTACATTAACATATGTAGATACTGTGAAAAAGTTGTAGGTACCAATATAAAGCTGTAATTTTATATCAAAGCCTTTTTATTTGAAGGAATACTTATTTTAGTTAATTATATCAATGGATAGTATAGCACTAGTTTCTGAGCAACTATAAACATATGTGATTAAAATAATATCAAACCTTAGATATATATAGATAAAGGTCAAAACCCTTAACTGTGCACTTTTTTATGTTTCAATTATAAATGTGTTGATAATAATTTATTAGAAAATACTTCTTCAATTAATTGTTTCTCAAAAATAACGACAAAAAATGTTTGATTAGAACATAGTAATACAAAAAATCTTTGTTTCTATAGTTATCGGCGATATATTAAGTATTTTAAGAATATTACAAAATATAAATGTAAGTGTACTTGCTTTCGTTATTTCTGCTCTTTATGAATGGCCTCGTATACCTAACTATTTGTTAAGGTGCTATGTAATTTTAGGTAAAGGACATTTATTCCTATATGTTGAGTATATAAGTAATAGCTGTATCAATTAATATAAATAGTAATCCGCCCTGAAATATGTTATTAATAAAATAGAGTATGTTATACAAGAGGCAAGATATATCAAGCTACATATATAGTAAACTTTTGTTGAGCAATTGTTATTCAACGTTGTTGTTTAAGCAGCCACAAAGTTGTTGTAAACTTTGTTAAATTAATATTTCCAAGTAGTGATCAACTCTGACACGCAGTGTTGCCAGCAAAATGTTGACGACAACTCACCAACAAGTTACTTCAGCTTTGCTGCTCAACAAAAGTTTACCATGACACGTAGCTTTAGTCTTTCAAAGTTTGTTGCTTACCTTTGACACGAAGGAGCAGTAAGTAACTCGCGACTGTGGTGTGTTATAGACATCTGTAACACTGCTGCACCACGCAATAGGCTAGTTGACTAATTTTTTTTATAGTCCATTATTGAGATAACTAAAAATATTGCTTTTGTTCATCAAGCCAAAAATTATGAATATACAAAGCGTTAAAGTTCCGCGTGACCTCACTAGGTCCGTAAAATATTATCGCACAAGTGACATAAAGCGCTCCACTCCAGATCTTAGAAGTGCAGTATCTTTGTAATTTTTTGAGTATTAGATAAAGGAAAAAAAATACGTGTTCAATATTTTTTGATAATCTAACTTACGAACTAAAAAATATTTTAGTCAACTATGGGTGTGTTAATTTTGCTGCGACATGGCACAATTTCGGGCTCACTCAGTGAGTTGGCGCGTTGAGCACCGCCTATGTGACTCGAGTTGATACAAATATTTTCACTGAGCTACCTATATCTAGTGCGTTAGTAGAATGCACTGTGATCAATAAATACATAGGCATAGTTTGCGATTCGCAAATATGCCCATTTACCGCACATCTAGATTAATCTACATGCACCCTTTTATTTGTAGAGGTTCTTAAAAGTTTGATTTATTTTAAAAAATTGCCGGGTATTGTAATACATAGTAATATATAGGTATCTAAATCACAAAATATGTATAATTGTGTAATTATAGGTATTATAGATAATTTAATCACATTTAGGTAAATTTTATATTATGTGGACTATTGTATTAGATCTTTTGATCGTCCCATAATTGGTACCTAAGCACTTTGATTATAGATGCGCACAATATTTGCAAAGTATATATATAAGTATTGTTGTGACTAAAATTGTTTGATCGTTCAAGAATAAAATGTACTGCTGTATCTGTATATAGCAGAACAGTACTGTTCTAAACCTGTGGTCTCCGCCAGCCACAATCATAAGATGATGCATAAATACAAAATAATGATGAGTTTTTATATAAAATTCTATGTTACAACTTTGCAACGAATATGTAGAATTAATTCATGGTACATGTGAAATAAATTACTTTTAATTTAACTTGCGTGAAGTACCTAATTATATACACATCTACTACTTATTTTTATTTTTAACCAATAGACTTAAATTATTTTCTGCCAATTTTTAATTGCTGCACTCACTATTATCACAAAATTAAAAATCTAAAGTGGTGATTGGATTTTTTCTTTTTCTTTTACATAAGTAACTTCTGAATAAAATAATAAACAACAGTAAATAATGCATAATACGAGTAGATATAATAAAAGCTACATAATTACTTAACTTACGTCGTCTTAAATTGGAAAAATGTAATTGGATGAAATAAATAATAATAAAACATGACATTTATAATTTATTATAAATCAAAAACAAATCAAATCAATGTTGCCTTTTCATTTACAAGAGCCCCTTGAATTGATAACAAAATACAGTTCACTACAATACTTTTTGGAAAGCTGAATTATGACAAATTTTTCAACCTTTAAATAAATTTTATATTCTTTTTTTTCGATTGTTGAATCACACGGATTTTGAAATGTATAAGTATGGTATCTTTCCAGATGTATGTATTGAACCATTGTGTTTGATTAGATATGTATACTAAAAGTTAAAAGTAACCTAAACCAAAATATTTATTTTACTTAATTATACAATGTGAATTTGGAAATAAAGACATTTATAGAAACTTGTACTAAGTATTTCCTTTAAAAAAAGCTATTAATTTTTTCTTCATCACTGTACACCCCTTTCAATAATAATATTTTTTTAGCAGGCGTCTCGCCCTGATGTATTTTAATCGCGTGCGAATCGACTTCTTCAGGAACACAATAACAACGATATCAAGAAAGAAAAAATGTTTGACACACTCAAATAGTAGGTATCGCTTTAATTTATTCATTTGTTAATTTTTATATATAAGGTATGATACATTAATATCGGTATCAGGTGGGTATTAACCCACCCGATACCCAGGGTATCGCTGTATTTCAAAACTAATGTGTAGTGTGATTAAAACCGCCATGAAGTGGGACGTATTTGTGTGGGCTAGTATCGTCAGCAGCTGTCATCGCCTGTATCTTAGTGAAGAGCTGTTGACGCAGTGATTTTGTCAACACGTGGAAGGCCCAGATAGATGTACCAACTAATAACATTCTGGAAATGTAAAACAGCATCTTAAAATACAGTTTAACTGAAAAAAATATTGACCTTACGTCAGATCAGATAGAACGCCACAAAATGCATTTTATTTGTGAATATATTAGTATTCTAAAGTAATATTGTCAGCAGCTAGGTAAATACAGAAATATGTAATTAAAACTACTAATAAACTTGACTCTACTATGCGTTTCCAATGTTATGTTAATAGCATCTCTCAAATGTTATATTTCAAAATAGGCATACTTACATATTAATTATAATATATATAAATTAATATTAGTCACGAAACTACTACTAGTAATGAGAACTACACATACCCAACATCTCATTTCACTCTTTGTATTCAATAAAATCCTCAGGTATATACCGTGCAGTGACGTTTGCTATTGAGATATTTAGAGGATGCAGAGACGTATTTTTGTGTTTGGGTGAATTATACACTTCTTGAACAAACTTGGATGACCAAAAGAGTGTGAAAGCTAGAGCGCCTAGAATCAAAACACTGAAAAACACCATCGACTTTTAGATGGAGAGGCAAGTATTAGTGACTGTAGTTTGTAAAATAATTGGCAAAGGACTTTACTAATAGTAATAATAACTTGAAATAAGCAATATACTGAGACTACGCTATGTGAGGTGATACTAATTGTGATGGCTTATGAAAAGTTTCCATTAAAACTATACAGTATTATTTTTGGTCTGGCCATTTATATCTTTTATTTATTCGGCATTTATTTTACAAAATAATTTTTAAGGCAAGTTTTTAACGCTGTCAACAATTACAATTACAAAAACGAAATTCTATATTTGGAAAAAAAGAAGAAAATATATAATCAGAAAATACTTACAATCCTACTCCACCGGCCATATTTATACAATAAAAATATATTGTTTTTCGGAAATCCACAAAAGAGTCTACCAAAGAATCGTCTTCGATTTAATAAATCTTAAAAACTTTGACACGGTCTCTATCTCAAATTGCATATCGAAACTAACTGAATCAAACAATCAGCCTAAACAATAAACGATGGCGTAAGCTATTTATAATCAAACAAAAATGGCCAATAACGATTCCGTCTTCATTACAAAGGTTCTGCAGGTACCGACTGAATGGGGTGTATTCAGTTTAGTTCACATGGGGAAAATAGTTTTGTTAATAAATAACACTATGAACTTTCACCAGGCGTTTGTATATACAGTACTACTTTTTCACATTTTTCCGTTCCTTAGATTACTATAGATACGGATCTCTAAAAGGCATTCTTTAGAAAAGGTGTTTTGTTTAGGTAGATGAGGTAAGTTCACAAAACAAATACAAGAGTGGGTACTCTACTAGGATTTGTAGGAACTTCAAACAAGTATCTTAGTAGAGTTTTGATGATGTATCTATTACGGTGACTCTACCTATCACCAGAAGATGTATTACTCTTGTTGCATTTATTTTTATTCTATTTATTAGTATTTTTTCCTGAATTTATTAAGCCTATTTGGCCACCACAAACACTAAAGATTTGCAATTAATACGCTAATGGTAAATTTTTAGTTGTCATGTAAAAAACAATAGCAGAATAAGTAAGTATAGCTATGTCTATTTAAAAACATCTTTTAATATTTTACTTATGAAACAAGATTATATTTTAAAACTTATTAACGAAATTTTATTTTTTACTCAACTCTTGGAAAATCGGCACAGCACAATTGAAATAAAATAAAATATTGTAAGAAAATTTTTTGAGCTTTAAATTTTAAAAACCTCAGATGTCCCATGTTGGTCTGGGACTTGGCCCATTTTGATTTGAGACAAAAAAAAAGAATTTGCCAACTGTGGTTCTTGCCTAGCATGTCGTAAAAGGCGACTAATGGTATATCGGGATTTGGGTGTGTGATTGTGTAGGCGACAGGTTAGCCGCTGATCACTACTTTTTCACATTTTTCCATCTAACCCAGCCCGGCTTTATTTTTGGCTGAATGTGGTTGAAGGGGCATGCAGCCCCTTTGACTCCGCCTACCCCTTCGGGGATTATGGGCGTGATGTTATGTATGTATTTAATATTGTATTGTCCACCCTTGGACCGAGAGCTGCGAACGCCTATGGTCATAAGACCATCTAAAAATTTTGATTCCAAATAACATAGTCTATTAAAATAATAGCTACAATTACATTTTTTAGAGGAATTATAACAAATGAAATATTAAGAATTATTGTTATTATATTTATTATTCGAGAAAAATAATTGGTCAAATAATTATTTCAAAGTACAAATAAATCGAGTACCGTTTTTGCAATAGGTAGTAGTTTAGGAACGAATCACCATGTTAACTTATGTTTCATATTTTACGATCAGCCGTAGACTCTTCCTGTCATCAGCTTCAAAATTTTGTCGTCTCCTAGAAGAGTGAAACAAAATGTTAATTCCTACTGCCTATAGGTATCCACTACCTCTAACAAGTATAGAAAATATAACAAGAATATGAACATATTGACTAAAGACGTTTGCTTCCTGGCAGAGCTTGACTGAAGATGCATTAAAAAATACTTTTATGAACAATACACAATATATATTTTCTTGCCACTTATTATTAGACACATAGATCTACTACAGGGAAAAAACAGCCTCTACCTTGCGTAACCGGTCAATGAGAATAATCGAAAAAAAAATTATAATTTGTCACATTTAACTATATCTTAATTCAGAGCGCGAATTGTTTTAACGTGACAGACGTCATGATTACCAATTTAATTTTTGGGTACATTTGGTTTCAGCAGCGTATTGCTCCTTGTACTCTGCCTGCCCCTTCGAAGACTGCGAGTATGATGGTATGTAGATATACAGACTGACCCACACCGTCCCCACACAACCCATATATTTCAATTCACGAACAGCACCTGCCATGCCAATAATATCGATAGGTGCTGTTCGTGAACTATGTCAGATGCTGTTCGTATATGTGCTATTCAGGCAGGTGCTCTAAGTGGACTACGTCACCCGCACTTATTTAATCATAGCTAGGATATCAAAAACCTGTCAACCTAGTCCCGTGAGGTTGGAGATGGGCACAGCGTTGTTCCGGCGGTCCATCTCTAGCAGGTACCTTCCTCCCAAAAAGATGGTTACCATTATGGCTCCAGTCAAAAGAGCGCTGTAATCGAAAAATAAGTATTCGCACATTTCTATTTCAGTCTTCAATCTATCTATTTCATGTTCTATTAAGTCCATTTCGTGTAGGTGCCATAAAGATACCGTTTTAAATGCGAAAACTTTTTAAGCCACTTTTCGCGTTGTGGCCGTAGCTTATTTTAAGGACTAAATTCTTCAGGATCACCACTTATGGAAACTTTGTGGAAACAAAGAGGAAATCATGATATTTTATTCTCGGTTAACCACCAGAAAAATGCGAAATATGCTTAACTTTTTATTGTAAGTTCATTTAAATATTATTTATGAGTCCTATTTGGTATGTACATTTAATTAAAAAGGTCTACTGATGGAAAATCTAATTTTAATGATAATATCTAATTTAGACCCTTAATAATTGTGATATGCTTGAGTAATAAAAATATGTAATAAGGAATAAGAACAATTGCCATTAAAAAAAACTTACAGTCCCGCCACAACCATGGCTATTATCTTTTAGTTTATTTAAAACGTTAAAAATATATTTGGAACGAACAATTTTGAATGTGAACATCACAAGGTTATAATGTTAAATGGCAAATCAGCTGGTAGTAAAATGACATAGTATGATTAAAGGGGAAACCATAACAATAACAGCAAACAAATTGTCAACAACGTCGTATATTTCGGATGTTACATGCAAAACATCGATTTGATATCGAAATGCAAATATTCACTTAAAAATAATACTTCTTCCACAACGCAGGATATGTGAGTTTGTTTGTTAACTATTGACATTTAGTTGTTTCTGTTGTAGAATACTTAGGTATATAAAGCTTTATTGATCATATATGTGATATTATCAATTTGTATGGTACGCCGAGGAGTTCACTAAACTTCACGTAACTCAAGCTAATAACTAGAACAAATCTCATAACCTTTAACATACCTACCTACCTAACAACTTTATTAATATTGTTATCTGTTTTTAAATCTTTTGAATCTTGTATCTGTGTGATCTGAAAATCTGATGTTTAGGAAAGTACCTAATAGGATTAATTTTTAGGGCTCTTTGAAAACTTATATCTAACAGTGGCCTATGTATGATGATGATTTGTTTCTTGCATTTCCTCAGTACAAGTCGATTTTCATGGGGTCATCCGTTAAATCAGTATCAAATGTGGTGAGAGACGAAGGCGTGGTCGGCTTTGGCATCGTCAAGTATTTTGTCGTCCAGTAGGCCATGAAGGCCAGCACTGCTATAACTAAGACACTGAAAAATAATGTACATTTCAGTCCTTTTTCATAGTTCGTTTTCGTTAGTTGGGTGAGAGTTTTTGCGGTATAATTTTATTTTAACGAGTGGAAATTTGAATTTTAATATTTCCCAGAATCATAACATAGCTTATTAACTGCTTTTTGTATGTGAACAAGGGTCTTTCATTTACAAAAACAAGGGGTAGTCAGAGTCAGTAAACTCATTCAACCTATATTTGCAAAAAAATATTTGGACGGGTTAGATCGGAAATAAGGAATACTTTTTCATAATTGAATGACATTTACGTCGCTTACATAATTACAAACTCAACTCCCAACACACCATTCGCTTTTCACAATATGCTAGTCAAATAGCACAGTTTTTCCATTATTTTTAAGTCCCAGACCAACATGGGACATAACAAAAATAAATAACAACATATGACAAAAGTCTCGTGAAGATTTTTTAAACGCTTTGTAACGTCATTATAACACCAATACAATATTTGACAGCTTAATATAACTTACTAGCCAAACGCCATCACACATAGATGTAACTTCTGTCCAGCAACATCCATTTGGAGACCTTTGACATATCAAAGTTTTTTCATTCACTCGACTAGTAGGAGGTTGTCGTCTTTCTTAGTTGTGTTAAACTTGACCTTAAGATAGTTCCACATGAGTACTAAGTACCTATACTTAATATTTTTTTTATTTCTCTACGTTTATAGTTCGAACTGGGCTATATGTAATGATACCTTTGTTTGTCCCATGTTGGTCTGGGATTTTAAAAAAATGTGCCAACTGTGTTTCTTGCCTAGCATGTCGTAAAAGGCGACCAATGGTAAATGGGGTTTTGGGTATGTGATTGTGTAGTTTCACAATTTTCCATCTAACCCATCTCAGTTCTATTTTTGGCTGAGTGCGGTTATAGAGCCTGCTGCCCCTTTGACTCTGCCTGCCGCTTCGGGGATTATGGGCGTGTTTATTATTATACGTTTGTACCTAATTAAAAACGTTAAAAGAAAAGATAACCCGACATGTTTGCAAGATAATCAGGTTTATTGGAAAGGTGTCCTTCAAAATGTTTTAATTCCTTTGATTTAGGGGGACGAAATGGTTTACGGGCTTCTGAGTATGTGACTGAATTGGCGACGAGCTAACCACTTATCACTACTTTTTCACAGCTTTCCATACAACCCAGCCCAGTGGTCTATGTTGGTCTGGGACTTAAAAAGAATATGCCAACTGTGGTTCTTGCCTAGCATGTCGTAAAAGGCGACTAGTGGTATATCGGGATTTGGGTATGTGATTATGTAGGCGACAGGTTAGCCGCTTGTCACTGCTTTTTTACAATTTTCCATCTAATGGGCCCGGCTTTATTTTTGGCTGAATGTGGTAGAAAGAGCTTGCTGCCCTTTCGACTCTGCCTACCCCTTCGGAAATTATGGGCGTGTATGTATGTATGTATGTAAGGCGACGCAAATTCTGGTTACTTGTGAAATAATACCTACACTACCATAAATATTATTTTTTATATACAACTTTTATATCCTTAGAAGAGAACAGAGCTTGCTGCCCTATCGACTCTGCCTACCCCTTCGGAGATTATGGGCGTGTATGTATGTATGTATGTAAGGCGACGCAAATTCTGGTTACTTGTGAAATAATACCTACACTACCATAAATATTATTTTTTATATACAACTTTTATATCCTTAGAAGAGAGTGGAAGTGTGATGGCTAACTAGAGCAGGAGTTTCGATATGTATGTATGTTAAATGAAATTTTATTAAAAACACAATAAAAAAAAATAAAAAGAAACTATAACAGTCATTTTTAAAAGTTTTCGAATGAGTAATAAACATCAAGTTCAGTGATGAAACATTTTTGTTTTATTGCTCTTCTCTCAAGTGCTTCAGGCGTTCTCTTAACCAAAAACAATATCAAACTCATAATAAAATGATTTTTTCAAAATATTTAATCACATACCAAAATTACAATATAACGCCCCTTAAGCTAAAGAACAATGCGTGTGTACAAACACACAAACATAATGTCTCTAATTTGTAAATACAACGTATTGTTCGGACACACCGGTTCAAAAGGACCGTGGGAGCATTGCTCTGAGAAAATACTGGCCAAGTCCAAGTAGAACTTAAATGCCTGAGGTTCCGTACGTATGATAAAATCAGTCCTATAATAAAATATAAATCGTTCCTTTAAATATTCGATTTTAAAGGCAACAAGTTTGTTAATAATAATACTAGCATATGATAATTTACAATATTTGGGGGAAAATACATAAAATAACGGAATAATTCTTTAACAAAACGAAATAATATAACAAACGTTTGTATAAATTATATGGGATAATAATTTTTATACTACATAATATGACATACATACATGTACGTAAATCCTTCGAGACTAACAATAACATATTATCCTCATAATAGCCTACAAACATGACTGAAAACCCCTGAATCTTTTAAAACTAAAACTACGTTGGCTGATAAATAAGAGTATTTTCGACGTCACAAGTGACGTCATTAACGCTACAAATTCGGAGGTAACGTAGTAACGTTGAATGCGACAGTGGTAGATTTGTTCGCATCTGGTAGCGTCAGAAGATACTTCGTAGTCCAGTACGCTCCGAAGGCCAACAAACCCGTTATTAGCAAGCTGAAATAAAAAAAAAGCTCTGTTAAACATGTTGACGATATAGAGTAAATAATATAAGTACCTGTGTAAAGTTTTCCAAAAAATCAAATTATTACGAATTAAAGAGCGGTGGTAGCTCAATGGTAAGGACACGCGCTTCTTAACCAAGGAGTGCGGGTTCAAACCCGGGCACGTACCACTGGATTTTTCAAGTCTATGTACGTATTTATACGGTGAGGGAAAACATCGTGATGAAACCTGCAAATTCAAACACCTTTGGATTTGTAACCATGATCCAAAAAGTTGTCTGGTTCCCCTATCTTAGGGTTACGAAGGTCAGATCGGCAGTCGCTTCAATGTAATTACCAGACTCGCTAAATCCTGGATCATGGTCTAAGCGAACCCCGTCTAAGCACGGGACATAACGCTAAGATGATGATGAAAGAGCGGTGGTAGCTCAACAGTAAGGACAGTCCGAGATACCAAATGTAACAATTGCTTGTACATAATTGTATCTAGCCGGACAAGGGGAACAAATATTTCTTCGTTCTAGGTGTCACAGATGGTCGGGGCTCAAGGAACCTCCTGAAATGAGGGCACAGCTGAATCAGACCCTTTGTAGAAATAAGAGTAGTGATATCTACCAGAATTGGGATGTTGACACCATTTATATTAAATTTTGAAATATCAATTCTAAAAAAGAAAGTATCGTAGTATGCTGTTAAGCCTCATTGGTTTTTTATCATATTGAGTCTAAGATTTTTAATTTTACAAAAACTGCTTAATATTAAGTCAGTTGACTATACAAACTAGTGACGTCAAGAGTCTCGGGCCACCCCTAGTCCCGAACGCCACGAAAACGAGCACCACCGCGCTTAAAAATTCGCCGAAGTGGCATCTTACGTGATAATAACAAGTGTTATATATCGTCGAAATCGTCGATTTCGTTTTGACAGTTCCTAAAAAGTTTCTTAATTGACTAGCCAGTCAATATCCCAATTTTAGAAGTTTTCGTGAGGGGGGGGGTTAATCAGTATGTAAGGGGTCCCCAGCACAAAGGGCCCAGGCCGCCCCTTCTGCCCCCTGGTGAGTACACTATTGCCTACTGTGTCTACGTCCTTGCGTTCTCCATAAAAAAAATACTGACAAACTGATACAAATCTCCGTGCTTTTCAAACATAGCGATTATTTTATTTAATAGTGTCACTTCTTTTTAAAATATTACAATAAATAAAATTAATAAAACACTCACAATCCAAATGGCATCCTGAGTACCTTTGTTACTGGCGTGATATTTTAATGATGACCTTTTCACTGACTCAGGCGCACTATTGTCTCTATCAATATTACAATGAAACTTTATATAGATTACTTTTCAGTTAGGCTGTGTGTACATGTGATGAAAATAAATAATTGTCTTTTAATTCATTTAGATATGTTATTTTATATACATAAGTATTGTTTTATAATAATATACATATTGTTGTAGATCTTGCGCAACTTATTTAAATTACAAGGTAAAATTTAGAAAATCTTGAAATATAATGTAACGAAATATTCAAACAATAGTCAGTGGAACAATGGCTAAATCAAAAATACAAGGAAATCGGTAAAACGAATGATATTAGCTGTTAAGGTTAAAATACTTACACATAAGTGGGTACTTCACAGTAAAGTCTGAAGTATAAGTGTGTGCGACGTATCTTTAACTAATAACTTCCTCATTGTTGTTTTATTTATATTGACATTGTAGCAAATTGAATCAGAAATATAAAAATAACCTTATGGACGACAAAATAAGACTACTAGCTGAGCCGGTGAACTACATACCGCAATGTTTTCGGAGACTGCATTCTTTAAAATTGTCCATAATATTTTTCTATATAAAACACCGCCGTGTTAAAGCGATCAAAACAAAAAAAAATATCTCTTCAAGTATTACCCTGGCTAATTTAACAACATTAACAGATGTACACTAAGCCTAACAGTTTTCCGAATAAGCAATGTGTAATGTTGTATAAACATTAGCATGTGTAAATAATCGGAGAGAATTAAAACCATGCTACCTTTTACCGATATTATTTTAGCTCTTGCATCATCCCATATCCGTTTTCTTGTGAATAGGTTCACACCGGCTTTAATCGAATATACGGTATAGTTTGTGGCACACAGTAGATGAGAGGGTCTAGTGATTCGGCACGTTTTGCATCTAAAGAATAATGTAGATTTTAGCGGAGAATTCAAGATTTTTTAGTTTAATCGAGATTTGGTATGGGATTTTAGGAAAAGCAGAGCAAATGCACCTCTGACGTTTTTATAAATTTCAGCGAAACTGAAGACCTTCTGGATCGCTGGAAAAAGTCTGGCATAACACACATTTTCGTATCCAGTGTGTGTGTAACTGATCATGACGATTTCCCCGCCAAAAAAGGGTAGGTACTAATCATTATTAAAGTAAAATATAGCTTGAGTTCCTAAAGGTTATTTGACTTTTAGGAAGACTTTAGTTTACCCTCTCTGCCTGCCTTAACGATATATCTAATTAATTAAAATTTTGTAAGTTAAAAGTCACTGTACTATCTTTAAAGTATTTTTTTTCCACAAACAAGCCATGGCGTTGGTAATTTAAACCTGTGTGGTGACTTATCGCTTGTGCTTATGTTAAATATAAGTTCGATTTTAACTATTAAACGAAGGATTACACAATTTACATAGATACATACATACTTAACATCACGCCCATAATCCCCGAAGGGGTAGGCAGAGTCAAAGGGGCTGCATGCCCCTTCAACCACATTTAGCCAAAAATAAAGCCGGGCTGGGTTAGATGAAAAATTGTGAAAAAGCAGTGACAAGCGGCTAACCTGTCGCCTACACAATCACACACCCAAAACCCGATATACCATTAGTCGGCTTTTACGACATGCTAGGCAAGAACCACAGTTGGTATATTCTTTTTAAGTCCCAGACCAACATAGGACTGCGGGCTGGGTTGAATGGAAAGCAGTAAAAAAGGAGTGACAAGTGACTACTCAGACACTTATCCAAAAGCCCGTAAACCATTAGTCGCCTTTTAGGACATGCTAGATAAGAACCACAGTTGGCACATTCTTTTTTGTGTCCCAGATCAACATGGGCCAAGTCTCAGACCAACATGGGACAAATTTAATTATACCACAATAAAACACCAAATATTCAACCTGTTTCTTTTAATATATGGAATTTATGTAATTTTACTATATTTGATTCGGAATGTAGATAAAAAGATGTAATTTGTGGGTAAGATCTATTAAACTATTCCTTAGGAAAAAGACTACAGTATAAAACAGTGCAGGCTATATTGCAATCATCGGAGATAAGTACTGTGTGAAACGAGATGTTCCCATACACGAAGGCCCCGTTGAAATATTGCCTCGCCACGGCATCTATGTCGAAAATTCTATCGTATCGACCCTGTTAAAGTATACACAAACTTATTAATGTAATTTTATAGTCAACTTCCTACGAGTAGACCTTGAGTAACATACATAACATCACACCCGTAACCCTCGAAGGGCATGGCAGAGTCAAAGGGGCAGCAAGCCCATATTCAGCCAAAAATAAAACCCATAACCCAGTCCGGGTTAAAAGGAAAATTGTGAAAAATGAATGACAAGTGGCTATTTCGTCGCCTACACAATCACATACCCAAAACCCAATATACCATTAGTCGTCATTAACGACAAGCTAGGCAAGGAACACAGTTGGCGCATTCTTTTTAAGACCCAAACCAACACGTGACCTGAGTAATTTGTCAAAAAAAAAATCATATCGCAGAAATTACGGACGTTCCCGATAATATCCATCTATCTACCAGGAAAAGCTTTGATAAATAAGTAGAACAGACAGTCAGACTGTTAATATTTTATACGTTAGGTACGTATAATTGAACAGAATCAAGTCATTCTGCATCTAACCCATTGAGCTATTATTACAGTAATAATAGTTCAATGATCTAACCCATCCCAGTTTTATTTTGGCTGAATGTGGTTAAAGGGGCCAGCTGCCCCTTTGACTCTGCCTACCCTTTCGGGGATTATGGGCGTGATGTTATGTTATCAAGTCATACTTACCGGCTGAATTATACAATTTTTGGTCATATTAAAATTTGCTTTGAAAAGCGTGCTAAAGAACATGTGTTGACACGGATTCTTCATTTGCAATCTTACCAAGTTCTTTCCGTTGGATTTTGTCATGACCTTACCCTAAAATTAGAAGTACGAAAATTATAAAGGAATTTTATGTTTTTCAAACCTATTCATTGTCTCCTTTTCTTCCAATCTCTTAAAAAGTAAATTTTAATTAGACGAAATACATAATATTAATATCTATTATGTATTTAGTCTAAATAACGTTTGAATTCTTTATAAAACAGTTTCTAATGACAATCGAAAAATATATGAACCACAAAATGTATTTAAGAACATTTAAATTTAGACCTATTAGATTTAGTATGTAGCAGGTGACATAATATACCTTAGTAAGTTTAATAGATTGTTTTACGCGAAAATGAAAATCCACCGCAGTACGATTTATCTTGATGAGCGCAACCTCCGTGCAGTTTTTGAGTTTCGGCCCTTTGCAGGTTTCAGCTTTGTGTACCAATAACTCAAACTTTCCCTGCAACAAAAATAGACGTTATTATTGCTAGTTGATGGGAGGTTGAATGATTTCACAATAATTCCACTGAACTTCTAAACAGGAATGAAATGTTTTCGAGCATAAATTAATGGTATTGAAAAATCACTTATGTGTTAATTTTATCTAACTAGAGCTGGTTAAAAATAGAATTTAGTCATTCAAGTAAATGATCTAAATCAAATCATCATAGCAAATGCAAAGGTATTATCATTACTATCTAAATTTAAAAAGTTGTGACATAATGAACAGCTATGCTAATATTAACTTATCTTTAAAGTAAGTAAGTATATTTAAATACTATAACGTAACCTACTGCGTTTTAAAAGTTATTTGATTATATTATTTATCTGAAATAATCAAATTTGTGGTCATTATATTGTTTAGTTCATCCTAAAACAACCTTTGCGTTATTACGTACTTACATATTTTTTGTCGATTTGCTGGTTAGCCTGAATAGAAATAAAAAATGTACCGAAAAATATAAAAATAATTTTTATGTACATTATAATATAAGGATTGGACCGTACAAAATACGATAGAATTTTACAAAATGAAAATGTTTGCTCTAATGTACTTTGTAATTGTCCATTTAACTAAAATTGCTGCTTATCTGTTTTCGAATTGGTCCAATTGCCGTGACAATGTGCACGATTTTTAAAGGCATGTGATTGTGAACCGAACATAATAAATGTTATTTACAAAATGACTAAAATAACTACTATAGAAAATTACATTTTTAGATTTCATAAAGAATAGCTGAAAACACAGTTTTTTTTTCTGATAACCATTGCTAATCTCTAGGTTCAACTGATCCTGACACCATAATTGACATCCTTAGCAATATTTGTACGTAGTATATTACTCGGTGGTAATATTATAATTCGATGGTGTATTTGTTTATTTATTGTTAATAACGGCTTGTTTACAACAATCGTCGTCCACCATCCTTATAGTAGGACGGGTAGGGTACACAAAATCCAATAGGCAATATTACCCATCCAAAAATGTTAGATAGGTACGATTTCTTTACATATAATGTACATTTTATTTAATTATATTTAATGAACTTTAAATAAACATTTGGAGGAGTAGACACATTTCTTACCTCTCTTAGTACATAACAAAGCTCATATACTTCAAAAAAATATATATTTGCATGCTACTCATCAGCCTCGATGGATACCTATTCATGTTCACAGCTTGCCATCATAAAGCCATTTGAGAAACATTTCGCTTTCGAGGATTTTCCTAGAGTCTACAGAAACTCACTTCTGATAGTTCTGATACCTTGTGAGTTACAAACTATCTATCTAGTCTATAGGGTGCAGTCAAAATCAGGGAGACCATCACGGACTAGTAAAAAAAGAAGGACTCCGCGGTCATACTACAGCATATGTGAGTGAGACTTAAGAATACCAGATGTTGAAAATTTGGAGCGCTAAATCAATGCGTGATGTTGTGGGTCAAGTTGGAGTTCCGCAGATGCCTCAACGTCTATTAAGTGGCGCGGAGTCCGTCTTTTTTTACTAATCCGTGCAGACCATATTTTGTTTGAAACTTCTTTGCCACTTTTAGTGGTCTAAATATACTAGCGGGGTGAAGTGTTAGTTAGTTTGTTAAAACACTACACTTAATTACGAAGATGTTCATCACACGAACATTTACTGCCATCAGGATTCAAAATGACAACTGTACCTATGTAACCATAGTCTCTAATACCAAACGACACGTCTTAATATGTATTATACGTATAATATGATAAGTTGGGTATATTAAAAAAATAACACTTTGGTGTTGTCTCCTTAAGTGATTTTATTAGAGGTTATCAAAAAGGATTTTTTTTGTAGACTAAACAAACATTACCAGTCTGCAATCCCCGAAAGGATATTTAGAGTCCAAAGCGCAAATGCTCCCTTAACCACTAACATAAAAAAAAATTCGGGTTAGATGAAAAATTTAAAAAATAGCGACCAATAAATATTAAGTAGGTAGGTATAAAGGTTCAGTACCTAATGCGCCATCGAGCCAGTCAAATGGCTGTACCCTAGCCACTTTTTAAGACATACTAGGTAAGAAAACAGTTTTTTAATTATTTTTAAATGCCAGACCAGCTATACTCAAAGTATTAGAAGCTTTTTTGGGGAATCACGAAAATAGGTCTTGATCGTAATGAATAAAAAAACTAAAGAGGAACTACTATAAGGTTCCAGGGGAAAAATCTGTAAAAAGTTTTTAAAAAATCTGAAAAAGACTACACGGGTTCGCTACGCTGTTTAATTATTCTAGGGTTCCGTAAAATACGCGGAGTATTTCCCCAAAAGGGGACCGCTGTGTTAGAGCTGTTCTAGAGCAACATGGAACAGATTTTGTAATTTTTACAATTTTAAAATTTATTAAAGATAAACACAACGAAACCCTACAAAAAGTATAAAATACAAAAGATAATTAATTACTTGACGATTTATTTCCACATTATTCACATACATTTTTATTACCTAACTACATAAAAAAAATATATAAGATAAACACAACGAAACCCTGCAAAAAGTATAAAATACAAAAGATAATTATCTTGACGATTTATTTCCACATTATTCACATAATTTTTTATTACCTAACTACATAAAAAATACATGTATATACATATAATGATGATTTTTGATAACTCGGGGCAAAAGAAGAATAATATTTTATACTAAAAAGCATGTATTTCTATTACAAGCAACACAACACATGGCTTTGATATGAAAAAAACGGAATAAAAATGTATTCCTAACTACATATAGACTATATATTAAAGTACTTACATGCGTCATATATCAATTACCCGAATCAATTAACAATTAAGTACCTTCACCAAACACAATCAGAGGCAGATTATGGATATTTGACTGACGAATTATAATTTCTCAGTAAATAAATTCATAATATATTCCTGAAACATTTTTAACTAACCTATACCTTGCAATGTTACAAATTAGTTTTTTTTCGGGTATATATTCAATTGGAACATCGTACAGAACAAATTGCAGTCGTTAGATGTAATTATCGATTGGGTGGTGATGTTCCCGTAGAAAAATGAACTGCCGTAGTATTGGTGGAACATCCCGTACATGTCGATGTCTTGAGATACGTGCATCTGTAACATAAATTAGACATCAAAATTATGATTTGTGGTAATTGATTAGAATAAGCTAAGCTAAGCTAGAGTAAGTTAGAAGCGCAACTATCAAATTGTGAACTGGGTGCTTAACCAAATGCGCGCCAGCGATTTCATAACGAACTTTGCTATCGCTCGTATCGCGCGATAGACTTATTCTGGTATGCAAATCGGGAACTACAAATTTTGTGGCGCGATACGAGCGATAACGAAGTTCGTTATGGAATCGCTGGCGCACTTTTGGCTAAGCACCCTGGCATCATACTTGAATGTGACATATTATATGTATTTCCTTGCGTACTGATTGGTTGGCTGACCAATCTGTGACGGGCACATGATAAAACCAGCCAGATTGTGAACTCACACTAAATGCACGTTGATTCACAATCTGACGGTGCCATATGGGTAAATTGAAAATATATCTCGTTTTGGTACTGTTGTTTACACTTTCGTGGGCACTGTCGAAATGACTGTCTTATATTCTTAATACAGGTTCAATTAATATTTTATTTACAGTATACAGTTATTTGGTCTCCCGTAAGATAACAATAAGGATAGGTGACCAAATAACTGTATTAACAATATTTCGGTGACATTATATAAACTTACCCTGGGAAATACGCAATTTTTTGACATGTTGAAAGACGCCACAAAGTATTGTTTCAAGAATTCGTGTCGACAAGGATCATTCATTTGCATCCTTACTAAATTCTTGCCATTGCTCGATATCATCATTTTGCCCTAAAAAATTTAAAGATCAGGGTAATATTTTTTTTCGTCTTTCGTAATATTTTATGTGATATTTTGTCTTAATGCAACATTTAATCCTATATAGTAATTATTATCTATTTTAAGTCTTAAATTAGGGGACATATGATTTGATGTTGTGTAACATTGGAATATATTTTCCTCATTAGGAACATGAACATACTTACTTTCGTAATTTTAGTTGGTTGTTTAATAACTAAGGTATAATGTATGGCTGTTCGATTTTTTACAACCACAGTGAGTTCTGAACAGCTTTTGGCTTTAGGTCCCCGACAAACCTCTACCCTGTTTATAAGTAAGTCGAATTTCCCCTGAAATTAAAGCAAAAAACAAGTTTAATGAACAATATTGACGTTTTTTTTACGCAGCGGAATGTTTGAGCGTATTAAAATTTTTAGAACTGCTCCGAAACGGCTCGACTGATTTTAATGTTTTTTTTTGTATTTGGAATCGATTGTAAAGAACTTTTTACCATTCTACCCCCCACCCCCCATTTTTTTATCTTGAGAACTAGGCGGTACTAAGTTTGCCGAGACAATTTCTAAAAGACCATTAAAAACGTTAACTTTTTATCATATCTTTTGTTGTACATTTTTAATAAATAAATTTTAACAATTAGATTTATAGAAATTTTCTAACTCCCGGCTAACATTCTGATACACCTTTTGGCAACCAACCTATGGCCTTTACTTACATACATGTGCTGTTCTTTGGATAGACTTCCCACGAAAATAATACTCAGAAATATAAATATCTGTTTATAAAACATAGTATGTAATGGTTGGATGAAACACGTTCGAGCGATATAATTAAAAAACCTTTAGTATATATTTGAATGTTTATTCTAATTGTCCACTTATCTATAATAGCTACGTATTTATTCAGCTATGATTAAGATCATCAAATAATGAAATACTTAAATTGGTCCTATTTTTCTATGACTTTTGTATATTTTTTTGTTACAAGAGTTTACTCTTATGTAATAATAAAAAAAATACTAACTAATATCAAAAAAATATAACGGGGTGTAAAAAAAATATGTTCAAAAAATCATTGCATTATAAGTGGCTAAACCCCTTCCTGCCGAAGTCCTCGGTTTGTCGTACTGGGGCAGGCTTAGTAAGCCCTGGACTTGGACTATTATCATCATTCACAGCTGGACATTTGCCTTACCTTAGCTTCTACAGTGCGACTACGTACCGTCTGCATCCAACAGCTCTTTTAACCTCAACCGTCTTCAGTCCATCTAGCGAACGAACATCTCACGCTGCGATGGCCGTTCCGTACCCGTACTCAAGAACCTTTTCCTTTATCGGGCATCGGTTCTCTGAGCTATGTATACAAATATCCATCAGAGCCTAAAGACCGTAACACTTATTTGCTTCTTATAAAATAAATACAGAACAATCGTACTGATATTACAACTAGAAACCTAAAATAACTTAATCCATACACGATTGCTTTACGGAGACACTGAATGCACCCAAAATTTATTGTCACTGTCATTAAAACAACAATCTGACATCGACATAGGTATTTTACGCTAACTAAAAATATATCCAAAACCAAAACCCAAATCAATAATTTTACTTTAACTTCACTCAAATTAGGTATATTGACAAAAACACAATGTAACGATAACATTTCTTTTTAATGAATAAAGAATCACTGGGTTACTTGTTAATAAGATTATCATGGAGTTTATGGCAAGAAAATATACTAGCGTAAGTCTAAAACTCATAGGCCTGGGTCTCATGATAGCTGCCGGCAGCTTCTGGGCTGGTGCAGGAGTGGACCGCAGGCCGAAGTACAGAGATGAGCAGACGCTAGTCGGCGGAGCCGTGTGGAGTCAGATCTTGATACCTATTGGCCTATTGATATCTAAGCTAGTTGGTGAAGAGCTGGATGTGTTCGTGCAAGGGTACTTTATGATCACTGGCATGTTGCTGCTATTGATTACGGGGTTATCTTTGGTTAGTTTACCTTTTTTATCATGAGTTAGGCAAAATTGAAGAACCAGCTATCTAGAGGCAGGCAGATTCGAAGAAACAAAGAGTTCCTTTAACCACTTTAAACCATAAATAAATTTGAGTTATTTTACAGAGAAAATTGTAAAAAAGTAGTAAATACAAGTAGCTATCTGTTTGCCTAGACTATTACAAATTAGATAAAGATCTTCCTGTTTTCTGTAAATAATCATACTTCATTAATTCGGCTGCGGTTACGACGACAGCGTCGAGCTCGGGTCGAGGATAGCAATAAGCGGGGCAGTCAGAAACCCGATAAGCAAGCATGATGTTTTCTTGTCACGTTTTTCTGGAGAGTTCATCAAGACTCCTTCAAACTCTTAATTATTTTTTTCTTTCACACTGATACCATCGCCACTAGGTACCGCTTCCACTGTCCGTTTCTCTCACCGCTACCATCGCCGCTACTTTTATAACCATAGCCTTATGGGCCATGTCTCAACTATGTTACAAACTTATTAGGTTAATTAAGTTTACAAATTTCTAAAATTTGGCATTTAAAAGAGTAACTATCGAGTTTCTTGCCGGATTCTTCTCGATAGAGTCTACCTTTCGAACCGGTGGTAGTATTATTTCTTATCGTTTTTTTGTTTGTTTGTTTATTAACTATTTATAAGTGCTTTCTTGAAGCCCATATAAATAAAGATATTTTGAATTTGAAGTTGAATATGAATTCATATTTTGTTGCAGGTCACTGGTGAAGCGATGATCCTGGCCAAGCGAAGACGAATAAACAGGCAAAGCAGTACATTACAGAATATAGTGTCAAGTTTTGATATTGACAGACTGGATTGTGACAAAATCTATTTGTGTATAGGGATACTATCTCTTTTGACAGGGTTAATCAATCTGGCCGACTTAATCGTTCTTCTAGTTTGAATGATTAAATTTTTTTATAATGAGATTTCATGTTAAATGTTGTACCTATTTAATTTTTTTGTACCTAATTAAATTAATAAATGTGATGCCAATACTTTAAAATTCAAAATTCAATATCTACCTACTATTAACATAATAATCACAAATGTACCTGTAAGTTTTAGCTCTGAATAATATTAATACATGCATAAAAAACATAATTTGTGTTATTTTGATGTAGCGTAGCGTACCTACTAAAATGTCACTGGACCTATAGACCACGCAAGCAATTCAATACTCTCATAAACATAACATCACGCCCATAATCCCTGAAGGGGTAGGCAGAGTCAAAGGGGCAGCAGGCCCCTTAAACCGCATTCAAGCAAAAACAAAACTGGGCCGGGTTTGATGGAAAAATGTGAAAAAGTGACAAATGGCTAGCTCGTCGCCTACACAATCACATACCCACAACCCCATATACCATTGGTACATTGTTGGCACATTCTTTAAGGTCCCAGGCCAATATGGGATAATGAGCTGGGTTAAATGGAAAATTGTGATGGAGAAAATTGTGTGAACAATACTCTCATAATACTTTGTAATTTGTTACAAAATCTTGGAAGTAGACCATAGCTTCTAATTGTTTTTATAGACTCGTCTGATGATCCAGCCAGATGGGTACTGAGACTCTTCAAGACTGAGCACAAACTCACCCCGTAATAATTTATCCAGACTGACACACCAATTCCCTAGTTCTAAACTAAGTTATGCTTGAGCTATGGATAATATCGGAACGGACAGACTCGAGTCATGTAATCAACGTATTTATGAACATAAACGTTTATAAACATCCATGACTCGAATGCAAATATCCATGTTCATGTCGCGAAACATTTTCCCCTAGCGGTATTCGAACCCGAGACCCTTGGCTTCGCGGCTAGGGTCTCTGACCATTTAAGCAACGGCCATACGTATCTATTTTATCCCTTTACAAACTTTTCTCAAATAACACTAAATACCATTTATGTGGGCAAAGTCACGAGCAAGTATTAGTATAAAAATAATAGGTACATAGGCATAACAATCACATTGCACACAACGAGAGTTAACGATGTATGTTTGTATTAACGATATCAAAAATGGTTAACTATTATGTCAATGAGACGTAGTTAGTCCAACTCGTATGTTATGATTCACTCAATATTATCTTTAATCTGAGTTGATTCAAAATATCCAATGCAGGTACATTTCATACAGAGTATGACCGATTGATATTTCAAGAATATTAGGACGTGTATTATCATTAATGATAATTATGAGGATTTTAAGTTTTATTATAATTTCGTATTACACTCTTATTGTTATCACGATAAAGCAAGAAAAAAATTATGTAAGTAATCTGCGTATGCTTAGGTTATCATATGACCACTGTGTAGCGTTAAGTCGGTTCACTGCGCCATGGTGCAATTTTGAGTGTTTTATTATAATAATTATTATTATTATAATAAAACATTCATAATGAGCATAATGAGCCAGTGCAGCCAGCTGCGCCTGTGTTACTGAGTTGGCGCAAAGATTTTCACAAAGCTACCCTAAATATCGCTAAAATAAATATTTGTCTATTTAGTTCTACCAATTTATTCGTAATATGATAATCTATCAGTGATGGTCACACCCTTTTTTATACTTCAAAGAAACAGTCCCGTAAGATTAATTAAAAAAATAAGCATGTAAGTAGAGAGAAACTGTCTTTGGTATTCCAGATATGCTAAGTATGATAACTTGCAAATATCTGAAATGTTACAAGAGGCCGCGTAATATTATAACTTTTCTTTGTTCTAGGGCAAATTCGACTTACAATTAAAAAAATTTGATTCTTGTAAAGGACCGAAGAGAAAAGACTGCTGCGATATCACATTTGATATAATAAATGAGACCACTGTCACCTACGAGCTGCTTCTAAAACAACCGACAAAGATTACAAAAGTATCACTCTTTATATTTTTGCTATAGGTCCATAGCTTATCCATAGCTTCTTTTACGTAGGCCTCAGAATTGTTTAATAAATATGTATATTAGGTGCAATTAGGTATCACAGAATCTCAAAAGAAAAGTATGTGAGTCGTGGTGATGTAGTAAACTTTATTTTCTAACCATTAACATATACGCCAATTTTTTACGTTTACGTTTTAACTTCAATCGGCTAGTTGACTCCAATATTTCTTAAATACGTAAGTTAGATTAAAAAAAAAATTGAATACATATTTTTTGCTTTATCTAATACTCGAAAAATGATGAAAGATACAGCGCTTCAAAGATCTGAATTTTACGGAACTAGTGACGTCACGCGCTGTATTTTCATAATATAATATGCAATAAAAGAAAATATACACATGAAAAAATACGTTATGGGATTAAATGCTTATAGACCCAGCGGTTTATCAGTTATGCGTTGATTGATCCATAGCGCAAAGAGCTTCTACTTGTTAATAGTAAAGATATTCCACACTCTATCGCACCATGATCCAAATTGATTCCCTTATCAGAAGGTTACGAAGGTCAGATCGGCAATTGCTGCAACGTAGGTGATTACCAGACTGGCTAAATCCTGGATCGCGGTCTACGGGACCCCGACTAAGCACGGGATATAATGCTAGGAGAATAATTTGGATTCCACGCTAATATTTGTTGGACAAATTAAGTGAATATTCTTTTTCTTTTTTAAATATACATCTGCATTTAATGGAACATATCTCCTGAAACTGGACAAATACTTACATAAATATCCAACTAAATAAATATCCGACTACATCACATACATTGATCTGACTCCGAAGTAAGTAGCTTAAGCACTTGTGTTACAGATATCAGAATCAACAGTGGTATTACAAATATATACTTAAATATTGGATATTAACACCCAGACACAGAACAAACACAAGTATTCATCATACGAATATTTGTCCTGGGTGGGGATCGAACCCACGACTCTTGGCGCATGGGGCAGGGTCACTACCGAATGCGCCATCGAGCCAGTCAATAATACATACAAGTTAATGTTTTTGTTTTTATTATATTGCATCAGAATAGTAGTCGGATTAATATGTATTCGTATAAAACCAGGTTTTACTTGAACTTAGGGATTTACTTAGGGTTTTAATAGAACTTTGGGATATACCAGTAAGCTTATTCAGCATTTAAGAAAGACATTTTAAAAGCCTTACAAGCCCATTGCCCACACTTATTTTAACAATGACATAACATCACGCCTATAATCCCCGAAAGGGTGGGCAGAGTCAAAGGGGCAGCTGGCCCCTTTAACCACATTCAGCCAAAAATAAGACTGGGCTGGGTTAGATGGAAAATTGTGATAAAGTAGTGACAAGTGGCTAGCTTGTCGCCTACACAATTACTTACCCAAAACCCGATATATCATTAATCGCCTTTTACGACATGCTAGGCAAGAACCACAGTTGGCACATTATTTTTAAGTCCCAGACCAACATGGGACAACGGGCTGGGTTAGATGGAAAATTGTGAAAAAGTAGTGACAAGTGGCAAGCTCGTCGCCTACACAATCACATACCCAAAACCCCATATACCATTAGTCCCCTTTTACGACATGCTAGGCAAGAAACACAGTTGGCACATTCTTTTTTAGTCCCAGACCAAACTGGGAGATCATATTATATATACTTAAATATTATGTTTCAAATTCAAATTCAAATTCAAAATCTCTTTATTTATATAGGCTTCAAAAAAGCACTTATAAATAGTCAATTTAAACAGAAAAAAGGATTACCACCGGTTCGGAAGGTAGAATCTATCGAGAAGAAACCGGCAAGAAACTCGATAGTTACTCTTTTAAATGCAAAGATTTACAATTTCGTGCTTAATATTCTATAGGTACTTATTAGGTAACAACACTGCAGGTGAACACTTCATTATGAAGTTTAATTACTACAAATATCGTAGAAGCGAGCGAACTTTTTTTTTGCTTCAGGGGAAAATCGTAGCAAACGCAAATAACAGCGACTTTATAAGACTGCAAATGAAAGATCCATGCGACCACATGTTCCTAAGACAGGTTTTACAATCCACACTGAACATCTCCCGGAATTGTGTCATATATCCAGTAAGTCATTTATTCTTCATTAACTTACTGACTATTTATTTAAATAAATAATATCACGTACCATAATCAGATTCCGATCTAAGTAGCTGTAAGCACTTAGGTACATATGTACGCACGCGTTACGGATATCAGATTCAACAGAAAAATATCGAATATATACTTAATTTTATATACTAGCGACCCGCCCCAGCTTCGCACGGTGTGCATAAAACAATATTAAATTATACATATAAACCTTCCTCTTGAATCACTTTATCTATTGGTGAATACCGCATCAACATCCCTTGCGTAGTTCCAGAGATCTAAGCGAATAGACAGAATCGGTGACTTTGTTTTATACTGGGTAAAGATTAATACCCACACACAGAACAAACACAAGAATTCGTGACACGAATGTTTGTCCTGAGTGGGGAATGAATCCACAGCTCTTGGCGCATAGAGCAAGTTCACCACCGAATGCGCCAAATCAAATTTTGATCTTTGACGTGCTGAAAATTTGAAACATACACTACTTAACTACTGCATGGAGATTTAAAAATCGGATGATTTAATGATTTGATAATATATGCAACCTATTTATATGTATATGAATCTTTACATGATTACCTTTATATATTTTACAGGGTCTCTACAAACTTGTATTCGACATAGGGAAGATAGCGAATACTTACTACGGGGGAATGTTCCTTTATGGAACCTTCACATTCAAGTCTTTATTCCTAGCGGATGACTGCAACTTCTCTTGCACAAATGTCGTCGTTGATTTTGTGCCAAAGAAATAAGCATTATGAATTATTAATGGTTAGTAAAATAAAGAAAAGTTATAAACTCTTTAAATAAGTATTTTTACCCTTTTTTAGCACCTGTGAGGTAAAAATTGTTTTATCCTCATAAGGGTTCACAATTCGCGTATATACCCAGTGGCGTTTACCCTAAGGGCCAGTAGGCCTGGGCCTAGGGTGGCCTGATATTAGAGGCAGCTAATCATAATAAAAATTAAGTGATGACGCTTTAGTACTGAGAGTTATGACCTGGGTCCTAGAGCGGCCAAGACTGTAAATCGACCATTGTATATACCCAATAATAAAATTATTCTTTAGTAGTATATCCTACGCTTATTCCGTAATTTATGTGTGCCTGTAAAATGTGTATGGCTCCTAAGCCTTTTCAAGAGTAGGTTCGTCAGACCAAATGGACGATTCAAAAACCTCAATCGATATTCCAACATATTATATTTAAACTGTAATTAATAAAAAAAAAGTGAATTTATTAATAATTTAATTGTTTAACACCTATCCAATTGGTTAAAAATGAGATTTACGAATAAATTACTGTATTTACAAAATAACTTCATAAATAATTACATAACTTAATTATATAAATTAATATTTCAATTTCAGTCGAACGGGCAATCGGCTTCGTAGTTTAATTTTACGCAATACATTCCACGTGAACTGAAAAAAAAAATGAAATGATTACATCTTTTTGTAAATAAATAATAATTAAAATTAAAAAATAGAAATATGTTCACATATTTAAATACGTTTATGGCAATCTATGACTTGAGTACAAACCCATCTAAAAGTATCAGTAACTTTGATACCGATAAACGGGGACGAACGTACAAACTTATAGAGCCTACACTAATTAAGTGAAATTTACTCGTATAAGATTTATTTGACAGTGCACACCGTTATTGTGATACTAGTAAAGAATTTAATTTTTAAGTAACGTTTTGATACTTCAATTCAGGCGATCGTTACTCGGTAACGAATTCGTAGCCGACCATTACTCGGTTACAAACATGTATCCGGTCATTACCCGGTAACGAATATATATTCAAAAACCGTATATACAGTTTGCTATCTAAAAAATAAAACGAATAGACTAATATATACCCAGCAGGAGTATCCTCGCCCAACGTAACCGACCGCCTGTCCAGGCGTATTCCCCACTTTCCGCTCTCCTTGGGGCACGAGGTGTCGCACGGGACGCCGACCAGCTTCAAACGCCGCCGCACTGTCGCAGCGAAGTAGCATGAGCTCTTGAAGTGGCTGCATCGGGCTATGCCTGGTAACAACATCGGGAATATTATTTTTGACACGTTGGGAACGATGAAGCCTGATAAGTCAACACGCATGCGCCATGCAAGGAATGCCGATTTTAATGTGAACTCGTAACAATTACAATCTAACTAACTAAACTTCACGCCACTTCCCTAGCGGAGTTGGCAGAGAGAACCGAACGCCATTCAACATTCATAATCCTTTTTATACAAGCTCTACGGTTTTTATGACTCCTAACATCATCTTCTGTTAATACACGACCAATCTGGTCGTGGTAGGTGAGCTTGGGCCTTCCGCGGCTCCTACATCCTTCCACTTTCGCATTGTATATCTGTTTAGTCAATCTTTCGTCATCCATTCTTTCCACATGTCCGAACCAATTACAATCTCAATTCGGTTGTATGTATTTGTACGTCTGTTAACTCACATCTCCACCCAACTAAAGATGAGTCAGCTCGTTGCTTGGGTCGATTAAGACTGATATTAGGGATTCAGAATCCAGTGGCATTTCTGCTGGATCCAGCAAAGCAAAAATTGTGCTGGTCCCAGAAGGAATCCTGTTGATCCAGTATTCACTTCCCTAGTAGGGATTGCAATCCAGCGGCATAGAATCAGCACAGTCGCTGGATTCAGCACAGCTACAATTGTGCTGGGCCTAGGTGGATTGCTAGATCCAGCATTGCACCTGTAGGTATACTGTATGTACACGGCGCAAAAGAGACAAACATGTTCACTTTTATTAGGTAAGGATGCAGTTACAACTTACGCATCACGTGCCCCTTGCATCCAGGCTGCAGCCGGCCGCCGTTGACACAGAAGTCTGCGTGGCCTATCAAGCCGGTCTCGCCCAGGAAGCCAGCGTTTGTGTGGATCACATGCACGACGTGTGCATCGTCCCGCCCCAAGCGGAACAGGTTCGATGCGTACGCGTTCACTAGCGGCCGAGCTGGGTCCAACCCTGAAAGTGGAAATAATAGCGTAAAGTAATATGGAAACCCATTATATTAGGAATATGGATACTTTAATTAATGTAGGAAAAAGTACCTACAAAATTGGCAACGGTATTAAATAGGTCGTCCCAAGAACACTAACCATTTTATATTTAGTTAGCCTAGTAGGAAGACCTACCAACCTTACTATAGTCTGTTTCACATAAAATGATTCTTGTGACAGATATCAACACTCCTTTTGCGTGCATAGTAGTCAAACATATTTTTTATAAGCTGACATCATTGTAAAAAGAATTATTAATCTCAATTAATTATTCTAAACACGATTTATCAATTTTCTTCTTAAATGAATTACTAATTTAAATTTAGCAAAAATATCGTATGAATTGCATACAACGGAAATCGGATAGTTTACTCATAGAGATTGACATTACTATTCACATCACATCATTAATCGACCTGTCAGCATCTTGTCATCGAGTTAGGTTATTTTAATAAAAATATTTCATAAGCGTAATTTTTTACCGGAAAAATACTTCGAACACAGTGACAAGACATAAACCTTTTTAGATATTTCTATATTTGACAATTTTTTTAAACTAATCTTATAGGATATAGGGTTGATTCCGAGTCTTGAAATAGCGCGCGCATAAGACTGTACAATACGCGTGCGCTAAATATAATTACTGTCAATATTATGTCAAATATTATCTACATGTCCATACAAATATACATATTAATTATCATAGTTTGAATAAATTTTCATTTTAATCAGGATTCAAAATAAATAAATTTAAAAAAAATATTTAACTGCCCTAGAATATTTTATCGAATTGAAAAAAAATTAATGGGTGTCATATGAGGCCATAACGTATGTATATATCATATATCATTCTTTTTTTTATACGTACAGGGGGGATATCATATCATCCTAAATGAAATGGACTTATCCATTTCATCTAGGATTAGTTCCATGACACTTTGAATTTGACGCTAATAGTTATGCGCCCATACCCATTCGATATTTTTTCAATTCGATAAAATATTCTAGGGCAGTTAAAACGTCTTTTTTTTTTATTCGTGTCATCCTGAAGGGGTCGACATATTACATTTAGAAGTCTTTAAATTCTAAGTTCTCCATTCTGACACACCAATTCCCTAGTACCAAACTAAACTTAAATAAGCTTATGCTATGAATACTAAGTTAACGGATAGACATACTTAAATACGTCTATAAGCATCCCTGACTCGAGTACAAATGTTCATGTTCAACACACAAAACATTTTCAGTCTGACCACTCGTCCAACGGGCCTGTCAATATAATATATGTCTAGAAATACATATTCATAGGTGAAAGTGTTCAATGTTTATCTTAGCGTAAGTTTCCACAAGAACAGATAGTCAGCGAGTGTTTATTATTTACTTATCAATTTATATTTTAATTAACAATGCTTCGAAGATAGATGAAAACATAGTGTCCTGAGGTAAGGTCAGTAAACAAGGACTTTCACCAACTTATCGAACTTGTGATAAATGGATTATCATAGGTTGTTTGAAAGATGTTTTACATTACAGTGCAGTGCCATGCTGTGTCATATATTTGGGCTTAACATTACTAATAAATTAAAATAAAGATACATAACACAATAGTAAAATGTTACTACTTAATGATTTTCCGATCTGCCAAATATGAACATTGCACTTTTGGTAACTCATATAGTTTTAGTACATACTTTAAAAAACCTTCCATTTTTACTTTTAATTAATGGTAATTTTTAAGAATAAATAGCCATTGACATCCCAAGAGCACACCGAGGCAAATAGTTGTTAATGAAACTATTATCTATACCTAAGGTCTGCATAAGTGGCTTCGTGGATTCTGGTTTCCCATATTTTTTTTATTTCTTAATCATATGGGCATGTCGCCTATAAAGCAGAACAAGATGATTTTGGTACATACGTAACTTCACCCCTGCTATGGCCGAAGGGGTAGGCAGAGTCAAAGGGACAGCAGGCCCCTATAACCACATTGAGCCAAAAAAAACTGGGCTGGTTAAGATGGAAAATTGTAAAAATATAATATTATAGTGTATTCATGCCTGCGAACTAAATATCGAGACTTAAAAACTGATTTCCAAAATAACTTTAACTAATTTTACGTCGATGTAAATAACGCCTGATTAATATAGACGCGCAAATATATTTTCAATTTAATGTAAACTACAAAATACATCAACAATTATAGAATACTGTCTATCTAGTAACCAGCCGCGAATAATAGAATAGAATATCCTATTTGAAAATATTTATATTATATTAATGAAGTTATTTGTTATCATTACCCATTGACTTGAAGAGAAATAAATGTCCTCTCTGTAGTGCGCTTCTCAAGAGATAATATTATCAACAGTTATCAGAGCATAGTGGACAAAAATTTAGTTGTCTTATACTACAAGTAATTGATAATGCTCTTCTTTTTATAGAAGAGTACCTACGTGTGCTTCATTTTGTTGGAAACATTCTTAAATGACCTGATCTGCCGTTAATGGCAATTAACTGGCTTTAAAATAAACAAAGATAGTTATTGAATGACTAAAATAAATCGTTCGGTTCGGTAAATTCGGTAACTGCATTATTGTATTTTTATGTCCCTGTTAATCTGGGACTTAAAAAGAATGAGCTAATTGTGTTTCTTGCATAGCATGACCTAAAAGGTCAACTAATGGTAGGTATATCGGGTTTGGTTGTGTGATTGTGTAGGAGATGAGCTAGCCACTTGTCACTACTTTTTAACAATTTTCTATCTAACCCAGCTACGTTTTACTTTTGGCTAAATGTGGTTAAAAGGGTTTGCTGCCCCTTTACTCTGCCTACCCCTTCGGGGATTACGAGTTTGATACTATGTATGTATGAAATATTTTATTAGGATATTTATTATTGATTAGACAGATTTATACTTTATCACTTTTCAATAAAAAAAAAAATTATGTGTCTCCATAAAACTCCAGAACTGATCAATTCCAGGCTTGTCTAATAAATTTACAACATATCATTTAAATCCCTCAACCATGAAATATTTCCAGGGAAGCAATATTTGATTTCACTGAATCTTTTTATGAGCGGTATACCATCAGAAAGGCTTTAGATAAAATATCTCCAGATATTTGGGAATTTACAGTTAAATCCATGATTATTGACCCTGACTAGGCATAGGACCTAACGCTAGGAATATAGGTAAATAAAGGTGCGTGATATCTTACCATACATATAAACTTAATAAGGTATTACATTCATTACCATATGAACATTATATATGGTAATAAAAAAATATGAGAAGAAATAAACATTAATCGTTCGTAAAATTAAGTAATCTTTATGTACAGAACCAAGTACATTTCATAAAAGTGGAGATAAAGAAAATGAAAACATGAGAATAGGTATTACCATTCAGGAAAGGCTAAATTACTCAAAAACAACATTCCAACATTATTATTGCAAAATTACCGTAACAGACGTATAATTTTTTTTACAATTATTATTAGGTAAAGATGAGGATTCATCATAGTAACATAACATTAATTTCAACTTGATAGACGCTTATTGTCCTAGTAAATTATCTATACGAGTGTCTACTATAAAACCATCGATAAGTCAATAGTAGACTTAGGAATTAGTAGCACACTGGCTTGTACAAATCAACGTTTGATAAGTTTGATTATAGACAGTAAAATTATTTCCGGACAATATCTCAATTAAAATACTCAAAATATTCAATGTTCAATGGTTAACATTAAGTAGGTACCTATTCATTATTACTTTTAGTGTCATGAAGAAATAATCTACTTATAGTTGATTAACAAACTTAAGACTTCAAAAACGAACCTAATAAAAGTAAAAAATAAATTTGCTGAGGCCAAAGTAATACGTATTTTAATACTTATAAATTTAAAGTATTTAGGTGTAAAGTCCTCATCAATACAAATTAATCAAACCCAAACACAAGGTGACTGCTGTAAATTGTTGAGGAGTTCCCTCGACTGTCTTTTGGCTCCATGATCAGATCGACTCCAGACTTTCATTAAATTAGTAGTACTTTAAAATACTTAATGAAAAAAATTGCAAACGCACTAGTCGCCCCTATGATTTTCGAAGGTTCCCATCGATTTCTCAAGGATGCCATCATCAGCAGCTTCCTTATCATGGGACCACCTCAGAAGTGAACCCTATCCAACAAAAAAAAAATTGAAATCCGTTTATAATTGACGGAAATATCGGTGAACATACATAAAAAAAAACATTATACATACAGACGAATTGAGAACCTCCTCCTTTTTTGTTTGAAGTCGGTTAAAAATTATCCATCTTGTCATTCAAGTCATCTCCAGTCTAGCAATTTCAACCCCAGACGTATAATTCTAGAACCTGCCGCTTTTCTACAAACGGCACTGACATTGAACCTTTGTTTTGGCCGGGAATCGTGTACTCGTCAATTTCGCTATCGACCCGCTTATCGCGACCCTCCGCGGAGCGCTTGTATACCCAACGCGCGACCTAACTCGCTTACTTAGCGGGAGTCAGCCGGAGTAGATACACGCGACCGGGAATAATCAAAATGGTGAAAGTTGACGTCAAATACACTAAGGTAAATTTAATTAAACTTTATTATTTTATAAATAAATCATGTAAATTTTGTAGCGGCTTCAGAAAATAAACACCCATTTTTTTTTATTTAAGTGTTCAGATTATCGTGAATAGAGTTTTTACCGGCCGGCGTTTGTGTTTGCATACATTTTGTGTGTTCAAGCGTAGAATGTTGTTTGTATCGAATATTTTAGCAGTTTTAAAATATCCACAGCAAATATTGTAGCTTGTTTTTTAAAGTGAAGATAAGTGTTTTTTACAGCCGCTACAAAATTAAATACTATAATTTTTTGCATCATCACGAAATCAAATTTCTATCTAAGTAGGTATCTTCTTATTTCACATATCGAAAAACGAGCAGAATATTTGCAGTTTATTCTTCTTGAAACTAAATATTATTGTCCCTTATCCATATTTTTTTAAATAAGTGAATCTTTTATTTACTTTAATACACTAGTAGTAAATATTGATTATAATAGCGCTGTTTCTTCGAATGTACGAGAAGATTACCAATTTCGCACAATAGGGTTTTTTCTTAAAAAAAAATATTCCTTAATTAGATTATCAAAAAATATTGCTTACGTATTTTTTCTTTTGTTCAACAAACTAAAAATGACAAAGATAGAGCGCTTCAAAAATCTAAAATTTAGCACTTTACGTCACTTGGACGGTAAAATTTTACAAACCTAGTGACCTTACGCGGTACTTTAACGCTATCATCAATCTTCATCATTTTTAGTTTGTTAAACAAAATAAATAATAGGTACTTTTATATTAAGTACCTAAGCAATATTTTTTTGTAATATCAATAGTGGACTATACATTTTTATTGAGGAAAATAGCCTATTGAAATATTCAAAACAGATGGCATGTCGGAATAAACAATATCGCATTAATTGGCGAATAACATTATGTCAAGTCCAAGGCGCGCCTGACCTTGAGTTTATTTGAACGAAACTCGTGCGTTGGCAGTTTGCTATTAATACTGGCTGAACAACATATGTACGACACACGCACCGTATGAGTATCGAGAGAAAATACATTTTAGCGCTGTGATTTTACGGCATAGTTTCCATTTCCTTATACAAAACGAGATAGGTTCTGATTAACTATTCGTGTTTACAGAACCATAGATGTTTACCTACAGTCTCATCGCAATTTTCAACTAGCGGGTTAAACGGGCTAAAATACATCTTTATTAGGCACGCTTTACTTAAATTAAACATACTTTCATGTCTTTAAACTTTTGGGCTTATTCGCCAATAGCGTGCAAAGACTTACTAGAGTCGTTGTCGTCAGCGTAACTACAATTTCGCCAATATACGAATTAAATATTTTTTGATAATCTAACTTACGGAGTAAAAAAAAAATTTTTGCCAACTTGGCTATTGCTGCCACGAAATATTAGCTACGCCACATTACAATGCGGTTGCCAGTTGTTAAAGTCAACAACAGTATTTACAATGAAGTTCTAATTTTAGTATAGATATTTTTAACTAGATAAAAAAAAAAATAAGTATGTGGTAACAACACTATTTTAAAATTTCTGCTTGCACCCCGTCTTGCATACACACCTTTGTTCAGTCTTAACGTTAAAACAATACGTTGAATTAAAATTACTTTGATAAATATTCTTTGATAAATTTATCGAAGACATTTTCAGCTATAGATAAAATTTATAATTACATAAAATAGCGACCAATACAATTTGTTAGCAAAGATAATAATGTATAATTTGTATTCTGTACCTATGTGTGATAGAAATCACCATGAGTTGCCGGTATTGTGCATTTGTGTGTGGTCGGCCAGCTGTAATTTCAAACTTCCGTCCTCATTGTTGTTAGTTAACCACGTATTCCAGTAACTACTCATTGTTAAAAAATGGCCGTATTGAAAAATCGCTCGTCATAAGGAAATTGTTGGGAATCAAATCATTTTAATACCTTCTATCCGCGGTACGTTCTATCTTATTGATGATGGTTCCCGAATCGTCACTAAAAAAATAATAAATTTTAAAAGTATCGATTCGGGCAGATTGTCCGAACATTTTGTGTCCGAAACGTCAGCAAACCCTTTTATGTAGGTCTATGATATACATCTACACAGTTAAGTAAGATTGAGGTGTCTGTATGTAATGTCAAAAGAACATCTTGAGTGAGACTTATTGGATAATGTTAATATAATGAAATTAAAAATATCCATGAAACATGATATAAATAGCGTACGTCGCAATTATAGCTAATCAATTTAAATAATTTTAACAAAATTCTTAACAATTTCCTTTAAACTAGAACTAACTAAACTTCACGCCACTTCCCTAGCGGGGTAGGCAGAGAGAACCGAATATTTTTTTTAAATACATTAATTAAAAGAAGGCACAAATTTTATAAAAAGAAAATAGATAGATCAATGAATAAATGAATTACTAATAATTTTAAAAATATTTAGTTATTCATCAACAACGAATTCGTTGATGCAGTCAGCAAGAAGACCTTCCCCACCATCAACCCTCAGGATGAGACTGTCATCGCCCAGGTCGCCGAAGGAGACAAGGTAAATTAAAACGGTTTTATGGAAATAATTTTGGGTCCATGGCACCCTTTATTACAAAAGGTTTTAAACATCCAGCATCCAGCAGCTTAAGTAGGTAGGATTTTTAAAATGCATTCCACGATTTTTTTTAATGATATCCTGGATTATTTTTTTTATATAAATATTAGGGATTGCAATCCAGCGTCATGTGCTGGACCCAGCTGGATTGCTTGATTAAGCATTCCAATCTCTACTATGGATTGAAATCCAGCGCCATTTAACCAGCACATGTCGCTAGATTTAGCACAGCTAAAATTATGCTGGGCCAAGTTAGATGTGCTGTATCAAGCATTTCGATCTCTAATCCCTTTTAAGACAAGGTCACCAAAGTTATGTAATTACTGTCCATTAATCCATTCATCGACCTTACAATAAAATTACTATCCATTCCCTAGGCCGACATAGACTTGGCGGTAGCAGCCGCTAAGAAGGCCTTCCACCGCTACTCTGAATGGCGCACCCTGGACGCCTCCCAGAGAGGCCGCCTGCTCCTCAAGTTGGCTGACCTTATGGAACGAGACGCCAAGTACCTGGGCGAGCTCGAGACCCTGGACAACGGCAAGCCGGTCAAGCAAGCCGAAGGCGAGGTGTTCTGGGCGGCCAGCATCATCAGATTTTACGCTGGCAAGGCCGACAAAATCCTCGGAAGCACTATTCCCGCTGGTGAGCTTTAAGCATAATATGTCTTCATCTTCCTAGTGTTAATCGTCATGCGGGATTCACTTTGGCTGCTCGAAATCTAGGATTAGATTGGTGGATTTCGAGCGAGGTTGTGGCGACTACCACCTGAATGTGACAAGTCAGATCAAGGTTAGATATGGTAGTCATTTATAACAACGATTTAAACAATAAGTATACCTAATAAATATGACTGAGAGTATTTGAAGACGTATAATCTTCTAAAAAAATGCTTTCGACGTTACGAATGACCAGAAAGGTGTACTTTACGAACAGATACTACAGACATTTTTCAATATAATCGAAACTGCTAATATTGCAAGAGCATCTCGGAATCAGGTGCATATCTTGGTTACTAAAATAATCATCACCTGTTACCATCGTATTTTATTTTGATGCAGCATGAAATATCGCATGTTGACTTCGTCTGTATGACAAATAACATTATTAGCGTTTCGCATAATATTTAACATAGTTCAAGTTATGTAACTAGCTACCTATTAAAAGATGAGTAGAGGATATGCCTTATTTACCGTTATCGGTAACAAATCATACTCTGGAATATCTAGCCATCCTAATACGGGTATTCGTTACCAAATCTTTTACTTATAAATAGACTTGGTGACGAATTGGTGTATAGGTATATTTACAGTATACACCAATATAACCTTAATTAACTTATTTTATTTTATTCATAGATGGAGAAGTGCTGACTTTCACCCTCAAGGAGCCAGTCGGTGTCTGCGGCCAAATCCTGCCATGGAACTACCCCGTCCCCATGTTTGTGTGGAAAATCGCCCCCGCGTTAGCGGCTGGTGAGTGACATAACCATTGAAAAAAAAATATCAAGCGAATTGAGACCCTCCTCCTTTTTTTTGAAGTCGGTTAATAAAAACAATAACACCAACTGTAATACCGATGATTAAATTAAAGTAATTATGTCATTGTGTAGGCGACGAGCTAGCCACTTGTCACAATTTTTTTACAATTTTCTATCTAACTCAGCCCAGTTTTTTTTGGTCAAAGTGGTTAAAGGGACTGCACGTTTTACTCTGCCTACCCCTACGTGGATTACGGGCGTAATAAGTATGTATGTAATCTCTGAAATAGAAACTGATTCAGAAAGAGAGAAATAAGATGGCAGTCCGAGGTAATAACTAGTGGTATTAAGTATCATCACATACTCTAATGCGGGATTATATCTATTATTGTAATCTAAAATGTCAAATTAAATCAATTTGAATTTACTTGACATACAAAAAGAGGCGCTCTAAAGTCAATCAATCTTAAAGGGTTTGGGCCCTCATCCCATATTACGTATATCTAATAGCAAGTAATAATGATCATTCAGTGTCTTAACAATAATAAAATGTAAACCGCATTCTAAACTCAAAAAAATGGTTGACGTTACTGTCGCCAGCGTCGTAAGCTAAATGACTACATGTCCTATTGCTTATTATCACTTATTAGGAGTGATAAGTAGATGTAGCCTTAACTAACACATTACTTAAATGGAATGAACCGGTTTATACAAGGTTAATTTTAGTATATGCGAAACCTCTTAGGTACCTACTTACTTATTTAACTCATTATTTTAAGAAACCAATTTAAAGGAACTTACAAATTAAAAAAAATATATACTTTTTACACAAAATCAGTTGATCAACTTTTGTATGTAAAGTTAAAATTAACGCTCATTTTCTGAAATGTTTTGAATTTGTTCCTTAGAAATACGATCTAAATAAGTAGGTTAGTGGTTTTGGATAAACTAAAAATAACGTTGTATAATTCGACGATGATTTGTAAAAACAGATGTCTAAAGCAGATACATTAAACATACGACCCGAAAATTATTAAATCCGCAAACTGCGAGCTGTAATATGGCCGGGCGGATAAAGAGACGAAATAAATTATCATATATTAAGATAATAAAGACGTGTTTTGCTCGTAGTTCGATAAGTTATAAAGGTTTAGTTAAAGACACTTTATGATTATGAATTATACAAGCAATATTGATTTTAAAGCTATCAAAATACAAAGAACGTAGCAGTACGTACATTATATATATGTAAATAATAATAAACAATAGGGGAGCGGACTAAAAAAAACTATTTAGTCCGTCAGTTAAATAATGAAAAAAATATTTATCACATATTTTCTCTTTGTAATTTTTGGTTATCTTGATAAACATGTGTATTTTTGTATAAAATCTAACTGGCGGACTAAATATAATGATGGTTTTTTGTCTCAGTATTGTCTAACATATTGTGCCACCGCGGTTTAAAATATAGATGTGGATTTCCACTGTCATAAATAAAATTCTACATATATCTACAAAAAGTGACAATTGCCAAGATAATATTAAAGATATAAAACTACTGTCTTTGTTAAAACTTAATAATTTGAAAATAGATTCGAAGAATGGAATATTTCATCAATGTTAAACATTTCTAAAGTTATTTTTATCACTCAGTGTCTAATGTAACAGATATCAAGCTGGCTACTCGTAAGAGGTACCTATATCCGAGTATCCATTATTTTGACTATTTAGTGTGGTATTCTAAATAATGTCTAAAAAATCTCATAAAATCTCGTCTCTGCATCTTGAGATCAGGTCATAAATTATTATTTCTTCTCTCAGGTTGCACAGTGGTTGTCAAACCTGCGGAACAGACGCCCCTTACAGCTCTCTACATGGCAGCCCTGGTCAAAGAGGCCGGCGTGCCAGCGGGAGTGGTGAACGTCATCCCAGGGTACGGACCCACAGCCGGCGCCGCTCTGACCCACCACCCTGACGTCGACAAAGTCGCCTTCACCGGATCCACAGAGGTAAATTACAGATTTTTTTATTTAAAAGTATGTTTTAAATAAAGAACATCTGTAATGCATACCACAATCCCGCAATCCCCGTTTGGGGAAAGTCCAAGAAGCATACATACAGTTTGGAAAATTTAAAAAGACACGAATATATCCGACATCCACATTTCTCCTAGTTCTCAATAATCTACCACGCCTTTTTATCACAATGCCGAATGATTTGATTCCAGTCAAATGAAATACCCAAAAGAAGACACAAATTGCTTATAATATTAAGGGCGACAAAGCTATCGTCAGCCCTTTGACAAAATCGATTCATAGATTTTTTTAAATAAACTTGTGTACTATCATATTTTCAATCCTCAAAGGTATCTTTTAACGACTTAGCCAAAAAAATAATTGAGCAGATTACATAAAAAACTGAAAAAAATAAAAACAAACAGCTAGCTTGTCATCTTTACAAACTCAACTAAATATTCAAAAAAACATTGTGCAATATAAGACTGCTTGTAGAATTTACATTGTTCAATCATCGACATTACATTTAAGAGTATACGAATAACTAATATAAAGCATGATTTGCATAATTATTACAAGTTACAGCAATCTACCATTACGATACGAAAAGAGTAAATATTAACATTGACAATCATATAAGTGTTATATCATGAATCATGTACCTACTTCTTAAGTGTACTTAGGTATCAACAGTGACATGGTACTTCATTTTATAATAATTCTAGAACATAGACCTGGATCATAGAGCATCGGTGTTGAATTCAGTTTAATGTTTGTTACAAAACTCTTCCAACCCAGCCCACTGTCCCGTGTTGGTCTGGGACTTAAAAAGAATGTGCCAACTGTAGTTCTTACCTAGCATGTCGTAAAAGGCGACTAATGGCGTATACCAGGTTTTGGGTGTATGATTGTGTAGGCGACAGGTTACCTGCTTGTCACTACTTTTTAACAATTTTTAAATCTAACCCAGCCCTGCTTTATTTTTGGCTGACTGTGGTTAAAGGGGCATGCTGCCCCTTTGACTCTGCCTACCCCTTCGGGGATTATGGGCGTGATGTTAAGTATCTAGTCCTTTAAATATCTATTAGTAAAATTTTCAAAGGATGGTGACTTTAGAAACAATTTTCGACTTCAGATATACAACTGGTTCCAAATCAATGCGGCATTTATATGATGCTTGCAACATACATACATATAGGTTGATCTACAACATGAAAATTAAGAATCATAACATAACATAACATGACGCCCATAATCCCCGAATGGGTAGGCAGAGTCAAAGGGGCAACATGCCCCTTCAACCACATTCAGCCAAAAATAAAGGGCTGGCTTGGATGGAAAATTGTGAAAAATTAAGAATCATGTTCTCAATTAAAGTAAAAGTGATTTCAAATATAACTTTATATATTGAAGTGATACAAGATTTCAGCTTTTTACCTCCTATTCCGGGGTGACCCTCTTTTTCGATTCATTTGACTGGATTAATATTTAATATACCTACAAATGACTTTGTAATTTAAAAATTCAAATTCAATATATCTGTATTTATAAAGGCTTCAAGAAAGCACATATAAATAGTCAATATACAAAAAAAAAGGAAATAAACAATACTACCACAGGTTCAGAAAGTAGATTCTATCGAGAAGAAACCGGCAAAACTCGTTAATTTATTTGGAAATCTAAGGCAAATTGTTTGCCAGACACACACTTAAGCAGGCTTTTTTAATCCGCTATTTTATCCAGGTCGGCCGTATCATCATGAACGCCGCAGCCGCAGTCAACCTCAAACGTGTCACGCTGGAACTGGGAGGCAAGAGTGCCCTGGTGGTCTTCAACGACGCTGACGGTAAGACAAGACGTCTGTACGACTAGACCACACCGCACACACACACCCAAGCACCTCGACAGCGCTGCTGCCCACCAACCCAGTCCAACCCTTCCTACCCCATTCCCGATCCTACCCCTAATTCAAATCCTCGTCCCCGCTTCAGGGTCGTAAGCAGGAATCCTAGGACCTGTTTGCTGCGCGCGCACTACGACCCAATGCGCAGCGACACAGGCCCTGCCAGACAAACAGACGAGAATTAGGACAGACAGACGGACAACCCCCAGGACATAAAAATGGCTGGAGGACCTGATTGCTGGCAGACTCACTGGGCTTCCCCAACGGGTTTCACCCGGTGGCTCCAACCGCGCTAAGAGTTCGCCGGATAGCGCGAGTGGAGGACTCTCCCTCAGCTGAGAGGCACAAGACACTCTGTGCTTGAAGAGCACGGGAGAAGACGCCAGGGCAGTGAGCACCCGCTCGAGGCCTGTAGCCGCCCTCTGAGGGGCGAAGAACCGACGCGATGACTAGACCATTGATTCTCAACGTGAGTGATAACGCCCCCTTGTAGACGATTGAGACTTTCAGGGATGCAGTAGAAGAGTTTAATCTCAAAATGTATTTTTTTTTTGTTTTCTTTGGAGGGCTTAAATATTTTATAAAGTAAGCGGCGGGCAAAAAAGGTTACGAAACTATGCACTTTTTTTTTCTTTTTTTTTACCCGGAGAAATACCATACCACCTGGCCTTGGGGGAACGATATGATTATGTGGTACTCCCAGGGAGGAAACTATGCACTAGACCAACGATCTCCATCACTATCCTGTCAGTAAAAAATAGGCTGGGAGATATTCTTTTTTGGTTTTCAGTAAGTTTTCATTAAAAATGTTCATTAAATAACAACGTGAATATATATTTTACGACTTCATTATTTAACTTCGCGGCACGAAAGGAATTGCCTTATAAGGCAATAAGATAAACTACTAGATGCGTAGGCAGAAAGCGTCGGATCACAGTATATTACGGTAACTGATAAACACCGGTAGGCATCTGCTATGCCCAATGAGGAGTTGTTGTATAATTATAATAGATTCATTTAAAGCAGTGTAAATCCGAAAGTAATTATTGTATTTTAATTAAGGCCCTGGCATTTTGACACTTTTATGGTTGTACGCTGTGTGCACAGCACGAACACTGACAGTAGACAAATAGGCCACGCCTACTAATGAATGTTGTAGCCGTGATGACGTCAGGACCTAGTTGATGCCTACACTACACTCTTGCACTACATTTTAGGCGATCGTGTGATCGTCTACAATCGCCACGATCATCGTGCAAACATCTACTGTAGTAGTTTGTCGAACGGCAAGCGTCAACCACCAGGCGATTCCCTTTAACACGTTCCCGAAAAACCGACAATTTACGGATCGCAGGAGATCATAGACGATGATCGGCGGGTACAGCCGAATACAGCCGAGTACAGCACTCTACACAATCATGCTCGCGCATGTCGCCGATAATGAAGAGGAGATATGAGAATCACAGCGCACAGTTGCATACTCCAAATGAATAATGTAACATGTTGTTATTTCCTGTGTATTACGGCTTAAATGTATGTGTAATAAACACGGTAAATTAAAGTAAACGTCCATCGCAAAAGCATATCGAACTAGGGAATTGCCTAAGCCTTTGATAACGGTCACGCTCCACATTCGTGAATTTATTACAGATCTCTGTTGATAGAGTATTCTATCGTGTTGTGCATTTATACATTTTTCCAGAAATAAAAGTAGCGTCATTTCTCAGACTCCAAACTTTAAGCGCGCCAAATTAATTCGCAAAAGTAGTTTAAGCGCGAAGACGGAACAGACTAACAATTACTTTTTTATTTTCTAAATTTAATACAGATTTATATTTATATTTATTCATTTATTTATTATAAATTTATATTTCAGTTGACAAGGCCGCCGACATCGCTCACAGGGCTGCCTTCGCTAACGCTGGACAATGCTGTGTAGCCGGCACGAGGACTTACGTCCAATCCGGCATCTACGACAAATTCATTGCCAAAGCTGCTGAGATCGCCAAGAAGAGGACGGTTGGCAACCCCTACGAAGATGTTCAGCAGGGACCTCAGGTAAGAACGAGAATATCCTTTTAATAATAGTTCTGATTGCATGACATATCACATGCATTTATCTGATCCGAGGATAGATTAAGCACTTGTGTTACGGGTATCAGAATCAACAGTGGTATCACCAATATATACATACCTAAATATTATATATTAACCTGGGTGTTATATAGAACGAGCAAAAGTAATCATCACACGAATGTTTATCCTGGGTGGGGATTGAACCAACTTGGCGTATGGGGCAGGGTCAGTACCCAGTGCACACCATAGAGGCAGCCAAAATAAGTATCTCCTCGTAAAGTCAAAAAATCTTTTGAAATTGGGTAATATTATTAGTTACGCGGTTTTGCAAACGCACCGACAAATCACGAAATACGAAAGTAACTCGTCAGTTTTTTCCGTTTTCACTACTAAACTGCTCAGCTAATTACGATTAAATTTAGTAATTAGTACGCCACAGAATTGAGAATAGTTTTAAATAATGTGAATGATATCTGTATTCAATCGCGGAATAAAAGAAATGATTTCTATCATTCATTCATAAAATTGGTACTATTAAGTAATTGTAACAACAGTAGGTATACCTGTTGATTGACATTTGTATTATACCAATTTATCATCATATACCTACCAAATAACTTTCATAAAAAGAAGAAGTCTTTTCTGAACCTTAAAAATTTAAGCTCGTCATATATTTTTTTATGTTTGATTGATCTTGACGTTTTCTTTAAGCCGATATTAAACAGTTAATTGTATGCAGCACACTGCATCAAAAAAATCTGCTTATCGGCTGTTGTGTTTGTAAGTCATAGGCTATCTTTCATAATAAACGGCATATCTCACATTTGTTATCATTGTGAGATATGTTCAGAACAGACGTTATGGTAATGATTTACAAACAAGTACCTATTCTATTCAACCGACTTCAATAAAAGGAGGAGGTTCTCAATTCGACCGTATATATTTTTATAATGTGACTTTTGCGCAACGACTTAAAATCAGTCATGTATGTTCTAAAAAGTAGAGAGTTTCCAGAACGATTCAAACGTTTTTTTAAAGCAACTTAATATCTTTATCTTCACGTAGGTACTTTTGACTGGCCCGTTGGCTGACCACTCGGCCACGAAACCAAGGGTCGCGGGTTCGAATCCCGCTAGGGGCAAATGTTTCGTGTGATTAACATGGACATTTGTACTCGAGTCATGGGTGTTTATAAACGTATTTAATTATGTCTATCCGTTCACCTAGTATCCATAGCACAAGCTTAAGCTTAGTTTGGAGCTAGGGAATTGGTGTGTCAGTCTGAAGAATTTATTACTCATTCATTTATGCTAAAAAAATTCAGGTTCTTTATTTTTCTCCTTTATCTACAAGTATCCATTTTATTACTCTTATACACTCATAATATCTACACACAGAAGTTCAATGATTGAAGCAATTGAGCCAATTTATCGTCACAATTGTTCAAAAGAATGCGACTGGGATGCAATTGCACAATAAATCCCTTTGATTAATGCAGTACAGTCTTACATAGGTATTACAGTTACGATCTCAAGATAATTTCAAGAGATAATCTACTTACAAAACACATTATTTACGGGGATTTCAATTATTTGTACGTTTTATTATTAAATTGCTTTGCAAACAACGGTATAGTTAGTCAGTAGAGCATACAAAATTGTTACGTCACAGTTTCGTATTTATAAACAAAATCTATCGAAGCACATCAGTGTAGTGTTTAAGCAGATCGTAAAATTGGTTCAAATGATTGATGGTGTCATCTACCCTATCAATACAAATCGATTACAGTTAATATTATTTTAATACAAGATATCCCATTTAAAACAAAATTCAGTTTTCTCAACGAAACATACCCTGTCATCTTCAAGTTCTAATCTATGTTGATGCAAAAATGCATCAATATCGATTCAGCGGTTTGGTCGTGAATCCGGAATATATCTACTTACCTCTGAAATTACAATATTAGTAAGGATAGCCAGGACCCTTAAAAAATAATTATAATACATAGCACGTCTTAATACTTACGGAAATTTAAACTATTTAATTTATTATGTGGTTATATTTTATTTTCTGTATATATTGACTATTTATAGTGCTTTATTGAAGACTATGTACAGAGAATTTGAATTTGAGTAGTGACGATACTACTCAAATTAAAATTAAAAATCTCTTTTGACTTTCAAAATCCGTTTACTGATTCTATTCTTATCTAATCAGCTTGACAATCATCACCTTCAACCTTACATGTTAGACAGAAACAAGTTCAAACATACATATAATATATACTATATACTCATACAATGTACTTGTATGAGTATATAGAATACAACGCGTTCACTGTGTTTGTTATGTCTTACAAGTAACTTACAAATAACCTGCTAATCGTTCTGCAACTTTCAGGTCGATTTGGATATGTTCACCAAAGTCATGGGCTACATCGACGCCGGCAAGAAAGAAGGTGCTAAGTGCATTGCCGGAGGCGACCGTCAAGGCAAAGTTGGCTACTACATTCAGCCTACTGTCTTTGCTGACGTCAAAGACAACATGAAGATTGCCAGGGAAGAGGTCAGCACGCAGACACTTTTTTTTTCTAGAGATCTATATCAGATGCCCTTTGCTTATCTAAACCATTGTTTTTCAATCTGTGAGTCGCGACCCCCAGGAGGGTCGCTGGCAAATGGAAAATGGAAAAGTTCTACACACTATTAGTGAAAAACTCTTTTCTATCTATGACCCAAGGAGTTCGCGAAAATATCTAGAATCTGAAAAGAGGTCGCGTATTCAAAAAGATAGAAAAACACACTATAAACCATGGACTTAGGTCTTTCAAAAAGAACCTTAGTAGGCACTCACTTGATGCGGAGTTTTTAATAGTCAGATAGTCCAAAATCATCGCCCCTAATCCCCGAAATGGGTAAGCATAGTACAAGGAACATTTTTTTCACATATAGCCAAAAAAAAAATTCAGGCGCGGAAATTTGTGACGACAGGGATGACAAGTGGCTAGCTCATCACTCACACAATCACAAACCCCATTAACAATACCCAATATAATTTTATCTAGGGATATCAACATAAACATCTACACGAGTCTGCTTAGGCCACAACAGCCCGGTTTTTTCATAAATTAATTATGTGAATGACTTTCCCTTTGTGGGAAAATAAGTTGCAAGTTACATTTGGATATGACCTTTTTTTATCGTAAGGAATGCAACAATTGGAAATGACCTAGCCGGTCGGTTAGGTCCCGGTCTGGGCTTTAGGTTCATTCTCTCTAAAATTCGTTTTAATCTGTGGCCAGATCTTCGGGCCGGTGCAGAGCATCCTCAAGTTCGACACCTTCGAGGAGGTGGTGGACCGCGCCAACGACTCCAACTACGGCCTCGGCGCTGGCGTCATCACCAACGACATCACCACCGCCCTGGCCTTCGTCAGACACGTGCGCACTGGTTCCATGTGGTGCGTATATTTCTATATATGTACTAATATATAAAGCTAAAGAGTTTGTTTGTTTGTTTGAACGCGCTAACCTCAGGAAAAGTCAAATTATCAAGGAAGGCTATGTTACGCTTCGAAACATTAACCATAAACGCGGGTAGTTTTCTATACATACACCGTCACGCTCACAATCCCCGAAGGGCAGAGTCCAAAGAGGCTGAATAAACCACATTTATCCAAAAAAAACATTTAAATTAATTAGAGTTCGGTTGAATGAAAAAATGTGATACATAAAGTAGTGAAAAATGGCTAACTCCATCACCTACGTAATCGCAAACCCATTAGCTAATACACCGGAAAGTAGTCACTTATTAAGATACGCTAAGAAACACAGTAATTGAATATACTAAAATACTAAATTGATTGATTCAGTTTAAGACAATACTTTAGAACAATAGGTACTTTTATATTAAATTGAGAACCATTGATGTACATTCTCAAAGGCACCTATAAATACATAAGTATATGTAAGTAGATGTGGTTTTTCAAGAAATGTTAACAAAAACATTTTATCTAAAATTTCTAAAGTTTACACCAAAGCTTCTTAAAATATTCCAAATCTATAGAAAAAGTAATATAATCAATTTTGTTTGCAATAATACAATAAAATAAAATTATCTAGTTTATGAAAAATAAAAAATAATAGTCTGCCAGAGAGCGTTTGCAAGATGAGACAAGCCTGCCCAGGTTTATTATTAAATGCCAATTCTATTATATTCTAAGTGCTTGTTTCTCTTCTAGGGTCAACACCTACGAACACGTCACACCCCAGACACCATTCGGAGGATTCAAGGAGTCTGGCATTGGACGCGAGATGTAAGTATTTATGAAGAAATTGTTGTTGCCCCTGACTTCGCCTCCGTGGTATTATGAAAAATAGATAATTTTTGCACGGAGCTCCGTAATTACCCCTTTTAACACTACCTACCGTTATAAACGTTTCAGAAATTAATTGAAACGAACAGAGGGACAGACAAAACCATTGAAAATTGTTTTTTTTTTGTTATAAAAGCCGTTTTTACTTTTATGTATTTTTATGTAGTAATAAGCCGTGTTTATAACATTTTAAACAAACACTTATAATTTATTTATCAATATTACAATTCGGTTTTTTGTGCGGAATGAACTAAAGAACTACAGAGTGAGATTTGGAAACTAGTTCGAATAGTTCAGTAGGAGTGCTTTGACGTCCTAGTTCATTCACAAACTACACAAGACTGCACACTAACATGTTACAAAATAATTAGTGAAAAAATGTTTTACATGATTTTTGTTTACATTATCTATTTTATTTACAGGGGTGAAGAAGGTATCCTGCAGTACCTAGAGAACAAGACTGTGTCGTTTAACTTGCCTAAGAAACCCCAGATTTAAAAGAAAAACCTAAGACCATTGACTAATACCAAATTGTTACAAATTAAGTATACATCTCGTTTATTTTTTACATTTTGCATTTAAATTATATATATTGTGTTCGTAAATAATAAAAAAAATAACTAAAATTTTCACCGATTGTATTATTCATTTATAAGTACACCTACGGATTTTATTCGTATCCCTAGAAAATAAATAAGGACTCACATATGTTTAAGACACAACACAACTTTAGGTAATGGTTCTCCTTCGTGCATGGATAATAAAAATCATGAAATAAAATCTTATTTTATTTTGAAGTAGAAACACAAGAAAATTAAAGCAGTCTTGTTTAAAAAAACAATTCCAATACCCAATCTAAAAAAAACATTAAATAAATAATAATATCCGACTGCATCACATACATATATTGAAATAGTATATTGAAATTGTAACAAATACTAGTTTAATAATTTTCAAGATTTGGTACCTACATAATAATTGGGCCTTAATTGATAGACAGAATATATCTATCATGTAATCTTCCTTTAAAGTAGTATACTACAGTACAATACAATACATACCATGAATTTCACCCTAACTTTAAATAAAAACTTACAAATGTATAATTATTATTTTTTCATAAGTATGTAAGTACCTAAAAAAATATTTTTGATTTATGTCACCATTATCTTATTTAGATTCCATTGGTAACATTTAAAATTGTTCGGGTAATGTTTGGATACTGATGCTGGATACTGGACATAATACTTTTTTCTTTAATAGGGCTGTATTGTATATACTAACCATCTATAAAGTTTCTAGAGTGTATAATATATATATAGGATAGACAATTTACACAATGAAATGTATTCATATGTTTTCGCAGCGTCACGATTACATTGATGTAGTAAACTTAATCATATCATTGTAATCATACATTTCATACCGTTTATTACCGAGTATTGTGTGGAATGTGATAAAGCGACTGTTAAAATAAATAAATAATTAATTAAGTCAGTAAGGAAAGAGATAATATTGTGTATGAAATTAATAACTCGTGATTGATGAATCGTTATATACCTATTTTATCTTTTTTTTGCAAGTTTTCACTTTAAAAATTGTTTGTTATTATATGTTCAGTAAATATAAAATAATTTAAATGTGTTTCAACAACAAAGATATCAGACAATGCATTCAGCATGCCAGCCAGGTGGTATACAGTCACCGTGCCGCCTAAGGTCTAAGGCTGGGCATCCGAATCTCTCAATCACCGAGCGATAGCAGTACAGTTAAATATTTTAAATTTACGTCAACCATCAGATAAACTAGGCTAGCACTTGTTACTTTTCCAATGTTATTTATGACTACAAGTTGTTGACGAAGCTTCATGTTCCTTTGATTATGCCTACCCCTTCGGATTTTGATATGTATGTATGTACAATGTATGGGTAGATATTACCTACTTTACCGCTTCGAGGGTGAGTTGGCACATCATGGTGTAACCATTAACCAATGCTTAGCTACAATGTGGACTTCCACCACAATGGTCTGCTAAAGTCATTATTCGAAGGGTGTAACTTCATGGTACAATATTTTACATACATGCCTTACATTTATGTGTAGTATTACTTCGAATCCTAGCACATAACTTTAGTACAAATTTTCAAATTAAATGGCATTTAGAAATAAATACTTCTCCCGTGAGGAAAACCAGGTACCGAGGCGGTGAGTTAATATATGTAAATTTTCCTGTTTTGTAATTTAGGAAGATAACATGGCATTTACTTATGTTAAATGTATTTAAATATACATAAATACCTTCACAACTGCAATCCTCGGAGACGACAGAGTCCGAGCAATGAGCTTGTTAAAGTAACATTGACTCTGATTAATAAACATACTCGTCAAATACAGAATCTTGGTCAAATGCAGAGCCCAATTTAAGTCCGAACACTTCTTTGACATACCTAAGTACGTACAAACTAGCGAACCTGCTAGACAATTGCTGCACCGGGTCCAACTGTGAATGTATACCACTTAGGGGCCCGCAATGTATATGTAACGTTGAGCGGTGGTAGCTCAATGGTAAGGACATGCGCCTCTTAACCGAGGAGTGCGGGTTCAAACCCGGGCATGTACCTCTGGATTTTTCAAATCTATGTACGTACTTATACCACTAGCTCGACGGTGAGGGAAAACATCGTGATGAAACCTGCAAATTCAAACAACTTTGGATTTGTAACCATGATCCAAAAATTGTCTGGTTCCCCTATCTTAGGGTTACGAAGGTCAGATCGGCAGTCGCTTCAATGTAATTACCAGACTCGCTAAATCCTGGATCATGGTGTAAGCGGACCCCGTCTAAACACGGGACATAACGCTAGGAAGATGATGAATGTATATGTAACGCGGAAATATATAATATAAATAGCTACGTAACAAGATGCAAATATCTATAAAATCTTAAATTGCGAAACGGTACCTAAATTACCTTATGTAGGTAACTTTAAACAAGTCACCAACATGGTGTTTTTAAGTTAGATTATTATATGTCACGATCAAAAATCCATATGAAATAACGTTTCTTACGGCTATTCATTCAAATTGTATCTCATGAAGTGTTAAGGTTCTAAATTTTAACACTTAATGACATATAAAATTGTAATAAAATATTAAAAGATTTTTATTACGTGTCTTCGATATAAGTATTTTATTAAGAACAAATTATAAAAATATAGACCAGGTTGTCTAAATGGTAAACTGTACCTACTTAGTTTATAAAATAATTACCAACTTCTTACGTACTTAGGTATAAAATCAAAATGTGTTAAACAACATCATCGAATGTAATGTAAGCCTAAATGTCGTTATATGTAAGCCTAAATTTATAACTTAAGGTATCTACATGATTTCTTCATGAATGTTCTCTGATGTATTTTTGTATGTCACTTCCTTACCACAATCACGATCTACAAAGCGTTTAAATATCCAAAAAAAAAACAAAAACATGATCTGTTTTAGCGACTTACCGGTATTATCTTGTAGGCATAAATGATAAATATCCCCTACTAGGGTTGCCAACTGTAAGTACAGTTAATATAAAGTATATAAAGTTATTATAAAGTATTGTACGTTATTTATGGTAATTGTACTCTATATTTTGTAAGAAAAATAAGGTAATAAATACTTTATTTCGCTCGATTTGATTTCTCTAGGAATTATTTTACGTATACCCAATACACAAAAAAGTGGTTGTAAAAATGTTGTATAAAATAAAACGACAGTTACTGGTGTTTAATTAGAAGTGATCATAAGTTGTTAAAAGTTGCTAAAAACAATACAAAATACTAGAGTTGCCGCGAATACTCGCTATTATTTGATTCGGCATTACATCACATTTTTTTTTATTCGTCGAATATTATTAAACAATCGGCGTGGTTATACAAAACCCCGTAAAATAGGTTACCACTTTGCCAGCTTTTAAAAATGAAAAATTACTACCAGTAATATAATATAAATAAATAAATAAATAAATAAATTCGCCAGACTGACACACCAATTCCCTAGTTCCAAACTAAGCCTATGCTTGTGCTATGGATACTAGGTGAACGGATAGACATACTTAAATACGTTTATAAACATCCATGACTCGAGTACAAATGTCCACGTTCATCACACGAAACATTTGCCCCTAGCGGAATTCGAACCCGCGACCCTTGATTTCGTGGCCAGGGTCTCTAACCACTCGACCAACGAGCCAGTCGACTTAATTATATACATATACTTGGTTACAGCAACAAATAAATGATCGGTTAGTTCAAGAGTACCATGAACAAGCGTAATATTATTATTTAATAACAATAAAAATTCATTTTAATATTCCTTATCTATGTCGAATAATCATGGCGAGTTATTCGACTATTCGCCAAAGTGAATGGCGAATAATTGGCATTCGACTATTCGCTAAAACAACTATTCGCGGCATCTCTACAAAATACTTATTTATGCAAAATAACAAAGTAAACAAAATCGTAGGTAGGTACTTTATTTAGATAGAATGTACTTTTTTTCCTGATTTTAATTATCCAATACCTATATTTTATTTGTACAAAAAAAAGGTGGTAACCCTATCCCTATCCTTCATACATGTTATCCGTGATTTAATGAAACAATACTATTAGGTCTTAAAGCTAACTTCACTATATGTCAACATTATTGCTACCATTATTCAAATCTAGCATTCATTACAAACATGCAATGTTGTAAATCGTTTAACAACTGCCGCCTGGAATGATAAATATAGATACGGGTAGCCGGTTACAGCGTTTATCACTTATATGCGATGAATAAGCAACCTTATCGTGGTGTGTTACGGATGGATTTTCGTTTGTATCAAATAAATAAAAACCGGCTCGGCAACGCCACCTATGTTCAGTTCGCTTCGAGCCGGTCGCGGGTATAGTTGTGTAACGCCGGACGGTTCAAGGATAATAAAATGGTGAAAATAGACGTTAAATACACAAAGGTAATTAACATTTAATGATATTAAACTACATTAACAGCACACAAGTATTGACAACTCTCCTTCTATGAATTGTGGATATTTGTCATCATATAATTTTAGAAGTTGATAATGATTACGCTCCAGTTTTGTTTTGGATAATATCAACGTACCTACATATTTTGACCAGATTGTCATAGCAGGTGTTCTCCGGTAAATTTAACGTAAACAAAAACAAGTGTGTACATAATGTTATATCCTTTTGCTATAAGGTCTAACTTGATTCAAATAACATTGAAAATTAGGCTTTATGACACTAAACGATATTGCCCTCTCATCGACGAAAACTGACTTTGTTAACTTCAAAATAACTAATCTACACTGTTAACAATGGGCTAGATGACAAAAAAAAATCTGTTTAGTCCGTCAGTGAGACTATAAAAAAATATGGAACACGTATTTTTTTATTGACCTGTTTGCTAAACAAACATTGACGAAGATACAATACTCAAGCTGCGCGTGACGTCACGCTTTCGTAAAATTTTTACTAAATAGTGACGTCGCAAGCCCCCACTCCAAAACTTTGATGCTTTTTAACTTTGTAATTTTTTGTTAATTTGATAGAGCGAAAAATATGTGTCTAGTATTTTTGTATAATCTAACTGACGGACTAAATAGAATTCTAGATTTTTAATGCAGTCATCATGCCTATTCATTCAATTTTAATTCATTAATATGTTTTTTAGAAAAACGTTTTCACACAATAAAATGATGCATATATGCAAAACATTCAGTCAAGATAGGTATGATGTACTAAATTAATTTATAGTTTGATGTTCAACAGTAAACTAAGCCACTTTTACAGTCATTACAAGCTGTATTTATCAAGCACCTTTATACCTACATAACAATATTATGTCCGTTTTTATTACATGTAAAGATTACGAAATCAATGCTCTTATCAAATTTAAGCGTCTTGTGCTGCTCTTATTTTTTTGTGATCATTCATATCGTGAAATAATTTTTATTTTTAAATTTAGACATTTATTTTTGATAGCTAATTACCTAAAACCTATGTAGGTATAAAGTAAGATTTATATCACCTCTATCTATATGCTTTTAATTTGATAGGTAGGGTTTGTTTCTTTATGCTATACCGCTTTATACAATTATACCGAATGTGTATTGCTCACATATTGGTCAATAAACCATTTTCAATAATGGCTAGGTACCTATATAAGTTATAAGATAAGACCGTTTATATTGTTTGGATTTCTTGTTATATATTTCTTTATTCGTCCACTAGCTGTGCCCGCGGTTTCGCCCGCGTTTATGGTTAATGTTAAAGCATATAGCCTTCCTCGATAAATGGGCTATCTAACACTAAAAGAATTTCTCCAATCGTATCAGTAGTTCCTGAGATTAGCGCGTTCAAGCAAACAAACAAACAAACTCTTTAGCTTTATAATATTAGTATTGATATTGAACAACTATCATATATTTATATGTCTATTATATATTTATCTAACTGGCCCGTTGGTCGTGTGGTCAGAGACCCTGGCCACGAAACCAAGGGTCGCGGGTTCGAATCCCGCTAGGGGCAAATGTTTCGTGTAATGAACATGGACATTTGTACTCGAGTCATGGCTGTTTATAAACGTATTTAAGTATGTCTATCCGTTCACCTAGTATCCATAGTACAAGCATAAGCTTAGTTTGGAACTAGGGAATTGGTCAGTCTCAAGAATTTATTATTATTATTATATGTCTATTATGTTTCTTTTTAAAACCTTGGGCCACTTAAAATCACATGGAATCAAAGCGTCCGGCAAGGAAATTACTTATACTATACAAACGAATAAAAATACGGTTTATTTATGTTATAGTTGTTTATCAACAACGAGTGGGTGGACGCTGTAAGCAAGAAAACGTTCCCCACAATCAACCCTGAAGATGAGACTGTGATCACCCATGTAGCGGAAGGCGACAAGGTAATGAGAGTTGTACCTTACCCAATAAATAGACTAGCACTTAAAATAACCAAGGTAAAAATTCAAAATGCGAGAAGCCATTGAACCATTCCACTAAGGTGTATTTGGCTCCAATTTTGAAAAAAAGAATCGATGGTCCAACCAAATATCGATTTTTTTCAACAAATTAGGAGTAAAATAGCATTTACTGAATTCAATCAAATAGGTTTACCTACTAGACTATAGATTGGAATGCTGGGTTAAGCAGTTTAGCTAGGTCCAACCCAATTTTAGCTCTACTTGATCCGGCTGAATATGCTGCTGGATTGGATTCCCAGTAACTACTCTGCTTTACCAGTTTTATGGCATATACGTGATTTAGACTTAGTATTTTACATACAAAATAAGTGAATGATGATTATAGTACATAAAACGATGCAATGTCCCATGTTGGTCTGGGACTTAATAAAAATATTGTGCCAACTGTGTATCTTGCCTAGCATGTCGTAAAAGGCGACTATGGTATATGGGGTTATTATTGTGTAGGCGACGAGCTAGCTACTTGTCACTACTTTTTCACAATTTTCCATCTAACCAAGCCCATTGTCCCATGTTGGTCTGGGACTTAAAATGAATGTAGCAACTGTGGTTCTTGCCTAGCATGTCGTAAAAAGCGACTAATAGGTAGTATATCGGGTTTTGGGTATGTCATTGTGAAGGCGACGAGCTAGCCACTTGTCACTTTTTTAACAATTTTCTATCTAAGCCAGCCTAGTTATATTTTTGGCTGTATGGTTGGGGCCTGCTGCCCTCTGACTCTGCCTATCCCTTTGGGGATTAGGGGCGTGATGTTATGTACGTATGTAATAATGCAAATTGCACTGAATCATTTCGTAAAGAAGACAAGTGTCTAATTATGTAGACAAGTGTATACACTTTATTTACTCTAAGTTGTTATGATAAGAGACATACTAATGTACGTTTGTGTGAAATGGAAATGTACGGCAAAATACCTACCACAGTTTTCACAACTTGCGTTGCCCCCCTTGCTGATCACTTCATCTTTCTCCCACCTTCCTGACCGTATTCTTAGCTAGATAGGAACGCCCCAATCATTGTTTATATCCAGTGACGTATTTACTACAGAACCACAGCCTGGGTGACAAAATTCGAGAAGCAACAGTTTTTATTTTTTTTTTATTTTTTTTTTTGTTTTTTAATTTTTGGTCCGATAAATCTTACATGTACTCCAAACTTTAAATAGGTTCCTATTCCTATCAATGGTTGTAATCAAATGTAATGGTTTGATTTTAGGCTGACATAGACAAAGCTGTAGCTGCAGCTAAGAAGGCATTCAGCCGGTACTCCCAATGGCGAACCATGGACGCTTCCCAACGAGGCCTCCTGATGCTGAAACTGGCTGACCTCCTGGAAGCCCAGTCGAGGTACCTGGCCGAGCTGGAGACCCTGGACTGCGGGAAACCAGTCAAAGTGGCTGAGGAGGAAGTCTACTATTCTGCGTCTGTACTCAGATATTACGCCGGGAAAGCTGATAAGATCTTAGGAAACACTATACCCGTTGGTGAGTAACTTGTCTTTGTCAAAATCATAGATCCTTAATCGATTTTCAGATTAAGACTTTCAGAAGGAACATGTCGATTTTCTTCTTAAAAACTTATTGGAAAATAATTAATGCGGGTATAATAATGTACATACATGTGATTACGCCCACAATCCCCGAAAGGTTGGCAAAATCAGCATCGAGCAATAAGCTCACTAAAGCACATTTAGCCAAAATAAAATTGAATTGGGTTAAATGGAAAATTGTGAAAAAGTACCAGACAATTAGCCAGCTCGTTGCTAAAACGAGTCGTTATTAAAACCTCAATACCCAGTACACGATTAGTAACTTTTACGACATCCTAGGCAAGAAACACATTCATTACATTATTTTTGAGTCTAAGACCAACATGAGACATGTTGAAATATCTAACATGATATTTATGACCAACCGCAGCAAGCTAAAGGAAGGTAGTTTGACCACTTCTTGTCAAAGGATATATATAACTTTAGAGATAGAACTTAAATTGCACTAGAAAATCAAGTATAATGTAAACACGTTTTCTATATCTACATTATCTACACTATTATTATAAAGACGATAGATTTGTATGTATATACATACGTAACGACTAAACTCGAAACTACTTCATCAAAGTCAAAGTCAAAGTCAAAATATTCTTTTTTATATAGGTTTTAAAGAAACACTTATAAATCGTCAAAAACAGTTGAAAGAGATATGATTCTACCACCGTATAATCATAAGAATACTAAATTATCCCTGATTAACATAGCCTATAGAATATTTTGATGTTAGAAAATAAATAAATAAATATCCGACTACATCACATAATTGATAGGTATGTAGCTTAAGCACTTGTGTTACGGGTATCAGAATCAACAGTGGTATTACAAATATATACTAAAATATTGGATATTAACACCCAGACACAGAACAAACACAAGTAATCATCATACGAATGTTTGTCCTGGGTGGGAATCGGACCCACAACTCTTGGCGCATGGGGCAGGGTCACTACCGAATGCGCCATCGAACCAGTCAAATGTGCACCTACATATTAAATTTACTATTGCTACTTTATTACGGCGTCCTGTTTTTAAACTAAATTGTTCAGGTGTTTCCAAATTCAAATCCTAGTTCTTAAAATCGGGGTTGGCAGCTCTAGTATAATGTCTTTAGATTTGTCATCATCTTCCTAGCGTTATGTCCCGTGCTTAGACGGGGTCCGCTTAGACCATGATCCAGGATTTAGCGAGTCTGGTAATTACATTGAAGCGACTGCCGATCTGACCTTCGAAACCCTAAGATAGGGGAACCAGACAATTTTTGGATCATGGTTACAAATTCAAAGTTGTTTGAATTTGCAGGTTTCATCACGATTTTTCCCTCACCGTCGAGCTAGTGGTATAAATATGTACATAGATTTTTTAAAATCTAGAGGTACATGCCCGGGTTTGAACCCGCACTCCTCGGTTAAGAGGCGCGTGTCCTTACCATTGAGCTACCACCGCTAATGTCTTTAGATTTGTATGGAACGTTATATGTAGAAGCACTATCTTTTGTCAGGGGCTTCACTCGCGCTTTTGGTAAACGAGTTTAATGAATAAAAAGGCTTTTTAGCATAGTTTTGTATTCAAATTTAAACAAGATTTTACAAATTTGATGACATCTACAACATCAATATCGCGACAAACTTTAAAATTAAACCAATGTTTATTTTCAAAACAAATCACTTCAGTTCATCTTATGAATCAACCCTGATTTAGAAGCACAACACTGTTTCTTTATTTCTTGACAGCAATTTCCAAATGGACTCCAATTGCATATCATTTCTCCGTGAAAATGTTGAACCTGTTTTTAAAATCGTTTTTCATATTAATTATCTATATGCCAAATATATGTAACTATATCAATCTACCTACATGCAGACCCCTATTTCCCACTGGACACTTAGGGCACGTGCCCAGGGCCCCGCAATCGAAAGGACCCCGTAGTTTAACTTTTCCAATGGGTCAGCAATATTCCTTACCGAAAAACCTGTTACTTTCTTAATGAGCCCAGGGCCTCCAATAGGTTAAAGACGGCCCTGTCTACATGTAAAAAATCCCTATACGTTTAATGGTTTAATTTTGGTGTTGATAGATCATTTATTCAGACTTATTAATTTTATATATTAGACTGGCTCGATGCTCCAAGGGTTGTGGGTTCGATCTCTACTCAGGACAAACATTCGTGTGATGAATACTTGTGTTTGTTCTGTGTCTGGGTATTAATATCCAATTTATTTATTTCACAGGGTCAGGGCCAGGGTCTCTGACCACTCGATCAACGGGCCAGTCATTATTATTTTTATATTTGTAATACCACTGTTGTTTCTGATATCCGTAACACAAGTGCTTAAGCTACTTACCTCGAAGTCAGATCAATGTATGTGATGTAGTCTGATATTTATTATTTAATACAGATTTCGAATTACTAAGTTCTTCGAACATGGTTCATCTCTTTTATGTACTCCTTTGTTTACGTCTAGCGATTACTACACACGATTAATATAAATGTCTTATCGCCATTCAATTAATTGACGCACACTATCACGACATCTGTCACATTATGCGCGTGCTGGCGCGTGGTCATACGTGACACCGAATTATGGGTCAAGATGCTCTTGGCCCTGATCTAATAAACCACGGGACTAATGTTTGTCGACGTTCATGTTTATTTACTTTCGTTACTTCTTTGTATCGCTTTATCTATTAATGGTAATATAAGTTGAGGGAAAGAGCAGAGGTCAGAAAATAGAAATACTACATTAAACTGTGTTACATTAGCATCCTGTTTGGATATTATAAAATTGGCATCTGGGCAATCAAGTTAATGTCTTGTTGTGATACCTAAATCTAGATAATGGTTATTCTTGAATTAAGTATTACAAGTTACCGACTAAATTCTAAAAGTCAAATAGGATATTAGTAACTTGAACATAATGATCAAAACCATGATATTATGATAATCTGAAGCCCTTCATAGTCGAAAATATGATTTCATATCATCTATAGTTAGGGTTGCCATCTCTAAAATTTGGCAACCAGGACAAGACGCGTTAGAACTTTAGAATTTTAGAGTCCAGAACCCGGACATGTCAACCAATTTTTTTAAACATAGTCAGTGTAATAAAAAGCAGTTGACAATGATGATGAATTGAGCGAGTCGGTTCGTCGGTTGAGAGCACAGTACGTGTGTCGCGGGCGGTCCAAGACTTGAACATTTATAAACCTGGACTACAAAAGAAGATCCGCCCGGACGCTTCCCGGATGCCCTCTAGACTAGGACAAATCCGGGGAAACACGGACGGTTGGCAACCCTATCTATAGCCCCAGCAATCGTACTTTTCCCATGTTGGTCTAGGACTTAAAATGAATGTGCCAACCATCGAGTTATAAGTAGTACGTGGTACATATATCTCGATGGTGCCAACTGTGTTCCTTGCCTAGCATGTCAAAAAGGCGACTAATAATAGGACTAGGCGATTGTATATCGGGGTTTGGGTGTGTTATTGTGTAGGCGACGAGCTAGCCACTTGTTACTACTTTTTCACAACTTTCCATCTAACCTTATCCAGTTTTATATTTTGGCTGAATGTGGTTAAAGGGGCTAGCTGGCCCTTTGACTCTGCTTACCCCTTCGGCGATTACGGGGATATATGTAATATGTATGTAAATTGTGCTTAAGAATTGCATGCGTGAAATGGTAAAGCCAACTCATTTGTTCTCTCTCTTATTTTAGGCTCGAAAGTTCTTGAAAGTTGATTTTATTTGACATTATTAAGTCGACTTGATAGATTGAATTTTAAAAGATTTGGGAGATTGATCGTCATATATTTTTCAGATGGCGAAGTTTTGTCCTTCACTCTTAAAGAGCCCGTAGGAGTGTGCGCTCAAATCATACCATGGAACTATCCCATCGTGATGCTGGCTTGGAAAATTTCTCCAGCTTTGGCTGCAGGTAAGGTTCTAAATATTAGCGAATGCTTATAGGACTACAAGAAAGCCCAATTCCTATGGCAAAATTATTTAGGAACTTCCACAGTTCTTACGTTACCAAATCCAAATTAGAAATATTAAGCAAAAAAGTCTAGATATTACAGGTCTGTTGATAAGATTTATAAATATTATGTTTAAGCTTCTTGTTTGTAACATATAAGTAGGTAACTCACATTTAGAGTTAGAGTTACGCATAGATAATACTACTACTATACTACTCTTAAGAGCTATTTAAGATAGCAGCTATCCGTGATCTGCCAAAATCAAGAGTTGTTTATGAAAAGAATATCATAATCACGGACTAGTAAAAAAAGAAGGACTCCGCGCCACTAACAAGACATTGAAGCTCCTCAGGTGCTCCACCTTGACACTCAACTTACGTCACACATTGACATAATAAGCGCTCCGAATGACACATATGCGTTATCTGGTATCCTTAAGTATCTCACTCACACAAGCATAAACGTGGCTGCACGCTATAGTATGACAGCGGTGAGTCCTTTATTTTTTTCCTAGTCCGTGATCATAATGAGCGAGGCATTAAATTTCTTCCATTTACTTTCGGTGACGTCTCTCAACATGTAACTTATGTGTTTTATATAATTGACGGATCCCTGTTGTCCAAGGTTGCACAATAATCGTGAAGCCTGCTGAACAAACCCCGCTCACGGCTTTAGCCGTGGCCGCCCTCATCAAAGAGGCTGGATTCCCGCCGGGAGTGGTGAACATCGTCCCTGGATACGGACCCACGGCAGGCGCTGCCCTGACCCACCACCCTGACGTCGACAAAGTCGCCTTCACTGGTTCCACTGAGGTATAACGATAACCAATAGTTCAATATCCTCCTAACCAATTTTTGGTCTCATCACAGCGGCTAATCTTAACAATGAGAATTAGCCAACAACGCTACTATGAGAAGATACAATAGTGTTTACGCAGGAGATATTAGTGTGTAGTGCACATGTCTCCGCGAAAACAGCTATGCACTCTCTGTTCCTTCTCTCTCATAGTCCGGACATTAATTATGTGTCACGTCACGTGGAGCATTCTAGTTCATTTCGAGTATCAGCTTGAAACGTTTACAAGCAACTTTTAATTCAGGAACCAGATATCTGATTTAAAAACCATAACAACGCAGCGGACAATCTTACAAATACAAATTGCGTTATGTTTCTTGCCTAGAATATCGCAAAAAGCTACGCTAAGCTAAGCTATTTATCTATTCATCATTTTTTTTATTTATTGGTTGGTTGGTTGTTGGTAGGTTGGCCGTATAGTTTTGGGAGCCGCAGCAGCTGTAAATCTCAAGAGAGTGACCCTGGAACTGGGAGGAAAGAGCCCTTTGGTGGTCTTCAACGATGCCGATGGTAAGTTTCTGAACGTATTTCTATTAGATGGTACTAATTAACTTTGCTAGTGAAAATGGGCATATATTATTACATACATAATATAACGCCCATAATCCCCGAAGGGGTAGGCAGAGTTAAAGGGACAGCAGGCCCCTTTAACCACATTGAGCCAAAAATAAAACTGGGCTAAAATAGAAAATTGTGAAAAAGTAGTGACAAGCGGCTAGTTTGTCGCCTACAAAATCACATACCCAAAACCCGATATACCATTAGTCGCCTTTTACGACATGCTAGACAAGAAACACAGTTGAAAAATTCTTTTTAAGTCCCAGACCAACACGGGGCAAATATTATTCTAGGGCCAAAAAGGCCATGGAAAGGAGGCCAAAAATGTTTGCTCTTTTTTTGTTAAACCTTTTCGGCCCAAGGCGCCGGAAACACTTAAATTAGTTTTCGGATGTTTTTAAGGTTTCGTACCTAATGGGTAAAACGGAACCTATTACTAAGACTTCGCTATCCGTCTGTCTGTCTATCTGTCCGTCTGTCACCAGGCTGTATCTCATGAACCGTGATAGTAAGACAGTTAAAATCATAACAGATGTTGTATTTCTGTTGCCACTACCACAAAAAATACAAAAAAAAAGAAAAAGAAAAATTGAATAAGGCTCCCATACAATAGACATAATTTTTTTGCCTATTTTATAGATAATGTTACGTAACCCTTCGTGCGCGAGTCCGACTCGGCAATAGCCACATTGCTATTACATTAAATGAGTTTAATTTATCTTAAACAGAATACTAAAGTACGACGATAAATAAACAATCATATCATTAAAAAAAACGAACCATGACCTTATGGAATATGCAAAATTTCGTAATATTTAAATAAAATTTTCAATCATTATCACTGCACTTATCTCTTTCTTATATGTAAGAAACTGAATAAAATAAAACTGCTTATAGCGTTAAATCTTGAAGGTATTCAGTCGATTACAGAAACATTATCAAATTATGTAAATATAAGTTGGTAAACGATAAATTAATATGCAATGGACAATATGTTCATTGCATATTGGAGGTTGGATGAAAGAGATTATTAACGTAAAAAAAGCGATTTAAGTGTGTAAGGACCTGCTGGTGGGGCTATGAACATATAAATTCCCACGGCTCCCACCACTTGAGGGATAAGAGGCGCCGCGGGGTTTAGTGGGTATTCCACACCACGTCGTTCCCCCGGACGGCGAGAAAGTTTGCGCACTTTCTCGCCGTATATACATTGCTAACTAACTAAACTTCACGCCACTTCCCTAGCGGGGTAGGCAGAGAGAGCCGAACGCCATATGGCACGATCCTTACACACCTCACTCGCCTCTTTAACATTCATAATCCTTTTCATACAAGCTCTACGGTTTTTATGACTCCTAACATCACCTTCTGTTAATACACGACCAATCTGGTCGTGGTAGGTGAGCCTGGGCCTTCCGCGGCTCCTACATCCTTCCCCTTTCGCATTGCCCGCGTAAAAAAAAAGGTGTGTAAGGACTGTGCCGTATGGCGCTCGGTTCTCTCTGCCTATCCCTCCAGGTAAACCGCGTAAAGATAGTTTGGTTTATAGTTGTAACAGGAATATATAATAATGATGGTCCTTTTGTATCCACATTATTTTATTGTCTGTTTATTTCGTCTTTAACTGATTACGGTAAAATGGTACGCCTAACGATTGAGGAAGGACATAGGTAGGCAAGTTTTAATCCTTGAAAATTTTAGACATAGACACATGATAGAGTAACAGATTGGACACGGGACCCGCGAGCAAAAGTTAATACTTATACAAATATTTCCATGACATGTTTGTTTTCTTTAAGATTCCATCACGATGTTTTCTCACATCGCCGAGATGTATAAATACGTACATAGACTTGATTTACTTGATATCCTGTTCTGTTTCTTTAGAATCTCTTTATTCTCAATGCAGGTTATAAACCTCCTCCTTATTCAACTGCCAACTCAAATTTCAGTGGAGAAAGCGGCGCAAATTGCGCACGCGGCGATCTTCGCCAACGGCGGGCAGAGCTGCTGCGCGGGCACCAGGACTTACGTGCAGTCGGGCATCTATGACCAATTCGTGCAGAAGGCTGCCCAGATCGCGGCCACCAGGTCCGTGGGAAACCCCTTCGAAGACGTGCAACAGGGGCCACAGGTGATCACCCGTTCTTATAATTATATCCTAACATCTTATTATATTGCTCCTCATGTTGGTCTGAGACTCGAAAGTATGTTTTTGGTGTCGGGTTTGTGATTTCATTATGTAGAATCAACTCGATTGTTATATTATTTTTGTGTATATTTTTAAGTATGAGAATATGCCGTAAAGTATTTTTAAATCGCCATGGGGAGTGGGTACTAACTACTACTCCCCACTTTTATCTCTAGAACGGGGCGGGACGAAGTTCGCCGGAACAGCAAGTAGTATTATATATATTAGTAGTAATTGTATATGTTTGGATTTGATTTAGATACACAACATTCTTAACCCTTAGATTGGTATTGTGCCTTGCGCGGAACACTACTTTGGAAAAAATATAGCTAATTAATTATTTATAAAATAAGTTTACAAATTAAAAAAACATAAATTACTATAATTATTTTTTTGGAAAAAAAATATTTTCCCGACCTGGAAACACTATATCTGTCAGTTTGTCAGCTACAATGTCGTCAAGACGTCGTACTTCTTCGGTGCTAAAGGTAAAATAATAATTTCATGGTTTTTTTATGCTTTGCGGCTGAATGTTTTTGTTGTAGCATGCTCCTAAAACTCTAGTTTATCTCACCATGTCTTAATTGAATCACTTTTGTATGTTTTTCCTCACTTTTACAACCTACTTATGTTGATGTTCCACACATGGCACACTGCTAATTGCAAAGGAATTTTATTATTTTTTTATATGTTCCTCGGGTGGGCCATTGCCAATTGTATATGGGTTATCATAACGCCTAGCATGTACCTTGCATGGGACTCTGCCACAAAGCCGGACTTAGTTAGGTTAGGAAGACAGTTACGTTTAAATTCATTTTAATCATTTTTGTTTGCGTTTTATGTTTTACAATTTCTCGCTTTTTTGGTTATGGGTTGATTTGTTTGTTTTTTGCTTCTTTACAATTAAAACAATCACGGGCTGCGAAGATTTTTTCACTTGTGCCAAATATCCATGCATGTTTAGAGGGAAGTGGTGACTCAGATTCCGATCATGAAATTCCTAACCGCTGGCACTTTTTCCTATCAAGGCCCTTCTTCTTCCATAGCAAATAATCCTTCGTGTGACGGCTCCCTTACTTTTCCAGCTCCTTTTCTTGATTCAACCTTGGAAAGTCTTAAAATACAATATTTCAAGACGATGAAATATCAGACCACAATTTTTACAATCCTGAACCAGCTCCAACTGAAATACATCAACGATCATCTAAATCGCCATCTATTTTGCAAGACATTTCAGAAATGGATATTGGGCCTCTTACTCAAATCATCAGTGAAGTTTTTCCAAATACAAATGTGATTAATTACAATAACATTCCTTCAGTTTCATCATTCCCCTCATTAAATTCCAAACAAACCACCCCACATTCTACTGTTAAATATAAAAAGAAGGCAACTGCTCACATAACAACTCGACAAACTAGGCTACAGTTAGCAAAAAGTTGGAAAATAGAGAAACACAATCACCAACTACTTCAAAAAACCAATCAAGAGAACGTCAGCCAATAAAGTTATTTTAAGTCCATCGAAGAAAACAGCTAAATCAGAACTTCAATATACTTGAAAAAGAGCCCTGGTATTCAAGTATAAAGCTACATGTTAAGAAACAGATTACAATTACTAAGACGTGCCAGAAGAAACTGAAAACTTGCCACTTGCGTATTTTATAAGCTTTTTATTCCAATATTTTAATAGGTACTTAATTTTCATCCAACCCAGCCCACTGTCCCATGTTGGTCTGGGACTTAAAAAGAATATGCCAACTGTGGTTCTTGCCTAGCATGTCGTAAAAGGCGACTAATGGTGTATCGGGTTTTGGGTGTGTGATTGTGTAGGCGACAGGTTGGCTAAGCTTGTCACTGCTTTTTCACAATTTTCCATCTAACCCAATCCGACTTTATTTTTGGCTGAATGTGGTTGAAGGGGCATGCTGCCCCTATGACTCTGCCTACCCCTTCGGGGATTATGGACGTGATGTTATGTTATGGTACTTACAATTTTGTGCTAATAATGGAAGTAAAAGTATTTCTAAAATTTTTTTTAGTTCTTTCTTAGGATCGATATATCTTCTGTTTGTGTAGCATCATTTCCATAAATATAGGATTTAATTTGATTAAAAACACATATTTTCTTATATACACATTTTTACCCTTAACTTAGCAATGTACCACCCAAGGAACATCCTTTAACACAAAAGAAATCAAGAAAGATTGGCAATGTTCCATGTGTGGTACATAAATTTTCCGGAAAACTGAAGCTTACAGATTTTTAGTACTATTTTTTAAGAGATCTTTGCTGACCCTAGAACAATAGTGAATCGATAAAATTACCAAATTCAGCAAAAAATATGTCTGCCAATCCAAGGGTTAAGCACCTATAGATAATTAGATAATAAATAAGTTTAAGCCTATGTAAGGCTCGTGACTGTGTAATAAATAAAAAAACGATACCGTAATTTATTCCTAATTTAGACTTTCTTAGAACACTACTTGTGTAATATTTACGGATATTGCACAAATCTTGCGTATTCAGTCTCATAATTGATAAAATAAATTATATTATCTAACCAAGTACTTTTTCCGTCATATTATTATTCTCAAATGCCTCACTCGAACATGATGTTCCACTTTGACTCGTGTTTATCTTTCTCCAGATATATTCATAAAAATCAAGTAACTATGCAGTGTAAAGAATTATCAATATTAATAAATATACCTACTTTTTTTTTACAATATTTTTATTACCATATTTGCAACTTGCTCAGATATATGATAATAGAGTGAGAATAAAATGGAATTAGTAGCATTATTTGTTGAGATCACGTTTACAAGAATCAGAGTACGATGTATATGGGAGGATACGATTTGTCATATAAAGAAGCTAAATCAGCCATAACTACATGGCTTCTTTCAATAGATTATGCATCTACAGAGGAGCTTGTCAACTAAATTACCATCTGCTTCTATAATATTACCGTTTACTGTTTTAAGTTCAGATCAATAATTATAAGCCTAATTTATAAGCCTAATTGTTATTTTATATGATTGCGACCAAATGTGTTTTTAATTACTGTGCGGTTTCCCAAGATACAGGCGAAGCCTAGTTTGGGAACCCCTGATTAATTATGCTCTTTGTATTCTTGCAGTGCACTTATGTTTTTTCCCTGTTTTTACAACTGCTGTAATGTTAATTTTTTTGTGCAATAAATAATTATTTAAAAAAAACAAAAAAAAAAATACAGCTAGTTATACAGTACAGAGATAGCAACAACTCTTCTGTGTTAACAACAGTAGAAGTACAAAAATCTAGATCGCAGAATATTATTATTTGATATTGTCTCCTTTATAATCGTGGAAAAGACACATTCCGATATACCGATTCACTTACATTCTAAAAATAAACTTTTAGAAAAATCATGCTATACTAAGAAACTAAGTGGATTAAGTTCGGAAAATAGAATTTGATAATAAATGTTGATAAATCTTATCGGTGCTTGTTGTTCTTTGGTTTCAAACCTGTACATTCAAACGATTATGGATGTTTAGCTATGATTTATCTAGTTCTACTATGTCAGTCGCTTTAATGTCTTTACCAGACTCGCTTTACCCTGGATCATGGTCTAAGCGGACGCCTGCACGCACGCACTGTAACATATACGCACGCACAATAACACTAGTAAGAGGATGATGATGCAAGTGATGAAATATAGCAAACAGATAGTTAGTTATTTTCACATTTATAGTATTGTAAACAAACATAACATCACGCACATAATCCCCGGACGGGTAGGCAGAGTCAAAGAGGCAGCAGACCCCTTTAACCACATTTAGACAAAAACATAATTTGGCTGGGTTAGATGGAAAATTGTGAAAAAGTAGTGACAAGCGGCTAACTCGACGCCTACACAATCACATACCCAAAACCACATACACCATTAGTCGCCCTTTACGACATGCTAGGCAAGAAACACAGTTGGCACATTATTTTTTAAGTCCTAGACCAACATCAGACAATTGCAATTTAACCAATATAGTGTACCCTTATAGATCGACAAGGAGATGTTCGACAAAGTGCTGGGATACATCGAGTCCGGCAAGAAGTCGGGCGCTCGGTGCGTCGCAGGCGGCGGCAAGCTGGGCAACAAAGGCTTCTTCATCAAGCCCACCGTGTTTGCTGACGTTACTGATAACATGAAGATTGCTAGGGAGGAGGTGAGAATATCCGTCAACTAGTTAGATGATATGCTCGTATTTGTAAGCTTTTTTATCTAGTTTTCTTCAAGGGCATAATTACAGTCGTATCGTTAATAAAGGGCCCCGTACTTACAAAGGCTTATTTATTTATTTATTTATTTAAGGCTTCTACGTTTGTAACCAAAAACCCCATTGATACGGAGCCCCCTATAGTCGTAGAACTATCTACGCCAATAGAGACTTGTAGCAATTGTAAATTTACCCTAAATTAAGTCAGAAATGTAACCTGAGAACCAAGTAGAATTTTTTTTTTTTGCCTGGCTCGATGGCGCATTTGGTAGTGACTCTGCCCTATCCGCCAAGAATTGTAGGTTCAATCCCCACCCAGGAAAAACATTTGTGTTATTAATACTTGTGTTTGTTCTGTGTCTGGGTGTTAATATCCAATATTTAAGTATATATTTGTAATACTACTGTTGAATCTGATATCCGCATCACAAGTGCTTAAGCTACTTAGCTTTAGTCAGATCAATCAATGTGATGTTGTGGTATATTTATTTATTATTTCACACTTGAGAAGAAGCAGATATAAATATGAAGCTAATTTCCATCTTATAACTGGACCATAAGATCACTCTGAAAAGACGACGCTTTTGACACACATCTTGTGGAACCATTAAGTGAGATCTAGTTAAACCATCAAAAGAAACTTGTAAAACCACATGCTTTCCAGTACTTAATCTCTCATCTTCGGTGACATTAAAATTTTAGTCACTTGTTGTAACAACAAGAGTTGACAAAGACATATACGAATAATTAGTAATAATGCAATCAAGACACGTCGATGTTAAATTACTTTTATGTTATCTACATTAAAATATTTGAACAACCTATTCTAGGGCACTTTCACCTAAGTGGCCTCGCCTATACGAGTTCCGCATGCTTCCGATTACATTAATAATGTACAGAATTCGTCTTTAAATCAACTCTAATCTAATAAACTATAATCCTCCAAACCACTACATCAAACAAAATCAATCGATGTGATATCAATTCCCCAGTATGAGAACTTGTATTTACAAATTAGAAATTAACGAATAGACTAATGGACTTTTTAAGATTGTAAAGGCGATGAGCTAGCTAGTTGTAATTTTGTCACCATTTTCAAATCAAATCAAATTTATTTATTTGTCAAATATGTGTTATGTATTGTAGGTACAGGTGTTAAAAATAATGTTATTGAACACTATATCTGGCCCATTGTAGGCAGGTGTACAAAACTTTAAATAGCCCAATTCACTTTTATTTTAAGCTGGATGCGACTTAAGGACTTTGTTGCGCTTTAGACTCTGTCTACCCTTGCGGGATTTATGGGGGTGATGTTATGTATGTATTTAATGAATACATACATTCTCCAGACTGACACACTAATTCCCTAGTTCCAAACATATAAGCTTGTGTTGTGGCTACTAGGAGAACGGATAGACATACTTAAATACGTATATATTATAAACATCCATGATTCGAGTACCAATGTCCATTTTCATCAATGAAACATTTGCCCCTAGTGGGACTCGAAAACGACTCTTAGTTTCGTGGGTTCCCGACCACTCGACCAACGGGCCTATATTTAGTAACACTTTGCTGTCTGTCAGATCTTCGGGCCGGTGCAGAGCATCCTCAAGTTCGACACCTTTGAGGAGGTGGTGGACCGCGCCAATGACACCGAGTACGGGCTGGGCGCTGGCGTCATCACCAACGACATCACCACCGCACTTAGCTTCGCTAAGTTCGTGCGTTCCGGATCCGTGTGGTATGTTACAAGCTAGTTATTAATATTATCTATACACAATTAGTTTGGTAAAATATTCATCATCATCTTCTGTTAGTTACATTGAAGCAATTACCGATATCTTAAGATAACTTATTAAAAAACCAGACAAGTTGAATGGATGTGCTGGTTTTATCACGATATTTCCCCTCTCCTCGGATATTTAAAAGGCGCGTGTCCCTACTATTGAGCTATTACCGAACGGATATCTGGTATTACAAGGAGTAATTTAAGCTATTTTCATTTGAAAAAAAAAAATCTCTGAAATTCCGTCCGAGCGAACAGTCAGTTGATAATAAGACAATAGACATTCTAATATGTGGATACACGCAAAACGTTATTGTTACAGGATAAACACTTACGACCACCTCACAAGCCAGACTCCCTTCGGCGGTTTCAAAAACTCTGGTCTAGGAAGAGAGCTGTGAGTATCGACCACGTTTGCTTAGTTAAAGTTATATTGAATGACACGAGACACACAAATCTACACCTTTCCACTATTTAAGATCAATCAAAAAGTATACGTAGCGACATAAAAACTATTAACAAAATAACCATACCTACAACTTGTGTATTTATAGTATCTACATGAGAAAAAAAGACTTTTAATTTTGCCCTAGTCATACAAGTAAACGCCATAAAGCTTAAAACGTTAGAGTTTATTTACATAAATCTTGACCTATCCAACTAAAGCTGTATAATTAATATCAAGTTTAGTTAGTCGCGTTAGTTTTATTTGTACCGCATTAATTATTCTTGGCAATATTTTATTAATGTTGATAAAATCTTTTGCAGGGGAGAAGAAGGCATCAACAACTACTTGGAGTGCAAGACTATCACGATGGCGTTGCCTAAGGTGCCGCAACTGTAGAAGTCATATACTTTTCATTTATTGTTTACAAAATTATTTTTATAATGCTGTTTTTTTTTTCACTTATCTATAAAAACGTAAATATATTTTGGATGAAATCAAACTATGTACAGTACCTAACGATTAAATACATACAAAGATATACAGGGACCAGTCTATTAGCTGTGTTTTATGTAACAATACAGTACAAACACGCACTTGTTATAAAAATGTAAATACATATTCCGAATATATTTTAAGTAATATTTTATCCAATAAATATTAATTTATTCGTTATTCGTATTTTTTTTCCAAAAATACTTTATTTTCCATCAAGATTCGAGTACTAGACTAGACTAGAATGAGAATCACAAAATCATTTTCAAATACTAAAAACTCAGACAGCTATGAGAAAATTTGGCTATAACCAAATTTTCCACCTTCACTTCGTGACCAAGATCAAATTATACCCAACAACTGTAAACCTGTTAATATTAAATCTATCTTTTCAAAACCAAATGGCAAGCGTTGGGCCCGTGTTATCAGTAATTACACCAAATGTGTGCACCTGAATGTGTTTAGGTCTGGTAAGGCATGCGTGCCTTCCTTGATCTAGAGACAAATTTATCAACGACGAGTGTATTATTAAATGTACTACTGTGTCAAGGTCAATGCCGAATGTACCACTACAGTATCAGACGTTGAGGACGACCTTCAAACTTTATTTAAATCCTAGAAACTTTTAAAAGTTTCGCCATCGCTACTTTTCATAGTAGTCAGCCTGTGTCACCGATGTTAAGTAAGTGTAAGTTGTGCTGCGTAACTGTTGGCGACTTACCTACGATCTTATACTGCTTCTCTGTGAGGTGGTTCGACATCATTCCACAGATGTGAGCACCCAGGGAGTGCCCGACACACGTGGTCATCTTAGCCAGCCCGCCGGCCTGTGTGATCGTCGAGTATAGCTGCGCCGTGCATTGGGATGTCAACCTGAAAAGCGAAGTGCTTTTGTTATTTACTAATCAAAACTGCTGAATACTTCAGAATACTGGAGTTTTTCTGTCACTTTGCCAGGAAGGCCAGCCACAAACCTAAACAACTTATTATTACTGGCAAAGTTGATGGCAAAAGACGTTGGGCAGATCACGTCTGTTCCATCATTGAGACCCAACGATGCCAAAAATTGGGAATTCCAAAGGGATATCAGGATTGCAACTCTGGGTCCAACAATCCATCTGAGCCCAGTACAATTTTAGCTGTGCTGAATTTAGCAAATGATGCCGCTGGATTGCAATACCTAATCACGAGACGAGATGGAGAAATGAAATCGGTCGCAAATTAAGATTACAAAACATGACTTAGTGGGTGGTTGGTCTTTTAGGTAATATATTATTCTCCTCTTCTTCTTGCATTTCTATCCATTATGTCATGTAACCAATAAATGTTTCTTTCTGACTATTGCCAATTATGAATACTTATCTTAAAAGATAAACCGTTATTAACAAAACAAATTAACAGGCGATAAAACTGAAAAGCCTTTAAAAAAAATTATAGCCACTAAAAGTATAAAATAAAAAAGATTTTATTTCATACTTTTTTGTGGCTATAATCTATTTATTACATTAAGATCTGTTAGGGAACAATAAATCACCCCTTTTTTACTACCTTTTTTTCTCAGGGTCAGATTTATTTTTTTTTCTTAATTATGTGGGACTAAATTATGTCTAACTATAACCTTTCCAATAAAAAAAGATTCGGACAACTCTGTAAAAAGTAATGCGTGGTCAAACATAATAAAAATATAGGTACACGCGTCGAATTGATAACCTCCTCCGTTTTTTCGTCGTTTAAAAAGTAAACTTTAGAAGCTTGTACCTATCATGGATTCATGGGTATAATACTCGTACATACTTACTTCATATTAGACAGAGCTGACAAATAGCACGGAAATCTGGTTAATGGTGACCAATCCACCATGAAAACGTTGTAGTCTTTTCGAGACAAATAAGCTGTAAATTAAATGGAACAAGAAAAGTTTATTAAATAATAAATTAATCTATGTAATAAAATAGCAATAAAATGTTAAGCGTATCACCGCTATCAAGATTTACGTAAGTCAACTTTTTTAATTAGTTTAAATGCTGATTTTCTTACCATCTTTTATCAATGTCATGGGCGACTTGCTATACGTCCCATTGAAGCCATGGATGATGAGAACAGTCTTCCTGGTCGCCTTCCAGCCATAGTCCCTCAAGTGCTTCGGGTAGCGGACGTCCACCCATTGTTTATGCGGGTGCTCCCTGCTCGGAAAACACTGTTATACATAATTATGATCGTAATATTTACTAGTTATACCTACTGCATCACGGACGAGAAAAAAAAGAAGGACTCCACCCCTCTACCTAGACTTTGTGCCTTTCCGATACTCCACATGACATTTCACTTACAGCACACATAGACGACGACGACGACTACATTAGTGCTCCGCATCGTCTATATGTGCTGTAAGTGAAATGTCATGTGGAGCATCGGAAAGGCACAAAGTCTAGTTAGAGGGGTGGAGTCCTTCTTTTTTTTCTCGTCTTTGTACTGCATATACAATACACAAGTACCTTTTGATATCCCATAACTTAAAGGTTTTCTATGAATAAAATTAATACAAAAAGTCCAAAGAACAAGTGACCTTAAACGCATAGTTTAGAAGTTATCATCAACCTTAATTAAATTAGTTAAAGAATTGTCACCTGACCTCGAGGTCAATATGTTAGGCTTGATGTATTTCATTAATGACTAAGTCATTCATAATTTCAGATATGAAATACAATGTTGTCATGATCAAGTAAAGGTGTTTTATTTTGGTGGTCGAATCATTAATAAATTATTTTGTATGAAAAATTTAAATTTGAAGAAGTACTTAATAAATTAATAATAATATTATAAAGGCGAAAGTTTTTGAGTGTGGGTGTGTGTGTATATGGATGAAATTCGGTACAGAGATGGACTACAGTCTGGAATAACATATAGGTTACTTTTTATCCCGGAAAAATGCACAGTTTCTGTAGGATACCGAAATATTAGTCTACGCGGGTGAAATCACGGGAAACAGCTAGTTAATAATGTTGTCACTAGGTATTCAATCAAATACGCATGCAAACAGCTCATGTTTTTGTCCAGTTACCGTAGTATATGAAGGCAATCTCAGGATACTTACGGAGTATACAAGTAGAAGTTGATCTCACTGTCCGGGCACACCCACTCCCTCTTCATCACGCACCGCCAGTATCGGAAGTCAATCATGGACATCAAGCTTCCCTCCACATCGGGCACTGTCATCAAATTAACATTATTGAGTGGAATAGGGATAAAGACACTACTTACCTATATATTCATAGATTATCCAAATCCAATGTTTTTAAGCAGTATTGTGTTTTACCAAACCTAAGAGGCAGACACTCAAATTTCGATAAATTATACTTAGGTGCAATAGCAATAAACAAGCTCGATGACGCATTCGGTAATGACCCTGCCCCATGCCCCAAGAGTTGTGGATTCGATTCCGACCTAGGAAAAAACATTCGTATGATGAATACTTGTATTTGTTCTGTTTTTGGGTGTTATCCAATATTTAAGTATATAATTGTAATATACCACTGTTGTATCTGATATCCGTAACTCATGTGCTTAAGCTACTTACCTCGGAGTCAGATCAATGTATTTGATCTAGCCGGATATTTAATTATTTTATTTAATAGCTTTATGCAAATATATTACACTTAATTGGCATCACCGCCAAAGCCGAAGTTACAATACATCTACTTCTAAGACACCTATGTGGTGCTCATTTAGTTACCGTCATTACTCCATTCGTCCTGGATAACAGTCCTTTATTCACCAAGCGAACCTTTATATTGAAGCAATTTCCGAAAGTGATAAGTTAATTTGCATGGTAAGTTCCTACAATTCGCTTCAAACACAATATGCACAAAAACCATTCGGCTATTTGGTCTACATCTTACGGAAAATTTTTGAATGCGACTGATCAACAACTAACATCTTTAAATAAATTCACTTTCCCGTGACTCGAAAAATAAGCAGTAACATGTCAACATTCAACGATAGAATTTAAATAATTATCGATGTTATTAACTATTTATAGCGACGATTACCATACGTTTCCTCTTAACCGTTTAATCTTTCTGTATTTTTTCGTGCAATTAAATTTGCGTATTTTTTTAATTTCGGTTAATAATAACATATTTAACGTCACATAGGTACAATGGCCCACTCACTCTAATGACTAAGTGCGGAAACCAACACCGCTGACATAGAACATTGATACTTAAGTACTTAGTTTAGTGTATTGTAAGTAATTGATTATTTCATCCATAATTATGATTGTATACATTTTTAGACTTTTGTACATCCAGTAAACAAAATACGAACGACAATTCATTGACAAGCTCGATGGCGCATTCGGTAGTGACCCGGCCCCATGCGCCTAGAGTTGTGGGTTCGATTCCCACCTAGGAACAAACATTCGTATGATGAATACTTGTGTTTGTTCTGTGTCTGGGTGTTATTATCCAATATTTAAGTATGTATATATATTTGTAATACCACTGTTGATTCTGATATCCGTAACACAAGTGCTTAAGCTACTTACCTCGGAGTCAGATCAATGTATGTGATGTAATCTGATATTTATATTGTACCTATATATGTATCTCTTTAATTGTTGATTATAGAGCAACCTAGAAATATGAGAACGTGAGACAAAGTAACGCCAACATGATTTTGTGAGATAAAAAACGGTACGAGGATCTTTAAAGATCACTCTCATTGATAAACTTTCGCTGCTTTAAAAGTGTGCTATGACAGTAGCAATAATTTAAGGCGTTTAATTATTGTATGTGAGGCCGGTCCACCATGACCGTCAACTCTTATTGGTGTTTTAAAGACTCACTAAATGACGAATTTAAAAAATATTTCAAACGATTATATCCGTCTTGCTATCAATCATTCACTAGGCGAAAGCAGTTATATTACATGCTTTCATTTAGTCATATGCAATAAAATAAGGACAGCGGTTAAACTTAAATACGTTTATAAACATTTATGACTCGAATACAAATTACCGTGTTCATCATACGAAACATTTGCCTAACGGGATTCCAATTCGCAGTCTTATTTTCGAAGTCACGATCGTATCCACCAGACCAAGCGGCCTGACAAATATTACGTTATGTCTGTCAATGTCAAGGCAATGTTATTTTACACTAGTGTGTGGTTAGGCCAGCGTTATAGACTATTGGTCACTGTAAAAACAGATAAGCTTACATCTAAAATATTTGCGAACGTAACGAAACATTCGACAATCGACGCATTAAATCCCACATTTCACGTTACATAACTTTAAGAAACGTTTTTCAACGTGTGGGTGGATTTACTTACGATTATAGGTATTTAGATACCTACTTAAAAAAATGCTGTAAGTTATACTATAATAACTACTAAGAATAAGTCATAAATAGCAGCAAATCAATCATTATCTATTGCATTCAATTTTTCCAGTAGTACTTAACACAGTTGTTAGATAGCAACACTATAAAGACTTTTAAATCTTAGTACGAAATTATACCAGTAAATTTGCGATGCAGCAAAAATAATATGAGTAAACCGGCACAGTCATAGAACTGGCTAAATCTAGAATTATAACCCAAGCTATAAAGATGAGCATGATTGATAAGTCGTATACCTACATAAACGGTTAACAATTATGTTTATACTATAAGCTAAACTACCTGGTTAATGATTTAGTTTGTTTTCTAGACGAAGAAAATATTATGGGTAGAGGTATGACTACAAAATAGAGATTTCGTAATTGATTTAATATCGTTTAAAGATTCAAAGGAAACATTTTTGAAAACGTTTTAAACGCCTCTTAGAAGACTGCCCAAAATGTTTTATAGTTTAATTGACCGGTTAAACTTTAAGACATACGGCAATAACAGATTGCTGGCAAGCTAGGGTGCCTCAACCAACCGCACAGGACCACTTTCACCACCAGGCCAGTAGCTTCAAGATGCATTTCAAGTTTACGGCAACCACTGTCACTTGTCGCTGCATAAACCTGTTCTGTTTTCGGAATTCCGTCTTACATAATTTAGAAACCGGTATTTCAAAAACAAATCTAGATTAGTTGCATCATAATGAAATGATAATTGCGCATACGTCGCGTAAGTATTTTTTAAAAGCTTAATGACGATTACTTTCACATGTGCTGAATTCTACGCGCAGATATATACCTACTTGATTAAGATGGTAGTAAACGCGAAACGACGACAGACAATTTGGATATCTTTTTAAAATTGCAGTATCATGCAAATTAATGTTAATAAGTAAAAAATAATAACGTTTGTAGTTTGTGAGTATCAACAAAGAGTATCTAGTTAAAGTGTTAGTAGGTACTTTAACATGTGTCAATCCATCATTTCGGTTGTTGAAAGCGGTTAAAGGATTTTTTCAACAGAAATTTTCCTACTTATGCAACATATCTAGTAGTAAAAGTTTGCAATGGATCGATTTAACTATACATACCTACATCATCAAAGACACGGTATACGGCTCGGATAATAGTAGATACGTAAATATGAAATCTACTATGTTACAAAGTAGGTCTCCACTCTCCAATAAAAAACCCTGTAGTTTCCTTTCAGAAAATCGTCTTTTTTCTTAAATAGGTTAAATGTATGTGTATGTCTATTTCCAGTAAATCGTAAAATGTATGCATATTTTATCTTTTGTAAATTACAATTGAATTGCTATCGTGTCTGGCATTGGACAGTAAACAGGTTTGGTAACTAGGTAGACATGCAATGCCTAGGCACAAAACCACTAAATACCTAGTTATCACAAATCAACTATCTATCGTCTTTGTAGATACAGGTACGCAAATGATTAAGTACTTGGATGTTATAAGTACTGATGCTGTGATAAATTAGGGCAGCGAGAGCAAACGGAGTCGAGTTTCATGTTGCAAAACTATAAAAAGAAAAAATATTTGAAACGCCATTCGCGAGAAGAAAGCTGTGCCTTTTTATATCTAGTTTACTCTTCGTTAGGTGAGAAACTCTTGCATTCTGATCAATATATTGCTTCTAGTTCTCTAGAACAAAGCTTCTATATAATAGAATTGAAATCTAGATGTTATCGTTAAACTGATGAAATATAATCTGATCTATTTACATTTTTTTTTCAATTACACTTTTTAAGTATTTCAGTCCTTCATTACTAATCTACCCCTACAAAAATGTAATAAGTATAAGAAAATAAATTGCAAAATATGTACTTAAGTTCAGCAGTGATCAAATTACCTACGAATAATAACATTCGTTATTATTCGTAGGTAATTATTGCGTTTTTTGCATTATTGCGACGATTGAATTACAAACTAAATGTTCACCGACTGACCTTAATAGAAAAGTATTTTTTACTATTTGAGATCTAAGTCCAACTTATAAACTTGATAGTGCCGTTAACTTTAGATATAAAAACGAAGTTATCATCAACGATACAAATAAAAATCTCGGAAAAAATATAAATAAACACTGGAAATTTACCCAAGAGTAAAACTTGTCTTTTTTTTTCTGATATATTCGGAATCCATGTTGTTCTATAGTGTAGGCCTTTAGTTTCTTCCGGGCATGCGTGCCCCTCTTATCACTAGTAGGGACTCCCTGCGGCCACCAGTTCCGGTCACGTGACCTACTATCGTTACTACCTGGATTGTGCCAATCTACTTTGACATTATATTATGTATGGCGTAGGTATCAGTTATGAATCATCTGGATACCAGATATCATAGGGAAAAAATAGATACGTTTTATTGTTAGGGCAAAGTCGTATTACATTTCAACATACATAGCATTATGCCCGTAATCCCTGAAAGGATAGGCGGGGTTCAAGGAGCAATAATAAGCTCCATTTACAACTTTAAGCCTAAGAACGGACACCTACATTCACCATAGGTTCTTCATGAATTCCGGATATCAAAGAATAATAAATCCAGGCCCCCCATTGGGCACTCTGAGGCACCTTTAGTATTACATTAGTATTTAATAGAGAATCAATATTTATTATTGAATGACATATTAATTTTCTAATGTGCCCAGGGCCTCCAATAGGTTGAAGACGGCCCTGAATAAATCAGAACAGATCATATTTTCATTTTTCAACAAGATCAGTACAATCTTAGCACTCTACAAGTTTGCACTTATACTTTTTAGATAAATCACCGATCAGAAAAAATAATATTGATCGTACTTTTAGCAGTTCTCCGAGCTGTTTTTAACTGTTAGCGATGTGTAAACTTGGGTTTATTGTTACTTAATTTGATGCTGCCAACTATAAACTTATCTATATTAAACGAGCAAGAAAAACCACTAAATTACGGCTGACTGTTATTATCTGTATTATTAACTGCGACGATTTTAAATTGCCAATTTGAGTTAGTAGTGCCTACCTTTACTTTGTTGCCTATTATTGCACAATGAGATACATTAGATACGAGTGTATAAAATAATAAACGCGTAGCTATAAAAATTTTTTTAGATCAGTGAAATACTTACAATAAATACTAGGTATGTAAAGTTTTGTGACGACGTAATATAAGTTTGTTGTTAATAATAAAATGAAATTTATTTTAAGCCCGGTTTAATATCAAAATGATTTACACTGAAAACTGGCATATGACATTTACGCGACGAATTTTTTGGATAAATTTAGTAAGAAACCAAACCTATCACGAAAAGTTTTTCGAAAGTCCGAAACATTTTTTTTTTGGGTTTCAGGCTAAATGAGGAAGATAGTAGGTAGATACCTAGTATTTCGAACAAGTGTAGTTAGGTAGATTTACAGCTCCTAATAATTTTATTATTATTTATCCAATAAAGATACATGTAAGGTACACGTAAAGGTAGCATGATTGATATCTCAACTCGTCCCAAATGGGCCGTAGGCCTGTGGTACGAGTTGATAAATTACTCGATAAACCAACATTCCCATCATCGACATACGACGTTGACAGTTGAAATACCCATATCGGGGAATAAATCTATATTGTCATTAACTACTGGGTTAGTTATTTCCATTTTTTTTTCTAATATTGTTTAAAGCATCTGAAACATTAACAGTTTAAAAAATAACTCGGTAAAAGTATGAACATTATACAAAGTTATTTGTACAAATGTTCTAATCATGATCAGCCTTTGAACATTGATTGATGTACCAACTACACAGAATTCTTGAGCTAAGTAAAACGGGAGAGTAGTATCAAACACGCTACCTGCAACATAGTTTAACGCTATTTTGCAATGTGTTTATTTATTCCACGCTCATTATCAGTAACGAATGCACAAACATCTTCAACGGCGATCTGGTGGAAAAACGCAATTTCTCTTTTACCGACTGCGATCATCGGTGCGGAAAAGTCTGGGAGGAGCCGATCAAATAGTGACGTCACGACGGAATAGAAAAAATATTTGTGTGTTAAACACAAAAACACAAGAAACAATTACGTACCTAACATTAAACGAAAAATTACATCTCAAATGAGCAAAAAATGTATATGGTCTACACTAGACTGCAACTTCTTTTTTTACATTGATACATTTTATAACATTTAAGAGAAAATAATTTATTAACATAAATAGGCAATCAATAAACTTGATCAATACCACGTTTGCTTTAGAAACAATACTATTTATGGACGATTTTAAATTAATCGTCCGATAAAAGTTTACAAAACAATGAAATATAAATCATTTAGTTGAGAACATGATTGAACATTTAATTTTTACTTACAAAACAGATGACGTCATTTCAAAATCATCCACATTGTAAATTCCGTCCGTGGGCTGTTCTTTTTTTTCTTGCTATTGTACTTAAGTCAAAGTTTTTTTTTCTCTTACTAAATGCGTAACAATCAGTAAATAAGTTCGTAAACTACTACTACGATTATTACCCCAAGTTGTGCCTATTAATCTTTAAGATGTACCTTCCGCGTTCAATTCAAGTTTTATAAATCGCCCAAATACCTACCAATGTACCTATTTGGGTAATTTCATCATTTTCCTAGCGTTATGTCCCGTGCGTGGATGGGGTCCGCTTAGACCATGATACAGGATTTAGAGAGTCTGGTAATTACATTGATGCGACTGCCAATCTGACCTTAGTAGCCCTAAGGTAGGGAAACCAGGACCAGGACAGTATTTGGATAATGGTTACAAATCCAAAGTTGTAAATATACCAACCGGTGTCCATACAAAGTGCCAAAAACACAAACACGGATAAAAATCCATATTTTCCCGTCCACATTTTTCACTGTACTTTTCACTACACAACAAAAGACCTTAATGTCTCAATCTTCTACATTATAAAACACCCAAATTATTATCTTCAATCATGGTCCAATAAATTCAAATTGCGAACGCGGGTGACATTAGATACAGTTCGCGCGCTTTCGCGGACGCAAGTAACCTCGGTAAGTTCGACACGCGCGTCGCCGGCGCTGGTGAAATGTTAATAGACTGTATGAACCGATTCAACCTGAATGCGTCCACGGGAAAGAAAGTAAATTTAATTCAAGAGATTTACTTGTGATAATACGCGTATTCTTGCCAATTGCGTAGTGCCTACTGACTGATGTTTCTTATAATAATGGGAACACGAGAACTGCTGTATAATTAGGCGTCTAAATAAATTAATTAAGACCTCACAATTCGTGCCCTATTGGTTACAAGTTTGTCAAGACATTTGATAGTAACATTATATGTATGTATGTGTATGTGTATATATGTAATAATTTCCAAGTCCTTAAGTATATCCTAGGTTCTTTTAAATATTAATGTTCTTATGTAATAATTTGTAAAATCTGTATTATATTTTTAGTGGGAGTTGAATAAATTCACAACTATATAAAATTGTACGTGTAGGTCCAAATTCTTCTCTTTATTATAATTTTTTTTACGTAAATAGTTACATACTAAATTATTTTGGGAAAGTTTTTTAAAACTGCCAGACATTGCGTAACAGCGCCACCTGTGAGTATGAACAAACAGTGGTCATAATTTATCTTATTAAAACCAGTACTTTACTTATATTATAAAGCTAGAGTTTGTTGGTTTGTTTGCTTGAACGCGCTAATCTCAGGAACTAATGGTCCGATTTTAAAAATTATTTCAGGGTTAGATAACTTATCGGCTTCGGTCTCGGGTTCATACGAGATCGTTAACCCGACCCCAGAAAGGGTAGAGTGACCCTCTCTATCTCTCACTGGGGTAACTCTCATCCGGCGCGTCCACGTCGCGGGGCTGGAAATAACTCTCTTCAGTAGGCCGGAGAGAGAATATAACTAAGTTCGGATGAGGACCCAGCTCTGTGGGGTATAACATAGAACCCTTGCTCAGGGGTACGAGTGAAGACCTCAACGGTGGAATGGGCGGAAACAGCAGATGTCGGAACGGCCAGACCAAGCGGAAGAGACGAGTTACAGGGGCAGTACCTGGATCCTGGTGGAGGGCAGCGGTAGCCACCAGTACCTAAGTGAAGCGAAAGATTTGGATATAATTAAAAACGGTTCACCTAAGGGTTATTGTATCCATTGAGGTTACAATACCGCGATGTAGAAAGCAAGGGGAAGCTACTACATTATCTATCCCATGAGAGCTGTATGATGAACACGCAGAGATTCAGAGCGAGTTTGCTTGCAAATGGTGACGGCGAACCGCAGCCCTGCTCGTCAGCAGCCACGACCACTCTGACAAGAGCGTTTATGGCTAATTTTATATAGCCTATATTTTACATAAAACCCGATACTATGCACCTATTTTATATTTTTTCCCTAACTATAAAAAATATTACTTAATAATTTGAGTGTACCTAAGTACATAATGTAAGTATTCAAACATAGACTTATTATATGTCGCAGGGTACGACAAAAACCGATCAATTCACTTTACAACGGAAAGGCAGATTTAAAAGCGACGATTTTCTTACAAAAGTTTATGGGTTTGATTCGATCGAATCCCTGTCTGAAGTGATTTAGTGAATTTGCTAAACCATGCTTTTTGCATTATTGGGTGTTTTGTGTTATTATTGATGAACTGTAATTGCCTCAGGAAATTTATCATAGCAATTTTGATCAACTAAAGAGTGGTATGACAGAGTAGTATCTGTCGTTGATCAAAATTAATAAATTCGTTTGAACTTTCAACACTGAACATTCATACATACATACAACGAATTTAGAGAACATAGTTGCGTCTCTTTCGCTCTTACTATAAAATGTGGCTTTCATCCTTTGTGAGTCAATTTAAATTTGTTTGTCCCCGATTCGTTTCAAGAATTTCTCTAAATAGATATCAAGATAAATATAACGAAGTAAATAAAGATTTTACATATGAAATTTAACGTTAGCTTTTGCATTTTCTCAAGCAGTAGCATTCTGTAAAGGTACGTCTGTCGCTGCCTATAATGACTTTGACACTGACAGTGACATTAACTAATTATCATATCTAGAGCTGCCCAACTATCGATAGTTGACCTTGAAAATTAATAATAATATCGATAGTAATGACATCACAGAACAACTAATATTATTGATTGGAAGCAATAGTATCGATAGTATCGATATATATGTACTGTTTTGTTCAGTTATACCGTGCAAAAATTATAGTAGAAGGATAAATAATAAAAATGGATGTGTTTAGTACCATGTATAAGTAGTATTTTGTAAGAATTTCTTGCAATATTAAGTAACTTCAATTCCGCACAAAATTTAATAGAAAACTAGCTAAAATCAAGCTTAACTCTTTTCGATAGTCAAATTTGCCTTAACTTCATTGATTTTTTTTTCTCTCGCTACTCATTTAGGGATGTGGTCATGTGACGTATTGATTTATATTTAGCATCGATAGATACATTTATACTATCGACACTTTTGATAGTACCTATTATTTTACAATAGTTTTGATACTATCGAAACTGATACTTTAGATATTATCGATACCATTTTTGTATATCAATACTATTGCCTCGGTTTAGCCAGCCATATTAGGGCTCATGACCAAAACAAGAATTAATGACTGCCAGGGTCGCCAACGTCGCAATCAACGAGGAGGACTATATATACTACTGTCCCGTATAACATTATCGATAGGCTATCGATACTATTGATATGACGTAAACTATCAATAGACTATCGATAGTTTAGTGATAGTAGACTATCGATGGGCAACCCTATAACTAACTATTTTGTCAATCATTCATTAAGCGACATGCGTTAACCACATATTAGGTATTTTTATTGTGAATATTTTTCGTGACCACAATGTATGGTAAGGGCCCGTAGTATAATTTTATATCTCTAAAAACCAATCGCTTTCTCCACTATTGGAATACTGTACCCATCCAAATAGCAAAATGGTAACACCTATTTTTATTTACGCTAACAAAACACACATGTTGCACATGTGACTGTCTGTTTACCTGTGTTAGACCTAGGAAAATCAATGTTTATGACATGTTTCTATATTACATGACGCTTTTTATTTAAATGACCTCGTACTATAAAACATAACCTATACTTTTTAGTTAGATCAATAACTTATATGTACCACAGCATAAATAATATACCTTTTCGAAATAGCTCTTCGAGTTGTTTTCATCGTGCGTGGCTTTAGAAATAAGTCAAAATGTCAAACTAAAAATATTATGGTTTGGTTTGTTAAGTTGAGGGTTGCCATTTAATTGCATTATTTATTCCTAAGATAAGGCAAATACAATTTCTGTAATTCTAGAGGGTAGTCGAATTGAATAGGTATTCTTTATATTTTGATGGTGCAATTGTTGACAGTGGTGATTCAATTAAACTATACATGGTAATTCGTAATTCAACAACAATCCTGCGAGAAGTGATATGATAACAATGATAACAATTTGACATCTATACTACCTACTTAATAATAAAAAGCTGAAGTTTGTTTGTTTGCTTGAACGCGCCAATCTCAGGAACTACGGGTCCGATTTGAAAAATTATTTCCGTGTTAAATTTTTCCACAGAAAGAATAGCCTATATTCATTATTTTATAGAGGATGGCTATAGGCTATACTACATTAACCTAAGTGTTTATTAAGCCAAGAAGATACATAGTTATCAAATATTGATCCGAGATAACATTGTTCAGGACTTTTTAAATCACATCTAAGTAAACTAGACTTTATTTTTATTTTTTGGCCAAAATAAGCTTAAGCGTATCAATAGGCTCTAACAACATTTTAGCGCACTTTTACGTTTATAACCCGGACTAGTAAAAAATAAGGACACTACAACTTCAAACCACCCCTAAACATGTGTGAGTGAGATTTTTTGAGCGCATTAGAGCGCTGGAGCTGGAGCGCTTATGTCAATGTGTGGTGTAAGTTGCGTGTCAAGTTGGAGCTCCGCAAACGCCTAGAAGTTAGTTAGTGACGCGGGGTCCTTATTTTTTTTACTAGTCCGTAGTTCATAAATAAGCGACCACCCGCGTCTTCGTCTGCATATGGCAATACTAGCCCAAAGCATTCTTCCACAGATAGGCCAGGCCATCTATATAGATTATACTTTCACTATTGTTTTGAAATCTAAGTAGAAAGCACGTCGGTAAAGTTAAAAAAGTTCTATGCACTGACTTCATGACTGTCTTGAATGTATCTAACATAGAAATCCTGTGGTTTATCCCAGACTAAGTCATGTGAAACACTAATATTAATAATGAACTGTGCAATGAATTTACTCACACATATCACATGTCTTTGTGGACATACAAATTTATCTTGTTGACATTTGACTTTAGGCGGCCTTCGCCCGAAGCAAATACAATATTGTTGCCAGATATTGCCGAGATGTACAAAGTAATATATTTCTTATGTTTTTATGAAATCTTACGTATTTATTAATTCCGGTGTATTAACACTTCTTAAGTTCTTACACTTGTGCTGAATCAACAAGTCAACACACAGACAGTCCAAAAGTTGCCGTTGGAATGAAAAATAATATTTGTTTGGATCTAAATTAAAAAATAATTTTAATACCTTGATTATTTACCTACCTACCTTAGTGAGCATTTTGAATAAAATTAAGACGAACTCCTTTATCAAATACCGTGAACCGCCACTTAAGCTCAAACTTATCGATTGTAATATAATTTACTAATGAACTGGCAGCACTTTACACAAGCTCAGTAAGACTAAATCACTACTTTCAGTAAAACAAGTGCGTCTACAGAAACTAGAAACTGCTGGTGAATGGGACTCAAATAAAAAAATATATAAAACACTTAAGTAATTATTTGTGTTGTGTGTGCTATCAATATTGATATTTAGATTAAGTTTCAGTAACTTTATGAGCTAAATATGTAATATTTTCGTAGCAATAGTATCTTAACGTAACACATACATAACATATAAATCTGAAAGGAAAATATTCCGATAAAAGAATATAAACTACGATATATGTTTTTTTAAACTATCGGTAATACTCATTTACTGACTAATTCTCAACATCACCAATTAAATACCTAACATAAGAAACAACTCTTAAATTCAGACAAATAAACGGTTATCAATCGAGAAACATGTACGTAAACATTTCGCCATAACATGTAAAAAATTTTTTTTTTTTCAGATGGTCGAATCTAAAATGGAAAACACCACAAGTATGTACAGTATAAAATTTTATTTGGTGTTTGCCCATTATACTTGTGTAAATTGTGTAATATTGTATAAAAAAATCATACTTAATTTGTGTAGTATTAACATACTCGAGTATATCGAGTAACTTTTGTATAAAATATTATTAAAAATATACTTAATTAATACTGCGATCTGATTGGAGCAGAATATATATATATATATATATATATATATATATATATATATATATATATATATATTTATAACATATTATTTAATAATATTTTTGGGTAATCCATTGTATCTTTTGTCCAATTCATTCATATGATACGTATGATCATTTCCGAAATCCCTGAAGGGGGGTCCAAGGAGCTCATGGCTCCTTTTAACCACTTTTAGCCAATAATAATTGATTAAAAGAGGCATGAGAGGAATGTGTGCAATTCGTACAAAATGATGTTATTTACAATAACATGCTTCAGTGTCGTCAACTAAACTGTGTTTTACAACATATTTTTTAATTTCATAGGTGCTCGAGTCTATACATTCGTGGGTAAAAACTTTTAAATAATAAAATCTAACTCCTTTATTTTAAAAGTAATAACAAAAGACAATAATTAAGAATGTGCTTATACATACATAACTTTACGCTCGCATTAAGCATGTAGCTGTAACATTTTGATTTATGGTAAGGTGTACATTCTATTCATTTGATTTTCACTACTATGGTGGCGGATTAGTTATAATAAAAATATATATTTTTTTAAATATTACAGGTATGTTTTTCTCAAGTTCAATCTATTTTGAAACCTTATGAATGGAATAATATTCTGTATTGTTTATAGAAAATTAGCAACAGTATTCTCACGACGCTAAGAATAATCTCTTTATTTTGTTCCCATACAGATGACAATGACGAGAACGAAAGGCACCATGGAAAGTAAGTACCTACCTATGACAAGTCAAAGATCGCGTATCCACTATTATTCCTACAACTCGATGTGAGAAACCTACAACGCTGAAATTGAAAGCACTTAGATTAGGATTAGATTATATGAATTTAATTAATATTATTTATATTCATTTCAGAAGTTGGTGGGCTCTATTATTTCTACGATGCCACCAAGCCGATCCCACCCCGTCATGGCAACCATCGTGGTGGTCTAAATTCTGTCCATTTCCATACTTTTCAACGTATCGTCAAACTGCTCAACAGATGTGCATAATTATGTTCTGTAAGTGTTAACAATTGATGATACTTCAAGATAATAATGATCATTATATTTCATATATTATGTAAATTATAATGTCACTATACCTAAATTTAATTTCACGATTATAACATCAATCTACATGACTAACACATATTAATATAATATTTTTTTTTTTTTATTATTACTAACTACTAACTAACTAAACTTCACGCCACTTCCCTAGCGGGGTAGGCAGAGAGAACCGAACGCCATATGGCACGATCCTTACACACCTCACTCGCCTCTTCAACATTCATAATCCTTTTCATACAAGCTCTACGATTTTTATGACTCCTAACATCACCTTCTTTTAATACACGACCAATCTGGTCGTGGTAGGTGAGCCTGGGCCTTCCGCGGCTCCTACATCCTTCCACATTCGCATTGTATATCTGTTTAGTCAATCTTTCGTCATCCATTCTTTCCACATGTCCGAACCACCGGAGCATGCCTCTTCTTACCTTGACTCCGACGCTGTCCTTCAGACCAACTCTCTTTCTTACATCATCATTCCGAACGCAGTCTGTGAGCGATACACCGCAGATTTTCCGCAGCGCACGCATCTCGACCGCGTTTATTCTACTTTCATGCTCTTTCTGCCATACCCAACTCTCGCTTCCATATGTTAGCGTAGGAATCAGCACCGCATTGTGTATGGCGAGCTGGGCCTTCTGGCTTAAGATTTTGCTGCCTAAAAGTTTTCCTAACGCTCCATTCACCCTATTCCCTGCATTCACTCTTCTTTCTATATCAGCGGAGTACCTTCCATCTCTACTAAATGCAGATCCTAGATATACAATTTCATTCACCTGTTCCAGCACTACATCGTCAACCGTTATCCTTGTATCCGTTCTGGTTTCATCTCTTTCAAACACCATAATCTTTGTTTTCTTCGCATTCAAATGTAATGTTTTTTTATTATTACTTAAAAAATATAGAAAAAGATTTATTGAAATAGAACATTATAATACAATGTAGGCTGTAAAATTATATGTCTTATTGATTACAATACTGCATTTATTTACGCAATATGTAAACTCCTAGGTACTCATTTTAATCTAAAAAGGTCAACGATTTTTGAGTAAAACTCGTTGTTCGTAGATATTTGTTAAAATTTCATCTCATTTCTTTATTTAATTTGTGCACTTTTTTAGTTTTACTTACTTGGGGTATACTTTACGTAGAACTCGGTAGCCCAGTAAGTTTGCAGGGTGAAATATTTAGCATGACAGTTCTAGTCATTGCTGCTTACTTAGTTGGGTGGATTTGGTTGAAGCTTACCACGTTACCAGCTCTTATTGGCATGCTATTGACTGGTATATTATTCCAAAACCTCGGGTTGGTCCGTATGACAGAAGATTATAGAAAGCTCAATCAGGACTTGAGGTTTGTAATGTAAATGTAATGCGTTTATTTTTGCAGGAATCAATCATTTTGTATTTGTAATTTGTGTATATTTCAGAAAAGTAGCATTGGTGATTATATTGACGCGTGCAGGATTAGGACTGGACGCAGGCGTTTTAAAAAAACACTATGCGGCAGTTCTTCAGTTAGGGCTTCTGCCGTGGATAGTAGAATGCATTGCCATCAGTATCACAACCCACTACCTTTTACACCTGCCCTGGGTTTGGGGTAAAGTATCTTTAACTTGACACATTTTAATAATTTTTTTGTGGGTCAATATTAATATTTTTTTAAATATTTCACAGGCTTTTTATTAGGTTCGATGATAGCTTCAGTCTCCCCAGCAGTGGTAGTGCCCTGCCTATTTAGGTTAAGAGATGTTGGATATGGCGTTTCGAAGGGTATACCGACATTAGTTTTAGCAGCTACTGCCATAGACGACTCAATAAGTGTAGCAGTGTTTGCTATTATTTTAAATGCTATGTTCTCTACTGGATCTCCAACTTTCAATATAATTAAGGTAAGCTATGGTATCTATATGAATATTTTTTATTTATTAAAAAAAAACAATATTTTTGTATTATTTATCTTTTTTCAGGGACCCTTATCAATAGTTGCTGGTATTGTAATTGGATCGCTTTGGGGAAGTCTGTCGTCTGTGATGCCAGAAAAAGGTGACATTTATGTCGTGCCCTTAAGATTTTTGTTCCTGTTTTTAGGAGGCCTGTTTTCTCTATTTATATCTGGTTTGATTGGGTGGAGTGGTGCAGGTAAATATTGATAAAATTTTATGTTCAAGATGTTTCGAAAAGTTTGTTATTATTCTCTTAAAAAATATGTTTAAGGACCACTGGCAATAGTTTCATCAGGATTTGTAGCGGCATTTTTCTGGGAAAAGCAAGGTTGGCCGATCAATAAACATCCAGTGAGCAATATTTTCAGAATCCTATGGATTTTCTTTGAGCCGATTCTATTCGCTTTTACTGGTGCTCAAATAACGGTGAGCGTGTCTTCTACAAACTTAGTTTGAGCATGCTATCAAATGTTCGAAATCTCTAAAGACCTTAAAATTTCATTGTGATTCGTTTTTTGTTTTTCAGATCAGTGAATTAAATCCCCAAGTTATTCAAATGGGGGCTGTATGTTTGATTTCATGTTTGGTATTACGAGGTATAGCCACTTTCTTAGTTAGCTTTGGCTGCGGTCTTAATAATAAGGAAAAGCTATTTATTGGTCTTACATGGATGGCCAAGGCTACAGTTCAAGTATGTACCATTGCTTATGGCTAGGTGGAGTTCATTAAGACATAGCTGTATCTCCCGTTACTTTAAAAAAACCGCCGATCATATTGCCGATTAACTTTGGTTGGAATGAACTTTTTACCTTCATTACGAATTAAATTCAATTCCACTTTTTTCTCTCTTACCTCACTCCACTCTTTTACTTTCCTCCTCTTTAACTTGTTTTTATAGTAAAAAAATATAGGTAGGTAGATAGTATATTATAAATATTTACTGAATACTTTCAGGCAGCACTTGGTCCAGCAGCTCTAGACTTAGTAAACAGCGGCGCAAGCGCTGGTGACTCGGTGAAGAACGAAACTTATTACGCCGAAGCTTTGTTGGCGGTGAGCGTGCTTAGCGTGGTGATATCCGCACCCTTAGGAGCCATCATGATTGCGATCACTGGGCCTAGGTTGTTAAGTTGTGAAGATGGCGGTAAGCACGTTTCTAAAGCCAAATTTTAAATTTATAAGTAGACATTTTGGCCTTACATATAGAGAATGGCCTTAGTGACCAGTGACCTCATATGTGTGCATTTTCATAACTGAGTAAACAATCTTATTGTTTATCCTCTCCATACGGTTTAATTTTTCATTTAAGTATGTATTTGATAGTTAATAATTATTTTTATATTACAGCTTCTAAGAATAAAGTGGAGGAAGATGGTACAATTCTAGCAGATAATCCTACAAGCCATTTGTAAAATTGCGAAAAGTGTATAAAAAAAGCAATCACTTCCTATTATGTACTTTACGGATAGAGAATAAGTACACCCATAAAAAAGTATAGGATACGTTTCGTTTAAATGACTTGTAATGAAGGGTATAAAATCTTTTTACTTAGACGAATTTTAACTCATATACTATGCTTGTTACTTGTTTAGAATCTCTATATAAAATGTTGTGTTATTTTGTACTTAGATATCTTTAGTACTTATTCACAATGTCCTTCCAGAAAAAACTTATAATGGTACTTAAAATTATATTTTTTTATTCAAATAAATACAAGATTTTACACATATTACGTATATTTTATTTATTCCACCATGTCCACCTTGGTAAACAAAGTACATTTTTGGGTGTATTCGTATCACCTTGGAACCATTTCACCCAGTTGAAATCAGGTAGAATAATTGGACATTTAAGTCTTTTGTCTGCTTTAGAATTGATTCACCAAGGTAAACATAAACTATGTTTTAATAATCGCGTGGATCTTCAATAGCCCCATAAAGTGCACTCTAAACTTAATATTTTCATAGATTTAGTGGTAAATAGACACAAGAAACAAATATTTTTTTTAATCATTCTTCAATTTCATCCACATACATTGTAACAAAGCAAGTTACACATTATTCTTTCTTCCTCATGTTTAATTTTAAACTAAATAAAACATTGTTATCTTTACTTTATAAGATTTTTAGATGTTACATAGATGTAAATAATTATTTCACCTTTTTTTTTCTCTACTACGGCAAACTCCCACGAGCCGTCACATTCTACTCGGGGAAACAGAGGGCGAGATGTCAGACTCGAACCGAATAAAACCCTAACGTGGCCTACTTCTGCGCGCTACTGAGAGAGCCGGTATCCCCACTGTCAGGGACATGCAATTATTTCGTAGTTAATTTAATTTTATGAAAATGTTTTATCAAATCGATGCTACACCATAGGAAAGCATTTTCGGTTACAATTCGTTTGTTTATTTATTTCTGTGTAGAAAATGTGATAGATGGCAACATTGAATATTTAATTGAATTTTTGATAGCTCCATTAGGGATGTCGAATAAAAAATATATGTATCAACGTTCTGATATATAATAGAATTTGTTAATAGATTAATATCACACACTACATAACTAAGTATCGATATTGTATGCTACATACATTTAGATTTTATGTTTTAGGTTCCCGCTATTCATAATCTGTGGTGCATAATCATTGAAACACTTGTCAAGTGTCAAAAAGTTTGATTAGTTTTTTTATCGCCGACTTGAAGTTTTTGTTGTTTTTGAATACAACATTATTTATTAAAAGCTTTTCAGCTAAGTAACTTATTATGTCTGTGATTGTAATAGCAGTGGCGACAGAAAGCGGTGTGCCTATATTTTCCAGGAAGCGTGGAAACAATGAAAATGTTGGGTTCATTTAAAATTGTAATAAATAATGTGCATAAACACAATAATTATTGACTTTTCTGTAACAATTTATTACTTTTAGGTTCAATTTTCAACGATAGCTTCTCTTCACGGCATCAATATGTTTAGCAAATGCCACAATTTGTCAATGATCAAGACACAAGTCGACAATGGAGACATACTTTGGAAAGAATATTGTAAAAGGTTCAATTAACAGAATATCCTAGTCTTGGAAACTAAAACTTACATAAAATTTATAATTCTTGGTAATATCAGTATGCATTACCATATCATAACCATTTCTCAATAATTGATTAACCCTTATGTGAGTGACAAATAAAACACCTTTATCAGGGTGATGAGGTACCCGGGTACCTTCCTACAGTTTATACGTAATGTAAACAAACAAAATCTACTTTTAGGTTATACATACTTTGATTATTATTATTTTAGTTAAGCTAAACACTTGACTATATGTGGCAATCAAAGCAGAAGAGGAATAGAGTGCGGTACACGGTGATCAGCGCGCAACAAACACTGAATCCAATGAAGGCATTGTACTTGCTATTAACACTTGACTGAATATGTTTGTTTGTATTGTACAAGCTTATTTGAATTTTTTGAGTTTATAATTATTTAATTATGAATATGGAGCGAGTAGGTACTTTTACACTTCATTTCATTTTTGTACGAAATTATCAACACTTCTTTCATAGTCATACAAAACACAAAGAGGTACCTAGGTACCTTGTCACTCTATTGTGAGTTTAAAATATGTTTTGGTTTCCACAAAACATTATAAATAGTTGACTTGGTTAAAACATTAAAAAATATATAATTTATAAATAGATAAGAGCTCTCAGAAAATCGCAGCTACTTACAAGGCGTAAAACATACTTTTCTTTTAATTTGAAAATGCTAAAGGTACCCGGGTACCTCGTCACTCACATAAGGGTTAATAACATTCTAAAAAATTTTAAGCAGTCTAATCTTCTTACTAAGTCTAAGATAAGTAGAGAGAGTTCATGTAAATCTTATTATAGTGCCAGCCACATCCTTAGGTGGCAAACATAATTGGCATCTGAGAAAACATAATGAAAATCATAGCGACTATGGGTGCAAAAGTAGACTGCTACCACAATAAACATAGTAGAATGATGAAAATAGTTTATTATATTTTTCTTTCAGTGTGACATTGATAGGTATTGCTACGGGCGGTCTGGAATGTGATCTAGAGCTTCTTTTGTCCTGCGTGCATGATGTCATGATATTTTGCATTGGTAAAAAGGAACTGGAAAACCTCAAAAACATAGACCAAATAAAGAGAGATCTGAGACAATGTTATCCTATTTTGGACTATATGTTAGAATCTCTGGATCCCAATGCTGTGTTAAGCAATCTACCTACTTTGACTTTGGACCTTATTCAAAGTATGTTGTGCCCACAAGCACAACAGTTACAGGTTTGTAAAGCACTATATGTGTTCCTGCTGGCTTAAATAGAATGGAGAACGAGAGAGATTAATAAAAAATTTTATTAATTAGAATTTTACAGCTAATATTTTTGCAATCTCATTTCAGCAAGCACTAGACCACTATGCCGAGAGTGTGACAGGACGCTGGGCATGCCTGAGTATTCACGGTCAGTTGGTTGCAACAAGCTCTGACTTTAGTGAATTAGATCCTAGGGAGGCTAGACTGATGCTTTTGTTGGCAGCCGCTCAAGATGGGGCACCATTGCGAGATACACCAGTATATTTACCTCAAATGAGCCCTAATGTGAGAGACCTTTAACTAATTTGCTTTTTATATTTATATATACATATACTGGATGACTTTTTTTACCGTCAGGAAAATTTACGTGTGAGATAGGTAAATGATATAGATGACGATAGCATGATCACTTTAAAAAAAAAATTTTTTTTTTAATTTTTTTAATAGATAGCCTATCCTAATAACCATCTAATTCTAACTTAATTTTGACTAACATAACATTTTAAAAACGAATATTGGAAAAAAGATAATAAAAATACGAAACCACCAAAACTCAAACGCATATTCACCCTACTCCGAATGCGCTAAACATCAATGAATTCGCTCGTGTTTATCTATTTCTTTGTTGCGCAGCGCACACTTATTATTATTACTGATTTCAACCCCGCGCGCCCGCGCACGCGCCCGCGCCGGCCAGGCGGCCCCTTTGACCTTTCTTCAGTCACTCACCTGTCGTGCCTTGTGATATACGCGTGACCGTGTCGGAAGTACCTATCGTTCGCTCGCCGTAATTACGTAGACGTACGTTATAAAAACTTACGAATATTCAAATGTGGAATACCTAGCAATGGTTAGGTGTTATATTCAGTGTAGTGAAAGTGTAGAAGCAGCGCAACGAATGTACGCAGAACCGAGCCATCTACAATCTTTGCGGAACAGTGGTATTTTGGCTCCGAGGATTCCTAGTACAAATTTAATTTTGAGAACCTACCAAAGATTGTCAAATCTGCATCCGTACCATTTTACACGTGTACAGGCATTACACGCCGCTGATCCCGGACCCCGCATGGAGTTTTGTCGCTGGCTAACCTAACCTATGGAGCGACGAATCCATTTTTACCCGTGTGGGCATTTAGTATGTTCATAATGAACACTGGTGGAGCTTCCGAAACCCACATAAAATAAAAGAAGACTCGCACCAAATCAGGTTCAGGTCAGTCAGGTGTCAATGTGTGGGCTGCGATAATCCACGATCGTATTATTGGGCCGGTCTGGATTGAAGGACGATTGACAGGTGCTACATACCAACAGATGATTCAATCGGTCATTGACCCTCTGTTAGATGACGTTCCCCTGACTTATTTACGAGGCCTCTACTTTCAACACGACGGTTGTTCTGCCCATTACGAACGATCTGACCGCCAGTATTTGGATGCTGTTTTCCCTGATAGGTGGATAGGCCTTGGCGGGCCTGTGAACTGGCCCTCGCGTTTACGGGACTTAACGCCGCTAGATTTTTATTTGTGGGCCGAGTTGAAGCGGCTAGTGTACACTGAGGAAGCACAAAGTGTTAATGACTACAAAACAGCGAATAATAGACGCTTTCGATATTATAAAAAGTGATAGAGACACTCTTCGCAGTTTAACAAACAATTTGCAACGACGTGCTAGTTTGTGTTTGGAAAGAAACGGAGAACATTTTGAACAACTGTTAAAATATCGTTAAAAGGTAAGTTTTAATTAGTAATGTAAATACAATCAGTGTGATTTGTAAATAAGTTGATTCCAATCTTTAAGTACGCCTCAATCCATTCCAATACAGCATGTTGTAAATAAGTCGTATGTAGGTACTAATTTCTTTTAACTTAACAAAATGTAGGTAACAAAATGTAACCTACTGCATCTTTGGCGGTCCTAAGTCCGTAAAAGTATGAAGGAAGGATTGAAATTTACTTTAAATTTATCCTATGAATAACACGAAAAAAATTTGCGATTTTTTGTCTCGCTGGTTTTTTTTTTTGCAAGGATTCAAAATGAACGACATTCAATTCATTCAGGCACACGCGGGGCGGGCGGCGGCCGCGCGTCCCCCGCCCCGCGCTACCGCTATCGTTTTACTACATTTCCTACAAATAATACGCATGCACTAATGTATTTCAAATTCATGATTTTTTTTGGATATTCCAAAATTTATAAAATCAGTTGTATTTTATAAACACACTCATGTATAGAAATGGTTTTAGGTACACATTACACAGTTCTTTTTTCCTGACGGTAAAAAAAGTCATCCAGTATATGTAAAAGCGTCCTCCATCCTGAGCCATTCTGTAATATAGCCTAGCAATAAATAAAATCTGATTTTTGTTTGCTTGACAAAATAGGACATAATATCTTTAGGTGGCTTTCTTTATATTTTTTTTGTCTGTTTAGGTAGCTTTCAGGGCAGTAACATGTAAACTATTAGCTGACGTATACATATTGGTGGTATGTGGAGCCACTCCAGCCCTGTCGCAAATAGACGAAATTGTTCTGCTATGTTGGGAGGGTTATGCACAAACTATAAAGGAAGCCAAGTTAGTTCACCCAAGAAACTTTCCCATGAGCTTGTCATTTGAGCCAAGCATACTAGGGTAAGTTATTTTTGATTACAACTTCCTTAACACCATAATTAAGTTCTAAGTTAAAAATCTTTCGGATTCCAGTAAGGATTTATTTTATGGTTTTTCCAGAATTTTGGCAATAAATATAAACAAACGAAGATGCGTGTTCTCTCGGCATTTAAATGTTTCAAACCACAAAAGTAGAGGAATGTCCGGTGCGCATAAAACTGATATACTAAGAACATTCTATGTCACTACTGCAAGAGACCTAGCGCCCGAGCTGAAAATGAAAGAAGGAGACAGTAAAGGTAGTCAGGCATATTTAGGTTTATAAACCCCTTTTTTTATGGATACATGCAAAAGTGTAGCAAGTGTGGATATGTGACTCGGCGTCTGCTAATTATCACAAGCCGCGCTGGGCCATTCAACTCCTCAGAAGATTGTATTAAAACCAATTGTAGAAATAACTTATTTGGGACCTGTTTGGCCACTATATGATTCATTTGTATGGTACTAGAGTATCGTCTTTGCAAGCGATAGCTATCGGAGCAGTCATCGATGGCTCATTTATGTGGCGCTTTAGCTTTACAACAAATCTTTTTTCTTATATTGCTAATAATAGTGTATTATGTGATTTTATGGTATGCCACTTTTCAGACGAATTTAGCGACAGCGTATGTGAAACATATTGGAGCTCTGAATATCACAAGTGTCACGCTCAACGATCGGGAAATCTCTTGTGCTGCGTGTTGTATTCCTCAACAGTTCCAACTCACACAATGAGGTGGGTATTTTATTAGACACTTTTGTGAATTATTTGATATGGCAAGGACTATGCTTTGTGGCTGAAAAAACCGGTTCAACATTTCAGCTTCTTGTGGTACATGAGTAGCCGAAATGTTAAATTAGCTAGAATATTATACATAGCTGGTTTAACATTGCTCCAAGAGCTAGAAGTGCAATGAATAAAATTTTATTGATTAAAACCATACTCCTGTAAAAATATTCCTTCTTCCAGATTAATAACAAGTCAAATACTTCAAGATGTAAGTACAAATAAAGAAGTTTACTGGTGATTCCAGCTAACAGACCAATATTGATTACTCCGTCCATTTTTTATATATTAAATTTTTATAGAATGTCTAGAAATTAAGATTAAAAATAAAACTATAGTGTAATACTTGATATTATTTAATACCAAACATTCAAACCACATTTTGCTGGCAGAGATTAATTGATTGATTTTTGTAAGTCACTAAAAAGGCAATGTTTGTTTTATCACCATATTGTTTTACATTCTGGCTGTCATTAGGCATAAAACCGTTACAATATCAAATATATAAATATAACTAGGCATCTGACAAAAAATAAATTTTCGCATTCGCGAAATTCTACCGCGATAAATGCTATCTGAGAGGTACTTATTTGGTGTATTTTTATCTATTAGTTATCAGCTGCTATTTGTTGCAAGGATATACACGCAAGATTACAATTAACAGAATATATAAAAACTAAATCGGAATCTGAATTCATTTAAGCAATTGGGATGTTGACACCATTTATATTTAATTTTGTAATATCAACTCTGTAAAAGAAAGTATTGTAGTATGTTTGTAAAACCTTATTGATTTTCAATTATATTGAGTCTACGATTTTATATTTTACGAAAACTGCTTAACAATTAGTCAGTTACTACAAACTAGTGACGTCATATGTTGACAAGCTCATACAAAATCTATGATGTGATTGCGTTTTGACAGCTTTTAAAAAGTATCTCAATTGACTTGCCAGTCAACATCCCTATTACGAATCAATCACTTTCGTAAAGAATAGGTCCTATACTACATTAAGGTAGAATGCCATAAAATTTAACAACTGAAGTTATCATGAATGAAGGAAAACGTATAAACTGTGTTAAGTGACAAGGACGACTCCGAATAATTGGAAGGATGGCCAGAAGTAAATAATCGTAGATATAGAGCTGGTAAACAAAACTTGAATATCTTTTTATTTTAGTATTCCGAATATGAAAAGCATGCAATGTTTCAAATTCGTTAAAATTATGTTACTTCTTACAATAAATCTCAGTTCATATGAAGTTATTGATCATAGGAACACCTTTTCCTTCATTCAATAAGCTAAGCACCGTATTTGAATCATTTACATAATTTATTTTCTCACAAACTTTAAAAACATGATTGTTATACACACTTGTACCCATGACTGAAATGAAGAATAAATTAATACAGTTACCAAAAACGGGCATGACTGTTATTGTTAATTCACACATTAAAATGCCGTATTTAGAAACAGTCTAAAACATTTCATACAAAGATCTTATAAAACGCCTCGGTTTATAGATACTAAAAAATAGGCGGGGCAGAGTATGACAGATAAAATACGCGTTATCCTAACAGCCGTTCCAAGCACGACACGTGACGGCAACACGAAAGATCTTTGAAGTATCAAAGGCCACAGTTGCACAAATAAAACATCAATTCCTCTTGTGTATCGGTCGCGTTGCCAACATGCATTGAAAGAGCATTTGATTAGATACTACTTAAAGCTACTCAGCAATCTGCATTGAGGCTGTTTTATTTTGCACTTCAGCTGTTGGATTAGGTCGAATATTTTGAGCGAAGGCCCTACTTTCATTTCAAGGAGCTCTATGATTTCGTCCTTGGAAAGCTGGAGCATCATGGAGCCGGTGATGTTGCTGAAGTTGTCGCAGTAGGGCTGGCAGTCGTTGACAGTGAGGAACTTGGCCACGTCGCTGGTACTCCAGTTCTCGGGCTCCACCGTGTTGAGGACGTCCAACGGGACGGTGGTGTTGACTAGTCTAGGTATCACTTTGTCTTCGGCAACCTCTGCTATTTCCGCAGGCGGTTCCGGTGACGGCTGATTCGCGTTTTGGCTCGAATCTTGGGAGATGTCAGTTGGGATACTCTGTAATAAGTAGAATGTTTGTTATATATTGAATTCTATACTACAAAGATATCGTAAAGTATAGAAAGTAAAAACTTGTCATTTTCACACTCATATCCCGTCGGATGACACAAGGTGCTAGTAGTGCTTCTCTAACATGTGCCGCCGGTGCGGTGTATACTCAACAAAAGCTTTGTTTGTTTTTTAAAAAGATATGTTCATATTATTTTCGTGTAAACTTATTTTGTTTTTTTTTTATTTATTTTTATATGTAGGCAGAATATAACATATGCTGTACCTATATTACTGGAAATGCTGTGTACGCCTCTTATTGGTATACATATAAGATCTCATTTATATATAAGTACTGTTTACAATGATGTTGATATGTATACTGTTGGTGTAACTTTCTAAATAAATAAAAAATAAAGCTTCAAAAGGTTGGTAACCCTTAAGTTGTAAACGCTTATGCCTCTTGCCATCAAGCATGGCATAAAAAACCTCGCGTTGAACTCGTTTTTAAAATCAAGTCGTATCGTAAGACCCTAAGATAAGATAAGATATATTTTCACGCTACTATAAAAATACTATTGAACTTACCGTTGAATCCTGGATCATATCGATCGATCCTGGATCAAGTCTCTCCTCCATCGGTTCGTGGCCATTCTTCGACTCCGAATCTACATCCATCTTGCTAGTATTATCCGTGTCCGTCCGGGGCTCCGTGTCCGCAGACACCTCGGACACGCTGGTCGGCGGGGACAGGCTCTTCGTATCGCCCATGTCCGAATTCTGAGAGCTCTCTTCGGTCGTGTTTGGCGGCTGAGGTATTGGTTTTGCAGCTGTAAGTGAATGTTTAAATGTATTTTCGGAAAATAAAATATTTATTTATCAGTACTTCTTGGGGCCTCTTTTAGCACGTTTTTATATTTTCGTCATTTCAAATTACATCTTATTAGTACAAGGTCCACCTACCCGATGCAAGTTCCATATAAGTATGAGTACGGAACGATCTATCGTAGACGTTGTAGATTTTTAAGCAATGCCGCGGACAGTGCCATACCTACACCGTTTGAGGCCTGTGGCAATTCCATCGTTTGGGGCTCTCGCTTTGACAGTATTCGATTTCAATGCTGTAGCATAAGGGAGTCCCGCGTGCTTTCGGGACCCGATGCATTTTGCTACTCATGCCACCCTAGCGGAGACAGACCGACAGACGAGACTGCACGTACCGTGCTGTCGTCGCTTGCGGCGCGGCTGCTTCGGCGGCTGCTTGCGCGGCGGGCGCGGCGCCGGCTGCAGCGGGCCCTCCAGCCGGTGCCCCACCGCGCGGCACCAGCCCACCGGGTACATGTCCGTGCTGTGCGCCCACAGCCACTGGTCGTACTCCGCGCCCCACCCGTCGAAGTGCACCTGGGACAATTAATAAGCCGGCTTTAGACGACACACCTAGCGAGAAACGACTCTAAAGTGAACTAACGTAGAGTCGGATCTTCGAAGTGTGATGATCACAGCGGATAAACACCGTGAGTAATGTTGAACCATAATAGAACAACTACATTCTAGCCCGTTTGTCGCTTTTCTTTTTCACAAAGTTAAGCTCGTGCCGAGGTCTGCTTACTCGTCGAACATGACCTTGAATTTAGGGAATCTGTATATTATTATTATGAAGCGACTCTCCAATGTTACACGTTTGTAGCCATTTCAATGTGCAAGTTTCCTCAGAATATTGTCACTCATCTCTCTTTAAAAATCCAGATACGTGTTTAGGTTTGAATTCGCACCTCTAGCATCTTAGTCGCGTATGCTTACTACTGAGCCACCATCGTTTCCCGTTTGTCATCTCTACTATAAAAAAAGTTACGAAACTATTCTAAGGAAAAATAACGGCTACCTTCAACAAGTCAGCGACCACCCGCGCGATAGTGGCCACGCACACCAGCCGGGGGTCCATTAGATCGGCGCACTCCAGCCGCATGCCGGCCACGAACCCGTGCGAGACGACGTGCCCGCGCGCCGCGAACAGCGACCGGCTGGCCGCCCTGCTGCCCGTCATAGACAAGTACTGCTCCCAGCTGAACTCCTCCGCTGTGTATCTGTAGGCGATACCATAGGAATGTAAGTAAAATTGGTCTAGGCCTTGAAAAATGTGCCAACTGGCAAGGAACATCTCGCCTAAGAAGTAGTCATAGGGGACTGATGGTTTGTGATTGTGCAGGCTCGTCACTTACACGCCTTAATCAGTTTAAATAAAAAGCCTTTTTCCGCAATGCGATCGTCCGACATTTCAATAGATGCGCGTTCCTCCAGCCTTTTTACGTCGGCGGATCGGGCACAACCGGCTAACGCTAAGCGCGATTCCAAAGCAGTTAAAATCAATATTTTATATACATCATGACGGGGACTACTTAGAAGGGGTAAGCAGAGTGAAAGGGGCAGCGAGCCACCTTAACCATATTAGGCCAAAAGACTTTTTAAAAGCCAACAGCCAAGTGGCTAGCTCTTCACCAACACAACCACACAAAATTATTTATATTTTTTAGCAAGTACTTCATAATAATTATGAATGATTGTTCCAAATAAGGTGTTAAGTAAATGTCGATATTATTGTGTACGACTTACCCAGAAGGTGGTACAAGGGGAATGTTATTCGCCAACGCAAACCCTACCGGGAATATACATGGTGATCTCTGATGATAACAGAACCAGTCGGCGCCAGACGCGTCAGCTGGGTAGCAGTCAATCCTGATCATCATGTAACCCTCATTCAAGATCTGCATCACCGTTGCAGCGCACACCGCTGACAGGTTCAACGGATCTATTGCTTCTAACTTCATGCCTTCAGAAAATTGTGGTGGCTCATTGCTGGGATATTTGTAGAACATCTCCTGACTGGTGTCGTTAGGTATGAATCGGCCAGCTGCTACTCTCTGGCAGTATGCTTGTGGCGCGTCCAACGGATGACCGACTCTAAACGCCCAACCCACAGGATGTATTAAAGGCGAGTCTTCGTGACACCAGAAACCATTATCTTCAGGGGAACTATCGTAATATTTGACATGTAGTCTCTTGCCTACTATTTCACATACACTAGCTACCTGAAAAATAAATGTTCAGAATGAAAATATAAAACTTTAATGTTTTGTAAATGATTAATTAAAGGCTCAAAACTTTGAACCACACTTTGATCCAATTTTGGTGCTATGTTAAATAATAATCATAGCATAAAAATGGTTATGATAATACAGAAAGATTTTAAGAATCTTTCTGTATTACCTATATCAAATTGATAAAGAATTAAGTTTCAAGACATTACTATAAATATTATTTTTGTTTGTTTAATTTAGAAGGCTCACCACCGTTTATTTACATTGAGTGCACAATAACACTTAAATTCTAATTTATATACTATATGTAATGTAACAATCATATTTAAATTAAGAAAAAATATTGTATGAGTTGCATACTCCGGGAATCGGTAAGTTTACTCATAGAGATTGACACTACTAATCACGTCACATCGTTACCGATACACACCGATATGGCCGGCATCTGGTCATCGAGTTAGGATATTTTACTAAAGATATTCCATAAGCGTACTTTAAAAAGTTCCAAACCCAGTCGCAACAAAGAAGTGTCCCATAAGACATTCAAAAACAAATCATCTTTATTTGGAAGATTCCAAGTTTTCCAATCGCGTGCTCTTAAGACTGCTATAATATTTACGTGAGAATACCTATTCATATAAAAATAACACATAATTTGAAATAACCTACATTTTAATCAGGATTTCGAATCGATTGAACTGTCCTAGAACTTTTTATCAAATTGAAAATCGAATGACTAACATACAGACTTTAAAGATGAAAACAACATGCAAAAAGAAAGAGAACAAAAAAGAAAAAAATTACATACTACATACACTATATATTCAAACGTCTGCTAATTTATTATGAGCACAATTTACTAAAAAAAAAAACAAACTAAAATGAACATTTCAATCACAAACTTGGAACCACATTAAGGCTTTTCTGAGTTTGGTGAATGAGTTGGCATGTATGTTGATGAGACCTTTAAAACTGTTGAGCATTCTCATCTATTTTTAAATCAAATACAAAACTTCACTGACCTTAACCTGAGAGATTCTATTTTTATCCACTACTTCCATAATAGATCCAATAGAAAATCTTGATACTAGACTATCATTCAGCTTAACATAGAAATTGGCTGGCAAGGTACGCGCCCCAGTCAGCTGTTTTACTAAAAATCTGAAAGCACAAAGGATTATTTTTATTATGTGCAAAACAGAAACGCCTATTAGTGTTTTTGTTAAAATATTTTGCTACAATCAATCAGGTCAACAAATTTTCAAAACATCAAAAAGAAACAACTATAAATTGACTCACCTAGATAAAAAACAGATAAAGACAACTAGTTTTAACATTGATACATACATTGATTTTTAAAGGAAATTCAATTAAACATTTAAAAACTAGATTACATTATATCCCTAATGTTTAAATAATAATAATAAATTCTCTAGACTGACACACCAATTCCCTAGTTCCAAACTAAGCTTAAGCTTGTGCTATGGATACTAGGTGAACGGATAGACATACTTAAATACGTTTATAAACATCCATGACTCGAGTACAAATGTCCATGTTCATCACACGAAACATTTGCCCCTAGCGGGATTCGAACCCGCGACCTTTGGTTTCGTGGCCAGGGTCTCTAACCACTCGACCAACGGGCCAGTCAAAAAATTAATGATAATTGGCAAAAAAAACAATAATCTAAACTTATACATAAGAACGATTTGATTGTTTCATTTGTTTATTGAAGCCAGCCAGTGTATTAAAGCCCTTCAAAAGTACTGGACCGATTTGAAAAATATTTCACCAATGGAAAGCTACTTTATCAGCGAGTAACATAAGCTATATTTTACTTCCGTATCAATAAGAGAAGAATCCTTAAGTGATCTATTTTAACTTACTTCTTCCAATCTGTATATTTATCTTCAATAGTGCGAGGCGGTATCAGTGGTTTCCCCCGAGTGGCGCACCACCCCACAGGATGGACTTCAGAACAACACAAGTTTACCCAGAAATCTTTTGAATCATCACTGCCGAAACCTTCATATCTCAACAAACCCATGTAACCTTTTACCTGTAAAATTATTTAAGGAATATTATAATATCTTCCTTATTTTTTATTTCTCTTCTTCTTTTTGATTTTAATTTTATTATAATTTCTTTTCATCAGAAGCAATAGCTTATTATTATGTTGTTGAGACAATGGAAAGATTGACAAGGAAACATAAAAAAGTATTCCAATTAAAGTATTGTGCAAAAAATACTTCAGTAACTTAATAAAATGGAACAAAAATACCTACTTTTAGCACAGTAGCCACCCAGAAATAGTCACTCAGTTTCTCAGAGCAGTTTTCACAATCCGTGTTCTTCACTTCAACCTTCATGCCTTCAAATGTGTTGTCCCACATCTCATGTAGCGGTGCATGTTTGAATAGACTTACGGGAGCTGCTAGAAAATCACAGCCAAACAGCTCATCTTTCCATTCATAGCTATTAGCCACTAGGGCTGCACTCTGCTTTATCGGACCTGCCTGTAAAAACGTAAAATCATATTATATAGTATCAGAAAAAATTTGTTGACATCACATTTGCATAGATAGTGGCATGAAATGCATCATTACACAAAGGAATCAATCTCCTATGAATTAACCAATGAATGATACATAATCAAGTGCATGGACATTTTATTCAATATTTACACTAAATCCTTTAAAAGATATATTAAAATGGGGACAGAATGAAAATAAACAAAATATCAGATATTTGGCTAATATTTTCTTCTTTTACCTTCTGTCCCCTTTTAATTCTAATTCTGTCATACAGGTACAAAAACACTTAGGCCAAAGTTAGAGTAGAATAATAAAACTGGACAAGGGTATGTCACCTGCAAATCATTCAGTGTAGCCTGCCATTGCTGCAATTGCGGCAAAGGCTCTAGTGGTATCATTCCAGCCATGTGATCAGTTCCATCCATGATTTTAAACCGCCAGTTACAGTGACGCCTCCGGGCGAAGCTGGCGTTACATCTATAGGAACAAAACTTTCTGTTTCGTGCATAGAAGTTTTCACGACGTCCAACTCGGCCACATAATTCGCATATTCCTGTAAACATACAGATGCCCTTTTTGAACCTTCAATAAAAATTTTCAGGGCAACAAATCAAAGTCAAACTCAAAGTCATGTCGATACTGGAAATATCAATTAACGTAAGGGACAAATCACGACTTGTCAGGAGAGCCAAAAAAACTATTTTTATTTCTTCGTTAGAGCAGCAATATTAAAAGTTCTATGGCAAAGTATCTTAGATTTTCCATTCTTTCATATTATAAGCGCAAAACATAAGTAAACATGATAGATCCAAAGATAGCTTGTCCCTTACATTAAAATGTTGACATTGATTGTACCTTACATTAACTAAATTCCACGATGTAGGATGATGCTTCTTCACAATGTTGCGAGAGAAGACTTGATCCATGCATCTCCTACCATTTCAGAAACCTAAAACCTTCGGAAATTGTATTTAAAAATAGAAATATGCAACTTTTCCTTATAAAGAAATGGTGGGTCTTTCGTCGATTCGGCCCACGAGCTGTTCGTCCCTCAGAATGAATTGCACAAAAAGCCTTCTTAAAGTCGTTGATTCGCACCATGGCATGAATTGGAAAGATATTTTGTAATATATGTAAGTTTTGGTACTGCCGGGTAGAAAATATGAAGTTATTAAAACATGAGATTTTTTTTTTCAAGTATGTATCATGCAATCAGTCTTCTAAATGAGTTGTAGGATGTTTTGCGGGTGGAGATGTGCCTCATTAGGAACATCTACCATAATAATATTAGCTCAGTCAATGCTGCTGAGCGCCAGGGTTCTTTGTCTCTTGAGACGGTTAAAATAGTCCGGTAGGGTGAGTTGGATAGCTAGCTGATTGGGATGATTTTATAGCCTTATACTTCTGAGCGTATCTTTTAATTTCTCCTTGACCGTAGGTATGCCTAAGTGCTCATGTACTTCAGTGTTTCTTATAAACCAAGGAGAGTGGCTGATCTGTTTGAAGATGTAGTTGTGAGTTTCTTTGAATATTAACTATTTATCCACATGACTATTAGGATTATAGATATACTTTTTTGGTGCAGGGGTGAATCGACGAAAGACCCGAAATCGTAGGTTGTTTGCGTTGCTCTGAATTATATTAGAACCCGTACCTTCAGCTGCATTTTGATTTTTTTTGTCATATTAATGTAAGGGACGAAATCTGACAAAGTTATTCCAACTTGGTGCCAACCTTTTAGGGTATGTAACAAATTTATTTACTATAGTCCATTTTACCTAAGAAGAGTTCCGTGACACTTTGAATTTGACGTTAACAGTTATCCATCCAATAAAAAGTTCTAGGGCAGTTAAATCAACTTTTTTATTTATTTTATTTTGAATCCTGATGAAAATGTAAGTTATTTCAAACTATGATTTATTTTTATATTAAGTAATACTGGTTTATTCTCATGTAAATATTGCAGTAATGTCTTAAGCGCACGCAATTAGAATACTTGGAATCATCCAAATAAGGATGTTTTGTTTTTGTTTCTAACTCAAAGGCCGGATGCCGGCCATATTGATCAATGATGTGACGTGAATGGTAGTGTCAATCTCTATGATAATCTTTCCGATTCCCTAGAATGCAATTCATACAATATTTAAATTTATGTAAAAAAATTATGAAGAAAATTGATAAACCGAGATAATTAATTATTTTTTACAATGATGTTACCATATAAAGTCAAATATGTTTTAACCGAATAATTTGATTCGTAAAAAGTATGATGCATGAAAAGGAGTACCTATTCACACCGGTTATAACAACTTACTTTAGGCATAAGGTAAATTTCAAACTGTCCCATATATCACTGCTTTGAAATAATCAAACATATAGGTATGACCAAAAAATGTGTAAGGTAAGGGACGTTTTTTAAGGATATCAAAATTTGTATACCAGGTATACCAGTTGATAGAGCGGAAAAATTCTGAAGCCAATGATATATATACACATAACATCACGCCCGTAATCCCCGAAGGGGCAGATCAAAGAGGCAGCAGTCCCCTTTAAGCACATTTAGCCAAAAATAAAACTGGGCTGAGTTAGATGGAAAATTGTGAAAAAGTAGTGACAAAAATGATATATATAACTCATTATGGCCAAAATGTCCCTTAAGTTAATTGATATTTCCAGTATAGATGTGCTTTCTGACAAAATCCTCTAATCACTGTATTATTTATTTAAAACTTTATGAAGCCGATTGAACGAAAAAGTAGCTATTTATCTTAGTTCCCGAATTCCAAATTACGTTATATAGGTACTTACCAAAACTATCTTTCCCTAAAGGAACTATGGATAATTCATCCGGAATAAAGGAGTCGTCTGCTACATCTGTTGTATTCTTTGTGTTCAAATCACTTGCGACGGTGTAACTAGCCATAATTTATCAAAAGGCACTAAATAACTACCGAACACTGTGGTGGTAAACACTGCAATCCTCATGACTAAAACTGTCGCTTCTTAAGATAACTGCATAAAATAGTATGTGGCATTTGCGAAAGTTTAACGTTACAAATACTGTCTATCCTCTTAAACTACATGCAATGTGGTAATTTATTCAATTAAATAACACAAATCTATTCGCGAATCGCCGAAAAATCATGATATTTGCTACCATAGACACAGAATAGCACCGGGCAGAACAGAACACCATAGACAGATAGCAAATTGTTTTGTTTTAGTCAACATTACTGGCTTTGGATCTCTGAGTACCAACTGAAACTAATGGAGATGGCATAACTACGAAAAAGTGAAGCCCAATTTGAGTGAGAAACAAATATGGCGCCTTTGTGTAGTGTCATTCCACTTTACTTATTTACATACTTTATGTCTCTGAATAATTTATTTATGACAATGTTTTTGAATGTTACAAGTCATCACAAATTTTATCAATATTGTCACAATACACCGCAAATTCTACTGACATTGACAACATAGAGCGAGAAACCAAAATGGTAAGCCGGCTTCACTTAGGTATTTCTATGACGTCACTTGATGATGTTACCGAAAATAGTTAATTTAATTCAAATATACTGTTGTCTCTTTTTACGTGCAGTATTGTAGACTTGTTAAAAAGAGGTAGCTATAGGTATATGAATACAATATCGATATTAGTCATATTTGTCTACTAAATAGTTCGTACAGAACATTAGGTCGTCTCCATGTGTTTTAGTACTCAGAGCCTTGGATGAACGGACTTTAGGCAAACATTTTACTTTACTCTCTGTGTACTTTCTTAAGGTGCGTCTACATTGCAGTAACTTTTTGTGGAAAAGAGGTGGAATAGCAATATGTAACATAATTATTTATAACACAGGCCAAAAAAATTACACTTTTTGTTTGGAGCCGAAATCATTCATATCTTTTTTATCTGATCTGTACCAGCCTTATACAATAGGCTTGTATCCAAAAATTTAATTATCGATTAATTCTTTTCTTTATTAGATATTTAACAGAAATAACAGATTTTTTCTTTAAATATCGATCAGTAACATTATTATTTTATGTTTTTTATAAACTTGTGCGAATTTGCCACGAAAACGCTCTAAACCTGTCATGGCGTATGAATGACGTCACACAGTGCAATACAAAACGCACCGTGAACAGCAATTGATACTTTTCTTTGATTTATTTAACTTAAAAATGGATTCTACGTTTTATAAGTATTGTATAGTGCCTAAGTGTAAAAGCACAAGTATAATGACACCAAATAAATTGTTTGTAAGAGTTCCAAACAATGAACAAATACGGAGAAAGTGGTTGAAACTTGCACGGAGAGATGATGCGCATAGTTTGTCTTTAGATTCAAGAATGTACTTTTGTGAAGATCATTTTGATGTAAGTATTTAAAATAATGATGAATTTCCAGTACCTTGTTAGTATATTATAACCACGAAGTACTTAGATTATAAGTTAATTAATTGAATTATTTGAGATTAGTTTGAGGTTAGTTTGGTTCTGATCCAGACTGCATCGCTAATTATATGAAACTAGTGAAATAGACGGCAAAACTGGTTATCTATTAAGTCAAAATGCAAAAAAATGGGGATGAATTCTTCGTTCACTACTGTGTTTTCTACTAAAATGTCAACAACAACAATGGCGGATGCACTCTGTGACGTAACGCTTTCTGATTGGTGTTTACTGTCACATGACTAAATCCTTTTTTTTTCAGTTTTAAAATCCTTAAAATAATATTAATCTTTCTATTTCATTGTAAATAATAAACTTCATTGACATCTTTTAATAATAATAAAACTATAAATACCACAATAAACCCGATTTAATATTAGTGGACAGAAGCCTATTCTGTTATAAACATTTTCCCATCACGTCAGATATTTTTTATCATTTAACTACAAACTTAAAAAAATAAGCTATTTAAACGATTTTTGATGATTTATTTATAGTATAGAAATATTGATGTTTAAAATTAATAAATCGCCTTGATAGTAAAAATAATCAATATTTTAATGCTTTCTAAATTGAAATTGTACTGTTTTTCTAAGCAAAGATATGGCTAGTTAAGATTTTCTATATTTTTTTCATACATTGTGAGCTGTACCCGTAGTATGGACGAATTTTTTATAGCATTCTAATGCGTATATTTGGTCAGGCAACAATATAGCAATATAATTTATACTATTTATAAAAACATTGGGATTATTACTTTCTATAAAAGATGACAAGTATTAGATATTTAGTATTCATTAATTAATTTATCAATACTAAAGCCAGGCCTGATAGCCAGGTTTCGTAACTTTGTTATTATAACAAATTTCTCAAAAATGTGACGTGATAGGCAAATTTGGATCATTGAAGCTGGGTCAACTGTTACTGATTTATCAAAAAAGCAGTAGTTGATTCTGCACCAAAAACACTGTTGATCTGTATAATTAAATAGATTGGTTGGATATTGTTGTTTGTCTACCATTGCATGTATAAATACTGCAAATAATATGAATATTAATAAATTATGCATAACGTCACGCCTTTTCGCGAAAGGTGTGTGTCAGAATCGTAGCAAATGGAAGGATGTGATCTCTGCCTACCTCCATGTATCAATTAATAACTAACTAACTAAATTTACGCCACTTCCCTAGCGGGGTAGGAAAAGAGAGAACCGAACGCCACATGGCACGATCCTTATACACCTCACTCGCCTCTTCAACATTCATGATCCTTTTAATTTATATTAAATTCAAATATAATTGACATGAATTAATAAATATAATCGGGCAACTTTAACAATCACGATTTACGGCACCATATTTTTTTGAAAGCTTTGTTATAGATAATCTTGGTCAGAGGGTAATCTTACTTAAATTAGTGCATTTTATGGACCTGTTTTTATTTATTATTTTTTTTAAAACTCCGTGTGTACAGGATAATTTTGATAACTTTCGAGTTTTGATCTTTACTCTTTTTCAACATAGCACTAGTGAACTACAAAACTGTACAATATTACATATTCACTAGCTGTGCCAGCGGTTCCACCCGCGTTTATGGTTAATGTTCTAAATGCATGAGCAACAATTATTGACTTGATGGCCTGTTGCAACTTCTGAGTACTGAAACCAATCACAACCTTGCAACACTACACATAGTAATGTCTTTAACATTACTCGTCTGTGGTAATGTCTCTCACAATCTATAGTCTGTGGTCTGTAGAGAACCCAAATTTCTTTCATAAATGTATTATGGTCAAGTTGTGAAATACCGATCCTGTGTACTTATCAGAGTGATTGTTTTTACAGTGTCTTCTCGATATTCATTCCAGACGTGATTAAGTCTAGTCCAGAAAATTATATTAGCGAAAAGTGGAATACTTGCCGCAAACAGTGCTCATCATATTGATCATTATTAAATTGTAAGTGCATTTGATTTACTTAACTTTAAAAAGACTACATAGTGTACTGTTACTATAAAAAATTATATTAAAATTTCAAGAATGAATTTTCACAAATTTGTACGCATTTTCATAATATCGTGTCGATTTCATACTTTTTGTACCTATGTTTTTAACAGACCCAAAAAATATATTTTTTTTATAGATCTAAGATTCTTTGGCGATTCAGCAGTTATTTGGAATTACGAATAGTACAAATTTAAAGTGTTTATCTCTGACCAGTTGTTTATCTTGTTGATATAGCCTGTTTATACTTGTTTAAACATGTTTACTAAATATAGAAATATCGATTGTAAATTTGTAACCCATTACTGCACTTTTATTGCACAATAATTTTTATTTTTACTCGAACTTTCGTAGGTATTGCGCTGCATCTAGATAACTTAGAATCAGATTAGTTAAAAAGTAATAAAGATGAGAATATAATAAATTCCTTTAATGTTATCCATAATAAGACCTTTTGTCTTGATAAAGATAGTAAAGATGCATATTTCATTAGAACAGGCATTTACAGTATAACTGTAGTTATTGGGAACACCTGTTCTTTTGTAGTAGATCTTTCTGTGAAATGGATCTATATAATTAGGGCTACCAATCGTGAAACAACTGGAATTTGTTCCATTTTATTTTCAGAATTATAGGCTGTTGAAAGGATTCATACAGCTAGCGGGTAATTTTTTTACTATGAGAGTGATCATGTTGAAATATAGTTATGAAATAATAGACATCGCCAACATTGGTTTCATACATCAAAACCAAAATATCACAATATAAAAAAAAAACTAGTCAGCGGAAAACTTAATAAATATGCAACAAACATCATTCAAAACTATGTCATTGATTAGTGCTATTTGCTTGTTGACTTTGTAAAATCTTGCTTTCTGGGTGCCTCTTTTGTAAATACAGATATATGGCGATTTCTTCTAGACTCCACAAAATTATTTCTTTTAAGAGCACACACAGAACTATTGTAGAGTTAATGTGTAAAAAATGGGGGTTGTACAGTTGTTTCACCATTGGTAGCCCTAATTATATAGATCCATTTCACGGAAAGATCTACTACAAAAGAAGAGGTGTTCCCGATAACTATAGATATGTAAGTGTATTTAACTTATTGCATAGATTGAGTAACTTGATGTGTGCTCAGTTAATTCCGCATATTTAAGTATCTCTATCTGTTCACCTAATATCCATATGACAAGCTTATAAGCTTAGTTTGGAACTAGGGCATTGGTGGGTCAGTCTGGTTTATTTATTTATTAATTTTATTCCTCCTATTTGTTATTGGTGTTCAAGATGAGAGGCAGGTATTATGCTGCCAGTCAACTTTTAATCTACTATTTCTGTGTGACCATCAAGAAATGTCTGTCTTATCCTAAAACCATTATATTCCTGTATCATTGGCTATTTGAATTGAGGTCTTTATTGTCATATTTTTATGTTAGACATTTGTCATTGTTAACTTCTAGGAAGATGGCAAAGTATCTATGCAATGCGAAGATGTAGTATACTGCTAGCAGGCTAAGCATATATGTTATCAATAAAAGCTGTGCAAAGAAACGGTACCATTACTTACCACTTTTTGCATATCCTTGTACCTATCTATATGGTTTATTATCATCAGGGTAGTGCAATTCTCTGTAAGCAAATTTTGCTCTATGATGTAACTTGGACTCAAGGAACATTGAAAATTAGGCTTTATAATCAAATCTTTAAATCAATTATCCTCTACACGATCCTCTATGTAAAAAATGAAATTTTCAGAAGATTCAAAACTTTGATACCTAAATAAATATGATACTTTAAGCTTTAGATAACATGAACAGCTTATAATACATCATCAAATATGTGTAACTACTACAAAAGAGACTATCGCACCAAGTGGGTGTTAATATTCAATATTTAAGTATATATTTGTAATACCACTGTTGTTTCGGATATCCGTAACACAAGTGCTTAAGCTACTTACTTCGGAGTCAGATCAATGTATGTGATGTCGTTGAATATTTATATTTAAGTAGAGGGGTGCTTTAGGAAAATTATTGCAATAAATCCTTTTTGCAAAAACAGGTGCCACCAGGGGACTGGTCTGCTCTGGTTTGGTTAATATATGCCTTAATTTTGAAAACATAATTATTTTATATTTTGGTGTCTGACAAGCCGACTTCATGACAAAGGGTGTATAGATCATATTTGATCTATACACACTTTGTCATGAAGTCGGCTTCCCTTGTAAAATATGTTGTTGAATAGAGTAACTGCCGAGTTTCATGCCGGTTTCTTCTCGGTAGAAGCAACATTCCGAACCGGTGGTAGATTCATATTATTAGTTGATTTTCCTGTTGAATTGATGATTTATAAGTGTTTGTTTCAAACCTATATAAATAAAGAGTATTTTGTCTTTGACTTTGCAATGTTTGCATAAGTGATAGCGTCGTACCGAGGGTATGATATACAAAAAAAAAAATACCTTGTATGTCCTAACAATGGGCCTAACATGGACGCCAGATTTTATGAAAATTTCGAATTCCAGAATTCTCTCATTTCGAGCCTGATTTCCTGTTTTTGCTTAAATGGCTAGACTCAATTAGCTTTTATTATTATTAGAAAACTAGTTTTTGCCTGCGTGGTACATCGATAAAACATAGCCTATTCGGGTGTCTATATTGTAAAGTTTTATTAAAATCCAATCACTAGTTTTTACGTGAAAGAGTAACAAACATCCATACATCCTGACAAACTTTCGCGTTTATAGTAAGAAGTAGGAATAGTAGGATACTGCAATATTTATCATTTAGTATAAAAAGCAAATTACCCGAAAAAGAAAAATAAGGCGACATGACATGGATTAAAATTACAATTAGTTTAAACTAGGTTCTGCACGGGGCTTAGCTCGCGTGGTACATCGATGAAACATAGCCTATATGTTATTCGGGTGTATGAGCTATATTATTGTAAAGTTTAATTAAAATCCATTCAGTAGTTTTTTTTGTGAAAGAGTAACAAACATCCATCCATACATACAAACTTTCGAATTTATAATATTAGTAGAATTGTTATGTAACCTTTGTAAGGTGAGCAGTGGTAACTATAGAGCGCAAGTCCTTACCATATGGTAAAGACACGCGCCTCATAACCGAGGGGTGCGGGTTCAAACCCGAGCACGTACCTATGGATTTATCAAATCGATGTACCTACGTATTTATTTTATACCACTAGCTCGGCAGTAAGGGAAAACGTCGTGATGAATCCTGCAAATTCAAATAACTTTGGATTTCTAACCATGATCCAACATTTGTCTGGTTCCCTTATCTTAGGTTTACGAAGGTCAGATAGGCAGTCGCTTCAATGTAGTTACCAGAATCGCTAAATCACAACTTTGCTTGAACCTGCTATCCTCGCATACCATTGACCTCCCACTGCTTCATATGCTATATGTGTATGCTTGAAATTCAAATGATAGTCTAACTAAGCTCAGCAACTCAAGCGACCCACTTCGCTCCTCTTAGGGGTTAAATTCCAAAAACTCTTTCTAACTTAGATACACTATGTGATTTTCCTCTGTACAAAGTTTCAGAGTCCCACATCTTTATTTAATTTAATATAGGAGAGGAAAGCGCATGTATGTAGTTAGTTGGGCGTGTGTTTCCGCACTTAGCGACTGGAAGTGCATATTATTGTAGCAAACATCATCATTTCTTTGCGTTATGTTCCATGCTTATTACTTGGTCAGGCATATAGTTAGTTGGGCGTGTGTTTTCCGCACTTAGCGACTGGAAGTGCATATTATTGTAGCAAACATCATCATTTCTTGGCGTTATGTTCCATGCTTATTACTTGGTCAGGCATATAGTTAGTTGGGCGTGTGTTTTCCGCACTTAGCGACTGGAAGTGCATATTATTGTAGCAAACATCATCATTTTCTTGGTCTTATGTCCCATGCTTATTACTTTGTCAGAGTTTGCTTAGACCGTAGTCCCGGATTTAGAGTCTGGTTATTATATTGAACCCACTTTCTATCTGACCTTTGTAACCCTTAAATAGCTGAAACACACAATTGGATCATGGTTACACAACTTTAGTAATTGTGATATGCAGGTTTAATCAGTATGTTTTCCTTTATTGTTAAACTTGTGGTATAAAGCAATACATTGATTTATTTTTTGGCTAAATGTAGAATAGAATAGAATAGAAAACATTTATTGACCATTAAATAATACCGACATATGAGACAGAAACATACATTGAGTTATGGTCAACAAGGTGCGAGCTTCAGCATGTGTTGCAGCTCCAATGTGGTGAAGGGGCTTTGACTCTGCCTTCCCCTTCGGGGAACGTGGGCGTGAGGATATGAATGTACGTACATATAGATTTGAAAAATCGTGTAACACATGCTCGGCTTTGAAGGCGGGTGTCCTTACCATTGAAATATTACTACTCCTCAAAATAATTGTAAGTAAATTAATAGCAATCATGAAATTATAATATTTTTTGTTTTTTGTTCTAGGGACTAATAAATTACACAGATACAATACAAAGCCACAGAGCCGGAAAAATGGGAAAAGGTAAGATTTGAAATCTTACTAGCAAAGTGTGCTAATTACTAAACATATTTCCAAAAAAAAAAAATGTATATTATGGTCCATTGTGATATTAATCTTATTTTTTTTAACACTAATTGTAGGCAAGAAAAAGGGCGCTCCATCAAAAACATCTGCAAAAGAAGTAGAGGATTTAGAGTCCTTATCCATCAGTGAGCCATCTGTATCAGAGGCTGGGCCTTCTGAAGCCGATGAGGGTCTCACTGGGGCTGCTAAGAGACGCAAGAAAAAGGAGCAGAAGAAAGCGGAAAAAGAAGCCAGGAAGGGCGATGGTGTTGATACAAAAGAGCCTCCATCGGAAGTTGTAGTGAGCGTAGCGGCGACGAAAGAGCCAGAGCCAGAGCCAAAGGTGCCGGAGCCTGAGAAAGTAGTGGAAGAAGAAGGAGGGCTAGGTATCGGGGGAGGCAAGAAGAAGCAATCTCGTAAAAAGAAAGGAGATGCCAGTAAAGTAGAAGCTGAGCCAATTGTACCCAAGCAGGCTACAACATGGGCTCGTCCCAGTGCTATGGTGTCTTCAGTGTCGGCACCGGATGCGTCCCTGACTCCTTGGGGTGCGGACCAAAGTGGCCGTGGTCATACGCCGATGGAATTGGGCTCTCCTGCAAAGCCTGCTCCTTCATCAACATGGGGTCGCCGCCCTGGTGGTTCACAGGGTGGTGAATTATATCATTCTGTCTCGACCCAAGGCCCAACTATGCCAGGGTCATCTTCGCAAGGTCAATTGAGGAGTCAGATTGAGGCGCCATATCAGACTTTAGAGACAGCACCTCCAAAATCAGATATGGCGCCACAGGGCCGTCCAAGAAGTGAAGTTGCCTGTAGGTTCAAAATACCTAAAAAGATTGAAGGCAACCGGGTTCCGATAAAGAGAATCAATGTTTTGACAAATTATTTGCCAATGACGATAAAGCAGTTGAAAATAGTAAGCATTTCAAGAAAGTTCTTACCTTATATAACCACTTTATAGTTTTTGTTTCTTTCAGTCAGGATGTTTTTGTCCATGATCCTAAAGTTTTTTTTATTTTTTTTTTACTTATGTCACAAAGTCTATTAACATCAAACGAGTAGAAATCATGTCATTAGATTTTTGTGTCATGACTGACTTTTAATAACCGAAATCGTATTTTCAGTACCGCTACGATGTTTCTTTCAAGCCTGACAGGCCTAAGAAGATGTTGGGAAAAGCGTTCAAGTTGTCGCAGGAAAAATACTTCCGTAATAATCTCATTGCGTTTGATCAAATCAAGAACTGTTACTCACTCACTGAGCTGAAGGGAGTGTCTCACACGGATCGTTTTGTAACCTGTGTAAGTAAAGTAAAGTCCCATGTTGGTCTGGGACTGTCCCATGGTGGTCTGGGACTTGAAAATATTGTGGCAACTGTGTTCCTAGCCTAGCATGTCGTAAAAAACGACTAATGGTATATCGGGTTATTGGTTATGTGATTGTGTATGCGACGAACTAGCCACTTGTCACTACTTTTTCAGAATTTTCCATCTAACTCAACCGAGGTCTTATTTTTAGCTGAATGTGGTTAAAGGGGTTTGCTGCCCCTTCGGGGATTGTGGGCGTGATGTTATGTATATAAGTAAAGTAATCTGTGAACTACGTCATTAATGTAAACATACGAATTATATTAGTATAGTTGGAGTATGTTATCAAAGATGGCTATGTTTGGGTCAAAGAAAGAATAGGAGAGAGGAAGAGACTGGTTGGGGAATATAAACAAAACCCGAAAAATAACAATCTCAACGAATTACCATATTATTCACTTGTGTGTAGCCAGACTTTTTAATAACATTTTTACAGCAGCTTATCAGTAAGCTGCTGTAAAAAGGATAGAGGTCTTGGTCACTGAAGATGTGATACCAATTAAATGTTCTTTCATTAACAGGTCGAGATGACGGACCAAAATGGCCGTATAATGAACTTTGAAGTCTCCTACAAAGGAACCGGCATTGTTGATTTGAGTACCATAACCAAGTATGTATCTTTGTAGCTTGGTTCACATTAGGGAAGATAAGGGTAGTTGACATTATCACTAGTTGACGCAGTTTTTGTAAGCTCTAAAAGTCAATGGTGGCATAGATTTTGTATCGCTATTGTAACCTATGACGTCACAGTTTGCAATACTCAATTGATGCAATCATTGAATGATTTCAAATTTATTTGCATCTAGTTTTACAAATATAAAAAAAACATGATAAGTGTCTCTACTACGGTGTTATTTAATGGAGAGCTTTCCAGCTGTGTGATTTCTGAATAGACCTTAATATTTTTCCTAGGCAGCTAATCCGCTATTGCTTGATCAATATGCCACAGACCATTTATGGCAATTCATTAATATTACTCTTTCTTTCAGTTACATGAAAACGGGTGGTACTTCATTGAGTCCGCCAACTGAGGCGATCCAATGCATTGATGTTATTTTGCGTCAAGGCACATTGGAGTCTTATGTCAAGGTAATTTCTTCTGTTATACGTTAAATGCTCGATGGTTGATCCACATAAAAGGGCTGTGGGTCCAGTGGTTGGTCAAATGCCATTTGTGAATCAATTATCGTGTACTCATTTGGAGATATGGACAGGGCCGGATTGTGATCTTAATTCTTTATTCATTAAGCTTAGCTTTATTCATTTATTTAGTGGATTTGATCAAGTATCAATGTGAAATGACACAAGCTGTGGTTTTTAGGCTGGTCGACAATTCTTCAAGCGGCCGTCTAGACCCATAGACTTGGGTGACGGCCTCGAGATGTGGACTGGCCTGTTCCAGTCTGGTATATTTACATCAAGGGCCTTCGTAAATATTGATGGTATGAACTTATGTATTTTTTTCGTAGAAATATGAGTAAGGTTTTTATGAAAACGTAATTTGAAAATTCATACAGAGAGTAAGATTTGGCTCAGAGAAGTCAACATCAGGCATGTCAACATCAGAAAAAATAACAGGTGTTATCAAATTGTAGTATTTGTGTAAATTTTCAAGTTCCATTTAACATTTCATTGAGTGACATTCAGTAGATTTACTTTTGAATAATTTGATAAGTCTATAGGTTCTTGCAGGATCTACGATTTTTCCGGTGATAATGTTGTTTATGTTCCTTCTTATAAGTGTCAATAGTCCTTTCCATGAATCGTACTTTCTAAGAAACAAAATATTCGATTTCAAACATATTTCATACATATTAACTTTATACGATAATGTATCAATTTCCTTCTTAATTTTGTTTTTAACATTTAAACCATCACAATTGTATAAAGTAGTTAATCCAGGTTTGAAATTTTAAATAAAAAAAAATTAAGGAAAAAAATTGAAATATTTATAAGAAAGAAAGATAAATTTAATTGGTGCAAAAATTATCCTAAGCACATTATATATAAGACCTTGAGTTCTTTTTTTATTTTAAACCTTTTAAGACCGTCTTGAATGAATGAACGAAGCTCTTCCTTATGCAATATGATCTGAATACATATAAACTGTGTTTCTTTGCAGTTGCCCACAAGGGGTTCCCGAAACAGCAGCCGTTGGTGGAGGCCCTGCGAGACTTCAGGCTAGATCCCCGTAAGCCGTTGGACCAGCAGCGCGGCCGCGGCTACGAAATCTTCCAGAGTTTCATCAAAGGCCTAAGGGTGAGTACAATGTTATATTTTTTTAGCCTTTTGCTCTGTTCTTTTATGGGGTCTGTTTGAACCACGATCCTAGATTTGGCGTTTTTCTTTGCATTTATAGAGGGGGATGGCAGGTCTATCCTTCTTGACATCCAAAATTATGTAGTTAAACCAAAGTTTAGAACGACATTACGTTCTAAACGAAGCTACTACAAGTGCTAAAAACCTAACGTACTACAAGTTTGAAGTTTCTTTACGTTGGCCACCACATCTTCTTGCCCTCCTTGAATTGATTTGACCGCCGTAACTCCTATACAGAAGACATAAATGATTCAGATTATGGTAACGAATCCATCATCATTCTGCTAGCGCTATGGCCCGTGCTTAGTCAGAGTCCGCTAAGACCATGATCCAGGATTTTGCGACTCTGGTTATTTACCTACATTGGGTAATGAATCCAACGGCATTTTAATTTACGGATGAATTTTAGATTAGACCTTACGTAAAAAAAAAATAATTCAGTCGAATTGAGAACCTCCTCCTTTTTTTTGAAGTCGGTTAATAAAAGAATTGTAATTTTTCGTGTATTTTACTTAGGTGGTGGCAGCCGTGGGGGGAGACAGTTCAAGTAACGGGCTCAAGCGCGAGTTCATTTGCAACGGGATCGTGGACTCCGCGGAGAAGGAGACCTTCTGTTACGAGAACCCCAACGGGAAGAAGGAGATGCTGACTGTCACTCAGTACTTCTTGCGCGTTAAGAATGTCCGGTGAGTGCGTGTAGTCCTCCAAAGTAGATACGGATACAGAAGATGACTGAATGTGGTGCAACAATACGATATAGATCTATGATTTGGTAACGCATCTGTGGTCAGACAGATTTAATATTTTTAATCAAAACAGTGTCCACTTCCTATAAATTACTTACTTTTTAATTAAAAGAACAGTGGACGAGGATATATGATAACAACACAAATGAAGTCATATCTATTAATTATCTTTATAATGTGCCATTGTTATGTGATTAATGAATAATAATATCCTCCTAACCGATTTTGATCAGCGGGTAATCTCAACGAGCATCAGCCAACTTCGCAGGAGATATTATAGTGCACAAGTGTCCGCGCTAACATAGGTGCACTTTCTGTTCTTTACCTTTTATAACGGGACCAACGAGGCAGTCGATTAATTAAAAGAAGGTCATTTATCAAATAAGGCGGCTAGTTCAGTAAATTTAAACATGGAATTTCAGTCTGAGGTATCCTGACCTCAACTGCGTCTGGGTGGGGCCGAGGGAGAAAACTATATTCTATCCTATGGAGCTTCTCGAAGTTTCTTACGGCCAGGTGAGTTCTATTGTTGCATTCCTAACTCTATAACATATATTTTTTCTCTTCATTACTTATCTTTAATCAGCAGCCGACTACAGATCGAGCTGATTTTCAGATTTTCTTTGTCTGTTCACTTAATATCAAAATTTGCGCGGTCTGTTGTCGTTAGTGTAATAAATAAATTTAGCAGCAGTTCAATAGAAGTCACATTTATTGTAAATGAATAAAATACATATATGGCTAATTAGCGATTAAAAATATTGCTACTAATTATTTAGCAGGCTAACATTTCATGCAATATAGCTGCTTAAAGCGCTAACTTATTTAGCTAAGGCTGTAATTAGCTAACAAAAAAGCAACGTTAATTTATATATTCACACTGCCAATATTAAATGCCGCTTCTGAGCATTCACAAGGGCTCATCATGTTTACTATTAAGCAATATTATTTGGTTTGGACAGCGACATATACAGATCTGATAAAATTTATAGTAATCAAACCTAAACTGTCAAGACACTATATTATCTTTTTTCTTTATCTTTCATTTACGATTTCTCTCTTTCTTACGGCTTCTATTTTTAATGTTTTCATTCTCAACTCTTTACACCGATCGTGAGTAGTATGGTTATTCTACAAATATATTAATCCCTTGGTTGTAAGTGTTTATTGTTTTGTAAAGTCCTGATCTGAAAGATAAAGACTTAATACTTTGAAAGTAATTGAGACTAATCCACCATGAATTTATTATTACCGCCATTTTTCACTCCAGTGTCTAGTGCGTCAATACAATTTGATAAAACAGCACAGATTGGATATATAGATCCTACACTAGCAGCAGTAGTATTCCTACAGTATGAATATGGGATCAAATATAGCCAATGTTACTTCCAGATAATGTAGCTTTCCAATGGTTAAAGATTTTTTCGGAAATCGGCACAGTAGTTTGAGTTTATTTATTACAAACATACACGCACACAAAAATACAAATCTTTCCTCTTTATAATATTAGTATAGATAAACATATTATATATCTGAAAAAGTTACTTTATGAACAAATTTGTGACCATTGCATTTGTTCGTTAACAATTGGGTTTATATTTTATAAAAATCTACAAAGCATTATTCTTACCATCAGGACAAATTATAATAATATGTATTATTTTCATAAGGCATGGCATATCACCACATGATTCATAATGTTTCATGCCTAGGGCAATCAAATTATTCTATTGACATTGAGTGACAGTATAATTTTAATAATACTGTTAAATTTCCTTTTATAATTAGTTAAAGAGATGAGTAAATTTTTCTATTTCGACACTATTTAAAACACTGTTACTTTGTTATTATTCTAGGAATCTGGAGAGTGACACTAATTTCCGAATGCTTGTTTCATGCAATTGCCAACATCATAGCTGTTGGTAATTACGCGAAACTCGTGTTATTAAATGTGCTAAGGTCTTGATCTTTGTCTCAATATGTGATCTGAATCAAAACAATATAAACAAATATCTGATTCCAAATATATAATAATAGTCATTTATGTATGTTGTTTTACACGTACTTGACGAAAGGTACGGTTCTAACACAACTTTCTTTGATATCCATTTATCTATTATTTTTCAAACAACAACAGGGCTACTCGATGATAAAATTTTGTGATCACTATAAAGTGACATTCTTAAGGAACAACACATGCGGTAATTTGTTTTGCATAGATATAAAGTCATATCAAACAATGAATATTGGAGATTATTCATGGATATAATATAAAGTAAAAATATTTTATTCCAACTTTTGAAACTATTTTGCCACAAATATGTTTCAAATTAAACACTGTTCAGATCATATCTTGAGCTAAGAATGAAGCGAATGCGTGTCCTTTAAATATTTTATTATGTTGATGATTATTTTAACAACATGCGGTGTAGGGCGTTATTCAAAATTGTAGGTTATGGAAACGAATGATTGAAAGTTTCTCCCATTGGCATAATAAAGGCTTGTTTTTTTTTTGTTTTTAAACGTCGCCTTGCGAATTTGATCATTACTATGCACTTGTAAACATTATGTAGGTTGTGGTGTCTGTTCAGGGATAAATAATACTTTGAATGTATAAGTGATGTAATTATAAATATATGTAATAATGCAAGATTATTTATATATCCCTCTGCACACATCAACTTTCAGTCAAACAAAAACAATACATTAGGTGCAGTAAAATATCCAAAACTCGCTTATGGAATGGTAGTTTCTAGAGTTAACATTCACACACAGGGTCCAAATACTTTTGGGCGATGTCCCGATTCTTAAATCGATCATTAAATAATTATTACCAGCCTTGCTTAGACAAGGATTGAAAGAAGTCACTTTTTTGTTTACTCCTAAAGGACTTTAGATTTTAACGATATCAAGTTAAGGCATTCAAATTGTTTTTTGTAAGTTATTATTATTCTTTCCGTGGGTCCAGTTTTCTTAAACCTTCACTTAGGTGCCAGTTTATGTGTGACTTACTTCTGCAGCGGCTTATGTGCTGTTCCAGTCCATAAGCTATTTCTGTGCAAAATTTTATCCAAAACTCGTTTTTGCGTGAAAGAGTCACAGACAACCATCCGTTTCTTTCGCATTTGTAACTTTAGCAAGATTAAGCTGCGATACCACATGACCAAGTTTAAGTGGTTCATCTTATTGATATTAGATTTTTGGTAACAGAATCTTAATATAATTAGAATAGAATAGAATAGAATATAATAGAAAATATTTAAACGTGATCCACAAGAAAATAAGGCTTTAACCTTGAAAACAGTAAATTGGTCACAGTTTTTGAACCCGAGGATAAGGGGACCGTGTGTAGAAACTTTCACTGAACGATACTTATCAACCAGTGGCGTAGCTATCCAGGGGCAAGGCGGGGCAGTGCCCCGGGGCCCTCTTCATTTGAGTTTCATTTGACTCTGTCTAATGTAGGAAGAAAAATGTAAGTGCCTCCCTGCAGTAGGGGGGCCTGGACCCAAAGCTGCGTTAGCCCATGGGCTTTAGTTTCTTTTTTGCCCCAGGGCCCTTTGTCACCTAGCTACGCCACTGTTATCAACATTCCACTATGTTTTTGTTTGACAATGCTAACAAATCACTCATCGTCATAATGCTTAAGCTTCGTTTGTAACGAAAATGTCAGATGGTTAAAGAGTAACAGGAAATATTAGTTCTAAATGGGCGTAATACTATTTGGAGTAAAATTAACACTACTGATTACTATTTTTTTGAGAGCGGTGGTAGCTCAATGGTAAGGACACGCGCCTCTTAACCGAGGAGTGCGGGTTCAAACCCGGGCATGTACCTCTAGATTTAAAAAAATCTATGACATATTTATACCACTAGCTCGACGGTGAGGGAAAACATCGTAATGAAACCTGCAAATTCAAACAACTTTGAATTTGTAACCATGATCCAAAAATTGTCTGGTTCCCCTATCTTAGGGTTACGAAGGTCAGATCGGCAGTCGCTTCAATGTAATTACCAGACTCGCTAAATCCTGGATCATGGTCTAAGCGGACCCCGTCTAAGCACGGGACATAACGCTAGGAAGATGATGAAGATGATGATTACTATTTTTTTGACTCATTGATGTGCAAATAATTTTTACACATATGACTACTCATGGGACTCTAATATTAAGAATATGACCGCCTGCTTGTAAGGAAAGTAAATTACAAATTAAAGGACAACAAACGTATGTCCATGTTTTTAAACTTAAAATAATTATCCGAATTTTATTAGATTGTCTCAGTTTACTCTTAAACGATCTGACTTTTGTGGCGTGTATCGCCCTACCGGATCTGATTTTGTTGATAGTACGATCAGAAATGGAATATTGCATTGCTTTTAATTGACTTTACTACAAGACATATTTGTAAACATATATGACTTAAATATAAATGACATATCTATTATACGAAAAGTTGCTTTTAGCGAGATTCGAACCAGGATCTACAACGGCCGGACCAAGCGGCCTATTAAAATTAAACTCAAGGAGTTTATTATGTTGTGCTTTTTATTATGAAGGCGCTTAATGCTAGTCATTAAATAACGTTACGTTTTGGGGTGTGATTATGTAAGCGGCGAATTAGCCACTAGTCACTACTTTTTTACAATTTTCCACCCAACCCAGCCCAGTTTTATTTTTAGCTGGCCCTTTGACTCTGCCTCTTCGGGGATTACGGGTGTGAAGATATGTATGTATGTATGTATGTATGTACATATTAAATATGACTATAAGGGCGAAGTTCGTTTGAAACACTACATTTAGTTTGTCTACGTCATTGCTAAACAATTTAAGCACAGGTTTGTGGTCGTAGCCTGCTAAGTTGCAAAGGCATCTGTATACAACAGCTTTGATTGAATAAGAATTATTATTTTTGAGCAATGTTTGTTTAAGTAGTATCAACAATGTTCAGTCCGGGAACCGCCAATACTATTATTTTTATTTAGAAAATTTTCATTGTACCTTAATTAGAATTGATTATGCCTCATATTCGTCTATTTAACGGGACATATTTCAATGTTGCTTGAGGTAGATGCATGTGTACTCAAGTTCTGGGGCCCAAGTCTGTTATTACAAGTGTGTTAGATTGTTTTCTTCCCGGAAGAAGCAATGTTTCCAACCGGTGGTAGATTCATTTGGTTGATATTCTGATTGATCATTTATAAGTGTTTGTTTCAAACCTATATAAATAAAGAGTATTTTGACTTGTATCTTTGTTCACCATCGGGACTACATAAATCGATATCATTAACATTACTGTTGTTAAAGAAGTGAAGCTTTTTTGACTACTAAAATAGTATAAAATTATATATCATCTTTAATGATTAATATTCAAAATTATACAGTTATTTTTTTACAGTAGATTCTATAGTGTGGTAATAGGCTCTAAGATGATAGTCTATAATATATATTGTCTTGTTAAAGTCTATTGCTTGATCTTTTCCATTGTTAAAATAATTTAGCGGACAATAAACGGAAAAGAATGTTAGTCTTGTTCAATCGAGCGTCATCTGGTGAAACTATAATTGTTTGCTCTCCTTGTAGATGTTTACATTTTACAACAAAAACATATCTTTGACGCCGTCAAATTTCAAAGGGCACTGCGCCTGCTAGCTACTCTGTTTATTATGTGACAAATCACTTTTTTTCATAAATGGACTATTCTATGTTGAGACGACGCATTTTTTTCGCTTATGTCAAGTGTTTGAAAGTATAGATAGAAGCTGTTGTATTTATTTATTATGTGACAGTTACCACTGATTTACTACTGTGAATTGGGTAAATTGATCGTAAAAATGTAATATTGGCCATAACTAAAAGCTTATACCTATAGATTAGGCTAAGACTAAAATAATACGATACCTATTTGAAGTGTATAAGCGTTATTCTAGCGGAAACGTGAGATGTAACTTTTTTTTATTTTCTTATATGGCTATGGCAATGTAGACCATAGCAAGAATGCAATCACAAACTGCCAGTATATTTGTATATGCGATGCATGTGTACTCACTCGTATGTTTCGTGTTGCTTTGTTGTGGTCGACGCATTTGAGCTTTATAGAATGAGAATAGCAATTAAAGTAAAACTGAAAACAGACTTGGGCCTCAGACGTAGGGTGTGCGCTACAGTATAATCTGGGTGTGTTTCAGGCCCAAAACAAACAGTTAAACGAAAGCCAATTAGCCACCATGGTCAGGCAGGCGGCCACTCCGCCCGACGAGCGCAAGCGCAAGATCGAAGAAGTCATAGAGAACGTAAGTATTTTTTTTGATAAAAAACATTTAATGTAAGTATGGACATAAAGCAAAGAAACGCTATTTAATGTAGTAACTAGGTCAAGTTATAATATACTAGCAGCGCCACGCGGTTTCACCTGCGTAGTTCCCGTTCCCGTGAGAATATGGGGATAAAATAAAGCCTATGTTACTCCCTGACAAAGATTTCTATTGGTGAGATATTTTTTTAAATCCGAAACTACTGAGTTCCGGATTTTAGTTTTCTATTTCAATGCAAACAAACAATCATACCTTTACTCTTTGTAATATTAGTATGATATATTGATACGTGAAGCAAAAACTTTATAAGTACCCCTTTTTACGAAAATTGCATGGATGGAGGAGTATGAAATTTCGCACACTTATAGTTTTTATAGAGAAGGAGTGCAGAATGCTAATATATTTTTAAAAATAAATTAAAGAATTATGGTCGAATTACGAATACTGCGTGTACCGCGTGACGTCACTACGTGCTTAAAATTTTACCGTCCAAGTGACGTAAAGCGCCCTCTTTCAGATCTTTGAAGCGCTGTATCTTTGTCCAATTCCGAGTATTAGATAAAGCAAAAAATACGTATTTAATATTTTTTGATATTCTACCTTCCTGACTGATATTTTTTTTAGTATTATAAAATGCCCCATTCGATGTTAAATAAGTTGTTATCTACATCAGCGTTTCCTATAAACATAACAGAAACAATCATGTAATAATGTTGTCCGTAGATGAATTATTCGAAGAATGAGTACTTCAAGAACTTTGGCTTGGACATATCTGACCAGTTCTTCGCTGTTGAAGCGAAGATACTGAAACCCCCGGTTCTGGAAGTTGGTGACGGACAGACGGTGATGCCTAGGTAAGTCACTTTGAATTTGACTTTAATATAGTTATGCATCCGTATGACAACCATTCGATTTTTTTTTCAATTCGATAAAAAGTTATAGGGTGGTTAAATCGATTTTTTTATTTATTTTACTTTGAATCCTAATTAAAATGTAAGTTCTTTCAAACTATTTTTATATTAATACTGGTATTCTTACGTAAATATTATGCAGATATGTCCTAAACGCACGCGATTGGAAGACTCGGAATCATCCAAATAAGGATGGTTTGTTTTTATTTGTGTCTTAGGGGACACTTCTTTGTTGCCACTGGGTTCGGAACATTTTTTCGGTTCAAATGTACACTTAAGAAATATCTTTTGAAAAATACCCTAATTCAATGACAACATGCCGGCCATATCAATTAATGGTATGACGTGAATAGTAGTGTCAATCTATATGAGTTAACCTTTCGATTCCCGTAGTACCTATGCAATTTATAGGATATTTTTTCTAAATTTAAATTAGTAATTAATTTAAGAACATTGATAAATAGTGTTTACATTAATATATGGAGATTTTTAATTATTTTTTACAATAATAATATTAACTAAATATTAACTTTAAACATTTAGTGTTTAAAGTTTAAATAAGTTTGAATTTGAATATTTTGATTTGTAGAAAGTACGATGCATGAAAAGGAGTATTGACACCTGTCACGAAAATCATCTTACGTGAAACGGACTATAGTGTTGACGTACACTGATAGAAGAGATTTATTAAACCAGTATAAGCCAGTTATAGATTTTATTGCTATAAATATGTGTCGGTTCATTTTAAAAGTTATTAATCTCCTTGTAAATGAATTTTGAAATAATGAGCATTATTTCAGTAAATATCATCATTTAAGTAAATAATAAGCAGTTTTAGTTTCCTGAGTAAACGAGTAACGTCATCTTTGGGATCGTAATGCATTTATTGCAGTTACCTACTTAACTTTTATAATGAAAGATATGACTTAATACGATTCCACTAAGCAAGAAAATATATTATATTTTAAAAATATGGACTTAAACCACTTTTACAATGAGACACTTGCATCACTTGCATCTATTTATCTCATTCTCTAGTATCTTGTCAGACCGAGAGGTTCCTTGATGTTGTATTGTTCCTTGCCACTAAGCACAATCAAGTAACAATTGGCAAACAGAATATTGACTGCATTAAAAAAATATATTTAGTCCGTCAGTTGGATTATACAAAAATTCTAGACACATATATTATATTTATCGCTTTGTCAACAAACAAAAAATTACAAAGTTAGAGAGCATCGAAGTTTTGGAGTAGGGGCTTGCGACGTCACTATTTAGTAAAAAGTGTACGAAAGCGTGACGTCACGTGCAAGTTGAATGCATTGTATCTTCGTCCATTTTTTTTTGTTGACAAATAAATAAAAAAATCCGTATTCAATATTTCTTATAATCTTACTGATGGACTAAACAGAATTTTTCTTTGATTAAGGCGTGGGGTATGGCAGTCTAACAAATTTTATAAAGCCGAGGCCCTGCAGTCCTGGGGCTTTATTGCTGTGGAGACGGACAACACCCGTTGTGACTTTGAAAAAACTATATCAAGCGTAAGTTTTCCCTCTATTTTATAAGTGATATTGAACCAAATGCTCGTTTACGGCGATGAGTTCATGAAAGCTAGTTCTATCCTATGATTACGAGCCTATCATTGTGGCGAAATAAATAGCATTTTATAATAATAAATATTGGTCAGTATAAATAAAATTACGAAAATGTCTCATAATTATATATGAGATGCATGACTTGCTGACGACTCGGACACAGTTTATTCGGACACAGTGTCCGAATTGACACTTTTTAATTTTAATTTTTTTTTCATTGACGATTCGGACACCGATATAAAAAGCTGTTTTGTACAGTCAGTTAAAAATACTTCCTACGATTTCTTTGCATTAGTGATAAATGTTACCATGAATAAAAAAATTACTAAAATAGTAATGTATTTTTTTTTTTATTATAACTCTAGGGTCTTATTGCAGATTGACTGGCCCGTTGGTCGAGTGGTCAGAAACCCTGGCCACGAAACCAAGGGTCGTGGGTTCGAATCCCGCTAGGGGAAAATGTTTCGTGTAACGAACATGGACGTTTGTACTCGAATCATGGATGTTACACAGGTATAGTAGGAATTTGTGTGTCAGTCTGAACAATTTATTATTATGATTATTAGATAATGGCTGTCGGCCGGTCCATGGGAATGTCGGTGTCGGAGCCTATGATGAAACGGCTGGACGTGAACATCAGGAGCCTTCAAGGGCTCCTGCTGACGGCGCTTGAGAAGCACATCAAGTTTCTGTTCGTCGTGGTGTCGGCAAGGGGCCGAGACTACTACCATAAGGTACCTTTACGTAGTATAATACAAAGCTCTAACTCAAATATCCCTCCCACTTAACGTGTGACGTACTTTATGAATCGCGCCTTATTATGTGTTTTTTTGCTATTGAAAGATTGAGAGAATGATCTAAAGATCTTTATTATGTTTGTTTAGGTAAAGCAAATGGCTGAGCGCGATGTTGGTATACTGACCCAGTGCATTAAGGAGTACACAGCTCAAAACAAGATGAACAATCAAACTGTTCGCAACATACTTCTAAAGGTAAACAAATTTCCTTAAAATCTATAAAAATCAATGCCACTTTTCGTTGTAATTTTATAACTGAAGAACGGGCTCACCTATCCAAACCAAATGCTTAGGCTTTGTTCGGACTATTTAGTAGATGGTTTATGTGAAGTTTGCGCAAAATCGGTAGAGCGGTTCTTCATTTATCACATTTTTTGTAACAAATGAATTCAATAAATGGCGGATCATTTTGTTAATCGGGATTTTGCTGTCAAATCGAAACTTTTTAAATATTTCACTTTATACGTAGCGAAGTACGTACCGGGCCGCTAGTAAAGGTATAAAAATGTCTGTGGTCGTTCAATATAATGATTTAATGGCGCGGCCTTATTTACGGAACTCTTTTATGTACGTTATTGTTTGTTGTTTATAGTATATAAAATTTCCATATATTATGTTATTAATTGTGATATTTGAAACGTTTTAACCGATTTCATTAAACAAATATTTGAATTGTTAATTCATGCCTTTTGTTTTGTTACAGGTGAACTCTAAGCTGATGGGCATCAACCAAGTGTTGTCCATTAGTTGTCTCCCGCGTTGTCTGCAAGAAGGCGGTGTGATGGTCGTGGGAGCCGATGTGACGCACCCGTCCCCGGACCAGGTACTTATTTCACTGACATTTACCATGATAAGTTTATAATATACTAATAGTTTCGAACTAACGGCTCATTCACACGCGGATGATTCGTGTTTTATGACGTATCGTCTTTTTTCACGATTCGATAATTTTTAACGGCGGCTATGCTTTTTAAACCCGTGTACACGCATCACGAATCGTGAAAAATTACGGGAAACGTCTTAAATCACGTATCCTCTTTAAAAAATCACTTTCGTCATAAACCACGATTCGTAAAGTTTTTGTGACGGATGAAAATTTATCTATATATTTATATGAAATTTTATCGTTATTAATATGAATAAAGGAAGTAAGGTTGGCTCGGCGCTTGGTGTGTCGGTCTACACCAGTATTTGCACTCAGTATTTGCTCGCGACCCATAGTTTGGGAACCCCTGAACTAAGATGTTTTATTAAGAAACTAATATTATGTACATATGTATTTTTTCCAGAGCAATATACCGAGTATCGCGGCGGTAACGGCGTCTATTGATGTTAAATGCTTTCTCTACAATATCGAGCTTAGTATCCAAACACCCAAGGTAAGAACATGATGTCCAATTTAAACATGCCCATCATATGGTAGGAGTAAATATATTATAGCTTCTTAGAAAATCGTCCGCGGACGATGAATATGTCTTGGTACGCCGGACATGGCCAGTTTTGAAAGTTAAATGTGTCATCATCATGGGACCATGATACAGTTTTCAAACAAAAAAGGTTCTAGGCTAGACATTCTTTAAACATATATACGAGATATACTGTTGTCGGTGTTAATGCAACGTGCCAATGCTGATGATTACTAACCTTTGCAGAAAGAGATGATTGTGGAGTTCGAGGATATGATGGTTGACCACCTGAAGGTATACCGCCAGCACCAGAAATGTCTTCCGAAGAAGATCTTCGTTTTCCGTGACGGTGTGTCGGAGGGACAATTTGCTCACGTAAGCATTATTTTACTCGTTGGATTTGTGTTTAATTACGCGACAAGCTAGCTGACTTTTTGGACTCTGCCTACCACTTTGGGAACAATGGGCGTAATAGGCATGTTGACTGGCTAGTCAATTGAGATACTTTTTAAGAGCTGTCAAAACGAAATCACTTCATAGATTTTGTATAGGCTTGTCAACGTGTGACGTCACTAGTTTGTATAGTCAACTGACTTAATATTAAGCAGTTATTGTAAAATTAAAAATCTTAGACTCAATATGATACAAAATCAATAAGGCTTAACAGCATACTAAGATACTTTCTTTTTCAGAATTGATATTTCAAAATTAAATATAAATAGTGTCAAAATCCCAATTAAGGTCTGAGGAATTTACATTAATATATATTATATACGTATGTTGTAAATTCCACATACGAAGTAGCGGGAAACAGGCTCGTAAATGAACATTAATAAATATTTACGGAAGTTTTTTTTTTTCAGGTGATGAACAGTGAGCTGCAGGCTGTGCACAACGCCTATAAAAAGCTGGGCGGCCCGCAGTCGAAGCCTGAGGTTCTGTTCTTGTTGGTACAGAAGAGACATCACACCAGGTCATTGTTATAAACGTGTTTATATTTTTGCTATCCAGATTAACATACTGATTCTATGGGTCCTAGCTATGTAACATGGTAACTGATGGATATACTCAAAATACTTTCCTAGCGGGGTAGGCAGAGAGAACCGAACGCCATATGGCACGATCTTTACTTGCTTCTTGAACATTCATGAACTTAAAAACCGTGTATTATACCGCCTAAGTCCGTGTGCATTGCACGGAACATTTGCCATAGTCACCAAATTATTAATAACTTTAATAATACGGTGATAAAGTGTTAAATCATTCGTTTCTGTAACTCAAAACAAAGTTAGTCATTACAGACGTGACGAAACTAATTGGCTTGAATGCTAGGTGTCTTTGTGGTTAAGTAAGGATGTAGTTTATTATACATTGAGTACCTAACATAACATGTCAATATTGCAAAATGTTTTATATTTTTCAGATTATTCGTGCCGAACAGCCCTCAAAACGTCGATCCGGGAACCGTGGTTGACAAACATATTGTCCATGCGAGCGAATTGGACTTTTATCTGGTAAGAATTATTGATATTTAGTTTTATGCTATATTAAACAGTTTCCAACATACCTAGTTACACAATTAAGAAAAGTGCTGACAAACTTATACAATAAACTAGCTATTATTGTCAGTTCCACACCATATACCCTATCTAGGGTACAAATAATTCTGATCCCGAGGGATGAAAAAGTCTGCATTAACGCGAGCGAAGCTTATTATACATTTTGGCTTTGCCGACAGGTGTCGCACCAGGCCATTAAGGGTACCGCGCGGCCGACGCGCTACCACGCCGTGTGCAACGACGGCGACATACCGCACGACGAGGTGGAGCAGCTGACGTACTACCTGTGCCACCTGTACGCGCGCTGCATGCGCGCCGTGTCCTACCCCACGCCCACCTACTACGCGCACCTCGCCTGCCTGCGGGCCAGGTCGCTCACGCAGTAAGTTATTGGGTCAACAAGAACTCATTTGGCCGCGAACTGATAGTTATATGCACATTAAATTTTGACTAGCTCGATGGCGCATTCGGTAGTGACCCTGCCCCATACGCCAAGAGTTGTGGGTTCGATTCCCACCCAGGACAAACATTCGTATGATGAATACTTGTGTTTGTTCTGTGTCTGGGTGTTAATATCCAATATTTAAGTATATATATTTGTAATACCACTGTTGATTCTGATATTCGTAACACAAGTGCTTAAGCTACTTACCTCGGAGTCAGATCAATGTATGTGATGTAGTCGAATATTTATATTTATATTTATTTATAAATATAATCCTACATTTAGTACTTAGAGCAACGGGTATATGCATTGAGCACGTTGTCGCGAGTGTCACCCACGCCCCGAGCCGCGCTGGTCTGATTTTTCAGTGAAAATTGTATTAACACGTTTGGAATGGATCGTTTTAGACTCGATGCAATCCATCTAAGCGCAGTGCACGCATGTGCTCCGACCCCTAACTACCATTTTAAAATTTGCGATACTTTCTTTACTGCGATTTACTTTACTTTAATAGTATATTCTACCTTCGACCATATTCAATTTTAATTATATTGTTGTAATAGTAGTTTTCATATGGAGAATAAGAGAGATTGTAGAATTCTTCTTATCCCTTAGTGTAATGGATTTTAATATTGTTGTTTGTTTCAGTGGCGAAAAATTCGACAACAAAGAGCTCGAACGACACCCCAAGCGTCTGCGTGTAATGGACAAGATCCTGCAATACAGCAGAATGTTCTTCGTTTAATTAGAAACACTTCTGTCACTTTATAATAAAATCATATAAAAGTTAAAAAAAATATAAACAAAATTTTAAAACACGCAAAAACAATACGAAATACTTCTATTTTTTCTATACGTTACTTTCTTCTTGGTCTCGGAACCTTTGTGTCCTCGAGTCTGGCTCAAAACGGCTAAAAGGCCCACTGGTCTCCTTTGCAATTTTTAATGACGTCATACTATCCATGAGGGTTTTCAAAAATACAAAAATTGCCAGATGGCTCGAAGGAGTCTCGTGGTCTTATCACTGTCACTATTGGCTCCTTGTTGACAGCATGTCAATTCGGTCTGACAACTAACCAATGAGGAGGGTGACAAGACCGCAAGTCACAGTTACGCCATCTTTTGGATGTTTTAATTTAAAAAACCCTCATTAACATAGGCAGGCCAACGAAAATATGAAATCTTAGAAGAAATCGTGTTTTTACAAAAAATTTACTATTTTGACTAAATTGATATGGAACAGCGGTATTATTAAAAACATTGACCAGTCAGTGATAATTTCAATATATTTGTGAAGGTCCAGTGGGTATGCAGGGTAAGATTAACTGGTCTAATGGGGGACGGGACTAAACTTCTACATCAGGGAATAGATATAAATAGATGATATACATATGTTTTTAGCTGTTCTTAGTTGTGATGATAACATGTTATAGTATCTTTATTATAATAACGGGGAGACATACTTTTTTGTTACAAATGCCCCCCGCCATTTTGCATTGTATATCGCTTTTAATGAAATAACAATGTTAGATGCCAATATTAGTAGGAGGTTAGTTTATAATTCACTGTGTCCAGTAGCCTATTTGTGACTACAATACCAGACTATACTAGGGCCGCGTCTTCAACAACAGCGGGGAACCTTTAGCAGCGATTATGGCTAAGGTACTGTTTTGTTAGTCTCACTCCGCCCCCGCTGCCGCCCTAGTATTACACCGCCTTCTGCTATTAACCATGGGTGTGGCCTAAGTAAGACTATTGGATTTTTTAATATTTAGCCTTATAGAAAATAAAAAGTCCTTGCTTACATAAAATAATATTATTTTATTAGTATGGTATTGGGGTCACAATTTAGTATCAGTAGAGGGAATTTTAAAACATATTAAATCTGTAACTAACAATTTTATTCTGTCTAGATGTTGACTGTGCCCTCTGGGATTAACTATAATCATGATAATTGTGTCCGTTGTATGGTTAGTACGTATATCTTCTATTCACATTGGCTACAATAATATATCTAGTATTCGCTCTGAGCCAATTGTTGCGACAAAATCTATGAGAAAATCATCGTGATTGTTTCTATTCGTTTCATAGTAGATCTGTATTAATGAAGCGAGAGGTGTAGACTGCGTCAGAATGTAAGTTACTGGTGAAAAATGGTAACCATATTTTTGGACCGTGGCTAATTGGAGATTAGTGTGCGTTTTCTCAGTGAACGCTGATTTTGATATTCACTGCATACGCATTTATGTTAACGTTTCAGTGTTACGTTACTATTAGGTCCTTTATATGTAGACCTTGTTATAAGACTAACCTCAGAAATGAGCTTTTCCTATCAACTGATGGGCTATTGAGTTTGTGTATAAGTGCCGATTTTATATCTTTTGGCATCAGTTCCTATGAGTTGCTTCAGCTGAACATAAATAATGTAATAACGATGGGGCTATTGCCTCTCTAGAGCTAAAGTTGGGTGTAATGCTGTCTGCACACAGGGGCCGCCGGCCCTCCGGCACGACCCCGGCGGGTGAACCTGGCGGCTTTAGAAGTCGCGAGTGAATGAAGTGAGCAGAGAGCTTGCCGCCAGTTAATACACGCGGGCGCGAGCCGCCGGCAAGGTCGTTTCAAAATAAGAGACCGCCGGCCTTACCGGGTTGCGCCGGCGGGCCGGCGGCCCCGGTGACTAGACAGCATAAGCGCTTGTTGACGTTAAAATGCTTAGAAGGTGCGGTCTGTGATATACATTGAATCAACACGTAGTTGATACTACTTCAGGCATTGTTGAAAGAAGTTAACGTACGATGCATATCGTGCTCGCGCTTTTTAGCCAGTTGTACGTGATTAAGCACTAAAGTCGTCTCTTGTTTCCAGCGGGATGCGGAATTAAGAGTGTAATTCAACGCAGAAGACATACCTCTAGATATGCATTTATCCATGCGCGTCCAGAGTGTTCAGACCCGCTACCACATTCATTCTGTTCGATTTGCTCCCCGCTGTTAACAGAAACACGGCCTAAAATGGTCACTACACTGTTATAAAAGTATATTTTTGTAATAATGGTAATTGGACAACTACCATTATTATAACAGTCGTATTTCAGTGATCGAGACCGTTTAGAAAAAAAATATATATATAAATGCCTTTATATATAAATATATTAAATAGCTTATAAATTACATATGTTAAAATTGTTTTTAAGACTGACTAAAGATCTCATTGAATCTCTTGTCAGATTTTTATTCCCAATTTGGTATTATGTATAATGAAATTATAATTAAAACTTGCCTGGTTATGTTCCCTTCTTTATAATACATTCGAAAAACTGTGTAAGGCTTTTTTATCTAGTCCATTAAAAAGTTACATTTGACAGAGGACACAATTTTATTTTTTAAACATCAAGTGTAGTTAGTGTAAAGTTAAATCCAAGTTTGTGGGGTTGCAACCCTTGTCGCACGGTCGCCATCTTGAAAACGGGGTTCAAATGGTTTTAAAGTATATGTAACAAACTATAGGTGTCACAAAAAAAAATAACAATTTTGTTTATTATATTATCTAAATGGTCTGATGTAATTTTTTTTGTAAAATGATAAGAAAAAAGTTATATCGACTAATAGATTTCTTTTCTTTCCTGGATTTTCGCTTATAACTTTTCTCTTTATGGTTCTACGACTAAAAGTTACTTGACAAAAGTTTTAGAAAATTTTATTTGTAACAAAAAATACTAAATTTTTTTTTTTTGAGAGACAATGTACAGTTTGTCCGATAAAACTTAAAAACCATTTAAACCCCCTTTCCAAAATAGAGGCCGTGGGACTAGGGTTGCAACCTCACAAACTTAGATTGAACTTTACACTAACCCCCGCCCTGATATCTAAAAAATAAAATTGCGTCCTCTGACAAATGCATGCTAAGCCCAAAAACTTTAACATCTCAATGGACAATCTTGCGGTTTTAAAATAACATGTTTAGTATTATATTTTTTGTAAATGTAATCAAAAATATTTTCTACCCTGTTCTGTACATTAAAAATGAAACATTTTTATATTTAGATAACGAAAAAAGTATATTTTAAAAATCAGTGATTCATATTAAAATGTATGTTATACACATCGACATTGCGAGGTTTGACATGAAAGTATAAGATGCATTGCAGCATAAAAAGAAGATGGAATATGAAAATAGTTTTAATGACGAATAGGAAGTAACACCTTTTATCTTATAAACATTTGTAGGCAAAACATCTGTAAGACATAAATTAATATAAAAAAAAATTGTTCTACCTGTTAACAGTAATAGTTTAAAATGAATGTAATCAATCTGTCAGTAAATCAATGTATAAATAAAAATCTTTTGGAGCAACTTCGTATTTTTATATCACATTGCCCTTTACCCTTGGATCTCCATGTGGGAGCTATAAAGGTAGATATATCTTACCTGCGTTTTTTGATGTACGTTTTACTGTCTGGGATAATTTAAATAATTTAATAACCGCGTAACGCAGATTTGATCATATGGCCAAATATTTTGTCATTTGAGTTAAAATTAGACCTTTAGTAAAATTTACTAACGCGTTATTGGATCATATTAAGTAGATATATTAGAAATACTACATATTCACATAGATAAATAATATTCTAATAGTATCAAAAAGTGTTTTCCATAATAATATAACGTGGGCTTATCCATGTTAGAAATGCCAGGAGCTTATACACTCGGCGTCAAAGAAATCGAACGATTAAAAATTCCTTTAACCTTATTTAAAAAAAGGAAAGTGTTGGGTATCATTAGAAAGGTAACAAAAAGAAGTTACCAAAAAAGTATATTAAACTTTTTGTTCAATTGTAATTACACAAATAATATCAAAATTAAAAAGAAATCATCAGACAATTGCCAAAAAAAAAAAATGTATGTACAAAAAGTGCTTTAAAATTAACTTAAAATTTAGTGTAGGTAATCGATTTCTAAAAGATTTCGATACAATGAACCTCGTCGGTAGTCTCTTTCTGAAGTGCAGCGACGTCTATCGGCCCATGTCTCCGAATGTAGCCTAATAGTCCGGATGAAGTAGTAGTTTTAAAGTTAATAGTACCTAATTAGTTCATTTGTTAAATATTGCCAGTGAATCCGCAACGCGTGATTAAGCATGAGACAATAAATTCCCATGTTCTATCCTATTTCGATTCGCCTTGACATCGTCTGACAAGTTGGTGTATATTAATTAACCAATATTCGTGAGGTCGCACGAAAAACCCATTGCATGCGATTAATTGCAATGCGACTGTCTACGTGGAATTTGTAAAGCTAAATTGTGAATGTTTTGTCCAATGTTCTAGGGCTCTTCGGATGCCGGTCATCGTTATATAATATCCTCAGCTTAGGTTAGGTGAGCGAAACCTTTGAAAAGTAAAAAAGTCACTTATTTTGCATGATGATGATGATGATGTGGGGCTAAAGCTTTTACATATCATCACAATCAACAATCCTCGAAATGGTAGAGTTAAAGCAGCAACCGAGTGGTTGAAAGAGCTTAAAGCTAAAAATAACATTGAGCTGCGTACATTTAACACATAATGGTGTACCTGTATCCAATTGCAGGAAACCAAAGTCCTTAAATATTTTCATTACGTTAAAGTTTACACATTCACAAACTTACCCCGAAACTCATAAATTTCTTAAAAAAAAACAAACGGTGAAAACGCGGTGGCTAGATCGTCGCCTACACATTTAAAAACCTAATATTCAACTTATCATAGCCGACTTTTATGACCTGCTAGACAAGAAACATAGGTGGCACAAAGTTTTTTTAGTCCAAGAGCAACATGGGATAGCAGAAATTATAATATGTTCGGTATGAACATAGCTATGAATGCAGGCTTGTATCTACACTGTAATACTTAGTTAATAATGATATGATTAGCAGTAAGAGGGTACGGTACCGGCCTAGCCATACATTAGCAGGAGATAGCAAATGCTACAGGCTAATGGGGGGCCCTGGGTACAAATGTATTCCTCCCATGCATGGACTAGTAAAAAAAGAAGGACCCTGCGCTGTCATACTAGGTATAGCGTAAAGCCAGCTTTCGCATTTTTGAGTGAGACTTAGGGATACCAGATATCGGAGCGCTAATGTCAATGTGTGATGTAATTTGCGTGTCAAGTTAAGGCTCCGCAGATGCCTCAACGTTCTGTTAGTGCCGCGGAGTTCTTCTTTTTTTAATAGTCCCTCTCTCATGCAAGGTTTTTTTGCTTTATGCTTCTGGCCCGGCCTTCGCATTAGCTTAATTCAGGACTGGGTATGTAATTGTAATAATATATCTCAATAAGGGCAGCCTTTTATAAACGTTTTATGCAATATTTAAAAAAATAATCTATGCGGATATAAACCTAACTTTATAATATACATACTTAGGTACTTATTTATTCATTAAAATATGCAAATTGATTAAGTATTTAAATTCCCAAATTGACTTGGTTGACTTAGTACACGAATTTGTCGCATCATAAATTATTTACTAGTTCACCTATCGTATACTTATCTATATCCTTATTACCTACATACGTACATATATAATTACCTATATCATATCCCTGAGATATAGGAAATCTACATAAATTAATAGTGCTTTACTTATTATATACACCTACTTATTTATTTAAAGGCTAGTTTTTATTGACACTGATTGATATGTTTCACCAGACAACAAATTACTCGACGTGTTACTGGAAACTGCAAAAAATATTACGATAATCTAACCACCTGTACTTGTATCACTTAGTTCCGGAGTAGTATATCAAAGGTGAATAATTAATATAGATAAGTAACTAAGACATGGGGTTTAAGGCTACATTGAGACCTGCTAATAACGGACACCGGTAAACCTCGTATGAAATCATGTTATTTATAAAGACTTCTACTCTAAGTAGGTATATGATGGATACAAAGGATGTATCTGATCTGGTAAATAGTTTTGTTATAGTTACACAGTGAATATTCTTAATCTGTGTCCAGAGTCGGACTGGCTATAGACTAGGTATAAGGTGAGTGGCACCTATAACTAAACAACCTGAACAATTTGTTTGGCCTCTAAACAATTTTCAATGTCTCCTCTCATTTAAAAGAAAGTAACACACTCGGCTTTAGAAATGTTCTCGTAATTTTTTTTATTTGGTAACCTACTTTCGTACTTAAAAAATATTTATATCATTTGCACTTCAATACATGTACAAGTACCTATATACAAGTTCCTATGTACATATAAAAAAATGGCGAACACATATAATATAAATAATTTAATAAAGACCTATTAATAATCACCCTTTACTTTTACAACAGCTGTTTTGTTTAAAGCAACGCCGAAGGCACATCTACTTTAAATAAATTAAAGGCTGTTTGAATATTCTTACTAATTGATGCCTACATATGTTCAGTTCATTAGTCTCCTTACAGTAAGGTCGAGAATAGAACCCACTCCCCAGTTCCGATAACCAGTCGGAAGTGGCTGCAAGGCTGCCGTCATCCTTCCTTCCGCTATTAGTATTATCTTATTTATACCTATTAAAATATGTTTCACAAATCGCCATTTAAATATTTATAGACAGTAGTCTGATAAGCTCGTTTCCGAATTCACACCGTATCGTTAACTTGAGCACTTTGGGTTCAAATTACTAATCGCGGTCTTTAGCTCCAGCAATGTACACGGTGGGTGACGGTGGGTCGTGATGATCATCATCTCTATACAGAAGAGGTTACGTATGTTGCTGCCCTAAAGAAGGCAATTTTGAAGATAAGGAATCAATCCTCAAAAGAACGTTTTTAGCAGCGTGGACTGCATAAAAGACTAAGTTCTCTATCGTCGGTTCTGGGCTGCAATGTCGGCGGGGCGGCGAAAAACCGAGTATGAACCCTCCCCCCCTTGGGGCGGAAAAATTGAGACCCGCCCCAGAAGTCTGTAACCCACACTACGCCACTGCTCCTAATCAACGAACGAAAATAAGCCTTGTTGAATCGCATTGATTTCAGCATGACTACCAATACAATAAAGAAAATAAATACACACACTTCTGCATCATTCGCAACGGTGTAACGGCGGCATATTATATTGCAATTGCAATTCGAAATAAAATAATTATGTATTATTGTAAGCTAATAGGTAGTTGTAGATATCGCGGGCAATGTTTGATCAGATTTCATAACATTTTGCAGTTATGCGATACTATTATAATACGTTTAACTAGTGCTATTATGATTACAAGGTTGTATCAATTTATTATTTAGGCTGTGATTGCGTTCAGTTCAAATTCTTATAATGAACGAGTTTTCACTTACGGAGGTTCGTAATTTTAACGATAAATGTATGAAAATTTACTTTAGATTGAAAGTTGATGGTAAACTATCTAGAATATAAGGACTAGAACCTAGACTTAGGATATTCTTGGCTTAAATCTAAGGTGGGCTAACGAAATATAATTACCTATGCAGCAAAGGTAAATAATAACATTTCTCAGTATTGAAACCATCAAATCATCGGTTACAACAGTTTATCAAGACTTAAGTCTTAAAAACAACAAAACCTTCATGTAACATTTGTTTCTTCGTTTATCATTTTAATGTGCAAATAATTCAAAGACCCCGTAATTCATAAGACACTTATCTAATCATAATGTGTCTAAAAAGCTGAAACAGACGTGTGCCCGCTCTCAGCACGTCCATTGTCTCAGCTACAATTGGGACCGCCAAAAGAACAGTCGAATGGTGAACTTGGCCTCAATCTAGCCGACTATTAAGTAATAACCGATTTTTTGTGGCGACGCCACGGCTGAACGCAGCGAATTGTGCTGGGAGCAAGGTGAAGGTTCGCGGAGTTTATCTTTCTATCTGTCTGGTAAAAATGTAGCTATGCCGTGTTATGGCTGCGGTGTTAGATGTAATAGGCGTTTTATTGCTGTCGGGCACGCCGATATATGGCCGACTAGATTTTATAAGGCTTCTTAAAATGAAATATATATCAACCTATCTCATTATCCCAACTGTGATCATAAGTTTAGTCACAATAAATTTAAACTTTAACGTGATCCCTGTCCATGCTTAATAAATGTAAAATTATTCCGAAAGCGCTGAAGGTACCTACCTAACTTGGATTGGATGTACCGGTATTTATACTAAAACACTTTTTAATATTACTCAAAAGCTATCTTCCTATTTACCCTTTTTTTGTGTAAATACGGTTTCTATCATACACTAAAACATGGTGATATCCACTAAAATTATTATACGCAATTTCACAAGTTAAGTAAGTAGGTGAGTTTAAACGTCTATTAAAAATATCTTCCCATACAAAGTTGAACAAGGAAGCTTTGACCTCAAATGTTTTAACGGAAGAAAGTAATCGCATGGACCAGTTTATTTAATTACGTTATGTAAAGCTCATATAATTTGCGTACGTCTACGATAATATGAGGATATTGCAATACAAAGGATACTTGACATAACCGAATAAGACCGGTTTATTCTATTTAATGCATATCTAATTAAATCGCAGTTCGTCTAAAATTTTATGGCAAGTCGTAAAAGGATCAAGGCATCTACTTAGACCATAATCTTAGATTTAAGTAGCAAGTCTGGTTATTACTTAAAACGACTGTTATCTGATCATCGTAGTACAAAGTACTACGAAGATCAGATAAGTTATCCATATGTGCAGGTTTCCTCGCCATGTTATTCCTCACCGATGACCAAGGAGCCCTAATACCTATTTTTTATCTGTTTAATTTAATTTACATGTGCTTAATAACAAACAATTTAGTAAAGAGTACCAAAAAAAAAACACATTTTTTTTATATTTCACTGTATCCATATGTTCTACGTTAATCATCACAGACAACTCAAGTGTAAATCACCTCAACAGTACGAAGACCAGTGAAGCATCACAAAGGTTTGGATCATTGAACCATGAGTGACAATTGGGTCAATATCATTCGCTTTCAAGTTCAATGTTCTGCGTTTGCAAACAAGTTTTTTATCTTTTAAAATGTTATATAACAAGTAAAGGTTGCCAACTTTTTGCGCTGTGCAACCATTTGAACTTGTCATTATGTTAATCATTGGCTGCAGTCATTGAAATTTCGATAAAAAGGAATAGGTTATGTTAGGCACGGTTTGACAGGACAGGCTTGACAAATTCGGAAATGATTGCCTCGAGTGACGTCAAGCTACGTCATCTAGTTATTCATATGTTTTGCGTTCCTAATTTACTAGAAAATTTCATATAAGTATTTACATTGAATCAAAAATATTTCGCTAAAACGCATAAATGATGTTCTATATAATAATAGATTAATCAGTCTTTGGGAGAGGAAGGATATTTAAAGAAGTAAGCGATGAATTAAATTGTTAGAAGATGGAGAGCTTGACTAAAGAAGGAGTATGAACCACCCGCGAGGTCTCCGTTTTGCCGTACCGGGGGGGGCTTATTAGGCCCTGGTTACCAGGACAGCGCCGAAGATAAGGGAGACCCCGAGATAAGCCGCGACTGCTCGAAGGGAAACGAGCCAGTTGCGGCACCGGCCGCCTGCGGCCGGACCAGGATTGCCGAGGAAAAGGAGAAGCTGAGTGTTACGTTTCTTGCCTCCCAATCTTCGGCAACCCGACAGGGGCGCGCGCTGCGGTGGGTCGCAGAGGGTTCTCCTCTCTCTCCGTGTCAACAGGGCTCTACCCTTAATTGAACCGCCGGGTGGAGCGTTAAAGTAGCCTGCTGTCAATTTACCTACCCTTTCGGGGATAGCAGGCGTGAAGTTTAATCTTTGACAAGTAATTATTATCGACCAAAGGCTATCATCATTGAAATTATCAGTTGTAGACGAGTAATTGGCCTTACCTAATTAAGTTACATTGATTTGATTGATCGCATGATAGTATTAACCAGACATAGAGCATATAACTTGTAGAGGGTACTTTTAGATCGATTTAAAGTACCTACCATATTCGACCTGCTTTGTAATTTGTAATTTCGAGTAATTTTAAGAATTATTTGGACACTCTGAAACCTTCAAAGTTACGCCATCTCTGTTTGTACCTATGACTGTCTACGGCTTAGTTAACAAACTCTTTGTACTAGAAACCTATGATAAAGTTGTAAAATAAAATTATGAAAAAATTTGAATTTTTCAATTGTTTTCGATAAAGTTAATAGTTCTGTAAAACAGTCAGAAAACGTGCGTTTACGAACAATGTAAACATGGAAAATAAACCATAATCTACGCGTGACCTTACACGCAAATAACCGATCTCTTATACTTTAAGGTGACAAACACGCTTGCTCGGCTGGTAAGATGTCATCGTATATAGACTCTTGTCTATATCACATGTTCTTTTTAAAGGACAAAAAAAAACACCGGATCATTATAGAATTAACAGAGCCCCAGGTGTGTTTTTACCTTCTGTCAGATATAGTTAATTTATCGAATATTCTTGGAAATAACGTCGTTGCGTGTTATTTTATTAACTTAAGACATAACAGGAATACAAACTATTAATGTATGAACATAGGTCCGGAAGGTTGGCAAGGCCTGATCGGGTGCAGATAAAGGTTTCTCGTGATGACGATGATGGGATAATAGTTACCGCATAATTTAGCCTGCGACTACGTGACCAATGTCACGCCACTGCTCGGGCAGCAATGAATGGCTCGCGTGTAATGCTGCTGGTTAAGCAACGGTCACGGTGCTTGAGCGGATGGGTGGGTGGGTTGCTAATTGGTATTATACCTAATTAGTTTTTCGGAATAAGGAGACCATATCTTTTTGATACGTTTGTCTATGAACGTATAATTAAGAATTGAATTTATATCTTTTTCTCATTTTGGATCTTAGAAAATAAATCAGAGACTTTCAGCACGGCTATATGGTGCTACTCCTCAAATCCTAAACATAAACCAAATTTTATAATGTCAACACAAATAAAAAATATACATTTTACAAGTAAAAAAAAAAATGTATGTAAATGTTTATTTCTTTCTTTGTAATAGGGTTGTTGACCACACAAACAATCTGTGATTCATACGTAAAGTAATTTACAACGATGTGTATACATACTTTAATTTTATTTACTCCTAAACCTTCAAATAGTTACCTAGTCGATTATGGTAAATACTGGCGTCACAGTTGGTAATTGCCTCAAATTTGCGGAGAAAAATATCTAATTGAGGATTTTATGGGGGGTGACATTTTAATAATTTCCAAGTTTCGCAATTTTTTGTTTAAGTAATGTAAAATCATACTGTTTTCATTTTCATATATGACTTGAAGATAATGTAAATGTGAAAAAACTGTCTATATGGCGTAAAAGGCGACTAATGGTGTAGTGTGTTGGATTTGTGATTATGTACATGACGAGCTAGCCAATAGGCTAGGTGACTTAAAAATTATAATATAAATAATCCGTCAGTTAGATTATAAAAAAATATTGAACACGTATTTTTTCATGTATTTGTCAAACAAACACTGACGAAGATACAGTGTATTCAAGTTGCGCGTGACGTCACAGTTTCGTACAATTTTTACTAAATAGCAAAACTGTGATGCTCTTTATCTTTGTTTTTTTTTATTTGATAAAGCGAAAAATACCTATGTGTCATATATTTTTGTATAACCTAACTGATATAGTAAAGTCTTTTAATATAGTCATCATCTCTATTGAGACAACTATGCATAATTTTCGATCTAACCCAACTTTACTTCAGCCCAAATGTTTTTTTATAAGCTCATTGCTCCTTAGACTTCGCCTATCCCTCCAGGGATTACAGGCATGATGATATGATATAGAAAACCGGTCAGTTGCCATCCCTGTTATCAAAACCGGTCCAAGTTCAGTTCGTTCGTCTCCGAGGCTGAATTGCAAATGGAACTACTTTTACAAAGGTATTTAATCAGACTTTTCCCACGTGTAATTAGTAGTCCCTTTCTATTGATTCTTTTTTACAAATTTCCACCCCCCTGTCCTTAAGGTAAGATTTGGGGATAAAGACTATCCAATGTCCTTTTCAAGGACTCAAACTATCTCTTTATCAAATTTCACCTTGATCGGTGCAGCTGTTTAAGCGTGAAGAATTAATAGACAGACAGAAACATTTTCGCATTAATAATATTACTATGAATTCCTTGTAATTCGTAGCGCGACACTATGTAAGGTTAAATAGTATGTTTATTCAAATTATTTATAGTAAATTGGAGAATTTATTTATTTATTCAAAAGATTAATTGGAATTGATTTTGAATTAAACATTGCCTGTATATGTTGTCGTCGAAGGCGCACATTTATGAATTGAACGGAATCGTTTCAAAAACTTTATCCCTTAGAAGGCCAAGCGAATTATGACCTCGCTTAAAAATATCTTCAAAGTGCACAAAGTGATAATTTTCGTTTTACGACTTAAGTCTAATTATTATACTGATTAAGTCAGTAACTACATAATGTTGCTTGTGTGTCTTAATTTTTTAACTGTAAAATAAAGCTCGTAAATGTCGTAATCTTACATATTATTAGAATTTTTGCTATAAATTTGGATAGATAAGTATCGTATATATTTATCAATCTAAGCGTAGTCCAGGCTTAGAAGTACAGAAGAAAAATGTTAGCTTCTGTTACATTAGTTGGGAAAAAAAATACATTTTTTTCATTCGCACTAGACTAATTCAATAATGATGCAGGTTTTACTACAATATGTTGCAGTTTCTTTTTCAATAATCTATAAGTATATCGTCAATGATACTGCAAATATCGCGCAACTAACAATTTGATCATAAGGTCTTACTTTGACTTAACTATCATTGCAAATTAAGCCTTATGATTAAGTGTTAGTTACGCGGTATTGCCGTATCACCGGCGATATAGATTGTTAGTAAACAAATTTCGTGACTTTTTATTGTTCAACATTACTCGTACTTCGGTTTTCTGCCTACCCCGCTAGGGAAGTGGCGTGCAGTTTTGTTAGTTAGTTACTCGTAAGTATACTCCACGGACTAGTAACAAAGAAGGACTCCACGTCACTAACTAGACCTATAAGCAGGAGCTCAAATTTAACACGCAACTTTGAACTTACATCACACATTAACATGAACGCTTCAAATTTCCGATATCTGGTATCCCTAAGTCTCATTTATACATACATAAGGGTTGCTTTACGCTGTAGAATGACAGCGCGGAATCCTTCTTTTATACTAGCCCGTGGTATTTATAGCATTCGCATCGCCTTACTACTGCATCGCTCAATAGTGTACAACGACTTCTAATCTCTATCCAAATATAGATTTCGATTTTTCAAAGTCGTTCAAAAAGAATACACACGGTTAAGGATTTTAGGCTCCATTCACCGACATTGGTGGACCTAGGGCGTTCACCTTGCGACAGACACGCGGAAGTGGCGAGCTGAGCATGCTCCAGTTTTTATTGTTGGAACTGTTAATTTATTTTTAATCTTAATGAGCAAGGGCAGCCGGCGAAAGTCGACGGTATTGGATTATTATCGAAAAATTTTAGGAGTAATACTACCTCTTTTCTTCCAAATGATATGTGGATGAGTTCAAGTTGTTTACAATCATTCTTTTTAGGATGATTTAAGATTTATTTATTACTAAGTAGGTATATAGGTAATTATAGTGTATAGAAAAGATAATACGTGATTAAAACTAAATTAAACTAGCTTCACGCTATTTGCGGGTTAGAAAAAGAGAGCCGATGATTAACCCAATTTTAAACCGAAAGAAAAACCAGCTGTATTAACGTATTTTCAATATTATGCAATATGTAAAATGGTATAAAATCATACATTCCTATTTAGTTTAAAAAATCACATTTATACAAAGTTTTGGTAGATCAACATATACCTAAGTCGTAAATCGGAAAGAGATTAAATCAGCCGATAAAACAAATTAATTACCGAATGTCACCCAATCGAAGCTTTATCTCAATTTTATTTTTATTAAAAGCGTTATATTTTGTTGACCTTTTGATTTTTATATCACTTTCAAATACTAAGTAGGTAAGCTTAACCCAAAAGTAGGCCGATTGAATAAAGTAAATATTCACGTGCGATATTGGTTCCGGCTAATCGGCGTTAAAATAGTTGACCTTTTATATATCACTTGTATTTACATACATATATATCATTTATATATATATGGTCCAACCAGATATCATCAGTAATATTCTTATTTTATATTAAAATAATATTAATATAACTCATGATATCTGGTTCCATGCTGGTCTGGGACTTAAAAATAATGTTTCTTCTGTGTTCCATGCCTTAAACGTCGTATGTGATTGTGTAGGCGAAGAGCTAGCCACTTGTCACTACTTTTTTACAATTTTCCGTCTAACCCAGCCCAGTTTTATTGTTGGATGAATGTGGTTAAAGCGGCCTGCTGTCCCTTTGACTCTGCCTACCCCTTCGGGGATTATGGGTGTGATGTTATGTATGTGTTTTAAGTACGTGATTGTGCAGGCAACAAACTAGCCATGCGTCCCTACTTTGTCACAATTTTTTTATCATCTTTCCATCAGATGTACATGGGCGACAGTAATCACTTACCATCAGGTGAACTGTCTGCTCGTCTGCCCGCAATAACATAAAAAAAAACTTTTTTTCTCCCGGGGGAAATACTCATGGATACACATCGGGGAGCGAAGTGTTATGTCGGGCTCTTACCGGCTACAACCCTCGGGTCTCCATCTTTGTCAGAAGCTACAGAGGTAGGTACGCTTGGGCAACCCTGTCTAACGTCCTGGCGACAATTTTCCATCCAGTCCAACCTAGTTTTACTCTTGCCATAAGTGTTTAAAGGATTGCTGTTCCTTTGACTCTGCCTACCCCTTCTGGGGTTGCGGGTATATGTAGTATGATAAATGCGAAAGTAACTATGAAACTGATATTATTTTCAGGTTTAAACAGCGAGAAAGGACGAAAGCAACGTTTTATCCCAAAAAAAATATTAATCTCAGATAATACCCCAAAGTCTCTCTGTATTAGACGGTGGAATTTGTTTTGCAATGACAACCATATATGTAGTTTTGATTTTTAATACTTGCTCACGCAGCCTCTTAAAACAACATTTTTTTTACCTTTTGAGGAGAATAATGTGTGATGTATGTAGTGCGTAATCTGTCATAACTCGTTACATTCTTTTACCTAATAGTTTGTATTTCTTAATATATATATAACGCACCTTCAGTAACATAAGGGCTTAAGACAACATTTATGAAAAATGCGATGCGAAGACATAATATCTCTATCGGATAGCGCTCACAGAGAGAGAGAGAGAGAAAAAAAGAACAATAATTCTAGTTATTATTGTCCCTTATCTGTTGTTACTGATATCCGTAACACAAGTGCTTAAGCTATTTACCTCGAAGTCAGATCAATGTATGTGATGTTGTGTGATTTTTATTTATGCGTGCCTTCATCCATTCTCTAACTAAAGAATCTACTTTTTGGCATATATACCTTGATATTAAATGAGTAAACATAAAACGGTCTATGTAACTGTAAGAAATATGATGAAATAGTTTGGTCAACCGAATTAAAGTAGTTTTTTTATATACCTAGATATTTAATCTAGATAGTTAGGTACGCTACTTAACCGGCCGATTGTCTTCATATAGATATAAATTCTTATATAACATGCGACGGTTTGACCCAAAGAGATTGAGAGTGCTATTTTAAGTGGTCTATTGAAAGTGAGAATGCTATTCAATTGTGATGTCCTATTTTATCACTTATGCTTCTGTTTTATTTGAAAGTCTGTTGGCGATAAATAAGATGTCACATTCGTATTGAAACACGTTATATAATTTTTATAGCTAAAATGAAAAAATGTACTGGACATACGATGCATGCAGGAAAAATTAAAATGTCCTTGTCATCATACTAATATTATAAAGTGGAAAGATTTGTATAATTGTTTGTATTGAATAGACTCCGAAACTACTGGACCGATTTAAAACATTCTTTTACCAATAGGTAGCTACTTTATCAGGAAAAAATTTTGTTCTCTAATCTTAATAGTTATCATATAAAACATCATACATCAACATATTTTTATTTTTCTAAAATGATGTTGTCTTTATATCTGTATTTTGGCAAATTTTTTTTTACATGGGCTTTTTTATTATTTTTTATTATAATGAGTTTTGTATGAACTTAGATACCGAATTGGACACTTAAATGTGGCTGGATTGAGTTTAATTATTAATTTGTCTGTTAATTAAAGATAATACGTTAGAATATTATAGTATAATAAAACTAAATAAAAATATTTTTCCAAAGTGAGTAAAAAATATATGAATCCAATTTTAGAGCTTATTTCTAAGAACATAGCACGAATAAAAAAATACAAAGTTAAAATTGTCAATTAGACAAATTAGCAATCCGGTCAAACTTCAAACAAAAGAACCGCCAAGTCAGGAACTCAAAAACCGCCGGGAGCGAAAACAGGTCAGCTGGGAGCACGTGCTTACTCTTGACCAAACTTCCCGCAGTGAGTAAGGTCGCCCTCTGTCCTATATAACGACTCTCGGCGCCCGCGCTGCTTACAACCCGCCTCACGCGCTCACAGCCAACACCAAATACTCCAGTACGTAAATAATAAAAAAAAACATACTTAAAAAAGTTTTGTAACGTTCATTAAATGGAACTAGCGGCCAAGGTCGTGGCGCGTACGAAACCACTTGGGCATTTACATTAGTTTATTAGATACGTGATTTATTAGTAAGTGCAGCTGTTACGATAGTACCACCACTTGGTTGCAGTTGGAGTGGTCAACGGTTTTCCGAAGCGTTGCAGTCAGTCGGCGCGGACGCACGTCCGGCTACAGTGCGTACAGCTACCAGTGATTCTGTGACAGTGCCTGTAACTTTAAACCACCTACAATGACCAGCTACTTGAAAATCGTAAGTTAACTGTAAAAAATTTTACTTATCAATTCATAAAAAATCAACATGTTGAAGTTAGCCCAGATGTTGTATTAACGTTTATGTAAAAAAAGAAAAACTAGAGACCGCTCTCGGTGCGTCTACATATGACATAAGACAGTGCTTTGAACTTAGTATTACACATAACGACTTTATCTTCCGCGAATATTAGAGAGTAAAAAGGACAATAGTTAAAGTAAATAGCAAAGTAAAGTCTTGTTATATACCCATAACTGTTGAAACATAATCTAATTCTGATTTAAAAAATAAATAATTTTTCTTTAAACCTTTGCTTCAATTGAAAACAATAAAAACATATTTTAGTATTTTTTTATATAACTCCAAGATAATTACTTAAATTGTATACTAGGCAAAGAAATATACACAACAGAGAATTAAATAATTACAATAGTCAACCACCAAGCAACACACAATACTAATAACATTCGGTAGACATTAAATTATTTAATTATATTTCTTGAAGGAAACAATTTCTGATTGACTTAAAAGCAGGTACTTAATTAATAGGTTGAAAACTCTCTTCGTGTTTGTAATTTATGTATACTACATCAATAATAATAGAGATAAAATGAACATCAATTATAAAAAAAACAGATAAAATGATGCAATCCAGAAAATTAGCACGACGCGGGAATCTGCAATTATTACCTATAAGTGCATTAGGATGACATAATATCTGTTAGTTCCAACACCAATTAAAACGACAGCTCTGTTAAAAGGTGAAGCAACAGTTATCCACGGTATCTGATCATAAGAAGACAAGACAATGGGTCAGTCGACTAAATAGTTTGACACCACATCTCACGGAGCTTAAATTACATAAAAGCTTATTAAAATTTATATAGTTCATTCCCTTAACGTTGAGCTCTTTGGATGTTTGATACTATCGCATAATAATTGTTACGTGCAATAAATACTATAAAGTTTTATAGTAACAGCAAAATATAAACTACACATAAACTAATTCCACTTCATTCGCTCTATATTTTTAAAGTTAGGGTAGATTTCGATACGAAAATACATACGTAACGGCTACACATATCGTATATTGAAATTAAATTGAATAAACAAATCCCACTTAATCAGAATTTTCGCTAAATTTTTAGTGATTAAAAACGTTATTTTAACGTAAATATGACATTAAGTAACAGAAGGCTGAAAGAAAAAGTTTTAAGTTAGTATTTTGAAACGAATTAAGTGCTAAGTATCGTCTTAAACGTCATTATATTCAAATATTTGTTAAAACTTAAAAAAAAAATGTATTAAGTGTTGAACTTTTTTACACAGCCAAATGGTTGAATGGTTAAAATGACGGCTGTTTTTTATTTCTGCGACATTATGTTAATCGAAGCAAGAATTTTATATTTATAAAGTTTTGAACAGCTAACACTGAACCTCTTGTGGCTGATGATGATGATATTATATAGTCCGCTAAAAATACATTTTTTATACATGCTTAGTGGAATACACGACGGTGTATTGCGGTCAGTGCAAACGTGATATAACCTGCAAAAAATCGCATCATCATCGTTGCTACAATATTATGATGTGATAATAAATTACTAACTTCACCGTTTTGGGAGCGGGCGAATTGAGTTAATAACATGATAAAATTAATGAAGTACCGGAGAGAGTGAGGCAAGACAATCCATTTAGATTAATTGTTTGATCACAATCGAAACATATTACGCTGATATGTTAGACAGATCAATTACGAAATATTTTCTAGGTCTTATTAACCAATACGCTATTAAAATTATCGAGCAAGTGTATTAATAGATACTTAATTGAAATTAGTAGTACAACAATAGTCTAGGCTCTTAAATTTAAAATTTTAGCCTCGACTTCTTTGTTAAACAATATACGGGTAGTATATAATTAGAAACGAGTTGTTACTTGTTATATACAACATTTACTTTCTTATATTGTAATTGAAAGTAGTACGACAAAGCATTTTTCATGGCCAAATGAGAATAACCCGGATTCGATTGCTCTTTAATAAAAAAGTTAGTATTATATTTTGGTCACTAAGAATTGCGATTAAATTAGGGCCTGTCCATTTAGTTATTAAAAGTATCTAACAAAAAAATATGACTAAAGTTTTCTCTCGAAAATCTATTCTTATACCTATACAAAAGAATGATTACAAGGTCAAACTTTGTAGCTTAACATCGGACGGAACTATTGGGTACAAAAATATATTTGGCTAACTTAGGATAAATATCTAATACTAGATGTCGTACAAATTTTACATATCAGAATGAAACGTGATCAATACTACTGTAATTCTTATAACACAGCAATAAACAAGCGTTTTGATTTAATTTTTTATTTAAAGATTGCTGAAAATTAAGATTATGGCAACATCGTTTTTCATCAAGTAGAACATGATGCATTCTTTAAATGTTTAGATGATTGTTATACATCTTGCTTCAGGAAGATTATAAAAAAACTATACCAACCATGCCATTCCCCAGGCAGAAAAAAAATTGACAAATAAGTATTATCACCTTTTTTTTTTAATAAATAATAATTAATTTCGCTAAATTAAATAAAGAAATTTCCTTAAATAATTAGTCAAAATTTTTGCCAATGCTCCTTGATTTGCTCATGATAAATGAGCATGTCGTATTTGCGGATTTCCTTGTTGCCGAATAGCTGTTTCTCACTTCTCAATCATCCGGATACGAATCAAGTTGCCGAATCAGCGTTCAATGAAACCATTTATCTCTTGTAAATGTCCCAATACATTTATAACATCGCCTCTGTAAACAAACCTTTAACTTCTTCCGGAATGACGTTGATATGTCACGCAGGTGTATGACGTCACATTTATTTTGAAGGACATACTATAGCAGGAAGAAATAAATTAAGTCAAAATCACATACCTACATTGATATCCACATATAATTATTATATTGGCGTGATCAGAATTAACGAAGTTATCGCAAACACTCGATTCCGTAACAATTAATTTGCTTATTATTTTGTCAACAATTTATTCGTCTCACTGCGGAGATCACGCCTCGCCTTTGAAGTAAAGTGCGCACTATTCCATCAACGAGACTATTATGTATAAATGGAGTAAGAACTTAGAAAAAATAAAAATAAGTATATTCCAGATCCTTAACAGTTCTTAAAATTCATATTTGTGGTTTATGGAAGACTAGCTTCTGCCCGCAGCTTTGCTCGCGTGATACGTCAATAAAACATAGCCTATATGTTATTTTGGTGTATAAACTACATTATTCTAAAGTTTCACTAAAATCTATTCAGTAGTTTTTGCGTGAAAGAGTAACAAACATCCACACATCCAAACAAACTTTCGCATTTATAATATTAGTAGGATATAGTAGTCTGTCGAAAGGTGAAATTACTGAAGTTTCAACCTAATACCTGCAATTTCGTACGTAACAGACAACTGATATATTGTGCAAAAATATTTCACCAAGAAAAATGGGCTCATTATGACATTATTGGGCTGGCGTTGCTCAAAATATGGGCTATTTCTTACTCAGTTGTTACCAGTCAGTTCCGATACGTGATCGGTTATTAGACTACTATTTATTGGCAATGTTCTAAAACTAAGTAGGTATTTCATATCTGGGCTCTAAACGTTACGAATGTCCGTTGTTAAGCTGGTTATTAACTAGATCGGTAGTGCTGGTATTTTATTGATCGCACTGAGAATTCTCAAATACTTATACACGTAGGATTAATGTCGTAAAGGGATTCTATGCCTTGAGTTTTTTTAACAAATTTATTTCAATTTTATTTAGAAATATTTAAAAAATCAAGGTTTGTTCGAATTTGATCTGTATCTTCTAGTAATATAAATTAGTTTATCAAGATTTAACATATTAATTAATTACCTAACTACATTTTAATTTTAAATACATGAGGCGTGGTACAGATATGATCTATTTGTGCGGCGTATATCATTATAATATTCAAAATGAATGTAGACTATATTATATCAATATTTAATGTATTAATTTTGGTAGACATTAATCTTGTTTGGTGACGCAAAATTGTGGTTATTAATAACATCATTTTCACTTTTAAATTTAAGTATATAAACTAGTTTGTAATCGAATTTGGAATTTTCTATATCACTGTGGGTGTTATTTAGGAATATATTATGTTTCTTATAATTCGCGTCTGTCTCCCTTCACTCAAGAAGTTTTGTATAATGCCTGAACACCTCGTTAGAGCCTTATTACATTATTGTCATGAGAGCCATGCACGAGTAGCGTAAAATTAATGTCAACCTGGTTGCAAAATTTTATAAGAAATAGACCTTTTGAGCCCTTCTAAAGTATCTAGTTAAGTGTCAAGTTATCGATGGGATTTACATTAGATTAGAGTACAAAGTTTCTGAAATAGAAGTTAAATGAAAAAAGTATATGTTTTAGGGAGCTGTAAAAAACATAAAAATTGTCGAATTTAGAAATTGTGTAATAATATGGTTGGATATAAATTAGTCAAATCATTTGCTATATTAAAATGCAAATATCTCTGCGTCACAATATTGACATATCTTTTTTTGATGCGGGAAACGTTTTATATATCGTAATGTTGGTGATCGAGGTCTAAATAAAATCCAGTTTACCTTCTATACTGTAATTCGTATTAAAAAAGTCTTGATGTCAAAACTGATTTCACTGAAACCCTAATCAAGTCTAATATTCACTGAGACCTTTACCGACTCATTTTCTCTCGACAAAGATAAATCTGTCACCCAGTATTAAATCGATAGGATACTGTATCGTCTCATTAATTTCAAAGATATGTTGGCGATTGCACCTGTTTGAATTTGAATATATTATCCTACATACCAATTTAGTTCAAGTAATGCAGCCTGAATATTTCGATACAAACACCGCAAGTATTCAATGTTGAAATATAGTGACTGTTAGGACAAAACATTTTATTTGAAATACATAGGAAAATGATAAAATTGGATCAAGTATTCCGAGAATTATTCATACACTGAGTTCACTTACGTACGTTAAATAATGGTAAAGATCATTAGGGAGATATTGTCCTACTTAATGTAAAAATATTCTACTGTTACTCTGAAGGTAATGGTTATACGCTCAAGATAAAATTACAAATTTCAAGGTAAATTTTTCAACACTTACATGGAATTAGTTCAAAGTTACAATTTCCTGTCATTAAAGTTACTAAATGATATTCTTAAATAAAGCAATTTGGTAGTTTATTACACGTTATTATTCTCATCTGATGCTTGAAAATCTGTTAATTTTTACTTTCATTCGCTTTTTTCGTTCAAGGTTTTTATTGTTAAGATCCATTCATCAACAATCATGTATGATTATGAATAATATGTGCTCATACGAATTTCATTTTTAGGATATTTTCAACAATAAATAAAACATGAATGAAGTCATAGTCAGTTGTCACCTTTTCCGAGCCAAATGATCGTAGTTAGGGATTTTTAACAATTGTATCGGGTATAATTTAGCTCTAAACGGCTTACAACTTTACACTAAAATTACATTTAGGTAACACCAGAGTTGCTTAAGAAATTGTCTTACATAGAACATTTCAAATTAATATAAGGAATACGATAATGTGTATTTAGTTGTTTTTGCTCTGGCTTATTATAAATACATATGTATGAGGACTGAATAGAATTCAAAAAATTTACAAGTTCCTTCCGTATTAATTAGCTTCTTGTATTTGAATTGTTAATCGTATTGTGATGACTTAGCAACAGAGTTATACAACGAGTGGCAATGATGCTGTATGACAATATGAGTTTATGAGGTGTTTAAGATTCCACCTAAAATAAACATAAAAAAAATATGCCTTATGAATACTTGAATCAGTAGTGATTTAAATTCTTACATTAGTTTTATTGGTTTTGATCTAGTTTCCATTTGCGTGGAATCCCGTTGATCAGGAAGTATTTATCGGCCGCCCTTCAGAGATGTGTGTTTTTCCGGAATAAAAATTATCCTTTATTTTGTCTGTATAAGCGGACTTGATATGTATAAACATGTTTTATGTTATCTGTGTTCCGCTTTAACGTTACTGATGAGGTAGGCTATTTTGAGACATGAGCATTTTAATTAATTAAAATTGTATGCACAAGGTCTGTGCTGTGCAGTGGGCGCACCCTCTGTCTTTTAACGAATAAATAATGTTTTTGTCAAACTATCATTTTAGATTACTCTTATTGGACGGTTTAGATTGCAAGAGTTATTAGATCACTTTTTCATTATTCTTTAGTTCGAAATTGAAGGAAATTCACATCTCCTCGGGTTCTTGCGATGAGCATAGAACGATTTGAAACTGAACATTTAAACCTTTTTCTTGAATCATTCAATCCATTGGTTAACCGCATCAACATCCCTTGCGTAGTGTAAAAGATAAAGGTAAGCGAACAGACTTATGCGGCTTTATTTTATACTATGTAAATATTAGTAAAGATGAAATATAAAATTGACTTATAAATAATAAATATCCGATGATATCACATACATTGATCTAACTCCGAAGTAAGTAGCTTGAGCACTTGTGTTACGAATATCAGAAACAACAGTGGTATTACAAATATGTACTTAAATATTGGATACTAACACCCAGACATAGAAAACTCAAGTATTCATCACACGAATGTTTGTCCTGGGTGGGGATCGAACCCACAACTCTTGGCGCATGGGGCAGGGTCACTACCGAATGCGCTATCGAGCTTGTCAAACTTGTCACTAACAACAAATGCTGGTACCTACTTAATACATAATTTCCAATGCAACTATTTAAATTACATGCTAGATGTAGGTTTGTTAAGAAAATATATTAATTAGTACCGTAGATCTGTTCTCGTTACGTCATTCCCGTTTTGCATCGGAGCTAGCTTCCTCGTTAAGCAATGCCGCCACTGTTGTTCGCTTTGCTAATTAAACATGGATAAGTTCGGACTTGTGTAGTGAAAAGGCTTTAAGAACTTAAATGTGCTTATAAGTTACGAAACATTAAGAGGCTTTTGATAAAACGCTTGGATAATCAAAGATTGATATATATTTTAAATATGTTGCTTTTGCACAGTTTGCGCACGAGGAATTTAATAAAAACTGGTGATTGGTATCCCAATTATATTGAAATTAAATGTAGCTTAACTTCTTATAATCTATTTTCCATTGAACTTTTATTAAACTCGGCTCAGCCGTTTCATAGAATAACGGGAACAAGCAGAAAAAAACATTATATTTCTGTGATATTATAAGTGTCGTAGGTATAACAAATAACTTAATTTTATTTGTCTGTATCGATATCTTTAGTATTTTGAGTCGAGTTTTATAAAATGTTCGTGTCAACCTATCTATGCAAGCAGAACTTAAAGTTAATTTCGTCTCGTAAGTAATAAATCAACGATATTCATAAGATTTATTGATTTTATGCCATAAATTGTAACCTGTGCGAGAACATTGTAATTATGTCGGTGAAAATGTAAGCCTGTAAATAAAATAATTTATAATCAATTATGTTGTCCGTTTGTAAAATACGCACGTCCGGCTACGATGATCTGAATGATATAAATCAAACTTAAACTTATGTCGAGGCTCTATTTGCTATGGCAAGTTTGTACTTATCCATATTTCTTTATGTTGGATTACTTTGATTGGCTACTAAACCATGTTCTAAGCGGACTCGAAGTACGGGTAAGACAACGCTGGAAAGATTTAATAAAACAATTGTTCGTTTAACAGTTAAACAACATGTAACTATGTGTAAAGAAAAAAGTGACGTAAGCTCGCTCAATCATGACCCGAGGCAGATAGCTTTTTACCAATAACTTTTTATTTGTGGGAATCGAACTCGCGCCCCTTGCGTTCGATTCAAAGTCGGCATCAACGGGGCATCATTAAACAAATGTCGGTTATACTCCTGACCTACATCACTTAGCCACATATTAATTAAACTTGATTAATATGATTAATTACGGCCAAGGGTGACCGTAGATGGCATACATCGATTGTTCTCACGACGACTTCACATACTTGATGAAAAATTTGAATAACATGCTAATGCTAGTAAATTAAATACTTAGGTGTGTTCTCTTTATCATGAAATTACTTTCTTATTCAGAATTTTGAAAGAGGGAAATATTAATAATCTATTCTTATTAATACTATATAAATAGTTAATTATTTATTACATAATGCTAGCTAGCTTGCCTGTTGGTCCATCGGAAATTAGTTTAAGACCTATCGTGGATCATACCGGATCTTTGAATCTCCCTGGAATTTTTTTACGACATTATTAAAGAGTAAATATGTTTAGTCATTTGACAATTGATATAAAATAATAAAAAATGTAAGCTCAAAGTTAAGTATTAAACAAATTATTAGTTAGTAAAAAGAGTTGTGGTTAATTTGCGGTTTTCAAACCTAAACAATTTGTCTCGAATAACTTCTGAACTGTATGGCAAAAACCGACCTTCAGTGAAGTCGGGTGAACGACCAAATTAAGTAATGTGCTTGTCTATGGCTGTTATTGAACTTATTAATACATGTCTCGACTCGGTAAGTGACACTTGTCATGGGTTAACACCTTAGTATAGCCTGTTCTTAGGCTGTCATTACGCTGTTTTTTTTGTTGTTTTTTTTATGTTTAAATCTTACCGCGTCGTACGTATGATTGTTAAATGAGATTTCCGCCAAGTTTTCACGTGAAGATTTTAATATTTTTCAGACCCGCAATCTTTGTATAGTTTCGAAAATGATAGCGTATTAAGCATGTGTGTTTTTTGACTTTGTGATGTTATGATTATTATTACTTCTGTTATAATTTACAAAGATCCTGGGATCCGCAGTTATCGCGTGTTAGATGATAAAAAGAGGGAATAAAAAGTTAAGTTAGTAATACTTGATGATCAAACAGCTTTAACAAAAACATGCTGCAAAAAGACCCTCGATAATAATCATTAACGTAATTTGGGTCTTAAAAGTTTGTAGTAGACGAATAGGCATACGATTATTTGGGTACACTTAACATAATGACGTGATTATGTTTAAATAAAAAATAACCATACCTAATTGTGATTATAGATGTTAATAATTCATAAATAACCCAATTGAATTTTTAACGGTGTCATCTAATGACGTAAACTATATGAAAACAAATAATAATGCATACTAGCAGACAACATTTTACGTAGGTAATTAATTTTCTTACATGTAGATATTAATAAGACAGAAACTGAGGAAATATGTAGTAATTATTTTTGTGTAATGTAACAAGTTTCATTTGACATGTATTATAATAATTAATGTATTATTTACTAAATATTGTCAATTCTTATTTCCCTGTACATGCCTGTAATTTCGACCACAGCTGTTGCATAGGCATTTTACGCAAACACCATAACAACACAATATGTAATTTTCAAATTTATCTTTTTTCTAAGTCGCAAATTATTTCCAACCGCAAAGCATTAAATTACCAACGAAAGAATGTGTCATTACGGCGCCTTGACTCTAAACTCCAATTCGTGCAATAATGACATAATAAAGATACAGTCGGTAATAAGGCAAAAACTGCACGCGACGATTTGATGTCGCCTTGGACATTCCACGTGCGTCCAAAATAATAGGACCTAATGATAAACTTTGTGTGAGGTCGCGGTTGAGAAGTAACTGGGTAAGTGCAGTCGCATCAAGCCAGCGCGAGTCCCGTATCATAGCTAGCTTACCAAAAGCCCTAAAACTTAAGAGATTTTTTTTTGTTTCTTCAAAGATTAAAAAAAAATAATGATAATAATTAACTAAAAACAAAACACTTCCCTGGGTCACCTTTAACAAACGCATTCGCTGCACTTAATCCGTCATTGGCTAAGAGTAAGCTTGGCTTTTCTAGATAAAGTTATGTACGTAATGTTAAAATGTTTTTTTGTGAACCTAAGGTTTACAGTTTATCATGACTATGGTAATGAACAATGAATAATCAAGAGGCAAAGCTGAATGACAAATAGAATGAGCATAATTAAAAACCATTTAGCTACTTCAATTATCCCTGATAGCAGCTTATTGAATATCTAACGACAAATGTCAACTGTATCAGTACTGATTTAATTGAAATTTTATTTTGAAAAAAAAAACCCTAGATTGAAACTAAAAAAAATCGGGGTCTCTTATAATTGCAGAGGTTTCTTTATTATTTTCATTTATGTAGGAATTAATGTTGTAGAAGCGAGTGAGATGTGTAAGGATCGTGCCATATAGCGTCCGGATCACTCTGCCTACCCCGCTAGGAAAGTGGCGTGAAGAGTAGTAGGTACCTTGTAGTAGTATGTAGGAATTACTTTTTACAAAGTTGACGTAGGTACCTAAACATGGTTTTAATTATAATAGGCTTTTTCCCAATGGCTGAGAGCTATGTTAGAAATATTTCCTTCGAGTCATCTATTACGGGCCTCTAAAATGACATAACCACGAAAGCGTATTTGTCGAATGCTCCACATAATATTTACCCGCGGAAAGCGAAATCCGCCATCTTGTTATTTATGCGTCGGCTTCGGTAACTCGCCTTAAAAAAGTATCGTTTGTGTAACGCACGGAATTATCGGCCCAACCCGTTTCTGTGAATCTCTAAATACAGTGCTACTGCTGTGTGACTGATGCTACTTACGTCACATTGGCATAAATTCTCATTACGTATCGTCTGTTAACTATACGTCTGACGTACGGAAAATTAATACAGGCACTAAAATATAGCAGATTTTATTGGTCGTTATTTAAAATGAGAAGCGGTTATGTTCTTTGAGAAACTTTATAAAAACAAGCTTAGTAATGCGGTTAATCTAAAATTAGTCAGCAAACCTTGGAACATATTACATGCAATTTTTATAATTTCGTTAGATTTACAGAAAAGATAAGACTAATTGGTTTCATTATGTAAAACTATGACAACCATTTGGTATATTAACATTTATTATTGATTTATTTAAACGGTTTAACGCCAATATTAAGCATAGGTAAGGTATAACTGCGTTATCTAAATTCCCGATACATTTCCAAGACTGCTCATACAAATCACTAGAGTTAACTACTTACATTTGCAAACTTGTTCTTTGTTGCGTTTCTTTAACGATATAAACATCATCGTAACTCTTTACGTTATTGCATTACGTTTGCATATCAAAGATCTTAACGCTCTGTTGGCTAGATAGGTAAATATTTTGGCATTTGTATGTCACGTCAGTTGAGTTGTTTTTATATATTTCAAAGAGACGGAACAGCTGATCTAGGTAATTTGATAAAAAATACTAAATGTGTACATAGTTATGAAATAATTTAAGCTTCATAGTGCACAAGATTTTAAGTCTTGACCTGCTGATATATGTTTTAATTGACACTTAGTTTAATTTTACCTTATACGTGTCAAAACGTCTATTTAATTATTAGTATATAAAATTTCTGTATGAAATACCGCAAATATACTTGCTTTTAGTTTTGAATTGGATTAGAATTTTTTTGGTGTGCAATTTTTAAATAGTTTCATAACTTAAATTAGTCAACGGGAAATAATGGGAAAGTATTATAATAACACCATGCCTATAATCCCCGAAGGGGTAGGCAGAGCCAAAAGAGGCAGCAAGCCCCTCTAACCACATTCAACCAAAAATAAATCTGGGATGGGTTAGATGGAAAATTGTGAAAAAGTAGTGACAAGTATTATGTGACCTAATTTATTGTACACAAAATTTATAGTTTTAATGGTATTGTTTTCAAGTGCGCAACCCCAAATAAAATTATCGCACATTAACGTCACCTTGTTAAGAGATCAAACTTCTATCTAGTTAGCGCTCCAAAAAACATTCAATGGCAACAAAGACATAATACTTAGTGAAACAATTGGTGGAGTACGCGACCTTATGTCACCACATAATTGTGAATAGACGGTTTACCCATTGTGAGAATACACTTCCTCGTGTCCATTTTCTGGCACTCGGCCTCTGTATAGAAGTCAAGGTGAATTTAAACGCACACTCGCTATACTTATAATGTGTACAGGCCTTGTCATTGTATGTATTTACATAATAGTCGGCCTCGCAACTGCATTTTCTATCTAATTGCTGTCGTTTGATATTCGATGTCTCGTTATAAAATCGGCTGGGTTATTGGAAACGAAGGTGTCAATTATGTAGGCTTCGGTTAGTGACTTGTGAATGTAGAGCATTAGAAATAGGTCAATCTGCTTCTTCAATTCAACGTTTCTTTTATTTATTTTTCATCACGCGTTCCATATTCAAGATTCGTGCGTATTTTGTTTTTCATGTAAATTTTCATAACATCTTATAAGCCATACTTCGTACCATATTTTATTTTTTAGTTAGTAACCCTATTTTGTTTTTATATTGGATTGCCTAGAACTTATTAGACTAATACGATCATCGTCACCAAACCCTGGCGACCAACAAATTTTCCGCTACAGGTAGCACAAGTACATTTATGAAGGAATGCCGGTAATATTGCGTGTTTTAAGGGTCGTACTTAAATTAGTTCTTGGAATTTGTTTAACGGATTTTTCGGACGTAAAAATCGGTTTTATGATTAGTGTTCATTGATCACGAATTCAGTTTGGCAAGTGCAGCAATTATGTGCGGTATTGATAATTGTAGTGACGAATTGGTTTCTGTTATTCAGGTCATTGACCTTTGTAAAAGGGAAAAACGAATTAGTTATGACTTCATATATTACTTACGGAGTTTACAATAAAATTTCATGTGTTCCTTGAAGTTTTAAGTACAGTAATAATATTTAAGTATATATAAGGTTTGTATTCATCAATAGACCTGTTTTCAATTCCGCGAATAAAATTAAGCGGAAGTAATTATTTTTTCAGGTTAACATAATTTGTTTCAGCGCTTATTTTCAAAGCAATTGAGTAACACTTAAAAGCATTGAGGCATGATATTAGATAAATATCGGTGTCCTAATGAAGATGTCGATATCTGCTTCAAGTTGCAAAACTATTCCATATTAATTAGATAAGATAAATCACGTGATTAAGGTCGCGTACGTGTTTTTGCATGACTACAAATTGTATTACGTCACCCGCTGAGCTAAATGTCTATCATAAAACACTCCCATAGAACATTACTGCGGATGTCATAGATCCTTAGTGCCTCATAAAGAGCTTGCATAATATACAGCCTCACTGGGGTTTTTAACAATAAACTTAGCTTAACATTTATGACTACTATTTTGAATCTAGTCTATATAATAGGCAAAATAACCAAAAAAATCTGTTTAGTCCGTCAGTTAGATTATAAAAAAACATTGAACACGTATTTTTTTATTTATTTGTCAAACAAACATTAACGAAGATAATGCATTCAAGTTGCGCGTGACGTCACACATTCGTAAAAATTTTACTAAAAATAGTAACGTCGCAAGCCCCCACTCCAAAACTTTGATGCTCTTTATCTTTGTGATTTTTTGTTAATTTGAAAAAGTGAAAAATATGTGTAATATTTTTGTATAATCTAACTGACGGACTAAATAGAATGATGGATTTTTAATGCAGTCATCATCTCTATTATAAGGTACCTATATTAATCAAAACTTAATGTCATTATTTTTTAACGTTGTCCATTAACTGATTACTATTGAGCAATAATTTATTTATTATCCATTACTTGTCTATACGAGTATTTGTTTTTAATTTTTCTTCACGAGCTAGTAATTTCTCACGAATTTTAACAATTCTGTTATTTACTAACTAAACTTTACGCCATTTCCCTAGCGAAATTCCCCAGTATCCAAATTTATCCAAAAATAGTAAATGACTACCCATTTACTATTTTTCGATAAATTTGGTTAAAGGAGCATACTGTTTCCTGAATTATTTCTACCCCTTAAGGAATTCCAGGCATGATAATACAAGTCGTTAATCTATTGTCAAGATAAAAAGTTGGGTTTATTAGAAGTTTCTGTAGCTATAGATAAAGGAGAAAAGAGATAAAGTTTATCGCGGCAGTCGGAAGGCGGAAGTTCATTGCGGACCGGTTGCGCCGACTCGTGCGCACCTTGCTCATGTGACCAGCTATGTTAATATGGCAGCTAGGGGTGAACACATACGAGTCAGACGATGTAGTTTTTGCGCTACTTCAAGGTATTATGGTACTATTTATTACAAGGTTAGGTCAAAGATGCATGTTCTATCATTTTTGTTTTTTTAATTGCGTTTTGTAGTCATTATTTTTTTATTTCTTCTAACCGTGCATGCTGTAGAACCCGAATCTTTATTATATTTTAGCCTACTTTTCAAATACAATTAGAATATATAAAATGTTTTCAAAAACATCTGGACAAAATACTTATTTCACCATAATATTTTGGCCTAAACAGAGTTTAGGCGAAAAAAATCATGGTGAAACAATGTCAGTAATAGCCGTTTTGTCAGGCAGCCCTGAAGGTGGGCGCGCAGCTTCCCGCTGCGAGTGTGTGACACATGCGCACACGCATACGCGGTCCCATTCATGGCGTATTCACGTTTTTACGCACTATCGGTAGTGACGCTTAGAAAGTTTACTTTTTATCTGAATATATAATGTGATAATCCATTTCTGATGTGATTTATTATTCCAGGCACCAAGAATTAAGAAAATGCTTTAGATGCAGTAAATTTTAAAATAATTATATCGCATTAATACAATTAGATACTAGTAGTTAGTAGCTAAGCAATTTAATAATTTTATTACCTATTTCCAAACAAAGCAACCAAATTATTAATTACTCTAGGTAGTTATTTGTGATAAAGTACCCGAGTTTAATTTGACTTTAAAGTAGAGCCATTTAATTAGTGCACCATTGACTTTTTATAAAATTATATAGCTATCTTTAATGGGCCCAGATTTCATTTTATAGACGTTAATAGTTACTCTGCGCGTGGAATGTACTGAGAAATTGAAATTAGTGTGTTATTTTTAAACGAGATCGTTGGGAACTTAAATCAGCTGTTGATTTGCATACGCAACGTTCAATTTTGAGCTTGTAACAGAATCAAGTGCTGTGTTGAACAAATAGTTAAGATATAGGGTTGACGACTGCCTGAGAGGTATTTAAGATAAAAGCGTACTGCTCTGGCTCTTATATGTGGAAACAGAGCAAGAAGGTAACGATAAAAAGTTACGTTCGACTGGTGCACATGAATGAATACAAGTTATGAAGTAAGAAAGACCTTTGAGACTGAAATAGATTAACACTTTATAAAAAAAAAACCAGTATAATTGGGAGTAACAATCTGTTATGTTAAAGACTGACATAATGTTTATATATTATAAGACATTCTAATGTATTTTTATTAATTTATGTAATGCAAAAAATTCTGGATTATATAAATTTGGATTTCTTTTGTCGGTCTATGATAGGGAATTTATATATAATTGACAACCCTAATGGTAACCCAATTGAATCGATTGCTAGCGTTTAATCACTTTCGGGTCTTATTAAATTACACAATTAAATAACAGATTTGATCTTAATACTCGATAATATTTCTATGGGAATAGATACAGAGTATCTAATTATTTAATGTCAAAATGCTTACAGAATGTTTTCTGTCATATTTAACCGCATACTGAGTTATCGAAGTTCTTTATCGAGTGTTATTATTTATGTATGGTACAGACTTAGACACATCTAACCAAGTTTCCTAGGTTCTACAGTAAATACAAGTCTTTTACTTATTTAAGTGCTTGGGATCACATAACCATATAGTCCACAAAACAAGAATGCTATTAAATCTATTGCTTCTACAATTAATATTACTAAATTGTAGGTAAAAGTATACCGGACTAAATGATAAATGATACCTAGATTTACGACGGTCTAGTCTTTAAAGTGTCCTTCTTCTTTAGACTTTACCATCGTACTTTCATGGTAAACAGGACTTAGACGGATCACATTACAGTTGCACATTTTGATTTGTTATAGAAAATAATCCATAAATATGTTACATTTCTTAGAAAGAATGTCAGCAAATCCGGCACGTGTCTAGAAATACCGGGTTTGACGCTTGCGGTGAATAGATCTACATCGTGTTATTATCGATTTTATCTACTCGTAATACTGTTCTAAAATATCAGATACAAGATAAGAAAATGCCACCTCGAATAGTGTAAGGAGTATCGATAGTGACTCGATATTTCATTTAAGCATTCGTGTATTTCACAGGAGTTGTAGAATATCGGTGATTTAGCGTTCCGCTATCTCGCCAGCTCGCTATAATAAAGGCGTGGAAGTTACACCCTAAGGGTATAAGTGGTGAGATAGTTTACATCTCGGATATGCAATAAGATATTTAAATAAGCGGTGCCGACATTTTAATTAAATTAAGACTAGAATTCTATTTCCCAGACTGTGGCGGATTTACAGTCTTGGCCGCCCTAGGCCCCAGGCCATATAGCAAATACCAGCCGCCTCTTCTCAGTACTAAAGCATCATCAGTAAATTTTCATCACGATTGGCCGCCTCTAATATCTGGCCGCCCTAGGCCCGGGCGTACTGGGCCTTAGGGTAAATCCGCCACTGTTCCCAGATATTAACATTATAAGTTACACTGGTAAAGATGTGCTGCTAACTAAGAGTCTTATCACTAGGATGTGGCAAGGTCTTGCATATATTTTCCGCTCAATTTAACGTCAGCGACATACAAAAATACCCTTCAAGTAATTTCTTTGAGTAGCGGAAGCGTTGTCGTTTCACTCCAATTTATGTCCTGAATTAAGCCTGCTTAATGTCTAGGTTTAAAATAAATGACGTCAATGCTGTTTTTGCGATCAAGGGCACAGCTCTCGAGTTGTGTACTGTATGTTGTAACATCTTAAAATGTCATGTCTATACCAACTGCATCCACCATTCTTGCTGTTAGACATTCTCGAGTGATTACACTTATAATTACACATTACAAGTTCTGAAATATCCATCAATTAGTTACGCAAGCAAGTAATTACACTTTTATTGAATGCAAATGTTTTCAAATAACGGACAAGTACAAATAACATTACAATAAATAAACAATATAGGTTGGTCATGTCGCCTTATTTACATACATCTACATTCTACATGATTTTAAATACACTGATTGGTTGATATTAATAGTTACAGCATTTCTGACCTTTTGTTGCGAATATGGCAGTGCTTATAATTGTATATTATTTGTTATTTTGTATCTATCTGCTTTTCATGAATATGTGTTTATCAGTCACAAATATGACACTTATATAAGTTCATCCTTGCATTGCTTGATTGCATCCTTTTGGGTGTATACAGGGAACCAACTTAAGCCCAGTAAGCTCCATTGTATTAATTATTATATACTAATGAACAGAATGCACGAAGCCTTGTGAAGTTAAAAACTTTAAATGTTCCATATCACATGAGTAGCTTGTGTTGCAACAAAACCTTCATTTCATATGTTACATCAAAAAGTCTCACTAAAGGACACTTAAAGTTTCAAGTTTCCTACTTGTGCGTTTGATATAAGTCTTGGACTGAGAGAATAGTTAGTTTTCGGGGCCAAAGCGACCTCGGGGTCGAGTGCTTTCGATATAACAATTCTATTATCGGTTGTTACGGCAAAATTGATCCAAATAGTCTGTAAGTACTGCGCGTGGTTAGGGCAGCCTTTGTCCATGATTATATGGGCTTTCCACAGTTGTGAATGCCTTTTATTGTAGGTGCTTAAGCTCATTTTCCGTGTTCTTTGTTCTAGTACAAAGGGGGTAAAGCTTAAATTCGTTATCTTGGCATTTAGACGCAGTGCTCGCTTGTAGAATTTGTGAAATTGTATGTTTGCTTGTACAGGTGTTCCTTCATTATCTGTTAGCTACAAATTACTTCACTTCATTTAAATTCACCAATGTTGTCATAGATATTATATTTTGTAATGCGTTGATAAATGATTTCTTTTATTTATTAGCGCTAACTGGCGCTTATAAATAAATTCTGTTGTCATATTTTCCCATTAATAAAATTTACTAAGCTGAATTTGTATGGTTGTTTATGGTATTAAGTGTAGCGTAATTATAAAAGGGTGAGCTGAAGAATGCAAAATTTTCCTACTTCCATCTTATAACAACTTCAAGTTGTAACATCATCATTCCAACCGTAACATTCAGGTTGTAAAAACCTTGTATCAGATAACCCAAGATTGCGATAGTTGTCTACAAAAAGTATCATATCGTTTGTGCAAGCAATTTCCTTAATTACGCCTAATTCGACATTTATTTGTAACAAAGGCGTTTCGTAAGTGGCCCTTGGGTACTTCAGCCGTGGACAAAGTCGTGCGTCCACCATGTTTGCTGTACTTGACGTAACCTTCAGTATGTAGGTGACTTCGCGTCTGGCCACATTAACATTGCCGCATACTGAGTTTAGCCACAACTACTTAGAGCCATTACCTCAGATGCCTGGACCCCGTTAATGAAATGTTTAGCGATCTAAGGGATATGTCCAAATTGTATGTTGAGTAAGCTCTGACACCGCATTGTACTGTGTTCTAAATTCTCTTTAGTAGTGTCTATGTAATATAGCTATGTCTAGACTTTATATACATTTGTGTAGCTTCCATTGCATGTATGTGCATATTTACGTTTATTTGTCCCATGTTAGTCAGGGACTTAAAAATAATGTACCAATTGGGTTACTTGCTTAACATATCGTAAAAGGCGACTAATGGTATATAGGGTTTTGGCTATATGATTGAGTAGGCGATGAGCTAGCCACTTGTTACTACTTTTACACAATTTTTCATCTAACCCAGCCTAGTTCTATTTATTAGCTAAATGTGAAATAAGGGGCTTGCTGCCCCTTTGACCCTACATACCCTTTAGGGGATTCCGGCCTTACAGGTTTTGTTTGTACATATGTACAATAATTTTTTGGGATGATTAATTTAAAAATATAATAAGCAAGTAGGTAAAAGCTCTTTTTAAACATATTTCCGTAATTTGTTTGAAAATTCTGTTTTTGTCCTAAAACATGAATATCGCATTGTCATTACCACTGTCGCACTACACAGACTTTGATTTCTAAACTTACAATATTTGTATCAAAAGGACATTTTATGGCAATTATGATTGAAATACGGTTTCCTACTGCAGTGTATGGACATTGAACACAAGTTGCAAATATACAGTTGTACTTATTGTTGCAATATATCAAGTTAAGGTGAGAGACGGATGTACGTGTCAATTTATCGTCTACATATCCTTTCAAATGATATCATATGTTTTCTCATAGTTCTTGCAGTAGCTAGTGATATTCGAAACAGATCGACTTAACGTTCGTTTGTTGGAATGCTAGATCGTATGATTCAGTAAGTAAATATAAAGATCTATATAAAACAATTTTCGCACCAGTTTTGTACCAACTTCATACATACATTTAAATTATATTTGATTTTTCCGCCAATGCTGCTGTAAACAACGTTTTATTTTAAAATACGTGCAATTGTTCTCGGCCTAACGCTCGTAGATCCTTGTACCACAAACATCTCGTTAGTATAAAAAAGTTAGGTTGACCTAAAAACTGCAGACACGCCCTTTAGATTTAGCTAAAAATGTTTATGTATGCGCGAATAATTGCTGTATAATGAGGAGGCTCACGTGATGATGCGCAAGATAATCGTAGTGTAGGTCGGCGCAGCTCCTTGAAGGATATCCACTTGATAGCGTCGGGCGGCGACGCGTGAGACGGCCATTAGACATTAAACTGTGGACATTTAGACCTCCTTGATGATATAACAATTGTTCTCAAGGGAACTTCAATCAGCAAGCAACACCTTTAAAATAATCTTTAGCTTTGCGTGTGCCTTTACTTTGATGTGATTAAATTCCTTGGGTAATATATTTTTTTCTAGAAAAGTACCCTAACTCTTTTCTGAATATCTAAGAAAGTAAATGAAAAAATCACAAATAAATTAAGTCGCATTAATAAATACCTAACAGTTTATGGGCCAGTCCACTTGGTGATTAAGGTTTGGAGATCCCCATAAGTAAAATTTCAAATATAGTGTAGGAATATGTGATTACAACGAGATAAATTTTCTGAAGAACAGTTTATATGTTTGAAATCAATGATCATGAAAACAACAATAAAACACTTTACATATATTTTTTTTTGATATAATTTATATCTACTGACATTTATTAAAATAAACTCCTAAGAAAAGATGACCTTAAAAAAAATTTAAACGCTGTTATGAAATTTGCGCTATGATATTAACACATTTCAAGGAACCGTAATTGTAATTGCTATTGTCACGTGCGTAATAAATAATTGTCAGTAATAAATATTAAATTTTATTATTCCCTGTTGCAATGCAAGTATGAAATCTTTGTTTTATGTTCATCCTTAAACATGTTTGCACTTACTGTACCTGCTAAGAGGGTAATAAAGAGCTTAAGTCATACATTGTGCGATCAAGTGTACGGGATACAATGATGTTTGTTTCATTTTAACCAGGTTGCTTTATATATAGTATATATATACCTATAGGTATATACCTATAGTTAGTTAACACATAAATTGTAACTTATTCCGAGATACTCCAGCTCCGTTACTTTGTATTGAAAATTGTTCCCTCTTTCCCCACAGGACAGCCTTAGTCTCGTGTAGGGACTAAAAAAATCACATAGGTACATGTAATCTTATGAAAATAAATATTTGGTTTGATTTCAATGTGTGCCAATGTGGACCTACATTCTGATGAATATTTAGGTAACGCGTTATCAGTAAAATTAAACTGATTTTAATCAAAATTAGTCATTTGCTTACAAATTCATTGGTCAAATTTTGCGTCTAGAATTTAGAACCTTGCAAATATGGAGTGGAGAATATATCGGAACACAGTTTCTTAATAAGTACTGAGTCTATTTTCTATCTAGACTGGATCGGTGTAAGCTATAAATTGTTAACCATAAATCTAACTATCACTGGTATAATTATTTCCACTGAATCCCTTGATGTTTCGTAACGTAGAATCTCGCGTGATCTTGTATATAAGATGTCGCAATGTAGTAGCTACCTATTTGTTTCAAGAAATGAGTACAGCTCTAGAAAGTGACAGCCCGGCGAGTTCGTGTCTTGGTCCAGCTTTTGTTAGTACTTCTAGATGTCATTTATTAGATATTATTTTTAAAATGGTATCACGTTATATTTCAGTCACTTGGATATGACACACTCTCTAAATCTATATCTAGGATAATAGTTCAAGCGGACCCCAGATAGGAACGGGGCATGACGTTAATAAGATTATGATCACCTGCAATATATTTTTTTATCTATTATAAAACGAAAACCTATTCTAAACCATTAAGTCAGAAAAATGAGCCATTAAACTAAAAAAATAAAAAATCTTTGACTATACGCTCGAACGTTAAACATAATTCAAATTTAAGTCACAGCATTGATTTTGATACGTCTGTCTAAGTAAAGCCTTCACAAAACGGAGATGCGGTTTATGTCGTGAGCCATAAATTGCGACCAATAAGTGTTGGTAGCACGCAATTAATTCGTGTATGATGCGGCCAGTGTCGCAAATGCGGGTCTTGCGTGTTCGGCATGCATCTTGCGATCGGCGGTTGGTTAGGGTAATGCGTTGCGCGCCGAGATATCCCGTCTGTTGTTTTTGTTAGGGTAATGCGTTCCGAGATTCTCAGGCCCACGTGCGGAAGGAATATGTAATGGTGTTGGAAAGCAGTAGCAATGTTTTGAAGCTGTGTGTATCGTATGGTTTCTGAATTGTTATTATCAGATGTGGTTTTATGTGTATTGCAACCCAAAAGTTGAATGAAGTTTATACACATATACCCATGTGGCAAAATACGAAGGAAGGATGATGATAACTATGTTTATGGTTTAATGTAACTCTTAGGCTTGACAATTACAAACAAATCCATCGAATGTCTGTATTACTCGCACCATTTCGGTTAAGTATCATTTGTTTATTTCAACAGTGCAAGCGCATTAGTTGTCCTAAGACCCTAAATAATGGTATTTCATTCGGACAGTTGGCTATTATCCGCCCTGACTCTGAGTGTTGAAGTTATTTAACCCTGCGTTTATTAGCGTTATGTTAAATAATACGCAGATCTCGGGACAAAGCCCGCTGTCCGGCGCTTGCGACACACGCACAGTGCTTCAAGTGTTACAGTAAAGTATGTTTGATGTGGATCCACAGAGGTCGTATAGATTCTTGATTGCAACTGGCTATAGAATTTTGACAGTCTATTTTTGAATATAAAAAAACAAAAATGCTAAACTCAAAAAATCAGCAGTATAAGCAAATAGCACCTTACCAACAATTTACCCCGTAGTTTGTTAAGTAAAAATACACTGTAATTCTGTGTGCCTTCAGTTTATTTACGTATTTAACGTGATTAATCAAAAGGAAATTAGTCATTTCCTTTAAGTTGATCACCGACAAAAATCGCCACATAGATTTACATTCCAGCATTTTAAAACCCAATTAAACTTGTTTTAAACATACAAAACAAACGGCCAGTGTCAACTCTCTCTGATATACCGATCAGACAATTTTGTTCGACCCAAACACCTCACTGGAGCGAATTCCTCTGTGTCAAAGTGACGCAAGCGCAATGCGTTCACACTTCATTCGGTTTCGCTGCACGCATGGACCCAATACAACACTTGCCACGCCTGCATCCTTAACCCAATACACATAGAGGTCAAATTTCAACAGCCATGTCAGATGTGAGCAACCACAACATGCGTACATTCCGTCGAACCGCACTCAAATATTTTGGTATTAATTAAAATTCATAAGCTTAATTTGCTTCGTAGAGTTTGACGATAATTATGCAGGTATTTAGTAGCCACGTTGAAATTGTTCTATTTTTGTTGGGAATTTTTATGATGTTATTAAATTTGAAGTGGCAATATGTATGCTTTACCAATAAAATTAATTGCACACAGTTATATAGCATAAGATTTATTTTTCGATTGTCACATTAACATTAACGATCCGATAAAATGTTAAACGACTTATTTTAGAATTTACACATTGTAATATTACTTACTTCTGCATGATTTTAAGAAAGATATTTTTTACTTTTTGTTGATTTAAATATATTTGTGATCGTTCCTATTATCTTGATCTGTGTTGTGTAAACAATTTGTAGCAAGAATTTAAAAGACTTCTCGCCTATATTTTATTTATCTACGACTCAATAGACGTGAACCGAGTTTTAATTTAAAATCCAAGGAACTATTTCAGTTTCAACATGGAAATATATGCTAATTTCAGCGTCGCCCTTGCAAAGATGAGCTCGTGATAGTTGATAGTTGCAAAACTGTATGTGGCCTGAATTAAATTGGCGTTTAACTAATAAAGCCTTGTGTTGTCTGCTCTTTTTGCACAACATGCAGTTCCTTCATACATTATGCAGGGGCCCGAGAAACTCTTGCACTAATCATACTATCACATTGTTTTATTGTGTTCTACCTGCGGTGACTCGGACTTTGGCGTAGCTAAGTCTATTTCCCACGTGTGTAATGTTATTTTCAGACTCAATGACCACTATTCCTAGTGTTATCTAATAATTTTCTAGAATCACGAAATACACTCCTGGATGATCATTTAACATACATGCATATATACATAATATCACGACCATAATCCCCGAAGGGGTAAGCAGAGTCGAAGGGGCAGCAAGCCCCTTCAACCACATTCAGCCAAAAATAAAGCAGGGCTGGGTTAGATAGAAAATTGTGAAAAAGCAGTGACAAGCGGCTAACCTGTCGCCTACACAATCACACACCCAAAACCCGATATACCATTAGTCGCCTTTTACGACATGCTAGGCAAGAACCACAGTTGGCATATTTTTTTAAGTCCCAGACCAACATGGGACAGTGGGCTGGGTTGGATCATTTAACATCGTTAAAAAGTTTTTCTGAAAAAAGTGAATAGGTAATTTTCTACACTCAAAAAGTAATAACTATTCAATTTTAATTAGACTTTACAATAATACCTACCTATGTTAAGTCCTTATACATTATTCTATTTCAATATGTTAACTTAGTTATGTTTTTGCAAATTAAATAACTTTATTGTTTAATTCTATACCATTCCTACAAACTGTGTTAGATAGTTTTAAATAGAAATTCTGGTAAAGGGCTGCCATAAATTGTAATAATATGCACGAAAACAGTGTAACTATTGATTAACTGTTTCCAAAGCGTCAAGATTGCGCTTTGTTCGGAAGAAATAATGGGGCAGTGGCTAGCCTGCACAGTGGTTATGTATTTGTCTTAGACTAGGGTAGCCATCTCCAAAATTTGGCAACCAGGACAAGACGCGTGAAAACCCCCGGATTTTAGAGCCCAGAACCCGGACATGTCAACAGATTTTTTTAAACATAGTCAGTGTAATAAAATACAGTTGAAAATGATGATGAATTTAGCGGGTCGGTTAGTCGGTTGATTGCGGCGTGCGGGCACAGTGATTGTGTCCGGGTGGCCCAAGACTTTACAATTTTAAACCCGGACTACAAATGAAGCCCCGCCCGGACGCTTCCCGGATGCCCTCTATACTAGGACAAATCCGGGGAAACCCGGACGGATAGCAACCCTATCTTAGACCCCTTTCATAGTTGCTAAACTTCCTAGAGGCGAACTTAAGCTTAAATCTCCGATGCAATAGAAATCTTCGAGCTGTTAATTTACGTAATGTGGTATTTAAAAGACGCGGTTCGTTTTCAACCTTGCAATAAATTTTGCGTATTTTAACTTTTATTCGCCATTTACGTCTTTGATCGGCGAAGTTGAGATAATCTTGAATTGTATGTTATTTTACGGGCAGCGAAGTTAATAAATTATTACAAACTGTTATTATTTGTTCAAACGGCTGAATTAAGCAATAGTGGTTTTGATATTAAGATAACATAATGTAAATAAACTGAATGGAAAATTGTAAAACAAAAAGTGCAGAAAAAATTGTTGCTGCTAATTAAAAAACGCGTACTTAATTACTTATTTGCATCGTCTTTAAATGTGTGGGTATAAAAGAGATAATAACATTAGAACAATGTTTATTAACTAACTTGTAAATTACTCAAAAAGCGTAATTTTTAGTATCCATAAAATTTTGTAAAGATATGTAATAATTTATTTAAAACATTTTGCGCACACGAATTGCATAAGAATACAAGATTTATAAATGTTTGTGAGATTTTATTATTTAGAGTCTCTTACGTTAAGACACTAATTGTTCGCGTAATTAGCAATCAAACTAAATGTCATCTACTAGTCTAACGGAACTTAATATAAGGTAGCTACTCAATTTATTGCCCTTTCTCTTAATTTACGTATTAAGCAATAAACAAATTACGAGGGTTTGCCTAACATTTCCCAGTTGACTCACTTGCAAGTTTAATACGCACTAACGCGTAGTATTACCATAATCTCGAATCGTTAGTTAGTCAAAACTGTCTAGCGAATATTTGAGCAACAGACGAGCGTCGGTACTGCCTACCTACGACAAAGTTATTGGTTCGTTAGTCTAATATGGTATTGCCAATTTATTTAACTGAGTTCTAATGAATAAATAACTAATAAACAATTGTATAAATCTCTCACACTAGTTAAGCAATTATATGTAGGTAGGTATATGTCTTCGCGCTCGAAACTAGGTGTTTCAAAACTTACGTAGTAGTAGCGAATCGTAATACGTATTTCAGTTTTAAAATACAACAATATTAAATAAATTTCGTATATTTCCATTTTAGTATATTTTTTATTTGCTTCCTTGAATTGTTAAAATTAAAAGATAGTACAATGGTTCTAACCAGTAAGTCTTGAAACCACTAATTGAGTCTCAAAAGAGCTTACTTACTTAGCGGTCTAACCAACCACAGCATAAGTCATAACTCGAAATTAATCAGTTGGGCTAGCCACAGTAAATAATCATGCTGTAAATTCTGATTCCTACGCAGTTGAGTATCTACTTGCGTACTACGTAAATGTTTGCCCTTAATATCATCTCGTTGGTCTTAGTACTGTACCTTATTTTGTAACTATAACGAAACAGTTGTAAATCAATTGGGGTACTTACTTGGAATATATCTTGATGACGTTACGAAACAAGATATAAATTAGTAAACATTAATTGCTATGTACCAATATGCACTGAAGGGCAGAAGGCTTTAGGATTTTATTGGAATCAGATAAAATCGAAAATTTATTTGCTCACCGTAATAAAATGTTCATTGGACAATAATTTATATACAAAATTGTACATAATAGACGTTAATACAAATGGCAAATACAAACTTAAGTACTCGCTAATGGTATATAAATATTTTAAACGTAGATTTTATATTCTATATTAATCCGCATTTTTTCTGAAAATTTACAGAAATTTACATAAGTAATTCATTTATGATCACTTGCGAGTTCTTAACATCTCACTAATATTCAACATTGTTTCTAAGCTTTTTGCCAATAACGGTTTTATTTTAGTACCTACCTAATCACTCAATTTGACTTTAATATTAGATATACAGAATAAATTTGATTATATCAGTTCCGCATTTAGATTTTAAGCATAGATAAAATCATACAACTTTCGATGCGGTAGTGTCTCAGGCTTCATTATGCTACATATATTGCTTAAACCCTAAAACAGTACTGGTATATTTTGGGTTTGATAGATCTCACGGGACGTACAATATGATCTTTGTAATATACCAACTTAGGCGAAGTTGTACGTGAAAGCTAGTGATTATATCTCAAATAATGTTATGGTTATTTACAATAACTACATTTTTGGTCTGTGTATTGGCGACGAAGTGCAGAATTTTAAATTCACCGAATCAACATCATGCTAATTTCCTAGCAGGGGTAGAGAGATTGGGTAATGTTGACACGCCGAAAAAATTGCAATCTTCAAATAATTTTAGGCTGACGTAAAAAAGTGACGATCGCTCAAACGCCCGTCTGTCCGCACGCACGTGGTCCCACACGGCTCGCCCTGCACATGTGGACTGCCTTCGGACCTCGACGGAGGTCACGCGTCAAGTTCACGCTAAGAACCAGTCGCATTGCACTCGGGGGCAGCATGCATTACGTAACGTGTCACCTGTTTCCGCGATTTCCCCGCGGCGTTTGCGAAATTACGAATGCACGTTCAACTTTTATTGGCTATTGTTGTTTGTTTACGGCTCTTTGTTGTGTATCACGAATTTTCATTTAGGTTGTTAGTATTATACAATGTAACTTATAAGTAGGTGCCACATGACCAAAATTATCGATATTAAATGAATGGTCTGTAGTAACTATAGCTACGAAACATCTCTTGTGTACAGGCTTTAAAACACAAGATGAACGAAAAATGCATTAAGTTACTGATTACTATAATATCTTTATTTTCGACCTAGTGAAAACGATTTCAACCGAATCTATAATTTATTACTACATTATTAATTTTCAAAGACTTTCAAGCACTCGTAGGCTAAACCTGAAGTTGCGTAAATGTCTGGATATTCAATGTTTCTTTATGAGTCTATCTAGACTTGTTATAATTACAACACTGCTTCAAATACTTGAAATATTTATTGCAAATGTGGTGTTATCCTAGTTTGACCAAGAATAACACTTTGCTCCACATATTTTTAACATGGTCTAAAAATATGCTCAGTGTAACAAGTTACTAGTTGGAAATGTCATTAATGAATCGTACACTAATGAGCCATAGAATTGGTTCTATACAGCCTTAGCCAATAAAACAATTAATTTAGAAAGTACTGACGTATTTGTACTAAGAAGTCAGTACTAATCTGAGCAAGGCCATGGATAAACAGCATAATAGCTTGTTAGTACACAGACAACAGGTTAGATAAATGATACGTGGAGAATTTCCTAATTGTCCTGCCTAATTTGGTTGCATGATGGATGATATTCGGTATTAGCCTACTGTATAACAAGTAGTAATAGTTAATGTAGACATTATAAATATGCGTTTTTTTTATTATATTGTTGGTCGGTTCGTTTATTATGTTACTTTAAGTTAGATCTTATTGTTTGGAAGACAACTGAAGTTTTTTTTATTTAATACAAGTCTTATTATTATTTTGATAGAATTTTTTTTTTTTTTTAATTTCACTAAAAGTATTTTTTTAAATTAACAATACTAGCGTGACTTTAATCTAACATTTGACATTGATCAATAATAATATAGAAGCCAAACGTAATTTGCTAATAAAATTAGATAACCGAAAATTCGAAATCTCTGTAGAAGATGAGTTTTAAAGAGGATTTATTTGAGATTGAATTAAAGTGTGAGCCTTAGAATCTCATAGTTTCACAAATTTCGTTTCCAATGTCAGTCATATCGTGTAATTATGTAGGCTGTAGTTACGAATACGTTGCATATTGTCAAGGTCCTATAAGAGTTACTTTTCTAGTCCCCGTGTTGTGCCTTTCAACACAAACCCGTTTGGCCCAGTCGTCTGACCGCTCCGGTGGCTGTGCCTTCCGTATTCAGGTTCCGGGTTCGATTCCCGCCGTGGTGCCGTATCAATTTTGCAACGTTAAGCGATTCTGCGGTGTGTTGTCTATTACTTAATAAGAACAACGATCTAATGTACCTGGTTTAGGTACGATGTTATTTTGTAATGTCTATCTTTTGGATTGTTGAGCTGTTTTATTGTGTAGTTTTACGTTATTGGGGCAAGTCATAATTCGTTTATAGGGTATAAAATTTCCGTTTTATTGAACTTATGTTACTAAACAGAATATAATACTATTGCATAATATCGAACGGTAGAGAAAATGTGATATTTATACTTTAATTTATAACAAACTCTTGTTATTCGAAAGGAATTGGGTTGAAATTTTAAACAGAGCTTTTATGTGATCTAGGCCAGATTTTTCAATAGTCGTATACTAGGCAATAGTCGATTAAATTTACAATAGGGTATAAGAATAAAAAATATCTTTAGTCAGAAGTTAGATTGCTAAACAATATTGAATACATAGGATTTAGTGACGTCAATTCTCCACACTCCAAAACTTTGATGCATCTTCGTAAATTTTTGTCTTTGCTAAAGCAAAAAAAAAAAATGTTCATGTCTGGTATCAACATCCTAATAGATATTATAGTATTGTATTATCTGCATACTAAATCATGTTTTTCTTTGCTACAGGCGATAGTTCTGTGCGCGTGCGTCGCGCTGGCGACTGCACAGTTCGGATACGGGGGCGACTACGACGGCTTCTTCGCCACCAGCTTCGGGGCCCCTAACCTTGGGGGCCTCTCAGCTGCTGCCGCGAGAGACCCCAGGGCAAACACAGGTATGGCCAGGGTTACTGTCAGATATGTGATATAATACACTTAGTTAAGCCTACGATCAGATGGACGGTAGGTACACTCAATATTGATTGGGTTGTTAATGATGTACAACATAAGTACTTATGAAGTAAGGTCCTACAAAATTAGACACAGTCTGATAGTTTTCGTTTAGGAGAAGATTATTTATATGCAGTAAGTTAAAGTACATTAGGATCTGTTCAAGTAACATTTACTATGATTTTTAGACGATTCTAGAGCATTTTAACTGATTCTGTCTATTTTTGCGGAATTCAGAGTATGAAAATTTATAAGTCAAGAATTTAAACTATGGTTACATTTTAAAATTTTTATCACTACACCATAACGTTGGAGCGCAATATGCGGGCCATAACTTGTAAATGATTGACAAACTCAAAGCCCGCATGTTTACTGACGTATGAAAATATATTTTTAGGAAAATAACTAAGGCATTACGCTGGCTTCCCTAAACATAGGAATTAGACAAAATAGATCATAGTGTTAAAATGTGTATAAATGGGAGCTATAGAGAGCAAAACCCTCGTAAAAACTACTTACTGTAAGTACAAGTACGTTCACAGGATAAGCAAAATCCATTGAATACTGAAAAGACATTCAAAGTCCACGGTGTCAACAACACTACTTCAATTGAATCGTTTTCCTCGCGATTTTAATTACTAGGGAAATCCAATCTATCAATGCAGAGTAGCTCAAGTGATTCATTCACAAACGGACCGGACAATGGATCGATAACTTGCACGTAATAGCCTGTAAAAAGTAGAATACATTAATGATAATGAATCGGGCTAGTTAATTTAGACCTTGGCATCCATGACAAATGGTTCAACAACCGACTGTTTCTCATCACGAAGCGAATAATTGCATCACAGTCTAGTCGGAATCATGAGCGGTGGTAGCTCAATGGTAAGGACACGCGCCTCTTAACCAAGGAGTGCGGGTTCAAACCCGGGCATGTACCTCTAGATTTAAAAAAATCTATGTACATATTTATACCACTAGCTCGACGGTGAGGGAAAACATCGTGATGAAACCTGCAAATTCACACAACTTTGAATTTGTAACCATGATCCAAAAATTGTCTAGTTCCCCTATGTAAGGGTTACGAAGGTCAGATCGGCAGTCGCTTCAATGTAATTACCAGACTCGCTAAATCCTGTATCATGGTCTAAGCGGACCCGTTTAAGCACGGGACATAACGCTAGGAAGATGATGATGAGTCTAGTCGGAATCAGGATTACCTACTTATTGGGTCAGCGACTTTTGTTGATAGTCTTGCTTCCAACATGAAAGAATACAGCTCTGCTCAGTGTAAATTTTTCTAGTTGGGCATCTGATGTTTTTTTTTCCTAAAAATGAATTTATATGCTCGAGTATACCATATACTACAAGTAAACTAAGACTATAATAGCTTGCTGAATCAGAAGTTGTTTCAAATATGTAACTTTCCACGAGTGGAAAGGAATACTACAATGTAAAGTAAACTAGACATTGTTGTTGAAAACCGGGTCAAACGGTCTGATAACTTTGCTTGCTCATGCAAGTAATCGAGATGAAAAACCAAAATTAAATTCCACGTAATAATATATTAACGGAAGCATTACAAACGAAACATCTCATGCCCAAAATGATTTATAAAGGGCACTCCACCCGAAGGCCTAACTGGGTAATTGAGCCGTGTTCATGATCACTGACGTGTGCTCATCGCAGCCGATGCATTTCCTTGATATTGCATCGTCAAATGAAACCTTGAATACGTTAATTGCACACCAGAAGGCTATGTGAACTAATTGCGATGATTATCTATGAGTATTACGAAAACAAATACGTATTAGACGCATTTATGTAAGGGGTTTGCCGAGGTAAAGTGATTTGTAGATACACTTTAGATTGGTACCTTCAGATAAAACGGTGTGGTTGGAATACAACCCGGCTGTAAGCTAAATGTGGTGACATACCTCGTCTAGTTGCAGTAATATTTCTGTTTGAATTGTTCGCATTCCTTTTCTAACGCGTTGGGTCTAATTAATAAGGTACATTGTAGTTGTAAATCTTGTTGTATGCACTTAATAAGCTTGTTGATTTTATGGTTATTGTCCAAACGTAGCTTAATATGGGAATGAGAAACTGCGTTAGACTGAAAGGAGAAAGATAGAGTTCTAAGTACCGCAAAAATATAATATTCTTTTTCAATTACCATTTTAATATTCAATTAAGAAAAAAGATATAGATTTATGATGGTCTAACAGTTTTTCCTTTTTCAAAAAAACCAATAGGTAAAAGAAATCCTTTAACAGGTTTCCAAAGTTTAGTTTCCTAAAAAACATAATTTTAAATACATTAAACTCTTCGCTATACTCTCTTTTTGCGGTATTGTCGCCTAGATATCTCAAATTGGAAATCCGTGTTGAGCGAACAATGTCAACATCGTCTCCAAATGGTACCGGGACCTTTTTAATTTCATCATGGCTGTCAACATTTCCTAATAACATTTATGAATGGCTGCAATTATGCCTACTTATTTATAATAACAGGTCTCAGCGCATAATGGCCGAAGTATTGTTAGGTGGGCAATCAGTTACTCTCATATAGGGTTGCCATATTGATATAAAAAGTATTAGCAAAATAATAAGTAAACACTATTGATTATTATATTGCGATGTTGTATTAATACAGTTTCGTTACCTTTGTTTACTGTTCAGTGTATAAGGATGATTATGTACTATTGTATATGTAGATTTTAAAATTCTACTAAATACGGCTAAACTAGCTCGGCAGTAGGGGAAAACATAGTAAATCGGCAAACCTTTCATTTAAGTGTTACGATATTAGATAATAGTACCTATTTTAATTTTTATCTTTCAAAGATAACAAATATCGTAAGTTCTTTTGTGTCAGGGTTAAAATTTTTGACATAAGTAAAAAAATTTCATCAGAATCTATTCAGTGGTTCAGGCGTAGAATGTAATAGGCACAAAACTTTAAACGTTAAAGATCTATCCTACTTCTATATTATAAATGCGAAAGTTTGTATGTATGGATGGATGTTTGTTACTCTTACACAAAAACTACTGAATGGATTTTAATGAAACTTGAGACTACCACGCGAGCGAAGCCGCGGGCAGAAGCTAGTAACAAATAAATTGAATGAATATTGAACTTATGATACGGAACCCTCATTTGTCAGCCCTATGACAGAGAATGCCGACGCCTTGTACGAATTACGTACAAATATTCAATCATTCTGAGTCTCGAATTTCACAATAATACACACAAATATTTTGACCATGAAATGCTACCGCGTGTTAGACAATTATCTCGTTAAATGTAGTTTTATTACAATCTTAGTATAGTTATTATGTTTTACGCAAAGATTTATAATGTAATGTTTACAATTTAAAAGCCGTACAAATAACTTAACGTCTTAACGCTTAATTGAGAATTCATAGTGCTTTTCATTGTATGTATTAGTGCCTATTTTTATTTAAGACGGTATTAGCTCTGTGGTCTGTGGCATAAGCTAACCTATAGGATAAAGTTATTATAATATTTCAGTTGGTATTATAATGGTAAAATGTACGTTTATTTACATAATCTAAATAATAAGATATTACTTTATTCTATTGATCAGGCCATATGTATTACAATTTTAGATCTCTTGAAATTATTTCTGTATTTATTAAACGTTGTTGTATTTCTATCCGTGTAATGGTAGGACCTACTATGGAATACTATGAGTTCGAGAAGGAGATATAGCTAATTTCTATATACAGCTGATTGATATACAATTTCTTAAATCTATTATAGCAGTATCATTAGTAAGCTAGGTATTCACATTGTACATACATACATATTACCTAAGTACATATCGCATTGGTACTTAAGTAATCCCGGGTGTTGGTCAACACTGTCATTTTTAATTAAAAATCTAGTGGTTTGTAACACCTTATATTTTGTAAGATACGCATTTCACAAGTAACACAACTTTTAATTAGGAGGCCGGAAGTACCCTGACTGCACTTGAATTAATATCACGCATTAGTGTCAGAGTATCTGTTCATAGTCGGATATGGTAGTGACTATAAGGCCATAAAACAGAAAATGGTTCACCGAATAAGGAACCATGGGAGAAGAAATGTGACTTGTTGAAATGGTCAATAAATTCTTAACTGGTTATGGTAATACACCATGGCAATTGCAACTAAATTCGATAAAGTGATACAGATTAATATTGTGATAGCTACAATTTATGGTAGGAATGTCATACCAGTTTGATTTGGGTAAAATGCAAGTATAATTTTAATTAAGCACACTAAGCAAGCATTGTACAAAATCATGATTATTATGAGAGGGTGAATTATTATAAGTAATATTTAATAATTTGCTTAGTATACAGTGAATAAAAATTTGACAGTAAAATAAACTAAGAAGACATTTAAAGCTGGTACAATTGAAAAATGACCCGCGGTTGAGATAAATTTGTGTCATGATTATTATTTTTTAATAGTCGGATAAATATTAATCTATACCAACTATATTAATATTATAAAGCTGAAGAGTTTGTTTGTTTGCTTGAACCCACTAATATCAAGAACGGGTCCGATTTGAAAAAATCTTTCAGTATTAGATAGCCCATTTATAGAGGAAGGCTATATAACATTAACCATAAACGCAGGTATAGCTAGTCAAACGATAAAGTAAGTCATCTATTGGAAAACAAGTGTATTTAGTAATCTTCTGTATGTAGTTTGAAATCGATAAACTACTGCTGGATTTAAAGTGAGTGAAATATCTACCTTAAAATCATATAACCACTAAAATGGAAGCCAGTGAAAACACTAGCTAATAAACTTGAATCTCCATTATATAAATCGCTAGCGGCTGTATCTTCGATCTTCTGAGTAATGCTTACATTACAAAATGCAAATTGATCTACCTACTGTGTATTTAAAGGCAGGAACGAGGCCAAGTTGGCTTCAATATTTGATTTTCATCTGCCTTGTCTCGTATCAATCTCGGGCCGAATGAGAAATAGCCTTTGTTATACCATTAGCCAAATTGATTTTATGGCTGTCTCGTTGCTTACAATGCATTCTACTTAAGTGATCATGTCGGACATGATTCGACTTCAAATATATTTACATGGTGATTATATAAGTACGTGTATATAGTACTGTATTGGCCTGCAAAATTTTTCGTATTGAATTGTAAGTTCGATTACATTGATTGATTGAAGTTTATGATAGATAGTAAATGTTATTTTAAAATAGTAAGTGCATTTGGAAATTATATTATACAGCAATGTATGTACATGTGAGTGTTGTAGGAGTACCTACACTGTAAATTAAATCTAGGATATTATTTAAAATTTTGCTTAAATGTGACAACACTCAGGAATAATTGTTGACTAAATTGGTGTTTTAAGGGCTCATTTCATGCTTAATGCGTTTTCACTGGATAATGTATTTATATAATAAGTCTTACCTATTAACTTTGAATTGTCTAAATCTATCTGTCGTTCTTTAAATAGAAATTTCGCAGAATCAAACATCAAGATTGAGGTCGATTCCGTAATTTCAATTAGAGTTCAAATCGCGTCTGGAATTTAATTATTGTCATTGCACCAACTTGCAATAATTTCTCCGTAGGTGTAGCGGCAACTCGGATTTAATTGATAAACACTTCGAAAACGCCAATTTCGCAGATAGTTGTGATTATACATAATTGCTTGGTAATAACTAGTTCGTGTTGCTAAATGAACGGGGTGGCTTGGGTCATAGGAAATAAGTTAAAATGACTTTATCTTGCTTCGACAGTATTGGTGAAATCAATTTGTAGAATGTGTTACTTTGGCAAATTACGGATTAGGAATTCGATCGTTTGGACATAAACGTTTTTAACTAAGTAAGTAAACTTCACGCCACTACCCTAGCGGGGTAGGTAAAGAGAACCGAACGCTATATGACACAATCCTTACACACCTCACTCGCCTCTTAAATGTTTTTAATTTTAATAATACATATATTTAGATTTGCAAGGACAAATTCGTAAAATTTGCATGAAGATAGTAATATAGTAATTAATTGATTTTCCAAAAAAGTATGTAATAAGTTAAAGTTGTAGCTTTTTAACTAATTTAGATTTTTTTACGCTGAATATTCAATGTAGATACGAGATAACTAACCGTTAAACATATTTACGAACGACCACTCTTGTCACTAAAAAAAATCGATGCCAAAGTTCAACAGTTTCAGTAGAATTTGACAAAGACTATGCTATTTAAAGTTACTAAGTTAAAGTGCAATAGTTGTTGCAACATATGCCTTCGATTTCGACTTGAATGTAAACAATGTCAGCTACACACATTTACTCTGTGAGATAAGCTCATAAACCTTTAGGAATACTTGACAAACAATGTTTTCATTAATTAAGCGTGGCTATGCTTATTTTAACTGTTGAAAACAAAGGTACACAGGGCAAAGACTTGTTGTGCACAGCCTTGAATTTCAGTGTATTGTCATTGAGATAATGATCCGCTTATTGTAAGCAAATAATTAATTTAATTTTGGTATTGTCCTAAACTCCCAAATATTCCATTGTAAAGCTGACATCTAAGGTCTTCTATATTGCGACATACGACCTGGGTTTACATTACCAAGTATGGTCGCTGACAAGAATATTGTACACACAAGTTAGATGCAATAGCGTATATTGTAGACATACCTTAAGTCACGTGAGCATATGTGGGTGGTTTAAATCCTCTACGTAATCCTCGGCTTGTATAATTGCGTATAAAACAAAAAGATATCATTTCACAACGTTAAACGGATAATATCGCTTAATTAATGCAGACGCGTTTAATTTTATTGTATAAAGTGGAAGTTGTAAAACCGACAATTTTGTTACTGGCCGTTACGGTGTTTTGTCTTGCCGTCGCAGTAGGACAGTTCCTTGTAATAAAATGTACGATCTTTTTGTTGTTTTGTGAAAAAAATTGTGTTACACCACTTTTGTGTAGAAAGATGGTATTTTTTTTTTGACCTCGTAAATGTAACACATAAATAATAATAATAATATTTGTACCCAAAAGGAGACAACAATAATAAAAATGGTTTATTGCTCTCATAGTACATGATATATAGTAATACATATTTGTAACTATATAAATAATTTATTTATATATGTAATTTATGTCTTTGAATGTGACATAAATATTAATTGATGAGATAGGTTTCTAAATAACATGACATCACGCCCATAATCCCCGAAGGGAAGGGTAGAGTCAAAAGGGCAGCAGGCCCTTTTAACCATATTCAGCCAAAAACAAAACTTGGCCGGGTTAGACGGACAGTTGTGAAAAAGTAGTGACAAGTGGCTAGCTCGTCGCCTACACAATTACATACCCAAAACCCGATATACCATTAGTCGCCTTTTACGACATGCTAAGACCACAGACAAATAACTCATATACTTAAAAAAAATTATAATAAGATATTGTCGAAATATTGAATTAAAAAATACAAATACCTAAATTGATTATATTGTAATGCACTTGATTTCATAGTCATTACTAAGCGTTAAAATATTATTTTAATTATCATATAAGCGGAAGCTTTTATTATCAAAGGTCACAAAAAAGTGTCAAATTCGGAGTTTATCGAATTGAATTGATCAAACCTTTCTACGTTCGACCTTGCACGATATCAAGTCTGTCAACGGTGGTAAACTGTTTTATTCTTTGTTATATTTAACACGATCGAAACAGAAATAAATAACGAGTGATTGCTATTGGCATGCTACGCGGTTGTTTTTAGGGTTTCGCAACCACAGGGAACCCTTAGGTTTCGATGTCTGTCCAAAATGTAGAGGGTGATAATAATTAATTAATTAAAATATTATGAAAAAAAAAATTCTGTTAAATTTTCACGTATGATTTTTTTTGAACCCTAAAACAAAAAAAAACAGTTAAGTGCGTCTGGACATATGTATGTACAAACACTCGAGAGATCCTAGTAAGGTCAAATTAATCGGTACGAAGTCCTAGAAATAATCCAAATGTGTAATAACGTATTTATATCAATTTGGTTTTAGTTGATTATTAAGAATTTCCCTACCAGAAACAAACAGAGCTCTTAGCGTGCAGGCACCCCTTGCTATATTTTTATCTTAAATACGTAGTTATTTTAATAACAAATTATATAATATATTGGCTACTATTCCAATCACAATAGCGTATATGGTTATTGTATTAATAATTGCAAACGTGCTGCAATCTACGCGTTTGATGTATGCGTTGCCTGAATGCACTGTTGATTAATTGATCATTTGTAGCAATTCGAATTAATTTTACATTCGGGTGTTGCTGTAATTGTTTGTTTCAATCATTAAAAATAATTTAGCAGTTGATGCATGTCAGATAATATTGACAGAGTTTTAGCACTGTTTATTGTAATGTGCTCTTTTGTAAATACTTTAGTCGATTGAATTGGTCTTTATTAGTTTTTTTTAATAAAAACTGTAATTTAACACCCACTTCGGTATATTGTTGTTCTAAAGAGACGCAACGAGATTAAATAGTAAATAAATATATAAATTGTTGACATTGATTCTCTAGTTATGAACTATGCTATGGATACTAGACAATGAAGGGTTAGATTTATATCTCGTAAATACGCTCATAAACGCCCGTTGTTTGAATATTAGTATTCGTGTTCATTAGGTAGGTACGCAAAATTCCTACGCCGGATTCGAAATCTCAACCCTTGAATTCGTGGGTAACGTCTATAACTACTATAAGAGGCTCTAAATGTATAATTAACCCAGTGATTTAATATATAATTTACAAAAACGTTAACACAATAATTAATTACATAGTAATTACAAGATAATAAGTTTGCCAAAATATAAAAGAACGTTTTTCAAGAATGTACCTGTCGATCAATCTTCAAACAATGTTAACACAGAACGTGATTATTCATTTATCATGCCAGTGTTGGTTTTGGGGTATACACTAATTGCCGCTGATCTATAAAAGTTATAATGGAGGTCATAACAAATTGTTTCCCGCCCACACGGATTCCAACGTTTTTGATTGCATAATTTGGTAGACAATTGTATCGTTATCTCGATCAAGTTAGAGATGATTATTTTTTACATTAGACTTGCATTGGAAGTCTTTAGGAGCTTTCCTGCATCATTAACCAAAGATATATTGTCTCCTGATTTCTGTTCAGGTTGTTTGGATTGGATTCTATTTAATATTCTATTCTAGATTTCATTGGCGTCAGTATTCCTAGAATCTCAGTAACTCTAACCTTTTATTATTATTTAAAATATGATAGCTCTCGTACAACTCGAATTTAATAGCCTAACTTTCGCAAGCGTTGAGACATTAACAGGCCTTAACCGTAAGAAAATGTCGAAAGCCTATATTTGGCTACCGGTGAATGTACTTTATCACGTCTTCTGGTGTTCCTAATGGACACGCAAATTTGCCGCGTGATAAGGTTTGTCACGTGCCGTGAAATGTTTACGAGTCGTCGGTCTCGAGGTAAATTCTTGCTGGCCGCTTTAATTCAAAGGTGTGAATCATAAATTAAAGGCGTTTGGGCTTAAACGTCAGAGTAAGCGGGACAATTAGTGATTCACTACTGAGATATTCAGTTTTGGAGGTGAAATAAGCTGATGTAGTTTTTTAAACGAATTGGTGATTTTCTTTAGCATTTAAATTGTATAAAAATTTGTTAATAAGTATGATTTTAGATGGCAGGAATTGGCCGTTACAGGCGTTGCCAAACTTTGTATGTTCAATTGTTGACTTAATATTATATAAACAAATGTTGTTTATCGATTACATTACATTTCCTAAGTAAAGATAAATCCACTATATATAAATATACTTTGGTATTCGTGGTATAAATTAATTATATGTGTTAATCTAAATAACCATGCTTAGTGTCCATTATAAAATAAAACAAAATAAAATGCGCGGAATGTGCCAACGTATTATTTTTTTCTCATATTTTTATTTATGCTATATAAACGCTAATTAAACATAATTACTATATCTTTATAATCAACATCTATAAACAAGAAGTTGTTTTTTAATCAAATGCTTTTGTAAGACTGTATTTTTGTATAAAAAATAATATATTGCATGGAAGTCATTGAGTATAAGATGATCTGCTCAAAGTATTCATATTTTACGATTTTCGAAAGCGTCGGTTGGTTCAGCCGAACGGAAATATTGCCCAACTTTCGGTTTTGTAATTAATTATGGGAAATATATTTGATTTTTCACTTGTCATGGCATTTAATTTGGCAATAAACGCTAACAGTTCGCAGAATTTACGCAATACGTATCTGTTACTCCAGTTTTCATATGAAGATTTGTATGGCTTTGCATATATACATATTATGTAGATATAATCGCTATATGTCACGTGATTCATCAAAGAATGAAATGATTCTTAATGCTGCTAAAGACTAATCAATAAGTAATTAAATGTAACAAGACTCTATAGGTATACAGTTATGCCTTTCGATGCATATTTATTCAAACAATCTTCAGATCTTCACGAGTAAAATCACCCTTTATAAATGATTAACTTCAGTAGTTTAGACCTATACTCATTCCTAATAATTTAATCAATTGTAACTAAACTTTGATGGTTACATAAGCTCGTGAAGATCCGTAGCCCAAACGAATATTCGTCCTGGGTTGGGATCGAACCCACAACTCTTGGTGCATGGGGCAGGGTCACTACCGAATGTGCTATCGAGCCAATCAATGAATGAGAGATTATTGCAACTAAACTAAAACTAAGTATGTTATAACTTCTACTTCTTTCTTTTCTTAACTAACTCGTACTATTTTTATTCCAGGTCCCGTCGTATTCCCCCCCTCGCCCCCCGGCGACCCATCCCAAACCAGCGGCGTGGTGGTGGGCGCGTCGGGTTATGGCTTCGTGCCATCTGGCTCCCAAGGTAAACCCTACGGCCGATGAGTCTAGTACCCCGTAGTTAGAACTAATAATAACATATAATAATATGGTGTCCTGCTTGGCGTAGATTGCATTGCAAAAAATCTAGAAAAATTACTTTAAACTTCGAACTACGTTTTAAGAGTTCTTGCCATTGTATATAAGAGCGGGCATCAATAAGAAAATATTAATTTGGATAACGTATTTTAGCTTTGTGCGAAATAATGATTTTGCCTTACTTTTCGTGCAAAGCTGAAGTATTGTCAAAAAAAAAACCATTTTTCTAAAACTAACTTTTAAATAAATGCAATTTACAATTAGTTTATAAATTAGAATTAATGTTCCGAAATGCAAATGCGATGTATATCGCACTGGCCACGTAGGACAACGCTTATTTGGTTGTTTGTTTCTATTATCCTATCTCCCTCTAATTTGATGTTAGATAGTGTATTAGAAACACTTTAATAGATCCGAAATACACTTTTTATATGCTATTCTGTTCTCTTCTTGTATCCTTTATAGCAATTTACCTGTTATTCATTCAAGGTCTTATTAGATATACAAATAACTCTCACCTGTTTTCGAAAGTTGCTGTATTTGTTATTTTTTTGTTAAAATTAATAATAAACCGCAAGCAGACACTTTGTTGATTAATTTTATTAACAGAACGGAGTAGCATATCGAAACTATAATTTATTTTTAGTTGGAAGCTTTAAGCATGACAGTTGCATGTCCCTTTAGTAGACCATCCCTGGAACTGGTTCTAATGGACATTTAGTTGGTTGATTGTATATTTGTATATAGCATCTGACCAGGGGCTTCAAAAGTTGTATATTAAAACATAGCATTGTATACAGTTGATAATGTTGTTATGAATGAAGCTGTAAATAGAGCTAATGTATTTATACTTAATTTAAATAAATTTTAAGAATTCTTGTATGTTTTATTCTCGCCTCCTATAGTTGTAAGCTGCACCATATGATATGCATGTCTCACTAGCTGGTCCACTGGGCAAGCGATGAATTCACAGGTTAAGCACTTTTGTAGATACTGCACAATGCAACTTTTCTTACAGTACTTATATAATAAACTAGCTGTGACCGCGGTTTCACCCGCGTTTATGGTTAATGTTATCAAGCTTTATAGCCTTTATAACATTAACCATAAACGCCTCGATGAATGGGTTACCTAACACTGAAAGAATTTTTCAAATCGGACCAGTAGTTCCTGAGATTAGCGCGTTCAAGCAAATATACAAACCCTTCAGCTTATATATAATATTAGTATAGATTCTTGAACGGTATGTAAACATTTTATTACAGTATGACGCTACAGTGACACATTTAATTTACTTTTTAGATCACCAGCATAATGTTACGTCCCGTTAACAGACTTTGATTTAAGCGCGTTTGGTAGACATTTGACAATGCCTTACTTAAGGGGAACCAGACACATGAATCTAAGTTGCACATAGTTATTGGAATGACAATTTTCTTCAAGATTTTCCCATCATCGGCAAACTAGTGTATAAATACATACTAAGGTTTAAAAATCCGGAGACATGTGACCGGGTTCGAAGCAAGACTCCTCGCATATACGACGGCTGTCCTTACTATTAAATACATTTTAATACCAATTCCCTAATTCCAAACTAAGCTTATGCTTGTACCATGGAAACTAGGCGAACAAATAGACATACTTAAATACTTTTATAAACATCCAAGACTCGAGTACAAATGTCCATGTTTATAACACGAAACATTTGCCCCTAGCGGGATTCGAACCCGCGACCCTTGGTTTCGTGGCCAGGGTCTCTGATCACTCGACCAACGGGCCAGTCATTGGCCATTGAACTACTGCCGCTCACTTAAAGATCATGATATAAGTATGATATTCACTCAGTAATTTTTTTTTATATGTGTTTTTTATAATTAAATAAATTAATAGTTGGAATTTAATTTGTTGCTACTAGACTTTAACAATATAAATTAACAAAAAATAAAATTAGTAGTCTGTACTGGGTAATATAACAATGTCGAGAAGTATTTCGTTCCTACACATTGAATTATAATAGTTTTGAATCTTGGAAGGCATCTTAGATAGTTTTTCGAATATAGTAAAACCATTGCTTTTTGCCATGTCAAGGTGAACGTTGACAAGTTGTAAGTATATATAGAAGTGACTGAAACTTTTCCTATATCCTATTGGAATAATATAGACACTAGGTATTAGTTTACAAGCATATTTATTAATGTTCTCCAATTGGTTATTCATTGGTTTACAAAATAATATTACTTTTAGCTGCAGGTAATGGACGTTATTTATTTAATTGTCAGATTACAAATGGTTAGTTCTCAAATCTTAAAAAAACAGCATTCATAATTTTTTCTTTGTTGATATTTTCTGTATGAGATTTTAATTTATTAGAAAAATATAGCCCAATTTGTTTTTTGTCAGTAAAACTCGTATTTCGATAATCTAGCTGTATCGCAATGGTCTGGATTAAATAAAAAATGAAATATGAAATGTAGAGTGCTCGCCTCTACATAGGAAATTATCAGTGGTGTCGATTTAAATAGTCGATAAGGCATCTGACTTGCAGACATGTCAGGGTCGAAAAGTGGAACGATTATTTCAATCACTCGATGTTGAATAAAATTGTTGATATTATCTGTGTTGTGATTATGTTGCATTCGATTTGTTACCCTTGTAAAGCTTTAGGTGTCATTAAAAACAAATCGATTAGAAGTCACATTGTACTTGCAACAGTGTTCGTTGTTACGTAAATACTTGAGTTAAACGCTCTTATTTGTTTTAAAATAAAATTTATGATTGTTTTTTGTTTTGCAAGTTTTAAGAGTGCCATTTTTGAATAACTTTTAATAACAAGACCTTAAATGTTGAATTGCTATTGTAAAGAACGTTGAGTATCTGAGCCTTAAAGGTTTAAAATGTATAAGAACATAAAGAAATTAAATATGCTTAAGAGGTGTACGAATCGGAATAACTTCTTTTACAGTAAAATAAATATTTAAACTGATGATACTTAATTTGTTTATTTTTAAACCCTAATAAAAAAAAAATTGCCCGACCCCATCCTTGAGTTGTCCAAATATGTGTCCAAAACAGATCTTATGATCAGACTTGCTTGTATGTATAATGTGCTGATTTTTAAATACCTATTAGATTATTAACCCAGTCCTATCCTCAAAACTATAAATTAAAAAAATTGTGGTTAAGTGCTAGAGTTGTGTCAAAAATAGATCTTGCGATCAGACCTACTTACTTAATCTATTTATTTTTAAATTCTTAATATTAAAAACATAATAAATTGTAATTGGCCCAAAACAGATCTTTGTAATTTAAATAATAATAAGTAAACTCTCTATACTAAAAAACCAATTCCCTAGTTCCAAACTAAGCTTATAAGCATGTGCTATAGACTAGGTGAACGGATAGACATACCTAAATATGTTTATAAACATTAATTACTGTAGTAAAAATGTCCATGTTGATCATAAGAAACATTTGCCCCAGCGGGATTCGACCCCGCAACCCTTGGCCAGGGTGTTTGACCAATCGAACAACGGGCCTGTCAATTTGAAACAGATCTTTGGGTATTGAGTTAATTTAGGATTAGAATTCCTGATTGCCCCGATCATATCCGATCCGACTGGCTCGATCGAAGTGACTCTGCCCCATGCGCCAAGGGTTGTAATTAGATCCTCAACCAGGACAAACATTCGCATGAAGAATACTTGTGTTTTTGTGAAGAATTCTGTGTCTGGGTGACAATATTAAATATTTAAGTATATATCTATAATACCATTGTTGATTCTGATACCCGTAACACAAGTGCTTAACCCCTACTGTGTCGGTCGACCTGATTAAGGTATTTTTTCCCTTACAATTTTTGCCTTATCTCGGAGTCAGATCAGTGTATGTGATGTAGTCGGATATTTTTTTATTTATTTATTCTAAGTCTTTGACCATATAAGTTGTTATTAGTTGTTATCCACAAAAGATCTTACGATCAGACGGCAGGCTAACAAAATACTCCTCTCAGAGCTCATTAACGAACGCGACTTACCGCGGTCACGTCCGTGCCTAATCAGTGAACTGAAGTCGTGATTAGCTAACGATCCCAAAGAAATTGTTCCATAAATAGTTGACAGGGAAATATAGATCCGGCAGAGTGAAGGTTAGTCTCTCATTCATTGAATTTGTCGGTGCCGGAACAGTCAGATTGGAATAAGTGACGCATTGTAGGTTCACTACTTCGAAGTGATTAGTTTGGATATTATAAATAATAATAATAAATATCAGACTACATCACATATATTGATCTGATTCTGAAGTAAGTAGCTTAAGCACTTGTGTTACGGATATCAGAAACAACGGTGGTATTACAAATATATACATAAATATTGGATATTAACACCCAGACACAGAACAAACACAAGTATTCATCATACGAATATTTGTACTGGGTGGGGATCGCACCCACAACTCTTGGCGCATGGGGCAGGGTCACTACCGAATGCGCCATCGAGCTTGTCTTAAATATATTAACAAGAAGTGTAAAAAAGTAGACGACCAGCTAGCCTCTTGTCACTAGGTTTTCATCTAACCCAGCCCAGTTTTATTTTTGTCTAAATGTGGTTAAAGAGTTTTGCTGCCCCTTTGGCTCTGCCTACTCCTTCGGGGTTTATGGGAGTGATGTACCTACATAACATCACGCCCATAATCCCTAAAGAGGTAGGCAGAGACAAAGGGGCAACTCATAAATAGTTTAACATAATTAGGTTTATGTTAAAGATAAAAGTCATAATAAATAGAAATATAAGTGTTTAATTTGGCCTTTATAAATGTAGGTACTTGTATTTTTAAGTGGCAATACTTGTCATTATACAAATATCATTATGCTACCGCCAAGTTCGGTACGTTGATTCTACTGAGAAGAACCGGCAAGAAACTCGGTAGTTACTTATTCGTTTGATAAAGGGTGCATTTAAGTGGCAAGATTAGTTACAGATAACGCTTTGAAAGTGAATCGGTTAGAAGCCAAACTCTTCCGGGAGTTGCCGGCTCGCCAGCAAGTTAGGGCCCGGAATGTTTGTAGCTATCTCGATCAGTGTCTAAATCGAAGCATTGATCGATATTCATTCTATTCAAAATGCAGTGCTGCTAGTATTCTAGGCACTCGGAATACGGACTAGTAAAAAAGAAGGACTTCACGCTATCGTACTATAGCGTGAAGCCACGTTTATGCATGTGTGAGTGGTTACTTATGGATACCAAATATCGGATATCTGTCATTTGGAACACTTATTATGTCAATATGTGACGTAATTGTGTGTCAAGGTGGAGCACCTGAGGTGCTTCAATGTCTAGTTAGTGGCGCGGAGTCCTTCTTTTTTTACTAGTCCGTGACTCAGAAGTGAAGAATAGACAATTTCTTATTTAAGTTTACGAAATTGGTTCTCAAGATCTATTTCAGCTTATACGAGTAAGTCAAGTTGTGTATACGTGGCAATAAAAAAATGTATGAAAAAAAAATGTCCAATAAAAAAGGGTAGGCAAAATGACATCAAGTGTTTCGAATGGTGTCCAAATACCTACTCTCCCATGTTTTCGTAGAACCAAATATTAGGCTTATAAAGATGACAAATATGATTTATAATATGTTTATCAGTTCCGGAACTTATGAGGAGAGAATTGGTTACCCTATTAGTGACGAAAATGAAAGGCATTTCGACCCTTAGCCACTTAGACATAGTCATTGTGGTATTAGGCTACTGTGGAAAATTATTGGTAATTATATTATGTTAGTCACTTGCTATTGAAATGTCCGATTAAAACGCAGTGACTTGGCAAAAGTATTATTGGACTGAGTGTCTACGCTAAAGGTCTATTAGTTCTTGTATTGAAAAAGTATATCAGCGGTGGTAGCTCAATGGTAAGGACACGCGCCTCTTAACCGAGGAGTGCGGGTTCAAACCCGGGCACGTACCTCTGGATTTTTCAAGTCTATGTACGTATTTATACCACTAGCTCGACGGTGAAGGAAAACATCGTGATGAAACCTGCAAATTCAAACAACTTTGGATTTGTAACCATGATCCAACAATTGTCTAGTTCCCCCATCTTAGGGTTACGAAGGTCAGATCGGCAATCGCTTCAATGTAATTACCAGACTCGCTAAATCCTGGATCATGGTCTAAGCGGACCCCGTCTAAGCACGGGACATAACGCTAGGAAGATGAGGAAGATGATGATTGAAAAAGTATATCTATAACTCGATGTTTATAATATAATCCGCATCGAACACAAGAGGCGTGTGGTCGGTCCTAATACTGGGACGAATAGTTGATGAAACCAATTGGGTGTAAATTTTTTATAAATACCTACTACATTCTTACGCTTGCAATTCTCGAAGGGACGGGCACTCTTCGATAAAGACTAACAAGCCTGAAACAAATTTAGGTTACATTAAATTTAATTGGATTAGTAGACTGTAAATTGTGAAAAAGTTGTGATAATTGGTTAACTCGTCGCCTAATAGTAACACACCCAATAATCAATACATTTAAATTCCTTGTTCTAATATTTATTTATTCAGTAAACTGTCAATAAGCAGCGTGTATTGCCAGTATTGGGGACGAAACAAAACATGGTTCACATTTACCGTTTGTTACAAGAACTATACCAATTACAAACGAATCTCAGCTACAAAGCGTCTGATTGACTGCCGATCTTCAAGAATGTGAAGGATCAGACTCAGCTCCTTAAAGTTATACCAAAGTGGACTTTAACTCAACTTACAAGAATACTTAATGCCTTGCTTCATTTTCCATGGGAGTGAGCCCGCGTGATCTGTACGCATCCCGTAATTGAGTATTAACTGAAGTATAAGTGATATAGGAATACAGTACCAATTGCTAGTATGGACTGGACACCTATGAATTATTTACGTCATTGCTAAACAATGGAAAGAGACGGAGATATTATTAGCAAACGGGTTAGCAGTGTAACTCACGATTTGACAAATTTATTCGTTGAGTAATGGACAACTGATTGAAAAGAACGTAAGAAAGTAGCATACGTAAATTATTTCTCATAGGATTTAAGATTGTCCAATAATATTTTAAATAGCTAAAATATGATATCAAAGATAGATGACGTTGCACTTAACTGTATGTGGTTTTTACATGAACACGTACATTATCGGGAATTAATAAGAAATACATAGGTACGTACATACACGTGTAATAACAATGTTACCATATGTATGTAATGTATGTACCTAATATAACCTAACCATAAATAAACCCACTTGTATGCATACATATATCGAACTATGCTATATGTATACCAATTTATATCAAGCAGGAGCTGTATCTATTTGTTTCAAAAGTAAATAGAGTGTTGGATACACATTTCTGTAGGCTACAAAGGGAGCCGCGAGCGGCGGTTCAGTACAAACAGAAAGCCGTTAACAATTACCAGAAGAAAATCCAATTACTCATCGCGGACCTTTTTAATTGTGCCCAGTGAAATTTCTCGATGACTTCATTTATATTTTGGGGCCCGTTAACCGTTCGGCCGAACATTCAATTTGCGAGGTCTCTTAATCTCGCGGGCCCTGCGGACCACGGTCAAACGCATTTTAATTATGAAATTGACATATCGCCATTTTGGTATGGGCGGGCTGAAGGGTTAATGTTATTGTGATTTTTTTCTAAGGAATTAACTTACGCTGATATAATGTTTTGGTTTTATTTTTATTTAAATTTTTATTTTGTTGAAAAATGTGGTTTTGAATATATTTTGCGATAATATCGTCTAAATTTAACAATAATATTTCTAAAATAAATGATTGAAAAGGACGTATGTCATTCAAAAATCATCAATACTTCTGAGAGAGAATGATCTCATTATAATGATAGACTTTACATTGAATGGATGGAATTTAATTACCTCTTAATTGTTTGATGCTTTTGTTTGAATTTAAGGTAATCTAAAATTAAAGATTACCATATAAACTGATCGTAAAAATTAATTGTATTCTCAATTATTGTATTCCGGTCATTTAAAATTTTAAGTAACTGGTAAACCATTACCGCTACTTAAGCAATATAATACATGCTGTGTTATTACGGATAATAAAAGTACATGAGATCAACCGGATTGATTGGGATTGTTACAAATCTGATTTCCCCAACCTAAATTGCCCATCCGCTTATATGTTCCTGTGCCCTTAGCACGGCCCTGGCACAGATGGAACGTGTTTACTGGCTCGCACATTTTATGATTTAATAAAAGAGTTTGGACTTACGAAATTAATTGTAGCGCCATACATCCCGGCAGCGTACTACGGACCGTTGTTATTTATCTAATGCATATTAATATGTTTGCCCACTCAAAAACGAAGGGCATTCTGTCATGTGCGTTTGTTTAATTAATGCTCGGTAAAAGGTCCGCGCCTTGGGCCTCAAATGAACAACGTCGGCAGTTACAGGTTAGGGTTTCGTTGCTATTTTTGTATTGTCTGGGGAGATTTCTCAAGCCCATTGAATATAGCTACTTATATTCTCCATTGCAGATGTGTTTTTTTGGAAAAGTGCTGTGTATTTCTACGCTATTATAAATACTGAAATCTGCAATGGGTAAATATATTAGATAGTACAACTGATTTTGGCTAAGCGTACCTACTTAGTACTAGCGTAAAAGACACATGTTTTTTTTGGCGACAATATTCAAATATAGTTTCAGGATACTGGTTTGGTTAGCAATAAAGCCGCGAGGTGGCCACAGGAACTTCTTTTATTTTAAAATAAAATGGCATCACGCCATTCCACTATTAGTGCAGTATTAAGGCATGTTTAGATAATAAATGTATTTTTAGTTACGATGGTTTTATAGATAAACATTGAAACATTGAGTGTTTACACACAACATAAGATTGCACCCCACCTCACTTTCCCATTAGCCTCCCTCAAGCATCTTTCGTGTACAAAACAATTGTTTTTAGCAACTGAGGAAAAACGGATATAACTCGCCGAGTTTATCCGCCCACTGGAGACAGTTTCATAAGCTTTTTTGCTGTCATAGCCAAGACATGTATTCTCTCTTATAAAAGGTACAGTTTGTTTTCTATCGTCATAAGCGCGACGCGATGTCTCTAAGTGATATTGTTCTGAAAGGTTTATTTTGTACGCGATAACTTTCGGAGAATAATAAAAATAAGAGAGTAATTTTACTGTTTATTCTTAAGATATTATACTATTTTGTTGCGATAAATATAAAAAATCTCAAAATGAGGACTGTCTTTTGTAAGCATTATTGGGCATTTGTGTGTCTTACTAAAAGACATGTTTATAATGTAGCTATATTGAATTCCAAGTAATCTACATAATATTCTTAGGTAAGTTAGTAGGTTTAATATCTATGAATAAATAAATAAAAATAAATTCTCCTGACTGACACATCAATTCCCTAGTTTCAAACTAAACTTATGAGATTGTACTATGGATAGTACTTACGGAGTACGTACTTAAATACGTTTATAAACATCCATTACTCGAGTACAAATGTCCATGTTCGTCACACGAAATATTTGCCCCTAGCGGGATTCGAACCGCCCTTGGTTTCTGGCCACTCAACCAACTGGCTAATCAAAATCTATTTTTATTTTATAAAGTATTAGGTCTATTACACGTATTTTTTATTAATCAAAGTTGTTTAGCCAGTTCTAAACGCGGTCGATATGATTTGGGTGTATTAAATACAAATAACTTTATGAATGATGCATATTCCTCAATTGTTGATGTGTGATGGAGCACTTTGTTTTGTTTCTTGTAAGTTGGCAGCTGGAATATATACAAAGTTTATACGTATATGAGATTTTTCATTATGTTACCAACCTCTGACCAAAATAATAAAACCTAACCCAAAACTATCGCTGCCTCTGATTTAATGAACAAGGTTCTTGTCTGACTCAAAATTGCACATCTGTTATACGTGCGCTGAGTTAGTTGTGTCTTGTTTGTGTAGTAACCATTGATAAGCGGTAGCGAGTAGCGGATACCGTTGTCCGAATGCTACGAATTATTGGCTACGGAGACGAAATGCGGATGGCGCTTTGGCAGAAAGAATAACAATTCTATTTTCTGTTGTCTATTCTGTTTGATATTTTAGGACCTCAACAAAAGACAAAATACGAATTGTAACTGTATCCACCATTATATCTTTTGTAAAGTTTTAGGCTTTTCGAACGGGGAACAGTAAAGCATAAAAAATCGGATGGATATGAATTTGTTTAAAATAGTTAGGTTGGCTTTAATTGTGTAAAACTAATCTAAATCTGTGGACGATTACTTATGTTACAGTCAACTAAAAAATACCGATGCAGTATTTTGATGATTTCTCTATAATACTTTTTTAAGAGCATCTTCATAAGACTACAAGTAATGAATTCCTAATTTATCTTCTTTTAGATAATCTTAAAGTAAAGTTAGATGAACTTAAAATCATTAACAGGCAAAGATTTCCTTAAATCGTTTAGACTACTGAAGTTACTATACACATTTGATTGAGTCGTGAGTAACAATTTAGACACACCAGTCGAGTAGTAAGATAGAGCGGTCTGAGTCCGCTCTGTTACCCGCTAGCGCCCATGAGTACGCGCGCGCCCCCCAGCGGAACCCGGGCGTCTCGCCGCGGCGGCGCCGGCCCGGAACCGGCTGAAGGGTTGCGCCGTCACAAATCAAGTTATGAGAAACGCCACAAAAGGAAACTTTGTGCATTTCCGAACCGGCGAGCGTGAAATCCGACATGCGCTCCCTAGACACGAATTTAAACCCTAACTGTCTCCGTGTAGGGACACTTGTCGCTTAACTGCGACGAGCCTGCTGATACAACGAACTTGAGTGATTATTTCTCTCATTTATATTGAAAATGTTTATGCTGAGATATGACAGTGAATTTAATTATTTGAACAATAGAATACTTTACATGTAATAGAAAAGTAAGGTATTATGTATAACTTTTCCAAGCTCTTTCTTATTAACTTAAAACACAAAAAAAATCCTTTGGCGTAAAGCTAATTTTGTTATGATAGTTAACATGTGAAGCATTTGTAGTACATAGCCGGTTTATATAATAAACAATATTTTGTATTTTATTGTCACAGTATAGGTACTACACATTATACGTCTGTAAAACTGTAGAAAAAATATTCAAAACCACTACACATACCATGACGCCCGTAATACCCGAAGGGTAGGTAGAGTCCAAGGAGCGATAAGCGCCTTAAACCACGTTCAGCCAAGAACTGAGTTCGGTTAGACGGAAAATTGTAAAAAAGCAGTGACAAGTGGTTAGCTCGTCGTAATTCGAGAACAATTCCAGAACTCCATACACCATTAGTCGCCTTCTACGACATGCTAGACAAGAAACACAGTTGGTAATTATTTTTGAGTCCCAGACCAACATTGAACAAAACTACTATGTTCTAAATAATTGATAAAATCTGCATTTTGTCAATCTCAATCAAATGTCTATCAAATAGGTCTATAAATTCTGTTTAGTCCGTCAGTTAGATAAAAAAAAAAGATTGAACACGTATATTTATTATTTTGTCAAAAAAACATTGATGAAGATACAGTGCATTCAAGTTGCGCGAAAAATATGTGTCTAGTATTTTTGTATAATCCAACTAACGGACTAAGTATAAGTATATACAATAATAGTTTTTTTAATGCAGTCATATTATGGCATTTTTAGTGATTTAAATATGTATAACAGTAGTTGCTTAATGCAAAGTTCTCATACGAGGGGTGTCGATTCAAACTGGGACGTACCGCTGGATTTTTTAAATCTAACTACGTATTTATACCATCAGTTCGGCAATTTAAATAACAATTTGTCTGATTTCTCTTTTCTAAGGGTCTAACCAGTTTCGCATAGATCATGGTCCAAGTAGGTAACCTTGGCTGAGAATAGGAGAATAACGATAAGGAGATGATAAATAGCAATGTCTTGATCGGAATCGCATAAGGAAAATGTGTTAACTGGTCATTCGTAGTCCCATTTGACTCATAAAAGATAAGACTAGTTTTCTTATGCGGCCGGGCACAGACAGTGTTATGAATCAAATATGAATCATAGAACAGGGAACTTTATACCAATTTTAGCTATTTACTTTAATAAATTACTTCGTTCTTATAACCAATTACGGTTTTGCTTTTGGGTTCCTTTATATATTTTATTTTTATTATCTTGAACTGTAGGTGTATGGTTAAAGTTTGCATGGCTTTTTAAACATATATTGTTTTTTATTTTCTTAAATATCAGTTAAAAGTGACTAAAATATGTTTATAATAAATTCTACTCCATGTATCATATATGAACATTTATTTTGATATTCGAAATTCGTTCAATCATTATCAGCTGATCCAGTTTTTTCAGTACTGTCACTTGCAGGTGGCTGGTGTTATTTCCAATAAGGAGTAACTTGGCTAAGCTACTTTTATTTTAGTTTATTAATTAGGGTTCTTAGGCTGATTTTTTTATTAAAAGTTATCAATTCTTTTTCTTTTTTATTTTTCCAGGTCCCGCAGTGCCACGGTACTTCTACCAAGGATTCTTTCTAAGATAGAATAAACTTAGTTAAATTGTACCATAACTGTACAAATAATTTAATTGCCCACACGTACCTTAATATATGAGTATCGATATGTAACAAAAATAATATCGTATCATAATATTGCTGTGCAATAATTAAATTATAACTTATACCTGATAATAACGAAATCTGTGATAAAATACGTACAGTTAAGAGGGAGTATATACCGTTCATTGTAATTTTTAATGCGAATTTGTGTAAATTTTAAAGACATTTTAAATAAATTTTGTATGACTGTACAGTGATAAATATATAAACAGGAATGTATGTAAATAAATGTATGATGGCATTGTGAAGTGTATTTGTTGTTTTGTTTTTTTTAAGCCTTTGGTTCCTGTCAAATCCAAAATAATAGTTTGGTTGCTAAGTTAATCTTTGATAAAAAGGATTTATGTTTGTGCTTTTTGGAAACTTAAGCGTTAGAAACAGAATCACTAAATGTCAATAAACAACTTTCTGAATTTAACAGAAACAGAAATATCTATCACTATTGTCATTCAGCCAACATAATCTTAAAATAAAAATAAAGCAATAGTTCTAAACTGAAACAAGTTATCCTTCTCTAATCATAATTAGTAAGTTTATTACTCAGTTATGCCAAAAAGGTTCGATAGAATTGAATGTAATTTAGCACACAGGTAAACACAGCCTTAATTAAGATGTAGTATTTCTATCCCGAAAAACTTCATGATGAATAGATATTCATCTTCATCCATGTGTGCTTAGATAGATTTGACTGGCCCGTTGGTCGAGTGGTCAGAGACCCTGGCCACGAAACCAAGGGTCGCGGGTTCAAATCCCGCTAGGGGCAAATATTTCGTGTGATGAACATGGATATTTGTACTCGAGTTATGAATGTTTATAAACGTATTTAAGTATGTCTATCCGTTCACCTAGTATCCATAGCACAAGCTTATAAGCTTAGTTTGGGACGAGGGAATTGGTGTGCCAGTGTGAAGGATTTATTATTTATTATTATTTATAGCACACATGAATAATGTAGCGTACATCTATATTTAAAAATATATATAAAATCAGACGTAGGTTAGATTTGTTGTACAAGCAAGACACGTTTACAGTGTAAAACGAATCAAAGTCTCTTTGTTACTTTCCCATTTTATAACGCCAATATTTTGGTAAAAAAAGCTTCGCATTTTCGATGCAGGCGCGTATCGTGTCTTTTAGATTATTGGGAATATAGTAAAGGTAAATGAGATTTGCGTTCGCAGATGTAGTGAGCAGCTACTTTCATCGGGTTACATGTGTCATTTCACCGCCTAAGCGAAATACGGACAAGGGTGAAAGCGTAGAGCCTAGTGTGGATACACCCACCTGCGCAGTATACTGATTTTGTCTATTATTATATAACAAATCACAATTTTATATACATTTTCATTATTTTCCAAATGATGAAAATGTATATTCATTATTATTTACTCAAAGAACCTAAATAACAGAATATCTACCTTTTAGTTGTATTTTTTTATCAATTAAGTATTAGCTTATTTTCACCTGTGCTTATTTTTTTTATATTTCGAGTTGAATAATAGCGTATATTTTAAATAAATGAAAAAGCCCCGAAATTTCCGTATTGAAAATTTCATATAAGGAGCAAATCTAATAAAAAAGTCCATAAGAAATCATAAAAAAACTGTCTAATCCTATAACTACTTATACATAAAGTCTTAGATTGGTAAATATAAGTTCAAATAAAATAAAATATCAAAAAATGTGTCCATATTTTGATACCGTTAGGGTTATTTGTTTTAAATTAGATTTTTCGGGCGTTCCTTTACCGTATCCTGCTTTGTATTCGGGCTCGGCTATTATGGTTGAATCTGTCAACGCCACAGCTATCATATTACGTGTATGGCCTTCGTCCCATCAAAAAGATGTACGCATTATGCACAACCTAACTTGGGAGCGATACTCTTTTGATATTCAAATTACATCGGATATTAGGATGTTTGATACCTTGTAGAGGCGACACGAGTTACTTTCATACCTACCTGAATTTTTAGATATAAAAAAGATATAGTACTTACATGCAGTTATGTATGTAATCTGTCTTGCTTCTCCCCTATTGTGTATATATGAAGCGCAGTAAGATTTATCAAAAATAAGAAGTTGAAACGAGTACGGTTCAGCGGTTTTGCAGTGATTAATATTCTAGGCGTTTTTTAAAGTTAGTAACTTACATGTATTACGTGAACTAAATAAGCCAAAATATGTATATGCATGCATAGCAGTAAATATATATGTTTTTACTAGAAACGTAAATACGATGGTTGGCCTACTTAGATAAAAGATATAGTAAATTTAACTCGTAGCAATAGTGTCGTAAACATTTAATATATGAAGTCAAGTCGTGTCAAAATATATAAATAAAAATATTGAAAAAAATCTGCAATCTACAATTAAGTTTTTTTACCTGGGATAGACGGGCTGCAAAAATTAACTACTTACCTACTTAAATTTAAGAACACAGTATTTTTTCACAGTATTTTTTTTATATTTATAAACTGATATCCAATAAATATTTACAAAATTATATAATTATTGTACTTTTTCATAGAGTACATACTTACATACTTTTTCTTAAAATGGGAAAATAAAAAGCAAGCAAAAACAACTTTTTATTAGTATTCATAAATAGGTACCTGACATCTGGATGAAAGTACAATTCAAAAAAATATCTAATTATAATTTTGTTTCCACAGAGAATTTTCGAAGGAATAAAATTATATCTGATGTTATTTTATGTACAGAATATTACCCTACATAGGTTATAAAAAAAAAATCTAAAAAAAAAATTGATTCTTTGTAAATAAAGATTCTATTACAGGAAAATACAACAGTAAAATTTTACAATTTATGAAGAATATTTATCTTCAAAAATATGAAATAACTCATTAATCTAAAGCTAAAATTATCATATCAATCACCAATCCTTAAATCGTAAATGTGAAATCTTTATACCTGCATAGTTAAATCGATTTCAAAACATCAAATATAATGTAGGTACATTGTCTTCAATTTAATTTATTTTGCCACTATGTTTTTATAATGTTAAATTGTATATTGTAATAGCTGACAAAAAAAATCTTAAAAAAATATAAATAGGTAAACTTTAAAGAATCAAAAACTTTGTGAAAGATTAAGACGAGGTGAAAAGGAAGTGACAAAAAAATATGAGTATGATGCTTCATTTATATGCACTTATAAAGAAGGTATGGATCGATTTGTGAAATTGGAATCTTATGAAAAGGCAGATTAAGAAAGTTCTACTTTCAATCACGTCTAAATTATTAATTAATTAATAATTAAATTTTTTCAAATGTTATCGCTGAACAGTTGTAGAAATGTAATACATTTAATTTTCTTATATAATTAACAATTTTCTGAATTGTCCACAGCTCGAAAAACAGTTTTGGGTTTCAACTCACCATTAGCAAGGATGTCCCGACTCTATAATGTGTCAGCAACGCTCCAGATATTGACATTGTCTCCATGTCATTACCTAGGTTTAGGAACGCATTGATTTTAAATGTAATTTTATAATACCTGTTCCTTGAGCTATGCAAAAAACAAACTCAAAAAATAAGTTGAGTTTAATTTTTTTTTGTGTATAAATATGTATTTTTTTTTTGTAAAAGTGATGGTTGCCTATAAGTGATTGTGCATTATATACTAGAAATAGGATTAGAGTTTATAATATTTGATGTAAGCAATCGTTGGTAATCTATTAAAAAAAAAATCTTAATATAAATTATTAAGGGAATGAAATATGTACCACACTTCTATTATATAATGTAATGTGTAATAAATGTCATTTTCACAGTTTAGATAAATCTAATGATACAATACAATATGAACACGTCTCTAATACTCATGCGCTCCTAATACAGTGCCGTAATCTTAGCTTAAATTTCAGTGATTAAACATATACTTGAAAAGATTAATTTTATTTGGGAAGAAAGGCGAACTGATATTAATACTAATAACTGGCAGTACTTTTGGATACGTTTGATTTGATATATTATTGAAAAAATCTGTAACAGCTAGTTGAATTTGTTTAAACCAGTCTTGTATTGCCCTCCACCATGGATTTAGTATACCACCTTGATGACTGGGCTGTCCATCAGTTTGTGTGGCGTTTGGAGTTTTGACATTTAGAATGTTAACGACTGTATCATTAACTCCTTTCAATAGACCTCCAACAATATTAAAGAGTCCATTTTGTTTGCCATTTTGTCCAGTCGCTGTTGTATTAGTTGGAATAAGCAAAGAACCAATAACTGAGAATATATTTTGCGTTAAACCTGTCAGAAGGTTTGAGACACCAGTAATGGTATGTTGCAAAAATTGTGTACTATCGTTGGCAGTTCTGACCGGGCTCCAGGCAGAACCAAGATTTCCTGGAGATGCTGTGGGAATAAATGATGATAGAAGGTTTATAATCCTATTAATGGTTTCGGTATTTGCTTGTATAAATCTTTCGGTGTTATTTGCAATGTTCTTGATTGTCTCTTGAATTGTATTTGTCGGCATTTTTGGATTGGTTTCATGTATTATTTTATTGAACCAAATTTGGTTATTTCCAGGCATATTAGCTTGAGTGGTGTCTTGATTTTGATTATGCATACTGTTATTAACAACTGCTGAACTCGTGTTGGTTCCATTAGGCTCAGTTGGTAGAATACTAACTAATATATTAGTAGTCTTATTATTGGCTTGTCTACTTTGTGTTCGGTTATTATTACTTGATGAATTATTTGCATTGGGATGAGTAGGTTTATCACCTACTCGAACACGTACTTGTATGTTGCTTTTATTATTATTAACACTATGATTACTATTAGTAGTAGTTTGGACAGCCTGGGTAGTCGCGTCGTCTATGCCTGTAAGATCCTCCACAGTTTTGACCACGTCCTGGCCAACGGTGATTACTGATTTTAGTGGATTAATATCACGCCGGTGTCGGGAAAATCCTGGAATGTCAGTCAAAACATGTCACTGCGGTAATGTGCTGCATCCCTGATCAAACTGTACCAATGAATAAAGGGAAATGTAGTAGAAGTCTCTATGTTACATAGGTTAACTTAAAAAGTATTTATACATTATCTTATATATTTTAATGCGTGGTATGCACTATTACTACAACGTCATGTTTAGTCTGGCATTACCAATATAAATATATATTTTACTCACCATAAATATCATGATTTTGAGCCGCTAGAACCAGAGACAGGACTAGTAATATGAGTATTATTTCTAAATTGTTGTTGGCCATTGTCTAAACAAGCGTATACCTATTGAAATTGGCTTGTAAAATGAATAGGAAATTATTTTTTTAATAGAGTCGTGTCAGTAATGTTGGTTAATTACTCCTTATTAATAACAAAATCACGATACACGAGTTTGTAAAGTTGTGTTTATGGTATTTAGCCGTAATGGTTTCTTTATGCAATCTGCTGTCACACAATTTACTGTTGGAAAACTGTTGGAAAATATTCTGCTGTATAAATCAAACGCATTTTTAGATTCCCCCTTATATTAAAGTCTTCAAATTTAAAATATTAAGTATGACATTTATTTTCTAACCTAACCTAACTTTTTAAAATATTCTATAGCATATATTAATTGAGGATAATGTAGCATTCTAATGGTGAAATATTTTTTGAAATCGGTCCAGTAGTTTTAGCACGGAAAAGTGCATAAGTTGCATAGTTTATAGAACGCTTCTTATATCTGCATCTACTAAGTATTCCACGAAATCACTACTGTTGCGTTTGGGGATCCGATGATAGTGCAGGAGATCTATCTTTATGCTGTAATAAGATTCTATGGTAAATCGGGTTTTATGTATGTGATTGATAGTGTAGGCGACCTTGTCACCACTTTTTCACAATTTTCCATCGAACCCCATGATTAAATGAGGTTAAAGAAGCCTGCTGTCCCTTTGACTGTGCCGAGATTTTATGAAAGATTGATAATGATAATTATAATGATTTTGTATATGTAAATCTTACAAATACTACTCGAAATTCATTTTTTCATACCGCGTTGTACGACTTGGATTATCTAGAGCAGATTGTCATCTACCATTTTGAATAACATTTCTTTTATTTAAAATTCTGACGTTAATTCAGTTTTCAAACACACATGACATCGGCATCGACTTTGATTCGCTATTGAATTCAATATGGAAGCGTATGAGCAAAGATTTGGCAGGAGCGCAATTTGCTTATTCGGAGCACCTCGATATGAATGTAGTCATCTTGGCGTTATGGAGGCTCGGTCCAATATCGGGCCCATTGTCGCTTCGCAGTTCGGTTATTGCACCATCATTTTGTTGCTACTTCTTTATGCGAATGGGCAATTTTTTCGTAATGTCAGCAGGAAGTGATTCAGGGCTTGCTTGTGAAAGTAATAAGGTGTCTGTTTTCACTATATTGGTTCTTCTGATATTTGTCAATACTAATTTAATGTTTCATGTATATTGGGCTAAGAAAATGGTTTATTGTTTAAGAATAAAGTACAGTGATTTCATTTAATTGTTCGTGAAAAAATAAATAAAACATGTATTCGTTACGTCTTTATTGATTAGTACCTACAAGTATAAGTGTTTGATAAAGTACGTATATGGCACCCAGTATTCCTTTAAATTTAGACTACGAAGATTAAGAAGAGAATAAGATTGCATTAAATAGTAGTATTGGACTAGCTAATAATAAGTTGTTATAATTCACGGACTAGTAAAAAAAGGAGGACTCCACGCCACTAACTAGACATTGAAGCTCCTCAGGTGCTCCAATTTGACACGCGACTTACGTCACACATTGACATAATAAGCGCTCCAAACGACAGATATCCGATAACTGGTATACATAAGTCTCACTTACACATGCATAAACGTGGCTTCACGCTATAGTATGACAGCGTAGAGTCCTTTTTTTTTTACTAGTCCGTGTTATAATTGTACCTACCTCCCCTCGCTTGTAATCGATATCTATGAATTTTATGTGCAAGAGTAATTTTTCAATTATTAATTATAAGCTGTATAAAGTAGGTTGAAGAACTGATATGACATGCTGCAAATCTGAAAACAAAAAAATATACAAACTCCTTTATTCCACGACAGAATTGGAGTTTAATTAAGTTTAATTTGCATTTAGATTCAACAGTTCTTAAAAGAGCATGTGGATGAATCTGCCATTATACATGGTGATTTTTAAGATTGACTCGTCGTCATGGCAAATTCTGAGTGGTAACCATTTTAGATGCACATCTTACCTTTTAATTTAGATTATGTAGAATTACTATTTGATTTTGTTATACTAGGTTAAATTAATTTTATTTTCTATTACAATGGGCAATATTTTATATATGTATGCGAGTAGAATAAATCGTAGTATACTCACACCACTGAAGCTCTGCAAGTTCATAGGTAAGTAACCGTTCGCCGTGTACTCAAACGGCCTCTGAGTACGCGTCATGAGGATCAGGAGCATTCGTTTGGTCCCGTTGTCGGCGTACGTCCAATCCGCTGAGTATATCGCCTCGGTGAGTTCTTCGCTCTGGACCAAAATAGAGAGTAGAATGAGTTAGATAATGATTTTTGTGGCTCGTCACAAAAATGTTTTAGTCAAGTAGTCTCATTCGGAGTTTTCATTCGTCAGATTACGAAATGTTGTATTTGTGTTCTTCTGTAAGTTTGTCTTATGTATGTATGTATATATGTATATTGTAAATGTGGTGAATTATTTGTTGTTAAAACATCAATTAGCGCAAGTCTTTTATTATAGTTTAGAATAAAGGCATAGAATGTAATTTACATGATCGCTAAGAACTTGCCCAATCATGCATTGTTGGAACACCTCCACCATCAACGAACAGAACATGAAGAAGTAGCGCATGCGCATGTATAGATTCTCCACTACCTGGAAATTAAAATGTTGTAGATAAAGATATGGCGTTCGGTTTTCTCTGCCTATCCCGCTAGGGTTACTACCCTAGCAGGGTATCTAACTAACTGAATGAGTTAGTTAGTTAGATTAAGATAAACATTTGTTGTGAGAAGTATAATCTTAAATTTCTCAGTATTTATAGGGAATAAATATGTTATATCAGCAGAACCCTTAATGATTAAATTTTTCAATGATAAGAGATTGAAGACTGAATTGAAAGTTATGGAGATTAGAAGATTGGTACTATATATTTTCAGACTATTTCAGAATATACCTATCCATCACTTTTATACTTTATGATATATATTCAACTATTTTGAATAAAATACTCACCGTAGCTGTGAATATTGTAAGCGTTATGAAAACAGATCCAAAAAGATAATTGAGTAGCATCACATCACCTAGGACTCCATCGAATTCTGATGTAAGTCTAGAAAAGGAATCATCAGAATCATCTATGATATAGCCATTATGTTTTCAAAAAAGATGCAGTAAGGGAAGTAAGAAAAATATATTACTTACTGTGCTAAAAACTGATGTCTAATTATAATACTTCTTAACCTATTCCTTATTTCCTTATGAATATTGCCGACAGCTGGTTTTGTTAAATTTGCAATATCATCGGGAGTTATCAATTCTTCAATGCTATTTCCTAGTACTTTTAGCTCCATGCATATAAAAATTGTAAATGCCGAGTTGAACATGCTTGCAAACCCGTATATGCAAACAACGACAAATGTCATAAAACACTCCCATATATAGGCAACATAGTACCAGTAGACTTTATCGAATGGATACCAGCCATCGAAAGGATACAAGTGAGATTCTTCTTCAGTTATTATTTTCTCCAGGTACATTATAATTCGCGGAAACGAAAACACAAATATGACGAGAATAATGGAATAATAGAACAGAAATCTGGTCACGTATCGTGACGTCAATATGTATTTGATCACAATTTTCTTATGTTGAATACAGTCGGATACGACATCCCACAAGTTGTCACGGAAGTGATCGAACAATTTATTGTAAAACAACTGATTCAAATGTACTTTCCGGTATTTCAATGCTGTCATCAAAACTACTGCTAAATTGGGCACGACGTTTATAAGTTCTACCCAATTGGTGAAATCTTTTAAGAAAAGCGTTATTATGAGTTGGGTTACTGTCAGTAGAACTAAGAAGTAAATAAAATTATAACAGGTAAGAACAGCTTTAGACCGACCGATGAAGGGATAGACGAATGTCAGAATTCCCAATGAACTCAAGAAATTCAGTTCTTGCTTCATTTCTTTTTTCATAAAATTGTATGGTTTTTCCGACATAGCGATGGATTAGTCAACAAACTGTGTTTCACTGCACGGCAACAAAGCAGCAATAATTCAACAAAAGCAAATAAAATCACAAAAATCATAAAGAAAAGTCAGTTATAATTAAAGGGTAGGTGAGTTTACCCATGAAGTATGTATTAAGCCTTGTGGAAAGTTCTAGGGACATGCCTACATACAATGTTTTTCTTTTATTTAGGCTAGGTATCATAAGGATATTAATTTAATATCTGAATATAATTCTTTATTGTATAACTACAATTTAAGAATCTAAAAGTGGTAACGTAATAAGGATACTTATTAAAAAAAGTACTTGAAAGATCACATGTGAGGAATGTGAGTTCAAGCATCATTTTTAAAATCTATGTACGGACTTGTAACTTACATGATCGCTAGGTTGGGGGCGAGAGGTAATTTTAAGGAACTAGTGGTCACCCAGTGGTATAAATTTGACCATAATTAATTGAATTTTTCTATGAATTTCTAACGCGATATTTATATTTTTTTTTCTTTCTGCCCTCCTTCTCTATATAAACTATAAGTGTGCGAAATCTCATACTTTTGCGTCTACGAATTAATACTAATCTACGTATTAATATAACACATATTAATATAAGGATTGTAATAAATCTATGGATGTTATAGTCATTATCCAATATTTTTATTTGTCTTATTCCCGGTATTTTATGATACCAGGTTATGGTAATGTAGTAGTTACTTCAAAGTAGTAACCGGATTCTCTAAATATAGGATCTTAGTCAAGCGGAAACTAATAATGATTAAATAATCAAAGAAAAATAATAATGTAATTAGATTTTAAGTTCTTATTTTTTATATTAAGTTACACCATCTAAGTATACCTTATGAATAAATCCAATATTAAAGCATGCTAATAAGAATGGGGTATTAGAGTCGTTCAAAGTAGAGGAGCTTATTCATTAATCTGTCAAATAACTACATTATCATAGAGTAGATGTTCCATATTCAATGCCACTAGTTTGTCAATCAGATCCAACAGACAGGTCTTTACTTAAATCTGGTAATCCGCGCTAGAACCGCAACTTTATTGCGAAGGGATACGGTCGCAAATAACGTAGGGGTAAAAGTAATTTAATATGAACAGAAGTGGGTCAAGAGGCCCTCAGACGTAGCGATCGCTTATAATTTGCTCGTATTGTTCAGTTCGAATCGCAGGAGAGCAGGGGTACTTTACAATACCGTTTCGAGTCCTTTGATGCATGACTAATATGGGAATTAATCCGATGAGTATGTCATCCACTCCATGCTAATGCTCCGAGGAGACTTCCTACGGCTTTGCTATTCACTCTGCTTATTTGTTGTGGGATCAAATAAAGGCTCTGTATTTATTAGACGTTTCAAATTTTGGCTTGCCAGCGAATGTGGTTTGTGTTTTAACGTGATTGCAAAGTCAATTATTTGTTTGGGAACAGGAGATTTTATTATGAGAGGGCTTGAGGTGTGTTGTCGCTACATCTACCCACTTATAATAAGATCTTCTATGTTTGATAAATATAAGGTTGTTTGTATGTGTATAATCCAACAAGTGTAAATCATTTTGGATGACGCAATAAAGTGATCTTATATATTATATGTATATATAGATAGATATCTCCATCGACAGAAAAATAAATAAATGGTTTTATTTGTACATACATCTCTCCCGCAATCTCCGAATTGATAGGTGGGTCAAAGGAGCATCAAGCCTTTTTAATCACTTTAACCACTTTTCGGTTCTCTGCCTACCCCGTTAAGGAAGTGGCGTGAATTTTAGTAGTAGTAAGCTAAAATTAAAACTGGGTTAGATTAGAGGTAATATTCCGAAGAAATAGTGGCAAGTGGCTAGCTCGTTGCCTACACGATCACATCCCCAAAACCCGATATACCTTTGGTCACCATTTACATCCTGCTAAGCAAGAACCACAGTCAGCAAATTCTTTTTTAAGTCCCAGACCAACATGGGACAAATTCAAAATGCAAATTCATATTCAAAATATCTTTATTTATATAGGCTTAAAGAAAGCACTTATAAATTGTCAATATACAAAAAAAAGAACAAATAATACTACCACCGGACAAAATAATATCAGTGAAATTAAAATTATAAAATAAATAAAATATTAAATAAATATCCGACGACATCACATAATTGATCTGACTTCGAGGTACCTAATCACCAGTAGTATTACAAATATGTGCATACATAAATATTGGATATTAACACTCAGACACAGAACAAACACAAGTATTCATCACACGAATGTTTGTCCTGGGTGGGGATCGAAACCACAACTAATGGCGCATGGGACATGGTCACTCCCGAATGCGCCATCGAGCCAGTCAAATTAAACCTGAAGAATTTAGTAGTTACTTAGAAAACAAAAATAATGCTGTTTACAACTATCAGTCTAGAGAATTGGTGAAACCTTGAGAAATTTACTTGTAATGTGCATTATCCGAGCAATCTGGCAGAAAATATGATGCCATTACGATTGAATCGTGCGCACCAAATGCTCATTCAAATTGCGAATCTAGAATCGCATTCGTCTTTAAATTGTGTTCATTTGTAGAATGTGTTTGGAATCTATACAAATGCGGACTGTAAATGCGATCGTCTCGCAAAACGACAAAATTAACTTGGACCCTATTTCCTTGTGTTCGGCAAGTAAATGGGAATAAGTAAGGGATCTGGTTAAGCTGGAACTTTGACATGTGGCTCATGTTTGGGGTCTTTATGTGTATTCTTATTCACGTGTTATGGGGTTCATTTTTGCATAGTCAGGGAAGTACATAGAGCTGCGACAACGGTTCTGCTCTCTAGAATATTTTATCTAAAATATTTTAATTTTAATTTAATATTGTTTAAGTAAATAATAAAAAATAGGATTATGCTTTGGTCTATAATTCGATTATTTTTAAATTATTTCTAAAACAACACCATGTGTATTATAACCTTAAGATGACAACTTCTAGAAGTGATATTCGTATAACTTACTAATATCTAGTACTAATACTGTTAGTTTTTGCTCATGCCGACGTTCGCGATCATTTTGACTATGTGTATGTAAAAGTGAATAGTCTACTTAGCAGCTAAGACTGCAAAGTGTAGCAATCAAACAAATTTACCCTTGCATTTATAATATGAGTTAAAATAGGATTTCTTCTCAACCTAATTTTAAAACAGTTTTAGAAAAATCTCGTATTCCACATGTCATATCTAATTATTACACAAATCTATAAGTAACGTCAAGCAGCTCTATATACATAAAAGACGTTTTTTCCGCCAAATGAAGACGTCACAAGGAATAATAAAGGAGTGCCCCGTTTGAGAGATGGATATGCCCCGGTACAATGGGGCTCCTCGAGGAGCTTTATTTGAACTGAACGAGGTCTCACACGTCAAATTTCACATCCTGAATGGGCCTATCAGTAGGGTTGCTAAAATTACCAGTAATAAAAAGTACCAGTCTATTTATGGTACAAGGCCGCTGTAACACTGCTGAAACGTCAAGCTATAAGTACTCTTGTACAATGCATATAGCGTTCAGATCTGTTATTATTATTTTTAGTAATTTATCACTCTAACTAACTGTAATTTTAACTTGCTATTTTAATTCTCATATTGCTAAACAATTAGAGTAGTTAATGACCAAGAGAGGATCATAATATGTTGTTCTAAGAATAAACTCATTAACTTTTATTCATTCATTCATTCATTGGAAAGTTAAACAAATTGTAACACGACAAATACAGCGTTACATATGCACGTATACTATACAAAGAACTAGGTTTCTAGGCTTCGTTTACAAAGGATTCAATTTGCAAAATAAAAGTTATGAGCACGCCTAAAACTTTTAAAACTTTCAAACGTATAGAATAAAATGAAATTAAATGAAATTAAAATGAAATGAAGTTGAAATGAATGAAGTTGAAATGAAATGAAGTTGAAATGAAATGAAGTGGAAATGAAATAAAGTTGAAATGAAATGACTTGAAATGAAATGAAATGAAATTGTCTTTATTAAGCCTACGTAGGCTTAAAAAACGCACTTATAATTCGTCAGAATGAGATCAATATCTACGCTGCAAAAAGTAGATTCTACCGAGACGAAACCCGCAAGAAACTCGATAGTTATTCTTTTTAAAATGCCAAGTCTTAATAACTATTAGTTAAAATTTCTTAGTTAATGTAAAAACAGTGCAGGCGTACAGCCGATTCTGGGTTTAGCCATATATTCTTATCATTAAATAGTCTATATTATAGTAGCCCTTTATACTAATAGAATATTTTCTGGTGTCAGCCCTACGCACCCTCTACCGCGGAATCTTTATAAATAGTTGTGCGAAGACTCTGCTTAATTTGATGGAAATCCCCATTCGTCCCGGCGCATACCGGGAAGTCAACGGATTGTGCTAACTCCACGCGGTCCTGGTTTAATTGAGTCCCGATCATCCCCAATCAGGGATCGGGAATGTCTTTTGTTGACAAACTATGAGTCTTTGTGACGATCTGATTTCTTTGTGATATAAGTAACGGTTCATTAACCCTTTTCACTATATATTGAACATTGCCTTTTCATAATTGGCATCTACGGCTTCAGATTATTTGGAAGCGTCTATTTACCAAAAATAAAAGAAAAATGGAAATTTAAATCCATGGAGACATCACAAACACCCAGACTAGATTTGGCTCCAGTAAAGAAGTTCAAACCTTGTAAGTAAGTAAGTAAAATATCGTTATAAGCTTATTACTAAAAAAAATTTAACACGTTCTAAACAAGAACCTGCTATTTTAAATTAAAATCCTTAATGATTATACCTGAGTTTCCACTTAGACTGCATTAAATAATACACGCCTTTCACAGACTGGAAAAAGAAACAAGTTACATGGAAATATTAATTATCTCTTCATTCAAATGTAAAGAACACACTTCAGCCCCTTGAAGGACTTTCACCGGTAACAAACTCTCACAAACGAACGATAAGTAGCTCTAATTAAAACAAAGACTCCAAGAGCACTGCTGTCACAGAATAAAAATGCGCACAGTGAGCTCCTAATGTGTGATGCACTTATTCAAAGTCAGTTTTTTAGGTTGAATCGATTGATTGAATACCGAATATTCTTAGATTGATGTCAGCTTAATGGTATCAACGCATCTCATAATATGCAAGGGTGTTATTTCAAATTAATGCACAAACGTTTGAATTTTTCAATGTTATGTATGTACAGTATTTATATAACCTCGGTGATGTACGCAAGGCAGAAAACGTTAATAACACGATGTTTTGTTGCAAAATAGTTAGAACCAATAAGTAATCAATGGCAACATTTCTTTTAGAATTAAAGAAGCCACCCAATTTTCCACATCTTAACCAATTTTTTGCTGAAATCTTAAAGGAATTTACACATCCTCTCGGACTCTACCACGGAGGAGAATAACAACGGAACATGGGACTAGGAAGATGATGACCACCACATGTTCTTAGTGCAGTTTTAATGTAGAAGATATCAAGAAGTTAATAAATAGTGGCTTTACTAAGTTGCAACTTAGTTTCTTCACTGACGTATCCTACTACACCGTTGTACGGGAGCGCTGATACATTCGCCCGCTGTAAATAAAGCGAAAATTAGTTCCGTCCCTTGTGCTGGCTTTAGTTAATGAAGCGGGTCGGCGAGCCGTCTGCTTCTCGAATGGGACATTTTTATTTCACTTTTTGTAAAATATGTATGGCAATATTGTTAGTTCTTTCATTTTATGTTCACATTATATTTTTGGTAGAGGAAGGCCAAATAAGAAATGGATGGATTGTGTGAAAGATGATATGACAGAAATGGGAGTAGATAGCTTGATGACGGCTGACCGGGACGTATGGAAAAGGAAGACATGCTGCACCGACCCCAGATGAACTGGGAGAATGGCAAGAGGATGATGATGATTATATTTTTGGTATCAACTAAATAAAATTTTTTGGTGCTCTTGGTTTCGTGGCTGTTTTTTGTAATACATTATACATTATAAGAACATAGCTGTGCCTGCCATAAATTAACTATACAACACAAAAGTAATATTTCAATTCGGACCAGTAGTTCCTGAGATTAGCGCATTCAACCAAACTCTTTAGCTCTATATATAATTATAAATATAGTAACTACATACATAGGGAGCGGTGGTAGCTCAATGGTAAGGACACGCGCCTCTTAACCGAGGAGTGCGGGTTCTAACCCGGGCACGTACCTCTGGACTTTTCAAGTCTACGTACGTATTTATACCACTAGCTCGACGGTGAAGGAAAACATCGTGATAAAACCTGCAAATTCAAACAACTTTGGATTTGTAGCCATGATCCAAATATTGTCTGGTTCCCCTATTAGGGTTACTAAGGTCAGATCGGCAGTCGCTTCAATGTAATTACCAGACTCGCTTAATACTGGATCATGGTCTAAGCGGACCCGTCTAAGCACGGGACATAACATACATACATAACATCATACTAGCAATCCCGAAGTGGTAGACAAATAATTTACTATCTAAGCATTTGTATCCTCACAGGAGCTCATTACCCTTGGACTCTAGTTCAAGGAGTATGAGCTCCCTTAATCACATTTAGCCAAACTGGAACTGGATTGAATGGAAAATTGTGAGAAACAATGCCAAATGGCTAGTTCGCCGCCTAGATAATCGCTTACCCAAAATCCATTAGACCATAAGTCGCCTTTAAAAATATGCTTAGCAAATAACGCAATTGATATATTTTTTCTAAGTTCTATATCAACACGAACAGTTATCTTGCAACTAATGTTCGTTTACCTTAAATAATAAGCATAATAAAGGCCAATTTACAACGCACTTTCCCCGATAACACTAATTTACGTACTTATACAAAGATCGCGTCCCTTCTAAAGTGCCTTATCTCCACTGATTTATGTCATACATTGGTACCAACAAACCCAGCGAATAGCCCGCACGATACAGTTTCATTACTTATTTTAATAGCCAATAAAGTTCACCCAATTTATAGCAACTATTACGTGTGGGGAATCAGACGTTGCGGAGCTCATGAATAATGGGTCCAGACCTTTAAACTTTAATAAGGTCCCTGTAACACGCTGTATGAGTAACGCGAGCAATTTTATAATTTTCCCGTACTTTGAACAGGGGTGGAATGGGGTGGTTTATATAAATAAGTATACAGGTGTATTTACATTGAGTAATTACATACTTTTAACTTTTCGTCAAAACATGATTTAACTTAATAAAGTAGTTATTTAAAGGGTATCTATTCTACTTACTAGTCGTAAGACTTTTGACATTAATTATAAAATAAGGCTTTTGTTGTGAGTAGGTACCAGGTAACATCTTCTAAAAAATTTTAGAACACTAAGATTATGGAGCCGTAATAGGCAAGATGACAAAAAAAAATCTGTTTAGTCCGTCAGTTAGATTATAAAAAAATATTGAACACGTATTTTTTTATTTATTTGTCAAACAAACATTGACGAAGATACAATGCATTCAAGTTGCGCGTGACGTCACGCTTTCGTACAATTTTTACTAAATAGTGACGTCGCAAGCCCCCACTCTAAAACTTTGATGCTCTTTATCTTTGTGATTTTTTGTTCATTTGATAAAGCGAAAAATATGTGTCTAGTATTTTTGTATAATCTAACTGACGGACTAAATAGAATTATAGTTTTTTAATGCAGTCATCATCCCTATTGTTTCTGGAACCTTTTGCGACGTAGTTGATGTCGAGCTTTATCCGAAAAAAGACATTCAAAGAACATAAACAGGTATTTAAATATCTTCCTTAAAACAAACGTGTATAAACTTTTTTTCAATCTAAGGGTAAAATTAGAATTGATATTAAATGTGTTTTAGAAAGGGCCATACAATATCGTCCACACCGTCCATATCGTTTATAATATTCAATTATATTTTTATATCAACTGCCCTAAATACGGCCCTTTGCAAAGGCGTCTGAGGTGCAGTAAAAATGCACTGTAAGCAGTTTCGCAGTTGTTACGTGTCTAAAATTAATATTGCAATATACAAGTTGTTCGAACTAAAGTTTTAAGACGATGTCGTAGCAAATAATTATGATGATGTCATGAAATACTAAATTCCTGCATATAATAGCTGTTGGAATTTAATAATTAGGTGAGTTGTAGTATCTAACCATCACGCTTTTTGTTTAACTTAATGATTAATTGATTTAATTGATGATTAATGTGGTTAAAGGGGCATGCTGCCCCTTTGACTTTGCCTACCCTTTCGGGGATTATGGGCGTGATGTTATGTTATGTTATGTTGTTTAATGATTGACTAGCATAAAACATATCCAATATTGAATTAAGATCTGTTTGTGCTAACTTCACGCATAATATATGTTAATAGCTTAAGTAACTCTCTTTAGACTCAGATCAATGTAGATATGCATACGTATATACATTTTATGTACATCAACTACATTCATTCTTTATCTGCTGAGCAAAAAGTTAAATAATAGTTTAACCAAGTTTTGGTGATATCAAATGTGTGGTAGAAAACGTATCTGTCTGATGTCTTATATTAAACATTCACTCAGGTAAATTTTGAAAACAATTAGAAGGTTCTTAGCAAAAGGTCCAGGATCTTCAGTTTTGTTTAATCAAAATGGTTGAATTATATAAAAACTGATATAACTTAGCCTTAACATACATAGCATTTATAATATTAGTAACTAGTAAGGATATACCAACCCTTATAAACGCTTTATCGGAATACCAGATTGACTCAGACCTGTTTATTGATTACACCCATCCATACGTTCCTTGTGACACAAATGAGGAACATTTCTTAAAATCCCATCCACAGCGACAATACATTGAACAAGCCAACAAAATCGTTATGATACTCCGTTGGGGCGTTATTTTACCATCTTATAGGGCATCCGATCACGTATCACAAAAAAATTATCAAAGTTAAGTATTAATTATTTTTTTTGTGATATTTTTTTGATACAACAAGAATTGTCATGATGCTTATGTTTGGGCTACCTTGTAAAATTTGTAGTTTAACATATCCTGTGTGTTACTTTGTGGGCATCTAATATTTTAAACTTGTTTGGGCTTTCTTATTCGTTACAGCTAAGATTATCTGTAGTATAAGAAAGATGGTTTATGGTGACTTTGAGTTATGAATATATCGTCTCATATCTTTATATAGTCTTATATCTTAAAAAATAGATCGTTTCAAATGTTTTAATATATTTACCAAAGACTTATATGCTATCAACGTTTAGAAATTGGCTGCACGTTGTAACGAAAATTACACGTTACTTTGTAATTGTAATGTACGTGTACATTTCCAATAATCCGTTTCAAAATACATGTCAATAAGCTACTAGGTATTAAAGAGTAGAATCACATTATTTGTCATATTTTTATTTTACCTACTTGAATGATATGACAAGAAATATATTCAACAAAGCTTATTCTACAAAAAATACCGTCCATAAATATAATATGATCCTATTCAAATCCTACCTCACCATAAACGTATTAACGTTGCTTAGGTATTACACATTCGGGTCAAATGCGTCAGACTATTAGAGCGTCAACGAGCAGACGTTAGCATGAAAAGTCGCATGTAGCCGCTGTCAGATTAGTCGCGAGTGTGCGGTGGCCCTGAGTTATATCGCCGGCCGAGCGACAGATTGCCGACATTACAATAACGAATTGCGCTAGACACCGTCCCGAAGGTGGATGAACTTTGGACAATATGCACTTCCATCATACAGATGCCATGCATTCAGTATAGCTTTACAATGAAATACAATCATCCTTGCTAATGATATAAATGAAGTGTCCAGTGTAATAATAATGAATGCACAATGTTTCTTCAATTCTGATAAGTGCGTCATTCAAACATAGCTATTTTATTATCCATACGCACTACACATCTAGAGACAAACAACGTTTCAGACATTAATTATTACATCAGTAGACTTTTAAAATGCAAAAGTTATTATACGTGTATCTTCACGGCTAACTTAACTAAACACAAAAACAGTAAACTTAACCGATTGTGATGAAAATTGGTACACCAAAAGTTGTAACCCAAGAAATAACGCGGGAAACTTTTCGTTCCTTAAAAAAATATGGATGCACAGCCAAGTCTATGTTAGAGCGAATTCGACACGAAAATGTTAATAAAAGCAGGTATTAAATATATTTTTTACAGTATTGTGTCAAATTGTACTCAAGATTTTTAACCACTTTACAAAGTACATAGCTCATAAAAATAACGTATGTACGGATCCACAGTTTATGCATATATAAATTTACAGTATAATATATTTTGTGGCATAAATTTCTGTGCCATTTGTAATTCCAAAATTTTTACATCGTATGCAATATCTATAATTTGGACTTTTACTTAAGAGAGTTATCTGCTCTGGACCCTGTTCTTACTTCTAGGATCCGTTTTTAATCGAATTTTATTTTATTAACGGCCTATTTTTGTCAGTGTGTAACCGAATCGTTTCAAATAGTTTTACAGCTAATTTCAATCAAACATTCTTAATTTGAAAATATATTCCAAAAAAAATTACCAGACGTCCAATAATGGAAGCCCCATGTTTCATTACATTTCAAAACGTCCGTGCGCTATGTACGAACTGGCTGGCGATATTAAATTTAATTAATAGACGGTCTGTGGCGCCAGCGGTCGCCGAGATGGTCAGTGGCGTAGAATTTATTGTGGAATTATTATTGAAAAGCCCCTCCGTACAGGGACAAATTGTGGTGAGCGGGAACAATACAATATCAAGTTTTAATAGCTTCGCCGCAGTTCATAAAACGCTTCGCAATTCATCGTTGAAACAATAACTGCGTCGTTACCGATGCAAATAGCGAGATTGATATAATAAAAATGCAACAAGAGCGTTGAAAAGCGTTTTGTGGAATTTTTTTTTTTAAGTAATTATTATTTTTTTTTTTAAAGGATGAAAGTGTATCTATTTATTGACCATGTAAATTTTTGTCAAAACAATACGGATAATTGCAAAATTACGAAAAATGTTTTTTTCTTGGATGTTTTGAACCGAATCGCGTTCACAGTTATAAGCCTTTTTACTAATGTTGATTTTGTGTTTTTTCTGAATTATGGATTACACTTTATAGTTGTATATGTATGCGTCAGACAATACATTAGCTATAATTTATAAAGAAATTAAAAATACATCGCCCTCGGTGGGCCTAATTAAAATAAGTTGTTATACGGGAGAATATTGGTATCTTTGGGCTCTTAATCATTCGTAGCCAACCACAATTATATGTAAACTTTTGATTTGAGGTTTCGTTGTTGATTTGTCTAAAGTTCACGCTAAACATGTATTGGAATATTGCAAATTAACTCCACTCATGTTTGAAATAGCTCGCCATATCTAATTATGCTACCTGGTACATTGTTTCGATATTTCAATAGGCGGTCAGACATTGAATGTGGTCATCTCTTGGGGAAATTCAATAATTTTAGACAGCTAGGGTGGCTTTACCCTCGTAGTCAGAGAGCCTGTAAACTTTTTGTTAACATTTGTAGATGAACTATTTACGAGTAGTGCCTATTAGGTTTGTTAGACTGTTCTGGGCTAAATACGTTTCGCGAATTCTACTTGCATTAATACACATTTTTGGCTCGTATATTCTGAGTTTATATTTTATGTGTTGTATTGGGGGCTAGAATGAACAAATATTGAAAAAAAAAAATTTTACTTTTGTTTTTGTAACACGATTTGATTTGATTTCGTTTGGTTATTATGGGTATTTAGTTTTTCTTATAATTTCATCATTTTTATTTTGATTTTCAAACTCTGGAGTATTAATTTAGAGTAGTAACCGCTGCTATCTTTAGGTGACTGATTATAACCAGAACGTCTTAAAAACCAGGCTTTGCAGTTGATATTATCGAAAGATGCCCTAGTGTAAATGTAGTTGTCGTTATACTAACATTGTTATCTCAAATGGGTGACCATAATTTTTGTCTTAACTTGGGCCCTCGTATCTCAGACGGAGTGACTCGTAGCCCCCACACTATCTCGTCATGTGGAAACTTTTGAGTTGCCCGTCAGCGGCGGACAAGGGGCATCCTTTTGTCCGCCAAATTGCCTCATTTTGTGGACATCTACAGTAATAAGGGTTGCCAACTATCAATTTGAAAATTGTAATTGAGTCTTTTGTAAGTCTTTGATGTTGAATATTGAAATTCTCGTTCGGTTTTCTTTGATACTGTGGTTTGTTTTGCGGTATACAATTCGTTTGCGTGGTTTGAACGTTTTATTGTTTTTATAGACAATTGGGATTGATCATGCTAAAGTAAATTTAAGTTTTATAAACAAACATGTTTTGTTTTATACATAAGAATGTATGTATGCGGTGCAGTAAAAGTATCCACGGTTGGTTGAAGATAGAAATCTTTATTTATTTATTCATACATTAAATTCTACCGAAGATTGTAACAATATAACTGAAAGTGAACACTATTAAGGTGTTTGAGAAGACAAATAAAAATACAAATTCATATTAAAAAAAAACATATATATCAAATGTTATTTTAACAAATAAAATTTATATAATAAAGGTTTTTTGTAAGTTGATATATTAACCTCTGAGATCTGGAGACGTACGGTATTAAGGTTTAATAACAAAAGCGTTACTTAGATTTGGCAGTTAGTCAGGTCAAATAAACTTGTAATCAATGACTCTGGCCCTAAGATAGGTCCGAAATCCAGTTTACACCTCATTAATGAGATGAGGGGAGGATTTAGGCTGTGTTTCTACCAGAGATGTGTAAGGATGCGTAGCGAGGGATGTGTTTTTAAGAACTAATAGAATCGCAATCGCAAGAATTTTTTTTTATGAATGAAGAATTTCCTTAAGAGAAAGGCTAAATGGATCAAAAGTAAAAGCCTTCTCAAAAGAATCTGTATCTAAATATTACATAGCACTATTATCTAACTTAAAAACTAATACCAAAACCTTAGATTACTACATACATAACATGACGCCCATAATCCCCGAAGGGGTAGGCAATATCAAAGGGGCAGCAGACCCCTTTAACCTCATTCAGCCAAAAATAAAAATGGGCTGGGTTAGATGGCAATTTGTAAAAATAAGTGACAAGTGGCTAACTCGTCGCCTACACAATCACATACCCAAAACCCGATATACCAACCATTAGTCGCCTTTTACGACATGCTAGGTAAGAATCACAGTTGGCACATTATTTTTAAGTTCCAGACCAACATGGGACAATGGGCTGGGTTAAATGGAAAATTGTGAAAAGAAGTGACAAGTGGCTAACTCGTCGCCTACACAATCACATACCCAAAACCCGATATACCATTAGTCGCCTTTTACGACATTCTAGACAAGAAACACAGTTGGCACATTCTTTTTAAGTCCCAGAACGACATAGGACCACAATAATAAAGCTGAAATTTCTCATCAATAATCTTAGATTCCTCATATTTATAAACTCTGTAGCATGTGCTGTATAAAGAGATATAATCTATTATTGAATTTGCAGTCTTTTACAGTGTCTATATGATACCAAACACATTGCTGCATATGTTAACAGAACTGTGATAAGGTCAAATATTAAATATGTAAACGCTCGTAAAGACTAATAAAGCAAAGTAACTCAGGCAATCTTTTTTTACCTACTATAATATTCAGTTCACGTGCACTTTGTTTGTATGATATCATTTGCTAACATTGTTTGAGTATTAAAAAGGAATCATCTAACGAGTATTTTTTGTTGAACACAGCACCATTTAATAAGAAATTAAAACATCTCATTGAACTAAATTTTTGATCGCAGTCTAACTTTAAACAGTAATTTCGGCTATTAAATTTATTTTGGTTATGAATGAAAGAAATCAAGTAATATAATGAGACTTTACTTGTTTGACGGCTGAAGATTTTTTTATTAAGTATCTAAAACGCTGGAAAACTATAAAGAAGAATATTAGTTATTTTTTAACTATTTACTTAGGTAAATAGTAAAAAATAACTCAAAATAACAATAATTAAATAGTAAAACTAAGGTTTCTACGTTTTATAATTTAAAATACAAGCAATACAAAAAAAAACAAAAAATACAAATTTTGACAAGCTCGATGACGCATTCGGTAGTGACCCTGCCCCAGGCGTCAAGAGTTGTGGGTTCGATCCCCACCCAGGACAAACATTCGTGTGATGAATACTTGTTGTTGTTCTGTGTCTGGGTGTTAATATCCAATATTTAAGTATATATTTGTAATACTACTGTTGTTTCTGATATCCGTAACACAAGTGCTTAAGCTACTTACTTCGGAATCAGATCAATGTATGTGATGTCGTTGAATATTTATTTATTATTATTATTTATTAAATAAGTGCGTAGTTATATTGTTTGATGATATTGGTTTATACCTATCTACTTTTGCTAACTTAGCAATCCACAATCCCCATACCTGAGGGACACAAACAGATATCCTGCACTATAGTTTAGAATCAAATATTTCGATTGTGGTCGGTATTATGCAAATCGAACCATTGGAATATTTATTGCGCGCATCGAGTTTGTAATTAGATATCTGCGGAGTTCCCCGGGGAAATCGTTTCTGGCTGAATTGACGTCGCGTGGAATGAATTACTTTGATGAGCCGCTTCGAGAGCCATTGGCGCGGTGGGCGAATGCTTGCATAATGACGCGGTTCGATCAGCGTAATTTAACAGACTTTTTTACTAAGTGGGGTATAAAGTAAAAATAAATAAATTTCCAACGGAATCATATACACGAATCTGTGATGTTGTCCTGGGTGGGTATCGAACTCACAACTCTTGGCGCATGGGTAGGGTCACTACCGAATGCGCCATCGAGCCAGTAAAACTATGTTGCATGTTTGTCTGGGACTCAAAAATAATAAACTATCTGTGTTCCTAGCAGGTCGTTTCAGGCTAATAGTGGTGTACTGGGCATTGAGTTAGGGGACGAACTGGCCACTTGTTACTATAATTTTCCATCTTTTAATAGTCCACCTTACAAAATTAAGATTTAGCTATACCTGTAATAACGGAAACTATGTATAGCTTTATTTTTTTTTGTAATTGGTATGAAATATGGTACCTAGATTATACTAAGACACTGTACCTGCAAGTTTTATTACTACATATAATACAGCATACAGAGTAAGTATACTCTGATGCCTTGAACCGAATAAATTCTCTGATTTATTGAACAAAACGTCCACCAGTTAAATACATTGTTACGTTGAATGGGAAGATTTTCGACGGTAAAATGACAAAGACACGAAAGGGGGAGCAATTTTAACCGACGTCATCAAACCTAATATTCTTTATTTGAATCCCAATTCCATCTTGAGAGTGCAATAAAGACGCCACTCAAACATCGACACGCAATATAATCCGTGACGTCATCAGCACCAAACACGGGCCTCATTAACAATGGATCCGCGTGAACCCTCGCCTCGGATTATATCAGATTCAGTCTCGCAATACTCGCTTACCCCACCTTGCTGGACGGTGCTCGTTTTGCGATTGTCTGTCTACTGGGAACACGGGTTTGTGGGGAGACGAATAGTGGCTACTCGGATGGTTTTTACAAGCTACTGTTTTTTATTCTGGGGAATATGGACGTGTACGTACTGGTTATTTTGTAACAAATTCGTTTTTTTTTAATTTAATCTTTATTTTTTTTCTCGTTTTCGTAGAATGGTGTTTATTAAATAAATTATGTGTGTCTAATAGGATTGTTTCGCAAATAGGTATTAGTTTTCTTTTAACAGAATGTACAAGGATATAAGTTTAAAATCACATTCGTTTTGTATTTTTTTTTTGTTTATAGCGCGGGCCCTAACCGCACGAATTTAAAAATAATTTTGTATATATTATATTTAGAAGGTATTTTTTTTCATTACAATTTTTTTTAGGTTGGGCTAATATCCAATTTAACTATATGAGTACAATATGTTCAGCCATCTGGTTACACGTTTCGATCAATGACTTGGCTAGTTGTTGTTCAACCGGTATTTGCTTGGATGCCGGACTATCATGAACGGCCTGAGCGCTCAAATAACTGGCTAATTAAACAGATGGCTGCGATGGATATATCGCTTAAATAATTTATGTTCCTGTTCTAAATGATTAAAAACCACACATGTTTTCCATGCTTACCGGTCGTGTGTAGTGTAAACAGTGGTCAGTTACACAATCGCCTCCGGACGAGTCAACACGGCCCTAATTAGGGCGGCCGACGAGGCCCAATTAAAACGCAAATTTTGAATAGTTACACTAATAACCGGACCCACCCTTGATGCTCACTTGTGTCTGTTATTGGACTTGCGAACATTCGCTAATTAGACGGGACTGATGTGTATCCGAAATAAAGTTTTGGGAGTGTTTGACGTATGATTTATTCGATATATGCATAGTTGGGGTTAACCTAACCAGGGCCATAATTCAGTTATTCGTCTCAAACACAATTTACCTGTTCCTATACATAAGCTTACAAAAACTGTATTGTAGGTATGGTTGCCTATCCATTCATATGGTTTGGTCTTATTTGGCGCATCGGGAAATAAAACTGAGAATATAACTTCCTAAACCTAATTTGACCACAGAGAACTCTTCTTGATGAGATTTGGTCTTCTCTATGTTTCAGAGTACAAAACGTTACCGCTTTATAAGTATTTAGTAGAAAAAATTGTGATCTCGTCCTTGTCTTAATGTCCCGATGTGCAATAGATAACGTCAAATCTGAAGCAAAAGTTGTATGTCTAAAAGATTCCACACAAACGAGTATATGAACCCCTAAAATGACGAAATGCAACAAATACAACACGGGTAGTGTAACATCGTACTTAGTTATTTTATACTAGCAGCGCCCCGCGGTTTCACCCACATAGTTCCCGTTCCTGTAGGAATTTGGGGATAAAATATAGCCTATGTTACTTCCGGATAATGTAGCTTTCCAATGGTGAAATAATTTTTGAATTCGGCACAGTAGTTTTTGAGTCTATTCATTACAAACATACACACACACAAAAATACAAAAATTCAAATCTTTCCTCTGTATAATATTAGTATAGAAATATAGATATAGATAGTATAGATGTACATACAGGGATAACATACATGTCATAACAAATGCTTCCACGGCGATCCTAAAAAATGCATCCGACCGACCGTACAGCAGTGAAAAATGAAATCTCGAGCCGCGGTCGGGCTAATCTTTATTCCGACACGGTCAATCCGGCACTGAGTATCTCCGATTTATCACAGCCGCCTCGTTTGTTAGGATATTCGTAAATATTTCAAGCGTTATTGCCGCCATCAACATAATGTTATGGGGCGAAATTTTACAAAACGGAAACAAAAGATATAAAGCGTCGACGTGCCGAATATCTCTCTGTATTAATGCCGCGGAGCGAAACGATATTATTTACAATTGGCGCGTCGGATGAAATATCTCGCGGTTGTTTTCTTTGGTAAAGCGATAAATATGCTAAGGCGATAGTTAAAGTTGTGTTTACGGTGAAATTGGCGGTACTGATTCGGTTTAATGTTGGTTATAAGTAGCAGTTATGGCAGGTACAGTTCATGTGTTGTTATTACATTAATTTGGTACAGTCAAATTAATTATTATGTCAACCTTAGTGACAATTGTACTTATAAATTTACATTTAGGGATAAACGTGCTTTTTTTAATATTTATTCTAAAACTATTTGATACATACAGCACTAAATTTAGGTTAATATTTTCTATTACGAATATCATGTCGACAAAAACAAATCGGCTTTTTATTTAAAATTAAGCAGAAACATAGCGCTAACGATGAAGCTTAACGAGTCATCCAGGTAACAATAAATGTATTTGTAACCTAATTAATACATACTAAATATAAATCCTAAACTTGACAATGAATCGTCATTGCTATACAGATATCGTTACCCCAATCTGTATTAAAAAAGGTAGTAGCTTTATTATCTATATAATAATAAATAAATATCAGACTACATCACATACATTGATCTGACTTCGAGGTAAGTAGCTTAAGCACTTTATTACGCATATCAGAAACAACAGTGGTATTACAAATTTATACTTAAATATTAACACCCAGACACTGAACAAACACAAGTATTCATCATACGAATATTTGTCCAGGGTGGGGATTGAACCCACAACTCTTGGCGCATGGGGCAGGGTCACTAACGAATGCGCCATCGAGCTTGTCTAATATGGTTTAAAGATGCTTTAATATAAATCAATTTCATGTGCAGATACAACTAACAGCTACTAACAGCAAGTTTCAGATGCTTAAAATATAAATATACAAAACAATAAACGAGTAGAGTTTGGGGCATTTTTAAGTTTAACAAAATTTACAGATGATTTGTGGTTTGAAGATTCAAACCACAAATCATCTGTAAATAAGTGACTTGGTTGCAGAAAATGTACTCAAAAAACACCTCGATTTCCCCCAATCCTCACTTAAAACGCAGTTAACAAAACAATCGCCAACCGTAAACCTGCAAGTGCATCAGGAGATTCGCGAAAAATGCATGCGAATTCGGAATAAATTGCACTCGGTGCAAATGGAGCGTGGTGCATTATTGCCGTGTTTCAGGCGACTGGGGACAAATGACGCGAAATTGTTCAGATACAACACCTGGGCTGGGACATCGACTAGATACAGCGACGTAAATACTGCTGCAGACGACTCCGACGCCCATTATCCTGCGCTTTCTATTTCCAAATGGATGGAATATATTTTCGTTGAGCGCTGATCGAGAATGGCTTTGCAACGGTGGCTCGTGCGATGTCAGTAAGGATTTAGTTAGAATGTTTTGAGTAATTTTATTGAGTAATTTCTGATCATGTTATGTTAGTGTAGGATTCCGAGAGAATGCACCAACTGGGTTTCTTGCCTAGCAATGCTTGATTGTGGTTATTGATTGGGCTGGTCTGGGTCCTCTCTTTGCTGATTCACACCCGTACACCCATAATTCTCGCCAACCGGTTTTGGGTTAACGCCGGAATTTCCATTACTTAGAAAGCAGTTCTCCTTTCGATTCTCCCTGATTTTAAGGAAGATTTAGAGATTTCGGAAGATTCGATTCTACAAAAACTTAATTGCCATCAAGTCCTTATTTTAAACCGGGTCCTCGCTAGTCTTAATCATGGTACAAATCCCCAGTTTATGATTATATTAATTATTTGTTTTTATAATTTTTTTTATATAAACCGTGCTAGGGTAAGCATAAAGCGAGTCCAAAAATATGATACTCCCATAACATTAAGCGGTGGGCGGATAATCGTAAATATGAAGTGGATACGCAGGCCGCGCGGATCTCTCTAAATTAGACAATATTGACTGAGTTATTCGACGCTAGACCCTGGCACGTGCATTTTTGGTTATTATTATTGGGGCTTACGCGCGCTCGCCGTAATCCAATGAAGTCTCATTATTGTGCGTTTAGGATGACGTGACCATTTGTTTCGGGTTAGGATGGGACACAGACGTCATTTAATATAGGTACTTTGTACAGGTTATCAAAATGTAGTGATTTTGTATTGTATTGAAGTATGATAATGTGACACCACGATAAAAACGCTCAACTTCATATAATATGATTATCGTAAATGAAATTGTTTAAAATTAAACTGAAGTGTAGGTATATATTTTACTAAGTCTCATTATTGTGTCATCAGTAAAATATGCTGTGAGATTAATGTGGTTACAGCACAATAAGTAAGGGGTTTTACAGTTTACATTCTTCATTTATGAATGATCGCATTAGTAGAAATTAAACTATTGTTACGTAAAGCACGTCAAAAAAAAAAAAAAAAACTAAATACGAGCAAAAATATAATGTTAAAATTGATTAATGTAAATAAAAACAATATTTTGTTTTCGACGTTAAAAAAATCTAGTTGGATCTTACCAATGCCCAACAAATCGTTACTTAGTTACGCGTCTAAAATTCTTTTTCAAAGGCATAAAATAAACTTTTCCATTCCATTCGAGATGCATGGTTACCCTAGTTAAGGACTAAGTTTATTTGATCTCGGCTCCGTCCGTAGCCACTCCATATCGCTAATAGCACGGCCGAGTACACAATACGCCTTAGTACAATTGCGGTACCTACGGGGAGTAAATGTAATTATTAAAAATTGCTTGCAATAATGCGGAAAATGTTTCTTTTCATTACTCCAGATTTATGAACCCAATTTAGAACGTGTTTTGGTTAAATAGCTTTGGCTATGGAAAGCAATTACTACTGGTGAAATTTAATACAAGATATGTCGGTCGGAGTTTTTGAATGAAGTTTATATGAAATTTTGTTAAACTCCCCTAAGCTCTATTGAACGGAAATTAAGTTACTGAATGTATTTTTATGGCATGAATGTTGGCATAAGTGCAAGTTATGTAAGCACACCTATTTATTTATATGACATTAGAAAGTTATTGTTTAAATTATTTTTTCTATTCAATTATTTATTTAAAGAAAATTAAGTTAAAATTACCAAGTATTCGTAATCTAAGTTAGGTAATTTAGAATTTGGTAATTTATTTTTTGATTTAAAGCACTAAGTAAGTAAGTTTCCTTAATAAATAAATAAATAAATAAGTAACCTTTCATACCAGAAAATTCAACTCGATGCAAATGTAATATCACGCGAGTGACACATGCTCAGCAAATCCATAAGGTCCGCATATAAAATTTATCTGCACCACATCATGTCGCTACAATAAATTCCCTCCGATCGTTACATTGAAAATTTAATATTCGAAACGTAAACACAGCGTAACATTGTCGCGTAAACTATAACGACTAGCTTTACGATGCTATGAACATAAAAAACTCATCGGTGCCGAGAGAAAAATATGAAACTCCTAGCATTAGTGCCTACTAGTGTTACCAAGCCTTTTTATAGTGGGCGGGACGTCCGGATTTTTGTGTAGAATTGTAGTGATGCTGCTTTTTTAAAAAAGTATTAGTTTATGATTGTGTATACGACAAGTTGACCACTTACTTTTTCACAATTTGCTATTTAACCGAACTGATTTTATTTTTAAATGTGGTTTAAGGAGCTTATCGTTTATTCTAGTGCGCAAAGGGCACACAGAATGACGTGATGGTATGTATGAGATCAAATCGTTTATTTTTAAAACAAAAAAGCATTTTTATTAATGTTGTGGCTTAAATAGTCCCATGTTGGTCTGGGACTTGAATAAATGTGCTAACTGTGTTTCTTGCCTAGCATGTCATAGAAGGCGACTATTGGTATACGGGGTTTTGGGTATATAATTGTGTAGAAGACGAGCTAGCCACTTGTCACTACTTATTTACAATTTTCCATCTATCCCAGCCAATTGTTCCATGTTGGTCTGGGACTTAAAAAGAATGTGCCAACTGTGGTTCTTGTCTAGCATGTGGTAAAAGGCGACTAATGGTATATCGGGTTTTGGGTATGTGATTGTAAAGGCGACGAGCTAACCACTTGTCACTGCTTTTTCACAAAGTTCCATCTAAACCGGCCTAGTTTTGTTTTTGGCTGAATGTACTTAAAGGGGCCTGCTGCCCCTTTGACTCTGCCTACCCCTTTAGGGATTATGGACATGATGTTATGCTGAAGCTAAAATATGAGCCTCTCGAATATGAACTCTCAATGCTATAGTGGTAGTAACGAAACATATCGTTATGAAAATATCAATGTTCTAACAACTGTTATGTAAACATTAATTTGTCTGGTTTTTATCATTAGTATCGATAGAACGAAGAAAAATAATATTAGAATTCAAAATGAAACTGTATTCAATGTAATTTACAGTATTACCTGTACTTTCCAAGAGGAATTTTCTTGGATCGATCCAGGCGCATGATTGAAAGACCGGAAAATTATACCCTTTTATATGGGGGACTGTTTCCTAGTAAAATCGTTAAGGACGTGGGGTAGAATTTTATATATTTTGGACGTACATACACAATAAATAATAGTTGTAACAAAAATGAAAGTAAATTAATTTAACATGCAGTTTTGAGTTGTCTTTTGATTTATGGCCTTGAGAAAATTTATTAGGATCCTGACCGGTTTGATATAACAAATTATTTTTGATAGGTATTATGACTAAATGTTAAAAAATTTATGCTTTTTTAAGCCTTACAATATAGTAAAAATAATTCCCCTAATCCCTTAATTTGCGCAATAAGTGGTTTCGGTACAGTAATTATATAGATCGGAGAATCCATTGAGGCGGTGAAAATTCGGAGTTATCTTAACTTTAGATATACCTATCAATATAAGTATTTTCATGTCATTTTACATATTCAAATCGTATATGGACTTGATGTACTTAATTAAATTCAAAATTCACAGTTTAATTACAAGTTCTGCTTATAGTTTTAAACAGCATGGCTGATAAATGCCTTGAATAAAGTCTTGCAAGCATTATTGAAAAAGTTTACAGCCAGGCTCATTTTGCAACGTTGCCTTTTTAAACCTAGTTCAATTTCGAGTAGTCCTACTAATCCTGCTTTGCCGCAAATTGGATGTGGAAACTCTAGTATTTACGAGTACATACGTGTGGGCGAAAAGTTTTTCCATTTAGTGGGTACATTGTCGTGTATTGTATTTCCCTATAGAAGTCATAAACATTGTGGTTAGCGGGCCGGCCCGCGCCCTCCCTCCGTCTGCGAGAGTTCAATTTTATTTCAGTCTTTAGCGCGAGAAAAATGTTGAGCTTCCCTGTCCATTAACCGGTTTAAATTAGAGTTTTAATTTTTAAGGGCGAATTTATCTTTGAAACGTACTTTACTCCAGAGTTTTGCTTCGAGATAAAAAAAGTTTGCATTCTTAATTGCTATCGGTGTTTGTAGCGTGAGAAAACTAAAATGCTTTAGGGAATTTTTTTAAAGATAAATTTTTAAATAAGCAAGCCTTTTGGATTACGCTTTGACATCATAAATTACTTTTAATGGCTAAGTTGCGCAGAAGGATTATAACTCATACGTATGAAATGAACCCATAAAGTGCTTTTTTATTACCTTGCGATTTTGAAATTTGCTTATATTACTGTCTGAGGTTTAAATTGATAAAGTACTAGTAACGCGGTTTGAATTTATGTTCATAGATAGCAACGCCCCGCGGTTTTACCCGCGTGGTTACAGGTTCCGTAAGAATACAGGGATAAAATATAGCCTATTTAGCTTTCCATAGGTAAAAGAATTATTCAAATAAGTACAGTAGTTTCGGAGCCTATTATAAATAAGTAAATAATTAAATATCGGACTACACAAACATTGATCTGACTCCGAGGTAAGTAGCTTAAGCACTTGTGTTACAGATATCAGAAGCAACAGTGGTATTACAAATATATACTTAAATATTGGATATTAACACCCAGACACAGAACAAACACAAGTATTCATCACACGAATGTTTGTCCTGAGTGGGGATCGAACCCACAACTCTTGGCGCATGGGGCAGGGTCACTACCAAATGCGCCATCGAGCTTGTCAACCTATTCAAAACAAACAAACATTAAAATTTCCTCTTTATAATATTAGTATAGATAGGGGAAATACGCACAAAATGACAGGGTTTTTCGTTGGATTCAAATTGTATTTGTGTAAATAGTACTTCAAAGATTAGTGTTCACTGCCTGATTCTGTGGGCCACAGGGCTGGTATCTATACAATTAAACATAAAGTTTAAAATATGGTGACACAACCCCACCCAAAAATAAAGCCCAACCTCTAATATGTATCGAATGCTTTGTTTACAAACAGCCGTCCGGGATTACACTATCTATTGACATTAGGACCCGCGCCGATGGCACTTCAACGCAAACACGGTTTTAATCAATACTTCAAACAGGTCCGCTGCAATAATAATTAAAAGCGAATGATTATGTGGAATATTTGCGGAGGACCGTGGGGTCGCGCGCGCCCCGGGCGCAGACACTATTGCATAAGTAAGACGTAGGTGGACCTACCACAGAGCATAAGACACAGTAGGACATTCATATAATCTATACATACAGAATAATAAAGTTAAAGTGAAACATAATCCAATATAAAAAAAACGATTCATTAAACTAAAAGCAACTGAAAATAAGGTTTTCTATCGTGCTATTTGTCGGTTTCTTCCGAATAAACTCCAAAACGATTGAAGAGATATTGACGACCCTTTAAATAGCAGATGGTATTTCAACGAGCGTATAAATACAATTTTGTTTAATTCCATGCGGTTCAAGTCGTCGGCACAACTAGTTCGGAATCTAATTGTACTTTATGGGATATTGTGTTTTAACGGATTATTTAAGATTAGAAAAAAGGAAAAGAAAATAATTTGATAACCTTTTATTTTTCATCCAAAATATCAGACTGGACGGCTGCATGTGTTGCGGTACTTCGGCGCCATTGCGACTTAATCTTCCAAACAGTGAATTTACTGGTCACAGCTCTACTGTAGCCCTAATCGTCTGCCCTCTCATAATCCTGGTCCACAAGATGATGATTGCGTCCCGTTCCAGTTTACAAAAGGTAATCCTTTAAGCAGAACTATTGGGGAACAGCCGTTTGATAGAGGAATGGTGTTTACGATGTAAATTTTGACTGTAATATCATAAACCTCTTTGATTGGAACGGCCGAAACTTAGGAAGGGTTACTTTGTACTATTACCGTTCGGACGGATGTTTATCAAAAGAGATAAAGGTCGTATTCATTTCGAGATGGTAATAGTGTAAGTATTAATAGGTGGGTACCGTGCAAGATAATTCCTGTTTCAAATCGGCTGAAACATCTTTTATTGTCGGCAGTTGCAATAACGAGGGGTGCAATTTTATGATAATAGCAGTGATTTGAAATTAGGCCTCTGGGTCTTATGCCAAACAGAAGTTTTTGAAATTCTTAGTGATTAAAAAGGTCGATCTGATTACCGGAGTCCTGGAAATTATGAAAAGAGCACAAAAACATAAAAATTACCATTATGTTATCAACATTATTTACCGTTGTCAATAAGCGTGAGCTCAGATTTTGAAGTGACTGCCATTTGAATTTCGCCACACATACATTTCATGCTCGTTGGGTGCCCTTCGATGAATCAGAAAGGTACTTTTATCTACCTTTATTATAGCAAGCCATTTCGCGCATTCAAATTGGCCACCATTGGGCAGCTTCTTTCAAAAACCCTCAGTCGTTTCAAGCCTTCTCGTCAAAACAGACTCCGAATGAAAATAAAAGTTTCCAAACGCGAGCCTTCAAAGTGTTCTCAATTGTACGGCACCCTCATCAGAAAGCGTTATATTATCAAAACACGCATTGTTTGAACGAGTATCTGGTTTTGCAGGGTTCCGCATGTTTTCGACGGCATAATGCGCACATCCTTCGGACACAAAAGGCGCTTCGAGCTAAGGGTGCCTCACAAAAGGGGTTTTTATAATACTTTCGGCTGGCATACGGCACGGCTGCGAATCAACCCTTCTGTTCTTAATAAACATTGGATTGCTGGTAATTATTCTGATGAGTGTTTTATTAGACGCGTGTTTAATTAATTTCAATTGCGGTTTAGGTTTGAAGAAGCTGAGATTTCTTTTGTACCCCTAGATGCGGGAGGTTAGAATGTTGTCGTTTTTTAGATTTTTTTATGATTACGCTCTCTGGACTAGATTTTGTAAGAACGTACGTGTTTGTTGCAAAAGCAGAGCTACTTTTTTCAGGACAAAACAAGTATGTGTGTGTGCGTGTGGTTGTCGGAAACAAGGTCCAAAATGACCGTATTTTCATTTCGACGGTATATATTTTTTGTATATGTACTAATGCGCCAAGAGTTGTTGGTTCGATTCCCATCCAGGACAAACATTTGTATGATGAATACTTGTGTTTGTTCTGTGTCTGGGTGTTAATATATAATATTTAAGTATATATTTGTAATACCACTGTTGATTCTGATATCCGTAACACAAGTGCTTAAGCTACTTACCTCGGAGTCAGACCAATGTATGTGATGTAGTCGGATATTTATATTTATATTTATACATGTGATATCTCTGATGTTTGAAATCATAAATGACCTGAGACCCTATGAGGCCAAGGTGACATCTTATCATCAGGTAGCAAGTCTACTTTTAGTGGGTAATATAAAGAAATAACATTTTTAAACCACACAACGTTAGCTAGACCACAGAGTATAGTTTTCCAAGTAGTTTATTTACCTCTAAAAGATATTGATAGATCGCAAGGGCGCGCGTCCTCTGGGAGGAGCCGAGTAACTTCCACTGGCGTCCCCATTTATCACGAGAAACTAATTAATGGTTCTTACTATTTAGACTTGAGATAATAGCTTCATTTACGGATGAACGTTACACCTGAAAGTCATTTATTTTGTTAAGGCAAATGTTTTGCTAGACAAGACACGTACATGAATCTGGTGCTGATGGATACAGCTAAAGCACTTTTCTATACTAATATTATAACGAACTAACTAACTAACTAAACTCCACGCCACTTCCCTGGCGGGGTAGGCAGAGAGAACTGAACGCCATATGGCACGATCCTTACACACCTCACTTGCCTGTTCAACATTCATAATCCTTTTCATACAAGCTCTACGGTTTTTATGACTCCTAACATCACCATCTATTAATACACTTATATTATAAAGAGGAAAGATTTGTTTCTTTGCATCGAATAGGCTCCGAAACTACTGGACCGATTTGAATAATTCTTTCATCAATGGAAAGCTATTTTATCAGCGAGTAGCATAGGCTATATTTTATCCCCGTATTTCCACGGGAATGGGAACTACGCGCGTGAAACCGCGGGTCACTGCTATATTAGATAAATATATAATATAAATAGAATCAGCAACAAACAACAAACACCCAGAATTGAATTAAATGCCATTTTACGTTTATTACATTATGTTTCTTTGCTGTACGGTGCGGGAAATGAACGCATACTTATTTTGAACTATTGGGTCAAAGGGGTTGCCAAGTTTAAGGCTATAGTAGATAGGTATACTTATTTTATGGTAAACTAGAGAACATTTATTATTAATATCTTAAAGCCTTCAAAATAATTAATTAAATATATTGTTAGTCAGTCCCATGTTGGTCTGGGACTTGGCCCATGTTGATCTGGGACAAAAAAAAAAGAATGTGCCAACTGTCGTTCTTGCCTAGCATGTCGTAAAAGGCGACTAACGGTTTACGGGCTTTTGGGTATGTGTCTAAGTAGGCGACGAGCTAGCCACTTGTCACTCCTTTTTCACAGCTTTCCATCCAACCCAGCCCACTGTCCCGTGTTGTTCTTGCCTAGCATGTCGTAAAAGGTTACTAATTGTATATCGGGGTTTGGGTGTGTGATTGTGTAGGCGACAGGTTAGCCGCTTGTCACTGCTTTTTCACAATTTTCCATCTAACCCAGCCCGGCTCTATTTTTGGCTGAATGTGGTTGAAGGGGCTTGCTGCCCCTTTGACTCTGCCTACCCCTTCGGGGATTATGGGCATGATGTTATGTATGTATGTGTTATGTAAATATATTGTAAAAATGTTTCCTGCCAAAGGACCGATTGTTTTGTCAAATACTTCAGCTCATTTTTCAGAGATTTAACGAGTATTTAGATAAACGGCTGTATTGGTATAGTAAATGCAGAATACCTGTAACTTCAGTACAGGATAAATGAAAAAAAAAGTAATTAGATTAATATGACTATTGTAGAAATGCATGAAGTTATTAAACCTAAATAATAAATAAATATATATCAGACTACATCACATACATTGATCTGACTCTGAGGTAAAAAGCTTAACCCCTGGTATGAAAATTTTGTGACTGCTTCCGTATGTATATATGTATGAGCACCGCTAACGGTTTTTCGCGTTCATTGCCTACTTTAAACGTTAATATCTCACACTAATTGTGTTACGGATATCAGAATTAACAGTGGTACAAATCGAGCCAGTCAACTCCTAGGATATAATAACTTCGTGCATCATAACTGACTGTTTCGACTCGATTCAAGTCTCCAATAAACAATTTAAGACTGTCCTAAAAAGACTGCATGATACTTACAAAGAAACGCCGTATATTCGATAAACAGGAAGAAAGTCGTTTCCTCACAAGGCGCGCGGCGGGCGGCTTAATATCCCACAGGAATAAACTGCAATTCCAGCCACCGGCTATGCAAACAAAAATATTATAAACAGCCCATAATAATAAAGATGCCTTCGCGACTTCCAGACGCTTAAGGACGGGGTCACATAGGTAGCGTTGAACAGTTTTAAGCACTCCGCTTAAAGTCGTCACTGCACAAATCTCGCAGACAAATGAGAAATTACATACATACATACATTCATAACATCAAGCCCATAATCCCCGAAGGGGTGGGCAGAGTCAAAAGGACAGCAGGCCCCTTTAATCACATTCAGCCAAAAATACAACTGGGCCGGGTTAGATGGAAAATTGTTAAAAAGTAGTGACAAGTGGCTAGCTTGTCGCCTACACAATCACATACCCAAAACCCGATATACCATTAGTCGCCTTTTACGACATGCTAGACAAGAAACACAATTGGCACATTCTTTTAAGTCCCAGACCAACAAGAGACTAAAATGAGAAATTAAGTGAATTAAATTATTTCTTACTCTTTTGCACTTCAAACATATCTAGCTTACAGCTTTTTGAATGAGTAGCTTGCAGAGCTCACCTATTATTATCAAACTGGTCGTGTGTTAACAGAAGGTGATGTGAGGAGACATAATAACCGTAGAGCTCGTATGAAAAGAGATAAGAAAGTCAAAGAAGCGAGCGCTCGGTTTTGTAGGCCTACCTAATCACCTAATTCTCTCGAACTGGCGTTTAGTTAGTTAGTGAGCTTGCAGAGAGAAATGGCGCAACTTGCTGTGATTTAGTTAAATTTATTGTAAAGTAAAGGTTCATATTGCTGGAAATTGTTTGCCTACATAAAAATGAACTAAAGATAAATGAGGTTTGATGTACAGATACAAGCAGATCATGTAGATTTAAACATTTTAGTAATCGGACAAACAGTTAACCGTTTGAAGGAAAAGATACTTGGACAAGTGAAATTGGTGTCGGTACAAATTACAAAGGTACTCCTCAAAGGTAGCTTGTTCTAACGACGTTACACATCTTTGTCTGCTAAGAATTGTACAATGTAAGCGCGTCTTTACTTTACAGTAAATAGTGCTATAACAATTTAATGCTTAAGTTTAGTTTCGAGATAAAGTAGCAAGCTGCTTTCCTATAACGCTTATTGCTTTAGTTTTAATAGAAAATTATTTTTCATTTGCTAACTTGCGTGAGGTATGAGTCTCGTCTCTGCAAGGATTTTGCAACATGCTTTTAGCGAGTGTTCCCCTTTGTTTTTACATTCTAATCCGGAGTGGACTTTTTTACTTTTAGACTGACGATATCTGAGCAAAACTGTTTGTAGTAGGAGCTAAAGTAATGGCTTGGAAATGTTATATTGGAATATTTGCTCAATTACGTATTACTATATTTTGAGAGAGTCTTCACTTCTATACAAAGAATTTATGTAAGGGAATCGTTTATAATTCAGGTCAAAATCCCAGTATCCCAGAGTATAATCCAATTTAGTTTTGTGTAGGTAAATTTTAGAAAACATAAAATTTATTACTTTTGATCTTTATTATTTACTGGGATTACAGGCGATATGATATACATATGTGTATGTTTAAATGACTTAGTGCTTAGTGATATAAGGTACTAAGGACACAAAGAGTTTTGAGAGGTCCTGAAAAGCACGTCAATAACTGGTAGTGTCAGAGACCATAGCATTAGTTCTAATCCGTCCAATAAAATGGTATCCTTCAAAAACCCGCTCTCAAATCCGCAAAGCGGCGTTTCAGTGACTACTCACAGAACGTTTCACACTCAAAATCCGATCAAACGCAACACAATCCTAGCATGCAATTACATCGGCAATCTAATTGTCCCAAACAAAACACATAGGTAGTCAATACGAACAACGGCGACGTCATCCGCACCTCATCAAAATATCGCGTTACGAATCACAAATTCATCCGGGCCCGCCAATTATCCGAGCCGCTCATTTTCCAACTCATTCCCCGGTGTAATGATCACGTGGTGATTTTGACAGTTGCCCTGTCTCTGCTATTCGGGGTAAAGTGGGGTTTACGTTGGACGATGATTTTAGTCTACTGGGTTATAACAATATTTTAAAATTTATTCTGTTGTCTTTGTTATCAACGCTTTTAGCGTTATAACGATTGCATTATAACGCTAAAAGCGTTGTGTTCTGTTTATAGTTAGAGTCCACGAGTTTTTGGTTCTAAAGTTACCGAATCTGGTACATTATTTTTTTCTGGGTTTCTGGTTACAAAGAAGCGATCTAATCATGACGTTGCTGATCTTTAAAAAGAGAATAATATTTAATCAGTATTTCAGATCCATAGTTTCTTAACAGTAGATTCCTTCACCTCTGAGCTTAGTTCTATCTGTGTTACGTTTTTATATCAAAAATTAAGCCAATAAATAAAGTATCTACCTTATTAAATTCCATAAAACAGTTTAAGATACTTAACGGGTATTTTTACAAAAACCTGTAATGTAATATCGAAAGGGAATCTAAGACAGTTGCGTCAATTATACTTTCCATAACAACGGTCTGTACGCACCCTTAGCCCAAAGAGTAGGTACAAATGCAAATGTCAGTTGTTAGCATGCATTGCGCGAAGTCGGCCGTCTAATTAGGGGAACTACCTTGTCAAGACCGGGATATCATTTCAGCGGGCCGCTCGCGAAAATTTGACTTTATAGCGTTACATTTGTGTAAATGGCCCTTTAGGATAGCGATGGAGTTGTTATGAGTAAGGGCTTAGTCTTGTGAATGAGGATTGTGGTAATTAAGTATTTTCGTGTCTTTTTGTACGGAAGCCTACTAATGCATAGCTTTTTGAAATTTTGGGCAATGTTCGGCATAAGGATCATGTGACTGCAGTCACCTCATACATGGACTTAAATATATCTACATGCATAGGTATAGTGACTCTCATCTTCATTATACAGCTTATTACGTATAAATAACTAATTTAGGGAAGGCTAAAACTGTACTAATAGTATAACATAAAAAAAAATAATGAAAGTAAACTGGTCTAATACTTACAAAAGTACTGAATTGATTTCCATGAAGACTCTTTAATTCTTTTACACAGTTCACACACAAGTCCTAATTTGTTTGAGTAAACTCAACGTTAACATTAACTCAACAATACTTAAGTATTTACCCATTTAAAGAATAAGAACACTGAAGTGGTACCTAATTACGCGATTATCCCAATATCTAATGCATCTACTCAGAAATAGCCAAATAATATATTTCAAAATAATCAATTTTAATTTAATGTTTAATTTATTTTTAATTTTAGTATTAATTTTAATTTGTATTTAATTTGTGTTTAATTTTAATCTATATTTAAATTTAGTAATAATTAATTTAATTGTTTCTCAATCCCTTTTTATTCTATAAAATTACTCTGTTTAATACTATTATGTGGTGTCTACCTGTAATTAGTTTTGATAATAATCATTAATATCAAACGTGTTTTAGTTAAATAGCATGTAAAAATATAAAAATTGTTGGTAGGCCTGTTTGAAAAAAAATAAATAAATAAATAAAAACATAATAATACACGTAAAACGGGGTTTTGTACTTCAAACACGCATTTTATTCCAATGTCTCAGAATCATTGCATCAGCTTTGTTAAGAAATCTCGTAAAAGTCACTTTCAATGAAGAAACTCGGCGTCTTCCATAAATATGGCTAGCTTTCAAATGACGTGAAACTAATTTTAAGTTTTTCGTTTTTCTGGACGCAGAATAAAATACGAATACACAATATTATACCAGTTTAGAATTTATTGAAGTGGCAGTTAGGGGACGCAGTTAAATTAGTTCTTCAAGCTTCTGGAATCGACGGAGCAAGTTCTCACCCCTCCGTCCCACCCCCTCCCCATTCACTGGGAAACGGGCATACATTAAAAGTTTACCGGCAAAATATCAACATATTCCCAGACAGTCTAAAAGGGCCGATGCTTTCGCGTTTTGAAAACAAGTGGATTTTATTTTGGAAAATATTTGCTATTCAACTATTCCAAACATTTGTAGACGGGTGCGGTATGCTAATTTTCGGAATAGTTTAGAGACGTGATTATTTTTATTAGTGATTTAATATTGGAGCGAGCGATCGTCTACCACAAGTCATATCGTTAAAATATTGGTTTGGGTTCAAACACTCCTGTATTTTATTCATATTAATTTTATTTTGGTCGTGTAATAACAGATGGTGATGTTAGGAGTCATAATAACCGTAGAGCTTGTATGAAAAGGATTATGAATGTTGAAGAGGCGAGTGAGGTGTGTAAGGATCGTGCCATATGGCGTTCGGTTCTCTCTGCCTACCCCGCTAGAGAAGTGGCGTGAAGTTTAGTTAGTTAGTTAGTTAATTTTGTTGAAATCTTCATAATAATTCCGCTACTAAATGATGATTGAATAGGTTATCGGCATTTAGGAATCCTATTTAAAAGCATTCGATGGGGATCAGCAAAATGAAATGGGTGTGATTGAATATTTTACAATCAACAGAGTATAGTAAGAAATGTACTAAGTTAGTGATAAATGTAAAAAGTATCATGAATAGATACATGTTTACGTCTTTTTGCTGGAAACTAACAGATGTAACATAAACACTCGAATTCGACCCAATACGAATTGAAAGGTGAAAGTGTTGTTGAACTTCGGAATCTTTGTCCTCAGTCGATCACTGAGTAATTCTGAGATAGAAGTAGGCCGTTTTCATTGTTGCGATGTGCTTATTTTATTTGTTTTTAACTCAATACGTTCAAAGTAACATAATTTGGTATTCGGTTATTTTTGTTACAGAGATATTATGTCAGTCTATTTTGACAGTCCATAGACTTAAAAAGAATGTGCCAACTATCTTTCTACATGTCGTAAAAGGCGAGTAATGTTATATCGGGTTTTGGGTTCGTGTAGGTGACGAGCTAGCCATTTGTCACTCCTTTTTCACAGTTTTCCATTTAGCCCAGACCAGTTTTATTTTTTGGCTGGATGTAGTTAAGCAGGCCAGATGCTCCTTGAACTTGGCCAACCTCTTCGGCGATTGCGAGCGTGACGATATGTATTTATGAATGTATGTATGTATTAGTGAACTAGTGCCTTCGACAACGCGTTTTTTAAACAATGCCTTAGAATAACTTGTGTGTCGTAAAGTAGTGGAAGTACACTTAACTACATATACTTGTAAGTGTTTTGCGATCGTAAACAACACGTAACCTTATTAAAATTTAATAACCCAATCTCATACCACAGCAACTCGACATTACGATAGCGCAATATACGTTTAATGGCATAACCACTTTCGCATACATTCGAACTATTCCACCCACAATAATTGACTTTAGACTCCACTACGTTGTTACAAGAGGCAATAGCTAATCTACATTTTCAAATACACATAGGTAATAGTAATACGTCGTAAAACAGCCATTATAACTTGAGCCGTGTTGTTGATGCTAACTTTATGAGATATTTGTAGCTCGCGGCTGAAGATATATTGGACGCCACGGTATATCGCTGTAGGTGTATCGTTCTCATCTGTCAGTATAAGTAATTAAGTTACGAAGCAGAAGTGAAGGGTCGTATCTGGGACAGGTAATTAGTTTATATACCAATTGCTTTTCTCATTGTCGTTGCAAATGAATTGGGAACGCGAATCGACGTCGGTGATGCGTTGCGTAGAGTAATCTAATCCTAATCCTATACGAAAGTAATTAGTTTTGAAATATTCATATCTGTTGGTTTGTAGCACGATATAAATTGTATTTTTTTTTAACTAATTATTGTTTTAATTTTAACTAGCAACCCGCCCCGGCTTTGGGCGGTACAATACAATATGAAACCATACTTATAAATATTCCTCTTGAAACACTATCTATTGGTGGAAACTGCATCAACATCCTTTGCGTAGGATTTAAGCGAACAGACGGAAGTGGCGACTTTGTTTCTATACTACGTAACTAATAAATATATATTTTTTTGGATCAAACAATTTTATATTTTAAAGTGTTGGGCAATTTTTCAGACTTAAACACTTAAGGCAGAAGGAAAGTGGCGTGAAGATTAGTTAGTTTGAACACAGTCTGAACAAGCCAACTATATTTTTTATTGTATATTGTTGATTTGTTCGAATACTTATATTGGGACATAAACCAAAAATCTTCATAATAAATAAAAATACCTAGATATTGTTTAAGAATACGTTTACTGTCGTCTGCCATTGTCATAAGAAAAAATATTGACCTTTATATTAAAATATATCTAGCAATGACTTCTGACGAGCTTTTCCATTCGCCATTACTAACAAGACACATTACAGTGAATATGTTTCTAACTTCAGCAATTTCTATTTTACGTTCACGAGTCTATCAATCAGTTATTATTACACTCGGGATTTACTGAAAAGGTTAATTAAACCTTTTTGAAAGGAAAATAAGAAAATGTCTCATGCCCGAAATAAAAACGGTTGTTTAGTCTGCACCGTTAAAACCTTCAGTAACGTAATATTTACGATTCCGTTCGTTATTGTAATTTAGGTATCATTAAATTGTTTATTTCTAGCACAAGTCGCAACTTTCGATTGCTATTTAAAATTAATTGCTTCAGAATGTCCTTACAAAGTTGCTAGTGTAAAACTAGCAGTATGATTATTAAAAGTATTTTTAAAAAAAGCTGTTTTCCATCGACGTAAACAGGTAATATTATTCGTATTTGCTTTTGTTGCTTACAACAAAACCAAATATGAATTTTGTACTTATACAACTCATACTTTTGCCGTACTTTGTAAATTAAGTTTGTCATAAAGAAACTATATCTTACATATCATGCTTCCAAACTATAGACTGAAAAATTTTGTACGTAATCGAGTGATTTACATTCCTCTATCGTCAAGATACATTTTGCAGATTTTAATTTCTTGGTTATCTGGATTTTATTTACGAAACCGGGACCAAATAAATGTCAAATAATGAGAATAATGGATGGTTAGGAAAAGGATGGTCTCAGAGATTCGCCTTTTATCAAAGAGTTTTTGAGGATATATAATTATATGCAGATGCGCATATTCAGTTTCCCTAAAATTTTGAAAGTACCTAATTCCAAACACCCAATTTGGGTACAAGCATAAACGCAAAGTGGCCATCCAATATTGTGGGGTCCTTCCAATTATTATAATTAAGTGTAAGAGGAAGTGACCTCTGGGTTAGAGGGTGGCTCCGTAAGCTGCCCCATTTGGCGAGATTGATTGTAACAAGACAACTAACTTACCCTGGCACGGCGTTGTTAAGAAACTTTGCATGTGGGCTCCAATGGATATTTCTGTTATTAAATTGGAGTTTCGTAAAAGCCGTTATACGGATTAAGTTTGGTGTTTGTTTATTTAGATTTATATGAGTCAAGCTGTTGTTCGGAAACTTAAATACGAACAAGGTAGGACTGACGTTCCTAAGGTATGGTTGTTTAGGTACAGCCATTGTGTATTTACCATTCTATTTATACAAGTCGACTTGAATAATAAAAACAGTCCAATCTAACGAATAATATATAGTCGTAGATTTCGAGGTAAGTGGCTTAAGCACTTGTGTTACAGACATTAGGATCAAACAGTAGTATTACGAATATATACTTAAATATTAGATATTAACACCCAGACACAGAACAAACACAAGTATTCATTACACGAATGTTTATCCTGGGTGGAAATCGAACCCAGAACTCTAAGCGCAGGGTCATTAACGAATGCGCCACCAAGTAAGATGGCCGGCAATTTCTTGTCTAAAACTCATCGGTCGTCTTCTAGTTATAGCAATATAAACCCTAGCTTAAAATTGGATTACAAATATTTTTTTTTATGTAAATGACTGTAACTCCAGACAGAAATGTCTCAAAGGTAAATGTCTTATTACATGTAGTTGATATTGTCAATATCAGAACTTGATTAACCGATTCGATGTTCTAATAAATTAACATTGATTTCATAAAAATACGAGTCGCGACCATTTATTCTTGCAATGTTTGGGAATTCAGCATTATTTAATAAAATACTCGCAATCTATAAATATGTATCTCAAACAGACGATGCCATAAAACTCTCCACAATACAATCTATAAATTATACTTTCTGATGAAGTCTATAAAATATATAAATTTCGCTTACACTGTTCCATTTGATTGGCACGGAGTCCTTTCGGTTTGCTTTCTGATTTAAGGGGAACGTATTCTATGAAGCGGTGGTTTAAAATGTTACACCCATCTTGTAGATTTTGTCCTTTGGTACAAATATTGTATTTTGTATGTTTGATTGGTGATTCCATTTGAAGAAATAAAAACAACTAAACTTAGTATATGAGTATGTTATTGAAAGTAGCTACTGCAATTTTTTTTTGCAGTTACTTAATGAATTAACATAGTACCTAACTAACGAAATTGGGCAATATTTCAGATCAGAAAATTTCAGTAATCTATTGAAAATTGAGTGATTTTATTTAGATTTATGTTATTATTTGACTCAGTGATATAATTTGGCATTTGAAAGAGTAACTATCGAGTTTCTTGCCGGTTTCTTCTCGATAGAGTCTAGCTTTCGAACCGGTGGTAGTATTAGTTCTTATCGTTGTTTTATGTATATTGACTATTTATAAGTGCTTTCTTGAAGCCCATATAAATAAAGATATTTTGAATTTGAATACCATTTAAATATAAATTTGTCTCAGATGGGGCACCAAAATATTATCTTTATGCGTAGCTAACCATTCTACCTAAGAGAAGACATATTGAGAATTTTAGGCATCCAAGCTTCTAGCGTGACATACTCTAACGAATGTAATTTTGCTAAAGCTCCTGAGGCTGACTAAACAGACAGAGTCAGTAGAAGTACTTATACATACCATGTTTTTAACCCGAAAAGGTTAAGGAGGATAATTTAAGGAGTGATAAGCTCCTTTATCCACATTCATACAACAATAAAATTGAGTCAGTGGTGGTGGAAAATTGTGAAAAAGTGGCAAACTTTTCGACTACATAATCCCATACCCATTGCAAAATACACCATTAGTCGTCTTTTATGATAATATGCTAGACGAGGAACACATTATTTTCGGGTCCGAGATCAACAAGCTTATATTTATATTTACAATATCATAGAAATATTTTTATCATAGATTATTTAACTATAGCAATCATGTGTCATTCGAGTCTAATGACTCTAAAGATCGTCATATTAGAGCGACTTAAAACTTTTAAGGGAATAAGAAGAGAAATTGGCGCATTATTTAAACGCGCTTCGCGCAAGGTCTCCTTAAGACAAAACAATGAAATACTTGTAAATACGAAATAATAAAATACGTGTAAATACGGAATAATAAAATCCTTGTGGAGAATTAGCCGTTTAGGCAACTCGGGAGGGCCGAAGTTCGGGGCGAAACTCAAAGTCATTATTTCGCCTCAGCGCCAGACGAGCAAATATTTGCAAGATGAAGTTGCCTCATTATAGTTTTTATTTTCTGTTCCCAGGGATCTGTTGGGCGATAGACGGGACGATGTTTATTTATATACGTTTTGCGATCGAGTGGTTTATTTACTCTTTTGGTTAATAATGCTTGTTTTATGCTGGAAGCATATAAACGAAAAATGGTTTGTTATTTGAATGCTTTTACTTTGTCTTTTTAAGTGAGTTTGTAGTTTTTAGGATTAATGAATATGAGCATGTTTTAAGAAATAATATGTTTATAAAATACAAACAATTCAAGCAAAATATTCATTAGATAAACTATTGTGGGAAAAAGAAAATTCTCTTTTTTTTATATTTGTATGTATTTTCAAAAAACTGAAAAATAAGAGATTAAATAATAACAAATGATCACAATCTATCTTACCTATTTATAAACTCTGCGCATTTACAAACTAGCGCACCCCTGTATTAGTTCGTAACCCAAATCATAGATGGCAGCACACGTTTTAAAACGTCCATCAGGGTGAATAATAGTAGCGGTAAAATAATTTTAATATTGTGTAGGTAATAATATAAGAAAGAAAATAATATAAAGGATATAAAATAAAGGATGAATATCTTTCCTTTTACATTTTAAATGTACCTAGTTTATTTTTATGGTGTTATTACTAGAGGCAATATTTATAACCTTTTTTTTTTTGACGCGCGCATGCTTTATGCACCGTCACGCCTTCCGAAAGAGGAAGACGTGGTGTGTGGGACTTCCAGGGATCTCTGAGTCGGAGACCCCCTCTCCGACCATGATGGGAGGGAGCCGGGGTATACCCACTAAACCCCGAGGCGCTCCTACATCGCCTGAGTGGTGGCCACCACGGGTATCCAGCGAAGCCTTGGACTTATAACCTGCACATTCAAATAGCTAATAAGTAGCTTGGTTCCCGTGTTTTAGGGCTACGAAAGTAAAGCGGCTATCGCTTTACTTAATAATCGGACTTCAATCCAGGATTATGGTTCTTAATTAAAAACAAGACAGAATCCTAGATTATGTTGTACCACGACTCTTTCCGGATTCCACAGTCCGAAACTCCGTTTCGCTCTTGACGCATTTTTATTCCCCGTTTTATTATGTCGAAATGTGATTGAGTCTAAACAAGAGGAATGAATTCGGGCGAACTCGCGAACTATAAACCTCGCCCATCAATGCAGACCCGAGTGGGGAACTCGGGATTGGCTGAAAAACTGGAGGAAAACGCGAACGAACGGTCTAGACGAGTTATTAAAAATGTATTCCCATAGAATTTCGGTAATGCATTCGCTATGTTTGATGCTCGCTCGCGTCTGCTATTCAGTCGGTTCTGTGGGTGGCTTTTGTCGTACCTACCTTCACATGTCGGGCGTCTTGACAAAGATTGCGCTTCGCTGAAAATAGGAATTGCACATTTGTAGTATTTCTGCGACTATGCGACAACATTTATTTGGTTTTCCCATATCAATACGATGAATGCGGCATGACTGAGATATGAATTTAGATATATGAAACTCACTACATACAAATCACTCTATATACAAAATTTATAGAGTTTTAGATCAGTTGCGAATTTATCAATACCTAAATTTTTAAACGTGTTAATTTAGTTAACTTATAACCACTGAGTGTAATAGAAGAACACATAGAAGCAAGCATATACAAAATATACTAACACATTAAACAGTACTCAAAATGAAATAAAGATACCTACTCGAATGTATTTTACTGATGATAATATTTTTCGAGCTCAGCATAATGTTAAAAATTTCAGATTTCATGAATGGCGGTATATTAAATGCGAAATCTTAATATTCAATTAAAACCCTAAAACCTGTTCGCATTTACCGCAAGCCAGCCCATATTTACGCCATCTAATCCAAACATTTACGTTGACAAATCCTTAACGAATTCCCTTTCACGACGCTAAAGCGGCAGAATGAGACAGAAAATCGTATTACTTCCCATCGCGGCTGTTCAAAATTCATTAAAACCTGTTCTTAGTCAAATGTAATAATTTATTTAAGCAACAAAAATCCCCAAAAGTAATATCCATTGAAGCGTATTTAACGTTGAAACTGCGTGTTACGAAGGCAGGATCGGATTAAGGCCGAACAGACTGGTGGGTCCAAAAGATTGTATTATTACTTTCTTGCGAGAAAACATGACTCACAAAAAAAATATTGTGCTCAACAAATATCTTTTTATACATATTTTATATGCTTGGGGTAATTCACACGTATTTGACAAAAATTAATAGTACAAACTTTTACACTGCATTATATTTGCGGTCGTAAAAACAGTTTAAAACATATAATCATAAAGTTTATATACCTGGAGTAATAAAAACTAACGTATTTAGATTAAAATAAACATGATGCGAATAAAGTTTATAGCCGTGACTGGTTAAGATTCGGGGGTTGGGGGCCTCCAGAAAGCTGGGGGTCACAGACCCGTGGCCCCTTGTCCCTTAAGTACGCACCATGAGCAAATGAAGAGCTCGTATTAGGGTATAAATAATTCAGTATATCTTTCGCCGCATTATGTCATTTACGGCGTTACCTCCCGAGTGTTTACACAAAAGAGAGCCGAATCAAAAATGATAATTGCATGCAAATCCGCGAATCGCAGGAGTGGGCCTCCCATCCTGACTTTGTTTGATGACGAGATAGGAAACGTATTTTTAAAACGAACAAAGAGACTTAAATATTTAAACTGAACTGTTTAAATACTTTCTCAGAGGTATCTTTTCTTTTGTTTCGCAGGTTTTTAAGCCATTGCATAAATTTTACGACGAATACGTACCATCTAATTTGGGGGACGTACTGGGGTCATTTAATGATGGTGAAAAAAAGGAATGTTATTCTTTTCTCTGTTTTCAATTTTAAATGGTATGTATGTACTACACTAGGTGTACTTTTATGTAAAAATACTTTGTTATTTTATTGACCTATCGACTTCAAAAAGTGGAGGTTTTCAATTTCTTTGTAAGTCTTTTAACTGTAAGATATCGTTTGTCTGATCTTGACTTGAGGCAGGGGTTAAATATATAAACTATAAAGCCGTTTATGTATGTTCATCTGAAATAAAAACAAAACCTCATAGTTAAGTAGTTAACATACATATATTATTTTGATAAATATATTTTAACATTCCTCAAGTTAACATACATATATTATTTTGATAAATATATTTTAACATTGCGTAACTAGCCTTATATTGCAATATATAGTTGATTATGTTTCAAAATACATATGAAAATTTTCTGGAAATACAATATGAAAGGATAGATTTAGTTTCATGATGTACCATAGTTATTCTATAGCAAACGCCTGTAACTTCGTGGTCACGTTTTCTTTTTCTCGGGTACTCCAACAAACAAACATCTACCTACATGTCGGATACTTTACATAAGCCCCCGCTTGCCCAAAAACAAACTACAAGGCCCTAGATGACATCATCACGTATTCGGGAGCCGTGCACTCTTCGTTAGACGGCCCAAACCTGCACTGCATATGTTACTACTCGCCAAGTTTTTCAAGAAACTAAATTCCGTTCGCTTTGTTTATTTGTTGCAAGTTGACGTACGAACCCGTTAAATCGAATTCCCTTTGATTCGGGAGACAGCTCGGGAAAACAAAGCAGAAAACTCACGTGAACGAATAGAGATTATTGAATAAGTTACAAGAGGGATTAGGGTTGCCAACGTAAAATAGAGTATTGTACTCTATCATGTAGGCGTACTCTATAATCTATAACTCTAAAATACTCTTTTTTCCACAATGTTTGATAAACTAGTGCAAGTCATGTAATATGATGCAAACCCAATAACATAACAAAAAAGTATATAAAAGTAAAAATCCTACTAATATTATAAACGCGAAAGTTTGTAAGAATGTATAGATGTTTGTTACTCTTTCACGCAAGAACTACTGAATGGATTTTAATGAAACTTTACAATAATATAGCTTATACACCCGAATAACATTAGGCTATGCTATGTTTTATCGACGTACAATGCGAGCAAAGCCTTGGGCAGAAGCTAGTATAAAATAAAATTAAATTCTTTTTTTAATGTCTGTACTCTTTATTTACCTCCAAATCTTCCTCCTTTGAAATCAGATATACTCTATTTCTCCCAATAAAAGTTGGCAACCCTAAGAGGCATGTTTTGCTCACGTTGGATTTCAGATGAAGTTTTGAGACGTAGCTATACTTTGGATATGAAACAAATGGGTAATGGAACTGCTAATATAATCAGGAGAATGTTGAATAATGTTGATGGATGATTTTTTTTTTACTCAAACTCAAAATACCTTGTTTTTAGGTAGGCCTCAAAAAACACTTGTAAATCGTCAAGTAATAGGAACAAAATAGAACAATTTGAATCGGCCACCGGTTCAGAATGTCGCATCTACCGAAAAGAGACCGGCATGAAACTCGGTAGCTACTCTTTTACTCTGTAGTTAAACAAATAACAGTCTACTATACTTCTAGAACTTGCTTCCATGTTGCTTATATTAAAATGGAGTTTTGCGCGGTGACGTTTATACATACGAATATAAACACTGGTGTCTCTCCTTTCTTTAGATTGTGGTAGAAATACAGTCATGTCGAAATATGGATTCCTCGCCCATAATCCCCGAAGGGGTCGGTAGACTATAAAAGGCAACAGGCCCCTTTAACCATATTCAGCCAAAAATTAAACTGGGCTGGGCTAGATAGAAAATTGTGAAAAAGTTGTGACAAGTTGCTAGCTTGCCGCCTACACAATCACATACCCAAAACCCCGTATACCATTAGTCCTTTTACGACATGCTAGACAAGAAAGACAGTTGGCACATTCTTATTAAGTCCCAGACTAACATGAGAAATATGGATAAGTTATTATATATTATATAGACATACCTCCTTTAGCAGTCAGTTAATTTTGATCATTGGCTCCATAAATGGGCCTTAGGGTATTTTTAAAATTCATTTGCAGTTTTATGTCGTAGTCATACAACCGTTGTGCTATTGTAAACTGACTGTTGAATACTTATATCCAATAGAAAAAACTGATTTTAATCAACAGTCGTAAGGTAAATAACTAAAACCGTCTGTTAACTAACTCTTGCAGATATAAAATCATTACCCTTAACTAAAAATCATAAAAGTATCATTTTTGTCCTTTAACAAATACATAACGGTTTCTGAAAGATGTGTATGAGAGATGTGCCGCATTGCCGCACGTAGTAAAATATAGCACGTATCGCACGTACGAGATATAACATGATCAAGCATTTACTAACAGATAGAGTGATATATAAACTGTAATACAACGTTAAATAAATCAGTCATCTTCAGTTACCTAAAGACATCTATTAACCTTTGTCTCATTACACACCAATCCTATACGCGGTTATATTTGGTGATCCCGACGTAATGGGGTAATTGAGACTTATACCAACTGTTGTCTCAATTACCCCAGTCCTATACCCGGTTAAAGTGGTGACCCCGACAGAACAACAACATGGAAACTCCGCGCAAGTCGTGTGCATCATACAGCATCATAAGAAGTCGTGTGCAGCATACAGCATCATAAGAAGCCGCTGCCAACACCGCCGTCACATTCGGCATACCGGAATTCTGTATCCCAAACCCGACCGACAAAACAACAAATGGTGAAGCAAACAAGCCAAGGGATCATGGTAAAAGTGGAGTTGGACTTTAACCAAGTATGAGGACTGGGGTAATTGAGAAGAGACTATTTTTAAATAGGCACATTGAAAATTGCTTATTAATAAGCCTATAAAAACAAAAATATTTTTGCAAGTATTTTGTTTAGAGTAGTACAATTAATATATTATAGGTTTTATATACCCGTCTCAATTGTTTTTGTAACTAATACAAGGTTCTTACATTATTAAATACCTTTTTAGTTAATGCAGTCTTAATCAAGACTAATATTACTTAGTAGAATATCACTGAATCATATATTTGAAATTCGCTTAATGAAAATCTGTATTAATTAATAAAATCCTCTTAACGATTGACAATTCACATAAATAATATTTTCATAGATTATTTTAATTCATTATATGATATGAGTCTTAGTAGTGACTTGTCCAATTCAAATGACAAAAGGCTAATACTCTCATATGCCTTCGAGGGCAAAATGGGTAACCACACAATTCAAAACTGGTCCTTGGTCTATACGACGCGTGAGCGCAGCCAATAACATAGGCCACATTAGAAATCTATATCTTAAACCTAGTCTGAACTAGGTCTAGTGGATTAAATTGTATTAAAGCATTTTTGGAACTGTTTATTACTTTTATATTTGTAATAGCGAACATTTCTCAAAATATACTATGGCACTCATACTATAAAATATCCAGCTGAATTTTATGAAAGTCTGGTTCTCATTGAAATAAAATATCGCGTCTCGATGCGCGACGTCAAGTCGACGTTTCACTCAAGAGTCATTGTTGCCAGCAACATTGTGTTTGACATGAAAATTATTTGTTCGGAAATGTTGCGCGCCCCTGGAATCAACTCGAAATTGATTTTAGATGAAATGGAGACTGCGCTTGATGGCTGAAGTTGAATTCAGGGAATTCCTAAATTAAAAATATTACATGTTAAGATTTCTTTGGCAGCAAAAAAGTAGGTCCGTGAATGGTTTTTTTAACAGTCTGATAAGGTAGCAAACCAGTGTAGTATACATTAGGTGTATACAATCATATATGTTGATTTTGAATTACTTATTTTGTTAGGCATACTTGGATTAAAGGTTATATCGTTACGGGCATACAACATAACATCTTCTATGAAGAATAGTTGCGATGAAATTTTACACATTATTGTCCTTTTTTTACGGTTAAAATTTTCACAATCTGTTAGTTAGTCTCAGTGTAAAACATTGCAAACCGAATTACTATCGTATTTTTGACATAAGTGACGAATAGTTAGGATTAAACAACAAGAAAAAATTCAATGAGGCTTATTTTTTGCAATAATGCAAAGTCGACTTAGAAAACAGATTTATCTTGAGAAAAATAAAATCGAATGCCTATTCTGCCGCTAAGTGCCACAATTTTAAGAGGAGCGTTAAAAATGCCAAGTATTCTATTTATTGTCAAGATGCAGCTATAAAAAATAAAATGTTAGACATATTCCCTGTAGCAGTCTGCGGAGGCGGCGGCGACGCAGAAAAACTTATTTTACGATTTCCTTTCAAACATTCGCTCCATCGAACTGTTGGCTCGTATAAATCTATTATTTATTACTCTTGTTACTAGTTTTTAGAGAAATGACAATAATTTACTGCGACATTATCACCTTTGGGGACTGTCCTCGTATATTGTATCGGACTGTATTTATTTACAGGAGACATTCGCTTGGACAAAAGAATTATTGCACTTTGAAAAGATTTTTTTTAATGTCACATAGTTTTAGCGGACAAAGAAAATGTAATACACCATTATAAATGTATGTAAGTCACGACTTAATATAAGCATTTTACAGTTTAATTGCGCAATTTTTAAATACATTATATTTTCATTACAACCTTGTAACTGATTATTGCAGTTAGCTTTATTTTATTGTATTTATTAAGTTTCCCTCCAAAGTTAGATTACACGAATCAAGTATTTAATTTTTAACTTCGTTAATTATAATAATTGTATGTAGTCTGGACATATAGTTTTCCAGTTTAATTAATTGTATTGCGCTGTCTGACCAACGAACAAGGAAACGCTTTTAAAACCAAAAATTTAAATATTTAATCAACCTCAGTCTATCGCAACCGATAAATTAACTCGATAGGGCCTCACAATGGCCACGTAATGTATTCAACGGCAAATACAAAAAACTTGTCCGACCCTTCGAGGGTAACCCCGAAAAGGTGTCAATTTTTGAAAGATTGTTCCACGTCATGAATATTATATGAACGAGGCGAGTTAAGGGCGTTTTGCGATAATGTTCGCCGTTCGGATGCTGTCGTCCTATGTCATTCCGCGGATTGGCCCTTTGTTAAACGTAACACGTAGTGTGTCAATGGGATATCAGGCGTGAAATTTTCTTATAGAGATAGGAATATGCTGTTTGCATACGATATTGTTTGGTGTAAAAGAGTTTGTGTCAGTAATATACAATAGGTGATTTATTGCCATGTATCAGTTTTATGTCGAGCGATTGGCTTGATGGCGCATTAGGTAGTGACCCTGTCTCAGGCGCCAAGAGTTCTGGCTTCGATCGCCACCCAGGAACATTCGTGTGACGAATACTTGTGTTTGTTCTGTGTCTGGGTGTTAATGTCCAATATTTAAGTATATATTTGTAATACCACTGTTGTTTCTGATATCCGTAACACGAGTGCTTAAGCTATTTACCTGGGAGTCAAATCAAGTAAGTGATATAATCAGATATTAAAAAAAAAAAAAAAATTAAATGATTTAATCGTGTATGAGAGATTTATATTTGTTTTTATTTTTGTAATAGGACAAAGAAAGTGAAATAGAAACATACATATTGAGATAATTATATTCACCTAATAATAATAATGATGTAATATCTGATTGCTTTGTGAAGAGTTACGAAATGCCGTGGCAGTCACCAGAACTCGTAAAAACTAGATTCACAGTGAAAGAAGGTTCTTAACTAGGAACATAATGTCAAAACGAAGATTTTTAGGATTCGTACTAGAAGGGCCAGTGACACCATTCATCTCTCATTAATCTGTAAATGTTCTTGTCTGGGATTGAACTAGCGCTACTTGTATGATATTGATATAAGCTGGCCTGGGTCGACCATGGAAATACAACCCTAATAAAAAAACACATCTAAGCCGCTAATTTTGAAAGTGCCGGATACCCAAACCCTATAAAGGCCGGCATAGTCTTGCAGTTTTCCATGCTACACCTATTTTTTTTTCATGTTACACCTGGGGCAGTGGTGATTACTCACCATTATATAAAACGATGTTGTTGCTCCCACTAATAGAAAAAAAAACAGATTCACATGTAAACATGTTTTTTTAGAAGATATGTTCATATTCTTTTTGTGAAAACTTCTTTTGTTTTTAAATTTATATATGTAGGCAGAATATAACATACGCTGTACCTATTACTGCGAATGCTGTGTACGCCTCTTATACATATAAGATCTCATTTATATATACTGTTTACAATAATGTTGATATGTATACTGTTAGTGTACCTTTCTAAATAAATAAATAAACACAAGTCGTTTATTAGTATAGAACATCTACACAGTACATAAAATACAGCGACAAAGATGATATAGGACCACAAACAAATACAAGTGAAAACTGATCCATTGGTACCCGCAATCAAATTAACCCACCGAAATGTATATAGGGGTGCCTACATTAAAGATATTGGTCAACAGACGGTTGGAATTTTTAGAGGTCTGACCTATGTACACATTACTTAGTAATAAAGCTTTAAAACAAATACCGCTCTCCGGGGACCGCCCGGGCAAGAGAGGATCAAATGCGGAACGCACGTGCAGGGTTGCCGGCCCGGGATCGATATTGAAATAAAAAAACTGTTTTGGTAGTTACTTCTACTTTGGTAGTTATTACTGATTAATACAGCATTACAATAATATGATATTTTTGTCATAAACAAAAAATATGGTTAATGGACATCACATTTTAGTTCGTATTTTGTAGAGTTTAATAATTTAAAAATAGCTATAAAATATATCCGTAAAAGAGATCCCCTATTAATAAGAGATAAGTATTAGTATAAATTTTGCATATATACAAGTACTTATGGCAATAATATTTCTTTTCCTTTTATTTTGTACCGTTGTATATAGAATCAAAGGCATAACTATATTATTTTGTACTTTATTCTAACTATTATTGAGACAATTAGTATGTTTTATTGTTACGTATTAATGACTCAACCAATCATCACAAACATTTTGCATAAACGTCGTAAGAGGCACCAGAAGTAATACAGCCTTTTATAACCTTTATACCGAAAATTAGGTATTAAGGATTGGGGAAAATATAAATTTAAGTAGTATCAGTATTTTCATAACAAGAAGATTGCACCTTTAAGTAGCGGCAACTATTTTCGTATAATAAGACGTTAGCACCTTTAGTGGCAGCCCTGATTGGAGCCGGCCCGCGTCACTCCGGGACGCGTAACTCGAGTTGATTGTTTGTACTACGGACATGGATTTTTCCACTTGATTGTCTGATTTGATTTACTTTACGGTGCATCTTGGATTGCCGAGAAAATAAACCAACCGAAAATAGCTCTATAATACGTGTCCTGTTATTAAATGGGAGAAATGCTTCGAACACTCGAGAATCGAACGTAGCGGAAAATAGATACGTGCAGTGATGTTTTGTTTCTCTATTGTGCAAAAGATTTCGACTGTAAAATCTTATATCAAAAAGTAGGCTAAGTATTAGTATTCTAATAGTACTCGGCTGAATCTTTGACGAACATTAACTGTATGACTTGGTATAAATATAAACTTAATCTGTAAGTTTTTATTTTTATATTAAATCTGGCATTGAAAAGAGTAACTACCGAGTTTCTTGCCGGTTTCTTCTCGGTAGATGCGACATTCCGAACCGGTGGTAGATTCAAATTGTTCTACTTTGTACCTATTACTTGACGATTCACAAGTGCTTTTTTGAGGCCTACGTAAATAAAGATATTTTTGACTTTGACTTCGACTAAGTGTTGCAATACCGTTTTATATGACGTTCCAAGTAGTTTTTAACCTAGATTAGGACACCGCAATTTCTTAATTTCTACGTATTTTTTTTTGTTCATATTATTGTAATATAATCGTGTACTATGAATATTAGGATAGCACATGCGTATATTATAACATTCTTAAATTAAGCATAATACGTGCGAATTACCACGTGCATGGCACGAACTTTTGACTTGAGCAACTAGCTTTAGCTAGCTTTAAAAATCATGTAACTTATTGTTAATAAAGTAATTTTATATCCCGAAGGTGTAAGCAGAGTTCAAGGAGTATTAAAGCTCTGTAATCGCAGCCTTATAATATATTACTTCTGGTGGGTTTGAAAAAAAAAACAATTTATAAGTTACACCACTGTAGATAGCTCGTCGAAACACCAAAAATAAAGTGCTACGCGGGTAAAAAAGTAAAACAATAAATCCATTTTTCTATTAGTACGGAACATGTGTGGGGGGGGGGGAGGGGTAAGCTTCTCCGCAGGGGTCTGACAGCTCATGTCAACGGGACGAGCGTTTCGAATCTGGTCCGGTGTCCACTTGTCATTAAGTTTTTGTCTTCCCCTTCTTGGATTTTAGTTGTGGTCTTAAGTACACACGGATGAAAAGGATGATGAGTATTCATGAGATTAGTTTTATAAAAGTTTGGTCATACAAGTATTATTTTAAACTAAACTTCACGCCACTTCCCTAGCGGGGTAGGGAATATTATTATAAGTATTATTCTATTTTCTTAAATAACGTTTTTTTACATTTCTTTAATTAATGTAAACTGTACCTACATGCAGGATTAACGTAGCACAAATTATAAGTACTTAGCCTTGTTTCTTAAAAAAAAAACATATGTGAGGTCTTGGGTTCGTTTTAAGATCCAGTTAATGTACCTAAAAATCTTTGCGTGAACTTTATCAATATATATCTTTACTTTTTTAACTACTGCATTCACTTAAGTGGTAAGTCACTATTGATTTATGTCCCGGCATATTCATACTTTTCAACCAACTTAAAAAAAGAAGGGGGTTCTCAATTTAACCGTATATCTTTTTTTTTGTTCTTTGCGAAGGCGGTAAGACACCATTGACTTTTGTTGATTGTCGTTCCTGTTCGCAATGTGTCCGCGAGACTTAACGACGAGACAAAGTAACGACAAATGGTCGTGGATTGACGTCGCATTTATTTCACCGACGTCCTCCATTATTGTGCAGATTTATTTGTTTCCGACACAATCAGGAAATACTATTATAATGGCGTTGTGACGGCCCCCGTAATAACGGTCTTTGATATTTATTCGCCAATTTCTGGAAAAAAATGATGCTTTTAACATCCAGCACTTAGGGAAAAAAATATACCCTTTTAATGTGATTATTGGAAATTATACGAACATATAATACACATAGTGAAAACCAGAATCAAAATTGTTTGAACGAAGGATAATCTATGGTGTAACTAAAGCAGTTTAAAAATAAATCCACTATTCCTTTAAATTAGCTCAAGAGCAAGGATTAACTCGAGTCAAATAATTCCTATTGTCTATTCTTCATAAATTGCTATTACGAAACTAAAAAAAGCTTATAATTTCTAATAAGCGTAATCTCTTTTGCTCAAGAAAGATGTTTTTCTAGAAATAGATTTCAATTTAAACTGAGTCATGGTTATGTTACTAACGCATTAGCTAAGCGACAAGCCTCTTAAATCTCCAATTCTCGAAAAGAATCTTGTTAATCAAGTTAAGGGCCTTTTAGCAAACGCTATGGGACATCTAGTCGTATTGCAAGTGAAATAGTGTTACAGTTGTTGTACAGTTCGGGACTAGAAGTGAGTTATATACGTATATTATTATATGATAATATATCAAAAACAAAGATACAAAAATAGATTCTTTTCCATTTTTTTTTGACACGCATATTTAGGCTTTGAATACTATCAGTATTTTAAGAATATTCTTGATTAAGCAAGTCTAATTATCCATATTGAAACGATAATAGCATTGGATCTTCGTAATGGCTTTGACAGAAGAATTGGAATATACACACATACCTGACTGGCTTTATGGCGCATTTGGTAGTGACCCTACTCTATGCGCCAAGAGTTGTGGGTTAGATCCCCACCCAGGACAAACATTTGTGTAATTAATACTTGAGTTTGTTGTGTCTGGGTGTTAATATACAATATTTGAGTATGTATATATTTGTAATACCACTGTTGTTTCTGATATCCGTAACATAAGTGCTTAAGCCACTTACCTCGGATTCAAATAAATGTATGTGATGTGGTCTGATATTTAAATTTATTTATTTTATTATTCATTTAATACCTTCACGCCTGAAATTCCCGAAGGGTTAGGCAGAGTCCAAGGAGAAAAAAAGCTCATCAAACCACATTTAGCCGAAAATAAAATTTGGTTTGATGGAAAATTCTGAACAAACTCAATACCCAATATACTGTTAGTCACCTTACACGATTTGCTAGGCAAGAAACACGGTTGGGAAATTCTTTTCGAGTTGATAATAGTTCTCACATATTGGTCTGAACCAATATGTGATAACTATTATCAACTGAAAGTTGTTTCTCAAAATAGGCTTCAAAAATGACCGAAATTTTAGATTCATCATCTCTTCCTAGCGTTATGTCCCGTGTTTTAGACGGGGTCCGCTTAGACCATGATCCAGGATTTAGCGAGTCTGGTAATTACATTGAAGTGACTGCCGATCTGACCTTCGTAACCCTAAGATAGGGGAACCAGACAATTTTTGGATCATGGTAACAAATCCAAAGTTGATTGAATTTGCAGGTTTCATCACGATGTTTTCCTACACCGTCGAGCTAGTGGTATAAATACGTACATAGACTTGAAAAATCCAGAGGTACGTGCCCGGGTTTGAACCCGCACTCCTCGGTTAAGAGGCGCGTTTTCTTATCATTGAGCTACCACCGCTCTTTCCGAAATTCTAGATTGCGCCAGCCTAATCATTCTCCATTTTGAGGCGATGGCAGCCCCTGTGCAATGTCTTCGACAACTAAAAGATGTTTCCAAAAGTATCTTGTTAATCAAATTGAAGGCCTTTTAGCGGCGCAAACGCAATGCGACATGGTCGTATTGCAGGTAAGATAGTGTGGCGTTTGCGATGCACGACTCGTGGCACGTAATCGAGTTAGCGCGGCCGGCGGGCGTTAGTGGCGCGTGCGTTTTGGACGTACGGGCAGACGCATCTATATCTAGAAGTGATTCATCTATAATAAGAGGTAATATACTACAGAAAAATTTAATAAAATCTTATATTCTCTTAATTATTGGTTCCTCATTGACGACACGACTGCCATTGGACTTTCGCAAAGCTAAGATAAGAGAACTATAACAAATCGGAACCGAACCGAATCCGAAGGGGTAGGCAGAGTCAAAGGGGCAGCATGCCCCTTCAACAACATTCAGCCAAAAATAGAGCCGGGCTGGGTTAGATGGAAAATTGTGAAAAAGCAATGACAAGCGGCTAACCTGTCGCCTACACAATCACACACCCAAAACCCGATATACCATTAGTCGCCTTTTACGACATGCTAGGCAAGAACCACAGTTGGCATATTCTTTTTAAATCCCAGACCAACACGGGAAAGTGGGCTGGGTTGGATGGAAAGCTGTGAAAAAGAAGTGACAAGTGGCTAGCTCGTCGCCTACTCGAGACACATACCCAAAAGCCCGTAAACCATTTGTCGCCTTTTACGACATGCTAGGCAAGAACCACAGTTGGCACATTTTTTTTTAAATTATATAACATTGTTTCTTAATGATCTCTAAAAATTAATATCAATAGCTCAATCATGAAGGCAACGCTTAACTTGTGGTATAAAATCTTACTTAAGCGATGCGGTGCAGCTATAGTAAGTGATTAGATAAAACAGCGCTACATATAAGCTCAGTATCTCCTGAACAGAAATAACAGCACTGATCGCATATAATGCATGTTTTATAATAGTACGGATGACCATTTACAATGCGCGACTCGAGGCAGATAATCGAGTAAGCTCTAGTGGAGTTGATTATTATCGGCGCGTACGCGACTCGAACGTAACGTAGGCAACTATTCAATATCTACTGGAAGTGATCGTCTGTTGAAGTGAAATCAAACTTTTTTATTTTTAAATCATTAAAGTTCTTTAAATCCATTCCACAAACTAAAAATGTTTTTCTCTGACTGAATTTGCTAAACATTATTTTTGTCTGTTATTTTAGATACTAAATAATTATTTATACTATTCTAAACAGATGCGATATCGGACACAAAACAACATTATTGAAAATTAGACATTTAAAAAGGTAACTTCCTACACGAATGCTTACTCTATTGTAGTTTTATCGTAGCATCAGTATCGGTATCGTAGCGTCGGCATCTGTAGCTACAGCTTCACCGTACTACGTCCGTAGCACTAATAAGGCACGCACTATGTTTCACAAGAGCCTTTGGTAGGTACTGTGTTTCTAGAACAGCAATACTCAAAGTGAGTCACAGGGCCCCGCGCAAAACACTTTCTGGGGGGACTACGATATAGGTCCTAATCATAATTAATAAAAAACTAACGGGGTTACAATAAGGCTCCAGAGGAAAAATCCACTGCCCAAAAGGGTTTTTTGGCTACGGCAAAAAAGTTTAAGAACCGTTGTTCTAAAGATTAAGTTTAAAATTGGAGTCGCAACAAATACCTACAAAAAGTATTAGCATAGATCGCACTTATCGCTGAATATTTATTAGTAATTTAATAGAGAGTTTAGATGCTGTTTGAAAGGAGATGTCAAGAAATAATAATATAGTAAATTAGTCGTCAACTTAATTAGTAAAGTTATGAAGTTTATATTTTTCCTTTTAATGTTATATCTACGCTTTTTTGTTCTGTTAATTCGAAAATTTTAGACTACACCATATACTTAGAACTAGGGTTCCGTACCTTAAAGGTCACTCACTGCGATACCGTTAATCTCACCCAACTCAAATAAAATTTTGGTAACTTACTACTCCTCGAACGCTGCCTACACCTTCAAGGACTGCAGATGTGATATATGCATGTATCTATATACTGACAGGACAGCGTCAGAGTCAAGGTAAGAAGAGGCATGCTCCGGTGGTTCGGGCATGTGGAAAGAATGGATGACGAAATATTGACTAAGCAGATATACAATGCGAAAGTGGAAGGATGTAGGAGCCGCTAAAGGCCCAGGCTCACCTACCACGACCAGATTGGTCGTGGTAGGTGAGTGAGAGTGATAAGGTGATGTTAGAAGTCATAAAAACCGTAGAGCTTGTTTGAAAAGGATTGTGAATGTTGAAGATGCGAGTGAGGTGCAGTAAGAATCGTGCCATATGGCGTTCGATTATCTCTGCCTACCCCGCTAGGGAAGTGGCGTGAAGCTTAGTTAGTTAGTTATCTATATACTTAGTTGCATCGACTAAAGTATGTCGTTTCCTTAAGGCTTCTATATCCGCGTGCACTGCTTATCACAATGATGCGTCAGCGCTTTCGTCGAATGTGAGATAATTTCGCTCGCTTGTGGAATACCCATTTCTTTCAGACGGTGCTGGCATGCGGGGGCTAACCGACCAGCATGTTCAATTCGAAATCAATAGTTATGAGATTATGAAATAGACTTTTATAGATATAGGTGATTGTAATGGAATTAAAGCTTTGGTGTACGATAACGATATGGGACTAAATAGATAGAAATAGTGATGCAGATATATGGATTAAAATTTTTGGGAATGTATTATGTGGATAAATATGGTAGAAATTGTGAAAGTAAATTTTATCAATCGGATCACTTAGTTATGACTTGGAATGGAATTTTCCTTTTGTGATAATGTTAAAACAATGTGTGAAACTGCAAAGTAGTTGTATCTATTAGTCAGTACTGCAATATTTTGCTCCTTGACTTCCGAATATAAGATCAGCATCGTAATTGATAGTAGATAATAGTAGAGGTGATATTTCTGTTGTTGCAAACATTCATAGTTAAGTAGGCCATATACATGTTTGTCAACTTTAGTGGCGTTCAGAGCCACCATGTTTCAGAGGAGTTCTTTTGAATAGTCTTTATTCATGCTGACCGCTACCCTTAATACTGCGTAGTACTTTTATGCACAAATTGTAAGGCATCACCTGTCAAATTAATCCGAAACAACCGCTTCGGAATACTCGGGATTACGACATCCGAAACTGCCGGATGCCATCTCACAAAGTATCTTTTGATGGTCGTAAAAACATCCCTAACGACCGGCCGATCTACCCGACCACGCCCAGCCTCTGTGCTCCTTTTACGCCCTGTACCGTCTTAACCCCAATAATAAAATGCTGGTTGTAAATAGATAATAAGGGCGAAGCGCAGACGCCATTAAAGGGCGCCGCGTACTTCAACAGTAGACATCTGAGCACTAATCGCCCTTGCAGTTTTAATAACGATTTTTATGTGGCCCTTTATGGGTGAACTCTCGATTCGCGTGCAATTTGTAATTATTCATCGAAATGTTTTTTTATTGTGTTTTTATGAGTTCGGTGGTTGCATAATTTTCCGATTGCGGCAGGTATGTCTCTTTGCCATTAAAATTTTAACTTCGGATAACGGATGGCGCGATTTTTTTGGAGAAGAATTAAAATTCTAAAGATATTTCAATATTTCCACACAGAACACATTTTTTTTTCTCTAGATAGTTTTATCATTTGTCATATGAATATTAAGTAAATATAAAATATAATTTTTAAATGTTTTTACATATTTTTAATATTGAATTTATATCTACAACTTACTATGTAATATCGAGTTTCCCTTTAATTGAATTATTAGACAGTATAGACAAGGATAATGAACTAACCTCGTAATAGCTTGTGGCGAAGAAGCCGAAGCACAATGTAACAAGTGAGTGAGCGAGCACAAATCTGTTTGGTACGTGCTCAAGTCGTTTGTCTGTGTTTAGCGCTAATGAACAAGGGTTTCGCTTGTTCTCCGCTAAGTACCTTCTGCTGCACCGCTTGGTTGTACAATGTTTTTACCGAGGTTAGAATGCGGCCCTGGTGTTTGCTAATAGAGATGTGAAATCGACGTTCTTTGATTTTAATCCTGTTTGTATTGTATAACGAGTATGGATAGATGGATGGATGTGGTTTATTTTTTCAGATGAAAAGTGTTTAACTGGTGTATCTTAACCAGGACTGACTTAAAAGTTATTTTAATTTAAAGATTAAAATAAGTCAGGAAAATTGGTCGGAAAAGCATTAAATACGAAGTTTTATTTTTCCATAGCTCCCTGGAGTTGTAAATCTGAGTATGGATATGAATTTCACTTTTAAAACTATATGCGTTCGCGAGAAAAGGGTCAACGTGTCAAAGATAGGGACATAAATATAAGAGTAATCCTAAAAGGTTCCTTTTTATTTTGAAATAGGCATGGAATACTTAGTTGCTGTGATATACGTAAAGCTGATAACCTCTTAATGACCATTACATTATCACTTATTACGATTATAACATTATGATAATTATCAATGTTAGAGCGGTGGTAGCTCAATGACTCGCGCCTCTTAACCGAGGAGTGCGGCTTCAAACCCGGGTACGTACCTCTGGATTTTTCAAATCTATGTGCCTATTTATATCACTAGCTCGACGGTAAGGGAAACATCGTGATGAAACCTGCAAATTCAAACAACTTTGGATTTGTAACCATGATCCAATAATTGTCTGGTTCCCCCTATCCTTAGATAGGATAACCCTTAGGTTACTACGGTCAGATCGGCAGTCGCTTCAATGTAATTACTAGACTCGCTAAATCCTGGATCATGGTCTATGCGGACCCCGTCTAAGCACGGTATTTAACGCTAGGAAGATGATGAATGTACTTAGGTATGTAAAAGACGAAAAATAAAATAAGGTTCAATGAACTTTAGGTAACTTTTTTAGCGTTAAAAACAACGATCCCTAATTGCTTTAATAAGACCTACAGAACGTACGACACCAACAATAAAGTCCAGCTGGAAACATATTAAAAGCATCTTGATTATTCAAAAGGCGTTTTTAATTAAACAAGTCGACGCAAGTTCCAACGAGACATAAAATTTTATAACCCTTTAATAAGACGTAAAAGCGGCTAACTGCTGTTTTAACGACGAATATTAATGATTATGGACACCGCAATATTTCCAAGTATGAAAATTGTTTTATAACTTAATACCAATTGGTTGATTGCTCTCAGCCGAAGTATAGCAGTGCCTAGCCAGTTTATTGGAAACTTATAATTGATTGAATGAAAGATATATTAGGGGAATAAATACTTTTAAAGATTTCAATAAGTGTATATTTAATTTGCATTAGACAATTTTGAAGTTTTCTTATAGGATTTGATTGGCACAAATTTATCAATATAAATAGCATTAGCAAAATATATTTATATAATATCAACAAAAATATAATTAGAAAATGTCGACACTATACACATAAAATCTTTATTTTATGACCACGGCGTACTGATGTTCTCATTGTTAGCTTCCATGAGATATATGTGGGATAGTTTTAAGTTTGTTTAGTTCTAGTATAACGAAACGCAGCAATGTTGTAAAATTAGATTAAAAAAGTAATGTATCTGTCAAAGATGTTTGCGGTTGTCACTTTGGCATCTCTGCAATGACGATGTAATAACGGCTTACCAACTTTAATTTAGAATAAAGAAAAACATAGTTAATTCGCGTGTGCTTTGATTGCTATCCCCACATATATATGTACAGTTTAATCAATCAAAATAGTGAGACAATCATGATTGTTAATAATATGTAACGATATTACTAATGATACACAAGCTTAAAAGTGTTTCAGTAGAAACTTATTTAATGGCGTTTCATGCTGGTTGAATTTTCAAGTACCATTTGAATACGCTTATATGCATTCGTCATTAGATAACTCGACATATTTATGTCGGCCATTGAAAAAAGATTTAGAATTTTTTTATCGATATGCGAGGTTTCCCAATTTAGCGTTCATAAAACATTCACTCAGAGAAACTCACATCAGATCACATCACTCAGAGAAAATGTCACAAATACTAGGCCAAATTAGTCTGGAGCAGATTTAATTTTTTGCGCTAAGTAACGAATTACGCTTCACTTTTACTTACATAGATTTTCATAAAGCATGAAAATAAACAAATCCAGCGGGATTTCTTTGCGAAATCCCGAAGAAAACGGACTAATTACTTTATCCCTCTGAGAGTGCTCAAAAAGATTTGTAGACCCACACATAATTTCAAATACAGTGTTTGAGTTCTCAGTGGGTATAAATAAACTGTAAAAGAATACTTTTTATGTCGCCGAAAACAAAAAATCTACAAACTTTCGCAGTAAAATCACTCGACTGGTCACAGATAAAACATTAGAAGCGTCGCAGTTAGAAGATTGTGAAGTGGAGAAAATATATCTACATTTAATCGCTTACTGTTTGAAGTGAAAATAAAAATGGGGGATTTTAAAAAGATATCTCGCTGGGGTTTGGTAAGTAAAGCTTATAAAGTATTTAAGTTTGATACTTAGCTTCTTCGTCAATTTTATATTTTGTATTTAGAAAATCGCAACTACCACTAAAACTCGCGATATTTTGTAAACAAAAATATCTGGTATTAACACGAATGTTAAATATTTGAACTAGGATTTTACACACTATACAATAATACCTTTTATAAAAGTATTTATTCAACAGCTTTTCTGTAAGTATAGATTTATACATACATAACATCACGCCCATAATCCCCGAAGGATAAGCAGAGTCAAAGGGACAGCAGGCCCCTTTAACCACATTGAGCCAAAAATAAAACTGGGCTGGATTAGACGGAGAATTGTGAAAAAGTAGTAACAAGTGGCTAGCTCGTCGCCTACACAATCACATACCCAAATTTATTATAACTTTGATTTCACTGTTGGCATTTAAGATCAAGTGGACGTATTATGGTGGTAATTTTATATTTCATTCGCTGCGTATGTTAAAAAAAGATGTCGGTAAAATATTAAAGTGTTGTTAAAACATATAAGGGTTCGATATCGTAATAGTAAAATGCCTCAGTGGTCATGTACTTTATGTGCACATATATTTCTCTAAATGGCTAATTCCAATTCCATTTTATTGTGCCTTCTGTTCTTTTTTTGTTATAATTTCTTTATATGCAAGCTTGCCTTTAGAAAATATTTTTTCTTGTACTCTCTTGGGAACTGTGGCTCCTAATAGCTAGTAATAGCACATTTACAGGCTATAATAGGCCGTATTAAGAAAAGCTAATAAATCTTAAACGTTTAAGAAATGATATATAAAGGTCATTCGGTCCTAATATACGCGTCGGTTTCAACCATTAATGTCAGCGCAGTGCTAAGTAAAACTTGAAATATATGCGATTGTCTAGACGTGCTATTGTAAGAAAAACAAATTAATTCCCTTTCTATTGCAGGCCTAAGAGTACTCTGCGGAAAATTTATAACCTTCATTGAATAATAGCGAAAGCTAAAAATGAGAAAAGGCGAAATTAACCAAAGTACAGTACAGTACAAATGTTTACCGCTCCATAATATTTTCTGGCTGAGAGCTATATTTACGAAGTATTTTGCGCTATTTGGCTTGTGAATGTACGTACATATTTGCGGTGGAACTCCAAATTAATTAATTCAAATATAGGAGAAGAAATATTAATAGCGTTTCCATTTTGCTGCGCATATTTTTAATTGCGGGAATTTTATGAGATTTTCTGAGAGTCCTGATTTTGTTAGGTTATAAAATATTGATATCATGAAAAGTTGTGGTTATAAAGAGCGTTTTGTTGTAAATATTTTGTAGTTTGCTAAAACAAGATCTTCTTTTAGCACGTCTGTTAAATTACTTTTAGTTTTATTTATTTGAAAGATCTTTTTTTTTGTCAACTGGGATTCTAAATATTTATCAAAGTTTAAATTAAACTAAGGTTTAACATAATAAATAATTTGACTTAATAGCAGTAACTTAATAGATAGTTTACAAAGTGTAATTCTATTTTTACTGTTATTTAAGCATAACAAAATTTAAATAGCTATACTTTTGTATCATCTTATATTTTCAGACACTTGAGTTAGGTACAACTCAGCTTTTCTGAGCTATATGTGATACAGATAATGTGAAGCATAAATTTTGTACCCCTTTTTACGAAAATTACGCTAACAAAAGAAAATGTGATTTGAAACAGTTATTGTTTCTTTAAAGAAGGTTTGCACAAAATTAATATTTTAATAAATAATGCATTAGAATAATACGTTAAATCAATTAAAAATAAACGAATTACGGTTGAATTTTGACCACTGGGCGACAATTATAATAAATATATAATTAGTATCGATACATATTAGGAAACAGGTGTGTGGTACTAAGCTTATTAAATATTATACCTATCAAATGCTGTTATGGTTTTAACTTTACACTCTAAAACCCAATATGCGACGAAGTGGCTAAAATTAACGGATACCACGCCGAAGCGAGTGGAATGTTTGAACTGCTCTCAACTGTAATCTATTAAGTGAACGGACGAAAGTACTTTTGCGAGTACACAGCAGTGATTGACGATCTATCGGCCCCCGAATTTTAGGGACACGTCGTTCACAACTCACTCTTTTATGGACACCCTAACAGTATAGTAAATATCAGCCACTTGAAAAGGTTAGGTGTATAATTGAAAATTGTAAATAGTCTACCGCCGGACTTTGCTAAAAGCTTTTACTGTGTAGAGATCGCGTATATTCCAGGCGATATTTTGAGCGTTTTGGTAAAGTGCAGGTGTATATTATGCTCTATGTTTATACTTAGGTACTTATGCTTAAAATATATGTGCTTAGAACCAACACACAGATACTTTTGATGTACTATTTTACCTAAACCTTGCTTCCATCCAAGCGTTCAAATATTTACTAGTAAAACTTTATCTGCTTTAGAACTTTAATTGGGAACTATTTATTATTTCGTTAATAAAATTATCATATGTGCTATTCCCGGTTAATATTATCTACCCTGGAATCAGTATTATAATAATTTAGCTAATCAATATAATATACAAGCAAAAATGTCCATCCGTCGTCATATGTTTTAAGGCTTCCCTAAAATTGTGTCGTTTTGTCACCTTTAATAAAAGGTTAACTTTTTGCCACGGCGGCCAATCTCAACGAGCATTAGCCATCTGCGCAGGAGATATTATAGAGCACAAGTATGTGCGCAAACCCAGGTGCACTCTCTATTCCTTTATTCTCATAGTCCGGTGAGACGGCAATCCGACATGACCGGAGAGAGGTCAGGCGCAGGACCAACGGCTTAACGTGCTTTCCGAGGTACGGGGGTGATTATACCGCCAACTTCCTGACTCCAGACTGTTATTGAGTAATTTCAATATTGAAATAACCAGCCATAAATTCTTGGTCCGACCCGGGATTTGAACCTGGGACCTCTTGGTCCTTAGACAGCGCATGCTACCACTAGACCAACGAGGCAGTCATGGATGTTTATAAAACGTATTCAAGTATGTCTATCCGTTAACCTAGTATCCATAGCACAAGCTTATAAGCTTAGTTTAAAACTAGGGAATTGCTGTGTCAGTCTGAAGAATTTATTTATTTAAAGAACCACGTCCAATTAGATAGTGACACGGCTATTCCAATCATCATTTGCAATGAATAGCAAAAGATCTGTTTATACTTGTCTATGGCAATCCTCTCTACAGCTAATGAACAGAAACATTTCCCCGTTGCTTTCAAAACCATTTGACACAAATAAAGCAAACAAAACCGCGTCTTTTTATACAGTCCCCGCCGTACGCTGTATCGCGTCCATTCGCGCTGTCCTAAACGGTCTAGTTTATTTATCGAATGTAATAGTGTTGCAGCATTATTGATAGCTTGAATATCGATAATGTCCTCTAAAACTTGATGACTGTTTTTACCAACATCATGGATAGAACATTCCATACTGCCCCCAATCCTAGCGGTAGGCAGAGTCAAAGGAACAATTTGCTTCTTATACAACACTAGCTTCTGCCCGCGGCTTTGCTCGCTTGGTACATCGGTGAAACATAGCCTATATGTTATTCGGGTGTATGAGCTATATTATTCTTAAGTTTCATTTAAATCCATTCAGTAGTTTTTGCGTGAAAGAGTAACAAACACCCAAACAAACTTTCGCATTTATATTAGTAGGATTTGGCAGAAAATAAATTTGTGTTCAGCGGAAATTACAAGTGGTTAGGTCGTCTCTTACGTAATCACAAATCTAATACCAAATACGTCATAAGTCGCCTTTAACAGCGATATGCTAGGCAAAGAACAAAGTAAGTACATCCTTTTTAAGAGTAGATTCCATTGCCTATCGATTTCGCCCTAACAATCATTGGCTATTTGATATACTCTAACAAATTTTTTTTAAAGACTTTCGATAGAATGTCGATGGAACAATCTACAGAGTATCGATATACTATCTATAGTGGACTTTCGTCAAGCAACACTAAAACGGAAAACCCTTTGCGCCATCCGAGTCCACTCACTCCTAATGGCATGTTTTGGTCTCCGACCAGTGGACGTGCGATTTTAATTATTTTCGTTCAATTTACGAGTGGCCATTAAAGGCTGGGTCCCGTGTGAGCCATTAGAGTTACGCTTATTTGCAAGGACCTCCTTGTTGATAACTTTATGCCGCTGTATTTTATCCCGGACCTAGTGTTAATCAGCCTTGGGATAATGACTTTCGTGCAGCGTTGCGTCGCTGGAATATTTAATATGGCTCGGTATGTACGTGATAAATATCGTGCGCTTTGAGATATGTTGGGATTTGGAATTAATGTTTCTTATTTACATATTCGGTTTAGGTGGTTTTAACGGCGTTTAATTTAATCAACTTATGTTTTATTGCGGTGAAGATTGTAGCTTGAAATTTATTTCATAGTATTGTAGTTTATAGGTGTTTGTTATTCCGTGTTAGGTTGGGATTTATAAAAATATGCGCCAATTGTGTTTCTTACCCAGCACATCGTAAAAGACTACTGGTGTATTGGATTATTGATAAAAGTTACGCGTGATTTATTGTTTTGTGTCATTAATTTCTTTAAGATTTATATTATATATATTTATTTGTCTATGTATATATATTTGTCGCGGGTTAGTCTGGGACTTATAAAAGAATTTGCTAACTGTGTTTCTTGCCTAGCATGTCGTAAAAGGCGACTAATGGTATATGGGGCTTTGGGTCTGTGATTGTGTAGACGACGAGCTAGCCACTTGTCACTACTTTTCCACAATTTTCCATTTAACCCAGCTTATTGTCCCGTGTTGGCCTGGGACTTAAAAATAATGTGCTAACTGTGTTTCTTGCCTAGCATGACGTAAAAGGCGACTAATGGTACATAGGGTTTTGGGTATGTGATTGTGTAGGCGATGAGCTAGCCACTTGTCACTACTTTTTAGCCTAGAGAGCTTTTTGATCTCTAACATAAATATCAGACGACCGAGCCTTTTAAATGTTATTATAGCCATTTTATTATGGCCGATGAGAATGCCAATTTCCAGTATTTGGGATAATAAACAATTAATTTAACTACCTGTTTTACCATTTGATATTAGAATTATTGCTTGACGATGTTTGAATCAACTTTGCATTGAGCTATCTACATTAATCGGAGTGATACGAAGCATTTTTAACCGACTTCAAAAAAAGGAGGAGGTTCTCAATTCGACTGATTTTTTTTATAGAAGCTATGTTCAGCAAAGTCGATTACTTACGGACGTTTCAGTGTTGCATACAGATTCAATCAAATTTATAAACGAAACTAAAAGTGCGAAGCTGGTAGCTAGCCAGAGCAAATAAACGCATGAGCTCTCTATCCACTTTCAGCTCCCCCTTTTAAATACTAAACCAATTACACCGGGGTTTTACAAACTCAAACACGGCTACGTTTTTCGATTTCGATCGCTACAGTCGAGGGTCGCGCTAATCTTCCTTTAATATCTGCAAAAGAATCGGAATCGAATGAGAGAGCAGATAATCTGTCGAACACGAGACGTCAGGTAAATAGCTATTATCCGCTCCGCTGGTCCAGTTTCAGATAAGATTTGACAAGACCCCATCACTTGTAAGACTGATTGATGGGACTGTCGCGAGCTGCGGAGTATGACAACTTCATTTCATGGCTCTTATAAAGTCATGCGTGACACCGGTGTGTATGGAGATTGGCGGGTGATTGATCGCTCGCTTCTTTGTTGTACTTTGTAGTCGGGTATTTGGCTAAGAGTGTTACCATTTTAAGATGATCGGGAAAATCGGTTGTAGCAAATATTCCTTTTTTGATACAACTACTTTAATAGTAGTAGTAGTCGGTTATTGAGTATTTTGTCTTCGTCTAAGAAAAATATCATCCAAATGTATAGGTACATCTCTCGGCAGTGGAGTGCCGTAAGACTTATAATACCTCGAAATCCAGGGCCAGTCAATGAATCTTCAAAAAATGTTGGACTGTGTAGTTAAAAACTCAAATAACAAAGTTAAAATGAAAATTGTCCGCTCTTAAATAACAAAAAACATATATAAACTGTATGGCATGTACTACGCAACCAGTATCAGCGAACGTTAGTGATTAGGTGAGACCAATAACCATCGATTGAACTCTCATGTATGTTCTACGATTTTTTGTAGTTTACGAGATATGACCATTTTTTAAAAATTATTAGTTATAACTTTTTGTGTCAAGTTTATTTATTAATATTTTTCTTCAACACTCCTAATTGCACGGAATAGCTATTAGTACCTACGATAACTTACTTAAAAAAAGATTGGATTAAAATTGGACCAAGCGAATTGAAATTCGACAAGGAAATAAGTGGGAAGTGACGCAAATCGCATTAACCACTGGAAATTGCAGCCGAAAGGAAATGAGTGGCCAAACAAGATACAGACTTATTAAATCACTTTTTGCGTCTCTCCACGTTTTAGTATGAGATATATTCAAATCGTGAAACCCTAAAGAATTCTCCCATGCGAAATAATTTAACTTCGCGACGCGACCTTTGTAAGAAAAAAAATATTAAAAACATTTTCGCTCTTCGATAATTCAGACGGTGAGTCGACAACTCTGTATTCGAATCGAGATTCTTTCAAAGATGCTTTAAGCGGTGTAATTACCGCTGCTTATTCTAACTTCGGTCACAATTGGTAAATAATTATAATTATCACTTTGGCCCCCTTTGGAGTCCACACAAAAAGGCAAAAGTGCAGAACTTTTCCGTCCGCCCCGGCGGTTATTAAAATTTTCACCGTGGAAAGCCATTTAATCGCGAAATGGTAATCGAAAATGCGCTGTAAGCCATTAATGTTAAGATCGATATTAAACTCGATACATCCATGAATAACGATCAAAGGGAAGTTTGATTTTGCGGTAATAATTGTGGTGAATCCTTAATTATTTTGAGGGTAAACTTTGCCGAAGTTAATTTGAGGCCGGTTGTTAGATTCCTTTTTAATGGACACTCTTTTAGGTGACTTCCAATTTATTTGGTTGACTGGAATATTCATTAAATTCGGCGAAGAGCTCTCGGCTTCGGTATCTTTTTAACAACCTCGGTTGGAAATGCTTTGATAAATTCGATTCATAACGGACCTGTGAGGTTTTGAAAGAAGAAGTCAAGTTTTTGAGTAAACGTTGTTAGTAAATTTAACAAGATACGGACGTACAATCCTGGGCAAGTATTTGTATAACTGGGAACGTATATGGCACGGACGCAAAGCCCTTTTAGTATTCCCCCTCGCAAATCCGTGGATATGTATGTTTAGTTATGCCTAGGTTCAGATAGAGCTTAGGTATTACGGCTTGGGGTTGGGGCGAGGGTAAGGGGAAGTAATTACTTGGGGGAAACATCAAGTGTGTCACAGGGAGAGTGTGTTGTAAGGACAAAAATGCTAGGGTGAATGCAGTCAGGGTAACTGTGCCGCACACGTCAGTTCACTGTGTCACTGCTGATCTTTTGAAGATGTTCATAGTTGAGGTCAACAGTTTTGGGGGGGCTGAAGTGCTCATTTGTTTGAAAACAAATGGATGCAGCTGATTTTAAGTTTTTTTTAGATACCTAAATGGCATTGAAACACAATTAAAACACAAAAAAACGCTGGCTAATATGTTTTTTTTTATTTATTTTAAAATATGACATATTCTATAATCCATTGCTATTGTTATTTGCGGCATTTGTCTATTTGTTGGAGAGACAAATATGAATTGCCTAATTAAATTAAAAGGCCATTGAAAGATTCTACGATAATTTTGTCACGGGTTTGAAATGTGGTGGTATATAGTGATAAATAGGTACACGGAATAATTGAAGAGGTATGTTTTGACATATTTAATTATTTATAGTAAAGTTATTTGCAAACTCTTGCCGCATCCGTCTATTTGTCCGAGAGCCAAATATTTTTTGTAGCATTTAATTAAAAGACCATTGAAATATTCTACAATACTCGTGTAGAGGGTTTGAAATATGATGTTGCATAGTGATATATATATACGGAATAATTGAAGAGGATTGTATATATGATTTATTAATTTTTATTTGGAAAAACCATCTTTTACACTAATAAAATTTAAAAAATACTTTCAATAGCCACCGCATTAGAAAATACATGGAAAGAGGAACAAAAAACGTGTTTTTATTAACTATCTAGTATTTTATAAACAAGCTTCTTTCAAATTACTATTTTGCGTGATTGCGCTGTAAAATCCCACCGTTTCAGACCGATTTATTGTAGCCATATTTCAAAACAAAAGGTAAAGAACAAACTATTATTGCTCCAATTCTCTTTGCTATTTGTTACTTAAACGATTTCTGCTTTATTAGTGAGTCGGTATTTGTTATAAATCCAGTCAAAAGAATGGACAATGAGTTAAATATCACAAAAAAATATGCGAATTTGCTTTTTAAAATAGTTGGTTATTATTTAGATTGAGTTAATTGGTTGCAGTACTTGCTTTACATGACAAAAAACTTCGCTATAGTGGATAAATTATATTTAAATCATCATCTTCCTAGCGTTATGTCCCGTGCTTAGACGGGGTCCGCTTGGACCATGATCCAGGATTTAGCGAGTCTGGTAATTACATTGAAGCGACTGCCGATCTGACCTTCGTAACCCTAAGATAGGGGAACCAGACAATTTTTGGATCATGGTTACAAATTCAAAGTTGTTTGAATTTGCAGGTTTCATCACGATGTTTTCCCTCACCGTCGAGCTAGTGGTATAAATATGTACATAGATTTGTAAAATCTAGAGGTACATGCCCGGGTTTGGACCCGCACTCCTTGGTTAAGAGGCGCGTGTCCTTACCATTGAGCTACCACTGCTCTGATAAATTATATTTAAATATCAGTAAAATATACATAGGACACACATCTCATGTTGTTTCGGGATAAAAGTAAAAAAAAATACCAATAGCGTTCCTTGTCTAGCATGCCGTAAAATGATGTATCGATTGAAAATGAGGTCATGACACTATATTGTCACATTATCGCAGTTTTCAATGATACGTAACAAAGCAATATGAGTAATCCAAGGCAAGGTGCTAAAGATATTTGAATAGAAAGGAACAATTATGAAAAAAATGTGTGTTAGTAGCCACCTCTTCGCTTACACAATCATAAACCCATCCGTTCCATCATAAGCCGCCTCATACGAAATGTTAGGTGAGGAACAATCGCCACATTCTTTATACAGACCAACACCGAACCATGCAAGAGCAAATATTATCAGTAAAATATACTTGCATAATGTAAACAAATGCTGATTAATCGGAACGTGTCGCTATAGGTATGCAGAGAGGAAAGTATTCATCAGCGCGGGGGGCGGGAGGGTGACGCCACCCTGTTGTCAGGGGGTGGCTGACGCATTGCCTGTACATAGGGATTACCTATGAGCACATCGCTGACGGTGGATATGACAGATTTTTTCTGATTTTTAATTTTTGGGTTTTTTTTTATTGGCAAAGATTTTGGTTGGATAATGGCTGGAAATTAGAGTAAAAATCTTTACATTTAAAATTATAAAAAAGTCGAAGTTGTTTTCAATTATTTCCAAGGAACAGACTTCATCGACGTGACTATATGTTATCAAGGTCAGTAATATCATTGAAACAAGTTTGTCTAAATTTTATATTGTCAAAGCCTGAAGAAGAAGAAGCCTGATTTTAGAGATTTTTAATTATTTACATAATATTATCAGAATCACATATTGGATACATAAATATTTTGCAAAGCATAGGTTTTTCCACTATACCTATTTATGCTCAAAATTAAAAAAAAAAAAAAAAATATATATATATATATATATATATATATATATATATATATATATATATATATATATATATATATATATATTTACCTACCTATAAACAATATTTATTTTCTCAACAACAGGACTTTTGTACGTGTGTGTGTGATTTTTACAAAGTTTCGAAACTTTTCTCAGCACGATGCTTTTCTTCTAAAGTAACTTTAGGATAATTTTAATTTTCCATCTTATTCTGACTTGAAAAAGTTCGTTAGAAATTCCTTTTGAATAAAAAAAGAAATTTGAAAATCGGTTAACAATTCTCCGAGATAACGAGTAACATACATACAAAAAAAAATTATATATTCGAATTGAGAACCTTCTCCTTTTTTTTGAAGTCGGTTAAAAATGAATCTATGTTTATGTCGCATTTTACGACATGCTAGGCAAGAGCCATAGTTGGCATATTCTTTTTAAGTCCCAGACCAACATGGGACAGTGGGCTGGGTTGGATGGAAAGCTGTGAAAAAGGAGTGACAAGTGGCTAGCTCGTCGCCTACTCAGTCACATACCCAAAAGCCCGGAACCATTAGTCGCCTTTTACGACATGCTAGGCAAGAACCACAGTTGGCACATTCTTTTTTTTTTGTCTCAGATCAGCATGGGCCAAGTCCCAGACCAACATGGGACTAAAGAGGAGCTAAAAAAAAACTTTTTTTTTTAGAAAATAACTATCCGTAGTTTTTTAAGACTAATTTAACATGAAAGCCTAAAAACGGATTTTCCCACATATCAGTAGCGATGATTGGAACCGGCCTCTTTAAGTTAAAATACAAAATAATGTATTGTGTAACTAAGGTTAATTATGTAATTACAGGCAAGTATCATCATTAAACCTCGTGAAATTATGTCAAGCGTAGATCTTTTCTTTCCATAGACAATTTAATGTGTTATATTTTCTTTTATGATAAAATATTACAAGTTTGATGATTGAACGCATGTTACATTTTATAGATAATCAAATGTTCAATTAAAAAATATGGCCATAAAATAACGAAGTTACGTTTTCGTTATTTGTAGAAAAATATCCTTAAATATAATCTGTCAAAATTCTAACAATAATAACTGTGGAATCGTTTTCGCAGAATGTGTATTAATAACACCTGCCATATACAGGGGCTTTTAATACAGATTCTACGAAAACGACTTCCGTTAGACGAGGTGTGTTTATCAACAGCATTTTATTTGTTTTCTTTGTTCACAAAACTTTAATGACCACTATATTAAACAAATCTAAAACTTAATTAAGACATAAACAGTAATCTCAAAAAATTCAAATCCTTTTAGACTTTACTAAACACAGTTAATAAATTTGGGCGCTCCAAAACGGATTTATAACTTCACAATGTAGCACTATAGGTACCCTGTAGGTATGATTATCTGGAGATCAGAGCGGCTAGGGGATCTGAGTACAATGCAGCCGTTGCTACGTTACCAGACCTAACCCCAAGGTCAAACGCTATACGTATGCACGATCGAGTTATAATTCGGAGGGGTCGTTTGTACCTAAGGTGGAGTACTGCTAATCGATTCATGCAATGGTTAGGGTAAATATGGACGTCACTTCGACGGGGGTCTATCGTATCGTATTCATTTGGGCTATGGTCAGTGTTTTGTTTTTGTTGTGTTTTGATACGGTTTTGATTGCGGCTTGCTATGGTTTGTATGTTTTAAGTACTTGCCTTTTAAAATTGGTCTTTTATTGACAGTTGAGACGCGGTCACGATATTTTATGGGACTTTTGAGACAACCTTTTGTAATGGAAAAATAAAGGTTCATACGAATTTTTAAGTATTAACCTTGGCCCTTTTTCGACTTATTTGAATGGACTAAGTGCGATAAATGAAATTGGAGTTCGGAAAATGTTAGTTACTATATTGACACAATGCTGGACCTCCTTTTCAATATCCTTATGAAGGTAATGTATTTGAAAATATTATCAAAATGTTACTGTAAGTACTAGACTGTAGGTATGACAATTTGACGAACTAACTAACTTTTAAAGCAGTCATGTCAAAGCGACTAATTTTCTATGGCGTGTAGTGTACTTAATATCCGTCGTAGCTAGGAGATCGTGACAAAAGAGTCCGCTACCACGATTTAGTAGGATGTTAACGACAATTTCACGCTTGACCGGACCGGACTAGCAATCGTTTGTATTCGAGACTCGGCGGTGATTTCATTACTGGCTTAGGGTTCCGTACGTCACTGATTTTTGTGCCACTCGTAACACACAATCAGTGAGTGCTCTCGCTACGCGAACGCTCTCAACGAACAGACAATAAATGTCTGTATGTACTTTGCTGACAAAGTGCCTTTGTATTTTTTTTAGATAACAAATGCATTACAGCATATGACGAGCCAGTCTTGTACATGACATAACATAAATACCTACTTTTCTTTTTTGTTATTTTCTTTAGGAGTATTTGTTAAAAAAGGATTTATACGGGTATTTCTATAATCAGATTTTATCCTATATTACTGGTGGATAAATGTGGACGATCAATGGTTGACGCTAAAAGTATGTATATTTTTTGGATTATTTACAATAATGTTAGGCTGGATGATACAACTTTGGGAAGCTTTTATAATCACCCCGATTTCCTGATCAGGCTATTGGTTGTGTTAAAAGTGCGTCAGTAAATTTTGAGTGCCATACGCGCTTTTTTTTAACAAACCCGAAAAATTATAGCTAACCAATGGTGCATATTTTAATACTTTTTCGAAATTGTATCCATGCCGCTATATAATTTCATACAGTTATTTAGCTTTCCGCAAAAATAATAAAGTCGAAATTACTCTTCTAAAGTAAATGGCCAGACGGATTGCCCGAACTTAATAAACACATGTGTATCTACTGTATCTGTTGTCTATGATAGACCGCGAAACAATAGTCCCTGACATAATACAGAATTTGTAAATACTGACTAACTAAACTTCGCGCCACTTCCCTAGCGGGGTAGGCAGAGAGAACCGAACGCCATATGGCACGATCCTTACACATCTCACTTCAACATTCATGATTCTTTTTAGACAGACTCTACTGTTTTTATGACTCCTAACATCACCTTCTGTTAATACCCGACCAATTTGGGTTGGTCGAGTCGGATTGGTCATGTATTAACGGAGCCTTTGTAAATATTTTTAATTTTTTTATGATATCACTACATTCAATACACGGAACCGCCACGTAGTATGGCGTCCACATGCTATCAGTTTGTTGCATCCCTTTATCGAATAAATCCCAATGCGGAGCGAGTTAATTAATAATTTAGGGCTACGACGCGACGGCGACCGCCATCCACTAATGGATATGGAAAGGTTCGATTTGCAGGTTTTTTTGTTTTGTTACTCTTTCGTTTACGGTTTTATCTAATTACGCTTTTGATTAAATACTCTTTTTGGTATTGGGACGATGTGAATCTTTAGATGGTTAATTTTTCTATTATATTATGTAATTAGTCTATAAGTATAATGTGTTTCCAATAAGAATCATTTTTATAGTTTTTATAGAAGTATCAATAAGAAAAATCGAACAAGTGATTTGTTTTAAATTATAAAACTTAAAATTTTAGTAATTAATGAAAGTGTAAATATATTAAATTATTTTATTTTAATGGTAAGTTGTTAACATGAACAAAATCGCTGTCAAATTGAAATCGAGTAATGAAATTTTGTATGTGCTATGAAATCTGTAGGTCCATTTAATTTGCCTTTTAATACATAGTAAAAATAGAACAAAACTAAAACAAATGTATTGAAAATCTACACAAGCACTCATTAAAAAGCAATATATAAACAGATTTCATCGGAAAATAACCATAGATACCTAATAAGTAACAGTTCTTTCTTTTATTTATTCCTTAGAAGTTTATTCTATAAAACCGTCTATTGATGTACCTGTAACCTGTCTTGCAGAATAGGTCGTTCGTGAGCTTGTATCAATAGCTACATCCAACGCAATCAGCTAACGGCTGCGGCGGTAATTTGTTCAAATACGAGCGGCATTTTTCTTTCTGCGGACTGTCACCGGCTTATTTACGAGGCCCGCCTGTTTTAATACCTTTTCATTAACAATTTTAAGGTCCACTTTATTGAACTCGTAAATAACTCCGCGACTGCACTGTCACAGGAACAATTCGGGGACGTTATAACGAAGAACGGGAGTGAAGTTTTTATGGCGTTTTTTTAATTGGGCCCGTTGTGAAATTCGGACAATCAATTCATTAATGCGTGTGATTTTTATTGTTGACTGTTTTAGCAAGTGGGGTAGGTAATAAAGTTGAGTTGGATGTAAACATTGTACCTAAAGAAATAAGAAGTAAAAATATTGGAAATATCAGTAACAGTATTACAGTTTAACACTTAACTTTTTATTTGTCAATATTATGTTTAAGTTAAAAGGTTTAATGAAAAATTGCGCTATACCTAATCTGTTCGCTGACAAATTAGGTTTTACTCGAGGAGTTATTAGTGATGAGAGATGACACCAAATTCCTCCTTTGTAATATCTATCTGTTTTAAACGTACTGTAAGAGATGCGATTATAATTATAATGCACTAGTTTCTGGCTACGCTCCAAAACAGAGGCTAGAGCTATTTATTGTAAAGTTTCATTAAAATCCACTCAGCAGTTTTTGCGTGAAAAAGTAACAAATATTCATCCATCCATACAAACTTTCACGTTTATAATATTAGTCAGATTATTATAATACATAATCAGAAAACGTAGCTCTAAAATTGTCTTTATTGAGCCGATATATGATAGATAAATACTGTCAATACTTTGAAAAACATTCGTACCGCACAAATCTTCCTCAACAACACTTATAGACTATCTACTTAATCACATTACATTAACGAATGAAATGTAGTGAGCAATCACCAAATAAATTCTTCTCACGTAATATTGTTATACGAATATTGGCATGGCGGTGGTAATTGAAGATAAGCAGCTGGAACCAGAAATGCCCTGAAGGACCCCGTCCCATGAATGCTAAGTGTGTTCACAGTTTTCATTCTAAAGTTCTCCGCGGTATTGGAGCTGAGGTGGAAATCTAGAATGTTCAGATGCATTAGGAAACAACGAATATAATAGTGTTTAGATAGCTGACGTTAAGTTTGCAAGTGATGCTTGGTAAATCTTTACAAAAAACATTACTTACACTTAAATTATTATAAATGATTAGTATATACGTAAATTTGTGATAGATTTATAAACGTGTGCTTACACCCTAAATTACTACTTCATACTCATTTCAAATAAGTCACTTGGTAGAAGACTTGTGTTTATTTACAGTATTAATCATTACTGCATATTAATTTCATTTTACAACAAGCATAAGCGATCCATGGTAAGATAACGTTTTATTTAATATAAAATCTAAATCATTTGTTAGCTAATCCATAAATAAATCTATACTAATACTAATATTATAAAACTAAAGAGTTTGTTTGTTTTCTTGCTTAAACGCGCTAATCTCAAGAACTACTAGTCCAATTTAAATAGTTCTGTCAGTGTATAACTCATCAATAACTCATCTAAATTAACGTTAAGTTGTCAATAGCTGTTGGAAAAATTTTGTATGGCAATCAGTAATATAAATAATCTGAAATTATAATTATATACCAATTTTATTCTGTACAGTAACTTTATCAAAAATACTTTCAAAAATGTGCACACTACTCAAAGCTTTTGTTCGCACCGTACCATTTCCTATTGGATTTAATATTTATGAAGATAATAAAATTGGCCAGAAGAATGGCGGCACCAACCAAATTTATATTCCGGTCAAGTCTTTGGGCGCACGTTAATCGAAATCTTATTTCATAGAGCAAATGTACCGTGAATAGTGCAGAGACTGTCTCTACATCACAAAGATACTCTACGTTGCGCTATGTGCCACAGTGGACTTGAACAGCTGATCTGGTTATGACAGGGAATGGGTTTTTAAGATTTCACGTAGATCTTGTTGCAGAATTATTTTGGGTGGCGATAGGATTATATTTTCTCTTGTTGGCTTAATATTCGGTGAAATTTTTAAATAATACAAAGTTAGTGATTGCAGGAAATATACCAATTTATTATCATACAAGGAAAAAATTATAAAATAAAAATATAATTTTTGGTATATTTTTTAATGGGATATTTTTCCAAATTTTGTAAAAAAAAGCTCATATAAACAGATTATATTTATTTTTTAAACTCTTAAAATAAATATCATCTGTATGTATTTTTTTTATATGTAGGATAAATCATTCGTGTAAATTTAACTATACCTTACCTATTGTACTGCACTTTTGTAGTCTATGATTATATCTTTAAATTACGCACGCCCGCTTCCAATTCTATTTATTTTTCAATATGAAACCTATGCATTTTTAAAATACTTTAATATGTTTATGCACAACTATTATTATTTTGGTACATATTAAGGTTTTTGAAATTACCGCCCCTAGGTGGTAAGTCAGCAAATCTCTAAACATAAGGAGTTAATTCAAACCAAATCTCTTTACCGACATTTGTTTCCATTTAACATGTTTCTAATACAAGTATTAGCTATTTTCAAAATTATGAGCAATGCTTAACTGTTCATTTTGGTTACTTATTTCAGTCTAATTGGCCATAGAGATACTATAACGTAATCCCAGTTGAGTTCAGTAAACATTTATTGTTAATATTTCTGCTTTCTCATTTCTGAATAGAGTTGAATGATACTCGTAGATATTACACAAGTATTTGAATCGGTGCCAGTAAACACTTTAGAAATTGTATCGAGCCAAACAACTCGGTCCAATAGTTCATGGCTTCAGCCAAGTAATAGGTGTGTTAGGGGTGTAATACACGTGTTTTGTTTGATTGTCGATATTACTGCTGGTAAGGAAACGTTTGTGGCTTGTAACTATGAATTGAACAAAGCTGGCTCCAGGTTACTGCCTTGCGTAACTCTTGTTACTACATGGTGGCAATTCTATATTTTATTACGTCTTGTACTAAATATAGCATATTTCATGTTAATCAATTGACAGTTGACATATATAGCTTTATGGTTTGTTCACTGGGACTCTATGTATTGATTTCACGACCAAGACTATCAATCGATTGTAGACTCTAATGTGTAGTAGGCAAGCTTATTAGATGTTGAGTCTTTATGGGCAATAAAATAAATCCTGTTGAAAATAGGTACTGTAAGAGATCGTAACAATTTATTTACAATAATAGAACATAGAGAAGTAAACTACGAAATTATCACGTAAGTCTATTGGTTAGAAACAACTAAGTAGTAAGCAATCAATATCGTTTTTGGGCATTCATCAGCCTAAGCACATAGACTTTATTCATACCAGACACTAGGGCGCATCCCTATGTATGACGGCACTGTTTACCTCGCTTGTACGCCATGCCTCATTCTGTCTTCACTCTAATATATTCTGTGTCCATCCGTCCGTCCAGTCTGGCCTCGCTTTGCCGTATTCGACGCACGTACACTTTTTTAACGGGGAACCCGAATGCGTCCCGACTGAAATTACAGTCTTTTCGGTGACGCCCGAGCTCTTCTGATTTACCTATTCTGTTGGGTGTAGCAGGTTTTTTGCTAATATTTTTTGTATAGAAACTTGAGCGGAATAAATATTCTACCTGTTTGGGTATTTTTGGTTGCACAAGTAAAATATGTATATCAAGCAATTACATTTAAACTTGCGCTTTAGGTTTTAGGATTCCCAAATTTAGATAAAATTCTGACAATACTAGAGTATTTAGAATTATCGTTAGAAATCCTGAGCTATGTAGCCGGTTGGTCTCTGATTATTGTATGATTTTCGAAGAGCCTACCTGTATGATAATCTTGTTAGTTATTTGTAGGTTACACACGCGATGCCCGTTCGGAAGGGCTTTAAATGGACTCATTTTTAATTTATTTCCAATCAAAGCGTTTTGAATTTTCTATAGTTACATTATATATCTAACACATATTATTTTTGTTGTGTTGTTAATCAGTATCAGAGATAATTATGTGTCAGCATTTTAAAAACCATGCTGGTCTCAGGTGAAGCAATCTTATGATCATTGCTATCCAAGTTAAAATCAAAAGGTACGGAGATTTTTTTATCCCCATTCGCGAAGAAAATGTTTAGACAGACGCTTACGTAAGCATTTGCTTCAAAAATACCTCTCAGGTGGCGTTTATTGATCGTAGTTTTAAATTCGATTTTAAAACCACTCCGTCTCAGTATACACAAACAAATCGTAAAGTCTCTAGTCGTAAAGGCGACGACACCTTAGTTTATACGAAGGAAATTGCTTATTTTACGCCGATGTCGCGGGCATTTCGTCGTTCTTATTATCCGTTTGAGAATAAACACTTTTATGATTTAGAATGTATAATGCAAATAAGTTGGAAATGAAGGCACTTCCACAATAAGCACGTGTGTTACGGCCGTAAGGTCGTCAGACACAGTCATGCTTGCTTCGTGTCTTTGCGATCTAAAAGGTTTTCGTGGGTAGATATGTTCCTTCATTAAATATTTCACGCTCGTACTTTGAAACTTTTCATTACCTTTATGATGTTTATTATCATCTTTAATGTAATTACTTCTGAGATAAACACGCTAGTGTTGTTATGGCTTTATTTTATGATGGGCTCAGATGTTTACTTATTATTAATCTCTTATAAATATCCCAATTAATAATAAATAAATAAATATCTACATCATATACATTGATCTGACTCCGAGGTAAGTGCTTAACACTTGTGTTTCGGACATCAGAAACAACAGTCGTATTACAGAAATATACTTGAATAAATATTGGAAAGGTATAAACACAAGTTACACCTAAATACGGAATAATGACAAGTATTCATCACACGAATGTTTGTCCTGGGTAGGGGTCGAACCCACATTTCTTGGCGCATGGGGCAGAGTCATTACCAAACACGCTACTGTGGATAAAATACCTGCAACAATGTGTACGTACAGTGTGTTACATTCCAAAATAAAAGAAATAGAAACGCAAACTTGTGTATCAACAGAGCATAGATCAACAAGAGAACAAATATTTTTGCGTCTCGTTCCGAAAATGTTTACACGAGCTAAGAATAACTTCATTAAGTCTTTATTTAGCTCGTATATTTTTTATTACAATAGGTACCTTTGTTCCTCGTAGACACGGTGGAGTGGAACTTATAAATCATTTATTCTTTCCTCCGGCGTCGAGCAGATTAAGAAAACAATGGTGGACAATCTATCAACAGGAGTCCATTTAGGAAGACAAAAGCCAACGGCTGAGCTTGGTGAAGTGGAGCGTTTTATATTATATTTATCTTTAATTACTACACGACATCGAACGAGAAAAAGGAATAAAGCGCACCGAATAATGACGTGATCCGTCGAGGGAAAAATGCGGAAAACAAACGATTTTCTTTTGTTGGCTTATTATTCCTTGGGGAATTCATTACTGGTACCTCTGAGTGCGTTTTGAAAGCGGCGGTTTGGGTGGGAAATGTGTAGATATATATTTACAGTGAGTAAATATAACATAAGTGATATATTTCACTGACTATGCTATGAAGTGAAAAGTCAATTTGGGGGAAGTCGCAAGTTCTATGTTGTTTTTGACTGGTTAAACTGGTATAAGAGAGGGAGAACTTATATCGAGTATTAGATATTCCAAGGATTTCCCTAGAGACCATATCATGGGGTTCCACCAGAGTTCGAAGGCACTTGTAATGGCAACAGCCAATTGTAGTACTCCAGTGTTACAAATGTCCACAGGCTGCGGTAACTGTTTACCATAAGGTGACTGGCCAGCCCGTTTGCCGTCTTTGATATAAAAAACAACATCCAGCTGGCCCCAAGCTTGTTCGCAACCTTTAAGATAGTAAGTAGTAGACAAATACTGAAAATGATGATTGTGAGAATAACTTTTACTGGCATTTTAAAACTGAAATGTTATTCAAGTGAAGTTAATGAAATTAATAATAGTAATCATGTCTATAATAAGTACCATGTCCTTTTAATCACCACGTTTGCAGAATAAATTAACACGATAGCAATATAAGTTAGAAGTAAATAAGCAAATTTACTATAGGTAACAATAAGCAACATATAGTGTTGTTATTTAAAAGCTATCTACATTTATTGATGGAATGGAATATATACAGTTTCGCAACTACGCAATAGTGTAGTTCTCAAACTATTCTGGATTACCATAATTCTCAAACGAACTCAACCCCCAAGGATTGCGTAACCAGTCGATACTCAACTAGAGTTAACTGATAGGGCGGTATCGAAACGACCTCTCAACTGACAGTAAAGCGGCAATAACATCCCTCTGATGAAAACTGAAGGGTTGTAAAATTTTACGAGCATCGAAACTCTCTAGTGTGAAATTTAATTAGGAACGTGTCAGAACATTGGTGATGCGGTATTTTAATAATGTCCTGTGTCCCCCCGTGGCGATTTATGGCCCTCAGACGGGTTTAGAAGACTAGATCATTAAAACATGAATGCGAATTAAAGTTTTAATTTGCATTTGACGTCTGAGACTTTGGGCAATACAGAAGAAAGTTCGGGGTTTGCGTGAACACAATAGAAGTGATTATCAAGTTTGACTCAGAGTTTTAATGGATGGATAAGCTGAGTCGATTTATTGAATGGAGATTCTAAATTTGAGTGAGATATTTTTGATATTTACATGAGTTTATCGTCTAAAAGATCGGATAGATATTATATTTTTTTTTTACATTTGGAATTACATTTAGCAAATGACGCTCAGCAAAGAGATGGAACTTTAACTCAAAAAGACACAGCTCAACACATATCTTTAAAAGTTTCCGGGATAATAAGTAGCTTATTTCTTTTCCAAATTTATCAGTGCCAAATTTCATGGCAATCGGTTAAGTAGGCGAGAAGACTTAACAAACAATTAGACTTACTTTAAATTATAAAATTAGTAAAAAATATTTAAATTATAAAATTAGTAAAAATTCTATAGTTTTCAACCGAAACATGTCATGACATGTAAGCATACATTACATACACAAGGCAAACAAGTTGTTGGAAATTCAACGTTACACGTAGAATGTAGATTCGTTCGACAGTCTGTTTCAATTTGGGTAACATTTCCATTCTGTTGTTATTTTTGTTTTACATAACGCATCGAGAATGAAGCGCTTTCGCTTCCAAGAAATACGTGTGTATTTTTTCTGTATGCTTTTAGTTTTACCTAATATTTTTTTAATTTATTATAATTAATAGGTCCTTTAAATTTGACATTTGGATGCTCTAGAAAACCTGTCATTGAAAAAGTAACTACCGGGCTTTTGTCTTGGTACAATGAAGGTATTTTATCTAATATTTTGAGTTTGACTTTATAAGATTTCGTATGAAACATATATCAGTATACTTTAACGTACTCATTTAGTTTATTCGCACTATACATAATTAATACATATAGAGATTAACGTGAAGTTGGGTTAAAAACACTTCATTGTTAATTAAGGTACGATCTAAAATATATGTATGTTAATCGCAATACCTTAAATTAAAATGTGGCTCGCGCAATATGTATGTATCGTTTTTACAACACTCCCGTGAGTAATTTCACGGGAGTTTTGAGTAAACTTCAGCTCCAAGTTTTACTTCAACTGCAACTTACTCAAATCAGACTTTGCTATAAGGTAATGCGCATGCAAGCACCAGGATGCCATAACTTCTTAGGAGGCATTAGTTAGCAACAGCTGTTCGGTCCATGCGGGAGTTAATTAGACGCCGTGGTTTAATAACTCCAGCCGGACTGACGAGGCATAGACTATAAATGATCATGTCATGCTTCTCATTAAGAGGTTTATATCAAACGAGTTTAAGGCTGGAATATCTTGTATTATTTTCATCTAACCCAGCCCATTGTCCCGTGTTGGTCTGAGATTTAAAATAATGTGCCAATTGTGTTTCTTGCCTAGCATGTCGTAAAAGGCGACTAATGGCACATCGGGTTTTGGGTATGTGATTGTGTAGGCGACATACTAGCCACTTGTCACTACTTTTTCACAATTTTCCATCTAACCCAGCCACATAAATTCAGCCACCACTGGCTGAATGTGGAAGCCCTTCGAAGATTATGGGCGTGATGTTATGTTATGTTATGTGTGTTATCTTGTATTAAGTATGCTTGAAAATATTTGTACTAAATTGCGATTCATTAAGAGTCTTAATCTAAGTCTTAGTCTTAATTTAAGACCATTATAGTCTGTACCTATTTCACTGTACCAAATGTTCACTTCTCCATATGCGTATTATTTCCCAAAAGGCACAAAAGTTTTCGCTTTTTGTAATAATTTTATTCTTCTTAATTTCTAACTTCAAGTGTGTGATATGTCTGATCCTTGAAAGTATTGTCCATATCGCAGCTATGTTGATTCTTTCTCAAGTCATAATCCAAAAAAAATGTTGAATTTTCATTAGACATAAAAAAATAACAGTGATATAACAATGTTGTAATTAAGATGGCACTTTCTAAATCAAATGAAAAAAAACTAATAGACGTTCTTAAGAAAGTAGTTTTTTTAATTTATTATTGTTTAATTTTATATAATATATCGAAGCATTAAAATGGGCGAGCATTTTAAAGTTAACTTATGTAGAGTATGAGGTATCGGATGGCAAAATAATTGTTTTCCAGTACCTATAATGAACGCCGCGTCTTACCTCGGTTTTCGAAGTAGCATCGTTGAGAGTGGAAGCTCGGCGCACTTGCACCATAGGGTAGATAGACTTAGAGACTAGTCTAAAAATCCTAACCTGTTTTGGATATTTTAGTTCTAAGAGTTTTTGAATAAAACGGAAAAAGAGACTTACTTATGAGCTCCATTAGGAAACTACGTTTTTATACAAAAACGGTATATTTTCATATTCACTTCGTACGATTTTGTACTAAAATGGTTTTTTATAATCAATTTATGTAGGAAATTGCTTAGTTTTATATGGGGCAGCAGCTTTTTCTTAATTTGATTAAAAATGAATATTATTGATTTTACAGATACGAATAAGGTATGTTTTTTTATATGCCTTCACATAACAGATCCAGTCAAAGACAAATTTTATCAGAACCCTATCAAAAGTGTTACCCAATACAAATATATCACTCCTCAAAATAAGGCACAAATAGTTTAACCAAAACCGCTAAACCAACAATTAAACCAGCAAATTCATAACATATTCAACCATGCATATTAATAAAACCGCCCATCATTGGAAAATACCCCGAATAGTTTCGAACCAGCTTTCCGGTCGTAAATAAGTGTGATAATTTACGAAGTGGAATAACCGGCGCAACCGCAAGGGCAGGAATGCAATCACCATTTGGTTAATTAATAATTCTAGACCGCTCTGAGGACATAAAGTCTGCGTCGCTAGCCTCCCACTCCATTAGTACTCCGTTTTAATACTGCCCGCATTTAGCGAGAACCGCTCCTTACATATTAATTTTACTTCATCATCTCTTAGACTATTGTTCTAAGAAATAATATAGAAACTACTCCTTTTATTAAACGCAGCTACTAAATATTCCCTTTGAGTCTTGATATAATTACTTTGTAAATATTAGACGCAATCCCCTTTGGAAATTGAGAAATTTGTTTGAGCATATTTCTTGTTGCTCGTCAACTGTGCTTCTGAAAACGTTTGTGGCGAAAAAATATTCAAATTAGATTTTCTAATTAAGAAAACACAATTATTTTTTGAAGTTTACTGAGACTTGACAACATAGTTAACCTCGTCATGATGAAATCTAATACAAAAATTTTATTTATTAAAAATATTTTGTTACAAAACATTTTCATTCTAGCATTAAATTCAGAAGTGTTTTTTAACCAAACCATGACATTCAGGGGCAAAATAAGAAGGTCCAACGGAAATATATTTACTTAATGATATCGTCAATGTCAACGTCGTCAATTAAATCAAATATTACAAAATTAAATCGATATACATGAATAAAGAACAGAATGAAAGCTTAAGGAAGAAGCATAACACGTGTTAAATTATTACATGAAGTGACAATTAACTTCTTGCAACTTTCATAACTTCTTCTCGACCAAGAGAGTCAAGCAATTCAAAATAAGATAACGATTAGCAACTTATGTTAATTTGCCTTGCCTACGATTAGGGATAATCGGTTAATAACATTATTTAATCATTAAGACTCACTTTAGTAAAAAAACAAACTAATTAAACCTCACGTCACTTCCCTAGCTAGGTAGGCAGAGAGATCCGAACGCCATATGGCACAATTATTACGGGTTTTTCACGAACTTGACACAGGAGACTGGACACACGTGTGTTTAGTTGGTGAAACTCAAAATTAATATAGCTTATTATTTTGTCATCTGGACACGCTAAGATTTTTACGTATGTCCACATAGTGAAACTTAAATTAAATTACTTTTATGTTTTCGATAACTGGACACACTCACACACCGCACTTGCTTCTTCAACATTCATGATCCTTTTCATACAAGCTCTACGGCTTTCTTGATTCCTAACATCACCTTCTGCTAACACACGACCAATCTGGTCGTAGTAAGTGAGCGTGGTTACATTAGCAAAAACTTTTTAAAAATCGTACACAGCACAGTAATTCCGTAAAAATATATATTGGCTTCAATAAACTAAAGCCAATAAACGCACGATGAGGACTAACATATAGATTAGCCTACGGTAGTGTTAACACAGTATTCTGCTTTGCGAATCCAGTCGGAATTAATTAAGCAACTAACATGAATTCGTGCTCGATAGCAAATAGCATCGAGTGAGGGTAATAGAACGAATTGGTACAGTGTCTACTTGAATAATCATTGAAGTTATGTACATACATACATACATAACATCACGCCCATAATCCCCGAAGGGGTAGGCAGAGTCAAAGGGACAGCAGGCCCTTTTAACTACATTCAACCAAAAATAAAACCGGACTGGGTTAGATAAAACATTGTGAAAAAGTAGTGACAAGTGGCTAGCTTGTCGCACATTTTTTTCGGAGTCAATGTAATTTGAGTTGAATTTTTTATGTCATGCAATAAATTGCATTTTTTCTACAAGATTAACCTAAGGTACTTATTATAATACCATTATTTAAATTATAACACTGGTATAGTTTCACGTCACCATTTCCATGGTTGGTTGTGATTATAGATTCTGACAATCACTTACCATCAACTGCCATTCCCACTCACTAGCTACCTCAATTAAATACATAAACTTGACTAGCATTATTTTCAAAAATACCTGCCGAAAGTATTCACACAATAGCTAGCGGACGAAGCAGGGGCAAAACCAAGTATAGATTACGGTCGGATGCCGTCTAGCCAGACATTTTCCTATGGCTTTAATGAAACCACGTCATAACGTATCCTGTAATGTTATTATGGCGCTGGAATTTGCGCGGGGGGGTTTAGGTAGAGAGCGCCAGTAATATGTGGTTTCAGAAGATCCGAGGTTCAAAGTTAAGGAATATATTAGTGAGTGTTTTTTAGTTTAAGTTGCTTGAAGTTGGCGAGCGTTTTAATGTTGTTTTTGGAATATTATCGTTAAGAACTCAGTACCTACAGTAGGAAAGGCTTGTTTTGTAGGTACTTGTGAACAAATATTTGAAATTTAAATGATGCCATAGCAATAGATTGAGTTTTAGATGTACATTTCCTAAGATATAGTAGACATTGTTATCAAGAATATATTCTATGATGGGTTGTGTCTTATTTGCCTAATGTTATTTGTTATAAATATTGATTGAGTAAATTACCTTAATTGTAATGTTAAATAAGAGATGTAAGGTAGACCAGATTGCTTTGCATGAATATCTAATATCTGGTAACAAATTAAGGTTTCCACATTATATAATACTGACTAGCACTAGACTAGTTATATCTGAGGTCATCTCACAAAATCAGAGCTTTGAAATTATATTGTATTGTATGTTTGAAATTGTATTTCCGAAATCAGACTTATCTGGAATCAAAATATGTAGTCTGCGCTTCAGCCGAATGAATCAGCCCTGATCAATATACGAGGTACAATATACCTAGTATTCGGTTGGATGCGTCGGAAATCAACTACAACACCAACTATGCAATCTGCCGGTCAATTTCCATAAATGCTGCGGTTTTACCAAAATTGGTTTCATTGTTATGGTTTGGATGCAGTCGTGGCTGTATCCCAAATCGGATTCCGTAGTTGGGTAGATGCCGGACAGGAGGCGATTGTGTATTTTAATTATTTCGGATCCGCATTGCTTTCATTTTCAACATTGTAGGGAGCGTGGTCATCAGATATTATTTTCAATAATGCGAGTAGATTAAACGTACGGTTTCCTAGAAGGCCTTTTGTTAACTAGTGGAGAATCCCAAATAAAGACTTAAGATCCCCAACCAAATATAATTTTATTAGAAGAAAAAAATATATTTTATTAAATAGAAAATGAAAATATACTCACGGCGCATAGTGAGTTAAAATTATTTCTATACATTATTGCAATTGCTGAAAAACTAAATAATCCATGAAAGGTGCAAGTAGACCTTTCCTGAAGAAACGGCTCTATAAGAAATATAATATGGGCTTCATGAGTAGACTAAGTTGAAAGTTGACTAGAGCGGGCGTCGAACTTAAAAAGAATGTGCCAACTGTGTTTCTAGCCTAGCATTTCGTAAAAGGCGACTATGGGCGTGATGTTATATATATTTATTTATTTGACTAGAGCTAGGAATATGAAACCGTGACGAAAGTTAAAACTTGCAATGAGTCCATCACATGTCTTAGAACACGTTACCTTTCCGCAGAAGAAAATGGCATTTCTGGTTTCCATTTCACGTCCATAAGTTTAATCTAACTAATCTGAGATGGACTCGTGAATAAACATACGGACAGTTTCTGCAGCCCACCATCAATTGCCTGACCGCAGCCGAACCTGAAAGGTCCATCCCGACTCCCTGGAGACGGCCCCATGTCTTTGAAGACGCCACAATTTAATTTTGTAAGCCGCAAGTCGGAGAAACAATTTATGCAGCCGTAGCAAACCCTCACCTTTGAATACTGAATTTTCGTAATGGATTGTTGTTTAAAAAAGACGATGTGGTCTTGTGTATGGGCTGTTGGTTTGTCATTTGACCTTTGGATGGTTTGAATATTCTGCTATTTTGGGAGTAGCGTGATTTACTGTTACCTAAAAAAATTTTAGGTCATCAAAGAACTTCAATTTCGTTTTTGGCTAGGTAAATGTGATGCTGCTGGGTGGTGGTGGATTTTCTGCTCCGTGGACTCTGCCTACCCTTTTTGGGATTTCGGGAAATAAATAAAATAAATTGTGCAGACTGATACACCAATTCCCTAGTTCCAAACTAATCTTATGCTTGTACTATGGATACTAGGCGAACGGATAGACATACTTAAATAATTAATTAATACGTTTATAAACATCCATGATTTGAGTACAAATGTTCATGTTCATCACACGAAATATTTGCTTCTAGCGGGATTCGAACCCCCGACCCTTGGTTTCGTAGCCAGGGTCTCTGACTACTCCACCAACGGGCCAGTCAACGGAGAGATGGTATAAGAGATATTAAAAAAAAAAAAGGAAACCCTAACATATTGACATATTATTGTTGTTCATCATTTATATCTCTTTTGTGGTGGTTGCCATGGCCCTAGTTGTAATTTGTTCATAAATAATGAATACCTACGAATAAAAGAAGAATGCGACAGCCATAGATTAATCCCCTTGAGCTTGTACATATGCATCCCTATGGTCCTGTATACAACGAAATCACATAGTTGCGTTACCTTAACGACTAAAGAAGCCTTTCATAAAAGCAAATGCCGCGATAAAAGGAATCCATTCATATTCGCGTCGCGTGAAAAACCGGCGGCCTATCTGAGTCAATAATCTGGGAACGTTAGTTTCGCAATATTGCGCGTGACAGCTTCAGAATTGTGACGTGTCGCCAACGATCCATTATTTGCGGATTTCGCATTTGCTACAAGTAATATATTCGTACAGAACTATACGCGAAATTAGTTAAACCATCAAGTTAGGGCACACCAAAGAGCGTTAGGATAATAAACATATGTAATTGTATAAATCATATGTTCAAACCAGAATCTCACATACATTAATTTATTGAGTTACTTCTTAACTATTTTCTAGATTCACACAAACATATATATAATTGTAGCCATATATCAAAAAACGCATAGTATATTTGAAAAAGTTTACAAATAGACAGGACTTAGCAAATTAATATGTTCAACACACGAAAAATAAACATTAAGTGTGAAATAATTATACTATACACATGTTATTTACACGCCCAATTTTTTTTTGCCACGTTTAGACTAACTTTTCAGATACGTAGCAGCTACGGTACAAATGCATAATCTCACAGTAGACGATCTAAGTCTGCCGAGCACTGAGTATTCTTATCTGTGTCGTGCGTGAAGAATACTGGCCGTGCGATAAAAGCTGAACTATTTTCCTGACGAAGAACGAAGTCTCGGGGTCGCCATGGAAACTTTTGAGAGAAGGTAATATTGGGAACTATTTCTTATAGATGTGTTTATGTTTGTCCTATGTTGGTCTAGGATTTTTTTTATTTTTTATTGATTGACATTGATCTGACTCCGAGATAAGTAGCTTAAGCATTTGTGTTATGGATATCAGAATCAACAGTGGTATTATAAATATACCTAAATATTGGATATTAACACCCAGACACAGAACAAACACAAGTATTTATCATACGAATGTTTGTCCTGGGTGGGGATCGAACCGGTCACTACCGAATACGCCATCGAGCCAGTGAAAGTTATATCGTATAGTAACGTCGAACTTAAACATTATGTGCTAACTGTGTTTCTAGCCTAGCATTTCGTAAAAGGCGACTAATGGTATACGGGGTTTTGGGTATGTGATTATGTAGATGACAAGCTAGCTACTTGTCACTTCTTTTTCACAAGTTTCCATCTGACCCAGCCCGGTTTTATTTTTGGCTGAATGTGGTTAAGGGGACTTACTGCCCCTTTGACTTTGCCTACCTCTTTGGGGATTATGGGCGTGATGTTATGTTTTATGTTATTTGTCATAATAGTCAACAAATATTTTTGCCTATAAGCACATTTCCTTTAGCTGTATGGACCTAATATTTTTTTTCTGTGTGTGTTAAAATACCAACCATAATGCATCTTCACATGTGATATTACTATGTGTATATCTAAGAAGCGTTCTAAATTTAAATTGCATCAAAGTTAGGTACTCCCAACTTGAAGAGTTCTGCAAAGTAAAACAATCAGCAGTACATCACGTACATTGATGTGACTCCGATGTAAGTAGCTTAAGCACTTGTGTTACGGATATAAATATATACTTAAATATTAGATATTAACACCCAGACACAGAACAAACACAAGTATTCATCACACGAATGTTGGTCCTGGATGGGGATCGAACCCACCACTCTTGGCACATGAGGCAGGGACACTACCGAATGAGCCATCAAGCTTGTCAAAATAATAGCAGTAATAGTTTTTTCGAATGATACCCACTCCGCCGATCATTACTCTGTTGTCGCTTAATTAATTATCCGGTTTCAAAGATGGATAAATGAAATGGAAACTCTAATGAAGACCAGACCCTTTTTTATGTAAATCGCCAACGAATTTCGTTTATAACTGGCAGCAATTAAAAACGAATAATCAAAGAGCGAGTTTCGCGATTCCATTTTGTTTTTATTTGTCGTGTTGCGTTGTTATGCGGCGTGGGTACTTGGTCTGGAAATGGACCATCTAATGGTTTTGGATATTGCAGTGATTCGTCAATGCATCTGAATACATCTACCGATTGTGTGGTAATATGGTTTAAGTTTATTTGAATTTCGTCAAAACAATGTTGCAGTTTCTACATTTCGATTGGCTCTTTAATTTTACAGGTTTGTGATAAAACTAGACGTTGATTGGCCAAGGATTGCTTAGTTTAGTTTCGACCGGTAATCAGTTGGCATTTTGTGAATGATAAATCATTTTTCGGAAATTTTTCACTCATATTATCAATCTTTAGACTAAATACAACAGTGCAAATTGTCATTGTATTTTAGTTATTTTGGAGTAGAATAAATTTCATCCGTTTATAAATCAATCTGATCATAACCTTTGATTGAATCTCATCATGATCATGAATCTGATAATAAATAAATAAATTCTCCAGGCTGACACACCAATTCTCTAGTTCTAAACTAAGCTTATTCTTATACTATGGGTACTAAATAAACGGATAGAAATACTTAATACGTCTATAAAAATCCATGACTTGAGTACAAATGTCCATGTTCATCACACGAAACATGTGCCTCTAGCGGGATTCGAACCCGCGAATCCTGGATTCGTGGCCAGGGTCTCTGACCACTCGACCAACGCGCCAGTCAATAAGCCATTGACTCTAAATTAGCCGTTAACGTACAAATTGTTTGACAAGCCACGAGATGCTCACAACGTTGTTTCCTCGAGACTTAGAGAAATAAGTGTAAAAATTAAATACACTACATTCTGATTCAGCATTCACCAGCAATAATTACTGTCTCAACTAAGGATGTGCCTTGTTAGACAATCCCAGCTCATTACTCCCTACTTTTTCCCTTTTCTATAAACGAAGCCAACTAGATAGTTGATATTTGTGATTCAGTTCACGTGGGCTGTTAAAGCGGACCCTCAGCGCCTAAATTATACGTTGGGAACAAATTGTCTCTTGGCCAACGTACTTCATTTTGAGATGTCTGCTATCGGCCAGTACGGTGGGCACAATCAATTTTGTTTTAATTGAAGTCCTAGTTAAGTTGTCGACAGAAGTAATCCTTAGAGAACATTGAAGAATAAAATCTATTTTTAATGGCTTTGTAATTTTTTGCAAGATTATTTTAATATTTCAACGGGAAAAGTAAGTTAGAAAAAAATGAAAAGAACTATAGTAAAAAAAAAAGATATATTTTTTTATTGAATTTGTAATTTAAGCGACGGCTTTTTAATTACTGGTTGATGTTCTTTTTGATATTTAGTATTCTGCTTACGAAACGGGTGCTGCTCTTTCAACGATTATCTATATCGATTTACAAAAGTTTTCATAAATCATATATAACTTTGAAGTTTGAAAACGTCAACAAAAAATTACAAACGCTTAAAAATACTAGACGTGACATGGTCACGTGACGTGGTCTGACAACTAACCAATGAGGAGGGTGACAAGACCGCAAGTCACAGTTACGCCATCTTTTGGATGTTTTAATTCAAAAAACCCTCATTGCTCGATCCATCGACATGTGCTGGTTCAATGCCGCTGGATACTAATTCCTACTAGATATGGGAATGCTGGATCAACGAATTTAGCTGACACTAGTAGAATTTTAGCTCTGCTGGATCCAGGGTCATGAGCAAAAATGACGCTGGATTGCAATCCCTAAATAGGATAAAAGCGCCTATACATATAATTTGCAGTGTAGGGTATTAAGACTTACTTATTCGAAGTATGTACCTTCATATTTCGACTTACGTAGCTTCGTCGTCTTTATAACAAGCCGAATCGCATCCTTGAGAATCCTGTAGCAAAATGACAAGCTTGTTAGACGCACTCGAGGCGGCTTGAGCGGCCGACGGTACCCGCGAGACCTCTTCAAAACTTAATAATTCGAAACCCGTTCTCTGTACTTGCCTGATACGCCATTCATATTCATATTTATTTCGTTTCACCTATTCGCTGCGGGGTTTCGCAAATTTAAATTTAAATCCGCGATCTCGAATAGGGCTGTTGCTGATATCCGCATTAGTGAATGGGGAATACGAATATGTATATATAATATGAAGATTGGTAATAGGATTGAAAAAAATATGAATTGAAAATATAGTTCACAGAATACTTACACAATGTACTTGATCCTAAGACTCTCGTATCTTTTTTATAATCCTAAAGTTCTTAAAAATAAAATATAGCATAATGCAATCACATTTAAATTACTCCGAGAATTTGATAAATTAATTAGTAGAATACAGATTTTTAAACAACCTTTAAACACTCATTGACGGATGTTACCAGCCCACGGCCGCATCGGCTTACGCGGATGTTACCCCATCATACAGTACAGTAACAACCCTGAATTTAACAAGACGACCGCGCGACTTGCCATTCAAAAAGATTGTCCGCCCACGCGTAAACGAGGTTGCATTGTGCGTAACGCGATTTCGAATGAACACCATTTAAAGTGTTATTAAGTCGGATCTCATATTAATGTAAATTAGACAAGAGATGAATGCCATTGTTTCGCTTTGTTCGTGTTTTGTTTACTTTCGTGTAAGAAAACGGTGGCGGCAACTTTGAACTGCGCACTCTTGAATTTCTGCGTTACATTTGAAAGCTTTTATTTGTATCCTTGTATGTGTAATCAATATACTGCTATAGTTTATTTTGATATGTATTATTTTTCTATGTTTTATTTTGGTAGGTATCATAAAAGTTATAAAAAAATCCTTTATTTGAACTGTATTTTATCTTTATTTATTTTATGCAAGCTTTTATTTAACTTAAAAAATATTCATACACAACTACAATACCTACGTTTCAAAATTTGCATTATATTTTACTACCTACTTGTAGATGTCCGATTATGTTAATATAATTATGTAATGAATGACAAGGTACCTACCAACGAGATAGTCTGATCTTTAAAAACGGGACGGAATGTTCTGATATAAATTCCTTTTATTTTTTAGTTTCTTCATTTGTAAAAATTTTTTTTTACTATAACTTATAACTTTCTTAGATGATAAAGCTCATACTAAATCCTTTACCTACGCTGCCAATAAATCACTGCAGCTATGTTGTTACAATATATAATTAACGTTTACATCGAAAGTGTCTAGGAGGAGTGTCTAACTTCTCCAGTTATTAACTGGCACGTCAGTTTCTAATTACGCGATCCGGTTATCACCTGCGACTGACAGGCTTCTGGCCGCGGCACCATCTTACCAAGACCCCTCATTTGTACGACTACGGAAAATAACAGCGTAAAATCGGTGCTTACCATCACAAAATGGGTCTCAGTTGTCTGGTGATCGGTTGCAACGCGAATGTGTTCAGATGACAGTTCTATTATAGTAATGTGTCAAAGTTATGGCGGTGAAGATGAATTACTTTAGAAAATATATGTTGTTCGTAGGTAGGTGGTTGGTAATTAGAACCCAAGATTTTTTTATGTTAAACAATAAATAATACATACATACTACATTACATCACGCCCATAATTCCCGAAGAGGAAGGCAGAGTCAAAGGGGCAGCAAACCCCTTCAACTACATTCAGCCAAAAATAAAGCTGGGCTGGGTTAGATGAAAAATTGTGAAAAAGCAGTGACAAGCGGCTAACCTGTCGCCTACACAACACACACCCAACACCCGATGTAGGTACCATTAGTCGCCTTTTACGACATGCTAGGCGAGAACCACAGTTGGCATATTATTTTTAAGTCGGATTGGATGATGATTGGACGTTGGATGGAAAGCTGTGAAAAAGGAGTGACAAGTGGCTAGCTCGTCGCCTACTCAGTCACATACCCAAAAGCCCGTAAACCATTAGTCGCCTCTTATGACATGCTAGGCAAGAACCACAGTTGGCACATTCTTTTTTTTTGTCCCAGATCAACATGGGCCAAGTCGCAGACCAACATGGGACATGTTTATGTTACACAACAATTAAAAAAATGTTAAGATCAGCACATTGATCGAATGCATCGAAATAAGAACATACGAGTATACTTCTGTTGAGAATACTAGGTAACGGATAAACATACTGACTTATGTCTATAAACGAATACATATAACCATGTTCACTAATTATTATTCAACCATTGATGTCATGGCCGTGTCTTACCATTAGATCAAAAAGCCTGTTATCCAATGTACGTATGTTACATCTGTAATGTATTTTTTTTCTTATCACATATGGCATTGTTTAATGCCAAGAGTTTCTAACTCGAATTAAGTCTCAAACGTTATTTTGCGGACTAATCGCTCCGAAATACTGTACAATTTAATGTGACACATAATACGGAGTTACTAGAACAGCGATATTTAAATTATCGTATCCAGTCTGGGTATAGTAGAAACTTTACCAATAGAATGTCGATTGCAAAACTCTAAGTCAATTAAGCACGTGACTTAAACAGTCAACGCCCAGCTAAGTACAATAAATTTTAAAATTACAAATTTGGTAATATTTTATGCATTTAAATATTTCAAACGCAACGTTAATGTACTTATCTCCACGTTCCACGAATCCATTATGGCAATTTATTTAGAATAAGTACTATTACAAGTAAATCAGTGCGTTGGAAAATATCTATGACGTTTACTATACCTAACTACATTAAATCATAGTTAAAATTTCACTTAATAATCGATTTTGATAAACTTTGTTGTGCAAAATTTGTGAATCCCTAGAATGAATACGGGCATTATTTTAATAAATATATGTATTTGTGTTTCTATAAAAAAAATATAGATTCTTCTGGGTGCAAAATAGGGTATCTGTAATAACAAAATGAGGTGGAGCTGCGGGCTAAATATATAGCACAAAATAAATACAAGTTTGGAAAGGTTTGTATAAACATACTTAATTAAGTTCAGGGTCTTAACTGTCATTAAGTAAGCTACGCATTAATGACAACTAAGACCGTTTTGTTATTACTTACCTTCTTACAAAACTAAGTACATCTAAGTAGTATCACCAAGTTTAATATTTAAGACGGAGCCAATCGGGGTTCGGCTTGAGATCCTAATCACTTTGAGAGCCAATTTCACGGCTGTAGATCGCAAAATTTGCTCATTATTAATTGTTAATTTCTATTAAGAGCATTGGATTACTCGACGTTTCAGCAAAGTTAGTTACCTATAAGATGGTAGCTGTTTTAGATGGTGTCATTGCTCTAATATTAATTAGTTAAAATAATTTATCGAAAATTAGAGTTCTTAAGAAAATTTCGAATAAGGCTTTTTTTTGGGTAATAAAAAAGGTGCTGAGGCTAAGTCTAAAGCTGAGTGCATTATTAACTTTTACTTGTATTTTACTCATTTATGTGCTATTAATAGACAACATTTAAAGGGTAACTCATCTTAAATGCTACATTGATTTTTGACGACCATTTTGTAGGCTCAACTAAAAATCACGAACTTTTTAAAGACCTGTAAAATCTATTTCCCGATCTTATTATGTTAGTTTATCCAGGAAACATTTTTAGACCGATCAAGACCTAATAGTCTTTGTAATACAACGAATTGATCACGGGTGGACCTGTGGCCAAAAGCTATGCAGAAATATGATTTACATGCAATTTTATTTATTGCTCCGAAGTAATACCGCATGTAGCTGGATTTGTTAACTTTTACTTGAATAAATTGCAAACTTTACCTTTCAATTACCTCTAGCATTCAATTTACCTATAAGCCCCAAGAGAAATATGCAGCGCAATATTTCGTTATTAAGGCGAATCCAATTTAAAATTGACTTACTAATATTATCGCTATGTTATATATTTTCATAAAAGTTTCTTTATTTAAATCGCTTTTTAATTTCAGCTTTTGTTTTTACTGAGGAACTTTACTGCAATAATTAAAAAAAAAAAAAGATCTACACATATTTTATCGGAATAATATTTCATAATATACTTTATTATTTATCATGAATTTTGCGCTCACGTTATCAGCGGTACATAAAAGTATACGTTATCCTATCATTATCTTCATTATGTCCCGTGCTTAGGCGGGGTTTTCTTAGACTATGATCCAGGATTTAGCGAGTCTGTTAATGACTTTGAAGCAACGGCCGATTTGATCTTCCTAACCCTTATATAGGGGAACCAGATAATTTTTGCAGCACAGTGATATATAGGTTACACTTTATACGTTATATACTCGGATATACAGTAGTACTTTATACGTTGTATACGAGGATATAATGTATATGAAGTACCTTATATATCAGGTATATGACTGCTCCTGAGAGATGGAAAAATAACTTTTCAAAACGGCAGTCAAAAATATTTTCTGGTTCAACACTTCTAACTTCAATAGAAAAAATCTTATTAACCCATGTAAAACCACAGGCAATTGCTACTGCCCTATAGTAAAAAAAAATAAACATTTATTTCCATAATCTTTGTTACAAACTTTTGCCGAGTCTTCCCGGTAAGTAGTTATAAGACACTTGTATTGGGAATAACTCTCAACTTCTCTTACGAAATAAATATCAAACTACATCACATACATTGATCTGACTCCGAGGTAAGTAGCTTAAGCACTTGTCTTACGGATATCAGAATAAACGTGGTATACAAATACATACTTAAAAATTTGATAATAACACCCAGACACAGAACAAACACAAGTATTCATCATACGAATATTTGTCCTATGTAGGGATCGAACCCACAACCTTCCGAATGCGCCATCGAGCTTGTCGTTTAGCGGTTTGACTAAGAGGCTAGTACCAAAAAGAAATATTTATAAAACATATAGTGTCCGTCATGTTGTTGCTTCATGTAGGTATTAATTTGCAGCTGTCTGCTATTTGGTATATTAGCTAGTATCCAACTTTGACAGTGAAGCCTGTGAAAATCAAAGTTCTAAAATCTTACCTCCCCGCCGATAACTTTCATTTCATTGCGTCCTCACAAACCTCCCAACTTCAGCTTTAATATAACTAAACAAGCCTTACCTGATCGCAATAAAGATGACTTTAGTGCAAAACAGGACTGCAACTCAGAATATGTATGTACAGAAGGCAGACATAACACAGTATGCAAAATACAATAATTTACTTGTTTTTTCATTTCAATTAAAGAAGTTCGAAGGGGTAGGCAGTTCTATGAACAATAAGTGCCTTAAACCACGTTTAGCATAAACTAAAATTGAGTTAAGTTTGGTGAAAAAATGTCTCAAACAAACAAAAATACCATCAAGCCTTTATTCCCCGAAGAGGTGGGCAGAGTCAAGAAAGCAGGTAAACCCCTTAACCACAGCCCAAAAAAAAAAAATGAATAGAAAATTGTCTCATTGGGCCTCATAAGAGACATTCTAGTATAAGGTCCAACCATACAAAATGGTGCCGGGTATAGTGTGAGCCTTCTGTATTTTACCTATTTTGAGAGCCAAACGTGTGGCATTGTATAGAAACATTCAAACTTTGCAGACGAATTCGATCTGTGCGAAATGGTTCGCACCACCGAATGCATACGGATATTTGCATGCAAATCTGGCCTTTACTGAAACGCAATACAACACATAATACCATCTCAGAGTAAATTTAATTGCATAGATAGCCAAATAGGAAGCATAGAATAGTAACTTGTATGAGTATATGAATATAGTCGTCATATTTTGTAAGAACTTTGAATAGAAATCGTGGAAATCCATTTCTATAACAGGCTAGAGTATTTAGCTAGCAAAGTCTCTTGAAATAAATAAAACTAAAAATCTTAGTACGAAGTAGTAGTAGTAGGAATGTATGTTCTACATACCTATGTAGTCCAATAAATCATATTGAATGTGATGTATTTACAAAGGAAAGTTTAAATAGTTATTGTTAGATATGTACTGTAAATATAGGATCTAAAAGCCGTAACTAACTAACTAAACTTCACGCCACTTCCCTAGCGGGGTAGGCAGAGGGGACTGAACACCATATGGCACGATCCGTACACACCTCGCTTGCTTCTTCAACATTCATGATCTTTGTCATACAAGATTTACGGTTTTTATGGCTCCAACCATCACCTTCTATTAACATACGACCAATATGGTCGTGGTAGGTTAGCCTGGGCCTTTCGCGGCTCCTACATCCTTAATACATTCAAAAGCCGTATATGTAGTTATGCATTGTACTCGTACATACTTATGTGATAAAGTCCTGAAAAGCAAATTTAAATTCATTCCAATTTGACACCACATTCTTAAAAATTAAATCACAAAATTAACACAATATTATCGACCGGCCACTCATTCTATTATTTCCGCCCTTGCCATTGAAAGGTTATTATTCAAATATTAATCATTGCTCAACACTGAAGCATTATTGTTTGTATTTTTTTAATCTTATTAATTTCCAACAAAGACGCATCGCTGGCCCAGTTTCCCCCCTCATAATCCTGCACAGTTCACTACCTTCCATCTTAAGCATTTTATTGCCGTTAATTAAGAATTGGTAGAGGCAGATAACGAGATTATCTCGTGGCATTTAATTATGAATTTGTACTTGTGTTCAGTGGAGAGTGTAAAGAAAGCGTATTATGAATTAATAGATCCGTATTTAAAGCATTCTGAGTACCAAGACTTGCGTTAATAATAGACGTGGCGTTGAATTCGAATTTTTGAAAATAGAATTGTTCCTCTATTTTAATTACATTTTCGAAAGCGAAAAATCATATTTACTTTAGTGCTATTCATTGATAAAAAAATTATAGTATTTGTGGATACTTATTAGATTAAAGAAAATATATAATTTAAAATTAAGCTGTTTATAGAAAATTGGGGCTTAGAAATTATGCATTCAAAAACTAACTTTTTTTAGTCAGCCTATTATTTGTTCAAGTATTTTCTCATCTAAATAATTTAACGAGTTTCATTAAAGATCCAGAAAAACGTTTTTACAAAATATGAGCATACAAGAATTTGAAGAATTTTTGCTCTTGGTATTTCGTTCGACAGTTATTAAGAGCTTCGTTTTGAATTATGTTAAAGAAAAAAAATTCCAGTTGTGTATTAGAAAAGAAATGCAAGTTATCGATTAACAAATCTATGTATACAAGGTTATTTTTATTTTATACTAGAAACAACCAAAACACAGGTCAAATATGTATTTTAATTTTAAGTACCTATCAGTATAAAAACAAAATATAATGGTATATGAACAACTCACAAAGTTATAAGCTTTTTGATAAAAATTAAAAAAAAATAAGTAGTTTTGTATTGTTCTTTTGGGGTTTGCGCTTATACTAACGGGACAAAACGACCTTGTGACCTTGTGGCAAGTGTTGCCATACACAGTTTAAGGTAGAGTGTAATTTTGTTTAAAGTTTTATAAAAATATTTAGTCAAAATGAAATTCGTTCGCACGAGCGTGCAAATCGACCCCTTTCAATAATAATACTATTTTAGTAGGCGTTTCGCCCGGATGTATTTTAATCGCGTGCGAATCGACCCGTTTAAAAATTGGTAATGCGCTATTCGCATACACCTCTATTTTATAAAAAAGTTTTGACAAAAAAGTACAATCGCGCACAAAAATTGTCCATCTAGAATAAATACTTAGGTACTTCTAATAAAGGAAAGAAATAAAACCGAATCCGAAAGAATCAGAAGTTTCCGAGAGACTTTCTAAGCTTGTCGTTTTATGAGTTCCCTGGGCCTTAGAAGAACAATTGTTTATAATAGTCGCCTTTTTTAAGTATCATTTAATACACGTTTATACTTGCATTGACCGCAGCTAATTACCAGGGCACCATGGAAGATGGGAGGTGACAGCCAAGAGAAGCCGTATTGATTCACTTTCGCCATCGCTCGGGGTCAGATGCGCGCGGCTGCACTAGGCCACTGGAGCACGCTGCACCATAGTCCACGCCGTGCTGTGTGGTGCATACCACGTCCAGTGCACTTTATAACGCCTATAGTTCGGTACGCAATGGTTTCCTGAGCTCAACTTACGAACATAGTCAAAGAACGGATATATCGGAGCATTTGGAGCAGTATGTTCTCTGTTCGTGTGGCATAGTTGCAAGTGTCTTTGTGTGTACGGGCATTTTATATGGTGTAATGGTGTTCCAAAGATGTTTCTCAACTTCAAGAAGTTTATCGATTTCGATCGAGTGCCTAATGAATTGGTTTGATACAGTAAATATACCTACCAATGTACAGGATATGTGGAGTGATTGATTGTTTGAATACCTGTGCAACTAGGAATACAATGACGGTGATGGACTTATAGTTAGTAAGTATTATTAACATTATATATGAGTTTATATATAAACACACAGCCACACATTTTTATCATTATTAGTTACCGATTTTTTTTTTACTTATGCAAGTCCTGGTATATGATCGAATACATGCTAACTTATCATTGACTTACTCATTCTTATAATTGAAGTCTATTTAAAAAAAAAACTATCGTAATTTTTGATAAAATTTTAATTGGCATCTACTAAGGAGACAAGAGACAACCAATCACCAATCCTAAGAAAAGAAGGAATGAACTATAAAATAAAGTAAACATTATTTTACCTAGTCGAGTGTTAAATCCAGTAGTTAGATTTAAACTGCACTCCATCTGTGGAAAAAATGCTTTGATGGCAAAATAAACATTTAGTCAAGTTTTTCCAATACCGCACACCAAAAGATTCCGAATTTAAATAATAGTTAAAACATCTTAAAGAATTAGACGAATCGTCCGGATTTTTCAAGCGTAACTAAGTCGTGGCAATGTACTTTGCATACAACTTGTAATGAGTTGTGTTCTCAATGATTTCTTTTTTGTTCAAACACCGAGTATAGATAAAGAGTGGAATTTCTTTTATATTTTGATCCTGCTATAAACTAAACATATTTAAGATTTCAGTATTAGTCGATACAATTTTTTCTAAAAACTTATTAAGTTATTAGATTTTGATAAATATTTCGGATTTATTGTTCAGTTCCTGATCTAAAATAAATAAACTAGCCAAGATAGAAAATCATAATACGAAATACAATTCATATTAAACACAAAAAGATTTGTGTCTAAAATCAGATTAAAATCCGCTAAAAAAAATGTTAACATAAAGTCATCTGTATGTTACCAGCGCTTATATAAATAGAGTACTATTTTTGCAGCTATTCAAAATGGCCTCATCAGTTTTGAATCCATAAGTTTCAGAACACACATTGCATCAAATATTCCCCAGCTTTGAAAATTCCAGCTTCAGCATTAACATCAAACCAAACGGGGCAGTGTCGCGTATTATTAAACTGCTATTTATTGAATGTATTCAAGTTAAGGGCCAGACGACAGAGATTGAGCGGTGTCTCCCGTGGGAAGCGTTTGCGCCACCAACCAGATTATGCACAAGCAATAACCCTTAAAGACAAAGAATTTATAAGTAACTACCCCCTTTATGCTTTGCTGTAAAATCTTATGAATAGTGCGGTACTTGCCTTAATTCGTGGAACCTTTGAGTCTAGTTTGTAGTTATTATAACTGGAAAACTGTGTGTTAAATGGGGTATGGAGTGTAAGTTCGGCAGCTTTCTTACTAGATATTTGTTTTTTTTCAGAGATAATAGAAACCAAACCTTTGTCTGTGGTTTATTGTGAATGTTACACATATATATATATATATATATATATATATTCAAAGAAGTTGCCCTAAAATACGTAGTATTATTGTTTGATTCTGTGAAGACTCGTTCAATACACTATCGCCCCTAATTGTTAATAAATACGAGTTTTTTTTTTGTATAGTGTACAGTAGTAACTGGAAATACCATACTATATCGATTGATGTAAAAATAAACCTGTATTTCTAGTAAATATTGACATATATAATTGTTTTATTATATTTTTCTATCAGAATCTTAAACATCAAAGCTCATATAATATTCATAGAGAATATTGCAAGAAAATACAATAAATCAATCAGACTAACACATTTCGAAAATCTCAACGAATTCCATACAAACAGAATACAAAAGCGATCCGTCTAAATCTAATAACGTATACAGAAAAAAAGTAATTTCACGCATGAAATTCTGTACGCGGCCTAATAAAGCCGAATATTGTACAAAAGGCTTAAACCCTTTGAAAACTTCGAGTACGGACGTGAGAATTTTCGTACACAACTACTCTGAGCAGCGGATTCCATTGGATTTTGTATTGCAAATCGCATTTACGTTTCAAAGAAACGTCTAGAAGATTGTGTGAAGGCAAGCGTAACGATCCGATAACGTGTGGGGCTCCTATCGCGTCACTCAAAATTAAATCTAAGAGTTCTATTGGAAAATATCCTAGACGAAACTGCTATAGGTTGGTCTCGTGTGAATAATTGTATTGGGTAGAGTTGTACTGTCTCAATATGGTAAAAGGTTTTTGTCCTATGATATACGATTTTAAAATATGAGTATTACAGGAAGACGCAACGTTATTTAACCGACTTCAAAAAAAAGGAGGAGGTTCTCAATTCAACTGAATATATATTTTTTTTCAGTTAAAGTGCATATGAACAGCCGCAGATGAGTTAATATCGCTTTTAAGTAATATTAAATCAAATAAGAAATTCATATTTTTTTTATTCATGGTCAGAGTATTGAATTTCGACTCTTTTTTAGTAAAACATTGTCTTAAATATTATGGAATTTGTAAAACATTTTTTTGTATTTTTTTTTTATTTTAAGATAAGCCATAACTTAATGCATTACCAACCTTACCGAGACTATTACAAACCATTTCAATATGGGTTGTCTTAGTGTCATTCACTTCTATGGTAATAATACAGTATATTAATTTTAAGTTAATAGGGCGACTGTTTTTAATCATTGAATGTTGGCGAAATTAATTGTGCGCCTGTTGTTAGAACCAATTAAAAAACTCTATTAGGTAGAAAATTAACAAAAGTTTTTTCATCAGAGGATTAAACGAGAAACTCGTAGCTGAAATGGATTCTTCGAGTGTGACAAAAATAAATTGTCATTAATTTAATTTATATCTAAATTAACAGCGCCCCGCGGTTTTACCAACGTAGTTCCCTCTTCCATGGAAATACGGGGATAAAATATGACCTATGTTACTCGCTAATAAAGTAGCTTTCCATTGGTGAAAAATAAACTCAAATCGTTTCAGTAGTTTTGGAGCCTATTCAATACAAACAAACAAACATTAGTATGAAAATTCAGGAAAGGCAAAGGAAAGAAACTGCAAATAAATTTCCCAAGTCATGCAATAGACTGGCCCGTTGGTCGAGTGGTCAGAGACCCTAGCCACGAAACTTCGTTAGTTCAAATCCCGCTGGGGGCTAATGTTTCGTGTGATGAACATGGAAATTTGTAGTCGAGTCATGGCTGTTTATAAACTTATTTAAGTATCTCTACCCGGTCACCTAGTATCCATAGAACAAGTATAAGCTTAGTTTGGGACTAGGGAATTGGTGTGTCAGTCTGGGGGTTTTTAATAATAAATTAATGTTAAGTGAACGTTGAGTGGGCTGTTCGCACGTCGAGTGTGAGTTAGCCTCGTTACGTTTGGGGGAACTGGAGGGACTTTTCGAATTCCCGAATGCATTAAAAGTGTAGGTTTATCCGCCGTGTGTCGCGCTACCTAGCCCGGCTCGACTTTTCCATCTTTTTGCATGTCTGAAATGGTGGATATTTTATACGATCCGCAACATTCAGAATGATATAAATAGACACCACAGTGTAAAAACTTTTAACAGAGAGTCAGATTTTAAAGTGGTATGATGGTTAGACTGGCCGAAATAACGGATAGTCAGGTACGGATGTGAACGATGATGGTGGCAAAATAATACGCTTAGCAGAAATGCTTCGTATATTATTCGTCGGTATGTTATTGTACATTTGTATATACATACATAACATCAATACATACATAATTCCCGGAGGGGTAGGGAGAGTTAAAGGGGCAGTAGGCCCCTTTAACCACATTTAGCCAAAATTAAAACTGGGCTGGGTTAGATGGAAAATTGTGTAAAAGTAGTGACAAGTGGCTAGCTCGTCGCCTACACAATTACATACCCAAAACCCGATATACCATTAGTCGCATTTTACGACATGCTAGACAAGACACACAGATTGCACATTATTATTAAGTCCTATACCAACATGGGACAAAATATGTTATTATTACACATCTATAGTTGTTTGAGTGTGCTGGTTTTATCACGATGATTTTCCTCATCGCGGAAAATAAATATGTATATAGATTTTAAGAATTCTGAGGTAGGTACGTGTCTCGGTTTGAATCCGTACCTCTCGCTTATGAAGCGCGTGTCCTTACTATTGAGCTGTCACTGATCGACAATACATATAATAATAATAAATAATAATAATAATAATAAAATTTATTTCCACAAAAAGTACAATATACAAGTAACAGGTTTGCTGGTCCCCACATTAGGCTAAGCCTGTCCTGTGGGGAACGAGTCATTACGTCCTCAATCCTCAAAGGAGTAGGCATGTACGAGTATATATTATTTTTTTATAATTATAGCTATTTTTTTTAAATATCAGAAACATACATTGTTATTGATATTGACACTTGATAAATACCGCCAGTTTTAGAATGCTTCTCGTTAGTTTACAAGCAACTTCGGCTACCGTTCGTCTCTGCTCTGTGTGGCAGCGAGCGTAAATGCTCGAGTTCCCATCGTAAATCAACAGAGATTATCTTTGAATACGTCTTCTCGCCGCATGTTTTGGTCTGCATGAAATATTTATGCTGTGTACGTTATAGTGATGGTTTTATCTGCATAATATGTGCTTGTGATGGATGCATGTGCTTGTTTGTGTTTCGATTGGCATAAATTCTATAACGATAACTACAACATTTTCTCAATTTTATGGCAATAAATAACTGTTTAGTGTATCCATGTTTGATCCATGAATATACGAAGTAGTAGCTAATATTGATTTGGCGATTAATATAGGGACATAATGTTTAATAATCTTGAAATATTTGAGCTTATCTTAATATTCAGATTAGGAGTCATTTTCATTTAATAAAGTTCATTGTTGAGTAAGATCACAATCCGCATTATTAGTTTTTGGTGATTTTCATTTGATTAATCATATCTATAACTCTAAGCATGTAAGCGAGATATCTGAATTCGCGCCCTGGTTAAGGCCTGGTTATTTCTGTTAAGGGTTAAGATAAAATAATTTTAATTTACAGGGAAACCTGTGCTTCGATTGATCAATATTAAGTATACTGTTATCACACATAAAAATAAATAAATAATAAATAAATATCCGACTACATCACACACATTGATCTAACTCCGAGGTAAGTAGCTTGCGCACTAGTGTTACGGATATCAGAATCAAAAGTGGTATTACAAATATATACTTAAATATTGGATTTAACACCCAGACACAGAACGAACACAAGTATTCATCACACGAATGTTTGTCCTGGGTGGGGATCGAACCCACAACTCTTGGCAGGGTCACCACCTAATAAATCCGCGAGCCAGTCATTTAGTGCTTTTTGAAGCCTATATAAATAAAGAGATTTTAAATTTGAATTTGAATTGAATATAAAAGTCATGCATTTCTATACTTAATGTACTTGTGAAGCCAGGGCGAGTGTTGCAGCCACCGCCGCAGTCTAATCATTTAGTACCTCTATATCTTATTTTATATGCACGGCAGAAAGGCTTTCCTTGTATCGTCTGCGTCTTTTAATTCGCGTGGCTTTTTAACAAACCAGCAGGGAGTTTTAGCATCCCGACTAATCTTTATTTTCTGTGCACGTAAGTTAATGTATTTAATGTACGTTTCCAAAAGAAACGAGCATATCTTAGATTTAAAGTCTAAATTAAGGGGTTCTTTTAGGTACATTGAATGAAAGGAGATTACTAAAGTTAGGTTTAGGTTTTTGAAATACTTACTTTAAGATAATGTTGAAAGACTTTTATGATGTTTTCCAATCAATGACAAGGGAACCGATGAATGTTTGTGGTTTTTACAGACTGTTTAAGGACTGAAGTCTGTCTTAGAGAAGGCCTCAAACAAATTAATATTGCACGTATGTTTTAAAAAAAAAATGTTCAATAAGCAATTAAAATATTAAACGAAATATTCTTCATCAAAACTCTGCTGTAAGACTGTAGGCGTTACTAAATGATCATTGGAGTTTTGTATCTATGGATTACCATCAAAGGTTAACCCTACAGCTTCAGTATATATTTATATTTAATCTTTTTAAGTCCTTGAGACAACCATTACAGATACCTACTACCCTAAGAGAACTAGTAAAGACTAAGACTTCAGTAACAAAACATTACAAAGTCCACAATGCCACAGTAATCAACACGCGACGTGTACACGCGAAAGCAAGATTTATCTTCGCTGCACGTGTCGCCCGCGCACCGATTTTAGGATGTAAGCCCCAATTTATGGTCAGCGCCCGGGCGATAAAAATTGTATCGCCTCGCTTTTATTTATCGGGCCGTGTTCGCCGTTTTTTCGCCTCTTTATTTCGCCCCAACACTCTTATCGGTTTGATTTGTCGCGATTGGGACGAGGTGCGCCTGACTTCGTATTTCGCGATTATTACGATGTTACGAATTGTTTGGTTGTTTTTATGGGTTTATCAGAGTTTATGGTGATTTAGTGAGCTGCCGTTCCGCGGGGTAGGTTTGCGTAACACTGACAGATGTTTACAAATGAAATTTCAAAGCTTTTGTTGCAATTTTTTTTATTTACTTACAGGCCCGTTGGCCGAATGGTCAGAGACCCCCTGGCCACGAAACCGGGTGTCGCGGGTTCGAATCCCGCTAAGGGCAAATGTTTCGTGTGTTGAACAGGGACATTTGTACTCCAGTCATGGATGTTTATAAATGTATTTAAGTATGTCTTGTCTATCCGTTCACCTAGTATCCATATGACAATTTATAAGCAAATCTTGGAACTCGGGAATTAGTGTGTCAGTCTGGAGAATTTATTTATTTATTTATAACTTGTTAAGCAATTAATTTTATTGCCTTAAAGGGGACCCTCCAGGATATATTGTGGTCCGGCTCACACAATCATTCCCCTGCAAATTTTCTGAGTTGGTCAAACCTACAATGCAGTGGGCCCCATGTGGCTTTCAAATTGCAAATTGAACGTCCTGTAATAGATGTAGACATTATTTTTGCATCTATAAAAAAAACATAATTATTTATTTATGTATGGATATTTTATTTTAACATTTAACGGATTAAAAAAATCATAACCATAATAGCCAATAGGACTATATCAATTTCTTCAATACGAATAAGTGTCGACCTGTAGTGTGCGCACCACTACCCTTCTCCCAACGTCCATAACTGCAGGACAAAATATATAACTAAATATGATTAACATTAAAAAGTAAATACCGTATTTTATTTGTTTATTTATTTATACGGCTATACATACAACTATTACACAACCATCACATAATACAGTATTAGGTATATATGTTAGCCAATAATTAGCTTATAGGTACAATATTACCTTCGTCATGTATAGTAATTGTTTAGAAAAATTTACCGACATATAAAAAAAGATAATGGAAAACTATATATAAGAATCATTGCTTTTATCAACCCTTCAACGCCACCATCCTTCTTTCCATTCAATGAGATAATCTCCTTTTGTTGCCTCAAGCGTAGTTCAACAGTACTAAATACCTAAACAAAGCTACCACCCAGACGGCTTCATATAACGCTCTGTCAACTACGAATATATTCATGAAGCAAAATTAATTAGAAGCCTTAACGTAGCTATCTCGACCCCACACGAGTTTCGGGAGCATTTTCAGGTTTTCTAGGGATTTTCATTGCGGCCTCTACAGTCTGCGGTGAGGTACGATTGAAATTTTTCGAGTGGAAACGACTGGGTTTACAAGGATTTAAAATTATATAAACTGGATGAGGTAAAGTGTTTATTTCCTATTAACAAGGATTATGGACTTTGGTGTAATGTCGTCCATAGTTAGGATGACAGATACGCAAGTTGTGTGGCTTAAATATTAACAAATACATTACATTGGTTACTCAGCAAATATATTTGCGTCACCATAGTAACTAGGGATTGCAATGCTGTATACAGCAAGCCAGCTGAGCCCATCAAATCTTAGCTTGGCTGGATTCAGTTCAATACCGCTGGATCTCAATTCCTATGAGGAATTGGAATACTGGATTAAGCAATCCAGCTAGGTCCAGCACTATTTTTTACTGTATCCATCAAAAATGCCACTCACTGGCTTCATGAATTATCACAAAATGTCACAGTTCTCTCTCAGTTCTTCGCAGTTTACTAAACGCCAACACACCAATAATGTGTTACACACACTAAGTAGTAATTTTAAACTTCAAACGCAGTGGACTGGTTTGGCGCAGAAGCATATCACAGCTTAGTATTACATGTGCCATTAATAAACAATCGTTAAATCTAATTTACCAAACTTATTATTTTATAACATACTTCCATATAAAACAAATAAGCCTTCCTCTTAAAACACTCTATCTACTTATTGATAAAAATCGCATCAACATCCCTTGCGTACTGAAGTATCTATTTTGTTTTATACGTAAAAAGTAGATGTTCGTTTTTTTATCAACAGACAGTTTCACATCCAAAGTGACACTTCCAGGGCCGATTTATCGTGTAAACGCCAGTACTTTAGGGTTCAACACAATAAATAAACTGCGGGGACACGCCGCTCCTGTCTGCAGCAATGGCAATTGAAATTTTATCCCGGCTTTACTCGTATCGACTCCAATAAACCCGTGTGAAATAAACAAAATATCTAAGCTGAGAGGGTGGTTAAATCATGAGCTCGTAACTTTATGAAAATGGCCGCTGGGGAAAGCGCTATATTTTTTGGGAATTTTTAAGAAACATATTGCGGCCGAAAATGTGAATTTTATACGACTATGTTGAGGATAAATAAATGGATGTAATATAAATTATTTATACAGACCCTGCTTATCGGCTGCGCTCAACTATAACATTATGCAAAAGCAAATGTCCAATAAAGTAAGATAGTGTTGGTACTTATATACTTAATCTTCTATTATATACGTTCACCAAACATTTGACATAATGCACGTAGAGACAACTTTACATTGCGTTCATAGATTTTAACTCCTATAGCATTACGAAACTAATAAATAAATAAAATGTTATTATGAAATATTGCAACGTCCCCATTAAACCAATAAATTATATAAGTGTTATTTAGACATTTTATAACGGTGGACTAGACGGCAGTCTAGACGTAAGATTAATACTTATAATGAGCTTTTAATGCTTATGCGCTTAGTAAATCAGATTGAGAACATAATAGGTACACTTTTTTTTGTACATATGCATCTAAGTAGAAATATCGCAAATTGTTTTAATAATTGTTGGATGCTGAAACAAGAGAGCCTCTAGTTGAATCATTTTTTTTCCATATTTCAGTCTCAACTAATCAGTATTAAGCATAGTTTCTTTTAAAACAACTTTAATACAATGATAAATATCTGATAAAACTTTCATATTTGAATTAGTCTCAACTCTCATCGCCAATAACTAAATTAATTGCAATTGATTAAACATGGAATACATTAGTTGTGGTTTCAAACCTCACTTCTCAACACAAACTTGCATCAAAGGGGATGCCCAGGGTGAATATCTATTCAGTTCAAATGATGCCTCACCTAAGCTTGCGGGTAACCGATAATATCTCTATACCGATACCCGCTTTGAAAAATCCAACATAGAGCTTTTAATCAAGCTAAGGGCAGATTAAATTCATACCTACTCTTGAAAGTAATATTTAAATTAATGTATTTTTTTGATGAATGTCTTTTAATTTTTATCTTTGTAAATACATGTAGAGATATTGCAAAGATTTTTTTTTAAATTTGTCTCTCGGTAACCGTGTCTTTGTCTAAGTTAAAATCTAAGCTTAACATTCTTCTAGATGAACATCATAATAAAGTAAATATATCTTAAACATGCTGATAAACTTCTTTACATTTCAATCCTTAACAAACAAAAGTTCGGTTAGAAGTTAAGACGTTAAAATATTTTTTTTGTGACTAAAACAGAATCCACGTTCAAAAACCTTTCGAGGGCTTTGTAAAGTTTCTTTCTTGGATACCCAAATTGTGTTCTCCGATTTCGCTAAATAGTTACGAGTTTAGTGACGAAGACATTCCTAATTAGTTTACTAGTATTTTAGTTCGCAAGTTTAAAGTTAACTTTGATTACATTAAGAGTTAAATTGCTTCATCAGTAACGAAATTGTAAAGGCGAGCGACGAAAAAATTGCCATTCCAATTTTTAACGAAGTTACGATATGAATTTGTAGCTCAATTCGTGTTTACCGTTTTAAAAAGTGTTCGTTAGGGTTTTAAGTAAGTATAGATACGTACGATATATAATTTGAACTGTAATATATACGTGATATTATAATCACTAGATTATGAATGAAGACTTTATTTAAAAGACCAATAATTTTTATTTGTTAATTAGGTTTATCATTTAATATACTTAATTAAACGTTACAATTTTTTCCCGAATAAAGAGTAGGTAGGAATATAGATACAATAATTTGAGATCATATTATTTTATACACCCCTACGAACCTAGCTGATGACACTATATTACATATAGTTTAATTTGTAACGAAATACGTAAAATATTTTTCAAATTGGGATCTTAGACGTAATCTTTTGCAATCCAATAAGTTGTCTGAACACTGACCACCTTTAAATATAAATAAAATAAATAAATATAGTTCTTTTTTAGCGTTCACACTTTGCGCTTACTAAATTTCGCAAAAATGATTCCGTAGTGTATGCGTCAAAATATAAGACTTCCTTTCGTTGCATAGTTCGATGTTGAAGTCATGGTTCAGTCAGTCGGGTATTTTACTCATTTTTTTTTATAGTCCGTAAGCTAGATAATCAAAAAATATTGAATACGTATTATTTGCTTTATTTTATACTCAAAAAAATTACAAAGTTACAGCGCTTTAAAGATCTAAAATTTAGCGGATTTAGTCACTTGGATGGGAAAATTTTACACACCTAGTGACGTCACGTGGTACTTTGACGCGCTGTATCTTCATCATTTTTAGTTTGCTGGACAAAAGAAAAAATACGTAAGCAATATTTTTTTGTAATCTTAATTTTGTTGATTAAAATAGCCTATTCATAGAATAGAATTTGAAGTATAAGGGCTTATCTAACAAAAACATAATTTGAATGTTGCGAGCAAGTGGCGACGTGGCTCTTCGACAGAGACGTCACGCGTCGCGGAGCAACATAAATCACCGCGGCTTATCTGAGGTGACTACGGCGTCTGTGGTGCATGAATAATGTTCCTTATGCACTTACTTCTGAATATATTTGTATGCAAAACTATATTCCAATGATGATCTTGGTAATGTCAAAAGGGTAGTAAGTTAAAGTAGTATAAGTAGTATTTAATACGTGCCAACTTCTTGCCCAGTATCTCGTAAAAGGCGACTTATGGTGTATTGAGCTTTAACGCTTTTTAAATTTTCGTCTTATCTAGCGCAATTTAATTTTTTAATAAAGCGAAAGAGCCTACTGCTCCTTAGACTCGGCCTATCCCTATATTTAATGCAAAACCACAAAAGTAGACTAAAATGTTAAAAAATTAGTTTTCATCTGATCGGGTAATTTATTTGAAAACGCGTTAAATTGCTACTTAAAGGTCCATAAAACTCACAAGTACATACAATATTTATAAAATATTATCGCAATTTTTTTTTAGTGACACTTAATTCATATAAATTTGATGTCTTTGACTCGTATACTCTGATTCGGACGCTTGGCTCCACTCGTTCTTGTCCTGTCGTTAGATTTAACTATGTATTATAAATGCGAAAGTAACTCTATTTCTCTGTTACTGTTTTACGTCTAATTGGACGATATAATGAAATTGTAGTCAATCTTATAAACTATCCTTAGACTGAATTTCATTGTATTCAGCTGAACTTATCCACTTTCATATTTGTAATATTAGTACACAATCTATTTCCATTATCAGTATCGATGCATTTGCAATCAATTTCCAAAATGGTTTTCCAACTTTTATCTCTTAAAATGAGTTGTAAATTAGATAGAAGCATTATGCAGATCGGTCGTGGCCGAATACTATAAATCAAAAGGGAATGTATTGGCAAGTAATGGAATTTTCTAAGCCATCGGCAGCGTAGGAGCGTGAATCTCGAATCTGATTAGGGCATTAGTCAAATTGTTTGTGTGTGATTTATGAATACCATTCGATTGGATATCGGTATTTCATTTGCGCGTATTCTTGTTTTTGGCAATGTCGTTTGAAAATTGAACAATATATTTTAATAAAGGAATAGCTGAACATTGTAAATTAACTTTTATTAATACTAGTCATAACTTCGTCATATCATCACGCTCGAAATCCCCGAAAGGATAATCAGAGTTTAAGGAGCAGTAAACATACCCAAAAATAAATTAAGCTGGGTAAAATGGAAATTTGTGAAAAAGTAGTGACAAGTCGCCTACATCATCACAAAGCCTACCCCAGTTAGACCATTAGTGGTCTTTTGGGATATACTAGGTACTGACACAGTTGGTACATGTAAATACTAGCCAGACCGATAATCTTGAGAGGGACCTACGATACAAAGGGTTTCACTCGCACCTTGCTGACCCCTTGAAGAATTTGTTGAGTTCACTGTGCCGGCGGCATAAGGAACAAGGGAGCGATGTACCTTTAGTCCCTGTCGTCGGCTCTGCAAATCCTCAGAGTATAGTTTTCTAGTACTTTCATTCACCCACAACCGCTACTGTAAGCCAGTTCTCTTATGAGCGAGTAATTAGTCTTTGAGTCGACCCAAAAGGGGACAATAAATAAATAAATAAATGAATAAATAAATATCCGACTACATCACATACATTGATCTGACTCCGAGGTAAGTAGTTTAAGCACTTGTGTAACGGATGTCAGAATCAACAGTGGTATTACAAATATATACTTAAATATATTGGATATTAACACCCAGACACAGAACAAACACAAGTACTCATCATACGAATGTTTGTCCTGGGTGGGAATCAAACCCACAACTCTTGTCGCATGGGGCAGGGTCACTACCGAATGCGCCATCGAGCCAGTCAAAATACAATACTGGGTCAAAAACTATCATTCTATTTAGTCCGTCAGTAGATTATACAAAAATACAAGACACGTAATTTTTGCTTTATCAAGATAACAAAAAATTATAATGATAAATAGCATCACAGTTTTGGGGTGGGGGCTTGCGACGTCACTCAAAATTGTACCTACGTGTGACGTCACGCGCAATTTGAATCCGCTGTATCTTCGCCAGTGTTTGTTTGATAAATAAATGAAAAAATATATGTTAAATATTTTTTATAATCTAACTGACGAACTAAATATTTTTTTTTAGTCCGTCCCCCTATTATTAAATAATGCGGCTTTAATTTGGTCTTGGTACCAGAAAACCTTTCTTCTGAATAATGTTTTATTTTTATCAAGGTCAAGGATTAGAACTGAAAATACTATTTCGGCTTAAAATAAAAGTTAGGCACTACCAATTGGTAATTTCCAAGTTTCTACTAGGTAGGTTCTATATGGTTGTTTTACTAAATCGAAACACAAACGAGAATCGAACGCGAACTTGGCGGATCAATCTCTGTAAGAACCAAGACGTTGCGGTCATGTCAGTGGATGACAGAGATGGATTTATGTAATTGGCTACTAATCAGTTTAGTTGTATTGCTTTTTATGTTACATTGTTTTAAGAGAAAGCCTATTAAACTTAAAGTAGAAAAGTTATAGGTTTCTCGTTAAAGCATAGCGATATGAGGCTTTAATATATTATTCACATTTGTCATAGTGAGTAAATACTTTTTGTCGGTAATATTGTGCTCAAAGAACAAATATATCTTTTATTTAGTACCAAGCAGTTAATCAATAGTATAATTTAAACTTATGATGCACTTCTATAAAACGTCTTCAATATTTTACTCCATCTCAACTGTATTAACTGTAGTATTGTATCTAGCATATAGAAGATATTGTTTGTGACACGTTTATTCTGAACCACAAAATTGATTAATGGATTTGTATTGATAGATAAAGATAAAACACCTAAGTCGGTATAGACTACATGATTTTGATTAATTTTGGTAGAGCTTTAATGTCTTCATAATGGCTACTTTTCACAAAAGAAGTAAATTTTGCAGACAGAATTGGGGAAGGGATTAATAGGTCTATTACCCAAAATGCGCTTTAGTTATGTATCACAATTAATTCTACGGATACGGAGCCGTAGATATTAGACTGGCTTATTGAATTAGTAATTTGTGCTCATATATCAACCGTTAATGAAAATCTTTAGAAGCTCGTCGAAGACAACCATAGAATTTATTCCTTAGCTTTTTATGAGCCTTCCAACATATACTTGCGGGATCCCTCAAAAATCCTTAATCTTTTTATCAGGCCCGATGTTATTTCACGCGGGAAGTAACAAAATCGGATAAAATTTCCATACAGGGTCCCCATGGGCGTCTCTATTATACAGACTATTGTGAGCAAGATGTATGTTTTCCTTACATTACGCGGGTGATTTTGCTCGAAATTTGACGGGCTTGAAAAGTGAGGGGGAACTATTTCGCTTCCGATTCAGGTGTCGGAAGATTGATGTTGCTTGCATAGCTATCAAGCCAGTTGATCCGAAAATATATTGTGGGAATAAATAGGTGGAAATTTCGGGGTTTTGAGTAAAGTTTCAGTAGAAATTTTCGCAGCGGCATAAGTCAGACATGATAAGTCTGTATATATGATGAAAATAAATGTAGGTGTGCTATTGATAGCTTTAAAGAGCACACTAGTTGTAACTTCAAATTGAACATAATATATACTCTCGGCTGCCTCGTTAGTCTAGTGGTAGCATGCACCGCCTAAGGATCAGGAGGTCACGGGTTCGGGCCAAAAATTTGTAGCTAAGTATTTCAATATTAAAAATAAATCAGTAACACAAGTAGCTCCCACTAGGCCATCGAGAATTTTGAGATCTTTAGCGTCACTGTGACATCTTTAACATTTTTTTAACATATTTTCTTGACCCCATGCGCCAAGAGTTGTGAGTTCGATCCCCACCCAGGACCAACATTCGTGTGATGAATACTTGTGTTTGTTCTGTGTCTGGGTGTTAATATCCAATATTTAAGTATATATTTGCAATACCACTGTTCTTTCTGATATCCGTAACACAAGTGCTTAAGCTACTTACTCACATCGGAGTCAGATCAATGTATTTGATGTCGTTGGTTTTTTTTTTTCACCACTTTTAAACTTCCTGAAATTTAATTAACTACCCGTCCGGTACAACCGACTAACCCACCAATCTCTTAAACCTTTCCAATTGATTACTGCTTTTTAATCGCTCGCATACCAAGCACAACCCCGACAAACAAATTAATAAATAACGTTATGAAAGTAAGCGCAATCTCGGAAAAACACGGATATTAACATCCATCACGGTATGGTATGACTAACTGTTATTTTACGAGCGTCTAATGGCTCGATAAGGGCATTTTATTACACCTAAATGGCTTTACCTGTCTTTGCGCGGTGCGGGAGCGATGTGTTATGACCACGCGAACCGTCTCCAATCTCGCATAATGGATATATCTTTATTGTCTATGGGATGTGTATAAAAATGCCATAAAGTAACACTCTATGGAAAACATGTTAACGGTAATGTAACGAAAGTGACTTAGTGCTGGTTGTTTAAATTTCAATACTATAGTGGCCATGCGAGATTTCGTCCGCGTAGACTACACTTCGTCATTTAAAAAATAATAATAATAATCTGACCAATTAATCCATTTGTTGGTAAGTTTTTAAATTACATTATTGATGGAATTTTTTTTAGATTCTCCACACTGAAACCGATTCCCTAGTTCCAAAATAGGCTTATGCTAGGTGAACGGATATACATACTTAAATACGTTTATAAACATCCATGACTCGAGTACAAATGTAAATTTTCATCACACGTAACATTTGCCCCTAGCGGGATTCAAACCCGCGACCCTTATCATCGTTGCCAGAGTATCTGACCACTCGACCAACGGGCAAGTCAAAAAAAGTTTTTTTTTAAATGACTTTTCATCCCACTAATATGACTACTAATATGACCACTAACATAAATCTTGTGAGGATTGATGGATATGTGTGGGAGACTTTGACTCTAAAACTAATAAACGCAATACTAAGGCAAATATGTTAAGAAGAAATAGAAGTATAAAATAGATAGGTAAGTGCAGCAATATGCGCCGCAATATGACCTATTTATTTGACCTGCTTGCCTCCCTTCAGAAAAGGGTGGGGATTTAGAAACACGTTTTAGGGGGACCGACTGGGTCAATGGATATAGAAGTGAATGTAACTGGAGATGGTTTAAGATGCGGGTTCTGGCTTTATAACTAGAAAATATCGTTTTTATTGATATCCTTTCATTTTAGTATGTATTAATAATAAATTTAAATACAATAATGTCAGGTATAATATGTATATGCGTATAAGTATAATATGCCTATCTACCGAATGCGCCAATGAACTACTTATAAGTAGTGCATTGCAGGGGCAGGGTCACTACCGAATGCGCCATTGAGCCAGTCAAACTGTAAATGTAAAGTGTAAGAAATATAACCGTAACCGTATGCTTACTTCTAAATATAATTTCAGCAAGGGGCATTTCAGCTCTCTTCATCTGGCCACAAATAGAACAAAGGATGACTTCGTTGTAAACCAACTATTCTCAGTCGCATTTACTGTTTACGTGGCGCATTCATAATTTACCTGCTGATTTTATATTCATGTTCACAATATTCGATGTTCAAGATTGACATTCCTCATTAAAAGTTTCCAAAGTGATTTTGTTTTACGCGCTTAAATTTCCATCTTAATTTGACAGAATTAAAAAACAACATTTGACTTGCTAGTGTGTAAATTGAAGTTTAGGTTAACTTGCAAATTACTTGCCTCCAGGCAGAGTCGCGGCCACCTTAAACTGTTTTCTGCATGCAATTTAAATTTGTACCTTTGAATACAAAATCATTTATTAAAATTTTAAAGTTTTGACTCGAGTGGAAAGTTCTAATGGATTCCATTCTATTCTAGTAGATGTTCGCTAGAGATTGATAAATAATTATTTTTGCTGAATCTCGTCAGATCGTTGGCGATGCCTGTTATTGATAGTGCCTTTTTGAAGTTCGTGTTTGCTGTTTTTTTTTCAATAATTCTTTTACGATTGCTTCTAAGCCTTGAAAACCATAATAACTTTTTTTTATTTCAAATCGTAATGCAATCTCTTACATCAAAAGATTTGTGTACTTTACAATAAGTTTTTGTGGTCCAGGGTATGTAGATTGATTATAAAAATAACATATCCTTTTTAATTTATAACTTACTATGTACAATATTATATAATATAAGTAATGTGAATTTTTTAACGAAATTCCAGATATAGCGGTTTTCGAAAAGAAAACATTCTTACCTGCTTTTCTTTCACACGGACGTTCCGACGTATATATGTATTACACGCGGACCCGGGATAAATATTTATTTCATCAATTACAATTTATCCCATTGTGATTTTTGGCCAAATGTGGTTTAACGAGCTTATCGCTCTTTGGACTCTGCCTACCGCTTCGGGGATTACGCGCGTGATGGTATGATGATGATGCATGGATTTTCTTACCATCATCATCGTTTTAAGAATTAAAAGTAGTTTATTAGTACTAAAATGTTAATCTAAAACATGTATGAATGTAGGTATTATCAGATGATAAACTAGTTTCACTGTAGTGACTAAAATTTAGAAAGGCATGAATGGTTTGGGCATGTTGAGAGGATGGATGAAAGAAGATTGACGAGAGAAATATATATGGAAAGTGCAAATGGAGTCGTCGGGAGGGGTAGACCTAGACAGACTTTCCATGACCAGATTGGACGTTCACTTCTGCTAAATACATAACATTCATAACATCACGCCCATAATCCCCGAAAGAGTAGGCAGGGTCAAAAAGGCAGCAGGCCCCTTTACTACATTCAGACAAAAGCAAAAATGGGCTGGACTGGGTTAGATGGACAATTGTGAAAAAGTAGTGACAAGTGGCTAACTTGTCGCCTACACAAAAATAAATCTGCTAAATAATATAAAATTATTTGGTTTTCGAGTTCGTCCTGTCTTCTATGGCATTATAAAATATTCACAGTTTAGCAGCATAACACTAGAGCACAAAGGTGCATTCTATTTAAATTAGCTCGTGATAAACTAAATTAAGAACTATGTCGGTGCTACAAAGAAGTTTCTCTCGCGCGTACAATTTCTTATAAGAAATTGTCGCGGTGGGATATTTTAGCCAAGATCACCATTAACCTTAGTTAGATGAAACAAGTCGTTGTGATTCTGTCTAATGAACTCGGTAATGAATAACAGGCAATAAATTCACAAGAATTTCAGAGTACTGCAGCAGTTATTTGAAATTCTGATTCAATTTTGTCTGTCGGAGAATCATGTAAATTCTTTTTATGGCAGATACAAAGTTTGGAAGACGTATAATAAAATTATTACGTTTTCAGACGGTTTATGTTATGTTGGAATTCATTACGTCTAAGGTATGTGTACCTACTTATTTTCATACTATTGATGTGCTTACATGGAATTAATTATTCTAGAAATTTTTAGGAGAGTATTTTAAGATTTTACGAGAAGTTTTTTTTTACGGTATCATTTATACGGTTGGAATAATAAAGTTTATCAACAAGATAAATAAATAAATAACAAAACTATTTAATACTAATACGCAAACTTCACTCAAAATATTACTGGAAATCTACTGGCCAATGATGAATTTCAGGAGATATATTTCCAAGCGATACTCACAGATTTTTATACAACTCACTCTTAAACTGCTTTGTACTAGAATTAATCCATACCTTTATCAAGCAAAACACAAATTGAGACCTTAATTATGTAGATCGGTATGTGTAAATTAGATAAATATATAATGTATTTTACTTTTTTGACGCGGAGATCGCTTTACGCACCGCTGCGCCCTCCGAAATAGGAAGGTATTCATTCAGGCCTAATCCACTCAGCAAAAGTATCCTTAATGGTCTCTGAATCCTTTATAATATTCGAAGCAGTGATTAAAAGTTTCACATACATACAATAGTAACACTGTCCGTAGTTTTATCCCTGTCGTGTTATACATGTGTGTGCACGCGACGACGCATGCCGCTGTGCATAAACACCGGAGAACAATCACCATACGATACGCAGGTATGGGGAGTGGAACTAACGAAGGACACCAACAATTCGCAGAATATCCTGTTGTTTCAAAGTTACTGGTGAATAAGAAAGGATGTTAATTTTTTTTTTCTTTTTATCATCCAAAACGGACTTCCTCAGAAGTATAGAACAGAAGAAGAATAAGTAGATAACAGAGAAAGAAGTTATATCTGTCAGGATGGTTCCACACTTAATATGTGTAGTTTTAAAAGTTAATATATGCGGCAAGAGAAGATAAAAAGGCGTATCTTTACTCCATACGTATCGTCGTATTTCAAAACCCTAATATTTTATGTTGCTAGACACCAAAACTAAGAAATTGAAAGTTTATTTACAAGTCTAAAGGACCATTAAATATTTTCTGGGGAACACAACTTGAAGAGATGAGCAAAGAGTAAGGTTTATTTGTTGAATGTACACATACTAAGCCCATCTCATTTCGGTAACAAGCGACGGAATTCCAAACAACACAGAACGGAAAGGTATTTCCACAAATGCATATGCAACGAACGAGGAAACTCCAACTATTCTCAAGTTACACAAAGATAAGAGGCGGAGATATCGCGGCACGCTAATGTTTGAAATTTTCCCGAAGCGGTGTATCGCAGCATTTTGCATATACACGCAGACACTATCGATTTTGTCTGTGTTAGGGGGACAGGCTGATAATCGTATTATACAGTATTATAAATGTGTCCGCTTGGGGCTTTTTGCCCCGCTCTTGCACAGGGTGAGTTTTCGGATGTAATTTTCGATGTTATGTAATTACGTTTTCCGATTGGACGCGAGGTTCATCAAGGTAGCTAAGCTGTACTATCACGGTAAGTAGATATTATATTCTAGACCTATCACTTGGATGATCGTATTTCACTATTGTTTATTTATTTACTTTGAATACCGTAGAATATCTGAAGCATAAAGAATAAAAGAATATGAACTCGCAATTTATATACATAATAAATATGGAACAGTGCAACTGCTTTAAATTCTACGTTTTATTATTCACTATTTCAAAGTTTAGTTCGATAACTTTTGAGAGTTTTTAGAAATGTTTAACTAGTTTTTAAAAAAATATCATAATTTTAGAAAAGTTTACCGTGGATATTTTTTGATTTTCTTTTATAATTTTTGAAACGAGTTTTTACTTATTTCACTAACAAGAATCAGCACTTGGATAAGTCGATTAATCCATAGAAAATACGGTGTACGATCTCAAAATACATTGAATTCATAAAATACTTCTCAGTAAAGAAAGAATAAGAAGAATTTACTCGAAATGGTTAGCTAAAACAACGTTTCTCGGCTTATCGTTCAAAAACATCCTGTGCATGAGTGTTTTATAGATTTATTTTGACCTTGGAACGGAACCCTCCCTCAATTTCGGGGTTGAAACAAGAAGCCGTTATGTTTGACAAATTGAAAATGTTCGCTTTGAGTCCTTTGAGGTTGTCTGGACGCGTGGCTGTTCTGATTAATTGGTAGTTTTGATCAAACAGTATGCAGGACACTAAAATATAAGATTTAAATTTCGTTCGTTAAATGACGTCTATATAAAAACCATTGCGATGAATTGTACGCACGAGTACATAAAGTTAGATATTTGAACATTTGCATCTTTGTTTTTAATCTTTTGGGTGTGTAACAAAATACCATTATTTTTTTTACAAATATCAATAAAGCGCATATTCTATAGAATATTATTAAAAAAATATATATTCTTAATTTGACCAAAACGCGTACCTTCTTTAGAACAGATTATATCTACGATGTGTCATAAACTCAGTTAGATCAAAAGTCGGTGTTAAAATATTGTTCGGAGTCAACGCAATTAAAGTTACTAACTGCCGTATTTGTATACTTACATGTAAGTACATATAAACTTTCTCAGTATGAAACCTCCATAGAGTCAAAAGTTTTGTATTTTACTAACTTATGACTTAATAAAATTGATAAAAAGTTAACACATTGTAAGTAGATGTTTTCGAACTTTTCCAACCGTGTCTACAAGTTAAGCGTAAAATCACGCACAGCGTATTACTGCGGCGATTTCATTAATCACATGTAACCATTTCCATCTAATTAGTAAATCTCGAGCAAATTAATAGCCTCAAGCACAAAACACATGTATGCTATGTCTCCCCTCACTACCTGTCAAATGATTGAATTACCGGCCCGCGGTTCCGCCGAGAAAATTAAACGCAAGGTAACAAATCAACGGGTTATTCATTAAGTATTAACTGGCGTAAAACGCGTGGTCGTGACTGGTGAAGATTTGCTCTAGAGATGACCTGATGATAGTCGACAGTCTAACGATAATCTACGTCATATCATTGTAATGTGTTTCTTATGGATCTAATAAAGATTTTTCTTTATTTGATTAGCGATAGCTTCGATAACCTAATCGACATCGTGAAGTCCTGCTTTTCACTATCGATTAAGTTATCGAAACTTTTAATACATATAATAGTATGTACAGTAAGTTACCATCAAAGTATTGTAGAAAGCAATAATATTTTCTTTTGCTAAACTATCGATATGCTTGGGAACAGGTGCCGCCTTTGGGGACTGGTCTGCTCTGGTCGGGTCATATTTTTATTGTTTCTTAGTAATTATAAATTTTTATTATCTTATTTCACTCCAGGCCCACTTTGAAACATGGTTCAAAGTTAAATATAATTCTTATAACTTGTTAATACTGTTGTTGAAAAAAGTAACTACCGAGTTTCTTGCCGGATTCTTCTCGGTAGATGCAACATTCCGAACCGGTGGTAGAATCATATCACTTTGAACTGTTTTTGACGATTTATAAGTGTTTCTTTGAAACCTATATAAATAAAGAATATTTTGACTTTTGACTTTGATAGTTAAACTATCGATAGCTGGACAACTCTTAGCTATCGCGAATAGGTACAGCTAATTACAAATTGTAATTGCGTACGGAAGTAACGCGTGTTTGCTTGCGTGTTGGCGACATTGCTTTCACGCGGTTTTACGCGTAAGGCTCTTAAGTAAGTTTTCTTATTAGACAGTAAGGGGATGAAGATATCTACATACCCATAAAACAATAGATGTTTGTATCGTACATTCGAGGCTTAAGGGTATAAGGAAGTAAGCACACACACTGTATATATCTACTCATATGCCTCGCGTTCCTTCTTAGAATTTTCTTGGAGTCCATTTAAGCTTGAAATAGATATGTAATGAATTTGACATAGTTAAATAGTTGATACTAACGACGCATGGATTTATTTTAGACTCTCATAGAGTTGAACCTATCTCCTGACGTTTGGCGTATATTGATACATATTACATATACATATCTTAACATAAATGAAGAATAATCATAATTAAATAATTGATTTTCTCAAACTCACACCGATTTTCTAGTCACACTCAAACTAATCCATAAAAACCTATCTATATATTAATACGTGAAGCAAAAGCTTTGTACCCCTTTTTATGAGAATTACGTGGACAAAGGAGTATGAAATCTAGCACAGTTAAAGTTTATATGGAGAAGGAGTGCAAAAAGCTAATATTTTAATAAAATAATGTATTAGCAATACGTTAAATAAATATAAAAAAAAAAACCAATAATAATGGTTGAATTTCGACGATTATTATTTTTATAAATATCCATGAATTAAGCAAAGACGACTTTGTATGGTTTATTCATACATAAAGTCATGCTCGCAATCTCCAAAAATGTAGGTAAAGCCGAAGAAGCAAAAAGAGCTTTAAAACACATAAAGCCAAAAAAATAAATTGCGTTGGGTGACAGTTTTCATTACAACTAAATATATCTAGATACTCATTATTGCCGAATTGTGAGGTAACACTAGCCTCTAAATCGTATAGCGTACTATAATTAAGCAAAGCTAATCTTGCCGCTTAAGGCAGCTCATACAAAATGCATCCTCGCTAAGTTGAGCCTTAACACTCTTTGCTCCTCGTGGCTTGAGAGCTATTTAGAGAAACATCTTATCCTCTGCACTGGGAGTTATTAAGAGGCAAGCACTCCTTTGAAAGTCACAGTATGAAGTGTGATGAATATTTTCTTGAAAGAGCTCTGTTAGCGATCCCGAGATAATTAATGTTGAGATTAATTTTGTTTGCTCTTCATGATATCAGCTTTTTCTTTTAACGATGAAATTCTTCTAAAGGTAAATGTTATCGCTATAATACAATTTTGACTATAGAATATATGTAACTACATAAATTTTAAAATACGATCATAAAACAGGGATATGGATTTCCAGAGATTTGTTAAAATTAGGCTCAGTAATAGAATGCATTTTTACTGGCTCTATACGTTAAAAAAATAATATTTTATAGGAATATAAGAAACTAGGATTCTGTTAAACTCTTTGAGCGCGAATCAGATTACTACTCCGAAAAACCCGATCATACTTAAATGTATTGATGCAATTTAAATTGAAGGTTAAGTTTCAACATTGCCTGTATCCTCATCTATAAGTAACACCCGTCAGAATCCTTAGACGTAATTAAGGTGCGTTTAAACCACTACGCGAAAACGCTGAGCCCAAATGAAATTAGCGTAAATCACATCAGCGGGGGATTTGCGATGCGACCGGGCCCGTCTAACGTGGAATCGAATCAGTGTTACGCGTTAGCGGTCTCGCTACGGCACTAACGAAGCGAGACACTCCCTGAGGTGGCACACTATTTATCGTAGTGTAATATGTTCAATCAAATCAAAGCAAATCGTCTAATTTTTTTCCATCTATAAGATGAATGGAAAAAAATAGGGGAGGCCTATGTCAAAGACAACCCGATCAGCAAACTACATGTAGCTAAAGAACAACATAAATGTCACAATTAAGTAAAAAAAAATGTTTTATAGTATTAGTTATGTATGTACTATTTTTAGTTTAAGTGTAATTATGGTCAGCGAATTAAGGGTTTTATTATTATTATTTTTATTAATATGTTAAATCAAATCAAAGCAAATCGTCTCATTATTTTCCATAATCTATAACGTCTTCTTAACCGAGCAGACTACTACGCTATGACGCCCGAAGAGCTGAAAGCTCAAGCTTAGCTCGTTTACATTAAGCTTAAACTGAAGAGGTTGTCCGATTTAAAAAAGCAGTAATCAGCTGTAATCACTTTAAGTCGAAATCAAAATTGTTTTGGGTTAGGTGGAAAATTGCTAAGAAATGACAAGTGCATAGCTACAAAATCACAACCTAATACCCAATGAATTGTTCCTTTTATGAATCTAGACAAGGAATGTAGTTGGTCGATTGTTTAAAGTAGAAGATTAACATTGGACTTTAAATATAAACCGATTTGTGATAATTATAATTGATACAAAGTCGATTTTCACAGCGTGTGTGGCACTGTTTACCAAATTTGGCATCGTATACCCAATTTATCTAACAGTACAAACATTCAGAGAGAGTCGGTCTGAAAGACAGCGTCGGAGTTAAGGTAAGAAGAGACATGCTACGGTGGTTCGGACATATTGAAAGAATGGATGACAAAAGATTGACTAAACAGATATAAAATACGAAAGTGGAAGGATGTAGGAGCCGCGGAAAGCCCAGGCTCACCTACCACGACCAGATTGGTCGTGTATTAACAGATGGTAATGTTAGGAGTCATAAAAACCGTAGAGCTTGTATGAAAGGATCATAAATGTTGAAGAGGCGGGTGAGGTGTGTAAGGATCGTGCCATATGGCTTTTGGTTCTCTCTGCCTATCCCGCTAGGGAAGTGGCGAGAAGTTTAGTTAGTTAGTACAAACATTATGTTTTATAATTATATTCGAGATCAATTGTCCAGTTAATTTAAGTGTCATTTTTTATATAAGTTTTCATGTACAATTCTTAATATTATTAGCATACCTAAAATAAACAAAACGCAGTCTTCGTTATTGTTAAATCAGTCGCCGTTTGATTCTTACGGACAGTCTGCTTACAAGACTTCTGCCAACAAAATGAAATGAAAAATATAGTGCACGGTAAACATAAAGCACATTTTTCCTCAGCCCCGTCTATAAATACTGAGGCTTTCTTTGCCTATTGAATATTCAGAAGCAAATAGATGCCATATTGTTGCATTTTATTTTCGTCTGTAACTTGTAATGAGAAAAAGCAAGTATATTGCAGAGACAAGACTGAAAACAAGAATCAGATACTAATGGAAAAGTAATACTGAGCAATGGATGTGTATTGAATGTTTATTTGATTTTGTCTACTGTCTGGAACAAAAAAAATAAGAATGTTAATTTTTAAGTACTAACCCCGTTCAAAAAAGTATGAATAAATCGAATAAATGAATAACTTGTTATTTGTACTTGACAATAATGTAATTTATATGCTCAGACTAAGTAGTACACACACCGATACCAATATTTGGTTTGTACCTACTTACATACATGAATCCCGGACAAAAAAAAATTCTTCATATAAATTTACAATAGGATTACCTGTGTACATTGTTCTACCAGCACCTTTTAATTATCTAAGGGAAAGTCATAAGTATGACTATAAGTATGACTTGTTGAATAACGATGACTAGCGGAAAGTCATAAGTATGACTTTCCGTTAGATAATTAAAGGTGTATGTTACAATTCTCATATTGTAAGTACTTTACGAGAATTGTGTCCATACGTCTAGTTATCAACATAATATTTGTAATTGAAATACATACTAGTAATAGCAGGATACAATCCCGAACCCTTTAGTTTCGTGTTCAGGTAGTTGATTGCTGGACCAAGTATGTACCTAAACCTTTATAATAAATAAATAATAAATATCCCACAACATCACATTGATTGATCTGACTCCGAGGTAAGTAGCTTAAGCACTTGTGTTACGGATATCTGAATTAACAGTGGTATTACAAATATATACTTAAATATTGGATATTAACACCCAGACACAGAACAACACAGGTATTCATCATATGAATGTTTGTCCTGGGTGGGGATCGAACCCACAACTCTTGGCGCATGGGGCAGGGTCACTACTGAATGCGCCATCGAGCCAGTCATGTCTTTATTTAATCACATTAATATTAACAAAGTCGTCGATATGAGCATCATGTTAATACCGTGCACATTTTACAACTGAAATAAACTCGATTGTTGTACATTGAATTAAATGGTCAGCAGGCAAATACGTCCCGTTGTAAAGCCATTGTTGTTGAACAACGATAACTCGCGATACGGCTCTCGTGAAACAATGAAGTTTTTAACTACATGTGCTTAAACAATGCTTTTGGAAAATATAGCAGTTTTTATTTAACTATTAAAACCACGGTATTTGCCCCGAAAAAGCATTTAGAAAGACTGTTTTATTGTTTAATTCTTTTATTCGTGTGTGGATATGAATACATTTAAATAGTAAATTATTTATACATATTTATAATATTTGATACCTATGTATGGATACTCTTATAGTGTTTAAACATTACAAAGTCTATACATATGTTAAAATTCTTATTACTTTTCGATCGACATAGTTGCAATTGCTAATGTGGAGTTAGATGTCGATTTAGGAGTGAACTTTTAAATTTAAATTAATTTGCGCTTGATGGTTCTAGGATTACTTAGTAGTCTTAGAATATATCATACGGATTGATAGGTATTATTTACAGTCTTGTTTATTATAAATATTCAATCAATCATCGGATCAAAAGTATTATCACGACTTCAAAATACGATATTTATTATTCCAAAGAAACTGTCCAATGGCGGCTTTCAAATAAGACGGCTTAAGTCATTTGGGGGAATTTATTTCAAGCTAACGAGATTGTCTGAGAATTCAGTTATCAACAGTCTAGTGATTTTATAACGGGCCGTTCACAGTTAACAGCATATAATTTGGAGCACCCATACTCAACCTTTTTTTTATAGAAGCCACAAACACGTTTCAGTCATGGTGTCGAGGGCCGCAAACAATAATTTTTAGGTCTTAAGTAAAACGTAATTCAATAAAATTGTTTACAATAAATTTGTAATTTCAGGGCCCGGCGAGCCACAGGTTGAGTATAGCTGATTTGGAGGGAAACGTTCATAAGAAAACCCTAGAAAAATATGAAAATTGTTAAGTAAGTAGGTTTTTAAATTATGACTAGCAAAAGAAATGTCGCATGCACAAGAGCTTATAACATTTTATACTTGTGTGAGGTACTGGTTTAGTTGTTATTTTTACCTATTGATTTAATGATGATTGTTAATATAAAACTTCTGGAAATTTATCACGGAACGAGATACGTATAAAAAATATTAAAAATTTTACTTGAATGCTTTTAAATCTAACCAATTTCACCATTTCCTTTACGAAGTCGTTAGTAAAAACAGCCCAAATCTCATTTTAAAGACCCATTTGAAAGAGGAGATATCAGAACCGTTCCTCTGATTGCTTAAATCATAATCACCTCATTTAGAGGTTTACTGAGATTAGCCGGATCGCGAAAGTGAAGCTAATTGCACTTGTTGGAGTTAGCGGGATCTGGACAGATCTGGCCAGATCTGGTAAAGTCCGGAATGGGTGTTAAGAGATTTATATCAGCGGATAAGGATGGTTAGGGGCTTATGCGAGGCCCTCAGCGAGTACGCCACAAGTTTAAGACAAACATCAAAACCTTATTAGCCTTACAAAAATAAATAGGTTAATCATACTATACTAATATAATATTATAAAGAGAAAAGATTTGATTGTTTGTTTGTTTGTATTGAATAGGATCCGAAACTACAGGACCGATTTAAAAAAAATATTTCACCAATAGGAAGCTACTTTATCAGGAATTATTTTATCCCCGTATTTCCACGGGAACGGGAACTACGCGGGAGAAACCGTTGGGCGCTGCTAGTTTAAAATATTTATGATACCATCACTTTATTTCAATTTACATTAATATTAAGTAACATTTTACAAGTAATTGACTTAAGATAAACTAATTACAGACTTTTTGTAATAGGAGAAAAATGCCACAATAATCATGTGTCATATGATTGGTTCCCCCGTTTAAGGTTTTGTAACTTATTTCGTACAGTTGCTTTAACATAACCGTACTATTTTAATCAAAGATCTTGCCACAAGCGGGATTCCACTAAAAAGGGCATGTAACGATTGTTAATAAAAATAATTTAGGCACTCGATAGTGTTATGGATCTTTGCTTTGTAAATATTAATACATCTCAATCACTTATCAAATTCACATAAGTGAACGCTGATTCAAAAAAAATCTACTATCGCTGTCCGCTGTTGCTTACCTATATTATACATCAATATAAAACCTGTGTCAAGTGACATTATAAAATCAATAAGAAGAAAGTAGCAACTCTGTGGCACACCCCGACTCGCCTCGCCCCGCTAATCCAGACGAGTCGCGACGCCAAATTCAGGAAATTAAGACATTTTCTGATTCTCCCCGCACTTCAAATGGCGCTGTTATTTTCTCAAAACCATTCGACACGATGTGAAAATCTAGTTACAAGCTCTTCGGAGTATTAAAGTTAAAATTTCAATTAGATTTTAAACGGTCGCCGTCGTCAGCGAGTGGAATACAGTTTTTAATTTAAATTTTGCTAGTTTCGTTACGTTATTGAAGTTTTTTTAATTGGCTGGAATTTAGAAATTCAATATTAGTTTTGCGAAACGAATGAATGTGTTGAAAAGTTAATAGACGCTTATAAAAATGTTAAAGATTGAAATAATATAAACATATATATTTACAAACATGTCAACTTATAACGATAGCTGGGTTATGGTTTGTATCATTGAAGACCTTTAAAGTATACACTATAATTTACCCGAAAATGTATGTAGACACCGAATTATTTAAAAACTGAAAATATTTTTTATTGTAGGATGTACACTGCTCTCTAATTTTATTTTCCAGAAGCGACCAAAAGACTTTATATCTAGCAAGATCTTCCAACTAACATAAACCAAATTATACAAAGTAAGCCATACGTAACCCTACAATGCTTGCAAGACATTGCAATCTTGTTCTAATGTATTAAACAATTTCCAAACCATAACAGGGGAATGTAAATCAAACGTTAAATCGCTCAACCCCTTAATATATCAGATGCGTCTTGTAATTAAATTATGGCGTCGTAAAACAATCGATGCGTGTCTTGATATTAAATTTTGTGTAGTTTAAAATGTGGTGCGTAACTATGATTTAGCTTCGCGCTTGGATTTATTAGAGGAGCGGTGAAGGGGTTATTGTGATGACTCCACAATTTGGTTTTAAGGCGCTTTAGTTTCATATTTATGCCTGTTATAAACGCGAAAGGGAAGGTATACAAATGCCTGTAACGGTTGAACCATATCACAGTTATTCTAAGTGGATAACTTTACCAAATATTACTTTGAAATTTAAAACTCTTAAAAACGAAATATAATTTGCTAGTTTTATTATTATATTATATTATTATCGTTGTTACAATATGTTTCTCTGTAAAAAGGACCTAAGGTCCATTCAGTTACGATTACTTCATAACACAAAGATTACAGAACGTATTGATTCGCCTTATTAAATAACATTATTGAAAAAGATATTTAAAACTGTATATATTGAAGACGTACCGCAGTTTACATACCTATAAAATGCTTCAGATGTAAGTGTTTTGACCTTCAAATATAATGAGTAGGAAGTCTGACCAATATGTTTTGGTTGTAAATAGGGATTTCCCCCGCTAAGTGTCACGTTTTTGAAAGTTTTCGGCTCCTACTGTGAAAAATCATATAATTTGTAGAGACAAATTTCCATTTCTCAATAGACTACATAATTTTGTGACAATTCAATTTGAAGTGCAGTCTGATCACGGCATAAAAACGGCCGTTGTTCTAACCGCTTTACAAATGAAAAGCTATTCTTTTCAATTTCAAAGTTAATTGACTTCTGTTCAAATTTTAAACGAAATGCTATTAATAAATTAACTCGGCGCAATGAATTCCCAGCGAGGTTCGACCGCAGGCGCAGCCAGTATATCGCTGATTCAACGTTATCCCTGAACGCCGAAATCAAGAAGTGACTAATTACAGAAAGGTCCATTGTGAATAGGGATTGCATATAACGCTGATCCAGCATATAACGCTGGTTCTAGCAGAGCTAAAATTGTTCTGGTTGCTGCTGGATTGATTAATCCAGCATTCCAATATTCAGTAGAGCTTGAATCCATCGGCATTGAACCAGCACATATCGCTGGATTCAACACAGCTGAAATTGTGCTGGGCTTAGCTGGATTACTGGAGCCAGAATTGCTTCCCTAATTGTAAATGATATCTTTAATTTTATTAATTTCCTCACATGTTTTCCGTAATGATCCGTATAAAGCAATTACAATCTTGCTTACAATTTCTCGCATGTTAATGTACCTTATCTAAAATATATCTAAATAGAGAACGTGTGAATAGTTTCAAATCATGCGGTGTCTTAGGTTTTTGTCCTTTTTCCAAATAAAAAATCTGTGTTCATTACTTAAACAAATTTTAGCTATTAGTGCCGTCGACGTGCCCCACTCCATAAATTTGATGTGCAGTCACTTCGTCAATTTGTATATATTTAATAATATATAATATTTTTTGATAATGAACTGGACGGCCAAAATATAATAAAGTTTTTTACGCAGGAAAGTTTCCTGTTGCGTGACACAGGGCTGCATTCCCACATATCTAATACTAGCTTCTACCCGCGGTTATGCTCGCGTGGTACTTCAATAAACTAGCCATAGTCTTTATGGTTTTTGGGTGCATAAGTTAGATTATTCTAGAGTGTCATTAAAATTCATTCGGTAGTGTTTGCTTGAAGGCGTATCAAACATCCATCCATCCATCCATACTAACTTTAGCGTTTATATTATTAGGATTAACAATGCCTAGCAACTATGTTGTCAAGGTAAGTCTAGAAACTTCACAATCTTGTGTGAAATTCAACTAACACGCGCTTATGGCTTACCCTTCTGTGTCTCGTTTATCTATGGTGAAATAGATTAGAGAAAGTTTGGATCTAAATTAATTTAGCGGATTATTAATTTTGAATAATGAACTTGCTGCTTTCTAGTGTTCTTGGATGAGCGATTTAATTTCAGTTACAAAGTCATGAATCTTAAGTTTCCAAATAGTGGTACAATGATTGTTTTATTGAAACAAAGGAAACAACGGATTCAATATAACTGGTCTTAAACGTTTACATTAAGTTATTTGAACTTTGCTAATACAAAACTGTGTGTTCTAATGGCCAGGTCTGTTATTTGTAATTATGTGATAAGTCTCGGTTCTCTCTGCCTACCCCGCTAGGGAAGTGGCGTGAAGTTTAGTTAGTTAGTTAGTTATGTGATAAGTCTATCAAAATTTTGTGTACCAGGGCTATCAAGTTTTTGTCTTTTTTAGTTGATATTTTTTTTTGGTAATATTGCTTTTGTACAATAAACACATCTGTAAAATCCGCCAAAAATTACAAAATCTCTCGGATTCCAAGTCGTTTGAAGCCAATTCTAAGATACTCTTTTTTTTATTGCTTGCTCATAAATATTAATACGTACATATTAAGAAAAATTCAACACGCTGACTATGATGGGCAGCTTTAAGTTATTTACGCGTGACTGCAAATGCAGTTTTGGGATGGTAATTAAGACAGACGTTACACATTATTGTGCTGGTATTACTCGTACTTATACTTATATTCTTAGCAACTGTATGAACCTTAAGTTTGCCGAGCGCACCACGGGGAATCGTTTTCACGTCGTGTAACTATTGAGTTTACTAGCGGTTTCTTCTCCGTTGAAGGAGCTCTAGGAACCATTGGCAATCTTTCCTTGCAGAGACATATTAAAAGTGTTTTTCGTAAGCATATTGAAATATTTTTGTTCTGTAGATTTTTATGATTAAATATCAGGTATTTTTCTAATAATAAATATTAAAGTGGTAAATAATAAATATTAACTAAAAATAATTAATAAAGTGGTAATCTTATCCATCGCAATTTAATTCAAATTTAAATAACGTCATACTGCCTACATCAATTAGTAAAGTAATTAACAAGATTAAACACGCCCATACACAAATAACTTGAACGCGAATCACGCAAATGAAGTTTACTCAAAAATCGCGTCACGCCCTAATTGGCGCCAAAAGATACCGCCGAGCTTTGTCCCCTAACAAAATATTTGTCCCGGGACCCCTTACATCTCGCTGTTGTTCAAAACCAGATTAATGTTTGTGCCCATTATTTGCACTGTTCTTCATAAAAATGGTCCAAACAGTTGCAGGTAAACAGGGGAGTCTTTAATAACACTTGGATTTTAAGAGATATGTACCAGTTTTCTCTGTAATCCGTTTTCTACCGTCATGATTGCTCACAGAAAGTTAAAAAAAAAAAATCTTTAAAAACATGAATGTAGTCTAAATATTTTATTTTTTGCAACATTATTTTCAATAACTATTATAACTATTTATAGAACACCGTCATTTTTCCTATCCATGTGTCATAGTTATTTGTTATGATACTTTCTATATTTTATGTTCTTCATAACTTTTTCTGTGCATAACGTGGATATGAAATTTCTAAATGATCTATTGACTAGTTATGTCGGTAAAAAAATACAGATAGACTTACTTTTGTATATATAATCACTAGCCATCTGCCCCTTCTTCGCACGGGTGGATATTTACTTTCTAACCTAACCTAACATTTTCAAAATATTATACTGCCTATGTTAATCAGGGATAATGTGGCATTCTAATAGTGAAAGAATTTTTGAAATCAGTTTAGTAGTTTTTGAGTTAATGTGGTCCATACAAATATTTCCTCTTTATAATAATAGTGTAGATAATAATCAAGAAACTAGTTATTCATTGAAAGTGTTTTTGCGTCACACCATAGCTGTTTCTATAAATGCTTATACCTACTTAAATGAATAAGTATCTATGTATATTTGAGTATGAGTCAAGCTCAAATTTGGGAGTTGAAAATGTTTATCATTTTATAATTTACATGATTATTTTGATGTAGTAGGATATTTTGAATTAGATTAATATTATACATTACATTAAATATCAGTTCATTGGAATGAGTTGATCACTTAATATAACTTTTACTTTATATAAAAGTATCATATATAGGTACTTAGATTTTTACGATCAAATGATAAAATCATACTTCGTAAATAGGCGCAGTTTTGGCTTTTACTTGAGAGATAATCTCTTCAAAGATATTTTAGATTTTTCATCCATATTGAATCAGCATTTTTATTCGATTCTTACATGTTTCTATCTTAAAGTTCTTACTACTAGCAGATAAGAAGGAATACTTACTTCAGATAAGCAATCGAATTGTTTTGCTTTTAGATGAAATAAAATGTATTGTAGATACTGACTTGCTTGTTTCCATTTTATATTATTACCTACGTACAAGTTATTCAGTTCAAGGGTTAAGCTAGTAGTTAGTAGCTATTGACTGAATACTTCAAATAGGACTCTTTGATAGTTTAATGTTAAAAAAAAATTACAACATTTAAATGTTATTAATATTTATTTATTATTTTACTTGCATGGAAAATTAAGTAAAATTCATTATTTACATAGTTATGTGACATGTTTAAATTTTGATTAATATTAGTATATAAATTTGTATCCCATCAATTGCTGACTGAAACATAAATTCTGAGTTTCTTGCTACTAAACTGTACGAACTGTGTAAAAAAATACGCGTCGAACTGAGAACCTCCCGCTTTTTTTCGTCGGTTAAAAAATGGATACACTTAAACACAGACCGTCAAGTATACCTAGAACCGATACATTCATTTTTTACTTACAGAACACAATAAAAATTAAATCCTCACAATTTCATCAAAGACAAAAGAGGACAAAAATATCAACCAAGTTCCGGAGTACCAGGAAATCAGGAGACGTGAAGAGCACTGGTGCGGAGCGTAAATACTCGCCTTTGTGATACGCGGGGATGTAATCTCCGCGTCTAGGGATTTTAATTACTTATTGGAAACTTGTGGCCGCCGGGTATATGGGACCGTCTCAGTGCTTTATTGCGAGATTTCGAGCCATCATCTTATGGAGAGGTACTATGGGTCGGTGGGTTTTTGAAACTATTCTCGATTGGAGGTCACGTCACTTTTTTCTGGAACTTGCTTATATCGTATTTATAGCAAGGTTGAGTTATAAAAATGTCTAGAAAACTAATTAACAAAATGTGAATAGTCTTTTTATTGGATCCAAAGTTATAGATTTTTTGAAAGAATTTCACATCAAAATTTGCAAAAAAAATATTAAAATAGTAAAATTTTGATAAATTACATGTAACTACAAATTTAATATTAAGTTTAATGATAATTTAAGTTATAGCAATAGATCTTTAAAATTCATAAAAACATAACATTTATAAATTGTAACAATTACTTGATATAAAACCAAACTTGAATAATTTAGATTCTGCATGGTTTCTTATATCAAGATTGATTATGATGACCTAATCACATGATATTCATGTGCTTAAAACATCTACTTACTTCATAAACTCATATGACTTCATATATGTCTAACCCAGCGATTTATAAGTGAAGAACATTCGAGTTTCCTTAGTAGCTCTAGTTCCTATGTCAACATAATACAGGATGTGATTCCGTCGGTCGCACGCGTCAAGTTGTATCTTATGTCTTGTGTTGTGTGTCTTGCCCCTTATTGCGGCAGTGTACGTACAACTTATGGTTCACAGATCAAAGTTGACGCGTCAAGGATTAATTGTACACACGCTTATAGACTTAACACTGGTGATTCATAAAAAAATTCAAGTGATGTACGTTTTCATACCATTTAAAGTTCAAAATATTATTTGTATTATATGTTTTATCTCTTTATCTTTAGGTATATTTGTCGATAAAATTTCATTTCATATGCAATGTTATATAGCACTTAGTGGAATGTAGAAGTCTAGAAAATAAAGACCTAACATCTCCCAGAATTAACTTTTAAATGCAAAATGCAACAGGAAAATGAAATTACTGAAAGATTAAATTTAAATTTTTCGCGCGTAGCAAAGGAAACCGTTTTACTTTGTGTGCCGTAGTGCTACGGGACAGGTCTGCTACGAAAATATTATTGCTCCTTATACTTTTTACCTTTGAATTACCTTCAAATCCTGTTTAATAAGCATATATGTTTTTTATGTGAAGCTGTAGTAGGGGGTTGACATCGAAGTTTGAAAACATAATTATATATAGCTTAGATATAATTCAATAAAATATTTTTTTAAATTTTTGCCTTTTATTTGTTCAGGCATCACATGAAAATGGCTTAAAGCTATTGAATGAATGCGGATTTCACTAACCGATTGAGGCAATCACCAGCCAGATTATTCAATTTAAGTTCAAACCGGCTTTTCATTTTTAGGCTAACTTTTCCAAACCAAGAAAACTTTTACGCTATGATTGCTACGCAACTGGTATAGGTACGTTTGTTCTTAAATAACGATATATGAAATTCATGGTTCAAATACAAATGACCAACATTGCTCAGTGGTTAATCATTGCTTAGTGCTTAATCTGTCATTTATCATTTTATAGATTGTCTATCTTTAACCCTTTCCTTGGTTAGGTTTATCTTCCTGATCGACTGACAAGCAAGTCCCATGTTTTGATTTCAAATATAGCGTGCTCTGGTGCCAATGACTTCTTTCAATAAACCCTGGCAAATATTGGCAAGGCTTTGATCTTGAGCATCGCCGTTCATTTTGAGCGAACGTGTGTTCTTAATTAAGTTCAAACAAGACGTGCTAATCGAAGCGAAGCTAGCTCAAGTCGCGGCATGCTGACGAATCCGACGTTTCGTTTATTAGCCGGGTTTTTGGGAGTGAATGAATTCAGTTGGATGTATTTTTCATTTGTTTTTGGACTGTTTCATATTGGCTCTGGCCGAAAGAATATATCAATTGTGTTTCTTGCTCAGTATCTACTATCAGAAACGCAATACTCAAAGACATATTCTGAGTCCAAAGAGTAGTAATCTTTTTCAAAAATAAAATTAAACTGAGTTAGATGGAAAGGTTGGAAAAAGTTGCTATTTCGGCACTGAGATAATCTAATTTGAAATGTATCTTTAGACTATTAAAAAAATCTCCAAAAATTTAAACATCCTAAACTGTTTCGTTATATTCATAATAAGCAGACATTTCAAATATTCACAATTCTCCGCAAACAACTACAACCATCAGCGTCTATCGGGTATTTGAATAAATATTTAAGACGCTTACCCACCTCTGCTCGTCTCTATTTAATTAATGTTAGTGCTTATTTACATAATGACAACTTAATTAATGCTCTCATGTAAATAGGTATTTAATTGTAAATAATCTTCTTGATGGTACGCTAGCTTCAGTGATGTTTAGTTTGAACTGAGGGCAATACAGTTGGGTTTTAAAGTCTGTAGAAACAGTTTATTACACTTTGGCTTTTGCAGGGATTTCGTAAGCGGTGTAGATTTACGAGGAATATGCAAAATAGATACTTCGTTGGAATAACTTTGTCATATAGTGTTACATTTAGGTAAAAATAAACTTATGATATATCAGATCTGAATGGATGATCTTTATATAAAATTATATATAAATAACGATCTTTGGAGAAAAAAAGCATACACTCATAATAAAGAAGTTTTATTAATATTATTCAATACAAAATGATTTTTGACTCTGCCTACCCCTTCGGAGATTATGGGCGTGATGTTATGTTATGTTAAAATGATCGAGGACCATATCAAGTGGGAAAATTTATGAATATGTGTAATGTTTGTTATTATTTGATGTAAAGCTTATAAATACAGAAATATAAAAAAAAAATACTTCAACAAATAAACCTTTGATTAAAGCTATTTAATTTTACATCACTTAAAAGTGTTATATGCTGAATTACCAATTTTTTTCACAAATATTCTCATAGCCCGGACAACATTTTAATAGACGAACAGGAATATTTGGATCTGGTAATCCAATGAATATTATCCCAATTTTAAATCTAATAATTATAAACAAAATCTACGAATCCTGGGATTACGGGCGTTGATGTTATAAATAAAATAAAATAAATTATCTAAACCAGCCCCACTTTATTTTTTTTCGCTGTATGTGGTTAAGACTAGCCCAGCTGCCCCTTTGACTCTACCTACCCCTTCGGGGATTACGGGCGTGATGTTACATATGTGTGAATATATGAATAATCTAAGAAACCGATATTCTAGTAGAGATACTATGCTAGCTCAAACTTTGCTGAAATCTAAAGAAAACTCTCGAAAGCTTGAAATCTACAGAATGTCTAACACTGAAGTAATCGACTTAATCTGTAGTGCGAACCCAATTGATTGGGGAGCCTCTATCGGTTTCCTCTTGTGATTTCAACGGTCAGGGGTAGCCAGCCGTCTGATTGGCAATTAGACAGGCCAGGTGTCTGCAACCCCGTCTTTGAATAAAGCTGCGGTTTTGCGGAGCGGGCTCGAGATATTTACTTGTATATTCAATGCTAAGATGTTGAGCAGACGAAATATTAATATAGTGTTTATAATATTATAATAATATTCTTAGCTAAAACACACGGTACATGTCAACTTTTTCATTGAATTAATTTGTTTTTTGACGATGCTGTTCAGCATCTTCCTCATCAAACTTATTTTCGTATCGCATAATTTATCACGTTAGACATTGAAAATATGACTTACCTGCATTATTTACAATGATAATGTGAATAAAATGGATGTAGGTGTATACATTTTAAAATGTAATGAAACATTTTGTCTGAAGAGGTAACAAAACCATTTCGTGTTTTTTTTTTCTTATCTATGAAACTTGATAGAGAAAGAGCGGTGGTAGCTCAATGATAAGGACACGCGCCTCTTAACCGAGCAGTGCGGGTTCATACCCGGACACCGGACACGTACCTCTGGATTTTTTCAAATTTATGTACGTATTTATACCACTAGCTCGACGGTGAAGGAAAACATCGTGATGAAACCTGCAAATTCAAACAACTTTGGATTTGTAATCATAATCCAAAAATTTACTGGTTCCCCTATCTTAGGGTTACAAAGGTCAGACCGGCAGTCGCTTCAATGTAATTACTAGACTCGTTAAATCCTGGATCATAGTCTAAGCGGACCCCGTCTTAAAACACGGGACATAACGCTAAGAAGATGATTATGAGACTTGATAGAGAAGAAAAAAATACAAGGCTAACTTGCCTTCCGGATTCAGTGGTAGGTACATTTTATCATTAAGTATGAATTAATAATATTCCTTTCGATACCTTAATGATCTACAACACATCGTCAATCGATTAATGTTAATCTATCATTTTATTTTATTTGAGATTTAAGTTAGGAGAGATTTTATCAAAACAGTAGCTGTTAATATGCATCAGTCCGTCTTATCTTTGCCTTGTGGCTGCGACGGTCAAAGGTAGACTACTTCAGATTGGCAATTAGGAGTTTGACCGGTCAGGTCTGTGGACCCTGATGAATAAAGCAGCAGAATAACTCAAGTCTCACCACTTTACTTATTTAGTCAGCTAAGAAAAATAGAACTGACTAGAAATAGATGAAAAATTAATAAAGGTGGTTGAGGACTTAAAAAGAATATTAGTTTATGTCTTAGGTTGAATTTTCACACTTGAGGGGACGTCCAATTATTACGTAAGGCATTTTTGAGTATTTTTTACCTTTCTCACAATATTACATAATTTTTTGGCCGAATTACGTGATATTTCCCTCCCTCACCCCCAGGTGAGATTTTGTGAGACTTTGCTTAACCCCTTCCCTCTCAGATCACCTAACGAAATTAATGGACACCGCCTGACCACTTTACAATAGTTGTATAGCTATTTTCAGTAAATTCTGGCGATTTTATAGTTAAATGCCACTGTACGTACATCTAGAAATGTTTTTGTGTTTTTATTTTTATCAGTTTGAAATGTACTTAATATAATATTTAATTTAGTATTTATATCGCTTATATGTATTAATTTACAAGTCCAAATGGCAATTAAAAAAATACACCATTGTGATTACCTGAATGCCTAGCTAAATTCTATGCTTTTGTCAGTACAATTCCTAATCATAGAACTATATATATATAAAATTAACGAAAATACCAAAACGTTATCTCCATCCCACGAAACCGTGGCTTATGCGAACGCGACATCAGCATTTACTAAGACTTCTTTAGACCGAACAGAAAAGAGACTCGATAGTTTTTTTTTGCACAAAAAGAAATACCATCCACTTGCTCAGTAACATCACAAAGAGTGTATTCAATCTCCCCGGGATTAAACCCTGAATGCAATAGACTTTTCCAAGATTAAAAAAGCGATTAAAAAACTTGCGCGCGAAATAAACAGATCCAAGTAAATTATTGTTGATTTTAATCTGGTTTCCATTTGTTCGCTTCTAATCGAAATTCCATTTATTTGTAGTCTTTTTTTGTTCAGAAAACTCTTAGTTTCGACAACGAATTCATTTTGCGATCGCGAGTCGAAATTAACGCTCGCACAGAATGTAAATTATACACGCGTTATTTGCATTTTTTATTAAAAATTAAATAAACAGATTAGGATTTTGCAAGCATGTGTATCTAATTTTGTTCTATTTTTGCCTTACTTAGTTAAGGCATTCGCTTTAATTAAGTAAGATAAAACGTAGAGGTGGATTTTAAATATATTTGAATTATATGTTGCTTTTTTTTAATTTGACGTTCTTAAAACCACTTTATACATATAGGGACGCCAAACATAAAAAATAATGTTTAATTATTCCTAATGAAAAAATAATTTACAGTCATATTTATTCAGCAATCAATGAAGTCTTTGCTTAGTAAGAATAAATAACTTTAAACCTCTTTTTATGAGAATTACGCGGACGGAGAAGTATACCGTCCGCGTAATTCTCATAAAAAGAGGTACAAAGTTTTTGCGTCACGTATTACGAGTAATATATATATTTACTGTACCTACCTATTTACTTAGCAGTAACATATAATGTTCCACCTGTTTGTTGTAGTCTGTATTTCCATAAGATACGATGTTAATATGGCGACGTCACAAGTGTTCTCGCCAAGATTTTCAGCAATTACGTTAATCGGATTACGCACTCAACTCTCTGACGTCACCAGGCAACTAACCACCAACTAATCCGTGGCAAGGTAATTGCCCCATCCTTTAGTGCGAGTCAATACACATAGGAGGGTCAGGTGTGTTTGTCGTCAAGACTGGTTGTAAAGTAGGTATTAAACTTTGTTGAAGAAATAAACAACGGTTTACTTTAGGTCTACTACTACAAGTTTTAGTTTTTGACTTTCTGCGTAAGGTTTGAGATTCAGCCAAAGTGGTAGAATAGAGAAAAAATTACACGATCTTGAAGTTCTCTAAGTTGACTCGCGGAAATCATCATCCTAGCGTTTAGCGAGTCTGATAATAACGTTAAAGCGACTGCCGATCTGACCTTTATATAAGAAAACCAGACAATTTTAGGATCATGGTTGAATCGCGGAAACACAAATCCTTTGTTAGCGCCGTCCATCCATCGATATAATGTACAAAAATAAAAATAAATGTATCTGGTAAACATTGTAAACGTAAAAGTGCAATATTTACGTACTAGGGTAGTTTATTATTTTTCAAAGCTATTTATTTTTACGAATTATACAATATCTTTGAATTTCCAGGTATTATACCTACTTAAAACCTGAAAAAGTCGTTGGTTTTGTAGTTTTATAAGTCAAGCAAACTAGGTATTGGTCAAGTCTTCAGTTTATCATATGGACTAAGGAGTATATTCTAATGTTATTATTAATCATTTAAATTACTAGAATATGATATGTTTTCTTAATCTCAATCAATAAGCCAGCGCTTAAAAGTAATGTAACCAAATTTTAAAACTAAGTCAAAGAAAAATCGTAATTAGATATAGTTACATACGCGGCTGCTTGAGTGCCACATTCTATGTAAAATAATGTTATTATTATATATTTATGAGAGATGCGATGCCACGCAAATTGTATAGATTACTATATCATTCAAAATTTAATATCTTTCAAAAGCAAAGTCTAATTTAAATAAGAAACCTTGTGAGGTGTTATTATTGGTGCTATCCACAAATTGAATCTCAAGACCTGTCTTACAAGCTCGAAGCTCTGCATACATGGAATCAGAGTTTAAATTGAGATGCAATTCAGAATTCAGGGAATAAAATGTACCCTTTCCAATATTAGCAGGTATTGAGAGATTGGGATACCTATTTCGAGAAAGGGCAAAGTTCGATAAACTTAGAGGATGGCAACGACATCCAATGCCTTGTGTACACAATAAGTAAATACAGAAGGTCGATGTTTCACGACATCTCTTTAGATGTCTAAGATAAATAATAGTACTAATTTTAACAAGTGATTTCAGTTTATAAGATTACGAAAGGTTCATTGGGTTACGAACTATCTAAGTAATTTTAGATTGACATTCTAACGGGAATTTAATTTGAAAATATTTTTTAATAAATTTGCTTGACCTTGCTTACCATTACATTGTTTGTATCTATTCTAAGCCTTTTTTTATCCCCTTTTCAAATTTGCTATTAGCTTTATATGACGAACTTCATGACACAGTGGATCTCCTGATTTTAATTTACTTTTCCCATATAATGTTCGGTGTTTTCGTATTTACTTTCACTGTCTAAAAAACCCTAAACTAAGTTCACACCAATTCGCTCCACCCACTACCTACTCTACATCTTGTTTATTCGTCTACAACAGGGTTTGCCAACCTTTTAGCGATTAAGCACCATTTTGACTTAATTATCGTTACCAGGGACCACCAGGTCAAAAATGGACTGTGTTAATTTTAAAATAACATTTTTTATATTTAAATCTAATTAAATTTTAGGTTTTCGCGGACCACTAGTCTACAAAGTTACCTAAGAATATATCTCATCTTAGGACAGTAATAAGGGTTTAATCGAAATCGTACACAATTACATACCTACCTTCTGTATATCCTTGGTGTGTACCCTCAGCTTATCAGAGCTCGTATTTCCAATACAAACATGAGTAAGATAATCCTTTGTTCGTGAATTTTAAAATATATGTAAATGTGACTATTGAAAATGCGGATTATTAAGAGATTAAATTATACTGCAAGAGTAGATCTGATTCTATGGAATATAGTGATTTTATGTCGAACTATGGAGTAGGGAGTGCAATAGGAATCAGCACAATTATAGCGTATGAAATACATTACTTAAACTTTATATATCTTTTAATAAACTATTAAACATTGTTTATGAAATAGCTTTAATGTTAAACGTAAACGTAGAAATGACAAATAGCAATTCCTCCTTTCTTACCAACGAGGAAACTCGATTGCTTGCAGTCATTAACCAGTAACATCTACTTCCAAAACAGTTCCTATCCTAGTCATCCTTTCGTTTACAAGTATCAAGCAATCTACCCAAAACACTGTCTCCAACAGACTCGCAAAACACTCAAGCGTAGGATCCGCAGTAAACCCGCCCTCAAAATCTCACAAATGCAACAGATAGAAGCGTATTGACAAAACGACAAAACCAAACGCGTAATCTTAACCCTCATAGAAGGCATTAGACACGCTTTATTGGCTTCTCAAGTGCTGATAGAACTGATTGCCCGGCTTTGACTTAACAATGCCAAAAATGTACACAAAAGAAGGTTAAATCTCCAAGTTCGCATTCTCGAAATACAACCTTCTCAAACACGAGTTAGGACTGTTTTTGCATCGGCAAGTTTCAGGTATATATTCAGCTATTTAGAAAGAATCATCGCGACTTCTTAGTGGGATTTCATGTTTCATTGATTGGCATTGTTAAGAGTCAAACCCATGGGTTAGGCTCGTGTTTTTCGAATTGAGCTCTCGAAATATAGAGACAATTATTTGATAAGAGCACTCATTATTTGAGAGCTCTTAAATTTTTTATCTTTTCTTGAGTGGATTTGGAGATGCTTTTTTCGGAACAAATGAGACTCGAATCCAGTATTGAAAGGGGTTCAATGTGGATCTTGGAAAAAGAAAACAATGCTCGTACTTATAGCGATGTTACTATTATTTTGTGGCTTTATTAAAATATTCACAATACGGGGTTGGCACAAGGGATTGCGAGCAAAGTTTATGGACTACCATTAATTTTACTCACCATTCGCTGTATTTTTTTTTGTTTGGCCTGGACTTTTATGTAGTGGTTAGGTTGGGAAATCAATAGTTTCTAAATGAGATTTCAAAAGTTGTCTCTAAATTCAAATTACGATTTCAAAGCCGGTTAAAACCAAAATTAAACTCTTAGTACCTAAGTACCTACTTAAAATTCTTCGGCTTTCAGAAGCCACTAATGCTATTTGTTTGTTGTAGATATTTTCAAAATTGCTAAGCTAATTTAGGGTCTTGAAGAAAAACAAAAGGCTAAAATTCGAAGATTTCGAGGGACGACTCAGTTAATTCTCTTCTAGTGAAAGACTGGTATTAGCAGAATTTAGATTTTATTCAATGAGTTCGATAGTGTTGGAAGTCTAAAGCTGAAACAGGGATTTGGGCTTAAATTTCTGTATAGGGAAGAAAAGATTTTCTCAAAATTGTTACCATTCTATAGTTCATGACACAGGCTAACAATTTAGTATGTTTTTTGAAAAGGCTTTTAGAGAGTGAGTAAATACTATTATAACATATTATACTTTAAAATAAATTATGTATGAGGATGTTTATAGCTGGCAGTGATTATCTTTTCATCTGATGATGACGACTATGATAATATATTTACAGCTGTGCCAGAGTCAGCAACGTTTAAACAAGACCACCCATCCTAATTTTAGCTACGGCGTCGCCTGATATGCCGACTACACGAAGCTTCCATTTCGTAGATTGGTGGAGCAAATCTGTTGGACACAGTCGGGTCAGCGAGGCGGCGCTTTTGATCTAATATTGGCCGCCTGTGAGCGTGACATGTGATCTGTTCCGAAACTGTGATATGATGCTTGTGGTCTCTTATACAGGGGACTTTTCAAATCGCTAAATATATGAAAAACCTTAATTTGTTTGTGAAGCGTTTACTGACGTAATACTGACGAGCACCGTTTTTCTTCTTCCTCCTGGCCTTGTTCTTTCATTTGCAGGCAGATTTACTTGTTTTCACAATCCCTGATTACTCTACGCTTGAGTGTCTAGCGAGTCTATTGGAGACTGTTGTATTTTGGGTGATGGCTTGATAACTTGTTCACGAAAGTATGAGTAGGATAGGAACTGTTTTGGAAGTACTGGTTAATGACTGCAAGCAATCGAATGTCCTTGTTGGTAAGAAAAGACATAGTATTAAATACCTGTTAACATTTCATTAGTGACAAAACACTATCATAAAAAGACGTATGTATTAGACAATTTCAAATAATTAATAATATTTATTAATAATTTTCTAATTTAATAGGCTAATTAAATATGAATATCATTTTCAGAGTTATAATCTTGTATTAAATAATTTAAAATTCTGGTCTACTATGTATTAGAGCCTTTTCTCAAATAATCTTCCCTTGTCCAACTAACACACCCTGTATACGATTAGGGGTGAATTGACGAACAACGGGCGACGGGCTCCCGCATTATTGAGCTTCCACAGGTCCACTGTTATTGCGGACAGTCGGCTACACAATAGCTTCTTAACGCCCTGACTTAAAATAACTGTTGAGCTGAATTAATGTATGACATCAATTTTCTTTTGGTGTTAAATTTTTACGTATTATCTTTAATGGTATAAGGAATAAATCCTGACATATGTTGCGTCCACAAAAATTAACTTACAAAATATATTGTTCAAGCATATTTAAATAAGTCAGTTGTCACATACATAAATATTGAAAGAATTAGCTGAAAGTGCAATTGGTTATTACCAACCAAATTATTAGTTTATGGTCTACGATTACACACTACCTATAAGCAAAACCAGATGTTGAAACAAAGCATTGTAACGAATACGTTTAATTTTACTTGATTATAGCTAGCATCTACATACGGAAATAAAACTAAAATAAAAAACTTACTAACACTTTTTACGCGATTGTACCTACATAGGGAAACAAGTACAATAGTAACATGATACTCATAGCTTTGCTTGATCTAATAACATCTGTGGACAATCGCGCAGAAAATAATATTCCAGCCCTGCGTTTAATGTTTGGATAGTGACCAATAAACGTTTCGTGTTTATTGTTACTGGTCTGTGCACGGCTTTTTGGGTATTAATGTAATACGAGGGTAACATAACAAACAAGTGTCCATAAATATTAACGTTGAATTACTTAGAATATAATACACACTTATATTTAAAACTAGCAAGAATAATATAAGAATTGATTGGCCACTTGAAAGTAATTCGTGCGATTAATATGGATATGTACACGAGTGGCCGATATTTCTATGTAAAATATATACTACGTACCTTTTTATTAAAAATGCTTTATTGTAATAGACAAATTGTTGATCACAAAAAAATATGATAATCCTGTTTTTTTTTAATTGCATCAAGTAATATTTACTCGCTTTATAGCAGACATGTAGTAATTTGTGCAGTGTACTAAATCAATGTTATTATCAAATAACATTGATTTAGTAAAAACTTTTTATGGATAAGTACTTTTTAAGGCTTCATACGCACTGTTAAAAATATTTTTCTTTAAAAATAGTAAACTTCTATTTATGTTTACTACATACTAATAGTCGCTGATTCCATTTATTGCAAAAGTTGAAGTTTCGTATTTAAACTTGAACTTAACGTGTTAGGAGTTTATTTATCCACGCCAAAATCCAATTTCACGTTTCGATATGCATTATCCTACTTTATTTGAAAAGTTTAATAAGTTTGAAACGCAATCGTTGTAAATTTCGACTGTTGAAAAAACAGGTTTTGTACAATAATTTTTTTACTTTTAAAGGCGACAGACATACGCCCGCCTTATTATGGTCACCGTAGCCTATGATATAGTATATGTAGATAGGTAATATGGACATTCCCAAGATCAGAAATGTCACATAGATTTAAAACTACATCTATTTAAAATAAAACACATAACATAACATAACATCACGCCCATAATTCCCGAAGGGGTAGGCAGAGTCAAAGGGACAGCCGGCCCCCTTAACCACATTCAGCCAAAAATAAAACTGGGCTGGGTTAGATGGAAAATTGTGAAAAAGTAGTGACAAGTGGCTAGCTTGTCGCCTACACAATCACATACCCAAAACCCCTATTTAAATTATATACATATCTTTGTTCCTGGGATTACATTATTTCACTATATTTAATTAACTCCTACTGACCAGTGCCAATAAAAAATATTAAACCAAAAATATCTGTAGCCGAAAGCAATATTTGCCGAATAAGCAAGTTTTATTTATTAAAGTTTAAAATCGATTTTGCTTTGCACTAGTCACTTAAACCTACTAATATTATAAATGCGAAAGTTTGTTTGGATGTGTGTATGTTTGTTACTCTTTCACGCAAAAACTACTGAATAGATTTTAATGACACTATAGAATAATATAGCCCATACGGGTGTATAGCTTATAGCCTATATTTCATCGCTGTACCACGCAAGCGAAGCCGCGGGCAGAAGCTAGTAAAATATAAAGCCGTTTCCATACGGAAATAGAGTCGAATCCCAATATCTATTATTGAGACTCTTTCGTCTGCCAACCACACTACCACAGAAATTATACAGATAACTAGAATCATCTTACAGTCATTGATCGATATTCGCGTCCTTTAATTTAAAACTGATTTGTCTATCTCGTATTCCAATAAACCCATAATTGGATTCCGCCACAACAAAGCTCCGGTTTCGCCCGGCGACAGAGGTCGGTACCTGTCAAGCTTGGGCTCTCTAATTCACTTAATTTGGCTCTCAAATCTCATAGTGCAAAGTGGACGACGACAAAGTTTTAGGTAAATACAGAAGTTGCGTTTGAAATACGTCTCTGGATATTATACCTATTTTACATGTAATCTTGTATTTCTATGTTGTAGGATAGCGTGTTGAATGATTAAAGCATAGATTATTGTAATGTAAATACGAGAGCAAAATGTAGATTTTTACTGTATTTCTGCAATTTAACCAATGCAGTTCGACGCAACGTGTCTATCAAATTACAACGCACTTATTGTAATTCCCTAGACTCAATGTAAGTAGCTATAAGATTACATTGAGTACACGATTATAGCCACGATCATTTTATAGGCCATACACAGTACAATTACCCTTTTTTGTTATAAGTCTGTTTATCACAATACCTAATGAGGCAATGAACCAATACAGAGGTCACAGATAGGCATTAACTGCTGCCAAACACGCTTACACCATCTGCACATTCTCATTCCCTGACGCCACGCAATAATTTCGTTTGGCAAACGCCAGAGTTGCAGTACGCAAGTCGTCCATTAAAGCTCGCTCTGGCATAATAGAGCTGCTTGCTTTTGGCCGTAATTATATTGCCTTTATGACGGCAAATTGGCTTGTACACAATTAATTTGGTTGGCGACCTTATCGGGAGGAGCCGGTTAGAGGGAGATACGGTCAAACTGTCTTAAGTCATTAATGTAAATGCCGCTTGAACGTATAGGTTAAAAGGATAGCTAATATCCTGAATTGTTCTGTTCTTATTTGCATTATATACACTTATAAAGAAAACTAGCTTTTTTTCTGGGCTTTTCCAGTGTAAAAACAGTGATCTATGACTTAAAAAGAATGCGACACGACAGCTGTGTTACTTGTCTAGCAAGTCGTAAAAGACGAATAATGGTATATCGGGTTTTGGGTATGTGATTGTGTAGGCGACAAGCTAGCCACTTGTCACTACTGTTTATCAATTAACCCTATAACCCAGCCCAATTTTATTATTGGCTAAATGTGGTTAAAGGGGATTGCTGTACCTTCTGCTCTGCCTACCCCTTCGAAGATTACGGGCGCGACGTTATGTATGTAAAAAAGAGTAACAAGACAACACGATTTGCAAACACCCAAAATATACCTCAAATGAGTCTCGACTCCCACTCGAAATCAACTTCTCAAGCGTTTCCACACTACAAAATCCCTTAGCGCACCGATTCCCGACTACAATGGAGCAAATCAGCCGGCCGTTTATCACGAACGATTTGAAATCCTGGTCAGTACGACAATAGTGTCCCTTGCAGGCCCGAGGCTTAAACAAGGGTTTTTCCCTCAATTATCGTGGGATGCGTAATTATTTCCGCTGAGCCCAACTAGCCGTGACTTGGAACGCGAGCGCAGCGAAAATTGATATCCCAATTTTAGTTTCATTAGCCAACCTTTGATGTTAGTTTGTTTTGACTACGGGCTGTTTTCGGTGCACGGTAGATAAGAATATACGGGCAAAATGTTTTATTTAATTTCTGATTTCTAATTTAGGTGCAAATAGACCAGTCAACAATGACTAGCACAGGTTTCCGCTAAGTGGTAGGCGTGTTAATTACTCATTATTATTTTTTAACGATATTCTAAGAAGCGAACGTTCATATCAGCTCTGAGAATGTAATAGAAGTGAGTATATATTTTATGTACCTTTAGTACCCGTAATTTGGTAGAATGCACTCACTGTACATACGCACGAACACAACACTATCCCACATATTTCATCTCTGAGAAAATTGGTAAGCCCTGGCATCTGGTTCCATTTAGTACAAAAGAAAATTGACGCCAGTGAGCTTGGGCACAACTAAAATGCAATAAATGTCTTAAAGTAAATTGATTTGCTTAAACTTCTGTTGTCAAAGCTTAAACTGAACTTTGTCATTTCAGCCAGAATGGCCTTTAAATAACAACTTCAAACTACTAAAGTGTTATAAATATCAACTTTCACGATCGTGGGCAGACCTTTACGAGCTAAATAATCATTCAATAATGGAATTTACGATTAGTATCTCAAAGTTTTCAATTTTAAAACAATGGTTTTAAATTATTAACTTTACTATAGTTTACTTAATAAACTAATAGATAACCAATTGATTAAGTCATTGGCTATTAAACATCAGCAATTTTTTCATTAGTAAACAATGAATAAAAACACAACCCTTCCATTACAAAACTCAGTTGGTGGCATTATCCTTCGCATTTAATCCGCCGCAAAAACATTGTCGTAAATTTTCTAATCCAACAGCCATATTTCACCCATAACCCATTATCACTTAATAGTTCTGCAAACGACTTAACAGTGGATTAGCTGGCTCGGGATAGTTTTCATTAGGGGTCTTATTTCGCATTTTATCCGGGAGCCATTGTGTCAGGAATGAAAAGCTGCTATGGGTGATTGGAAGCATTTGCGGGAGGCACGAGTCGGCGTTTCTTTGTGTCCGGTTATTGCGCTGATTAATGCTGGGTAGTTGGAGCGGGTGGAATGTAGAGGATGCTATGGAAAGTTCGTTTAGTGAACTGGAAAAATTGGCTGTTTCCTTAGTTTTTTCTTTCGAGAGTTTAAATTATGAAGCGATTAAAAAATGTCAATGAAGTTTACATGAAAATTTAGTTATAGAAATGTGTGATACCTATTTGTAATAAAACAAAAAAATATATTTGATGGATTGCCAAAAAAGGTTTTGGTTATCTAAATTGGTCAAAGTCTCAGTAAAATATTAGGTTGATTTAGTAATCAAATTAATATTTTATTTTCTTAGTAGAAATTATGTTCAACAATAGAATAGAATAGAATAGAGTGCTTTGACGTTGATTTATAATCTTTACTGTGTGCGTATATTGCCGGTTGCCTGATCAGACAGTATCAGCCGATGCTATGTGAAACATTATGTACTTTTTGTAACATAAACATAACATAACATCGCGCCCGTAATCCCCGAAGGGGCAGCAAGCCCATTTAACCACATTCATCCAAAAATAAAACTGGACTGGGGTAGATAGAGATAATTGTAAAAAAGCAGTGACAAGTGGCCAGGCCGTCGCGACGCCCACACAATACCATACCCAAAATCCGATACACCTACTAGTCGCCTTTTAGACAAGAAACACATTTGGCACATCTTTTTTAAGTCCCAGACCCACATAGGACAATTAATTTTTCACCGATATATTATATCTAAAACATTTTGACATCACAAGCACCTTTTTACAAATAAATAATAATATCATACAAGAAATGTCACTTGATTTAGTCAATGCTGTCAAAATGTTTCAGATACGATACGACCAGCACCTTTTAACCAAAAAAATGTCGCACAGAAATAAAATGGCATAAATAAACGGCTTCCAACACAAACACCGAAGTCCAGACGTCAGCTTGCCGGAAATGGAAGGGACAAAGGCGGGCGAGTTCCGGCCGGACGGCGACGAAACAATCCCTCACTGACCCGCGCCGAGGAAATTAATCTGAGTAAATAATGTAATTTTTGCACAATATATAGCTTAGGTTATTATTGGAACCAGTAATTCACACAAGTATAGAGTAGGTACATTCGTATAACTAGGATAAAACGCAATGGCCACCTCCTAAGCTCCTTTCTAGTTATTGTGTAATCAAAAACAGATGAGGTTAACTAGCTTTTTATTGTGTTATTTTTTTTTTAATCAGTTTTCAGAAAGCAAAAGCAAAAAGCAAATATTACTTAATTGTGTATATCAACTATATTGATTTGATAATAATATAATGATCAATTTCAATACCTAACTACTATAAATAAGAAGTTAGTTCACAAGTAATCCAAAGGAAACTACCTCAATCGAGTTAAATCCTGCACCTGCAACAATCGCATTAACCAAACAGATCGCCCGACTCACTCAAACGACGGCTATACATTTTACAGAAGTACATAAAAAGGATAAGCAAGAAAAATAACATCGTACACCCGCAATATTTCCTTTAAACCCACGATACCTTCGCTCCAGTTATAGCAAATGACGACTCAAAGCTTCAGATCCGAACGAATAATGGCGCCATACGTCTCTACTACTTAATACAGTGGTCGGATCAAAGGGCCACATACGAACCCTGCAGCTTAGAATAAACCAATTATGAGTGAAATATTAGGGATCAGTCCGTCCCGCGCCGGCCTTTGATCACAGGTCTAACTGCTTATAGTACAGGCGGTCGCGATAATTTTGACGGCTAGAAAATCTCGTATGGTTAAACGGAGTTCAAACTTAATTGACCAATAAAAACATGTTGACCAATAACTACAACTTAGTAACTATATTTTTAGAAACATATATAAAACAATCAGTCATGTCTACAGAACAATGAATACGTAAAGTACCTAAATCAAGTCTTAAAAAAAATGGAAAATGTCAGCAATTATTTATGATTACAAAGTAGAATATCATCATCTATCAATCTTATACGCATGGCATTGCTAATATGGCTGACAATTGTAATTAGAATCTACCAATATTAAAAAAAAAATTCACAATATCAAAATACTAGTATTATATATAGCACAAGAAAACAGAAACTGGCAATGAAAAGTTTTACTAATCACACTCCATCACTCCCAAAATAAAAATAAAATAAGAGAAAAATCATTCAACAAACTCAAGTCCATCTGTTCCATCGTCCAACACTTATTAAATCACCACCGCCCATACTATTATATTTCTTTCCGCAAGCGAGAAAATGCGAAGCCACTAAAGGCCTCCGGGAATAAGCGAAACTCTTAATAAATTACAGAAATTGGTGGCCACGAGACTAATACCCCCGGAATGGGAAATAAGCCGGTCATAACGTTGGCTAACTGCGCGTGCCGAGTAATCATTTTCGGACAGGATATTTACTTCCGTCTGCTTCGTTGATGTACGGCCGGCCTTATTAAAAGTAAAGAGAAAGGAGAAAGTACTGCGATGGGCAAGCCTTGTGTACATATTGTTTGGGCAGCTGAAAAGGCGGTGGGAATAAATTGGTGCTGGTCAGCTGTATAACAACTTGGTGCATTTTACGTGGAATCCTTTTGAACGCTTGCATTTATTAAAGGCTTAAAATCATTTACAAAACTGACATTTTGTAAGTTTATTAGAAAATCAACCTTTTTTGTTAGTGTTGAATATCTTAATGCACTGAAATATGCAAGTAAATGTGTCTTATACTAAGTAACCCACAATGGCTACTGTCCTTGTAGAGTTCTTACTAGAATAAGAAGATACATATCTTCATTGCAAAAAAGACAAGCTCGATGGCGCATTCGGTGGTGACCCTGCCCCATGCGCCGAGAGTTGTGGGTTCGATTCCCACCCAGGACAAATATTCGTATGATGAATACTTGTGTTTGTTCTGTGTCTGGGTGTTAATATACAATATTTAAGTATATATTTGTAATACCACTGTTGTTTACGATATCCGTAACACAAGTGCTTAAGCTACTTACCTCGGAGTCAGATCAATGTATGTGATGTAGTCTGATATTAAAAAAAAAAAAATGCATCTTGTACAGTGAACAAGCTTCTTCTCGGTACAATAAATGTTATTACGATTTTATTTAAGTTGCATTAAGATATGGCCTATGCAAAACTGCAGCAGTGATATAATGGAAGTACCATCATACAAAAAACTGAATCCATGAAGTAGCCGAAATGTGAGCGTAAATAAATTAAGCGATCAGTGTGGTCAAAACGGCCGCCCCGTTTTCAATTACATTGAAAGCCTGGGACGATATGGATATTTTGCGAAATAGGAAAATAATCGAATTTCGACTGAATAATGAGAGGGCCCTCGTCCAACGATGAATGGCAACAGGAGAGCTCGTCGACACAAAGGGTATTTAACTCGCACTTAGTACTTTTTGTCCAACCCCCGCTGCGCCGGACCACCCTGCGCCCTTCTCCCTGACGATTATATTGTCGTTATCGCCCTATAACGTATGCAGAATAAAACATGTATTATCTCTATTGCCAGTATCCATTTTACCGGGTACCGTCGCTCCTAATCCTTTGATTTATAATATCCCGGTGAAATATAGCCGTTGGTCGCAATTTATTTAAATTATTCCAACAGTCAATTAACGAGATGGCTTTCACCGCGATATAGGTCGTATGCTTACTGAATTGGAAACGAGCGCTTCGCGAATGTTATGTCTACACGACTGTATATCGGGTCGTTATGTTGATGTAGTGCCGAGGAATAATATCCAAGAGATTTTGGACGATTTGACAACGTCTTCTTTTTTAAATAATGGATGACTTTATAAGGCTAATCTATACTGCCTACCCCGCTGGGGAAGTGGCGTGAAGTTTAGTTAGTTAGTTAGCTGCGATGACGCTCAAGAATAATGAAATACATTAGTTATCGTTTATCATTCATCGCTTTATCAACGAATAAAATAATATAAAAGTTACCATGACATAAGATTACGCTGCCACCAAGCACTGGTTACCATGTATGACTGAAACCACTTTCCTGAACGATGATCAACACAAAATAGCTGTATTTAGCCCTGCTGTTATGTTTCGCCGGACAAATAACATTTCCGGATGCCGAATGATCCCCTAAGATCGGTAACGCACCTAAGACACCTGGTATTGCCAATATATATACATATATCCAAAGGTTAGTGTCATTGCTTTTACTATAATGATGCATTAGTTTAACGGTAATTTCAATTATTCATGCAAAAATTTAACAAATGTATTTTGAAAAAACTTTTCTTAAAAAGCATTTAAGCAGAAACACCAAGGATATTTTTATTTAATTAATAAAATTACTTTGTGAAATATTATTTATAAAATATTTGGTAAAGTCGCGGCTGTTATTATAATAAATTCTACAGACAATTCGCGGACGAGCTGGCGGCAAAAGCACAAAGCCGTCACACTCCAAAGAGCTGATTACGTTTTTCAATTTCAACGTTCGCGAGAAAAGCGTGCTCATGAGAAAACTTGTTTCATATGTAAAAGTCGACCCTCGAAAATTTATGATTCTCTCTTTGCTCTACGCCCGCATACTTATTAGTGAAGTCAAACACACCTTTTAAAACTCCTACCCCGGAATGTTTTAGTCGGGAACTCGGTGTTTGAATAGGGAAATTCCCAAACATTCTATTGATACAAATAATTTTGTCGGTTTGCAATATTTTACCGACAGGTTTATAGCACGGGAGATCATAAAAAAATATGGCTTTCCAATATTCGCTCAATCTGGATGTTGTGACAGGCAACGGGCCGGTTAAGCGGAGTTTTAATTTCGAATTGCAGTACCCGTTAAAATTTTTCCAATAGCTGTCAAAGTATATTTCTATGGCCATAGTAACTTGTGACATCACAATTTCTTTAAGTTAATTTACTAATGATATTGACTGGAAAAACTTATACTATTCGCAAAATAATGTTAATTTTTTTTATAACTTTTTCATGTAATTATTATTCACGGTGCAAGAGCACTGAAAAATATATTTTAAGGGAAAGATAGAAAAATCGAAATAAAAACCTAAATCAAAAGTCGAGTAAAAATATATTTTTTTATTTAAAAATCTGCCCTTTTAACATTGATCACCATTATTTCAATGTGCCATTAGAATTGACTTAATTAACGTGAAACTTTCATAACTAAAAATAAGTATTATTTTAGTAGCAACTAGTTTGACGTCATCAGCCGTCTCTCTGAAAATCTGTTCAAACTTTTCCAATGACCTCTCGTACTATAATAATACAAATAATTTCGTCGTCCGGCTATATTTTACAGGGAGTTTACAAAAAGTCGACGCGCGCTGTGTGGAAAGTTCGCTAACTAACTTTTTCGAGTTTCGCTAAAAAACCGGTGAGGATTAATTTGGGTGTCGAGGGTAACACTTATTTACAATAATCCGAGTTGTGGGAGCGCATGAATTGTTAGAGTAAATTTCGTATTCAGTCGCGAGAGACTAGGGCAGGATTAAGTCTTCGGGGAGATTTATCGATGTTAGTAAATTTCCTTTTAATGTAAGCCAGCTGTTATTTACCTCCTCAAATGGCTTTCTTGGAGAATTAGTTTGTTTACTTTCTTCTTCTTGGTTCAGTTTGTATAAGTTACAAGAATGTTCTCTCGTTTGAATCCATATTATAATTTTGCTAAACATGTTTCTGCAGTTGATTACCTCATATAATTTTATTTCCCATACACAAAATAAAAAGCACATTCTTTTTTTATGTTATATGGGTCTGACAAACAGCTATCATCCGTTTTAAATACACAATTATTTTTATTATACTGTCCTCTTAAAGCTGGTGTCTTATAATTAATTTTATTTCAATAGTAACATAGCGGCAAATTAAAAGCAAGTAATAGCGGCAAATTAAAGGCAAATATTTATAGCTCTAACCTGTAAAGTTTGGCATAGAAAGTTCTGTGAACATCGTTATTGATATATAATATGAAGTATCACAAAGTATGATTTATATAAATTGTATGAAGTTCGTAAACATTGGTATTGATATGATAAATCAAATTTTAACCAACGTGGCCTACGAATCACTTAAAAAAAAGTTTTATAAATAATGTTAGAAAAGAAATAAAACGTTTCACTAAATACCATTTGAAGAAGACCCAAGTCGTCCCATCCCTAGATAGCCACGTATGCAAGTCGTAAACCCACGCTTTAAAAATTAGAACCCTGTTCGCTTAGACCGCACACCCCTGTATAATCCCAAGGAATGCGCACCCTAATTATAAATACCTTTATATTTCACGGATATTTATTTTATCTGCACCCTTCAGGTATTCAACTTTTCTAATTAGAAGCGTTTAAATGTTTTGCATATGGGGCTCTTTGAGAAAGCAAATAAAAATGTATAATAAGGCCGGGTAACGTTGGTAACGGAATCTGACTAATTGGCAAGTATAGATCTTTTCCTTCTTCTACATTAATATGACACGAATGTAAATCTGTATCTGTATCTGGTTTTAAGGCGTTCGTGTCATATTTGTAAATTTATTTTACAAATATGACACGATTGCAATGATTCTATTATGAAGGGATTTATTGATAGAATCCCTTCATAATAGAATCATTTCTGTTCTTATTGGGACAAGCGGCTCTTAGAAGAAAGAAGCAATTTAAACTCTATTGACCATACGATTTACGAGGAACTTATTTAAAACGAAAAGTTTACTCACTGTATGATTTTAACTTAAACAGTCCCAGTGTTTAAATAATAATAATTGTAATGACAGATTCAAAACTTTATAAACTTCATTTGTTTTTATTACTATTCATTCATTAAACCAAAGTTACCTACTAAAATACCACTTACTAACAGTGGCATTACGAGCCTTCGAAGTAAAAGTTATACTCTAACTGTCACTGAAACGTCTTTCTTTTCTCTAGTCATATCTACCACCAACGTCATACTCTATGAATAATGTTAAGGCCTTCGAAACAATCCCAAAACAATGTTCGTGAGACGTCTTATAATTTCACGAACAAAATTTAATAAAGCTAAGTGCTACACCTAACTTTAACTTTTCGGTCACGTAGTCTGTCTGCCATTCAAACATCAGCGTACAATATCGTTGCAAATAGTTTATGACTATTCCAAGACGAAAACTCATACTTTATAGGTAATTTCGTGAAATTGGCAATATCAAAGCTAAAGGAACCTTTACGATTCGCGTTGAGTAAGTGAGTTTTAACAGGTTAGGGAATAAAATCGTAACGCGAATATACTGATGCAAATGTAGGAAGCTTGGCACAGAAGTCACAACTGTATAAAGTGCGAATTTGAACCTTGTAGCGTGGATATAAGCGACATGACGGTGTTTAGATTTTTTTATAGTCTGTGTAGGTAACCGTATCTTCGTCTGCCATCGAATACATTAGGGCAAAGGAGTGCATAAAATGTGTAGAAACCTTTTTTGTTTATCTTCATTAGTGATTTAAATGTTTTCTATCAGTGCGGTAGTTTTCCTTTGATATTTAAATAAACTTTGCATACGACTTACTTATATGTAAGTTAAAGTATGTATGTTAGTCCGTGCCTATACATGAATGTATCAGGTCCGTTCCTTGCCCATAAGATCCATTGTATGTCTCAAGAGACTATTACCAAGTCACACAGTTAACGAACAATAACTGTATGACTTGGTATAAATATTAATTTTATCTGTAAATTTTAATTTGTTATTCAATCTGGCATTGAAAAGAGTAACTACCGAGTTTCTTGCCGGTTTCTTCTCGGTAGATGCGATATTCCGAACGGGTGGTAGATTCAAATCGTTCTATTTTGTATCTATTATTTGACGATTTACAAGTGCTTTTTTGAGGCCTACCTAAATAAAGATATTTTGAGTTTGAGTTTGAGTTTGAATTATTAAATAGTGTATTGGGTATTCAGTTTGTGATTGTGCAGGCGACGAGCTAGGCATCTGTCACAATTTTTCACAATTGACCATTTAATCCGCCTCATTTTAGCTTAGTTTAAGAGCTTACCTTGCCTTAAATCTAAGCTGCCGCTTTCTGGAATTGCGACTATCATAGTAATGTAAACACATTGAAGATGTAAGACACAAATACTGCCTCGGTGTAGCCTGTCTCCTAAGGCGGTGGCGTGGCGGATGCAAATGCACCGGTATCTCGGAAGCTTGGCGACACCGTATCTGCGTCTGCCATCGCATACATTACGCCCTTCGAGATATAGACTTGTGTTTGTTTACATAACATGTGTAAGATGTTCATTTGCGGTTGGAGAGGAATCAAAGATTTTCTTGGTATGAGACTTAATGTGGCAAGTGTGTTTCTTGCCAAGTTTTTCGTAAAAGGTGAGTAATAGTGTATTGGGCTTGTGATTGCGTAGGCGATGAGCTAGACACTTGTTAATTTAACACAAATTTTATTTTGCTAAAACTCTGGTTTGTATAGCGTCAACGTAGACTCTACTTATTCCTTCTTAGGGGTTGACGGTATGTTTATCCGAACATATATGCCTAATTAGATTTTGCTAACATAATCAAACTTTCAATTTATGCCTCTAACTGAATCATCATTGAAAATAAATTTCCAAGAATAACACCATAAATTCCAACCCAGCAACTTTAATGCCTCACATTAATCAACCAAACTGCTATATTAGCACTCTCTAAAATCAGCCGAGAAAAATATTCAAGTCTAATTAAGGGCACGCTTATCTAAGGCAAGCAATTTGGTTAATTACAAAGTCGATAGGTAGCCATTTCAACTCTTTACGAGCTAGCTCATGGCCGATAACCTTCTAATTGTCGAATAAAAAAGGATTAGGCTAATCCGTGTTTAATAAAAATGTTAATCATGAGATTTCCCGACGTAGTATGCAAATGTAATGGCGCCCCCTTGCGATTGACGAGATGGTTGGTTGTGGACAGGGTTAACAATTTTGAAAGGCAAATGTTGGTATTTTACTCTGTGTTTATCTATTATATAAACAAGAAGTAAAATACAACTGAAATAGCGATTTATACTGATAACGGCGACAAATAAGGGTAAGCTATGATGTCACAATACACTATGGACATTTGCAAGACCGAGATGTCACGAGTATATTGACGACGTCATAAGTGCATTAGGAAAGCGGTTACCTACTGAAGTTACAAAATTACAATACAAAAAAGTTACCAGAAAACCTGGGGCGTAGATAAACTTAGGTTAAGTGGCTTTGCGCCCAATAGCTGCGCAGGTTTAAAGCTCCATGTCGGATCTTTAAAAAATATGCTGAAAGAAAAGAGCCTTGCTGATGTGACTTCTCAATTACGCCACGTTACGCTATAGCAGTCAATTCATAAGGCTTAGCAATTGCTATGCTTTGAGTGAGTATGTAGTAAATGTATTTGAGATGCAACATCTTATGAATTTAGCTAAAAGCTTAAAACCAACCAGTAACACACTTGTATCAGGAATTCAAGCACTTCACTCTTCTTTACTGTTTATGGACACATTAATGGAATATCGTTGACTTCGCCAGCAAACCGACAATGGAACATCATCCTTACTCGATGATAAAGAAAGCAATACATGTGAACGTATGGTTACTGACTCACTTATTCACTTCCAAGCGACAATAAGCAACCGTACGTTCATCCTATAAATGATTCCATATTGTATCATACAAAAGTCTTTCTTTCGAACCTTCACAAAGAGTACACGCAAACCCGTAACCATCTCGCGTTCCACCGACTTGTTTGCGGCGTATAAACGAGTTCCGAGATCGTGTTCGCGAATCACGGTGTAACTTTGATGGAAGAAGCCGTAGCGAGACGTCCGATGAATGGCAATGCAGGTACGCCGTCTGCGGATGCACTAAATCACTCTCCTGATCGGGTTATTGACACGAGCATTCGCAATGAGCTGCGACTTGGGAATGCGAATGGATTGCTTCTGATGTTTGTGAATAAGAGTTGTTTGGCACTGGTACATGTGATTCAAATGTAGAGAAATTGAGGAACGAAAGTACTTACAAAAGATATATAATGCTTTTTTTCATTTAAAAAAATTTAAAGTGTGCGTTGACCGGTTTGATAAAGTAGAACAATGTTTAGTAACCAAGAGGATATTTCCAAAGGCCAGTTTGGATGAAGTCGAGGTTATTTGTAATCTAACGTGAGCAAAGCTGCTTAATAGTTACCCGCAGAGAGTTTATGCTGACAATTTGATAAAGAGCCGGTAACACCTCACCGCTAAGCGAGCTGTAAATCACAGCGTGATGCCCCTTAATACGGCACTGCCTAAAACGTAAATTATTTAGTCTGCAGCTTGTATTATATCCAGCTATTAAAAGTATCTTAGATTGCTAGCTATTCATACTTTGATAGATCAGAGAAATTTGTTGAAATGCACATTAGATTTGATCTAGAAATCATAAGAAAAAATAATATACCACTTTTAGTTTCCCGTGATATTATTTATGACATTCTTATATAGGTGATTTCTGAAGTCTATGTTCACAATATTGAGGGGAGAAGCTCGCGTCTTTTGTTAAACATTACATATAAATCATCACGCCCGCAATCCCCGAAGAGGTAGGCAGAGTCGAAGAGGCAGCGACCACATTAAGCCATAAAATAAAATAAAACTGGGCAGGGTTAGATTTTAAACATTAAACATCATTAAACCTTTACTTACCCGCAAAAAGCTCGCGTTCAGACGTTTTGATATACGAGCGGTCATGCCGACGGTAAATGAAACGCCGCACTGCAAATCACAACGTGATGCCACCTGATACTGTATCACAAGTATTACGCGAACTATGCATATTAATTAATTAGTCCGCTTGTATTACACTTATATTACTATAAAAGTATGTTACCATGATTATCGCACAAACTTTAACAGCCAAATGATATTAGCCGAAAAATAAAGTTATTGATTTGATCCAGCTTAACCATCAAGTCGATTTTTAACCTATTTTCTGTGTTCCACGAAAAGAATGAAGACATTCTTATTTGGCTTCATTTGACATCTACGCATATAATATCGAAGGTATTTTTTCTATCAAAGCTTTTTTAATTATTAAATGCCAATTTGATGTAGTACATTTAACGTTTAATCGCAAAAAGCTTGTGTTCAGACGTTTTGATATACGAGCGGTCGCGTCGCCGCTAAATGAATCGCGCAACTGACGCGCTGTAAATCACAGCGTGATGTCCCTTGATACGTCACTGGTAGCAGGCGAATAATTTGTATTATTTAATTAGTCTGAAACTCGTACTATAGTAAATATACTTTGTTGGCGCATGTCATAGATTAACCTAAAAAAATTCCAGTGTTGTCTTACTTAGCTTTGTAAGTATTTACTTTTTAGCACCAGCAATCAGACAAACTTTGCGATTAAATAAAGGCATAGAATTTCTATTCTATACCAACGAGTTTGGAGCCATTTGGCTGTCGCCAGTATTTTAGAAATAAAACAGGTTTTTACCGTTTTTAAATAGTTTACAATTAAATTGATATAAGATTGGTCATTCATTTTAAGTAAGTACAAGTAATGTTAACTTTTCTTGTCTTTTACGATCTAATGAAGCGACAAATTGTGTGCTATAATTCCGTAATTGGTAGAAGTAGGTAGGTATACAGTAATTATCATCCAGAATTCTGTGACGGTAAACGCCGTTAATTTTTCTTGTCAGATTTAACAAATCTCAAGACGCATAGCGGCAATTAAGGGCATCTTACGCCAATTAATTAGTTTATTACGGCAATTGCGAACGCAAATCTCCTAAAGTTCACCGAATGAGTTACGTCTTCTTAAAGTTATCATCCTGCTAATTATTGCGGCGATAAAATTACGAAACTTCTCTTTTGTCGCAACACTAAATTATACTTTTGAGTTGTAAAATTTTATTATTGCGTTTTAATGGGCGATCCCTTCAGACAATAACGTTTCATGAATGGAGGAGAAGATTGGTAGGGATTGGGAGTAGTGATGCAACAATTACGGGGAATTATCGGTTTCGTTTAATTCCGATAGTTTCGAACGTCAAAAGTCTAACTTGGTATTCCTTTCTTTAAAATTACACCTGTATTTCTATGTCAAATTCAAGTGTAACATTTTATTTATAAAAAGATACAAATGTTACATTTAATTGAATACATCTCCATAGCGGTTATTAAATCATGTTTACATAAAATGGTATTAACTTCAGTTATTATCATATTTAATATATTTTTTAACATAACGTTTTTTAAATAATTAACTTAAATAAATAATTAACTTATATCCTAACCGCCGGTTATTGTTAGGTAATTGCTTGGATGGCTGAGATTAATAAATAAACGTTGTTAAAACGGTGTGCCTGGCTAACAAAAGCACAATACTATAATTTCATCTCTGACGCCATTTGCCGATTTCACACCGCCAAACAGTAATAACACCGATCAATAGTATTCGCATGCACATGTCGCCTCACTAATCCAAAGCGCTTTTTGTCGAAATTCGCAAAAAAAAAATGTTTTGTATTGTGAGTGGCGTACAATGACGGTGGGAGGAAATGAGAGTCTGGGCGGTGCCGGCTCAATTTAACTCGCGCCTCCCTGCTACCCCTTCCCCCCTTCAACCCCCAGTGCATATTGCGTATGCACGCGTCGAACAATTACCCCCAAATGCACAAGGACTGATATCAAAGGGAAATTCGTGGAGAGCTTGAGTAGTCTAGTCTGTTTGCCTTGAATGTAAAGTATATTAATTAATAGATAAATATTTATATATTTATTTTGATCATAATACCAGATTTACCGTATGCCATTATTATTGAAGGGACTGATCTTATGTATATTATATTAGACTGGCCCGTTGGTCGAGTGGTTAGAGACCCTGGCCATGAATCAAGGATCGCGGGTTCGAATCCCGCTAGGGGCAAATGTTTCGTGTAATAAACATGGATATTTGTACTCGAGTCATGGATGTTAATAAACGTATATGAGTATGTCTATCCTTTCACCTAGTATTCATAGTACAAGCATAAGCTTAGTTTGGAACTAGGGAATTGGTGTCAGTCAGGAGAATTTCTTTTTTTAAAACCTGAAGAAACCAGGCTAATTGTTTCCGGTCACCTTAGCTAGGGTAATAAATTCGTACTTAAGTTTTCCGAGGTACGAACTCATGTTGTTGTTGCACAAACGCCTCTTGCGTGTAAGGCATTGTCTTTATCCAATACTAGCAGGTTTCACCCGCATAGTTCCCGTTCCCGCGGGAATATAGGGATAAAATATAGCCTATGTTACTTTCGGATAATGAAGCTTTCCAATGGTGAAATAATTTTTGAAATCGGCACAGTGGTTTTTGAGTTTATTCATTACAAACATACACACACACAAAAATACAAAAATACAAATCTTTCCTTTTTATAATATTATAGTATAGATGTTTTCACCGTTCTTATGTATATTTCGTCCATTCGTCTAAATTTTTAACTTAACTTCCAAAAATATAATAGTTTTAGCAAATATTTCGGAAACATGTAAAACTAAGGCTGCAAATGAGATGTGGAATAAGACATATAATATGAATCGCCTTTGTCCATCATTACGCTGCTCTTTAAAACAGCAAAGAGCTATCTAAACTTTCCATAACAAAACATGCTTGCTAATCTAATATCCGGGCTGAAGGCTTGCTTTGTGCCTCACGCTCGGATGGAACTTAATGCCGTGTTCTCTTTGAGGAGGCATATTAACCGCCCGGTAAGCGCAGGCCGTAATGGCACCGCCCACCTTTTAATTAATTACTGGCCAGAAATTTTCGACGTCTAAAAAATAACCTCATCAACTTTTTGCATGCATTTGCTTATCAGGTTTAAAAGAAAAATTAGAATGGTTATAGAGTCGGGTTTGAATGGAAAAGGTTCCGTGACTGATGTGTTCAGAAGAGCTATTAAAAAACTAACGATTTAAAAAAATATATATATTTGGGTACTATCCAGATACAGCCTTAACTAGAATATTTTTAACAATTAGACTAAAAAAGTGATTTACAGGTTGGATATGTTACACTTAGAAACTATTGGAAACCATAAGTAATTATTACCCAATTAATAATTTTATTCTGATCTAATAATTAAATTTAATATATATCTTTATTCATTTAGGCAACTTAGGTCTAATTGGGTTAGTAACAATGTCTTATCCTACGTTAGTAATTTATAATTATTTGGGAAGAACACAATTTGCACATGTGCCACAATTTGCAAATAGGTTTGATGAGATGTGAGCATGAAATAAATAGCAAATCAATGTTCAAAACAGTTGCATTTGCAGAAATACATGTTCACTAACATTCTCATTTCTGAAACCATAGGTAAGGTTTGGACCTTATGTTTTCTATATTACAAAACTAAGTGAAAACTGCACAGAAGGATCCCCGAATAGAAATAAACGATTTCTGATCCCCACTTTTGCCTTTCGCATTTTCTGATTGCAGTAAACAAAGTTTGTTTTCGCTATGAAAAACTCATAAATGTTAACGTGGAAATAAAAAGTCGTATACAAACAATCTCCGGCAAAACTAATTTATGCAGGCACCCGGCAGGGCTGCCAGACGCTCAACTAGAGGATCAAGTTGCTTGCACAAATAATTCTACATGCTCTTCCATCCTGTCAAACTCATTATTAGTCTAACTATAACTAGGTATAAGCTGTATCGGTAGAACGTCTAGAGAATGCTACGCGGATTTAATGTAGGTACATGAAAATGCTCTTTTTCCTATATGATCGGTACAATCGAGAATCCTATATAAAATCTAAATTGAAGTAATACATGCGGAAGTCAATTTCTTTGTAGTTTCTTCGCGTTACAATGGAGCAACAGATTAGCGTGTTGTTTCATAAAGATATAGTTTAGCAGCTGAAGAGTATTAGATACAATTAAATTATCAGGGTAAAGATATGTATTTCCTAACAGTCTACCTACAGTATAATAATAAATTGTATAAAACTTACGATTTTATTGCGCGATCAAAGCCGTTAGTAAGAAATTCCATCGAATTTCTTCATCCTTCCTTTCTCCTGTAGGCTACTGCAGACGAAGGATGTTGTTGAAGGGTGGTGTCATAAAAAATATGCATTTCTTACTATTGCACCACTAACTGGTACGATATTATTTTTTTTTATTTATACACAACAAATAGCATCAATATACAAACCCAAGATTGATTTTTATATTATTAAATCAGCCCAATATTAATATAAAAATAAAGTATTGATACTTTCTTATTCTGTATCTCTTTGTATAAGTCAACCTAATCCTGCGGTTACTTTCTTATACTGTATCTCTTCGCATAACCTGTTGATTTTTCTATCTAAAAATAGCTCAGAATATTCCTCAGAACAACCCTAGCCGTAGGGTAAGAAGCGCCGTGATATCTCTTTTATGTTTTTGCAAAGGCTTAGTACAAAAATTACTTTTCACATTATCATGTGAGCGCGTACCTACTCAGGATTTATACTCAATCGCTTTCCGCTCTGCCGACGAATTAACTCACGCGTGACAGCAGCTTTGTGTATGAATAAAAAACAAATAAAAATCGCAATAAAAACGCATTATGTTCATGCGTTGCTAACGACGGCTACGAAGCCGCGTTTTCATTTTGAACCATTTGATGCGTTTTTGTTTTTGAAATTAAATTTTGATAGTTTTTTATGATAGAAGTAGTACCTATTTTAAAAATCGATTACGAATAATAATAAAATAACTATACAGTCGTAAAAAAATAAAAATTGAAAATGGCTGTAAAAGTCATTTTCTACTCAAAAGTCAACAAAAGAGTCTTATTTTGTTGACTTTGATTCTATTGGCTAAAGTTAACCTCTAAGAATAAATCTCAAAGAATTTCCTTATCTTCTGTGTATTAATTGAGTATAATTAGCTAAATTATAAAGGTAGCTACTTATTGGGAATCTTCAGCAGATGATAGCAGCTTCATACATGATAACCTACAACAACAAAACAATCATTCTTAAAACTGATATGCAAAGCAATGTGTGTGATGTGATTCGCTATCAATTATTTCTTTCTTTCAAATACGCTTCTTATATAGAAACGATTCCCAAATCTCTTTAGCAAAGACAGTTAAGAAACCCTCTTACTTCACCCCAAGGTGACCCCGGCGCTTATGTCATACTTTATCGCTCCTCGCATATGTAGACGTTTGATTCGACTCCCCCGCCAAGGAGCCTTTGATTATTGTGTTACGGCGAAACGAGGGCAGAAAAAAATTGTTTGCTGTGCACTTTTTGTGACACGTGTAGTGAGGGGCCGTATCCGAACGGATATTGGGAATCGGATCTGTTACTAATGATGTAATTATTCGGAATTTAATTATACATATGTACTCGAATATAAGTAGTGATTTATATTTGAAGACATAGACCGGCTATAATTAATCTGTCTTAAACTTTATGTATTGACGTGTTGTACGTAACGTACGGATAGAAGTGATCCCTTCTAGTTAACCTTCAGATCCTCAAAATAATAAGGCCCAGTCAAATCACAGGACTATTTCTTGCACCGTAGCAAGCAATTACTCACTATTATTAATATAGTAGATCGAAATTTTTGTGTGAAAAATTCGCCTTAAATGCAGCCTCCGAAAATTAAATAATCTTCCTTCCATTTTGTTTCAAATAGTTTTTATGAAATTTAAAATGTGTAATAAAAGTATGCGCGCGAAATAGCAGCTACCGCTAGTGTACGGTAAAACAAAAGACATCACATTAAATTTAATTGACGCGGTACTGACATCCCCGAATATCCGATTGCTCGGATACTAACGGATATAAAGCGCTGTAACTGTAGCCATAATCTATTTATTGTCAGCGGGCGCGTAATGAATGATGTTTTGCATGGTCGGCGACAGGAGTTATGCCTGTTAGAGCCCGGATGTGGCGTTCTTTTCATGTGAGTATGCAATCAAAAATTAATTTGCGTTATACGCAGTTTGGCAAGATTTGGTTTGTGCCTCTAATTTTGTTTTTGTCGTACGTGAGGTATAAGTATGTGGGTGCTTTCTACAGCCACTCGTATTAGACGATAGGTTTAAATTGCTTATTTGTTTCTACAGTCAAACACTTGAGCACGATGTTTCTATTTGAAAGTTCCCCTTTGAAAAATAGCCTTAATTAAGAAGTATAAAGGATAAGATGGTAGAAACTCTAAGATCATTATAATTAAAATCATTATTACACCTCATTTCTGGTAATGTAGTTTTAGATCGCATTGAATACGCGTTAAGGTCAAATCAGTCAATAATGGGTATTCAACACATGTTGCATCAAATTAACTACATACTATTATTTCAGAATCTAGCTCTTCCGACTACCGTTATTATTACACACATGTACAGCTTTCCATCCAACCCAGCCCACTGTCCCGTATTGGTCTGGGACTTAAAAAGACTGTGGTTCTTGCCTAGCATATCGTATAAGGGGACTAACGGTATATCGGGTTTTGGGTGTGTGATTGTGTAGGCGACGAGCTAGCCACTTGTCACTACTTTTTCACAATTTTCTATCTAACCCAGCCTAGTTTTGTTTCTGGCTGAATGTGTTTAAAGGGGCCTGCTGCCTCTTTGACTCTGCCTACCCCTTCGGGGATTATGGGCGTGATGTTATGTATGTATTATTACACACCACAGTAAATCAAAATGAATATCAAAACTAAAGTATAGGATAAAATAAATCGAATATAATTTATCCTTCTATTGCAAGCATTTACACAGAAAAACACTTTGGCCTACCTCCCCAAATCAACATCAACAATAATGCAAATCCAAAATATCATTTTTTAAAACCGCCCCAGGCAACCCCCGCAATGTATGTGAGACGATCATACGCACTCAAGACTAGCGCTTTACGAAGAGAATGAGCAATTTCGCCCTGAGCTAGAAACAAATAAACGTCAATCTTTAAAAACAAATCTAGGTGTCGCAGTTGGAGTGAACGATCAGACATTATAGAAAATGTATGGTAAAATCAGATTAAATAATAATACATACATACATAACGTCACGCCCATAATCCCCGAAGGGGTAGGCAGAGTCAAAAAGGCAGCAGGCCCCTTTAAACACATTCAGCCAGCAACAAAACTGGGCTGGGTTAGATGGAAAATTGTGAAAAAGTAGTGACAAGTGGCTAGCTCGTCGCCTACACAATCACATACCCAAAACACCAATTATCATTAGTCGCCTTTTACGACATGCTGGGCAAGAAACACACGACAGTTGGTACATTATTTTTAAGTCCCCGATAAATTAAATAAAGTACATAATGTAAAAATCACTTTATTGAACTATTTTTTGGACACACTGTAGCGTCGCTGAAAAGAAGTGAGTAGCATACATAGGTCGTTGATAGAAATATTCTGCCAGATAAGGGCGTCACAAATTTTCGAAAAGAAAATACAATAAGTACCTCTTTTAATATTTAATGTAAGTAATTGTTATTTGAAAAGTCACTTATAAAGAAAACCAGTTCCATGATTAAGGAAATCTCTGCGAAATTCCAAGTTCCGTTAATGCCGAAACCTCCGTTATAAATTAAAGCCCTATTCTTTCCAAATGGATGAAATGTACAGAATTAGCAAAGACGCAAAAAGTCCGACATCCAAGTTGCAATGTAACGCGACAAGCACACGTGGTCCAAAGAGGGGGGAAGCAATTTGACAAAATAAAACGCGATATTGGCATCTGCGAGAAACAAATGATACGGGACATACTTAAATCACAGCCATTGATGCGAGATTGGGAGTGGGAGAGCAGAGCGCCTTCCACGGGCATAATTTATTTCAACTCGGATTGTTATTAATGGAATTTTTCTGTACATATTTTTTCTGTCGGTAGATTATGTTAAAATATATTTGAACGTTTTTATTTTAAACTAGCTTTTTTTAAGGCAGCTTCGCTCGCGTGGAACATATAGCCTAGAATGCCTAGATGCTATTCCAGTCTATAATCTACGTCTGTTATTTCAACCAGAACCCTGTAGTAAACCGAGTGTCTTGTGGTCAAAGACCTGGGCCGAGAAACCAGAGACCGAATTCGAATTCCGCTTGGGATGAATGTTCATGTGGTGAACGCTGTCATTACGCAATTACCGCGAGTCAAAAAAAATATAAATGTATTTGAATATGTCTAGTATACCTATGTACCTTTAATGCATAAATGCTTAAGCATTTTAGTCTCACTATCAAATTAATGTATATTATTTCTTAATCCGCTTCAAATATATTTGGAAATAATGGGCAATAAAACGTATTTTATGTCTAAAATTTGCTTAACATCACAACCCGACTTGCTCGTTAACTCCACTTTCTAAAATAAAGACACATTTTAGTATTGCAAAACAAACAAGACCCCTTTCCGACTGAACATTATACGGCATTATTACTCCACAATAAATCACGAACACGTTAATGTTCAATAGTAAATCGTTTCCGCACAAAATAACTTGAAATTATAACGGGGAGTATAGGCGAGGGTATTCTAAAGACAAACTGCTGGGCTAATATAAGCCGAATTATGGAGATTCGAAAAATTATAGTCTTTGGACGAATTTTATCTCGTCGAACGTCGAAGGCACTATCGAAAATTGGTTTCGATAAAATTTGCGTAACATCGCAATCGGAGATAAATTCGTGTAATTGCCGAATTAATGTGACACCCTTTTAACTTTTAGTGTGCATTGTGATATTGCCGATGGAATAGCGATGGTGATATCATTGTGAATAATGCATTAAGCTACTTTGGGATGGCACTGAAAAAAGGGATATTTTGATGATAAATTGGTCGTTGTTTGTCAATTTGCGTTATTGTAAAAATAGAATTGGTAGGTACCTTATTTCTTTTCAGTCAGTATTGCTGATTTCGCTAGAAAACAAACACCTACGCATTTTCTAGCTTTTTTATTAAGAAATTATCGCCTGTGAACTGTTCAGTATTATTTTATATGTTTCAGTATTTTTTTATATGTCCAATATCAATTTGAGATGTTTTCAACTAAAGCCTCTCGATTCGAAAGAAAATTGTAATTGGAAATTGTAGGTGTGATTTCTAGTTTCATAAATTTGAATAACAAGTTCCCCCTTTCAAATTCCATCGGCCCTCGTAAGCAAATATTGAAGACAAAACTCAATTAAAAAGGCAATCACTATATTGCTTTCACTATAAAAAGTTTTAACAGCATTGTCTACCAGGCAATACCTCCAATATTCTGAAGTAACTCGATATAAATAATGGCTGCCGTCGATACCGTTAGTTGGAAACTTTAACCTCACTCGAGGGAATAAGTCCTGAGAATTCTAAACCTCTATAGATAACCTCTTCACACAGACGGGACCATTTACATTATAGTAACCATGATAGCGCAGTTTAGCATTATACCTAGTGTGGCTCAGATGTGCCTAATGATTTGCTATTAGGTATTCAAATGAAAATGTGTTATTTTAAGGTCCCTTATTGGTCTGGGACTTATAAAGAATGCACCAACTGTGTTGCTCGTATAGCATATAGTAAAATATGATTAATAAAAAATAAATTAATATCCCACAACATCACATTAATTTGACTCCGAGCTAAGTAGCGTAAGCACTTGTGTTACGGTTATCTGAATCAACAGTGTTATTACAAATCTATACTTAAATATTGGATATTAACACCCAGACACAGAACAAACACAAGTATTTAGCACACGAATGTTTGTCCTGGGTGGGGATCGAATCCACAACTCTTGGCGCATAGGGCAGGGTCACTACCAAATGCGCCAACGAGCCAGTCTAATGTATTAAGGCTTTGAGTTTTTGATCAAGACGAGCGAGCCACATTACACTTTCACATTTTCCGTATAACCCTTATTCAAAAGTGGTTGAAAATGCTTACTCCTTGGATATCCTGTCTACATATTTTGTTAATTATAATGTATGTAAATGAATAATACGAATTAAGACTTCGCATTTTTTTTCTATTATCTTAGATTTAAAATAAATCCTTCCCTCGTTTCCTGGTAAATTCAATCCAGAAACAACATTTTCTAAATTCAATATGGTTTGGTAGTAAGGTTTTATTTTAAATCTTTATGTTTGACTAGCTGTGCCAGCGGTGTCACCCGCGTTTATGGTTAATATTATAAAGACTATTCCCGTCATACATGATTTCTATGTAACTTTAACCATTAAGGCTGCACACGCGACGGAAGCTTAAAAAATGGAGTAACTTCTCCCGTTTTCCCAACATTTCCCTTAACTACTCTGCTCCTATTGATTGCAGCGTGATGAAAAGTATACTATAACCTGCCCAGGAGTATGAAGAATAATTGTACTAAGTTTCGTTAAAATCCGTCGAGTGGTTTTTGTTTCTATAAGGAACATACAGACAGACAGACAGACAGACAAAAATTTTACTGATTGCATTTTTGGCATCAGTATCGATTACTAATCACCCCCTGATAGTTATTTTGAAAATATAATTCATGTACAGAATTGACCTCTCTACAGATTTATTATAAGTATAGATATTTATTTTGACAACGAAAATTTTAAAACATTAACTATCATAATCATAATCATAAGTTGAAAAGAGTAACAAAGTTACTCATTTAAGTTTAAAGAGTCCGCTATTTAGGATACGTTAAAAGTAACATTTGCGTCCTCTTATTTAACGTCTAAATAATGAGTTCTTTTAGAACACTTAAGACACTCTTGAAAAGCTTTTTAGACTTAATATATTTGCAGCACCTCATGACTTAACTATAACAAAGCCGCCACTTCATGCAAACTTCAACTGTACATTTCACGCGAAAACTAAAGTCATAAAGCGTATGCACCGACGACATATTTCACAAGCGGACCTTTTATTAGACAGAGTGGGATGATCGCCCGATCCCCCTTTCCGCGGGAATTCCAACTTGAGCCGGGGTAGTATTGCGAAAGTTTGTAGCTCAACGAAAATACACAGGAACGCTTTCAAAAGAGTGATAGTACTTCGGATTTTTTTACGCCAATTCACTCACGCCTGGATTATGTTCGCGCACGACAGATCCCGCCAATCAGAAGCCTTTGAAGGTCTTTTAGGGTCATGGTATATTCGGTGTCGTTTGATTGAAGTTCCTGTAGGTATAATACTTGTACGGTCATCTTATGGAGTATTGAAAAGGGAAGAAAGACGGTGTTAACTATTTCTATGATATGGTTTACTACAAAAGAAAGATATGTTATTTATCATTTATTCTGTACATAGGTATGGAAACTCAGAGGGATGCATATCATTACTGGGTGAATATATTAAGCGAATAAATTTTAAGGGGATATCTTCGTATGCACAAACTCAGGAAAGCGTATGTTCTGAAATATTTTTTACAAAGAAACATAGAAAGCAATGCATTTTGAGTTATCATAAAGTCAAGCTATTGCATCATATTACATATATAGTTTTTGTTAATCGTACCCTCAGACCAATAAAAAAAGAAAGACGAAACCATCCCATACTACGCGGTGAGGCAACCAATAGGAAGCCGATAGGGCCATAGAAAACCGACCACCCGCCATTTCGCCTTCACCATTTAACAACACAGGACGGCATATTTTATTTTTTTCTTAACACCAAATTAACGACGACGTAACACTTACTGAAGGCGAAATGGCGGGCGGTCGGCTTTCTATGGCCCTATCTGCTTCCTATTGGTTGCCTCACCGCGTAGTATGGGATGGTTCTGTCTTTCTTTTTTTATGGGTCTGAAATCGCACCTTTATTAATTGTTTCTCGAATGTTCAGTTGTCCTGTCTGGGAGACATTCCCGGGTCGTCTCCTCTTAGGCGCAGGACGCTGGGGCGTTCACGGTGTTTTAGCGATCCGCGATCCCGTGGACGTCTTATATAAAGGCGTGTACGGCACATCCATGGGGGAGATGTTCTGTTGTATTAAACTAGTCGTATTTAACGGATCGGATAGAATTGGTTATCTCGAAAATAACAACTTACCGAAACTCCGAATTTAGAGAAAGCTCCAAATTCCACCAAGCTTCGTTTTTCTATCCAAACATCAAAAACTCACCTGCTTGACATCTAATCCCAAATTAAAGCAAAACCAGTAAAGCAACATTTGTTTACGCAAACCAAGTCCATCCGTTAGCATTTTACGACTGCGCTGAAACAATTTGTATTCTCCGGACGCCCGCTGTAAAACCCGAACAGTGTGATTGCAGTGTTACCGCTGTATTTGTATCTGCCAACCGGTTCAATCCGGTTTAATTCGTCAAAGCACTGTACAATTGCATTTTGAAACAAGTAACGATGTTACAGTTTGAGGTTGTAATTTTGGTCTAACGCTTAATCGAGGTGGTTACATAAAATGTTGGTTTGGATGCATACATACTACTTGGATGGTCCAAGTAATAGTTCTTAAATAAATTGCAATTTATGATCGCCCGTACGAATTTAGATAAGAATAAAGTTGTTAGATGTAAACGACTCTCGGTTAATCTTAGGATTCTTACGTATGATGATAGAACAAATCGCCCTAGTATTATGTCCTGTTCTTTGTCGTGATCATCTTGGTGCATGATGATTTTATAGAGTTATTGCATTAAACAGACTGCCCATCTTACTATATTAACTTTTAAAAATACTTAGTCGAATCAGACAATTTGTATTATGATAACATAGTATATTAAATGCACATTCAATAAATAAATTCACCAGGCTGACACACCAATTCCCTAGTTCCAAACTAAATTTATGCTTGTACTATGAATACTACGCAAACGGATAGACATACTTAAATACGTTTTTAAACATCCATGAATACAAATGTCCATGTTCATCACACGAAACGTTTGCCTCTAGCGGGATTCGAACCTGTACATTGTCTCTGTACACTCGACCAACGGGACAGTCATATATCAATATTTTATCACAAAAGTTATTAAATACTTATTATATTTATATATATAATATGGATGTGGATTTGAACCATTATTTACTACTATCAAGACTACTAGACTAGTAGTTACTAGAAAAAAAAAATATTTTATCATTAAATAGATAACTTACAACATGGTCAGAAACTCAATTGTCATAACCTTTTATAATGCTTACATCCTGCGCATTGTCTGAGTAAGTATAGGTGCTCAATCGTGTTAAGCTCAACCCGCCATTATTGTTCAAGAGCGTGATCTCACACTTCGAAGAGTCTATTTCTGTCGCAGACGCGGCAACAAAATCTATCCAGGTGCGATCTGATAAGCAGACATAAAGCCTAATCAGGTGAACTGTTGTTTGTGGCCGGCCGGGGTCAACGCCCTCTGCTGGATAGAGTTTTCTTTACATTTTGTTGCCGTTTTGTCACGAAACTTGAGGATCGAGTCTGAAGTAGCTAGGATTTTTACAACTTCCCTTGTTTGGTTTTAGTGAAGTTTTCTGGGGTTTAAACGGTTTATGGATGAACTGGCGACGTACACTAGCCGTATAATAAAAAAATTAAAAACCATATCATTAATTTAGAATTCTCATCACTGAATTTTTGTATGTTTAAATCTATACATATAATAAATCTGTAGAGAGGTCAATTCTGTACATGAAATATATTTTCAAAATAACTATCAGGGGGTGATTAGTGATCGATACTGATGCCAAAAATGCAATCAGTAAACTAATGTGTAGGAGCGGTGGTAGCTCAATGGTAAGGACACGCGCCTCTTAACCGAGGAGTGCGGGTTCAAACCCGGGCATGTACCTCTAGATTTTTCAAATCTATGTACATATTTATACCACTAGCTCGACGGTGAGGGAAAACATCGTGATGAAATCTGCAAATTCAAACAACTTTGAATTTGTAACCATGATCCAAAAATTGTCTGGTTCCCCTATTTTAGGGTTACGAAGGTCAGATCGGCAGTCGCTTCAACGTAATTACCAGACTCGCTAAAACCTGGATCATGGTCTAAGCGGACCCCGTCTAAGAACGGGACCTAATGCTAGGAAGATGATGAAAATATTTGTCTGTCTGTCTGTCTGTCTGTCTGTCTGTCTGTCTGTCTGTCTGTATGTTCCTTATAGAAACAAAAACTACTCGACGGATTTTAACGAAACTTGGTATACGTATTTTTCATACTCCTGGGCAGGTTATAGTATACTTTTCATCACGCTACAATCAATAGAAGCAGAGTAGCGAAGGGAAATGTTGGGAAAACGGGAGGAGATACTCCATTTTTTAAGCTTCCGTCGCGTGTGCAGCCTTAATGGTTAAAGTTACATAGAAATCATGTATGACGGAAATAGTCTTTATAATATTAACCATAAACGCGGGTGACACCGCTGGCACAGCTAGTTTTACATAAATTTCTTTCTGTAACGGCTGAATGATACAATCTGAAGTTTTGCAGTTGGCAAAAGTTGGCTTTATAGTAAAATAAAAACCGTTTTTTTGGTGCGAATTTTATTTTATGTCTGAAATGTTTAGAATAATTTATAATACACAGTTGCATGAAACTATAATTGTATTCACTCATGTAATATAAGATCAGTACCTATATTTGTGCAGGGCCGAAGTATACATACATTTTAAAATAATTCAACTACCTACATTCTACCCTACATAATACATCGAATTTCACAGATACGTTCGTTCGATTATTTATAACACCAACAAATTTTGTAATAAACTGCTCCAAAAAGACAAAAGTTTAATAAAACACAATCCCATTTTAATTTCCCTTTAACACAAAAATACCAGCTCGCTGTTCCAATCGGCTCTGAGATAATCCTTACCCATCAAAAGTTTCGGCGTCAGAGAATTAATGAGAACAGGTACTGCCATACTGGTGGCTTAACGAAATTCTGAACGCTTGGCTACAAGCAGTGTTGCCAGATCTAGGGGATTAAAATTCGGGAGGAATGATAAACAGATGATAAATAGCCACTTGTTACTATTTTTTCACAATATTCCATCTAGCCCAGTCCACTTTTATTTTTGGCTGAATGTGGTTGCTTGCTGTCTCTTTGACTCTGCCTCAGGGATTACGGGCGTTATGTGTACGAATGGAAAAATAATCGGGACTCCGGCTTTCTCAACTCATTTTTCCTGTCAAAATAGGCAACACGACAAAAAAAACAGTTTAGTGCGTCAGTTAGATTATAAAAAGATATTGAACACGTATTTTTTTTATTTGATTATCAAAAAAAACATTGACGAAGATACAATGCATTCAAGTTGCGCGTGACGTCACACATTCGTACAATTTTCACTAAATAGTGACGTCGCAAGCCCCCACTCCAAAACTTTGATGCTCTATATCTTTGTGAGTTTTTGGTAATTTAATAAAGCGAAAAATATGTGTCTAGTATTTCTGACAGACTAAATAGAATTATAGTTTTTTAATGCAGTCATCATCCCAATTATCGCACAAAATACTAGACTAAGTAGGTAAGTAAGAAATTAGTACATTCGGTGTCCCGATCGAGAGTAAATCGGGGCGCATCATTCGACCTCTGAGAATCGGGACACCTGGCAACACTAGCTACAAGCCACTTTAATCTATTAATGCAGGGTACAAAATGACCAGCTCTCAGACGCGAAGTTAGGGGACATATAATAGGCTTTTATGGTGCGACAGAGTCAGGTTGTTAGTCCATTTTGGCACTAACCCTTTTAGATGCGATGGGATCGCGCCGTTGTGTGTACATGCTAAATTCAGCTTGACATAATGGTCTGTGAATAGCATTACTATCTAATATTGTAAGTTACGTTTTAAACAAGTTATTTTTTATATCGCATGCTTCTGCAATCAACATACCTATGCAAACACTGAAGAAAATTAGCCAGTATTTTTTTTTTCAGGGAATCAGAATTGTTTATTAATTAATTAAATCTGTTCGAGTTTCCAGTATTCTAATGATAGCGTTAGAATTATATTATATATGTATGTAACATATATATAGAATCATACGGGGTAATATAAACGAGCGCAGTGGGTAAGTAAGCGCATCTTCGATATCACCGAAACGAGATGCAGCGCGTGGAGGCGAAGTATGGACGGATCGAAGACCCAAAAGGGGTGCATTAGCTGGCAAAATTCATTGTTTTGTACCACGTAACATTTAGAAAAATTATATGGGCATAGCTTTAAATTTCAGTGTAATCCCTAAACCTTTTCGTAGAACATTTACTTTCTAATATCGTTCACTTCATTTGAGAATACGTTTAAACTCGTAGAACATCTTCTTCATAATATCATTCACTTCATTTGCGAATACTTTTAAGTGATCTAACTCGGGTTCCCGAAGTCTGCAGAGAACCACACAGCTATGCAGAAACTACAAAGCAAAATTACAGGTCTTGACTAGTTAAAGTCTAGACAAAAGCAAGTTGTAAGGTTTGCCAATTGCACTCTAGAACCTTCCAAGCTCTCCGCCGTTTAAATATTTCCTTGCAATTAATTTAATTTAGTTAACAAAGGATGCTGAATGGTCGTACTCACAATTAGTGAAGGGTGGCTCCAATCTTCAGCTAAGACCCAATTTTGAGTAGCGGGTGGAAATATGTCTTTTGTTAATACATTTGTATTGTTGGTGTTTTTCAATTTATTACTAGATATTAATATATTACTAGCGTTCGATTATGGATGTTTTAAGTAAGTATGTCAAAACACGAAGTTAACTGACCTTTTCTAGAATGCTTTGTTTATATAATAAGCAAAAGCATAATATAGCGATACGACAAACTGGCACTACGTCATTAATGATGGTAGATCTATCCAGAGTTTTTGTTTAAATGAATTATGGGTGTCAGTTATAATCGCCTACCCTGCTAGGGCAGTGGCGTGAAGTTTAGTTAGTTAGTTTTAGTCATAATCGCAAGCTACCTTTTGGAGTTTACACACACAAAAAAAAACTTGACATTTTTCTTGTTCAGAAATCTATCTGAATTTACTGAAACATGTTATATTTTTGGTTCTATATGTTATTATGTTCTAAATGCATTTATTTGATAATTTTCAATCAGGTCCAAATAAATAAAAAATTATAGCAACAAAAGCTTTGCACCTTGATATTGGTCTATTTTCTACATTTTACGACCAATTTGTTACTTCTATCGCTTTGAATAATTAACACCAAACATTTTTCATTTACATTTCTGGGTCCAACAAACTGAACTAAACTGACTTCAGAACTCTAGACACAAATGGCTTGTAAGTTCATAATCACAATTAAATTTCAATATTTCAAGCATCCACTGCCGCTACAGCGCCGATAAAAAATAAAAAAGTCTGCCTTATCACCGGCGTTCCGCCTCAATCGTAATTCGTGTGAAACAAAGGGTGCATCCAGCTATTTCGGAGATCAATGGCTAGCCGTGGGCTCGCTGTATTTACAGCTTACTGCGCTGTAAATTTACCGATATCGGACCAACCCTGGCGGTACGGGCCAACATTATCGGTATGAAATTCTTTAAGCTAGGAGATTTATGCTAACATTGGTTTTAGCTGAATTGTGTGATTTTAAGTCATAGTTAGATATATACCTTTAGTTTATTATGCCAACTATTTATATCTTACTAAACTTCATCATCTAGTTTTGACTATGAATATAAATATTCGACTACAACACATACATTGATCTGACTCCAAGGTAAGTAGCTTAAGCACTTGTGTTACGTATCAGAATCAGTGTATTACAAATATATACTTAAATATTGGATATTAACACAGACACAGATCAAACACAAGTATTCATCATACGAATGTTTGTCCTGGGTGGGGATCGAACCCATAACTCTTGGCGCATGGGGCAGGGTCACTACCGAATGCGCCATCGAGCCAGTCAATTAAAACTATATTCAAACATTTTAATTAATGATAAAGAAACTGGAACAGAAATAAAAAAAAAATTAAACTTCACTGTACTTTCCGGAACATAAATGATAATTTTACTGAAGCTATCTTTTCTTTCATCCCAATATTCTGATAAGAATATAACTTGAGACGTCATGTTAGAAATAAATAAGCAAAGAGTATCTATGACATTTTTGGTTCTAAATGAGCCGTCCATTTGTCCTTTTCGGTGTGAAATAGAAAAAAAAAATTCACACACACCTAAATATTTTAGACACATTTAACGACCACTTTGTAAACTCCTAAAGATGGTCACGACACTATTGAAGTCGAATCACAATAACAAAAATATTAATCCTCCTTAATGTTGTAATAGATAAATAATAAAAAACGGCAAAATATCAATATTTCAAAAACCTTTTATTACTCTTTTTAATCCCCTTTGTAGCTGACGACGCGACGTTATTACCAAAGTATCAAAACCGTATTACTTTCATACTGACAGCATATAATTATTACTGGGATAAAGCTTTCTTCGCTTTTATGAATGGATGCCAAGCGAACTGCAAACAATTGGCTCTCCCTAATACAAGTTTTATTGTTCCATCGTAAATGCCAAGGACTGTTATTATTTTCCCGTCGTAAAACAACAAAATAATAATGTAACAATATCAGTGAACATGGGAATGTGTGTAAAAGGGCCAAGTTTCTTGTTAAATAAAACATAGATAATACTTGTCACTTTTCTATTGGTTTTGGAAAACGCATAGACCAGTAAGTAAGTTTTTTTTTTATTGTCTGTTGTTCTATAGCTGAAAGTACTAAAAGTCACCTACTTAAATCCAGATTAGTACGTTATTCTTCTACATATTTCTATCTGCCTATTGAATTAAATTAAAATACATTTATTGCTTTCCACATTAAGTATAATGTAAAGTAGTATTTTTTTTTGTAATAACTACAAGATTTATTTTAACTAGATAAATATCTAGACAATATTGTAAGGAAAATTTCAGAAAAAAATATTCCGAGCGCACTTCGCATACAAGAGATAGACTCAAGAAATTAACAGATAGGTAGTAAACACTTTATTCGATAGGAAAGTTATATAACTTAAAAAAAAATACTCGTGACTATAATACGACTTTAAAGTTAAAAATGAAGGGATGTGCGTCATATTTGTTTGGTGTCCTGAACTTGGCTGCTTCACAGCTGAGCGCTTAAATTGTAACAATAATCTGCCCCCTCACTAATCTCGATGCGAATTCTCACAACGACACGTTTATAGCGCATTGTAATTCATTTTTATATAACCACATGCGGTTTTTTATTGCCAAATGAAAACGAGACGAGCCAACGAAATGCTGAGGACGATAGCGCATTTAAGCTGTAAAGTAATAATTTTGCTAGACGGCTAAAAAAGCCAACCTAAAATACAATAAAACTTCTAAATAATGAAAGTTGGTAGGTGTTAAATTTATTTTTTATCATAAAACCTGCAATGGACTTGCAGATTAATGTATGTAGATATTTTTAATAATAAGCCTAGTATTATCTACGTCATTCATTATGAAAACCCTTCAGACAAGGGTACATTAAACATATTCTGGTATTCAAAAACTAATAAAAAAAAAAATAGAATTTCGCTTATCGGGCAGTCACCATATTTGTGAAGCAAATCTTCTCAATTATTTTTTAGAATGTTTGCTACGTTTGTCAACGAGATTCGCTATTTCTGGTCCATATTATTACTCATTTTCATTGAATAATAATCTTATTTAATATGATAATACCCCTTTTTTCATTTTGGGCGTTAAATTCATATAGCACGGAGTGTACTCACGGGTATCCTGTTGAAGTGCATCTCTGGGATTGTTGCAGACACATGCATCGAACGCGTATAATCTCCCTTTCAACATGCACCATTTGGATTAAGAATGCTTTTCACCTTGAACCAGTTTATGCTTTGATTTCTTGTTACAGTATAAAAGAAAGTGGATTTAATAAAATAGCCTTTTGCCTCACACCCTTATCCGACCTGCATGAGTACGTAACTCATGAACGTTATTTTAAATTATTATATGATCAACTATAATATGTATCATGAAATTAACATGTAAAATTATATTTCGTTATTGTGCTTTTTTTGAGAGGACATCGGTAGTTGGCCCAAGCCGGCCTTGACTACCTACCGGACTGGCGGGGGAGCGGGAAGCTCTCACCTCTAGTCGTTATTGTGCAATATTGAATGTTGTGTTTTATACAAATACATAACCCTTGTTAGGATTGCCTCAAAATCAAGCTCGAGATGATTGGCCATTACTTTGGAGAGTTCCCAGTCACATACAAGCCTGTCAAGCACGGTAGGCCAGGTATTGGTGCCACCCACAGCTCCAGGTTTATCCCACTCAAGTAAACTGAGACACATTCTTTAGGCTAAGCTTAAACAAAAATGACATGGACATACAATAAAGTATCCTGTGTAACCAAAAAAATAATATACCCATACATATAATCATGGTACTGATTCCCAATTTATTCAAGTTTGTACAACATTATCTAATTTGAAATTCCTAAATAAACTCATCTCACATATCTTTTAAAGGAAAATTAACGAAGTAAATTGTCTTTAACTCCCATTTAAAAAAGGTTTTGTATAAGTACTTACTTACAAGCTTGTTATCCTTATGGTAAAACAACAATATAAATCCGACAAAATTGCATAGAAGCACACGATTTTTGTTTGATGCACGGACTAGTAAAAAAAGAAGGACTCCACGCTATCATACTATAGCGTGAAGCCACGTTTTGCATGTTTGAGTTAGATACTTATGGATACCAGATACCGGATATCTGTCATTTGGAGCACTTATTATGTCAATGTGTGACGTAAGTTGCGTGTCAAGGTGGAGTACCTGAGGAGCTTCAATGTTTAGTTAGTGGAACGGAGTCCCTCTTTTTTACTAGTCCGTGGTTTGATGAATAAGTTTTACGAAGTAAACCCCTAGACAAATATTATCAGCAAACTTTACTTAAGTACCTCAAAGAGTTCTTTGCTTATTTGAATTTAGCAGTAAATCTATACAAAATATAAAAAAAATAGTCTATGTCTTTCGTTATTGATAAAAGTAATTTAAAAATATTTAGAGATCGTCTACGTAATAGCGTGTAGGCGTATTCCGTGAGAAAATTCCCTACGTAAATAAATCCATCTAAGTGATAAATCGATCTATTTACCTACATAGGAAAATCGATCTGCTTATTATGATAAAAGAACATTGTCAAGATCGTAAAATCATCAACGGTTGTTTATTTATCGTTTAACGATATTAAAAGACTATTATTATTATTTTAACGACAACTATTGTTGTTTTATTTATGATTGAACTATCTTTCGTGTTCAAAATTTACGTGATAACGTAACCTGCATAATTGGATTGGCACATAAAATACATGTTTTTGAGTTTTTGTGAATATATCCTGTGTATTGTATAATTATATATAAAAGTAGTAACTTAAAATCAAAGATTTTATAGAAATTCTATATACCCGCTTAGGTATCAATTCTTAGGGTTACGAAGGTCAGATCGGCAGTCGCTTCAATAATCAATAATTATCGCTTCAATAATTACCAGACTCGCTTAATCCTGGATCATGGTCTAAGCGGACCCCGTCTAAACACGGGACATAACGCTAGGAAGATGATGATGACTTAGGTATCAATTCCTTTTTATTTTTCTTAATTATTATTTTACTAACTTGAATCATTACCTAGTACCTCTAATCTTTATAACTTTGATAGGTAACTAATCGTTTCCAAACTGCTGCACATCAATGAATCTATTATAAAGAAACATTTATTTCCCTTTGAAGTATTTTTAATCATTTTTAATAAAGGACTTTCGTATTTACACATAGATAATCAAAGCATTTGTCTAATTGATCCCGCCCAATACATTTTTAAATTCCAAAAACCTTTTCTACAGACCCGTAAATGTTAATTTTCTGTCGCTTTGAATAGACACAAGTACAAACGTGTCCTGTATGAGAAGATAACGTTAAAAGTAATTGCGGTTTTGTGCATTTGAATTTAGACTCTATCTCTTTTAGCTTTCAGTTGTGAATTCTTTGGGGATGGACAGATTTAGGGTGCAATATTATCTTCTTCACATCCAAATAAATGAGAAAAAACTGGGGACCGGCGGACGAAGTTTTTAATTCGTAATTACAGGACAGCGTCCAGCTTTAAGCACCATTAACTTTTTTCGTAAATGTCCCCACCGTGTATGGGGCAAGTCTGTATCTATAAAATGTAATGGTAGATTTTATTGTCCACATTCAAATTAGTCGGTTCCACGTTGTTTAAGGAAAATGCTGTTAGTGAAATTAGATTTGATGTAACGACTTGGCTCTGGAATGTTTTGTTGTTGCTGTGCCGTTTTAATTGCTTACTAGTCATCTGGTTGAGCTCAAGTTATAATTTTACAAGCATGAACTTAAGGAATCATTTTTATTTTTGGTAATTTCAACCACAACTAGGTTTTTGGCATTAGGTATATGTGTCTTGTAGATCAGAAATCGTATCTGTTGGATTGATATTCATAATAAACAGATGTTCTGTCAGGCCTTGTCAGTTGTGGCCGTGTCTTTTGACACCCTAGTTGGGTGTCTGTGGTCCGAAACGAACGGTGACCCATCTCTCCAAGATCACACATTGAATATTAGTTCACCCTTCAAATGATTCGAAGAAAACCCATTTCAATTAATTCACCGTGTTTCCCAAAAGTTTCCGGAAAAATCCAGTCGTCCACTTTCAAATTAGATGTCCGACAAATAGTCTGCCAAATTGAGAAAACGTGTTCGCGGGACACTCGAGATTGACGAGCGGCCATCAGAGCCTCTCGACGGAAAACTCGTCCCCGGAAAAGTCGGGACGAGAAAAGACGAGTTCCGGAACTTTTGATCTGAGCACCAATTGGGCGAGTCGAGTGTTATTAGATTAAAAAAGTGACAGTAGTTGGGACGTGGCCGATCGTGTTTTGACGGGTTGACTTTTTGTGGCCTTACTTCTAAAGTGAAGGCGAGCTTTTTTTGCTGTCTTAGGAAAATGTCATTGATATGAGCTAAGCATTGATGTATGTAAGTATTCATATTTGGTGAAGGTCGCACAAAGCTATCAAAATAATCTACAGCAAATTTTTCCCGAGATTATAAAATTCACATATGAACTAATTTAAACTTCATACAGACCTGTATGAAGTTGTACAGTAGTAAGTACAGTAAGAAGTTGTATTTAAACTTCATACAGACCTGTATTGAAGTATGAAGTTTTAATTAATTCCATACAAAATTGCACAAATTGGTTAACATATTATGATATTGTGATATGCTTTTACATATGATCTACATCCATTACGTCCTAGTAATATGGATAAAAAAGGTATTACAAAGAATATCTTACTAAATCGACAATTTGGAAACGTTACTTTGATTTCAAACCCATTGTATCTAACAACATCAGTTCGCCTTACTAAAAATAACATCGATTAATACAATCAATTATCATCAACTAATTGTTAACTGTGACTAACGACGAAACTCATTTACTCAATTTGGTAATTCTACAAATCCGTAATCGTATCTTTAATTAATTCCAATTTAAACTCTTTATCAGAAAACGGTTTCTAAAGCGTCCCGTTACATCCTCATTGCTCAATATTGCTCGGTCAGACCCCAAAGAGTTCACAGCAAACACATAACGTGAAAAGGGACAAAAAAGACGCTCGCACATCAAAAATGTGCCGATAACTAGAGCCAGGGAGGTGTCGAGAGCACTTCACGTCTTCAATAATCCAGTAGGCTTGCGATAAAATTGGAGAGGAAATGTGCTAACAACGCACTCTGCGATACCGTTTGAGTTCGGCTGAGGTAAATATCAGATCAGTACGGTCTTTATGAAGCGGTTTTGCATTTTCAGTGAAAGTTTGCGTATGCTTTGGATAACTATACCGTTTGTGGGCTGTGGCAATTTCATCGGTTGAGGCCCTCGTTTTTACAGTATTCGATTTTAGTGCTGGAGCATAGGGGTTATTTCGAGTTCCAAAGACTTCGACGGCCACTTTCGAGCGAGAGCCCGTGGCAATTTGCCACTCCTGCCAACCTATAGTTTACTAGCACCGGACCTACTATGTATGTATGTGGATAGGACTTGGGCGCGCGTTGCAGCGATGCCGCCTCGGCTCCCACCCGCAACGCAAACTATGATAGTGCGACGTTAGGAACGCAACACTTGTACCTACCCGTATCAATAGAATGTTTATATAATCGTATTTATCATATTTTTAATTAATTTAATATATAGTATTATGTATAAATAGATGTATAAAAAAGCAGGGCACTCGTCCTTGGGCATCACTCGGCAGGGCGCACTGAAAACCAGCGCCATAGCTTGCCATGCAGGTCATGGCTTAAATGCTGAGTGAGGCCCGTTTCCTTTGGACGTTGCAAACCCGTGTCTGGTTAAACTCTAAGTATTATATTTTTTTCTCTTCTATCTCTGTCTAACTTGTCGTAATAAGTTGTGTTACTCCTTTTTTTGTTGTTGTATGTATTTGTTTTGATGTACTATCCTGGTTGTGTTGTGATGTCCAAATGTAATAAATGTTTCTTTCTTTCTTTCTTTCTAGTTTACGCTGCTGATTTAATTACATACTACTAAAATATATGTTTTGGACGTTAGACCTAATATCCAAAATTACAAAGCTATAATTCATATTTCCTTTTCAGAGCGGTATCCTGGTCGACTTATTTTGGCTAACAGTTGCAACAGGAGCATACTGCTCTTTTTACTCTTCAATCATTGCAGGCGTGATGTATAAATGATTATTTTTATTGGTTTTTATAACTCGAAATTCCGTTAGAGCTCAATTTGCCCACGTTTCATCCATTATTTTTAAGTAGGTATTATTTGAGCGCAGCAACTTAAAGAGCTTATCAATTATTAAAATACCACCTCTTATAATAATACAGACATAAATTATGCATTCCAACATTCGCATCAGACGTTCCGCGGTGCGCGAATTTCAGTTAGCTGTACCTAACAGTAGGGTCCGCGAAACAATGCCTCTGACGTCTGCCGCATAAAGGAAATGCTTTAATTTCCAAAGAAGAGTTCATTTGAGCCAAGGAAATTATTTCAGACTCGCTTACTTTGTGCTCTTTGTTCTTGGAATCTGCGTTTTGCACGTTTTTGTATGAATATACGTAGGTAGTCGTTTACCTTGCGTACTAGTGGTGTGTTTTGTTTTGATGGGAGACTTAATTGATATCATCGCATGTGTATATAGTCTGCTAAATAAAATCGATATTGATAGCTTGTTAAAGTACAAGCATAAATCAGTCAGCCTTATTACGAAAAAGCTTGGTTCAAACCGAGTCTAAATAAGATTCGAACAATTTTGGCGCGGCCCACTGTAAATCCAAATAAAGATAGGGTAATATTAAATTATTAAAAATAATCTGAAAGTATATAAAGACATATGTCGGTTATTTTTTCACGTAAAATATTTAAATACTAGCTTCTGCCCGCGGCTTTGCTCGCGTGGTACATCGATAACACATAGCCTTTATATTATTCGGGTGAATAAGCTATATTATTGTAAAGTTTCATTAAATCCATTCAGTCGTTTTTGCGTGAAAGATTAACAGACATCCATACATCCTCACAAACTTTCGCGTTTATAAGATTAGTAGGGAATATTAATAATAAATAAATAAATATCACACTACATCACGTATACATTGATCTAACTCCGAGATAAGTAGCTTAAGCACTTGTGTTACGAATATCAGAATCAACAGTGGTATTACAAATATATACTTAAATAAAAAATATTGGATGATATGGTCGACTGGCCCGTTGGTCGAGTGGTCAGAGACCCTGGCCACGAAACCAAGGGTCGCGGGTTCGAATCCCGCTAGGGACAAATATTTCGTGTGATGAACATGGATATTTGTACTCGAGTCATGGATGTTTATAAACGTATTTAAGTATGTCTATCCGTTCACCTAGTATCCATAGCACAAGCTTAAGCTTAGTTTGGGACTAGGGAATTGGTGTGCCAGTCTGAAGAATTTATTTATTTATTATTTATTAATACTCAGACACAGAACGAACACAAGTATTTATCACCAGAATATTTGTCCTGGGAGGTAAATGTAGGAATCGAACCCACAACTCTTGGCGCATAGGGCAGGGTTACTACCAAATGCACTATCGAGCTAGTCAATATTAATTTAATTAATGTTTTATATTAATGTTTATAAAGAGTCTTGCGAGGGTCGGATCGGCGGTCGCTTCAATGTAGTTACCGGATTCGCTCAATCCTGGATCATGATCTAAGTGGACCCCGTTTAAACACGGGACATAACGCTAGGAAGATGATTAATGTTTATAAAGCCATTATTAAAGTAAAAATTAAGGTGCCCACACGAATAAGGCTAAGCTAAATTGTAAAGACTTAAAATAGTAGCAATAATAAAAACTTTGTTCCATAACTCTCTCTGTATTAAAACAGATAAACAGCGCTAAAAAATATCAGGGTCTGCATACGGCCAGAAACTACAAGAACTGACTTTAAAAAGTTTTCGCCGTAAATTATCTTTAAAGTTAATATAAAGTTATAAAAAACAAGTGAAAACTGCTTTGGCGTAAAACCGAGGCTATGCTAATGTAGCAGCTAGACTTTTCTTAATAAATAGATATGGAACTTTTTATGTTGAATTCATTTGCGGAAAGTGGATTTTCTTTCTATCCTGTGATCTTTACGATCAATAATGTACATAAAATAAAAGTCAAAGTCAAAGTCAAAGTCAAAATACCTTTATTTATATAGGTTTGGAACACTTATAAATCGTCAATTCAACAAAATAATAAGAATCTACCACCGGTTCGGAATGTTGCTTTTACCGAGAAGAAACCGGCAAGAAACTCGGTATTTACTCTTTTCAACAACATCTTTTACAAGTGTGTATAGATCATATTTGCCTCCGAACCATGTCATGAAGTCGTCTTGTCAGACACCAAAATATAAAATTGCGATTATTACAAAATTAAAGCATAAATTACCAGACCAGAGCAGAATAATGCAAACCATGTATGAAAAAACATCGGTTGCGTTGAACTAAACGCCACTGAACTGAGGGGTATTAAAGTTTGACAAGGCCATTGGTTCAATAGTTCAGATTTTATGTCTCACGTAAAGTGCAGAGGTTCGATTGCCAACCCGACAGACAGTATGATAAACAGGTATTTGTATAAGGTTAGGTGTTTAAAGTGTAGTGACTTTTCTAGAAGTCTAAAAATTTAGACCAAAAAGACCTTAACTCTAGTAAAATTTTAACAACTTACATTTGACAGCCGTAGCGTTTAAGTGAAGCAGACAAATTAGATCATGGCGACATATTCATAGTGAGCAAGTATCAGTAATGAAATAATAATTAGTCGTTAGACATTTTTCAGCCCCAGCACAGACAGGAAGCATGCAGGAAAAGGTTAATTACGCTTGAAGTAATTCGGATCCCCGCAAATTGCGGACGCAGTCCTGCCCACGCTCTCTAATTATCACAACAGCTAATATTTGTTATAAGGGCCTTGATGTTTCAAATGGCCAAATTTTTGTTAGCAGTTATCATGGCTTTACGTTATGTTTACAATCTAACTAGCTGATCTATATACCTATTTGAATTAGATAAAAAAATAAAATTTACACTTTCTCATACGATTAGTGTTCTATGTTTGATATATATTTTTTTTTTTCTATTTTGTTGCTTGGTACCATACCAATACCAATATGATTATGTTTATTTAATTGTGATTATCCGTACCTCCTACGGATATTAATGGTAGGTATGAATTGGTCTAGACCTCAAGGAAAGTTGTAAAATTAATACTTTGACGCTGAAAAGAGTAACTACCGAGTTTCTTGCCGGTTTCTTCTCGGTAGAATCAACGTTCGGAACCGGTGGTAGATTAATGTAGCTTTAGGGATCACCTATGTAAATTTGACGATTTATAAGTGCTTTCTTGAAGCCTACATAAATAAAGACATATTGAATTCGAATAGGGTCTCTGGTTGGCTGAGTATAAACTTTGTTGTACTTGTAAAGTCCCACCCTCTTACAGAAGATCGACGTAAACTAGGTACCTGCTATGTCAATGAGAGTTATGGTTTCAGATATATTAATACTTTACAATATATATTAAATAAACAATCCAAACTCAAACGAGTGCATTGAAAACCGCACGCAGCATGAATTCAAAAGTTCTGGATGTTCAACCTCTCTGTTGACAAAGCACCTCCCTAAACTTTGGCCAACTTATATTTCAATCTACTACCAAAAGAACTGGTAACCTTTAAATCCAACGAACGAACAGATACATACAATTAATATGAGATAAGACAAAACAATTTCTGATGTTTTATTTTCAATTTACTTCACAAACAGATTCACAAAAAGCCATCAATTCTCGTGCTCCACCACGGCGACTTGAATTAAATGACACGACACTTTCGTATCCAGGTCCTTCACCAGGGTCAGTTCTATGGAGTACTCGCCGCAGAAATCACGACTCAAAAGGTCTGAGAAGGGTTCTATAGATATTACTAGATTCTTGATGTCGTAGCTTCCCTGGAAAACAAACAGCAATCTTAGCATAACAATAACAAAATCACTACATATTATAAAACAATGTCCTTCACTGCGTCTGTCTGTCCGTTCGCGATAAACTCTAAAACTTCTACATGGATTTTAATGCGGTTTTTACCAATAGATAGAGTGTTTCTTGAGTAAGGTTTAGGTATATAATTTGCTAAGTTTTTGCATACATTAGCAAATATCATTATATTTTAATACAATGATATTTGTTGTAGGTGTCGGAAAATTTAAGACGCCACGCGGGCGGAGCCGCGGGCAAAAGCTAGTTAATAAATAAAGGGATGATTCGGTTATACATGCTAACTAATATTATCATTGCAACAGTGACTTTATTTAAGTTAGTCACACATTTTATCATTATGTCACACAATTTATCATTACGTTCATGCAATATTGCAAAAAATTACAGGTATACAGAAAATTAATATATAAAATGTACATCACAGCCAATGTGATTTAATAGACAATATTCATAATGACTAGGCATTTTACAGAATTACCAACATGATTTATGGGAGACTAGACACTGTATAAATTAAACACTTTAGTTTACACACATTATTCATATAATAATGTCCTTTTAACCTATATCGGTCACGGCGGCCAATCTCAACGAGGATTAACGAACTGCGCAGGAGATATTAAAGTGCACAAGTGTGTGCGCAAACACAGGTGCACTCACTATTCCTTCACTCTCATAGTTCGATGAAACAGCAGTTCGACATGACCGGAAAGAGGTCAAGCGCAGGACCAACGGCTTAACGTGCTTTCCGAGGCACGGGGGTGATTAAACCGCCAACTTCCTGACTCCGGGCAGTTACTGAGTAATTTAAATATTGAAATACCTAGCCACAAATTTTGGCCCGACCGGGGATTTAAACCCAGGACCACTTGGCATACTACCACTAGACCAACGAAGCAGTAATTATTTATTCATTTTTACGTAAAAGGGGGGTTAACTTGTTTACTGCCGTTCTTGTACTTACTTGTATTAAAAAAGTTGAAAACAACTTGATGTATTTTTATTTTTTTACAATTTTAGCGACTATTTCACCCAAACAAACAAAGCTTACTAAAATGTGATAGCATTTTTCTTAAATTCATAATCATAGAAGTCAACAAAACCATTAAACCAAAACAAAACAAAGGTTCTTTAGCTTGTAGAGGACAAGGACGCTTGTCTAATAATAAATTGGATTTTATAGTTTAATACATACATAAGCTTCTTTATATATATGCGGGTGAAACCGCGGGGCTCTATTTAGTAAAGGAAATATTTTCCAAAGAACATTATGTACCTTCGGAATTGGACATGAGGTGATGTTCATCATTTGGAATAAAGGCCACCACGGAGCGTCCTTATCTTTCATACTCTCGCAGAGACTGACGCATGATTTGAACATGTATTCTTCACCCACTTCTGTTGCTTTAAATATGTTCATGTTCACCTGAAATAAAAATCAAAATGTAACATTAATTAACTTTATTGCTAGGTTTTGTTTTAGGTAGGTGAGAGTTTTGAAGGCTATAACCAACTTTAAAATTGGCCACACTTTTGGGATTCAGTCACCACAGTCACACAGAAGTCAGGCATTGTAGTCTATGGGCATTCGAAACTCCAAATAGCCTGCTCCTAATCTGTTTTGGACACGGTAGCCGATCTCAAGAGATTTTATAGTATATGTGTTCTATCCTACAGTCTGGTGCACTCCGATATGACGAGACAGAGGCCAGGACTAACAGCTTTACGTTCTTTCCGAGCCACAAGGGTGATAAACCACGATCTTCCTGATTCCAAATTAATACTTACTAACTACAATATTTGGTCTCAATTTGAAATTTGGTGAAATTTTTGGTCTCAATTTATTCGGCCCGACCTGAGACTTGGTAGCCTGAAGACCAGGAGATCTTAGACACAAGGCCGTCAATTCCATCACCAGATATAGATTTTTGAATGTCCATACGCTACGGTAACTGCTTACCGTCATGCAGACCATACCTACCCTCTGAACCATATACTTGTTCCACCTTTAGCGACATAAAAGAGATGAAGTCCACTTCATCTCTCATCTCTTAACGACACTAACCTTAAGAAAACCTACTTACATTAAGACCATCGTCCATTTCGGTATTGATGACCAACGGGCCGCTCAGACCGAAACCAGGGTCCTCCTCCTCGCAGCCGTCCGTCATGCCCATTTTGATGCCGTCTGCTTCTATGTTTTCGTTTTTGAAGTTGTCACACGTCAGTATCGAGTCGGTGAACTGCGCTTCGTACCACAACTGTCAAAAATTACCTATGCTTAAATGGTAAGTATTATTATCGATCTCAATCCTGCATATTACCTTGGGCCGTCTGATACGGTGTATATAAAAAACAACACATTTTTTTTTATCATTAAAAAGTTTTATTAAAATAAATATTTCAAAATTACTCTTATTATCCTTGCATTGCATATTGTCAAATAATGTACATTTGTATCAGATTACGTGCGTACATACGTTATTCGCCTATGGCAAGTAGTCCAATTTCAGCTTTTATTAATTTCAAGACACAGAACAAAAGTTAAAAAGCGAATCCAAAAGTTAGCTATGTTAAATAACTAACTTTACTAAATAAGTTATTATACACTTACTATATAATATTATACACTTACCTCTCCCGATACCATTTCCAGGAAAATAAAAACTAAAAATATTTTCACACCCAATACGCAATTCATTGTTGGTTCAAGCACATACACACAGGAAGGGGAAATAAAATGTTTGTTTGTCATATCAGAGGTTTTATACAAAGCTAGATAAGCATCTTTATTATCAACAAACGTATGTACGCACGATATATTTTTGTATTGTGAGGTCTATTAGCAAGTATATCATCACGGAATGTTGATTGAGTGGTGATTATCACGCGATAGCCATGTTAGTGGTTTGAGATACCTAGGGTGGAAGTGGATGTTTTATACAACTAAACATGCAGCCTAAAGGTAAACAGTCACCGTGCGCAACACTAGAGGTATCCATATTTTTGCTTAAAAGGATGGAGAAATTTTTTTTTAAAACAATTTATCTTGCCTAGCCTTCTCGACCGTGGTAGGACCACCTTCTCAGACGATATCGATGTACAAGTTCGCAAGATGCTGTAATTTTGCTTGGTGGTTGAGAGTTCTTGAGGCCTTTCCAGCGCCAACTACCAGTAGGACATAAGTTGCTTTAGGACGAAGCAGGGTCCTCTTACTATCTCGATGACTCCGGGAGTCCGACACACCTTGCTGATTTCCCTCGGTTTCAGAGGGACGGTGCGTAATTCGTTAAAAAAAAGGAACTAGGGTTCTCGTCATGCTTTTCCTCTCCTCATGCCGCCGACGCAGTTAATCCTCATACATCAGTCCAGCCATCCGCTTATTTGTCACCTACAGTACCTCCAGTACTAAAAAAGAACAAAGACTGTCTAATTTATTGCCTTAATGTCTGTTTCCCAATAGTTTGCAGCTACGCCTTATACAAAACAAAAATCTATTGTACAAGTTGTAACGAAGCGGAAATATCAATTCCATCTCACTTATTCCTCGTTCCGATAAAATTAGAAACATTTTTCATGTGAAAAACAAACAGTGAATGCCGAAGGGCCATACATCACGGCTGTATAGTAGTTTTATGTAAATGACGCCTACTTTTAAACTGTCGTAATTTTCAGATTCCGATCGAGTTTCCCCTCCAAATATTTGTTATCTCACTGGAAATGAATGAATGTATTCACTCTGCTGATTTACTGCGTATTTTTATACCAACTTTTGTTTAAACTATGCCTTATATCTCTTTTTGCGACGCTTTTTCTTTTCTGCGGAAATTATTTATCGAAAGACGGGAAAATGAGATTCGTTCATTGATAAGCGATGATAGACTAGAAATGCCAATATAATGAAACCCCGAAAAAGATATTCTGGATTATTCACTTTAATAATGTACGCGCGTATAGTTTGTACGACTTCTAATACATACATAAGTTAGATTTATTTTTAAACTTGCCAAAAAAACCTAAGGCTTACATGTGGCGTAGGAATAAAGATCCCTGCTTTCTTCCTAAGATATCTTAATAAATATAAATTACGCTTCACATTGTTTTTACGCAATGGACTCCGAAACTACTTAATGGATTTTAATCAAATTTGCACACCGTGTGCAGTTCGATCCAACTTGAAAAATAGGATAGCTTACATCTCAATTTATTTAACCCGATTATGTGTCATTGACTGTTAGGCGGAACGAAGTTCCCCGGATCAGCTAGTTGTCTATACACTACATCTAAGCAGTCCGGTTATAATGTACCTCACCCATTACCACCTTGGTTGGAGAAGGGTTCTCCGCCACACCGACTGTCCTTGGAGTCCTGGATTCCCCCCGGTCTTAGCAAGATAGTACGTAATTTTTTGAAACATACCCCTGGGTCAAAATGGGGATAATCAGTCTCTTTTAATACTAGCGGTACAAATCTCAGCCCTTTCTGTCCAAGTAATTAAATATAAATAATCACTCTTCGCATATGATTCTCTAACTGCTAAGATCACAGTTGCGAAAGTCACACGCTTCGCATCTTAAGCTAGGCAACGATAAAAATAGCTAGATACATGCTTTCTCTGCAATAACCGCTCATGTGTATGTAACACCCACGACCGGTCGACGCTAGCCTGTCGTGTGATGCAGGAAAACATACATCATTTTAGTTTTGCTTGAAATATTCCCAGCGGGGTTCAGTTAACACGTTCTATACACACTGGTTGGAAAAAGGGGAAAACTGTTCCAATTTACGATTACAATTCGTGTAGCGGTTTGTGAAACGTAGATGAAATTGAGTGCTGTGGTTTATTAAAGGGATTTACAAACATGAAAATTCCAAAGATCCCTAAATCTATACTTACTGTTCTAATATATAAAGCTGAAAAGTTAGTTTGTTTGCTTGAACGCGCTAATCTTAGAAACTACTGGTCCGAATCGAAAAAATATTTTTGTGTTATATAGTTAATTTATCGAGGAAGGGTATATAAATTGAATATAGCTTGGTCTAATACCTAGAGTATGGCCGAAAAACCAAAGGCAACGAGTTTGAATCCCGCAAGATACGAATGACCAGGACATGAATACGTCCATTCCAAGGTAAATGAATCAATAAAATAAAACAAAAAATAATACTCACTTCAAAAAATTTTAAGAAACACGAAATCAATTTTTAAAACGCAATAATTGACATAATTGCAAAATAGGTATGTATATTTGAGAAGTCCTTGTGGTCAAATTCAGGAATCTGCATGAATCATTCTCTGATATCGACGTTTGTCTGTTCACGATTTTCCGCAAGAAAAGGTATATTTATGCGGTAAATAATTGTTTTTGCAACAATGTCCATGGTATGATAATTGCGTGTATCTATTAAAAGACGAATAACAACAATGGATGAATCAAAAACAATGTTCCTGTTGTTGCAGTATATTTATAGCCTATCACACACAGCTGTTATAACCTACGCATGTTATACAATATTTTTAACTAATTCGACTGGCCCGATGGTCGAGTGGTCAGAGACCCTGGCCACAAAACCGATGGTCGCGGGTTCGAATCCCGCTAGGTGCAAATGTTTCGTGTACTCGAGTCATGGATGTTTATAAACGTATTTAAGTATGTCTATCCATTCACCTAGTATCCATAGCACAGGCATAAGCTTAGTTTGGGACTAGGGAATTGGTGTGTCAGTCTTGAGAATTTATTTTATTTATTTTAATTAAGCAGAGGAAATTAGAGCTATTATAAGAGTAACTTTACAAACTACACGTAACTAACTACAACTGCTTATTTTAAAATTTTTAGGTTTTACCCGAGTAGTGCCAGTTTCCCTGGGAATACAGGTATAAAATATAGCCTATATTACTCGCTGATAATTATTAAAAAACATTTTTTAAATCGGTTAAGTGTTTGACTTGAAAAACTCACCTTCGCATTTACAATACAAGTTAGTGTTTGAAACAAAATAAAAACCAATATTCTATTTTTAGTACACTCGTAACAATTTACCATATCAGTTAAGGCGTGTCAATTATTAAGTTTTGGAGTTTACGACGTTAAATACAGCACAACCATTTATGTAAAAATAGCAATCGTGATGTTATGTTGACGCAAAAAATACTAATAATAAATACGCTTGGTGTGCTATGATGAAATCACACTATTGTTGCTTTTTATAGATGAATGAACATTGATCTACGTATGTTGCCAAATATTTAATGTTAGTTATTAATAACGTCAATGAACTAAAAGGAACTTCAAATAAAGAATAACTTTTAGCATTAAATTCTACTATTGGCATTAACCACAGAACATAACAAACTGTAGAAGGGGCATGTCACAAAATTAGTATGAGAATCAATGAAGCCAAAGTCACACAAATACGCCACTGAACATATACTACACTACAGATAAGCAATGAACATGATTGGCCAGTCTTATTTTAGTCAAAAACAGCTTATCTCATTATTCCTACATCAGAAAACATACCTACCTTCAATCTTTTGAAAAACAGTTTAATTAACTATTCCTCTAAAAAAATCGTTAAGACCTTTCGTAATCCAAGTTTAAATGTAGAGAATTTTTTTCTTGTCGTTAATAGATGGCGATATTCTAATTGAAGTAGTGTTCATTTAGACACAAGCAGTCTACGCGTAGTCCTGCGTTACAACGCAGTATTTTGGCTTCACTGCCACGCCCACTTGGCACTTCCACACAATATTAAGTTCTGTGGCATTAACAATCGATATGTCACGTTACTCTTAACACTGTTTACATATAAACATACCATCACTCTTACAGTTACCGAAGGGGTAGGCAGTTCAAGTAGCAATTAGATCCTTAAACCACTTTAGCTACAAATTAAATTGAGTCAAATTAGATAGAACATTGTGAAAAAGTATTGACAAGTGGCTAGCTATAATAGTCTCAAAGCCAAAAGCCATTACAAGATTTGTCACCTATTACGACATGCTAGGCAAGGGACACAGACTGCACATTTTTTTTCCCAGTACAACAACAACTGTTAATAAGACAATCATTTTGGTTAAACATGAAAAATAAATACTTAAACTTAACACAATCCCGTTGAAATATTGTTTGCCTGACGCATACATACTTTCAAACGTTACATCTAACAAAAATAACTTAGCTGTAAATATACCTATGATTGATGGTCGCACTTTAAATGATAAAGCTTCAAGTGTCACAAGTTATACAACTTGTCAGGAGGGTACTCCCAAAAGTCATAGAAATGCCCCTTCCGAACAAAGATATTCAATTAGTCGGCACGTATCATTTGCATAGGTGTCGCTGACAATCAAATTAAGTGGGGCGTCAACCGTTCCACGCGCATAATTAAATCATTACCCTTTCCAACTTATGGGATCCTGTTAACCTAAATATTTATATTCAGGGTTTGTTTTGGCTACACCGCTCTCTTTATACGATATCGCCTATAATATTTTAGCAAGATATACAAAGTCTTATGGATATTTCCATCAAATTTGGTACCCTAAACATAAATGACCTTTCAGCTATTTCCAACTGTCTTCCTAACTTCTCAGGTAATCCTCCGAATCTCACCGTGTATGGTCAACAAAAATTACTTGTCTTAAGCCATTTTTGTTAGCTTGATTTTAGGCGGTAACATAAGCGGTCTTGAATCTTCCACTACAGTAAAAGTAGTCTAGTAGTTTTATAGTAGTTTCCTCCATCCTTCGACATGGATTCCTTTAAGCGAAGCGTGAAGAAGCATCTTGCGGGCCTGTATGGCGTTGCCAACTGAGAGTGTACCATGGTTCCACGTCCGGTGTCACGGCGTTTTCGGCTCCTCTTTTGCTTACCATCAGACTAAGCGGAGCCAATATACTAGGCCAATATAAAAAAAAGTCTTTATGGAATCTTTTTATCTACTACACTTAGCAATAGTATAAATGGCAATGAGCTATATAGTTGCCGTCAACCACAAAAGAGATATGTTACAGAGATTATTGCGTATAGGCGTCCCGTGGGTCTTTGTTCTTTTAGGGATAAAGGTAGTCTGAGATATTTTAAACTATAACCTCTGTGACAATATCAGCGATTTATGGCGAACTTAAGCATCAAAAATTCACCTATTTATAATAATAGTAAGTTTCACCTCTGAGGTAAAGGCGCCTCAATAGAGCCAACCCTGGCTAGGTTTGTGCAGAAACGCACACAGGCACGGTCTTGTTAAGAAACGCTTTGCAGACAAGTTCTGGGAGCTGTTTGCGTGAGCTGTTGAGACAGTCGCGGGATCTCCACCGATCGCCAATTTATCATGACATCTCGTCCACTTCGCTCTTGAGGGGTTATTATCACATCAGTCAACATTTAAGCCAGCTGCTGCTGCACTTGTTTTTTCGACCGGTTAGCAATCACTGTGGGACTGTTTTAAAAAAACGTGACGTTTCAGTGACGTTTTGTTCCATGTTGGTCTGAGAATCAAAAAGTAACAATTACCAACTTTGTTCTTTGACTAGCATTTCGTAAAAGGTGACAAATGACGTATTAGGTTTGTGATTATGTAAGTGACGAAGTAGCCCCTTGTTACCCACAATCACAAAACTCCATATGAATTTTATTTTTGGCTGAATGCAATTTAATTAACTTATTGCTCCTTAAAGGCTCTATCTTGAGTTTTACGAAGATTGTGGGCACGATCTCATATTTTTTTATGTTATTAAATACCTAATATTACAAAAAAACAACCTTACGAAGCGATCCGTTTTTCATGTATGTACATTTCGTAAATTCTGTCAAAATATCATATAGGTAGGTATATAAAATCACTAGACTTTATTTTAAAATTGTAAAATATCGCACGGTCCCAATAATTCACCCCGGCCGAGTCTCCGTCCGAGCGTCGGATTGAATACGTGCTTCACTTACAATACTACGATTTTCCCGGGAATGTTCCGTATATTCGTATCTACTTTTAGCGGGATCGTCCACAGACAAATTGACGGAGCGAAAATGCGACGCGCTTGTGGCTTTCGACGCTGAAACTATGCTACAAACAGACAAGAGGATGCAAATCACTTAGGTAGTATGTACTACTAATATTCTGAACTAGCTACCCTGCGACTCAATCTGCATGTAATTCACAATAGAAAAATATAGTCACAAACATTAACACGTATTTAAATATTTAGAATAATCAGTTAGCTTTGGAGTCGGTGCCAACCAAACTAAAAAAAAAGTAGACACTTTATAACAAATTACATTACTAATAACATTTTGAAACAAATTAGTTAAATTATAAGTATCTATTGTTAACCTACTTTAACCTACTATTGATTCTGTATTTTCTAAACCTATTTTACCACCCTTCACCAAGAAACAACAAATTGCAAAATTCCAAAGATGACGACCGTATAAAATTACGCGCGCTGGCACCGACTCCAAAAGTAACTGATTTAGTGAATATTTAAATAAGTGTTAAAATTTTATGCTTTCATCTAAGCAGTCAGAAGAATTAATTTTATACTTTTTAGTGTTTAGATATATAAATAGCTATTTGGGAAGGTTTTTTTTTTTCATAAAACCTTATTTTCGTGTTTTTTTTTCATAAACATTTTTTGCGGGTTTTTTTGAAGTCTGTTTTTATTTTTGTTAAAACAATTTTTATTCTACTAAAATAGGCTTTGAATCAGGAAAAAACACGTAAGCTAAAATGAACAATTTATAAACAAAAAAGTTAGTTACAAACTACTTTTGGAAAAGCCAAAGAAGGTTTCCTCTATATCATCTTCCTCTTATCGCATCTACCCGAGACGTTTATGTTTTTTTATGGCGTATTAATGATTAATAATGGAAAAAATACACATATGTAGTGAGTAAAACAGATGGCATACATACATATTGATAATTAACAGGCCCCTTATAATCTGGAAATCCCGTTGTAGTCATACAGTGCAATCTGGAATCAAGATTAAGTTGTACGGTATGGGAAAACATTATCAAAAAAACCCATCGTAAAAACTCCCAGTCCACGGACGAATAATGCATTCCAGATCTTAGAAATTCTGTCCATTCTATAACATATGTACATCTTTTGTGGACATAAGTTCCATCACCGAAGACGCCCACAATCCCCGAAGTGGTGGGCAGAGACCAAGCTTCTCAAACCACATTGAGAAATCACAAAAATAATATTTCGGTTGTTGTACAAGTGGCTAGTTATTCGCCTACATATTCAGGAACTCAATCATGATACAGCATTTAGTAGTTCCACTTTAGTCTTGGACTCAAAAATAATACCATACCAAGCCAGCATGTCAAAAACTGTGACTAATGGGTTTGTGTCCGATGTTGGTCTGGGATATAAAATAAATGTGCCAACTGTGTCCTTGCCTAGCAAAAGGTTGCCTCGTAAAATACTAATGGTATGTCGGGTTTTGGGTTTGGGATTGTGTGGGCGACAGGCTAGCCACTTGTCACTACTTTTTCAGAATTGTCCATTAAAGCCAGCCCAGTTTTATTGGCTGAATGTGGTTAAAGGGGCCTGCTGCCCCTTTAACTCTGCCTACCCCTTCGGGGATTATGGGCGTGAAGTTATATATGTATGTATGTATGATGTAACCGACTGAATTTAGTTTTCGGCTGAAAGCGATATAAGGAGCTTGCTAGTCCTTGGACTGTTTACCTCTACCAGAATAGGGGTTTCACAATTTATATTTAACCAGCTTCTGCCCGCGGCTTCGCCCGCGCTCGCGTGGTTCATCGATGAAATATAGCCTATATGTTATTCGGGTTTATGAGCTATATTATTCTAAAGTTTTATTATAATCCATTAAGTAGTTTTTTTGTAAAAGAGTAACAAACATCCATTCATACAGACAAACTTTCGCATTTATAATATAAGTAGGATTTTGAAATATCAATTCCGTAAAAATAAGTATCGTAATCAACACACTACGTACATACGTTTTACCACAGTAAAATCTACTGAATTTAAATTATAGTGAGCCTACGATTTTTAATATTACAAAAACTGCTTAATATTTAGTCAGTTGACTAGACAAACTGGTGACGTCATAAACCGACAAGTCCGTACAAAATCTATGAAGTGATTCCGTTTTGACAGCTTTTAAAATTATCCCAATTGACTTGCCAGTCCTAATCGCTGGCATGACGGTAAATATATATGTGTTTCTACTGTTCTGGCATGAGTCACGCGTTGCCACCTGAGTGACCACCACTCTCATAAACTTCATGTATCACTCCATTTAATAAGTAATTCTCGGTAGCTCGAAAAGGCGAAACGTATACACACGTTCATAATTTAGCTGCCGACGGAAAATAACCTTTAACGTTAAGATAACCTGTCACCATTTCCTCATTCTACCAACATGGGCGAGTTATGATATGACAAGACCAACATGTGTCATAGACGGATAGAGGTTGATAGTTTATCTCCTATTTGGATTATCTATTACTAGCTGCTGCCCGCGATTTTGTTTGCCACGAATTCAAATAATTGCGGCATTTTTTTTTTGTGCGATGCATATATATTTTAAAGAAAAGAATGTTTCGACCTCAGTTACACATTTGGCAACATCGAAAAACAATTAATCTGCCTTTTATTTAACTGGCTATCATTGGCAAAACTATAATTATTATAAAAGGAGAATAATAAAAAGGACCCGAAGTTACTCCAGCTAATTGACAGTGAAAATTCTGTCAAAATCGGTCATTCCGTTTCGGAGATTACGCAGATAAGCAAACAGACATGTTAAAATAATTTTATTTGCAAGTCGGTTTAAATGCACCCTTTGTAATGCGAAGATATCGAATAGCTTGCTACTTATTCATCAACATCGGATAACATACATACATAACATCACGCACAGTTTTGTTTTTGGTTGAATGTGGTTAAAGGGGCCTGCTGCCTCCTTAACTCTGCCTACCTCTTCGGGAATTATGGGGATGATGTTATTTATGTATGTGGATGAGTAATAATTTAGCGTAAATTTATGTGCTTAAAAGTCCAAAATGAGGTACTTGATCTATTGTAATATTTAACACATTACTGCATTCCAATAAACGTATCTTGGTAGTTCCTATTTCCAGTTCAAAGTTGTCATTGTATAAGACCGATTTAGAATAAAATTTTTATTAATAAGAAATTCAAAACTTACCAGTGCAAACTATGTTTTTTTTATACAGACCTTACCTTTTGTCAAAAAGAACATTTTCCGTTTAAAAAATGAGAAAACCTGAATAATTATAGAATGAAATTAACATCACTCCTTCGAATAGGTGCGGGAATTCCACGATGATCAAGACTCAAGTCCAAGCGCAGGTAGCGACAGCATACAAATAAGATTGAATGTAAATGTATACAATGATATCATCATTACTTACGTAAGACTGTGGTGTGGTTGTGATAAGTAGGTAGAATGCATCAAGCCAGACCAACTTAGTACCTAAATAACTTTTTTTGACTGCCTCGTTGGTCTAGTGGTAGCATGCACCGCCTAAGGACCAAGAGGTTCGGGGTTCAATTCCCGGGTCGGGTCAAAATTTGTAGCTGGGTATTTCAATATTGAAATTACTCAGTAACAGTCCGGAGTCAGGAAATTGGCGGTTTAATCACCCCCGTATCTCGGAAAGCACGTTAAGTCGTTTTTCCTGCGCCTGACCTCTCTCCGGTCATGTCGTTGCCGTCTCACCGGACTATGAGGGTAAAGGAACAGAGAGTGCACCTGTGTTTGCGCACACACCTGTGCACTATAGTATCTCCTGCGTAGATGGCTAATCCTCGTTGAGATTGGCCGCTGTGACCGATGCAGTTTAGGAGGACATTATTATTATTAGTAAATAACTAATAATCTTCTACCAATCCTCGAAGGTTATTCCTTTTAATTGCAAAGTCATTACTTTTTGATTGCAGGCGTGTGTGTGGCGTGTGATTGTTGATATATATAAAAAAATCCTTTAAATAATTTTAGATTAGTTTTTGTCAATGAGTGTACGCTAGGTATTGCAATCCTGCGTCATGTGTAGGATTCAGCAGAGCTAGAATAGTGCTGGACCCAGTTGAATTGTATGATCCAGCATTGCAATTCCTAGTAGGGGTTATTGGGCTGGCCCTAGCTGGTTTGCTGGACCCAGTATTGCAATTCCTAGTGTACGCCTACCCCAAGTATCCCTATGTGAGGTTACATGACAGGTTATACACTGGTAAATATTACAATCGCTAAAATGCTCACCATAAACCTTCAGAACTTTTAGCTAATTAGAAAATTCATAAACATACTAGAATCGTTTTGCTACAAAATCAAATAATATAGTCCCATGTTGGTCTGGGACTTAAAAATAATGTGCCAACTGTGTCTCTTGCCTAGCATGTCGTAAAAGGCGACTAATGATATATGGGGTTTTGGGTATGTGATTGTGTAGGCGACAAGCTAGCCACTTGTCACTACTTTTTCACAATTTTCTATCTAACCCAGCCCAGTTTTGTTTTTGACTTAATGTGGTTAAAGGGGCCTGCTGCCTCTTTGACTCTGCCTACCCCTTTGGGGATTATGAGCGTGATGTTATGTTGTATATTATAGTTTCAAGACTTTCCGCGGATTAATAGAAAGGAAAAGGATTATGAATGTTGAAGAGGCGAGGGAGGTGTGTAAGGATCGTGTCATATGGCGTTCGGTCCTCTCTGCCTACCCCGCTAGGGGAGTGGCGTAAAGTTTAGTTAGTTAGTTAATTATTACGTAACTTCAAAAAAAGAGAGACGCAACCTTAAACGTAATATGTATCAGTAATTAATAGATATTTCTAACCTTAAGCACACTTAAGCTACAACATAATGAGTAGTTAAAAACCACACCATACAAAATACCATCGATACGACTGCATCCGTGTATGGAACTTAATAAAGAAATGTGTACATATTGTTTACGGAACGCTTATCTGTAACAAACAACAAAAACTTAAGAGACTGCTTTTTTTGTTATAAATATAGTATAAGTATACTTTAAAATGATAAGTATATACTGTATACCTGTATATACTAATAGTACGCGAATTTAACCTCTATTTGAGGCGTACCCTCTCAGGTAAATCAACTACTTGTATTGTGTAACTGATTTATTAAACAAACAAATGGCTTGTTAACAAGTTAAACTTCATATTTATACATAAACAAGTAAATGAAAATACTAAACAAATGAGACGCATTAATGTTAATATGGCCGCTCGTTTTCTGCGGACGGTAGGTACATAAAACAAGATATATTTAATGTGTTCAATTTGACCTCCAAGATCCAGTATAGATGCCCAGCGCGACTCACGCGCATGTGTCAAGCCACGGGTCCCAAACGTTAATTTATCATTTGTTGAACAGGAAAACTTTGGGATAAACTACTTCGTGAAGTGATGTGTGAAGATTTGTAACTATTTGTTTTATTAAAACACTAAATTTGTTCGCCATGTTTACTCGGCGTCGGACTGTGTTTTTTGTGATACCGCTAGTTTTTAGCGTCGCTTGTAAGTATTGGCAAAGACATAACGTTTTTATTTGAAGTCTTTTAATCGGTGCACAAACATAAATCCTAGATGGAGTACTAAGTCTGTAAATAATCAAATTGACGCTATAATTGAAGACAAAATATAGGATAGAAATATAGTAAAATAAAACAATAAATGTTATTTCTTTCTTTTCTTCTTCTTTCTTTCTTTCTTTCAATGCAAATAGAAAAACTTAGCTCCTAAATCAATTTAATCAAATCAGATATACAGTGTGTGTAAAGAAACATAAAACGAAAACTTTTTTTATCCGGGTTCTGGGCTAGTTCATCTAGACCGCGTACAAAGTGAAAATGGTATGGTAGATACAAATTATGTGTGACCCATTCCAGAGGCAAATGTTTCGAATCCCATCACATATACTTGCGGCAACACAATATAACTAGCTTGGACTCCCATATAACATGAACTCATTTTTTTTATAATCAATTTGGCTAGATTTCAAGCATTAAACTCTAGAATTCAAGTATTTCACAAGACACGTAAGCAAGGAACACATTTGGCACACTCTTAAGAAGACCGAGATCAACCTGTTCTAATTAACATTGCATAGGGATGGACGCATAACCGGTAAAAAATGTAATTATACCTGCTTGTTTTTGTTATCTGTGAAGTCGTTACAAATGTAACAAGTTTCAATTGCATCCATTAAATTTATTTATATAGTATAGATTTGTTAACGTGTAGGTATTCGGGTTTTTTGTTCTAAATATTTGTAAAAGTAGTTTACAAATGTTTTTTTTTTAACAAATTAACATTATTTGCTTGTTCAAAACTAATCATACAATTATAAATTATTTATATGTATGTAGTATACATGCGTTTTTAGTAGTAATTTATCATCTAAACTAACTAACTAAACTAATTTATCATGTATAATTATAATATTTTTTATATTTTTGTACCCACTTGAAATTGTATAAGGTGATGGAAATCCGTTGTTTTTGTTTTATTCTACTTGTACATTGTGTAATTGATACGAACGTCGTACTTTAAAAGTTAAGTAAACTAACTTGTTTACATTGCAAAGAAATTATCATTAAAGTTCTTATGCGGGTAAACCAGTTATAAGTAGATTATAATTAACAACAACAATTATGGGCTTTTACGTGTTACGGTGAAGTAACTGCTATTATTAGTATAAATATGAGTGTCATGTCAACCGAATGTCTTAAAAACTTGTCGCATTTGAACTTTTGGATTATAAATATAAAAAAAAACGCAACACTTAAATGTAAATCACACATTTATACTAATGAGTAATCTATATCTACCATCTATCTATATATATATATATATATATATATATATCTATCATCCAAATAAATAAATAAATCATATATATATTATGTATATATAAATTAAATTCAACTAATGAACAACGTACAGCTCATTAACCGGATCTAGGATCTTGAAACTTTGCACAAAAGCCAGTCATATAGAGTAAGTGGGCAGTGTGAACAGGAATTAAACCCCTATAGGGGATGAAAAGGTGTTGTGTTAAAAATATCAATGCGGACGATGTCACTTGAGCGTGCCAAGTTGCTTAGATACAAGCTTTCAGGAAGAACTAACTTTAATAAGAATATTGAGTAATTTTTAAGAGTAAATATAAAACGACTTTATCAATAAAATTAAATTATAAAAGTTTGACAAATACCAATTGATATATGGTGAATATAAATACTAACTCACTATAAGATGATATTCGTCAAATAATATTTATACAGCTAGTTCTAGTTATTAGAATCTACATGGCCGAATGGAAACAATACCTAAATGCAATACTGGTTATCAAAAACCTGTTCGCGACCAGTTCGGTTGGTTATTTGATCTTAACGTGCTTCTCGTCACAAGAAGAGCATATTCTTTTAATGTTATTCAGTAAATAATAATATAATCTGACATTTAAACAGGATATTCCTCCCGAAAACGTCGTTGCATAAACATAAATAACACTATTGAAATTGGCTAATGATTATAGTCTATAAACATTTATACTTACAGCATTTTTCGCTTGTAGTAGGTATCTACAAGTTAATCAAAATTATAAAGTTAGTTAATGTGTTAAAAACAAAAACGTTAAACACATATACATCAGAGTTGTATCGATAAGGATACATTAAAAATAAAACGGAAACTGCAGATCAGATCCTAATAATGTTTGTCCTCTTAATAGGTATTGCAAAATGCAAAAATACATACATATTAATATACTTTACGTAAGGATCATGCAAGTTAAAGAAGCAATTAAGGTGTGTAAGGATCGTGCCATATGGCGTTCGGTTCGTTACCCCGACAGGGAAGAGGCGTGAAGTTTGTTTAATTAGTTATACGTTAATAAAATACAAATAAATGGATGAACATAGTTGAACAATAAAAATAAAAATTTCAATTGAAAAAGAGTGTCACAAAAATACTTGTAGGTTCTTGAATGTTTCTAAAAGATATAGTCATAGCAGTCCAAATGTATCCTGTGTACATCTTTAGAGTCTACTGCCATACAGAAAATCTAACCTAGTGGTAGCGCGAGTATTTTTTTCCCTCAATAGCTATATTTAGAAAAAAAGATAAAGCAAATGTAAATTCTTTTGAATGTACCTTCGATGGTGAGATTGAAGAATTTTAAATGGCAAACAACATCAACTGAGTACAAATATAGCAAGTAAATATTTCACATGCTGTATCAGAATTAACGCTACGTCAGAGTTTTCTAAGACACCATTTAAGCCTTTGTTTTTATTTTAACGACAACGACAGGCTTAGAGATGTCCAGTGTCGCCTTACCAGCTAACCTGTTTTCTAGTTCTTGACAGCTACGATAGTTACTAAGACAGAAAGATAACAAAAGAAAAAACTTTAAAAAAATATTGGTTATTATTTCTAAATGATTTTCTTTTATTTCCAGATTCACAAGACTGCACAACGCCTTCAGGCAGCCGAAGCAATTGCATGTCGCTAGAATCATGTCCGCCTCTGCTAACAGCTTTTCAGAACCGGCCTGTGCCTACCAATGTAGTAACGTTTCTGAGGCAATCACACAATGCATGCGGTTTGCAATATGCTGGTCACCTTCCGATTGTGTGCTGTGGACAAGTGCCAAATGGGGACTCTACGCCAGCGCCCACTGTAAGTAACTTTTTCAATAACCTTAAAAGAAAATTGTCAACTTATAATGATGACAAACTTGAAAGTGACCAAGATGGTAAGATCTATGTTAGAACAGTATAGGTATACACTCTGGAGTAGAGGACTTTGAATTTAACCCTCTCTTCAGTATATCATTAACGACATGGTAAGACATATACGCACATCAATAAAACACTAATGGTTTTGTTAAGATTTTTTCTCTCGTAACGAAATCACAAGTATTCGCTTCTTAATATTTAAAAAAAAATTGCTCGATATGCCACTCGATATCCCATAAATGTATCACAAATTGCGACAGACTGGTTTCAGAATTGAAAATTGACAAGAGTCCTCCACAAGGAACCTCGCTCACCCTGCACTGTGTTGTAGTTGTCACATGTGCAAAGAGCCTAGTCAAGGTGCTTGAGCCTGCTGAATGAAGTGAAGATATTCTTCACTTATTCCGCAGACTCAAGCACCCAAGATATTCCCTTCACACGTTTAAAATATAAATAGTAACGAGTCCAAGTTACAAATTACACAAATTTTTGCAGCGAAGACCGGTACCGTTTAATGAACCGTCAAGTGATGATGACTCGGTTCCTTCACCACCGGGAGAGTGCGGCATCGGGACTACTGGCGACAGAATCTTCGGTGGGAATGTCACTGAAATTGACGAATTCCCGTGGATGGCACTTATGGGATATAGAACTAGTAAGCGCTGCATTAAGATTACATACATACATAACATCACGCCGGCAATCCAGAAAAGGGTGCGCAGACTTCAAGGAGCAATAAACTGCCAAAACCACATTCAGACAAACATAAATTTGAGTTGGTTAAGATGGACAATTTTGAAGAATTTGTGAAAAGTGGCTAGCTTGTCACTCTCGCAAACTCAATACTCAATACATAATTAGTCGCCTTTTACGCCATGTTGGGCAAGGAACACGACTAATACATCTTTCAGTTCCAGATCAACATGAGACACCTTATCTTATTCCAATATCTTGTTATACATACCTGTTTTGATGCTTAATAAGATATCATTTTCTTCATTGAAGAATATAAAAGGAATCGACGGTGAAGGAAAACATCGTAATGAAACCTGCAAATTCAAACAACTTTGGTTTGTAACCGTGATCCAAAAATTGTCTGGTTCCCCTATCTTAGGGTTACGAAGGTCAGATCGGCAGTCGCTTCAATGTAATTACCAGACTCGCTAAATCCTGGATCATGGTCTAAGCGGACCCCGTCTAAGCACGAGACATAACGCTAGGAAGATGATTGAAGAATATAAAACTATGTAATTCTCGACTTTATTTAGGTTCTGGTACTAATTGTTTATTTGTTTCCAGGCACAGGTCGCCTAACATTCCAATGTGGTGGGGTGTTGATAAATCATCGATATGTACTGACAGCAGCTCATTGCATTAAAGGAGCCATTGAAACAAAAGTCGGCACACTGTAAGTCTTATATGTTAATACTAGCTTTTGCCCGTGGCTGCGCTCGTGTCTAGCTAGTCTTGTTTCGCCATATAAACTTTGAACCACCGCTTCCTTAACTTGGGAGGTGAATGTTGAAAAATCTTACCTAAACGAATGCCCATGTTAAAAAAAGTTACTTACTTTTTTTAACGTCTATAGTGTATAGTAATAACCAAGTTATTATCGCGTAGTCTTGATTGATTTGAACTGTGTACTTATACACCAGTTAGTCAGTAACAGTTACCTTTTATAAATAAAGAAGAAGATAGTGTTTTAGACCTGAGATATGTACAACTACTAAGGGTCCTTCGCCTTGATTGCAAAAGGCGGTGTTCGACCCTTGCACTGAGACTGACTCAGTCCTAGGTATTTTAGTACCTTCGTTGGTTCTAGTTTACATGACAGATGCATTTAAACTGCTTTCTTATATGTGATGTTTTCTCAGTATCAAAGAAAACGTTTTAACCCTACCAACACTTAAAATGTTTACTTAAGTAGTGTTCTTCCTATTTTCACAATGATATCTTTTATGATTTAATAGTTATTATTAAAATAATGATTACGCATTACAACAAGTTACAATTAAAACTATTATTTATTACGTCTCAAATGTAGAAAAACTACCTTAACATATCATTATAATGTAATTAATTGTACCAACAGTTACAACACAAATTAATGATGCCATTAAACTGTTATTATAACGGTTTAATAACCTTTTATTGAAAGCTTGGTATATTAAAGGATTCCTGTGCATAACGTCTTGCATTTACATGTATTATACATACATACACATCAAATTGTCCGCAATTCTCAAAGGGGTAAGCCGAATCCAAGGAGCAATAAAGCTCTTTAAACCGCATTTAACCAAAAGTCAAGATGGGTTAGTTGGACTATTGTAAAAAAAGTAGTGACAGGATATATAGGATCGTAGATATATAGGTCGTCATCTAACTAATCACGAACCCAGTACCCAATACACCCCTTTTCCTCCTTCATTTTACGACATGCTTGGCAATAAACACAGTTTATACATTATTTTTTAATCCCAGACCAACATGGGCCATTAGATGACTACCTATATCTATACTAATATTATAAAAAGGAAAGATTTGATTGTTTGTGTGTTTGAATCAAATAGGCTCCGAAACTACTGGACCGATTTGAAAAAATCCTTAACCAATGTAAAGCTATTTTATCAGCAAATAACATAGGCTATACTTTATTCCCGTACTTCCATGGTAACGGGAACTACGCAGGTGAGACCGCAGGGCGCTGCTAATAACTATATAAGAATATATGACTATATACCAAACATTTTACCTTAAATTATTTTTTTTTCGAAGAGAGGTGGTCCGTCTTGGAGAATACGACACAAGTAAGGACATAGACTGCACTGGTGACGTGTGCGCCGACCCTCCGCAAAACATTCGCGTGGAGGGTGCGTATGCGCACCCGGGCTACGCCGACAGACATCGCAACAAAAGACACGATATTGGACTCGTCCGCTTGGTTGAGAGGGCAACTTTCAACTGTAAGTAGTATAAATCTTTTACTTATTTTAAATTCGTGTAATGATCGTTTGTTATAGGTAAGCGAAGGACGCTATCCTATAATAATGTCTAATGGGTGACCAAAATTAAAATGTTGTTGAGTTGCCTTTGTTTTCAAAGGCACAATAAGTTATTTCTGTCTGGTTTCAAGACATCGGCTAAAGTAAGCCACAACAAAAGTCTGAATGATAGAATTGACATTCCGTTTATAAAAAACACTTTATTTCATGAGAATGACGTTTAATTATAAAAAGGTTATGTACCTATAGTGTCTAAGTTAACCTTTTTAATTTATTTTTATTTTCCAAAATTTGTCATAGATCAGCTATTTAATAGAAATTTTACTACTAAGCTAATTCACTGCCAAAGCTAAAATTTATTTATTTATGCCTGCTTTAAGTCTGCTACGTCAGTATCTTAAGGACATTGTGGTCATTGCATAGAATAAGAAAAATAACCCAAAACTGCAAACCTCAGTTTAATATTGAATATTCTATTTATAAGGAATTGTTTATTAAATATTTTCTTATCAGACGGGACCGTTGTAAGCAATGAATGTGTATGTTTTATCATAAATTAACCTTAACCTATTTTTTTGTGGTCAATGTATTGACAATTTTTATCTCTAATAAATTATGACTATTGAAATTAGCCCCAACTACGTATATTTAAAAACATTCAATTATGTATCTACCGATTTTATAGCAAATCTTGGATCGAATAAATCCCCAAGATCCATTAAATCCGATTTATGTAGGCAGGTAACGGAATTAATTCTTTAGTTCATTAACCAATTTTTCATTGCCAGCTTTAGTCATACTTTTTAACATTTAGGTTATTTAGCCTTGGAGTGATTGATTTAGGCTCAAAATTGTACCTTTAGTTATGCAAAAAAAATTTTTAATCGGTGTAAATCTAGTAAAGACGCTAAACAATTTAAAATATTGACACAGAAACTCCCAATAATAATAGTGACAAACATTTAAACATATTGTTCATAACGGGGGCTCAGCTTAACTGGTGCATTTTTTTTTGTTAAAAGGCCGCTACAACCGCTAAAAGACTAAAATTAACCTTAAAATTTCGTTTAAAAGAACACACAGACAGTTACAGGTTGATCACCTAAGCGAGTCATTCAAGGTTGTTTTTTCTTCGCAATAACGTCAGCACAACCTAATACTTTATTAATATCTCTCAATTAAATGCTATTAGATAATATTCCACATACGTAAAAACAATGAATGAGCATGTTTCTTCTAGCATTTTTTTATTTGCTGACTAATCGAAGAATCCATTTAACACTTCACCGGTTTATAATTCGTTTACCATTTTTTTTATTATTTTTTGTATTTTTTTCCAATTATTAAATAGTGCATCAATCGAATGTGACATGCCATTACGTAACGGGTGCTGCACTAAATCTGTGGAAGAATTTATCTTTGACAATTTATAAATAGTATAAGTATAAAAAAAATATCAACTAGCTTAACTTGTGAAAAGATTTGTGGCGCTAACTAGCTTATTGCTCCATTTTTGACAATAGCATTGTTTCTGTCAGAATGAAAGACAATCACTAATAAAACCTTTGCATAAAAAATTACCAAGTGGAATCGTAATAGCTGGTTGCAACGAACTTTGGATTCGTCCACGTCTGTGTCATATGTGTAAATAGCCACTTTATGTCTTATATAAATTATATTTTTTGCTACATTACAACACATGTTTAAATAGAAATCTTGAACTCCGTTGAAGTAACTCCCCCCAACGACAACCAGTCCGCCTCAGGTACACTGACATCCATACGTACCTACCTTTTTTATCTGTGCTCCAACAAGCTTAGTTTGTTTATCTTTTTTGCAGACTACGTCAAGCCTATTTGTTTGCCCGATGGGAGGACAAGACTGGATCCTGGCAATGAAGTGTTTGTCGCCGGCTGGGGACGAACCTTGGAAAGTAAGATCAGTATTGACTTTGTAGCTTGCATGCCTGTTAAAATTTCTTGGTAACAAACCCGGCTAGAGCTATGAGGCTTTTCTTAGAATTGTCGATTGGAGACGATGTCCGCAAACAATTTATTTAACAGAATTGTCTTACCGGAGACAGCTAATTCTACGTCTTTACAATATGGTTTATTCTGAGAAATTATATTTTTAAATTATTTCCTTCTAGCGCTTGGTCTAGACGTAGTCCACTTTTACCATAATCCTAGATTTGATAAGACTAGTTATTAAATTGAATTGATTGACCATCAGAGGTTCCGTAACTAATAGTGAGAGTGTGGATGACAATTCTGATGACATTCTTCCATACTAAATGTAATAGCTACCAGATTTTACTAAGTCAAAGGGATTATCGACCAATTAGATGCATTGAAGTGTTTTGGAATTTTCTTTTATAAGAAAACTAGCAACGCCCCGTGGTTTCGCCCGCGTAGTTCCCGTTCCTGTTGGGAATACGGGAATAAAACATATTTTTCAAATCGGTCCAGTAGTTTCGGAACCTATTAAATGCAAACAAACAAACAATCAATTATTTCCTCTTTATACTATTAGTATGATTATGCTCTTGGGTAACGCAATGGTAACAGTAACAATAAGTGCAATGGACTTTCTATGATTAATTGGCCCATTGGTCGAGTGGTCAGAGACCCTGGCCACGAAATAGAGAGTCGTGGGTTCGAATCCCGCTAGGGGCAATTATTCCGTGTGATGAACATGGATATTGAATTTTGTACTCGAGCCATGGATGTTTATAAACGTATTTAAGTATGTTTATCCGTTCACCTAGTATCCATTACAAAAGCACAAGCTTAGTTTGGGACTAGGGAATTGGTGTGTCAGTCTGGAGAATTTATTTATTATTATTATATTATTACTTCAAGCATTGATCTATAAAAAAAGTAAATCTGCGAACTTTACTTCGAATATATCATCTTGTTTTTTTTACATATCTACATCATTTCATCTGTGTATTTGATTTGAATAAGGTTAGTTCAAACGATGTTGTGTGATAATGCGTAGGTATCTCGTTAAAGTAGTGTTTTGTCAGACCGTTTAGTAAACATCGATATTAATTATCCCGGACGGTACTGGATTATTAGATACGTTAATAAATTGCTTTTACATAAGATTAAAGTAGCCATTATTTATTTATTTTCTGAGAAATGTTATTCTTACAAAATATACTAAAATTAAACAATTAGATGTTGAGATATATAAATAACAAATATTTAATAAACACACTGTTTTTTCTTCAAATATAAAAAATACATTTGCTAGAGGTTTCACGAATCATATTGTTTAAGATACAAATAATGTTGTTTTGTTTTTTGCAATGCAGGAAAATACCATAAAAACCCTTAGATATGGTAAATTATTACAAGTAATAATGCAAACATCTGGATTAATTTATGCATGTTAGGTCATAGTCATTTACCTTTGTAAATATGATCTGTAACTGATGACATTAATAGAATAAATATGAGATTACATGTACGAGTATTGACAAACAGCCATTTAGTGTCTTCAAAAATTTTATATTTTTAGAACTTTTTTGTATTTTTTTTGTTTTTAGAAAAACCTAGTCTTATCACGTTAAATAAAATAAATGCAATATCACACATTCAGGTCCTAAAATTAAGTGCAGCTCCTTAAGTCAACGCATTAAATATGCAATGCATAAAAGTGCACTGCAGTGATGAACTTGATACCTACAAAAATCTTCCCAATTTTACAGACTGGAAAATTACAGTGAATATTGGGCGCCAATTGTTTACCAATAATTTATGAAATTTGTAAAGCACAATTTAATTAAAAACCAAGATAATTTGTATTAAATTTCTTGGCTGTTAACTAACAGCCGATAAATTAATCAAAAACAATTCTATTCTAAAGAATAGATAGTTCAAGTTTGCTTTTTCATTATTACTCTGGTTTAATAAACCGGAGTAACGAAAAATCTTCAACGTTCACTCGACTAGAGTCAAGAAACTAAACATATATATTTTTTTATTTTTTGTCATGCAGATGACGAGCTTATTTCCGAGTAAATACGACACTAGGTATCACCAACACCAGAACTTCGTCAATAAGCTACTTAGATATATAAAAAAAACTAGTCCGTGAGTAAGCTTACAAAAAACATATTGTATGCATTTTATCGTTTTGTCCAGCAAACCAAAAATGACGAAGATACTATACAGCGCGTTAAAATTTCGTTTTAACATCCAGGGCCGCCAAAGCGCCCCACTCTAGAACATAGAAACCTATTATGAGTATTATATAAAGTAATAAAATATTTATTTAATATTTTATTGATAAATAATCTAACTGACGGACTAAATATGATCTACTTTTTTACCAAGGCAAGTGCACTTTTCGCAAATGAGTACTTTCCTTTGCACTATATGCAAATGGAAAGTATAACAAGTAGAGAGTAGAACTTCAAAGGAATTTATAAAGAAAAAAAAGAACTGTGTATGTATATTTTAGTAAAATCTAATTAAATATCTATTAAAACGTTTATATCACCTTACCTTGGTATTTGAAACGTATATAATGATTTAATTAATTATGATTGAGGAAAATAATTACGGATAGATCATGTTTTTTTTTGTTTTCCTTATATTTTATACCGGTTTGGAACAAAGTCATTTTAATAAAGCCTTGATAATCGGTATTCTTGGTATTGTCCGATTTTGGAAATTCCTATTCGGCACCAATTATTATTTGAAATGACACAACAATTACCTTGGACAAGTATACGACACTTCAACCTTGCTAAACTGGTTTGCAAGAAAACTAAATTTTGTGAAGATTAAAGTTAGCATGGAATCAAGTATACTCCTCAAATTTTTGTGTCACTTTATTATATTTATATCAAGGTGACACAAAAATATAAGTAAAATATATATTTTTAATATAATAAAACAGGAATAATAAATTCTACGAAATTGGATATAATTACGAATGCTATAAAGACGAAAAGGGCATTTTAAACTAATGAGCTGAAGGTTTCTTTCTTATTGTACAAAAAATCCTATGATTACATATTACATTCCTAGTCATAAGATTTTTTTTGTTAGAGAGGGTTGAATTTTAAGCACACATTTATACCACCGAAAGTAATCGAGAGAATAGGCAAGATGACTAAAAAAATCTATTTAGTCTGGCGGTTAGATTATTAAAAAAAACACGTATTTTTTTTTTTTTACTTGTCAAACAAATATTGACGAACATACAATGCATTCAAGTTGCGCGTGACGTCACACATTCGTACATTTTTTACTAAATAGTGACGTTGCAAGCTCTTACTCCAAAATTTTAATGCTCTTTATCTTTGTGATTTCTCGTTATTTTGATAAAACTAACTGACTGACTAAATATAATTATAGTTTTTTAATGCAGTCATCGTCCCTATTATTTGGAAACACATACAAGCAACTGATGACTCAGTTTGTGTGGCTCTCCTGCATAAGGGTAACGGTTACATTGCAGTCGCTATAATGTAATAACTTGACACGAATTAAGCCTCCAAGTTCGAGCAGCCGGGGTATAATAATTCAAAATTACGTGCCCGGCTCGGACCCATCACCACTCGCATTTCACCGCGAATTGAGCTACTACGAGTATTTCTACATCTAAGTATACTAATTTTAAAAAGAGGAAAGATTTGTATGTTTGTAATGAATAAACTCAAAAAGTACTAAACCGATTTAAGAAATTCCTTTCCATTAGATTTCTTCATTATCCCATTATCGCTGGTCCCCAATAAATCAGATTGTAGATTCTAATTATAGATCTCATTTGCAGGTAGAAAAAGTGATGTGAAGCTTAAACTATCACTGCCATTGTACGACAAGACTCAATGCACCGAAGTGTTCAGGCCGACTGGAGCGATCCTCACCAGCGGACAGATTTGCGCCGGTGGAAACTTCGGCCAAGACGCCTGCCAGGGAGACTCAGGGGGTCCCTTGATGATGGCACAAGACAACGACATATGGACGGTCGTGGGGGTCGTCTCCTTCGGCGCAGGGTGCGGCAGAGACGGCTGGCCAGGAGTGTACACCTCTGTCCCCAGTTACCAAAGCTGGGTATTGGAGACGATGGCTTCGACCAGCACTTAATTAGGATAACGAGAGGTGTCATAGTGTCTTAAAGTCTTTTTAGTAAAATTATTATTTTTTAATATTCATGTCTTTTATTCTTCACAGAAATGCTATCCTAATAAGTGTGATAAAAGAATTCTGAAGAGCAATATGGTCTTAAATTTTGAAACTAAGAAACAAAGTATTCAGCAGGTTTTTGTAAACATATTTTAAACGTAAAGTTAGTAGTTATATCATGTCGGATCATCTTGCAATATCTTACGTAATAAATAAATGTGGATAAGGTATAAATACGCGTGTTTTCCTGCTTGCTTAATGCCAACTCAAATTGTAAACAAAGTCATTATAATGCCAATTAATAAGCCTCAGCACTAATTACAATAAATCTAAAATAACAGTAGCAATATGCTCGCTACTCTGACTCACGTTATATGAGAGTTATCTCTCATGTGTACTCTTTAATACATCTATTTTAATGATAAAAGCTTGTTCAACCACAAATTCACGGAACAAACACGCCACACCGTAAAAGAGAAATAAATATAAAACATACATGAATACATTTATTATAACATCCGCAATCCCGAAGGGGTAGGCAGAGTCCAAGGCGCAATGAGCTTAGACAAATGCGCGTCAAATAGCGGACATCCAGATTTCATTTAATTTGTTGATTAAAAAGCAATCAAACGAGCAAACATAGCATCACACCTATTATCCCCAAAGGGGTAGGCAGAGTCGAAGGGGCAGCATGCCCCTTTAACCACATTCAGCCAAAAACAAAACTGGGCTGGGTTGGATGGAAAATTGTGAAGAAGTAGTGATAAGTGGCTAGCTCGTCGCCTACACAATCAAATACCCAAAACCCCATATACCATTAGTCGCCCTTTACGACATGCTCGGCAAGAAACACAGTTGGCACATTATTTTTAAGTCCTAGACCAATATGGGACAATGGGCTGGGTTAGATGGAAAATTGTGAAAAAGTAATGACAAGTGGCTAGCTCGTCGCCTACACAATCACATACCCACAACCCCATTTACCATTAGTCGCCTTCTACGACATGCTAGGCAAGAAACACAGTTGGCACATTATTTTTAAGTCCCAGACCAACATCGGACTACAACATTAAAAAACAGGGCTGATAAAAATGGAGTCATTAATGTATGAATATACGAGCGACCTACTTATACTCATCAAACATAATGGAATGAAGCAATACAAATAATCTTTATTTCTTATTTTTTACATTGTCTGAGCAATTCAAAACGGGAAAACCTTATTACGAACATCCTTTAGCGATAAAGCTGTGTACTAAGAAATAAATACTTAACACACTTGTGTTGATAAGTAACATAAGTTTTTTATGCTAGCTGATCAGAAAGCCGTTGTTCTGTTTTAACTACGAAGTGTCAAACGCGCGAATTTTAAATAGTCAAGTTTCCTAAAATCCTCATCCTCTTGTTTTAAAAATGTTAATTATTTTACATTTAATAATAATATTTTATAATTTTGAATTTAAATCATTATGTGCGTCAGTTACTGGTGAAAAACCAGACCACTTAAGCGATTTGTGATGAAACTTAGTCCGCTAAAAATATATAACGCTGAAAAGGGCATAACGTCATTTTTATACCGGACATATCCGATCCCAGACTTCTTGATATAAATCGGTCGAAATCGGGAAGTCACTTAACATACACACATACACACACATAACGATCAATGGTTAAGGTAAATCGATATCATCGACGACATCTATAACGACATTTGTTTGGTATGTTCAATGATAATATTATAATTGATGTCACCAAGACGTCATTAAGCATGAAATATTCATACTTGACCCTCTGACTCAAATAACAATCACATTACGGGATTGGCTGTGGAAGTTTCCGTTTATTCTAAAGTTTATCTAGTTTTTTGTTATCTTATTATTATTGATTTATAAAAGTACCAATAAAATATTATATTGACGGTTTGTTTAAAAAGAGAACCTGGTCATAAATGAAGTACGGGTTCAAATCCCTTAACCTGTGTGTAATGAAGATATAACATCTTCATTCGAGTCATCTATTACAAATTTGATTAGCGTCAGAAAGACAAATGTAGTTTCAGCGTTACAAAAAAATATTTTCTGAAAGTGCAGTACGTAGAATGATATGCATGCAAATTATGTTCTATACAATTAATTCTTTTAATTTTATGTATGTATATCCTAGAGGACAGCCCAGATTAATAGATTAATCTAGGCCAACAAAAAAACGTCTTACAGAATTTCTAGTATCTTCAAATTCAAATTTAAATTCAAAATATTTTTATTTATATGGGCTTCAAGAAAGCACTTACATATAAATGGTCAATATACGTATGAAACGGTAAAAAAAAATACTACCACCGGTACTGATCTGTAACACGTCCAGAGACAGGTCTTCTTACCTAAAGGGTCTTGGGAGGCCAACAAACCATACGGCAAACCATTCTCTCAGCGTTCCGTAACGCATTCTCTTTGTACTTATAGATAAGTACATTTCAACATTAAAATAATTACAAGTTACGAATATAATGTGCAAAGTGGTCCTCTTAAAGCAGGTGCAGTCTAAGCTCAATATTGAAATATGGCGTCTGATCGCCACCGTGTTTTAGCATCAGCATCGACTGTCCCGCATTATCGATGGCTTTAAGTAATATTTATCGTCGCTCTTCGCGAGTGGCCAAGCGCCTGACACCCCTGTTATTTGCCGAGGCATCTCCAGCTGATTTATGGGACCCTGGTACTTTCATAAACTTTTGCTTTATCTTGGAACTAAAAAACTGGATACTTTTTCGTTTTAATAGTTTAAAAATAAATAAAAGTAGTGTTTATAGTACGTAGTTACTATAATAAGCAGTTGGATTTATTTACCACAAGAAAAAGATTTATTTTCATACCAGAGTATGATATATGTATGTAGAATCTTCTCGTTTAAAGTGCGGGACAAAATTGTACCAAACTACTTTTTTCCAATGGCTTCACTCGCGTTATTATAGATATTTCAGAAAAAATATGAGAAGTGTCTTTTATTCTTTTTTAAACCCCTGTAGTAGGTATTTTACTGAAAAATGTCATATCAACATGATCAGATGAATGAATACAGCGTAAGCTTGTTACTTAGCAGACAAAGAAATTAATTTTTGCATTTATAGCTGATATTATTACTATTTATACGATATTCAGCGCGAGCAAAAGCTTGTTAGATAAATAAATTAAAATGGATTTACACGATCAAATTTTTCAACAGCTACATCGTATGCGTAAACTCGCTAAATCCTGGATTATGGTTTAGGCGGACCCAAATTAGGCACAGAATATATATATAACGTAGGATGATGATGATTGTATGCGTAAACGTAGTGATTAAATATTATATTAAAGAAAACTAATTAAAAAACTGTCATCTCTGAAATTAGCACAAGTAGTTAAATGATCTTACATATGTCAACACATAATGTGTACTAGATATAACTTTTAAATATTAAAATACTTCTTTTGAAGGATTGCAGCCATGTTTTATGTTCAGCGTCGTTTGTCAGTATGTTATTGATGTCCCTAAGTATTATTTATCGCCAGTAGTCGAGGAGTGGCCGACGTTTGGCACCCCTGTTATTTGCGAGACATCTCCAGTTAATTTATGACGCCCTGGTATTTGCAATAAGTTTTTTGCTATCTTCGAGTCGAATTGAACTTTTTTGATTACAGATAGATGAAACGCTAGTGAAGTTTTTATTAAATGCTTTTTAAGAATTATGTAACAAATTATAATATTAATTGTTCATTAATAAATATATAAATATACATTGATCTGACTCCGAGGTAAGTAGCTTAAGCACTTGGGTTGGTACTGATAGTTTAGTAAAATTCTGTAGATTTTTGGAAATCATAGATTCGAACCAATATCCCCGGATTTTGAGCACCGTAATTTTTCACTAATTTAATGTCTGTCATTATCACAATCATTCTTGTCATCATCATCATATCCCAAAACTCATCGGCTATGCATCTTTCTTTGTAGATGAATCTAAGATTAAATTAAGCTAACATTAAAATATATACACCCAACCAAAACTCGTCTCAAAGAAACTTCCAAACAAGTCCAATTTCTCTGATCATTGTTCGGAAAGTCGAAATAACCTCATTCATTTGCCGATCGGTTCCGCACACACACCCTAAAGGCTTTTTTCAGAGCAACGTTATATTGATACAAATGGTTGTCGACAGATGCGTAAATCAACGAATCGAATTAGTGTTTCTAGAACCTTTTGGATAGATTGCGAGGTGACCCTGGATGTCATTAACACTTCGCTTTGAAGATATTCCATTAGCATCTCTGTCTTTATGGAGAAATTATCGACGAATTATCAGTGAGTTTATAAGTCAACAAGTCGAGATTTTAGGAGTGATTGTAATTGTTTAATTGAACAAATACCATTTACATATATAGCGCTATAATAAATAAGCCACTAGATATTCTTCCCTAACTCGTCAACATAAAAATAATTTATCAGGTTTATAATTTTAAATCCACTCGGATACAAGTGAACGTGTTTATCACACGAATATTTCCCCCTGGTTGAATTTGTACCCATTATAGCCTTTCTTTGATTTTATGGCCAGAGTCAATTGACTGGCTCGATGGCGCATTCGGTAGTGACCCTGCCCCATGCGCCAAGAGTTGTGGGTTCGATTCCCACCCAGGACAAACATTCGTATGATGAATACTTGTGTTTGTTCTATGTCCAGACATAGAACAAACACAAGTATTCATTCATTAACACAAGTGTTAATATCCAATATTTAAGTATATATTTGTAATACCACTGTTGATTCTGATATCCGTAACACAAGTGTTTAAGCTACTTGCCTCGGAGTAAGATCAATGTATGTGATGTAGTCGGATATTTATATTTATTTATTTATTTATTATAACCAAGCAATCCGTCGTTTAATTAATTTTCATTCCTAAGTACGTAAACGCATCATTTACTACGGCACCACGCTATGCCCCGTAAATTAAACAAACGTAGAAGACCACACATTTTATTAGTTAGTAGTACTAACTAAGAGAATGCTTCCTACTTAAAATGATGGAATATAACTTCAGCACTTATGCACTTGACCAGCATGTTATAAAATCCAAACCAAAACCTTATCCTAATCCATACAATCTTCAAATCATCATAGCTTGACTTCTATCAAGATCCTACAGTCAAATATACCAATTAACAAACCTCAAAGTACATAAATAAAAACAGCCGTTACTGTTTACGTCCGCAGTTTATCATCTAAATTCCGCATGCAGCCGACTACGGAAATAGCAATCATTATTTAACGTCAAAGTTTAACTGGAATGAGCGCCGCAAATAGGCCAGTAATGATCTTCATCTATTGGTCGTATCCAATGCCTCACGGCTAGCGAACTTTCGATTTAGCCTTTAATGGGGTGGAATAAAATTCAATTTCTCAGTAAGGTATCTATGGTAAGTATACCTCCATGTAAGAAGAGCCATGCGTCGAATACAAGAAATTGCGAATTTTTCTATACGAATATTATAAATAGGAAAGATTTGATTGTTCGTTTTTTTGTACTGAATAGGCTCCGAAACTAATGGATCGATTTAAAAAATTCTTTCATCAATGGATAGCTACTTTAACAGCGAGTAGTATAGACTATATTTTATCCCCGTATTTCCACGGGAATGAGAGATACGCGGGTGAAACCGCGGGGTACTGCTAGTAAAACTATAGTACGAATTTATGTCACCAGTTCGGCGGATAAGCAAAGCTCATGAGGAAACCTGCTCTATCTGCATAAGCTGACTATAAATATGTAATTGATCCAATTTGACTGTTTTCCTTGTTCAAGCTACTTCGTAGCTGGAACTGGAACGAAGGTCAGGTGGCAATCTTCAATCTTGTAATAACTAGGTTTGCTAAATCGACCGCCTCTTTCGTATCTTTAATCGACTGTCACTAAATTGGTAAACTTTAAGGGAACTCTAAAGATTAGATGATGGTTCAAATTTTTTGACAGCCCCGTTGTTCGAGTGGTGGAGACCCTGGTCACGAAACCAAGGTCGCGGGTTCGAATCCCGGTAGGGGCAGATGTTTCTTGTGATGAACATGGACATTTGTACTCGAATCATGGATTTATAAATGTATTTTAGTATGTGTATCCGTTCGCCTAGTATCCATAGTACAAGCTTATCAGCTTAGTTTGGCACTAGGGAATTGGTGTGTTGGTCTGGAGAATTTATTTATATTTCAGAGGTTTGAACCAATGCCCCTGGCATGTGTGGGGCATCCTTACTCATTCAACTACCACCGTCATGTTATTAACATGTTAAGTTTTCAACGGCTAAACTGTTGCGTCTATGAGGCTCACATTCACTGGCTGAATCTCATCATCTTCCTAGCGTTATGTCCCGTGGTTAGACCGGGTTCGCTTAGACCGTGATCTAGGATTTAGCGAGTCTGATAATTACATTGAAGCGACTGCCTATCTGACCTTCGTAACCCTAAGATAGGGACAGCAGACAATTTTTGGATCATGGTTACAAATTCAGACATTAGTTCACAAGTTACGTTTTATCACGATGTTTTCCTCACCTTCAAGCTAGTAGTATAAATACGTACATAGATTTGAAAAATCTAGAGGTATCTGCCCGGCTTTGAACCCGCACTCTTCAGTTAAAAGGCGCGTGTCCATTGAGCTATCACCGCCCCAAATATAATATGCCTTTAAACTTTATACAACTCACACCAGCCTGAAAAGCTTTGAAAATATGATTACTTCCATCGGCGCGTGCAGCTACAGTCATACTGAGTATACCCGTACTGAACCCTAAAAGGTCCACAAAGTAGATGAGTTTATTTAATATCGCCAATGCGAGACTTCAAAGACTGGCCACAGCGATATTGAGTGGAGGGTCGGCTCCCTCCTCCACGCTACCTGTATAAAGTCTATGTACCTAGCGTAGACTAAAAGTCATTAACTTTTTGTTGCCTGACATTTTTTTAGTACGGTCAAATGAGTTAATATGGCGTCAGGTTAGAAGCGAGTTCAACATTACTTTAACGAGTGCAAATGCATCTGTTTCGTAAATGTTAGCTTCGTGTCTTCCGAAATGCACCAGATTTGAAGTTTTGTTCAAGAAAAGATTTTTTTTTTAAATAGGTAAATATCAGACTACATCACATACATTGATCTGACTCCGAGGTAAGTAGCTCAAGCACCTGTGTTACGGATATCAGAAACAACAGTGGTATTACAAATATATACTTAAATATTGGATATTAACACCCAGACACAGAACAAACACAAGTATTCATCATACGAATATTTGCCCTGGGTGGGGATCGAACCCACAACACTTGGCGCATGGGGCAGGGTCATTACCGAATATGCCATCGAGCTTGTCCAAAAGTTGGTCCAATAATCCCCATTTAGGCTTGAGTTATAGGACTTGACATCATCATCATCATCATCATCATTATCACGCCCGTAATCCCCAAAGAGGTAGCCAGAGTCTAGGAGCATTAAGCGTAAATATACTGAAATCTATACATCACACAATTAAACTAGTATATACATCATTCAATAACTGGTACCGCATATTCAATAAATAACAACTAGATACAGAATGTTTACCTGCTACATAACAAATTGTAATAACATTGACCGCCCTGTACAAATCCTGGTCAACCCTCATCCGTTTATTAAAATATTTCCAATAAGCAACTTCACAAAGCAGACGGGTTTATTTGATACCGGCAGACATCAAAGGCTCGGTATTGACGACCGTCGGACTCCCCAAGCTCAACTAGTGTTGAGTAGGAAATACAAATTGCAGTACACTTGTTCCGTACAGTACAGAGCAGAACAGTACAATTTGTGCTGGAGTACAAACTACATAAATGGTACATACATACATAACACATGCCCATAATCCACGAAGGGGTAGGCAGAGTCAAAGGGGCAGCAGTCCCCTTTGATCACATTCAGCCAAAAAATAATACTAGGCTGGGTTATATGAAAAATTGTAATAAAGTAGTGACAAGTGGCTAGCTTGTCGCCTACACAATCACATACCCAAAACTTGATATGCCATTAGTTGCCTTTTACGACATGCTAGGCAAAAAACACACATTACACATTATTTTATTTTTAAGTCCCAGACCAACATGGGACGATTTCATGAATTGTGTCACTCTTATAGTTCGAAATAGGAACGAACAGTTATTATTAGTGACGCGCTATTCCTTATATGTACTGTACTATTGACTAAGTAAATGCATTTACCGCGAAATGGCATGTGTTCATGTACCGAGCAGTAATTGTGTATGGTTGTACGGCTAAAGAGTTCACATGTATTTTAGCTTTGTATTACTCTTGTTACTGTAGAAAAAAGATATAAAGATTTGTACCTTATTGAAAGAGTCCTGTTTTTAATATTATTCAACATTAAACTGTGCAAGCAAATGAATATGTGTATGTGTAAATTTACTCATGTTATTAATTTATAACCAGTATATTTGCATTAATATTAATAAACGATATTTTAATTTATAGCCTATATATTCACATTTACAAGAAATACTGCATACATAGGTGTTCTGACGGCTTAGTTAGGACGCCTAGGTGCATTTTGAGTATGTCTTATGTGTTACAAAATTATTTGATTGAATGTATTGTTAAACTTGTACGTTTTTAAATTTTAAAAGATATATTATTTTTCATAACTGAAGAAGATAACATAAAAACCCAAACTTGAGCAAATACCTCTTAACAGCTTAACTTAATTTAACCTTTTTTGAATGCCCGAGGGGTGGAATCCATACCCTGCTCATAGAACATAAAATCTGCACCAACGAACAAATGAGACAGAATTTTAAACTAACTCAGTACAAAATTGAAACAAATTTTGCAAAATAAAAAAAAAAACAATTTAGAAATCACACATTTACAACCCTACCCAACACATCGATTCTGAAACACCTTATGATCACAAATCACTGAAATATCTGTTCATATGCAATCACAGCCAGAATGTATTCAGTTTAAACTTACTATTAGCATGATATATAGTTGACTAGCTCTGGCCCACGGCACTGCTCGCGTGAAATTCCGTTTAATAAAAAGACGTTATCGTGCGTAAGCTGTACGTTGTGTTTGACTTTCAGCGTAACATAATTTGAATCCAGTTCGTTTTGGCGCATCTATGTTACAACCAAACAGACAATCACTTTCATCCTTACTGATAAGAATGTGTTCTCCTAAACTACGATACCGATGATCGCAAGGAAATTTGGCACGTCTTAAGTTTAAACCCTGAAAAAGTACAGAATGTTTTTTATCCTGAAATAAATGATAGACCCGCAGGAAAAACGATCTTTTGTAACGGTCCAGGGGTTGCCAAGGAAAAAAATTGTGTATTACAAGTACCTAAGTAGTTGAGAAAAAACAATTGTATTGTATTGCATTGTATTGTACATTTAGGTGTTCCTTATGCATGGTCACACAGTAAACTTCAACACTCATGCATCTCTTTTTGTTTGCCAAATGGTCATCCTAATTAATCCTTGTCAAAAGTCACGACACACAAAACCTTTTTGTGCAACTTGCTCTTGCCATTTACTTTTGTACGCAGATGTATTCATCATTTTGAACAATATTAACTGATTCATTGATAGTCTTTATGGGGAATTTTTAAAGTAACGAACATGATGTTTATGGTCAGTTGGCAGAATATTATTTATTCACGTTTTTTACATAAAGTTCTTGTAAATACTATTGTTCAGAAAGCAAAAAAGAATATTTTAACGCTTCAGTTATATGCCAATAGCCGCTTCATACAGTGAAATAGTGTGGCTCCAAACCAAAGATCATGGGTTTAAATCCCGCGAAGTGCAACAGCTCGTATGATAAATGTTGGTTATTGAATCAGGCGCTTATAAGCCATTATTGTATATATTTGTTTGTATTTTGTAATCCATTAGTATCCATAGTACATGGCATAGGTAACTTAGTTTGGAGCTACATAATTAATATGCGGAAAATAAATCATCAAGACTCAAATAAATGTGTTGGTGTATATTCAAAAGGCCTGCCTCTCGAAAAGTAAATATCGCCGAGGTTCACAAGAGGACTCAGATTGTCCGCACAAAGACCCGATTAATTTATCTTTTGCATTTCACAACGCTATCCGGTAACAAATGGATTATACCGGCCATAGTTTTTGCAATGTAAATATTCGGCAATTGATTTTTTCGGCGCAAGGGCGGTTTTAATTGAGTCGTTTGTCATATTTTTGCGCCTTATTGGATTTTGGTTAAGTAAATACGGAGGGGAGCGTTGGACGATCGGACGATCTGCTGGTAACACGTGTGTTATGCTGCGCCATGCAATTGCGCTAGTCACTCCACCGAGTTAACTCACTACGTCAAAATGTGTTAGCGCACGGCACACAAGCAGGACTGGAAATTAGAAGAGTGCAACGTGTCATTTGCTGAATTGTGGCACCTTTTTTGAGTTAGCTCAAAGAGCCAACGCAGTAATTGCTGAGTCGCAGTGTTGGCGCAAAACTTTTTGCCGAGTTAAGTCTACGCTAGTTGTTGGAGTCCGTCATATGTATGTACGAATTGTAGGAGTATGGGTTCATGTTTGTTTAGTCTGGCAAAGCATGAATAAAAAAACGTAGCTGTATCAATTACATGGTTTCCCCTCTTTACATACACAGAACTGGTATTTTTATTAGGCGTGTCAAAAAATGGTGTAATGTGTAGAAGTGAGTGTTTAGGATGTTGGTCTGGGACTTAAAAAGAATGTGCCAACTGTGGTTCTTGCCTAGCATGTCTTAAAAGACAACTAATAGTATATCGGTTTTGGTTATGTGATTGTGTGCCTACACATTGTGATTGTGTAAGCTACAAGCTAGCCACTTGTCACTACTTTTTTACAATTTTCCATCTAACCCAGCACAGATTTACTTTTGGCTGAATGTGGTTAAAGGGGCTTGCTGTCGCTCTGACTTTGCCTACACCTTCGGGGATTATGGGCGTGATGTTCAAATTATCACACATACGTATCTATGTAGGTAGAAATCTACCAGCCTTTTTAACTAAAGCTTTTTAATCCTTCATTAAGATCGTTTTAAAACAATACACATGTATCTGTTAATATATCTCGCAACAGTTTTATATGCCCTTTACAAAAGCTTCCATTCAAAATCCGATCACACGAATTTCTGAAGCGTCTAACGGTTTCCCCACTGCGATATCCAATCAAGCGCACCCCACAGCATCAGGTGTGAGGTTACAATTAAAGTGCACATAACATTTGAGTCTAAACGGTCCCTTACATTTCGGGTCCAAGTTTACCGACTTACTTTATAGCAGCATAAAGAATCCCGTTATAAAGTTCAACGTAAATCGGTTTACGGTCGTATGTGCTCCTGGAGACATAAAGGGGAATTAATAAGGCTATTCCGTAAAGCGATTCGGTAGACAGATAGCCTTACAGCGAGCTTGGCGGCGTAGAGACTCTACGATTTTGGTTTATAGCGGGATATCGTAATTAAGTTTAACTAACTAACTTTATACCAATTCCTAGCGGGGCAGGTAGACATAAAATCAAAATATTGTCAAGTATATACAACTGTATCTAATAAATAAAAAGGGCGAAAAAAACAGCTCAAGATAAGTTCTCAAAATAATCAATTACATTAAGTATTTTATAAAATAAAAAAAACTTAAAAAATACTAAGATTTTACTTTCCGGAATTGGATTATTATGAGTTATGAGGTGTTAGGAATTAAAGAAAGATGTAGATTTTACATGTTGTCAATGGATTTACAAACATTTTAAAAGATTAATGAATACCGCGTTTTTGATAATGTGTATGTTTAGAAGACGCGAAAGGTGTATGTCAGGATCGTAGCACATGGAAGTACGTGATCTCTGCCTACCCCCATGGGAAAAAGGCGTGACATGTATGTATGTTTAGAATAAATTTTAAAATATTTGATTTATTTGTGTCAATATATAATAATTTTTTTAATTAAAACTGTCTTTATTCATATAAGCTTTACAAAAACACCTATGAATTGTGAATACTGATGGTACCGACTTTCAGGACAGTCCTGCGAAAGCAAACGCTTGGTCACGATACGTATGTACGAAGATATTGAAAGTTATCGATTCCTAAACCTTTGCAGTATAAAGATTCTCTTTATTGGACAGTCAAAGATATAATGTAGTCAGCGAGTCTGGCTACGGACTTTTTACGTGACTACGAGGGTGTAAAAGTGAAATGACTGCGAATGTTACATCTTCAAGAAGTCTATTAGCTAAGTGACTATAAATATACTGGTTACGTAAATCGTATTCGTATGTTATTATCGTTTTTATAAAGGGTGGTAACTCCATACTTTTAATGGAAGTGAAAGGTACATAAAAAAAAAATGTCAAAATCTTTTACATGTAAGTTGCCGGGGCTTCCCAAAAAGTTATCAAAGCGATACTTGTGCTGCGATAGCTTCGCTCTTCCTTATCATTTACAAGTATTATTTATAACACTGTTGGTAAAATTTAAAGTTAAGGTAAGTACAGGTTGTACAGAACTTAAAACAGCAACAGAATACAGCTATGGAGAAATGTGCACCTATATTGTGTGTGTGTGTGTGTGTGTGTGTGTGTGTTTGTGTGTGTTTGTATGTGTGGTACATTAAAAAATCTATTAACTAAGTACTTAGTAAATTGTGATTTTTTTTGTGAGACGTTAATTAACGACGAGTTGATTACATGTGGTCGTGTGATTTTTAAAAAACGTAATACTTCCTAAGCAGCACATAAGCTGAATAACTAATAAATTATAAGTTTATTTACTGACTAAATCCACATGGTAGATGTATAGAAGAGTTGGGGTACTCTCTACTCTAGAGCAATAAAAGCTGTTTTATACACTTTAATACAGCATAGCTGATTAACAGCTAGAGAGTGGTTAAAATATTGCTTCTATCTTTATTGTAGCATTCGTAAACACTGTATTCCAGAGTTTAGCTATTTTTGATGCTATGACTGACTTTGAAGTCTAATGCTTAACTATAGCTGACAGAGCGTGACATTGATTTCTTTTATAGCTCATGTTCTGTACAAGAGTATCACATAACGCAAACTGCTTTATAGTTGTATGATCCTTCACTCCTATAATCTAATTATATTTACATACCTACATACCATAACACCGCGCCCGTAATCTCCGAAGGGGTAGGCAGAGTACTAATTATATTTCAACTTAACATATACAAATATTTATTAAATATACATATTAAATATGCTAAATGTTTGCCTGAAAAACCATAAACCTAGGCTTTTAAGTTTCTTCTAAATTCCCTTTGTTTAAACCGCTAATAGCTACAATGTCTTTACAAAACTACCTCTCGTCGACATAATATGAATGGATAAATATTAAAAGTTAAGTGGAGTAGATCCTCTAAGTACTATCAAGAAAACTTCAAGAAATAATTAAGGAACATAATCCAATATAAACTTCGCGATTCGATCTAACTAAAGAACTTCTGCAATTTATTACGATATCTTCTCATCTGAAATACTTACAACTTTTCTTTGAATGTTATGAGAAGGTTTAAAAAGAGGAAAGTTAATTAGTAAATTATTATAAAAACTGAGCATCCTACGGCTTAGTTCAGAAAAATTAGATATTCAAATAATAGCTCAATAACATAACTGACAAGACTTTATATCTGAAATCGAAATTAATGAGTATTATAATTAAAGGCTTTCTTTTGTCAATAAAATATTTTTTCCAGGACTTGATTTAAATTGCAATTTTCTATCATGGGTCATCAGACTTAATTTTTATTTTCATAATAATTTATGAAATATTATTTGCCTTAATAATTGCATTATTTGACTGACAGATCGGGCTCAGTGGTGTCCGTTTTGATAAGCCTATGTCCAAAGGACGAGTATAGACTAATGATGATGATGATTTTACCGCAATTATAACTAACACGCCTTGTTAAATAAGTATTTCATAAAACGACGCAACTCCTCATGTAATTTCCGAATCATCTCGTTTCCTCAGACCTGAGCCTTTAAGACTGAGTTACCAGCCCGAGCGACGGAATCAGCGCCAATATTTGCATGAGGGATCAGCCGCGCCGTAAGACGGCACATGCAAAGGTATCCTTCAAAACGTAATGCCGGTGAAGCGTGAGTTGAGCATATTAGTGAAGTTTCGCAGAATTGATAAAGAAAAAGTATTTAGTACAATGTTGGACTAGGACTTAAAAAAAATAAAAAATATCATTCGATTTGATAACCTCCTCCTTTTTTTAAGTCGGTTAAAAAGGATGTGCCAACTGTGTTTCTTGCCTAGCATATACTAAAAAGCGACTAATGGAGTATTTGGTATTGTATTTCTGATTATGTAGGCGTCGACCTAGCTACTTACCACTATTTTTCCACAATCTTTTATCAAATTCAAATTAAAAATATCTTTATTTATATAGGCTTCAAGAAAGCACTTATAAATAGTCAATATACAAAAAAGAACAAATAATACTACCACCGGTTCGGAAGGTGGATTCTATCGACAAGAAACCGGCGTGAAATCGGCAGTTTGCTAAATGTGCTCCTTGCCTAGCGTGTTGTAAAAGACATGTATCTAACATGTAGTAAACTACATCATAGGGCTTTGTATGCGTTTTTAGCATAAACCCAGTGGCGGATTTACCCTAAGGCCCAGTAGGCCCGGGCCTAGGGCGGCCAGATATTAGAGGCGGCCAATCGTTATAAAAATTAAGTGATGACTCTTTAGTTCTGAGAATTATTGCCTGGGGCCTATGGCGGCCAAGATTGTAAATCCGCCACTGCATTAACCTATGGAACCCTAAATAAACAGCAATAAGATCTAGGAAAGTGGCGTGAAGTTTAGTTAGTTAGTTAGTTTAAGATCTAAACAGCTTGCCAAAAGAACTAGTCCAAAGAGCTTTTTATGCGTTTTTACCACAAACATACGGAACCCTAAAAGTGTAAGCTTAGAGGACCAGATGAAGCTTCCAACCCGAGGGAGCTTTCCGCACGACGTGAGCTTCTAGATGAAGTTGGCAGCAGCCAAGATATGTTGAAGGTTGGTTGTTAGAAAACTAGATAGCTTCATAACATTCAGAGAACATTTTTTGGTAAGTTTACACAGACTTTTTAGTCCATATACACTTGTGTATTGCCTCACGCTTTTAAATTTTTATTTCATGTTCCATCAAACTGAATACACTTTTTTCCAACCCTTTAAGGTGAAGTAATAATTCCTTTGGGATCTCCTAGAAAAGGCACTCAAGAAATATTTAAATCTTAAGTTTCAAACTAGATGCTGTCTATCAGATGCCTTATTATACCTACCTATATAGTTTTAATATTAGAAGAGCGATTATTATTTCATAAAGTATTTACTTTTTACCTATTAATTACTAAAACCCATTAAATTTCAGTAAAAGTATAAGTACTGAATGATGAAGCAAAAATATTTTTAACCCTCAATAACAATTTTTCTCATATTTTCCAGTCTAGTCCGAGGTTTTTCTTTGCGAGCATCCAAAAAATTCAGCCTCACATTCCTTTCAGTTTAATAACCGTTTTCAGAATTTTTATATTTATAGGTGCTTTTACTAATATTGCATTTCACCCCCTTCCACCCTTTCATATCGTCTAGGCTACAATAGTTAAGTGATAGCACGCTTTAGTGGTCGCTGATTTATCGGCTCTGAAAGAACCTTTAATCTTTGTAATTGCACCCCTTTGAAAGCGATTTTTCTACCTAGGACTTTTTGTCTTTTATCTATGTCTTTGAATAGGTACTAAATGCTATCTAAACCAATATTACACTTACTGTAATAGCACCCATGAGGCAGAATTACTTATTTTCTAGCTGTGCCCGCGATTTAACCCGCGTTTATGGATAATGTTTATAGTCTTCCTCGATAATTTAACTATACAACACAAAAATCATTTTTCAATTCGGACCAGTAGGATGTGACATTAGCGCATTCAAACAACAAACTCTTCAGCCTTTATATATTAGTATATATTGGTAGGTATAGATATATACTTAGTTGTCTTAAGATCTTAACATACTGAACAATCGCATCACACATGGGCTGAAACCAGTAGGTATAAAACATATTTAACGCCTGCTGGATTTTAAGCAGCAACATTTGTTGAAACGTCAATACTAAAGTGATATGAGTGTTTTAACTGTATGATGAACTTTGAAAACCTTCAAGATCAATATTTGCGGTCTTCATGACGTGTCCTACCATTTTATAAAAAGTACGTCAATACGGGAGCGGACTAAAAAATTCTATTTAGTCAGTTAGATTATAAAAAAAATATTTAACACGTATTTTTCCATTTATTTGTCAAACAAGCACTAGCGAAGAAACAACGGATTCAAATTGCGCGTGACGTCACACGTAGGTACTATTTTTATTTACAAGTGACGTGAACTTTGTAATTGTTTGATAAAGCAAAAAATATGTGTCTTGTATTTTTGTATAATCTAAATGACCCACTAAATAGAATTATAGTTTTTTGACCCAGTAGATATTGTCCCCAATGATTGGTTTTGTCAGCAGATACACTTACAAGACCTAATGTTCTTAAATTGTATGCTTTACCTTGTACTTCATAATTAAGAACTAAGTATTTTATAATGTGAGTAGATAACAAGTGAGATTTTTCAAAACAGTGCATTTTCACTTAGTGCGTAAAATATTGATTAAATCCGCCCTAAGCAGCTAAAAGGGGTTGGTAGAAAGAATAATACAATCATAAGTCTATAATCATAGCATTAGAGGGTGTGACCCGTTGACTCACAGCCCCAGTGAGGGGATGGACGAGTGACGTCATCCTGCATCCCTTCCGAGATGACATCATCCACCCTTACTGCGGAGTTTGAAACGATCTGTTACAAAACATTGCTACATAAGTAGATACTTACTGACTTAAAGAGTAGTTTGATATTTAGGAACTTATCTGTAAGTTAATTTTATATTCCGGAATTAAGACGCACTCCTTATATGAGAAAGACGAGGTTTTGATTAGTTACGAGCAAGCACCGTATTTTCTAAAGTCTATAAGTACATATCTTCACGCTCATAGTCCCCGAAGAGGTAGGCAGAGTCAAAGGGGCAGCTAGGCCCCTTTACCAGATTTAGTCAAAAAATTAAACTGGGCTCCAGAAATCTACGTACGAATTTATACTATCAGCTCCTCAACAAGAGAAAATTATGTAAGGAAACCTACTTATTTTAATAACAATGGATTATGTATAATTAGCAAAATTGCCCAGTTTCCCCTATTTAGAGGGTTACTTATGAAGGTCGCGCGGCATTCGATCAATTAATCACAAGACTTGCTATATTAAGTATCACGGTGTAGGCTAACTAGAGACGGGAGATTACAGTAGGAATAAAAATTACAATAGGTTTGTTTTTTCTTTGTGCATTTAAAACAAATCTATGTCGTTAAATCCTATTTTCGTCTGCGACTTACAATAAAATTACCAACATTGAGTTTGTGAATTTGTAAGCAATCAGCTGACTCCTTGGCATATTTTTTTCGCTATTTCCATTTTTATTCACGTCAACTGAAGTTTTGGTTAAAAGTGGTTACAGGACATAGGGTCTTTTAATTAAATCTGCTTTACGGCATGTATTGAGACCTAATACGATATACCCTTATAGGAATAATGTTCCTTCTCATAAATAGCTTAGTACGAAATTATATAGCTTCAGCTATTCGAGTTTCAGTTATTATTATAGTATGCTAGTGCAAACATTGCTTTACGTTGCATTGTTGTTATTAGCTATAAAGGAGCGTTACAATGCTTAGCCCTGGGGCTCCTGAGCCTTGTCTTAGGGTTGCCGCCGAGAGGAATACTTTATATCAATGTATAAATATAATTGATAACAGATTCCTTAAAAATCTTCATGACATCCATCTCAAAGTTTGCAAAAACGCACATTTGTATTTTTTTCAGATAGGTTAAGATATTGATTTAAATTACTTTTTTCATCTTTACCTTAATATTTTAACTTCATTCTAATCACAATCAAAGTACCTAGCTTTGCTTGTTTCGGGTTTATCACGAACTATTCTGTAATAAAGTACCTATAGACTATTTTTATCTACTTCACGATATTAATATGCTGCACTCAACACTATAATATAACAATTTCTACTTCGTTTATCTACTTCTTAATATTAGAATTAGAATAAATCAAAATCCAATAAAGTTACCAAATTGCCAGTTTTTTTTTTCCTTTCTTTTTTTTTCACGCGGAGAAATGAGTTACGCATACCACCTCGCCTCGGGGGGACAAGATGGTTATGTGGGACTCCCAGGGACCTCTGCATTAGAAGACCCCTTCTCCAGCCAAGGTGGTAACGACTGGGGTATACCCGCTAAAACTCTGGGATGCATCATCTACGCCGATTGAGGCTTCGCGGGTGCCCCTAAGGAATCATCCGCTAGGCCTCAGCGACAGCCCGCTATCGGGCGCCCGCGCCAAGGGTGAAGACGACCGGATGCATACAGTCGTTGCCAGCCCTACCTAAGACTGCTTAGCGGTTAGTTTTAATCGCTAGTCGTAAACGTTTACAATTGCAATAATAATTTAACTCTGGTTAAGGCCCTAGACGCGGCCCAAACAAGAAATTAATGTTCTGCTCGGATCGTCTGCGTCTGTTATTTGCATTTGAGCTTGATAACGCTTTGCGGATCCGATTGAGTCGGAATGGGTTCCTGGGGAGGATATTAAAATGATATTCGTCCACATAAATATTATTTGTTCATGCGAACTTTCTCTTACGCCTTAAACGGTAATAGATACCTCTTAATCAAAAAGGTAGCAGAGCATGCTATAGAATTCCACAAAACCATCCTTTAACATAAGACTATTTTAAAAGGTCTTAGGTATACTAGTCTGGGACATTCTTAACTATTTGTAATATTACATTTTTTACATTTACTATTTTAGTTTATACTAGTACGGCTGCCAACGTTAACTTCTCAGTAGATCCTTAACATATAGGTACACTATTAAAAAGATTAAGTTATTTTTGTATTTAGATTAAGTGCATAGACAATTTTTCTTTGTTTTTATTTTTGATAAATGTGAAATTATAAAAAACCAACTCAGCACTACAAAATTCATATTTTGTAGTGCTTAGTTGATTTTTTTTTATTTTGTTAGAGGTCACAATTGCTAAATCTTTAAAATCATAAATTAGTCATTTAAGCATTACAAAATATGACGTCATACCATGCAATTGCTTTACAAAATCTATGGAAATATAGCGTTTTAAAAAATACTTCAACGATTGATGGTGTCACTCTATTGGCATGAGGTCCGTTGAGTTAGCAAGAGACACAATATATTCAAGCTACTCTTTATCCTAACAAATTTATAGATTCCGTTGGACACACGATACAATCCCTCAGTATCTAACAGACTGAATCAACTCCAGTTGAGTTAAAGCCTAGCTAGCATAGAGAGTTAAAAAATAAATTAATAAGTGCCTGCAGCCCTACTGTGAATAGATCCAGTAATGGTTGTACTTGCCCTAAATTAGAATATTAGTTTAACGTCTCTCACAGGCGACAAAACCTCCGATCGCACTTAAACCGATCGTTGTCAGATCTCCGTAAAAGGGCATAAAATGTGTATTTTTCAAATGGATTCCTGAGTGCCCGAAACTTGATGGCAAATCTAAGTATTCGAAACCAAGGGAAGGGTGAGTTTTACACTCTTTTTACTTTTATAGTTAGTGTCCATAAAATGGCACATTTGAATTGCTTATATAGCGGGTCGTATGCGCTCTCGCCCTGTTAATAAAACGCCTCTTGGTTCGACGCGGCAACGAGCTTGGCGCTCAGAAATATTTGTCGGAATTTAAGCGTAGGATATTGAAGCACAAAAGGAGCAAGACTATTTTAGGCTCTGTAAACATTTATACCTACAGCTACGTCTTTATCGATTAAATTCTTTAAAAAAAATACTTTATTAAAAAATCTGTTTTTATACCGATTTAATATTTGACATCCTATTAATATTATAAACGCGAAAGTTTGTGATAATGTATGGATGTTTGTTACTCTTTCACGCAAAAAGTACTTAATGGATTTTAATGAAACTTTACAATAATATAGCTTATACACCCGAATAACATATAGGCTATGTTTATCGATGTTCTACGCGAGCAAAGCCGCGAGCAGAAGCTAGTTATTCATAAATAAAAACGTTAATTAGTCAGCAAATTTCATTAGCATTCTCAACAAGGATTATTTTGAAAATAACGATGATTTAAAAATGAGTATCAGTTCAAATATTTTTAATATTTTTGCCATAATTTACAATAATTATAGTTACATTAAATTATGGACCCAGTCGGGCACTACAAAAGTTAGGAAAGAAGAAGAGGACTTAATAATTTAGACTAAGTATATTATTATTATGAATTTGCTAGTTAGCCGAATGCGCATTGAACTATTTTTCCTAAATACCTAAACGGCTATGTTATTCTTTAATGAAATTCGTGAGGTTAATAATAACTTGTAAGTAATCGATTTAACGTGAACGTATGATGATATTAATTTTGCTTACTTACCAGGTACTTATGTACATATAAAAAAGTATTTATATATAAATAAAAAAATGGGGTAGACCGTTGCAGAACAGTGGGAAACTGTAGGTTAGACAAAAAGTATACATAAGTACAAAAATATTCTATACTGTTTTCCGAAATTCTCGTTTTTGCGAAAAGATCCCGGAAAGGAATTTGGCTTGAAAATCACCAATTTTTTTTTCAAAGTTAATTTAAGACCACAGTAGAAAATTTCCTAAAAGCGGAACCTGTTCACTATGACATGACATGAGATACCTACCTGTCTGCTAGCAATGCATTCAACCATATCGTTTGTAATGAAACACCACATAACGCTACCATCTTAGTTATAGTAAACAAAACACTATACCTACGCTCACTATAATGTCACTTTAGCAACAAATTGTAGGTACCTACATAGTACCTAAATAAGTGCCGCGAATAAGCCTTTATTCGCCGTTCTTATGTATTCTTCCCCTTAATAAGACCGAATGCATATCGCATTGTTTTGATATATCTAGTGGCGGCGTATCTTAGCTAAATATAAACTAATTTAATACCAAACACCACTCGACATCGCATCAGGAAACATTCACACAACTTCGCAAATTAAACTCCCATCTAAGCTCATTCATGAAGCAACGTAGTCTGGTCTAGACATTAATTTGACATAACAATTTTAAGCTTCAAACTTAGATTGTGAGCCACTTGGAAAGTTAACGTCACGATATTAAAGACCTAAAATCCATTTAAGGGATGTTGAGGGAAAATAAATCAGACTCGGCGTCGGTCCGTTCGACGAACTCGGGAACAATCGCGGGGATGTAAATTAAATCGGGTGGTTGTAGTCAAAGGGTTGGTCTTTCGGTTGGCAACGTCATCTCTCTCATTGGAGTTATTATTAGGTATATAGATATGGTGTGTATATCTATCTATCTCAGTTGCTTAAAAGTATAGGTATGTTTTTGTTAGAGTAAGGGCTGATTTTTCAACAGTCGGATAAAATATAACAATCGAATAAATCACAATCCGGATAAATGTTAAATATCATTGCCTGTTTCTTAAGCTAAATACCGTATGACATCCGAAAATTGGTGACGTTATACTTTATCAGTCAGTTAATTCTTATCTGACAATTAAAAAATCGGCCCTAAATGATACGGTCAGTATGATATGGTAAGTTATCGCAAGAGGTAAATATGACAGAATTGGTTCAAGAACAAAAGTATTCGGAAAAAATCTGATTTAGTTTTGGTTATTGCTTTAAAACCTTTTTTCAGGAACACAGCTGGCACATGAGTCCCAGACCAATATGAGACCTAACGTCGCTCATTAATATAAACCAAATGTCTGGGGACTTTTTCCGCTATAACAATATTTGATATAAACAGTGTACAGAACGTTTCGTTGAAGAAAAAAATAGTTTAGTACAATTACACTTCTACCGGACTCGGCGTACACATGAATTAAATTGAATGACTATAGTCCCTTGGAGGTGACCAGATTGGTAAAAGCTCTGCGTTCAGTAGTTGGAAAATTATCTTAACAATTAGGAACAAAGATTCCAAATTAGGAACGTTAATTGATACTTAAGAAATCGTAGATGACTGTTAAATAGCTAGTTAGCAATGAGCCTTTGTTATGGTTTGATTCGGTGCATAAAACCTATGGATGGCCAGATAATATCGGGAGCGATGGTACCGCTTGAAAGAACATTTTTGGTCCCAGGGATCCTTGGACTGAGGGTTTTCGGATCAAACCCGGGTACTGCCTCTTAGAAAATTATGACTAACTCGATAGCGCATTCGGTAGTGACCCTGCCCCATGCGCCAAGAATTGTGGGTTCGATCCCCACCTAGGACAAACATTCGTGTGATTAATACTTGTGTTTATTCTGTGTCTGGGTGTTCATATCCAATATTTAAATATATATCTGTAATACCACTGTTGATTCTGATATCCGTAACACAAGTGCTTAAGCTACTTAGCTCGGAATCAGATCAATGTATGTGATGTCGGCAGATATTTATTATTTATTACTATAATACTTTATGATACTCAATAAAAAATTACATGCAACATTTACACAATATTCATTTTTTTTACGCCCTTTAAATTATTAAAGTTTTCAGCTAATTTTGTAGCTTACTATACTGAGAAATTTACAGCCGAATCTTAAAGGAGTCTAAATCCCGACTACGTAAACTCTTTTAAGATTAAATTCTATAAATAACATAGGATTGTGACTTTTCTTTAAGTGAAATCTTCGAATATTTGAGTACGACTAAAGAATGTTACATGCTTTGCCTTGGTTCGTAAAATTCTTTTATTTAGTCTTATTTCTGCCAATTTCTCCGAATTTAACAGAACAAAGAGAAATATTCCACTAATGTTTTATAGATAGAATGGCTATTCTATATATATGTAATGGAAAAAACCTATGAAATTTCTACTACCAAAAAATACTTTATTCGACTTTAATTTGGTTGAAATTGCTATGGGAGGCCTCCTAACCACCAGATATTAATTAACATAAAACATATGCAAACGCAAGCTTAACTCTTTTAGATAAGGTCGAATTTCTAACAATACAAAGAACGGTCTATTATAAGTTCCTTTACCCCCCAGTTTTCTAACAAAGTCAACTCCTCAATCTCTCTAACTCAATATCGAAGTGTAACCAATGTCTGTTCGCACGTAGCGCGAAGTCGGTAACTGAGGCCCGTCCTATTGTCGGCTAACGTTTGAGACTCTTGAAACTTGTTCGGAAGTAAAAAGGATTTCGGAGACATGACTGTCGGGAAGACACCGAAAATCTAGAGCTATCTATCTACGGGTCTAGTTATCTATATATCGGGTATTGGGTAGGTGATTGTGTAGGCGACGAGCTAGCTATTTGTCACTACTTTTTCACAATTTTCCATTTAACCTAGTCCAGTTTTATTTTTGCTGAGTGTGGTTAAAGGGGCGTGTTGGCCTTTTGATTCTACCAACTCCTTCGGCCTCAATATAACATCACGCGTGATGTTGTTGAGTTGTTCAAATTTGGGAACTTAGGTACGTTCCTACATTTGGTCTCTTCGTTTTAATAGTGAAGGTTTACTATTAAGAAGAAGAGACCTGCATTGCAGTTTGATCTCCATAAGGGCTACAAAGGGCAGATATCAATCGCTGAAATAGAAAAATTACACTCGCTTAATCCAGGATTATGGGTGAAGCCGACCTCGACAAAGAGCGAGATGTAAGTCTTAAAATATGATAATGATTCGCGTAGCATATTTTAGAATATTTAATGCCATCCAGATCTCTACAGTTCCAGCCCTACGATGCAGTCCATTAAGATTTACGTCGTATCTTCAATCTTAAGTGAAGTAGGCAATGATTAACTAACCTAACATAAAGCTTTCTAGTTGTTAAGACTAACAGAAGGGGCAACAACATGAAAATGGGCTACTGACGAAGATAAAGATGTAAGCCAGCGAATACGACTAGTTAGCAAATAAGTAGGCACTATCAAAAGGATCCATCGTCTTGTTAAGAGCCTAGCTATAATAATAAACAGTCATCAAACTACGGAACTTGCATAAAGCCACCGTTTCTGATAACTGTTATGTTGATAACTATTATTATAGATGCGAAAGTAACTCTATCTATCTGTTACGTTTTCACATATTAATCAGATAATTTTTCACACATTAATCGGTACAAAATTTGTTAAACCTTAAGGACATAGGACATACTTTTATCCCAGAAGAAACTGATACATTTCACGGTGGCGCACGTCACAACAATCCATGTCATAGATAAAATAATAGGGGTTTTTATCCTTTATATAATATTTTATATGGTATATGTAGAATTACATTACTACTAGGAACTTTAAATAACTAACCTCTACTAGGAATCATATAAGCCAATTAATTTAACTGGCGAGAAAAGTATAATAAATTTTACTATAGCCATTTCCTTGATATTGGTTGGTATCTTACACAGATACTTCCCAACTAAGTTGAAACTTTATCAGAAGTTCCAAGTTAGTACTGGATTTTGTGTGGCTCTACAGTTTACCAGACACGAAATACTCAATGCTCCATTGTCGGGGAACTGAATCCAGCCGCAGACAGAAGTGTGGTTAGTGTCACGAGTGGCTGGAAAGACTGGTCACGGCCGTTATTACACTAAGGGCACAAGAGGCCCGTTTCCTGGGCCCCCATCCGCAAGGGCTCCCGAAGGACGAAGAAAAAAAAATCTAGGATATAATAGAAGATGTTGCTTAGCAGCCGAAATTCCGAAAAAACATTATTGTAATTGTAACCAAAACTCCAGCATAAATGGCATATTATTTTATACTTTACTTTGATTACCCTTTAGCTTTCTTAATTTTCCAAAAGGGCACCCAATTCTTGTGTGCCAAAGGGCCCTAGCATAGTTTAAAACGGTCCTGGTTACGGCCCATGGAGCATGGAGTTCACCTGAGCTCCAATATCCTGGTTAACATCACTCAGGACTCTACCTATTGTCCCATGTTGATCTGGGACTTAAAAAGAATGTGCCAACTGAGTTTCTTGCTTAGCATGTCGTACCTAAAAGGCGACTAATGGTATATTGAGTCTTGGATATGTAATTGTGTAGACGACAGCCACTTGTCACTACTTTTTTACAATTTTCGCTCTCACATGTCAATTATTCAAAAAAAAAAGTCGGAAATTAATCTGATTGGTGGAGGACCACCTAATCGATTTATATAATTTATTTTCATAAATACATAAATAATTTATAAGCCTTTATGTGGAACAGTTGTTTTTTATAATGATATCGAATTTGGTGCTGTGGAGAAAGTGGTTTGTTAAAATAAGCACTTTCATAAAATTTTGGCTAGCTCACTATTTACTATACTATTCGCCGACTCAGTATTGTAATGAAGTATCTACCTGAATTATTACAAGTAATCTATATAAATTCCATATAATAAATAACACAGTTAATAACGACTTTATAAATCAAGTTTGTTACATATTTATGTTATTATATTATAAATTACTAAATTTTTACCGTGACTTTGTGTACGTAGACTTAAGTAAATAGGAATATTAACGCGAACATCATTCTATGGAAACACAAAAATGGGATGTAAAACGTTAATTTGACACTTATAATATAATAAATGGCGAAGTTGTCCATACATTATATCATATATTAGCAGTAATTTAATTGTTCCTGTGGATAGATTGTGTGACAGAGATCGCTACTAAAGATAAAGCCGCCGAAATAATTCAAAATTATAATTATATTGTGTCTGCCTTAAACAAAAAATGTGTATAACAATATTATGTTATATTATATTCCATGAGAGAAACAACAAACATTTTTTTTCCTAACAATTTTAATTCTAGACACCGAACAGTTTAAATTTCAAGTCCTCCAAATATTAGACACAGTCATTTTTAATGCTCGAAGCACGATTCCGTTGATATTCTATCAAGATACATGACTACACGTGTAATTTATATGCCTTACCAAATTGAACTCTATTCCGAGGTGATAGAGTGTATCGTCTGCCGTATTGATGTGTAGGGCCTCCGAAACTGTTCAGGGGATTTTCTTGCACGATCTCGACTCCCAGATCTAAGAGATAAAGCTGGTAGCTTAAATAAGGAACGACCACTATTGTACCACTTTGTCACGTTGTCAGTACTTGTTGGATCAAGTACGGTGAGCAAAGGAATCAATTTATACTTACAAAAGAAAATACATTTGGCAACGAATAAGGGTCAGGTTTAGCTCTGTGGTTTTCGCATGCAAGCGGTTTCACAGTTAGTGTTTCATCTTCTCAACATTTCTGTTAATATTCAAACATCATAATTTTATACGATATTTTTTTGTTTGTTCTTTGGAATGTATATTTGATTTTTTTTAAGCGGTATGTGGTAGTAAAAATATTAGAAAAAAAAATTCCTTGATTTACTAAAATTACGTTTCATACATACATACATACATGCATACATGCATACATACATACATACATACATACATACATACATACATACATACATACATACATACATACATACATACATACATACATACATACATACATACATACATACATACATACATACATACATACACACATAACATCACGCCCATAATCCCCGAAGGGGTAGGCAGAGTCAAAGGGGCAGCATGCCATTTTTGGCTGAATTACGTTTCGTTCTCAAAAAATGCCAATTTTTTTTTATATTGGCTCCGCTTAGCCTGAAATGAAAACGTTACATAGATATCAGCCTTATGATATAATTAATTGCACATTGGACAAAATATGCAACACTTATTACAAATACATTTCAATTGCATATGTTCATGCGTATACATTTCTACTATTCGCATATATATGCCAATATTTTAACTGACTTTGACTTTACGTTTTATCATCTTACATCTTTAATTAAACCTCCATGTTTTAATAGTTTTCTTTAAAATCAGATCGACTACAAAACACATAGACAACTGAAGTTAATCTTCGACCAATCCAGACAATCACCGTTCGTTGCTAAGAATAGGCATATTAATGTAGACTATTAACCAATTGACGATACAACGCGCATTACTCCAATGACTATACTGTCAGCAACAGATTACGAAAAGAATGTATCATAAATCGATGCCGAAAAGATACTGGTCTTCATAGAAGACGCAGCAACCACAGGGTTAGGCGGTGGCCGCTGCAGGGAAGGAATGGTCCAGCGCTCCTGACCATTACACTGACCCCTTCCTTAAGAAGGGGGCAAGTGGGGCCCGCCGTATAGGGTGGGCTGTCGCCGGTGGTACTGCGGTAGTCCAAGGCTTCGCTGGATACCCGTGGTGGCCACCACTCAGGCGATATAGGAGCGCCGCGGGGTTTAGTGGGTATACCCCGGCTACCTCCCATCATGGTCGGAGAGGGGGTCTCCGACTCAGAGATCCCTGGGAGTCCCACACATCACGTTTTCCTCTTTCGGAAGGCGTGACGGTGCATAAAGCATTCCCCTATCAAAAAAAAAAAGGGTTAGGCGGTGGAACATTCGCCCTGAAACTTAAGAGGACCATCAGACACTAATCGGCTACGTCACCTCTTGTCTTTCAGCTCAGTCACTTTATACATTAACTAGCAGCGCCCCGCGGTTTCACCCGCATAGTTCCCGTTTCTGTAGGAATATGGGGATAAAATATAGCCTATGTTACTTCCGGATAATTTAGCTTTCCAATGGTGAAATAATTTTTGAAATAGGCGCAGTAGTTTTTGAGTTTATTCAAACATACACACACACACACACACACAAAAATACAAAAATACAAATCTTTCCTCTTTATAATATTAGTATAGTTAGATAAGTACTTGTCCTGCAGTATACTGTAAAGGGCTTATTATTAAACCACTTTGTACTTGTTATATTAAAAAGTTCATATTTTTACTTGAGGACACTTTACCAATTAAAATAGTCTCCACATTTTTATTAACCAATACCTCGTCTAGCTGTCATTAGTCCACATTAAGGAATTTTACAGGATATGTAACAGTACATGAGTGACTTCTCACGACTTCATTAAAGAAAGGGTTAGATCAATATATGCATGCAAAATAAAAACTCAGTAATATATATGTATATTATAAAATACTAGCGACCCGCCCCGGCTTCGCACGGCGAGCACTAAAATATGCTATACATATAAACCTTCCTCTTGAATCACTTTTTTTTTTTTTTTTTTTTTTTTTTTTAGTTGGGGAAACTCCCACGAGCCGTCACCCTCTGCTCGGGGAAGCAGAGGGCGGTGTGTCGGACTCGAACCGACTAAAACCCCAACGTGGCCTCCAGCGGCGCAGTCCCGGAGGAGCCTGTATCCCCACTGTCGGGACTATACGACTGCTCCTCCGGTGATGCGCGTGCCGCGCTACGCGGCCCACCTCGCGCGGCGGTGGTCGATGCTGTGCAGCCCACGACAACAGTCGTCGGATGCACAGCACCGAGCACGCGCGCGCGTCGAGACATGCCAGGCCACCCAGCATGTCTCAACCACTCCGCCCAGGATTTAGACGCCGATCATCCCCGTGACCGGCGTCGTGGGCCCACTCTCGCGCTGTGCCCTCTGCTAAGCCAGAGGGGCACGCGGAGAGCGCCTCGTCGAAGGGGCCGCCTTCCGCCCGGCGACCCAGATTGAGGGCTTAGCCCTGTCGTCGCAGAGGGAGAGCATCGAGACGCTCAATCCCTCTGCGACCCACCACAGCGCGACCCAGCGCGCCCCTGTCGGGTTGCCGAGGATAGGGAGGCGAGCAACGACACACTCAGCTCCTCCTCTTCCTCGGCAATCCTAGTCCGGCCGCAGTGGGCTGCGGCCGGTGCCGCAACTGCTCGGTGGGAAATGCCGAGCAGTCGCAGCTCACCTCGGGGTCTCTCTTAGCTTCGGCCCTGTCCTGCACCAGGGCCTACTAAGCCCCCCCGGTACGCCAAACCGAAGACCCCAGCGGGGGGGTCCTCTTGAATCACTCTGTCTATTGGTAACAACCGCATCAACATCCTTTGCGTAGTTTAAAAGAAAAGAACGAACAAACAGAAGCGGCGACTTTATTTTATACTATGTAAAGATATATTATATTTTATATAATATACCCGACCGTTTTTGTAGAATATATTTACATAGTTTTTGGTATCCCACACACTGCTACATTACTCATTCCCAACATAAAAAATAGTGGTGCAATATTGTGAAAAGGGATACTTTAAGCCCTAGAGTTCTATGAAAAAGAATAGTATGATCTGCAAATGACGATTGCCGACAGTCTTTCAAAACCAAAATTACCTAGAGGCAACTTAATACGTTTTGAATGCTCGATTTCTTATTGTGGCAATCAGGTCATGCACAATTTGGTCCTGGCAACTTTCAATCACTTTTTTTCTAACCGTATTCACTTATGTCAACGTATTAGTGCGTTTGCGCAGCAAGCGCCAGTTATTTTCGACCGAGGTTACTTTTCGTCGCGAATATGGCACGCCGCTACTTTGTCCGTCTGTGGCGTATTGCTAACCTAACCTTGATTCGCCCAAGTCGTATTTCTTTGGTCCGTTGAGATTTTAACGAGACATTCGACTCGTTAGCAAAAACAGTTCAAGTCATAAGTCATAGCCATCCACGGCTGTAAATTTTGTATCTAGTTACAAATACTAGGGTTCCTTTTTGTGAGGACCTTTATGGCGCTGGATATTACCGACCGAATTTATCAAAACAATTGAGTGTTCGATTCAAAACCCCTTATTGGTTGACAGTATGATACAAATCATACCTATACGAATGGTGTACTGATATTCGTTCTTTCTGCCACCAAGAGGTTCACCTCTTCTTTGTCGGTGACCGGTTAGCGGTCTCATAGTAAGGCTTTTTGATTGCGTGTCCGGCCAAAATAAATAGTGTCCTGCTTGTCCGGCTTTTGTTAGGCTTTTTACATTTCGCAAACGAGTAGGCGCCGAGCGTGGCCGAGCGCAGGCAAGTTGATTGTCGGTTGCTCCCACAGTCTGTCAATAATGTAGGGTGTTCGGCCTTTTTACCCAAATGTCCGGCCAAACTGGCTGGCCTGTCCGGCTATTACGTTTGGCGACCCTAGCTGGGGGGATGTGGTTCCAAAGGACCTGCGCAAGCTCCATGCTGATGACAGGCAGGCGTTAGCACAGGAGAGACCGAGATGAAGGCTCTTATTATCGGAGATCGGAGGCCAAGACCCACTTCGGGTCGCTGCGCCAATGTAGTTAGCTTTTAGTTTGTAGGTACTGATATTTATTTGTAGATGTCAAATAAATTGTAGGAAACCAGAAGACGTCCAAGTAATACATACTCGCTCACGTGCTCAAATACCTGAATAAATAAATAAACAATTGTTGAGTATGTCGCTTATTTACTTATTTAAAAGTATACAATCTTTCAACATGTGCTTTTTGATCGTGTAAACCATTTTGTGGTGCTTAATCATAACATAATATAACATAACATCACGCCCATAATCCCCGAAGGGGTAGGCAGAGTCAAAGAGACAGCAGGCCACTTTAACCACATACATGCAAAAACAAATCTGGGCTGGATTAGATGTAAAATTGTGGAAAAGTAGTGACAAGTGGCTAGCTTGCCACCTACACAATCACATACCCCAAAACCCGATATACCATTAGTAGCCTTTTACGACATACTAGGCAAGAACTACAGTTGGCACACTCTTTTTAAGTCCCAGACCAACATAGGACAATGGGCTAAGCTAGATGGAAAATGTGCTTAATCAAAAAAAAATAAAAAGGGAGAAAATATTCGATAATTCAACCGACTACCACAGCTATAGATAGGGAAAGATTATAATTCTATCATCTTCCATGTATAGACCCATTCCTGTTACAGTTATACGACCATAGTCATGCACATACAAAGATCAACTCATCTCTCACCTTAGGCTAAGATCGTGCTTTGTGACGTCACTCCTTAAAAGGTATTTAAATACCAATACAATAGCGCTGAAGACGGAAACTATAAACGCTCGCGTTGTATTATACCCCATAAAAGGTTTCACAATACCTCGTATTATGAGGAGCTTCATAAACTACACACAAGTAGTCCACTAAAGTCTGGGTCATGGTTTCCCAAACTAACGGAAATATGCCCTCCATAGAAATCACGTCAAGTCAAATCTGAGAACATCCGAGTTTTGTTGTTCGCAGTTTCTTAGTCTCCATCACTGGTTGTGGTTCCTTGAGGGTCATTGACTGTCAGTGGGCCTTGGATGCTAAGTTTGGGAATCTTTGCGCTATAGTAGACGACAGCGGTCTTCTAACTTTACCTATAAGCAATAAATTTCCGTTTTGACATCGACAAAGAATTAGTTTTAAGTTTCCACAGCGTACCATTCGTGTATAATTAGGGTTGCCAAAAATACAAATTAATTTAAATTAAATTATAAAAACAGAAACTAGTTTATCAATAATAACGAGATTTATTACGTGATCATAACACAGGACAGGAATTATAAAGTAATGCAACTTTTGCGCCTATGAAACCATTTATAATTTATAATACATGTATTTGCACAAGTAAAAACATCTACTCTTTTACTCATTCTATTCATTTGTAAACCTGTTATATTGTGGAAAATATTACATTAGATAGCTAGATAAGGCCTCATTTTTTAAGTAGATTACGTTAAAAATTCAATTTGTGTTAGGTCCTTAGCGCGATAAGTAGTTTCGCAGTATTGCAGTATTCTCAAAGATATATGATTTTAGTTTTGCAATAACTAGATGTTAGTAAGCACAAATTATCAATAGCGCCCGTTTCTGTAGCTGACAACCCTATGGTCGACTCGTAAAATTTTCAACATATTTCTTTTTCTTCGAACCAGGCCAGTATTTATTCCAGAACCATAAAAGTATCTATTAATTAGTGGCCTGGAATGACGTCACGTCCCGCGACACAAGGCCCCTTTGTCTTTTGTTGCGAGTTGACAGATTCGGCGTAAATCTCCGCGGCTGACAAGCGTGGCGAACAATCCGAAGTTAGGAATTATTTGTTGGGGTTCTGTGAGGGGTAAGCCGGCGATAATAAAATCATTACAAGCCGGATGAGTCCTTTATGACACACAAATAATGAACAGCCTTGGAGTCACGGCGAAGTTCTTTTGTTCTAGAAGAAAAGCGAATCTAAACGTGGACAATATCTTATCAACGATTCCTTTGTTTGCGTTGAAATTAAGGACCTTACTTATTTCCATCCATCCATCCATCCATCCATCCATGGATGAAATAACTTATATTCTTATAAGAAACAATCATGAGTCCTGAAAGTGGCCTGTAACCTTGGAGCCACCACTCCCGCATGTAACTACGACACTGGTCCTACAAACCTATTAGCAGTAATAGATTTTTTTTATTGATGTAGATACCCTTAGCAAGAATACTTTACAGCTTCTATTATTGGGCTACCTCTAGTTATATGAATACAAGCAATCTCTCGTACATATCTCTGTTAGGGATTCTGTTTTAATTTATCTAGCGATCTCCTGTTATTTTATTTTTGACACGTGCGCCATCTTGTCATAGATCACGCGTACGCAACAAGCGACGTTTAATTACGCTGCCACCTCCCACTTGGTGATCCGTTTCTTTGTTTCAGTTTTGTCGTTGCGTCACCGCGCAACATCGCGCCGAGTGACGAAACGGTTTCACGGCTGCATTTATTTGTACAGGCTGAAGATAAATATCCTCTCGTGAGAGTGCGATCGAGAAATATGCGTGGTACAGTGCGCAGGAAAAAGATGTTGGCTGTTTAATACTGACGATACAATGTATAAATTGCAATACCGAAATTGGAATCTCGATGTAAATTATAATTATGTACTTGCATAATAATTACTTACAATCCTAAGGGGTAGGCAAAGTACAAAGACCAACAAGCTCCTTACCATTATCTCATCTTCTTATGAGTTTCTTGAATCACGCTTCAGGTTATAAGCCTCCTCCATCATTCGCCCTGTAAACGGTCAGCGGTTAATTTGAGCCCAAAATTAAAGTGACTAGAATAGGCTATTTAACTTTAAGAAAAATTATAGTCCGCTATTGAGATTACAAAAAAAGATTGCTTGCGTATTTTTCTTTTGTTCAGCCAACTTAAAATGATGAAGATACAGCGCGTTGCAGTACCCCGGTACTTCGACGTCACTAGGTGTGTAAAATTTTACCGTCCAAGAGATATAAAGCGCCCCAATCTTTATTGATAAATCTAAACTTAGGGATCATAAAAAAAATTGAGTAAAATACTCCATTTGATAGAAAATTGAGAAAAGTAGTGACAAATAGCTAGCTCATTGCCTACACCATCATAAACCTAATCCCCACAAAACATTAGTCGCTTCGCTACTAATGGCATGGTAGGCGAGGAATATGTACAGTTGATGCATTCATTTTAAGCTCAGGCCAACAAGAGGCAACTTGGTATTTGGCTGACTGTACTTAATGTGTTGTGTAGTTATGGTATATTGGAGAGACCATCTTTCAACATAAGCCCAGCGTGCTGAAGCAAACTCATTGATTGGTAAGCATTATTTTTATCGTTTACGGCTCATCATACTTGTGATTTCATTCAGTTTGACAAAGAAAGTTTATTTCGCTTGTCACTTTATTTATTTGAAAGAACTCAATTGCAATCGGGTTCTTGAGTTTATGAAGTGAAGATTAGCATTTTGTATAGCAATGACAGATTTGCAAGAATTAGAATTGTTTTTAACAGTAATTTAAAAGATAACAGTCCAATAAATTAGAACTTAAGTCAGTATACTTACTCTATCTTTAATTTAATTCTTGATGAACATTTCATTTCCGTAACTTTCAAAGATTTGTAATTCTAATACACTTTTATTCACTTTTTTACTATTAGTAAGACGATATTATTTGTGCTTTTTCTATTTATTTTATTTCCTATGTTGGTCTGTAACTAAAAAAAATACTTAGGTACCAACTGTGCTACTTGCGTTATTGTCGTAAAAGGTACTTAAGGTAATGTACACGATATTGAGTTTGTCCCCATGTAGACGACAAACTAGCCTTTTGTCAAATTTATTTTTGGCGAAATTTGGTTAGACTATATCGAATGGGTTTGTAAGTGTACCCAAAAGTGATACTCCTAATCGATTTCGCTCACCGTGGCCAATCTCAGCGAGGATTAGCCCGCTACGCAGGAGATAGGTATTATAATGCACAAGTGAAGCTGATTATATGTACTCAAAGAACATAAAAAAAACAACTCCCAGCCATTCAAATTAAACAAACCGTAATCAGAGTAAGACCTTTACTAGACGTTTGCCTAATCAATGGAATTAAATTATGCGCTAATTAAGAATGTGAGGCCCGTAAAAAAATAATGATCTCGACTTCTAAGACCTTCTTTTAAATTAACGCGCCTATTGAACTAAGTTGTAGGTAATTAGTGTAAGATACTAAAAGTTGCACCAACAGAAATTATTCTCCTTAATTAGCAAACGTTATCATAGAAATACGAGGTATAAATATGAAACAAGTTTATTCCGATACTAATCGAATATATAATAATTATGTACATTGAGTGCATAATCTAGATAATTTATATTGAATAAACTTGAGTATAGGTTATTCATAAATATTCCATCTTTCTTATTACACCGATTCCTTCACAAATTGCTTTTGTATCAACTGGAACCAATTACGGAGGATAATAATATTAACTTAATTCAGATATGAGCGGGGCTGGCTCGAAACGACATAATAATTCGAAGGAAAAACTGATTTAATTTGTAATAAAAATGTGGTATATTTTATACAGTAAGCAACCGATCTAGAGCAACAGTTGCGAAAAACGTGATAAAATTATGCATATGCTTACATATGCTGTAAAAGAAAACTGTGTTTCTTACGCAAAATGTGCATAATTTTATATAAGTAGGGTGAAAATATTTCGTTCCAATCTAATTAAGGTACCTAAGCTCTCGTGGAATTTTTAATAAATTTTAAGTCTTAATTAATATGCTGTTTTTTAAAAATAACCTAGCAGTTTTTATGGCTACTCATGCATTGGAAAACTATTTATATTTAACATAAGCAAGAGGTAGAGCTACTCTGAAGCCGCATTGGTATAAACAATCCAACATGACTGGGATCAACAGACTCGACAGGGGCAAGTAGAGGCTGAAATTCAGCGGTATTGAACCAGCACATGTCGCTGGATGCAGCAGAGATTAAATTGTGCTAGAGATTGCAATCCAGCGGTATTAAACCAGCACATGTCGCTCAATCCAGCAGAGTTTAAATTGTGCTAGGGATTAAAATCCAGCGGTATTAAACCAGCACATGTCACTTAATCCAGCAGAGTTTAAATTGTGCTAGGGATTGAAATCCAGCGGTATTGAACCAGCACATGTCGCTCAATCCAGCAGAGTTTAAATTGTGCTAGGGATTGAAATCCAGCGGTATTGAACCAGCACATGTCGCTCAATCCAGCAGAGTTTAAATTGTGCTAGGGATTGAAATCCAGCGGTATTAAACCAGCACATGTCGCTCAATCCAGCAGAGTTTAAATTGTGCTAGGGATTGAAATCCAGCGGTATTGAACCAGCACATGTCGCTGGATGCAACACAGTTTAAATTGTGCTCAGGCCAGCTGGATTACTGGATCCAGCATTGCAATTCCCAGGAGTAAGACTGGTTTCGGAGTCACGTTTACGCCGACGCGAGTGGTAAGCGACACAGGCCGAGATAGGTGATGCCTTGTACCGTTTCATATTAAAAACAGCCATCGCTTACCAGTCCGCTCGAGCGCTCTGATTACAATTCAAATACGGTCTCATGAACGGCGATCACGTGACTCTGAAACCTTAGAGAAAACTGGCGTAAAGTAACGGTACTCTAACTAATCTGTTTCATTCGATATCTGACTGACGCTGGCGCCAGGGGATCTGCGATGCTTGTCTCTTGCTGACAGCGCTGTGAATCCTCAGCAATTTTTAAAGAGTCTGCACCGACAAAAGGCGCCCATTTGTGTTGCAAACGTATATAGGCTACCTTGACCGCTTACCAATAGGCCGACAGTGCGCTTGCGGCTTGTTCGCTAAATGCCTCATTACTTATGGTTTATTCACATACATTTAAAAAAATCACGTAACTGATGAGTAAGATTTTATGAAATATCGTGTCAAAATTTGTTAATAACACAAAGTATTTTTATTAACAAATGTTAGGAGGATGTCTCGTGGAATATAGCGGCACCATCTCACATACAAGATTCTATATCCAAGATATGCAAATATTATATGTTTACTAGGCAAAGTACTTTCTTTTTCATGTGGTCAACCGCTATGAGTTAACCAGTGTCAAAGTTGTTTAACTGGCATTTAACCTCTGATGTGACTAACTTTAACGACTGCAATCTTGCGCAAGTGACGTGGTGGTGGACTACGCATGATAACATGCGCACTTAAACAAATAAGCAAGAAAGTAGATACTTTGGAAAAAAGTTAGTACTAAGTTTAAACCGTAGTGTTGAGAATCAGTGACCACTGTGAAACGTATTTTTAAGATAGATAGATGTAATATTTTATGCTATCCTAATAAATAAATAGCAGAAGAATTAGAAATGTTTCCATTGTAGACGCAATAATATAATGGCCACATACTTAATTTTCAGATTGTTGTTTATTGTCTAAACTAGATTTAAACCTTTATTCCTTTTTGGTTTATTGGTGAAAACAGTAATAAAACAAAAATCATTGCGTTCATTAGAGTAACCCCAATTCATTATTATCAAACTACACATATCCACATCCGTTGAGCACAAATCTAATTAAAACCAACACACATTTTATATAACAAAAAAATACAGTCGAATTGAGGACCACTTCCTCTTTAAAGTAGGATAAGAAGTAGTTTTTACTCGCGAATCCAACCTCTGTAATTCGGTCTGTTCCGGACTATAGCAAAACACCCTTAGGGTTTAAATTTTTTTCTGGATATACATAAAAATTACAGGCCAGTCATATTTTACTGCAATCTATAAAATAGCTTAGGTGTGATGACGTAACGTAGACAGAGTAAGAGAGCTGCTTTCTTATTTGTAGTATTGACTTACTTTTGGCTTATCTGTGTCCCCTACTGGACGGGGCAGAGGGCGCAGCCATACTCTTTGGCCTATTTGTGATCATCATCTCAATCTTCCTATCGTTATAACTCGTACTTAGTAGTACTACTTAGTCGGAATCCGCTCAGACCATAAGTCCAGGATTAAGCGAGCCTTGTTACCTGGAAGTGATTGCCGATTACGAAGGACTGTAACGCAGGAAACGATCATGGTTAGGCACACACCCATATTTATTTGAATGTACAGGTTTCACAAAGATATTTTTCGTCACTGCCGAACTAGTGGTATACATACATAAATAAATAGTATCACGCCGATAATCCCCGAAGGGGTAGGTAGAGTCAAAGGAGCAGCAGGCTCCTTTAACCACATTCAGTCAAAAACAAAACTGGGCTGGGTTAGATAGAAAATTGTGAAAAAGTGGTGACAAGTGGCTAGCTTGTCGCCTACACAATCACATACCCACAACCCCATATACTATTAGTCGCCTTTTACGACATGCTAGGCAAGAAACACAGTTAGCACATTCTTTTTAAGTCCCAGACTAACATGGGACAAAGGGCTGGGTTAGATGGAAAATTAGTGATATAAATTTGTTTAAAATACGTACTAACATAGATCTGTATTTTTCGAAAATACCGAGGAACGTGCCTTGTTGCTGCTAGTTGGAACCCGCACTCTTCGCAATATCTTAACATTCTGTACATCCTGTACAATGTAAATGCAGAAAAAAGTTGATTAATTTATACCGATGACGTGTACTAACGGGCAGTAATTACGCCAAGTCGCGATGCGTTTGACAAAGACCCGCCAAGCGCAGGAACAGATTGGCGCCCCTCGGCGCCGGCGCTGAGGTGTTTCCAATTTGCCCCGACGGCTCTAATGCGTCGCGAGATTTACAGTGTGTATTCATTTAAAAATCCTGAGTTGTATTGTATGGATGTACACTGGGTTCCGTATAATAGCCAGAATCAACTAAAAATATGTCCGTTGGTTTAAAAACTTTGAAAAGTTAACTAAAGATGAATGCAGGATTAGCTAAGGTTCTATTGTAAAAATAAATCAAATTGGATAAGTCTAGTATAGCTGTAATGTACATTTCTTGTTAGCATTTGATACTTTCGTTAAAATCGCAAAGTGCAATGATATAAATAAGGGTTTGTAACATAAGTTATCAAACTATAACTTATGTTTCAAACCGTTAACGCACAGATTTTGAAAATATGAAAATATGTTTTTGAATCCTCGAATAAGAATCCTCGTCACAAAAACTAAGCATTAAACACTTGGTCTCTGAAGCAATTTATAACTTTGATATCCAATTCACACAAGTCGTTCGACATGGCTGTTTCATAAGTGGTATTTGAAGTATGATTAATATGGATCAAATCAAAACCTTACATTTTAAGACCTATATTAACTTTATAATACAGTGGTTTTTGTAACCCACCCACGGCACTCTAAGACGACTACGGGATGACATAAGGCGCTATATTTGAAATCCTCATTTGAATCTCAACGAAAACAATTGCTGTGGGTAATAAAAATTATGGATTCATTGCAAAAGATCAGTTTAAGGTCAAAGCAATTCAGACGATTGATTATGGCTTGTTTGGGTGGAAAAAGTAATTTGGATGTGTTTTTTTCGGATGAGGCTTTACGATTTTTTTGCTATGCTCAATCACCACCTTTGATAAATTTGGACTACATCAACAGGAATTCTAGCAAATAATACCATAGTCAAATAGTCTGTCTGTCATGTCTAAACATGCGTAAACTACTACTCATTGCAATGACATGTGGCACGAATGAATTTTAAACCTTTAAGAAATTTAAAAAAAAACTAATTTATTGACAAAAAAATTACTCACCAAAGTTTTATTCACGCCTTTGATTTCACTGATAGTAAATGCCCACGCGTTCTGGTGTAAACTTTTACATTTCCAAATCGCACGATCGGACGAGCGGACGGAATAACAAATAAGTTCTTTCAGAACCATAAGATGCTAAACTAAGGAGAACGAGATTAAAAGCGTTGGTAGAATTTATTAACTTTGACTGCGGATTTTATCGGTTTTTGTAGACAAATCGTGTTGCGAAGAGGCTGTGGAAGCCGTAAAACTGCATTGTTATCGTAGGCTGAAATTTCAAGATTGGCAAAAACGTGGCTTCCAATTTAAATATTCTTCATATTGCAAAAATGTGGTTCTTCATTCCTATTACAAGGTAATATTGTGTAGGTACGTACATACGTTATACATTATGCGGTAATAATTAAAAAAAAAAAAAAAAAAGGCAGTTAACAAATTATAGCTTGCTTGCTTGCTTCTTGCGGTTTCAATTAATAAATTATATCTTAGTCTCCAGAGACTTCAGAATTATATCAGAGGAATTTCTAACCTAGATATTATCCCTTGGGAATACACATTTGGGGTTCATATGCTGTCCTAAGTTAAATCTATAATAACGTTTATGATTAATCTGTTCAAAACCCAATTTGTTCAGGAGTTTCTGCGTGAAAGCTTACCGAACATTCATTTACACATCCCCACAAAGATGATGACAATAATATTTTAGTTAAGATTGCCAATAATTCCTCTTCGACATTCTATCATAATCACTTTTAGACGGCGATTACATACATCATAGAAATCATTACACAACTATATAGCCTAGTAACAACCGATATATCAAACTGCAGCGGTAATTTGTCTAAAACAACGAACTATAAACCGCTAGAAGCTAACTCACTCCTCCGACGAATCATTTACTAGTTCGGCATGAAGACGTTTAATTAGTATCAAACACGCGATCTTCGAGTACAGTTAGCCGGGGATAAAGTATAAAACAGGAGTGGCCATCACCGAACCTCGTAAAGCGGCCGCAATGAAAAAACCGTAAAGCAAAGAAAAGACCGGCGGAGATATGATTTTTGTTACTCTTGCGCCTTTCTCGAAAGTAATCTATACAGGTACAGGAAATTTTAGTGTCTGTTTGTATGTCAAAATGAGAGCTTAGAAGTAAATATATATTAATAGTCATATCCTCCTAACCGTTACGGTCATGGCGGCCATTTTTTTTTTTTGTACTTGAGGAATGCATTTACGCACCGTCCAAATAGACCTGGATAGGGCCTACAGAGTGTGTCGGGCTCGAAGCCGGTAGCAATCTCTAGCCCCCCTACCGACTAAACCTCAAGGCTGCCGTTCTTCGGGCGCTAACGCAAAACCAACGGGATCCCCACTGTCGGGGTTCATCTCGAAAAGTCTACGCAGCGCGCGCTGCTGCCTTGCGGCCCATCTCGAGGGAGTGATATTCTCCCCCAGAACACCTAGGGTGGTGTTTTACGACCACATAGACAGCTGTGTACCCTTTCCTAACGGACCGGGTGTAACACATGCAGTCGTCTTCTCTGGAGACGATAGAGGGCCAGTGGGCCCCCCCTCTAACCCCCACGACCCCAAAGGCCCTTTTAGTCGCCTCCTACGACAGGCAGGGATACCTCACGAGTATTCGGAGCCCTCCCTGCAGGGCACACGGTCATGGCGGCCAATCTCAACTGGAATTAGCCAACAACCCAGGAGATATTATTGCACAAGAGCATTAGAGAAAGAAATATAAACGATAATAATAACAAAAAAAAACAATGTTCAAAGTGTTAGTTTTTTTGTGTGGTAATAATCACTGAAACGTCTGATGCAATTTTGATGCAACGCGGTTTTCTCTAAAAGAAAGAAACATTTATTACACTTGGACATCACAACACAGCAATAGATACAAATACATACAATCGATACAAAAAGTTAACTGATGTTACAGTAACTTCAGCTATGTAAGTACTTTTATTTCAGAAGGACTAGTTTTGACTAATTTTAATTTTAAAGAAGTAACTTTTTTTTTAATACATATTAATTTAGGTGCTGCGCACTATAGGATATTTTTATCTTAAATTCTAGGCAGACGAAGTCGCGGACAACAGCTAGTGTCTGCATATAAACCGCAAGGCTGAGATTGAGCACCTGTCAGGGTTGGAATATTGGCGTTTTTACACGGCGAACTGGAATTATAGTAGTCTTTGTCTGTTTATACGGGTAAACGGGAAGAAAATCTCAAGTGCTACAAGGTTCGGGTAACAGACGATTTTAAGGAACTTATTTTAAGACAGGGTTTTTCTTTTCGAAATGTGTTTGTGTTTTTGTTTTACGTTTAAATTGAGAAATGTAGAATGGCCCGTGGAAGAGTCACTTAGTTAAAACTTAAGTCAACGGTAAAATAAATGACAGAGGTAATTTTATGACGGATTTTGCCAAGCAAAGATACTAGATATTTATTTTTGTGTAGATAATTTGCTATCGACTGATAAACTGTGGCTACTCTTTGTAAAAAACAGATCAAAGATTTCAGTCATCGTATCTAACTTAACACGAAATATTTAAATATTTCATATTAGGATAATCCCAATTATTAGGTACTTTAACTTATTTAAGGAATCAGCTTTGTGTTGCCAAAGTATACACAGTATAGGTACTGAGGTACATAATATTAAATAAATAAACATCAGTTCACCATTCCCACTGTTTACTACATCATAAACAATACCTAAGTATTTTAACAAGACCACGTGTATATGACAAACAAGATATCCCAAAATAGAAACCTGTGTGATATCATCAAATGGAAAATCCCGCAAAGCCAACTTCATTCAGGACTATCTAATCGAAACGGCATTTACATTATATGTTATTTTCGGCTAACTATAAATACTAATCAGGGCCGGACTATGAATATGTGAGCCCTGGGCTAATACTTCATCGTCTTCCTAGCGGTACATGCCGTGCTTAATCAGACAGACAGTGGCTGATAGGTACAACTCACCTATATGAAAATGTATGATGCGGAGAGTAATTAAATAAGAATGTAGCTACACCTGATTTAATCGCTCTCGGTGATACTCATTAAATAAATAAATAATAATAAATATCAGACTACATCACATACACTGATCTGACTCCGAGGTAAGTAGCTTAAGCACTTGTGTTACGGATATCAGAATCAACAGTGGTGTTACAAATATATACTTAAATACTCAATATTAACACCCAGACACAGAACAAACAGAAGTATTCATCATACAAATATTTGTCCTGAGTGGGGATCGTACCCACAACTCTTGGCGCATGGGGCAGGGTCACTACCGAATGCGCCATCGAGCTTGTCATATTTGATAAGATGAATACTTACCCTATATGAACTGTATGAGTTGTTTGAAATAAATATTTATTATTATTAATTAGGGTCCGCTTAGACCATGACCTTCGATGTAGCAATAAGGATTACAATCCAGTGGTATTTTCTAGATCCCGTGGAGCTAAAATAGTGCTGGGACCAGCTGGATTGCTTGATCCAGCATTGCAATCCCTATTAGGGATAGCAATCCAGCGGCATTTTCCGGTGAAACCAGCACATGCAATCTTTAGTAACCAGTCTGGTCATTGGAACCGAATGCCCATCTGTCGTAGCCCTTACAGGGGTATAACCAAATAAAAACAAGTGTTTAAATTCGTACGTTATGAGATATCTGAGCTAACCATATTTGAAGGTCTAAAATATCATAATAGAAATTGGTATCATAATAAAAATGTTTAGTATAGAAAAAAAATATAGGTACATATGTATTGACTGGCTCGATGGCGCATTCGGTAGTGGCCCTGCCCCATGCGCCAAGTGTTGTGGGTTCGATTCCCACCCAGAACAAACATTCGTGTGATGAATACTTGTATTTGTTTTGTGTCTGGGTGTTAATATTTCATAATATATTTGCAATACCACTATTGATTCTGATATCCGTAACACAAGTGCTTAAGCTTCTTATCTCGGAGTCAGATTAATGTATGTGATGTAGTCAGATATTTATTTATTTATTATGTATAGTCTTTAGTGGGAGCCTGTGTATCCACGGAGCCTAAGCTGTAGCCAAAAAAGTCCGTATAATATGTCCGCCTCTGTCCCTAATATATTTGGCTAAATCAATAGTCCAAACTTATTCCGTGACCTCTGCCCTTGATAACTTAATGTGAGACCTTAGAGTATGTTACACAGAGTCGTTATTGATTTAATTATGCTGTTTCTATTACAGCACTGTTATATTGCTGATAAAACGCACTTGTTTTTTCTGGTAATAATAAGTCGTTTATTGAGAAATATGCGAATGACCAGTGACAGAATATTGTTCGAATTAATAAGATTGTACACTTTTACAAAAATGAGGTTATCTATACTTATATTATAAAGCTGAAGAGTTTGTTTGTTTGTTTTTTGAACGCGTTAATCATAGAAACTACTGGTCCGATTTAAAAAAATATTTCAGTGTTAGGTAACCCATTTATCGAGGAAGACTGTAAGCTATATAACATTAATCATAAAAGCGCAGGCACAGCTAGTTACATTATAAAAAAAAATATCAGACGTAGGTACTCGTAGTATGTCTGAAATTTTGTCAGAAGTTTAGCGTAACAAACAAACAAGCAAACTCACATTCGCAATTATTATATTAGTTAGGATACGGTTTAGTATAAATAAATATACGACAACTTCACATACAGTGGTCTATATCTGAACACCTGTGTTACGGATATCAGGATCAACAATGGTATTACGAATGGTATTAAATATTAGATATTAACACCCAGACACAAAACAGACACAAGTGTTTATCACACGAATGGTTGGCCTGGGCGTGAATCGAATCAAGACTCTTGGCGACGGTGTCATTACCAATATCGGATTTTGGGTGTGTGATTGTGTAGGCGACAGGTTAGCCGCTTGTCACGGCTTTTTTACAATTTTCCATCTAACCCAGCCCAGCTTTATTTTCGGCTGACCGTGGTTGAAGGGGCATGCTGCCCCTTTGACTCTGCCTATGCCTTCGGGGATCATGGGCGTGATGTTATATTTGTTTGTTTATGTTTGTCATTACCAAATGCGCCATGGAGGCAGTCAGTATGAACATAATTCAAAGTCATCGTCAGTCAATTGTCAAGATTACACTTCTGCACATCATATATTTTTCAATCTCATATCGGGGCTACTGAGGGCACGTGTCACCGTCTCAAAGAGGAAAGTTGGCCAACTTCTTATTGTTGCCTTTTACATCTTCCGCCTTTTTGATGTCACATCAAAAGCAAGCTGATCTCTTTCCGGGTTGATACCTTCCCTCATTGTCGTGCTGATCTGCTCCACCTAGCGGAGCCACCCTCGACTTCAATGAATAGCCAGATTTCTTTATTACGCACAAATACATTTTCTAATTCAATCCGCTGTTCGGTGGTTCTCAAAGTTCGCGGCGTTGTCACCGTGCGTTTTTTTTTTGTAGCGATTATGTGATTTTAGAAACTTAATAATATATTTTAGTATTAATACATATTTCTTTTTACTTTTCATATTAACAGCTGTAACCAAACTAAATAGTTATAGTAAATAAATAACGACTTATTACTAAAGCAAAATATTTTTTTCCTAAATAACTATTTAATAATAGTTATAGACTTTAAAACGACATTAAAAATTGTTAGTCGTCTGAGATTCGGCTTTCTTCACAAAGACGGCATCTGCAGTAAAGTCCGAGTTCTAGCCATAGATTTTAGAACCGAAAACTGTGCTGCATCACCCACACGCACTACGTTTGAATGCTTGACATAACAATAAAATACCTACCTATTTATATTTTAACCGTCAATGTATACTGTTTGCAAGTGGCTATTATTCTCTAATTAAAAAATCAGGCTACAGTAGGTTTATTACGAGCCACAAGACTGGGGTCACGAGCACAGTTTGAGAAACGATACCCTGATCCTCGAGTTCATTTATTTACTTTGGCGAGATTTTTTTTCCTTATTAAAATAGTCAAAAGAGGGAACTCTCCAGGGATCCAATAGTATTGTTGTCCCACCTGTACACTCCGCTAAGTTCAACATAAGTAAATCTTATTATCCTCTGAATAGGTATTTGGTTACTTGAGGGAGAACTCGTTGAATGTTTACATCTGGCTATCGGATACCTTTTGAATAAAGTTTCTTTAAAACTTATTAAATTAAGCACATTACCAAAAATCAAAGCATAAAGAATCTTTGTTAATGGGTAATTCATTCAAAGAAAATATATATTTTAGGTCTATAATTATGGTCTTTAATTTTTTTTTAAGTTACATTGTATAGGTACATTGTATATTCAATCATTAATCCCTTCTACTGATGTGATTGAATAGTTACTTTCACCTTTTGTAATTTGTAAATCTCAGACAACATAAATATCACATCTATCACCACAACTTGTGCCAAATACCAGTTTAATAGAAACAGCTGGGGATCAGAATTGAATACTTACTTAGAGATTTGAAAGGCAAGCATGTGTTATCAATAAAAAATCTTCTTTCAGACAACATTTATCCAAAACCATTGACTGTTCACTTTGTCATCATCTTCATCACGCACGTTCGCGTTACGCAATGAAAGCCGCGTGAAATGCAAAATCACCACTCACAAATCAGCAAAATATGAGTTTTGAACTGTGCATCGTAAACGTGGCTCGTTCACAAACTGATTATAGCTCCCCTCGCGTTTCAAACACCAATGCTCGCATAGATTTTTAAACACAGGGACCCTTTTATACACTGTCCTTAAGTACAGGTTTACGACAAACTCGTAAAACACGGATCACTGAAAATTTTTGATATGTAACGTTTCTATTCAAATGCGGAATTTACGAGGCGGCCCATTATAATTTTACTGACATCATATTTTTTACTTGTCGCTACGTCTATGGGCGGCGTTTCAAAAGATTCTTTTTAAATATAAAAAACGTTATTCCTTTTTAATCACTTCCTTTTTATGATGGGCGTCGCTCGTACCTTTTCAATTTTGCACGGTGGCACTATAAAATGTGTTTATTTCTCTTGGATATTGCCAATTTTGAATTTGGTGTTTCTTTTTTTGTTATTGCTTGATTAGCTTAATGTTCCTACCTACTTAGACATAGACGCCGCAGTTGCGCAGTTATCTATTGCTTAAATAAATACTTAATGGCCAAAACACAGAAAGTATGGGGCATTATTTAGCTATGAATGGGTATTTAAAAAATTTCGAAGCTACTCATGGATTGTTGAATAGTTGATGTTGACACATAGATTGCTTGACTATAAGGCATTCTGTGTCAATTATAGAGAAAAATAAAGTGTGGGCGTACTTAGAGCATCTACATATTTTAATAATTGCTGTAATATTTTCAGTGTCTTCTTAATCCTCTGATATGCGCACCTATCTATACTATCTGGTAATAGTAAGAGTTTGTTGAAAACGACATTCTTTTAACCTTCGACCGTCGAATGTTTCGAGCGTTTATTTACTTCATTGGCTGCTGTCTTAATTCATTAACTTTTATTTGTTTTAAATTTGGCAACGGCATTTGGATTTCGTGCTGCGTTCGTTGTATTTTGGTCTCTAAAATGAATGTTTTATTGGCCAATTTATTAGTGATATAGACATTGTTCATGCCAGAATGGGTTTTGAAAATGCTTAATTTAATTTCATGTTCATTCTAACTTACCTTGAATTTGGTTATGTGTTGAGAATAATACGGTTTAATTAATTTAGTTTTTACTTTTAAGTTGAAACATACATTTTGAGTGAGTTACATTTCCGTGTTTGCTTTTAATTTTATATATTTTGTATAAACATTAAATAGACAGTAATACAATAATCTATCATAATTTAGTCCTAATTAGATAAAGAATATAATTTGCTGTATCTCAAAATTCTACGAACTATTTTAAAGCTTTGTTTTTCGCGTTTCTTGAGAATTCTTATTTTACAATATTTATGTGATGAATATACCAGTTTCAGCTTCAATGCCAATTATAAACTTTAGAACTGTCATCAATCACGTATTCTTGCATGGTGGCCAAACAGGCAGACATAAATCTAAACATTGGTATTTCTGTTTCAAGGATAGATATTATATCCTAATATTTTTATGCAAATCTTCAATATGCCGACACACTTCTGTTACATTTCATAGTCGTTCAGATAAAAACTAGTTCTTCCCCGTATTTTAAATAAACCATCTTACATTTAATTACTAGGCCATAAATACTTCAGAGGCCCACTTCTAATAAACATTTCAGTCATCTCGCACACAGTATGTATTTAGTATGTTATAAAACTTTCGAGCTGCAGACTATAACTGATAAATAAAACAAACAAATGTTTGCTTTATTGCCAACACGAGTTGATACAAAAATTGCCCCAATTTATAGTCACTGATGTCATAAGTTCATAAGACAAGATCTGTAGCCGATGGGAATAAAAAATACGCAATGAAAAACATGTGGCCGTAGCGTGAGAACATAACTGTAGTATAAATATAAGAGACAAAGAAACTTAATTTAATCGTTTATATTATGATAGTGATCTCGTAATGTTTCTTTTAGAAGACATCGTTTTTTATTTTGTGGCATACTCCTTAAATAATTATTGATACCATACATGAACAATTCTAAGACATTATTCGTCTAAGCTATCATCTTATATAAGACAGCCCATCATGGACCGCTTTCATTCAGTCACATATTTTGTCTATTAATTGTTGCTGAAATCATTAAATAGTAAGTTGGCCAAATCGCCGCGACATCACAACGTACTAAGATGAATTATTGGAAAATACATAAGCGTTGTGTTTCGGTATTTCGAAATCAAAGATGTTCTTCGAAATATAAATGATTGGGACCTATTAGATTAAAACTAGAAATGGAATTACAGAACAGGTTAAAATAGTTTTGAAATATTTATCTGCTTTGTTAACACGCCGCGTGCAAACGGCGAATCGATTTGTATGCAGACTTCTCCAATCTCCGGCCAGTTAATAGACTATTAAATTATTGATTTTAATAATGAAATGAATTTCACGTAGATAAAGTTGTGGATGGCAGATAGCCATATATTCTGTAGTTATCCTTAATCAGCCTGGCCCAACAAGTTTTAGTAATTGTCCTATTAGTTACCTTTATGGAATGTATGTATCGTCATTGATAATGTTGATTTCGTACCTACGGTGCGCAATGTAGGTACCAATGTATTTACTAATTTTTATTTGACCTTTTTAATTTGTGGTTTCCAGCGACATGCTATGTAAAATACATAACATAACAATATTAAAACAGCAAAACTTAATTTCGTTAAATCAGTATTGTAGTCGTAGGCCTTAAGCTAGCGAAACAATGATTGGGCTGAATAATTGAAAAAAATTTAATAGAAGACTATTCACCGATGCCAATACCTACAAAACAGAAAAAAAAATTACCATCTGGTATGGGCACTGTTCTTTGAGATCGCAGCAAAGAGGTGAGTTGTGAATTCGGATTTGCATATAACATGGGTCGCGGCTCAGAAAACTTTGGGAAACACTGTCCTAGTAATGATGTCTTTACAGCTCTGGTTTTCTGACTGCGCGCGTGCCTATTTTATATAAACATAATTATTTGTCTTTGACCTAAACAGATTAATTGCTCAAGCTGAAGTTGTAAAATTAAATTATTGTTAATTGTTGAACACACATTTTAATTTGCTGTTTATGGCTTCTATAACAGGAATGTTAACTACATCTACAATTAATATCACGAAACCCATTTTGCTCAGGATTAATCCAAATATGCATACGAAGAAATAATAACGATAGTTTATGTATAATCGACACATTTTTTTTTTTAACTATAAATTCCTCTCTCTATTATTCTTTTACTACTTTACTCCTCTAACAATCAAATGAGTAATTTAATTACGACATAATATTACCTGTAAATACCTATTACTACGATTATTTCTCAAGTTCTTCAAGCCGAATTCCTCTTGATACGAACTTCAAAGAATGGAATCGCCAAAGTTCAGTTAGCTGAATGAATGGAATATTTTGAGTATTTAAGACAACAAACCGCCATCGTAGCTCATGGCTACTCGCGCATTCCGCACAACGAATACATAGATACAGCAAAATAAAATTAAAGTGTCTGTTTGTCAAGCCAAAATTACACCTTTTACCAATTAAATGCATTTAATTTGCAACTTATTACAAAAAATGGTGTGAAGCCAGTTTAGTTTATATTCTATAACATAAAAAAAAATTGCCTGCCTATCTGTCGGTCTGTATCTATTTAATCCGAGTATTTTCCTAACGGCTGAACTGATTTTGACAGGACTTTAACTGGTGCAAATTTAGCTGGCGTAACAAGCAGTAACTTAGGCTATTTTTATTTTAGAAATACAATTAAAGTTTCGCGCAAAAAAAGTTTTAGTTTATTAAATTCCATGTAGACGAAGTCGCGGGCATCAGCTAGTAGACACATAAGTATAGTGTCATTTTTCCATGAATTTCGATTAAGGGCAGGTCAACAGTCGGATACAATGTGCTAGTTGTTTAAGAGAGCGAGTTATGCAACAGGGCTCGACTTTGTAGCGTTAAGGTGCGCACTGACATCTCTATAGTATCGTATATTGTTAATTTATTATACTGAACCGATGTGAAACTTGGATATACGGGTAAGAGAGACGTTTTTGAAACCATTGATTTATCCCCTTTTGTTGCTGGTTTTGTTTATGAATAAATTATCTTATAAGCGAAATTAATATACGGCTTCTGATATAAGTTTGGTCTATGCAGTAATTGCCAACCAGTCGTCCAAGGACCACGGCTGGTCAACAAGACTCGTCATTTGGTCAGAGAAAGACCTATAATTTCATTAGTTTTAAATAAAAAAGAAGCTTATTATAAATAACACAGGTAAATTTCGACCTAGTGGTCGCTAATAACAAAAATGGAATTAAAGTGGTTCTCAGTCACTAAGAGGTTGGAAACCCCTAGTTTAAAGTAAAAGAACCGGTCTTCATTATGTATTGATTCATAGTTTATTAAAAACGACACAAAAATAAAGTAATAGTAACAAAAAATTACAGAGAATATTGGTAATTTTTGACGTGATCCTAAGAAACGGCTACACTCTTTTGTTTTTAATGATAACAGAGAGAGTGAAATATCTACAAAAATGTTACAATTCTTTTTTTTTTATAAATTATAACTACGAACTAAAATAAACGCACTTTATAATTCCCTTGATTTTATTAATAGTACAGATGTGTAAATGAAGCTGCAGTTTATGTATAATATTTGCTTATTTTGTTTACAGAAACTACATTTTATGTTCATTTTATGACTTAAGTTGATCATAACAAACCTAAAGCAGGCACATAAACAATCACTATTCAAAAGATCACTTCCGTCTTTCATTATTATAATCGAAAAAAGCGAGGACAAGTAAATATCAGAAGAACGGGAAATGCAAACGACTAGTCGACAAAACACTTAATTGTATATTTTGAATGGGATCAAATTAAAATGCCGTAACGAGACCAAAACCCGTCTTATCTTTAGAGCTTATTATTAACTGGCCGTAAAGATTACTCGACTTTTTATTGTCAGATAATGACTTGAATACTTTAATCAACGATTCGAAGGATAAATTAAATGAGCATTGTGTCATTAAATTTTGCTTAACGTGATGTATCATTTACTTATGCACAAGCTGCTGATTTTTTTTTGTGTTTCAATGGTTGTTTTTTTTTTTGTGATTCAAAATATAGTTCTATCAAGTACGTGGTGTTTTCACTATCCTATAAGAATATATTACAGTGTACGAAACAATAGTTTGATGCTGTTTTTTCAAGCAATTTGCAACTTTCCGGTACTAAAATCTCATTTAAGTAACTATTTTGGACGGAGATTATTTAAATATCCCGTTTCCTGTTTCTTGACAATATTTTTCCTTGCCACCAGACCAGTGTACATGTACGTACCTTAATGTACCTACTTAGACTTAAAATCTTGAGTCACCTACGTTCTTGACTTGACTTTGAACCAAAACCCCTCGCGTATGAGGCGTTACTCGCTGCTGCCGCTCTGTACGGAACAATATTATTTACACTTCATTAGAAAACCCTTCTTACAAGATTTAAACTTCCTCTTTCCATTTCAATTGGAATTAACTTTATCTATCGCGTTTAGTCCCGTTCTCAATAAATCCTCCTTAGTCAGTTAGTCCCTTAAAGTGTAACCCAATCCGTTCGTTCCAAGAAACGTGCCATATACAAAAACATCGGAGGTTTTTATCGATTTGAACACGATACGGGGGCATAGCACGGATTCAGAGCATAGTTCCGATAGTTTTGTTAAACAAACCAATTTAATTGGCATATCGGGAATGAATAGGCCGTTTTACATTCCATTGCGCGTCAATTAAGGTCGTGTTTGTTTTTAAAAAGTATTTGGAAGCGGACATTTCGATGATGCTATTTTTTTTTTTTTTTAAATGTCGCGTGTGAGCTTTTGCAGCGGAAATTAATAATAATATGCTATGAAATTGAAACGATACTCTATATATTTCACAGGCTCGCTCATGCATCTCGCGAGATCTGACAACTATTTTTTATAAAATCTAGTCTATGTCCTGCTTCGGGGACCAAAATTTTAGCTTGCTATACGTAACAACCGATTGAGAGATGTAGATGTGGAAACGTAACAGACAGATATACATTCGCACTTATAATATTAGTCAGGATACATAATAATACACACATTGAATCAATGTTGACTGGCTCGATGGCGCATTCGGTAGTGACCCTGCCCCATGCGCCAAGAGTTGTAGGTTCGATCCCCACCCAGAACAAACATTCGTATGATGAATACTTGTGTTTGTTCTGCGTCTGGGTGAAAATATCCAATATTTTAGTATATATGTGTAATACCTTTGTTGATTCTGATATCCGTAACACAAGTGCTTAAGCTACTTACCTCGGAGTCAAATCAATGTATGTGATGTAGTCCTATATTTATATTTATTAATGTATGAATTTCGTAAAATAAGTAAAAAGTACATACCTATATGAGTTTCTCATTTACTAGTTGGTAAAAAAAGCAATTGTTTAAATGCTGTTTGGTAAACGTGCCGAGTAACATGTCTTTAACAGGTCTGGTTTCTAGGATCAACTATTAACTCAAAAGAATCAAGAGTTTAAATAAATACCTATGTTATAAGTCCAAGATCTATAGTGTTTGTTTGTGTGTGTGTGTGTGCGTGTGTAACAAATAAATAACTCTACCAAACAACAGGAATGCTTAAAGTCTTAAACTTGTCTGAAGTCACCCTTCCGTCCAAACCTAACAGGAATCATTTATCTTGGCCGTCACCGCCGAACTTTAAGACCTTCAAATAATTGTATAACGTTTATTATTATCTTTGTAAACAGTCAATTAAACAATTCTCGGTTTAAAAATACTTTCTCCCCTCAGTTGCAACTCAGATGCATCGTTACTGCAGTGTGTGTGCTCCATTTAGACCGCAGTGCAGCCAACCGAGACCTTATGAGTAGGGCAGTCCCTCAAACGGACTTCACCTTTGTGTTTATACACCTTAACTCCGCTGTAGGGTGTGCAGACGGTAGACGAAATTTGGGATTTGTGAAACAAGAAAATATGTATAGGTACGATATTTGGTCAGTCTGGCTTGAAATCAGTTGCGGACTTCTATAGGAATTTTGCGTTGCAATGGATAAAATAAATCAAATTCTTCAATGCCATCTGGATGTGGCTATTATTCAGACAGGATTGGCCACGATACGGCACATATATAGAAGGGACACATCTTATCAAGCAAAATATATATTCGTTTCATATACATATAAATAAACAAAAAGCAAAAGATTGGCGCCAATTGGGCTCCTGCGTCAGCATTATGCTGCTGCTTAACGTCGCAGGAGCGCTAGTATTCTGGCGGGACCAGCATAGCAAAAATATTTTATTTCTCATTGTTGGATGGGTACAACGGTGGATTGCCATTTAAATACTAATAATAATATTTACCTAATAATAATATTAATATTGTATAGTTTTTCTGTACTTTCAGATAGTTCACCGTTAGGTTAGACAATATATTCATAATAACTTCCCACAAGATCAAGGCATTTTTTTCTTCGTCATTGTAAATGGTCATCTTTTTTAAATATCTCTAGGTCATTTCGCCAAACAGAGCGATGTATAGTTTGGAGCATAACTTTGTTGTTATTAGACAAGATCGCCCGGCATGCATCAAACACAACGTGATCCATCTACGGTATCTGATCAAAATTATCTGAAATGTCAATTTCAAGTCTGATGATGAAATACCATATCAGGCAACCTTACCATGCCTGGTTTAGCTTCTAGCCGGCAGCTGCGCTAACGTAAAAAATATTGTATATAAAGTTAAGATAATATATTTTTTAGTCTTTACTTGAAGTATGCTCTTTAAAGTTCTACAAGACTTCACACCCAAGGAGGCTACCGAAAACGGCTCTTGCAACAAAATTTCCAGTCCCTTTAAGATCATTCCTGCCATTTTAACTGACCCTGACCATCATGGCGATGAGACATACCAACAACGAATTGAGTATTAATATCGGGACTTCCTGCGGGAATGTATACATCTGGATATACTACTAGCACTATTATCACGCTAGCTTGCATACATTCCCTATTATTCTTCTCCCTTCCCACCAAAAGATATTGGAAACCATATAAAAAGACACTTTGGCAATGTCGAGACCTGTTCAACTCGTTTTTTAACATTCTCCGTCTCGCTCTATTCAGATATTTTGTGAAGAAACTGGCGAAACAGGTATCGGTCAATTGTTTTTGTTTTAATCGTTTAAGTACTGTTGTTGGGGAACTAAAAAACAAACATTATCAAGGACTTCTGCCCTTTCTGTAATAGGATTTTCGTGTTGCGTTTAATTTTATTGTTTCCTTGATTTACCCGCTTCGCCATATCGAACTTTACTGATGTAAAGATACTAAGAATTAAGATATGTACAAGGTATGTATGATACTATGTATAAGCAGTTCTGAAATCATTGTTTGGTTGTAAACGTCTGAATCTTAGTTAGTCTCTTAAGCTATTGATATAAGATGTTTTCGAATCGTGGCAATGTTGGAAAATTATAAGGTTTTCTTGCACTATACGATAGATATAGATAGCCTATTCATAATTTTTAGAGCATTATGCTCCTATACTCTAAGCCAGGTTGCGCTTGGTTTATGACTCGAGATTTAACTGATCAGCTAGCTGGTTTGTTCCTCTTGGTATTTCATATGACCATCGTGCTCCTTGGATGGAACCAGGATACATATAACCAATGCACTTTTTTGTAACAGTTCTATTTAATATCGAAAACAAAGACAATCTTTTACTTCGTCTATATATTGTGTCTTCATGGTTGATCAGTTATGGAGGTGATAGGGTTAAAATAGCTCAGATCTAGGAACCAACTAAATGTAACAGAAGTGTGACATCTTAAATTTCATTAACGCACATATATATATATATATATATATATATATATATTTTAGACTGTAATAAGCAAGATGTAATTCGCTGGAATTTAAATAAAAAAAAAACAACGATATACATGTTTGAAATCAACACACTTTGAAAAATTGTGGATACTTTTAAAGTACAAATTGCAATGTCGAAAGCATTTACGTCAATATTTCTATATCTGTTTGAGGAGACAAAAGAAATGTGCAGAAATTTCGCGCAACACACGATGTGTTACGAAAAGGGTCGCGGACGCGTTAACTGTCGGAAAACACCGCAGATGTTCTTTTGGTTCGCGGCAGCCATTATTCCGGATCATAAATAATATGCCTCTGTACAAAAATGCTAACCCTTCATTGCCTCTTCCTTTTACGATTCGGTGAAATGAAATAAAATATGTGCGCGCCAAAACAAAGGGCGCGCGGGCAAAATGACGGGGCCACACAGTTTCCAAGATGGCTGCAACAAAAAGAAAACTATAATTTCGCATTATGTAATACTCGGAAGAGTTGCCTGACGGGATTCGAATGCAGGCTCGGTTTAAAAATAACTCAAGGTTAGCTCGCTCGGTTCGAGGAGGGTCCCTTTGTGAGATCAAGGTCCACCAGTTTTACGGGATGCCGTGGCCGCCATATTTGCACTTATACTTATGCATTGGAACCCGTACCGACGAATATGTGCGGACCGCGTGCTATGCAATAAATTTTCATGTCAGATACCCGGAGCACTTGTTTAATTGTTTTTCGTAGTTTATGACGCGTAGTTCGCTTGTTCATTCATCATGCCCGCGATCAATATACAACCGACATTTAATTTTATAAACGACAGCTATAGTTATTGTGATATTTTGGCGGTAAGTTTACTAAAGCCTGTACTGTACCACGGCAGTTTTAATTAAGAGTGAGTATCGATAATGATTTTTATGACATTTTAATGCGCGCTAAAAAGATATATTACACTTTCTTGACTATTTTTTACTGACTTTAGGAGAATATTGGAGTGAATTTCCAGAAAATGTTAACGTGATAATATCTTCTGGAGAAAAAATGGTCAGACATTAGTCGCGTACATTAGTGCTATAAGCATATAAATAATAGAACACATAAATGTCATGCCAACTAAATTGGACTAGAATATTTCTCATCAATCTTTTATGAGGTAGACAATCTCATTGTGTTTTTCGCCAAAATGTAATAGCGTAAAATGATTTCGCCGTCATATAGACATTAATTTCCAAGAACATGATTTATTTTGGGTTAATGTATGCTCTTGGTTTAATCCCAAATTTATAAGTAATATGGATTACTAGTATACAAGGCTTTGTAACTGTAAAATAAGATGCATAGCATAATAGGCATGATGACAACTTACAAAAGTTATTTTAACCGCATTATTTTGCTTGGACGCATTAAAGATATTAATCATACACCAATCTGATGTTTTTTAAATCTTAATTTTTAGTGTTAAATTTATAACTATTTCTATACAAAATCTATGAAAGCATGGCAATATTGTACGTTTCATATATGTATTTCCAATAATTAGTTTACCCTCTTCTCATCAATAAAGAAAAAAAAACCTGAAAAACCTAATAAATTTTGCCAATTAATTATTTAAGAATGATGGATTTTTGTGAATTTCAAAATAATTAAAATAATTTACCTAACATAGAGTATCGTAACGAAAATCAACTTTACAATAGATGCAACAAGCAATTTAACTAAGAAAACAGCAAAGCCAGCAGAAATTTGCCTTCTAGGAACAGACAGACAGTCGCCACTTACGTCCGTACATACACCTTAAGAAGCAATTACTACGATCGTATAAAAGTTAAGCACGCATAAACAATATCGTGAGTACTTACAAACTTAATAAAAAAAACTTTAAAACTCGTTTTCTGAACAAGCCGATAAGTAGGTATGTGGGTATGTCCAACCCTACCGACAGACATTTTTTGTTCAATTATAACCTTTACGGGTAAGACTTAAGAATATAGCATAATATGACCCTTTAGAATGTAGTATACACGGCCATGCAGTAATGTTGGCTGCGTATTTTGTAATCGAGTTTTTAGCCCAATAATTTTTGACTACATAGGTGTCTTTTTTTTTTTTTTTTCCAAGTTTGGTAAAAATGTGAGTTTCGAAAAATTATTTTTAAGGATAAATTTTTAAAAGTGCATACTTTGACAGATTGAATGATGGCAAAAAGTTTTTTTTAATACCTGCTATTGGATACAGGTGTACTAGGTGTGTCTTCATTTTGTCTGTTGAAGACGGTAACAAAAGAAGTACAGAATGTGAATGAGCCTGATATCTCTTCATGAATCAAGTTGTCAGGCTAAAATACCTTACCAAATCTATTGTTCCCTGTTATGTATTATAAACCTTTTCAATAAAACTACGCATCCACCAATAGGCATTGAACTGTAATTGTTTTACAATGTTTAAATAGATTTTCCTTATAATTGTTTACATTACATAGCGCGGATGCGTTTGAAATATTTAAATGATAAGATATACAATGACACAAATGTTATTAAAAAAATAGCAGGTGCAAATTACTGACTATTGGTACAAAAAAGTCAGGTATTTTTTTCTAAAAGCATAATTTTTTTTGTAAAATAATTTCCTTGGCCTCATCTAAACCACGTAAACAGAAGGATATAAGAGATAGATAATAATAGTTTAAGATATTTATTTACTTCTTTAAGAGCTAATTTTCAAACAGTCAGAGAAAATATAACAAACGAAAAAATCACAATCCGGATGGTTGTAAAATGACATTTCCTAAGTAAAATACCGTATGACATCCGCAAATTAGTAACTTTACACTTTATCCGTGAGTTAGTTCATAGCTACCTTAAAGCAAAGTTATAATATTTTTATGATTAAAATAAAACCGAGGATTTTAAAACACCCGTACCTACAGGATATAGGAATTTATATTTTTTCTCCAGTTACAGCCAAAGCCATTTTAACAATCCCAAAGCATGCTAAATCATTCGATCAAAATTCCCTGTCAACAAAACCGTCCTCAAAGAACTCGGAGTCGCCTGTACCGATAAAAATAAAAGTTTCATATCGGTTAGACCTTGAAGACGAGCAGATGTACGGGTATACACCTGCTCGCATTATGCAGTGACCTATAAAAGTAATAATTAAATAATTTATTCCCGACAATCATCCCTTAGATGTGGGTCAAAGAAAGAGGGGGCTTTAGGGGCCCGCGCTTAAGAGACCACGGGAAATGTTTTGTCTTACGTTTTATTTTATTCTGTATCTTTTTGTTTGTAACGGTCCTTCTTACTGACGTTACTTTGTGTGCAGTTATATTATGCAACACGATACTTTTAGATGTTTAGGTAGTCATATGAAAATATAGATGGGAGCGAAACTTAACACGGTATTGAATGTTGCCCTCTAACATTAAAACAGAAAATAATACTTTTTTTTATTTTATTTAAAAAACATCATCATCAACATTCATCACACGTATGTTTGTCCTGGGTGGGGATCGGACCCACAACTCTTAGCGCATGGGACAGGGTCACTACCAAATGCGCCATCAAGCCAGTCAAACTATAGCAGCAACATATGACTGCAATTTCTATGTTGCATCTAAGTAAGTAGTGAACAGCTGCTTCATAAAAGCCGTAGTGAGTAAGTATTATAAGTGGAATAGTTTGTGAGGATACTTGTACGTAAAACTACTTAATAGAATTACCAAAAGGTATAAAATAAAATTACGTAAGTTAAGGTAATAAAAATTACATAAGTATATGAAGATTAACATAAAGCCTTATGTTTGTTTTCCCGCGGGATGATGTCCAGGACAATGTTTATCTTCAGCTTAATTCTAAGGCCTTCGTAGTTAATCTACCTATGTAGGTAGAAGAATGGATATTTTTCGTGCCTTTCTAATCAAATAGGTGCAAATACCTACTTATCGGTATGTAAGCACATTAATAATATGTTAAATAACTTAACTCTCAATAAATGAAAACTCATTACTTTCTTTCTTTGATTTTTACCAAGAACTCTCTGGTGCATATAAAAATATTTCCTCCTACGGTACCTACCTATTACGATAAATATATATTTATGTTAAATTATAATAAGGGAAATATGTATGGTTATTGATAAATACCAATGTGTAGCAACACTTGATTAAGACCTAATTTATAGATAAAAGTACAGACTAGTATACTTATCAGTGTTAATTAATATCGAGGCAAACGTTATTAACGAACTTAGATGGAAAATATGTAACTTAAGTGGAAGGTAGTTAATAACCTTAAAAATATATTATTATTAACTTTACTCGCAAAAATAGGAAAAGGATTATGAGTGTTGAAGTGGCGAGTGAGGTGTGTAAGGATCGTGCCTTATGGCGTTCGGTTATCTCTGCCTATCCCGCTAGGAAAGTGGCGTGAAGTTTAGTTAATTAGTTATTTAATCGCAAAAATACTAACTAATTCGCACTGAATGGTGGATTTCATTATGAAAATAGTAGTCCCACAGGTCTTTTTTTTGGTAAATGCTGCTTTTAAACGACTACCTATTCGATATTTTAATTCATATATAGGGGAACCGATAATTGGAGAGTATTAGTGGTTAAAAAAAAGAAGTAGCATATAATACCTATGGTACACAAGTCAACCATAATGTGAAGCTGAAATTGCAGTAGAAACTTACCAGATATAAAAGTTATCTTAGTGTATTAATTAATGTATCTTAACAATATATTAATTAATACAGTACCTACATAAGTAAACACATGTTTAATACTGTTTGTTCAAGAGAATTGCTCAAACACTCGTCGAAGGAATTTTTATTTCACAACATGTCTGCTACTATCGATTGTAATTTAAAATTACACTCGTAGATTAAGCTGCATTTATTTTGGAATGTCCACATGATAAATGCACGCTCGATATCATTTATTAAAACCTGATCTGAAATGATACAAAAACGGTGGGTGTTTACCAACCGAATAGCGAAAGGAAATATCTCTGCTATGAGGATATTTATTATTTGTTCATTTTGATTTATTTATTTTGTCTGGACGCTACAGTGGTTTATGGTGGTCTGAAGTATGACAGAGCTGACTGGTTTTAAAGTGAATAAAATTAAATACTTTTACGATTTTACAGTTACGTCTTAATACGAAAACCAGCTGTATTGACATAGCATGATAGCAGCGCCCCGCGGTTTCACCCGCGTTGGTCTCATTCCCGTGCGAATTCGGGGATAAAATACAGCCTATGTATATTACTCGATGATAAAGTAGCTTTTCATTGATGTTTTTTTTAAATCGGTTCAGTAGTTTCGGAGCCTATTAATTGCAAACAATCAAATCTTTCCTCTTTATAATATTAGTATGATAAATTAAAATATTATAAAAAAACTTATAGCTTCGAATAACGTACTTGTATCGCACGCTTTTTTATTATCGATAAATACATTCGATTATCTGCCGTACCGCAACATTAATGAAAAAAAACTCCCAGTTCCCTGGTCACTTCTCATAAGAAAGGTTTAGGTATATCAATTAAACTTCTGGGATGTGCCGTCCACGCCTGAATAGTATTCACTTGTCTATAGTGGTTTAGCGTGGTCAAGTGACCTGGTTTAGTTTATCACTGTTCTTATGAAAAATAACAACATACCACCCTTGCAATCCTCGAAGGAGTAAGTTGCTTAAACCACATAAATTTCTGACGCCAATACAATCCAATTAAAAACTTAAACGTATGTACATAAAAAGAAAAGTCTATTTTCTGTAATAATAACACAAGTTAAAAAGAATAACGAAGATTTTTTTTCTTATCATTTAATAATAACGATTAATACAGACGGATGTTATAATAAATAAACATTAAACACGTTGCACGATTGACCCCAAACATTCGCTTTTATGAAGATAACAAATTACCGTCTTGTCATGTCATTCCCGTTCGTGCTAAAATTTCTCAACAAACTGAAAGCAGTTACCAACCCCGTGTCTGTCCGTCGCAGACATCTCTAGTCTCGAGTAATTGCCATATTTAGAAATGCAGACGTAAATACTAAATGTAAATTTAAATTATTGTTATTCATCTTGGAGTGGAACTATATTTTTTCGCTGAATCAAAATGTAGGTAGTTATGTTATTATCAGAATTAACTGCAATATCAATATTTTAAGAAGCATCAGTCCACCAGTCGTGCAGTTCTGTCTGTTCACTTAGATCTTTTGAACTATGTAAGGTATGTTGATGCGAGTTTACCAATATATAAAGTGATTTAAGAGGAAGTTTTATATTATGTACAGTTGCATATTGTTTTGCGCTTACCGTGCAAAAGGGAAAATGGGGGGGACATTGTGGGGCTAGCTACTACGGCCCTGGTGCGAAGCCGGGTTCCTAGTTCACTATAAAAAAACGATACCAGCTTTCAAAACGTCCAACGGTGGTATGCACAGCAAAGCACCCGTGCGTTTTTTTTTACGTCCACGGAACCCTGCCTGCAGACAGTAGGAGCCTGTCCGGTGCATACCTGACCGATGTACTCGCATTCGCATTTTTTTTATTCGCGACGCATCCGCCAACTGGCAAAGGAAATAGGGGCTTTATGTAAAACTTTTACAACTGCATACATTTTAACCGGCCGGCTAGTGTTGGGTGTGGCGAAATGTCGATGCGTTTTACCAATGTAGTGCTACTAGACAATGAAAAGGCAAATGGAAGGGTTTAAATTTTACTAGCAGGCTATGTAAACTACTGTACATATTTACTACATACATTATAAATAAATACATACTGCTTAGATATTTGGCCATGGCAAATGCATGTATGAATGTTTTAACCACCTCGATGGCGCATTAAATTCGGTAGTGACCCTGCCCCATGTGCCAAAAGTTGTGGGTTCGATCCCCACCCAGGACAAACATTCGTGTGATGAATACTTGTGTTTGTTCTGTGTCTGGGTATTAATATATCCAATATTTAAGTATATATATGTAATACCACTGTTAATTCTGATATCCGTAACACAAAATCACTTCAAAAGTGGTAGTAGATATAAGGTCCTTCGATTTTCATAATTTTCATGTAATGTTTGTTTTGACTCTGAGATACATCGAATATATTTATTATAATTAATAAATAAATATCAGACTACATCACATTCATTGATCTGACTCCGAGGTAAGTAGCTTATGCACTTGTGTTACGGATATCGTAACATACATAAATAATTCCGTATTATAGAATATTTGTTAATTTTAAATCATATGTAAAAGATAATGTGTAAGTATTTTTATTTATGTATTCACATGACAATGTATGTTTGTATTCAAATGTATAAATTATATACATAACTTACTTCAAATATATTTTTACTTAAGATAAAAATTACTTACGTAATGTTTCAGATTAATTAAAAATATAGGGTATCGGTAAAGTTGTCGATACCTATATCGATATACATATTTTCAACACAAACCTTCTTCTACTTATGAGGTAAAAACAAACTTAAGTCGGCCATATCAACGGCTGCTATGGAAAAATATGCTAGCGTTGTTTAATTACTTATTTAATTACAATAAGGACATTGTTATTATGCTTCATAGGAGATTAAAATAGTTACATGTTCATTTAGGTAGTAAAGTTGCTATATAAAGTTGTGCATTCGTATTTAAAATTTAATTGTTATTAAGCTCGATCAGATGATATTAAAGGTGGAATCCTTGTTTGTTGGACATCATAAAACTTATATGGTTTTTCGGGTCCATATATAACTGCATTACTGGAAAAACTGGGACTCAAATGTCTTCCGAAGAAAAATATTTCAAGTTTCTAAAATTTAAGATAAGTTTAAAACAACAAAACTTAAAAGAAAGTTCGTTTGAATTTTTGCATGTTTCACCATGAATAGGATACCTATGAAATGATTAGTTGTTGAGCCGGTTCAAAATCATTATATTAAATCGGTTTGAAAATGTAAGATATCCTTTATTAATCTTACATTTACCTAATACATAGATAGATTTGTATATATTCATCTTTCTGGAGCGCGATTTTTTTATAGTTGTGTGTTGTCTTATTTCTTACTTATTAATGCACTTGTAAATTTAAAGTCCCGTGTTGGTCTAAGACTTAAAAATAATTTTCCAACTGTGTTTCTTGCCTAGGATGTCGTAAAAGGCGACTAAGGGTACGGTTTTGGGTATGTGATTGTGTAGGCGACGAGCTAGCCACTTGTCACTACTTTTTTACAATTTTCCATCTAACCCAGCCCAGTTTTATTTTTGGCTGAATGTGGTTAAAGGGGCCTGCTGCCCCTATGACTCTGCCTACCCCTTCGGGGATTATGGACGTGATGTTATGTATGTATGTTGTAAATTGAATCCTCCATGAATTTTATACGGCTATTCTTGGTTTACCCTTGTTCTTTTAAAGTATAAATATGTAAAATAAGTGTTTATATAACTTGCCTTTGTATTTTTTACATTAACTCACTAAAAACCTTTGTGTCTTTATGTTCGTCACACTTCGCGGACCAAATTACGCATTTATAATGTTATGCATTTGTGTTTCATACATTCAATTTAGATCATTCAAAGGTCACACAGATGGAGTCCACTGTACAAAAGGCATTATAGCCCGCTAAACTCGTTGGTGTTAAGGCGCAGTAAGTTTGTGCCAACCCTATGTTGCGGCCATAAAAGAGAGGTGGCTTTATTTTGATACTTAAATGTATGATGTAAGGTCGATTATTGCTTGAGAGCCATGTGAGAAATGCAAAGAAAACGTTGTAAGTGCACAATTCGGCCGGTGCTTGAAACACGTGTTCCTGTTCGTCCCCTAGTACGTAGGGTTGCCAAGCTGGATATCAAAATAATGGGACAAAGTCGCAAAACAAAACACAACTGGTATTGAAAGACGAATTCACTGAAGACGCAGTTGGTCTCGCTACAAAAAGTTGTTTGTATAGGTAGTTACATCGTTTCCAACTTTCATAACGTAAGCAGACGACGTAAGGACTTTAAGCATTAATAAATTGTGCGTAGTGTATCCTAAATGTTGGACCGCTTGCTGCTTAGAAAATCATAATATCATCATCACACCTATGCTTTAGGTAGATTTTTCATGACATTAAGTTACCAACTTCAGGCAGATGTCATGGATTTGCTACTACCTAAAGCTCAATCCAGCCCCCAAACAAGAACCGCATCCGATACCACTCTCGCACAACTCTCCAGGACTATCAGGTGTTCCATGGTCACCCCAGCAATGCACCTATCACCTGGCAAACTACACACGAAATTGGGTCACACGTTGCGCCACAGTTCCCTTAGCCCTCCGGTCCTCATCCTTGAACCGGTCCAGGAAGGGCTATTCAAAGCAATCCCTTATAACTACACGTGCGCTCAAGCTATTCAAGACTTAGCGTTTTGATCACCCGTTTGGGGTGACGTAAGAATCGCGAGGAAGTAAATACGATTGTGAACCAGCCGATGGCTTTTTTGTTCGATTCTATAGACGGATTTGTTTACGTTTTGCCGGTGGGAGAATCTGCGTCGTAGAACTGTATGGGTACTTGGGTTGTGATGATATGTGTAAACAAGATATGCCCTGATGGCTCCGGACAAACTAAAACTCACAATTTTATTATAAATTTTAAATGAAATTATATCTGCCTTTTAAGTTTTTGCATAAACTATTAAACAGTGGTGATAAAATATTCGATTACATCACATACATTGATCGGGTTCCGAGGTAAGTAAGTAGCTTAAGCATTTGTGTTACAGATATCAGAATCAACAATCAACAAATATATACTTAAATATTACATATATACATATACCCAGATATAGAACAAACACAAATATTTATCACACGAATGTTTGTCCTGGGCGAGGTTCGAACCCGCAACTTGGCGCATAGGGCAGGTTCACTCACTACCGAATTCTAGTTACTTCAAAAGTTTGAATAATAAGAAAAAACAGACCATTTTCTTACCAGGTATTTGAAATAAGTAGATAATTTCAGTCATTCTTGTTAGAAGGGTCAAGATGGATAAAGAGACAAACGAACGACTTTATTTAAAAGGGTTGTTATTTTTTGTGTATAGAACCAAGATATTAGGCATCAAGTTAAAAACCTTATAATCGTAATAAACTACAACATGCAGATATAGGTATATACTTATAAGTAAGATATTTGTGTATAAGTTCAAGGCCACAAGTAAAAAACGTCGTAAATACAATAGATCTTCCCAGAAACTGTTAACGTCTTTTCTAGGGCTCATATATTTTTTCTAGTTTTATTCGATTCACGAGGTACCAACATTGATTGGCATGCACCATCGCATCGCTGCTATAGTGGCATCAATTTAGAGGGGGAGGGGGAAAGGAAAGGGGTGGTTATATTAACGAAATTTTACTAAATCGTTTGTAATTGGACGTCCGATTTTAGGGGTGCATCTAACAGCCCTCTCCCTCGGACCATCACATACAGGTATGGTTCTGAATGTTGTGTGGATTTTAGCGAGAAAATAATAAGTAGGTAGACTTTAGGCGTTAATACGTACTTTCTTTCATACCTACCTTTTAAAATATTGAGTATTTGTGTCACGTAGGTAGGTAGGTACACAAAGAGATACGATTTGTTGCTTCTATAAAATTCACATGTGTATTTTTAGAAAATAACATTGAAGTATTATGTTAGTGGGCAGATATAATCTTAGACATACTTTTATGAACTGTCTAAATTCATAGCCCTTATATAGGGGAACCAGATTCAGCTCATGGTTTCATCAAGATGATATCCCTTGCCGTTAAATAATAGGCTAGTTTACAATTTTTTTTTATAGTCCGTAAGTTAGATTGTAAAAAAATATTAAAAACGTATTTTTTGCTTTATGAAAAAATACAAAGATACGGTGCTTAAGATATCTTAAAGGGGGGGCTTTACGACACATGGACGGTAAAATTTTACGGACCTAGTGACATCACGCGGTACTTTAACGCGCTGTATATTTTTGTAATCTCAATAATAGAGTAGATTTTTTTTTGTCAGTTAGCCTATTCTATCAAATCCCTATTTAGTTTTAAAAAAAAAAACTAAAGTGAATATTGAACCAGTTCGCAATTAATGAACGTGTCTTTACCATAGGACTGCCACCACTCTCCTACTATGAGTAGATATAGAGTACCTTACGATGAGTATAGCTTATTTAAATATTATCACAAAATACGCCTTATGTCACGCATATGCATTTCTTACATGATTTACAGCGACATTTGCATATAATACAAGCGAAGACAGGAAGGCATGGCTGAAACAGTTTGACTTTGAATAATTAAATCGGTGCTGCGTGTAGGTACTCTTTATAGGTCATGAGCGTGACTAAACACGAAGTGAATCATGCACTGCATTCGATATTTATATAATAAAATAATTTTCGACTTTATCTTAGATAAATCGTTACTTCCTTACTAGTTTCCGTACTAATGTTTAAATGCGAAAATATCTCTTCTCTTGTGTGTATATTTTTTTAAATTTTCCATATTACCTATAGTTATATTTTTGGCAGAATGTGGCTAAAGGGGCTTGCTGTCCCTTTGACCTTCACCTTTAGAAATTACGCGCGTGATGATATGAGTGTACCTATGTACTCGTATCTCTTAATTTTAACGCCTAAATTACTTAACCAATTGCGACGCACATCGAAAGTTTGAACCCCGAGAAAGGACGGCTCTTTTTTGTCGCGGAAAAATTGGTAAATTCTGCGGATTGCACGACAGATATGCTCGACAGAGCAAAAAAGACCAAATTTCACATAAGAGAAGCCGCAGACAAAAGCCAGTAATAAGTAAATCTTTACTAATATTATGAATGTGAAAGATCCTCTAGCTCTCCCACTAGCATCTTAGAAGGTGCAATCCTATACAACATATAAGATGCAAGGTCCGAAAAACCAGACGCAGCGCCTTTTTCAACGACACAGCCTTTAACGCAATTGTTCATTAACCTAGAAATAAATATACCTAAAGTATAAAAGCTAGACACGACTGTGCAAAACGCCAGACATCCTGATCAAAAAGCCGGCTATCTTTTTTTAATAGACAATCTACCCTTTCCCGATCCGGGGCTGACGCATGCGCGGTCACTCACTGGCCCTTTGCAGTAGCGAAATCGCCAATTTGAAAAGGTGCCAACGCCAAATGTTGGACTCGAATATAACTGTGTTTCTTGCCCAGCATGTAAAAGGCAACTAATAGTGGGTTTGTGATTATTTTGGCTAGCCACTTGTCATTTCTTTTTCACAGTTTTCCAGCTAACCCATCTCAGCTTTGTTTTTTGGCTAAAAGCAGTTTATGGGGCTGTATTTCTCTTAGGATTCTACCTGCCTGCCTGTGTTCTCTATTGCGGCCGTGATTATATGAACTCGTTTGTATGTAGAATTGCCAATTACGAGATAGCTCATCTCGGTTTGGCGGGCTTATAAAAATTGACGTGCTAAGAGATCTTTTTGCAAAATTATCTGGGTATTGTCAACTTAGTAGCGTTATGGTCCGTTCCTAGTCGGGGTCCGCTTGAAACTGGTTACTAGATTGAGAGAGATATTATATTAAAGATTGCTATCTGTAGGCGGGTAGGGATACTAGACTAATTGGATCATAATTACACTTTATTTGAACGCGTAGGTTTTGTCACGATATTTTCCCTCACCTCTGATTTTGTAGCGTAAAAAATGGATATAAACACATACACATAATATCACGCCCATAATCCTCGAAGGGATGGGCAGAGTCAAAGGGACAGCAGGCCCCTTTAACCACATTCAGCCAAAAATAAAACTGGGCTGGGTTAGATGGAAAACTGGGAAAAAGTAGTGATTAGTGGCTAGCTTGTCGCCTACACAATCACATACCCAAAACCCGTTATACTATTAGTCGCCTTTGGATGCGGATATAAAACGTATTGAAATCCAGAGATATATGACAGGGTTAGAACCAACACGCTTCGCCTTTGAGTTGTAAGAAAAATGATTACTAAACTTATCAATTCACCTTAATCTATGTTGTCATGAACAAAATTAACGTTCGTCGAACATTCTTTGTCTGTTTCTTTTTTTATGTCAATCTGGTTACGATGAAACATTGACGAATTTACGAATTGTTTTGCGAAGGTCGAAGGTTGACAAACATTTTTTTCATTACCTAATAGCATCGTATACCGGCATAAAATTATAAGTAAGTACCTATTGCAAGAAAAACGATATAATACAAGTAAACAACCATTACTCACCAAGCAAAAAGTTAAAAAAATATAAACATTGATGCCTTATCTTACTAGTGCGTGAATCATCATATCAATATCAAACTGTTATTTAACTGTCTGCAAGTGATAATGATGAAGTCAACTTCATCATACAAAATATTCCATTCAAGCTACCTATTTAAAAATGGTAAAATGTGCCAATCCACACGTACTAATGTAACATTCTGAGATGAGTGTTGTAGTGTTTACAAGACTATAGTCACGTAGTACCACGGACTAGTAAAAAAAGAAGGACTCCGCGCCGCTAAGTAGATATTGAAGCTCCTCAGGTGCTCGAACTTGACACGCAACTTACGTCACACATTGACATAATAAGCGCTCCAAATGACAGATATCCGATATCTAGTATCCATAAGTATATCACTCACACATCCATAAACGTGGCTTCATGCTGTAGTATGACAGCGTGGAGTTCTTTTTTTACTAGTCCGTGCGTAGTACATATATATATTTTTGTTATATAGGTACTACACTAAAAGGAAATTATAGGTCAGGTAAGTTTATTGTATATCTTCATCATGACACTTTATCCCGTTCTCCGTTTCAGCTTAGATCGTGATCCTAGATTTAGCAAGTTCGAGTACTACATTGAAGGGTCTGCCATCTTACCTTCGTGTCTTTAGGTAAGCGGAAAAATTTAATTATAGTTACACATTCATAATTATTTTAAGATATAGGTTTTCTCAAGATGTTTTAATTACCGCTAACCTATAAAATCCAGAATTATATTTAAAACTTGTGTGTAGAAAAAATTGAGTGCATGCTAAATTTCGTCACAATCGGTCAAATAGTTTAGTTGAGAAAACCTAGAATAGAAAATATGGCACAAACATATGTACACTATTATTGAACACAGAAAAACGTATAGCCTTCATGTATTTTATGCTATTTAAAAATCGAATATACCTATTCATATATTCGATTTTCAAATAGGTAGGTATTATTTACTAAAAAAAGTATGAAAAAAATTAGGTCATAGTTGTGATTGTGTAGGCGATGAACGATTTTCGGCTGAATGTGGTTATGGAGCGTGCTGTCCTTTTAACTCTGCCTACCTCTTCGGGGATTACGGGCGTGATGCTATGTACCTATATATGTTTGTAGGTTTAAATATTTCTACTGACCTGTTCAACAAGCAGAATTAGGTACGGTATTTTTTTATCAAATTAATTAGGTAGGTAACCCGACCTACATTATTATTAACAATAAATAGTAATTTCTAATTCCTTATTAATTATTATGAATGCGAATGTAACTTCGTCTGTCTGTGTCTTTACGCCTAAACTGCTCAATCGAATGTGATAATTTTAAAGTTTTTACATGGAGAAAGGAAATAGACTTTTATCCCGGCAAAAACGCAAAAAGGTCCCGACAGGACGCATGGTAAGTCCGACATAAGTGGAGACGCGGGCAAAAGCAGCTCATTAAAATTACCTTGCACTAAGTAGGTAACTTCTGCAGTGTTTACACATTAGCTACTGAATCATAAAATAAAAAACCTACGTTGAGAAGAGAATTTAGAAAAATTTAAATTAAGCATTATGTTTGCCTAAAAACTAACTACTTACAATAGATTTCCCTTACTACCTACGCTAAAATTATAAGTGGGACTTGCCCAGTATACAAACTGCGAACTTCCAATAAGATCATATTTTGGTTGGTAAGTTACTAGGTATAAGGAATTGAGGAAATAAAATTTGGCTTTCCGCGTACCTACTTACTCGTACGCAATAATTTGGTGTACCTACAGTTTATAAATCTAAAAGACGAAGGAATAACAAGATGGTAAATATCCCTAATCTTGAACATACTTACATACATTGAACTGTCTAAACGAAATGCTTCCATAGATTTCATATGACAATCATTATAATATAATGTCACGAATTGCTACATTTAATGCTAACTATTTAATGATTTCACAATTTAAATTTAATTTCGAAGTAAATAAAAACGATCACTAAATGGTCATTTGGTTTCTAGGTACATCCAAATAAGGAATCGGACATCAATCGCTCATGTTGCGAACCACTATTCATGTAAAAGAGAACATGAACTAATATCTGAAAAGTATCTTAATCTTTAAGTGTTTGTTAAAGTATTTTTTAAATGTTTTATATTCAATTGTTAAGCTGTATGTTGACCTTAGAAAAGCGCACACCCATGATATCAAAGGTTTATCGAAGTTCTATGACAAAAAATTGTTTTGAAAGTTGGTAAAAGTGCCTCAGTTGACTGATATTGAGATATAAACAAAAACGCATCTAGAAGCAGACGCGGCAACGCCGCATCTGCGACTGCCGCAGCGGCGCTCGCCGTCGCCGCCGCTGCCGCTCCCGCTTCCTCGCGAAAGTGAAAATTCGCCAGTACTTTCTCCCCACCGTCGGCCGGCACGCCGGCCGCATCGCCCCGCCCCTCACTGCACCCCCGCGCCCCCGCGCGCCGCAAGGTCAGCCCCGCGTGCAGGCGGGTGCGCGGCGGCGGCGCGGCGACGCGCTGCGCTCTTGAAATTTCGCTTTCGTTCACTCGCGGTTATTAGTCGGCCGCGCGCGCTCCGGCAAGCATGTGTCTCGCGTGACGCTCCACTACTTCCGCGCGGCACGTTCGATTTCGTTGGCAAGTCGATCGCGGCATGGCACCGCGCCGGCAAGGCGCCACCGGCGAAAGAGAGGCGGAGGACACTCGTGGGTGCTGTGTGCCCGGCGAGTGCCTCCGGCCCAGGGAGTCGGTGCGTATTGAGGACGCGGTTCGCGTGCTATGCAACAACGACACGTGTGCTGCCGGCCGGTACATGCACAGAGAGTGTTTTGAGCAATGGGAAGCCGGCGTGCTCGCCTATCTCAAATCTTGCGGCCGGGCGCGTTCGTGGTCTGAGCGGCAGCGCCACCAGAATCTGTGGACGAAGAAGGGTTACGATTTGGCGTTCAAAGCGTGCGGCTGCCGATGCGGGCGCGGGCACTTGAAGAAAGATCTTGATTGGGCGCCTCCGGGGGCGGCAGTGAGGGCCGAGGAGGAGAAAAAGCGCCGCAGGAGGACAAGGTCCGGTCGGACGCCGGCGGCGGTCGACGGCCGCTCCAGAGCCTTCAGTCTGTCCAGCTCAGGGTCCTGCTCGCCACCTTCCGCGCCCTCCGAGCCCTCAGCCAGCCCGACCCACGCTCCGAATCACGCTGTCACACCGGCCAAGAGAAACTCCAAACCAGAGATAGTTTCCGACAGGGTCAGGTAAGAAACACCGGTCATTTATTACATTTTGAATTTTCTAACTGGAATCTTGTTCGTAATTGTCGCTAAAATTTGCATAATCTTACGTCGTCAGGTGAATCATATTCTAATAAGATTGCAGGTGATTTCAATTAAATTGCGCCGATAATAAGCCCCCCTCTGTGCTGGCATTATAACATGTTCTGACATGAATAAGTAGACAATACCTACTCTAATTATGTTGCAACTTTTGCTCACAGGCTTGTCTTTATAACCATAAAATAAGCGTAACAAATACATGCCTGTTTGGTATATGTACCTAATGATTTTGTTCTATTGTAGGTATTTGTTTAACTTCGTACACGAGATAAAGCCGTAAAATTCCTGTTTGATCTGTTGTTTACCTCGTTATTATTTTTTTATTACTCCGTTACGTTTGCTTTGCTACACTTAGACCATGAATAAAACAATAAATTAATCAATGTCGCAGAATTATCGTTAATAAATGTGCGGATGTCGAGTTTGTTCCGTCGCTGTGAGAAGTGTTGTTAAATTTAATATCATTGATTTTAAGCTAACACGGCGTACTTAATCTAGAATCGTTAAAGTCAGCACCTCTGTGGTTAATCTAAAGCAAAGACGTATTAGATATGTTCACTTCATTAGTATCGAGCGCTGATTAAATCAACGTGTAACTAAGTTCGAAGCGGGTAGGTAAGTATACCAGTATACCTATAATAAAATGTATTAAAATGCATGTCTCGCCGGTTGTTTATGTTGTATCGAATAGTCTAACATAATTGGCGGGAACGAGTTTGGTTTGGTTGTTGGCTGCGTGGGGACGGGAGTGTGAGCCCGCGACGGGTTTCCAAACCGGCCGGTCGGCTCGGCTATTTATTTAGATAAGATGCGAGTTGCACCCACTACATTCTGCACTACGGTCTTGTCCATCGTATAGGTAGGTAAGTTGCCGGTGAAGAGAAATTTCATTGGGGCCAGCTTTTTTAACAGATTTCTACGAATTAAGGATTATTTTATGAAAATTGGATAAATTATTTTCTTATTATATTAATACCTACGCTTTTTAATGCTTTCTCCATATTTGTAAACTAACTATTTCGGATGTTCATTTGTTAAATTAGAAAAATATATAAAAGGTAAGTATTTCAAAATGTAATAATACGAGTGATGTTTTTAAACGTAAAGGTAATTTACTTAACTATCAAAGTCAATACAATAAGGGAATAGTTTTTTTAATTTTCTGAATAGTATTTAGATTCGTTATTAATCTGTCGAAAGTTCGTAATAAAAATACCTCAATAAGCTATAGTTTGTGTAATATATAGGTACAAACTTTGCGAAGTAAAGATCAAAAAAACTTTGTTCTACGTATGAAGACGGGTAGAGGTGTGGCCTAAAATCCAGTAATTTAAATGAGACCACCAAATAAAATGTGTTAGTGTAGTAATATTTACCAAACTATTACTCTCCTAACACATTTTATGATGTATGTATAAGTATTTTACTTTCGTTCATAATGAGGATTCTATAATATTAATAGCAGGGCCATTTATATTATTGAAATTAATCTAATACTAACATACTCATTCAACAACCAGTGTGTGACGTTGGTTGACCCTCGGGAAGTATTTGTTTACATTATTATAATAATATTTGTAATGTAGATGTAAGTATTATTAATTAGCGCAAATGAGTCACGGTGTTCCCTTTCATATGCAGTAGAAATGTCCATGCATTTGTACAGTTAAACATTTGGAGAGTTACAACTCTTTTTAATGACCATAAAAAGTTTAATCGCCTATCATAACCGTTTTTGAGGTTCTGTTTAATTCAACTAGAATGCAGTTGATTCTTATTTATTTTTTATAAGTGAATGTTGTCATTAAACTTCTGATTTGGCAGGAATGTAAGTATGGTTTTATATATTTACATTAGATAACCATATTAGGCTTTAAGTGTTAATGAATTACTAATAGTACTTATTGGAGTTTCTTACTTCTTAGTGAAGATAAAATAATTTTGTATTCCGAACCTGTTCCCCCATTGGTAAGTAAGTAAGTATTTAATTTCGCTGAAGTCGATTAAGTTGAACTTCACACGTGGTTTCATTGAACAATCGTAAATCGTAAATGTTTATTGTTATCTCGGAAAAAACTTGACCCTCGTGGGACAGACGGCGTATGAAAAAGTTATTTGCTATTTTTTTTTATTGTTTACGCCAGTGTCGCCAGTATATCCTTATACTCTTCGTGGTATCCGTTAAAGTACAAAGCGCTGTAAGTTTATTGTCACATAATTCGAAAAGACGTGTATGTTCGAATTTTGAAACTCACGTGTTAATAAAAATATTGTTAATTTGTTTAAGTTTAATATCAAGCCGTGCAAAACAGCGCAACAAAAAAAGCCCACATTTTAAATTCGTATCGTCGCCAACATTTTTATCAGATTCGATAAAATTCTCAATTGCCATGGTGTACTCGTATTAGGCAAGGAAATTATTCCATTCATTTCCTTGTGTTGGTTGAATTGAGCGTTTGTCATTTGTTTGGCCTTGACAAAAACTACGCATTTGCACTATCTTGGTATCAAAAACAGGAAGTTTTTAGATGTGTACAATGAAATGCACGTGTGTATATACATGTGTGTGTATGAAGTGTATCTAATAGACATAAACAAAGACCTATTGTCGAACTATTGACTGTCGAATTTTGTTTTTATTTTAAACAAAGGATTTAAATACGGACACGTGTCTCTAACCTGAGAGCCAAAGTACATGTCTACTTTCGTTGAAAAGTAATATACCTATTGAACACTCACAATGAGCAGTGTAACAAGTTACACATACGAGGAGCTTGTCTACAATTTCCTTTTCATTACAATGTTGCACAATTTGTAAAACCCTCGTCTATTTTGACCAAACAGCACAGTTCGTTTAAAAACAGGTGCGCTAAACAATCCATTTCCGCGGAAAACAACGCTTCAAGTAACAATTTTCGTTGGAAACCAACTGACACCGCAGTTTTTGTATGGTGTTAGTGTAATTCGTACGGGAGTGGACGATCGCAAATTGGTGTAGCCCCAAAAATGCAATCTACCCGCTCCGTATATTAACCGCGGTCCGTTGCACATCTGGTTTCCGCTTCCCGTCGAAACGATGCGTTTTCCCAAAATTACTGCAACTGCCTTCAATGGCTGCGGTTTCGATGAGTCGAGCCATTTTAGGGCTAAGTCGTCATTACATTTGCAATTTTTTTGGTAACTTACAACAAATTGGCTTTGATAGGTATAGATATATATATATATAGATTTTGGATCGTATCAATAGATCTTAACCAAATATGCTAATATGACAAGTGCCCTTATTGAACGCCAATTAAAAAACAATAAGGATAGATGTAAAAAATAAGCATTACTTCATGAATAAACACAAAAATTTCGCTGGCAAAATAAATATTAACAACCTCTATTTTTTGTTCAAAACTGTACGTAAATAAATTAAAAATTGAATTACATATTATGTATTATGAGTATTTTATTCTGAGTTAATTTCTTAATTATCCTGGCAATACAAATTACCTTGAATTAATTTAGTAATTACAGATTAGGATGATTTCATTGCGAATAGAGAAATATTGTTTCTTAATCTATAAAAAAACTTTGTAATTTTTTATAAATTATACACAATGCCCATTTATGCATATAGATAGGAACAAATACCTACATATACTTATCTCACGCATGTCATATCAAATTTGTTGTCTTTATTGCAATAATTTCCCCAAAATATTGCGGTATACGTTTAAAACCGCAAAAGATAAGATCTTCAGATATGCAATCGAAATTATCTTTATAGTCCTTAATCTACCGTGTAAATTGCTTCGAGATTCATCTTCCACATTTGGGCATAAGGCTTGTAGTCTTGGTACCAAATTCGATACCAATATAAATAAAGTTTTAACATAAGTACTAACTTTTTTAAACCGCAAAAATATATCGCAGACACATTTTATCTGGAAAAGTTAAGGTGGATATTTTTTATGAGATTAAGGTTATAAAAATCATCGAGGTGGTAATCTTATCAGGGACACTTAGATAGCTGATGATGAATGGTTTTACACTGTTTACTTTATGTATTGACAGTCACGGAATAGTTAACGATTTTGCTGTTTGAATAACATTTTGGATTTTGGAAATCGGGTTTTAGTCATTTAACTAAAATCTGTTTGAGATTTATTGCACATTTTGGAAATAGCTGACAATGTTACGTTTAACGTAATTTCTTACTTGATTTTAATAAGTGTATTATGTATTATTGGCAGATAGCATAAGGTTTTTAAACTGAAGATAATCATATTTTTACTAGTAAAATTAATATAAAATATTCCAATACAAGTGCACTCGACCCAAATCGACTCGTATAATAATATCAGTATTCGTTGTCGCGAATAAGGAGATAACTCATATTTTTGCACAATAATAACAAATTATGTCGATGTCATTGCATCATAATAATATGCACTGATAAAGTATCTTATTTTTCGAACATAATAGTGTTAATTAGGCAATGTTTTCTTCTTAAAATTAATATTAATTAAGCTGTATTTATTAGTTGAGTATTAAAAAAGAAGGAATTGTAACAAACAGACTGCGTTTTGGTCTTTCACAAATACTTTATTATGTCCTGTGGATTTCTCAATTTTATCCGGATAAAAGTAGTCTATTCCAATTGACAAATTTCATCGCCATCGGTTAAATATTTTAGGCGTAAAGACGGACAGTTTCGCATATATAATATTTGTAAGGATATACAATGTTGGTGTTACGAGCTATTTCAATGAGTTGCAGTAAGTTCTCGGCTATATTTACATTAGCAGTAGTCACCTGCAATGTCCAGTAGGTACGAATCTACGTGACCCTTACGATAACAACGCACCTACCTCAACAGTCGTAATACATTTTACGTTCGCCATCGATCATGCGGTACACCTCGTGCAGTAAAACGTGAATATTATCAGTTACCTATTATATCACGTTATACATGGGCTATGGGACAAGTAAAAATAACACTTGAACGTGATGAACCATTATTTCGATTTTTCGTTTACCTTGTATTTTTAACACTGGCTGTAAGCAAATATGCCAAGCTCGTACAAGTGAAGCTATTTAAAAAAAAACCATTGATTGTTTTATGTTCTATTTAAAAAAAGAACAGTGGCAATTTGTCCGAATAAATCACTGAAATTAGTACATACATAAGTCTGTTATTGTTTTTTTTTTGGTTATTTTTTCAATGCTCCGTCCTGAATAACGAGCCAACACATCTTGCTTGAAGCACTATATTTATTTACCTATCAAACTATATCCGCTCAACGCGCATATGATACACATATAAAACACACAATACCCGTTGTATGTAATAATAATATCGTAGGTGAGGTAGGTATTCACAATGCTAGCCATGATTGAATCGTGGGCGAAGATTGGATGACGCCGACGACTCTTTTATTCGTTAACTTGACCTATAAAGATGGCGACGTCACGTGGTCGTGTGTGTCTGTGTTTTATTGTAGGTAGATTATAATCTCAATTTATTACGAATAATACGATTCATAAGTAACGCTTTGTAAGCGGGAAATAAATAAGTGATACGAAGTTGTATATTAAATTGTGATACAGCTAAGTTTCAAATGTATAGATTACAGTAATTTCTTGTTATCAAACAGGCAGGACCCTTATCGCCACATTTAGAAGTGAGAAAAAATTATGACAATTTTATTACATCAAGTCAGTGTCAGAATTTGCCAGAATAGGTATGGATACGTTCAATTGTTCAATGACAATAGAATATGTTCACCTATAAATATTAATAGTATAAAAAAACAAGTACAAAGGAGTAATGGTTACACAATTCTATAGGTTTACCAAGTCAATTATAAAATATCTTACTAACTTTAAAGGCCAAAAAACTAATGCCTTATTCTTTTCGAAACAGCCTCGTCTTTGAACAAAATTAATTTTCACGGTTAGCATTCGCTCTTGACCAATTTAATAAATATGGCATCATTTATCAATAGCGCGACATTTCGACCGGAGCCAAACATAGCAAATGAGGCAGTTAGTATGCGCGCGCGCATAGCTTCGACTTCTGCGCTATCTCATTGTTTAATACAACTTATTAAGCTGTAAGTACCTCTAACCTTTGTTACTGGGCGTGACTTATTCAATGCATCGACTTGATTTAGCGCGCTGAACTGTCTGCGAACTCCTAACTTGTATAAAAGGGGTCTATTTGTCTAGTATGAGTGCTATGTTTTCATGTGCTGTAGATGGTATAGGTACTTGTCTATAAAGTTAGCCATAACAAAATACGAATACTTTGTTGATGCATTGATGATGAATTTTTTTTGCAATAGTAGAACACATTACGACGAAAAAAAGTCTGAGTCACATATATACAATCTGGTAGAAAGAAGTCTCCTTATTATATAGAACTCACAATATACATACATATATAAATACTTGACCAAAAAATATAGTTATCGTGTGTGCATTGTCAATATTGCAAGAATATTTTGACATAAAAAGTAAATATGAAAAAAAAAAACTGTTCTTCGAATCGTTCTCGAATGGAATAACATTTTCTTAACACAAAACAATTTCGCACTAATCTAGCTCCTTAATATCAATGTGCAAACAAAGTTAGCAAAGGAAATTACTATTTGAAATAAGGCAATTTGCATTCCACGCCTGCGTTCGTCGCGTCGTTCACTCATTGTGTGCAGACACATTACCCAATCTGATATGAATGTACAAACGAGCTTGTAAAAATACCTAACGTACCATTTTGTTGTCATTATTGGAGCCCCATGAGGGCTTGGCGTGAATGTGGAAGTTTTAAATGGTCTTGCGGGAAGACGACATGCAAAAAGCACAACGATTTTTGTAATAAATTTTATTTGTTTAAAAAAATAACAAAAAGTCTTCTCATGTATTAAAATACTTACCAGTAGCTGAATTGTTAAAAACCTTATTCTATGTAAGATTATTAGATATTCCAACGCCTTGTATGTTATGAAAAAAAAACTAAAAGGTATAGCGTTATCCTCACAATAAAAGAAGCAGAGCGCTTTTATATGTTTTTTTTTTGTTTCGCATGTGAAAAAGTATATTGCAAACCTTAAAATGTTCAGAAAACCGGTTTTTTGTGTTCATTTATTTATTATTAAGGTTCTAAATCAAGATTCTAGCTGACAGCATAGAATATAAAATATCCGCGCCGATTTAAAAAAAAAAACTAAATGGTGTCGCATTATCACATTGGAGCGTTAAATTATTTCGTAAGCGAAGGATTTTTTTACCAAAAAGATATTATATCATTAATGTCCATATCGTTTTAAAACCGGTTACGTCTCGATAAGTGCCGCGTGGGCATGTTTAGTTTTTGTATTTATAAAATCGATTTGCCACTACCATTTACATACTATAGTCATTTATAACCCATTTACATACTATAGTGGTTTTTGTAATATGAATTTTAGTGCTAATATTGATCGCAGTATTTTTTTTTCATTGAAGTTTGTTAAATTAATATACAAAAAGTTTGTTACGAAATCGATGTAAAGTTGAAACCCAAAATATCTATCGTCCAGAACATAAAAATTCAACATTAAAGTCAAAAATCGAATCTTATTGTAAATCGCTAACAAATTTCATTATTATTATATATTTTCTATAAAGCATTAAGTACTTTATATTAAGCACTTATGATGTACAACACAATTTTAGTCCAAACAATTTTATTTTTATTTTTAATTAACTAAAACGTTTGATATCGGTCTCCGCGATTAATAGCTTAGTCAAAAATAGCTTATTCATTCGATTGCAACGATAAACGATATTTGTACGTCAGATTGTGGTCAAAAACTGGGGCACCTACTAAAAAAAACGTTATGATTAATTCGCTGAATGGTCTAAAAATTTACGGGAAGTTGTTTGGCGCGTGTAGTTTTTGTTGTTCCACAAAAAGTAGTCTGATCACGTTCGAGGTTGGCCTTGAGACGAGCCCACCGTTCCGACATGAGTATTATGTTGTCTTAAGGCCCGGCTATGCAAACTGTGGAAATATAGAGATATAGGCGTTTTAAAATAAACGATGGACATTTTATTACAATACTTAAGATAATCCGTGATAATTTATAGATAAAATGTGTACTTCATTGAAAAACCATCATAATACAACGATAGCTTAAATTGATATTTTTCCTATTTACGTATCCACGCTTATGTCTTTAAACATAAGTATTCAAGCGTACGAACATTAAAATAATTTGGTTTTGATAAAGCAGCGATACAAGCGATCAAACACAATAGCTAACTCACAATTGTAAAAAAAATAGCGATTTGCGCAAATATCTGACGAGCAATTTCCCTTAAAAATATAATATGTTATATATATAATATGTTCTATATTAATATACTCAATATGTTCTATATGTTAATCAAAAGTGTAAAAAGCAAAAAATATGCTCATATCCGTTAGCCAACGTCAACTCATCGTAACAAAACAATTCAGAATTTAAATACTAAATTTAGTTGGTATGCGTACTTATAATTATAATCGCTAAAAGCATTCATGAATCGAATTATCACATGACCTCTAAATTTCAAAACGAGCGTGAGTAAAAATAAAGGCATAACTCGTAATCGAAGACAACATAATACTGCGTAATTTATAATACAAAAACAAAATATCTTGGACGGCCGTGCCTTTACAGTCTGGAGGCGACCACAGTGAGTCAGTGGTCTGTGGTGCGTGAAGCTAACTCGGCCGACATGCGGAGGGGAGGCCACTAAGGATACCACACGTCTTTGATACAAACAACTCGAATGTGTGTCATGAGGACTCGGGAAAAATTGAGGGAGCAGTCTTTGGAAAGGAATGTCTCAGACACAATTAGAAAGATAGTTTTTTTTTTCGCAAAAATTGCATAAATAAAAGACTACAAAATAGTCTTTTATTTTTGCAATTTAATCCGATTCAAAGATCCATAGTCAAACTATCGATTTATTCTTTTTACGTTATTTTCTATTAAATGTTTACCACACTAACCTGTCTATGACAGCTTTTAGAGAACATATTTTTTCATTTAAAACATATTTTAGTAATAATTTTACCGTCCAATCATCTTTGAAGACCATTACAAGTCTGTTGTGAATGTTTTATGTTGTCCTATAAAGCTCACTTTTAGATAAGCTGCTTTAAAATGGAAAATATTGCTTAGCTCCATTAGATCATAAAATCTATCAGTTGTAAATTTTATTCTGTATAGTATCAAAAAATTTCCACAACTTTCAGATCATAAAATCACTCCAGAATATAATTCTGTAAATGTAGCTCCAGTCTTATTGCTCTGTAAGTTACAAAATGGACTAAAATAAAGATAAATCAGCTCAAAGCAAACATGTGGACAAAAACGAAACGGGGCCGAATTCTGTACGTAAACTTAGGTAACTAAAGTTATGACTTAAAGGTGTTGACTTGGGTAGAGTGATTTCTGATTTTGATTATTACAAAAACTACGACAAGGTAGAAACGCTTCCAAAAAATAATCACCATTTTCAAAATGGATGTCGCCATTGCCATGCTGAATAATTAGACCTTAATTTGCTTTGAAACAAATTAAGGTCCACTTTAATTCTGCCTTGTCCTGTAAAGATTTTAATTGTGCTTGCTTCACCAATAACTTAATACACGGAGCGCCTGTGTTTATTCCAATTTGCATCTTTGCATAAACACGCCGGTTTTAGCACGGCATTGAATTAATTTGCCTTTTTTCATACTCTGTGAAAGCGTCATTGTTTGGTTAACAAAGCGTTTGATATTTTTTCGAACAATAAACGTGCTTGTTGAAAAAAATAACCAATTTAATCAGACTTATGTAGAGATCAGACGAATACTAAATTTAATAACACTCAGTACAAAATTCAATTACCGAATACCTCGCAAAACCTTTTATTTAAAAACGTACACAAATAATACATCCTTTTACAATCCCTTAACAAGAATGTGTCGGCTTTACAACGAAGTATCAATAAAACACCCAAGTCTAGATATCTTTGATCCAAAATTCAATTCTTTCAAAAGAATTATTAATACAATAATGATAGATTGATAACTATCAAATGCTCTTTCTCTCTTAAGTCACTTCTTGCTTATGATACACCACCTATTTCAAATTCTCACATATTAGATAAATAATTATACACTTTTTTATTTCTGTATTTTATTTGTACAATGATGTGTCAACATAGTTAGGATTTCAATCTGGCTACAAACCTGAGATACAATATGTTTAATACTTAAGTGATTGTTATCTGTTTTGTTGTCCAAATAAATAAATAAATAAATAAATACTAAAAAGAGACGAGATTCGCAGCAGCTAGAGGAATTTTAAAGATTAATGCTGTCATATTCGTATGGACGCTATAAAAAATATAAACGATTGATGCATCGAGGTGCTTCGCCGCTTAGCACACCGATCATGCCATTACAGTTCATGTTTACTCACGCGCAATCATGTACCTTCGCAGACACTGTTCTTTAGGGCTAAATCAAGTCGGAGTGGACACAATTATTATTGTCTGAAGTCTGTCTGAGTTTCCCGTCAGTAAGAGGCGGTGATTTCCGTTCCCATGCCGCCGGCGGCCGGCACGCCTCGTTAACGCTGTTTTTAGGGCGTGATCGACGCAACGGCGCATGCCTGCATAAATTGCATCCAAACTGAACCCTTCCGAACCCTTTCTGCACTCATCTGTATAAACCTCGACTGTTTTCCATGTATCCATTGTCACCAGACCTTGTATTTTTCAAACAACGTATCCAAAACCTGGGTTACTCGAAACAATGCTGCGTTTTTACATTTGCAAAGCTTAAAAAGTGCCGTGTCTCGTCATTTTACTTGCAAATTTACGTGATTATGCATAGTGGAGTCGGGCGAAGATGTATTTACGTGTGCATTGTATGCATTGTATTGTGGATACGAGTGTGGGCACGCACCAATGTGCCCGGCGAAGTGCTACACAACACAAGTGTACGCTCCCCTCGCACAACGGATTAGTACACAGTAAACCATCTCCATAACCTTGAAATTTCACGAAGTAGCACGCACCAACTTCAACCATTCAACAATTTAAAAATATTCTGTTGGACCGTAAGAGTGCAAGAGTCTTCCCGTTAAAAACGCTACGTCATTCGAACGCCGGTTTCCAAATTCTTTACTGTCGTTTTCACAAACTGTATCTCTGCCTCTGCGCTCAGTTTCACACTGCAAATGATCGATGCAACCCAACAATGCACTCGCAGTTCAGAAATATTAATGGCCATTAAACGCGTTAGCACGTTCCATATGCAAATCATCTCGGCTCTCGCAGCCATCTAAATTCTGAGGAGTCTATTCACTTATCTCAATTTGTACTCATGACTTATGATTAGTCGGAGTGCAATCGGTTTCCAATCCTATTAGCAGTATTTATTAAATACGATATTTTGTCGTCACCCCACGTACATGGTCAGCATTGCAGTTAAGTTCATTACGCAGTCGAGCGGCGGACCAACGACAATTCAGAGCGGACTATGCATAATTTAACCATTAATTCTCAAAATGACTCTTGGAAGTTCTATGTGCGCCAGACGGAGCTGACCAGCGCTATAATAATGTATACGGCAGCCACTGGTGCAAGTTTCAGCATGATTATTAAATTCCAATCTGAAAGTTATTCCAATTTGAGACCGTTACTTTTCAAACCGAAAATAGCGTAGTTCGGAAGGATACATTGAAAAAGGTTCGACGGTACCAAGTCTGGACGCTGTTTGGAAACAAACAATCAAATATTTTCTCAGCGTTCGCTATGCATCGAGCGGGAGAAAGTTCGGGTAGGTTCAGGGACGACTCGTGGCTATTTGCGGCTCTCGGCGGGCGATCATCAATGCAATTAAATTTGTAAGCGAAGCTTTATGTTCCAAGCTAAATATAAACTGATGGCGCGACGTTGCCGTGCCAACCGTCACTTTCGTTCGCTGCATACTTCAGAATTAGAGACTTGCATGCGATTGTTCGTCGATGCTAATGTAACCGCTGAATAAATTGCACTATTGTTTCTAGCATTTTCAATTTCAAAGCTTGGTGACTTTGCCAATAACACGCCTAAAACGACTGCATTAATCCGGACCTTAGTCCTAATTGTTATGCACAAGTATAATCTTGAATCGATAATGGATAAAGTACCATAGAATAAGCGTCATTACTACACCTGGAATGTGAGCAGTGTGGCAATCAGCAGCCGTAAGTAAAGTTCAGTAGTAGTTCAATGAGCACCGAGTGAGCAGTATCTATAGCGTTCATTGTCCCTTCTCAAAGGTCAGACATGACAGGAAAACTGGTAGCTTTGGAAGTAAATATTTATAATCCCTGTTTTTGCTAATAACGTTCGGGTCGAATTTCTCGGTGTACCAGGGCCGCAGAATTCTCGGAGGGCTTGTTTGCCGGGCAATATTTCATCAGCAAGAGCGTGCTTTACGAGCTTTAGCTGACTTTTGACTCCCAGAGAAATGCTTTATTCCGTCTGCCGCTGTATATAAAACAGTGTAAATTATGTTACATGCCTTGGAAGTGGCGTGGTGGTGAAAGTAAATATTTCTGTTTCACGTATAAACTCTAAACCATAATTGTTTTAAAACTTCACTGAGTTAACAAATCCGTGTGAATTCGTTTGGAAGCATTGAAGGCATCTGTGATTTTGCGGGTCGCCTATTTGTATTCCGATTAAATTCGTTGTGAATTCCCAGACAGATTTGCTGCATAGCCCGAGGCTTGATCCTCGGAGCCTAGCGCATAAATGACCGTAGAGTGGTTGCTTGCAATATATCTGCTTCAAATTATTGCGGTCTGCAATAGGCTGCGAATGACGTTTACTCATCAGATTTATTGCTCCGTCGACGAGTTAACTTGATACGGTATCAAATGCATGCATATCTGTTGTTTTCGCACTAACAATGCTCGTTGAGTTTGTGCTATATTAACATCATCAAAGGAAATTATTACCTGCTAAATTACTTCTGATTTAGTTCGCACTATCTAAAAAGTTATTCAGAGCTGGACGTTAAAGTACAATGTTTAAGGTGATATTTAAATTTTTTAATGTAAGAAATAATGTTTTTTTTTTGTATATTTTGTAAGTAGGTATAAAAAATTTATTAATTAGGTTATTTTTCCAACTTAATCTTAATTCTAAGGCATTTTTAATATTTCTTGTACTTGTTGAATTATGGAGTAATAATATTTGTTCTGCCGGTGCAGCAAATATGTTTAAAGAGCACGGCAACTTTATGTCTTGTTAATACTGCACGTGTTTTATTCGGGTTTACAAAATGCCTTAACATTTAACATTTCATTGTTGATCGTACTATCGCCTCGACCCTGTCATTGATATTGCTTTATGGCATCCTGTAACTCAGTCCGTGATCGATCGAACTTGGCATAGTGCATGTGCAACGGTTACGTAAAAACTCGAATTACTGCGTAGTTGCTTCTTGCCGTGTCATAAAACTGTATTTATAGTTGTGGGCTCGCACTAACCTGCCTCAATGGAACTTTGTTATCCATCTACGTTATATAAACAGTGGAAAATTGAGGTCACTTGTTGTTAATATTAACTTCCCGTCATGAAATATTCCTACTATGTGATTTCAGCAAATATGTATAGACACTCTATCATTTACAATGTTATCTGCTGCATACAAAGTTGTGTATGAGTAATTCGTAATTGTTACAGCTTTATGGTAAAATGTGTCGTTAACAACTCCTGCTGTTCAGTCAGCCATCCTTCTGTCGTACAATAAAAAGATTCAACATGGATAGTAAATTGTATTCTTCCACGGCCACTTTCATTATATCTATAATATTTTTCTTTATAAGTGCTAGTCTTATTATTACCCGCATTAAGGTTGCAGATTTTTAACATATGACATATATCATCATCATTATAGTATTATCATCATTGTCGTAATGTAAATAATGAATGATTTTAGGTAGTCAGTAGGTACACTAAGATAATTTGTTAAACTGAATTGTCTACAAGTGAAGTCCACAATTAGGAACCCCGATGGAAAATAGTTCGTCTAATATGAAAAATAAGTCACAATATAAAATGTTATGAAGTAAATTTGTGTAAAGTAATAAAGTAAGTTTAATAAAATAAACCATACTGAGCGACATCTTAAAGTTTATTTTAACATACCTATCTAAAAATTCTTATTTTTATTAAACTCAATGATAGACGAATTCTTTTGCATTGATTAACCACTAGATGAACTATTTTGCTTTCAATTTACTAGAGTTTAAAGTCGTTTTAAATTTAAAAGCGTAAAATAGTTTATTGCTTCATAATTAAATAGTGCATCAGTAACACAACATGTGATGGTAGAATAGTTTTACATTTTACGTATCTAGACAAAAATAATTAAGATAGAAAAAATCTTTTTCCGTGTTTTTCATACTAACTTTTTTGCATCGGGGCTCGTACACAAATCATAGGATTAGAATCAATTTCCGAGGCGCAAATAAAGTGACTCAACACATAATTTTGCAAATATTACTGCCACTTGGTGTTATAATAACATTAGCGAAACCCACGTACGGACATTCCGTGTACAAACTTTAGTAAACATCATCATTAAGCCTGAAGTAAATGCTAGTTGCCCTATTCTTGTTCTTGCGTTTAGTCGTAAACGCAAACTAAATTTTCCATTTATATTTCTTTGCATTTTTATTATGTTCCAGCAACACTGTAATAAAAGGTTGCGAAACCTTTTAAAAATATATTTAATGTTTGTGATTACTTTGGCTTTATAAACAGTGACTATCCATATTTTTATTTTTATTTGGAATCTCATGTTTTTCGTTATTTAAGTTAAACTTGTAAGTCAGTTATTCCTCATTCATCAAAATATCTATCAAACCACGTCCAGTGGAGTGATTTTCGAACGACAAAACGACCCGAGTGGGTAGTGTAACAGTCGTTCCCATTCGTACACCTACGAATAGTTACGCCAATAGAATAGTTGCAGCAATTGTTTATGCTGCATACCGCAAAAGAAATACTGTCATTTTCAACTTGTCAGATCTTGTCCCTTGTTGTATGGACATCATTAGTCTGCACCGACCGGTCGCGATTACATAACATTTCCCACAGTGCAAAACAGAGGTACAAGATGATTTAAGTACCTGCTAGCGAGGGCTAAATGTGAAAATGATTGTACTTATATCCTCGTTATATAATCTTTACTGAGCTCGAACGGTTGAATAGTTTATTCAAAGTCAAACATTATAAATTGCAGTGCTGATTTGTATTAGAAGTTGTTAAGGAAAAAATGGTTTTAAATTGTAATTCAAACACACGCTCTAGACTTCGAGAGGACGTCGTTTAAATTGATCTTAAGTGACATCTGCTTACAGTCTTGTTATTCTTTTCGCACTGTGTTGTTTTTTTTTCAGCCAATGGCTATTTTTACTCTGGGATTATTTAATGGCTTTACTAACCAAATGGTGTATCGACTTTGTGCTCTTATTGATGACGGTGGCAAAGATTTAAAACCGCTCAGAAAACTTTATTAAGTACTGCAACGTGCACCCAAATTGCTTCGTAATGTCAGTGATATCAATGCATTACATTAGATACGCGTGTTTGTAAATAGCGAGAACATATAAATGTAGCCTAAGACTTCCTTCATGTTGGGCGGTGTGGCCTGTGACATTTAGCACCGATACCGCTTTGGCATTCGTAATCTCTTTAACGAGACCCAATTACCGTAAATATGCGTGACAATAACAGACAAGTGTCACATGCAATATTTTACTGCCACGATCGTGCCGAGGCGTGCGTGATTATCGATTGTAAACTTGGCGGCTTCGTCTGGGCTTTGCCTTGGTTCCTTCCTTCAACTGCTGAGGTCATAGGGCACGATAACAACAACAGTCTGACGCGACAGTTTTGGTAAAGTGTGAGTCGGACCGAACAACAGCAAACGCGACACCGGTCTTTTATCAGTTAATTGTGTTCCGTCGCTCTTCAATTGCTGGTAATTCCAATGATTCTAGGATGCAAGAAAATTCTGGCTGTTCAATTTAAAAAAGTACCATATGTAACAATAATTTCAACAAGTACAGTGTTTACGACCAATTCCTTAGGAGACATTCCATTTTTACAAGAGCAATTTATTTATTACCAACTTGAATCACCAGAGCTAGTTTTAGTAACCTCATTCTATTTTAGAGGTTGTTTTGTTTGGTGTTATCTTCGGTGTTAGTTATCACTTTAAATGAAAACACTTCTCCTTTACATATGTCTTGTGAATATCCATAAGTAATTGCGAAATGCACTTAAGAAGATGATGAGAGAAATATTAGTCACCATGTCAATAAACTTATCGAATTTGTGCTTTAAGCAACACCTGTTTAAGATCAAAATTTATCTGGCAATGCGCAGAAAGAAACCCAACACAGCCGATTTGCTGAACAAAATGTTTTTGACGTTTGATGATTCAATTGAGCGCAGCTGCGATTACACATTGTTAATTCTTGAGTAATTGAGGTGTATTCGAGTCAAATGGACTATTTGATTGATTTAAAAATAGAACGTATTTAGTATAGTACTCGTGGTGAATCAATTTTTCTAAGAATCTGGGTTGGTAGGAGACTGCATTGTTTAATTGGCACAGACGTCAAAGGATTTTTGCTATTATTATATTAGTTTGTTAGTACGAATTAGTGTCACACGCATATCATGTACTTAACAGTCAATAGGTAGAGGAAAATTGTTTAGGTACTCAATCAAAATCAATTCCAAAGCTATTCACAATAGACCAATTCAGAACAAAATAATAGACCTACACATATTTAATTTTGTTTCAACAATGACAAACTTCTTCTTTTCACGCACTTTATTAAGCGATAAAACACCAAGTGAAGCTTAGTATCAGAGTTCTGAAGATGGCATTCTAGTCATCCATCGCGGCGTATTTTAACGGCTGCAATCTTGCAAAAGCGCCCGAGACTAGCAGCTTAATGTCCAACAAACTAATGTAAACGTAGACAATAGGCGCAGACGGCGTGTTGAAATGAGTCGAGTGTGCTTAATGATTATTCGTAGTGTCTGCTAAATTCGTCTGTGCTAACAGGAATTCATTTCCAAAGAAGCTTCTAGTGAATCTTTCCATTAGGAAAGTCTAAACTAGCGTCATGATTACATGACGCTAGTTTAGACTTTATTTTATACAGTATTAATATAGTAAGACTAATGATCTGTACATACACATAAACATACCACCAAGCCTGCAATCTTCGAAGGGGTGGGATTGAGTTGGATGAGATGGAAAATTGTGAACTAATGGCTAGCTTTTCTTCGCTTACCTCCTCCGTGGGCACAAACCCAACGAATGTTTTATACCAGCGCTAAATCCAGGAACATGGTACAGTTAGACCCTGTCTAGGCTCAAGACAACGATAGGAAGATGATAGAGATATCTAGATTTACTGTTGCCGGTAATTTTTAATCCATGGTCTTTTTTACTATGGACTAGCCATTGTAATGTTTACTAAATACCGCTTGTCGATCGAACTGAGGCCAGTTTGGGGCAACCGTTTGTACAAACAAGTTTATCTCTTGTTAATTCATTAACAGCATTTTTTTTAAATAATACTGTATCATAAAACGTTATTTATTTGTTGCGGCCGCTTAGTCGGGCGGCCCGGTTAACCGGTTAAGAAAATTATATTTATGATCAAAATTCCTTGTAAAATTATGTGTGTATATATTTTTACAGGTTATGTAACTTTAACTGATTTTTATCACTTTTGTCGTTGAAACAGCTAACCAATGTTTCTGCTTTAAGCACTTTATTATTTTGTTAACGAAATAGACTTTTTCAACCGAGCATCAACACATTTTGGTTGTTGATATTTTTAGATGAAGAAAGTTAGTAGGGCCGGCCTAAAAGGAATTCAAATGAATGACTCCCTAAAACGAATGTGTTAATATTTTTAAATTAGCTCCATATCTGTCTCAGCTTTTTAATAAAGATTATAATAACCTATACCATATGAATAGAAAGAAAACATAGATAAGAATAATTAAAAAATAACTTATTCTAAGTAGATGGCTCTAGAGCGTCTTTATATTTAAAAATTATATTCTCACACATAAGTAAGTTATATTCAATGTTTGAATGGATATATGTTTATGGCCAAGAAAAGGAGGTTAGCCACACTACATTGAATTAGTTTCGCATTATAAAATAGAAAAGACTTGACAAACGTAACATGCTTTGTCTTTCAATGAATCATTATTAAGTTGCCACAGATAACAAAACCATTATAGTTGTAAGGACAATAAAATTATTCATGCGACCTCTTTGGAATCCTATAATTATAAAGCATAGATGTAAAGAGATTTATAGGAATGTTACCAATAACAAGGCTTTGCGCAGATAAACGTTATAATTTATGTTGGCGTAAACAAATACGAATAAGCTTTAAGGTTCCTTCATTGTGCTTTATTGTTGTCTCTTAATACATCGGTTTATAGTGGTACAAATATATGATGATATATGGTTATATAAATTACTAATCATGCCCTCATGCATTTAGGATGCATTGCATAATTTGCCGTTTAATTTAAAAAATGTTTTGAATTTATCACAGCGAGAGGTCTTTCTTCTCGTATATGAAAACATTTTTTTTTTATCCCATGTGAGTGGCTTATCTAAATTAAGTATTTAAAATCGATTCAGTATTTAATGCTGGCACGTATGAAGTTGCCGACTAAGAAAAAAACAAAATCGATTAGATACTCTTTGCTTTATACTCGCACAAAAAAAAACACTGCGATTCAGTTTTAATTATAAATAAATGTCAATATGTATTTGAAAGTTATTCACATTCGGGACAGTTTTATACTAAGAGAAAAACAACCACAATTTTCCAATTTATGGGTATAATATCCGTTTTTTTACTTTTTTCGTTAAATAACTTGGGAGTATTCCGACAGGCTTCCGTCTGTTTCGCAATATTTTATTTGGCGTTTGGTAACAACCCGGCTGAGTACTTTACGAGGATTGATCGCCAAACCAATTCAATTGTATTCGTGCATTGAAATAACGTTGGGAAAATGTGTAGGCTCTTGGACCAACTATCACAATTATCTTGAAATATGTGAAAGCTTGTTACCCAATGGATATACGATACCACCGTTTTCATATTCTACAAGTTGCTTTAGAAGTTGAGATACCAACTTGTCGGTTAGGTTATTATTATTACACTCACTGACTTAAATGTCAATAAAGATTTTTTTTCGTACTATATTCACTTGTTTGGCTTCATGTTTTAATACACCTTGTTTTGTCGTTATACCACTTAACGTATTTATACGCGAAACTTTGTGAAAATGGATGGATATTTATTACCTTTTCTAAAAAATTATGAAGCAATTTTGAGGAAACTTCAGTTTAGTACTGATATATACTTATACGTAAAACACATGGGATATAATACATATATACAAAACATCACGCCCACAATCCCGGAAGAACCACAGTTGGCATATTCTTTTTAAGTCCCAGACCAACATGGGACAGTGAGCTGGGTTGGATGGAAAGCTGTGAAATAGGTATAATTTCGTAATGAATTAATCAGTATCTACCTAATTAATTCCCATTAGAAACTTCCCCGTTTGTTTTAATAATAGTATTATACAGCGCTTTCAAACAGAGCCTCGTCAGACAGTCTAAGCATACATACATACATACAAATAGTGGCCAACCAAACCAGTCGGCCGGCTCAGAAAGTATCCGTGGGCCGTCACTGTCACGCTCGATCGGCTTATCTCCGTTTTACATACAATAGTCTAGCCCAGCATCGCCCCCGCTCCGCACTAATTGTCTAATTATTTTTATTACCCGTTTGTTTGGGGCGCGTCCATCTCGGCCAATTTTCCAATTTGTTGTTCGGCGTAACACGCGATAATTTCGTTCGTTGGAATTTATTACACTGTTATGTTTTTACATTGGCTCTCTCGTCCGATACAGATTTTTATGAGTTCGCCTCGTTTATAATACTCATAATAATATTGCGTTATTTGTTGCTCAGATAAATATGAACCGTAAAATGAAGATATACCTTCCAGATATTATTAACCGGTTGTTGAATGTTTTCGATTGAAAATAAGAAGAAGCTGTTGCAATATTTTATTTTATTTTTATGTATAATATTTAACTAACTAATCTACATACATATCCAATTATTGGTCATAAAATAAGTCTATAATAACTTGTGTAAAATAATGACCGCAAAATCCGTTTGCAGTCAATTTCAGTACATTATCGAAGGAATTATCATTATTATGCTAATTATAATAGTATTGATAGATGAAATACGATGAAAAGAAATAATTCTTATTCAGATTGGAATCCTTTAAATGTGTATACTTACTAATCTAGGGATCAAATTAAAAAATCCCATCGAAACAAAGCAACAAAAACTTAATAGCAGCATTCTTCCTCCAACGTGTATTCAAATTATGTAATATACCTTCTAAGGTTGTGTTTTTTAACAATAACCTCAAGCCAATCGGTCTTGGCAAACCTTGAAACTCGCTGCGCTTATGGTCAAAATCGTGAGCGATATAGCCGTCCGTTTCGGTTAGGTAATCGAATTTAGTGGGCCTCATTGTTCGCGAGGCCAAGGCCTTTGGTGTTTACATCGACGATGATGCATTATGTATTTAAAAGGCTCGCCGACTTTCGGATAGACGTCTCGCTCTAACGCACGTATCACGTTTGATGCGTTGCGGGAATGCCGAAAAGTTTGACATGTCCGAGTTCTTATTTTGAATGCGTGTTTGTAGCGGCAACTGTTTTATTTTCATTGTTCTTCGAAGTCGTTCTTTTTATAATGCATATCACTCGTAAACATGCTATGATAAATCGCTTGCGAATCCATATTTGCAATTCTAATCAATAAGTTTTAGGCCAATCTGAATTTACCGTTTATTATTTATTTTGGTTTGTTATCCTTTTTGTCCCAAATACATTTTACATGAAGATGATTTGAAAACTGAATCGCGACGCGACGTCTCCTCTCCCTAAACGATTGCATGTCACAAATACCTGATGGAGACGTTACCCAAAACGAAAGATAAACACGACCGTTTACATCGTTGCCAAATGTTACCTTACAAATATATCGCCGAATAATTTTGAAATAAATCGCGCGAAGCCAGACAAACAAACCTTGTACACCTGTAAATGCCAAATAATTTTTCGGCGTTGACAACATAACTTCTTACTTATCGTTAACATAATCTTAACACTCATTGGATTGTGTTCATTTTATTTGTTTATTTGGCTACTTGAATAGCATTACTGTTTACGATTATTATAGTTTCATCGTTGCTATTTACGTTATACAATTTGCATAATTTGTTCTCAAGTGTGTTGGCGGTAAATTATAGTTATAATATTTCTATTTTTAATACTCCGACAGGTTAACGTTTATTTTATTTTACGATAGGTAAGGGTTAAATTAATTCACTGTATAGAAAGATTACTCATATCAGTTTTTTTTTTGCAACGAAAATGTGAAGCACCATATTTATCGATTACTTATTTGCTTAAACAATTTTGTTATTAGGCAAAAAGTTGTTGTTGTCGGCGCTTGAAGAGATTTTTTTATCTAAAATGGTCCAAGTCGGCATTCATCTGCCACCGACAAAAAAGTTAACTATATCAAAGCTGACGTGAATTAATGTTCGGAACTATTGGCCTTGTAACACGTAATAAAACTATTGTTTCAAAAGGACGTGGAACACATTTGCTTGTACCGCGCGCGATACGATCTTACACTTACGGCCATTTGCATTTTAGTGTTGTTATTGTGGGTTACATGTTAATTATGTCTCTATAAATTTGAATGAACGTTTGTTAATTAAATTAACACGGGCCCTAGTGACGCAACGTTATTTGCGCCCACGCACATATTTTAGATTGAGACGGCAATACATTGTTGTCGTCGCATTATGCGATAAACACTAACTTCCTTGAATTTATAATGTCCTGGTACAAGTCTGTTGTTTAAATAAATTGTCATAATGTGTGTACTCCGCGTTTTTGACATTTTAGCTGTTCAGTCGTTTCAAGATCTAGATTTGATTGTGAGTGTAACATTGCAATGTCATAGGGATATATAATGTAGGTAAATCACTCGGACACCTCTGAGAAATTAAAAGAAACATACGAGCGTATATTTTCAATGTTACTTGAACAGGTCAAATGAAGTGTTCCTGAGATGCTAAATACAACCATTCTGGGAAACACTGAAATCGACATAAGCTAGCCACTTAGTAGGTCTTAGTATATTTTTATACTGAATCTTTAGGTGACAGTGGACCGGCGCCATTTGCGCTAAACCGGCCCACACAGACAAAAAATACGTCTGTGATCTGATCAGAGTTGCTATCTTATTTTTAAGTCAATTAAGAAGACTTTTCACGATTTTAAAGGATTAAATAAATTAAATATTATAAAAAATCATACTTTATTTTCTTCAAAAAATATAAAATACGATTATCCGAAATGTTATACTAAAAAGTCTATAAAATATAGTATAGAAATGGTAGCAATCCTATCAGTAAAGTTAGCTGCAACCAATCCATCGTCGGATTGGTTTCTTAAATATTACCTCAACTTCAAGTATGAGTAATTTCATTGTGTAATATTTTTTATCAAGCCACGGGACTTTTTATGTCCAGCAGGCTTATTGGTTTAACAACTACATATTTGATGATGTATTTTTTTGCCTATTTCTGACTCCAATAACAACATTCTGCGCTGTGTAACTTAACTGGAAAAATTAATCTACTAGAGATTGATTTTTAACACAAAACACATTGTTACTGCTTTTATCCTTCAACTTCGAAAAATGTACTTTATCTGCTTCCTAATTAATATCATAAATGTCAAAGTGAATTGTTTTTTTGTTACTCTTTTGCGTCTCAACTACTCAACTGATCATTGTTAAAATATTGATAATCTTTGATAGGGATATAGAATACATATAGTATAGGTTCAATGTCACATATGACAAGTACACCAAATTGACGCGAGGGAAGATACAGAAAAGGTAGCATGGTACTATGGTTGTAGCCGTGGTATCGAAATTAGGCGGTCTCATACTATCCGCCTTATAATATTGTAAGACTTAAGTCTTGAGTCTCCATCAGAGATCATTTCGTAAGTCACCATTAAATAATAAAAGCCATTCGTGTTACTGTATGTAATTGAGACAATTGACTAAGGTAGTGCAATTATAATGTCTCTAGTTGAAATATGGTACTAGATCATTAACAATAACCAATAAGCCTTTTTTATAGCACATCGAATGTAAAGTCAACGCTATAAAGTTCAATATGCAATATCCGGTACGTCTTTTGTCAAAAGGTCTTGTGTAATTAATACCAGCTGCAATTTCGATACAGGCTGCGCAGACGCATGCCGTTTGGCGCGTGTCGCGTCGCGTCAAAGGCACCTTGGGGCGCCTTTGTTTTTGTACGTGTAGGCACTGATGGCACCTCTTATCTGACTCAAGGCGAAATTGGGTCATGAATTTGTTTATAGTTATTTCGGTGTTTTTTCTCTATTGTTCCATAGAGTATTTATGGAGTTATTTATCTAGACCACGTTACTCTTATTTTTTTACTCTTTAGTTTCCATAAATACCTTTTTAATATAGAGGTTTAATCATGATACTAACTTAGATGGTTAATTTACAACAATCTAAAATAGTGTATTCAATGATTAAAAACAAATTTTACATTTTGTGTACCCCGAAGTGATTAGGATTCAGTTATGATTTTTAATTAAATAACAAATAAATCAATAATCAATATTTAATCAAAACACATATGGTTTACATGTCATAGAAACTAAATCAAGAGTTTGTAAACTCTCAGAAGAGGAGACCGGCAATTTTCCGGTATTTTTTCAATACTGAAAAATATTCTCTAGTCTGTCTCTATAGCAGCAGAATATGAAACCCACACACATCCAACTGTACGAATCCGTACATTCGGAGGGTCGACCCGATTGTGGTCCGAAAGCTCATGAATGAGAAAGTCTGAAACCGGTCCAAGCTCCACCGAGGTGTCTACTTTCAAATCACAAGTCTCGGCTTATCCGTATTTACTAAAGCGACGGCTTCTGTATATCACTGTAATAACCTTTTAAAAACAATTTGATAAGCCTTTCACTTATTTAGATAGGTCGTTTGTTTAACTGTTGAGAGACCATGGCTACAACAATAAAATATATAGTTTCGAATCCCGGTAAAGGCAAACTGTGCGCGATGAACATGCTCTTTTGTAGTCATGGGTGTCTATAAATATATTTATATATTTGTCTATTAGTTTTTATAGATTTGACAATATAGTATGTAAATTTTGTACGTTGTATATGCTAAAAAATTTGTTAACATATTAGATTAAGTTAATTTAGATATTTACAGTAGTTAATTTAGATTTAAATTCTAAATTAACAACTGTAATTACTACACAAATAATACAACATTCCTCATTCCGAAAATTATAAAAACCTATTTTTTTTTAACTAAACAGATGGCTTCCGTTCGCATCACGTGCGAAACCGAAAATAATTCGGTAAGCCAATAAAAAATTACCATAAATTCTAATCTGTTGCAATTGCCCTTGATAATTTTGACCTTTGTTTCAAAAAAATACAATCGCACACGAAAATGTTGAACGAATCTCCGATTGGACACGCGAATACAATTTCGCTATCACCGTAAACTTGTTATTCGTTCGGATATAATTTCGAGTGCTTTAATGGTATTGATATAAGAGCTATTTTTTTTACCGTAAAGCTTATTTATGAGTGTTTTCGCAATGTCTAATATATAATGAAAACACCAAAAGTCTTTATTGGCTAGTTGGCCTTGGATGGAAGTATGTTTGTGGAGAGCAAATGTTTGATAAAACGCGTCTTAAATGGGTCTAGAATAATCCTGTAGTGAGAAGACAGCGATGATTCTTCACTGCTTGGGCAATAACGAGGGTAAGCTAATATTAATTTTAACACGACAACAACACAATACATGCATATTGTTTCAATAATATGTTTACTATTACTTGTTTTTACGACTTTGCTAATACTTGTCGTCAATAGAGATTGTTTCTTTTTTCATTGTTTTGAGCTCAGTTGCCAATTTTCTTTTATTTTAACAGTAGTCTGTCTGTCATTGTCTCAAATGTCTATTCCCGTAACTTATTCACTAGCTGGCCGGCAAGTAAGACTTAAAATTATATCGACAATATTGAAAAAAAAAAATGTCCTCCTACTGTTTTAATTGTCACACGGTAGCGATTTTTTTTTAATTTGAACATTTTAATCATTATCTTTTAAATATAGAATGTAACTGAAATCGAACTGATAGTTCTTTCGCGTGGTGCTCGATGAAACGTACACAACCAGATAAAAAATCGGTCATGCGGAGTCAAGGACTTTTGAACACCATATCGTATTTTTTTTGTGACTATCATTAAAACACAGACATATTTCTGTTACATTTTAAATAAACATTGGGAACTCATTATTATACATTTATTTATGTCGAACACTGCGCTGGGCTTACTACATAAAAGGAATACAAAGAAATATTAAGCATAAATGAAACATTTTTCGAACAAAGGCGAACTTATTTCACCTTATTTCCATGTTGCTATACGTCACTCATGTCACTGTTCAGGTCTTTGTTTAACAATATTTAAATATAAATATTGTGCATTTATTATGCGTAAATATATAAACATAAAAACTAAGTATACCGCTAATTACTATTGTATTTTGAGAACAGAGTTTATACTCAAAATAATGCTTGCGACGAGTAAAGTCTACGTTTCGGTTTAAAGACATACAATACAAGGTTCTATGCTAATATATAAGAGGTAGTTTTATATTACATCGGGAAACAAAATTAGCGGTAGATATAAAATATTATGTGAGTAAAAGAGATGTCGAAGAGGCGAGTGAGGTGTGTAAGGATCGTGTCATAATGGCGTTCGGTTCTCTCTGCCTACCCCGCTAGGGAAATGGCGTGAAGTTAAGTTAGTGAGTTAAAAGATATACGCGAGGGTTACTTAATCTCTGGAATGAAAATGTCTCATAATTGATAAATGTATGTTGTTTTATTTCACCTTGATAAATAGCCATAGATATTAAATAAATTAGAAAAGTATACATAGTATAGTTGTCTTTTTTAAATTTTAGTAACAATTTTCTCTTATATTGTTATAAAGGTAACACTAAAGGTAAAGGTTATACTAAAGATCTTCGAATGACCTCTAAAAATTTAGAGGAAATTGAACGTTCAATCAATGGTGTATTTCTACAATTTTCTTAACAAGTTTCTTAAATATTTTACTAAATGAAAAACAAGATTGGTACATTTCTAACTTAATTCATACTTTGATGCAAATACATTCGCATAAATACTTTGTAAGTATGACTCACTCGGTTCGTATTTTCACATTCAGTTTACGTCTAATATACAGGAAGAAACCTTATCAGTGAAACTACGCAGACTTGTGCAAAAATTAGGTTATTTTTTAACACGTATATTTTTTTGCACTCAATAAACTGAATCGATACCCAGTTACAACCTTTGTATGACTAGTGGCGTATGTTGTAGGCGTATTATAAAATAGGCATCCGCTTAAACGACTGACCTTTAATATTTCTTAGTATTAAATAAGCCTGCTGATATAACATACCATGCATAAATAATACCATGCTAAGGTGTTATTATTATAGAAAAATACATTTAATAATTAAATATGCTTAACTTCATCACTTATTTTATTTTATTAAAAACAGGACATTTCCTATATTTTGCAAGACCTATTACTACTTTTATAATTTATTTTCTGCTAAGTTTAAAAATGTATTGAATTAGGTATATTATCATTACTATAAATAAAATCATAACACGAAATAAAAATCCTGATTAGTTAATTATAGTTATTTGCAATCTAATCTAATAAATATTTCTAATTGGTGATATTTTATTATTTCCAATCGCTATAAACAGCTCTCGGGTCAGACATTGTTGAGAGCAAATGTTGTTTTTTTAGGGCCGATTGTAAAGGATTCCGCGACACACGTAACTATGTTTCACATGTGTGCGTTAGTATTCGCACAAGGAACGGACGCACTGCGATATAAAATCGAGCCGGCAAAAACATCGTTATTTTTATTCACAAACCAAGGCCAAGACCGGCATGATGCATTCGCTATAATAATATCAACACAGTAGGTATATTTGTTCTGCGTACACCGTGTTTATTTGTACGGACCATTTTAATAACAAAATTGAGAGTAACTGTTTTTGAACGGTTGCAATTTTATTTGTATTTAATATGCATAAAAGGTTTAGTTTTCATCATAGGTGCGTTTTGATTATTTTATTTCATTTTAACAGGTATTACCTTATCAATTTGTGTTGTTGAGGAAAGTATTCCACTAAATGATTTATATTCCGAAAAAACAATATCAGTATTATTGAAAATGCTTAAACTGTTTCGCATCGAATACTGTATTAATTCAAGGCATTTGTTAACTTATCTATATCTTGTCTTTTTTTGTTTGAATGCTACAAAAGCAAAACTACACTTAATTTTGTAAGAGCTCAGTTCTTGTCCAGATTCGTTTAAAAGCAACAGAGCAACTATTATGTCATGTAATTGGTGCAACGTAATTTTTTTGTTGATCAAATTAAGTATAAGTAGCCCATTGTACATTCAAGGTCACCCACTTTGGGCACATAAGTGGAGTGATTTTCGACGCCAAGGCATTTTGGATCTTATGTCAATGAGAATAGGGGCTACGAAGCTATAGCGTACAACAAAAAATATTGCTTCGAACGTGCCGAATTTAAAGCGTTAATTTTACAGCACAATGACTTAAAAAGTAACTGGGGAATAGGGTATTTAATGTTGTTTACTTTACATTGTCAGCTTGTAGTAATGTAATGTTGTTGCGTAATCCTAATTAATGAAATAAAGGGTCGAAAGAGATACAAGAAACAAACTCTTATACATATAGAAGTAAGCTTATTTATAATCAAACTTATTCTTATTTTACAGTAAGTATAATATTTTAACATGTGTCGAAAATAGTTACAAAATTTGAAATTAGAGACTTTTTGAGATTAGTTTCACGTAGTTCGTACCGAGAAACCCTCATATTTTAAAAGAAGAATACAAGCTGGCGGTAAAACCCAATGTAAAGTATGCTGTTCATTCTCAATTTAAAAATGTCACATTATGCTAAACTATTGCATCGACCATGCATGAAATAGAAAAAAACGACGCCTGCATAATATAATTTTATTATTTATTATAAAAAGCTACCTACGTAATCTCATCCGCCGTCACAGCGGCCGCTAACAATATAATCTGTGGTGTTTATCGTCGTCGAATGTAAACAATGTCATGTTGACACGCCCGCGATACCGGCCGGTATCTAATTCGGGTGGCCTTGGCAATGAACAAAACAAGTTTTATTCCGCCTTCAATGTTATTTTGCATCGAGCGTGGCGCTTAGTTAACTTTTTGCGAACTAATTGTAGATTTGTATTGTTGAGAATGTCAGTGTGACGTTGGGATTTGACGTTTTAAGTTTTAATTTGTATTACGGTGAGGGAAACAGAAACTGACGTTTTTTATCGCGATATTTTCGATAAACGTTGACAGGTGGATTTATATCATGTTTTTTTTTCGTGGTTAAAAAGCTGTTATTACGAAATTTCAGTTTTAACATGGAACTTGGTTAGTGTGTTAGCGACCACGCAAGCAAAGTCGCGCAGTCTCGGGTTCGAATCCCGCTATTTACCCCGGTTAACTTTATTTTGATGAAATCTATTGTACTCAATTGATGGTATACATTAGACACTAGTTCATAGATATAGATAATTTAATAAATACAATGTATAAAATATTAATAAATGCATTAATTTTTTGACTTATACCTATCTGTGTATGAGTCTAAAAATTAATGCATTTATTATTATTTATTTCTTTTCATACGCGTACGATTTATGGTTGAAATTACGTTTTTTACTTACGTTGGACGTAATTCAAAAGTTACATTCTCGGTGGCGAAAAAAGAATTCAATTCAATCACACGATGACGCATTTGCTCCTATAATAATCTTACTTCCCAAAATAAATGCCATTGAATTTTCTCTAGGACATTTTTTACTTTGTTACTCAGCCGTATTGATTACGTTATTTTTAAATAACAACAGTTCTGTTGCTTTTTGGGCAAGATTTTTTATTCAACATTGATTGAATTGTACTAATTATATTCCGGTTTGACAGTGGCGCGTTTAATAGACTATATTTAGCATTTATCATCAGCTTTGGTTAATTGACCACCAATATCAATCTGTCAACTTATATATTTAACTATTATAGGATAGAATTATTTATTATCAAATTAGCCTATCGGCTACGAATTTTTCAATATTAGTTTGAAAATAATGTTGCTCATCTACAAAAATGATGTTGAGTTGTCATCTCATCCCTAGCATTACATTGCACTATTAACATGGATCATGGATTAAAAGTTGGTACCTTATTAAATTGCAGCGATTGCCATCTATCAGCTTTTAGTAACCTTTATCTAGGGCAACGAGACAACTTGGATTATAGTTCCACATTTATTGTATTGTAACGATTGATGCATTGCTATTTAATACGTACTGGGACTAAACAAATCTAAAACTACAAGCCCGCATGTGAGCCGAGTTCGTATAAAGGATCGTAATCATATTCAAAATGTAATTTCTGACAAAACCTCGTCCATTTTGAGCGTATCCTGTCATTTTGCACATGCGCTAAAATAAAACTTCTCTACGATTGGTTGCCTTTTGCATAGTGATTGCGTTGTGCCCTCTGAATACTCAATGGTATGGCTGTTAACTTGTATTACTTCATTATTATGTTCTGCTTTTGTGTGCAGTCCGTAGTTGCTTATTTATCGTTTTTATCACGAGGCTCGCCTATTGTTGGTCGGCCTCTCCCAATTTTGTGTAATTTGATCTTTTAGGCATTTACGACCCAACCTTAATAGTGCGACATTATGTTGTCTAGCTATCTAAATTGGTCAAATATCAAGAATATATGTTGTTCCAAAAACACTTTTGGAACAACATATATTATTATGAACATGATGAACAACATATATGTTAGTACACACTAACTGAATAATGCACTCAATGACAGCATCAGAAGTTTAGTTGCTTTAAATTATTTGATCTTGTTCCTGATACACTATTTTAGGATAAACACATTCATGTAATTAACAAAATCATTTAAACGCATAAAAATCCAGTTCTCAAATGTTAGTTGTTTTATGAACTGCTTACTTATACAAATTGGCTATGTAAAAGATTATTACGAATTTGGCATTGGATTGGTTTCTGTAGAATGTCATATGATGCATTTTTATGGTCGACTAGTTTTTTCTATCGATTTCGCTCGCGTCGATGTTGATTTTTTTCGATGGTTTATTTTATAAGTAGATGAAAGATATACGATATTCTTTTTCGTACCCCTGGCTGAGTACATATGCATAATTGTATGAGGATCAGTATTTTTTTTTTTTTTTTTTTTAATAATAATAAACCAGACTACATACTACATATTTGTCTTGGGTGGGGATCGAACCCACAACTCTTGGCGCATGGGGCAGGGTCACTACCAAATGCGCCATTGAGCTTGTCACTGTTAAGACGTTTAAGTTTGATCGTATTTACATAATTGATCATCGTCGATAGTGGGATATTGATATTTGGGTTAGTTTAAGAAATAGATGAGTTCTTTCGTAACGAGACATCGATATGCCGCAATATATAATAAAGTTCTTGGTTCGGATTAAGATTTAATTCCGAATTGAACGGTCAGTAGATTTAACACCCACACAACAAAAATTACGTTACACTGGACAAGCAAGAACTGAGCTACGTGATAAGATAGATGATTTAGCTGTTAGCCCAAACGGTGAGGCAATGCCGTCGAGAAGAAAAACTATTTTATGTAAACCTAGTGTGTTTAATGAGAAAATGTTAGTCATTAAAAACCGGGGGGTTAATTATACACGTCTGGTTTTATAGCTACGGTTGTTAAAATGCTGCACCGTAGTAAAGCCGTGTATTGTGTGCAGGAAATCCGTTAATGTGATTTGTACCGACAATATATAGGTTTGACAAGGTACAAATTGATGTTAATACGACTATGTAGATTCTCTGTAATTGTGTTGTGTGTTACTTACTACGCACTGTTTACTGTTAACTAAATTAAAATCGCGTCCAGTTTCCAATAGATCGTAATAATGAGGCGGCTTATTTAGACAACTGGAAAAATAACATATTTTGGCATCCATAGAATGAGAGAATATTCGTAATGAATAGACATTGAACGCTGTCTACAAATTCAGTTAGACATTCATTATTCGCGTTTGTTGCAAAATTAGAATGTCGAATTTTATATTAGCATTTATATGGGTTCCTCATCATATATGTTTGCATTATTGTTATTTTAATATAAATCATACATTTTAATGTTTCTATTCATTTCTTTACAGGGCTGGCGCTGGAGCCAACGGCATTTTCTCTAGAAGACTGGACTTTTCTACTTTCAACCTTCTCCCGAAGCATAAGGTCAACTCATATCAAATTAAGGTAAGTCGTACTCGTATTAAAGCAAAAACAACGTCTAAACACCATAACAAGTTTCCCGAATAATAGTACATTGCGTGTTTTTTCCTCATAAATATTAGATTAGAACATCGACTGGGAAGTACGCACAATATTTCTATTGTTATTAAGATTTCTTCCACCCATCGAACTCCTTATAGACTCGTAATTGTTCCCTATAAAGGCTCCACCTTGTACATAATAGAAAACAATCCGAAAATGCATCGGTAGTTACAGCCGGAGTGGACGAAGGTGTGTGCGGTTGTAAAATATTTTTATTGCTGAAAACGTTTGCAGAGGTGAAAGTTTGCTTTTGTTGGCCCGCCGTAAAACAGGGCTGACACTTTTCGCGATAAAACACTGTCAGGGGTGGCGCCGGACGGGTACGTTTCCACCGAAATAAACGTAACTTTGGTGTAATTTAATCGCGACAGCGTGCTTTACGAGACACAACTTTGATCAATATCTCGCCGTATACTAGACGAAGTTTTTTACCGACGGAATTACTTGGAAATAAAACTAATTCACGAACGCGACGTTTAAAGTTATCGGTGTAGCGATATCGTGACTATTTATGTCGCATTGTTGTTAACGCTACATAATAAGTGTTGTCTGCGACGCAGATAGTAACTGGTAACAATTTTAGTTGATTGGGAAATGGTAACAACAGTGTTGTTTTAATAACAATGTTGTAAATATGACGTTATGCCATGACCTAGCGTAATGCGCCATGAAGTTATGTTTTTCGTGACAATGAATGCCCTTCGTGTACATTGCAATTTTCTTTGCAGTGAGACTCTAGTGTCGTTAATTAGATGATTATTGAATGTTTTTATTTGTCTTTCTTGAATACAATGGTGGTGCAGATTCTATTGTACCTAAATTAGTACTTGCGGTTCGTTACTTTCGTATTTTGTTTATTTAGTTGAAAAATATGAATACTGGCTTATAAATATACTTACGTATATAAGCATGAAAATTCAACTTCACACTTTATTTATAAAGGCACGGTTCTAAGGCATCAGCCACTGTATTCAACAAGACGAAAATAGTAAGTCTCAAATAAAAAAAATCTTGGAAATTAGATAATAACATATTAGACGGAATCGAAACATAATTATGGTGACGTTGTTCAAGAATCTGACCAGAAAATATTTTTAAACGTATTATATTTGTCAGAGCGGGATGCGATCTTTTAATAGTTGATCTAGAAGTTCTAGAAGACTAGGTTTAGTTTGTGTGCTATTAGCAATACTCGCTAGTCGTAAAAGCCTGCGTTCGATAAAAGAGGTTGGTATTGTGTCAAATCGTTAAGAGGAATTTATGTTTACCCAGTGATCTAGCCACATGCTGCCAACATTCATATAATTGTTCTAAAAATATTGTACATCTGTGCAATGCATTGCTCAGATGTGAGCGACGTGTTCGCAATTTTGATATTTGGAAAGAAAGAAAATATTTATTTGGACCAATGTAGAATATTTAAATTATATTTCGTACAAATGTAAATAATGATAAGTAAGGGAACGTCGAGTTCTGAATGTTATGTATTGTAATGTGGGCTATGTACATACTTAGTTTGTAGTCGATTTTTTTAGATGTGAAAGACACTATAAACTATATTTATACTATTATATAGGAATACCGTGAATCTGATTATATTTTTCTTTTTGAGATATAAAGCGCTGAAACCAATAGGTTACTTCACATTATATGAAGAGTAAACTGAATAAAACTGTTTCTAAACTTAGCCGTCTAGAAAGAACGTCAGTGATCAAAGACACGGCTGTAGACAAGACAGAATAAACTACCACCTTATTTATCAGACAGATCTCAGCCCTCACTCGCAGAACTTCTATGTGAGGCGGACAGTCCTTAAGTGGGATTGTAAATAAGTAATTGAAACTTAAAACAGCTTGTTCTGAAACTTTCGCAGATATCTTCACACGGTGAGCATTTCTTGCTTTGTCTCGTAAGCAGTGTTACAAAACACGAGTCGAAAATAACAATACTGCAAAGTTATTGCACAGCTGAAAAACATAAAATAGTGTGAGATCATCTGGTTCGGATGTTCGTGTTTTATTGTGTTCAATAAATATTAATTCCAACATCGCAAATATCAATCAGCCTCTAATAAATAAATAAATTCAGACTACATCACATACATTGATCCGAATCCGTGGTAAGTAGCTTCACTTGTGTTACAGGTATCAAAAACAACAGTGGTATTACAAATACATACATAAATACTGAATATTAACACCCAGACACAGAACAAACACAAGTATTAATTACTCGAATATTTGTCCTGGGTGGGGATCGAACCAACAACTATAGTATCTAAAATCCAGAAATTGCTTTCTAATATCGTTAACATTTATTTAAGAAGGCTTCAAGTCTCGTGCCAAAATATTAGACTCATCTGACACTCTTATTAATTTGGTTTTGGTTTCTGGAGTCTAAAATTTTTTCACATCCAATGTATTCAATATTCACTATTTAGACCATTGTAAGGTGCAAAGAGTAAATCCCCTACAAGGGTAAAACTCTTTTCTTTAGAATCGAAGGCTTACCTGCGAGGCTCGCAGTTTTATATGCATCCCGAGTCGGATTATTTCGCAATAGTCAGTAGTTATGTGTTTGTTATGCACGCGGTATCTAATCTCTACAGGCCTTGGGCCAGTTGTGTGTCAGGCAGCGGTCATTCCCCTGGACGGCAGCTATTTTTACCCGCGTTTGTTTTGTTATTTATTATGTTCTAGACTTGCTTTCTGACGCTGAATAATTGTGTTCGATTGGGCCCTTTAATTGTAGCCCACAGTGCTGATAAAATGACATCGTTTTGTTGTGTTTCGCTGGTCACTGTGCGTTCCATTTTGCTGGATTCGGTTTTGAATAACTGGGAGAGATTTATGCGTTGAAGTTCTTTTGTTTGGAACTCGAATTTCTGAACTTGATAGCTGCTTTTGAATTTGAATAATGTGTTTACTGGTTGATAGTCATTGTTACAATGTAGGTAAATTTTTTGTCAAGTATAAATTATTAGACCGATAAGTGAAAAACGATTAATTTTTAATATACATAACATTATGCCCATAATCCCCAAAGGGGTAGGCAGAGTCAAAGGGGCAGCAGGCCCCTTTCAGCCAAAAATAAAACTGGGCGGGGTAAGATAGAAAATTGTGAAAATGTAGTGACAAGTGGCTAGCTTGTCGCCTACACAATCACACACCCGAAACCTGATATACCAGTAGTTGCCTTTTACAACATGCTAGGCAGGAAACACAGTTGGCACATTCTTTTTAAGTGCCAGACCAATATGGGACAGAGATTTATGAGGGTTATTCTAAAACATTCGGGCTTTGTTAGTACTATTATTCGGGCCTACGATAAAGATTACCTATGGTGTGTAATTAGTCGGTTACATTTAAATTTGACATTGAATTACGTTGTATATTCTACAACACTATTATAGTGTACACTATGTTCAGTGTTTGAAGAGAACCAACATACATATTCTTCTCTAACATAACTTAGTATACACTGTTCAAAGATAGTATTTTATGACTTATTTCCCTATTTCAAGTGCATAACAGCTTTAAATCCCTCTTAAAAGTTCGTGAATAGTTTTATGAGACTGTTGCTATTATCCCTTTTGTTTATTCTCTTCTTGCTTTCTACAGCCGTTTCTGTCCAACAAATACAGTCTTTATCGCCAACCAACAGTTGCCACTTTGTCTCTGTTATTTACTCTTTTATGTCTATCTGGTGTTTCTCTACCCACAACTTTACGAATGACGTCATGAATATGTGATTTTATTTCATTATTGAAGTCGTTTTAGACTGTACACAATTTTGTTAGCACAGTTTGCGAAACCTACGACAACTTCAGAATAACAAACAACATTTTAACGCTTGTGTTTATCTTCAGCGTGTCAGAAGTTATCTCTTATTCTTATCTTGGTGCAACAAAATTAGATGACAAATTGCATTGTAATGACAGTTTCGTATTCTACATGCTATAGGGCAAACTATGACAAAATTGCTACTACCTAACGCAACATTAACTATGTAACATATATGTGTATATGGTTGATAATTGCTTTTGTAACAATACAATAAGCCTAATTACACCGCGACCAGTATTATGTATCTCATTACCCTTGGATCTAGCTTCTATCATCTGTGATGTTATTTCAACAACAATGGGATAAAAGGATTCCATAGCTTTTATATTACAACTTGTTTCACATTACCGCGGGTATTTATGTGACAATAAATTAGTTTTTCAGATATATATGTACACATTGTATTTTAATTGATGATAACGATACATTGCAAATTGATTTAACATAATCTATATAGATTCATGATATTTATATGTTTAAAAAATAAACATTGCATTACTACATTCTACCACAAGCATTCCCATTCCTATTTAATTAAATGTCCCTTTCAGTGAATACGTATTTCTATCTCTGATTATCCTATCCTACTGGCTTCGTAAAACATATACCGGTCGATGTAGTTTTTAATACTAGGACTATTCGTGAAGTGGCAACTCGTTACGAGAAAAGCCTCCTAAAGCGAGGAGCTATGCCGAGCTTGCCTTAAATCGCACGATCCAAGCCTGATAATTTAAAACGTTCTCCACACTATCTATCGCGTGAAGCGAGCGTTGTCTCTCCGACCGTTTCGCTCCACGTCGCGTGACAACGCCCCGTTTGCCCAGGTAAAACTTCATAATTTCTGTTCTCCACGTACATTACCCCAATATGTTCTACTACAACCTTTTACACGAACTTTTGTTATCTCGGACGAAGTAAACAACCGCTATCGAGATCGTAATCTCGGGTTTCTAGAAAATAAATTGTGACCGTACCATTGCGGGCGGCAATAAAATTCAATCGGTGTAGTATGAAATAAATAAAGGTCTGTTTCCTACTGGAATCTAATAACTGGAGTGAAACGATGTCGAGATACAAAGCTGCAAGCATGATTGATAACAGCGACGGGTGCGTTTCGCTAGGCGACGTCATTAAATCGACCACTTCTTCTATTTATGGTGTCCTGCTGTCTGCCAGCATATTGATTGCGGGCCGCCGTGATATTTTATTTATATGGATCCCGCACGCGTGCAAAACCCGCCGTCTGTTATACGACGTTTTGTAATTTCAAGCCGATAGAAAACCAGCTACATATCCGGCGCGATAAAGCTACAAATGTGAAACAACTTTTACAGATATAGTGCAGGGGTTATTAGAGCATTTGCATATTCCAGTTAGGAGTTTCTGCTGTGTTAAGTGCTTCAATAATAACGCGTTACGAGCAATTTGTCAATTTGAGTAAAATGATTTTAATACAGATTAAGTCAATGTCAAGGTAAAAAAAAAATATTCTAGAAGTACTCGTATGTTATTACAAAATTATTTTTAATCTGACTTTTCATTCGTCTTTGCTGATCTGAACATAGTTTATCTAAGGCGAACCGGTTGTCTTGTGAGGTCTAACGTCTGGCTATGAATTTATCGCAGATTTTCACACACACGCTCTCCTCTCGCTAACGAGCTCAACAGCTTCATAAAGTCGAGGGATTTAATTTGTCGGCTGGCGAGTGACCCTTCAATGAAGTGTTTATTTTAAGGTTAAAGAATTTGTTTTCGTTTTGCCCGTCATATGTGTTAAAATTAAACATATGTACTCTGATAACGTCTGTTGGAAATATATTAGTTTGAAGTAATGTAGTCTCAATAAATCATGATAGTGAGACTATACTACTTCAGTGATACCTAATTATAGTAAAGGAAAGACTGATAAAATTATATTTAGGAAATAGACTCTTCTTCCTATATATTTGACGTAGATAGATATCATTCCTCCCCATCCTTATATGTGCTACATTAGTACCTTTTTTTTACACACTCGTTAATCTAAATCTTCAATTACCGTGTTTAAGTTGTTGATCTACCTGCATTGGACCCTTCGATACCAGCCTCCTTTGCTGTGCCAGCCGTAAATAAAATCTAAGTAGTTCTAAGTACAGGCCTAGTTGGCCTTCAGACTAATCCCTTGCTTAAGAACTAAAACAAAAATAAATATTATAAAACTGAAGGAGGATGGGAGGTAACTTAACAAATATATTTGAGGAATTAAATGCGTCATTCGAAGAGCATGTAGGAAGATGCGGCGCGGTCGTGCATGTAACTGAATCCTCTGCGCGGGCGCAACCCGACTCCGGGCTCAAGGCTTCCCATGTGGATTAGCACCGTGTTTTTCTTTAGAAGCAGTGTTGCCAACTAGGTGGTTAAGCCACTGGATGCGGTTGAGAAACGACCGTATTTCATAGTTGGGAAACATATTTGACGTTTGGTGTACGGCACCATGTTATCCGATTACTAATTTTAGTCCCGTATTTTTATTCTTAAATTAAAATGTTTTGTTGTCTAATAATATAAAATTTCCGAGAATAATAAATGTGTGCAAGCAGTGCTTTTGTTTTCGTAATATTTTGATTTAGCAATAGTTGAAATTTCCAACTCCTATAGATTTCATGGAACATATCAACTTATCATTTTCAATAAAGAAAATAACATGTAAAATGTTGTAGGCAAGTTACGAAAACAGATTATACACTAATTATGTACGGAGGCTTTGACCATTCACATTATTCTCCAATAGTTTCAATTTCAAAAATAAATTTTTACCAAACTGATCAGTCAAAAGGCTGGCAACACTGCTGCGAGCTATTGCCCACCGAGCATAACTTGACCATTATCGTTTTTGCGTCAATTTGCTGTTTAACTTCATGTTAACGTGTTAACTTTAAAGCGATTACCGACGTAAAAAGATCAAAGATTGATCATCTGTGCAGAGATTCAGTTTGAAGAGGTGACTGCATAGATGCTAATTTATTATATAAAGGTAGTCGGAATGTCGCAAAAAATTGTGGTTGGTTAATTAAGAACACGCTGCTCAAAAATATTTTATACGCTTGCTTTCCTATATTATATGATTCAAATAAAAAGACTGAATTAGAACTGAACTATCTGGTAGTCAAATGCTGAATCATTTTCTAGTCATGTAAAATATGAATGTAATAACACAGCTAAGTGCTAAAACATACACCGAAAGTTTTAAACACAAATAATAATAAGCGAAACCGCGTTTAGACTTATCTTGTTTGAACAGTAAACTCTATTGTGTTATTTAACTTTCTAAGTCTTATCATAAAATTGTCAAGTACAGTCAGGAGTAATGACAGATATGGCCGCAGAGCGTGCGTGGGAGTTACACTATTTGATTCCACTATGTCTTTTTCTTCACCTAACAGCTAAGCGTGGGCTGAGCCTTCTCCCTTATGGCATTCACATTCCGCCAATGAATATGGAGCGTCTTGCTTTTTTATGTGTGGAATTCTCTTCCAGCATTTTACTATCTATAGGCATTACTATTGCCCTAACATGTAATGCTTGACTTTTGAATAGTATACAAAATACCAGTTCTATCAGGTACGAGACATTCCATGGCTTCCAGATCAAGACTTGTTCTAATGTGGATCCTACGCTTTGGTTTTATTGTTGTCTAAATACAATTCACATCTTAAAATAGGAATGAATGTTTCGTCTTAGCTTCTATTATCACTTAACATAAGGTTATATTGAGGTCAAACTCACTCGCTCTAATAATAAAAAAACAATGAATCCAGTTGGCGTGGGTCGAAGTTATGCTATCATTCCGCCTCTTCATAATCCGTTGATGCAGCGAATGCATCTCGATTTTCTAGGCGGACCGTAAATGGCAAGAAATGAGAAAGTAGCCAGCTAATAGATACAATAGGGCTGGTTAGGTCTCGACGCGCAACTTTCCTTTGCGGCAAAAAGTGGTAGAATGATAGCACGATGCGAGTGCAGTTGTTAAGGGCCCGCTGAAGCGTGTTTGACCCTATAGAAACGCTTTAGATTTTATTGGAAACGAGCTAAAAACAATTTAGCTGCATTTATAGTTTGAGAATAGTTTCGCTACGTTTTCCAATGCAGGACTTTATAAAATTTATAGGATTTCTTAGTTGAGAACAGCGCACTGGCATAACATAATAAAAAATGGATTTTGTATGTACATAAAAGATGCCTTGTTTCTGCAAAAAAACTCCGTAGCATTTATTAACAGTTGAATTCTGTATATGTCATGTTTTAAATTAAAAGCAGTATCAATGTAGCAAAAGAAATTGCAGCTTACAGAGTGCTTCAGCTTCCTCTTAACTTGTTGCCAGTTCGAATGCTCGGACGTTGGTCGACCGTTTCGTAAGAAGTCGGGCGTAATTACTCCATTACATAGATGTGCGATAAATAATCGCTTTTAGGTACAGCTGAGCCCTTTAATCACGAGGAATTTAGACACGAGCTACAACGCTAGGTTATGGTGCAACAGTTGCTTCGACTTGCGTATTTTCATCGCGCTACGATCGGCTTTCGACACTGTCGACCAGCAGGGCTATAAATGGTAAACAGGCGTGCGAACTTTATCCAGCAACCTGCCGCTTTGCGAGACCATTTCGTGTACCTCTGATCAAGTTTTTGTAATGTTATCGCAAGTATCCACTTGCAGGACACTGTGGCCGTACAAGGCATGGCTCTGGAGCCGGTTTTTGTCCCTCGTACTTTGTTGAATTTAATCTTGATAAACACGCGCCTTGTTTGCGTACATTTAGTTGACTATATTCAACCATTATGTGACAGATTCAGCGTCGTTTTACGGACCCTAAAAAATTCTGTTTTATGCGGACTTTATGGTCACATTAGATTAAATTAACCAGGCATAACTATTGTGTTTAAAGTTCGAGATAGTTGTCGAGTAAACAGAATATAGCGTTGGACGGTTGGATGCCCAATAATACGTGTGTTGTTGATTCATATTGCCGGCGTTGCCCACGCGCCGGCGCGCCCACGACCGCGGTCGCAGTCTCGGCTGAACGCGTGCGCACCTAGATATGATGTATGACTGGCGCGCTATACGCCTATTATCAGGAGTCATTCTATTTGTCGCTCATTTGTAACATTCATACATACCAACCAATAAACATGCTTGTAGGCAACAACAATGATTCACAAAAATAAAATACAACGTCGCAATGACTAAAAGAAACTATTCACAATTTCCACTGATAAAGATTTATTCAAACAGCCCCATGTACATTCTAAAGCGAGCTCAATAATCGAAACAGTTTTAAAACGCTCCATTCGAATTGAAATTCAAACAATTTCAGTCACAATGGATCCAAAGAAAACAACTCGGCTAGTTGTAACACTAGTTGTTATTACTAGAATAGAACTGGAGCGGTCATTGATCTCGCTAGAATTATTACGTCGATAACTACGGTTATGAGTTCCAATAATAGGAGAACGTGTGCTTCATTTGGGACGTAGCATTTCGTGCTCGTATGTAAATCCGTGCCATTTAAATGTGGTTACATAAGAGTGGCATTAGAAGTAGCAAGATCTGTTCGTGAGCACTTGGTTTTAACCCTGAAGTCGGACGAGGGGTCGACGCACGAGCTCGACCCACATACAGTACACGTAGCTGCAGCGAGCGACGGCGCTTGCAAATCTCAAGCGCATAGAATCGTAACTACGACTAATGCCGCCATATTGTATTATTCGTTACCTTCTATTCTCGTATACAAATCAATTAGTTTCATTCCAGCTGCATTTTGAAAATTTACTTGTTCAGACGTACATTTGGTTCAAATTGATTTTCTTTCTACCATTGCATCTAAAAGTTCGATGTTGTTTTTATTGAACTTTCCTTCGATTTGATTAATGATAGCACCTGATTCTGCTTCAGCTTTTTTAATCACACTTACCACATAGTTAACACTCTGCAACTGGCTTAGTTTTTATCTGACTTTCCTTATTAAGTTCGGCGTACGTATTCACTTAATAGCAGCATAAGCGATTCACATAATCATGACCAATAATTGCTAGGTGTGGTCTGTACACATTATAGCTTTAACAAATTATAGTTACCGTAAGATAAGCCACTTGCATGATTATACTGCTGTAAATAGTCACGCATCGCAGAACTCGAACTAAATAGTCGCCGGCAATTCTATAATTAACGAGGATAGATTATCTGGCGTCTACATAATTGAATTAAATAATTATCATCTTGAATCTACAAATTGCGTGCAATGGACTGTGATTAATACTATATTAAATAACTTCAAATGAGAGTAAAAAGCAACAAGCAGGATTTCTATATAAAAAACGAAAGATATTATAAGATTTTATTATTTAAGTATTATGTCTTGTATTATGAAATAACACAGTTTAGTATTGTGATTAAAATAGAAAAACAATGATATTAAATAAAGTATTTTACTCAAACTCAAAGATAAACAATAGATCTAGGATGATTTGAGATCAAAGTTTAAAACCGAACGATGTTATTCAATGGGAATAAAATGGTTATATTCATTTATAAAATTATATGCGTTATCCATTGTGTGCTAGTAAATGGGAAATAAAACGTAGAATTTATTAGTCACGCTAATGTTATCATAATAGGCGTCAGGTAAGACATGCATAAATAAATTGCCATAAAATATTAATGCTTACGTGACCTACCCACATTTTAAGCACTTTGCGAATGGTTAGTCTAAGTGACTAGCCTTAAACTAAAACGCAGTAGTTCTGCTTCTCGATGGTGCCATTGTATTTATAGATGTTAATTAGCGTAGTTATGCATCTAAACGCGTCATTATTGCCGGCATCACTCAACAATGCGACATAATTTACTTGATTCCATTACATTGTCCGATTGAGATTGACGCGAATTAATTCTCGCTCGAAACCCGTTTCAATTGTAAATGCCAGTCGGGGCTTATAAAGCAGTAGTTGGAACGACGGGGGATTTGTAAGTTGCACCGGAATTTTTTGAGTAGAAACTGTAATCGAGACGATCGCGAGAGCACCATTAGCTGTATTGTTATTGCCAGTATTCCCAGTAATGAAGCGCTCGTTTTCGTCCTTTAATATTACCACTCTCTCTTTACTTATACCCGAATAGCGCAGTCTCGATTTCATTTCATCTCATCGGTTGCTTTCCTCTTTAATTAATTCCCCTATTATGCTAGAATCATTTTAAAATCTCTTCTTGACGTCGGATTTAAATTTAAAATCTCCTAACATTCCGAAGTTTCAATTGCGTTAGTATGCATGCTGATGAGACATAAAACCCTGGAATATTGGCTTCTCGAGTGCTCCTAAAGTCTAGGTAAAGAAACCCACCGCAGTTGTTTTTCCAATTCAGCTATTCCCTGACATTTTGCCGACAGTTTCTCGCGTCATTGACGCCAGTGTTCCCAACGAAGGGCGATTTACATGGAAACTTAGTGAAATATTCACATCAGCCGCCGATTGTCACGTTATATTGAGATATTCAAACTTTCCCTCCGTCGGGGTTTGTGCATCTAATTTAAATAATGAGACGCTTCGCATTGTATAGCTTCATCTCGACTAGTCATCTCTGTTGTACAAACTATTCTATTTACGATAGCGTACTAGCAGCACACAACTTTGTAGACGACTTGCGAAACATTCCCTTATTTTCCCTTATTGTACGCAAACGCGGTGCGTGACGAAACGTGCGATATATCCACAGTTTCGCCCACGAAATCCGAAGCGACCGCCAAGGTGAAGTTCAAGACTATTTATAAAACGAGTCCTCACTTGGTGTCTATTGATCGCACCGCACGCACCCCGGGCCCGAGGTATTACGGTAGGTTAGTATGCCCGCTCCGTTCGTCTCCCGGAACGCGCCGAGAACTGCCGAAATTTTACATCCCCGGCCGGTATTGATCGGACTTGACATTGAAATCGTAATAGACGCAAACAGCTGGGAAACGAGGGTGCGTGCCGGGTCCGCACGCAATCCCTTGTCCCACCCCCCGTCTCGTTTGCCATTTTTTAACACAGACATACAAGTTACAGCGATTTAATTAAACCGCCCCTAACTAGAGATGGACGTACTTGATTCTAAGCGTCCATTAAAGTTATTCATCGACGCTTAAATGTAGTTGAACGTTTGTAACGTCTAGTAATTATGCACGAGAGCCCTAAGACGGGCGTTGCGGCGTTCTAAAATCTCATTTATATTCAGAGCGGTCGGAGTTTGAATGTTATCTAAAATCCGTGTTTAGGTGTCGGGCTGGATTGCTCTAATCTCGAAACTAAACACATTGTTGAGTTAGCCAAAGCTTTGTTCTCTCTTGGCGACTATGCGATCCTGGTAGGAGCGCAAAATGAATTCTTGGAAGTTTACATTTAATATCGCTATGCAGCGTGAAGAAATGTTATTTTCAGCTGAGAGTATCATTCTTGTTAAATTCTGTTTTCGCGCATCCGTTTGTAAATATAATACTAATAATTTTAGTTCTCGAATACGAAACTATATTGCCTTATGTTCAGTTTGCCTTATAATACATTATCTAAACGCGTCGTGTACTACCAATAAAATGTCGTTGACGAGTTATTGCTTATTTAAAAAGCCAATTAAAATTGTTAGACGCGAGTTATTTCTTTGGAAACTGCTTTTCTTATCATTTCACATTATTGCATTCTAGTCATTTCCTGAGCCTGTTACAAGTTCCACCACTTACCTGTATTTCCTGCAACATGATATCTCGCTCACTCGCTTGCTTGTACATTTATGTTGTTGTAAATTATACTGATAAACTTTCTTTTTGATAATGCTTGTCGCATCCCGTTCTAGTAAATTTCAAATAAAGATTGACTTACAAAGTAGCTCTAGAAAATAATGTTCCCTTGTCCGAAGTTTCTATTGTTCCAATAATTAGGAATGGGGTCCCCCAAGGCACAGACAGCATTGTCCTTCGGCGAATTCAATGGAGCGAAGCAAATTCCAGAAATCTGTAAGTCACAGCCAATTCCTTTGAAATTCAGCAAAGAAAACACGCAAAGCGGACTTGAACTAGAGTTCCCAACTATTCAGCCGGTCACAGATGGTCGAGCATAATTGTTACTATCTCACATATTTCTCTTGAGAAACTTCAAGACCTGTTTGTTTTATAATGAATCCCATCTCCTCGTCCCAAATCTTATTCTTTTAACGTCAGTGAGACAATCATTCTTTATTGATAGACGTTTTAAATGAATTCGTATTATTAAAAAATTGTGAAGTAAGAAAATCGGAAATTAAAAATCTAGACACAGAATTGATTCGTTTCCCGCAATGGAAATAATTTTAAATTCAATCAAGGTCTAATCTGTGGGTCGGGTAGCAAAGGCGATCAGGGCGTGCAAAGCTGAAGACACACCGAGATGTTTTTGCTGAATACTGATCAGCTTTATCGAAATTATTCCATTACCCCAGCTGTTCCAATACAAAAATTCATAAATAAAAAATGCACGAGGTGTCTGCTTCGATGCATTTCTATGGAATCACGGCACCTCCAAGTTAAATAAGTGATCACCGGTCGGCGGCGACGTGATCTGAACTTTGAATTATTTGCCACCTGGGGACTTAGACAATCACGGACTATACTAGACCATTGGCTTGCTCGTTTATATTTATGTTCACTAGCATTATTTAATTCTCCGAAACCTGAAAGAACGTGTTGCGATTTTAATTAAACAAACATCAGTTCGCCTTAATCAAGATTTGTTTTCTCATTGTTACTAAAATGTGTATTCCCAGATTTTTACTAGTACCCAATGTAACTTGAATATGTAGCAGCACAATTGTGGAGCTATTATCATTGTTAGCTCGCCCGAAATTAACTCGTAACGTGATTAAGGCTCATATCGCCAGCCATGAGCGTAACAATTGGGAAATTTAAAACAGGGACGTAAAGGTCGATATAGATTGGTTGTGCGCTGCAACGACGGGCGAGCCCCGCTAATCGATCCATGTCTGTGTGCACACTGCTTGGTGGCTGCTGCACGATCATTTGTCTCGTTCGTTCCTACCTCATCGGCGATACGGCCATTCTTGTCTGTTCGTTATTCATCGTCCCTAACCACCCGGTAGTCGGCTGCCTCCCGGTGTCCTCCCGTATTTAGACACTGCACTATCTAATTTATGTTTTAAATTGTGCGCTTTTTAAGTCCCGGCGCGGCTGTGACGGCTATGTAAGGTTATTGTTACGTTACGGGAGGTAAAAGTTAATGGACTGTCCGTGCTAATATTTGTTTTGAGACTTTTAGAGAGCTTGTATATGATGTAATTTTGTACACGAAGTGATAGATATATTATGTACGCTGACTCTTGTAATATTTTCATCAACGTTACAGAAACTTTTTTTAGTTTAATCTTCGTATTATTGTTCTACTACACAACGTATAGAAGAGAATAGCTAAGCCTTCTTTAGCCGAAACTTGCAGAATTTAATCGCCAGTTCCATTATTCCAATTGCTTTTGAATCCAGTACAGTGACTATCAGATGTTGTTTCTTGAGGTTTACCTTTATCAGATGTTCGTTATTAACCTGACGAAACACCGCCCTTTGCTCCACTCTGACCTTTCGGTTTATTTTGACGATTGTATCGGATTTGTATCTAAATGTTGCGTCTACTTTCAATTGTTGCGGGGCCTTGGCACAAGCACCGTCCAGTGTACGAATAGTGCAGTCTGATGTTGCCAATTTCATAGTACTACCATCAACTTAAGTCAATCTTCAATAGAATCAAAATTTTATGAAATGAAATGCCTAATTAGTAAGAAATAGGACGCTTTGCTGCTCTTCAAAATACTCTAAAAATTTAATTGTGTATTATTTAGCAGCTTTTTAAATCTCCTTGTTCTAATACTCGTATAAACTGTTTCAGCGATTTTACCAAGAGTTAATGTTTAGTTGTTACAAAATAAAATTGTGTTAGCATCACAGAGTTGAACAAAGGAAAGAGAAAAAGTGAAATTAATAGGAAAAACTTAATTACCCAGGTTACAAACTAAAAGAGATATTTTATTAATTAAATAAGTAGCAAATCATAATAAACGATTGGATACTAATTGTGATTAGAAAGGTTTGTTTAATAGTTGTTATTTGGAATGCCGGTAAACACTTAATCGCACCAATAGTATTTAATGTTAGCGGAGTATAATTTTATAATTGAGACCTAATGTATATAATGTATTTATGATCATACAACAGTAAAAGCGCTATTTTTGTGATTCCAGGAATAATTTCGATGGTTGTTATGATTTCCTTATCGAAGTATGAAGGGATTATGATAGCATAATCCTCCGTATTTTGGGTGGAGTTACACTGTATGTTACTATAGGAATCTAGATTTTATATTCGTATTTGGATGTCGTTTTTTTTTTTTTAGAGCGGTGGTAGCTCAATGTTAAGGACACGCGCCTCTTAACCGAGGAGTGCGGGTTCAAACCCGGCACGTACCTCTGGATTTTTCAAATCTATGTACGTATTTATACCACTAGCTCGGCGGTGAGGGAAAACATCGTGATGAAACCCGCAAATTCAAACAACTTTGGATTTGTAACCATGATCCAAAAATTGTCTGGTTCCCCTATCTTAGGGTTGCGAAGGTCAGATCGGCAGTCGCTTCAATGTAATTACCAGACTCGCTAAATCCTGGATCATGGCAAAGCGGACCCCGTCTAAACACGGGACATAACGCTAGGAAGATGATGATGATTTGGATGTCGTTTTAATAAGTCAAATGCCAAATTTACGATTTGTACTGTTGATATTTTGTTGATTTATTTGTTTTTCTGTTAACCCTTGTTGGTATGTGAGAGCAATAAATGTTTTTTTCTTTCTCTCTGAAATTCCGTGAAGATACTTCAGCTTATTTTCCTTTCCTTCTTTCTTCAAAATTTTCATCTCGCTGTCCGTCCAGACGAAAAGGTAGAAAGTAAAATTGAATGGGTAATCCAATGAATCACTGGCAACATTAGCGGTGGCATTTGGTGCGGCGACGTGCACCTAGGTGCATTGCCTACTTACATAACGCACCTGCCATATCTGGCCGTACCGCACCTCACGTTCACTCGCTCATTCTATGAATTACTTATAGGTCATAGACCTTCCATTATTTTATTCTGCTCCGAACGCTATTAGTAAGCGTCGATAACAATTTCTGCGGCGCCAGCTTAGGCTTTCTATTTCCCTTTAATTGATGGTGTTTGTTTATGTCAAAGCTTCATTGTGAGGCATGTTTGGTACACTTTTTGACATGTTTTTGTATTCAGACGGTCGCTTTGACCTAGTTGTTCCTTTGCTTACCGGGACTGCCCTGAGAAATTAGTTTTTTTATTATTAATCATATCTATAACGTTCTACAGAACATTTTCTTTTATAGGATACATCCAATAAAAGTCCCTGAAATTATTGTGGACAGGACAACAATGTAAGACTTGGACAGGCGTGTTTTATCAATATCATTAAAAGCACAAAGACATCTATTCTATTAATGATATTTTGTAATCTGAATAGTTAGTTATTCTTGGTAACGACTCATTATATTTATTTCATTGTAACATTTCCGTTGATTTTGGCAATAATGAGAGGCCCGAATTCTGGAACAATGAACGCAGTTCGTACCGTTTTGCTTTTTTACTTCCTAATGCCAATCTAAAAGATTTTCGAGTGCTTGTTATACAAAAAGTTCAATATAAAGCTTAGGTATCCCCGGATCGCCGTCGGAAATCTCTCGACGGGCGTTGGAGCGCCAAACGGATTCTCAAGGTTTTAGACGGGTTCCCCGGTTTTTTCTGCGTCTGTAAACGCGGCAAATCCTTCAACATCCCTGAGGACCGCGGATAAAACGGGAACTGACTGCTTAAACACTGAGCACTCCTCTCAACGACTGCGCAAACACCACCCGAAGAAATTTTAAACTTATCCCGTCCTGTTGTCTGAATTACTTTCTAGTGTTTCTCGAAATCTTCAAGTTCGTCGTCTTTGCGATGGTCGAAGTTTTCTTTTTTCACTCGTATTGATGTTATTGATTCTTTGGTTAGGACATAAGGTAAATTTAATTGTGAAGCTACATATTAGAAGGTATTTAAAGTAATAGGTAGGCAGGTATTTGGACAATCGTTTCTTGATTTTATCTTATGGAACTTCAAATTCTTTCTTGGATCGAGAGTTTTCCGTATATAATCTGACGTTAAGTTTCTCTTTTAAAAATCATTCGTAAGTATAAGAAAATAATTATCATGAATTGCTTTTAAGGTGGGATGCAATCGTGGGAACATAAAATAATATTAAAAGGTGTAGCTTTTTCTTTATTTAGTAATCAAAATCGATGGGCTATTTGCAAAGTTTCATCATACACGATTGAGTAATGAACATCAAAAGGTTTTAAATTTTCGCATTTATAATGTCATCAGGCAATTAAATTTAAATGTTTTAAACTACGCGATTGCAGACTCAGGTGTGTGCAAAAACTCGAATTGCAATATACATTCAGCTGCAATACAGCTTCAAATTCATTCTGCCTCTATCTACTATGTATTTACAAATAGGTATATCTGGCACCATTTGTAATTCCCACCAAAGGTACAACAGGAGTATCTGCTAATGCATAGTGTTTTCCTCAATAAATATCCACAATAACGAAGGATTATGTTTAACAAACAACATTTCTCACGCTGATTCGGCCCTACAATGCAGGCGCGCCCAAATTTATCACAAGTGCAATAAACCAAAACAAAATCTATTAGTTCGAGAAGAATAGTAATCCAGCCATTCGATTGGCCAGATCGTAAAATATCAGGTTGCGATGAACAACAATGTAAGTTGTACGGGCCCGCCTAGTCGTGCCATGGGACGATAAATCGTCGGGTCGCTGCCTTCGCTTAATACTCGGGATTAAGAGCGCCGAGCACACTCGCAAACGGAGATATACATCATCCCAGCACACGGTACCAGCACCTACTTTAAATTAATTGTCTGCTCCGCGGTGCAGCCACGAATTCTTGTGCCACTGTCAATCTAATTAAATGTCAAAGTTTGAATTTCGGAGCCTTCAAATACTAGATCCATACGTTTTGAAGTATTTTCTGCTTGTGCAGTAGCAAGTTGCTAAACAAGTGACATTTCTCACTCGGATTTGGTATTACAAATCACTGTTACGCCGCGCCCCAATCGATCAGAAACCCAATAAACCATAACGAAATCTATTAGTTAGAAGCTGACTAACATTAATTCATAGAATAAGGTGTGTCTATCATACCTAAAAGGGAGCATACAGGCAAATCAATCCAACACGACTCAGTTTCAGAATTAACATTAATTGTTTGCACTACAGTAAAGACTGAGAATTCTAATTTGAAACCACACAAAGCCGAGGTCACTCTAATTAAATGTCAACATTATAACCTATGTTTGAGAATTTACAGGCCAACAAGAAACGAGTTAAGTTATATTGTCGTATTTTCATTTCGCATTACGATATACGTAAAAGAAGAGTAGCAATATGTCTTAATGCCTTTTGTTTAGTTTTACTGCTTTTGTTAATATTCATATTTACGACTTGAGAGTTGAGATGTATTATTTCTCTTTTATCTTATTTACTTCGAGTTTTATTTGGTAGTCATTTTCAATCTTATGTGTCACCGTCACCGCCATGTCACTTAAATCACACTGGTTTTACTTTATTGCACATCTTATCTCATTGCCGAATCTGGCAGTTTGCTGTTAAGTCCCAGTATTTACGTATAAGTGTACACTCAACCGTTTAGGATCACACGTATTAGCAATACCATCAGAAGCCAAATATGGTGCCAGAAAAAACTCGGAAAAAATACTGCACTGCCCGAATGTACCAACGCTTCCAAGTTTGGTATATCAACACCAATTAACTACTTAAACTGGATCCTAAATCCTTACAACGAAATTTGTTGCATTCATTTGCATATCAATGTAATAATAGCTCTGTTATTATGGGAATGAAATGCAAATATCGCTCTAATTCGAAGGAGAACTGTTTTTAATCCATTCTGGATATATGAGTATTGTTCAAATGGGAATATATTTGTTACTCATGTTATACAAAATATATTTTAATAAATGAATAAATATAAATTAATTACGTATATATTTTATATCCTACTAAACGGCGTGTCACCAAGCTACATTGCCGTAAACCTCTTTTTGAAGATTTAGTCTTAGGGCCAAGATGCTTACGCCCCAACATATATCTACTTTTATTTATATAAATGATAAATAAAAGTGTATTTATTAAAGTCTATTTGTTGTCATGATCCCATCAGATCCAGTTACATCTTTATTGCTTCGTACATATTTATGGTCTCGCTTGTTTCGAACGGAGGTTATCTCAAAAAAGTTTATTGTGTTCATATAATCCTGCCCACTCGCTCAATGATTTATTATTTATAGACGAACTATCGGCTTCCATTTGATCTTGCCATTGTTTAACCTTGATAATACATTATTTCGTTACTTTATTATACATTAGACGATTGTCATTTTTTTCATTCTAGATAACTTTAATAAAATCACTTAGAGCACGTAATTTTCTAATACATTATTTATCATTAGATCATTACTTATTATAATAAATGTTCTACAGGTAAGAAAATCTGGAACTTAAATCTGCAAGTATAATTCATCTCGTAAATTGCGTTTGATAACCAGTAATAGCTCTGTTTTAAGTTTATAAATTTTGTTACTTCACATATTTTGTCTGGAATATTACCTTTAGAGATTGAGAAAGGATTTGTTGAAACAGTAAGGTTAGTGACCTTATTTTCCTTTTGGTGACAAATCGATTCTGTTGTCAACGTCTGATAGCATTGTTCTTCGAAATCCCATCAGAGCTTACACCCAACTGTTATCTGGGACAATCGGTTATGTGATTATGTCTAAACCATTGTTCCTCAAACTTGTAAGTTTACGGAGCCCTGTTTTAGTTCATAGAATTATGAACTCTATTTTACAATAACTATGTTAGAAAAGATCGATCAATTTGTACATACTCCTAAGTTCCGAATTGATTTTAGAAGTAGATGAGATGGTTAGATATGATGACAAGAAATATTTGTTTAAGTTTTTAACCATAACTCATTGATTGGTCTTGCGATTTTATAAAAAATATTATTTCGTGTACAAGAAGTCTTTTTTGATGTTCTGGTATCTGCTGCGTACGCTACATTTGAGGAATCACGTCTTAATGAATAAATATCAAGGTTTTTAGGTACAAAAGTCGTAAGTGCTCAGGTATGTGTTATATAACTGTTTATTGTGGTACAACGACCGATAATCTTGCATTCAACGCGGTTCCAATTGTGACTTATCAGGACTTGCACTTTGCGGAAATATTAATTATATACGCCTGTTGGATTCAATTCCTCGTAACATGCTGTTTCTATTCGGCAACGTAATAAAACTGAATTATACATCGTTAGTCTGGTTTTAGACGGAATAAAACATTCAACGCGTATAATGGTGGAATATTTTGAGGTTTAATAAATTTATTGTGAAATAGCAATACTTTCCCACGACCGGTGTAGCTAACATAAAATTTATTTAAGTTATTTACCTCCATTAATCATAAATTTGTCTAAATATTAGCAAAATATGTCACTGGCTCTCATACATTTTCTGCGTTGCGAACGGCAACGGGAGACTTTAATTTATTTCCTACACATAATTTATCATTATTTACTTTCAAATGCAATCAAATTTGCCTTTTTTGTCATCATTGAATTGGAAATTTTTATATTTAATACATATAAAATTCATATACATTTGATTGTCAAGTAGGGTTATTATACATCGCTTCTAGCAGTGTCATATTAAAAATCGATTAAATATGCAATGAGAACAGTGTAAGTCTAATTTACCGCTATTAATATAAACGGCCGCAAATCCACACCTCACAGTTATAATTTAATCTTAATAAAACACGCACTTATACTAGGTCGCCGGATGTGTGCATGCAAATTGTAAATGCATTGAAACATTCAATGGATCGCATTATTCAATCTGGTAACAAACTTATAAATAAATCCGACTTGCGCAAAACTAGAATTAATTACACGACTGTATTTACTACGTTGTTCTAGTAATAACTTGTCACGAATATATAATCTTGTTAGTTAGGTGCGAACTCTAAGCGTAGCCTACGACAGGATAGTGTCACTTTGGTATCTTATTAATTTTAATTGTAGATAGTAAGCTCATAGCATCTATGGGTTAGGTACTCGATAGATGATCGAGTATCCTTAAACCCTTGACTAGGCTTTTCACGGCCCTTTATAAATGCTTTTTTTTTTTTAAATTACATAGATAATAATAGTTAGTGAATTGTAAAAAATGCAATGAAATTAAATTAAAAAATTACAGTGTATTTCAATACAACACATTATATTACGGCCACGAACCAATATTTTTCTAGAAATAAAATCTTATAGCGAAACGGACCTAATATTTTCATTCAGTATTTTAGGACTCCAAATACAAAACAAAAGTATGACTACTACTTTTACGAACAGAAATAAATTTTATAGACGTCGCGATCTCAAAGAATTCACAGCACTAAAGCTTCGTTTCCAATACGCCAATAAAAACGTTCACTCAGCCATCCAGAGTCAGTTATCCTAATAACTCATGTTCCTACTTCGACTGTACCAAAGAGAATTTAACATTTCCAATGCCTTGTTATTTTGGTACTTCAAAGAACAGTAGTTTGTTTTCAATCAGTTTCTTTGCAGCGTAAAATCAATATTATGTACGGTTAGTTGGATAATAATAGTTGTGTAAGGTCTACCGTCTATTGTAACGGGATCGATAAAAACTGTGTTGCGACTTCGATATACATAATCACGCTGGGTTTTATGATTCTGGCGTTAACTTTATTATAGTAAGAATGGAACGAAAGTTAGCGATTTTGTCAATATTTTATTGTGTTAATGAGTTTATACATTTGTTTGTTTAAGTATTATTTGATTGCCCTATTCCCAAGTCAACTACGACGAAATTTATTCAACATTCCGGACAGTCGTCTGTCATTGTTTCTGAGTTGTCATTGAATTCGTAACAGCAACACACAATCCATCATTTCTGTCCTATTTTATTGCGATTTATTGTTTCGCTAGGCTGCGCCTGTAGCTCCGCTCATGTAAAAATCAGTCTACGAAATAAAGATTAACGAGCGTACTAAAACAGTTCATTATTCTAGAAGAAATATTAGTTCGTGGCATATTAAATGCCATAACTTAAGTAGTTTTCGCGTGGAAGACTAACAAACGTCTATCAATCTATTTTCATCTTAACTAACTAAACTTCATGTCACATCTCTAGCGGGGTAGGCAGAGAACCGAACGCAATATGGCACGGTCCTTACACACCTCACTTGCGTTTTTTTTAACTATGTTCACCGATTCCTCCGTCCATTGTTCTGTTTAAAATTGATCTGATTATTGATGGTAATGACATTACGAACATAGCAGTCGCTTCAATGTAAAAACCCGACTCGCTTGATTGATGGTCATAGTCAAAACCGACCCCGACTAAAACGTTGAGTCCTACAAAACTAAAAAGAATTAGCAATCTAATTCTTACCATCTATTAGTAATTCACAAACCGCATTTGTGATAAACGATGTTCACCCAGCATCAGCCATTATACATTATATTTGATCAATGTGTGCACTTATATCAACAATGTTACGTAAAAGCAGCATTCGTGCTATGTTCGCCTTGGGCCGGCCGTTGCCCTACGACCGCGATTTACAAATAACTTAGCGACTTGTCAGTGGACAGCGATCATTAGATCGATATGCGTTTAGATCAACACTCGCGTTATATAAGGGTAGTGCTGACTTATACAGCGAATTGCCTTGGGCCGGCCGTTGAACTCAGCTGTAAGAAAGGCTAGCCTTTTAAAATCCTACTAATATTAACATTTGTTGTAATAAAGAATTTAAACATTCTAGTAATATTACATGTAGCTGTAATAAAGGATTATAAAAATCCTAGTAATATTTCCAAACGCGAAGATATGGGAATTTTAAATGTGCTTAAACTCGATTCTTCAGCCAATCTACAAAACGTAGCGAATTTAAGATCGTTTTGCCGAAAATGTTCTCAAAGACATGATTTTATTCATATTACCGTTCTATTTTAATAACATGTTCAATGGATTTGAAAGATAAGGCTGTCGAGTTAAGATTCAAAATGCACTGGTCGGTAAAGCAGGTCTAGCGTCAATTTTTTTTACCTCGCATGTTAGTTTGGTCTGTTTCTTACATATATATATTTGATAGAATACGAATAAGTTTCGCATAGACGGGTGCAGCAGTACGCTGAGCTAATATCCTATTAAGTCGGTGGCCAGCAATCATTATATCAATATGGACACCTAGATCAACATTATGTTATATAAGGCTAGCGCAGTTGAGTGCATATGTTCGCCTTGGAGCGAGCGTTATCCTGCGGCCGCGATTCGTGGCTAATAGCCTTCGTACGTGCTAGGCACGGGGCCAAACAACGTGTTAACGCGTCTTTAACATTTCTCATCGTCTGCCTAGCGTTATATCCGGTTTTAAGTCTACTTGCATTATGTTCCTGGATATCCAGTAATTGGTTTTTACTATTAGGCGATCTAATAATTTACGAATTCGTTAAATAGAAACCAGACAATTTTGATCATGGTTACACATACCTATCTGTTATTTAAATGTACATGAATCCTTAGTTCGTTCACCTCTGAGCTAGTGATATACAGAAGTAGTTAAATTTTAAAATAGGTTTTTTTAATATATGCTGAACGAACAAAAGTGTAAGATATAATTATTTCGGGTAACCTGAAATTTTTAAACTTTGAAATGAAAAATTTTTGCGCTGAATCAATAACCAATAAAAACACAACTTTATGAACTTGTTATTAACAAAAACAAACAGCTGTTTTATTATCCAATAATTTGTCGAGTTAATAAAATACAACATTGGATCATCCCACGTTTTATTGAGGCAATTATTGTAAAGCTCTCTCTATTTATGTAGCCATATGCTTACCTTGACTCGGCCGATATTCGAGACGGACGCGATACTTGTGGCTTATCACAGCGTGTTCTAAGCTATATGCGGACAAGTAACAGGCAGCTACAAGGTTTAATTATATTTTGTAATTAAAGCACCCTAAGACGGTTTGATATGAAGACGGGATAAGTTTACCCATGAAGATTTTTATTAACTTTATTTACTCTTAGGTTGCAAACAAAAATTAAGAATAAACGGCGATCCCTTGGTCTTGTCACACAAATGACATATTTTTATTTTATCAAAGTGGTTACCCACCATAAACTAAGTTTCTTTAAAACTAGCTGTACGCGCGTTTGTGGATAATATTATATACCCTTCCTCGATAAATCGTCTTTCTAACACTAAAGATTTTTTTAATTTAGTAAGTATAGATTACGTTTATACATGATTTTTTTATACATGATTAACTGAAGGTGATGTTAGGAGTCATAAAAATCGTAGAGCTTGTATGAAAAGGATTATGAATGTTGAAGAGGCGAGTGAGGTGTGTAAGGATCGTGCCATATGGCGTTCGGTTCTCTCTGCCTACCCCGCTAGGGAAGTAGCGTGAAGTTTAGTTAGTTATGATTTTTAATAATAGTAATTGGAATAGGTCGTATTTAATGTAATCCATAAATCTGGAAGAAATCTGGAAAGTTCAAGAGTTGTGTGTACTTTATGAGCCCTGCCCCATGCGCCAAGAGTTGTGGGTTCGATTCCCACCTAGGACAAACATTCGTATGATGAATACTTGTGTTTGTTCTGTGTCTGGGTGTTAATATCCAATATTTAAGTATATATTTGTAATACCACTGTTGATTCTGATATCCGTAACACAAGTGCTTAAGCTACTTACCTCGGAGTCAGATCAATGTATGTGATGTAGTCGGATATTTATTTATTTATTTATATTTATTTAACTTATGTTTATTATGTACACCATTTACTAATAGTTGAAGTGAATAAGTAATATATACATACATATATGTACATATATAGACGTATATTCGCCTTGGTTCGGTCGTTATCCCCTGCGAGTCGCGACCGCGATTCAAGTCGTGGCTTATCGCACGCATGCTTTGTAGACATGGGGTCAGTGTGACATATTAATTGCATTACTGACGGTCCCTTCGAAGATAAAGGGTAGACTTAAAAAAAATCATGACTACAAGTTAAACAAGGTTTTGTCAACTAACAGAAGCGTGGTTTGAAGTGATTAGAATAATCGAATTACGATATTTTTTTATAAATAAAAAAAATAGTTTTGTCGATTTATAAAACAATTACAGTATATAAATTAGCACTTTTGAATAAACAGAAAAATCACGTGTGTCTAATTACTGGTTGTGATAAGTAATAAATTTAATTAACGATTCGACAGATCTGTCGGCATTAAAAGTAGTTTGGTGCAATGTCCGTGTTAAATTATACCAATAGGTGGGCAATGCAGATATTTAAATCTGTAAACGATATTACAAGCCGTCAAATGATATCGATTTATTGGTTAGAGATTACGATACACAGCTTAATTAAAATAATTAAGTTTGTAACAAATTAGTGACAGGTGTCAGGGCATACTATTATATAATCCATCTTATCTGTAGTTTTAATTAAAACTACCGACGTTACACGCAAACTCAGTTATATACCACGAGTTTGTTTGTAAAGTCGATAGTTTTAATCGTAAATTATACTTACGAATTTATTATTATGAAAACTCTGTAATTTTACTACTTCCACTAGAAAATCGTTAATGGCTAATGGATATCCTTTACAGGGAAAATAATTATTATTTATGATAATTTACTTAATAATGAATCATTGATAAACAGTCTTCTTTATAATAATCTCACATCAGAAGCTTATCGACTCTGCCTACCCCTCCGGGGATAACGGTCGTGATGGCATGATGATGATGATCTCACATAAAAAATTTACATGTGTTTTAAAAGTTTACATAAGTTTATATTTTTGTGTTTAAACTTTTTATGTATAATGAAAACAGTTTGTCACCATAGCTCCTGGAGCGTAAAGCACGCTTATTTTATGCTAACTTATGTGTAACTTGTATGCAATTGCTTACATACTTGATAAAACAAGTCTATTTGAAAATACTATATGCGAACTGTGCTATTTTTATCACAGCAAATACATTACTAACGTATTACTGGTAAAATTATTATCATTAAAAAGATACCTGTATTTCGCTTTTTATTACTGAATAACCTAAATCGGTTGTATGTAATTACTAGGTCCTTTTGCAATCTGAGACTGATTTTTATTTAATCTTTTATTAGAATATCTCTGTCTTGTTGGTGGATAAAATTGCATTCGAAGTGTAGTCGAGTAACGAAGTTTTAATTAAGCAGAGCGCCGCGCCCACAAACAACTATGAACTTTTATTCCTTGATTTTATTAATAACTCCTCTCCTCTTGCCTCTCGGCTTTGGAGTCGTACGGACGTGTTATCAACTTATTAATTGCAAATATTAAAATTGTTTCGGCCTTCGCCCTGTGCCTTCAAACTCCTGGTGCTGCGCCCCTGGGACTTCGGAGACTTGTACGCGCCGAGTAACATATTGGGTGAGCATTGATCTTTTTGCTCGAATACCCGGGATCGAACCGGCGGCATTAGGCGTCTGAGTCTGTGCGTGTACCAACTGAGCTATCTAATAGCGATCGACGCCGTCGAAATAAGTACTCGTCTCCCAACTGTGTGCTACGGACGCCGCATACAAGCGTGCTACGAAACTCGTGCTGCTACGACGAACTCCGCGCTGTACCACAGAGCGAGACGCCCGAAGTGCTACGATACCTTATTAGTAGGCGGTCAAAACTATTACCAAACTTGTGCTACGAGAATAAACTAATAACGCAATATTATAATACGACGGATCATTTTATAATTCTCATCAGTGAAAATGAATTTCCTACAACAAAATGATAAAACAAGCTCGGAACCTAACCTAAACTTACTAGATGAAGATCTTACACGGCAGGCTCATGCGTCATTAAGACAGAAAAGAAAACATGGCACCAGCTCAGAGTTTGATCAATTTCGCCAAGAGATGAAGGAGATGTTTCAAGAGTGGTCTACTAAGCAGGACAGTCAGATGCAAAAACTCTTTCCTATACTGTCTGGGATACAAACTGCAAACTCTAATATAGAAAGTGCCATTACTTTTCTAATGGAACAAAACGCCGATTTTAAAAAGAAGATAGAACTATTAGAAACGGAAATCAAAAAGAAGGACGAACACATTACTTTGATCGAGGAACGCTTGGAAGAAACAATGAAAACAAACAGGAAAGCAACAATAGAAATAAAAAATGTACCTATTGAGCCAAAGGAGTCCAGAGACGGATTGGTGAACATGATGGAACAACTATCCAGAACACTTAAAGTCGAATTGAAAAAAAACGATATTAGAGACATCTACAAAACAAAAGGAACTACAGATAAAAAAACAATTATAGTAGAACTCTGTTCGACTCTCACTAAGGATGCCATACTAAAGAACGCCAAACTCTTTAACACCAAAGATAAAACTGACAAACTCTGCGCCAAACATTTAGGCATTAAAAAAAACCCAGATGTTCCAATATTTATTGCAGAAAACCTTACACCCCTGGCATCACGGCTTTATTTCCTGGGAAGGGACTTAAAAAAGTCAAAAAATTATAAATATTGCTGGACTTCTTATGGCAAAGTCTACGTGAGGAGAGAAGATAACTCTCCAATTATTATGCTGAAGAATGAAGCTCAGATCCAGAACCTAATGAATCAAAACCAATGACTAGTCTACTCTTACTCACTGTTAATTTACTCCAACTATCTAAAATCGAATATCTATCTCTGGTATAATATGAAACTTATATTATTTTTATATATCTATGGTCTACATTATGTTAATTTTGTTTTAATTTTATTTATTTGTCTAAACTATATGAATACAGCTCATAAAACTAACATATGTTTACTCGTAATAAACAACGCCCAAACCACAAACAAACAGATCATGTTACAAGAAACACTAAAAACCGTTGCAATATCCATTTGTTATCATCTCATATACAAGATAAATGATTTCATGGGTAAAAATCTCTACAATCAGCCAGCGCTTATGAAGGTGATTCATCAATTTGTTAATAAGATGTGGCAAAGTGGTGTTAAACTTATTGACTTATTGTGTTTCAATTATGACTGACAACAACCTACCGATACTTGAATTAGACTCCATAAAGAATATAAAGAGCTTTACATGCTCTATAGAAGACTTACCTACCTACTTACCTAAATCAAAACCTCACTACACAATAATATCACAAAACATTAGAAGCATAAACAAAAACTACAACGATATGGATATTAATCTCAGTATGCTTAAATGCCAAGTAGACATAATTATACTTACAGAATGTAGATTAAATCCTGACATACCACTTCCTTTAAGACCTGATTATTTTTCGTACTATTCCACAAACAAGGTAACCCAAAACGATGGAGTTGTTATCTATATCCACAAGTCGGTCGAACATACAATTAAAGAAATCTTTCTTTTAGAAGCCACATGTCTAGAAATTACTTTAGAAGACTGCACAATACTTGGCATATATAGATCCCCGTCAAATGTAAACATAACAAACTTTATTACCTCATTAGATAACTACCTTAATTCAACTTACTTAAATAAAAATGTAATTTTATCCGGCGACATTAACATCAACATTATGAAAAACCACGCTGATAGCCGCTCTATAAATTATCTCGAAATGTTAAGTAGCCATGGTCTGTTGCCAGGACATAGGGCAAATACAAGGGTAAATAGTTGCTTGGACCACACCATAACAAACCTTGATCCAAATAAATTTTATGCTTTTATTGGTATCCTTGAAACAACTGTCACTGATCACTTAATGTCACTTGCAAATATTTACTTAAAACATAAATTGATTAAGCCAAAAACCACCAAAACCCATACTAATTATGTAGAAGCACTTAAAACTCTCCATCAACATAACCGACAAGAATTTTTGAATATAAACGACCCGAATATCTTGGCACAAAAATTAACAGACTGTCTCTCTACATCATTAGCACTAAATACTAAAATCACAAATATACCTAGCAACAGGCGCATTATCAAACCCTGGATTACTCCGGGTATGCTTAAATGTATACACAATAGAAACAAACTACAAAAACAATTAAAATCAGATGAACACAATGAAATACTTAAAATAACATATAGGCGTTATCGCAATTATTGTAACAATTTAATTAAAAAACTAAAGAGACAATATGAACGAGAGTTGCTAAATAAATCGAAGCAGAATAATAAATTACTATGGAGCTCCATAAAATCAATAACAAATTTAAATAAAGAAAAAACTAAAAATACAGAACTAAGTACCATCGAGCGCACCGCCACTGAATCTGCCAATACAATTAACAATCATTTTATAAATGTGGGAAAAAACTTAGCTCAACAAATTAAGGATAAATCTAGCCTGGGCGACTCATTGAACTCTGTGAAGGTATTGCCACAAAGAAACACGATCGGTATTATAGACCCAGATACTACTGAAATCGAAATGATCATAAATAATCTAAAAACAGACTCTGCAACAGGCTGGGACGGTATATCCACAAGATTTATAAAACTAGCAAAGCGAGAAGTAGCTCCAATAATCAGCCACTTAAGTTATCTCTGCTTCAATAAAGGAATATTTCCAAGCCCGTTAAAACGCTCAATCATTCATCCTGTCTATAAGGGTGGGGATGGAAATGATCTTAACAATTACAGACCTATCGCTGTTCTTACGGCTATTTCTAAAATTATAGAGAAATTGATTAATCGACGTCTAATTAACTTTTTACATAGGTTTCACATTATTTCCAGTTCTCAGTACGGATTCCGAGAGGGTAGAAGTACAGAAGATGCAATATTAGCATTGACAAGTAAACTAATAGACAATCTGGACCAAAAAAAGAAGACATTATGTGTCTTTTTAGACCTACAGAAAGCTTTTGACACCGTTTCCATCCCAACACTTATAGACAAATTAGAAAAAGTAGGAGTTAGAGGTAAATTTCTGGATCTTATATCCGACTACTTGACCGACCGAACACAACAAGTAAAACTCGATGAAAAAACCCTAAGTAATGTGGGTTTTACAACATCTTACGGTGTTCCTCAAGGTAGTGTTTTGGGACCAACTTTATTCCTAGTCTATATTAATGACCTTACAGAGCTCAAAATACCAAATGGCCAAGTTTTTTCCTACGCTGATGACACATCACTTCTTTTCTATGGTGACAACTGGGAAGAAACATACGCCAAGGCAGAATCGGGACTCGGTATAGTAATGAACTGGCTTAAAAATAACCTTTTAACACTAAATATCAGGAAAACGAATTACATTACCTTTTCTCTTAGAAAGTCATCCCTGCCAAATGACAATTTCAAATTAACTGCCCATTCTTGCACAGATAGTGTAAACAGTCAATGTGATTGCTATAGTATAGAAAAAGTCCAGTCTGCGAGATACCTAGGTATTCACATCGATCAGCATCTATCTTGGCACAAACAAATTGATTCGGTGACATCTCGGATTAGAAAGTTAATATGGCTTTTTAAATATCTCCGGCATATCGCAGACAAGGAACTACTATTATATATATATAAGTCCCTAGCTCAGTCCATTATATGCTATTGCTTACCCGTTTGGGGTGGCACCCACAAAACAAAATTACTAGAGCTGGAACGTGCGCAACGGTCACTTCTTAAAACTACACTATTTAAAAAACGAATGTATAGTACAAATGAACTTTACAAAGAAGCTGACGTGTTGTCGGTTCGGAAACTTTACATTCTGACGAGTATTTTAAAAAAACATAAATCTATTTCAATAAACAGCCAGATTTCTAAAAAACGTAATCCATATTCGGTATTAACTAGACCAAAAGTGAGAACTAAATTTGCTGACACACAATATCAAGCACAATCTGTTTTATTATTTAATAAATTAAACAGAATATTGAATATTTATGGTACAACGCTTATTAAATGTAAAAAAAATGTGATTGCGTGGTTAAAACAACTGGACTATCATGAAGTTGAAACTTGGATGAGACCCATTTCGTAAATAAATACTTACAATGGAAATGGAAATACTATTCTAAAGACGTATTTTATTTTAATGATATGACATTCACCTACTCACACTATATATATTATATATATCAAATAAGTACATATTATATACATATTTATCTTTCATTATAGTTTATGTATAAAACTATGCTAACATTAAAGTAACTACTTACTTAGAGTACCAATTGTATTTATTATATGTATTGTACAGGTGAACCAGATCGGCAAGAGCAGATTTCTCCCAACACAGGCTTATGTTGCTTAAAGGGAGATGTCTTCAATAATGTACCCTTAAAACCTGTATCTAAATAAATATTTTTCTATTTTCTATTTCTATTTCTATTTAATAACGCTGTTTTCTCTTAGACTTAGTTTCGTAACTGCCGGCAAATGATAAAGTAATTATATATATTTTTTGTTAAATATCAGTATTTAAAAAAAAAAATTACGTTGTACCGTTAAAATCTCTTGATGTAACTGCCAATTCCATAGAAAATTTATCTTTTTTTGTTTACAAACCAATTTTGACTTTTTTTATACTTAGGCTTTAAATGTTTGCAGATGAAAAACCATTCATTTTAAGAACTACGCGTATTCCCTATTACACGAATCGCAAGATTGGCAGATATTTTAACTTACAAAGATATACCTCGAATATATCTTATATTCGAGGTCATACGTCATTTGAACATTATAAACTGACATTATCGCGTCATGTCATCTAAAATGAAGTAGCATTGGGTGACTGGAAGAAACGCATCAGTCTTGATACAATGAACTTGTTAGCAGGGTAATGACTGTGGGACTTTCCCCCGGATTCAATAGCAATCTAATTTAGAATCAACTTATCATTATTAGACAAGTCAAGTACGTGGTTTAGTAAGGTTATGCTATTATGTACTATAGTAATTATATTTAATTCTAGATCAGACAATAAGATTTTATTAACTGGTCAGCTGAAATAGAACTGGCTTATTCAATTATATAAATATATATTTATTCTAATTGTAATTAACATAGTTACACATTTGTGGCTTGTGGTTACATTATAAACTATATAGCTATTGAATAATAGTAAGTAGTCCCTTTTGGCATGTCTTTGCTTTTTTTCCAGAAAACTTGCAGGTTCCCGAAGGCATACATAAAATTAAATTTAAAACGAATATTAGCATTGCTTACATATCGCGTCCTTCACGTTTATTTTTGGCGTTATCGTACGAACATTATCAAAACGTTACAAAACAGTGGTATCATGTTATATGCTTAATGCAACCGCACGGTCTGGGACCACTCATAAGTTATGATTCTCAAATGTCATGTTACTTAGACCCAATACTATTTTTAGTCACCTCAGCTATGTAAGGCAATCAATAAGAGTCGATAAAATTGGGTAACTTTTCATTATTATTGCAGTTTATATTATAATTATTTATACAAATGAGTGAAAAAGTTAAACTAATACATCGCATCTGCTTTCTGTTAAATGTTTATTAATCCGCCACTGAAAAATAACTATGTATATTCATTATGTAAATTTCGGCGCTAGATTATCTTATCCTGACATTTATATAACTATTGTACAATTACAAACCATTATAGTATGCATTAATTGGATCAAAAACATCAATCAAAATTGATTGATATTGAAAATTTTGTTCGCAAAGTCCATAAATAACGGTTTCATTAGCGCAATCGGGTTCTGAACACAATAATTAATCGTATTAAAATTAATATTTTCGATCGAAAAAGGTAACAGTATAACAGTTTAGTGCAAATTACTTTGTCATCGATACACGGGCTGATATGGCTTTGGGATTTATTACTCAATTAAAACTTGATTACAGAGTTAGGTGTGGAACTTATTTGCATACTATGCACCGTGCCATTGCGAAATTACTGAGAAAATATTTATTAAATCTTCGACATCAGACAACAGCTTACACAAAATAGTGTTATTGCTGTTATGAACTGAAAACCAAATTAATATATATACACAGTTCTAGAGTTAGGTGTTTCGTCTTAAAAATAACTGATCTGAATCCCTAAACAAATAACGTTTAATTTAAACAAAAATAACTAAAGACAAAGATGAAGAAAATAAAGTTGTTAAAACAAGTGTAACACGTTCTAGTTAAAGGATTTATTGGTGCCGTTGGAAATAATCGAGAAATTCGTAACGAATGCCTCTTAATTCTTTTGAATAATATCGTAAACGTTACAATAAATTTCAATAAAATCTTTTCGCGCTAAATTTGTTAAGCTTGACTCCGACACATTTCCAACATGTTGATGCAACACACTGCACATCACCGCACTCTTAGGTGGCCGTGACAGAAGCATATTTTTTTAAATATTTCATAATTGTGTGATATTATTAAATTGCTATCGCATTAAACATTGTTTAGGTTTTGACTCGTACAGACTAGAACAATGAAAACGATTGAATCAACAGAAGGCAGTTAAGCCATTCAATTTTGAAATTCTTTTACGGTTGTTATTATAAATTAATTGTATAATTGACCACATATTAATCACTTCATTATTCATTTGCACGTCGCGATTAATACCTAAATATATAAGTAAATATTTTTTTAGAACAATATCTCTAATATGGCACTGAATGTTTTGATCTGCTCTAGCCTTATCAGTTGTTCTATTTTTTTTTACGTCTGTTTTGTATTATTGTAACTTAAATAAACTAATTGAAAACAGCAAAGTTTTCCAGACGACAACATACATTGCGTTATGAATCTGATTGTTTATTACGAATTCCTTCACATCGTTATCGCCAAATCACATCCTTTATTTAACTAGCACTATAAAAACAGCAATAAAGATCCGTACGATGCCAAACGTCTATGTGACAAACGTAAAACATGATGTGATGTTGAATTGCATTCTTTCCTCATAATTTGTGCATTATGTTAATGCAATGTAAATACATATTTATCTCAGCAACCCACCATTACGTACCTTATATTTCATGCCCAAATCAGTTGTTTTCTACTAAGAATCGCGATAAAAAGTGTATGACACGATCCAACAGAGTTCATCAATGGACACATACGTCGTACATATTGATGCTTATTATTAATTCCACAAGCGCTATCCAGATATTAGATAGCACATGTAGGATCGTGCGCGATGCCCTTAACAGACGCCATCAATATTTATGACTTTCACAATATTAAGTTGGATTGTTCATTCATTCTCAACTTATGATATTATCTAGACTTTTTTATTTCCATTGATGTACTTGTATCGCGCTGGTTTGATTAATATTATTAATTAGGTACATCGCAAATATTGATCTGACTAAGTAGCCGCGGTAAGTAGTTTAAGCACTTGTGTTACGGATATAAAGATCAACAGGGCATTACAAATACATACTTAAATAAAGGATATTATCTAACACCCAGGCACAGAAGAAACAAGTATTCATAACACGAATGTTTGTCCTGGATGGGGATCGAACCCACAACTCTTGGCGAATATGAACGCGCCTTCGAGCCAATACAAAGTTGCACTAATTATGAATAGTTGGCGTATTGGTCTCACACATTATGTAAGCCCGTGTGTGGCGCTCTTAACTGCCGCCATTAATATCGATATTTATGACTTTTACAATATCAGGTAGTGTCGCCGGTTGTTTATTAATTTTCACTTTATCAACATTATTGTCGCTCGTTCCCAGATAAACCCGCAAGGCTGTTGTTGGCAACTTTGCAAAACAGATAAACGGGGACACTGAGTGACTCCTCTCTAAGTGCAGGGTTATCAAGACGTGGCAAATGGTCGGTTTACTCGTATCGCCACTGATAATGCAATCGAGTTTGTTTTGCTTGGCTAGAAATGTACCTAAATAGCATAACGTGTTGATAAGCCGTCGTATCTCGTTGCAAGTTGTTTACAATATTTTTTATGGCGAACGATCGGAATGCCGGTGCTATCTTCGGCGGTAGATAATAAAATGTGGCACTCCACATTACATAAACATTGTTAATTCATTTGAATGTTTGTTATTTAGACATTTTGTTAGTACTATTATATAGTATTTGAAATATTACATAACACTCAAGTCCTAGAATTTAAATAACATGCTATTCTGTTAGTTTTGTTTACCTATTCCTTAGCGCTTTTAATGGCAGTCACAAAGTAGATACAAAATAGATTCTTAACTTACGGCTTATTGGACGCGTAACTTTTCAACTCAAGTAAAGATCGTATTATAGCCACTATAAACAAACTAAAAGCCACTTCCACAGGTTGTTTGATCAAACAGATAGTAATACATCTTTAAGCGTATCACGCACTACAGAGTTATCTTCCGATTTCACACGGAAAACGTCCGCACGTGTCACCTTGCCCGCGGCCTCGCAGGGTCCAATCCCAGAAAAGCCTCTTATTGTTAAAAGAATCTCCAAGTCCGCCTTAATTTACCACCGAAGATTACCAGTTACAGGCAAGCTATTATTTTCGTCCGATTGGTAATCGGCGCTGTTCCATCGCCCGACAAAGCAGAATCAATCCCATTCCAGCTTAGTTGATTACCAGCCTATTTACGGCTGGATGCCCGCCTCAAATTGCTAATCTAAGCCGGCCCATCCACTGTGACGATTGGATAAGTGCGTAAACACCGCGATAAAAATAGGGAGCGTGGATCTTTGACGCGAAACGGAGACTAACGGCGGTATTGCCAGTAAACTGTGGTAACAAGTTAATTTTTAACAAACAATCATTTTCAGTTCTTAATCAAGGATTTCTAGATTAATTAAAACGTTTCAGTTAAATAAGAACAACATTCGAGTAAAATGCAATTCGGAATCGGAACATTTATGTTTAAATTTATTGAAATATTATTGTGCTTTAAGCTATCAAATCTTATTAACTAATTATAAAGCAATATTGTTATTGCTAGAAATGACTAGATGGCGACATAGTTATTACATATACCTACTAAATCAATAACATTTAAACTCCAGGTCGGTATCAATAATGCTTATTCTGAAGGCATATTTTTAATGTTGTTCTTTAAAAAAAAAACGTATATGTTAGATTTAGAAAGTAACTGTACTATACATACAAGTATGTCTACAGTTCGCGAATTTTTGCTAAAAAACAAATCGATCTAGTATCGACATAAAACCTGCTCGCGATAGAAACCTATTCATTGCAATAATTATTCAGTCCGCAAATAGAAACTATTTATCTTGATAGATTTATGCGCGTTATAAAGCAGGTTTTACGACAATTATTACTCATGTTATTACTGGCTGGTCTGCGACTATTGTGATACCACACTATAAAGACGCAGTCTCTATAACTAACATTTCTAACACATTTTCGTATCCGTCACTCTCAAGTCTCACTCGTATTTAACTCGAGTATATTGGAAACGTCAACAAAAATAGGCTGAAGAAACATCTCTTATAAAATTTAAGATCAAATGGTACTTTATTCTTACAATAATATTCGTAAAAAATAAAATATATGTCAGTAAAGGTCTTGTTATTATCAAAATTCGCGAAAAGTCGATTTTAGGGTCGATACACGACCCCAAAAATGCTCTCCTCTGTGGCAACCTTGAGGATATTCCTTCGTCACAGATTACAGGCTTAATGAGTGGAGTTTTACTGAACTGCGTATTGTATAATGTTTACTAACTAGTGATTCATTATTGTTTGAGTCTATGTACCTACATGTAAATAGCTCTAGGTATGGTAGGTGTGTCTAAAGCATGTTTGCGTTCATAATTCAATCTCAACTTCTAGGTTTTTATGATTATTTTACCGTATGAAACAGTTACCCTAGATATAAAATAATCAAATCTTGATAACATCAATCTGAATACTTCCGGATACTCTTAAAATAGCTTCATGCATAGTTAAAATAACAAATAAATAAATAAAAAAGTATTGACACGGTTTTTTTTTGTTCTGTTTACGTAGGTATACATGTAACGGTTAGATTTGATGATTATTTTTATTCCACTACGTATTATTATTACTTTTTATTTATTTATTATTAACCCTAAACATTTCAAATGGTTCCATTATCTGTTTTGGTCCTAAATCATCATAACCTTCATCTCAAATAGTTTTTGCCTTAATAACATATTAATATTCCCCTCAGCCACTACCTGCCCGAAATATTTCCATTTGTATTTATATTATTGGCCATAAAAGATGATTATCACGATCGGACTCTTGTATCAATGATGTGTTTCATATAAAATGTATGCAAATTTATTGCCATACTACCATTCAAGGAGATATGCACGTCATAATTTTGTTATGATATAAGAACTGAGATTTAAATGGCGCAGTAGAGTAAAGAGTTATACTAAATAATAATACAAGTGAAAATGCCTAGTCTGTTACAGTTCTTCGGCCACAATTCTAAGTCAATTTTGATTTCTGCATAGGTTTTCCATAAACTTTTAAACAAACATACATTTTTATAAGATATTGACGATTTTAGACCAATGTCTGGGTTCTTTTTTTAACTCGTTACAATATAAACTATTCAGAATTATCAATATTTAATGTGACTTACTAGATGCCTATTCGAATTCGTATCTTTGAGGCTAGATATTTTAATCAGTACGTAATATCGCTTTTCTGCAAAACAAAAGAATCAATTGTGAATGAGCTAAAACTATTATATTCTAACTAATGCCATCGTCAATCTATAGGTGCCTCAAGCCAACTGAATACTAATACAATTCCATTGTTTTTTGAGAACATTCTTGCACATTTTTTTATGCCAATGCGCAATAAAACAATAACACGAAACCACGGTTAATCATATTCATAACTATGATACATAGATGTTATAGCAAGCAACCTCGTTATATTATTTTATATGTTCTTTTATTGTTCGACTTGACTATCAATAATTATCCTGTTCCCAATTAATTTAATGTTTTATGTTATTTTACTATCAAATTAATTATTTAACGGTATTTTTCATCAACTTTGAACACGCAATCGCTTCATAAATTGTTAACATATAACAAAACAAAAAAAAACTCAAGTTTTACGTGTTTTTAAAATATTGGAGTCGATTTCTATAATTGTTCATATTTACATTTATGATAGATCTTTTGCAAGGCGTGATATTGCCAATGTTATTTAAAAATATACATTCAAAGAATTCTTACGATAATTGTATCTCCCCTTTCTAACCGCTATCGGTCGTAGGTACCTTGTTATCGAGGCGTGAAATAATTTCTGTCAATATCACATGTGTTGCAGACAAAATATCTTCCATGCACAATGAAGTCATGTCTGTTGATTCAGCTGCCACCGCACGTGGCCTGCAGCGTCTAAAAGCCAGCGTTTATCAACACCGTAATCACCTTGTGGTTCCACAATCTTATTCCCGTTTCTTATCGGCTATGGAAAAGGAGCCACTCTCTTACGTACCTACACGCGTTTTGGAGTGCTTAGGTACGGTATCTGTTAGGATAGTTTGTATTTTCTTTCTGAGCTTCGATCTTTTAAGTCGGAAATATACCTATATTATTATAATTGAACTTTTGTTTTCGTTTATGATTTCTATGATGTAATAGCACAATACACATCAGTAAACACTTTTGGTAAAAAATTCACATAGTTACAAACAAGACACAACTTGGTCAAGAATTGTTAGGTTTTATTTCGATTAGACATTAGTTAACATTTGTCCGTTGCAACGTTGACATGTTATAGAATTTTACCGTCCATATTACCACTATCTTACTTCTTACTAATATTATAAAGCCGAAAAGTTGTGCGTTTGGATGTTTGGATGTTTGTTGCCCTTTCACGGCAAAACGGCTGAAACGATTTGGCTGAAAGTTACCTACCTACGGGATTTAAATTTTCAAACTCCACGCGGACGAAGCCGCGTGCAACAGCTAGTAGCTAATGTGCCTGGTGCAAAAGCAGTCTAATAACCACATGCCGACTGAACCCATTTTTCCACTTAACAAATATAGTTGCGCGTAGTGAGCACGTAAGCGGCTAAGGTGATTGATTCGCTTTTAGAACCATGAGCAGCAAGCGATGAATAATTGATGCCGGGTGTAGAATAGTAAATTATCGAAACGTAAGTGCTATTTGCCGTGTGAATAGCTGACTGCATCAATATTGACTTGTGTGCATTTGCCTTTGTGATAAAAAATGTCGGAGACGAAAATATCTCTAATTTCATACAAACCTGATGGACAAAGTGCATTATGATGTTTTTGTTAATGTCATTAATTAAAAAAATATATGTATTTTGTATTGTTACATTTGTTTATATTTTAAAATTCGTCAAATTCGCACTAAGGAATCATTGAAATAATGTCCTTGACTCCAAATCATCAATATTTGGATTCTTTTATTTGTTCAAATACCACGCAGACTTTTTAACCGATTTGTTGTTTTTTTTTATAGTTGTTTAAGGACAAGTTCAACGGATAAATTTACGTATATAAAAAAGAGGTACCTACTTACAATACTTATTGAATGAATCTTTATGGTACAGACGCCGAAGAAAAACAATTTAATAGTTTTAAAGACACCAGTGTTCTTCAAATAAAGTAATTCGTTAAAAAATCTTATTTTCATAAAAACCGCTATTGCGTGTCTACCGCCTGTTTAAATTCTGGTTGGTCTAGTTTTATCGTAAGCACAGTAATTAGATTAGCATACTGCTAATAACATTAATTTCGTTCGCGATTCATTACTAAACACCTGAAAACTCCTTGCGAAATCTCTATAGCTTCGTCTTTCAAAACAACTTCCTTTCTGGCAGACTACAGATTGTAACATTAGCTATTAATATCCGAATGAAGAAATCAATCATGTCATTGATACAATGATGGATATACGACATTATCATACTATTGCCGCGTTTGAAAATATAATTAATAGTTGTACACAATTAGTAAACATACTAGGATATATTTTGTAACTGTTATTATAATACGTATTTGATAGGGAAAGTTATTTCAGATGTTAATAAATAATCGATTTTAAATAAAATTCACCAGGATTCAAACTGTCTGTTAATAAGCACACGACCACGACATGTTTCACATAAAACAATACTTTCTTTAAAATACCTATTGAATAAGATACTTAATTGAAACGTACGTTTAATAAATATTAGCAACTTGTATGTTTATAATATTGGCTGCAATTTAACAAATACGTACATATCTCCTAAAAGGGTAAAATACACTATTGAAGTATGGCCAAACCATCAATCACATCAAAAGCAGGTCTCTGAATTGATATAAATTATCCACACATTTATCAATATTCCGTTTTCTGAACCATGTTCAAAAGACATCCATTACGAATTAAATCGCTTATTTAAGTCGTATTCACTTTATAGATTTATTTACCTCGTTAAAGGCAGGCCAATCGAATGCAATGGACATGATTATTTATGTATGAACACAGCTACTTAATTCATACGATGGACATAACCAAAAAAGGACTGCAGTTGATACGTAACTGACGTGTAGCCAGCTAAATATTCCGTTGTGCATAAAATACTAAAACAAACTTCGAAATACCTATTTCTTTAGTTACAAACTGAGTTAGATGTCTGTGTTTAACGAACCAACGCAAAATTAAACACCTAATTCTCTTTATAAAACTATTGAGCGTGAAATGCGGGAAGAGTATTATCTACGCGGCGCTAATAACGCCTTCGTTCAATGGGTACTGACTGACATAACAATACGGCTAACGATAAAACGAAGTTAGGATAAGTAGTTTTCCATGTACCGAGTACTAACAGTCTCGTCTGAGTCTATATACTAGTGGAAACATCGCTAAGTACTAAATTCTTTTAGTGATTCTTCAGTTTTTTCCGACTTGGCATGTACAAAGTTCGCAATCAATTACTCGCGGTAAATTTACGACGTCTCGTTCATCGGAAACAACACTGAATTGTGAGACAACACTTTAATAAAAATGTCATCGTTCAAACCGTTGGTACCGACGGCGCACTCATCAAAATCCCATCAAACCTCCCGCACACCCACTCGCTTCTTATTCCAGCATTTTTAACACCCATTTGAGTTTGAATTTTACTTTATTCTTGTGACGAGACGCTGCTCCTTCGCACCTCCGAGACAGCGCAATAAAATTATAACGACGATAGTTCACCTTGAATAAGTACGGCGAAAATGTTCGTGTAATTTTGCTCTCGCGACCTGTCGCGTCTTCGTGTATCGTCGAATTAAAACTCCTTAACTTTTCATAAGGCGGAGGCGGCGCTTCAACCCTCGCACATACGGAATGTTCGCTACGTGAGACTAATTCACGCGAACAAATATTCGGCTGAAGACATTAGATTTTTCCCTTCACGCGAGGCGCGTGCAAGCCCGAATTTTATGAATAACTTGTCAATAAAATCTTCCAGGTAGGTACGCGAAATATTTCCACTGTCACAAACCCCGTGTTCAAGGTATTCCTCTTTGTAAGATTAACAATTTGTCCGCTTCATGAATTCCCTCCGCTGAGAGTATCGACATTCACAGAGTTGCAAGCGTAATAAATGCTCGAGATTTACATAAACCGCCGGCTCCTTTGACTGTCGAATACTGATGAGTAGACGACTTGCTCTGGGAGTAATAGCCGTGATGATATAAACCCATAATTTCCTTTAGAAAGTTGTAATCCGCAGTTTATAGAAACCCTACAAAGTGATACACGGACTCATTAGACTTCCACGCAACCAGACGTTCCACGAACCATCTCATTCAACTTTCTACTGCAAAGATATCCACCGTGCTATCCTGAAAAGAAAAATGTATTTGATCAGATTGTACCGAAAACCGTTGCGCAGCATTACTGCAGAATGCATTTTCAGATATAAAGTGCGCTGTATTAACGCAGAGCTCTCAGACAATGGCAAACATGAGGCGGAACGGAGGATAAATGTATTGAGCACCGCAAATACCATCCACTTGCAGACTTATTGTTTGAGATGGCCCTGATGAAAAATTGCGATTCTGAACCAGTCACCGCGCGAGACTCGCACGATCCGACTTCAAAACACGTCGACGTACGCCACGCGGAATTACTTTGACGCCATTCAAAAAATCCTGACGTTCAAGAATTCAATTACGTATTTAATTCGTATCAGATACTCAGCATCGGGCATCTTGGAGCTAATTGGATCTGCGGCGAGGTTACTCCGTTCCGCTCGCTCCCCGATTCTTCGCTGTTCGTATTTAATTTTTATCTACGCTACACTTAGTTGCGACCAGTGCCGACGACGGCAAAATATAATAGGAAAAGTTTCATTTGGCTAATTAAAAATAAGCCACCCCAGGGAACAATCCAGATTTATAGTCGTTATTCAACCTCAGGTCGTCTGTATCCGCTATTTTAAGTTGGAACGCTCGTTTGCAAACATTTCGCTCTGCGGATAGATACAAAGAACAATGGAGATACAACGTTGACAATGTAACGTGAATAACTTTCAGCTGTTTATTAAGGGAAAACACAAACAAAGACTCGGTATCTGCTCTTCGATTTTGACGTGAAGCCTTTTACGTAGAAAGGGAATAAGAAAATGCCGGCAACCTTTTGCACAGACATTTAAGATAGACATTTGAACTGTTTAGACGTTAGATTTGAAGAGCTGTTATTAAAATTATATTCCATTAGCCAAAAAGATGTTTTGATACCGACGAAACATGGCTGTTAGTCCGGATCGTTATCTGCATAATAAATTGCTTCTTCGATACCGCTGCAGGTGATTGTTTAATTATGTTTTGTTTTAATCACTTCCTGTTCCCGGGCGGCGCATTAAAAGCGCACTCGGCTTAGGGTGGCGCCCCATGCGGCTCTTTAATTATCGCGTCACCTTCAATTCGGAAAGTTTTAATGTGTGTACGTTCGTCCTGCGGAACGTGGAGTGCCGCCGCTTCAAGCGCACTTATTCCTCTCGTCCTCGTTCAAACGGGCCCTCGACGCACTTGTTTGAACGACGAAACAAGAGAACCGCGATTAAATTTGTACAACGCTGTAACTTCACGCATCATCCGCAACTCGCACAGCGCTCCAGACGGTTCGATTTAACTTTTAAGATTCTGCAAAGTGCGCTCGCGGAAACGTCGTCGGGGATGTAACGGCGGCTACATTTCGACACCATTGAGACTCGAGTTTACCGGCTGCCAAGTTTCCCCGCACTATGTAAATTCAGTCGGCGTAATTAGAGGAAGCTACGATCGTCTACTCCAGTTAAATAGCCCAGTCTGGCCGTGTTAACTGACTCCAGACCAGACTGAATCGCTTTCTGCTCTATTCGCACTGCGGCTGCTGTTATGTACTCAGCGGCGTAATGGCCGTACCTCGACTCGTCAGAAAGTTTATGTGTTGGTTTACTGCCTCGCCCAGTCATCGTAGACAACTGTAAAAGGCGACGATTGCGAGACAAAGCGTGATCGGATTGAGTAAATAAATAGTCTGCGTCGGAGTGCTCATCAATCTTGCAGTACAAAAGTAAATTGTGCAAGCTGCAGCGACGCGGGTTCGATGCCCGCGACCTGCAACCTCACTAAACTTTCGTGAGCGCGACACTTAACAATTTAATTGTCACTCATTAGTCCTAAGGCGACGACTCCAGTGCTGTTTTAATTAACACTCTAATTCATAGACATTTCATTAGCTGAGCGCATAAGTCTTTCATTTTTCAAAGCGTCCGGGCTTTGCGATTTGGCACTATCAATCATAATGTACGAGCGACGAGTGTCGACCGAGCATCTGTTCGTTGGGCAGAATCAATCATACGAATACCGTACAGACGCTCCCGCAGATATTTATCACGCCAGAATCGACGACACGACTGATGATTGCAAATTACAAAATGGGAGTCACATTAACGCTCGACTCCTAATATTTACGTGTTATAACATAACCGGAATAGATGTTTAGAGTTGGGAAGCAAGATATCGTTGCAGTGTTTGCTATGCCGGATGGCCCGCCCCCGCGTCCCCTTCGCCCCCTCCCGTTCGTCTCTTGGCAAACTGCACTGCACTATACTGCAAATCATACTGAGTTTGTTTGCGTAGGTCAACGCCCTCGCCGAGTACGTTTTATGTGTTCCTGGTGTCACGACGTCACTCTAATAATAGATAGGAATGCTTAACATCAATATATGCACATTGGCATGCGCAAGATCCTTACTTATGCGTCCTGCATTCTGTTTCTGTGTTCGCCGTGGCAGGCAATCAACTGCAATATTCACATCATAATGAAACGGCCCGCGTTCAAACAATAGGAGTGGGACTATTTCCAAACGAGGTACAAAACTCTAACCAGTTTCGAGTGGGGAATGTGTATAGGCGTATGGGGCTTTGACAGTTGATAATATGTTTAATTAAGTCGTTTCGATGGTGCCTACGCTGCAACCGTGACTCGTTAAACTTTCATTATTATTCGCTCTCACAAATTGCTCGTACGTGAACGAATTGTGCTCACAATCGATCTCTGCGAGCCTTTGTTTGACTTCGACTCCGAATTCAGCGTAATTGCCTTTCAGCCTTTCATTATTCAACTTTATGCAGTCATTTACTTGCGTTATTACGAAGGGAGAGTTGCTGCGGTAAGTGTCGTGGGTGGATGCATTAATCGTAATATGTAAATGTGGGGATATGAAATATTGAAATTGCGAGCTTGGCTTTACAATAACGTCTGACTTTCGGGGAATGGGGTCGATCTTTTGTTTTAACGTTTGCATTGCGCTCAAGACATTGGCTTGTTAAGATAGGTACTTAATTCCAATGTTAATATTGTGTTGAGTAAATCTCTGAATCACTGAGCGGTTTCAAAAATTTTCTAAGCGGTTTGACATTTTCCATTTGATTCCTACACTATTATTTTCAATGGTGAGTCAGCGGCATTTCCCGAACAACGCCCGCTTGCTTTTTTCCGTAAATATTCGTTCATATACCTACATCATTGCTATACTTCTAGATACAAATTTAAGCACAATAAATGTGATTTACAATACTGTGCCATAATTTTATGTGGAATATTCTTACAATTAGGGCAATAATTTTTTTATGAAGTAAGAGACTTTAAAATTTAAAACCTTTTCTGACTAAAGGAATTAAGGCGTAATTTAAAAGGTTTCGACCAAAATCTTACGTGTGTTTGACAATATTTTTCGAAACGGTTCGAAAAACCAATGGATGGAAAACGGTTCCCTTACGTTTGTATAGATTGAGGCCAATATAACTTCCTAGATATTAATTTAAATTTTCTCTTGTTTTAGATTGAGGACGAGGGCAACCACGGAAATGACGACACCAGGCTCTTCATCCTGTCCACCCTGGCTGGGCAGCATAAGCCGAGGGTCTCGTGCGCGCTCTGCAAGGAGACCCTGCACGTCTTCGACCGATACCCGCTGGTCGATGGCACCTTCTTCCTGAGCCCGCGGCAACATACCAGCAGCGCTGTGGAGGTATGGTCAACAAACTTGCTCATCATACATATAACTCATATATGTATCACCACACCAGCAATTCCCGAAGAGGCAGGCAGAGTTCAAGGCGATATACTCTGTAAACCATTAAACAAGACAGTATTTTATTTCATTTTACCATCCAAGTTGCAATTTGATTAACATTCGACAACATTTTACTTCTGATTATTAAGATTAATATATTCCTAATTATTTCTCATTATTAAATGTTATCCCTCTAAAAGTTAACAATCTAGTTCCATCTTCTAATTCGTTAGCTAGGCACAAAATAACAAGATACCGGAAGAAACGGTGAGATCCAAATACAATTTGCGCTCAAACACAAACAATGGAACACCATTAAATTGAATGTTGATTTTCTGGCTCCGCGTATTTATGCTCGAGATTGACATTTTAAGCGGACGAATTACAAGCAACTTCTTCGCAACTTAAATAAGATTCGGGAGTTGGTTCGCTCCGCAAACGTCTCGTATGAACTTCTCAGCTGGTGTGTGCTCGCCGAATTAGTACTCGGATACTTGCATGTTTGTTTGGCGTGGAATTAGCATGCAGCCCCCGAGGATTCGTTCCTCTTTGCGCTTTCCTTTTTAAACTTTGCAGCCGAAAGTTTATGTAACACAAATATTGTTTCGGATATCGTTCCTAGCTATCTTGTAAATTGGTGTTGAAAAGTGAAATATTGACACAAAAAAACTTCCGGTATTATGTGCCAAAAGACAAAACTAGTTTTAAACAAATCCCATATTTTTCTGGGCCATTGAAAGATGTGCCAAATATGTTCTTTGCCTATCATTTTGGAAAAAGGTGACAAATTTTATGTGTTTGGTTAAGGGTTCCTGACTATGCATCTATGCAGGCGACGAGCTGGCTGCTTGTCACCACTATAAATTTTCCATCTAATCCACCTCAATTTAATGTTTGGTTTATGTGGCCAAATGAGCTTGAGCTTACTGTTCTCTCTCTATCGCCTTCGGGGATTACAGGCAGCGCAAATGTGGTCTTCAATAAACTTTTGTAACCAGAATGGTATTGTCAACAGGTGAAAGTAGAAGGGCGCACACAATACCTGACATGCGTGTGCATGGGCTGCCTGGAGCGGTGCGACCCGGAACGCACCATCCGATGCCGGTTCTGCGGACAGAAATGGGACGGCTCCTCCCTCGTGCTGGGGACCATGTACTCTTATGACATCTTCATGGCCACCCCTTGCTGCGCCGAGAGGTTGAAGGTAAGCTAAACACTTTGTTATTACAATCACAGAAAAGTCATCAAGAATTTCATTCCCAAATTTTATCAGAATAATGCCAATAATGATTTGCCAAATTTGCGCATGGACATTCCTAAATTGTTTGTATAAGCTCGCAACTGCAATCATACCAGAATATCATATTCACCAGTAGTTTGTTGTCATTAAGTGAATGTAAAAGTTCGGGAATCAGATCCAACAACGTAAGGATTCCAGTAGCCATTAAAACGAGTTTAGAGCAACTTCAATGTAAACTATTACTCGATGTCTTACAAGTTATTTTTCATTTTCTACAGTGCAACAGCTGCTACAAGCCCCTCCTGCACCCGCAACAGCGGCTGAACTACTCGGACTACTCGCACCCGGTGACGTGCCCGCACTGCCGAGTGCTGGACACCCACTTCGTGAAGCCGCTGGCCTACTGTTTCACCAAGAGGGCGTTCCCGCTGTTCCAGCAGTGGCCATAACAGTCGGCGGTGCCGGGGCCTTCCCCCGGCACCCCCCCTGTTTCCGCTGACACGTGGAACCTGGCACCGTCGCCCCCACGCCGTGCATCGCCCCCTGCCCTTCGTCCCGTCGTGAACACGAGCATGGCATCCCGAGCGCCCGAGCCACCCGCTGAGGAGCCCGCTAAATACCTCACGCCTACTATCGCCAGCATCACCGAGTCCCTCGCTCTGCTGGGCCTCACCCCGGAGACGCTGGCAATGAGCCTCGGCGAGTCTCTGGCCGAGCGCTACCTGGCCTCGCTGAGACCGAAGCCGGCCGACCGCCCGACCCTGGGCGGCTGCGGCGCCCTGCAGCGCCCGACTCCCGCCGAGCCCTCGCTCCAGCTATTCTCCAACGATTTCATTGACTATCTGAACCAAATTGCGTAAACGGCGGTGCCTATTGGACTATCCTCTTGAACTTTAAGTGCGTTCTAAACACGCTAGGAATAATTTCTGTTAAATTAAGTTGGTATTATTGAAAATAATTTTATGTGTCGGTTTAGATCATACTATTGATTTTATTTTAATTTTATTCTGCACTTTGTTGATTAGATGTTGATTTTTATCGGAAGTAATAAATTAGCGGTATAGTGACGCCAGGAATTGCATTTTTTGTTTTTCGATTTGAATCTTAACCGGGAGTATTCCTTTTGAAGGAGATAAGGGAGTGTTTTTAAATTATTGATTACCTTCTATTTCAGTGATACTGATTGCCCTATGAGATAGGGACGTTTGAGTGGTGTGTTGTTTAGTTCAATTTAGTTTATTAGTTATGTTTTATTTTAGCAAAATTTTAAACCTAACTTAAGTGTTATACAATATTTTCTTAGGTTTATTGCGAACTTTTATTTCCTCCCACCAAATGGCACTTTAATCGCGCAAGGGACTTCAACTTGAAGATGCCATGTTAGTTTATTATCTTTAATATCATTTTCATTTACTTACGATAATTTAATCAACAATAATAAATGGTAGAGGATTTTAATTGTAAGTCATTGCTGTGTCACCAATAATATGATTAGCTTGTCTATATATCTATTACAAGTACTGTAAGGTTTTGTATCTTAAAATTGTTACTTTTGTTTCATTCTATAATTTATTTGATATCTCAGTGATTAGCGGGAAGTTTAAGAGTATTTATTTAAATGGAGTTATAATGTTTCGAAATTGTGCCATATCAGACAAGAGGTGTATTGTTTAATTGTTTATTTGTGGTGGAAATTATCAAAATTTATGAACACCACTAATCATTGAGACGTTTTGTTTTAGTTGAAGATGATAGAAAGCGTGCGTCTCTACTTTTTGTTGAAATCTTCGAAATGTTTGGCTAACTTTATAGGTTAGGTTAAGGGTTTTCTTATAATTATCATGGATGTCTATTTATTTGTAAGTGGATAGCGCTTCAACATTTAATGAGCGTCTAAGTGATGTGCACATTTACTCTGTAACTGTTTAACGTTAACTTTTTAGATAAGGTTTTTATACATTTGATACTTATTACTCGCAAAGTGATTACAAGTGATAAATATTAGCCCTAGAGAGTGTTTAGTGATATAAGTGGTGCGGATAGTTAGGCGCGTGCGACACTGCAGGAAAGTGATACAAGCGGATTTATTCGCTATTATTAGGCAATAATTCTTATCAAGACTTGACACTTTTTATAGGTAAAAATTTTGCATTGTCTTTCTAAATCTAACTGCCATTTTACTAAATTGCGGGGTTTGAAGTACTCGGTGTTTCAGTTTATAGCGTATGTGTGCGATTGGCCTTATACGTTCGGAAGTTCGTTTTAGCATGGTTAAGGGCCATCTACAACCGATTTCAAAAAATTTAGTTTTTGAGTAAAAAAAAAAGTTTTTACTTATTATTTCATCAAATAAGCCATTAAAATTTAATACCTACAAAAAATATTCGCGTTAAACTAAATATATTATCCGTTGTTTCCTAACTGCCCTTACCAATGTTAAAGCAAGAAAATGCACCTAGTACTTGACCCCAGTTCATTATTGGACTGACTCCTTCGTAGTTGTGTAGTATTAGGCGTCATCATCACATCACCTGTCATCGCGCTGTCATCATCATCATCCGCATCACTGCATCTCATTCGTCATCGCACGGTTTGAGTGGAGAGCACTGGCTTCTATACCCTGGGTATGGTTCACTTATTTTATGTAGACTGTGATACACGCCATAGAATTCATATTCTACAATCGCAACACCGCAATAAAATAAAAAAAAATTGAATGCAAACTACGACTAAATAAAAAAAAATCGTCTAAAATACTCCCTACTTTTCGATATTCTTAAATTTCAAAGTATTCCATTTGCTACTTTAAAAATAACTTCTATTTTTAAACACTGATAACATCATGGTCGTAAATAAAGTTCAGATAAGCCCCGATAAGCACATGCAACTTATAAGGGCCATTTCGTAACTTAACAAGACACAATAGAATTAAAAACATGAATTTCTACTTTACTTTAAAACTCTATTTAACTTTGAAGGTCTATTGCGTGTATCACCTTTTAATGTACTATTTTAACTAAGATATTGAAGAAATATGTATGTCTTCAACTATTTACTAGGTATACAGATTCTCTAAATGAAAGTATTAATATATTTAATCGAAAAATCAGGCTATAGTCGCCAGTCGTCTAGTGTGGCTGTAGAAACCTCTTAAATATTTTAAATTAGTATCCTTCGCTTAAATTTACTCTAAGAATGAGTCTATTATTATCTATTATACCTATCATAGCATGTCGTCATAATACTGTAAATATGCCATTTACGATATCTTACATGCAATGCTTAACATAAAAAAAAGTTTAATGAGATATATTGCATATTCTAGTTTAGCCATAAATCGATAGTACATAATTTCAACAATATCAAAGAATCCCTAATTATTTTTAACAAAAGGGCGGGCCGCGATGACGCTTCATATGTTATTCAATTTTAATTTTATCGAAGTTTGCTCGTTCGAATATAGAATTATATTTAAAAGTTGAATATACATTTAACTTAAATGTATGTACTCAATAAAGTATTTGAAAAAAAATTAACGAGCTGTTGTTGGTATATTTAGAAAAATATTAAAAGAACCAGATCATCTGATGATGAACATGTACAAATGAGATAGTGAAGAGTCATCGCAGCGCGAGCCACTAGTGAAAACGACACAAATATTAAATCATAATGTTTAATAGTCAAATACAGAGCCATCTACGTAGAATATTATCATATTACTTGTTTACAATGACTTTAGAGTATGTCATTACCCCCTTTCCGGTACAAACTGAAAATAATAACTATTTTGGAAACTATATCAGTCCTCCGACACACCAGTAAGGCTGTTTATTTATTATAGATTTTTCAATATTAAAGAAAATAGTAAAATATAGTAAAATCATTGGGGCTCCTAAAAGTAAATACCGATATTAGAGATATTGTAATTCCTTAAGTTGCATAGTACAACTTTACACGGTAAAAAAATATTATAATAATCTATTATATCACTAAACCAAATAAATTTATACAAATACCTATAACAAGTAAAGTTATCTTTTCAAGTAGATATGGTTCCTTGACAAACCGCAAAAATGTGCAAAAAAAGGTATACGTTCATTATAGACAATTTGCCAATTAAAAAAAAACTTGGCGGCGTTTAAATTAAGATAAAATCAATATTCCTAAACCACATTCGCAAATAAATGTATTAGTAAATGGCTTTACACACAAAATCTTTCCAGGTCTGTCAAGAAACCATAGGACGTTTTTATTATCTTTCGTGAGATTTTTTCTACTTAAGATTCAAAGTTTTAGCTTTCTACCTATTTAACTTTATTGTCTTAATAAAATCAAATATCAAACGCTTCAAAGGTTGTATAGGTTAATAGGACACTCAGGTCTCCTCATTGTTTCGGTTCTTCCTATAACATACAAATATTATCATTATCTGAATATGTGTTTGATTATTCATATTTTAGTCACTTAGTTACTTGTTCAGTTTTAATAAATGTAATTACAGAAACGTTGCCAACTTTCTTAGTTTATTTGCACATATTTGTTAAATTTTTGTAATTAATAACAATTTATTTAGACACCGACATTCGAATTTCTTCATGTTGAATTTTAATGTAATTTAGTGAATTGCTTAAAGTACAAAGAAACGATTTGTTACTTTTGCAAATTTTATAAAGTAAATCAAATACATATTAAAACTAACACTGATCTAGATAATCTTTACGAAATAGTTGCTGTAACATAAATCCTATATGTGTACCGCAATTTCACATTACACAGTGGATAGCCGTTACATTGGTTTTGTAAAGAAATTTCGTTTTTAGTTGGTTAAAATTTAGAAGCGAAAATTGTTACTTATTATAGAAAGCTATATCTTGTATCGGTTTTTTGAATTTGATTAATTTACGTATTAGTATTCTATCAAATCCTACTAGTGGTTCGTATTTGGTAGCACACTGTTAGTATAGTGATGTGATCGGCATAATATTCGTTGCTCTGTAGGTACTGTGTCTCGCTTTTAAATAGGTTAATCCAATCTTTTTCCATCGTAGTTCTTATTTAGGATCATAGGGTTTCCTTTAATAATAACGTGTGAATGGGATGTATGATTGTGATCACACTTAACGTTAAGTTTAGTCACCTTCGTTTCATTAAAGTTACAGCAACCTGTGTGCCCACGGGTTGTTTAATCGTGTACATTCTGGTCATAGCACTGCGTACGCGCAGTCCAGTGTTAGGTATGTGAAATTAAAATTTAAAATTCTCGTGATAACTCGTAGTTAAGCGAAGCGCATTCGATGTCATCTCTGCCATTATCACTACCGGCTTTGAATAGAAACTCGTAAGCTGTACTAGAGTCTACGTCATTACGTCCATTCATCTCAATTTTTCAATCACCCAATTCCTGATAAAATCGCTTTATTAAACTTTTTTGAAATTGCGTCATTCTAAATGTTACTAATTAGATAGAATAACGAAATCGAAAGGGTTACCATAAGGTTTGACTGTTTAAACAACAATAGAACTTATGATTAGACTCTGTATTTTGAGAATATTGATAGCAGGTTGTAGGTATGACATAGCATCCGTTACCCTAAGTCCACATTCAAAAGGCTCAAAATTAAAGAACGCGTTGGCTGATTCTAGTATACGGCTGTTTATTGGTTAGTGAAAGATGCAAATCAAAACGTGTTAATTATATTTTGATACTCGATGTTTTCTACACTAATGTAGTAGGTTCGTATTAATCTTTCGTATTAATTCGTGTAGATAGAGTGGCGTCACGCTCTGTCGCATTTAGTAGTTGCAGCGGACCAGATCAAATAACAGCACTGTTTGCTATCTAAATATTCCATTTCACTTTAATAGACTGAATTTATAAGATAAAGCAAGATATCTCGGACTAACAAATGCGATGAGAGTGGGGTGGTACCGTCGCTTGTTGCTGATATCTCGCCCGACTCCAGCCATCGAAGCGGACTCAATACACACGTTTGATACGGATAAGCAAAGTCGGTTCTGGACACAAGAAGCCAAGTTTAATAACTAAAAAATTGGTGATAATCTTACGAATTGGTTAAAGATAATAATTAAGTTATTGCGTGGCAATTAGAGTAACGATTTTTACTACGTAATGTGCGGGGTGCATCAGGGTATGAGTGTCATAATTTGTATTAACTTAAAACTTTTGTACTTTCGTAACGGTAACAAGTAATTTAGTAATAACATTTTTCTATTAATAATATGTAATGCGTAAACATCAAGTAATATACGTTTTTTTACTGAAAATGTAGATGTAGTATTTTTGTAAGACAAACCGAGCCGCGGGCTCGTACGTGTATCACAGCGATAATAGATATTGTGTAAGACCGTCTGTTTGTCCAATTTTGAGGAGCAATCTTGATTGAACGTATTTGGAAATGGCATCGCACCTAGTTGTGGGACGTGATAGTAGCACAAGATTCCTTCTCGATATTAGATGTGAGGCGTGGTCATTGTATATCTAGGCTAGTATGTAACGTTCTATGCATTTTCTATTTGATCGGATGCTTTGTAAGTCATTTCAACTTTGCCATATTGGCCCCTGACATTATTATTTTTAACCCCGATTGGCCTAGTCTGAAAAAAAATTGGTATTTAGTTTACTAATTTTCAAAATTATCACTTGAAAAGTGATCATTGGTTATTAAATTTCAAAAATATTGTCTCATAAAGGAGATTGATTTATTTTATGTGAATTTAAAATTGTATTTCGATGTATCTCAAAAAAGCATTTTCGACATTATGATAAACTAACGTATGTTTGGATGGATGATTACCTTATATATGTTTTAAATTTCTCCTATGTCTTGTGTAGATACACTGGTTGTCTACCCACGATAATAATTAATACTAATTAGTGTGTGGTCGTGTCTTTTAAGTGTTTTAATACGATGATCTCTTTAAGTTTGCTTACAATTTGCTGGAATATGGCTCGGTGAGAAATGATGGGAATGTGTTGAGAAGCTCAGAGGGAAACGACAATTGATTATTTTTTAAGTAAGTATTAAGTGCTTGAACTAATAGTAAGATCTAAATTTAAGTATTCGCTATAAAGTACTACTTATACCATTGGGAAATTGATATTATTTTTAAAAGTCTTCGATACGTCTCAACGTATATTTTTGTACATTCACGGTCGATGCGTAAGGAATTGGCACAAACTAATGTTTAGAATAAGAATATTTCTGGTTATGACGATAAAGAAGAAAAAGTTCCATTTTGTAACAATTTAAAGATTATTAAAAAGCTATTAATTTGTAACGATAGTGAGCGTTGTATTGTCTATTTTGTAATGTTGGTAAAGCATGACTAGCTATAAGGTTGTTTCAGAAAATTGTAATAAAACTGAGGAGGCGAAAAAAAAATGTTATATTTTATACGGATCCTGATATTGTGCCTGTCTCAGCGGGCCCTGTGTTACTTTACGAATCTAGTGTGTAAGTTTACTCTTTAAAAGAGTTTTCGCAGGTAGTAGTTTTAGTAGGCTTAGTGTTTTTTATACCGGCTTGATGTTGTGACATTTATTATTACTATGATATTGATAAAGCAGAAATACCGAACAAGCGGCCAACACTGATCAATAGCAATATGTGTAGTGGGTGTCGATGGTGGGAACATTTCGTTTTTGTTTCTGTCGAAGGGACGGCAGCATTCCTGCAGTTTTGTGATCTTAACCAAAGTGTTGCTGTTCGCATGCATATCATTTTAATACGACGCTAGATACATTTTTCGGTACAAAAACTTAGCGAAGTTTTTATTCGATTAATAATATATTGTTAGATAAATCTGTTGTCAGTTTTGTAGTGGAAAGTTGACAGTGGCTTTATATGCCGTTTCTAGTCTTCAATCGGCTTTGAACAGTACACTCGGTTGCAAATTAGTTGGTCCTTCAATGTATGCGGAGGGATCAAGCGATTTGCCACTAAGTGTACCATTGTCGCTGTCACTCCGTCGATGACAACGATTACTCCATTACACTTCTGGCAATCAACCTGAATTATTTCAGTTATTTAGCAGAATTATATTATTGTCTAGTATTTCCGATTATGTTACGTTTTATATTGCTTATATTATATATTATGAATACAATGTTTATTAAGTATTTAATATTCATTTTGATGAGGACCTAGTCGATTCTCTATATATCACATCTCCCAAAGTACAAATTCCTTGTTGTTTAGTCCAATTTTGTTTGACTGTTATTGAATGGAAATTATTTTAGCGAGCGTACGGTATGTGACGTCACTGTGTCTAGGGACGCAGTGACGTCATTTGGTGTAAAGAACCTCAGGAATGAGCTTTCGACCGCTTAGTTGTCGGTTCCAAGGCAAATATTTTATTCCTCGTGTATGATCAAATAATTGTCTTACCATTTACATTTTAGAGCATAATAATGATAGTGGATCATATATTTAGCCGGCTTAGATAATTATATTGTGTATCTACTCAAAAATTGAGAGAGTTGTGGTGTGCAATACACATTCTATATACTTACAAAAAGATTTTCAAACAAAATATCTGTCTGGGACTTGCGCATAACCTACCAAATAATTAATTAAACAATTGGAAAACTTATTTAATGTCATTCATTAAATCTATACAGTTTACAGGTGTAATCGAAATAATAAAATTTTAAAAATTATGACCATTACCTATCAGAACCTTTATTTCCAAAAAACAACATTAAAATTATTGTTAACGTACCATACTATTCATAGTCATATTTTTAAAGAATTAAATTTTTTTAAGGTAATTTTTATAAAACTTCGAGTACACCATGTAGATTTTGGTATTCTTTATATTTTATACCAAAGTATTGTTTCATGTAGTATAAAAAAATGAAAATATGTCTTTACGTAAATACTTCGTTAGATACTTCCAATAGCCGGCTTAAAGATCCAGTTTATTAAATGTATGGACACAAAAATGATGTCTTGTACAATTATAAAAAATAGTTGAAATAAATCCCATTTTCCATATTTAAACAACTTATTTTGCCCTGTTGGGCACATTACAATTATGTTAGCAGCTTTTAAATTAAGTTTTTAATTAGGATAATTTTTATTACTATTTTAGTTAATGCACCTTATAATAACCCAATACTTGTATGTTCCATGTTTCTTTTACTACTAATTATTTCATACAATTTTTCTGTTATTTACTTAATTTTTACATGTACAATCGTGCTCAGAAAAGTTTATCATTATTTTCTTACCACTGTATTAGTTATACGTAATCGCCTACTACACATTATCCAGTTGAAAAACTAATTAGCAATGAAATATATTTCAAATGACACTATACCTACGATGAATACAATGAAACCTTTATAAAAATATAAATATAAATAAAACATCTTGAGTTTTATTTTTTTGCCTTTACCTCGATATCTTTAGAAAAAATGTCTATTATACACTGAACAATACCAATATGTGGTTGATGATAAGAAGACTTGAGCTATGCTATAATATTTTCAACATTTAAAACTTATACAGGGTGTTACAAAAGTATCCGTAAAGCCGAAAGGAGGTTAAATGGGGCCTTATAACGAGTCCATTCACAATATTTAAGAACCGCAGTAACGCTGTATAACATACCCCAAAAAAAAAAAATATTAATATCTTCACTGATGTGCAAACCCTATTTCAGTAAAATTAAAGAGTAAACTACGCAGAATGTATCTACATTTCTACTTATTTCGCGGAACGACAAAAATTTTAAAGATTTGAAATTGACAACATATTGTTTTTTCCAACTTGACATTTTTTGAACCAGTACTTTAGTAATGACATCCTTGTATTGAGGTAGCAAACATTTATGAATGAAAATCTGGTTTCCTGACATGACAGCTTACTAAGGTTGACAAAAATTTTGGCTTTGATAATTAATTATATTTTTTACGGGGTATTTTGTAACACGTTGTATATTATGTCCTGTCCCGGCGACAGTCTTAAGCGCACCATTAGGGTCAATAATCTTTAGCTTCATGGTAAGGAATATAATAAGAATAATACATTTTGAATCATACAAACCATAATCAAAAACTATGGACTGAATTTAAGAAATAGAAAAATTTTACACAATAAGGCGGTAAAGCCCAGGAAAGCACTAAGCGCTTTAGTTGCGAGGAATGCCTTTACACACCGTCCTGAGTAAGACCTGAGTAGGAGCCTACAAGGGTGTGTTTTAAACTCGGCTGGCAACACCAGTTCCCCTCCCAACTAAACCTCACGGCTGCCATTCTTCGGGCGCTGAACACAAAACTATCGGAGTCCCCACTGCCGGAATTCGCTCGAAAATGCGAGGAGTGCAGGCTCAACCCGGGCACATACCTCTGGAACTTAAATGTAACTTCAGATTTACACCATATCCTTGATTGTAAATAAATAATAAATAAATTCTTCAGACTAAACTAACTAAACTCCACGCCACTTTCCTAGCGGGGTAGGCAGGGAGAACCGACCGCCATATGGCACGATCCTTAGATAATGAAAAGGATCATGAATGTTAAAGAGGCGATCCTCACTCGCCTCTTCAACATTCATAATCCTTTTCATTTTCTTTTCCTGTTACTCTAGACTGACACACCAATTCCCCAGTTCCAAACTAAGCTTATGCTTATGGATACTAGGTGAACGGATAGATGAAAGAGAAAACATCGTAAAGATACTTGCGTTCTCATAATATAACTATAGCTGTGTAACTATTACTTAGTCCAATTAATTTGGTTTCCCTATCAAGGGTTTATTCTTTTCAAAAGTTACTACCATCTGACCTTCAATATAATAACCAGATTTGCAAAATCCAGGGTCATGGTATTCTATTAGTCTTAAGTCAGAAAATGCAGAATGCTGCCTCCGGTCTTTGGTTGTCAAAAAATATATTTACTTTCAGATAGTTTAAGAGTTATAAAGCAAGGCGAAGCAAACATAGATTTTTTTAAGTATGATGACCTATAAAATTGTTCGTAGTTTATTAGGTAGTACCTACCTTGAACACAAAAAGTTCCAGTTTTCGAAACTTTTTGTGTTCAAGGTACTAACAAATTAAAAACAATTTTCTAGGAAGCTGGACGTAACGGGATGATGAAAACCGATACTTATACAAATTATTAGATGTATCAGAGGAATTTATAGACAGGCGTCCACCACGTTTCTATCTACCCTCTGTGAATAGAATCAGCTCTCTGTTGAGTTTATTCTTTGAGTCTACAGCTTGTAACATATCAAAAAGGTTTATCAAAGCACTTACAAAATCTATTATCTACTAAAAATCGTGGAATACAGTTATTTTTCGCACTTGTGGTAGTGATACCATACGTAATCCGAATGTTACGATGCCAGCTTGACATCAGGCTGGCCGTTTGATAGTTTGTCATCTTTAATAGACAAATAATGTACCTACCTAAATGGATTGTCCCTGGTTTCGGATTACTGGATTTCAGCGTGATTATATGTATATCTGTAAGCAAAAAAAACATGCATATTGCAAACTTATACCTATGTAGGTACCTACGTTCTAAATTCATTAGTAATTAACTTAATTCCGAAACTACAGATATTATCGGAAACTCTATATCTCCCTAATGGCACCATGACCAAATCTGGCTTTCGGTCTGATGGTTAATAAATATCACTGCCTTTCGCCGAAGTAAATTATGGGTCTCGAGTTCTCAACGCCATGGCCGTATCTCACACACCCTTGCGAAGGATTAAAATGTGTCGGCTCTCAAACTTTCGGATGTCGCTGCTAAATGTTCGATAAGGAATTTTAAGAAGGAGATGACCAAATACAATTGTGTAATTGTACCTGTTATAGCCTTTCTCTTCATTATCGTAATTAGTTAATCGTTTTGCTGGATTCATATAAAAGGTTTTGGAGATCGATAACTCATAATTATATCTACTAACATTCTAACATCAACATAGTATTAAACTCTGACCATAAATCTTTGAATTCATCACGTGTTCTCATACAATAAAAGAATTAATAATACCTTTTTTTTTTATTTTATTTATTTTTTTTTTTTTTGACCCAGGGGAATACGTTACGCACCGTCCCGCTGAGACCGGGGGGAATCAGCGGGGTGTGTCGGACTCCCGGGGCCCTCTTGGTGATAGGAGGACCCTGCTCCGCCCAAGGTGGTAGTGGGCGGGGTATACCGACTAAACCCCTGGGATGTACCGTTCACGCCTATATATAAGACGTCCACGGGATCGCGCATCATTATTCTCATCCCTGCCAAAGACATAGTCACAGCTTAATGTGCACCAAAAAGTTTGAGATGCAATGTCTCAAAGGGTTCCGCTCAAGATTCAAATTCAGTAGTAATCCGGGCCGTTACTAATTCTGAGATAACAGAGCCATCTTGAGAGCGAACACACGTTTCCTCGGAAGCATTAGGCGTATTTAATTTTCGCCTAAGCGTAAAATATGCTTCGGGGATTAGCGAACATGCAGACAGAAGAGATTATGGTACGAAGTTAAATAGATATGTCTGTAAAGCCGTAGGGTAAATACTTTATCTTACAGCGCATTGGTTAGATATTTTACAATAAAGCACATAATAAAAGCAGTCTTCAGCTGTATTTCAAAAGAAACAGCTAAGTATTTGAAAAGCGATAATAACCAAACAATTCGTATTATCGATTTAATAGTTGTAGTGTTCAGATATTTTAAAGTGGTATTGCTAATTTCACGATACTTGAATATTATTTAAAAAAATACTATCTACTACATGTACGAAGTTTCAGAATGCTTTTCAAATGGCAAAGGAACACCACGTTGGGCGCCAATGTAATTACATAAAAAAACTCTAAACATCATTCAACGGCGCCCTAGCATACCAGTGGGAGTCAACAGTACTGTGATAAATGTGGCCATTTGTACCCAAGCCGTAGGCGCACAGAAAATTGCCTGTATAGTAATAATTTTATCGGCGTTTATATAAAACGAATAATTGGATAACGAATGTTTAATTAAGTAAATAACTTAAAAAAACAGGCTTTTCAAGTTTCTTCTGCAGTAAATAGGGTTGTAACAAACCAGCATACAAAGTACCAGAGGTATCGCAAATATAACATCACCAACATTTTATCAGGATAATAATTTTAGTCCAACTATTAATTGAATTCGTACCCAGCATTAGACGAATTCCCATATATTTTACCTAAAATCTTCACTGACCGTAAATGGTCAGTGGATGTTACTAATAGGATTTAGTTTAATCCTGTTATGGTCAACGCGTACTCGGAAGTATCAAAGTTTTGTTATTAAGTATAACTTATCAATACATAGGCTTACTTAGTTGAGCTACTTCTTGGAAGCTTTCAAGCCAATCTCTGTAATGTATTTTATAGTTAAGGACCTATACTTAAGATAATAGCATCGAACTTTACTTGGATACCATTATTTTGTTTGAAGTAATAACACGTTTAGGATAAGAGCTAAGTTAATTAGTGGTCTATTGAAGCTATAGTAACACCTCTCAGAAATTGAAGGCTTTTTATAACTTTTTGGAATTTTAACCGATTTGGCCCAAAACAAGGTAGTTTTCAATAAGCATATTGATCAAGCTAACTGTTTTTTTACTTTTAATGATGTTCTCAAGAGTAAAAATCATGAAATATTTTTCTGTGATAAAGGAGGACTTAATTTTTAATAGCGAATCATCAACATCTTTCTGGATGGTATTGAATTACATTTATATCAGTCTTACTTTTATAAAAAAATTTAAAAGGTACTTTAACTGAAGTCATAAATAACCAACACCATTTGGGATTTCTTACATTACGAAAATTACAACCGAGTTAATGCTTTTTTTTGCCATCAAATATGCCCCCGGAGTTGGCTAAACATGTCCTTGGAAAGCGCGTAAAACGTGTTGTCCACAAAATAATATAGCATACGGCTCACGTCACCCCGTAAAGGGTGCTGCGTGTAAATAATAAAGATGAGTTTATAGAAAATTTGAGAATCATAAACTGGCCGGTGATAAACTCAAGGGACACCTCTACCTTTATCTGGTCTAACAGAAAACATAAAACGTTTTTACTGCATACCCGATGCCAGTGCGTATTTCAGCTGGTTTATGCACCCCCCTGCCCCTTCGCGTCTCTGTTTACTAACTTGATTGGATTCGTGCCTTTTTTATTTGCACAAAGTATTGCCAGTTTAAGTATTTCTAGAATATTCGACACTTAGTGGCTCGTGTGTTTAAGTGCATCGATGTCGAGTGGTCTATAAAATTCGGACCCGATTGCGAACTATAAAGTGAGATTTTTGATGTAATAGAGTAATCAGAAATTGGAGGGGTGCTCGAGACGAATTAGATTGAATAAAATATATTCTTAATACGTATAATAGCTGTCTGAATCTAAATTTATTTCAACGGTAATGATGTACTAAACTTTTTATGGAGTCCATTTCTTTGATGAAGTTGAAATTCAATATTTTTCTTTATTATCCCAGTCCAACATCAGCAATTACGTTAATTGGGTGTCTTTAAATGTTTATACAGGGAATGGCAACGCTCTACTCGGTAAAAATTCACTGACGGTGGAGCATGACTTCATATATTATAGATAATACTTAAATAGGAAAGAGAAGATAATATATATGTACCTAATAGAGTTTCAGATATTGTAGAAATAGTATTCAAGTAGATAAAGTTACTTCTATGAAATATTCCAAGATTCAGGAAAACACTACAATTCTGTAGAGTCTCCAGAAAACATCCGATGATGTGATGTGTGATGAGTGACGATGGACTGTGCTTATAAAATAAGAACACATAATCATTGCTTAAACCTTTTGTTCGGCATCTAATAAGTTAACCTGGTGTCAGTATATAACTGACATTCTGACCTCCCCATTGTTTTAACGATTAAATCCAATGTAAATCACCTTAATGATTCTAACATGTTAAGCTTAAATATTTCAAAGAAGAAGAAACGAAAATATATAGAACTTACTTTATACTTTTCCCCTAAGAATATACATAGGTACATAGATGAATTAATTATTACGCAGAAATAAAATTCACAGAAAAAAATATAATACATGAGCATGTAGTAATGGGTAGTCTTGGGACAATACAAATAGACATTTCCATAATTATAATTCATTATATAGTTTTAAACAAACAATAAAACATCTCCGTAAATTTATAATTAAATACGCAACAAAACGCAATAACGGCGTAAAGTTAATTTTCATAGCATTTTCATATTAGCCTTAGCCTACGCCCTAACTCTCTCTAGACAAAATGGCGTAAAATAACGACTAGTATATTTACCCACTTTGATAATAATGAGTTAGCTAATGAGACTGAACATTTTACAGTCTAGAAAGTGTTCTAGAAGCGCTTTCTACGGCACGGTTCATTAATATCACACGGATGCAATTATTAACACTATAGTACTATAATTTCAATACCTTGAGTAGGATAAGTGTTGGTAAGAATAGTGCAATCACGTTTTATAGCTTATTTCTTGTGTATCGGTTTAGATATGTTCGAGTTGGTTATATTACAATATTTCAATTCGCTCGGGTGGAAAGTAGGTATCTATGGATAGGATTTTATTTTAAACATTCTCGTTTGGAGTTTCCGATGTTTTTATATCGAATACATAAATATTTTCTGATTGCCCGTAAAACTGTAGTGGTAGAATCAATTAGATAAACAAAATTTATTAATATTTATATTTAAGTGACTGCGTCATTGCATTAAACATCGATGAATTATCATAATACCATTATAAAACTGTTTTATCTTTTTAAAATATTAGTAGAGACCCTAGGCCAAGACCCAATTTGGGTTGCTGAGCCATCGGAGTTAGTTAGTTAGTTAGTAGAGACCCTAAATAGTAGGATTTTTTTTTGTCATTGATGTATGGGTATTACGACGACATTTGCAGAAAATAATTTTATTACCTACTTGCTTTTGATGTTATTTAGTAATGGAAATTAAATTAAATAAATACAATTTTTTTATTTACAAGCTGACAAAACAAAAGGCTATTTATTACAAATTGGTCTCCAAGACGTCCAAAATAGAAATTTGATTTATTTATATACTTATTTACTTATACATAGGTATATAGTTTTGGCATTCGGTTCTCACAGCCTGCCCCGCTAGGGAAGTGGCGTGAAGTTTAATTATTGTTATTTTTTAAAATTCGAAAATTTAAAAAACGCGTTTTACGCCCTCGTCATAATAAACAACACGTACCGTCTGTATGTCACGTTATACAATATTCACACTAGCTCGTTAAGCTTTTATGTGCATCAGAAATAAATTCGGTACAACATTATCGGCGACCACAGGTTTACGAGGCGTAACAAGCAATAAAGATGGGGGCCATCGTTTTGCGATCTCCCTTCGCGGCGGTCTCCTGATGAACCCAGAAGACTTTATTTTTGTCTATAAAAAATGTTATATTGCACACGCATCTCGTCTGGTTAACAGTGTTGTGGGCAGTAGCTTGCTTTGCGACTTAGTGGATATTTTAGGAACATCGCAAATCGACAATTGAATTAAATGTACCTACAGCCGCAAACGTCATCACGAGAATATTAAATCATTACTTCCATACTACCAATAGACCTACTAGGTAGTCAAAAGGTAGTAAATAATTAATGGAATATAACCAATATGATAATAATAGTAATACAGAAGAAGGATGAACACGAAAACTTAAAATAATTTGAGTATATTTATTCTATAACTAAAACAAAGAGTACACATAAGAATTTATAGATGAAGACTTATTACGGAACATGTTAAAAACGTTACCACCACAGACAGGACAAGGAAATTCATAAAGAAATGATCATCCAATTTGAATTTAGAATTTAGCATTATTTACTAATAATACTAATAACAATACACGTATGGTCACACATATATCGACAAACCAGACCTCTTTTACCCAAATCACTTTCGCGACTTTAAATAAAAGTTGAGTTACCGTCTCTTTTCCCGCACTGGGGCAAGATGAGCAATCCTGATCGTCACGTCGCTTGGTCAGCGAATGTAATGAATCGTAAAGCCACTGAACGGTGTAAAATAGTCAGACCCTCGTAAATGCAGTAATCTACAAATGTACTTACATCTTCCTTATGTACTTGGGGTGCAAAGTATTTGGGAGGTGGACTGTGTTTGTATTATTAGAGGTGGTGATAACTGCATTTGTATAGTAGTAGACTACTGGCCCATGTCCAAAATGGATGGGTCATATGAACCACCAGGTGACGTATATAGGACGATATAAGAGCATAAAATAATAAGATTCAGCACTATGCCGTCACTTGTAAGCTGTCCAACTGGGTGCTGGTGAGAATTCAAAAGTGCCTGTAGAGTGAGTACATTTTGGTCATTTATTTTTGTACGGCATTTTGACCATCGATAGATCCATGAAAAATAATATAAAAGCGCGCAGTGCCGTACAAAAATGGTGCGCCACAAAGTCGGTAATTTTTTTTGATTTTCTGACAATTTCCAGGGTAAATTTGGTCATTTGATTCTGTACGGCATCAGTTTCATACTGTTTCAATACAACTTCTAATCCATTATTCCGCAACGCCGTACAAAAATCATGCGACAAGGGGAAAAAATCGAGGGTTCCAACCCCCTCTTTTTCCGTGGTCCGGGGGGTGATTTGAAAAAGTACGGCTTCGGTTCCAAAACATTATCTAGCACTCAAAAGTACTATTAAAAATAATGCCGTCAAAAAATTATTGTTCCTTTGAATGTATATTAATATTTATATTAATTTCATGGTATACTTGATTGATAAAGCTGTAAAATCATAACTAGTACATCATATTTTAACAAATAACATTTTTTTTTTAATATCCTTTGCTCTAAAGTTTCTCGCCCAAGCTATTTAAATTGTTACTTAGGGCCCTTGCACTAAACTTTTTGAGTGCCTCGTTGGTCTAATGGTAGCATGCGCCGCCTAAGGACCTAGAGGTCCCGAGTTCAAATCCCGGGTCGAGCCAAAAATGTGTGGCTGGTTATTTCAATGTTAACATTACTCAGAAACAGTCCGGAGTCAGGAAGTTGGCGGTTTGATTATACCGTGCCTTGGAAAGCACGTTAAGCCGTTGGTTCTGCGCCTGACCTCTCACCGGTCATGTTGAATTTCCGTCTCACCGAACAATGAGAGACGTAGTATATTATTACTCTGTGATGAGAGAAGTAAAGTAATAGAGAGTGGACCTGTATTTGCGCACACACTTGTGCACTATAATATCTCCTGCGCAGATGGCTAATCCTCGTTGAGATTGGCCGCCGTGACCGATATCAATTATGACATTATTATAGGGCTCTAGTTTCAACCATACCTAATGAAATTGGAATTATTAAACACAATATAATTGTAACAATCGTCTAATTTTAAAAGTTCCAGAATATAATAAACGCATAATACTACTGAAACAAACTGTAAAATGTATTATGCCATATTTATTTACACCAATTATATACACTTTGTTATACCTACTACAGTTGATAAATATATGAAGTAGTTGTGCTGTTATAATTAGCTCATAAATACATCCTATCAAGTTCGTTGAACTGGTTGGGAGCACATACAGTCAGTTCAAAGTAAATCAAGTCAAGTATACTTATTGGATGTAATATTTTAACTGCTTATTTATTTGAGGGGAGTGATTAGGTTGATTTTAAATTATTAAAACTATCGTTACGGAATAAGGGAATTAAAAAGACAACCATCCAACGAGTCTTGGGGCCAGTTGGTTTCAACTGTTATAAATGCGAAAGTAACTCATCTGTCTGTCCGTCCGTTAAAATTAAGCGGTCAAACATTTAAACATTATCTTTTTAATAATTAACCGATTAAATTGTAAAGTCGCATGTCGTAAAAGGCAACTAATGGTATATAGGGTTTTGAGTGTGTCATTGTGTAGGCGACAGGTTAGCCGCTTGTCACTGCTTTTTCACAATTTTCCATCTAACCCAGCCTGGCTTTAATTTTGGCTGAATGTGGTTGGAGGGACTTGCTGCCCCTTTGACTCTGCCTAACCCTTCGTGGATTATGGGCGTGATGTTATGTATGTAAGTAAATTACTCTTTTCAACAACATCTTTTACAAAGATGTATAGATCGTATTTGCCTCTGAACCATATCATGAAGTCGGCTTGTCAGATACCAAAATATAAATTTAAACATGTTTACTAACCTAGAAATGAAAGTATGTATTTATCAGATATATACAAATACATGTTTTTATTGATGCCGACTGTACAGATAAAAGATTATTTTGTACGAATCTCAGTTTCCTGCACTGCATTCAATTTTTTTTAGCAATTTCCTTTGTACGAATTTCGTCAACAGGGAACACCGGTAATTATATTTTAATGCAGATAATTTTATACTTTACCTTTTTTTTCATAAAATGTATACAAAATAACAGGAATCACTGTAAACAAATAAACTATTCCTGAAAGCATCTTAAGTGTAATAAAAAATCTTATGGGAACTATAATGAAATTAAAAATATTTAAAATTGGATAAACAACTGTGAAAGATCATGGGTTCATTTAAAAAGCTTTTGGATTTTTTTAATACAAATTTCCCCAAACTCTTTTCAAACTCAAGTCCCCTGATCTTATATACCCTGCCTTTTAAAAAGCAAACAACAAAACTAGACAAAAAAGCATCAACTTTCCAATTAGTATTTACCTTCGTAACAATATTCTTTTGTGAATCCCGTAGATTTTTCCCAACAAAGGGTACATTCCCTTATGGGGTGTGTCAGTCCCCTGCCGCGCTGACAAAATTAGCTACGTCAGGCCCAAATTGAAAAAGAAATCAGGCGCAACTTAATCGCCAAGTTTTAATTACGTTTATTTTAGTCATCAAGTAATTTCGTCTTAATTAATTCACCGGAGGGACTTTCACATTGAATTGGAATAAGTAGAAAAATACTTGGGATGTGCATTGTTTGTGTTCTTTTTAATTAATTGTGGAGGTTGTGGGATGTCCTCAAAATTGCTATTCAGGATAAAATCCCTCCTTTAATAAAAATAAAGTATTTTGAAACCTAATAAACGCTTACAAGATGAGGGCGTGAGTGAACCTAGGCTATTCTAAATGTACCTAACATTTGTAAATAGAATAATATATTTATCTTTTTTATTATTAAAAAAAAAGGTTAGTATCCTATAATATAATTTATTGTTTGTCATCAGATTGATCATCCGTTCCTAGCCGAGGCTTACTCAGACCATGAGTCTACATTTACATATCTGGTTGTTGTATTAACAGCAACCACCTGATCTTTCCTATATTGAAAAAGAAGAAACAATTATCTTACAGTAACACACCCACTGTTTCGATGATGTAAAGCGGTGGTAGCTCAATGGTGGACACGCGCTTCATAACCGTGCGGGATCAAACCCGAGCACGTACCTATGGATTTTTCAAATCTTACATAGATTTGTACGTATTTATACCACTAGCTCGGCGGTGAAAGAAAATATCGTGATAAAACCTGCAAATTCAAACCTATGAATTTGTAACAATGATCCAAAAATTGTCTGGTTTCCCTATCTTAAGGTTACAAAGGTCCGATCGGTAGTCGCTTCAGTGTAATTACCAGACTTACTAAATCCTGGATCATGGTCCCGGAGACCCTTCTAGCACGGGACATAACGCTAGGAAGATGATGTCGTGGATGAGTAGTGAAATAGTAAAATTCATAGATATATATGTACCCGTGTTTGAACCAACACTCCTCGCATGTATCCTTACCATCGAGCCACCTCCCCATTGCATCCCATATCGCACGCTGCACATTCATCCAGTTTCAATGAGCGCGTGCGCGGTTTATCATCTTTACGAGTCTGCCGTCTGCGACTAAGGCGCGGAACTCTTCTTAATGGCCGCATTATCTCGCTTTTCGATTATTTGGAAATATTCCTCGAATACCACCTCTGCAGTTTTGCGTATTGGTTTAAATTCAATTTTGAACTGGATTTTTAAAAACTCAGTCAATTGCACTTCGTAGCGTGAAGCGTCTGCTTGGTGAGGTTAAAGATCAAGAGGAAATTATAAAAACAATTATCCGATTATATCACATACATTAATTTGACTCCGAGCTTAAGTACTTGTGTTACGGATATCAGGAACAACCAGTGGTATTACAAATATATATCTACTTAAATATTGGATATTAACGCCCAGACAAAGAACAAACACAAGTATTCATCACACCAATATTTGTCCAGGGTGGGGATGGAACCCACCAACTCGTGGCGCATGGGTCACTATCGAATGCGCCATCGAGCTTGTCAAAATTACACAGATTAAACCTTATACAGGTTAAACCCTGTCGTTGAGTACATGTCAATTCCTTATTTAACGGTTTAATATCTATAGATAGCATGTAAACTATAAAACAAGAGTACCTTATATTGTAAGCGGTAGGGTACCTACATTTTGCAATTCACCTACAGTATATAATACTTATTACTAGATAAATTACAAACTAACGGTGCTTTCAATAATATGGTGAGATTGTCTTATTAGAGGGTCACGGGGGCAAAGTTCCTTTTCAACCAGTCTCAACTGTCGAATATCTTGAGTCCCGCGCTTATGTTTCTAGGAAAGTATATTTTATACTAGCTGTGTCAGCGGTGTCACCCGCGTTTATGGTTATTATTATATAGACTATTTCCGTCATACATGATTTCTATGTAACTTTAACCATTAAGGCTGCACACGCGACGGAAGCTTAAAAATGGAGTAACTTCTCCCGTTTTCCCAACATTTCCCTTCACTACTCTGCTCCTATTGATTGCAGCGTGATGAAAAGTATACTATAACCTGGCCAGGAGTATGAAAAATAGTTGTACCAAGTTTCGTTAAAATCCGTTGAGTAGTTCATCATCCGTTGGCATCAGTATCGATCACTAATCACCCCCTGATAGTTATTTTGAAAATATATTTCATGTACAGAATTGACCTCTCTACAGATTTATTATAAGTATAGATGAGTAATACATAATTACTTATCGGGCCATTTATATAATACTTATTTATCGTAATAGCTGGCTAGTAAGTAATATTTTACTGTTGCCAATAATCACATTATCAGCTTCCTTGCGTTACATCCCGTTCCTTAATGGAATCCATTTTGAACATCCGAACGATCATATCGATCATCCGCTTACACATTCAAATAACTTAATTATTTGAATATGTAAATATATCTTACTAATATCTTACTTAAAAACAGAAAAGTTTATATGGATGGATGGACGTGTGGAATGTGGATGTTTGTTACTCTTTCACGCAAAAAGTACAGCAGGGATTTTAATGTAACTTTACAATAGTATAGCTTATACATTAGAATAACACATAAGCTATGTTCCCTCGATATACCACGCGAGAAACGCTGCGGGAAGAAGCTAGTATGCGATATAAAGCGTACATACATAGGTGCAAAATTCATGCAGGTGTTTGAGTTTAAATCAACATTGTGTTGTTCACGTTCTCAAAATCCATGCTCGATGGGTATTACTGCTTAGATCTAAATTTATTATTGTATAATAAGGAAAAATAAATTCTATCTTTGCTCATGATTAATAACCTAAAACAGGTATTAATAACCTAAAACATATGCCAAGGCCGGTAGGATCGTATCTTGAAACTAGTTTCTAACACAAGCTGGTACAACCTCCCAGAGGAAACCCTTCAATTAGGCTTTGACATTCCGTTTGTAGCCGCTAAAAAAGGTCGTTACATAAACTTTTTCAATTTTCACCTGCAGTTAAACTCGCGTAAAGTGAGAAAGGCCCGCTAAGTAAGTATTTTGAGAAGGTTGACGACTCCTGCGGCGCAAATGTAGCGACTTGATAAGGGCGGGCGCGGTATAAAATGCATGTAAACACCTCTTTTGCGCAGCTTGGGGACCGAAGGTTGGCAACTCCTGCATGCTCGCGTGTCTAGTGCCGTAGCTCGGGTCCGATGTAGTGATAACATCTGAACTAGGTTGATAAGGCAAATGTTGATGTCAATTATAAAGAGATACCGATAAATTATGTCTAGATCGTATCGATGGAATTTTGTATGGTGTGGATTTTATCTACTCATTATGTTGTAGCTTAAGCGTGCTTAAGGTTAGAAATATCTATTAATTACTAATACATATTACGTTTAAGGTTGCGTCTCTCTTTTTTGAAGTAACGTAATATTTTTCATCTTTAAATGCGTCTTCTTCGTAAATATTATGTTAATTTTATAGTTTAAAAGCTAACGGCATTCATATATATATGTTACGCCCAACTGAAGATAGACAAAAGCATTTTTTACATCAAAAAATAATAAAGATGTTGGTTAAAATGTATGTGACTGAGTGGCGAACTGGTAATAATAACTAAAAACATTATTTCAAAGTGTAAATAGCAATCCATCATGATAATATCTATCTAACATTTCTATTTAAGACTGCAATTTCACTTTGATAACCAAGTACAATACTTGTTATTTAGATTTCATATTTAACAATACAGTCAACAAGATACCTTTATATGTTCCATCTGCTTTCTTAATCCTTTTTTGCTCAAGTGCGCATAAAAATAAATAATTCATACAACATTAAGTTATAGACGCCTATCTCTTAGCCTAGCACACTAGATGCCAGTATTACGTGGGTGAGCGACGTCGCAGTACGAATGAAAACTGTAATATGTTTAGAGGAAAATATGAAAGCGTTTGATGTCTGGAAGAACTGCACCGTCTATCTAGTCATTACTGAGACGAAATTCAGTTTGGACCGGTATCTAATCAACTTGTACATAATAAATAAATAAATATCAGAGTACATCACAAACATTGATCTGACTCCGAGGTAAGTAGCTTAAGCACTTGTGTTACGGATATCAGAAGCAACAGTGGTATTACAAATATATACTTAAATATTGCATATTAACACCCAGACACAGAACAAACACTAGTATTCAGCACACGAATATTTGTCCTGGGTGTGGATCGAACCCACAACTCTTGGCGCATGGGGCAGGGTCACTACCGAATGAGCCATCGAGCTTGTCAACTTGTCCATTTAAGGCACTTCAATGACTCGCGATTTGAAAGTTTCGGTACAGTCTGGCGACTGCGAGGTACGAGTTTACATATCGTTTTCTATCATCAAAGGAAGGGAATTTATTAGAAACTCGGAGATAAATCTAGTAACTAGCTGTGCCTGCGGTTTCACCCGCATTTATCGTCATTGTGATATAGCCTATAGCCTTCCTCGATAAATGGGATATCTAACACTGAAAGTTTTTTTTAAGTCAGACCAGTATTTCCTAAGATTAGCGCGTTTATGCAAACATACTAACAAACTCTTTAGCTTTATAATATAAGTATAGATGGAGTGGTGGTATTTGGTGTATACTAGCAGCACTCTGCTGTTTCACCCGCGCAGTTCCCATTTCCGTGGGAATAAGGAGATAAAATATAGCCTATGGTACTTGTAGATAAAGTAGCTTTCTATTGGTGAAAGATTTTTGAAATCGTAGTTGTTTCGGAGCCTATTCAATGCAAACAAACAATCTAATCTTTCCTCTTTTTAAGTTAGTATAGAAGTCTACTTTTTTAACTAGAGGTAGGTAGGTAGGTAGGTTTTTAACGGCGCTATACTGGTGTGGGGTGACAGGAAAGTGACTTTTTGACGACACTTTGCGCAGGAGTGATAACTTATCTTTCTAGCCTGAAACGAAAACTTAGCCAAAGTTAATCCGATCAGGGTGTTTTTAAAGATTTATAGCATCGTTAACTTTTAAAGCAACGGACTAAGAGCTGTTAAGCTCCTAACAGAAAAGTAAACAGTAGGAAAATAGTTAACTTAGAGGTAAGTAATGATCTTTTACCAAAATCAAAAAGTTAACACTCAAACGCGTACTCCCGCACACAAAAGCAGTTTCAGTAACTTATTTCATTTTAAACCTAACTGAACTGAAAGACTGCTTAATCACTTCAAACACCGGCTCTTGACAAACGGGCTTCACAGCGGACATAATCTTATAGGCCGAATCAACCCTAGTCTCATACAAAATTCAATCCGTTAAGAGGCGTCTGTTATCCTTCAGCTAGCATCGCCGCAGTGATGGGCAATCATTCTAATGGCCCGCATCAGCTAGCCAGTCCGAATTAGTTCTTTTCAAACTCCATCACTGAATTGAAAATGTCCAGACGGACGGACAACTTTAGTTTATGTAATATTAGATGTGTAAGTGGCGTTGGTGCTTCAAAACGGACGGGAAGGGAGATATTTTGTTGTACATTTTTATGTGCTTTCGTTTTGACTGTAATATACAAAATATGGTGGATGGTAATTTGGTACCTTGTTTGGTGTATCAAACACTTTTTTTAAACAAAAAAAAAAGAGAGAAGTAGATAAGAAGAAATTAAGATTTATTTATAATATTAAAAAAAAAAACATAATATAATATTTAAAATTAAAAAAAGAAACATGTTGCCAACCCCTTCAGTTTTTACGTTTCTTACAGAAGGTCTGTATTATGTGCGTCTCTAGGGAAATGGCATTCAAACTTTATTGCATACTTACGGCTAAGTACATGTGACGACCTGAAGGAAGAGTTTTGCAAAGCATCCTAAAACGTTTCCCAGTATACAATAGTAAATACCTATTCCTTGTTTGTGCTACAAATTTCACAGAAATCTATTTAACAGTTTTATCTTATGAATGTTATTTACATGCACACTTTCAAACACTTGCTTACTAGTTTAGCTTTGAGGATAAACTTGATCAATTTTTTACATAGCATTTCTTCACTTTGTACCCAACAAAAACATCCTGCACATTTGACACCAAATAAGGAACACATTTCGAAGATGTAGCTTCTTATAAGCTTGTCTCGTCAACTTTTTGCGCTGAAACTAATACGTCTCAGTTTGGTCTGTTCTAATTCAATTTTTTGTGCTAATAAACCATATATTATCGTTATTAATGAGAGATGCTTGTGTTTGATTAATTACAGTCTATTGTATTGGACGCTTGTTAAACGCAAAACTAGAAGGTCTTCAGGGGTGGCAACTTGTTAATACCTAAGTGTCGATGTTGTTGAGAAACTTATGGACATGGTTAAAATAAATTGTGTAAAAATTACGAGGTTAAATACATTAATTGCTTATTTATGGTTAAGGCATTTCAAATAAAAAAAAATATAAGACATATTAAGCTTTTAGTAGATTAATCAGTACGATAATGCAACTTTTAAAATTATTTATTACTACTCTATTGATTTTGACTGACTTACACTTTATAGAAAAGAAATACTTATTGTTGACTAGTACCGAAACAGTAATCGGGCTCCTTTCTTTCAGTACCTTCGTTGGTTCTAATTTTGGCATAATATAAGTGCTTTTAAGTTTACTTAATTTGAAGTCAGGTTAATGTATTGTCAATACATTCAAATGAACTATTAAAAAATTTTACTTTATTTAACTATAACTTTATTTTAACTATTTAAAATTATGCTAACAAATATCTTTTACAATTAAAAAAGTTAATATTACCCGGTGACAACCCTACGGAACCTTGCTACTAATCATGTAGGGGACCGTAACCTGTAATTATCTCTATTTCGTCTATGACAGCGTAATTAACACCTATGGTTGGAGTTTTTTAGGGTTCGTTATGGAAATAAACAGTTCACTCCGTTTTAAAATGACCCTCACTAATACTGATGCATAACACGAATTACTTAATAACATAAGTTAATTAAGAAGTTATTTGTAGTAATTCATTAATTGTAAACACTCACATGCAAGGACTATTGGCTCAAAGCCGAGGTCACGCAGAACGCAATGATCCTAGAGATCATGGCCAGTAAATAAAAAGTTATTTTTTTCTATTGATTTTGTAAGACAATAGGGATGTCGAAATAAAGAAATTATCTTAGTATGTTGTAACCATATTGATTTTAATTATATTAAGTCTACGATTTAAAATTTTACAAATACTGTTTAATAGTAAAGTTGTGGTCAATGGTGACCGCCTCTTAACCGAGAATTGAAGGTTCTAACCCGGGCACGTACCTCTAGAATTTTCAAATCTATGTACGTATTTATGTTACTGGTTCGACAGTGAGGGAAAACATCGTGATGAAACCTGCAAATTCAAACAACTTAGAATTTGTAATCATGATCTAAAAATTGTCTGGTTCCCCTATCATAGGGTTACGACGGTCAGATCGGCAGTCGCTACAATGTAATTACCAGACTCACTAAATCCTGGATCATGGTCTAAGCGGACCCTGTCTAAGCACAGTACATAACGCTAGGAAAATAAGGTAAAATTCTGCTTAATATTAAATGGATGTAGCACGCATGACGTCACACAGGGATGTTGAATGGCAAATCAATTGGGATACTTTTTAAAAGCTGTCAAAACGCAATCTCTTCATAGGATTTATACCTATGGGCTTTTGGATTTTATGACATTACTACTTTGTCTAATCAACTGACTAAATAATTTAATTATTTCAATGCAATTCAAATGGGGGGTTTGACAAGTAATTGAAAACGATAAATGACTTAACTATAGTATTATATAATGACGCCTATAAATTGTACATATTCTAAGTTTATAAAGCCTATTTTCTTCAACCCTACAGTTACTTAGTACAATCTATACTATTTTTATTAATATGCTAAAGAGTTTAATTTGTTGGTTAAACGTGCTAATGTTTGGAACTCCAGGTCCAAATTGAAAAAATATTTTTGTATTGAATGGAGTGTTTTGATAAACGCCAACTTTCGTTTACAACAACGGACAACATAAAAATAATTAAATCACAGCCTGTCCATAGCCCGCTCCCTTAGCAATTACATTAATTGATAAAAGATTGTATCGTTTAATAATACTTCGTCGTGGACTATAAAAGATGTTTTGATTTCCTGTAGCACACTACCAGGTAGCCAAAGTAAAGGTAGTGTAAAGTAAACCATTTTCTAAAATAACATACATACATACATAATACCATCATGTCTGCAGTTCCCAAAGGAGAAAACAGAGTTCGAAGAGCGATTAGCTCGATATACAACATTTTAAATCAAGGATAAAATTGGAGGTTTGATAGAAAACCGTTCTAAGCATAGTGACAAGTGGGTCGTCGCCTACATAATCATAAACCCAACACCCAATACACTTAACTAACTATCTAAACTTCACGCTGCTTCCCTAGCGGAGTAGAGAGAGGCCTTTCTAAAGTGAAATTAATCTAAAACCCAAATAATTAAAAAAAACAACATTGATATTAGATTTTATTGAATTCTATAGTGGGATATACTGTAATAAGAGGGGTGCTAGTTTAGGATGGAAACCCTGTAGTGTGTGAAAAGTTCAGACCACCGGTTTCGGGACATGCATACATTTACATTGTAAATATAGTGTACAGTCAGCATTTTTTCCGAAATATTCTTTACGCATGCCACCCAGCTTTGGAGAAGCGAATTTATGTGAACCTCTCACCGTAGTACCACCACAATAGTCTAAACTAACTTACTTCCATCCCCTACTACGCACTCACTGCCTAAAATCATAACGTTCAATTCTCACGTATGTTCGAACCGATAAAAACTTCGTAGACGCTTCGGGCGCTCATTAAAAGCGAATATTTTACGCGATAGCTAAACCAATTACGGGGCCCGTGGTACAAGAGTACTTTAGACAGATGTTAGAAATTTAAACGAGTTGGTAATTTATGAACAAGTTAAGGATAAGCGTCTTTGTAATGTGTTAAGTAACGCCGCGGCGGTATCATACACAGTGTATGGAACTTAAGCTACATATAGATACGGAACTGGATGTAACCGACACAAAAATATGGATGGTTAATATTAACTATGAATTAAGTTGATCTCATCATGTAGTCTAGCATTTGTATGAATGCAGAATTATCCATATTCATCCTTTTTCTAGCGTTATGTCTCGTGCTTAATTAGGGTCCGCTAAGACCATGATTCAAAAATGTGACTAACGCCTTAGAACTATGTCTATTACTTTTAGTATCTATAATACAACGTCCGATGTTGGTCTGGGACTTAAAAAATAATGTGCCAACCGTGTTTCTTGCCTAGCATGTCGTAAAAGGCGACTAATGGTATATAAGGTTTTGGGTGTGTGATTGTGTAGGCGACGAGCTAGCCAGTTGTCACTACTTTTTCACAATTTTCCATCTAACCCAGCCCAGTTTTGTTTTTGGCTGAATGTGGTTAAAGGGGCCTGCTGCCTCTTTGACTCTGCCTTCCCCTCCAGGGATTATGGGCGTGATGTTATGTATGTATACAACGTCCCAATAGTGTTATGCTGCATATGGATGGGTGAAAAAGTTCCAGCCAATAAGTCACACAGCTTTCATCATAGATCTTCTCTATATACTCAGGTACTAACGTGTCCTAACATAGACGATCTATATGTATAAATATATATACAGAATATGTGCGTATGTATGTAGAGGCGAGCATGGCGTGTAATTAGATTGCAGGAGTTGTCGCCGCGGCGTCTAATGGCCGTCTTATTGCCGCCGCTTCTGCATACGGGATCGCCGCGGCTGTCCTCAGCGTCAGAGCCGGACTCGACCATTTAATTGTATTAGTTGTAGATAGATGATCCTTGAGAAATTGTCATTACGGCGTGACTGGAAAAAAAAAATAATGCAGTAAAGAACTTCGAACGTTGTACTTCATAAATGCATTCTTCATCAAAATTCAATTTTATATTTCAAAAATATTGTTCACGATTTTTTAAATTGCAATGGCAGATCTTCAATAGGGAACGTTAATTTGTTAGCTACAGAGCTATATTTTAAATAACATTGGTTTTTAAACCATGCCCCCTTATTCACCATACCTGTGGTAGCATCTAGACATTTCCAAAAAAAAAATACATAACCGCGCAATCATGTAAATTTAAACAGTTTAAATCCAGACTAAATATTACTAAGCAACAATTTTAACACAAACATGACTCATGTTTTCTTTGAAATTTTATTTACATACAATATTTAAAATTGATCCATTGTTTTTTGATTAGGTTTAAATTACTGACATGTTTTAATTATCCTAAACCTTTGGTAATCAAACCAGGCACTTGAAGTTATCTTAGTTACAAAATAATCTTCCCTAACTCCGACTCTTACCAAATCCTAGAGCGACATGAATGCGGTATGTTTCGTTAATTGCACTTTTAATGTTATGCACTAAGAGGACATTGTGGAGGACAAATATATTCTAATGTTTTGTTTAATTTAATCCCAGCAACAATTATAATAGACAATGTTATTAGAGTTCTTAGCCTGGGGTCTATGGCCTTATAAGAGTCCCGTGACTAAAGTCTTGGGGGTCCACGTTGATTACGTTATGTCTACTTCCTCTATGGATTCTTTTGATTTTCGGAAAACGTTTGTCAAATGTATAGGACTTACCTTACTACTCATATCTAACTAAATAACTAAACTTCACGCCACTTTCCTATCGGGGTAGGCAGGCAGGCAGGCAACTAGGCAGCGGAATGTATACCAATAATTAAAAAAATAATTTCAAACATTTTCCGTTACATTATTAATAATGTTCATTGACAATATTAATAATGAAACTAAATATAGTTTAATATGATTTGCTACATTTCGTAATAATACTTTTTATTTTGGACGCATTAGGAGTCTTAAGAGGTTTGACTGGTCATGTTGTGGTGATAGGAGCAACGAAAAATATTTTCTTAAATAACATATTTTTATGACAAGGACCAGTTAAAAAAAGAAGGACTCCTCGCTGTTATACTAGCAGAAAGCCACGTTGATGCATGCGTGAGTGAGATTCTTATGGTAACCAGATATCGAAAATCTGTCATTTGGAGCGCTTATGCCAATGTGTGAGATAAATTACGTGTCAAGTTGGAGTATCTGCGGTGCTCCAACGTCTTGTTAGTGGTGCAGAGTCCTTCTTTTGTACGTAGTCCGTGTTTTATGAATAACAGCTTTTTTATTATTTTTCGATTTCTACAGCGAAATAACAGTTATAACATTTTTCCTCCTCTTCCATCCCAAATGTAATAATCTAACAAAAATACGTAAGTATAGGAAACATTGCAAACACAACTGTTAGTTACGGCCATCCTATTCGATGTTATGATCCATCTACGTGTTCTATCGCTCGAAAGAGGCGTGACGTCATAAAATAAAACCCAATCACTCACGAAGACATTTCGCACCCAATTTAACTGTAGACGTGGCCAATCTATGCTTACAGTACGTACTGTAAGACATTGAGTAAATACTATACAGAAGGCAATATATTCAGCTTCCTTAACACGCGAACTTAATATTTATATAGGTACAATAAGTATTGTACCTATATAAATATTAAGTTTGCGTGTGAATTTTTTTATTGCGCTAACTCACATAACTAAACCATATGTGCCAACTTACTTCTTGCAATGTATTGGCACAGAAGTCGAAAATGTGCAATTTAAGGCTTATTGAATTAATTGTCACATAATGCATTGCCCGAAATACTGTATTGACGCAAAAATTTTTGCTTTAATCAAAATCTAATTGGCACCCTTAAAAACAAATCTGGTAGAGTTTTGAGCCTTCTTTGAAAATTCATTTAAGCGAAATACTTAAATATTTAGACATAAAACAACTACATAACATTATTTGGTTATAGATAATAACCAAAGGAATGTTAAAAATTTTGCTCTAGTCAGATAAACGGATAGCTATGGAGTCTCCTAATACATAATAAACCATTAAGTGTAGAATAAGTCCTATGTTAATATCAGACTTCAAAATGATGTGCCAATTGTGTTCCTTGCCCAGCATCGTAAAAGGCGACTATTGGTGATTAGTGGAGAAATATGTGTTCACAGCTTTCCATCCAACCCAGCCCACGTCCCGTGTTGGTCTGAGACTTAAAAAGAATATGCCAACTGTGGTTCTTGCCCAGCATCGTAAAAGGCGACTATTAGTATTTCGGGTTTTATGTGTGTGATTGTGTAGGCGACGAGCTAGCTACTTATCACTACTTTTTATTCTCAATTTTCTCATCTAACCCAGCCCAGTTTTATTTTTGACTGTGTGGTTAATGGGGCTTGCTGCCCCTTTGACCCTGCGGGGATTGCGGGCATGATGATATGTAGTATGTATTGAACAAGCTAGTTAACTAGAGTAATAAGAGCTTCATCTTAACTGCAACAACTGCTCTGTTATTCGTTACCCCTCCGTACGTTACTATTCATTGCCGGCTCTCCCAGAGTAATTACCATAAAACTTGATCACGTAGGTGCCAGAGTTTGGACACAGCTGCTTCTCGCTTAATAACTCAGTTCGCTGTGTCGCTGAATTACGCTAGTTTTATGCTCGCCCGGCTCCGAAACAATACAGAATATTACCTGAGCGCTCAAAGGTTGAATACTTACAGACGCGTCTGTTTACTGGATTTTTGATAGTCTTGGAATTCGGTAACGTCTAGCGTTGAGTAAATTGTCTCATTATACAATTATGTTCTACTTAGGTATATATCTTTTGTCCAATTTTACAACCGATAGTTTCATTTAACAGAAAAAAAGCGTCATTTTAGGTTTAACTTTTACAAGACGCTTTTAGATGTTTATTGCTAAATATTAATAGATACATCATAAAGATATAATAATATGCTTATATAATCTTCCATTTCTCCATTTGTCCTTGGCGGACTTTGAACGCCCTTTGGTTATATGATAAGGATCTTAAACCACTCGACTTAGCAACCAAATAAAAAAATATCCTTACTGTCGTTCGTTACATTCCCTAAAATATGGTTGAGTGAAGCGATGGCTGACACATACGTCATGCTTGGGAACAGGTGCCGCCTTTGGGGACTGGTCTGCTCTGGTCGGGTCATATTTTTATTTTTTCTTAGTAATTATAAATTTTTATTATCTTATTTCACACCAGGCCCACTCTGAAACATGGTTCAAAGTTAAATATGATTCTTATAACTTTGTTAATACTGTTGTTGGAAAAAGTAACTACTGAGTTTCTTGCCGGATTCTTCTCGGTAGATGCAACATTCCGAACCGGTGGTAGAATCATATCTCTTTGAACTGTTTTTGACGATTTATAAGTGTTTCTTTGAAATCTATATAAATAAAGAATATTTTGACTTTGACTTTGACTTTGTCCAACCAATATTAAAAATGCGTAAAATAACTCTGTTACGTTTTTCTGTTTATACTTGGCCTTCCAGAAGTTATAGCTATAGGGAAAACTTATTTGACTGCCTTGTTGGTCTAGCTAGGTGGCCTAGTGGTTTCAGTGGCCATAAAATGGTGGCTGAGGATTTCAACATTGAAATTACTTAGTAACACTCCGGAGTCAGGAAATTGGCGGTTTAATCACCCCCGTGCCTCGGAAAGCACGTTAAGCCGTTGGTCCTGCGCCTGACCTCTATCCGGTCATGTCGGATTGCCGTCGCACTGGACTATGAGAGTGAAGGAATAGAGTGCACCTGTGTTTGCGCACACACTTGTGCACTATAGTATCTCCTGCGCAGATTGCTAATCCTCGTTAAGATTGGCCGCCGTGACCGATTACGGTTTCCTAACCGTACTCGGTCCTAACATGTCCTCCTGGACATTATTATTTTTATCCCAGAAAGATTACGGGACAACCGGGTGGATTCACGCGTGCAAAGACGCGGGAAAAAGCTAGGTTAAATAAAACGAATACTATCGCGAAACATATCACTAGATTCAAGATAAATTGGTATGTAATATGCAAGACATATTTTTCATCATACATCATAAATATGCACGACCGGCCATTTTCCGCCTGACATTGTAACAAACATTTGCAGTGTCTTTACAATTTAAGTTCTTACGAACTCTTTAGGTATTTACAAGCCCGCTATAAAAAGTTATGTTATTGCGAAACTCATCTCTAGATGAGAGAAGTGGTCGTGAAAATAGGTAACTCATATTTTTTTATCAGCGCACATCGACACACACACTACCAATAGACTGGTAATTTGGTCTAGTCACAGATTCAAGCCTGAAATCCAACTGCGGGTTCGAATCCCGCTAAGAGCAAATATTCGTGTGCTGAACGCAGCTGGCAACAAAAACTAATATGATTGTTAAAGTTACGACTAAATTTGACATACGCGAGACACATTTCTTCATCACGCTTTCTGTAACACAGGTTATTTCAAACCTTTTATAAGACGCTTCAAATAATTTTTAGTTTTAACTTAGATATAATTTCTGTTTTGTAATGAGGAGATAAAAAAATATCTTATCTTACTTAGCAAATGTTACATTTGGGGACGAGCTAGCCACTTGTCACTATTTTTTCACAATTTTCCATCTAACCCAGCTCAGTTTTGTTTTTGGCTGAATGTGTACTACCAATTCTATTATATCTGAAGATATATATTTAAAAGTCTTTCTTAAATAAAGAAAGAGCGTTCCTTAGTTTAACATTTTGTGATTGGGCTTAGAAATGACACGCAACCAATTTTTTCGCCCAACATTGTACGGAACGCGCAATAAAATTTGCAGCGCTTTACGATATACGTTCCAACAAAGGTTTAAGGATGATAATTATAAAAAAAAGTTAAATTTGCAAATAATACGTATACAATATGCCTACATTGTAAAACATTTTCACCATGTTAATTCGCTTACCATAATGTAGATATACCTATATTTTTTGATAAACCTTTCTTATACAAATATAAGGAGTTCTTTATATTCCGTCACTTTTTCTGATTGAACCAATAAGAGAACACACGCAACAACTTTTCCGTCCAACATGTACGGAACGCGCAATAACATTCGCAGCGTTTTACGATTTACGTTCATACGACGCTTTAAGGCAGCCATTTAGTAAAAAGTAAAATTTGCATACGATACATATAAAAGGTATAGAAAATGTAAAGGCCTACATTTTCACCTTCTCAATTCTATTACCATATGTAAATATATTTTTTTGATAAACCTTTCTTATACAAACATAGAATCCTTCATGTTTCACCACTTTTAGTGATTGAACCAATAAGAGAACACACGCAACAATTTTTCCGTCCAACATTGTACGGAACGCGCAATAACATTCGCAGCGTTTTACGATTTACGTTCATACGACGGTAAGGTGTTTACTGCGGCCGCAGTCTAGACGGAGATGGTTTACGGGCGCAGCGCTAATGTGAGACATTTGAGGGAAATTTCAACATCTCACAGATATAATCTGCGATACTAAAAGTAATGGCGTTATGTACTTACGTTTACTTGTTGAAGTGCGGTTTTCTTTGGGGTTTCTTTGCGAAATACAGAGTTCAGGTTTGTTATTAACTACTGGAAAATACGCTTACTTTCCACTGTTCGGAGCTAATAGAAGTGTGTAGTTATTTTAAAAACAGTAAACCTGATAACAAAAGTACATAAATAGTAGTTTTACTTACATAAATACATATCATCATGCGCGAAATCCTAAACAAAACCTTCAAAGGGCCGGCAACGTGCAAGTGACACCTCTCGTGTAGCAAGCGCCTATACGCTACATTGACCGCGTACCAACAGGCTGACAATACGCTTGCTTGCTACATTTGAAAAATTCATGCTACGTACAGATAGCGCGCGAGTTGTATGCAGAGCTCAGGTATGTCTCGTCTTAGGCTCCGACTGCATTCAACTCGCGCGCTATCGGTATATAGATTTCCAAATAATTATATTTAATTTGACTTAAATTAATGTCAATTTCTGAATATTAAATGGATTTAAATTGTATGTATATCCATAAAAATTATGCGATAACGATAAATAGTGTCATTTCTTTTTTAATTTGTGAAAGAGATATGAAAGATCCCTCTCCATAGTTAACTTTTTTCGGTGGTGAAAAATTACGACTGTTTACGGCTGCACAGGCATTATTAACACACAGCCCATTAACGCCGGTTTCGGAGTAAGAGTCGCCTAACTTATATCGCTCGGTCGGGATGAAAAATAAATATTAATACATCACCTACCAAGCGAAATCAGTAGATTACAGATCGTGGGTCGTCAAAATAATTTAGAGCGCGCGACGTCATTAGGGCCGGTTGTCGCAAAATCTGGAGGCATTAAAAAAAAATTGACGGTGGAAAACTGTCAAATCAATATACGCTGTGGAGAATTGTCCTAATCAAAGTCTAACCCCTTACTCCTATAAAGCGTAACCAAATTTATTTTATTAGTAATACATGCAACAGCAACGTCACCTGACAGTTACGTTTTAACTTTTTTTAAATTTAAGTTACATGTCTAAACTATTACCCAATTATAATGCATGGCATGCCTAACTTTTGAACCCTAAGAAAAGACTTAGGCGACTTTAATTTGTAGCAAATTAATGGATTTGGAGGGATGCACTATTGTCTCAATGCAGCAAACCGTATCGGACGGGGACAGAGCCGCTTGGATTACTCTGACTTTATTACATATACATACGTACATCACATCACGCCCATAATTCCCGAAGGGGTAGGCAGAGTCAAAGGGTTAGCAGGCCCCTTTACTTGCACATACAGCCAAAAATAAAACTGGGCTGGGTTAGATGGAAAATTGTGAATAAATAGTGACAAGTGGCTAGCTCGTCCCTTACACAATCACGTACCCAAAACCCCATATACCATTAGTCGCCTTTTACCTTAAATAATAATAATAAATTCTCCAGACTGACACACCAATTCCCTTGTTCCAAACTAATCTTTTAAGCTTGTGTTATGATTACTAGGTCAACGGATAGACATACTTAAATAAGTTTATAAACATCCACGACTCGAGTACAAATGCCCATATTCATCACACGAAACATTAGCCACTAGCGGGATTCGAACCCGCGACCCTTGGTTTCGTGGCCAGAGTCTCTGACCACTCGACGGGCCTGTCTATTCTCTACAGTTTATTTTACGTAACGCCATCAAAAATAAACAATAACACATCATATACCATACAATCAGCAGATTCAAGATCGTGCATCATAAAAATAATTTAGAGCGCCTCGGCGTCATTAGGGTTGGTTGTCGCGACATCTGCCGGCGTAATGCACTTAAAAGCGACGAAACTGCGAGAGACAGTGTTTTTGTTTCCTTTTACGTGCCGTTTACGAGAATAAAGTATGCGCATTTTGTTGCCAGATATGAGATGACGGAGAACAGTCGTGCGTAGTTTGGGAAGCGCAGTCTGTTGGGGGCTGTCGGGAAATTGTTGATGTTCACAGTTTTATTCGTACCTACTGGTAGGCAGTCTAAGGAGCCGAAAAATCTTTTACTTATAGTCATGAACGCAATTCAGTTATATTTGATGCGAAGTTGCGAAAAAGGAGAGACAAGGGGTTGTGGGCTTCATAATCAAAAACACTGTAAATAATAAATATCAGACTACATCACTTACATTGATCTGACTCCGAGGTAAGTAGCTTAAGCACATGTGTTACGGATATCAGAAACAACAGTGGTATTACTAATATATACTTAAAAATTCAATATTAACACTCAGACACAGAACAAACACAAGTATTTATCATACGAATGTACAACTCTTGGCGCATGGGGCAGGGTCACTACCGAATGAGCCATCGAGCTAGTCATCAATCACTATACACCATTACAATACTTCACTAATTCGCAGTTGTTAAAGTATTCATTTTAACCCTCAGACCAACATGGTACTAACATTACTCTAGACACTATCAAAATTAGTAAAACCTTTATAATTAAAAAAAAAACGACTACAAAAAAATGACTCAATTACATTAAAATTTCAGGTCACCCATCCGAACATTGACTCCGCCAACACCCGCTTGACTTCGCAAATAAACGTCGAACCCGCCCGCCATTACCGAACTTTATGATGTAGCTCATTATTTGAAGCTTAGCGGGTATAAATGAGAGTCGCCGTCATAGCAAACAATGTGATTATGTTGTTGGAAGCGTCGAAACCAAATTGCGTGTCGGCGGGTTTAATTGGGAGATATTATCGGACGCGTATCGATTGCCGGCTCGTCTGCGGTGCACCGAACGGTATTCATAACAAATGACGAATGCGATTCGAGAATAATGCTTCGAATTCAAATTCAAAATATAATTAATTATTAAAAAAAAACTTAGAAATTGTCAAATTCTATAAAACTGAACAGATGGAGGACTAAGTACTAAATTCTTAAGATAGTTGTTGTAAAGTTGCCTAGTTAGATAGATTTTAACTTGCTCAAAACTGATAATTAGGTGTCCAATAAACCATCTCTTCGTCATTTGATTTTTGTAATAGCTACAAAATTGCTAATTAATCTGCCAAACTATATTCTAAATAAACAAAAGATAAATACAGAATGTCGTCAGACAATATATATTCTTTTAAGTTCATTAGAGTGTTGCGTTTAATTACTTACAAAAGTCTGTCCTCTTACGTCTTATGATGATCATTTGTGAGGTTGATTGGTAATAATTTATAGTATGAAATAAAATAAAGCGATGAAGAAAGAAGAATATAACGCAATGCAATGATTTTTTTCTATAAATGTTTCGTTTTTTAAAAAAATAATCATATTTCAGGCTTCACACTTAAATTCTCAGATAAAGTGTCTCACAATATCATCGTTCGCTTTCATTAGATGTGTCTCTTAACGTGTCCGTTAATATCAGTGAGGTGACCATTAGGAGCAGCGCGTTATTGCCGGCGGGATCAGCGCTGATCCCTCAATCCCGCGGGATGAGAACGTTATCACGTCGCTAAATGCGCGTTTAACACTTTTACTTGCTTGCTGATCTTTGTAACTGGCGGGATTTGCGTGATTGGTATTGTTCGTGTTTGATTGGTGTTTATTCTTACTGTCATAAATAAAGTTTATTCTCTTCTCCTGTCTTAGATTAATAAGGAATTAGGGTATGATGGGGCTGACATGTCCAAAAAGGATAAAAGCCGTTAAACAATAAAACTAACTAACTAAACTTCCCTAGCGGGGTAGGCAGAGAGAACCGAACGCCATATGGCACGATAAACAATTAAAGTTTGTAATAAGTAGATATCGCGGATACTTTTTAAATCTTTTGATTTAATTTGTAGCCTCCGATAGTTATGGATTAATGTTTTATAAACTAGTAGCTTTTGCCCGCGTGATTTCGTCGATGGTGGTTAAACATTTTTCAGGGACAAAAAATATTTTTATAACAACCAAAACTTTGTGGGGTTCTCCAAATATGAGTTGGTTTAAGTTTGAATAAAATTGCAATTACTTTCTTCAAAAATATTCATGTCCAAGGAACATATGTCGGTTAAAAGACAAAATTTATCAAGCCATTTAAAAGATGTGTTCATAATAAGTATATCAAATCAACGAGCTCGTTAGGTGTTTAAATAGATTATCGAGTATCTTTCAATGATCAAATAACGAGTTACTGGAAGTTCAGTGATTCAGTAGTTGTGGGTATCAGTTGCTAAGCAACGGTTTCGGCAGAGGCCAATGGAATCAAATTTGGTGCTATCACGGGTCTATCATTGATCCCCTAAACTCTAAAATTTACATTACACGGATTGGAATTGAATCTATAAATATAATATTGGTCCGTATAAATTAACGGCCCAACATTAGGGTGAATACCTTGTTTTTGTAAATGAATAACGTAATATTTAAAGGCTTAAAATACTGCTGCTAAACAGCAAACATTTTTATATATGGTTTTTAGTTAACTGAAATCAGTATGTGCTAGACTAAAAAGCACAAATTTTTTGTCTCTTTCTCCCACTCTCTCACTCTCTCTCTATAGTCAAGTAAGAGCACAATATTATTTTATATACAAAATATGTATACTTTCACTTAAGATGCATAAGTAATAAACAATAGCATTTTTAATTAAAATCTACGCCAGTATGTAGTTATCCATTAATTTCATCGGGAAAAAATGAACAAACTTCTTTATCATCCTGTCTTTTGCAATTTGCACGATTAGCGAATATTTTTAACCCTATCCCGAGGGAGTTAGATTAAAAATGTTAAAATCTGGTCATGATAAAGTAATTAGTGATTCATCCGCCCCGGAGACAGCTGACACTTTCACCTGCGGCGTCGGAAGGGTTAATTTGAGTTTTAAAAATTATCCAGCTTGATTAACAAATTCTAAGCTGACATTATATAATGTGTTCCTACAACACATATAAAGTGAAGTTCTATTATGACCCTTTATTATTGAATCTTTATTTAAACCTTGTCTGATTTTTAGGTATTTTCGCTATAAGAAACTAAGATTAGGTGTTAATAGTAATAAAACTGCAAAGAAAAATAAAACCTTAATTTTATTGCCATTCATTTACAAAGGTGAATTGTGAATGGACCGTTAGGAAAACTTGTAGGCAGTAAAGTCTTAAGCCAGAAGGCCAAGCTTGCTATTCACAATGCGGTGCTGATTCCTACTATATGGAAGCGAGAATTGGGAAGTGCAGAAAGAGCATAAAATTAGAATAAACGCGGTCGAGAATCGTGCGCTGCGGAAAATCTGCGGTGTATCGCTCACACGCTGCGTTCAGAATGATGATGTAAGAATGAGAGTCGGTCTGAAAGATCGGAGCATCGGAGTCAAGGTAAGAGAAGGCACGCTCTGGTCGTAGATACAAACAGATATACACTTCGAAAGTGGAAGGATGTAGGAGCCGCGGAAGGCTCAGGCTCACCTACCATGACCAGATTGGTCGTGTATTAACAGAAGGTGATGTAAGGAGTCAAAAAACCGTAGAGCTTGTATGAAAAGAATCATGAATGTTAAAGAGGCGAGTGAGGTGTGTAAAGGTCGTGGCATATGGCGTTCGGTTCTCTCTGCCTACCCGCTAGGGAAGTGGCGTGAAGTTTAGTTAGTTAGTTTATTTACAAAGGCTAAACTTCTTATTGTTTTGCTAATTTGCAATTTGGTAGGGTTTGACGGCTCTTGGGAGATTTCTAAGTAAAAAAGGTTCATTTCGTATCTAATAATTATCAAGTATAAATATAGTTTTATCTCTCGCTGCTAGATGAAGCCCTTCCCATTAATTAATTGAAGATATTGCTTTACAACAACATTAATCGGTGCAATCTTAATCAAAAATCAAACTCCAGGCAATATACTGTTACTGAGTACAAAGTCTATAATGTTATTGAGAATTCGATCACTTCAAAACTTGTTCTCTATCGAGTTTCGATAGAAAATGTTTAACCCGACACGTTTTGGTAGAAGTGTGTAATTGCCAACATTTTAGCGGTGAATCATTATTTTAACGTCAAAGTCATGCATGATTGATACGTTCATTAACCACTACGGGTTAGTCACTGATCTTTTTTTGGTTGACTGAAACACAATATCGTAGAAATAAAACAATCTATGTTTAGTTCATTTAGTCATTAGTTTCCTTTGTTTCTTTTCCTTTTGAATCCGTTTCTTGAGGATTAAGTTCCTAAATGTTAATTCGTGATTGAAAATAAGCATTATGGCTAGGTTAAATGATTAAAGAAGCAGTTATCTTTTATTAGAATGAATGATGCGTATTATTTTCTTAGCTCTCAGAAGTTTAGTATACTTTAATTTTTCTTGTAGTATGTATGCTAAAATTAAGTTGTTAGGTAAAATAGATTATTGGCCTTTTATGGTTTAATAGTGTAAGGATACTACGAATGAATGAACACACTATAGGTTATATAATTAAGATTTATTTAATAACTTAATTATGAATTTAAGTTTTAAGTACAAACATACATACATACATAGAGCGGTGGTAGCTCAATGGTAAGGACACGCGCCTCTTAACCGAGGAGTGCGGGTTCAAACCCGGGCATGTACCTCTAGATTTTTAAAAAATCTATGTACATATTTATACCACTAGCTCGACGGTGAGGGAAAACATCCTGATGAAACCTGCAAATTCAAACAACTTTGATTTTGTAACCATGATCCAAAAATTGTCTGGTTCCCCTATCTTAGGGTTACGAAGGTCAGATCGGCAGTCGCTTCAATGTAATTACCAGACTCGCTAAATCCTGGATCATGGTCCAAGCGGACCCCGTCTAAGCACGGGACATAACGCTAGGAAGATGATGATACATACATACATACTGCTATGCCCGCAATCCCCGAAGGGGTAGGCAGAGTCCAAGAAACAATGCGCTCTTTAAACCACATTTGATCCCCAGTTAAGTTGCGTTGGTTAAAATATTTTGAAAAAGCCAAAATTTTTGGTATAAAAAAATGTCAATGAAATTTCGCACATACCACCTTCCATGTAAGAGATGTCGAACTCATAACAAAGAACTAACTAAGTGAGAGATGATCTTGGAACGGGCTCGGGTAATTGGATTCATAATTTCAGAGATAACAGAAGTTCGTCTGGCGCGAAGTGGCTGCGACGGCGCGGTACCTCCTACCTCTCGTGTGTAGGAAGTGTCGAACCGGGAGGTTTACTTTCTAAAGCTATTAGGGATTTGCAGTTATCTGGGACCTATGACGGTCTAAACTGAAATTTAGCAAAACAATTCTGTTTTAAAGTTTCCAGTGTTAGGTAGCTAGGAAAATAAATATATTTATAGCTTTTTATGTGACTCTATTAAACTCTGACGTCACACCTTGCTTAACAATGGTCGTACACGATGATAATGTAACGTGACGCGATTTATTGGAGGTGGTCTTTTTAGACCATTCTGTCTACGTACTCGAAACTTAGGTAACATAGGTTTGTAATGACTCTTTTGTTTAATCTTATTATTCCGACTAATAATAATCTTATTTCGACTGGCTCGATGGCGCATACGGTAGTAACCCTGCCTCATGCACCAAGAGTTGTGGGTTCGATCCCCACCCAGGACAAATGTTCGTGTGATGAATACTTGTGTTTGTTCTGTGTCTGGGTGTTAATATCTAATATTTAAATATATAATGGTTTACAGGCTTTTGGGTATGTGACTGAGTAGGCGACGAGCTAGCCACTTGTCACTTTTTTCACAGCTTTTCATCCAACCCAGCCCACTGTCCCATGTTGGTCTGGGACTTAAAAAGAATATGCCAACTGTGGTTTGCCTAGCAGGTCGTAAAAGGCGACTAATGGTATATCGGGTTTTGGGTGTGTGATTGTGTTGGCGATAGGTTAGGCGCTTGTCACTGCTTTTTCACAATTTTCCATCTAACCCAGCCCGACTTTTTTTTTTGGCTGAATGTGGTTGAAGGGGCATGCTGCCCCTTTGACTCTGCCTATCTCTTCGGGGATTGTGGGCGTGATGTTATGTATTTAACTATATATTAGTAATACCACTGTTGATTCTGATATCCGTAACACAAGTGCTTAAGCTACTTACCTCGGAGTCAGATCAATGTATGTGATGTAGTTTGATATTTATTTATTTATTATGACAACAAATTTCCAAAATTCTATAGAATTATGGTGATGGTGATCATAAGATAATACTTATTTTAATCAATAAAGAGAGTCTTATTGATTTAGTTTTAGATTATTTTATTGTTGTTGAGTTATTTACTTTTGACTTTTTCAGAAAAACTTGGTAAAAAGTATCTTATAACTTTTAGGTTCAGCGATTTCTTATAAATAAAAAGAAACTTAGTAATAAATAAATAAATAACTTTTTAAGTAAGTACTTTTTAAAAATTTTAAGGCACACCTTTTACTCTTTATTTTATTCCCATGTGTTTATGTATACATATTAATATTTAAGAAACGACTCCTCAAAATCAAAAATACTTTAATAAAATGTATGATTTAGCTAAAGCATATCAATATATATGTTTAAGAGCAAAAACTATAATAATGACGTCGGTTTCTCCACATAAAACCCAAGTTTCCCTAGAAGCCATAAATTATTCTATTGTACACACAATAGATAAAGAATAATAAAAAACAAAACAATGCATTGACTCTCAGTTAAAAACAAATTGCATGATAATAACAGATAATTTTTAGATAGATGAAATAAAACACTAGTGATAGATAGGAATTAAACAAGTTATTGTAGTTTAGACACCTATTAAGTCACCATCGGAGAATCTATATCTATGCTAATGTTATAAAGCTGAATAGTTTCTTTGTTTGTTTGCTTGAACGCGTTAATCTCAAGAACTACTGGTCCGATTTAAAAAAATTTTTCAGTGTTAGATAGCCCATTTATCGAGGAAGGCTATAAGGCTATATAACATTAACCATAAACATGAGTGAAACCGCGGTCACAGCTATCTTTAATAAAAATAGAAGTTACAAACTCGTGACGTCACATGCGTAAATTTAATCTATTAATAATCTAAATGTTATTCTAAGGGATAATTTTTGAAAATGAATAAAAAATTGCGGAGTATGCGAAAAACCTCTAACTTCGTTTACCGTAATTCATAGATAATTGACCAAATGCGTCTCAGTTAATGATGAACGGAAGACGTTATGTATGTTTTTATTTTTTTTTAATTTTGAATAGTATATTGCTTGTCACTAGTAAATTTAAAAACGGTATTTTCATTTGACGTGCTTAAATAATAATAAAAAATATGTCAATTGCTACTCACAAGATTTAAAAAAAAACTTCCCTAAGAAATCTGATATAAAGGTATCGAATTAATTTTTAACAAAGCTCGGCTACATTGTAAATACGCCCCGAATTTTTCTTTTGTGGCACATCACAATGAAAACTCGTTTTTAAAATGCGGTACACTCCACAGTGTAATCATGTTATTTTCAAATATAAGCTTGCATATAAAAAAAGGTTTTAATACGGCAATTTAACATAAACACGTTTTGTTAATATTTTGAAAAAGTTTACAAGCCATAATAATTACTATAGTAAAAAAAAATTATATGCCTGTAATAAATAATTTCAAAGATTAATCGATAACGTTCAAATATTATAAAAGATTGGTAATGGTTGATTTCAATTGATGCAAGATTTTTTGATACAATTTAATTTTCATAACTGCTCGATCTGTAATAATGGTTTCTACCGTTCAAATTTGAGTCTTCTTTTTGGCTATAACTGTTTTGAATTTTTTTTCTTGTCGTTTGTCTCTGTTCACAGCAGGTATTTTTGTATTTTTTTGTTTATATAAAATGTGTTTGGTATGATTTAGTTCTAATCACAGCGTCACTTTATGCAATGACTTTACAATTTTTCTTTTCATTGAACCGCATCCAACTGTACCGTCGTAAGCCAAGCCGGAGAAAATTATTTATTTATGTCAATGGTCTATATCCGGGAGCGCTGTTTTCCTCCGCAAATTGGTTATTGTTCGAATTCTTTTATTACGTTGTTAGTAAAATGAGAACAGGTATTCCTCTTACAGCCCCTTAAAGGTAGAGTTTAGGGCCAATAGAAAGATTCGGCTACTGAATTACGGCGTTTCTCAACAAGGGGAGGATATAACTGTTATTACCGAATGTTTTTTTTAAAACTCGCGTCTGCAGTTGGCCGTCTCGTAAAAAGGAAACATTTGGCATCCTCATTAATATTTGAAAGCGTTTCTTAGTTTGATAAACGTATGTTATTTTGCAATTTTTGTGTAAAGGCTTAAGAATGGATTGATATTTTTTAGTACATATATAAAAACATTATTCAGTTCAACCCCCAAGCAATAAATTAAAAAAAAAACGGATATAGGTACAAATAGAAACGGAGACCTAATAAATTAAGTGATTTGCTTACTAACGTTTTATTTACTTCTCACAGATGACTGAAACCTATTTCGCATTGATAGCCTAATAATCTTGATGAGATAATTGGTGTTTTGCTCTAACTCAAGTTTTATAACAACATACTGGTCAAACCATCTGTCAGCTCTTTCTCCTTCCAATCCACTCTGAAAATAAAATTAAGCAGTACGTATAAAAACACTTATTTTTATTACAATACTTACAGCAGCACATATTTTTTACTAGCATAAAAGTGAGTTGTAAACGCTCACGTTTCTTAATACAAAGCCATATTCGAGTCTAGACTCGGCCATGTGCGAAATAACCTGGTCTGTGCCGCTAATAAACCTAAACACACGGTGTAAAACTAATAGCCGACGTCACTCCGTCGTAAACCGTGTTATTAACTAAGAAGAGCCGTGGCGTTAGTTCACATAGTTTTACACGACACGGCACGGTTTGCTGATTATTGTACCGATACGAGATTTTTGCAGTCGAATATCGATAAGAAAAAATTAACATCGATGCATTTACGGCATTGAATCCTTTGTACAGTCCTTACACTATGGTTTTCTGATTAGAACATAAACGAGATTTGAGCAGAGCAGTTTATAGAATTGTTGAAACAACATAGTTTTAAGTTTAATTATACTGTCGTAAGCTTATCAAAGTTATATTGACGTTTATCGCACAATTATGATTGAGTGGTCAACATAAACATCTATGTTACATTTGAATACTATTGGAAAGGTCAGAGATTTGCTCTGACTGATGCAATACTGGCACCCTTAAATTGTGGTTGATAGAAAAGTAATTTCGGGCGTGGCTGATTGTGGTAGTTAACTTCGTTTTTAATTTTCATAATGATATTTACAGTATAATAAGGTCTGTGTACATATAATGATCCTTACATTGGGTCGTGGTATCGTGGACACCAACCCTCAGAGGAGCACTCACCAGAGGCCATCGATGAATCGCCAACTCCCTAATGCACGTCATGTTTAATTTGGCGTGTTTAACTTTTGCTTAGACTAAGCGATGGCCATTTTTACTGGCCTTCTCCACATTAAGACTGATAAGTTTTGTAGAATCATCTATCTTTTTATGACGAATATAAGAAGTCATTGTATGGTCCTGATAGTTAGTCGTTCCCTTAAATAAACTACGTGCGTCGATTGTTTCATCCAAATCACCTTTTGCAATTATGTGACATTTGGTAACTGTTTATCACATTTGGTAATTATTAGACATTGGTAGTTTGGAGGTAAAATGTTATGTTGCTTATAAATATGTACCGTTGGTGTATTTAGTGGGTATTCACGGGTGGAGTTCGTTAATGTAATTCCCGTGGGAACTTAAAATTTTTCGGGACCAAATATAGAGTATGTCCTAATCCAAGGTGTAAGCCATCACCATTTCAACTTTCAGCCAAATCGGTTCAGCCGTTTTGCTGTGAAAGAGCAACACACATCCAAACATCCAAACTTACAAACTTTTGCATATTAATGTTAGTAAGATTCGTTATGGCACTCCGCTTAATGTCAGATAATGTTCTCATTGATTATTTCGATAAATAAAGACATTTATCGAAGATAAAGATTAAATCAGTTATGTACTTAAACCTTAGGATCTGATAAATAGTGCGACGTGATACAAAAGAGCGCCAGTCGACGTTCGTTTTTGTAAGACAAATTTATTAATTCGATTTTTCAATCGGAAAATGTAACATACATAACAGTTTTCTGTTATGTATGTTACATTTTCCAAAAAGCATTTTAAATAAGTAGCACTTTTCACGCCTATTCTCTACTGCCTAAAAAATGTATATTACCTAATAAACACATGAGTGTTTAATTGATTAGGAAATATACTTTTTTTTACCAAGAATTTTATTCATACTTTGAAACGGTCAGATCTACAACTATTTCACAGTCCTAACTATTCAACAAGATTTACCGGTGCTTTTTTCTTTAAAAATAATTTATTATACTAACAAACAAAAATTATTCCATAGTTCTACAATTTTTCAAAACCTGTTTTCTTTTTAAATTGGCTTGATTTTATCGTAATCTAAGTATTTTTTTCGCATTTAAAAACATCGTCGGCATGTTTATTTACATTCTCAACCAAGTTATCAGCCGCCTGTCCCACACATGGGCCATTACGGACCATTTGGCAATGCAACTCGATATTTTTACACCAAAATTACTACATTGTATTTGTTCGCTGCGAGTAAAATGAGACCATAATTAAATCATTATCGCGAATTTATCTACCGCAGATGGTGAATCTTTATGCAACTGTTCGAATGTATTTTGAGCTGCAAGTATAATTCAAAACTCTTATTATGCCTTTGCGATGACATTTTGCTCTTAAAAACTGTATTTTATGATCAGCCACTTATTTATACGGCGATACAACGGAGTACACAAAAATATTATGTTATTTTAATACAGAATTCAGAAGAGCACTTTGTATCATATTTGGCACTGGCTAAAATGCACAAAGATTTAAAAACAAATTATATTTCTCTCATAGAAGTGCAAGCATTACAAATATACATGACATCACGCCCATAATCCCCGAAGGCAGAGTCAAAGGGTCAGCAGGGCCCTTTAACCACATTTAGCCAAAAATAAAACTGGTCTAGTAGGGCTACTAGGTTAGATGGAAAATTGTGAAAATGTAGTGACAAGTGTCTAGTTTGTCGCCTACACAATCACCTACCCAAAACCCGATATACTATTAGTCGCCTTTTACGACATGCTAGACAAGAAACACAGTTGGCACATTATTTTTAAGTCCCAGACTAACATGGGACATTATTAAAAAAACGAAAAGGAATTTGATGACATATAATATTCACTACACATAATAACGACCCTTCACAATTTTGAAAAGCACCCCATTGCGCGGATCGTTTTCCTAGCTACATCAAAATGACGTACTTTATATTAACAAGGTAACGTCAACATTGCCCCCACTTGGTAAAGTGAAGTTTTCTGTATAGATATTTTTACTAAGCTTTCATACAATGGAACGCAATATAAAATGCACACTTATCAGGCTTCCGGAAAAGATCTTCTCCTAGAGTCCATAGAAATTTCTCTGTGGATTCGATAATCCAGTTCAATGCATTCCAGCAGAATCCAATGAAACAACACTAGCAGAATCCAATGAAACAGCCTCGGAATGTTTTTTTTAACATTTCGTAGTTTTTTTGCAAACTAAGCAATTTTGGAAACGTCATCGACCGCCGTGTCAAATTTCCAAGATGGCTTCCATACACGTTAGTTTTTTTTTACCGACAGGGGAGGGGTTATAACATCTTAACTCAACAACCACAGAAACAGATATGACGAATGTCTAAATAGGTTAATAAATCAAATAAATAGATAAGTAATTTATTATACTTACATTTAATTTTTTATTAGATTCTGCAAAACAAAAGGAGTTCTTTTATCAATTTTCTGCCTCCATAATTGGATCTGCTATGCACACACCATAATATTGCGTTGTCACAAAACGTATGTATGTACAAGTGTTCGAAATATAAATCCTTTGAAACAGACGACTTACATACGAACTTTGCAAGTTTAATAAAAAAAAAATAAACAAAAAAAAAAATAACAAATCACTGTTTCCATCAAATTAAGACAATAAATGTTTAATATTGTTTTTCTATCGTAGCGTTGTAGCTAAGCGCCGTAGCTATATTGACGCCCACTACGACGCGACGGGACGGTTCACAAATATATTGTGGAGACGTTTATTTGTACCTGTCTCCGCGTGATTCCTGTTACAACACCTATTATTGCTTTTATTAATATCGCCTATATTTTTTCTTGGAAAAGTAAAAAGATTTATGTGAAGTAAGATAAATCACAGGTAAAAATTAAATGTTTGTTTTTAATTGTAATGTAGCAAAAAGTAGATGTAGGAGATTTGCTCCCTTGTCACTTTTTTAAATGAATATTATTATTTTATGTATATTAAACGTAGGCGTTTATTTCTACGATTTACATAAATAAAAAGCGATCCGTAGATAATTTTGAATATACCAGAAAAAAGGTACAAGTGTCAGTAATCACATGTCAATAATGATTTATTACATGCTCTTATACAATACCAACTGCAATATACAGTAGGCTGAATATCAATTAGTCCGTTAACCGATCAACAATCGCTTAATGGGTCTCGTTCGCATTCCCGTTCACGCACGCATCGAATGCGATCTACGCCGAATAGACACTAAATATATAACCAATGTCACTCGGCAACGGTGTAGTAGGTACGGTCCGTAATCTGCCGCCACGCGTCGCATATTGTGTTTGGGCGGGCCGGACGCCATTGTCCGGCGCTGCTAATATAGGCTCAGACAGTCGCGTACGACTGTACTCTACTGTAATAGCTACAGTTGAGTATTTTATGAGCTAGTAGTATTCAATGTATAGTATTTGGAGCTAGTATTATTATCATTCATACGTACATACATATATAACGTCACACCCATAATCCCCGAAGGGGTAGGCAGAGTCAAAGGCGCAGCAAGCCCCTTTAACCACATTCAGCCAATAATAAAACTGGGCTGGGTTAGATGGAAAATTGTGAAAAAGAAGTGACAAGTGGCTAGCTTGTCGCCTACACAATCACATACTAAAACCCGATATACCATTAGTCGCCTTTTACGACATGCTAGGCAAGAACAGTAGATTATTCATTCTAAATCGTGCCAGCTGGTATTCAGTTGGCTGGGTTAGGTTGAATTGATCATTGAATCTCACCAACTGAGGTGAAATGTTAAACAAGTGTAACATTTCGAAGGATATATTATACAACCTCTATGCAACTTCACTTAGCAAGCTAAATTTTATACACTATAACAGATGAAATAAACAACTAACCTTATCATTAAAATATATCAGGCGGGTTAGCAAACTAAACTTAGTGTTTTGGGATGGTTGAGACTTAATTCATTAAACTGCTGGGGAAATATGAGACGCATTAGTATTGAACGCTTATAATGGCAAGTACTGATCATATCGCGTAAACGTCTCTTATGAGACGAAGCCTCTGTAATAATAGCAATCGATAAGTCTTTAATTACCAAATAGACGAATTTTAACCCGTAGGTATAAATCGTAATTTAGATCTTGTCTGAGTGCTCACATACTCCTAATTGGAGATAAGTGCTCTGTACTAAGTAGTCTTCACTTCATGACGTTTGTGGTACATCAAACATTGTATGCATTCAGGGGATCCTTACTTGCGAGCTCTCTTGAGCGCAAATTGCATTAAGGTCAAATGTTCAGACTGTCTGTTCTTACGCTAAATAAATATATATTGACATGTTCAGTCTATGGTTATTTTATGCTAAGTCCGTAGAATATATTCGAGTGCCTGTCCGTGACTTCATCCATGTAAACTGTGTAGTCAAAAGAATCCCTCTCTAAACCGTCTATTTAGCCATCTTTAAATCCTCATCACTTTTGAGATCAGCGCGATCAACAGGCTATCTCTTCGGCTAAATAATATCAGTAAATATCAGTAGATTAAATAAATAAATCATCACGAGTAGCCGTATGCGACTTGAGCAGTAATGTTGCTACATTATCTCTCTGCATCGTTTCCTCGCTACTTCGTATTCTACGCGATGAGTGTGTGTACCAGACCGTTGAAATGTTCGTGTTACACCTTTAGCATTTTCGGTATCAGCGCACTATCGAATGCGAGTCCCCAGGCCCGGCGTCGCTTTGTGCCGCGATACGCCGGGTTCCGCTCCCGGCGCGCTGACGCGGACGGCCCGCACGGAAATGATGACGGCTCATCGATGGTATGTTCTGTTTAAATTCGTACATGTACGCCGGTAAACTCAATTGAAATCGGCTTCCTTATGTATGTTTCGATGAAGTTTTCTAACTGAAAGTCTTAGGTTGAAAATATCTCAAACTAAGCCCAAGCTATTTTTTACAATAAACTGTATTATAGACGTGGCACCCGAAAAACGTTTATAATCTGTTTTTCGGGAAAAAGACAAGAATAGTTTTCCCGAACAATAAAAGGCTGATTTCTTGTTGTTTTGATGTGTAAATAAATTATAAATAAATAAATAAATAAATTCTCCAGACTGATACACCAATTCCCTAGTCCCAAACTAAGCTTATGCTTGTACTATGGATACTAGGCGAACGGATAGACATACTTAAATACGTTTATAAACATCCATGACTCGAGTACAAATGTCCATGTTCATCACACGAAACATTTGCCCCTAGCGGGATTCGAACCCGCGACCCTTGGTTTCGTAGCCAGGGTCACTGACCACTCGACCAACGGGCCAGTCGAATATACTGAAAACCTACTTATTCTACATACTACTAATGATTATAGAGGTGAAATGTTACAGATAAGCCATTTACTGATTTTTATAACATAAGATACAAGAATAGTGGACACTCTTTGAACATGAAATGCTTCTCAACAACGTGTAACCTTATAATGACAGCATATTTCACATTGAAGAATACGAATAAACCAAAAGGTAGTACTAAATTTAACCATAAATCGTATAAATACGACCACCTTCATCACCATTTATGTCAGTCTTATTACTCGTACAACAAACTTTCAACAAACCCGCACCTTATTATCACCGCAAGTCGAGGTGTCACAATATTTAAAATGTGCATGCCGTTTCTTCGACACCTATTCACAGCGGTATGAGAATTTCATAGGTACGTTTTAAATTCATGAAATTCTAAAGAGAATTTCTTAAAAATAGCGTCACATATTCAGTTTTCCACGGAAATTGGGTGTGGTTTCCGACATGCGCGGCGGAACTGTGGGAATATCAGCTGTGCGGCGCGAGCAATATTGTGCGTCCATCTGAATTATTATGTTTTGTATGCGACCAGCATAAGCTGCCGACTACCTTTAAAGTTGGTGAATGTATACAGAAAAATTAATACCTACCTACTATAAACTTTTGTTTCTAACCATCGATACCAACATTTTTTTTTCATTAACAAGTTTTGTGTCCAAGTTTTCGTAAAAATATTATATTACAAGAAATTCGTAGTGTAATCTTCTAATTTTACTTTAACCTGCCACTGAAGTCCGTCTTATAATTACCAATTCGTTTATTTCATATAATACACTCTACTAAAGTAACGTAACCTGAAACCGTCTTGAAATAACTATGTCTAGGAATGTTACAAACATCATACAACGAAAGACTGCATTGGTTATTACATAAATACGAAAATCAAGCATAACCACAGCATGGCTGTATTCGATTCCGTGCACGAAACATCTCCATTATATTGAACGGACGCTTTTTAAAATATCGTATCACTGACATGTCTGAAAAGCGAACTGTAAAGGCTCTCTCTGAAAGAACCCTTTGAGGTGGATGCCTGTCGGTGTTGTTTTTTTAGTAAACTGCAACAGGGAACCAATATTTTATCTAGGTACTTTCTGTTATATAGAATTATAGCATTCGATCAGTTTAAAGTGAAGGAAATGGAAGTGTTCTGTTTTGTCGTATTCGTGATCGCGAAATGGATCGTAAAATTTAAATCGGATTTCGGTTACATATTTTGCATGTGAGAGCTTTTGTACAAAAAAATACAGTTTTACCCTAAAAAGTTTGAACTCTGATAAAAAACTTGGGTTAAGCATAGCCGAATTATTTAAAATGTTGTCACTGTAAATCTAAATATAATAATAGCTGATTATTTAATATTAATTGTCATTTTTTTGCAAATATTTTTTGTTTCGTCATAAGATGACGAGAGACTGACTAAACGTCATAAATATATATTTTTCCAACAGTTGTTTTTACAACTTTTACATTCCTACACAACACATCATATATCATATACCTACGTATCTAAACGTTCAGAATAATTACTTTGCGACACAACAAAGACAGCGTTAGTCGGATTGAATTGTATTATAAAAGTTATTATTTCTTCACAAGTACATCGCGATTCCAACACCCGATCCATCATTTTTTCTCTCCACCGCAGAATTCATTTCGCATCCAACTATAAAACTCTAATTTTGATGTCATCGTATAATGGATTGAAACGTCTGAGACCTCGAAGCAAAATTTAATATTATGTTCAACGATCTCAGAGGTAAAAGAAAGGTAGAAACTAGTGTTGTAAAATACACCTTGGGAAATGTTCTTGTATATTTTCACACCTCCGTAAAAGTCTGGAAATTGAACAAGAAATGAAAATAGAAGATGAAGATGGGAAAAGTTTCTTCAGTTATCTTAATTTGAGTGGAAAGTTGTTTGAGACGCGTGTGCCTCACGCTCAATCTATTATCAACTTGATTATTGTTTTTGAAATAAAAACTTTCACAATAAGGGATGAGTAACTAGCTATTACATTCTCATTGAATATAGAATGTCGTGATAGACCACATGATCAATTTTACACATTAAATATCAGTAACCCAAAAATCCCTAGAGATTATTTTAAATGCTTATAAAACTTAAGGAAACCTGCAAATTAAATTATTAAAGAACATTAAATTAAGAATTGTGTAAGTTGTCAGTGGTTTCAATAAAAAACATGACTCGCAGACATGGGCGTACGCAAGGGATCCCTGGATCTCGAATTCCAAGGTTTATTTACTTTAAGTAGTTATAAATAATATGTTATTGCCTCCCCCCCCCTGGATCAAAAAAATATTGTATTGTCGGACCAAAATCTGCGTACGCCCATGCTCGCATTATGGGATCATGATCATACTTGATTAGGATATATGACTGGACGTTACTGTGCAATGTGTTTTAGGATCTCCGTCAATTCTTCAACTGGTCATCAATCTACTAATATTACATTATTTAACTAACTAACTAAACTAAACTTCACGTCACTTCCCTAGCGGGGTAGGCGGTGAGAACGTTTCCGTTATATAATAAATTTGTAGTTCTAATATATGATATTCAATTATAAAGTTTCAGTAACCTTGTAATATGTAGGTTCAACCTTAAAATAGTTATGGACCCCTCCAGGAAAAGGTAGCAAATTCCCGAAGTTAGCAACACTAGTCGGGATGCGATTGTCGTGGGATCGGGAACAGAGAGAAGTCACGAGGCGTTTTGTCTAGACGAGAGGCGCCCTCTAGCGGGCACTAAGCCGCTGTTATTAGATTTTGACGAGTTGTTGACGTTGTAGATGCTTTGTGAAGTTGCCTTCGTCGTTGCAGTTCCAGACGCGATCTTGATTGTTTTGGAGATTTTTATAATGAGAAACTGAATTAACTTCCATATTAATTTTTTTACGTTTGAATTTAGCGAATTGTGTTTCAATTAAAACTGTTCTTTTTATCCCTAAAAATTAAGATTATGCAAATCAAAATGAAAAGCCACGTTGTGATTTATTTTAATTTTTATAATAAAAAAGTAGTTATATTTTAAACATGTCAGACTCAATTAATATTGACGCTATAAAAAAAAAATTATAAAGAATTTTAAAGTTCATTAAGTAGATCAATTACTTCAATAGATAAGACAACATCAACGGTTTGGAATGTGGATTATAACGAGTGATCCCACCGAGAAAAATATCACTGAATGACACATATGCTCGGTAATGGATGACACATATCAATACTATTCCAGCGGCAACAGTCACGGTAGTTACTTGATGGAATCAATAATATCATTAATATTTTTCCTTTTTGAATTATATTAGGTACTAAAAATTGCACACTTACATAATATATCACCACGTCCGCTATCCCCGAAGGGGTAGGCAGAATCCAAGCAGCATTAAAGTCCTTTAATAACTTTTAGCCAAAAATTAAATTGAGGTTAAATGAAAAAGTGTGAAAAAGTATTGACAAGTGGCTAGCTCGTCGGTTACACAGTCACAAACACAAAACATCATTAGTCGCATTTTACGATAAACGAGGAAGAAAGCTGACATGTTATTTTTAATTCCTAGGCCAAAATAGGACGTAGTACATCATAATGTTCGTTGAAATAAGCCTTGAAACCTAACTCCACTTTAGGTGTTATAGAAACTATTAATTGTATATGTAAAATAAATAAATATCCGACTACATCACATAGGTACATACAAGTAGCTTAAGCACTTGTGTTACGAATATCAGAAACAACAGTGGTATTACAAATATATACTTTAATATTAGATATTAACACCCAGACACAGCACATGTGCACAGCACTAGTCGAAGTATAGTATAACATGTAGTTATCATAATACCAATGATGTATAAAGTGTACCATATCGAAGGGGTTCGACATCATCGCAAAAGCACTCAATAATAACTGCGGTCTATTCAGATCGACGGCAGAGATAATAATTAATTCCTTCCATTTTAATGAAAAACTGTCTCGAGTACGGTGAAATCAAAATGAAATTATACTCAGAATAAGCGGTATACGTATAGTACTAGTATAAGTATTTATTTACAAACGATCGGCTTAATTTTGTGTAAGCTTTATATAATTTAAAATTTTGTATTTTCCAAACAGCAATGATAATATTTTACTCGCGCAGCCAACTTTAAGTTCAATAAAAGTTACAATGGGAAAATACGTACTGCGAACGGTTATGATGCAAAAACTATAAATGCCACTAGAAACTAGGCTCATAAAATTAGTATAAATTGAATTGAAGTCTGTAATCCACATCCATTCTGATTTACCGGGCAAATCATATATATCCGGCGGTCTGATTTATTATTAGCGAGAGAGACAAGGACGGCGATATGCTATAAAACTTTCCCCGATGAAAAGTGAGCTTAGTCACGAATGGGTCATTATTTCAACACAAACCCACTAAAGCTAGTCAATACGGAGCAGGGTATGGCGAAGGGACGGAAAAGGTCCCGAGTAGCCGTAGCTAGCTGTAATACTAACTAAAATGACTTCTTTTCATATATACAGTACTCTAGTTTTTATAATTTTTTAGATAAACTTTTATCAACATTGAAATAGAAATGATATATATAATATTTTTATACACAAAAAAATATTTCTTTTATACATTTCTGTCGTTTATTGTAATTTTGTGTGTACACGCTGATATAGGCTTTCGTTTGTCTAACACGGCTTACTTAATAAATTGGTGTAACTGCTTATTATTTTTCTTACCTCTGGGGGGTTAAGGGGGCTTGCTGCCCCTTTGACTCTGTCTACCTCTTCGGGGATTATAGCCGTGATATTATGTATGTAATGTTTTTAACTTTAACTGGTCATCAAATGTCTAAACACTATAGTCATAAGGGTTAAATTAAATTGTTTACATAAGTTAATACTACTTTATACTCGTATGCTCCTTTGTGAAATGGAAGTGGATAGCTTGATGACGGCTAAACGAGACGTATGGAAGAAGAAAACCTGTGTTTTTCAATATTTTTTAATACGCGACCCCTTTGGGCCTTAAACACAAAAAAGTTGCTTACTGAAAGTGTGAAGGACTTATCCTTTTGGCGGCGACCCCCCAGGGGATCGCGACATACAGATTGAAGAAAACTGACCTAGGAGAAAGACAAGAGGATTATGAAACGTTCTTTAGTAATTTGACATATTCAAACTCATTTTCTATAATATACACGGTTCTTTTCAAGGGACTCCGGTAATCGCTCGGACGCGGTCGCCTGGAACTAGGGCTACTACATGCAGAGGACCTTTTTATACGAGAATAGAACGTAAGTAGCAAACGAAACAATCAACTGATCCATGATTTGACTAAGCTACCTCAACGTTAAAGGGATAACTTTGTGAAGACCTGCACATTTGAGTGAACATGAATGTGCAATTAAGATCAAATTTGGTTAATTATTGTTTCGTGTAAAAACGTAATTCCTAAAACCTAGGATCATATTAAGCGGCCCTACAAGAAACAATGAAATGTCGGATGAGGCTTGTAATAGGAAGCAGCCAATGAAGCAAATTCGCAGCACTTTTTTAAAGTAAGGAAGGAGGAAAGATCTAGAAAACATACAACTTTCCCAAGCAAGGACCTTTTGGTATCCAAGGAAATGTACTGGTTTCGCTTTAGTTTAATGGAACTTCACTAGAAGAAAGAAGCAAAAGTTACAAACACCTAATAATTCTTAGAACTCTTGTTCCCGTCTTCCCCCTATGAGCTTCATCTGACGTATCAACTTATATTTTGCAGAACAGCTCAAAACCCAGCGGTGTACTGCTAATACCGTTTTTGTCGCACGTGTAATCCCCTGTTGCCTCTGTGCGCGACTCCAATCCGGTAATCGGCTGGACGCCGCCCGGCTGTGAATAGGGTTGTTCCATAAAATTCTTTGTAAGTTAACGTGGGCTCCGACCTAACGAAGAATGATGTATTGGCTAAATATTTATCATTAATCTTTTTATAAATCAATCAAAAAAAACAGAATTGCACACCAAACATCTATAAACAGATTTAGACATTAGAGGATTTAGACCTAAAAGAGATTGAATACAGTCAATCTTATTTATAGAAAACCAGCGTGAAGTATAGGTTTTCAAGCTACTGCAGTTCGTTCGGTCGACGGCCTAAAGTTCTTGTTGCGCAGCTTAATGGACGAGACATTATGCTCCTTACGCGGGGTGTCTTCAACAAAATCATATAATTCAGTCGACAATTTGCCCCTAAACCCACACCGTTACGGTAACCGGTTACCACAAACCCTTTTTAAGCTTTTTTACCACTCAAGGATATAAAAAGTCAAATTGTACATCGTTTATAGGGCGAAAAGGTATTATAGCGAATGTTCTCGAAAAAAGCAACCTACAGTGTTTATAACCGCAATCACCACAGAAGAAGCCACGGACTAAACCTTTAACTTGCACATTACTGCTTGGATCCGACGTCGTAAATTCTAAATCCCTTTTCTGTTCAAATAAGTTACGCAATTAACCCTTACAATAATCCTTAATTACAAAAAGTACCCAGCCATAATTCCTCTCTTGCCAACCCTGGCCGAGTGATGTTTTCTTTTGAAGCAATTTCAGTTTCGTGTAATCCGCCATTAATCGCCAGACGTCGTTTACCGTTATTGAAACGTAACGAAACGTGATACTGGATTAGGTTTTGTTAAAAGAAATTTAATACGATATTGGTTTCGTATTTCTAGGAATCGTATAAACTTTGGTAGCTGCATTATTTAATATTAGCTTCTGCATCGACTTATTCTGCTTCTAAAGGACGCCAGTCCTTACTAATACATTAAGTGCTCTGTTTAAAAAGTAAATGCTCTTTTAAAAAGTCACTCTTTGTGTATGCCCATGTATTTGTACGTTGATATGTCTAAAGTTTCGATTTTGAGATAAGAAAGACAAGGTACTTCTAATACAAAAAAAAAAATTAATATCAGGCACAAGAGCGAGTCTCTAAACAGACCTCATTTCATTTTAATATTGGAGCCGCAGGCAGAAACTCGTATGTTTCTAAATTACTAGCAGCGCCCAGCGGTTTCACCCGCGTAGTTCCTGTTCTCATGGGAATACTGGGATAAAATATAGTCTGGCAATCGCTGGTATCGTAGCTTTAAATCAGTGAAAAAAAATTTAAATCGGTTCGTGGTTTAGGTGTGAAGCGTAACAAAGTCATATTCGTATTTATTATAGTTAGTTTTTTTTATGTTTTACAATTGGCTAGTTAACAAAAAAAAATTTATTGTCCATTATTGCGATTAGAAATAATTTTATAAACATAGTTTTTTAGCATTTAGCAAACTAATAATGATGAAGATACAGCGCGAGAAAGTTCCGCGTGACGTCACTAGTTCCGTAAAATTTTACCTAACAAGTGATGGTGGTAAATGATGGTGTTTAAATATTTAATTTAGTGGACGCGTACAAATGTTCGAGACCGACAAGAGCAGTGGTATAGCTAGCCGTCAGTATCATAGCGGTTTATTTAATTCGCCAAACATCCAGCCTGGCAGGCGCTCCGGGCCTTCCTCTTCCCTATGCACGGTACAATCGCAGAAAAAAATAGTTTCGATACTTTTCGATTGGTTTTTGAAATTGGAAGTGTCACATGCTTTTGTGAAAAAAAATCGTCAATGCTTTCCGTTTTTTACTTTGATTATTAAGATCAGAAGTGTCATAGAGTTTTGTTAAAGTTTAAGCTAAGCTTGAAATTAAGCGATTATAAAAGACATTTTTTTAGGTTTGTAGTAAAACACTGGAATTAGACTTCTAACCTAACTTATTACTATCTTAATGTGGTTTAAGGAGCTCTTGTACATCAGGCTCTACCTACTCCCTCTTTGGTGATTGCAGTCGTGAACTGATGTAAAAGCCAAACCAATACTGTCACACCCGTAATCCTTGAAAAGTTAGGCAGAGTTTATAAATAAATAAATTCTGGGTGTAATAATCGACTTTTAACGGATTTTCCCCCAGAAGTTATGATATTTATGATCAGTACCAATTTTCGTGGAACCCCCAGAAAGGTTTCACGAAACCCCAGGGTTCCGCGGAACACACATTGAGTATAGCTGCATTACACACTTAAAAAGCTTTACACGCAGCCTCAGTGCTGTGTGCGAGTGTACCGACAATCGCTGAGCGCGTCAGGTGTTTCGGTTTTCGTTTTACACGCGCGTCCGGCGCAGAACAATCGCGGGTAGTTTGTGTCTCGTTATATGGACTGGTTTATATCACTGAATATTTGCGATAAGTTGTTGCCCGCTAATTTGGTATTTAAATAAAAATATGTATTACATATCACCAAAGACACTAGGTCTTTGGATTTAGTTTGTCAAACTTATTAGGTATATTGTAGCGCCTGATACTGATCAGGCTTGTTAAATCTGTGTTAATGGTCCAAGCGAATCCTGACTGCGAACATGAGCGGTGTTTGTTGTACCCTGATTTTGAATATTGGGTACGTCTACCTACAAGTACAAATAGGAATATAAAGAAAAGTATTTGTATAACCGTAATACGTAATGCTTACATTCTGAATTTTGCCTCAAACGGTATCCAGCGTCCACTTAATGCGAGCACTAACGCTACTGCAATACCCAATGTTTTTTCAAGCTGCAGCCATACCCAATGCTTTTTTAACTATCAAACCCGAATGCCGAGCACACACCGCCGACAAGTTTTTGAATGTTTATGAATAAGTAATCGGCTCCCGTCTGCCGCATCAATACCCACCTGAATGCCAAATGCCGTTCGTGACACTTTCCACTTTCACCCCTTTTGCCCCCCACCGTCACTGCAGACCGCATGCGGTGAATATTTCGTGCGGCTAATTCCACTTCGCGTAACTTTGAAAAAAAAATCGAGTTTAATTTGCAATGTCATGTGGTAACATTTTCTATCATTATGTCGCTTCACCTCTATTTTGATGGTCGTAAGGTCAATATTACTTCAAAAATCACTTCTTAGTTCTTTAGCGGCACGTTAAACAAAAGCTTTATAACACTTAAATGTGCATGAATGCAATAATACAGTTTTACATTAGACTTAATATAGCGTGACTGGTGCTGAATTTCGGTTTCACAGACGCCTGTCAAGACGTACGATGCGTGTCTAGATGGAGTATATTTTAACATAATTTGACAATCTTGATAGCGTTAGTAGTCACTTTTCCAAATTAGCTAAAGTTTGGGTGTTGTAAAGTCATAACTAACTAACATCATTTTCCTAGCATTAAGTCCAGTTTCCCGAATCTAGTTGAGATGCACTTAATCAAAACCCTGGATCTAACGGGTCTGGCATCATCATGTTCCTAGCGTTATGTCCCGTGTTTAGGCGGGCTTCGCTTGGACCATGATCCAGAATTTAGCGAGTCAGGTTATCACACTAAAGCAACTGTCTATTTTACCTTCGTAACCCTTCGATACGGGAATCAGATTCATAGTTATTTGAATATACAGGTTTCACAATGTATTCCCTCGCCGTCGAGCAAGTGGTATAAATCCGTAGGTACATAGATTTGAAAAATCCAAAGGTTGAGCCCGGAATTAGAACCAACACCCTTCATATCAGAGGCTTATGCCTTTACCACTGAGCAACAACTGCGACTGGTCTTCGTATGCTTTGATTGGGAAACCAGAAAAATCAGATCATAGTACCACATTTATAAATTAACACATCAAAACATTCACGGTAAACTATTCTAATAGTCAAAGTATTTCACATGCATACATGTATTCCCTGCAGCTATTTTGATTCCCCGTCATAATGCTTAATATCATTTGCTTAAACTGATTTAACGTTGTGATATGTCTGTAAATGAACATACAAAGCACCTGTGTTACAAACTTATCGATACATAACTGAGCTTTCAGGGTGAAGCCCTTTGTAGTGTTCGTTAAATCAGACACAAAAAGCGAGTTGACATTTAACATGTTTGGGCAAAGGTGTCGCACGGGACATTACCCGAAGCTGAAGCAAGCTAGGGACGGGAATAATCGATTATTATGTTTAAAATGTTCATTCGATGTTTCAGATTATATTACAGTCTGCTTAAGGCGAAAAAAAAAATTGTTATGGGTAACGATTACTCAAGAAAATTATGTGACAAAAAACTTGATGTTCATTTTGCTAATATTTGATAAGGTGGGAAATTTATGAATAATAATTTCTTTTAACTTCTAGTATTGCCGTGGTTAAATAATCTAAACATACAAAAAAAAATCAACAGAAAAGGAAATATACTCTAGTTCCACCGACCGTATTTAATATTTTCTAACAATCAGTGAAATATATTTTCTTATAATGTTTTCATGATCATTATTTTCTTGTAGCGTTACAACGCTACATATTTTTGAAAGCCAAACTTTTTGACTGATTATCTAAATGAGACTTGAATTAAAAATATTTATATATATAATGTTAATATGCATTAACAGCCGGTAGTGCGTATGGTAGTAATTAACACCTCAATAGTCCAGTTAGCAACAATCGCATGGCTCAATCGACTCCTATCTATATTAATCGATCACTCAGTTAACCGCCCCTTCACTCGCACACAAGTTCAACGCCATGACCGCTCCAAATATACTGAAACGCTGAACATCACAGACGGAGTTCTCACAAAAACAACCCCGATTTGAGACACGTCCGCTCCGAGGAGGGATGAGGTCTAGAGGGTAGCTACACCTGAGCGAATTCGCAAACTCGCAAATAATGGAAATTTTATATTTTGTCCATGTTGGATTCGGTCTGTAACAGAAAAGGTTATCGTGCGTCCTGTAGGATCTACCAATTTTTCCAGTGTAAAATTAATGTGTCCCATAGGATCTATCGATTTTCTTAGGATAAAAGTACCTGTTTGGGATTCGAACATTAAAGTTAGCACCAAATATATTTAAACTATATCACACTTGATGTGTCCGGCGTTTCACCCGCGTTTATGGATTAGCTAAGTCGTAGCTTGATGTTCTAGAACCTAATAGCCGTCCACAAATGAACTATTCAACGCAAACATATTTTTTCAATCTAAGTCCTGAAATTAGCGCATTCATCCAACCAAACAAACAAAATCTTTAATTAGCTTTATATTAGTAAGTATAGAGTATAGATTTATCATTCAGAGAGAATTTGTAACCTTATAAATTTAAAAAGTGTGTACATTTCCAGCAAATACCACCGTACATTTAATATTGCTCCAAGAGATTGTAATTTACATTTTAATGTATTTCAATAATAATCCAATAGATTTGAGAATGTTGAAGAAAACGAATTAAACAGCTCTAAACGACCTTTAGCCACTGAGAAATATAGTTATGACGTTAAAACCAATAAGGAAGGCATTTAATATTTCTGCCATACTTAATTTTCTAATGTAAATACATAAACACATTGATTGCGTATTAGCATCGATATAAAATTCGCATCTGCAGACTTGAAACTAGAAGGCTTTCTACACAAATACGGTGCAACCAGTTATGTCGAGAGCCAAAGGCGAATTTAAATATCAACAAAAGTCAGGCGCGTCATATATAATGCCTGAATTGTGCGGAGTGGCATTTAGAAGCGTTTGTGATTGCCCCCTGGTGGGACTCGGCAATGCCTTGGCGTCTGTTTGCACACTTCACCTTCAATGCATAGTCTTACATTATTTTTTAATGCAATGATAATATCAGGCTTTAAATTTAGGTACTTAATGCAGAAAAGAAACGCTGCTTTAAAGGTTTCTTATTTACTTGAGGCTATTAAAGAGGCGTTTGTTTTGTTGCTGTCTGTATTTATTTTTATATTAGAGAACTAACTAAACTTCACGCCACTTCCCTAGCGGGCTAGGCAGAGAGAACCGAACGCCATATGGCACGATCCCTACACACCTCACTCGCCTCTTCAACATTCATAATCCTTTTCATACAAGCTCTACGATTTGTATGACTCCTAACATCACCTTCTTTTAATACACGACCAATCTGGTCGTGGTAGGTGAGCCTGGGCCTTCCGCGGCCTTATATTAGAGATTGTAATCATATATAACCGCCATATCAAGTCTAAGCAATAGTATATCAAGGTAGAACACATATTTCTGGTTTTACAAAAAATTAAGAACTACATTATTTTATTTGCTACAATGCTCACCTTTCGCTTATTCTTTGCACGTTATTCTTTTGATTTGTCTGATAAGCATACTTTGTTTGTACCTTATCTCTTACAAGGTTTGATGTTTATATAAACATAAATTAAAGCCAAAACTATACAAATCATCAGACTATATCAACTGATGTAGTTATACCGTGTCAACTTCCCAGTCGGATCAAAGCTTGAGTCCTGCAATTTGTCCCCAGGGAGATGTCCTCTATTTGGTGCGAGGTACTTGTTCGTCGGAACATGTTCACAATTGATTGCAACTATCTTAACTTTCGTCTTTTAGGGGAGATTTACAAACTTTACACGGTCTGAAGTGTGCTCTCGGGGTAGCCATGTTTTACAGATTTTGGAGATTTTAAGGACTGTTATTAATGTTGTTTGTATGTAAGTACTTTTTTGCTAGATATATTTACCTCGTCCTTTGAAGCTGATGATAAAGGTTGTTAGTCAGATATTTTTATGTACTTAGTTAAAATTAACAATCATACTTTCATAAAATACATGATGAAGTATGGTTTTTGTGGCGAAAAATTCTGAATTGAAAAATCACTGTCAAAATGTAGGAAGCAGTTGAAATTGCTTGTTAAATTGTGAAATGCTCAAGCATATTGTATTTGTTTTTATGAATACATATATAATTAATATTCTGAAAGACATTATTTACAATGCCAATGGGAGAAGAATAGTCAAAGGATTTTTTTTAAACAACCATCTCCCAACCATCGCAATCTTCACTCAGTCCAACTTATCCACAAACCGTGGTCACTCTTTTAGGTACTTCAGAGGTACAACAAGCTCTTTAGTCGATACACCATCTTGTGTACCTGAACTCCGCACATTAAGTAAATTTCAACTTAAAGGTATGAATAATAGTGGTTATTATCGAACAATCAGCCTTCGTAAAGGTTTTCACGTGTCAGCTACAGGTTGTCATGCTACACTTAGTTCGATCACGACGTATTTACCACGTCTAGTCTGGGCGGTATGCTATTTGTAGTAATTGTTAATGTGTATGATGGACTAGACTTTGCCCGCGACTTTACGTAGTCAGCTATTGGCACAGTAGAATTATGCGGAGTGAAAGCCTTTTTAGTACATTTTAGATTTATCTCTGTAATCTCTTTTTGTGTGCTAAATAAATATTTTTCTTTATTATTAATTTCTTTCTCTCTAATTACATAAACAGATATTACGCTCGCAATCCCCGAAATATAGGCAGAGTCTAAAGAGCAGGAAGTTCCTTTGATCGCTTTTAGCGAAAAAAAAAAATAAGTGGAGAATTTAAGGGATAGATAAAAATCATACTTCATAAATACTAAGTATACACTATCATCTCTAGACTAGCTTGGTTCTAGGTAAGTGCTATATTAATGTAAGTAACGTGCTTTCAAAAGCATCTTCGTACTTTCTGAATCTTGTAGTTTAAAGCTCGCATTAATAATGAATACGATGGAAGAGTACCCAATCTTAGCACAAACGGAAGCGTTTACAAGTAAAGCTGCAACTTTTAAAACTTTATGCATAAGTTATGTACTTTTACTTAAACAATCGATGTACCTACATCAAAGTATTAAATTTTAAGCTTCTCCTTTTACCTACTTGATTTTCCAATCTTTAGTACTTAATTGTGTACTATAAACGCGAAAGTAGCTCGTAGGTCTTTAATACTATTACTTATACCTATCAAATGAAAAATTGTAATGAAATATGCTACGCTAAAATATTTAACCCTAAGGATACTTTTTATCCTGCAAAATCTACGTTTCTAGGATGGATACTAATTGAACGGATATATATACTTATACTTGTCAGGATCGTAGCAAATTGAAGTACGTGATCTCTGCCTACCCCCATGGGAAAAAGGCGTGACATTATGTATGTATGTATGTATATACTTAAATACGTGTATAAACATCCATGACTCGAGTACAAATGTTCATCACACGAAACATTTGCCCCTACCGGGATTCGAACCCGCGACCCTCGTTTCGTGGCCAGGGTCTCTGACCACTCGACCAACGGGCCTGTCAAATGTTGGGCAAATTTTGATAACAAACAATATCCAAGCCTTAAGGTATTTATTTAACTTTTGTCAGCAGCTCCGCCCGCGTTCGTTTTAGTCTATAGCAAAATTTTCGACCAAAAGTGTTCTTTACTTTATGAGAATAATCAAAGAATCCCTACTAATATTATAAACGCGAAAGTTTGTAAGTATAGATGAATGTTTGTTACTCTTTCACGCAAAAACTACTGAATTGATTTTAATGAAACTTTACAATAATATAGCTTATAGACCCGAATAACATATAGGCTATGATTTATCGATGTACGCGAGCAAAGCCGCGGGCAGAAGCTAGTCTTCTATACATTTTTAATTTTTATGTTTCGCCGCTATCGGTGAAATAGTATTGGCACATATAACGCAACAGATAGAGATATAACCTTCGCAAATATAATATTATTTAAAGATGTATACAGAATAAACTTACTATAGGTATAATAGCATAAACTCATTTTTGCAACTTCAACTTTATGGTATTGACTAACTTTCCCAATTACTGCCCCTGCTGTTTATAAAATTATGTTAATTTTGTACAGAACAGAAATTACCAATTTCTGCGAAAGTCTAGAGGGCAATAGGAGCATAATGTTAACGTGAATGTAATGGTACGGCACAGACGTGCTAAGCGGTTATTTGGCTCTATTTTAACACTAGGTAATAACATAGGCGTCTAAGTTTGAGCTAGGTATGCTATCAAAGCATAAAGTGCGCTCAGTAATTATTATCACTAGTTTTAAGCCATTGGGTGCTCTGGTATGTATAAGCGTTGAAATTATAGGTGCGAATACGTATACTCAAGTGTTTTATTGAAACATAAAACTGTGTACTCGTATATGAATTAGCGCGCGCCAGATTTGCTAATATAGTCTTACCTAAATTAATTGAAATGTAATGAATTACATATATTACTACCGGTGCACTTCGTAACGCCCCGTTCTCAGATTTTCAATACCTACCCATTTTTTTTTCGTGCAACTTTTTTATTTTTTCTTTCATAAGAACCTTCACCTGACAATAACTAACACAACTAAAAAATAGTTAACAAAATCGGTTCAGCTGTTCTCGAGATTTGCGCTTAGCAATACATTTAGCAATTCATTATATTATATTTATATAGATTACTAAAAAAAAATAAGTAGGTACTTAATTTTTTACAGATATTATTATAAATACATGTCTCAGTGTTTCCAGGTGCCCAAACTAAGCTAAGCTTGTATCTTGGCATATCAGTAACAGTTAATTTAAGAGGTTTTAGTTTTTCGATCAAACAGACCCCGACTACAAACAACACAACACACTAAGGAGAAGGGTTAACTGCATTATAAGTTTCTTAAAATCGCGTCAGTTGTAAAATAAAAATAAAATACTTCTAATTGTATCTACTCTCATCGAGTTTTTCATTTTTCTTGACCGAGTATCTACTTAGAGAGAATTGCAGAAAACGAGCTGGGTTTGTAAGTGCCGTTATTGTGAGCAGTCTGGAAATATTTCAGCGTAACAAAGCACTGGTAACTAGTTGGTCAGCACTGTAATATGTTTGAAACATTTCATATTAGGTGTATCACTCTTAGTGTTGATGGATGTTACGAGCATTGGACTGCTTTTTAGAGATTTTTCTTTATTTTTAGCGTGATATATTATAGTATTGAGATATGGTATCCAGTGATCCGTGACATAGTGTCAGATATCTAGACGTGGCCGATTTTACATAATTGAGACCTTTTCCATTCAGTTTCTATTCATAAATCGGGCCTCCAGGTTCTATAACGAAGTCCTAAACGTGTCATTGACCTGGGGTCGCTTTACTACACGCATCACAATTTGAGATGAAATTTGGTTTAGTCAAAGTTCGAACCCTAAAAAAAATTTTACCTCCCGTCCTGGAAAAAATATTTCCAATGGTAAGCATAATGACGAGCTTTGTAAAATTCAACGCATTTAGGGCTGCAGGATCAACCTAGTAAAAAACTTGACATGAATTGTAGATTTTGCAGAGCCATAATTAATAATTACCTATGCTATGATTTTCTGATAAATGCGAATAGCCGTTACCAAATGTGTGTAATTTTTCAATAACACTTGAGTCAAGAATTTATACCAAATGGCATATAACGCCTCTTTTAGGGTCAAATGAGGCGTAAAACTTCGGCGACGAAGCAAAATAAATTAACAAAGAGGCTCAATATATCAGAGTCACATAAGTATAAGAAATAAACAAACATCAGTTATTTTGCACTCATAAGCTACATCACAGAAATATTACTCATATAAATGGGCTCGTCGCTAAACAATTCCAAACCAAGCGTACTTCCAAAGTCTTGTATTGGCCACGAAAATGCTTATTGTGCAATATTCACATCTTCATTTCACAAGTTATGACCGGCATGGAGTGAATAACAAAAATTCTGTATGACTCAAAGGGTTCCAAGCACTGTGCGTGGCGTTTTAATATTATACTGCGGAGATACTATTGTTGTGCAAAATTATGAGATGTTTTTCTTCATTTCTAGGACAAAGCTTTTATAGAGTAATTGATAGTGCAATAATTTTAATACTTCTACTACTACAGTTTCGTAAATAGCTTTGTGGTGGTGATAAATGAAACTGCATTGCAAATTTACTTTAATAAATATTTGTCCTGTTTAATGTAATAAAAGAATATAAAATACATTTAAGAAATACTCGGACATAAAAAATACTAGTTCTCGTCCTCGGCCCCGTTTGTGTAGAATTCGGTCTATTACCAAACCGAATTATTGAGTATTGAGACTGCTTCAACTGGGATTTAGATGCTTAAAATCTCATATAAACCAAATATATATATTTCCTTTAATGATTGGGATGTTGGGATAAACAAGCAATTTAACATAATATCTACCATATTAGACTTAATATTATTACTTGTAAAACCTTATAAAACTGATTAAATACGTAAACAATAAGTAATCGATACTAATATTATAAAGCTGAAGAGTTTGTTTGTTTGTTTATTTGCTTGAACGCGCTAATCTCAGGCACTACTGGACCGATTTGAAAATTATATCAGTGGTAGATAGCCCATTTATCGAGGAAGGCAATATAACATTAACCATAAACACGGTGAAACCGCGGACACAGCTAGTCAAACATATATGAATATATGTTTGACTAGCTGTGGACTGACTCGATGGCGCATTTGGTAGTGACCCTGCCCCATGCGCCAGGAGTTGTGGGTTCGATTCCAACTCAGAACAAACATTCGTGTGATGAAGACTTGTGTTTGTTTTGTGTCTGGGTGTTAATATTCAATATTTAAGTATATATTTGTAATACCACTGTTGATTCTGATATCCGTAACACAAATGCTAAAGCTACTTACCTCGGAGTCAGATCAATGTATGTGATGTAGTCTGATATAAAGAAATAACTATACCTATATCAAAAATTTGTTTTTAATTGCAGCGTAGAGTTGTATGCGTTCTATAGTAATCCGTAATTGGAAGGAATACGCTCACCGTAGTAAAGTCAGGGTACCTAAATCTAAAACTAGACATCTAGCCGGACGGCAGGCCACCGCAAAGGACTCGATTGAACACTCGGCATGTCTCGAGTAGTGTTGCCTCATGTCCCGATATGCGTGAGACGTCCCGATTTTTAGAGGGCTAGTGACACGTTTCGAGTAGCTCTGGTTCGTTAGCCAACTGTCCCAATTTCTCAATTCCCTGAACTTAATTTGTATTTTGTACCATAATTTGACAGGATTACTAAATTTCCTTACTTTACAAGCTATTGCCGTCACGATTTAAAAGTCAGTCTCGACTTTTTTCGTGGTGGAATGGGAGTGGATAGCTTGATGACGGCTGACTGAGACGTGTAGAAGAGGAAAATATACTGCGCCGACCCCAGGTTATCAGGGAGGAGGAAAAAAGTGAGATTGATTTTTATCCCATCCGTCCCAAAATCTCATTCTCTAGACCTGGCAACACTAGCCTCGAGTCCCGGGACTCCGAGACACGTGCCAGCTATTCGCGGCATCTCCCGTTTGTTCGACGGGAAAACCGTTCGGTCCACCTGTCTGGGATTATAGTCGTCTATCTAGACATTCCCGGTTGCAATGCTTGGAATTGTTTATTATTAGACAACATTTTGACAGTTGAATAAAAGTATTTTAACCTTTAATGTCGACACGTAGAGTGGTATCTAGATAATGGTAATTTGGGCGATAAAGTCCTGAAACACTTCAGTGTTCGATACGGTACTCGGTACTCGATACGGGTTTGGGATTGTGTAGGCGACTAGATAACTTGTCATTGCTTTTTCACAACTTTCGATGTAACGCAACTTAATATTATTTTTGGTTAAAATAGGATACTTACTGCTGCTTAGACTCGGCATACCCCTTTGGGGATTGTGGACGTGATCGTTAGTACGTGAGTAATTTTTATCATAACATTACATAACATAACATCACGCCCACAATCCTCAAAAGGGTAAGCAGATTCAAGGGGACAGCTGGCCCCACATTCAGCCAAAAATAAAACTGGGCTGGGTTAGATTGAAAATTGTGAAAATTTAGTTACAAGTGGCTAGCTTGTCGCCTACACAATCACATACCCAAAACCCGATATACCATTAGTCGCCTTTTAGTACATGCTAGGATAGAACCACAGTTGGCACATTATTTTTAAGTCCCAGACCAACATGGGACAATGGGCTGGGTTAGATGTTTAGATAGTGATTTTTCACTAATGAATAATTGCTAAATATATTTGTCTAAGAACACCTGACTCAATAAAATCAGCTGTTACATACTTTTGAAATCTGACACGTTCCAAATTTCAGATAGAAATTTAAATCCATGTTATCGTACGACTATTCCTATTTTAAATTGTCGAAGAGTAAAAAGCACGAGTACCTACTAAAATTATCGCCTTGATTTATGAAACGCGACTACGCGTCTGCGTGGGAGTAGTTCCCAGATGCTAATTTCAGATTAACTGGCGTTATCTAAGCGAAACGGTGCTCTATCACCATAAAATGACATCGTATTTTCATTGCTGCTGTTTCTCACACAGTGCTTATAATTATCTGTTTATTATAATAACTTCGGATGTCACATGTAATGCTCGAGTTAGTCGGCGTAAATAGAATGAGATTTGTAAGTACATATTAAATGAGTAATGTATGTACGTTCAAATAGCGTTGAAAAAGAAAGTACTGGAATTTTGTTTAAGTTGCAATTATTGATTGACCGACGCTGTAGAACTATCGTTTTCCTATTTAATTTGAAACATTTTTTTTGCTCACGGACTAGTAAAAAAAGAAGGACTCCACGCCGTCATACTATAGCGTGAAGCTACGTTTATGCATGTGTCAGTGAGATACTTATGGATATCAGATATCGGATATCTGTCTTTTGGAGCACTTACCATGTCAATGTGTGTCGTAATTTGCGTGTCAAGTAGGAGCACCTGAGCACCTGAGAAGAATTCTATTCTCTGTGCTAAAACAACGTTTATGCACACATTCATGATGAAATGACATGACTTTCTCTTATCTCACTTTTGCACTTATAATAATAGCAATAGTATACTCGGTGTACTCCATCACACACTTATATTAAAACGACTCAAGGGGCCTCTACATGTTGGTAACACTTCCCGTGATATCCATAGGAGACCACAAGCAATAGTACAATAGCGGTCGTGATGGTAGCCTAGCTGTTTTATTTAATAGCTGAAAGTCATACATAAAGAAGCTATTACAAAGTCTGATTAATACTCAGTTAATGCATACTGCGTATCCTCCTGTTATATTATTTACTGAATAAGTTTCTGTAGAGAGTACTGTTTAACAAAAAATATTCGGTCATTAGTCATTATGCAATGCATTTAAAATTACGAAACCAGCGCAAATATTACCGTTGAGTGTACGTGCATCAATGAAAATGTACTTTCTTTGTCGTCTGACTCACGCCGTGAATCATCCGAGGTCACTACTTACGTATCAATTGACTCACGGCATGAAAATAAACGTTACTTTTTGTGCACATTACTTATTGCCCACAGTAACGCTTCGCAGTTTTTTGTTCCATTTCTTCAATGCTAATTGGCCGTTTCGTCGAAGAGCTTTTAAGCGGTGTACTTATGAAATAACTTTGTAATTGTTTACGTACGCGGTAACACAGCTAAGCGCTGTATAGACGGATGAATGAGTATATTTTTTTTGTCATTTCGTATAGATTGAATACCGCGTAACAGCTTAACAAAATATTTTGTACACAAAATACGACAAAGTTTGACAAGGTCTAAATAAGCAGCAATTTGAAAATACACGTCAGGTTTATTTTAATCGTATTTCCAGTGACAATATTTAAACTCGTTCGCTTATTTTTTTTAACTGAGTTTAAACCAGATACTTTATTCTAACACATTTTGTGATAAATTCATAATTATTACAATAATTGCAAGTCTTTACTTAGTCCTACTATCCTACTTAATATTATAAATGCGAAAGTTTGTTTGGTTGTGTGGATGTTTATTATCTTTCACGTAAAAACTACTAAATGGATTTTAATTAAACTTTATAATAATGTAGCTTATACACCAACATAACATATAGGCTATGTTTTATCGACGAACCACGCGAGCAAAGCTGCAGGCTGAAGCTAGTATATCATAAAAAGGCGATTGACGGGGTAATCGGGTATTGGGTAGCTACTTAGCACATTTTACAATTTTCGATATACCTAATCCAAATAAATTTTATTTACTTTTAGGACATGGATTGCAGATACATTAAGGTTGGTAGGTAAATCGAGATTCAGCTAGCGTACCGTTCGTTAGACAGAAACAAGCATCTCGCAGACAATGCTTCGATGTCTGATTGTTGCACGTTTCTACTGAAACCGCGAACAAATACGAGCGTTCGTTGGGCAACTAGATTAAAATAAAAGTGTACGAAAGTTTTGGATCCGTAGACGTATTTTGTTAGTTTAAAGATTGTTTAGATATCACTCCGCTAATGCAGAGTGCACTCTGCATTCGCTGGGTGATTTTGGAATGTAAAAATAAAGAAATGTCCAGAAATGAATTGATCAAAATATAAAATAAAAAAGTTACAGCCACTTTCTACTCTTAAGAATAAAAAAAATATTAATTTGGGTTTGACATAAGGCAATTTAGCTCATTGTTTATTATTTGCAGAGAATTTGTCAAATTTAATTTTTAACAAGTTCAGTGGTTATCTAAATTAATAATTTTTATTATCGAATGTTTCTCACTTTGTAAATGCTTACTACGGTTAGAATGTATCATAACACTTTAAACATACTTTTTCGATTTATTTTGGGAACTACGAGTTGGTAAATTTCTTTTTACATTGAGGTAAATAAAAATTGATCAGTCAAAAACAAAATAAAGCGATTTGCCGTAACGACAAATGATTCAGCCGGTCTCTAACTCCGGTAAAATCTGATAAGTCAGTCCCAAGCGATGTTTGATTGCATTGCGCGTTTTAATTCGACGACATTTCGCTTATTCTGCAGTTGTTACACTTTTCAGACCTCCGTCAACGGTAATCAGAATAATTAGTAACAAGGTTTTTTTGTTCATGTCTGTTGGCAATAACCCCATGTTTTAACTTTATAATTTTATATACCATTATAAAATATTCTATAACTTTGCATATTTTTCGTTTTATTCGGACCAATACCGGGCTTAGGTAGCAGGCATATCTGTGACTGACAGACAGTTACTTTACTATTCATGCTGAGAAAAAAATTAAGCCCGCAGAAAAATTATGAGTTGAATGAAAATACACCGTTGTATTTCTATATAATAATGTTTTTTTTTTATTCTGACATTCCTATGGAAGCAGGAAACTCGTATTTCGCAAGGTTCAGATAAAAAAATATTATCATGCTTAGCCACAGCGCTGGTCGGTTCTAGATAGAGCACAAATAATAATGTAAAATTATTCAACAATAACAAATATAAGTAATGCATTACAATCGGTTCGCATTTAAAGGCATACCATTGTTTTTTCTGTCATTTGTCGAATAGCTATCCGAATGTTATTGCAGATTTCTTCAAGATGGTTCCTCTCATCGCCAATCATGCTGTATACACACGTATTGAGAAATAAAAATTAGGATACTTAAATCATAACTCCTGGCATTGATGTACGTGTTCTTATCATTGAGTAACTACCGCTCTATAACTCTTTATGTTAACTAAAACAAATAATCTTACATCTTCCGATGAAACTTACTTATTTCAAAACGCAAATCGCGCCCTTTAAGCTCTTTACACACAAAACGAATTAAAAGAACACGCCTAATCGATATGCCAAATTCCAAAGAGCTCTCTGGCGACCCTAAAGAATGTTTCAACCCACACTAAACTGAATACATTTTATTTTATTTATTTCGGAATGAACTTTTCTCTGAGTAGTGTTTTGTGAAAACAAGATCTTCAAAGACAGAAAAAGATTGTGTCTTGTACAAAGGAATAGACACAAGGGTAAGAAAAAGTAGAGAACATCGCGATTGTGGTCTATTGTCGACGACGTTTTTATTTTGTGCTGCAGTTTTTAATTTGTACCAACTCGTTGAGGTAATTTAGAAGTATTACTGAGACTTTTTGTTGGGAAGGACTGATTAAAATTCAAACGCTAACTCCTTTTCAGGACTCCCCTTGTAGATTTAATGCGTATGTAATGGTATGGATTATTTGTTTTCTTTGAATTTCGCATTAGAAATTCCGTGTATACAGACGAATAATATATTCATGTATGATAGAAAGTACGAAACATGCCTTGCAGGGTGCTTTACCATAATTAACTCGTTATTTGGAGCTAATTTTACCTTATAGCCCCTTAAAGACATGGTGACTGCATTAAAAAAACTATAATTCTATTCAGCCGTCAGTTAGAATCACAGACCACAGAGTTAGAATATACAAAAATACTAGACACATAGTTTTCGCTATATCAAATTAACAAAAAATCAAAAAGTAAAAAACATCAAAGTTTTGGGGTGGGGGCGTGTGACGTCACTATTAAGTAAAAATTTTACGAAAGCGTGACGTCACGTGCGACTTGAATGCATTGTATCTTTGTCAATGTTTGAAAAAATACGTGTTCAATATATTTTTATAATCTAACTGACGGACTAAACAAGATGTTTTAGTCATCCTGCCTATTGTATCTCAGATTAGAGAACACGTACTAGGTACCCTTATTACGAGAATCCTAGTAACCTTATTTTAATATTAGGATTATAACTTCAACGTAACCAAATCATAAATTTTGTTAATTATCGTACATTCCGCGGCATTTATGTATTTTTTCGCGTTAAAAAATAGCTTCTATCTTATAGCTCAAACATTTGGCATATATAATTGTATAATTATCGACCAAGTATTTAGGCTTGAAAATGTAGACATAATAAAAATACAAAGTTATTGTCACATTTATAACTTTAGTACATACATATAATTATAAGGGTCGTGTGAAAATGATGAAAAATAATACAATTAACGCTAAAACAACATCCCAAATAACCTAAGAGCGCTATTTGCCGCCAAAGTACAAGATAACAATTAACCCTGCAATAACTACGGGACAAAACATTGCTCTCATTACACTAACAGTTAATTTGGGGACATTTACAATGATATAATTAATTGAAGTCGCCGACTTGCCATTTCGTTTCGTGAGAGGTTTATTTTTATTTAGGACTTTCGTGTCTTAAAGTTAGAATTTTAAAACGGTAATTGGATTGCGTCCTAAATTTTACAGAGGGTTATTAATTTAATTTAAGTGTAAAAGTCTGACAGGCTGATAGAGGTTAAAATTGGAAGGTGGATTTCGTGGAATTTAATACTATTAAAACAAAAAAAGTCAATCAAAATAGTAGCTTGTAAAAATCGTTTCATAAATAGGTTTCAATTCTTTACTTTTTCATGTTTATTGCACACACAAAAACGATACAAAAACGTTAGATGCTCGTAGGTAAATAGGGGCTTTAAATGAAAATGAAATTGTAATGTAGCATCAGCATTCTGTGTCCAGAAAATAAAAAAGGCAGTACTTTCCGTCAGAAAAATATTGTTTTCGTAATTAGACCGTTTATTTATATAATAATTATTTATTGAAGTAACTAAGACTAGCAAACAGTTAGTATATTCTTAAAAACTATGTTAAATAACAATAGCTATAAACTACCTTACTTACTAACACCATAAGCCGTGCCACGACAATGATTCATATACTTACAGTCTATCGTACTGGTAATTATGGTCATTATGCCGTTGCCACTGACTAATATGCCGATATGAAACTTTAGTAGATTAAAATAAAAAAAATAGTACATATTTATTTATAATAAAGCATCGCTTTACATTAATAATTACATATTGCTACAAAAGCCCCAAGAAAACAAAATAATAAATTGACGCTTCTGTCCATTTAGACAGTGAAAAAAACTAGTAACATGTTTGAGGGTAGTCGTATAATGAATCCTCGTAGGCGCTGGGCGGCACGCGCGAGGCGCAAGTGCCGGGAATGACCACTAGCGGTTTACGGTTATTCGCGCGCAGACGCTTACATCCTAATTTATAACGTTAATACGGTGCGTGGGCAGCCGCCTGCGTCCCGGGACATGGACGGGACACTGGGACGTGTGTCTGTGACGTTTCAGATGATGCAGATTGCTAATATAGGGTGCTATTTTGGCTGTGTTTAAATTCAAATTCGAAATGTCTTTATTTATGTAGGCTTCAAGAAAGCAATTATAAATCGTCAAATTTACATAGGTGATCCTTAAAGCTACATTAATCTACCACCGGTTCGGAATGTTGATTCTACCGAGAAGAAACCGGCAAGAAACTCGGTAGTTACTCTTTTCAGCGTCAAAGTATTAATTTTGCAAATTTCCAGATCAACTATCTATTATGCTATATACGGCTGATGTGACAAATACTCTGTGCCCAAATACTTACATTTTAAATTAATCCATTAACTATGCTTATAGTTAATGGATTAATTAAAAACATCATATATCACTGTATTATACTGAGCTTTTATTTTTCCAGACACAGTTAATAAAAATTATCGAATTCATTTGTGTACTGTATTGTCGATATCTGTTAATATTTTTTTTATACATCGGATTATATTGCCTCAATTTACCCATTTATTAACTGACCCGTTGGTCGAGTGGTCAAAGACCCTGGCCATGAAACCAAGGGTCCCGGGTTCGAATCCCGCTAGAGGCAAATTCGTGTGATGAACATGGACATTTGTACTTGAGGCATGGATGCTTATGTTCGTATAGAACGTGTCTATCCGTTCTCCTAGTTTTGATAGTACAAGCATAAGGGTGGTTTGGAACAAGGGAATTGGTGTGTCAGTCTAGACAATTTATTATTATTATTTCATTATTTTGATGAGTTTACTAAACCACCGTTGAAAGCTATTCTAATACTCTGAATTTAAACTTTATTTCGACCTAATTCACTTTCACATTTACCGTGATCGTAGTGATGCGCACACGCACTCGTAAACAACACATCTTTAACTTAATTGGATAAGTAGCGATCCAATCGATCCGAAGGGTCCCAATTGCCGCTAAACAGTTGGTCACCCTCGCCAGCCATCGTGCGATATTGTTGTGACAATGCGCTGATATTTATTCGTCGCTACTACAGGGATGCCGCTAAGAGTCTTTCGGAGTCATAATAGCGAAGGGTACCAAGATACGACTTATTTCATTAAGGATGTGTTTATATGCTTATGTTTTCTTCACCCAATCCGTAAATGACAATGTTATGTAAGTATACTACTTAAAGAATTACGTATAAAAAATGTGAAACTGGTTAAATATATGTCCCATTTCCATGCATGTCTTAAAAAGCGACTAATGGTTTAGTAGGTAGCGAGTAAATGATAGCGGTAGGCGAAGGCATAGGCAAGTTCGTGAAACAATAAATTAACGACTTTAAAAAAATCATTATTTAGTTTTAATGGCAAATGGACGATAAGTGGCTAGCTCGTAGTCTATACTACACATAACTACGTCCAATACGACAGGCCCGTTGGTCGAGTGGTCAGAGACCCTGGCCACGAAACTGAGGGTCGCGGGTTCGAATCTCGCTATATAGGGGCAAATGATTCGTGTGATGAACATGGGCATTTGTGTTCGAGTCATGGATGTTTATAAACGTATTTAAGTAAGTCTATCCGTTCACCTAGTATCCATAGGACAAGCTTAAAGCTTAGTTTGGAACTAGGGCTTTGGTGAAGAGAATTTATTTATTTATTTAATTCATTAATACAATATTAAATGGCCATTTTACGTTAAGCAAGGAGAACACAAAAAGACAAATGTGTAGTTGTAAATTTCATACCAACACACTGTTGTAATCTATGGTAAATTTTATAATCTTAATTAATACATACAGCGCCATCTAGTGATAATCTCTTGGCAACACATTATTGGCGGCAATAACACACAATATATATTGTAACAATATTTTAGTGACGAAATGTGCATCCATATGTTACCCACCTGATATAGCCCAGGTAGAACTAGCTATCCCTCAAATGATCAGCTGTATTCATAGACAAACCCAAGCTGTACACAAACACTGCTACATAACCTTGTGTCAACCCTCGATGCCTGATTAATTAATTGATCGCAGCCCATTATGCGTTCAATACGTGGCCGTGGCACTGTGCTCACTAAACACTGTAATGAATAGACTATAGATACGGACGGTCGTTATCTGCGGATTTACTATGATCTTTTCGTCTGGCTTTTGATTAGAAAAACGAGTGTTAACAACTTACGACTATAGATGAATGTGAAATGGAACGGCTGGTTGGACTAACGTATTTATTTTTATTTAATCGATGTATTAAAAAAATATATATAAATATATAATTGGTAGCGGTGGTAGTTCAATGGTACCGAGGAGTGCGGGTTTAAACCCGGGCACGTAAAAATGAAATGATTTGAAATTAAATGATTTATTTCTGCAAGGAGATTTGTAACAAATTCTTCTGCACGTCACACTTTTTTACCCTACCAGCACCTCGACGTGAATGGCCTGATGAGAAGAGGTGCCGCAAATTTGCACAACGATGAACTACTAAGGGAATATTTTTTTAGACTATGTATTCTCTTAAGTATAGACAGATTCTATCGCATTTAATATGCGAGTACTGGGTGCTTAGCCAAATGCGCGCCAGCGATTCCATAACGAACTTCGCTAACGCTCGTATCGCGCCACAGACTTATCTATTTGGGTGGACAAATCGGGAACTAACTCCAATTTCCGCACTTTGCGTTCTTAGTAAACAAGTTTGTGGCGCGATACAAGCGATAGCGAAGTACGCTATGGAATCGCTGGCACGCATTTGGCTAAGCACCCTCCTAAGAAAGTAAGGATTAAATTGTGCATTGTTGTGAATACCATATATTTATGTACATATGTATATGCGTTTCCCTAATTTATCAATGTACTTTAAACAAGACTAGACTTTCAAAATCTAATGTTCCTTATAACCGATATCGGTTACGGCGGCCAATCTCAACGAGGATTAGCGATCTACGCAGGAGATATTATAGTGCACAAGTGTGTGCGCTAACACAGGTGCACTCTCTATTCCTTCACTCTCATAGTCCGGTGAGACGGCAATTCGACAAGAGCGGAGAGAGGTTAGGCGTAGGACCAACGGCTTAACGTGCTTTCCGAGGCACGGGGGTTATTAAACCGCCAACTTCCTGACTCCGGGCTGTTACTGAGTAATTTGGATATTGAAATACCCAGCCACAATTTTTTGGCCCGACCCGGGATTTGAACCCGGGACCTCTTGGTCCTTAGGCGGCGCATGCTACCACTAGACCAACGAGGCAGTCGCTGCTTTGGTTGTAGTTTCAAAATCTACAACCAAAGCAGCGCCAAAATCTCGTCCCTTATACACCCCAGCAATACAATTCAGTTTGCATCCCCTAACCGCCACATTATTTAACCTAATACGCCGTATTCAGACAGTATTGTTATAAAAAAAATCCATAATCTCCAATCCGGGGTCTCGAGTCCCCAGCTTATTCATAACGGCAACTCCAGTCGGTATCCAATAACTATTTACTTGTATTGCCATCGCTGTGTAGGTGCACACGAGTGGCCCACGGTGGAAACAGACTTGTATTAGGGCTGAATGTAAGCGCTGTACTAATGGTATTGAGTCTTAGGGGGCTTACTAACGAAATTAATAGAGATGATTATCGTTTCGTTTTACTTATAGACACTAAGAGTGTAATAAATTGTGCAAAGTATCGAAAGTTACGAAGTATTTTGTGACCTAAAGGCTTGATGAAAATAAAAGTAGCAATTTATTACAAATAGATGCCTTAAGGTTAATCAACAAATCCAAAAATCGTCTGGTTCCCTATCGACGAAGGTCAGATCGGCAGTCGCTTCAATGTAATTACCAGACTCGCTAAATCCTGGATCATGGTCTAAGCGGACCCCGTCTAAACACGGGACATAACGCTAGGAAGATGATGAGATGCCTTAAGGTTAAACTTTTAATAAAGTAAATAGCTATGGCTTACTATAAAAGGGTCAAAATGAGTCTAACTACGTTTCTGAAAACATTTGAATTATCCCACGTAATAGACGAACGGCACAATGTGTATATATCAAGTAAAATCTACATAGTACGTGGGTCAATTTTCAATTAATACCATTCAGCCGTCAAAAAATTATTGAGTGACATACCTAATTTTTTTTTACATTCGCTGCAACGCGATGTCTTGCAATATATAGGTACAGTCAAAATCAATTTATTTATTTACATAGGAGTCAAATACACATCAAAACGATTAAATTTCGAATACGATCATCACACGATTCTTCCATGATTCGGAATGTCGATTTTTCTATGAACATCCCGAACAAAAACTCAGTACTACAGCTACTTTTATCAACAATAAGGATTACAATTATTCTAAACAATTATTTTAAATCAACCAACAGCTGAATTTCGAACAGCGAGCAACTGATATAGACAAGTGAATATCGATAGGCCACGTCGATACCGACCGCTCGACTCGCCGAACGCCTGATAGTCCCCCGGCCAGACATCTCCAGAAAGCATCAGCCACCGCCTGCGACGACGTGATGCATACTTATTGCTCGATTTTCCACAGAGTAGTTTCAATTGTACCATCCCATTAGTGGCGTTCGATTGCCTCCGTTGGTTTGCCCAAAGATAAATAGAAATCCGCTGAAAAGTCTCGCATGCGAACACAGACTCGATAGCAATTTTGCATGAATGAACGCATCTCGATAGCAATTAGAGGTATGGCAACGTATTCGACAGTGCTTATCAGAAGTCGGATACCGGTATATTTTATAAAACGGTTTCGTTCTGGACACTATGCCTAGAACACTATACAAAGAAGGTTCAAAACGTTATAAAACGTTATTTGAAATAACGTTACCGAGCCTTGGTGCAATCACAGAAGGCAATGCTCCCGAGAAAGATATTCGATGTCGAATATTTGATCACGGTTTTGGTTTCGAGATTCAGTTAGTTCGGAAAGTTTGTATTTTACTTTACGTTTGTTTGGGTTAGCCTTTGTTTTTCTTGTTCACCCGTGTACTCTTTGTGAAGTTTCGTTCAGAAACTTTAAATTTATATTGCAGAACGGCCATGTATCGGGATGTTGTTTGCTTTTTTACTTACTAAACCAAACAGACTTGGGTAGTTTTTTTTATAATTCATGTGCTGTTTAAGGTATGTTACATACAAAAAACAGTTAGAAGATTCTCTCTAGTTATTCTATCAATATCAATATCTTAGCGTTATATCCCTTTCATAATAAGGGTAGGCTTAGACTTTGATCCTAGATTTAGCCAGTCTGTTGTAAATAAAACATAAGCCACTTTTTACGTCACAAAAAATAAAAACTCATAGAGATACCTACACTGTATTTGGCAAACAGAAATCTACACAATACAAATATTTTATGTAGACTACTAGACAAACATTTTGAGTTTTTAAATGAGGTCTTAAATAGCCGATAGATAAGATCTCGCACATTGTGTAATAAAGCTATATTTTTATAGAACCATCTTAAAGAAAACCCATGGACGTTTTAAAATGTCTTTGTTGTTTTCTATCTGTTTTGCTAACAAAAATATTATTAATAACGTACCTTTTAATACGTAAAGTCTAGATACTATCACGGACGCCGTGCATTGTTTGAATCGAATCTGTTAATCTCATACGTCTCACAGGATCTATATTTTATCCGAGAGGAGTACTAAGTAAATAAATGTTTAGGAAGTACCTACTTTCACTTTAAATAACTTTAGCAACAACAAATACATAAATACTTACAGTAAAAAAGTCTCATAGCAAAAACCCGTGTCAATAAGTACTTATTTATAAGTACGCAATAAAACCCCGCGTCCTAAGAAACTCTTACGAAAGTGTCTCCTTTGAACAACTCTACCCTGCATTCACTCTTGTAACGTAACCCTCCCATATTGTTTACAAAGCGTTAAAAACTCTTCAAATCTGCACTCGTTAGCGCGAATAAATACTCAATTAGCCGCTTACCCGTTAATTGGGGCTTCAAATGGCTAAGAAGGGCTGGGGACACTCAATCAGTTGTAAGAAGGAACCCTTTTTCTTAGATGTCACTCCCGTCAATCGCAGGTACGGAGGAGCTTAATTGAAATAAATATTTGCGCGACAAATTTTCTTTCGGCCGCTTGTCAATTAGAACTCCTTAGCTGCTAATTGCGTTATTTGTTTTGTTTTAATGAACTGTTTTGATTTCGGGGGGGCGCGAAAATTACGCAGTTGACAGTTGTTTTGCTTGAAATGTAAGGAATGTGCTTAATTTTGACTTGAGAACATAAGTAGCTTTTGTTATTTGGGAAATTATATTATACTAGCTTCTGCCCGCGGCTTCGCTCGCTATATGATTCGGGTGTATGAGCTATATTATTCTAAAGTTTCATTAAAATCCAATCAGTAGTTTTCTGTAAAGGGGTAACAAACATTCATTCATACACAAACTTTCGCATTTATAATATGAGTAGGATATATATATAAAAGCAATAAATCCGCTTACCCGAATAATTTGTAATTGTTACTGAGATTTATAATGAATAAGTAATCATTATAATGAATAAATAAAAAAATATTGATGATTAAAAAATATACTTATGTATGATGCTCATACTCTTAATCTTTGCTAGGTTTACCCAACTTTGAATATTTTCATTTCATCCATAAAAATGTTATATGGTCTTCTAATATTAGGAATAACGTGAGTACCGAATATCAAGCTTCTGAATTCCGTTTGATTCGAAATTTTAATAATAAAAAATAAATAAAAAATAATTGGTGTATTTAAATTCTGAATAAGGGTTAGCGGCAAATAGTCTTGACAACGTGATTAATTAATTTGGGGTCCGTCACTAAATGAGATTGACCAAGACAAGACAATTATACATATAAAAACTACTGGCTATAGCGTCTAAGATTGAGATGCTGATCTTATCTATTACGAGCACCCATAAATTTCTATTATTTTTTTTAAGTTGTAATGTCACCTACCCTCTTATGCGCAGTACAGTCTGCACAATACGCTATACAAGGTACCCATCACAATGACAAAGAACTCTAACATGTGCCACGCAAGAACTAATATTGATTCCGCTAAATAAGTTATCGCGACTTTTATAGCCGCGTCTAACACATATTTCCATTTCTCACTTTTATATCTCACTTATTGGATACGTGTCGCGTTCCTATTGATAAATTCGCCATAAACTTGTGTTACAGAAGTCCACAAAGAGGGTAAAAAGCAATAAAAGATAGGTAATACATTTTCTTTGTAGATTTTACGCTTGACCACACATGGAATATTTAAAACTGGCTCGGTCCCTCGTAGAATTGAATGGTCATTCGTGTGAATAAATTTCGGGTGATATTTGCGTATCAATTTATATAAATACGATCGTGTATCTCTGAAATTCTTTGGGTTGAGCCACTGTTATTTGTCTCGAACGGGACCGGTTTTATTGGGAATATTTTTTTTGGGGATAAAATATGTAGTAGGTCCAGATAATCGAATGTGTCACTTTTGTTATTATATTGTTTAATAAAAATATAATAGCAGTACTACGTTAGTAAACTTTTATGTTAAAGAGTATTTTTTTTATAGCTTTTTTCTTAAATTAATTATAAAACATGAAGCAGAGTCACTTTCCCTACAGTTTACTTCGTCCCACGGAAGGATGACACCGCTGGGTAGGTATGAAGAGATCATCCAAATTAAGGCAATAAAACAACGTAGTTATATATTTTAATGGATATATAGTGTGAATTTTTTTAATTAAATAAAGTACATACCATTCTGAAGCCTGCAGTCAATATGCGTCCAGTACACAGTAGGCATAGGGTTTGCTTCTATGTAGCAGCGGAGCACTACCGCATCGCCTAGGTAGCCTCCCATCATCTTGTACGTAGCCTGGACGGACGGTTTACCTGCGACCACAAAAGTTAATCTTAACCTTCACCCAGAAGTATAGATTATATAGAACTGATTGTTCTCAATTTGTCAAAAGATAAAAATAAGAGGGATTGTATGAAAACGATCATGAATGTTGAAGGGGCCACTTGTCTCCACTTAAAACAAATAATAAACCATCCGAGTCTTTGGCGAAAGCCTTAAAGACTAAACTAATAAATGAGGACGTAAGAAGACGTAGGTATTCCAATTGTACTAAATAATGACGTGACCATACTCTTTAGGGCCCGTGCCAATTTCCTTAGGCCCTCCCTTAATGTAAAAAAGGACCAAATTCAATGTTGGAATCCCCTATCCTCATGGCCTCAGAGGGCCTTACAAACTGGGAGCCCCTTCGACCGGGGGCCCGTGGCATTAGGCCCGTCCTGCCACAACATTTTCACAATTACTTTTACTGAGCAATACTAAATAGTAGCGTGACCATACTATTTGAAGCCCAGCAATTTTTCCGGACGGGGCCCTTGCTAATGTTAAAAATATTCAAATTCAATGTTGGAATCCTCATGGCCTCAGAGGGCCATACAAAATGCAGATACTAAATATTCACAGTTACGCTTACGCTTACAATCTTTGAAATCACTATCAGGTACGACGACAGTAAACAACATTAACTAACTAAAATTCACGCCACTTCCCTAGAGGGGTAAGGAGAGGGAACCGAACGCCATAAACAACACTATAACTATCCAAATCATGAATCCATTAAACACCACCACAAAAACAGTTCTCAGACGCCATTAGGCTCAAAGTACAGCGACTCGAACGTTTACTCAGTCTGGGGTGGCTCAAAAAGTGAACATCCTTAATCTTGCAGAAAACAAGCGCTTGAACGCTCGCCAAAAACAGTCACCGGGGCGGCTTAAAGCGACATTGATAATTCAAACGCATCCGTGTGCACGCCGCTTAAGAGGTGCCTGGAGAAGTCTCTGGGATTTGATTTTGATAATTTGCGTTTATACCAAACTTTTCGTTTCAGATACACAGGGAAAAACGGTTCTTAATTTCAATTGTTGAGTAGAAATTATTTTTTTTTTAAATTAAAATACCAAATTTTTGATAGTTTAGCGTTCAAGTATGTAATATTTTTGTCACCTTATTATCTTACATAATAGTTTCAACAATCATTGACAAAAAATCTTAATATACTTTCAGTAAATCTACTCTTACATTTACAAAATTACAAATGTATTGTATAGCATGACATCAATAAAAACAACAAATCCTTTAATTATTTTTTCCCTACTTATACACGGGTACATGCATCTCTTTTCCTATAAAATTATATGTGCGCGTGGAATTAGAGACGAAATGTACACTACCAAGTACCTACACAGAGACCAAATTCTCATCACAACATTCCTAAACATCCAGGGGCCTCTTAATAGCAGCATAGATTATTCAAAGGCATCCAGTGTGCACGCGGCCGCCATAATGAAGTGCAGAAGAAAAGATAAAATCCAAACGCTCCCTAATTAGTCACAGTGCAGGGCTCGGCGAAAAGCCCTGTGACATCCCCGAGGAAGGGTTGCGCCGGTTAACGATTCAAGAGACGGACTAGTGATGCGACATCGTCTGCTTAGGGATACCTACGCAAGGAATATCCGTTATGAACTTATCGGTACCTAAAATGCGTACTTGCGTTTTATAGATGCCGTCGTATTCCTATTGAATTGTAATCCTAATCTTTAAAAAAGAAACATCCTCAAAAATCAATAGAAACAAAAACGAAAAAATAATTCTATCAATAAACTACTACTACTAACTAAAACTGGACAGAAACACAATAGTACCTGTTTTAAATGTAAGCCATTCATTGTCTGCCATTATGTTAGTTAGTACAATATATTTTGTCCATTTCTTTCTTCTTTCTTAAATAAGTACACTTGGTTATTTCTATTATTTTATCTCTATGCTATAGTAGCGTAAGATCCGCCGATTCATTATACAGAGCACAACAAATATCAAATTAAATAAGTGTAGCTGAAATTGTGATAATGATTGTACAAGGTCCTGGCCAGAGAGTCTGTACATCTAGTAAACGTCTTCTTTAGAATACAATAAAATACAAAAAAAAAGTAAGTGAGGCCGTAGTCCAAGTAGTTTGACATCTTAATAATTAGCGCATTCATTAATAAACGGTTTCTTAGATGTGCAATATATAGAGGGTAAGCGAATCCGTATTCGTACTTGCCCTTTTTATTTGACGCCAATATCCGCATCTCGGACACTATACACAGCGACACCACCGGGCGGCTCTGACTGCTAATTAACATAGCGCCACTCGTAGGCTGCTCACGCGCCGCATCACCTTCGGCCGGGAACAGCGGCGTGCCTGGTTTGAGACTTGACATCTCATTAGAACAGTTACAACAGTTTATTAAAGTTTATTATCAGGTCTAAGCTCGATCCTGCATAAGCGAATCTAGCGCTCTACTAAAGCGAACACACCAGACACTAAATTGAGGCTGTGGTCGATATTGTTGTGATGAATTTATGAATAAGGTATTGAGCATTATAGCATATCAAATAAAAACACACTTAGTAAACAGTACCATAGGAATGCAATATTGTAGATAGTCAGTGTGTCCGACTCATAATTATCCTTTTGATGATTTGACACTTATATCCGTATCTCGGACAATGCATGACGCAGCTCCGACTACTGGATATCATAGCGCCACTCAGCGGCTGCTCGGGTCGCGTGAGCGTTGTCACCTTCACCCGGGAACTGCGCTGGGCTCGACTTAGGAGTGAGACTTGACAACGAATTAGGGCTGTTTATTAAACCTTATTAGTTATAACATGCCATTTAAAAACACCCACTTTTATAATACTATAATTTTTTTTTTTTTTTAAATCTATTCTCTACTCGATAGTATACTAACGGGTTTTACGCAAATCTACTACAGTGAACACACCAATCCTTAATTAAGACTGTGGCTGACATTTCACTGTTGGCTGCACAAACAAGGCCTTGGCTGGCGCATCATAAAATACCACTTAGGAAACGGTGTCATAGATATGCATTAAAGATTATATAGACTTCACATCTCATTTGGACTGTTTACTAGTAACGAGCAAGCTTTTTGTCACGGATTTTTCTAAGCCATGTATATATTTATTTATTAAATAAAAGGTACTTTAGCATCTGTCAATACTTACAGATCCTAAAGTACCTTTCGTCAAAGTAGGTAATTGATAGACACACCTAAGTAAACATCCATAACTCGAGTTCAAATTATCGTGATCGTCACTTCACTCGAATATATGATCTGAACAAAAATCGAGTATTGATTGCTGATCAAAGTACCTATCTAAAATCTCTAGAATAAGCGACCAGTCAATTTAATAAGAATAAAATGCCGAATTTTCAATATTATCTTTTTTGTATAACAAAACGACTCAAATTTAAATAAAAATTAAATATTGCTCATACAATAATAATATAAGTCCAACCCACGCATTGTTTGTTCGGCAACCCTACAGAATTAACCCTCGCATAGTCGCGATTGCTAATTTATTCACCAGCGATTTTGTTCAAATTACTAGGTATTTTATTTTATGTAGCGAACGTCACATTAAGAGTTAGGTTTAGGGCGCAGGCGTATTGTTGAGATTGCTCTGTTAACCGCCTGGCGCGGTGCCACGTCACTCGGGCTGCGCTTTAACTATTCGGGATTATTGTCTCACTGAGGTTCGGGCTAAAAAATGTCGTCACGACAATAATCAACCAATTTTATGTATTTGGTTAGTATCTAATAAATTTTATCATTGAAAAAAAAAGGCAATATATTTTAATTATCAATCTAGTTGTAATTGAAGATATCTATTATATTTGACACCATCATCCACTCATTAAAACATCTCCACGATACCAAATTACGACATTGACATCCAAGTTTAATATACGCACTTACATAATTTCATTTTAATGATACAATATTAGAACTGATTTCTGAAATTCAATTACATACAATTAAGAAATTAGTACATTGGTCCACACTCATTGCTTGGACAGGACCGGATTTTTCATTAGGCAAACTGCTAAACTGCTAAGGGACGCCGCATTCGTAAAAAATATGTTAAACTATTAGAAAATATACTAGCCCCTTGAGACGTGAATCCAGGCCCAGACAGGGTTAAACCGGTACTTGGTAATATAAATTTTGCGAATCTCCGGATCCCCAGTGAGACACTGTCCTTTTAGTAGAATTGGCATCCATTTATTTAGCTCATAAAGGTTTCGACGGCCGCTGTTGCGCTATTTGGAACACGTGACGAGTAACGTGACTGTGACTGTTAGACAGGCGCGGCTTCCAAATGTGTTGTGTCATATAATAATGTGACTGTTGACGTTTCATTGACACCACGCTATAAGGGTTATTAGGGTTGGCATACATTTTGAAAATGATTGTTACTCAAATATGTTCCTAACCCCTATTGTATCAGAACTGTTATTTCTTCGTTTTTATGTCTAACAATGTAAACAGATTTAGTAGATACAAAATTTTGAACTGTAATAAAGGACATAAATACTCCTTTCGGCCCCTAAACAAAAATAATATATTTGATATTATTAATATTGGACACATTTATTTACTTTTGTTAGTTAAACTTCTCCAACTAGGTAGAAGTAATCTAAAAAAAATGGTAAACAATTGAACTACGAAACTTATAAAGTAATTAAATTTTACGGTTTAGATATTACTAATGGTCACAATTAAATTATCTTTTTTTTATATAAATAAAAAACAATAATGTATTGCTATTACATTATTTATTAAAATATTAGCTTTCTGCACTCCTCCTTTATATAAACTTAACTCTTTAACTGTGCCAAATCGCATACTCCTCCGTCCGCGTATTTCTCATAAAAAGGGGTACAAAGTTTTTGCTTCACGTATTAATAAATAGATTAACCAAGATACAAGCCTTTGAGGCAATTTACAAACAGTAAAAAAAAAATGTTTATAGTATATAATTTATTCTATAATATCAACACACTGTTGAAATTACGTTTATCGAAAACAGTCCCTATTGAAAATTACGTTTTACTTCAAAAAGAAATGCAATAACAAAAAGTTACCTCGAAAACAGGTTTTATTAAAAGCAGTTGACAAAATTCATCGAGGCACATAACAGTATCATCGCATTCAATACGCGCAAATCCGCGCTGCATAAGTGTTTTTATTTGGCGTCTTACGGCCACACGTGGGGTGCATTCGCCGCATCTCCCCTCTTACTTAGGGTTGGCATACGTAGTTGTTAATATATTTTAGCAGAAGATTCCGATGACAATAAAAAAAAATCATCACAAGTAGTTTGAATAGGTAAAGCAAATAAAAAATCCTAGAAGAACGTTATAAATGCATAATGGACACTTGTTTGTTACTCTTTCATACATTGACTATAACCGATCAATATAATGTTTTCAATACCAATTGTAAAAGAAAGGAAAAATTTCAATGCACAACAAATACTGTATCCAAAAGATATAAAAATATTTTATACAGCGGTAAATAAAATAAGCGATATTTGTGTAGTGCGGGTCATAAACGACCACAAAGCGTTGTAGCAAACAGACCGAGTTACTTTACGCATACGAAAATTGTGAAAAATTAGCGATAATTAACATATTAAAAACTACTACAGATTACTGAACAGCTACGTAACCTACAGCATTATTTCACCAAATTCTCTCTATAGCAAGATGGCAACCCTACTGAATGCATACGATCAAAATGCTTCAGGCGTGAAGAATAAACTCGTCGGTTCGATTCCACGACTTTTCGATATCTTTTATGACGCTCCTAGATTTTTTGTGTTGCATTAGCACCTATTTTTACTCCTAAGTTAGGTCTTGGTCATTGTGGAGATGTATTTCGTATAATGACAGATTAAATAACATACATAACATCACGACCATAATCCACGAAGGGGTAGGCAGAGTCGAAAGAGCAGCAAGCCCCTTCAACCACATTCAGCCAAAAATAAATCCGGACTGGGTTAGATGGAAAATGTGAAAAAGCAGTAACAAGCTGCTAACCTGTCGCATTCACAATCACACAGCCAAAACCCGATATACCATCAGTCACCCTTTACGACATGCTAGGCAAGAACCACAGTTGGCATATTCTATTTAAGTCCCAGACCAACATGGGACAGTGGGCTGGGTTGGATGGAAAGCTGTGAAAAAGGAGTGACAAGTGGCTAGCTCGTTGCCTACTCAATCACATACCCAAAAGCCAGTAATCCATTAGTCGCCTCTTACGACATGCTAGGCAAGAACCACAGTTGGCACATTCTTTTTTTTTGTCCCAGATCTACATGGGCCAAGTCCCAGACCAACATGGGACAAATAATAAATAAATTTAATATCAGACTACATCACTTACATTGATCTGAGGTAAGTAGCTTTAGCACTTGTGTTTACAATATATACTTTAATATACAAATACAAGTATTCATCACACGAATGTTTTTCCTGCGCCATCGAGATTGAAAAACTAGTATGTAGAGCTACTTTATAATTACATATTTATCAGTTCTATAAACACAACGGGAAGTTGAGTAATACTTTAAAAAATAAATAAAAGATAATACATTACAAGTTTTATACAACAAGCTTATGGTAATAAGCTTTAACTACCTACATCAATGAGACGAGTTCAAATTACCATACACTTCACACGAACATCTGCCCTCAGCGGGATTCGAACCAGCGGCTTTTGCTTTCGTGCCTCAAATTAAAATGTATATCTTACCCAACCAAGCCCGTCAAATAAAGGATTTAATATTAAGAGACAGACGTACTCTGTACGCAAAACAGTATCCACCCTAATTAGTATCCGACCAAGCGGGTCCGACCGCAGACATCGGCACGACCAATTACCCGAAGAATTCCTGAGGAGTCTGGGTGGACAGGGGTCTCCTACGACCAGTTACTAATTGTGTGGCTTTCCTTATTTATAACTTTACTATTGTTAAACTTGGAAAACTATTCGACATTATTTAAGTATATATATATATATATATATATATATATATATATATATATAAGAATTATATGAATAATACTCGTTTAAAATACTGGTATTAGACTGGCCCGTTGGTCGAGTGGTCAGAGACCCTGGCCCCGAAACCAAGAGACGCGGGTTCGAATCCCGCTAAGAGCAAATGTTTCGTGTAATGAACATGGACATTTGTACTCGAGTCATGGATGTTTATAAATGTATTTAAGTATCTCTATCCGTTCTCCTAGTGTCCATAGCACAAGCATAGGTTTGGATCTAGATAATTATGTGTCAGTCTGGAGAATTTATTTAAAATGTAGTAAAAACATCGTGTATGCCTACAGATCCAAATAACTATGGATGTGACCTGATAACTTTTTTCTGGTTCCCGCTGTCAAATTCATCCAGTATCATGGTTACGTTTTCACGTCTGAATGATTCGGTGTGTCCAATTTTATTCTAGACGGTAAAGTAGTTTTTACTATCTGGATAAAAATTAGACACACCAAATCATTCAGCCCTAAAAAAACGATAAAATAGAGTAATAAACTGATATTAATAGAACCGTGGGCAAAACTTTAATATTATGTAAGCACTGCTTTTATTATGACTAGGGAGGCTAAATTTTCCATCAATTGTTTTTGCGCGAACCTCATCATTAAAACATTATCCGAGCTTATTACATTAACAATCCATCGACAGGTGCACACTAAGCCTAATTTGAATGGAAGTAAATCCGTTCATTCGCCATACATTTGCATAATCGCCCGGAGCGCGTTAATTTTGTACCGGCGGAGCGCGTACAATGTAAACATAAATGTTCAATTTGTTCACTTTTCTGAGGAGCTGACGACTTGATTTAAATTTTAATTTGGTTAAGAAATCTGTGTTCTCATTAGTCGAAATTCACCCCAGGTTCCTCTCGGCTAAAAGATGCGAATAGATTTCAATAATATAAGTCTGTTTAGATTTTGTACATAAAATCCTTTTAATGGTTGGTTTGATGATTGGATATTAAATTATAATCGTAACATTAGTCCGAATTTTCGCGGATCGTACATTCCTTTTCTTGATTTAATCTGCAATCAGTTTTTCTTATTGTACCTACACATAAAAATAAAAAAAAAACTTTTCAGTACGCAGTTAATTCACCGTTGTGTCCACGCTCTATGGTTTTCTTTTTATTTTCGCCTGTAACAAAAAGGAAAGTAGCAGGAATTTATTATGAGCTTAAGGGTTAGGACACACTACACCCTGCGCTCTACCTCAACGTGAAATCTAAGTTCTGAGTTTTATGAAATACCCACTCACAAAAATCGACAGCAAAAAAGTACCTGTGCTTGTTTCACACGATGAGTGAAAGTGGCGGAGGCCCAACTCCCTCAAAGGCGAGCAACTGATTCCCCCGGTGTTTGTTGCAGTTTTCCATGGGCGGCGGTGATTACTTACCATCTAGTCACCATAAGCCCGTTTCATATCATACTTTATACTAATATACTAATATTATTATTATAAAGAGGAAAGATTTGATTGATGTTTGCATTGAATAGACTTCGAAACTACTGGACCTATTTGTAAAATTCTTTCACCAATGGAAAGTTACATTATCATCAAGTAACGAAGGCTATAATTTATCCCCATATACTCAAGGGAAAGGGAGCTATGCAGGTGACTCTGTGGGGCACTGCTAGTCTCTACCAAAAAATAAGTCATGACGAGCTTGTCATTACTTTATCACAATTTTCCATATTGAATTTGAATATGTACACCATGACGTAGCGACGGATGTGTCCGAGGCCTAACTCCGCCTCAGACGCACAACTTACAGTTAGTCCCAGAACTTTTCAGTCATAATAACCGGGGGGAAGCACTAGTTTTAGGGTTCCTTCAGGGAACTGTTTTGAAATTCCAATTAAAATCCATTTGAAGCACTTATTTAAATTCTAGGACTGGCTCGGTGGCGCATTCGGTAGTGACCCTGCCCCGTGCGTCAAGAGTTGTGGGTTCGATCCCCACTCAGGACAAACATTCGTATGATGAATACTTGTGTTTGTTCTGTTTCTGGGTGTTAATAACCAATATTTAAGTATATATTTGTAATACCACTGTTGATTCTGATATCCGTAACACAAGTGCTTAAGCTACTTGCTTCGGAGTCAGATCAATGCATAGATTTAGATTTTTTTGACTACGCAATCTACATCCTAAATCTATGGATCAATGTATGTGATGTCGTCGGATATTTATTATTTATTTATTAATTCTTGTAATGGAATAAAATAACCGTTTCAAATGAATTAAACGGATTTTTAGGAATATGAGTTACTGCTTCGTTTTATGTAAAGACAAATTTAACATTTGACGTTGTGAAAAAGATTGTACCTGGTAATTGTCCCAGATTCGATTGTTGTGCACTGGGATAGCTCAACATTCCAAATAATTACTACTACGTTGAAATTATTTTACTCATCAACGGTTATTATAAAATATAATAATGTAATGAACTTTCCGTATCCGTCATGTGAAAAATACAAGTCCTTAATAGAACTAGTACCTACATACGTATTATTATGCATTTTGTGCAATGCCAAAATATGCATTATTTCCATTAAAAGTTGAGCGCGTTGTCCCACAAAAACACTCAATGAATACGTAATAAGAAGGCAGCAAGTTAATAAAATCTAATTAAATAAAGGCTCGTTCATTTTGGGAATTAAATTTAGGAATCCCAAACCAACACAGTCAGTCGAAACTATTATTTATTAACAGCAACCCTAATCAACGCTCCAATAGTTGTAAAGAATGGGCCTTACTTCAATTCTATTCTATCGTTATTTCAATTATGTTCTATCGTTATTAATTCGGCGAGTTGATCGTTAACAAAGGGATTTAATTAACAGCATCAATGTCGTCCCACGAATAGTTTCTAGAAGATTTCTATGGAGTTATTTAAGTAGTTGTAAGTCACAAGACGTAGCGTTTTTTTTTAACTAATATATTATTTTTATTTTCTTTGATATTTATTTTCGTTACATGCGTATGATGTATGTATGCACTTTCTAAACAATTCCATTATTGTTCTAAGAGCATTCATTTTATATATATTAATCGCTAGTATATACTTGAGAAAACAAACCTTCAACAACGCATTGTAAAGTGTTGCTGGCATGGTGTGATATCAATCAGAAAATTCGCTGAAAATTATCTTGATTGTTTTATAGAGTAGAATATTCAGTACTACAACACATATTAATTCCTAATTTTAATTCATTCCTCGTATAACTGGTGGTTATAGTACAGGATTCAGTCATTACCATTTTTTTTTATTCAATCCTATCCGTGTGTCCTTGTATAAATAAATACATAAATATAAAATCTCTAGACTGAGACATCAATTCCCTAGTTCCAAAACTAAGCTTATAAGCTTGTGCTATAGATACTAGGTAAACGCTTAGACATATTTAAATATGTTTATAAACATTCAAGACTCGAGTATAAATGTCCATGTTCATCACACGAAACACACGGTATTTGAATCCATGACCCTTGGATTTGTAGCCCAGGTCTCTGACCACTCGACCAACAGCATAAATATGTCCAACCAACCAACAATGTCATAAATAAACATATGTTATACATATACATTTACATAACTTTTCATCATCCTACAAGTATGTTGATTAAACAGCACCGTTAAAAATAGCGAAGCTCTCAATAAAAATACTTAACTTACCCACTGAGAGAGCTTATAAATAATATCAACAAAATAATCTCTAGTCATTGTACCGATGTCTCCATTTAACAGTGAACAACAAATTGAAATAACATGATTTTTCTATCACGATAAAATCGTAATGGCACAATGCAAATTATGTTTCGTGTTCGTTAATTACGTGTCAAAATGTATCGTTGGAATGAAATGTAAATTATTCATACACCGTTTTCTGTCACGCAATATGCAAAATGTTGGTGCCACTTCTGCCATTGCGCGCCATAGTCACGATCGCTATCAGACAATAAGTACAGACCGAGCGATGGATCTTATCGTGATAGTCTACGATTTGTGATAATGCAGGTGTATAATTAGTTGTATAATTTAATCACAGATTTGCAGCCAAAGAATTTAAAGTCATTTTCGCTTTTATGCCTTTCTGTTTTGACGCGAGGATTGCATAAGGTTCTGTTATGCCGTTCATATGAAAACTACCTGACTCTCTTCTCCAACGATGATGGAACAAGGTATACCTATTAAACCTTGCGACAACCGAGTGGTAATACTGTGTTAGCCATGATAAAAGCATCATTAGTATCACCAAATTTGAATAGGCATCTGCCAAGCTGATATTGGATTAGCACAGTAATATTATCAAGATCTTTTAATTTTCAGAAGAAATATTATTTATAAAAATTCCTCATATTTCCTCTTCCCTCTTATATTTTCAACTTTGACTCACTCACGTCCAGTTATTAAGTTATTAACTAAGTTACAAATTCCCTAAACATCTTCACACTCCGCAAACGCTAGCTTATTAAATACACTTGGGCCACCGCGCAAGGTGTCAAAACCAACACCCCCAGCGGTCACCCAGGAGAAACCGTCCGTTCCGGTCCACTCCGGCGGTCCGAGCACTGAGAGACGACCGTTAAATTGACTGACACGCCGACTTCTCCCCTGGGCACTCCGTATGCTCATGACGTAACGAACACTTCGCGAACTTCACTTTATAATTAGGAGCGCAAATGGCCCCGGGAAATAATTAAGCGGATTCTTGAAGAACACATTGTTGTGTTGTAGACCTGCGTTCGTGTAAGCGAACACTTGACTTGTCGACACTTACGTCATTTTGTGTTGCGTTAAATTAAAAGATTCTGATAAAGAACTTATTTTATTTACATCGGTAAATTAGCGAGGTAACCTGTCATTCATTTAAGTTAATAGTGTTCACATAATATTATTAAAACAATATTGTCTACTCAATAAGTGATTATCATAATTATAATTTCGCGGTAATTATTGATATTAATATAAAAAAAATCCTTATTGACTGTATTAAAAATTTGATTACTTTTAAATTAAATTGCTTAGACCAGCGTTAGCCATTTATTGTTACGCATTTTTTTTAACTTAGTTGAGCATATCTGTTCCTTCTCCAAGAAACAATGAAATATTTGTTTTTTAACAGTCAAATAACGATAAATAACCACAAATTGTAAGAAAGATCGTAAAACATTTTTTCGTATCTCTTGTAACTAAAATATAAAATAACATTCTCTAATAGGTGGCCTTTATTTCTGGGATTTTTCATCTGACTACTAAAAAATAGTCCATGAACATTTGATTGAATCTATTTATAGTTATAGTTTTAGTTTGTAAGCAAATTTTGTAATGTGCCAAATAAACATTTATTCTATTCTATTCTATTCTATTCTATTTGACCTTCATAATACGCTATGAAAATAATTTGACAGAATCCCCCAGAACTGTCAAAACGATCGAATCTTCGATTTCATTTATTTTCCAACGTCTTACGAGCTGAATATAAAATAGGTATATATTAGCAAATAAAAGTGATAAAAACGATCAAGAAAAGTACAAGACTACCTTTAGTGATTAAAGTTCTATGAATACTTCTACATACTTCAACAAGATTAATCAACAATGAATAAGTATGTAAACATTTTAAATTCTTAGGAATTAGGTACATAATGTTGCTTAAATTTGCACTACAAAGCGATTTCCAAATTAAACAGTACTCAAAGTTACTTAGGAATTAGGTACTTAATTATTGTTGCTTAAATTTTCACCACAAAGCGATTGCCAAATTAAACAGCACTCATCTCAAAGTGACACACCAATTCCCTAGTTCCAAACTAAGCTATAAGCTTGTCCTAGGTACTAGGTGAACGTATAGACATTAAAATACCCCAAAATGTTCAGTATCTACTCTCAATTAATATTTTATTATCGAGTGAATGATAAACAATTAAAAAATCTCCTGTTTCGTGACTATTGCTATAGAGAATATTTATATAGATATTTCTTTCAGAACTAAGAACTTAACGCCTAAGGAAATTGCTAAAAAGAAATTAGCCAGGAATAAAATAATGAAGATTGAGCTTAGTGAACGTAATATTTCTCTAAATAACAAAGAAAATATTAATCCACAATTGCCTCCTATCCGGAAAAGTGGTTACAAAGTCCATGACAGAGTTACTGAAGACTTCGGGATCAGGAATCCTTTCGATATTCCAAATACTCAGAGACTATTCAGCAAAAGCACACATCTAAGAAAAACAGTACCAGAGCCTTTTATTATGTCAGAGCCCCATACCATTTGTGATATTGATGCGACTTTCTACAAAAAAATTGAGGGCAGACCATTAAGGCAGCTAGATGATATCAAAGTTTACATGAGAAACATTCGGGACATAACACTGCTTAAAGCAAACGCTGCTTACTTAAAAGATCAAATCATACAAATAGACACGAATTTTACCGTCGAAATGGTCGAATACAGAGCTATCGATAGACTGTTTATTAGAACAAAGGATAATTTCGTTCAGTTTGCTAAAGAAAGTTATACCAGCGCAAAAGCTATTCAGAAACGCGCAGCAGATAGAGCAAAGGAATTAGAAAATGTGACAGATGAGCTGGAATCGCTCAGTTTTAAGTACGTAGCAATAAGGAATAAGTTAGGTGTTATTAACATAACTTTTGAGACGCTATCGAAGTATCGTCAGTTTCTGTTTACCCTTTCTCCACTATCGTGGCGCAGAGAACACGACCAGGAGTACGTTGAAGGATTTGCCCAAAATAAAACTCCAGCAGATGAACCGACAGAATCTGGATATTCACTCAATCAGTATAAAACTATCAAGGATGCCAAAGCAATACTATTCTTTACAAAGCCTAAGCAAATGGACTTAATATTAAACAACCTCTCCCGTCAATGTCTGACTTATATGGAAATTGAAGTTTTGTCTTCAAGTCTTGTTAACTCTGTACTTAAAAGTAGAGATTACTTAAAAGCACAAGTGCTTGATGAAATAGAAGAAGTGGAGGATTTCGTTAGAACCTACAGGGAATACGTGAGTTTTATGGAGGTAAAAGAACAGGAATTTAAGGCACATTTTGAGAAAATACTGCTGAATGAATTTCAGGAGTTGTATGCATCGTATGATGTGAGTAAGTTGTTTACTTGTCTTCAATACACTAACACTCAAGTTTTCCAAGGTCCAGAGGATCCTAAAGACAGTATTACAACGTTGATGCTGCAGCTTGAACATGAATACGTAGAACTAACATCAGGCTTGGACAATCTGAACCAGGAGGTAGTGAAAGCAGCAACTAATGAATTCTTCTCTCAAGACTTGAAGATGATGAAACTGGCTCACTTAGCGCAGCGGAATTTGAAAGAGTGTGACATTTTAAGTAAAGCTCTGTACACGAGTTTTGAACCGCCTCGCCACCGATATAAACTGTGAAATAATAAGAGTTATTTGTATTTATAGATATTTGCTTTAGATTAAATTATTTGATAAAAATTAAGTAAAATAGAAACGCTTGTTTACTTTCAAAACAAAAGACATTTAAAAAGTAATATAATATTGTATTTTATAAAAGAAGTTGAAATAGCCGATTATTTTAACTCTATCTAAATTTTATGTTATATATATGTCGCAGGCAATTTGTATAATTTCGCCGTTTACATACGGCGTCGTCAGTTTAAAAACGCTCGCAGTTATGTATTATGCCGAAGGCATAGTATGCCGCAAGTATTTAGTTTAGGTCAGGTTAGGTAGTAGTTAAAACAATAGGTACGACGACGAGCGAAGCGAGGAGGAGTGTTAGGTATAACTGCGACCCTACGGCCAGAACCGAAGAAGAACAACCAATGTCGAAATTATATAAAAATTTATCGAGTTATAGCCTTCGGCATAATACATAACTGCAAGCGTTTTTAAACTGACGACGCCGTATGTAAACGGCAGAAACATACAAATTGCCTGCGACATATACACTAGCTTTTCTGGCGAACTTTCTTCCGCCCCGTTTTCGAAATAAAAATAAGGGGGTCCGTAGGAGGTGAAAAATTTATGACAGCTTATTCTATCTACTACATAATTTTTTTTTTTTGATCGAGCCGTTCCGGCGGAGTTCGATCACACACCGCGACCCAAGATTGAATTAAATTAAAAATATTAATGTTCCATTTACAGACTTGTCACTGAATACCCTTTTAAGTACTACACTTTGATAATTCCGGTCGATTGGATGTAAATTAAAAATATGTAACGACCACGACTATTTCAAAGCGCACAATTAGTTTCCTATGCAGCAGACGGTAATAGCTTTATTAAAATTCTTGTAGATATTACAAATGGGTCGAGTCTGCATCGCTCGGGGCGGATTATTCCAAATGTAATTATAATAAGTTAGACGTGCGGATTCCGTTCCGGCTTGCCGTTACGGAGCCTTCGGGACCAAACATTTGCTCTCATGAATACGGCAGCAGACGGAACGGGGCCGTAAAAGCAACAATGTAAATTTAATCTCACCTCTAAATACAGCGTCTAAGTTAACAGGCGGAGGAATTTTGTATTTTGCATTTCTATAAGAAGGTATACTTGAGGACTTTAGTTGGGGAATGATGCGAGTGGCGAGGACTACAAGTCATTTGTAGTAGCGGTTATATCACCAATAGATAGACATATTTTTTATGCACGATCAAACATATGGACGATATAACATATCATAACGATGATATATACATATATATATATATATATAGCCACTATACAATTTATATGACATAGCCGGCAGGTGCGGTGCTCGACTATGGTAGTTAACCTACTAATGATATCAAGGCATCTTCAAATTAAAATATTTAGAAAATGTATTAATCAAATGATTAGAATCAAATATAGGTTAATAGTAGAGTATATTATTAATAAATACATTCACTCAATTTGTTTATTTTCAGAAATAAATAAAGCCGAAGAGTATAGTGCCCACATCCCTAGGTATGAATTTCAGCTATTTTTATAATAAGGTAAGATTTTTAATCACTGCTCCTTAAATATTTGTATACCTGACATCGGCTTCAAGTAGGTATGTTAGTACTTATAGAATTCCTTGTCCTTGGATATTAAGTACCTTACCGTAATAGGTAGTGTACTCAATATTGACTAGTATCAATTATTCACTAAGGCTATGACTTCACATGCACAATCTCTGAAATAATAAAAATGATTGCAGATATTCCATTCATATAAGTAAAGGTTGAGACTTTACATATATCTACAGGTACAAAATTGCTAATAGCCGCTAGTATTCTATACAATATACAATGTAAATCCAAAAAGTTCGTTTATTGGTAAAGCACCGTGCCGTACTATAAGTTTAAAATATTGCAAAATCAATCTGCACCCCATCAACAATGGGCGGGACAAAACATTTCGCCGTCTAATAGATTCAAATTTATTCCTTGATCAGCCGTTCTGCCCCGCTAACGCGTTTAAAAAGTGATTAGAAGTTAAATTGACACAATATGAACTTTTTGTCGCTTGCCGTAATCAGAAACGGGGTTATGTTCGGCATTATTCAATTTTCATTGAGACAGCTCGGCAAATAGATTATATTGCAATCAGTGCGTTTGCTTCGTAATCGAGTTTCGCGTTTAAAATAAAGTAAAATGGGCGTGGTTAATTGTCAGCCGGAACGCATAAAGTAGATAGTAGTAGATAGCATAAGTATATAAAGTAGTCTCCGTTTAAGTCTTAGAAGTAAGATATAAGATAACTTAAGTTACGTTAAGTTTTTGTTTACGTTTTAATATATACTCTTATCTTTGGGGTTCAATCATATTCAAACATCAATCTTTCTAGACGACTAATAGAAAAGGTATTGATATGATCAAATTATTAGTCACGGTCAAACATAAATAGGGCAATTGCCTTAAACAGGTATATTGGATTAGTTCACAAGTAAATGATGGCATTTACTTGTAAACTAATCCAATATCACTGGGCCGAAAAAAAATATTAATTATATCCAGGTGCATGGTGATCATACGTATTTAAACTGGAAATTGATACTTACATCACTCAACACCTCATTATCACTATATCTATAAATTAAGCATTCGTTATGCCTCAAAACTAAAATAGAACAAACTTTAATCTTTCTATTATGTCTCCCAAATCAATCTGTAACTTACTAACTCACACACACATACATAACATCACGCCCATAATCCTCGAAGGGGTAGGCAGAGTCAAAGGGGTAGCAGGCTCCTTAAACCACATTCAGCACAATACAAAAATGGGCTGGGTTAGATGGAAAATTGTGAAAAAGTAGTGACAAGTGGCTAGCTCGTCGCCTACACAATCACACACCCAATATAACCCGATATACCATTAGTCGTCTTTTACGACATGCTAAGCAAGAGACACAGTTGGCACATTCTTTTTTAGTCCCCGACCAACATGGAACAACTTTTTACTTACTAAACTTATACTCATCACGCGAATAACGAAAAAATCAATCTAATTCTATTGTATTAAAAAGAAAATAATTAAAACTGCTAATCTAAAATTACCATTCGAACGCCTCTATTTCATTCTCTCAGTAATTAAAACATTAATAGCATTACAGATCAGGCACGCTTGGCCAGCGCCCATTCTGTTTGGCGAGATACAGGGATTATTAATAAAACAGTGTAATAATTATCGATTGACGCTTCGGTGACCTCTTTGTATGGGTAGAGCTTAGCAATGGGTGCTGAACTTAGTGATAATGGAATACTGGAAGACATTATTATTGTGTAGGGTTGTGTAGGCGACGAACTACCCACTTGTCACCGAGGTAGCCACTTTATCAATTTGAAATATAACTCAGTTTCTTTTACTTTTTGCTAACAATGATTAAAGGGGCTTGCTTCTTCATCGACTGTGCTTCTTCCCCTCCAAGAAATTGACTAGTTGATTAAAAAAAAATTAATAGTCCATTAAAGAGATTACAAAAAAATATTGCTTAAGTATTTTTTCTTTTGTTCAGCAAACCAAAAATAACGAAGATACAAAGGTTAAAGGTGCACGTGACGTCACTTATTCTGTAGAATTTTAGGAATAACTAATGTAAAAGCGCCAGATCTTTGAAGAGTATCTTTGTTATTTGTCGAGTATTTGATAAAGCAAAAACAACGAATTCAATATATTTTTTTAATCTAACTTACGGTAAATAAAACATATTTTAGTAAATTAGCCTATTGTGGGCGTGATGGTAAATGTGTATCTATGTAGGTATTTATGGATATTGTTGCGTGAACAGAACCGAATAGATATACTTAGAGGGGTAATTACACGATCTATCGCCGAAACACTTCAATAATGTGGCACTGACAGAATGTCAAGTCATAAGAAATTGACCAATCATATTATTTACATATTTCTATAAATCCTCAGATTAGAGAACAATAATCAGTGTATAAACCCATCAAATTAATTAGGATAACTTTAATATCAATCACACAGTGACAAAATAAATATCATTATAATATTATGCTTTCTATACTTTCTACGATTATTAGTATTTCGTTTTCTTAACTTCCCGGAAGCGTAACTCTATATTCAAAAGAATTGTACCTAGAATATTAAAAAAAAAATAAGTGCATGCATTTCAAAAGTGAATAGTTGTGTAGAATTAAATTATGTACAAACATATTTTGTGTAAGTAGACTAACTTATATTCAATAGAACATGAAAACAAGTTTTGACAACGCGTGCTAATTAATTGATATGAAAACCAATTATAATGAAGCGTCACTCAAGGTGTTTCCATATTTTCTAAAGTAAACATTACCTTACCTTTCTGCATAGTTCTTCTCATGAGATGCCTGAAGCCTCTGAATAGGATCGCTATAAATGCCATTCCAAAATTTTACTCAATACCTCCTCAATCGGTAAATATTTCTATTCCACCCATCACTACGGTTTAATAAGAAAGGAATCCGTGTATTAGACCTCTGGCATTTCACAGCACTTTTGTTTAAATAATAAATTGGATTTCTATAAACGGGGAGCCATGGAACGCGCTTGGTATTATTAAATATTTTTAGATGCTTTTCATGTGAATTCTTTCTTTATTACAGCTATCAGTTTGCCGATAAAATTAGAAGTATTTTCAAAGGGTTATTATAATAGGTTCGGTAACTATCTAGTTGATTCGAGAATTTCTTAGAAACTTGTTTGTTTATACATTCAGTCGGCTTAACTTTTGAAGGGGAATACCTTTCTTTTTTACGACATCATTATACCTAATAGTAAGGCTTCAATTTATATGTATTTGGAAATAATTGCTTTCATGTAATCTAGCTCTGTCTTTGAGTGCATTTGTTTTTACAATCTTTGTATGTGTTTTGAAAAGTTCAGTTTCCATATTTTTGTGGCCACGAATCTTTAAGGTATATAATGTATTAGGTAAGCGATGGAAGTGAAATATTAACGTTGTAGTTAGATTGCCGAATTATAATGTTATCAATATCATGATAACTGGACAATATTTTGCTAAAACGTAATGTTTATCTGTACATCTGTCATGCAAGGTACTCAAATTTAATAATCTCGATTCTCGCCTAAACCGTGAGAAACCAACACAGGACCGTCCCCAGGGCCATTCTGATTGATTGCAGCCAGCCTGCAGCCGGCCCTGATGAATATCCGGCCCGCCTAGTAAGTAATTGGGATCTAGCTTTTAATTGCTAATTTGCAAATTAATCCTTTATGGTATGGCTATTGAATTATGTTTGGGCAATTACTCATTTATCGCATAATATTAGTTCGATTATTAGGTTTCATTGTTTCAGGGTTCAAAGGTGAGCAAAATTAATAGCGCACTAAATCAATATTAATGGTATCTAGGCTTGCCTAAATATGAAACTAGTAATTAGAGAACCTATTGCAGATTCGCTAAATCAGGCAAGGACGTTATAACTTTTGGATGCGGCATTATATCGCTGTAGCGTGAAACGATGTTCAATAAATGCTTCATATGAAACTTCATTTCACTCAAGTTATGTTCGAAATGGTTATTAATATATGAAAATTAACGCCACTGACCAATAGACATACTGTTATTTTCGAATACATATTATGATTATGTATCTTTTATTATAATTAAGTGTGACTGACTGAATTACTGACAGAATTCAAATATGACGTTCATATTTCGTTTTACTTAATATTAATACCCAAACAAGTAAACAAGCAATATTTTTCACGCTCAAGGTAAGCTTTATAAGATTTTATCGCTATATAATATAAAAATGATTTTTAAAGAGAGGTTCATAGACTTTCGCATTCCAGTTTTCAGTTATCTTTGATTCATAATGTCAAAAAACTAATTGACTTACATATAATTAGATAGATATTATACCACTTGGTCTATGCAACACATTGAACACACAGACTAAGCAGACAATCAGTCTGAAAACCACAGTGCATTATTTATAACTTACACAACGTAATAACAAACAAATCGCGAAATCAAACAACGAACCAAGCAAATTAACTTAAAAGCATAGCAACATTTACATGAGCGCGATACAGGAATGCTCTCAGGCACTTATGAATATGAATATTCTAACACTCCGATTCGCCTCTAAATCATATTTCGGATACAAACATCAATTTACCTTTCACATTGTTACGGACAAGGGGACAGGGGGGCCAAGGGTGGGGGTGTGGACGTGTCATTCATCTTATGGCACAAGCCTCCCTAATGTTCTAGCTTAATATTCAATTTTTTACCTAATTGCGCTCATATGGAAACTTTTAGGGCGCGACGTGTGTAATGAGCGGGACGTTCATTCGATAGTTTTATTTTCTGCTCGTAGTTTGAATTGTTGGTATAATTTTTATATTACAATGTTATGTATTATGCATGTAAGTACCTACTAAACATTTTTCTTTTTTTCTTTCTTCAAAATAGATCGTAGGTATTGAATATTGTCAATATAGAAAAACGTTGTAGTGATAACGCCTAGTCTTTGTTACTATGTATTCTAAAGCGTAATTGGCTCTTAATACTGTTTATTTAAATCTAAATTCTTATAAATACAGAGAGTAGCCGGCTTACGTTAAAATATGAATAGGTAAAACACATGCCTACTATGAAATACAGTCTTATGATGCCAAACGGTCTGAATTAATCCGATTGTTGCAATTACCCAATAAAGGGTAGATAAAGCAACGTATACACGTGTACTTTGAGAAAGAAATTTCAGTCTGATCAGAAATTGCTACATTACAAAAGTATAATAGTGCGTATCTCTTCAAACGCACCTATCGCCCGATCCCACTACCCGCTTCGCTCACCGCTCCGCTCATGACCCCGCGCTTCCCTTTTGATTAATGATGGCCGTCTATTTCACCCTTGCGCTAAAAAACAGCAGCGAAGGGTCGCATCATTCCGTCGTTACGTCGTTGACTGATGTGCTCACGCGCACCGAAATCTGTTTCGAATCGCGACACCTAATCGAGCCAATGCTGTTTGCCGGATAATGGATACTCAATTTGGAGCGCATTTGTTTTAACGCACATTGGGGCGACAGGGCAGTTTTTTACTGTACCTTATAGCTGGGTTAATTGATACTTGAGATAAACAAAGAACATATCAAATATAATGTCCTATCCTAGCCGATATCGGTCAGGGCGGCCAATCTCAACGAAGATATAGCCAACTGCGCAGGAGATAGTATAGTGCACAAGTGTGTGCGCAAACACAGATGCACTCTCTATTCTTTCACTTTCATAGTCCGGTGAGACGGCAATTCGAAATGACCGGAAAGAGGTCAGACGTAGGACCAACGGCATAACGTGCTTTCCGAGGCACGGGTGTGATTAAACCGCCAATTTCCTAACTCCGGACTGTTGCTAAGTAATTTCAATGTTGAAATACCCAGCCACAAATTTTTGGCCCGACCATGGATTTGAACCCGGGACCTCTTGGTCCTTAGGCGGCGCATGCTACCACTAGACTTACGAGGCAGTCCAATATAATATAATACGTTCTTAAAGTAGGATTATTTATTTCTTTGAGAGATCGGTAATGGTAATATAATAATAAAATCAGTGACTCTGTGGGCCGAATGTAATCAATGCATAAATAAGAGAAGTTAGTAAACCTACGAATCTAAATGTCTTCAAACATAGATGTTCTCATTGGGATTATTAAGATATTTGTAAAAGATAAGCAGACTGACACCACTAATCGGATATTTTATAAACAGAACTTTGACTGGCCCGTTGGTCGAGTTGTTAGAGACCCTGGCCACGAAAAAAGAGTAGCGGGTTCGAATCCCGCTAGGGGCAAATTTTTCGTGTGATGAACAAGGATATTTGTTCTCGAGTTATGGATGTTTATAAACGTATATATAAGTATGTATATCCGTTCACCTAGTATCCATAGCACAGCAATAAGCTTAGTTTGGAACTAGGGTATTAGTGTGTCAGTCTGGAGAATTTATTATTATTAGAACAACATATATATAGAGTTTGTGAGTTATATTATCGAATAAATTTTGCTAATTTATAAACACATAAATTAGCTAATTTGTATTACGTTTTGATTTGGTTTATTTCCTTTTGGTACTCATGAAGTTTATACCCATAGGTTAGCAATATACAATCTATACTAATATTGTAAAGAGGAAAGATTTGTATTTTTGTGTGTGTGTATGTTTGTAATGAATAAACACAAAAACTACTGAGCCGATTTCAAAAATTCTTTCACCATTGGAAAGCTACATTATCCGGAAGTAACATAGGTAATATTTTCTCCCCATATTCCTACAAGAACGGGAATTATGCGGATGTAACCGCGGGGCGCGGCTAGTAGTTTATACATATATTGTTAATATATACCTTAGTGTAGTAGTAAACGCCGACTGCCAAAGTTCCTAATGAGGTCTTTACAAAAGCTATTATGTGCTAGTGCAATCCTCTGACTTGACTCGCTCACGTCTAATCGTCTAATTCTCCCGCAATGGCTCGGAGTGGGCTGCGAGTGTCGCTCCGATTGCCAGACTCCCTCGAGGAGACGCGCACACACAGACGTACAATAATACTGTTTACATTAGAGGCGCGACAGGTGTAAGTGCAACTTAAGAATTGTCAAATAGGATTGGCTTTAGAATAAGAGCGTACTTAGGTAATCTATACAAGGCTAATTTTATTTCATGCGAAACCTCTTTTCTATTTATTTAACTCGTTATTCTAAGAACCGAATAAAAGGATATTACAAAATGAGCATAATTTTTTTTTGATTAGGTAGGTAATGGACTATTTTGTTTAAAAAGTAAAAATGTTTTTCTTTTTTTTTTTAATTCCTCGAATTGGTTCCTTAAAATAGAGTTAAATACTAACAGGTAAGAGGTTACATATACTAAAATTTACCTTGTATAAATAAAAATTAATCGCTGAAATCTATATAAGCGCATTACTTCAGTTAAAATTATTCTTTTATATTGTGTTATAATTGTTGGAACCAAATTTTTACGGGATCAAAGGGATCGGGGAGTTTGTATGGCAACATTTGTATGCTTATACGCGATGCGATTATTATAAATTTATAGATAGTCTCCAACTTTAAGAGGTGGCTACTTGCGTGCTTTTTCTCTTACAAAAACATTACTTATTAAAAAGCTTTCTAGAAAATTACCGTTATTTTTATTCATCCACCTAAACCCTTCATTCCGTTGTAATATTATCTGCGGCTGTAAATAAATACGCCGAAGCTAGTCTAGGAAAATGATGAATGGTAGAAACGAAATCTTAACAATTCTTTAAAAGTTCATCCCGACTATACAAAAAATACTATCCACTCATTTAAATTCGTCGACTATTTTTAATTAGCAAAAGATGTCTGTCTGCCACGGAGTTGCAGTTTTCATAATTTATGAAATGCCAATCTTTAGGGTTCCTTAAGTTTGTTTAATTGAGAATAGCTTAATTAAGCACTGAAACGTTAGTTAACAAACCTTATTAGGCACTAGACTTTGTTCATACTTATTCTATTAGATTTGTAATTTAAAATATGAACACTCTTAATTAGCTCGGCTGATAATTAGTAGCACAGTTTATGAAAACGTTACTTCGGATGCATATTAGGTATATTGGTCCATATCCGAGAGTAGGAATATGATATGTTGCCCAAAGTTGTTTGTGTATGTTGCCTTTAACATACACGTAAAATAAAATGCTTGTACAAACTGCTTTTTCAAAGGATTACAAATGTCATGTGGTTACTACCACATGACATTTGATATTGTAACCAGACTCAAATTAGATATGAACTTCTCACCTGAAAAGTAGCCAAAACGCACACAAACTGCTAGAAATAATATTTATTTACCTCAAGTTGATAAATGTTTTGGAAAATTGTATACCCCTCATAGATTTTTATTACTTAATTATTTTAATTAAATTTCTTTGGCATTAAACACTTGTGTGTTATTTCATTTTTATTTCTTCTTCTACCTAAATTTCCGTTCATATGTCACGTACCCGTGCTGATGCTTCGTTCTTAAAGATATACATAGCATCTTAGCATATTACTACGACCTTTTAGATAGGTATACACTGAACCCACAAGGTAAATCTACTTCCCGCTTGTCTTCATTGCTTTTGAAGCGTCTCGTAGCAATAATGAGATATTAAAATTAAGTGCCACTGTCGTCTCCGCCTCGGAATGAGTACCTATTTCTGAAAACATCGGTATTGTAGAGTAAATTACATTTCAGAAAACTATGTTTGAAAATAAATACGATCATGTAGCTAGTTGTCAAGTGATACAGTTCAATCAGAAATATCAGAAATTGTAGAATGTCGATTCTATTGAAGATTATTTTGTTGTTATTATTTTTTATACGTTTTTTTACCTGGCAAGTGCTGGCGCAGGATATACCGAGCTGGAGGCTTTTATTACAAGAGGCCAAAATTCATTTTCGGCTGCTGTTTCAGTTTTTTGTAGCTACAAAAAACTGTTTTCTACTCATTAGCTATCCCGAATTAAAAAAAAACGTGACTTAGCTCACCAAGTTAGAAACTCTGTTTGAAATTACCAATTATTGAAAATTTACAAAAAAGCTCGTAGCATTGATACGCCCACGTTTTGTGTCCAATCTGATAGAACCACAAATAATGTAAATAAAATAAGTACAAAAGAAAACATTTCGAGTTATCAAGGGACCGACCATTCCTTTGACTATTTGCATCAAAGGGAATTCTCAAACAGCAATCAATTATCTTCTATTTCGTTTAGTACTAAGTGTACCTGAGCAAATCTACCAACAGACGAATGGACGAATTTGACTAGAAAAAAAATATGAAAGGAAGCCACTTAACACCTCACAATAAACATTTCAGCTCATTACAACACAAATAACACCTGAAACGCCGAGCACTGAGCTGCTATGAGCTCACAAAGGGATCCTAGGCGAGACGACCCCCCCAGAGAGTTCCCGACAAAGTAAAATGCAAATTCTCATGTATTTCCAATTAGCGCCGTCTCTCTCCTCCCCCTAAATAATAACTTCCACAATACAGACTATGGTGAGATCGAATAGCTATTGTGTATTTCGGTGTATATATGTTGCTATAAAGAGTATAAGTAGTTTTTTATACGTACTTACTATCACTAGGGGTATGTAGAGTCTAAAAATTGGCTAATAGTAATTTTAGCTAAAAATTTAGGTTAGGTGAATAATAATAAAAAACTTGTAAGAATTTAGTAATGCCAACAGAATTTTGTATTTTACGTTGTCAAGAAATATGGTTTCTGTGATTTTCTATTTCGAAAAATTAAACAAATTTTTCACACAGGTTTCCCAATATTTTTTACTGTTGTAGTATGTAGTACAGACCTTAGTTTTTTTTTTATGGGTATAGTAATTGGACTGTCTCAAAACACTTCAACACAACAAACAACCTGGTTAGTTTCTTGTAAAATAGCTATGATAATGAAAAGCACTTTGATCACCATTCATAGCGATTTGCGGTCACCCAACTGAACATAGCCGGGCGCGAGTTCTTAACTCCTAGTCTAGCGTCTCTCGTGGAATAGGTGGTACTGTTTAATTCAACTCATAATTCTCACCAAACATTGTGTCGCGATCCTAAGTGTAGACAAGCCTACAGTCCCGAGCTAACACTGAGAACACTGCATTCATAAATAAAACATCGGACTGAGACGCTCCAGGCACTTAGGTTTATCAGCAAAGAGTGCACTTTAATTTGTCACACCTTTGCACTGCGAATTAAATGGGAATGTGGGAAAATGTAGCTAAATAAAAAAAATATATATTTTAAATAGGTAGTGTTAAACATTTAAGTGAACTAGCCAAAAATTAAATGTATGGAATGCTTGTTTTTTTTTTTCTTTGGCACCAAGACTACGGAAAAAGTTATATACTGACTAGCTTCAACTAGTACTGATCTAGTCAGCACAGGCCTCGCAGCCGATCTGACTTCCAACTTATCAGACAGCTTCTAACAAGTCCATGTTCTGTCCATCTGATTCCATCGTCCATTAAGTGGTCTTCGGTAAATGCTCAAGCTATTGTGGAAATCAGAAACAACGAATGTACCACAATATAACGCTCAGACAGAGACTGAGAAAAAAAAGAACACGCGTTTCTTGCGTACCAAAAAGTTTTGTTTAAATTATGTTATTTAAAAAAGACTACGTACTAAGTAAATCTCGTAACATTTGTTACTTAGGGCAATCCGGCCTTGATTTGAACAATAAGACACAGGTGTTGCGACATTATATTGCTTCACGGTTTCCTTACATACTTTTCACATTGGGCAGATTGAATGTTAATTCAGGACGCCATTTAAAGCTTTGTTTTTAATGCAGTAATAGTGATTTATAAACCGACCAGAGAAAATTGAGAAATAGCTGAAATATCAGCGTGGCCCAGGTCTGAGGGACGCGTGTACATTCCGGACTGAGGGCCTGCGTGAGTTATGCCCGGGTCTGTCTTCGGGAAATGTTGCGCTTCGTTAGGTATTTTCTGTTTTTATTTGGAAGGTAACAATGTGGATAGTTTTTGGAATGCAAGAAAATAATAGGAAGTTCAACGGTAGCCAAGACTATAAGCGCCATGGTAATATTTAAATATTTCGATAACAAATACTTTTTCTGCATTTGGATCGCGATTCTAGAGATTCCGGCTTTCATTATAGCATCTGCTGTCTTATTGTTTAATAAGACAGCAGAATAGAATAAGAAAAATTAGTTTGTGCTATAGATATTTGAAAGTGTAGCTTTCGTCACGATGTTTTCCCTTGCCGTAGATGCAAAAGTATAAATCCGCACTTACATTTTTAATCTACAGGAACTTTATCGGGATCAGTACGCCTTCCCAGTCCTATGTTGGTCTGGGACTTGGCCCGTGTTGATCTGGGACAAAAAAAAGCATATCGTAAAAGGTTGTGTCTGAGTAGGCGACGAGCTAGCCACTTGTCACTCCTTTTTCACAGCGTTCCATCCAACCCAGCCCACTGTCCCGTGTTGGTCTGGGACTTAAAAAGAATATGGCAACTGTGGTTCTTGCCTAGCATGTCGTAAAAGGCGACTAATGGTATATCGGGTTTTGGGTGTGTGATTATGTAGGCAACAGGTTAGCAGCTTGTCACTACTTTTTCACAATTGTCCATCTAACCCAGCCCGGCTTTATTTTTGGCTGAATGTGGTTGAAGGGGCATGGTGCCACTTTGACTCTGCCTACCCCTTCGGGGATTATGGGCGTGACGTTATGTTATGTTATGTTAGTACGCCTTTAAGCCTCTAACAATCTCTATTTCCCTGAAATAAAAACCAACACTACCTTTTGCCAAGGTTTCATAGCGACTCCGACGAGGTAATTCATAAACCTTTCCCAAACAAAGTCAAAGCAAAAAGATAAGACAAAACACCGCAGTTTCGCGACACCGGACAGGACACTTAACCTGATTGACCCTAGGAGGGTATTTTTATTGCGCCGTGCTTCGGCCTCTGGAGTGCCCTCGCGTATTCGATCCCTCAACAGAGGATTTTATTATGAAAACTCTTTGTTTGAGAGTCGGATTGACGGAATACTATTAAGTGGGACTCTTTAGCCGGATTTCAAGTATGGCTTTATTTATTTATCGCCTGGAGATCTGAGTTTTTTGATAAATAATGCAATCATAGTTAACCGAACATGCGGATATGGTAACTATGTCTTCCTTTTTTTGTACTAAAGATAAACTAACTGAAGCTCGCTTCAGTTAGTTTATGTAAAGTGACCAAATTTGTACGTTTAGGTCGCATAAAAAGACGTACAAAATAAGAACCAACTTTCAAGTCATAGTGCAATAATTCAGACTTCAGATCCAACGCAAGGGGTTCTATCCCCGCCCAGGTATAAGTTACAATACGCATCTGCATATTGTAACTAGTGTCATAAAGGTTACCTACCTAAACAGAGTGCTCGCCATTGTTTGTTCACTTCAGAGTGAAAAGAGCAACTTGGCGGACCACAGAATGACGAATAAATTATCCAATTCCCTCCACGAAACAGCATTACTCAATTTAGTACAAACCCACCTGCAGATCACCCCACGGCACTCCCACTCGTTGCGTAAAATTAACAAACGCAGGCGTCGCACGCATCGGTAATTTTAGTCGCGACGCAACACAGATTGAGGCGATAAATTGCATCGCACAGATGCGCCCAGGGCGACGGGGCGGCGGGCGACGGCGCCCGAATTAAGACAGCTTGCGCTCCCAATATGCAAATATCTGTCCTGCGAGTACGAGCCTAAACAAATATCGCTTTTAATAACAGCATTGCTGCTGCAAGGGTGACTACACGTTGTGGAACATAAGAGATATTTGGCACCTGCTTGGTAGTGTGGTGGATATAAAAGTAGCTAAATATATTTTGTTCTTATTCGTAAGAATCAATCTTTATAAGAATAATCTTTGGAAAAAATGCGAAAGGAATAATGTTTATTTCAAATAGGACCTATTCAGATTGATTTCTGTAAATAGTACCTAGATCTAAAGCGAAGATGTTAACATACATTATTATCAATGAATATATATTGAGTATACCGTAATATGATAATTACTTCAAGGTCACTATGTCAATTTATCATTATTTGAACGTTGCAATCATACTGTCATAATGGCATGGCAATGGTAACAAAACTTTTTCCTCGAATCATACAATAAGATATTCATTAAATTTCATTGTTTTATCCGTTATCTGTCTGATCTTAATTACTATAAACTTGTACGTAGTATATTATTACTCTTTGCTATAAACTATAAACTATAAACCAACCAAGACTAAATTATGAAGTTACCAATTTGACCAATTGTTTTTAATATACATTTAAGAAAAGGTCTTTGGTATTTAGTTTTACTTATGTGTAGATATTTCAAAAAATGTTACCGCTTTATACCGTTATTATCTGTTTTGTAAATTATATAGTAGACGTTAAAATATAGCTTTGATAGTTATTTTGCGTTTTAAAATTCCAAATTATCCTTATAAAAACTTAACTCATGGTAGACTTATTTACGAGGTAACAAAGGTAATACCGTAATAAATGCGCTCTAAAGCTCTATAATATTTAAATTTTGACATTCCTAATAAAGATTAGTCTGATCTGATACGAAGTAATGTCCCTAAGTGCTACATTACTTAAATATATCTGCTTTCCAACTAATTGGGTATTAGGTGTTTTATTTAAGATCCGCTTAGACATTTAACTCAGCAAATGGATCTCTAACAATCTTAAGAGCTCTTTATATATTTACCTTGAATAAGTATCTACCTACGTCTAAAGCGGACGGAAAACGAAATAGTTGAAGAGATGCTTTCAAAGGCTTTTTGGATAACAAAGTACCTAAGAGTTTTGTTCGTTGAAATGTGTAAAATCTCCCCTGCATTCTAACTATTACATTGAACGGCTAACGCAACTCTTTGAACTGCGTAACTCGCCAAATAAAAGGAGCTCTGCATTTCCGCGATGTATTTGTATCTCGTTTGTTCAAACAGAGCGAGGCATCTCAGTGCCTCCTATAAAATATCACGGGGATTCCACCCGGGCCAGCGGCTCGGAAAACATGTTTTACGTTTAACGATACAACGAAACGCCGAGCCACCGACTCGAGATCCCTAAACAAACGATAATAGCAGTGATAACGCCCCCGATGATCGAGAACCTTTATAAAGTTTTAATAAAAATCAGCTCACGAAAGATTTTCTCGCTGCAATTTTCCAATACAGCCATCGGGAGGTCTGGTACATCCGAGGTAGTCATCTTACAAGCTGAATTGATACTTCAGACACGCCATGAAGCGCTATTCTCTTGAAAGCTTTTATATTATATTATCTAAGACCTTTCAACACGTGGTGGGAACGTCTGTCGTGCGATCTATCGATTTCGATTCTCGCCTCTCTTGGGTAAAGAGAGTGCTCGCAATGCAAAAGCGAGCTTAAATAAATTTATGAAAAGGTAGTTGAAGGGTTTGAGTAAACTGACAAGTGCATTCGGAGCGGCGACTAGAACCAACAATAAACATGAGTTGGTTATTTATATGCATTTCATATTTATTTAAATACTTGTATATAGGAAAATACCTATACTATACTTTTTCACTATTTTCCATCTAACTCAGCCCATTTTTATTTTTGGCTGAATGTGGTTAAAGGGACATTCTGCCCCTTGGACTCTGCTTACCGCTTCGGAGATTATGGGCGGGATGTTGTGTGTGCCTGTATTATTTATGATGTTACCTACTTATTGTAATCGTTAAGGTATACCATGACAACTGATTTATAAATCAGTCACCGGTTATCAGTTTGTTGAATTTATATTTAAACTACGCAACGGGTGTTGATGCAGTTTTCACCAAGGAATAGAATGATTCAAGAGGAAGGTTGAGTTTAATTTCATATTGATTGGGCTTACCGTGCGAAACCGCGGCGTGGCTGGTTTTATGATGAGAATTTTGTGTACTTACTTTCTTTTTAAAACCACAGTTTACCTATATTAATGACTAGCGGCCATCTCCAAACATATAATCATTATCTGACGTATTCCTAAGTTAGAAGTTTTATCAAATTCTACCAATATTGAGATTGACGCGTATCAATTAAAAAACTCTTACTCTTTATTATATCACAATATCCGGATCTTCTATAGGGGCTTCTTGGGCTGCATCCCAGGGCCCCATGAACAAATAGGCCCCCATTGAAAACAGTACATACACATATTTTTCAAACAGAACGTAGGCCACTGCCTAGAAGTAAACCATTTTAAGCTTCTCTAAGTAGGATTAGCCTAGGGCTCCCCCACATTTAGCATCCGCTCCTGTCGCTATCCATAAATGAGCAGAGTATTAGTTACAATATACCTACATACATTAATTTAGCGTTACCTAACTACGAGAGCATAGCGCTAGTGTTCGCATCTTGCAAATTGCTTAAGGCACCGAAGTTTCGCCATCGATGGTGCAGTATATTATAAACAGAATTGATTTCATATTGCTGATATCATTTATATATAAATATATGTACCTACATATTGTAGGAATATTTTTGTGCATGTATCTTGTGCATGCATAGGTATACATGTTCATACCAAAAGTGAAAGTATTTCTACCGAAATAAGCATTGTATGAAGTCCGACTAAACGACGCAGTTTGTCGCTTACCTAGCAGTGAGAATATCTTCATCAGTCCATTTGATTGTGAAGGCTTCATCGCGATGTTTTCACTCACCGTTTGGGCAAGTAGTATAAATTAGTACTGACCGTTTGACTGTCTCGTTGATTTAATGGTAGCATGCGCCGCCTAAGGACCAAGAGGTTCCGGGTTTACATCCCAGGTCTGGTCAATAAAGTTATGGCTGGGTATTTTAATACTGAAATTACCAAGTAACAGTCCGGATTCAGGAAGTAGGTGGTTTAATCACCCCCGTGCCTCGGAAAGCACGTTAAGCCGTCGGTCCTGCGCCTGATCAACACAAACTCACATAGTTTTAATACTATAAATAAACATAAACTTGCTCTTCCTCATCATAGACTCCAAAAGAGTGGTAATTCATTTATTGGTCTAAGTATTAAAATGTTTAATAGGTAAACTACCACAAATATATTATAACATTACCCCTACATATGTTAAAATTTTGCATTTAATCATTTTTAATGAGTAAGGGCTAATAAAAAGGATACAAGATTACCTCAATGACAAGGATTTATGGTTAACTTTATAATGAAGTGTTCACCTGCAGTGATATCTAGTCTAAGTATAGATTAATTAAGTATAATACAATTTTGTAAAATTTGGCATTTAAAAGAGTGACTATCGAGTTTCTTGCCGGATTCTTCTCGATAGTCTACCTTACGAACCAGTGGTAGTGTTATTTATTATCGTTTTTATGTATAAGTAAAACTTTACTTATGTTACGTACTTACATAAATTTCTTGGATACCAGGTTGCACCAGCACGGCTGTTATAATATAATATGTACCATGTTCAGTAAAATAACAAACGTTTGGCTACTTAGATACCGTGAGAGTTTAAAAAAATCATCTTACCCACATACCTAGGCTTATTAATTTCTTGGGCACCAGAAGAGCAGAGCTCGGCGGGAGTGCTTCTTGCAAATTGCTCAGGGCTCAGACGAGGTTCCGTTGCCATCTCGCGCGGTATAAATCCGCATTACGCGTTACAGCACGTTGGTGCACTGCCAGCAGACGGGATATGCATAACTGTCGCTTAATGTGGCTTACGGCGTATATGTTTGTGGGAGAATATGAAATTTGGGGGTCATGTGCCAAGGGCGTGCTCGTCGCGACTCCTGCCAGTCCGATTTCGGATTGCAACCTTGGACCGATCTAATTCCGCAGAGCGGGGTAGGGCGTTCCCCCGATGCGACGCGCACCGACGAGCCCTCGTCGGTGCGAAAAGTGGCGAGTGCGGCGAAGGGGGCCGCCACCCTTCACGCCACGCCGGACACTGCGGAACGAGGAGAACAGAGTGCCGTATAGGCACGTGGAATGTAAGAGGTGGAATGAAAGATAAGATGTATGAGATGATTGACGTAATGAATGAGAGACGCCTGGATGTTCTGTGCTTGACAGAGACTAAGCGGAAGGGCAGCGATGCAGATGAGCTTCCCGGTGGTATGATGGCTCTGTGGTCTGGTGTGGAACAGAATTGTCATGCCAGCGGTGGAGTTGGAGTAGTGCTTTCCTCTCGTTTAGTCTCTGGTGTGAAAGACTATGGATTAGTTGGCCCGAGACTCCTCTGGGTTCGTATTAAACTGGGTATTACGCGAGTCTTTCTGGTTGCAGGCTATGCGCCAGTAAGCTCAGCCAGTCCCCAAGAACTAGAGGAGTTCTGGGAGTCTGTTAGAGAAATTCTGGACCTGACTGAAGGAAATGAGAGGATAATTATGTGTGGAGATTTGAATGGTTGGGTTGGCACCAAGCGATCTGACTATGAAGCAGTCCTTGGCCCATATGGAGACAAGAGAGTGAATGATGCTGGTAAGCAAATCTTGGAAGTATGTTTGGAACGGAACCTCCTTGTGGCAAACACTATTTTCCGTCATAAGGATATTCACACGTATACTTGGAGACGGAATGACCAAAAAAGTGTGATTGATTTGATTTTAGTCGATAGCCGCCTCCGCAATAGTATATTGGATACAAGAGCCTACAGAGGCCCTACTCTTGAAACAGACCACTACCTGGTAGTATGCCGGTTTGCTGGGCTTTTCAAGAAGTGGAGGCACTGGCGAGTGCGTACTCCATGCGGAGGCACTGAAAGGATAAGGAATGAAAAACTGGAAGATGAAAGTGTAAGGAGTGTGTATGTAGGCTTAGTCAATGAAAGACTTGCGAATGCGAGTCTTTCTGGCTTAGATGTTGATGATTGCTGGAACATTTTGAAAGAGAGCATGGTGGACAGTGCAAAAGAGGCATGTGGATGCGCAAGGAGACGTAGAACAATGAAAGGTGACGCATGGTGGGATGAGGAGGTCAAAGCCTCCGTAGCGAGAAAGAAGAAGGCCTGGCTTGATTATGTCTCATCTTTGCAAATGGATGAAAGTATGCTTGAGATGAAGAAAGAAATATACCGTTATTGCAAGAGTGAAACCAAAGCTTTAGTGAAAGAGAAGCGTGAAAGAGTAGCTATGAATGAAGAAAGGAGACTGACGAATAGTTTCGAGGCTAATTCCAAGCTCTTTTGGAGGGAGGTTAAGAGGTCTCGGGGATATTCGTCGGCATCCGGAATGAGTAAGATTAAATCTAAAGCTGGTGACATTCTTGCAAACCCGAACGAGGTGTTAGAACGGTGGAGTGAATATTTTGGAGAAATGTATGAGTATGTCTCTGATGTTGGCACTGAGAGTAAGGCTATGTCTGATTCTGTGGTGCCAGCGTCTGATGAAGACATCACCATGAATGAGATTGAATGGTCGATACGAAGTCTGAAAAGTGGAAAGGCCGCGGGAATAGACAAGGTATCTGCGGAGATGATCAAGCTAGGTGGCGCTAGCGTCCAGGACGCTTTCTGGTTCTTGTGCAATCTATGCTGGAGAAACGGAAAGGTCCCAATGGACTGGAGACGGGCAGTTATCGTGCCTCTGTACAAGGGTGCTGGGTCACGTATGGACTGTGCCAGCCATAGAGCCATCAGTTTGATCAGCTTAGCAGCAAAGGTGTATGGCAAGATTATTGAGAGGAGAATGAGGGTGAAATCTGATGGAATGTTGTGGGAGGCACAGGGAGGTTTCCGGAATGGTAGAGGATGCACGGATCAAGTTTTCTCTCTTCGCAACATCGTGGAGAAGCATCTGGCCAAAAGTCAGAGGGTTTTTTGCGGTTTTGTGGATATGGAGAAGGCCTTTGACAGGGTTGTACGAAAGGACCTTTGGGACATATTGCCGAGATATGGGATTGATGGAGCATTGCTTCGTGCTGCGCAGTCCACCTATGTGGGATGTACGGCATGCGTGCAAGTGGAGGGCAGCCTGTCACCCTGGTTTGACGTCAATATTGGTGTCAGACAAGGATGCGTGCTGTCTGCTCTGCTGTTTATCCTATATCTCGACCATTGTCTCCAGAGGATTAGATCTATGAATGTTGGAGTGCGTATGGGTGACCTGGTTGTGAACTGCCTGCTTTACGCGGACGATGCCGTACTTCTAGCAGAGTCGGCATCGGATCTGCAGCAACTAGTCACAACATTGAAAGATGATTGCAAGGAGAGAGGCTTACATTTGAATGCGAAGAAAACAAAGATTATGGTGTTTGAAAGAGATGAAACCAGAACGGATACAAGGATAACGGTTGACGATGTAGTGCTGGAACAGGTGAATGAAATTGTATATCTAGGATCTGCATTTAGTAGAGATGGAAGGTACTCCGCTGATATAGAAAGAAGAGTGAATGCAGGGAATAGGGTGAATGGAGCGTTAGGAAAACTTTTAGGCAGCAAAATCTTAAGCCAGAAGGCCCAGCTCGCCATACACAATGCGGTGCTGATTCCTACGCTAACATATGGAAGCGAGAGTTGGGTATGGCAGAAAGAGCATGAAAGTAGAATAAACGCGGTCGAGATGCGTGCGCTGCGGAAAATCTGCGGTGTATCGCTCACAGACTGCGTTCGGAATGATGATGTAAGAAAGAGAGTTGGTCTGAAGGACAGCGTCGGAGTCAAGGTAAGAAGAGGCATGCTCCGGTGGTTCGGACATGTGGAAAGAATGGATGACGAAAGATTGACTAAACAGATATACAATGCGAATGTGGAAGGATGTAGGAGCCGCGGAAGGCCCAGGCTCACCTACCACGACCAGATTGGTCGTGTATTAAAAGAAGGTGATGTTAGGAGTCATAAAAATCGTAGAGCTTGTATGAAAAGGATTATGAATGTTGAAGAGGCGAGTGAGGTGTGTAAGGATCGTGCCATATGGCGTTCGGTTCTCTCTGCCTACCCCGCTAGGGAAGTGGCGTGAAGTTTAGTTAGTAGTTAGTTAGTTAGTTAGAATATGCAAGATAAGTGGGAAACAGTAAACTAAAAGAGAATGAATGACATGAAATAGTTTATATAGTTATTTAAAACGTAGAAATCGGTAGAAAAACTTGACTAAGCAATTAATTATAAAAATAACTCGTACTTATATATAAACAAGTATTCATTAGAAGCAGATTTGAAATTTGAAATTACTTTTAGCGTTCAAACAACTCACAACAAACGGAGACCAAAATTACCTAATAATTAAGTTTTCCGAAACATCGACAATCAGTAGATATTATTTGTATTTCCCTACTGCCATTTAATTTTTCATGTTTCAGTGTTTGGCTAAGATCTTAAACCAGTGTCGTAACTTCACGACATTAGATCACACTCATCAACTCGTCACCAAGCCAAAAAGTCGTATTAACTAGTTGGTCAGACAGTGGACTGGTCAAGTTGATGGCACCAGCATGCCCGTGAGCTATTAACACAAATACCAAATACAGTGTGTAACACATACCTATGCCCTTTGCACTACGTTAGTATGCCCTCCCAGTACCCACCTAAATAATTTGAATGTGACCTCTAAAATTGCCCCAGCGCCATGATAATCTTGGCATCAATGCATTGTTCAGAGTCACCGACCGTAAAAAACAGTTCGATACCCTTCCATTAGCCCATGGTGCATAATATACCAAATATATGAGGTGAGTCAATTGTTGATTTTGGTACATATCAGAGTAAGCATAGTAAGTGAGTTGCAATGGATCTCGACCTCAAAAAGTCAAACGGGCTAATAGGTAATCAATTAGCAGAAGTATTTCATGCTAAAATCACACAAACTTTCGCCGAATTAACTAGTGTCAAGAGCAGTAGCTCTAGGTGTTGACACCAGTTAATTCGGCGAAATCAGGTAGTAATCTTAAGTTAATCTTTCAAATTAGCTCAAGCCTAGGAAAGCTTGAGCTAATTTGGAAAAGTATATACATACATAAATATCATCACGCCTGCAATCCCCGAAAGGGTAGACAGATTCCAAGAAGTAATAAGCGCCCTAAACCACACTCACCCCAAAATAGAATAGGTAGATTAAGATAGGTTAGACTGAAAATTGTACATTGTACAATTTAAGCATTTACTTGGCACCGACTTCAAATTTATAAATATTAAAATACGTATTACTTTGGCCTAAGCAAATTTACGTATTTTGTTATTTATTAAAAAAAAAAATTCAGACGAATTGAGAACCTCCTCCTTTTTTTTGAAGTCGGTTAAAAATAACAAAATACGTAAGTAATGCGTACGAAAATTAACAAACTACGTAAGTAATGAAAAACAGAGAAGGTGCTTAATGTAAACAAACATTAAAAAGAAAAAATAACAATCAACGCAGACGTCCCGAGACCACCACTGGCCAGCTATAATCAATCCTACAAAACGTAATCTAATGAGATCAAGATCCGATTTGCATTAAAAAGACCCTGAAAGACTCTAATAAAATTAACAATTCTTCCTCTCGTCTCGGCCGACGCCAATTGAAATTCAAATTCGAAGTCTTGAGCATATCTAATCTAATATAATTAAGATGCTGGCGTAATTGAGTAGACATCCACCCCACTGTTTAATGCCGGGCTGTGGAAAAATAAAAGGAGCGGTGAAAATTGATTTACAGGCTCGCTACAAGCAATAAACGTTTATTGCAAATCAGTCGCTGTAGGTAAATACTTAGGTAATAAAATTACTTTTATCTACATACCGTGATTGCATCATTTTTAAATGTATGTCTCGTGCCTGAATCTTTTAGAACTATATTTTAAACTAAGAGAGCTCATGCAGTAACTACATATTCACTTACGTGATGTAGTTTCTATCCAATAGTAGGATGGCAGTCAGGGCAGTCTTCATATTTGGTAGCAATTATAGATATTATTTTTTTATTGAATATATGAAATTTCTATCAAATAAATAAACATGTGGTTATTATTAATAATGACCCCAAGATGCATTATTAGCAATAACTTACAACCACACATAATTAGCGCTAGGTAGGTGATTATTTATCTCAATATTCATACTTACGTCAGCAACTTATAGGCACAATAATCTATGCTAAGATACTCAGTACATACTGACTAGATGTAGGTACTAAATCATAATCTACTTTGGTCTGTCTTGTGTATAAAACTACTCTCATAGCGTATTTATATCCTAAAGAACATTAGACTAGTTTGTTTAAAAATGCATAGGACTTCCTAAAACTGCAACATACATTACACTAATTTACCCAAACATAACAAATCACAACTAGGACAGCAAACTGAATTAGAATTACACCTCTGATCCGTCTCGTAAATGGCTTTGTCAACATTGCCATCGAATTTAATATGACCCGTGGCTGTCGCGAAGACAAATTAAACTAAGTCATGTGGGCTGGATAAAGGGATTTACTTAGCTGTTCAAGGTGTGTCTGTACGCGTGTACAAACGTACTTAACTTATACATAGATAGCTACTTACGAATGTATGCATAATGTATGCATAAGCCACGGACTAGTAAAAAAAGAAGGACTCCGCGCCACTAACTAGACATTGAAGCTCCTCAGGTGCTCTACCTTGACACGCAACTTACGTCACACATTGACATAATAAGTGCTCCAAATGACAGATATCCGATATCTGGTATCCATAAGTATCTCACTCACACATTCATAAACGTGGCTTCACCCTATAGTATGACAGCGTGTAGTCCTTCTTTTTCAACTAGTCCGTGGCATAAGCTAAGATAAGATTTGATTTCAAACCAGTCCAAAGTAATACCCAAGCAACTTCAAATGCTCTCACTGTAACAAATGTTTAGAAATGTTGAGGATAATACTGATACTGTAGGCAGATGTTTGAAAAAAGATTTTTTTTTTACAAGGCTTACCTTTTTATGCAGTCTTAAGTTGACTAGCTGTATAACCTTAGTTATTATTGCTATCGTTTAGTTTGTTATTAGCTTTTTAGGTAAGTAAAGCTAAACTGCTCGGTTTTATTTAGGTTTAACTTGTGTTATAAAGGTAATCGTGATCCTCTTTTTACCTAATTGCAGATTTAGTAATATCTGCGATTCGATAATATTCATTTTTCACCATATATAACACTTTCGAAAACTGTTTCAGATTTCATAATGTAATTAATTATGAGCCTTATTAATAATGTATGTATAATCTTAGAATCCTTATAATGAAATTTCTTCCAAATGATGGATTAATTTTGCCATAACCATAAGTAAATCCGCGATCCCCTTTCTCGGGATGAACTAATAGAAACGCCATTAAGATTGTATATGTAGGTGCTGCGAGTTAATACGTTTCGCCGCGTATGTAAATCACCCACGAGACTAAGTAATGTCTCCCTCAGGGGGTCCACAGATGAGGAACAGTATATTAGCGATTGTTGACGACCGGCGGCGACTGGCATACCCTATGCTCGTGTTGATGAAAGTTGCCGACAGTCGGTGACTTCCTAGGATGTCGGCTACATTTTAGCAAAAACATTGGACTCGCCAGGAATATGTTAAGCATTAGCCAGGGACCAACGCTGACAGATGCCGAAGGGCGTCCCAAAACAGCTTGACGACACCATCAGCGACTAGTAAGCGCGGAACTACTCTTTTTTCTCAAATGGGCTTGCCCACAAGCTTAACTTGACCCTAAAAACATACGAGCGCCTTGCCTGGACATAGGTCCTAAACTTAGGTATACGACAAACTCTTTCTGAAATTCTAAGAACCTATAATAGTTTACAAAAAAACAAAACTTAGTTGTATTATAATTTATTAGCTACTCATTACGTTGCTCCAGTTTTCTACAATTACATAACAATCGCTTAGTTTGCTGACGACCGTTGTATAAACGGCTTTTTAATGTAGTTTGCTTTAAAATAAACATGTTTACAGAAAATTCTTAGCTTACGACTATACAATGTGAACACTAATCGGTCTTTGTTGCGATACAATAATGCTTTGACAATAATCCCGTAAGATTTATTAACCTTGATATTATATTTGCACGAAATTTGTCAATCGTACTTAATCAATGGCAGCAGTGGTAGTTAAATTGTAATTGTGGTCACAGATACAGACATAAAAACAGCGCTACAAATATCTGAAAAGGAATATTTTTTTCTAATCTCACTAATGTGCTATTAAATATATTTTGAGTTAAGTAGCATATTTGGTGTCCTCGTATACCATCTTGTCACGTGTCGCGAAATTGAATCCTGATCTCTGTATCTGCACAAAGTGCCAAGCTAATTCTTTATAATACGAACAGCTTAGGAGTGAAACTTGTTGTGCCAATGTTGTCCCTTAAAGGCACAAGTATTAAACAAGTCGAGTTACACGTATCGACTATGTAGACGAAGCTTTACATTTCGTTAAGTGCCGAATGGTGTTTCAACTAGCCTTACTAAGAAAACATGCGGTATGTTTATTTATTTAATCGCTTTGCACTGAATATATATTTTTTCAAGTAACTTACACAACAATAATATCTATATATGAATTTTGAGTGATTTTAAACCAATTAATTTTAGGCTTAAAGCTGGGCAAAGCGATATATTATTAGACTTACACAGATACATTTAAAGTGATTCGTGGTGTTTTTATATTTTAGCTATTTACTTATTACATAAATCTTAATATGATATGATAATCATCTATTCCAAACGTGGTTTTCGGTAAATTTACCTTTCAATGAACCTTAATGAAATATTTAATAGATAAAGAGTGGAAGACTACTAATGCATTTATGCTTTTAACATTGTGAAATAATTGTAGCCTCTTATCACTAAGCATATCCTACATAGATACAAGGTCATTTTTATTATATGCTAAACATTTTACCTACTTACTTAACTCATTTTTATAAGGAACCAGTTAAAGGATTTTAAAAAGAGAACAATTTTTTTTTTTACTGATCATTCTAACGTTGGTTATTTTGTATGAAAGTAATAAAAATTTTGCTCACTATTTAAAAATTTTTATTACCTTCTGGACCAGAAGCTGCGTACGACCATGTTGATTCGTTAGAATAACTAGTTAAATAAGTAGGTAAGAGGTATATAAGTACTAAAAAGACTTATACATATTTTCTATGTAGCAATAAATATACTACCAAAGTTTAAGTGAAACTTTCAAGGTTTCACATAAACTTTGGTGTGTCAATGCCTTTAATAATAATACAACGTGATCAGGTAATTATTATACATTAATTAACAATAAAAAAGCATACTTACTGTTTTATTAGAAGCATTCTCGATAATGAGCAAAACAGAGACGTGCAGTTCGCATTAATTCGAAGATGCTTTTATGAACGTTTAGTTGGTAATAACTCTCAAGTGACGCATAAGCTTAATGGATATGTCAAATGCTTTCAAGTTATTAGCAGCTCTAAGAACAGAACACCAATTGAAACCGCTTAAAAGGTCCGGTTGCTTTATTTTTACATTGACGTCGTCAGATAATGTATACCTACCCATTAATTAGTGACATATTGATTGGAATTTTCATATACATAATATAGGGTCTATCTATTGACGATTTTATAAGTAATTATTTTACTTGTAATCGCTCCCAATCAATAAGCACCGACTTCATAGAGTCGTAAAATTTTGAATCACGGCAATTATTTGCCACTGATAGAAATTCAGGGCGTTGATGACCAATCGAAACCAAAATAACTAATTTCTGACCAATCAGCATCTTGCTGACCTATACCTATGACACGAAATGAGCCAATTAGGACTAAATTGATGTATAATTGAAGCTTGATGATAATAATTGATGATGATTATATAATTGATACTTCCATCTTATACCTACTAAGAAAAAGAAAAACTATATTTTGAACAATTTTATTTTTCAAAGAATTTTAGTACATTATTGCACACCGCCATAGCAACACTCAACGCTCATAGTTATCGCTATTAAATATTTACATAAGTCAGCATCGTATGTTATAATATAATAAGTATATTATGTGTTAAGTGGGTACATAAGTTTTGTACTTTACAGCAGTTTCATTGAGTATTCTTAGGTCTTTGCCTTATCTGTAATTTGATTGATGATTTCAATACAAATATTGAATATTAACAAAATACAAATTATAAAGTATGTATTACCCAAAGTTAACATTTTTAACCTTTAATCTTGCACTTGATGTACCAAGTTGGCACACTGAATATTACATGTATGTTTTGTTGGTAATACTAACGGAACACATAGATGATAATAAGTATTACAGAATTCTTAGGGATCCAGTAAAATTCAGAGCTGCGATGAGCGAGACAAAAAAAGTAGTTATTAGTTTTAGTTTGAACTTCAATCTTACTCCTTCGGAACCACTCTTTATGGAAAATTTATTTGAACTTTCGGACAAATAACATAAAACGTGTGTATTTTGCGGAAAGTGTTTTATTCGAAGAGAAGAACAAACCTGTCAGAAACAAATGTCAAATACATGATTATAGTATTATTAAATAACTGCTATACTGTTAATAAGTAGTTAATTAATAACTTGTATTATTTAGTCAATCAGCATCAGCCTATTACAAAAAAAGTTGTACTCCGTTTAAACCCAGTCTAATGAAAATCCGACCAACATAAAATGAATAGTTTAAAGTTCAAACTTGTCTTATTTCTTTTGTAATAAGGCTGTATTTATTTTTGTTGCAGATTTTATAAGTGCTCAAAATATTAGAGAAAAATAGCGTCAGCTACAGATAACAAGCAACAGATCAAAGTTTATACAAAGTTGTACTATTAACAAACGATTGTAAGTAGAATACAGTCCTACTGTTAATGTATATAATATACATTGAATGTTTAACAAGAGATTATATCTTAACTATATTTTAAATGAATCACACGACTTAAGCTAAATAAACTTGTACATTATGGCACAATCGTAACATTGAAAAGATACACTTAAAACAGATGGTTCAATTAAATTGAGTTATCATGAATTATATAGTTAAGAAAACTTTCACTGTTTATTCTGAACAACTTATGTTCCAAGTTTAAAATCAACTCAAAAAGTAAGTAGGCACTTTGATTATGGAGTATGGTAATAGAAAAACATGTTTCCAAGGGTTATTAACACCATCAATCAATTGATATTATTTTGTGAGCTCCTAAATTACAATGCTTCTTTAATGTTACATGATAAATTATTTTAATTAAATGTCTAATTTAATTAATATTCGAAAGTTACAACTAAATTAAATGCAATTAATTGTGTAATGTCAATATCCCTATTATGTTATGTCGTACCACCACATACACGTTATAATTTTATAATATTAAAACGATTAACAGACGAAATTATGGCATCTCTTAAGGGTGATTTTATGAATACTACAGTTTTATACGTATACAGAATACAGCTGGTCATGATAAAATTATTGAAAACAAACATAACTTTTTTCGGTCATACTAATTTACAAACAGAAAATATGCAACCAAATATTCTTATTACCTCTATTTCATATCAAACTGAAAGTGTTCATAAATATATTCTGCGCACGTTTAGTTTATATGTATATTTCAACTGCAATATTTTTATAAAAATATTAATCATATTTTCAATATGTATAACAAGCATATACGTTCGGCTATAAAATTTATACATATATAATGAACATATTTTTTCTTGAAAATCACAAGTAAATTGTTACATGTTAACAACTATAATATATTAGGCCGTCTTCTTAAAATACCAAAAACTGGTAATAGGGATGATGACTGTATTAAAAAATTATAATTTTATTTAGTTCATTAGTTAGATTATACAAAAATACTAGGCACATATTTTTCGCTTTATCAAATTAACAATAAATCACAAAGATAAAGAGCATCAAAGTTTTGGAGTGGGGCTTGCGACGTCGATTTAGTAAAAATTGTACGAATGTGTAACGTCACGCGCAACTTGAATGCATTGTATCTTCGTCAATGTTTGTTTGACAAATAAATAAAAAAAATACGTGTTCAATATTTTTTTATAATCTAACTGACGGACTAAACTGAATTGTCATCCTGCCTATTGTTTCTGTCAACGTAATTTGAAATTCTAATATAACATCATGATCACAATCGCTCATATTGTAACAATGTATAAGAAAAGCATGTATTTTCCACGAAGGCACATTAATTTTAATCACACTGAGAGCACCATCTTTAGCTGTGCAAGGCGAAAACACTTAACAATACGATATAGATTAATGTATTATGCTTTAGCATGAACATATTTACACGGACTAGTACTAATGTATTTATAAGTGATAATTTACATACGATATTTACATAAAGGCGGTATTATACACACGCATATACATATATTAGCGTCAGTATATAATTACCCCTTTTGGGTGATAACACTCAAGGCCTTAAGCTGAAAACAATGTGAAAAGCAAAAACTTGTTTTGATATAGCACCTAAAATTGTGATTAGTTTCTAAAACAACCAGAAATCACGACCTTCCGAAGCAAATATTGTCATTAGTATTATAAAGTTATTTGTGCGAATCTACGTCTACTTATATTGCTTTTAATTGCTTGCGTTAAAATCCAGTGTTAGTAATATTATTAATTACTGAACTCAGCACTAACATTATCATACATACAAACCCAGATTAACTCAAGTTTTCACCAAATATCATCCTACGTATGTTCCTACTGATTTGAACTACTGAGGTGTAAGAAAATAATATATCACCACATGTAAAACGTTTCCAGAGCAGAATATGTAATTTTCCTCAAAAAATAAATTTATAGTCCACTATTGAGATTACAAAAAATATTGCTTACGTATTTTTTCTTTTGTTCTACAAACTAAAAATGATGAAGATACAGCGCGTTAAAGTACCGCGTGACGTCACTAGTTGTGTAAAATTTTACCGTCCAAGGGACGTAAAGCGCTGAATTTCAGATCTTTAAAGCGCTGTATCTTTGTCGATTATCGAGTATCAGATAAAGCAAAAAATATGTAATCAATATTTTTTGATAATCTAACTTACGGACTATAAAATATTTTTTTAGGATAATACCCTATTGTTGTCAACTTCTTCTGGAAACGAAACTATTATTAGAATGACAAAGCATCTAGTGGATATTTCATTCAGAAAACGTTTATCAAATCCACCCTTACGTGCTGTTTTATTCTGCATATAAAATGCATAAGCGAATGCTGACGATGCACTTTATTCAAAGTATTTCAATCCAGTGATGTCGTTGATCTAAAGACATGAGTTTATTTGGGTTAGTATTTCATTCAACAATCGTATTCTCGTAGGAAAACTTTGTGATAAATTGAGAGTTTTTCTAAGAAGCTGGGCTCAGTCCTGCTAACACTGGTACAAGAAGACCTCACTGCAGAGTGCACCACCCGCGCGCTAGTCAAGGATTGTCCAAACCGTTTTCTGGGAGCAGGACCGCGCCGTCGTCGTCTCCGTTCACCTGATGGTAGAAGTCAAAGTTTGTACACACAATGGTATAAAGTCAAAGTTTGCTACACATGAATATAAGGATGGAGAGGCCGATAACCTTTTTTTTTCAGACCGATATTAATCGAGGTCATGATTTTTATATAAGGTGATATTATACTCATCAGTACAGATTACTTATTATTAAATATATTGGAAACCATGTAGGTATATTTTATATTTAAAAACTTGAACGTGCGTGCTTCATACGCAGAGTTCGAAACTCAGCCACGAATGTCTGGATTTTAATCATTTGAGTACGTACGGGTACATTCCAAATAATTATGGATAATGTAACCGTGATCCAATCCAATTTGTCTGTTTCCTCTATTAATGTGTTACGACAATCGGATAGGCAATAAAAAAATCGAATATAATTTTCAGACTCGCAAGAATTCTAGATTACGTTCTAAGCGCACGCCGTCTGAGCACGGGATGTAACTAGGAAGATAAAATTGATGAATAAATGATTTTCAACTGAAGTCGGACCTGATCGCGTATGACGACGGTGGGGTGGTGGTGTCGCGGCGCGGCGCAGCGGCGGCACTCCAGAACCACCAGCGAATCCGTGTCCATGTCGGCCTCCGTGCTGCTGCCGCGCCGCAGCGCGCCCGCCTCGCGCGCGCCCGCGCCCGCCTCGCCTGCGCCTGCGCCTGCATCGCCCGCGCCCGCGCCCACGCCCGCTGCCTGCTCGCGGTGCTCGACGACGGCACGCCAGAGGCGGAGTTCTACGCCACCCCTGTTAAATACAAATAGCATTTAGGACGTTTACGGCATAATATACTCGTGTTGTACAACTAAGCTAGCGCCCTGAGTGACCATTTAGAATAAAGGCAGTGTTTTTGATAATGAATTTTGCAACGAATGAATTCGCAATGGATTTGCTATATATGCTATAATAACGACCATTCCCCACCAGGCTGACTGCGTAAAATATGCATTGACAAATCCTGTCATAGTTACCCTATATCTATCATAGGTAACTATGTGTTCATACTTTTTACAAACTATCAACATATAAGTAATTGAGTACTCATTTATTACACAATACATATTGGTATCATTTCTATGTCTATGATTTCAAAATACAACACTCACTTGAGATTTAACCTTGCCACGTCCTCCCTCCTCGCATGACGCAACAGATCGCCGAGCGAGTACTCGTTGACGGCGAGCGCGCGCGCAGCCGCGTCGGGCACGCCGCGCGCCTGCGCCCACTCGCGGAGGACGCGGTACTGCTCTTCGTCTACTGGGGGAGGGCTTTCGCTTCTGGAATGAAGAAGTTAACATTAACATTGGCAACAAATGAAAAAGAACGGATACATGGGGCTTTTTGGGAGGCGAGAGAAAAAATTAAAGAAGTTGACAATTAATGTTTGCTAAGAATTACACTCAAATTTAGGGGATATTAACTGCATGATTTAAGTTTAAGCTTGACATTGAAGCCTAGGCGTCTTCTTGCTTATACTTATTATATAGTTAGCAAATTCACTGACTAAAATATTGGAAACACTTAGCTAAAAGATAAGAAAACACATAATATCGATAATCACCTTTTATCATTTGTATTAAAGTCTATTTTTGGACGACTTTAAATAAAATGCATACATTTTAAATGAGGCTTTATATACAAATGAAATATGTATTATTTTACCTTGGCCTTCTGTCAACAAGTTCTCTGATGACTTGTGTCTGCAACTTCTGCTCTTCAAGAATCTGTCGGAGAAGCGACTGATACTGTTGATAGCTGTCTATTAATTCTTGCTGTAATCTGAAACAAATTTACAAAATTCTTAGCTTGTTTTGGCTAAATTATTTATTTATTTAATCGAGAAGTTATGCCATCATATTTCTTTAAGTGTTCATTAATTCCGTAAAAGAAGTAATGTTACTGGCTGTTACTTCTCTTTTTATAGTCAGACATCTGCGCTTCCGCACTCTCGGCTTTGTGATAGATTCCCATCACTCAATGATTTATATATATATTGAGTGCGGTAAACTCTCCAAATGACAGATTGATTCATTTTCAATTTTTAAAGCGTAACGACGTAGGCGATAGCTGTTATAAATTGTTTACAAGTAATATTTATTAATATTTTTCCCATAGGTCCCATGTTGGTTTAGGACTAAAAAGAATGTGCCAACTGTTTTCCTTGCCTAGCATGTCGTAACAGGCGACTAATGATATATCAGGTTTTGGGTGTGTGATTGTGTTGGCTTCGAGCTAACCACTCGTCACAACTTTTGATAATTTTCCATCTAACATAGCCCAGTTTTATTTGTTGACTAAACGTGTTTAAGGGGGCTTGATGTCCCTTTGACTCTGCCTATACTTTCGGAGATTGCGGGCGTGATGTTAAATGAATGTAATCATTTGTTTTTAATACTCACTTATGATTCTCCTGTCTTAGCTGGTGTAGCTGGTGGTCCCTGGTGGAGTTGGCCGTCGACACCGCAGAGGGCGTGGTGACGTCACCGGCGACCACGCTGCCGCTGTTCGCGCCACGACGGGACTCCTGCCCAGCGAGATTCGCACCCAACTCTATTGGTAGACAATTCACATTAATTGCTGGTATACTTCGTAGGAGAGAGTTTAGGTCAATGTTTAGGGCTTCGCAGTCACGACCCGTTCTTGCATAGCACTTAACGTACGGGTCACGGAATCTAATGACAAGCGCTTTGCCTTGTTTAACTTAAGACAGTGAAAGCGCAATATCTTAGAATATATGGATTAGTCTAAAGTATTCATCTACTTCTATTTGGGCTGTGAAGGCAACGCTTAACTCACATCACCTATTTGTGATAGTGAGTTACGCAATTACGTTCTTTGTATAGACTATCCAAACGCAAACCTTTCTCACAGGTTTTGCATGGGAATGCAACTTTACAAATCCTTGGGAACCTCAAAGTTAAAGTCAAAGTCAAAATATTCTTTATTTATATAATGTCGGCGAGGTGGCGCTGCGATCGTTCGAAACGTCAATTGTCAACTGTAGCTGTCATCTGTCTACGTCTATGGTGCCTTGCGAAACGTCAAGCTATTACATTGACAGCTGTCATCGCTTGGGATTGGTCTGTGCTTGGTTTATAATGGCATTCTAACGCGAGCCGCCATACTGAACGGACGCAAGCGCAGAACTCTCCACGTTTCGTATTGCAATCCGTTTACATCGCACTAGAGTCACCATATTTCATGTAAATCTCAGTAAATAGATAAAAAGAGTTGTTCGTGATCAATCTGCGACTTTATTTCGAAGAAACATCACCCACACTACCCAAGATGAACCAAGCTCTCCGCCGATCCCGCTGGTCTTTCCGTCATATAGGTTTTAAAGGAAACACTTATGAATCGTCAAAAACAGATAAAGAAATATGATTCTACCACCGGTCACCACCACTACCACTCATGTCTATATTAATCTTAAATTCTTCTAGCATATTAAAAAAACACATATTTTTTCGACAACACAACGTCCGTTACATTCCAACGAAGAAATGTGACATTGGTACCTTTACCCACCTGGTGACAAAACGGTGATGGCCGCCTGCACAGCGTTCCGCACCAGATTGTCCAAGGCAAACATCCAGTGGGGCTTGATGCTGTGCATCCTCAGCACCGCGTTGACAGCCTCTTGGAACATGTAGATGGCAGAGTGTAGCTCGTTGATGGCCTTAGAGTCGAAGTCCAGCTCCTCCTTCAGGGAAGTTATGGCTTGCTCGATGACCACACGGTTCTGCTCCATGATGTAGTTTTTGAGAGCGCAGCGAAGAGTTTCCAAGTGGTTCTGGAGTAAGGTTGAAAAATGGTTTAACGATTTGAGATTTTTTACTTTCTGTGCATAGAATTTCAGTAGATATTCTAATTTAAAATGTTGTAAATTCAGCAGTTCCTATGGAAAAGTAGAAGAATGAATGTAATTTGATTATTATTAGACATTGGATCAAAAAGACTCGTTCTCACTACTCTTATAATTTTTATAGTTAGGATTAGATCTACGGAGAAACGTTCTGAGTTCTAAGTTTAACATTAAACGCCCATTAACTTAACATAAAAAAAAACCGCATGTTTATGATGAAAAATGTGTTGTGTGTATTTAAACGCTAAGTCAATAAAATATTCAAATTAATTCATTCATTTTATTTAATGCTTCCTATTCATTTAACATAAAAAAAACCGCATATTTATGATGAAGAATTTATTGTGTGTATTTAAACGCTGTCATTAAAATATTCAAATTAAATTATTAATTTTATTTAATGCTTACCATAGTGAGCAAGGTATTGCCAAAGTCCTGTTGAACGCTTATCATCCATTTTTGGCAGATTTTCGCGCTGTCTTGTTCTAACACCCGGGAGAGAGTGAGACGCCGCTGCGAATCCTTTTTCAGAAGATAGAAGCCATCGTGCTCAATGTCTATGGACGAACGGGGAACGCTTGTCATATCGACCTGTATGAAAAAAAATTAATGGTTAAACAGGCTTGCTGTACCTTTGACTCTGCTTACCCTGTCGGGGACTATAAGCGTGATGTATTCAATATGTAAAATATAACTAAAACGCTTGTTTCCACGTTCATCATAGCAGTATTTACTGCTGTGAGATGTATATTGTAGGATAATGGGAACACATTAATAGGTGTAACATCTTATATATTTATTCGGCTATGGACTGAACCGACTTACCATAGACTAAAGATTTCGAGACCTCTTTCCAAGAATAGCATAATAGGCAACGTGACTAAAAAATTCTGTTGAGTCCGTCAGATAGATTATAAAAAAATATTGAACACAAACATTGACGAAGATACAACGCATTCAAGTTGCGCGTGACGTCACACCTTCGTAAAATTTTTACTAAATAGTGACGTCGCAATCCTCCACTTCAAAACTTTAATGATCTTTAGCTTGTAATTTTTTGTTAATTTTATAAACATGCGTCTAGAATGTTTGTATTATCTAACTGATGAACTTAATAGAATTATAGTTTTTTCATGCAGTCATCGTCCCTATTATTAAAGAACGTATGTTACTGAATCAAAAAAAAAACAAAGTTCCAATGATTGTGACAAGCACTCCTAACTATGATCTAATGTCGCCGAAAGAGAGATTTAATAATTGATACTCGAGATTAACATTATAAAAACAAAAACAATAAATGTAAATAATTATTTACTCAAAACTTCTTACCTCAGGTGATAGCAGACCACCAGAAGAGCTTCTTCTGTTGAGAATCGTGTCACTGCTATCCATATCATCCGTCGATGGAGTATTTGGCATTGTACTGCAGAAAAATATCAGTTAGATTATATAAATCAATTTACTGTTATTATTTATGTATCCGTAGTGTTAGATAAAGGATTTCGAACCTTTTTCTTCTGAAGGTTTTCGAAAAATCCGCTAGAGACAGAACTGGTCCCCACCAGTTAATAGTCGATACAAGGGATAAAGTATGGTATGAAGCCACTGAAAATATTCACATTGGCGAGACATTTTATATTACAGTAGTGATAAAAAGGCCATTAATAGAAAATATAAGTCTGTTATCAGTATCATAGTTCAATTACTGTTTATATTATGAAGTTGTTATGCACGAGAGGTTAATCTATTTACATATAAAATGAAATAAATAAAACAATTTACTTTTCTATACTCGTAGAAAATATTGGATAATAATTCATACGAGCGGAGCGCCCCGACTTAGTTTATATAATATTTAACGTCATATTGCCGTAACGGGTATCAAGTTATTTGTACCGCCCACCAGTGCTGCCTCTAGTGGATCTTTCAGGAACCTTCAGAGGAAAAAGGCTAATTGACTTTGACTTTAAATCATTTGACCAAATATTAGTAAATAACATCTTTGTTTAAATATCACGAATATGTAAGTTGATTTAATTATAAGGCCGTTTGCTGTTGGATGCATTTAAGACACATTTAATACAAGACTAAACATATATACATAACTGCGAAGCAGTTTGGCAGATATATATTTGCTGTAAGAATGTGTGATTTTGAAAAAAAAAAAAAAAATATGGCCGTCAGAATGTTGAGGATTACGTAGACTCCGTTAAGCACATAACGATAACAAAAATATGAACAAAAAATACCAAAATACGTCTTTGACTTGCCACAAACAAATATTAACTCAAATTTGACCAAAAGTTAACGTAAAACTTTCGACCAATAAACAGCAGGCATAAATACGTCAAATCAGAGCAAACCGATTGCAACGTCATTTTAGCGAAATTATTTACATATAAACTTTCAAATTAAATCAACAAAGATTTTTTTTCTCCTTGTAAAAAACATGTAAAAATTCAGCTCCGTATAAGATTTTTAATATTCACTGCAAAAGTTATCGCTTCAAGAAGTACATGCTGTTTATGACGTGGATGTAATAATTGATTGTATGGCAGAACAGCAAACGTCCTTAAATATGAAAAAAAAAAATAGTTTTTGACATCAAACATTTAACAGTAGATAGACGATACTACAATATACGGATAATGAAAGAGGTTGTTAGTAGCATTACAAATTTAATGATAGCATTAGTAGTATGACTAAGACAGGTTGAGATATTACACGAAATATCAAATTATAAAAACGAATTTGGATTACAGATAGTCTAGAGTGTGATAGTAGGTGTGATGAAAAGCAGTTATTTGTGGTAAATTATAATTTCAGTGCAGTAATAAAAAAATGTGATTGTGTTAAAAAAAATAGCTTTTCATAGAATGCTATATTTTATGATTCGGTCTTTAAAATGGTTACCTTCTTTGTGAAAAGATTACATTTTTAAAATGATCACCTTCTTTATGAAAAGATTACATTAATTAATGGATGGACCAACGAAGTGAGTTATTTATAACTACATGACTGATTAATGAAACAAGTAAATTTTTGCTAATCTACAAATGACTGCCGATATTTTCAATCGGTGTGCCACTCGAAAACGGATTTGCAGATCCGTATTGAGCTGTCAACAAGATTTTACTAAAAATATCGTATTCTATGAACTTCATCGAGGTGCTATTAAAAAATGTTAAAGTTACCTGCTATTTGAAAAGTCCGGTGGATATATCAGTATCGGTGATAGCATCGAGGAAGCCGTCCTAGTGATTGTCGGATTAGACCGGATCGTTTTCACCCTTCATGGAGGGAAAACAAATACAGGCTTAGGTGCAAAGCAAACGACATATTGTTAAGACAATTTCGTGTTACGGACAATTGATAATCTACAGTGGACTTGCATATAACGCTATGTGTTTTGATGTCAAATGTCATTGTGAACAATTTAATAACACACCAATATATGATATCTCGGACTTTATGTAAAACTGAAGGGTTCAAACTATGTCAGTTGGTGGTTTCTGAATAACAAACCCACGTGACGAGTTTATGTATGAAAAACGGAAAAGATATATGGATTTTAATGAGAAATAGAGGGAGGGAGAGAGGAAAAAAAGAGAAACACAATACAAAATGGTATATGTATGTAGGGTATAGGGGTTTAAAGATAACTAATCTCTTCCCGGTGAATTTCTTGTATTGTTAAAATACTTTTACAAATAATTATTTAAAGCGTCGTTCGTCTTACGTCTTAATCCTTTCGTCGTTTCTAGCAGACTCTTCGTCCCTCGCTCCTTCACTTATTCATCGTATCTCACTCTTTTGTTCATTCGTCTCATTCATTCGCCTTACGTTCCATTTCTCTCAACACCCACATGTATAGTAAATTTTTAATAAATTTCGGGTCTTTACAGCACACATAATTATGTTACTTGTGTCACGTCTTCCCTATTATATTACCTAATCTATTTCAAAAAGGGGAGGGTCGCTAATAAATAATAAAATGAGGGTTTTCACAAATACAAAAACTGCCAGATGGCACGAGGGAGTCTCGTGGCCTTATCACTGTCACTATAAGCTCTTTGTTGACAGCATGTCAGTTTGTTCTGAAAACTTACCAATGAGGAGGGTGACAAGACCGTACGTCACAGTTACGCCATCTATCTGATGTTTTAATTCAAAAAACCCTCATTGAAGCACCTTCATTACTACACTATAATCTCAGTCATGCATAACAAAATTGATTTGTGAGCATGCGATTTCCATAATAGGGTAGTTCGTATAACCGCTGAGTGTATAGATATTACCATTCTAAAACGCGAAATAAAATAAAAATTTAATAATTTTGTTTTTTTTTTCGTCCAAACTGTTAGTTTTTTAAAAAAAGTCGGGAAGCGAGGTTCAAGAACTATTTAAAAATAATTTAACAATTACTACCCTATTATCAGAATTCGTGAATATGTGCACACAAGTGTAGTTAATTTTCTTCAAAAATAAAAAAATACTAATGTATACTCGAAAATATCACGCATTTTCTTTTAAATTGATGTCAGTTGATTTCGGGGATGAGGATAAAAAGAAATGGGTCCATGTATGTAAATGCCAATCGATTCCATGTAAAACTCAATCCAGCAAGTTATTGGCCAGCGAAACATTGCCTTTACACAAGCCCCTCTCACCAGACCAAGAGGCATGATGACGTCACGCGACGATACAATTAGGTTGCATATTCAATATCAATCAATATAGTGATATAACGAAAGCCATGCGTATAAGTTAACTAGTTACACTACTGAAAGATCTGCATCATAATCATTTACGACATATGCTCTTTATTTAATGTCTAATGCAGATGTTAAATATACGTAGACTACAAATTATCGAGCATTTACAAAATTCGTCATTTAATACTCAATATTATTATATGTTCCGTATTTTATATGACAAACGTATCGCGGCAAGTGCAATGCTACGTGAAATTTTTACTAAGTTAACTTATCGATCTGAGCAAACCGCAATTCGGTGCATAAATGCACTTCTTTGCGGGTTTTCATTTATATCGTACAGTTTATATTAAAATTATTATTACTGTTAAAACCCCACAAAATGCATTGTTACAAACTCTAACCAAATTATTTAAAGCATTCCTGCTAGTGACAGACTAATTCTATATGAACAATTTAACAATAAAAATTATATCACAAATCTTCAATGGACTGTACCACAAAGTTATGCGATAGACACACTGCTTCAAACTGTTGTCGCTAAATCTAAAACCATGCACTCACTAAACGCCTTATTAAACACTCACAAAAGATTTATAGAATTGTACTGTACTGTATTGTACTTTAATGTACTGGACTGTACTTACTCGATCTCCGGAGAGCTGGGCAAGTTTCCAGCTATCGATGGCTCTGATATCTTCTTCTGGGAAGTGGCGGGTCGTGCCTTATCTGCCGGAACGGATATACTCCGGCTGTAGTCTATGCTACTGCCGAGACGGCTGGTCTGTTTCTTCTTTCTATAAATCAAATATTAGATATAGATTAAGTGCCTGTTAGTTCCCGCGAATTTAGGAAATACGGACTGGGCTATATATTTCAAAGAAAACGAAATGTATTAAATTTTCAATGCCAAATGTAAGCCAAGTGAACACTAACATATGCCTATCGAAATCATTAATTCTACAGTTTTTCTTGTAATCACTATCGATTCCAAATTGTAACGGGGCCCTCATATTACGGCTTTGGTAGGAAGACTGAGCTCAGCAGCATACGCAGTTAGAAAAATACGACTCTTGACTGATATTGAAACGGCTAGATTGGTTAAAGAAATTAAATGTACTAGTACTATTTAATTTTAATGTATTAGATAGTTCGATTTTATTGCTAAAATAAAGTACACCATTACAAAGATAAACACAATAATCAACACAACATTCTTGAATCACAAGTGCAATCTCCAAACTTACGCATAACATCTTGAAATCAGTACCAACTTCCTAATCGTCAAAAACCGTAACATAGAGGTTACGTTTCGTTTACGATAACTTTGCGGCTTACATACATACGGACAGCGCTTAACACAAAGACGCATATTGTATAAAGTAAAACTTCACATCACTTAATTCATGAAATGTTAATGTGTTCACTTGTTTGTTAGTAAATAACATCGCACGACACCATCTTATTTAAATAAATGTTTTAAAACTATACAAAACTCGACAAAATTATATAATGATGAGAGATAACAAAGATAAGTAATCTTGCGTTTTGGTCTTGTTATCTATGTCAAAGATTTCGCCGTACTATTCGCATTTAGGTAGGATGACTTTGCAAGTTCTCTTTGAAAATCTTTTTTTTAGAAGAATTTGTGACATATTTTCAATAAAATATAATTATAATAATAATAAATTCTCCAGACTGACTGTCCGACAGACGCATCTCTCTTAAATGTCGATAAAGCAACGTTTCACATGTCGAAGGATGCTCGTCTGAAAACAACTAACGTATAAATGTTCCTTTCCAATACTACAGAGTTTTAGGGTCATATTTTCTCACATTAATAAGCCATAATATTTTAGCTTGCCCATTGTGATAACCGCTACATCCAAAATATCGGATGTGTAATCATAATCCAATTTGTTTACTTCGCCTATGTTAGGTTACAAAGGTCAGATAGGCAGTTGCTTCCGTACATTTAGTTAAGTTTACTGTCTCGTTAAATCATCTAATAAACTCAAACGTCTTATTAACCACGGGATATAGCTAAGAAGATGATGATGATAATGAAAATCATACTTACTCGCATAAAAAGGGATCTTCAAGCAGCTCAGCCGCAGTGGCACGCTGCTCAGGCTCTGGTATGAAGCACCGTAAGATGAAGTTCTTAGCCTTCTGCGAGAGCTCGTGCGGTATCTCAGGATGTGTCTTGTAATACCCCACCTGGTATTACAACAATAAATAAATATTTTACATTTACTTACTAGACTTAATAAACGATTCATGTAGCGGGTCAAACAGAGGTTAAATAACCACGAGGAGAAGCTTGCAAAAGAAGGCAAGATATCGTCGCTTATACAACAATACCTCGAAGTAGCTTTAGCTATAAGGTCTAAGTATGACTTAAATAACACTGAAAATTAGCCCTTATGATAGAGCACAGTTACGCGGTACTGGACGTTATGACGATATGTGATTCTGCATTAGACAGTCTTACAGAAGTTCCCGTGTAAATTTATAAGTCGGACTAGATTTGTATTTGATTGTAAACTGACTAGTTTCTACTTGGCAGCGTGTCTATAGCTCACCTTGAATACAGCCGCTTGGGGTGATCCCAATTCAATAAATGGAGGATTGCCAGTCGCCATTTCCACTACAGTACAACCTAGAGACCAGATGTCAGCCTATAAAAAACAAACATCACATTATAAATCACAAAAAAAATACATTTTACTTTCACTGCTTATCAAAAACACAGCACCAAATACGAAATTAGTGTGCCCTAAACAACTCCTATTAAAATCAGCACCAAATACGAAATTTTTGTGCCCTAAACTATTAGTGGGGCTGTTGACACCACCGATCGTACGTTATCCAGGGGTGAGAGCTCCTTGCGGAGAGCAATCAGGTTATGCCATCATCGAAAGCCCCCTCAATAAAGGTAATTCTCTAATCACTTGTTGTACTCTTGATCTCCTGTACTGTGTTAATAATTTTGAAATTATTATGTGACAATAGAACATTACAACGTCACAGTACATCCAACTTACATAGTTTTGAATAAACTAAGATGACTGATTATAAAATACATACATAACATCACGCCCGTAATTCAGAGTCAAAGGGGCAGTAAGCCCCTTTAACCACTGAATGTGGTGCCAGCAATTATAAAGCATTAATGTATTTTAAATATAAAAATTTACTACTACACTTAATACTCGGCCATAGACCAAAAAAGTGTTCGACACTAGCAGGCACCCCATAGCCTCTTTACCCCTTTTCGATGACCTCGGGCACCATGTACCTTGTACTGCACCGTGACCGCGAAGGTCTCAGTCGAAAAACAGAGCCTAGTCAGCCGCTTGGCCATATCGAAGTCCAATGTATCCAGAACGCCATTGTGCGTTTACAAAGACATGTTCGATACTCACAGGCGCCCTGAAGCCTCTTTGCGCTTTTTCGATGACCTCGGGCGTCATGTACTGCAGCGTGCCGGCGAAGGTGTCAGTCGAAAAACAGAGCCTAGTCAGCCGCTTGGCCATGCCGAAGTCGGATGTTTCCAAAACGCCATTGTGCGTTTACAATTAATTGGCCATGCCGAAGTCAGAGATCTTGACGCCATTGTGGGTTCAAAAAGACATGTTCGATACTCACAGGCGCCCCGTAGCCTCTCTGCCCCTTGTCGATGACCTCGGGCGCCATGTACTGCAGCGTGCCGGCGAAGGTCTCGGTCGACGGGCAGAGACCAGCCAGCCGCTTGGACGTGCCGAAGTCGGATATCTTGACCACGCCGCTATAAGTGTTCACTAACACATTGTCGCCTTTTATGTCGCGGTGGACTATTTTCTGGTCGTGGAGGTATTTCAAACCTGGAAATTGATTATTAATTGTATTTAGATTTTATTAAGCCACTCGTATTACTAACTAGCTGTGCCCGCGGTTTCACCCCAGTGTATGGTTCATGTGGCGTAGCGTGATGTTAAATATTAAATAGTCTAAGGCAAAAGGCCACAATAAATGTTCTATTCAATTCAACACAAAGATGATTTTTCAATTCGGACCAGTTCCTGAGATAAGCGCGTTTAACCAAACAAACTCTGTGTAGATGGGGTGAGGAATCTCCAACTGTATGTATAATACTGTTTTTAGTTCTACAAAAGAGCAACACATCAGTGCGCTTCTCACCATTTACTTATTGCCAGGATGCCTCGCCGCATGCGCACTGGGTGGTCAAATAAATATCTTACTAATATTATAATCGCGAAAGTTTGTATGGATGGATGGATGTGTGGTGTTACTCCTTCACAAAAAAGTAATGCATATATTTTAATGAAACTTTACAATAGTATAGCTTATACATTAGAATAACACATAAGCTATATTTCATCGACGTACTACGCGAGCAAAGCCGCGGGCAGAAGCTAGTTTAAAATATTCGCATTCTTCTGATCTGCTTAGACAAACAAAAAGCAAGGGTGTTCACTAACTCATAAATGTAATTATAGAATATGTTTTTCTTACCCTCCAAGATTTGCTTCGTATAGTAAGAGATCGTAGCCTCGTTCTCCTTCAGCGGTCCCCACTTGGACCTCAGCAGTGCAGACAAGGATCCTCCCGGAACTTGCTCCATGAAGATTTTGAAATAGTTATTTTCAGATATTGACCCCAGATACTGGAACATGATGAAAATAAAAAGTTAAATATATTCCATGTTAAAATAATAATAAAAAATTGTAGAATATGATTAGAGGTACCTGCTAAATTGGCAAGATGACAAAAAAAATCTGTTTAGTCCGTCAGTTAGATTATAAAAAAATATTAAACACGTATTTTTTTATTTATTTGTCAAACAAACATTGACGAGGATACAATGCATTTAAGTTGCGCGTGACGTCACACTTTCGTAATTTTTTACGAAATATTGACGTCCCAACCCCTTACTCCAAAACTTTGATGCTCTTTATCTTTGTGATTTTATGTTAATTTGATAAAGCGAAAAATATGTATCTAGTATTTTTGTATAATCTAACTGACGGACTAAATAAAATTAAAGTTTTGAATACAGTCATAATCCCTATTATACTCAAGTAGTTTAATAAATATTAAACACAGTTTACAGCGTTTCAAGCGTGAAGCAGGTATAAGTAAGGAAGATTCAAATTGTTCTACTTTGTACCTATTACTTGACGATTGACAAGTGCTTTTTTGAGGCCTACGTAAATAAAGATATTTTTGACTTTGACTTTGACTTTGATATTAAAATTAATTTTAAGTCAGAGATACACTTGACAGCGATGCCGATCTAGGTGTTAAGGTCGCGCCGCCGCGAATACCACCCCGTACGTGCCCTTGCCAAGCACTACCTTCTGGTCGCATCGTCTGGTTACAATGCTTCTCTCCCTGGCACATCACAAAGAGACAACACACCTGCACGATATTCCTGTGCCGCAGCTGGGAGTGCAGCATGATCTCTTCGTGCAGCGGCTGCACGTCGCCCAGGTTCCTCTCGGGGATCTCCTTGACGGCGATGCGGACCTGGGTGTTGAGGTCGCGCGCCGCGTACACCACGCCATACGTGCCTTTGCCGAGTACTACCCGCTTGTTGCAATCGTCTAGTTCATATTCGAACTGGAATGAAAAAAAGAGGTTATATTAATAAAAAAGAGGTTATATAATAAGAAATAGGTTATATTGTATCTTTCTAGTATTACAAATGCGAAAGTAACTGTGTCTGTCTGTTACGTCTTCACGCCGTGTTGAACCGATTAAAACCAAGCACGCATAAAGTTTCAACTCTCAAGAGATGAAATAAGGTAATTTTTATCCCAAAAAAAAATATTGAAATTCCGTTGCATAAAATGATTATTGCTTAGGCTCTTATTTACTCATATTGAAAATGTGAAAACATTTGAAAACAGCTAAAGCAGGTCTTAATAGTTTTTAACTGAATACTGGAAGTCACTAGAATGATTGGCTCTTAACGATACCCCTTAAAATATAAAAAAGTTCCTCCTTCGATGATCAAAGATATAAGAAGACTCCTAAAAACGGTTCGTTTTTATTATGATGACGAAACTCGCTACATCACGGACTTACGTCACCTGAAGGACCCTTATTCAAGCATATTGAACACGTCAATAAACACACTATTTACTTGAGAAAAACAACGTAAAGATACATTATGTAATAAACAATCTTATCTTATCTGGTCTCTATGATCTTATCAGATCATTTTGAACTACTTATATCATAACTTTCAAACCATAGTGATAGCCCTATCAACACAATTGAACTCACAACAATCAATCATAAATAATGTATTAATAATATTGAAGTGGGATTATAATGCCTATAAGTTTTTACAACATAGTTAAAGGTCATTATCGATGACAGTTCAATGATGAATCGACATTTGATAGTGAACGATTGTTATTTTGTATAATCATTAATTAAAATATCGTATGACATCCGCAAATTGGTGACTTTATACTTTATCAGTCAGTTAATTCATATCTGACCATTAAAAAATCGGCCCTTAGTAAAGAAAAACGGCGACACAACGTCTATTTTTAAATCAAGACAACCGGTAACATTAAAAAAAGGTTCAGATAACATACGGATGTGCAAAACAAACAAACGCATGCTTTATTTGATCAAAATAATAACTTATTAATTCCTTTAGGTATACAACGATATCATGTTTAAAAATAAATACAGTTTTGTAATCCACTAATACCATTTCCGCAAACTGATTCAGAATAAGGTCATGCGTCATGGTTTTACATAGATATGTTTGTTTAACAATTGATATGTCAATCAGTTGTATATCGCGAAATTATAGATAATTTAGTATCGGTGTAGATCGGCTAAACGTCACGAAGAATGTTGGGGATCACGTCTTCGAAGTAATATCAAAGATCGCGAGAAAGACATTACGTAAACATAGAACCTATACATACATATTTACTATATGTTTACATAATATCTACTGTTGTTTTTGCGGAGTTGATGAGATAACTGTTAATATAGAAACTGATAAAAAAAATTAACATGCTTGTCACTTTTATTTCAGACTACTTAGCTTTATCATACATCCCACCCCCGGAAGATACATATATAAACATACATATCACGACGCCCGTCATCCCCGAAGGGGAAGGCAGAGTCAAAGGCGAAGCACGCCTCCTTAACCACATATAGCCAAAAATAAAACTGGGCTGGGTTAGATGGAAATCTGTGAGAAAGTAGTGACAAGTGGCTAGCTCGCTTACACAATCACATACCCAAAACCCGATATACCATTAATCGCCATTTACGACATGCTAGACAAGGAATACAGTTGGCTTTAAGATATACAAATTTTCTTCAAAAAAATGTATCCAGGTCGTTTTTAACAGTCAATACTTTTGCCAGAGTAAATTTCATCACAATCAAGTCACTTGATAACGAGCAATGAAACGCATAGCGGCCAGAAAATATGCAACGGTAGCTTTTTGGACTAAGCATTAGTCATTTACGCACAGATTACTACGAATACATACCAAATAAATAAACAAACACGTGTATATGCATGAATGTAATTTAATCGTTTAAATGTTAGAACGTAGGAATGAAATAATACACGGAAATTACTCATTTTTTTTTTTTACATATTAACTATATCATAAATGCATGTGACTATCATCATTTACATTTATGACAGATTACTAAGGGCATATACAGACAACACACTTACTAACATGTTACTACTTTAAAGTATCCTTATTGATTTTATTTATTTAAGATTTACCAACGTTTGATAACATTAACACTTAAAATAGTATACATTCATAGTTGCCAGAAGTTAAATGTTACAAACAATTACAGGTAAATACGACATTTTTAAATTATAAAATAGGCTATTAAATGAATAGAAAATTAAGTGTAAGCAAATTATGGTACCAAGTGAGTCAAAATTAAAGTCAAGAATGTCACTGTCACATGTTGATCTGGGACAAAAAAAAGAATGTGCCAATTGTGGTTCTTGCCTAGCATGTCGTAAGAGGCGACTAATGGTTTACGGGCTTTTGTGTATGTGACTGAGTAGGCGACGAGCTAGCCACTTGTCACTGATTTTTAACCGACTTCAAAAAAAAGGAGGAGGTTCTCAATTCGACTGAATTTTTGTTTTTGGCTGAATGTGGTTAAAAGGGCCTGCTGCCCCTTTGACTCTGCCTACCCCTTCGGGGATTATGGGCGTGATGTTATGTTGTTGTTGTTGTTGAATATTGGGTATGTGATTACGTAGGCCACGAGCACAACTTTTAATCTCACTCAACTCAACCTTTTTTTTGGTTGATAGACCTGCTGAATATTGTTGTTTGGACTCTGCCTACCCCCTTAAGTATTGCGCGAGTGATAATATGTGTATAAGATTTGTTTATAGTTTATAGATTAAGGCTAGATTGCGGGCGTCATAGTATGTAAACAAACACAATGTCTGTTTAAACATGTTAAGGTCACTATGAGCCCTTATATCGTTAATACGGATACCTTCGACTTTGATCCATACCTTTAACTGATCCTGCATCACGCTGGTGTCGAGGTCAGTGACCTTCTCGTGGTCGGCCGTCAGCTCGCCCAGCAGGTCGTGGAGGCGCTGCCGACACGCCTCGGACGGCAGGAATATTTGAAAGTCGTCAGAGTTCTCGCTCACGTACAGGAACAGACATCTCTCGTCTCGTTTGTATAAACTGAAAAAGCATATGAAATGTTAAATGAAATTTTAAACTTCAGCAGGACTAAATGCAGTGGTGTGGTTATCTTGTTGGACCGTTGCAGTAAGGGCGATACACTTTTGTCGCTTCCAAATAATTTAAGAAGTATAGAAGACACTTAAAGAGATTAATTAGGAGTAAATTAAGTGTACAGCCATGGTAAGATGTTATTCATCAGTCATGTTGCTTTTTTATGTTTTTTGAACAAATGACCATAGGAGGTTGTGCATCAACCTGTTTGCATTGTAACCTCCTAAAAACAAATATCTCTTGGAGTCCATCGGACACAATTCATTAAAAAAACAATTGGACCTACCTATAGGTCCGTATCATGTCAGACGTGAACAGCCACCGGTGCACCTGCCGGCATGTGCCGCGCATGGAGTCCAGGCACAGGTTGAGGATCTCCACCGACTTCTGCTCGGCGCCCATGTTCACATTCACGTATGACGGCATGTACACTTTAGTCGTCTCCAATATCAGCACCTGGATCGTAGTATTTTTTTAAATTAACCTATAGTCCCCAAAGGTCCCCAATTTTTTCCACTTATGTCTGCTCTGGGCCAGCTCCCAGGCGGTGCGTAATTCAGCCAATTGTTTGTGCCATCGAGTTTATATAAATAAATAAATATCTGACATTTAGGTAAATTTGGTCTCTCTCCCAGTGCCCTCTGGAGAAATGGAGACCTCAGGCGACACCATGTCATCCAAGCCAGGACGGCGTGACGGCGCCTAATGCGTTCTCAAAATCTCAACTATAAAAAAATACTTGTCGACGATTCGACGGAGTCACTCCCTCTTTTCATTGATAAATTTTCTCTAGTCAAATACAGTCAATCTTGAAGCAAGACCCGGTGTCTCAGTTACGTTATCCATTAGACATTTTATTTCAAAACCTCATAGAGATTACATTGAATAATTAGACCATAAGAACGTCACGCCCTTGGTCGCAATGATAGACTGTGTTACTTTTTATCAACCAGGCCTTTTTGTTTGTTACGCGAAGAAATGATTTCGCACCGTCACACTACCCGGGGGGCATATGGCGTGTGGGACTCCGGGGGGCCCTTGAGTAGGGGGCCCCTGCTCCGACTAGAGATGGTAGTGGCCGGGGTATACCCACTAAAACTCCGCGGAACCCCTCATCGCCTGAGTGGAGGTGTTTACGGGGATCTCGGCTTAGCTTTCGCTGCCGTAAACACCTTCGATCAACCAAGTCTTACTTAGCGGTAGTAACCGAAGTTCCATACATTTTATGAATTTAAAGAAATACTTATGTGGGTTTTACGTAGCAATTGCAGGGACATGGCTATGACATAGGACCTACCGAATTGACTAATTATTTGATATTAAAACAATTAAACAAATTATAATTATAAATGTTAAATAAGTTTGATAAAGTTCTTTTAAGGAAATTATGTCTTGAAATTATTTCTGTATGATGTAGTTATTATCATTGTCTGTTTCTCTATTTACATTTAACTGTTAGTACAATTCGCAGACATTATACCAAGAACTGTGGTAGGTAAACTCATTAATCAATAGAGAGAAATATAAACAGTACAGGCACAAGCAATGAAAAATTCGTTTTGCAATTAAAGTTATTGTTAAATAGGTTTGTATATTATTAGTTCTGTGGTAAAACAACTCAGATATCTTTTGAGACCCATTCTTAATGTCCACATTCGTCTTTTGTCATGTCTTAGGAGAAATTCAGCGCTTCTGAAATTTGTAATAATTTGTACCTTTTATTTATCATTTAAAAATCATCACATATATTGATCTGATTCCAAAGTTTATAGCATAAGCACTTGTATTATAGAAATCAGAATAAAAAAAACCGGCCAAGTGCGAATCGAACTCGCACGCGAAGAGTTCCGTACTATGATCTTTAAAACGGAAAAATCATGTCTGTTGTATCGGAGCCCCCTTAAATATTTATTTTATTGTTTTTAAGTATTTATTGTTGTAGCAGCAACAGAAATACATCACCTGTGAAAATTCGACCTGTCTACGGTTCATGAGATACAGCCTGGTGACAGACCGACGGACGGACAGCGGAGTCTTAGCAATAGTGTCCCGTTTTATCATTTGGTTACAAAACCCTAAAAAGGCTTCACTATATTGGATACTTACTGGAAACCGAATTATATTTTCACAGGAACTCTTCGTGGCTTCAACGAAAAACTCCATCCAAAAAGAGAAGACATGCTGCTCAGGTGATGTTTCTTCCAACTTTTTTCTAAACCTGCGAGACACATATTGCGTATGTGTTAACGAATTTACTGCTTCCTTCCGCGTACTTAATAGAGATACCGTGTAGGTATGTAATTACCTTATTATTATCGTGATCATGAATGACCTAAGTGTCGTTTATTACCTACGTTTTATTATCCGACATACTACGTACTTTAATACAGTTGTATTTATTTAGTAATACAAGAACGACTAAATCCATTGATGACGCGGGAAGATATACATCAAAATGGATGTCAAGTGATTTTACGTACAAAATAATAAATAAGAATAAAACCTTCAATACACTCGGTATTGGAGGTTTTATTCTTGTTAAGTAACATGATTGTTAACTTTACTTCAGTTAATAAATATTTTTCTAAAGTTACATTCGTATTAAAAGTTAATTTACTACGCCTTAATGAAATGAAATTAAATGATATTATATTTATTTACGTAGGCTTAAATAAACACTTATAAATCGTCAGCACATACAAATTAAAATTTACCACCGGATTCGGAAAGTAGCTTCTACCGAGAAGAACCGGCAAGAAACTCGATACTCGATACGATTACCCTTTTCGAAACAACCTGGCTTATGTTAAGTAAGTAAGTCAGCTTCAAGAAAAGCTCTCACTCACCTATCTATAAGTTCAATGTTCCCGATAGTGGACTTCAAATACCAATTCGGCGGTTTCAGCTTGAACATACATTCCGCGGCTTGGATGGCTTTCACGTAATCCTGCGCAAGCACCGAGATCTCGAAGAACGTCGCCACGTCCCAATAGTCTTTGAGTGACGATAAGCTGCCTTTCTTACCAATTAGGTGGTTTAGCACCATACCTGATTAAGGAGAAATAATAAACATATATATTTGACTGGCCCGTTGGTCGAGTGGTCAGAGACCCTGGCCATGACACCAAGAGTCGCGGGTTTGAATCCCGCTAGGGGCAAATGTTTCGTGTGATAAACGTATAGTTTTTTTTAAATACTAATGTGGGGTATTTTACACAAGTTTCTTTTGTGTGTGTTTATCAAAAAACATTGAATACGTATTTTTTATTCGTCTAATACTCGAAAAATTACAAAGATACAGCGCTTCAAAGATCTGAAATTTAGCGCTTTACGTCACTTGGGCGATAAAATTTTACACAACTAGTAACGTCACGCGGTACTTTAACGCGCTGTATCTTCATCATTTTTAGTTTGCTGAACAAAAGAAAATATACGTAAGCAATATTTTTTTGTAATCTCAATAGTGGTCTTTAAATTTTTTTTTAGTTAAATAGATAGGCTATTTATATAAAAAAAATATTTGACCCGTGTTTCGGTTTTCGTATATACTGAAAATTACATTGTATACGGCAAGACGATGCAAACGTACCAATATGTTGTAATTCCTGCGAATCTTTAAATTCATTTCCAGCTATAACTAACAACGTCGCCAAATTAATGCCCGCATATTCATTTGGCTGCACTTCAAAACCCTGTCGGTACCTGAAATTAAAGTATACATATAGTAAATTTTTCATTAATAAAGTCTTTATAGAGTAAATCAGAGAAAACTGGCGTAAATAAGCGGTACTCAACAGTAGCTGCGTTTCAATCGATGACTCGAATTAAACGCAGACGATGATCGACGAATCGATGACCAGTGGTCAAAATTTTTGATGCCTCCATAAAACCTTCAAGGGTCAGGTCATTTAAAACCCTTTATAGCAATTCCCAACAAGTTATGGTGAACGCTCACCATGCTCACCTCCAAACTTGTCTGATATCGTTAGGGTACAAAAAAAAAAGTTATATTTGGTGAAATATACGCGGTCTTCGACCACAATGGTCTGGTATCACCAGATGTTAGAGGTGTGAGTGCCATTAAATAAAAACCTTTATCAAGTCTTTATATACGCTTTGATATGATATTTTACTCATAATCTGGTAGGTTATATGCTTAGTGGTGGTATAATAGGTATGTTTTTCCATACAAGATACAATTTAATCTTACCAATGAATAGCATGTTGCAAACTCTCCATGTCGGTGTGCTGAGATTCAACGAATTTGTCCTTGTATATCCGACCGCAGAGACACAGCATGTCTGGGAACCGATTCTCCTTCATCTCCAATGCCTTTACACAGACTTTCAACGCATTCTCCCTGTCTCCTTCTTTGTTCCGCCTAAAACAAATAAGATCAAAATTTAAAACCAAAAAAGTTTCTTGAAGTCTGTTAAAATCCTGCCTGTTTTTTTATTTATCTGAATTTACTCAAAGTAATTTGTTAATTACTTCATACGAAACGTAATAATTTATAAACATGATCAATTCAATCCCCGCAGGGGTAGGCAGAGTCATATGGGCCCCATATTGAATGATGAAGCGGCCCTTTATCATCCAGGTCAGAAAATAGTTTAAGGGCTATGTTATTATGAAATAGAAGCACATATACAACAAATACAGGCTGTCGCTTCATATAAAGTATTTTGTACATCAACTGTACACAAAGAGGTTTGAAATATTAAAAAGGTAAGTCACACATATTCATCCAATCCTTATTTAGTACAAATTTAAAAAAAAAAGGCATAGGCAACTTTGAAACACGTAATCAATACAATTTTTCTGTAGACAAGTCCCCAACTAGTAGATAAACCAACTACTTGAATTGCACGTATTATCAATACTATAAATGCATATGCATAAGTAACCTAGTTTTGTTTGCGTTCTCATGCCTAGTACTTGATCGATAAAATTTGTTGTCACGGTGTAACTTGACATCCTTACATAAGATATAAGTTAATTTCAGGCCATAAGGAATGTAACATTTCTGTAGCTAACCCGAAAACAATGCGAGCCCCACGTCGTCATCTGCTCACTCCCTAATCTAACATTAATAGATGACTTTGATAAAACAAGAAAAAACAGCAATGGATAACAAAACAGTAAAATCACGAGATGACGGATCTCATATCAAAAGCTTATCTCCAGCTAAGCAAATGACAATGAGTTTCAACTCTTATAATTATCAACGATCTAATAACACAAATATAGATAAGAAGCAATTACTATAAGGAAAATAGCCAGGTTTTTTTTAATTATACATAATTGTATTAAGATGCCTTTTGGATTTTTCTTAACGAATTTGCAATTATGCGGTTTAGGTGCAAGCCACGTAATTACATGCATAATGTAGAAATAATTTAATTAAATACCCCTTCTAGTAATGACAATTAAATATATATTAATGATTGGATAGAATGTACCTATCGATATCGTAATGAGCACGTACAAAGACATACATTAAGTGATTAAGACAACATTATAAGGAAACCTGCCCATTCAGACATTTACAGATGTGTTGTAGGGTTACAAAGGTCAGGTAGAGTAAGAATCGTTTAATTGTAATGACCCGACTTACTAGATCTAGAAATATGTAGTTGTAAACGGACCCCGATTAGGAACGGGTCTTCACGCTAAACAAAATTCGATCAAGTAAATAATCTGAATATCTCAACTCAAGCTGTTATTAAGAGTACCTAAACAATCAGTTACAGAAAAATACTCAAAGTATTACTATACTTTGAGTATTTTTCTGCCAATATCAAAAATGCAACTTACCTGTTCATAGCAAACGCGTACATAAACCTGATGACAGGCATATTCACGTAATTCTTCCTATTCATAATAGTCTTCAGGTCATGCACCACCTGGACTATAGCATCGTAATCCTGAATCTCCCGGTAGGAGATGAGCATGTTCAATATGGTGTCCCCTGATAAAACCGCGGGGTCATCCAATCTCCGCCGCATAGCATGAAGGGCATTTGACAACTCCTGGCCGCTATAGGTTTCTCGCGCTTTGCGAAGATCCGATAAGAACTTCTCTTGAAGGTGGGCTCTGTAAAATACAGTAATATTTATATCGCTGATAGATTTAAAATACATCGCATCTTGTCTGTTATTAATACGATTTTAACAAATTATAGTTGTAATACCTTATGTGAATAAATATTTAATTGTATCCATATTTCTGGGGAATAACAATATCATATTTTATATTTAATCAGAAAGGTCTGCAAGGAAATTCCATATTTTATACTAATAAAGTTGAAGTGTTGTTCTTTGTTGCTATTCCAAGATAAGTCAGAGCAAAACAGAGCTATAAATTACAAACAAACTTCTCTACTGTCCTGATAGAGGTTGACCACAATTGGTTTAAACAATCCTTTGCTATTATTTTGCAGAAAATAGTATCGACTTGAACCAGTACATTTTAAAACAATATAAAAATATTTAAAGCTATTATTATAATCAGCATCATCAACAAAATAATGAGTAATTGAGTTCTAAATTGGTGTACGTGATTGCACTTGCACAAACATTAAATGCCTTTAATCAGTGAAACCTACAACATAAATAAATAACTCGTTCATTCATGTGTAGGTATAATGAATGAATCATGTTATCCACTAGCGCAGACGTCACATGGCATTCATTTATATAGGACTTAGGCGACGCGCTGACTGCCGTTTCATGACTGTCGAGTCTAGTGATACAAATATATTATCTGTTTCTGTTTCTGTTTCCGCAACTGCAGAACTTCTGTTATTTCACATCCGATTTCACTTCTATTTCCGTAATCGTTTCATCGGAAATTCAAATTATAATTATAAGTATATGTAAAACAGTGCATAAAATCATAACGCTAGTTACGCTATAAATATTATAGAACACAATTAATATGATAACTATACTATTCAACGTTGTTTGTTTTTATCATCCGTTTGTTATCTCTTTCTATATGACGAATTTAATTGTAGCAGCTAATAATTCTTGGAAAATGCCTTTATTATAGGCCATTTCTATGTCTGCCTATTAGAGATATTTTTATGATAATATTGCTAATAGTTTAAATCCGATATATGTTTATCAAGATAATATGTAGAAGTATAAGTATCGATCAACCGAGAAATGAGAACTATATACATTATACTATTTATCTAGTACATCGCGTCTCTCGTGCAATGAGGCCATAAACTCTGTTAATAAACGTAATATACATAGTATGCATATTACGTTTATACCCCATATGCATACCCTGCCGATCTTATTGTTATATGTTTATCGTTACTATCACGGGACATGTCCAGGTTCTAAAGGCGAGTCTTCGCTAAAGTTGCCAACTTTTGAGTTGGCAACACGAGTTGGTGACAAAAGTGCCTGAAAAGGCAGATCTCCACCGAACAAAAGATAGCAACTTTTGTTCAGTGCAGACCCGCCTTAAGATTTGCATGGCGACACGAGTCCAACATGGAAAGGCTTTATTAATATATATCTATTTTGATTGGCTCGATGGCGCATTCGCTAGTGACCCTGGCCTATGCGCCAATAGTTATTGGTCGATCCCCACACAAGACAAACATTCGTGTGATAAATACATGTGTTTGTTCTGTGTCTGGTTGTTAATATCTGATATTAAAGTATACAATTGTGAGACCACTGTTAATTCTGATATCCGTAACACAGGCCATTAAATGTTAATCTATATGTTGGTGATTACTTACTTAGTCTGAACTTCCACATCTTGCAATATGTTCTTCAGGCGAACGGTGAGATGCTGCTTAGGATCTGCCGACTCTTCACCCTTAAACTTAGTGGCTGCAGGGTTCGTGATCACGCAATTTCCAGCTTCAGTTAACTTGTAAGATACGAAGAGGAAGTTTGTAAGCGACACCTGAAAAAGTGATTATTTTACTACAAGAAGAAAATAAAAGAAACCTTGAGAGAGAACCGATGTAGGCAGCTCTCAAAAGCTTCTAAGGATCCACAGTGACGATGATAGGGGACCTAGGGTTCATGATAAACACAGGTGCATACAGGCTTGTGCTGCCAGCGCAGTTAATCCCCAACAATTCTTTAAGATAGTCACCGTGTGACCTTTATTACAGTCGCTAAGGGCTACGAAGACCTCTTACTACCGAATGGCAGTAAAGTCGATTGCTGTCATAGTTTTCTAAAAATAATCAAGAAAATATTACAAGATTAAAAATTGTACTGCAACCTCATATATGTAATGCTTTCAATCATTACGCCTTTGAGATGAAGAAAGAGAGTAAAGAATTAATGCAATGTGGTTTTATCCATATTTCTCTTTTTCTGAATATCCCACGTCGAAGTCGCTGGCTAAAACTAGTCACAATATAAATGGACAGTGGAGGTCGAGTCACAATTGTGCATACGACGCAGTATGTACTAGATTTCAAAGGGGATCTAGATAAAAAATACTCAGTACTCAACGCTATACAACTGCATCTACCTACTCGTAAATTCATTGTCCAAGATAGACCGCATGTCAAGAGGCAGTGTAGTAATTCAATAAAGCATTCTAGGTGCGGACTATACCATACACCAGGGGTGGCGAACCTTTTGCAACAGACGAGCCAAAGTTTCTAAAATCCAATATAATTGATTCTTCAAGTGTAAAGGAGATAGTGTCGAAGTTCGAAGTGAATGTTATTGTCATTCGTTGTTGTCAAATATTTTATTTCAACAAAGAAAAAGCGTGCTTAAGATTTTTTAAAACGTGCCATCAATGGCACCCGTTCCCATGTCGGCACGTTATCAAAAATCGATAGAATCTACTTTTTGAACCGGTTTTATTTATTTTGTTCTGACGATTTATAAGTGTTTCTTTTCGAAGCGTATGTAAATAAAGATCATTTCATTTCATTTTAATGGTTCGCCGTCACTGCCTTATACGATTGAGCAACAAAACGTAATGACAAATTGAGAGTAATAGCTATTGAGATGGTTGTTATGGACTTTGTATTCAGTTTTTCCCTTTACAAAGCTAATATTTGTATTTCCTATACGGAATAATTTATCGTAACTAAATGCGAAATTTTGTATGTATGGATGGATGTTTGTTACTCTTCCACAAAAAAACTACTGAATGGATTTTAATGAAACTTTAGAATAATATAGCTCATACACCCGAATAACATATCGACTATGTATAGCAAAGCCGCGGGTAGAAGCTAGTATTATAAATGCGAAAGTTTCGCGTCTAACTATTAAACCGATCACCAAGAGGTTTTCATACACATTATCGGACATACACAGAATCATACATATACAGAGTACCTTTTATATAAAAACAAATTATTTCCGAAAGACGTGGAAATATATATCAAACTACATCACATACATTGATCTGACTTCAAGGTAAGTAGCTTCTTAAGCACTTGTGTTACGGATATCAGAATCAACAGTGGTATTACAAATATATACTTAAATATTAAGTCGGGAAGGTGTCAAAGTGTTTTGAGACGCAAATAATACCTATTGTGAAAAAAGTTACTTAGCTGCGCTGCGCCATGTAATGTACCTATTTTTAACGAATGTTTTTCCTGGGTGGGGATTGAACCCAATACTCTTGGCACGTGGGGCACGTTCACTACCGAATGAGCCATCAAGCCAGTCAAACAAGGAATTTCCCGAAGGATACAAAACTAACTCTAAACGGTCTGGCAAAATTTGGTCTGACAAAATCTACCATGCACCTGAGCGAATTCAGGGAAATAGTATGGAATAATTCATGAACAGATAAATGTGGTTTACGCCATTATAGCTAATGTCATTTGTTGTTTTGTGTTAAGTAGGTATATACCTAAGTAGTATTTCTAGGTATAGGTACTTAATTAATGTACAAACAATAATTAGCAGCTGAAACTCGATTGAATGTTCTAGTTAGAAGCGAATAACGTACGATGTTTTTATTTACAAGCCAAACCCGGTCACTGCTTGCTAAGACTCGGTTTGATATTAATTTATTGAGACGCCCGTTTTAAAAGGACATTTGAAATAAACCATTTAACACAAGACTCATAAGTAGAAATATAACGTTTCGCAATATTTTTAAGTCTTTCAATTAACTTCATGCTACTTCCCTAGCGGGGTAGGCAAAGAGAACTTAATCAACTTCTTTACGTGTTTTGGATTCTTCTATCAACTACATACTTACTTAAGACATACCTAGGAAGCACTAATTTGCATAGGTTATCTTGTTTGTTACTAATATTATAAAAGCGAATTGAGTGATCTGCTTCTCGATTCTACTTAATCGAGAAGCAAATCGAGAAGCAAAGGAGATAAAGAATCCATTTCGAAAAATGTATTGTTTATTGAACAGATCTAAGTCTTGAGTCTGGGTGTATGTAGTACCTTATTTGATCCTTATTTACATATTACGTACACCCAGACTCAAGACATATTCAATAAACAATAAATGTTTCTACGTGGATTCTTAAAACTCCAATTTATATGAATCCTAGCCTATGTGGATTGAAATCCTACATACATTTGCCAAAGTTTGGATGACTTCAAAGTTTGGATCCATGAGAAAAACAAATTTATTTATTTATGTTATTACTAGCAGACATAACTGACTTGTCATTACTGACAATGGTATATTAATGTTTTTATCGTTTACTGAAACTGTTAAAGGACGTTTTTGTAGATGTTTTGGTCTCTGAGTACTGAAACCAATGGAGACGACATAATAATCTATAGGAACAATCTGCTATGCAAATATGATTGATATCGATATTGTATTCATAAACCTCTATTTCTTTTTAACAAGCCTAAAATACTGCACGTAAAAACAGACAACAATATATTTGACTAAACTATTTTCGGTAACATCATCAAGTCACGTCATAGAAATACCTAATTGAAGCCGGCTTACCATTTTGGTTACCCGCTTTAAGTTGTCAATGTCAGTGGAATTTGCAGTGTATTGTGCCAATATTGATAAAATTTGTGATTATAACTTAATCTAACTTGTAACATTCAGAAACATCGTCATAAATAAACTTATAATAAGAAAATAAGTAAAGTGGAATGACACTACGCAAATACGCCATATTTGTTTCTCACTCAAATTGGGCTTCACTTTTTCGTAGTTATGCCATCTCCATTGGTTTCAGTACTCAGAGGTTTTGGTACCCAACACGTCATAGTCATTAACACCACAATCTGTGTTCTATTTTCCCGCCTTTTGTACTTTTTCTTAGTCATACTGTAGTGGTATTGGTTTTTAAAAAACATAAAGTTAATTGTTATTACAAGGACGTACTTATTTATTTCTACAGTATTGATTTAACAGGAACAAAGGAATTTAGGCTAAAACATAAAATGCTGAATTACCTTCAATCGCAATGTGCAGTCCGGATCAACATCGTTGAACAGCAACACATTCTCCTTCATGTCAAAACTCTCCCGTACACCCAGATGGTAGAGCAGTGAGCTTTGTTGCACCTGAAGGCTGAGATCCACTAGTGCCACATCTGCATTGTAGAATGTGTCCAGCACACTCATTTCGCCAAAATCTAGTTTCTCAAACTAAAACAAAGATATAAACAAAAGCTTACTAATATTATAAAGGCGAAAGTTTGAATGTTTGTTGCTCTTTCACAGCAAACCGCCTGAACCGCTTTGGCTGACAGTTGAAATGGTGATGGCTTACACCTTGGATTAGGACATAGACTACATTACATCCCAAAAAAGTCACGGGAATTACATTTAAAAACTCCATGCGGGCGAAGATAAAAACCCTAGTAACCCATATATATATATATTTTTTATTATAGTACAACAAGCGATTTTACCCGCGTTAATTTTATATAGTCCTCGATAAATGGGCAATCAACACAGCAAGAATTTATCAAATCGAACTAGTAGTTCCTGAGATTAGTGAGTCAAGCAAAAAAACAAACTCTGTAGCTTTATAATATGTATAAATATTATAATCATCATCTTCCTAGCGTTATGTCCCGTGTGTAGACGGGGTCCGCTTAGTTAGACCATGATCCAGGATTTAGCGAGTTTGGTTATTACATTGAAGCGACTGCCGGTCTGACCTTCGTAACCCTATGGATAGGGGAACCAGAAAATTTTTGGATAATCGTTACAAATCTAAAGTTGTTTGAATTTGCAGTATTCATTACGATGTTTTCCTTCACCGTCGAGCTAGTGGTATAAATACGTACATAGATTTAAAAATCCAGAGGTACATGCCCCGGTTTGAACCCGCACTCCTCGGTTAAGAGGCGCGTGTCCTTACCCAATGGTAAGGACACGCGCCTCTTAGTAGCGGTAGTAGTTCTTAGTAGCTCTTGGAGCGGTAGTAGCTCAATAGCTACTACCGCTCCAAGTATAAATATTATAATATGAATCATAAATTTTACCAAACAATGAAAATCAAAATCAATTTCCTCAAGCTAGATTACATATTGAAGTACATGTCATGTTTTCCCATTACCTAGCATTCTGTATGTTCAGTTGCAAAAACTATTAAGGATAAAACTCGTCTATACTATATAATTTTGGACATACCTTGACTCATCAACAGAATACATTCTTGTCTGAACAACATCAATGGTACATCCATAATACACATGGAAGATTTAAAATGATTTGAATGAAAACATATGATTGCATTTACTATTAGTGTTATCAATACAATGTTGACATACCATTATCTGCAAATTCCACAGTAGGAGTAAACTGTCTTTATCAATGAATGTTGTCAATCAGTCTACCTAGGTACTCATGCTAGGCACCAGCAAATGTGAAGGAAGGTATCGATCGAGACAAGGTGTACAATTCATCTTCCTAGCGTTATGTCCCGTGCTTAGACGGGGTCCGCTTAGACCATGATCCAGGATTTAGCGGGTCTGGTAATTACATTGAAGCGACTGCCGATCTGACCTTCGCAACCCTAAGATAGGGGAACCAGACAATTTTTGGATAATGGTTACAAATCCAATTTTATTTGAATTTGCAGGTTTCATCACAATGTTTTCCCTCACCGTCGAGCTAGTGGTATAAATACGTACATAGGTTTGAAAAATCCAGAGGTACGTGCCCGGGTTTGAACCCGCACTTCTCGGTTAAGAGGCGCGTGTCACGAGGTGTAAAATTATCTACAATTATCTAAATGGTAAGATGGTCAACTAGTTACAGCAGAAAGATCTATGTGGCTAACTGTAATATCTAATTTAACTGGTGTTTACCCACTGGTCTAAATTCAACCATAATTCATTCATTTTCTTTTATAAATTAAATGTATTTCTAACGCATTATTTATTAAAACTTTAACTGTGCCAAATTGGGTATACCTAAGTTTCATAAAAAGGAGTACAAAGTTTTAGCCCTTCTTCTTTGGCCTAATTATGTAGTCTGAACTTACAAAGTTACATGCCAAATTATAGCAGGCAGGAAATATTGTACAATATTTAAGAAAATTTCACAGTAATATTAAAATAAATAAATAAATATTAAATAACTTCTTCAGACTGACACACCAATTCCCTCGTCCCAAACTAAGCTTATGCTTAAGCTATGGATACTAAGTGAACAGATAGACATACTTAAATTTGTTTATATATATATATATACACCCATGACTCAAGTACAAATGTCCTTGTTCATCACACAAAACATTTGCCCCTAGCGGGATTCGAATCGTGACCCTCGTTTTGTGGCCAGGGTCTCTGAGCGCTCAACCAATGAGCCTTTCAAATTGGACTAAAGTTATCTTAACAAGAACTTATTGTGTCTTTTATCTTAGACACAAAAAACAACTTGTTTAATTTTTTGGCATTTAAATTTCATCTTCAAAATGCTTTAATATATTTCACTCACTTTGTAAAAATACTACTGATCTTCCTGATCTTTTAAAATAAGATGTTGACTGTAAAAAAAAAAGGCAGTCAAAATGAGAACCTCCTTTTTTTTACGTCGGTTAAAAATCATTTATAAATTTTAAAGTATAATTTGTTATAAGAATTATAGCATTTTAAGATTAATGTTGATCCTCTGCGGTCCAAAGTTTGGAACTCAGCCTTCCAATTACTATTCTCTTAGACAAGACAAAAATAATGTATCCATTTAAGAATTATATTATGTTTTTTTATTATGTATATATTAGGAACAACATTAATATAAAAGTAATTTATACTTCAATTTACTTGTGCTCATTATCAATAAAGTTCATTTGTTGACAGTGTATCAGAAACAACTTGATAATGAGTATGTAGGTACCTAATAATGTCTGAAGAACTATCACCTTGAATTAAAAATAACCTTACAACAAAACAGAAATGAAAACACTAGGCAGTAGGTACTCACATGAATATGGTGCAGGTTAGCGTTTACAAGGTCAGATACCAATCTAACTTCTTCCAACGCTCTTTTCCTATGAGAAAGATACGAATCAGAATGATTTATGTCTAAAACACAAGCTATATCCATTCGGGGCCTCTGGTTCGAGGCCCCGGCCTGCACAGTCGCACTGGACCCATCACTGCCGACGCTCTCACAAATACTCCTCACTTCACCTAAAAATATATCAACATTTAGAACCAAATTATTTCAAAGTTCACCACAAAAACAAAGTTCGTTCGATGCACCTGTGTCTTCCAGGGCTCCTGAATTGTTCCCAGAGCCGAAGGTTATCATTTTTCACGTGTTTATTGACATTTGGACAGTTTATTTGAACATTTCGCGTGCAATTCGCGCTGCGCAAAAATAAAATCAACAACAAGTAGCTACCCAGCCGCGCGAGTAAGTACGTACATACATACGTACGAACGAACAGCGGGCGAGATTGTTATTTAATAATAGTGATGCGCTTCTCTTATATAGAACTATCAATTGCAGTAAATTTATCGATGAATTCCGCTCATTCCAAATAGAATTCTCTTTTGCTTTATAATTAACTTTGTCTTTGTTGTTAATATGGGAATGGCGCTTCACCTGTACAAAAAATAAAATAAATTAAATAAACGAAGATTTGTGCTACCTACGTAAAATTAAAATGTATTACGTTATTGCTTATTTAACATTTTATTTAAGATATTAATATAAATCGGTTTGACAGGTTATGCATCAATCAAGTAGCTTTTGCTCGTGACTTCAACTGCGTGGAATTATCAATTTGGGTAACTTGTTTTCTATGGGAATAAAGACTTTTTATAATTCTCTAACGGTTTATGGGTTATTGGTTTCATAAACAAACTTCCACTCCCTCAACAACTACTTAAATGATGATATCTAGGATAATAACTACAGATTCAAACTATGTCAATACTAAATTTCATTTAATAATCGGTTAAAATAAAAATTAAATCTGTTCAGCGGTTTAAGCATGAAGAGGTAACAGACAGAAAGTCAGAAACACTTTCGCATTTATAATATTAGTATAGTGTATAGTATAAGTATGGATTACAGTGACTGTCTCATTGGTCGCATGCGCCGTTTATGCACTAAGAGGTCTTGAGTTTTAAACCGGGGTCGAACAAAAAAAATGTGGCTGGGTATTTTAATATAGAAATGTAAGGCATTAGTCAACACTCTACGTCATTGGTTCGGCGGCTGAATTCTTTCCGGTCACATCGGATTGTCATTTCTCCGGACTATGGGAGTGAAGGAACAGAGATTGCGCCTATGTTTGCGAGGACACTGATTGTGCACTATTATATCTCCTGCGAGTTGATTAATCCTTGTTGAGATTGATCGTCGTGACCGAAATCGGTTAGGAGGTTATTATTATTGATTTTAGGTACCTCGGTGGTCTAGTGCTAGCATGCGCCACCTAAGGAACAAGAGGTACCGGGTTCCGAATCCCGGGTCAGGCCAAAAATTTGTGGCTGGGTATTTCAATATCGAAATTACTCAATAACAGCCCGGAATCAGAAAGGTTCAATCACCTCCGTGCCTCGGAAAGCACGTTAAGCCATTGGTCCTGTACCTGACCATCTCCAGTCAAGTCGAATTGCCGTCTCACCAGACTATGAGAGTGAACAAGTTACGCACACACTTGTGCACTATAATATCTCCTGCGCAGTTGGCTAATCCTCGTTGAGATTGGCCACCGTGACCGATATCAGTTAGGAGGACATTATCATTATTATTGATTTTAGTAAATTGATAAAGACTATTTTAGATTTATTTTGAATAAAGAGCTTAATATTATAACTATTCTAAATAAATTAGGGCTTAATAAAAATCCCTGGATCGAAAAGTAATTTATTTAACGTTTTTAACTTTTTTTTTAAATCCTCCGGTATTATCCACGTAAATTTAATTTGGTGCTTAACCATCGATGGATATTGTTTACTGTTGTGTCTCATCACTACAACTGTCTTTGGTTTTCCCAATTCAGGTAACGCCATCTAGTCAAAAATATGTGTTCTTTTATGCTTATTAAAGTCATATTCCATCAGAATATTATTGATAGATGGCTCTGCTATGTATAATTTTATTCACTTGTTTCGACAATAGAAGATTTATTAATGTCTGGTGATTAATTTATGTTTGTTTATCTTTAAAAGTAGTTATTTCCACGATATCGTACCAAAAAGTCCATTGCCGAAATATACTGGTTAAATTAAGCGCTAACCCAGATTAACCATTACTGGTTACCTACGGGGTAAATAACTGGACTCCTACTGTAAATGTAATGGCAAAAACGTACATATAACGATGACGTTAATTTATATATTATAATTAAAGTAGGAGCATTATCATCGTCGTTTAAATTTACTGTAATATTTGAGGCATACAGTCGGTATAAGTACAATATCGTCGGTGAAACTACAATAGGTACCGCGTAACTACCACTTGTTTTTAAGGGCCTAACTTCGACCCTAGTAACATAAAAAATTAGGCCATATGATCAAATGTAAGTTACAGGGTTTTGCAGTACCTATTTGCAGTGTCACCGACGATAAGGTATTTGTAGGTATTAGGTATTTGTGGTGTTATAGGTATAGCGACAACTGAAATATACACTCACAATATTTTAATGATCTCCGCATTAGGTACCTACTTACAGTTCATAAGGCACATATCGCCGATGCACAGATAGATTGGGTACCGAAGGCTATATATTAAAGTTTCCTCTGATCCCATAATAAAGTACTCAACCCTAAAAAGCACAAGTCCTATTAACGTACACAGTGGCGGATTTACCCCACGGCCCAGTAGGCCCGGGCCTAGGGCGGCCAGATATTAGAGGCAGCCAATCGTGATAAAAATTAAGTGATGACGCTTTACTACTGAGAATTATGGCCTGAGGCCTAGGGTGGCCAACACTGTAAATCCGCCACTGATTACGTACAGGTATCGATCTATCGTTCGATCTAAGTTTAATTATATATTTTTTAAGGGTAAACACAATTAAAACCATTATTTTACTTATAAAACTATTTTTAATATCGTAGTAAATTACGTGTAAAACTTTAATTGTTACATTAATTACTCCTTTTCCCTCCGAAAGAGATCACAGATACATATTTTGCGTATAAATAAGTCCATGTTTTAATTACATATATTTATGTATTTTAAATATTTTTACAATATTTAAGAAAGAAGGCTAAAAATCATACAACTCCAGTAAAAATGTTTTGCTTAGGCGCATATTTTAAAAATTTTAAATCTAAAATAAAATAAACACATCAGATTAACTGACTAAAGGCTAATACTAATAAAAATAAATAAATTACATAGATGGATTATAAATATCACCCGTTTCGTAAGTAGATAAGTAAAAAAAAAACCGAATGTAGTTCTATAAATAGGTGATATTACTCATGTAAGCGTTTTGTTAATTTTTCTCTGTCTATTAAAAATCAATTATAAATAATCTAGATACACATAAGCATTGATCTTTTTGTACATTTCCAATTGAATATATAAATAATTCAATAAATACAGAGGTTTTAAATCAGTGGCTTTTAAGCTAAGGTTAGAGCAATTTGTTTTTCCTATCTTCTGCGCAAGAGTTTTACGATGGTCGCTTTAATATACTAATATGAAGTATTCATGTTGACTTTAATAGTGGTATTTGCTAAAACCAAAAAGTTTAAGTGCCACTGATTTAACGGGTAATGTTGAATGTAGGTAGTTTTCTCTTCTTCACTTGCCCAGGATGATCTTCCTAGACGCTCCGAAGTTCTGTCCGGACTGGGACGCCAGCTTGTTGGTGCCGGCCTGCAGACAAAAAATGTATGACGTTAGAAACATTGTTTATGATCCTATAGATTTAAACACTATCCGCCAATCACCTAGACAGATAGATATACAGATAGACACTACATAGCATATAGTCCCCACGGAAAATAACTTTAATGAAATAACTATCTCTCAAGTAATTGCCATTTGGTAATGATTGGTTATAGTCCTTGCGCTGGCTTGATTCGGCACTGATGCTAAGAGCTTAATTTCTCGGGAGAAATCCTCATAAAGACGTTCGGGGGTATCGTGGAACGCGGGGTGTTTTATTAACATCGAGGTATTCCACTTCTGAGGACCTTCTGAACATATAACCTAACAAGGAACCCCTCCAGCTCCAGTTACCCTAACGGACTCATCTTTGCAAATTTGTACTCAAGCTAAACTCGTAATTAACGTCTGGCGCCAAGTCCTCACCTGAAGACCGATGACGGTTTCACCAGCGCGGAGCACGTCCTCACTGAACTCGCGCCTGTTCTCCTCGGCGGGGCGGGGGCCCAGCCAGGGGCCGCGCCACTCGGGGTGCTTGTAGGCCTGTATACAAAATAAAATACGATTTAAATTAGAAGAATACAAACAAATCATCACGCCCGCAGGCAGTCAATGGAACAGCGAGCCCCTTAACCACATTTAGCGAAAACATAATACTGGGCTGGGTTAAACGGAAAATTGTGAAAAAGTAGTGACTAGTGGCTAGCTCGTCCCCTACACAATCACACACTTATTAGTCGCCTTTTACAACTTGCTAGGCAAAGAACACAGATGGCACATTTTTTAAAGTACCAGACCAACATGGGACAACTAGCAGAACTGTGAAACACCATATGTATTGAATAAAGACGGCACTACAGATGCGAGTAGCCTCATTCAACAAGTCTGGGCTCTGGGATCTCGTTGCTCCGGTATTTCGGGATTAGTCTAAAATTTTTAAATGAGTCTCTTAATTCGTCAGCCAAATTAAGTATTAGAGATATAGACTGGAATTTTTACCAACATGCCAGGAAATTGGTTCCGAGAATGTACGGATTTTTTTTTTAATAATACCTACGTATTACTTGTTCACTTGCTCTAAAACCTGATTATTTAGATAATTAATGCATGTGTAATAATAATCCAATTTGTCTGATTCCTTTGTCTTTGTGTTACGAAGGTCAAGTACATTCATTCATTCATTCACCCTCTGAGTTACCTAATTATGAAAATGTTAGATATCATCGTATCGCTATTGTTTGCATTGATATCAGCTAATAATAAATAGATACCTAGGTACAATGAAGTGACAGAGGGAAGGGCACTTGCTCTCAAATTCTTACTTTTGTTCATGGTACATTTTAGGGAATAACATGATTTTTATTCAGAACTAGCAGCGCCCCGCGGTTTCACCCGCATAGTTCCCGTTCCTGTAGGAATATGGGGATAAAATATAGCCTATGTTACTTCCGGATAATGTAGCTTTCCAATGGTGAAAGAATTTTTGAAATCGGCACAGTAGTTTTTGAGTTTAATCATTACAAACATACACACACATAAAAATATAAAAATTTAAAATTTTTCCTCTTTATAAGTAATATTAGAATAGATTTGCATTAGTCGTAAAATAAACTTAAGGCGATTCTTACCGTCCTGCCAAGAGCGAAGATGGTCTGTGTAACAAGAGCGATGTTCTTCTGGTCCCAGAGGTCGGTGGTCTGGAACAGGTCAGTGTCGGGCACGCCGTATTTGATGCACGCTTTTTGGAACCTGGAATAACAGACAATATGTTTTTAGAATAGAGGAAAAAAGACGGTCGAATTGAGAACCTCCTCCTTTCTTTGAAGTCGGTTGAAAATAAGATATACTTAACTAGTGGTCTGCAAGATTCCTTCGAGTGTAAATGTACCTACTCATAAATGCTTTGTTAGTCTGATCGATCAGTCATCATGTTCTCCAAAAGAGTTATTCGGTAGCTACTGTCCTTAATTAAGTAATCCTTTGAAAATATTTAATGAATGAGAGCTAAAAGTGTTTCCAATCAAGATGTCATAAAGGTAAACCGCTATCGATTTAAGAAGGTTAAAAACAATCTTCAACAAATTGCAGATTCTATTGAGTATAGTCAAATGGTCAAATTAAGTGGTGATTCTTGTGAGCAGTTTCATATTTCGCACGATGATGTACCTATCATAAGGCATATCGTCGCTAACGCGACACGGGTCGAAAGTTCGTACAGCGCTGCTGACGCCTTTAACAACGAGCGATCGACGCACTGTCTCATAATTTATTTTGCGTCATAATACCTAACCTCCAGAACAAATATTTCTGTTCTGTGGTATTTCCTACATTCAGTCATATAAAATCTAAAAAATATACGTACTGGCTAATGTTATCCATGAACTTGTAGTCCCCACCAGAGATGTTGACCTTGCTAATGATGCCAGGCTGCAGCCTGTTCATCAGCTTGCACAGAATGATGCCGTCGCGCAGTGAGTGCTCGTACGGACCCTGTGGGAACCGCTCGCCGATCACCGCCTCGATCCATTGCTGGGCTTCCTGCTCTTTCTCCGGCTCGCGTTTGCCAGCGCACTGGAACAGAAGCATTTTGTGAGTAAAGGATTCGTCTTACGTAGGCGACGAGCTAGTCACTTTCACAGTTTGTCTCAGGGTTCAAAGATGGGTTCGATAACCCAACTCGATTTTTGGCTAAATTTGGTTTGGTGATATAGCTAGCGCGGGTCCCGTAGCAAATGTTTGCCAAAATACCCCTCCGTAAAAAATGTCTTTATTTAGGACTTTTTTCAATGAAGTCCTCGTTAACAATTAGGGATGATGACTGCATTAGAAAACTATGAGTCTATTTAGTCCGTTAGTTAGATTATACAAATACTACACACATATATTTGGCTTTAACAAATCAACAAAAAATCACAAAGATAAAGAGCATCAAAGTTTTGGAGTGGGGGCTTGCAATGTCACTATTTAGTTAAAAAAATTATGAATGTGTGACGTCACCTTTGAAGCTTTGTATCTTCGTCAATGTTTGTTTGACCAATAAATAAAAAAATACGTGTTCAATATTTTTTTATAATCTAACTGACGGACTAAACAGATTTTTTTAGTCATTTTGCCTATTGTGTTGCGAGGCTCCCCAAAGCGCGGGGCCCGTAGTAATTGCCACCTCCTGCTATATGGCTAATTCGGCACTGACTGTGAAAGGAATTATGAGCAGTTAAAGTATCAAAGATGACACGCAGAAAGCAGGTTTGGTATACAATGTAGATGGCAGGATCTGACGGGCAGTGTCTTCTTGTTCTCATGAAACATGGTGGGTGGATAGATAAAAAGATGTTAAAATGGTAAAATCACCTTTATTGCTCTAAAAAACATAACAAATGACTATATATGTACGTCGCGCCTACTACTAAGTACACATTTTAGAACTGACCTTGTGATTTGAATCAGTTTGGAGTCAAAAAAATAATGTTCTCAAGGAAATTGAAAATGTAGCAGGAAGACGGTTCCTGCCCTTTGAGCCTTCGGATAACCAAATAAGAAATAATTTGTTCAAACATTACAAACAAGGTGTCGCCTTATTCGGTGAAATAGGTATTAGCATACAATAGGATGTGCAATTGTGGACTTACTATTCTTTATTGTGAACGTACGTCACCGGTAGTATCGCAAGTGCAACATAACCCCCATACATACGCAAGGACACGCGGCTCAGACCCGAGGGGTGCGGGTTCAAACCTCAGCCCGTACTTTTGGGTTTTTTAAGTCTACATACATACGTATTTTTATCACTGGCGAGGGAAAACATCGTGATGAAACTTGCACATTCAAACAACTATGGATGTAACCGCATAATCAAAATTTTCTGATTCCTATATGGGTTACGAAGTTCAGATGGCATCCAGATTAATACCCAATTTGTTTAATCCTCCATCATGGTCTAAGCGGACCCTGTTTGAGCACAGGAGAAATCGCCAGGCAGATGTTGATAATGCATGAAATCGTCACAGGTCAACATTTATACAGACAATGTCTTGTAAAAGTTGTAAATAATGTGATCATTATTACTAATGTTGTATGTGTATAAGTAATTTAAATTTATATAGGTATACATATACCTGTCGTTTATACAGTATTGTCATCGTATCGGTCTTGTCAGACAATGCACTGCCTTTGTAGGTCCGTATCAAAGACACCGGAAAATAATGCACAAGACTTACTGCTTCACCAGGGCTTGCTTCAGATTGTAAGTAGGTAAATCAAATTTATTTTTTTAATTGACTTAGTAACAGTTCATTTATCATCTTCATATTGTTCCTAGCGTTATCTTCCCGTGCTTAGACAGGGTCCGCTAAGAACATGATCCCGAATTTAGCGAGTCCGGTAATCACATTGAAGCGACTGCCGATCTGACCTTCGTAACCCTAAGATATTGGATCTTGGTTACAAATCCAAAGTTATTTTAATTTGCAGGTTTCATCCAAATGTTTTCTCTCACTCTCGAGCTAGTGGTATAAATACGTACATAGATGTGAAAAATCCAGAGGTACGTGCTCGGTTTTGAACCCGCACCCCTCAGTTACGAAGCGCGTGTCCTTACCATTGAGCTACCACCGCTCCCAGCTGGTAACAGTTTATTATTTTTACAAATTTAGTTAGTTATTTGTGTTATCATAAAAAAATTCACAGAAACTACAGTTATTTCTGTTCATGAATAAAATATTTGTAACGGCGTTTAACCAGTGCAAAAATAAAAATAATGAAATTTGTACGGAAACAGTAATTTATATCCAAAAATAGTAAATAACAAACTTAGTCGCGATACTTGACACAAGGATATGAGGTTATCACGTAGATGAAAAGTTTGTTCGTGTATAACTAACCTATTATAATACTTACATCAATTATTGTGATTGCGCATTAAAAAAAAATGTCTGATTAAATGTTTATGAGCCGGCACATTATTCCGAAGCGACCAACACACATACACTCGCACTTTTGTTTATAGTCGCAAATCATTGTTATTCTCGGGAAGGACACGTACATAAGGAGTCACAGCCAATCCTGCTGTTTAAATAAAGTTCAAGCTTTAAAGGAACCACAGCTGCGTAAAAATTAAATTAATTTAATCATCGAAACACTGTTTCCGATTTGTAAAATGTTTTTTTTGCTGATCATGTGTGCGTCGTTTATTTATGGTGTCTCGTGTATGAACCCATTTTTCGCGTTATTTTTGTTCTTCTATGTAATACCGAAGCAGTTTTCTCTGATTTTGTGACGCAATGAAAAATATAATTTTGAGTTAGTGATTTAATTGCTGTGAAGTGTAAGTTGTGTATGACACTATGAAAATAGATACTGTTAAGCGTTAATGGTGATGCTTGGGATTTTCAAGGAAATAATTTAATGGAATCAAAATGGCTTTGGGTAAGCGCACTTTTAATAAAAATTAAATATGATCTATGTGCGGTCTACCGCACACGTGATGAGATAAAATAAATTCCTAAACTGGTTTTCCTTAAATATATATATGTATCTATATTTTAATACAGTAATATAGTTAGAGAGTTTAAATACGAAACTAAAGCTTCGAATCCCTCTGGGACCTATTTGCAGGATTTCGCTTTTTAATATTTTCGTACATTAAATAAAGTGTGTACAGAACCATCATCGTTCAACCATCAGGTTCTTCACCTGGAACGAAGAAAGAGACTTGCTTACACTTTCAGGTTTTTGTTTAAATGTAAAGTGTGACATGATACCCCTGATTATATTATAAAAAACCGGTGATTATGGTTAATGTTATATGTATAGCCTTCTTCGATATATTAACTATGCTACACAAAAATATTTTTTCAATTCGGACCAGTAATTCCTGAGATTAGCGCGTTCAACCAAACAAACAAACTCTTCAGATTTATGTAGTAAGCATAGATTTATGAAGTTTGATTGTAATGTAGATGATACCTATATTGATGAAGAGATTAAGCAATGAGGAAAGCTATCAGAAAATTAGTTGATTTCCATGATAATCATAAACACAATCACAAGTCCCGTTAATTGTAGGATAAAATCGATTTATACTTGAAGTTTAATGCAACATGGTTTGCCTAGACTTTGTCGTATTGTAATGATATGGATTACCTTGTTTAAGTTGCAGTTTTATTGTAGGTTATAAGGTCTGAATTAATGTAGGTTGTCACGAAATCTTAATTATTACCTACTAAGACTATCAAGTGTGACCGTGAGTGTGACAGTTATTCTGTTTTATTCGTTTTTGGGATCGAACGTTAGCACCGATTATGGTGCCATTTTACATGGACATAAATAGTTCCTTAGAAAGTACCATTAATACCAATAGTGCAATCCAATATTTATGTGGCCGGGCGCCTGAACTTAAGTGCTTGCAAAAATGCAGTGCGGTGTTACCAACTTTCGATAATTCACAAAGAAATCGTATCCAGAATCACTCTCTCTTTCAAGCTGAGAATTGAGAATCAAGGAGAATAAAAGTTATTTTTAACAGTTTAACGAATTGGCGCCTTTTTTTTATCAGCCTTATTGTCAGTGGCGGATTTACAGTCTTAGCCGCCCTAGGCCCGAGGCCTTAATTCTCAGTACTAACTCGTCATCACTTAATTTTTGACACGATTGGCCGCCTCTAATATCTGGCCGCCTTAGGCACGGGCCTACTGGCCCTTAGGGTAAATCCGCCACTGCTTATTGTTAAATACGGCAATAGATAGGTGAATGATTGGTAAACTGTCTGTTTAACTCTGATCGATTAATTTAATCATCTTTGCAGCGTTATATCTGTCTTTATTTCCTGTCCACTTGGACTTAGCAAATATAGTTTTTACATTGAAGCGACTGTTATATGACCTTCGAAACTAATATATATATACGTATAGATAAGATAAACAGACAAACAATGGTTACATGTCCATAATACGGATGTTGACTGGGAAGTGAATTGAGATATATGACCTACCTTTAAAAGCTGTCAAAATGCAATAACTTCAAAGATTTTGTATTGGTTTATGGCGTCTAGATTGTATAGTCAACGGATTTAATATTATACAGTTTTTGTAAAAAAATTAAATCTTAGACTTAATATAATTCAATATCAATAAGGTTTTACAACATACTTCGACAGTTTCTTTTACGGAATTGAAATTTAAAATTAAATATAAATAGTGTCATCATCCAAATTCAGTCACCAACCCGCGCATGCTTCTGTGAATCATCAGTTTACAGAAGCATGTGCGGTATTGAACCACCACACCTCGCAAGTAAGACGGCAAGCTACCACCACCGATCTCTAACTATCATTATACATTTTTAAAATTATCATCTAACCAGCTTATGGTGTATAGATGTGGTTGGCTCGAAGCCAAGACAGAAGCTGCGATAAAATATGCTCAATCTGAACATTATTTAGGATCCACTTAGTAGCAGTATTGTAATCCCCCTCCTCCCCCCACGTATACTTTATGCGGTTATTAAGCTGATGGATTGTTGGAGTCTTTATTGTTCAATACACAATAAGTTATGACTAATTCCATTGTATTTATATCTGAGCGCATTGTTGCTGGATTAAATCAAATTTTTCGGTTTCAAATACTTTTGTATGCTTCTAGTCCTTGAAGTTCGGATATTCTTTTGTTGGTCAGCTTGCTTGGAGCGGTGGTAGCTCAATGGTTAGTATATGCAGCATAGATAAGAGGAGTGTTGGTCCAAATACGCGCACGTACCTCAGGATTTTAAGATTTTTGCGAGACCTTAATAAGGTCGACCGACACACTAGGGGATAAATAACGAAGATATGTTTTTTATAAATGCTGCCGAAAATTTATTTTTGTATTAAGTATATAAAAGTGTGTGTGTGTGTGTGTGCGTAATAGTCAATGTCCCTTTACCCGTTCAAAGACGCGATAATTTTATCACCACGTCTCAAGTCTTCAACGATCCGTGAAATACTTGCGTTTTTCAAACAAAGAATGAAAGCTTTAATGACGGCCATTTTGAATGTTATGCGCACATACATTATAATTACTCCGTAAATCATATGACATGACTGTTGCCAAATTAAATAGAAGTAATTGCATGTTGCGTGGAGATGACATTGCTCTCTCAAAGACCTTTAGTCGTAAACTTCTATAAAGATAGATTTTACACTCAAAATAAAAGATCAACGACTCATCTTTACGATGCCGTTGTCGTACAATATTTCATTGGTAAATGATTTTCTCAAAGCATTTTGATTTTTACACTCAAATAACTTTCTTTTAGATCCAAATTAAAGGGTATTGACCTGCACGAATATTTCGATACGAGACTTTTCTTTATGTATTTTACACAAGTTCGTTTTTGTAATAAGAATAAAAGAAAAAAGGACCAAAATCATTAAGTCTTTATTGTTTTATAGCAATATGTAGCTGATAATCATTCACTACTTTACATCAGAAATTTATTTAGTTATACACTGCGTTTGTTGAACATTTTGGTGTAATCCTTGGGCTAAATAACAGTCAAGTTTTCGATTTCATTGTTTTAGTACAAAGAAAAAGGTGAAATTATGCAGCCTGCAGTTGTGATAACAGCAATACGAACGGGTTCAGGTATCTGGCCGTCTTATCTTATTATCGTAACATTGTTCAATGTCAAATTACCATGTAAACATCGTATTAATTCGCTTTGTATTCTCACCACGGTTAACACCTTTTAGGATTGTTGGTCAATATGGCTTCGATTACGTCTTTAGATTCTAACTGAGGGATTCCAGAATTGCCTTGAATTGTTAATGGGAAAATAAATTATTTTACGTAAGGACAATTGTCGACATTTGAATACATTAAATATCTATTAATAATCTAGCTGTTACCTGTGGTTTCGTCCGTGCAATATAATTAAAAAAAATACGCGGGTGTCCACTTTTTTTTATGATAGTGGCTAGATACACGTCTTAGAAAGACCAATTATTATCTGCCAGTACCTTTGAATCCAGCTGTTTTGGAGATTAGGCAGAATTAATATATTTTTTTTTTTTAATAATAGTTTTTTTGATATAAGTAGTAAGTACACAGCAGTACTTATTATATACTTTGATATACATTCAAATATAAGCCATTTGACAGTACAAAAAGACATTTTTAATTTACTTCTGTGGACACAAATAGTTTCGTTGCATACAGAAAAATTGGTTGCATACTGCACATAAAAGTATACAAATACAAAGAAGTTTTGTAAATTATTCATTATCAGTTGCGAATTTTGAATGAACAAGGAAAAATAAAATTGCTACCGGCTCTTACTTTGTATTAAAAAAATTGTAGATGAAAATGTATGTCATATTTATTTAGGCAACATCTGGATTAAAGTATTTTTGGATGAGTAAAAGTTGGTAACGTTTCATTTAATTATATACTAGCTTCTGTCCGCGGCTTTGCTCGTGTGGTACACCGATAAAACATAGCTTATGTGTTATTCTATAAAATCCATGCAGTATTTTTTGCGTGAACCACAACAAACATCTACACATCTATCCATCCATACAAACTTTCGCGTTTAAAATATTAGTAAGAGGCGCATTCGGTAGTGACCCTGCCCCATGCGCCAAGAGTTGTGGGTTCGATCCCCATCTATTATAATGCCTGTAAAAATGGCGTTGTTTACCCAATTTTATTTTAATTACCCATTTTAATTAAATGTTTATTCTAGGTTTTATGTTTCTAAGTTTTTACGACGAGCAAGCTATTCTTTTTGAAAGTCAAAACACATCATAATATAAAAACGTTTTAATGACACCAATCTAATTTGTTGACGTGAAAACTCAAGCATTTTCCTGAGTTGCATATTTACTGCGGCTATTTTTAATTTTATGGCTACAGAGATCCTCCTAATACCTTCAATTTTCTCCCAGCTGCTTTCGGGATAATCTTCACTTTATTTATAGATGCCGACTGTTTTCTGTCTGTGCGTATATCAAATGGGAACGATTGCTAAACTGAGATGATGGGTTTTTTATACGTTTTGTAATTTCATCTCGGTGTATCAGAGTTTGTACATATAATATGTGGTAGATCTGAGATATAATCTATGAAATTGCTTATTCTTTTGTCGATCACCTTGTGGCGACTTGGGTTCGACTTACGCTTCTTTTTAACTAAGCTTACCATCGTATGAATCGTGCGTCAAAACATTTTGAAAAGTAAGTAGTGAGAGTGTTACATAGTATGTCTAGATCGAGGCTAAAGATTTGTGTCCTATACATAACTAGTTACGAATAAATCAGTTCGAAAATCTGTAAAAACTAATTTCAATAAGTTATGATCATATCCCCTGCAATCCACAAAGAGGCAGGCAAAGTCCAGAGACCAATAACGACATGTACCTACCCAAAAATGTAATAATACACGATTAATCGCGTTTTACGACATACTTCCGATGTTGGTCTGGGACTTAAAAAATAATGTGCCAACTGTGTTTCTTGCCTAGCATGTCGTAAAAGGCGACTAATGGTACCTATATGGGGTTTTGGTTATGTGATTGTGTAGGTGACGAGGCTAGCGACTTGTCACTACTTTTTCACAATTTACCATCCAACCCAGCCCAGTTTTGTTTTTGGCTGAATGTGGTTAAAGGGGCCTGCTGCCCCTTTGTCTCTGCCTACTCCTTTGGGGATTATGGGCGTAATGTTATGTTTTGTTTGTTTGTTTACGACATATTAAGCAAGGAACACAATTGGGTGTTGGTTGCTAAGTATGACAGGCGGTTTAATGATTGATTTTGTACAATGCCACCCACGTAAGTATTTTCATTTTACCGGTCGCTAAACAATGTATATTTGCCCGAATGACACATTCAAATATTTGTCAGTGACAAATTACGGGGTTTCTTCTAGGAACTCCCAAATAAAGATCTGTCATAATTTTAAGTGAAACTTACTGGTAGAATATTTGGTGCCACTTTAAATCAGAGGCAAGACCTCTGCATTATTTAAATTTAAAGTTAATGCAGAGGTATTGCCTCTTCGTTGTTGGTTTGGTACAAAAGATAAAAGTCAATGAAATATGTAGGTGCCATGCTAGACACTAGTTTTTACTATTTTACAATATTGTATATAACCGAATTTTTCGTATTTTTTTTTTATTTTTGACTAAACATGATAAAAGTTTGGAGTCTGTCAAACCTTTTTTGAATTACCGGCGGAATAGCCCCGGTTGGATAGATAACATTGCATTAAAATAAACAAAAGTTAGATTTAGTTAGAGTTAGTTAAACTAACTGAGCTTTAATTTACAACGAGGGTATTTGCTAACCGTCAAAATGTCAAAATGTTCACCTATTTTTTGCGACTAATTACGTTCCTAAATAATGTGTCATTTCCGGCTGTTAATGTCCACTGGTGGGTAATTAATTAGGTTTTTCACACTGGAAAGTTTCATCAACAATCTCAAAATAAAAATAGATGCATTTCACAACAGACGGATACGACGACAAGAGTATGCGGAAAATAAAGGAAGATATTTTCTTGAATTTTGTAGATTTAGAATTTCACGGTAGTTGACAACAAGTAGTGATAGTTCAGTGGTATATCCGAGGGGTGCGGGTTCAAACCCGGGCACGTTCATGTGGATTTTTTGGCGGCGAGGGAAAACATCACCAATCTAACCATTCGTTTTAATGGGATTTAAAGAATGTTTATTTGATAAAAAATTACATACACGAAATGCATCTCATGTATCTATTATAATAATTAATAACGCATGAAATGTATTTAATTAAAGATCTGTCATAATTTCATAATTATAATTTATGTGGATTTCAACTAATGCAGAAGGTAAATTATAATTAAAATCGCAATTTAAGCAACTTACAAGTATATTATTACTCTGTGCAATTAGTTTATTACTCTACGAGTAATTCTAGCTGAAAGCTCTTTGACAGATAGAATAAATCACTTAAAAATACGCTCAGTGCAGCTGTGTCTGGATAAATAAAATATTATGTCACATCTTACATTAAGCAAGAAATAGATGCATTCAAATATTCGTGTCATCGAAAATAAATCACCTATTTAATTAAAACCTAAATTTCTTCCCTGACCAAATGTTTTATATAACTTTTATATTTATGCAGGATGTTTTATTTGTCACACAGTTTCTATGACTGAAACTTGTTTATCCATGCAAGAAACAAAATAAAGCTTATGACGCCGCCCGCCCACTCGACGCCGGCGCCTGGGCGGGCGGCGTCCAACCACCAGTCGACTCTTTGATAGCGCGGAGGCAACTTGTCCCACCAAATAGTGTTTAAGAAGATAAACCGACGTCTCAAATTTTGTTAACATGGCTGTACGTAAGAATTCCTTTGCGTAAACTTCTCTTTTTAAACTATAACGTAATAGTAACGTAAAATATCTCTCTTTAGTGATAACTTTTTAATTTTAATTTACATTTTAATTCCAAAACTAACCAGTAAATTAAAAAGTAGTATTAACATATATACCGGGCATTATTACAGTTGTGAAATAAACAACAAATAATAAATATTACGTAAACAATAACTGATGTATTACATAATATAACAATGAAGTCCTATAGATATAATTTTTTTTTGTGATCAAACCGCTGTCTTTCATTTTGAAATGTGATAATGTTCTAAAGTGCAAAGTCATAGAGAACATTGACGTCAGAACGAATGGTTTTAGGATTAACGACTTTTGCGCAGCTGTGCCGGCCGCAATAAATCTGCTACACATCCGAGCTCAAATACATTTTGTATGCACAAATATTTTCAAATATTCGTGTAACATTACAAAATTAGCAACTTTTTCTAAATGACATCACATTTATTTGTGAATGGACTCTTATTTAAATTGAGCATGTTTTAATAATTGTGAAACAAATAAACAGTTTAAAATATTTTTCGAAGCGAATTGTTTATTATTATTACGAACTCGAAGATAATTTATGTGGCTATTGAAGGGAATCTTTGTAGGAATAGTTAACCGCTAAGCACTCAAGATATCAGTTAACACGTTTGTCGAAACACGAAATACTAACGTAAACAACGTACGATGAAATGGTACTGGAGAGTCTCGGCGATGGATCTTCCATAAATAACTCCAGTTTCCATAGTCCATGCTGTCATGGCGGTTACCAATCGCGTTATTTTCGGTGATGATGCTGGAGCCCGCCATCAAACGACTTGGCACTGGAACTCGTGTTTTATGGCCGCCGTTCAAAACTTGCATGTGCCACTACATTTTAAAAGCATCCACTGAAATGTTTAAAAATTCATCCAACTGAACTATCCGCGATGTTAGACGCGTTCCGAGAGCGATCTCCAAACGTCTCGTTGTCAGCGGGTAACAAATGACAGTCACATTATTTGGCAACATTGGAAACGATAAATTCCCAGAAAAGTATTGGCATTATTTTATGTTCGGTAATAAACTTGCTGATTGACGGTTGACTAACAAAATAGTTTTGGTTGAACGTAAGTGATGTGGTTAAACAAAAAATAAACATTCGCCTATCTTTTTATCCGTCCTAAAAATCACTGCATATTTTAGATCTTAATGGGCGCGGTGGTAGCTCAATGGTAAGGACATGCGCCTCTTAACCGAGGAGTGCGGATTCAAACCCGGCACGTACCTCTGGATTTTTCAAATCTATGTACGTGTTTATACCACTAGCTCGGCGGTAAGGGGAAATATCGTGATGAAACCTGCAAATTCAAACAACTTTGGATTTGTAACCATGATCCAAAAATTGTCTGGTTCCCCTATCTTAGGGTTACGAAGGTCAGATCGGCAGTCGCTTCAATGTAATTACCAGACTCGCTAAATCCTGGATCATGGTCTAAGCGGACCCCGTCTAAACACGGGACATAACGCTAGGAAGAACTCTCGGGCATTGAACTTTGTTGCTAAAATAGCATTTTGAAAAATAGCAGGCAGTGGCAATAACGAAAGCATTTATATAAAAAAAACAATAATTTCGCAGCGGAAAGTTCTTGTGGGCATGTTTATTAAAAATCATTCTGAACTTTGTATATACTTTTGTAGCATAATTATACATACACACATATAGCATATAGGCATAGACATAGTATCTATTCCCAAAGTACCTAGAATTTTTTTTTTAAATCACTAATAAATTATTACATTGTAGCCCAGGAACAAGGAACAAGAGCAGGAGGTTCTGAACTGGATCGCCGCCGTCACCGGCGAGCCCCTCCCCAATGGCGCTTACGAAGACATCCTAAAGGATGGCATCATCCTCTGCAAGCTCATTAACAAACTCTCCCCTGGGTCTGTTAAGAAGATCCAGGAGAGAGGAACAAACTTCCAGCTTATGGAGAACATCCAAAGGTATTAACAACACAACTAGACTTGATTATATCGACATTACAACAATTGAACTTGACTCTAACTAGCTGAACTTGACTTAACTACTCAACGATCTATATAGCTAACTAAACGTAGCTCAAGCAATCCAAAACATACGCCACCAACAAGGATTTAAATTTTTTTCAAGCATTAACAAAGACAAAATATATTGTGCCTTATAAATGGTTTTTTAAATTAATTTGAGTCCAAAAATATAGATATATTTAACTTTCTAAAATGTTAATATTTTTCAGGTTTCAAGCTGCGATTAAGAAGTACGGCGTGCCAGAAGAAGAGATCTTCCAAACTGCTGACCTGTTCGAGAGGCGTAACATCGCCCAAGTTACACTGTGCTTATACTCCTTAGGAAGAATTGTAAGCATGTTTCAACATGGTTTATCCATCTTAGAGTATCTTATATTCTTCCAGTCATGAATATATATTTTAGAATCAAATTCATGTCTTTAACCTTGTTTAAGGAAAGGAAAAATACCTAGAAAAACTTTTCACATCGGAATAAATTATGATTTTGACTATTTATTGCACACAGCACAAAACTAAGCCTCTTTGTATAGTATTTGTAATCCTTGACACACAGCTGGTCCATCAAATACGAAGAAAAACGGATTGTTTGAGTATAAGAGACTAAGCAAATGTACGTATTTCAGACTCAGAAACACCCAGAATGGACCGGCCCTCAACTCGGCCCCAAGATGGCTGACAAGAACGAGCGCACCTTTACAGAGGAGCAGCTGAGAGCTCACAACGCTGAGCTCAACCTGCAGATGGGCTTCAACAAAGGAGCCTCGCAGTCTGGCCACGGTGGCTTCGGCAACACGCGCCATATGTAATCGGCTCATTGTTGCGCAAGCGACGCCGAGGTATCTAAGGTGCCACAGTAAAAAATCGGGCGGTGCCATCAATCGATGTACTGTGATTGGTGTGATTACGATTATGAACGACCAATTAATGAAACACCGGGAAATCTTAGATCAACGCGATAGATATTCGATCGATCTTTCACAGATGTTCGATTATTATCATAATTAATTACTTATATAACCAATAAATACTTTTGCAAGATACATTCTACCGTCTATTTATGATCGAACAAACGGTGTGTTAACAAAACAACTGACGATGAACGTTGGCTGGATTCATTCAATCGATCGGATGGACCAGTACAAGATTAGTTTGTATTCATGTGGTGGCACCCTAGGACCAAGTCCGAAATATCGGAGTATACCAGTATTTAAGCAATCTCTATTCCATTCTATGTTGTCTGATCGAGATGACCGTTCTACCCTTCTAAATTTATGCTACGCTACTTACATCGTCAAGATTGTGTGATAGATATGAATAATTTATAAACCTAATTAGAGTTACATACCTAACAAGTGCTATTTTTGTTAAGACTTTTTTACTTTGTAAATAATTTTAACATTTTTAATAATAAACGTTGTTTATAAGTAGGCTGTTGTTTTATTCCGACAATGGGACATATAGGTTTACACTCTTACGAAATGCATGGAGTCGGTATGTTATTACAAAACAGATCTGCAAACTAAAACCGCAAATATTTGTGTTGTTGATGTTATTTACAGGTCAATATTATGAATAACATCGTCATTTATAAAAACGATAGTATTGGGAAATGGCAACTATTCAGAAATGTGAATGAAATGGGACTTAAACATTAATAAAATATATAAACGGTCGAATTGAGAACCTCCTCCTTTTTTGAAGTCGGTTGATAAAAACTATACACAAACAATTTCTAACCATTATATTATTAAGATATTTTCATTAATAAGTTTTCAGACAATTCTAAGTATCTAATTCTTTATTTTATTGTTTGTTTTGTTACTTTGATCCGGATATAGTAAAATAGCCCAAAGTAAATAAGATTAGGAGTTATAGCACATAACCAGAGAAGAGCGATGGTAGCTCAATGGTAAGGACACGCGCCTCTTAACCGAGGAGTGTGGGTTCAAACCCGGGCCCGTACCTCTGGATTTTTCAAATCTGTGTACGTATTTATACCACAAACTCGACGGTGAGGGTAAACATCGTGATGAAACCTGCAAATTCAAACAACTTTGGATTTGTAACCTTTGGTTCCCCTTTGGTTGATTGGTTCCCCTATCTTAGGGTTACGAAGGTGAGATCGGCAGTCGCTTTAATGTAATTACCAGTCTCGCTAAATCCTGGATCATGGTCTAAGCGGACCCCGTCTAAGCACGGGACATAACGCTAGGATGATGATGATGAACCAGAGAAGGCCAGTATCAAAGTACAGAAAAAGTGGTTCATTCACAAAAAAATAAGTATCATAAGGGCTACATAATGGATGGTTTCTTTGCTTTGACTTCTTACGCAAGCCCGTTTAAAAATAATACTGGAGTAGTAAATTCATTATAATTATGCCGTAATGGGGGCTATCCCTTGGCCCAATTCGTTGGTGTCAGGAGTACCGAGCTGATTAATTGCATAAGAGCAGTGCCAAGATTATACTGTAATTATATTCACAAGTGCATGGAAGTATAATAATTAATCAAGTGTTGTGCCTAATATGTTTATTTTTTAACAGGTTTAAATACTTTAAAATTTTATGATAAATAGTCTTGATTATTATCAATGTGGTTTTCAATTCTATTACTGTAATAGTTCACTAAGTAAGCCTGCGGCATTCCACTTTTTTTTTGCTTTCAATAATATTCTTTGAATACTGTAACAATGAATTAACCAATATAATGTTTTTTTAAGAATTTTAGGGTAAATATTTATCTTTATTTTAAAAACACCAGGCGAATTCACACGGGAAAGCGTACTATCGTAGTTCTCTTATTAATTAAGCTTAATTAAATTATTTAAAATTATATGAAGGCTGGGTCTAAAATCTCCGACTCACGATTTACTGTCTCTTCTCATTGCTTGACGAGTACGGTTTATATACAGGCGAAGTAGCGAGAAAAACTAGTACAATATAATTATGAGAACTTAACACATAGATAGGAAAATCGTCATTATGTCACCAACGCTCATAAACTTTATGCATTGTATAATATCTATAATTATCATAACGCAATTTATTTGCAATGTCTAATTTTAGGTAGGTAATAGCGGACTTGTAGATACAAAATTGTAGATACATAATTGAATCCATTAGCTGCAACTATATAAAACTAATCTATATGTAGATTGTGTAGGCAACGAGCTGGCCACTTGTCACTTTTCCATCTAACCTAGCCCAGTTTTATTTTACTCTGCTTACCCCTTCGGGGATTACGGGCGTGTTTTTATGTATGTTTGTAATCTATAAATTTCGAATAATTGAAAAACGTTTGGTCATTAGTCGGTTAACTATTTTAAGTTGTGGTTAACTTGATTTGAGTCCATTTTAAATCAATGAAAAATACCTTTGTCAAATCAAAGCGTGCCAAATTATGAGTTCGACAGAACAATATTCTCAAAGTATACAGCTTCATTTGCTACCCAATACGAGAGCTACAATGGTTTGAATGCGCATTGCCGTCCCTGACACGTTTGTCGAAAGGTCCATCAGAGCTCGACAATGGTCGTTGAACCAGCCCATTCAACAATTCTAGACCTACTTCGAGTCAGCTGGATAGGCAATAAAGTTTGTGAGTACACAAATAGACATTGTTGCCGGGCCGACTTTGTAAATTTTAAATTTTTCTTGACGCAAAAAAGAATTAAAGGTCTTTAATTAATTTAAAAAAGTTGATTAAGAGTTGGTTTCTAGGTTAATACATATTTTTTTAAGGCGTTACTCGATAATTTTATGAATAAAAGTGCCTAAACACGATTTGCTGCGTTCGTTAGTTCTAAAAAAATCGCGATTCAAAGCATTTTTATAAAAAGTTATAAGAAGTCTATCCTTAGTAAATTATAAATACGAAAGCAAGTCTAACTAATATCTAAAAAAAGTACTATAAACCTACCGAAAATACCTACGAGCCCTCGATACGCTTGGCAGAGTTCCTATAGTAAATACTGAGTACTTATTATAACAAGTTACCGATTGCAAATAAACTACCATCTACATTATGATTATGTACTTATATGTTAATTACTTTTAAAAAAATCAAAGTACCTAGTTCATTCATCTTTTATTATAAAACTTTCTATACCATTTTTATATTCGATCATCGTAATGGAGCAATAATGGACGAAAGCCATTATTGATCGTTTACCAAACTAAGCCATATCACACTTTCAATGAGTGCTAACATCTGGTAAAGGTTGCTAATTCCGTATCTTGCTCATCTCTTGAAATAGAGCATCGCTCCGTTCATCGTTACGGAAACTCGCTAGCTACTCCTTCATAACTTGTTCTCTCTTTCTCGATTCTCGATACTAATTTTCTCCTGCCATCGTATTCAATATTCCTAACTGATTACTGAAACCAATACCTACTCGTGTATCCTATTTACTAATATTATAAATGCAAAATACTGTTACATTTTTACGTCTAAACTTATTATACATAGGCAATTTTCTATATGTAATAGAAAAAATTACAAATGTCACTGACAGTCTCTAGTACAGCTAAAATTAGACGCGGGTAAAACCACAGGCAAAAACTAGTTTCCTACAAGTCTCAGTTAAAGGCTATTTAAGATAATGTAAAAAAAATACTTTATTTTGTACAAAATTCACAGCTCTTATTTTATTTTACAACAAAATATTGCGTTTAGATTGAAGTGTCAAAACATTTACCTACATGCAGATTATTATGGTCTAGGCCTACCTTTAAAAATCATGCGATGATCGCACGACTCGTTTCTGTCATTCATTGGCCTGCCTGTATATCATCAAACGGCTTGCGACACTCCCTATCCGTGCCAATCTGTCTACTGGTCAAACAGAAGGGGAAGTGTGGTCATAATATGACCATTGCCAATATATCAACATCGCATGATGTTCACGTGTTTCGTTCTGGTGGTGGGATGCAATATCGCCTTTCTACCATGTGTGAAGCAAGAGCAAGTTCAGTGCATCTTACTGACCTTCAGTTAAATGCTATTTTAAAGATTTTGCGTTTGCAAATGCTTTGTCCGATTAACCGAATGTGTGACGGATTACAACAGAGTATCATCACTAGAGTATATCCCAAAAATAATGAACTTAAAAATAATAGAATAGAGATTATATGTTAAAACGCAACACTACCATAGACTTTGTACGGTCCTTTGTAAATGCTTTGGTTATTTTAAAAACGGTTACGGTTTACAGTTATTTTAAAAACTTTAACGCCACTCATTTTAAACTTAGCTTAGAAACTGTGTGCAATTTTTAGTACTTGACATAGCAGCAGATATATTTCAGCTTGGGTTTGCATCTTTGCGTGACACTTATTAATCATCAGCTTAGACCATGATCCAGGATTTAGCGAGTCTGGTAATTACATTGAAGCGACTAGCGATCTGACCTTCGTAACCCTAAGATAGAGGAACCAGACAATTTTTGGATCATGGTAACAAATTCAAAGTTTTTTGATTTTGCAGGTTTTATTACGATGTTTTCCCTCACCGTCCAGCTAGTGGTATAAATCTGTACATAGATTTGAAAAAATCTAGAGGTACATGCCTGGGTTTGAACCCGCACTCCTCGGTTAAGAGACGCATGTCCTTACCGTTGAGCTACCACCGCGCATTGCGTGACACTTATTAATATTAGCTGTTTATGATCGAGTCTCGACAGTTCTAGGATGTTAACCTGGTCATAATTAGTCAACATGTCAGCTCCTCCGATTTCTACAACATAAAAACAATTTAGAAGAACAAAATTACATGCTACATCATCGCTTATGTCGTCGCGCCCACATTAACCGTTTTGAGGATCCTCCGCATCCGCTCATACGCATTCAGGGGATTTCAGTTACAATATATGCGTGGGCGCAGACGCTTGACTAGTTTTCCATTCACATTTTCTATTTTGATTTCAAATTGCCTCAACCATTTCGTGTCAATTATCCTAACTGTAAATTTTTTGTCTTTTAACTGAGCAATTTTTTTTTATAGGTTTTTAAGGAACTTTTTCTTAGCATTTGTATTTGTATCTACACTTCTTTGCAGAGATGAACGATAAAAGACCCCAAAAATGTATAATCATCCATTATATAGACGAAAAGGTTAGTAAAGAAATGAAATTAAGCACATCTGTATTTAATATTTACAATAATTGTATATAATCATGCCATATTTTAATATCTAAATATATTGTTGAAATATATTTTAAAGAATTTATGTATTCGCGTTCATGCAAGGTTTTAAAACTTTTCTTTGTACATTTCATCGGAATGTACAGCATTTCTCGGCATATATTTTCCGTCTAAACATATACACTCATATTGAAAGAATTTTGTTTACCATTTCACTTATCAAAGCTCAAAATATCTCCAATTTACGATTGAAAATAGCGGTGCTCGAGTTACATTCTTATGCTAATGGATTAAATGAAATAACGATATTAAATGATTTACATTCTTATAGGAAAGTGTTAACATCGTTTTAATAATAATATTTATTATTTGTAATAGTTCTAAAGACACCGATCCGTGAATCTGGTTAAAACTGGTCTTGTTGTATAACCCAATGTGTAATAGCGTTTGGTTTAAAACTATAAATAGCACATCTAAACAATGCTGTATAAGACGTAATATATGTAATTAAATGTCGGACCTAAGTGGGCGCTTTGAGTGGTCTTAATGAGGGGAGAGAAAAGTGTGGTAATTGGCTTAATTTTTTCAACTCTATTATGATATAACTAGGTACTGACTGCCAAGTCATGAAGAATAATATCTTTCAAAGATATTCTTTATACTAGTAAAAAAAAATTACCTACTTAAACGTAAACGTAGGTACCAAATTCAATATTTTAAAGATCACAGAAAAAGTAGCTCTATTTCGAGAAATACTAGTGTTAAACCTAATTAAACCAACAACAACAAGTTTAAAAAGTATATAAATTGCTCTTCGATTTCAATTCTTTTTAACCCAAACTTTAGTCTGACTAAAATCTAAAGAGTTGATACTAATAACAGATTATTTGTTTATTTCTTTTTAAAAACATTTCTTTACGATCAATTAGCGACCCGCCTCGCACGGTGAGCATAAAACAATATAAAATTATACATATAAACCTTCCTTTTAAATCACTCTATCTACTGTAATTGACAACCTCATCAACATCAAGAGATCTAAGCGAACAAATAGCGACTTTGTTTTATACTATGGAAAGATGCTCTATTCAATGATCAATTATCTTTTTTAAAAGTATAAAATGCACAGGCGGTTAGTACATTCTCATTATATTAAATGGATTAGATTACGCCTTATGTCAAGGGCAGTAATTTGTAGTGTGTGAGGATAGATCTTGGCGAGCGGTCAACACAAACATGTTCCGTTGGCCCACGCCGTGCCTGGAACAGACTACTTCCTACGTGCCCTCACATCAGGCAACGTTCCAAGAGTACAAAGGTCACAGCCCTTTAGGGCCTAATGGCTTAACAATTTGAGTTAAAGCACTAATAGGACCAAGTATTTGATGCATTGATTTTTATTTTGTAATGATTTTGGTTGGTGATATGACTCTTGGTTGAATGACGAGAGAGTTAATGATCATACGAATAAGAAACCGACAACAAATAAATACTATACTGAATTTCAATAGACGAACACCAGTCCCGTCCAATACCTACTCCAATCTAAACTAGATCTTATGTATATTAAATGTGAAATACGTTTTGTTTGTTTAACCTTCTTCCGTGTCAAAATAGAGCAATGAATATGTAGATTTATTTATTCTGTATTTGTTTTTAGATTCGATAACGTATGCAGTTTTCAACCGACTTCAAAAAAAGGAGAAGGTTCTCAATTCGACCGTTTATTTTTATTTTTTTATGTGTGTTCGCGCATAACTTCGTCATTTATGAACCGATTCCGATGATTCTTTTTTTTTTTTTGAAAAGGAGATATCCCAAGGGTGGTCCCATGATAAGGAAGCCAAGATCCCTGAGAAATCGATAGGAACCTTCGAAAATCGCAGGGACGACAAGTGCGTTTGTAATTTTTTTCATTAAGTATTTTAATATTAATACCGAACAAGAAACAATCCTAAGCATTAATGAGACTTAGACCAGTAATTAACTTAACTAGCCTTACGCCGTTTCCCTAGCAGAGTAGGCAGGTTCTATAGAGTTTGATTCTCTCTTTTTCATTCGATGGCACGTTCCGTACACACCTTATATGCTTTTTAAACTACAAACTAGACACTACTACAAAGTCTAACAAATAATTACCAAAAATCTATCGACAACAACTTGTATGAAGTAATGTTAATGATTTTTTTTTGATAGAACACTGCATGATAAATGAGCAAGTTTTGTCTGATTCAGAGATCCTCATACAAAAACCTATTTAAAATTAAAAATTTTCGCGTATTGCACAGGTCCGGACAGGAATTATATGCATGCGTACATATACATGCGTACAAAATCAGCGAGTACACAATTTGTCAAACGATTGATTCTCGTTATTCACGGGTTAATAGATAGTAGAGAACAAGTACTCGATGTCGAAAGGATGGTGACCACAGGACAGGTTTCGCGCGAGACAACCGAGCAACGTCTTGACCTCTTTTGCCCTCGTTGCAAAATGATGTATTTTATATAGTTAATATTTTCTACGCAGGCAACTGTTGCTTCACTGCTCGCCGAAGAAAAGGAATTGATGTTACGGAACGAATGTAACACTTATTACACGAATGGGCTTAATTAGAAACAGAGTACGTGCAAAGGAACGCGCGTTTTTGGGTAGGTCTATACTATTGTATCTTTTTAGCTCCCATTTTGCGATAAATTTATTATATCGTACCTATATCCGCAGTAATATTATGTATGCGAAGAGAACTGTCTATGTTGATTCTGATTTCATGCCTAAGGTAAAGGTATACACTTTTGTGAAGACATCAAATAACTATATGTAGACATAATTAGCTTTGGACTTAGATGTGAGTTATCCAAAAAAAGGTGATAGATTCCTTCAAATAAAATTTTATTTATATTCATAGAGTTCTTATATCTACATTTTTTCTTAATGATCCAATTCTAAATTAAACACTTTGCCAAATAATGCCTTGAAATAAGTACCTAGTCAACTGAAAATCTTGAAAATATTGTATATTGCATACAGTTATCCTCTTTAAGGAATAGTCCAACATTACAGATACTTTGTTGGATAAAGTTCAATAATTGGGCCAAATATTATATTATCATCCAAGCGCCAATTGGCTCATCAAATTTGTTGTTTTAACGAGCATCATGATGGGTAAATTTAATCAATTACCGAATGTAGTGTGGTCATACTATCAATTTTATCGTTATTTCTTGGCCAAGTATTAACTTGCTCCAATTAGGCCAACAATGTTTTTGATGCAGAATCAATTTACTGTTTTTTTGATAAATCAGTCATCCAAAATTGCCCATGACGTCTCATTGTTTAAATACTTGAGAACAAAGTTACGAAATTTCGCTACAAGGCTTGGCTTTAGTATTGATAAATTAATTCATTGATACTAAATATTTAATACTTATCATATTTTGTGGAAAGTAATAATCCCAATTAATTCGGCATCAAACAAAAAGTGTAATTTTCTTGACCTGTGATTATGCAATACTGTAGAAAACGGTAGATATTTATATAGTCCACAGACCACAGAAATACTCCGTGATATAGTCTATACCCGAGAATATTTCGTATTAAAAAACATAAAGATGCCGAGGTGACTAAGTTGGAATATTAGTCATTTTAGTAAAATTTTCACAAATATCGAAAATATTTAATTAAAATTAAATAAATTTTAATCATATGACGTTGTATGAACAGGTGATTAAAAAGTAATATGCTTGCACAATAAACTGGTTAAAATATGAGTTCTAACCCATTTTTGAGGTCTGAGGAATAATAATTTTCGGTGTATGCAAACAAAGACGTAGAACGAAATACAACCCAGAGAAGTTCTTCAATGCAATGGTTGTATTGTAATCACCATTGTCAAATCCTAGCCGGCTAATGCGGCAAGAATTAATGTGTATTTACGTTTTATTAGCAATATTAACTTAAGCAACGCAAGTTTAAGTTTTATTTACATAGTTAACAATTGCGTACAATCCCCCCCTCGCGACTTGTCTTACGGAATATGGAGACTGTCATAGCTGGAACTTAGTCTCTCTCCACCGCCTCAGCCCGCTTGCTCGGGCTAGTCTGTTCTCTAGATTAAAAAAAATAAACATCAAAACATGCAGTTACAATTATTAATAGTGACAGTGGTGCTACACTATTCCACCGGCGAACATTACAGAACGAAACGTGAGTATTTTCGGATACACCCATTTTACATACGATCTGATCTCGTCTTGGCGTTTCTCGAACATAAACAATCTTGCCGGCACGGAATCGGTTTCACAATCGGGTTATCGATGTTACGTAAATCGATTCTTTACATCACAGATTACGTTACGGTAGGTTGAATGACCTCTTATCTCGATGCAGTTTTATGCTATTAATTTATATGAGAAGTGTTATTACATGACTTAGAAATAGACGCGTAATTATAGTAAGTAAGGTTTACGCTTGACGTACTAAGTAATATTTGCCCTAAATACTTTAGAAGATGGAATATTGTTCAGATTAATGTTAACTGCTACAAAATTTTCTTACACGGGTTACGTGTCGGTTTCACTGAGCTCGATAGTATTAAATAAGACCTATATACTTCTTGTTAGCATTTATCGATGCTAGGGTTGAATTCTTGTTGAATTCTCAAAGTACCATACGGTTCCTTTTAAAAATTACTATCGTTATTGGAACGTAGAGTCTATGGACTGTAAATGTTTCAGTTGCCATTATAAACATTAGACATAAGAAAAAATTACGTCATGATGAATGAGAAACACAATTTTCTGTGCCCTAGAAAAAAATATTCTACTCAAATTTCATGATAGTCGGTTAAATTGAGTAAGGAATTGAAGTTGAATAAAACCAACTCACTTTTGTATTTAATCTAAGACGAACGTTATTTGTAAGTCCTTATGACAAAAATATTTTGTTTAATTCGTCTTATTATAAGACAAAACAAACATGGCCAACTAATGGTCAATGTTAATTAACGCACAGCGTAGATATACACAAACCGCTAGTCTGTAAAAGCCGTCTCATTATTTACGAATATAAATCACTAGCTTCTGCCCGCGGCTTCGCTCGCATGGTACTTCGATGAAACATAGCTTATATGTTATTCGGGTGTATGAGCTATATTATTCTAAAGTTTCATTAAAATCCATTTGGTAGTTTTTTGTGAAAGAGTAACAAATATCCATCCATACATACAAACTTTCGCATTTATAACATTAGTAGGATTATTATTTATTTGAAAGATGACATCAAGTTCTAGTAGTAAGTAGACCGTATATATATCTGAACATTTAAAAGTAATTGTTAATCAATCCTAGATTTTAGTTCCTATCAGTTTGCCCAATTGGTGTTTCACTATGAAACTTATAAAATCGAAAAAGTTAGAAGTTTGGCTAGACCTACGCGATTGAAGACGTGAGCAGAAGCAAGCTCAGGTATAATCGTATTTACACGTCTCATAATGTGCAGTCTCATGTTGCTCTGGGACTAAAGAAATGCACGAACTAGGTTTCTTGCATAGCATGTCGTAGAAGGCGCTGAATGGTGTATTAGACATGCGATTTGTCATTATGTAGGTACGGGGCGATTTAGCCACTTGTCACTTCATTTTCAATTCTCTGTTTTTTCCTAAATGTTGTTATTACTCTTGAACGGTATACCTCTTCGTGGATAGCAAGCATGATAGTTTACATGAAATAATGTTTAAGTCGGAAATCATTTTCTGACCACTGGTATTTTCCCTCTTCCAGCAAGTTTCGTCAAGACATGTTTGAAGAGCGATCCGGAGTTCGAGGAATGTTCCAGATCTGCTGTGCAACAACTGTTTGTCGCTCTCGGGCCAGGTAACAAAAGTTTTAGCTAACTAATAAGCCTAAGATTGTAAAATGTATCAGTGATGTTGAAAAAGTAAAGCAGTGATACATATTAAGATTATCTCTGGTGCCAGAACAGGCTCGAAAACACATTCTCAGTTTCAATTTGAGGTTTAAAAATACAATTTTGAGCGGACTGACAGCCCTACCGGTCGGCGGACCAGTCCGCAAACCGGCACGGTTGCAGAGCGCTTGCACGTTGCACAAGCGTTCATGCAACTAACCTCTTGGGTGGTTCTGCGCCCCTGGTACAGTTTCCCATTTGCGTTGGTTTGCTCACTTTGTTTTGGTCGCTTTTGTTTTGGCGTTATCGATGAAACTAAACAATTGTTTCTCTTCTTTCCTATCTATTGGCGTATTTAATTACCTGATACTCTTTTAAGACTTATCTCAATGTAATTTTGATTACCAACTTTTTTTACTAAGACATAAATTTATGGATTATTAAAATTGAGATTGGACCATCAGTATTTACGTTCGCGACCAGTTGTAACCAACTAATCATTATTTATTAAACGCCTGTTAAAAGACCTATAACTGTAATTCAATGGCTTTAATATATCTCTTTGCCATTCATAATCAAGTTCAAAATGATGCAACCCAATTTTTTTTGCCTTCATCTTGCGTTGAAGGTCAAACTTCCCTTAATTTGCGTTGAGATAAAATCAACATAGGTCGCTTAATTCACACGTATCCTAGGCCAAAAATGCGAAGTACCTATGTTTAAATGACAGATATCGAGTTGTTTTGATGACTAGTAATGATAGTGGGCTGGTAGGTTCAAGCGGTTGGTCACATAGCCTCATTACGAAACATCTGTACATAACTTGTGGAAAGCGAAAGCGCTATTTCTTCATAACACTCATGCGATGGCCCGACTGGTATTTATGATTCCTAATGCTCCTAGCATCGATAGTAAAAAAAAAGTAAATAATTATTAAGTCTAGTTGAGGGGAGAAACCAGTATTAAAAATGTAATTGCAAAAACCATTGCTCGTATAATGTAAACAGGTAAAAGCCGACGTTTTTTTAGCGCCAAAGACCTAAAAATAACATATAAATTCTGCCCTAATTATATTTTTTCAGAAAAAAATATTTCGCCTATTAAAATTTGTTAATTTTTACACATTAAGTGGTTTTAACCCTCATTTATTTTAGAAAGTGAGTAACGATAACGTTGCAGTGTAATAAAGGTCAATTTTTAAATCACCTCATGAACTACTGGAACTAGACACATAAAGTACAAGTCGTTAAATATTCTTAAACTAACATCTTTAGATGAATCCACCTACACAACTTCCCTAAACATAAACTTGTAAGTAAGCATTTTTAAAATCTTTTCTGTATCACGTTACAGGTCTTCCGGAGATCGAAATGCCGCCTTTAGACCCTCTGAAGATACCCAAAATCCGTATTTTACAAGGAGAGGGCCCAGTCAACGTGAACGCGGCGTTGGATGACGTCACAGTCACCGGATTCGGCAAGACCGAAGTTCTTATCAGCCAGTGAGTAACGCTTCCGAGTTATGCGGCCCTGGTACCGCCGTCGACCGTTTGATCGATTGAATCGAGTAAAAAGTAACCAATTAAATAAATTAGGTCAATTAAATCGAGTAATCGATTCGATTTAACAAGCATATTTAGTGGGACAAAGGGTACATTGCTAGTTACTTGGTAATTATATAAAAATATCGTTCAATGAATTCTGTAAGCAACGTTCTTCGAGTGACCTTAAACCATTTATTAAACCTGCCTCCTTGTGGAAATTCCCTGTTTGATTAAATAGGTCACGTTCTGTGGGATTTATTGCATTATAAATTGCCCCAGCAGCGGTAGATAATAAAATGACAAGCCTGTAACTACATTATTTATGATTTTAATTTTATACAGAAGACAAGGTTCTGTATAGACCTACAGTTAAATACATTTATTCAACGTAACCAAAAACAATTGGTCAACTGTTTAAAATAAGTAAGTATGCCTTTGCGTGAAGATGAATCTTTGGCATATTATAGACATCAAAACTGTAAAATTGAATAGTGAACTATTCCTGCATCCAAATCTTCCAGCGGTTAAAATATAACACCAAAAAAGTACAACCATAATAGTTTCTCAAGAACGAAGAAATCTTCCAGATAAAATAATAAATATTCTTTATTTTCTAACATTTTTATATTTCTTATGCTCTCATCATCCTCTTTGCGCCATGTCCCGTGCTTAATCTGCATCTGCTTACCATGATCCAGGATTAAGCGAGTCTGGTCTGGTGATTGAAGCGACTGCCGATCTGACCTTCGTAACCCTTATATAGAGGAACCAGACAAATTTGGGACCATGGTTCTAATGCTCTGTCATTTTGAATTAGCAAAGTAACTTATAGCATCTTATTGGCTCTAATTAATTATCTCTGTAGAGGTACAGTATGCTAAAATAATGCTGTGTTATATAATAACATAGATGGAGTTGTAAATAAAAAGCAAAAATCGAGTAAGGCGGTCATATTTTGTATTACAAGGCCACATTTGCGTATGATTTGCGATTTCGTAGATTACATAACATTCTTGACTCTTCAAGTGCGATTTATTTGACTACTTCATATTGTAAGACGAAAGAGCCATTTCATTTCACTCATCCACGGACTAGTAAAAAAAGAAAGACTCCGCGCCACTAACTAGACATTGAAGCTCCTCAGGTGCTCCACCTTGACACGCAACTTACGTCACACATTGACATAATAAGTGCTCCTAATGACAGGTATCCGATATCTGGTATCTATAAGTATCTCACTCACACATGTATAAACGTGGCATCACACTATAGTGTGATAGCGTGGAGTCCATCTTTTTTTACTAGTCCGTGCACTCATCTTGACATTTTACATTATTCTTAAAAAGCAACGCTAAGTTTAAGTTTTCATTATTTGTATGTCGATAACCACTGTTTTAATATGTAATTAAAGGTTTATAATGCGTTTCTGTGGATCGAGTTATGAGATGAACTTGAGAAAAAAAATCGTATTCTAATAAATTATACCTTCTATCGAATCTTAGGGAAAATTATCTAGTACCAAAGGTTTTGTAAATTGCGCAGCATATAAAGGTGTACAACGTATTTAATCGAACTTTATTATCATTCCAGAGTAGACGGCAAGACGTATGACTTCTATACCAAGGTTCGAGTCCCTAAAATAAGAATTGAGGGCACGTATGATCTGAAGGGCAAAATATTGCTGATACCATTGGTTGGCCGTGGCAACTGTTGGTTTGAGCCTAGTAAGTATAAGTATGCCTAGATATATTTTTATATATAGGGTTTATTCGAAAGAAACTATCGAACTTATATAATCCTAATAGATCATGCGAATCGGTCGTCCTTTTTTATTCTATATTTTCACTTATTATGCTATCAACTACATGCCTTTGATCTAACTATAATGCATGGCATTTGAGTTGACAGTAAAAAAAATGTGATTGTGTTTTAAAAATCTAGCGAGCATAGGTACCGTTGCCTAAAATTTCTTCTTTTAAGAAATCCATGGGCGGAAATTATCTAATTGTATAATTATTTAAGCATTGTGTGACTTACGAATAAATTGCAAGGAGACACATTGAATTATGATTACCTACGTAATTTAAATTACTTTTTAAATATAATTTGGCATGTTTTCAGGCAACATGACAATCGATATTGTAAGCGATGTAAAATTATACGAAAAAGATGACATGGTATTTTTCAACGTAACCGGTGCACACGTTAAGTACAACATTGGCGGATTGAAATTACGAATGAATAATTTGTTCGATGGAATCGACTCATTGGGTAAGTGCCTATATTCTTTACATTATTGTATGAAATGTACATTTTTAAACTCTTCAAAACTCTGTGTAACGACACCTAGCGGTACTCGGTGAATCAAATACTGCATTGATATTAGCGACATCTAGAGGGGAGTAGCAGCGTAACATTTGTAGAACCAGATGCACAACTAGATGTCGCTATGTGCGCAACACGCTCTGTTCGTTTATGCTCTCCTGGTACTAAGGTGGCGTAAATTGCAACGTTGAGACATCGTTGAGAGACGTTCGTTCAACCTTGGCAAGACGAGATGTTGCCAATTTTATTCATGAAGTTTTTGTTCGACTGCGTACTTAAAACTAATGAGATAAATAAATTATATGTGACGTTGTCAGTAGCTAGCAGACTAAACGTCATTCATGATGTTACAGATGACACACGATTATTAATATATGGGTTCTAATAATATATACAGCCGTGATCCGATTAAATATTCAAGACAGCAAAGCTGCATACATACTGAATGGTCAAATATTTATTTTAGTTGTTCTTATGAATAATTAGAAAATGAATTATGTCGTAAAAGGCGACTAATGGATCGTGTGTGATTTTGTAGGCGACGAGATAGCCTGTCCAGCCCAGTTTAATTTTTTGACTGAATGTGGCTAAGGGGTCTAGCTGCCCCTTTGACTCTGCCTACCTCTTTGGGAATTCGGGCGTGATGATAATATATTTGTATAATTTTATTCAGAAATATCATGATGTACGTTAGTCTATACTTAATAATAATAATTAGTTCGTTATAATAATTAAAACAAATATTATGACATACGACTATAACACTATGATGAATATTAACCGCTGTTTTATTGTTTTTATTTTCGCAGAGGACAGCACAAACGCATACTTAAACGCGAACTGGCGGCCAGTATCGGAATCTCTTCGACCAATCCTATCGAAGACCATTGAAGATATTCTTCTAACTTTCCTGCAACGGTTGTTCCACAACTTACCAGCCAGTTACATGATAGGCGACGTAAAATATTCAAGTAAAAATTTTGAAAAAAAAATATAAGAACCTGAATTTCTTCCTATTATGAGATGAGTATTGTAATTATTTTAATTCCATAATTTGAGTAGACAACTGACATTTTATGTCTTGTCAAATTGTCAAAAAGGGAATATAAAATAAAAATCTAATAATAGTTATAATTATTTAAAGAAAGTTTTACATAGACTGTGTTTGTGTATTATTTTGTAATGTCAGTGATTTTAGTTTTAAATAGGTATACGTGTGACGTTTATTTTTAAATAAATATAGGTACCTAATTTTACTTTTATTTGTAAGTACCCTATATTAGGTTTATGTAGATTAAAATACAATTTTCTTTCAGCCCTTGTGATACAAAATATTGATATTTGATCAATAAAGTAATACCCACTTAAACTACCTTAATTTAAAGTAATTATCAAATTATGTTTTTGTAATCTTATTGAAATGCATAAAAAAACGTTTAATAAAAGTGTTATAAATTTTGAATAAATTTAAAATTGTTCTCCATTTCTTATCAATTTGTTTATAATGTATAAAACATCCTCCTCCGTGTTTCTTCGTCTGAATTGCGTGTAAATACAGAAGGATATTGAAATAACAAGATTTTTTTAATTAATAGCAACCATTTCGTATGGGAATATCAATCTTATCAATTAACATCAGCGTTGGCCCAATAGTATGACATTGGGCATACTATTTTTTAAGTAGTTCTACATACAATCGTCGAATATTTAAACCACGTCAGGGAATTGAATGGTTTAAAAACTTTCGACATTTGGATAATTAAATTGTAGGTTAACCACGCGAAAAGAGACAACAACAAAGACCGATTGTCTTGTGTCATCATTCAGCATCTATAGACATACTTACGAGTAGTTAATCTATAAAAGAGGTGCCATAAAATATTATTCTAAGATTTAAAAAGACGCAAAAAGCGATAAAAGTCGCATGTTAAGAGTTCATAGTGATTAATACTGAATCAACAACATGTGGTCTGACTAAAGTTTATTTTACTCGCAAGATTAATCCTGTTATTTATAGACTTACAGAATTAAGCCCGTTCTAAGAACAAGAGTTGATAGTAAAATGAAATACCTTTATATTGTTCTTGAACTAGTGCCAAAATATCTAAACAAGTTTACGAAACGTGGTGCAAAACTGTAAACTCACCTGTTATTTTCAGGTGATCCAAGGTCGAGGAAATATTTGACCATGGTTTACAAGGTTGTTTTAAAGGCAATAGAATAATGGTAAACTCCCTTGTTGTATTGAGTTCAAATGCCATAAAGCAAAACAAAATATTGAATCAGCCAATCAAAAGAATCAATTGATGTTAAAGTCAATTTTGCCAAAGAATAAAACCACTAAGCCATATATTTTGGAAGGCATAACATAAATAACAATGAGTTCCAGTTAATAAACTATGTAATTTTGGGTAGGTATGATTTTTTTAATTACAATCGGGAAAGAGAAAGAAATAGCAGTACTTAACATTCCTATATAAGTCTAAAAGTCTTTTAAAGTTTACCTGACATGCGCTAATCTACAAATCTTTGCATCAAATAGAAATTTTATTTATTTTCATAGGATTTCATACGTCTTTTTTTGTAAAAAGTTATTATTTATTTTTTAAAATATTAGATATTGAGTTTCATAGTAAAAAATAATTAAATAAATTTCTGTATAAATAAATAAAATATAAGCAATTGAAAACAATTTGATATGTACTATGCCTTACCTGCCAAATAGGACGTCCAGGCATTTTGCTGATGTGTGATTTCAAAAAAACACTTCACAAGAACACAACCGCGCTCGCGTTTTGCGTGTTGGCCACTAGATGGCTCTGTCACGAAAGGTGGGAACAAAATAACCGATACTCACAAATATAACGTGTTTTATACGCCGGCGGAGAGCTATAGCAGTATACCCGGCGTGCTAACGGACACGACGCAGAAACATACGAACGATCGACGGAAATATCCCATTACGAACACCGTATTGATTATTGAGATGTTTTCTTCGATAGAAATAAAATCCAGCCACTTTTATTGCGAAGATACAAATATTTCGCCGGTAACAAATGTTCGAGTTATTTTTCGTTGAGTAATTGTTTATTTATAACGAGAAAGAGAAATAGTTTCAGTTTAGAGAAACAGTCTCTTGTCTGAGTGGGAAACTTAGCAACGATATATCGATGCTAATTCAATAAATAACTGTTAATATAGCATTTAAAAAATAGTTTTCGTTTTCTGTTTTTATTTTTGATAAAGATTTTTGGTGTTTTTTTAATCCAGTTGTGTCATCATTAAAAAGTGCCGTGGTTTTCCGATATTTTATTTTATTTCTGACAAAATATGAATGGGCTTTTCTTATCTATAAAAGTATTTTTTTCGTATATGGATGTATGTTATTTTACGATTAGGTAAAAGGACAGAAAAAAGGAATTACTTATTCATTTATTAAGCAAGTCACGATTTACATAAAACCGTAACTAAGCTAAGTATAACAGCGACATGCGCAAGGAATGAGTCCGTTTTATTTTTAGAAAAGTGCCAGATTCCCTAATAAACTGGAACGAGGTTGTGAAACTTCAGGCGCGCTTGATTTTAAGACAAAAACATAATTCAACATAATTCGTTCAGCATACTTTTAATCTGCATTAGCTACTTGGTTCGAGAACTCAATAAATTTAACCTGTTTATTCTTTTTTACAAGATGAATTCCATTGCAGCGGATGAGGGTGTAATCAGGTAAGATAGATACCCAGGAGAGCAGTTTCATCCTTATTATACGTAAAAATATCACATTAGACAATCATTTAAGTGCATTTATAGGTTTTTCCTACAAACTGCAGCATGGAGTTACTTAAAAAGGATATAAAAGCAAGATTGTCAATACACTTCCTTATAAATACCTCGGGTGGTGCAAAGTGTCTAGTACGACAATTAACATCTATGGTGACTGCTTGCTATTATGCAGGTTGTACGCTTGTTGAGCACCTTTTGTAGCTTAAAAAATAAACAAAATATCTGCAATTAAATGACCACGGTGCACCAAGCGCCTACTAACTAACTTCACGCTATTTCCCTGGTGGAGTAAGCAAATAAAGTAGCCAATACCAAGCTCAAAGATTAAACTTCCAGAAAAAATAGGTCAAGCAACGTTTCCAGACTCTAAACAGCTTAGCAACAAACTTTCGTCTAAAATAATCTTGAGCAAGTTCGATCAGTGCCAAGTTATGCATTTGAGCTACTTAAGAAAGTAGGACTCTTAATATTTGTAAGCCGGAAAACATTTTAACATTTTTGCACCATACCAGAGGTTACCAATTATGATTCGAAATGCCATATGCCATGTTGGGATTGATAGATAAAAATAAACACAAGGTTATAATGGCCACACACAGTTATACAAGCCATATAAGTGGTAAATGCAGTTTCATTAACAATACCAAATAAAGTAGCAACGATGTCTGACAAGAAGGCATGTCAATAGAACCACATTGAGGTACTTGTAGGTGAACGAAATACAATGGCATGGATCGGCATCGCTCATAATTGCGTGTCGTCACCATCTCGTCAGAGATGCGTATCATTAAAATGCATACAAGTGCAAGTATACCGCCGGCCTTTTCTGCAATCCTTGTAGAACAAGTTCCTGGTAGCGGAGACGTTGTAACACTTTGTCGTTGCTGATGCAATAAATGTTACAAGTCTTTGTAACGTTTATTTTGTATTTTCTTTATCAAGTGTAAAAAAAAATACATATCAAACTTGGATTATTTTACACAACGTTTTAAACACTTATTATTGAGACGAGAAACATTTGTTTTTGTAATTTTTGTTTCCAATTACATTTGCATACAATGATGTCATTCTAATTAGGAAATTGTAGTCTTATTTTGATGTGATTTGGTGTTAATTTTTCTATATTATTAGCCTTTGTCAAAACCTATTAAATGTATGACACCGCGGCGTGAACGCATGATGTACGCACAAAACAAAACAGATGAAGGTCGCATGGGTTACTGACCGTGAATGAGCATTGACCCAGAGAAGGGTGCTCGAAGGGGATAGGGCCCCTTTGGTGTCGCTCACAAAAGGAACGGACACCAGGGCGGCATATAAGCGAGGAGGTTGAGCTGCATACATGCACTTTGCACCGAATGCGCGTGACGTCATTTCGTTCGCTGCATTGTTTGCTGCGATTTTCGTGTTTACGTTATGATGTTTTACAACGTGCGTGATTGCACGATAAATTATATGGAACGACTGCACCTATTTTTTATCTGTTTGATTTGTTTAAAGGTGTGTTTTAAATATTTATTTATATAAATAACTCAGCTTTATAGAATATCTAACGACATCTTGGATTCTATTTTTTTTTTGTTTTTATCGTTGCATAGATAAATACAAATATACTGCTTTTAACTTTTCCATTGCGAAAATTACAGTAGAGGTTAATATGAGTAGGAAATATAGGGCAACATAAACCTTTAGCCAGACACATGACCACTTGAATTGAGATGATTAATTTTCAAGTAAACTTTATCAAGATCTGGCAGTAACATTTTGACGAGAAGAAAATAGTTTTGACATTTGCTCAAAATACATTTTGGATCAGCACACCTTTTGCCCACGTATGACGTCTTTTCCAACGGTCCTATGAGACATGGTTGGAAAATAAAACCTCTTTGTACTCCAGAAAGTTCTCTAGTCAATAAACTGAAATAGGTCGTACTTCGTGTCGGTTCAAGGTAACGCGTGTATACGGGAATAGAGTGTGAGTAACCTTCTTTAAATAACCACGTCCTACACTTGTTATGTGGAAAATCTGCTCGTCAGTCCGTCTGTCATCGTTGGAGCACAAAGTTATTATAACGAGCGAAAACCTCCTGGCTACACTTAGAGCACTAACGGTTGCTATTACCTGTAGTTTGTTATTTTTATTTTATACTAGCTGACCCAGCGCACTTCGTAAAAACAACTTCGTATAACGCCCCGTTTCGGATTTTCTTTTATTATTTTCCTCGCAATTTTTGCATATTTTCTTACCGTGCAAACCTTCTCTGGAAGATTACAAATGTGTATTTTAAAATTAAAATCAGAAAAAACGGCATCAAGCCTCGTTTTCGAGTTTTAGCGAGACAAACGAACAGCAATATTTTTTATATATAGATTGAGTAATGAGTCATGTAGCATTAGTTATGTTATATCTCTCAAGAGAAAATGGCACTTGTATTCAGTGTAGAAAATTGAATATATTGAAAAGTAAGATTTACTTTTTATTTTTCTAACATTCCTTTTGCAGTAATTCACGACGTTTTTTAATATGTGCTTTCAACAAAAGATTAATCTTACGAATTATTATAAACGCGAAAGTTTGTATGGATGGATGGATGAATGTGTGGATGTTTGTTACCCTTTCAGGCAAAAAGTAATGCATTGATTTTAATGAAACTTTACAATAGTATAGCTTATATTTTAGAATAACACATAAGCTATGTTTCATCGATGTACCACGCGAGCAACGCCACGGGCAATAACAGAGCTAGTAAATGAGTTGCAAATTGCAAATATTGTAACTATGACTAAAGGTAGGGAGGGACAAACAAGGTAGGTAGTTAATTGTTGTATGATCAAGCCGATTTGAGTAACGCATATTCTACATGGAGTGTTGGAAATTCCTTGTTTTTTTTTAATGTAAAAAAAGATTTAATTTTACTGTTATTTTAATAAAAAATAATTATTTGCATCCATATGCAGTTTTTCATACATGCGTAGCTCGTCGAATAATTGGATTTTAAATTAAATAGTAAAATTATCATTATTTAAAATACACATAAAATAGGTATATTGTAAATATAATGCCTGCATACTTAACACGAAATTTGACAAAAATAAATGTTCATGATGTTTTTATCGCGACGACAAAAGCATAAAATTCTCCCACGCGAACAAAGTCACCGGACAAAGCTAGGCTAAGATAAATCAGTACAAAAAAATGTAGACAATTTTTTGCACACATCGTTCCAAGAAATGCGTATTCTTATTTAATTTGTCACACGGAAAAGAATTTTAATGAGAGTTAATAATAGAGATGTTGACAAACCTTCGTTTAATTTTTATTTTTACGAGTATTTAACTTAAATTTAAGCCCAAAAAAAATTACAATTATTAATTTCAGTTTGATATAAATATTGTTTCCATTTACTTTCATATCAGGTATGCATTAAGATTGCGCAGTCTTAATTTATGCTACTTTTTACTTTGTTTTTTTTTTTAGTTCCAAACCGTGATTCCGTAACTAGACTGAGAAAAGTAGTTGCCGTTACAAAGCGCAAGTTTGGAAAAATACTGTTATTTACAATGATATGTGCGGTCCGCCCGTTAGAAGAAAATAACATTATTTTCAATAACGTGTCTGTAATTAACATAGAACATAGCATTAGTGCGATTCCAAGCGTAAAAATACTTTAGCGGCGCGCAACGAAGCGAGTTAACGTAGCCACAGGTAAATAATAATATGTAGTAGTGTTACCATTGCTAACATAATCTGTGGCTACAAAGCTCGAGCCAGTGGGCTACAATGGAACGCTTGGAACGTGGGCGTCCGTTAGTGGAGAATCTGGAGCAGGCAGTTACGATCGCCAAGTACTAGGACTACACAACTGTCTAAGAGGCTGTTCGGATAAGACTTTGCTGCCATCTGTTGATTGGAGGATGAACTTATTAGCGACTATAGTAGTCAATCAGTATTGGACTGTACGTGCTTATGTATTACACATAGCGATATCTAGTGAGAAGTGGCAATTCAGTTAGTACGTCGTCAAAATTAGATAGTTATAAATTAGTTATTTGTGTGCTTTACAGATGGCGCAAGAATGTTATTAGACACTTAATAATGTGCCAACTGTGTTTCTTGCCTAGCATGTCGTAAAAGGCGACTGATGGTATATGGGGTTTTGGGTATATGATTAGTTTTATTTTTGAAAAGCTCCGAAGTTGAAGCGCAGCCTAGTTTTTAATTGTCTGAATGTGGTTATAGGGTCTTGCTGCCCCTTTGACTCTGACTTTGACTCTGCCCTTCAGAGTTTGCGGACGTGATGATTTAAATATATAGGTATGTTATGATAAAGGATTATGAATGTTGAAGAGGCGAGTGAGGTGTGTAAGGATCGTGCCATTTGGCGTTCGGTTCTCTCTGCCTACCCCGCTAGGGAAGAGGCGTGAAGTTTAGTTAGTTAGTTATGATATATTTTGTTTGACGTGTTTTTATTTTATTTGTTAATTTAAAGGTTTTGACTGCTTCATTCTATATATTCTGTCACCAACCCCTTTGAGGAGCTGTCAGAGCTCAAGATCTTTTAGAAAGAAACATAAAGAATATCTCCTAGATATGCAAAAACATGTATAAAAGAGCTGTGTAGTAAATGCCTTAGAATACAACAATACAAGGGAAAAAATAAATATCTTATAGAATTAGGGTTACATAAATATACTGTAGGTATAATATGTATGTATATAAACCATGCTTATTGTTATTGATCTAAGAATACACAAAATGATATATATAGAATATAATATCCTATATAATACATAGTGCTTTAAAGTTATAGAAATTGATACTGTATCTGTTGTTTATATAATATTTATTAGGCCGCTGCGCACGGCCGTGCTCACTCGTGAAGGTATACTATCTACGGAAGACTAGCATCCTGACTAGGCCGCCCGACACATGCTGAGTAGTTGCCTTCTTAGTATAGTACAAGTACCTAAGTGACACTTACTTGTTGTTACTACCATTACATTTAAAATTGTATATGCCACTAAATAAATTATTTATTTATATGGCTGAATGTCGTTAAAGGTGCATGCTTTCCCTTTGACTCTGTCTACCCCTTCAGGGATTACGGGCGTGATGTTATGTATGTTGAGTGAGTCCGGCTTCGTCTTAAATCTGTTTCGAAACGTCCCTACGTTTAAAATCTAGAATCTATACCGTAACTGTATTCTAATTTTTTAGTGAGTTGGCTAAATTTAACGAATATAATATTGTTATTATTATATATAACTAGCTGTCCCGGCGCACTTCGTTGCACCCTTTTCTCGGATTTTCATTTATTGTTTTTCTGGCGATGTTTTCATATTTTCTTGCCGTACAAACCTTACTTAAAGGATTAACTATATTTTAAAACTAAAATAATCCAAATCGGTCCAGCCGTTCTGCAGTTTTAGCGAGACTAACGAACAGCAAATCATTTTTATATTTAAGATAAGGGTAATTTGAAATAAAACCAACAAGTGTCCGAATTTGTTTACTATGAAAATGAGTTGACTTAATTAAACAGACAATTTATTTCATCTGTCACTCCGTAAAGATTGTGGTCAGAAACAATAGATAAAATTACTTTAATATATTTTGTTATATTTTACATTTTGTTGCTGTAAATGCTTGAGTGAAAATTATATAAAACAAAGGTGTATTCATATTGATAAAATATATACATAAATGCTAGCTGTGCCCGCGATTACACTCGCGTTTATGGTTAATTTTATATAGCCTTCCTCGATAAATGGGCTATCTAACATTAAACATTCTTTTCAAATTTTACCAGTAGTTCCTGAGATTAGCGCGTTCAAGCAAACAAACCAACTCTTTAGCTTTATACCTATATTAGTATAGATTTGGTAATCTTTGGTAATTAGGCTACAAATTGTTACATAAATTATATTATTGCACGTATAAGAAAGTATAACTTCCTTTGACATAAATTAACATTAGGTACCTACATGAATGTAATTATAAATTATTCTAACATTTAGATTCCCTTAAAAATAACGCAGATTTAAATAAAGCTTATTGCTTGAAACACGTAGGTCAGAATATACACATCAATGCTAAAATTACGTCATCCGATATTATATATTGAATTCTAATCCTATAAAACTAATCGCTACTCTCATGTTTATTTACAGAAAAATCTGATATACAATTATAATAACGAATGGTATGGGTCACTAATAGCTACATTTACAATTAAAAATTATTAATAAAAAATACCACAAATATAAAGCTCAGTTGACTTGACGTAAATACGCATTTGATTGATTGAATGTGGAACTTATTCTAGTTCATCGTAGCTGTCGTTGAAACTTTGATCCATGATGTCACTGTCAAGGCTTGTTGTATTTTTGTTGATGGGGGCGTCCTTCTGAGCGAGGAGCCGATCGCATTCATTCAGCCTTCCATGGAGAACTTCATACACCCTCGTCATAGAAGCCACCTTCTCTTTACAAGACGGATCTGTTTCTATAGCGAACAACCGGGAATCCAGCAATTTGATTGCGGCCACTATGTAATTCCGCAACGTTTTAGTTTTATGTTCACTGCTGATCCGTTCGAGAAAAGCGCACACTTGTCTCTCTCCGCATAGAAGGACGTCGACATCATAAGCCAGCGGAGAATGTTGTCTATGTAGAAACGCTATCAATCGTTTAGCGTAGCGTCTGTATGTGCGGTATGCTTTCCGCTTTCTCGCGCCGAGAGTCCGACCCATCGTCATCGATTTCTTCATATCATCTATGACTGCCTTGTAGCCAGCATCGATTTTAGTGTCGAAAATATCACGCAGTCGCGTTTCCACCGGCTGCAGCTCATAAGGAGCTGGTGACGGCGGTAATGAGGGCGATGACGGAGGTGGCGACGGAGGAAGAGGATTGCTAGCATTTTCTTCTTCACTAGATTCACTGGATTCCCGGCGTTTGGCTGGTGTCTCAGGAACTGCGTACGGTCTCGGTCGAGTTCTGGTTCTTTGCACACGGGCGGGCCTCGGTGCTGTCCTAGCATTGTAAGCTGTTAGGACATTCGCGTCTTGTTCCGTCAGCGGTCGGGCTCTTTGCGTGGCCGCTAGAGGTATGATCCTGATTTTGACTAGGGCGTAGCTTTGGTGGATTTTGGCTCGGATGCGCGGGTCTTCGTAGTCGGAGCCCCAAAGGTCTCTGATGGCGGATTCCTTAAGGTACCGCACTTGGCAGAGTTCGCCGTTGAAGAATCTCTTCCGTTGTTGTTCGTTGAGGGCGTCCCTCTCGGCGCCGGTGAGGCCGTGGATCTTGGTGAGGTGGTCGGGCAGCTTGCCGTAAGTGAAGCGCGCGCAGTTCTCGATGGGGCACGGGATGTTCGCGTGGTTCTGCTTCTTGGTGCGCACGGCCGGTGCTGGTGGCCGTGACGTCATCTTGTATGATCTGCAAAGACAAATATCCTCAATTAACATTTATCGACTATTACACGGAATTGGAGACTACATACATTTTGTTTTTATCGATCTCTATACGGAGTTGAATAATGGAACATTGTCAAATATTCTTCAATTCAAAATCATGAAAGTAACGATATATAACATTTTTTATCTTGAAAACCATGTAGAATTATTTTCGAAAAAACCTATTACTCAGGTTGAGCTTTTATAGGGTTTCTAACTAATTTCTCAGCATACTGCGTACTAAAATAATGTCGGTAGATCACGAAGTTTCAGTATTAACTACGGCGTACCTCGTGAAATGCTTTTGTAATGTTGTTTTTTTTAGAAAATTACATCCCGTCGCAGTGTAGTTCCATCCCCAAGACTGGCAAACTGACTTTTCACTTTGAACCAAACGCCAACCACCTGTATCGTTATAAATGTAAGAACGTTCTAGCCCCTGGACGTGAAATGTTATTCCCATAAGTATAGGTACATCAGAAGTTGCTTTATTAAATAAAGTTGTGAATATTTCCTATATATTTTAGTGATTAGACAAGGCTTTCTGACCTAAAGTAAATGTAGTATATAATTATGTTTCTTGGGAAGAAATAAATAGGAAACAGTGAATAGAGAATATAGGCATATGCCACTAAAATATATGCTACTTATAGGCATTGTAGGTATATCTCATAACCAATAACCTTTTGAGTCGTTCCTATGTATTATACTCCTGATAGCAATTAAATAGACCTATTTCTATGATGTTAGGATAAAACGGCGTTATATGCCTAGTAGACTGCTATATTTATGTTTTTAATAAAATAAAACAACAATATAACTCTAATATCGCAGAATTGGTCAGTATAAAAATTGGACCAATTTTCACGCGGAACAATCACTTTATATAATGACGCGAAGATCTCGCGTCCATAGGCTCTCAACTTCCTTGGTGTCCAAAATATACAAGACACGCGCCACTCGCGTTGTTTTCAATAAATTAGTCGGAGGACAAGAGGGCCGGCACTCCGCAAACAGCCCGCGGGCTCCGTCAACACAATTATTATCCTCGGACAGCTACCCTCCGTCGATAAACACCCTATAAATAAATTAACCGGACCCGGTCAGAAACATTGGCGAGATCTAAGTGGTTTATTGGACTTTGTTTCTTAATGATGATGAATAGGTGACTTGTTCATCATGTCATTCACAGCTTTCATTTAGAGTTCCGTTGGTCCCGTTCCTAAGTGGGGTCCGGATAGCCTTTTGAGTCTAAGTCAAAGATTCTGGATCTGAGTAAGTCTAAATACTAAATATATTAGAGAATGCTATTCGATATTTTATTTACGAAACTGAGGATGACATTTCAAAATAATCCGTACATATTCTATAGTATCTATTATTATAATACATAATAATAGTTTGTTGGACTGAAATGTTTATCTAACTGACTGTAAACTTCACCTAATAAGGAAAGCCCTTTTATAGTATATTCTAGTCACCTTTCATTCACCTCTTTATCGATCTGATAACGATTAGGTAAAACATCAGTGATTTCCGTAATAAAATATTAGGTATTTACATTGATAATGCAGGTTGAACACAACTACGTATTACAAAAAAGATGATTCACGTCAAATCTCCAATATTTCCTCACAGAACGGTCTAGAAGCGAACTAATCTAAATTATTAATTGATAAATATCAAACAACGGCAAGACACCGAGGGCCGGAGAATGGTTCAATTTATACTTATTTATCGTGGGGCCAAACCTGGCCCACTCGCGGGTATAAGTTAATTTGTAAAGTAAATATTGGCCCGAATGGGCCCACGGTCTAAGACGCGTTCTTTTGTTTCTGGGCGCAGCTAAATATTGTACTCGCAAATTTTGTGATTTCAATTGGAAGTCATTTAAAAATAGCTAAAAAGTTTTATTAAAATATGTTTCATAACGAGAAATGTTAATTCAATATAATAAAGACTTGTGATAAAATTAAAAATTTGCTAAATGCTGTTCCAATTATAAAGTTAAAAGGGCTGTCTGATAAATTATAATACGGCTGATTTTGAAATGTTATTGCATGATTATTTTAACTAAAGTAGCAAATGACATTCTGAAATTGGTAACATTATACCAGCAGTCGATTTCTATCTGATTTTATTCGATCATTAGTGTATGAAAAAGTTTTTTTTTGCAAATAATATAAATATTATTTTCACTGAGATTGACACGCTAGAAATGTATATACCAAATCGAATAAAAATATCATATTTAAATACATAACCCATATTATGTGCTGTTCTCCTATATTAAATCTTATTAATGTTATCTATGCATTGCGTGTTATTTTCAAGTAGATGATTTCATATTAAGTTATAGTTGGATAGTTTAGTTTAAAGAATTAATCCAGAAAATCTAATATTCTATCTAATACTGTTACATGGATTCCTTGGAGGCTACTTTTCTACTATATAAGCAGGTCTATTATATCATAGTAACTAAATTTATGTTTCATCTGACGAATCGCTTAACACCCTTTACACATACTCGAAATAAGTACATCAATATTGAACTTAATTACCTATATCACTTTAATATTGATACTTATTGATATCACTCCACTTTAAAACACAAAATGATACAAATTTAAACTAAACATCCGAACAGATCGACCCCGCTATCCGTTACCTCCCCCACCGGAATCCTCACGTTCATTACAAAACCAACTCATAGCCGCTCGTCGTGATTGACAGAACTCGCAAACACAAACCCCAAAGAAGCTGTAAGGCGCGACTTGAATAAATAACTAATTTGCATATTTAATAACAGGTATCGCGATTCAATTGCCACGGATCTGAATTATTAATCCACGCTTAGCTTATTACCCTCTGGCTCGTAATCAAATATTCAGAGCAGATATTCTTAATTAGCCAAGAACGTAAGTGTTGGTTTGAGTGGGAGATGAGGATTGCTTAAAAGTTTGTTGAAAATGAAAGTTAAAATTAATATTCAAACAAATTTTCTTAATAGGAAAAGAAAATGTATTGGCAATACATAATTATTTCGCGTTGTCCCTCAAATAATTTTTTATTCATATTTTATTTCTTTCCATAGTTAAGCGTAAGTATATAACTTACTATCAGCGCCCCGAGGTTTCACCCGTGTAGTTCCCGTTCCCGTGGGAATATGGGTATAAAATATAGCCTATGTTACTTCCGGATAATGTAGCTTTCCTATGGTGAAAAAATTTTTGAAATCGGCACATTAGTTTATTCATTACAAACATTCACACACAAAAAAAACAAATCTCGCCTCAATATAAGTATAGATATTCATTAAATTATGGGCTCAGCTGGGCATTACAAAACTTATTAAAGAGGACTAAATATTTTAGACTATAATTATTAATTTACTCGCTAGCTTACTGTGTAGTTAGCTTGGTCTTCTTTAAAGATCACATGGCAGTCGCTTCAAACTCCCGTAATCTGAGATCATGGCTAATGAGAATTTTACTTCCACAAATAGGCACAAGGATTAATTCATCACACGTGGTCAATTATTAGCCTAGAAATTCTATTTAAAAAGTCTCATTACCTTTTAAACCTCCAACATAGTTTCATCAATTTTTCGAGCCTTCCGAAGTTCTGAGAACTAGTCGTAACTACTAACTAATGTGAAATCGCATTAACAATTTTTGCGTAATGATTTTATACAGGTCCTAATAAATATATCCTTTTACAGGGATTAAGTTACATGATGGATTGTGTGAAAGAGCAGGAGAATCAGTGTTATTCAATATCCATGAACACGTATTATTTTCTTCGTTTTTTTCTTTTACATAATCTGTTTTGAAATATTGCAAGACGCGTCAGCTTAGATCAAATATCTATCTATTTTGACATATTGTCTGAATCGTATGACACTTCCTCGTCAATTTAACAAATGTATAATTAAAAATATCCATCCATTAAACTTCCATGCACAGTTCAATTTGCGTCTGCTCTTCGAAATCTCCCGTAGGTCAGGACCCGTCCTCACTCCGATAAACAAGAGGGTGAGTGTAAACAAGGGTGCATCGCGATACACGATGCGTCGGGCGAGAGTGAAACTGTTTCTTGATTTTTAAATATCAAATTTGGAACGGTCCGAACCGTTTGAAAGATTTTAAATAATTTTTCCTGTATTTTTTAAATATTTCTTGTGTATTACTTAATAAAAACTTTATGATTCGTTGCAATAATAGATTGAATACGGAATAGTTTTCGATATGAACTTATGACGATAAAAGTAAATATTTATACATAATTATTACTTAAGAATATATGTATAGATTTAATTGCATAATTATTTGTACAAGAGAACTTAAACAATTAATTCATTAGACCGAAAAACTGGCTGCTTATTTTAAAATACAAATATACCCGCACTACGACCGTTTCTAGATATCGGACGGAACTAGGGACGGGACAGAAAATTAAAAAGGTGTGATGATGATATTTAGGGAGTGCTAGAAGGTATGTTGAAACCTTAATAATATTAAAAATGAGAAAGAACCTCTGTCAGTATGTCAGTCTGTTAAGTCTACGGAACTACTTAACTGATTGCGATGAAATTAAGCACGCCTAATATTTAAGCTCTCAATCGACATAGGCTTCATTATTTCGAAAAAAAAAAATAGAATTCCATAGCACACGTTAGAACAGACCAAATTTCTCGCGAAATGAGCCCCGGCCAAAAATCATGTCACCAAATACAAATGCTCTTTTCCACAAAATCAATTAAAAAACGGTATTGTCGCTTAATTTTTGTTAAATATAGTTGCTCAATTAGATTATTTTCACTCAATAACTAGAAACAACTTTCTACAAGAAATAAAAAAAAAACATTATTTACTGAATTCCACATATTATAAATGTCCACTGATATGTCGCTAAAGTAGGGTTACACACGTTACGCGTTTTAAATTGCTAAACGCGTCCTTCACTAGGGCGGACGGCGCCCCCACGTGGGCCGTAAACAGATAAACAAGGGGCGCGTAAACAAAATAAAGCGCATCGCGGTGCGGGCAGCCTTGAGATGGGGGTGCGGAAATTAAGTGGTGCAGTGATGGTGATAGGAGCTGGGTAGCTCAGGATAAGGACACCCAAATGAGATAGGCTTATTTCAATTCTAAGGAAGTAGATACAGTGGTAGGTAAGGATATAAACGCGCACAAATGAGAGGAGAAGGCTTATATGTAGTACGTCTGGATTTTAAAACTTCAAGTTTTGATTTATATGATATAACAGGCCCGTTGATCAAATGGTTACAGACCCTGGCCACGTAACCAAGCGTCGCGGGTTCGAATCCCGCTAGGAGCAAATGTTTCGTGTGATGAACTGCACTTGCACTAGAATTATAGATGTTTATAAACGTATTTATTTAAATATATCCGTTCACCAAGTATCCATAGCACAAGCTTATACGCTTAGTTTGAAACTACGGAATTGGTGTGTCAGTCTGGACAATTTATTTATTTGTATTATTAGGTCGCCTGTGAGGAAATCAAAACATGATGTTAATTTTGGTTGTCTAACCATGATCGAAGGAAAATGAGACGGCAGTCACTTCAATGTTGTAATCAGACTCGCCAAATCTAGGCTATCTAGATGACGCATAGTTACGCAAAATAATACTATAACTAGAATGAAAAATACATAGAACTATTACAGGAACGTAGAGTGCACGTCAAATATCGAATACAGTTTATTGAGTTTGTGAAAACATAAATAACACTTCTGATTACACATATAGGTAAAAGTAATTTTCACACCCTATACCCTTATTTAAGAGACATGGCTCAATTACAAGTTAATAGTACTAAATAAGTATTTTCTAATTTAAATTATACATTTTCAGTTGTTTTTTTTATCAAATAAGTATGTATATGCTTTTAATTTATAAAGTAGTTGAGAATGGTAATCTGTAATTTCAAAGTCTGCGATTACTATTTAAAATATTCGAAAACAGAACGGCCTTTAAGAAAATAAGATTCTGTCGAATATGTCACAACAATTTTTAACGATAATCATATGGTGTTTTATAAAGGAAGGAATGATTCGATCTTATTCAGAAAATACAAATACAGAGTCCAAAATAAATTTTAATAGTTTAATGATTTAATAAATATGGAATTTATTTAGATGGAATTTTAAGGATATATACCAATGTCAATTAATTTGCCTGTTTTGATAAGATTTAAAATAGTTTCTGATAACCCGGCTTTCTTAAATTAATATTTTATTCAGTTGTCAGTTTGTCGTTTTCATTAAATTCCATTCCACCATTTTCGAACACCACAGAAAATTTATCGAAAAGGCAACCATTGAAAAATATATTACAATTTTGTAATTTGTACATACGATAAGTATTTTTAATTATATGCTCTGAAAATAGTTTTTATGCAAACATTATATTTGTAAAATAGCTAAATCTACTCTGAAATTTGGCTGAAAGCTTTAGTTTTTAACTATTTTGTTAATCATTTTTATTATTATTTACATATAATGATTAAAATCAGGTATTACATGATTGTTTTTAAATTAAGGTCGAAGAAAATTCTAATTGCTTTTTCTAGAATATTTTTAAAGTGTTTAAATATTTATTAATAAATACCTTTATTAAGATTACTTCTGTTACCTGCTACAAACAGTAGAACTATTAATTTAAAAGCTCATGAAAGATTTTACTCACTGCTTTCACTTATTTGTTTTTGCATTTTTTTTAATGACCATATGAATATTTGTTTATTCAACCTCAATTAATAAACAACAACAAATATTCACAACACACTAAAAAAAAATCCCAAATCGCCCCAAAAGACAAACTCACCTGTTCTAAACTCCAAAGTTCCGAAACAAATCGCGCCTGTTTACACGACGATACAAGTTGTTGTTGTTTACTGCAAGCCCAGGACGGGATGCGACGCGACCAACCCTCACCGCGGCCTCAGCGACACTGCCGTTACGTAATCATCCTCGAAAGATCCTTCTCACCCCTGAACTTACCCACCAATTTCACTAGACCTACCTCACCTCTCCCGCGTTCATCAAAATCATTCTATATAGCAGATCAAGTAAGACTTTTCGGAGGTCTCGGAAAACTGGTCAGTTGAGGTATGTCGTAGCTCGGTGTACTTCGGATAATGTCGTAGCATTGGCTCCGCCTTTGAGTCCGTCTACGATTCTGTAGCTTAGGATTTTAATTGTGCTTGAGATGTGGACTTGTGAAATTTTTTGGTTCTAAAATATTTTTTTTTATAGTTTTTTTATCAAGTGTTTGTGGAACAAGTGTGTGTTAAGTATGCAATAAATTAGATGTAGCAGAGATCTTACTTATTGCGGTTTAAAATATAATATGAAAATAAGTTTTATTCTACTTCACAATTAAGTGATCGGACAATGCCGTTATGTTCCCTATACGAAGTTTAATTTATTCAGGCGTTATATGTAGGGTTATTTTAAAAATGGTTTGTTACATAGTATGAAGTAGAATGCAAAAGTAGAAAAAATTGGTTTTCATTTTATTGGTATTTTTTTCCTATTAGGTAAGGCACAGATTGGATTGTTAAGTAAATTAGTATGAATCCGTTAAAAGTTGTATAAATTTAGAAAAATCGAAATATATTTTAAATATTTAGGTATATCTATGTGTATAAAATTAATTTTTAAATGAACATAAATATGATAAAGTTACAAATGAAAAAATTAAATATGAAAATATATTATATTGCCAGAACAAAATTACATTACAGGTGAGACTGAACTTCACATCAGGCAATTGCCTGCCCTGTGAGGAAGTAGTTATATGTTTAAAAATTTCAAACTATTTCTTGGAATCGAATATACAAAATTACCTTTTGATCTAAAATAGCAGTTTTAGTAGGTACCCTTAACTTCATTAATGCTAGAATCTAGTAATTATAAAGAATAGAATGTTACCTATTGCGAAGAAAATATATCCAGCAGTTACGCATACTAAGATCTCAACGGCGGTTTACTTAAACTATAATATGCTTCTGCTGTCACCATATTATGATGAATAGGGATCAATTAAAATAATTTAATTGCCAAGATACTGATTCAATATGTAGTTTTTGAAAGTTGACTACGGTGACTATGTTTACTAAATAGTTGGTTTTTATTATTGTATAATAAAGATTTATTAGCGCTTGTCCCCACTTTTTAAAATATTTGTATCATCATGCCCGTAACTATCTAACAGTGCAATTAAACAAAAACGGTTTTAAAACTTAAAATTATTTTTTTGGAACAAACATATTATTCATTTATAGAAACCAAATTAATCTATAAATAGCGATACAGCTTTACAAGACAAGCTATAAATTATCATAAAGGTACAATATAATCGCATCATTATCTATTATAGATGTAAATAAACTTGAAGTTTTAATGTCAAAATAACGCCTATAAAGTAATAATAATACCAAATAATAATAAGCGTTATATACATATAAAGCCAATTTTGTATATCCTTTCATAGGCATATTTTACTTATTCCTTTGACTTTACTTACCCCTTCGGGGATTATGGGAGTGGTGTTATAAATTAAATTCTATATAATAATTGTTGTATTTTGACCAATGAAACCTTAAATAAATAAAAGGAGAGCTGGCACAAATTTTTGGGTAGGTATTTGAGGCAAGCTGAAAACTTGTTCCATACCTCTTCTATTATACCCCAACACGGAACTGCAGACCTGGCTGGTGAGTAGCGTGGTTTTTTTTTTAATTTTAAAGTATATTTTTTTAATAACTACCCAATAATTGGTGCCAGCCATCCGACCAAAAGTTACACCCGTTAAAAGCGCAAAACCATGCTCGTGCGAGGATAACGAGGCAACACAAAATGCTTGTAACTTCGTGAGTTTTTGAGATACTATCGGTATCGGTATTTCGGATATACAAAAATTAACCTTATGTACATCGCTAATAAAAACATTTTTAAATTTGTGTTTTGTTCCGGCTAATCTTGAACATGGCTAGACTAATTTGACAGGACTATCACAAAGAGGTATCTGAAATTGTAAGGAGAGCCCTTTTGCTTTGAAAAATCCTTTTATATATTTTTTTGTTAATGCGGAATCTGTTATTTTTTTTTCTAACTATAATGCAACACCATTGTTTGACATTGTATGATACTGTCCTTATTGTTTTTGGTTCAATTGTTTACTTTTCCCATCATATGTTTGGTTGGAAGTAATAATATAAATAAAATGTTTTGATTAATGTAGGGTTTACAATAGCGCATATGAATCGTTTAGATACAAATATAATGATGCCACCGCCAATTCTAATAAAAAATATAAGTGACTAGCTGTGCCTGCGGTTTCACCCGCGTTTAACGTAACCTAATGTTATATAGCCTTCCTCAATAAGTGGGCTATCTACTAGTCGGATATACATACTTAAATACGTTTATAAACATCCATGACTCGAGTACAAATGTCCATGTTCATCACACGAAACATTTGCCCCTAGCGGGATTTGAACCCGCGACCCTTAGTTTCGTGGCCAGGGTCTCTAACCACTCGACCAATGGGCCAGTCAAATAAACTCTTCAGCTTTATAATATTAGTAAGTGTAGTATAGATATGACGTCTTCGTTCGTTCTATAATAACGACCAGCTATTGCCGCTTCTTAATAAATTAAATGTTACGGCGTAGCGGCTTTTAAGTCAGCTGCGATATTTACTACATTAAAGTGCTATATGGGACACTTATTTATATACCTATAAATAAGTGTCCCATGTTGGTCTGGGACTTAGCCCATGTTGATCTGGGACAAAAAAAAAAGAATGTGCCAACTGTGGTTCTTGCCTAGCATGTCGTAAAAGGCGACTAATGGTATATCAGGTTTTGGGTATGTGATTGTGTAGGCGACAGGTTAGCCGCTTGTCACTGCTTTTTCACAATTTTCCATTTAACCCAGCCCGACTTTATTTTTGGCTGAATGTGGCTGAAGGGGCATGTTGCCCCTTTGCTGATTAGGGGCGTGATGTTATGTATGTATGTACCTATAATAATTTAAATAAAGACCTAGATATGTCGTCTATTGCCGTTCTTTTATGGACGTAGTAGCCGGCACTTTAAAACTGTTCATTGCAAATATAAACAGGATGGACTTTAAAACTTAACTTAAGACGAATCAAATCATAAAATAAGTAAAACATATGCTCTAAGGCGTTCTTAAAACTGTCCATTGCAAATATAAACAGGATGGACTTTAAAATTTAACGACAAATTAAATCATAGAATAAGTAAAACATATGCCATTTGGCGTTCGGTTCTCCCTGCCTACCCCGCTAGGGAAGTGGCGTGAAATTTAGTTAGTTAGTTAGTAAAACATTTTTTTGTAACAGCTATACCTATTAGAGGAGATGTATAATATTTGCCGACTTTCCTTGAAAAATATCTTTTTTTTTTTTTTCAAGTACTTATCATGCGATCAGTCTTCTGACTATGAGCAGATGAGTTGTAGGATGTTTAACGGGTGGAGATGTGCCTCATTAGGAGCATCTGCCATAATAATATTAGCTCAGACAATGCTGCTGAGCTCCAGGGTTCTTCGTCTCTTGAGACGGTTTAAATAGTCCGGTAGAGTGAGTTGGATAGCTAGCTGATTGGGATGATTCTCTAGCCTAGTCTTGTACTTCTGAGCGTATTTTTTTATCTCCTCCTTGACTGTAGGTTTCTTATAAACCGAGGAGAGTCGCTGATCTGTTTGAGGATGTAGTTTTGAGTTCTTTGAATTTTTGTTTTGTTCGAGTCACATGTAGCTCCCCACAAAAATATCTAACAGCATAGTTAACATCAGACTATACAAAGCAAGTCATATATGGTATGAAATTGCCACAAGGTTTGCTTTTGAACTTTTAATGTTTTGGTTTTAATAACACTTCTTAACATTTCTCATTCAAATTAATATCTTTAATGTTAAACAAACCTCACTCAATAAGAAACGTCACCAATATTAAGACGCTTTGTGAAACAGTGTTTAATGAATTTAATCGGATAATCTACATAGACATTACTTTTAGAACTTAAGTTGTTTATAAATTTATTAACTTGTTTATTAAATTTATATTTCGTAAGTCGTACTTTAAGAAGTAAATGTATATTCTAGTATTTTGCTTAAAAAATATGACTTCAGGTAACTCTTGTCTGCAAAGCTAGACACAGCATTTATTAACCGCTTCCTGGTTTCATTCCGCCAGTGTAAGCCTCCAGTCTCATGAGGGTAATAATAAAATTAGTCCACAATACTTGGGACCACGCCCAATAAGTAGGCGTGTCACAATGGGACACGCCCACCGCCTCCAAATCTGCTTGAGTTCGGATTCTCACGTCCTTTTCAGACAATGTCCTTCGTATCGTATAACCCCGCCGATTTAAGAATGACGCCACCTCAACGTGTTATTATGAGGAATGTTGCAACTTTTCCGTGGTCGTGTTACACGATATGGCGATTCGCATATTGATCGGTCCAACTTTCTAGACGATTGATTAAATACCTATGGATGTGATGGAGTCTCTTTGGATATCTAGTGGGAGAAAGGGAAAATGTTCCGGCTTTGTATAGCCTTATTCTATTTCTGATATCTGGCCTTATTCTTCTGTAAAGAGGTACACAATTTTGTTCCGAGTTGAGGTCTGTCTTACATGATTAAATATTTATCAAGTCTGCTTATCTATACTATACTAATATTATAAAGCTGAAAGTTTGTTTGTTTGCTTAAACGCACTGATCTGGTCCAATTTAAAAAAAATATTTTAGTGTAAGATAGCCCATTTATCGAGGAAGGCTATATATATATAACCATTAATGCAGGTGAAACAATGGGCATAGCATAATATAAAAAATAAATTGTCCCATGTTGGTTTTGGATGCGAAAATAATGTGTTAACTGTATTCTTGCCTAGCATGTTGTACAAGGCAACTAAACGTGTAATGGCAAATAATGTATTGTATATTGGGTTTTGTGATTATGTAGGCGACGAGCTAGCCACATGTCACTACATTAAGGGTTTTTGGAATTAAAACATCCAAAAGATGGCGTAACTGTGACGTGCGGTCTTGTCACTTTCCTCATTGGTTAGTTGTCAGAACAAACTGACATTCTGTCAACAATGAGCCAATAGTGACAATAATAAGATCACGCGACTCCCTCATGCCACCTAGCGGATTTTGTATTTTTAAAAACCCTCATTGATAATTTTACTAAATGAAATTTGGCTTAATGTGGTTTTAGGAGCTTATTCCCCTTCGGGGATTGCGGGCGTGATGGAAAAGTATGTAAAATTAAATAGTATGGATTTTACAGTTATTCCTAGGCCAATATTAATACGATGTAAACTTTATCAATAGGATTCTAAAGGATCGAAACCAGCGGTAAGACTGCTTAAATTGTGCTATTTTGTAATAATATCCTCCTAACCGATTTCGGTCACGGCCAACTACGTAGGAGATATTATAGTGCACAAGTGTGGGCGCAAACATAAGTGCACTCTGTTTCTTCATTCTCATAGTTCGGTAAGATGGCGATCCGACATTACCGTAGAGAGGTCAGGCGCAGGACCAACATGGCTTTACATGCTTTCCGAGGCACGGGAGTGATAAACCGCCAACTTCCAGACTCCGGGCTGGTTCTGAGAATTACAATATTGAAATACTCAGGTACAAATTCTTCGGCCTGACCCAGGATTCAAACCCGGGACCTCTTGGTCCTGAGGCGGCGCATGCCACCATTAGACCAAAGAGGCAGTAAGTTGTCTGTTTTGTATGTGCCTACTCTATACCTAACTAGCTGACCCGATATATCAATTTACACAATCGCGAAATATGAAACATACGATTTTTCATATAAAACTACATATATATAAAAGTACAACAAAAAAAAAAAAAAAACAACAGTTGCAAACGCTTTGGAATTATGCCCGTAAAATCACCACAAATAAAAAGGCTGGATTTATTTAAATTTATTACGAGTACATATAATAAGAAAGTTTCGCACAACAAAAAATATCCATCTATTTAAGGTTCGGTTTGTTTTTAAAGCATAAATAAGCTAAATTGTACTACCTCACGCGACTTTACGGGGTACAAATTTGTTTTCGTCTTAGTATGAGGTGGTCGTTTGAACAGTCATTAATCAGCCAATAATATGCAGCTCCCCGTTAAAAACATCCTCTCTGCAAGCGAGATCAAAATATGACGCGAAATGTTAATGTGGATGAGACGTCAAGACAAGACGAATGTCTGTATCGTATATTTATGGTATTGTTAGTACGTGGTATGTTTAAATAATCCCTAATATTTTAAATTGTGGTGAGGTGACAGAGCTTGTAATAAAATAATTGCTTATATTTTACTGCAATTGTTGAATAAGCTTAACATTCTGTAAATTGAATTAACAATTTAATTAACTTGCAATAATTTTCGGCGATCGGTGTTAGAAAATAAGATTTGCCTGTTACACAAAACTGTATAGGTACATCCTAAGTCCTCATTTTAAGTCAGTTTATGATATTCAAGATATCATCTTCCACATCATGAATAATTACTTATAAGTAATTACTTATTGTAGTATACTACACAATAATATATTTCTGTCTGTTATACATTTGGAAAATTATAACAAATAATAATAGTATATGCAATAATATTGTCACGTCCTTAATTTTAAGTATCCGGACAACAAGCAAAATATCTCAAAATTCACGTTTTGAACTGAGAAGCCATAATTATGGTTTTACAAGTACATATGTGATGTATCACGCGCCGTGATGTATCATGCAATAGAAGTAAAGCAATAATCACGCACATATCCACACTAAACTAACAGCTAAATTTTTCTTGACATAATGATGATAAAAATATGATGTTGAGCTCCCCTCCGGATATCCGGTGGATATTGTGCTTTCCGGGCTACAATGAGCCCCTGATAAATTTGTAGCGGGAATGCTCCTTGATTGATACTTGTGAGGCTCAACTTGGAAAACACTTGGGCTTACCACGTATCTGGCCTTGGAGAAAAACATTTGTAAATTTTTCGTATCTTTTTGTTTTCTTTTTTCATAAAATATTTATTAGGTCTGGTATTTGGTTTCACTTGCGGGGCCTTCAGCCCAAAATATATGAGACGGACGTACATGTCACCAGATTGAGGAGTCTTTTCCTTGTCTAGTCTTGTCCAGGCAGACACCAATCTTTGACATACTTTTTGCGAACTATATAACGTCACGGCATGCCACACTCAATTGACATACTTAATGACTTCAAAATTATTTGACAAGAAATTTAAAATGAAACGACATCCCAATTCTGCTGCAGTCACAAATATTTTAATATCTTAAAACAGTCGAATATAAATCATCAAACAATACATTCTTTTGTTTCATTATTCATAAAATATTTCTAATCTTGCTAACGACGACGACATGTGAATTTATACCTTCACACCTCCATATATTAAGAAAAATAAATCCAAAACAAATAACACTCGATACGGCCATTATTTTTTCTTCGCAACTAAGTGTCAGCTTGCATCGCGGTATGCAGCGTAAATCATAGGGCGGCGCATAATAATATAATAAAATAGGCCCCCGATACTTTGTTTATTGTTTTGATGAGTCTGCGGAATATCCCCTCGATGCGGGAAGCGGGATACGGCGCGCAGGCATTAGCGGGAATACGTACGCACCCGCGCCCGCGTACGCATCCGCGCCCGCATGCAGAACTGTCTACTTCGGAATTCCGTCAGAATAGGCAAACTGAATTGCAATACGTGGGTTTTTCGTGTTTATGTTTACCGAAGGCTAATGTTTGAATTAGAGTTCTGCATTTTGTGCATATGAGTTAGCAAACATATATAGGTTTACTGCGTAAGCTATTACATGCCTTGAAAGCTTGACTGCCTCGTTGGTCTAGTGGTAGCATGCGCCGCCTAAGGACCAAGAGGTCCCGAGTTCAAATCCCGGGTCGGACTAAGAATTTGTAGCTGGTTATTTCAATATTGAAATTACTCAGTAGCAGTCCGGAGTCAGGAAGTTGGCGGTTTAATCACCCCCGTGCCTCGGAAAACACGTTAAGCCGTTGGTCCTGCGCCTGACCTCTCTCCGGTCATGTTGCATTGCTGTCTCACCGGACTATGAGAGTGAAGGAATAGAGAGTGCACTTGTGTTTGCGCACACACTTGTGCACTATAATATCTCCTGCGCATCTGCACGGCGGCCAATCTTGGCCGCCGTGACCGAAGTTGGTTAGAAGGACATTATAAGCTTTTACATGCATTACGAAATGTACGAGTGAAATGTGCTTAAGAAATATAACGACCACCTCGATGAAAAGCAAATCTACGTTTTACATACTCGCAACAGTTTTAAACTAATCTTTTAAATTCAATAACCAGCTGAAAATGTAATACTAGTGATCTGGGCAGATCCTTATCGCACATTTCTGAACTTTTGTTCTGAATCAGCTGACTCAAAACATTTACCTATTTAAAAACAAAAATGGATAAGTAAACAAGTTGTAAGTAAAAGCTTACAACTTAGCTGTCAAAGCAGTCTACTTATATTGGTATCGTTTAGTACTACTAACTTTACTTTCATAATTTATCCCGTCATTAATTGAAAATCAGCCCTTATTGCAAAGTAAACAGAAGGCAAGAACATTTTATTTCCGACTTCAGGATACAATGCGATCGCAATTCCGTTTCGCAAATTGCCAACTATCGTTCGCCGTCTACAATTCATCGAATCCGGTTTGTTTGGTCGCAACTGCGATTAAGTCGCTGAATTTTTCATTCGCCACATCGTCGTAGAACAACAGTGGCACGTTTTTCGCGTCGTTTTTCCGAATTTCACCTGATTGTCCCGTGAATAATGTAGCGGCCGCGTTCGCTGCGATTTTTCAATTACATCACAATGCATTTATGTTAACGGACTCTCGCTCATTCAAAACGTTTGTAAATAAAGCATTGAAAGAAATGCGTTTTTTCCCGAATCGAATTGCTGCGCGGTACATTTAAATTTAAAGCGTGCAGTTAAGTAGGGCTATTACACATTTGAGTCAGACGAAACGTGCTTTAAATAGTGTAGATGGGATTTTTACTTAGTTACTTAAATGGATATGTTGAATCGTCCCTTTTTAGCAGGGAAAGTGAAAGAAAACCCAACATCAGGTTGAGTGGACGTAGGTATATTGTGTCGTATAGAACTGTACTAAACTAAATGGGCTCCTATAGTAAGCTCCCTTACAACAAAGCAAATACCTTTTGTAGAAACATCCTGAAAGTTTTCGGAATTTCAGCGAATAAATATTCATATGTTGGTCTGGGACTTAAAAAGAATGTGCCAACTGTGGTTCTTGCCTAGCATGTCGTAAAAGACGACTAATAGTATATCGGGTTTTGGGTTTGTGATTGTGTGGGCGACAAGCTAGCCACTTGTCATTACTTTTTCACAATTTTCCATCTAACCCAGCCCAGTTTTGTTTTTGGCCGAATGTGGTTAAATGGGCTTGCTGCCCTTTGACTCTGCCTACCCTTTCGAGGATTAAAGGCGTGATGTTCTGTGTTGGATTTTCACAGAAGTAGCTTTAAAACTGTTCACGCATGGTAATGGCATCGATCCGTAAGTGAATATGACAAAATGGAAAAGTAGCCACTTCCTCAGATATATTGAGCTCTTTTGTCCCAAACTATAAAAAATAAAGCCCTAATATCGTTAAATGTTCCCATGGGGAGTGACTGGCCAAAAGCGGAAATTTCGCCGCTCACAGGGTTGCCAAATATACTCGTAATTATTGAGAATTTCCAAATTCGTATCAATTTTTGAGTAGAATTGCTGATAGATCAGTCGTTATAATGCAATCATGAAAACTTCTGCAATGTGTTAATGAATTCGAGCATTAACGGGGTTTATTGTTAGCTTAAGAGCAAATTATTTGTAATTAATAATAATTTGTTTTCGATAAGATTAGTACATAAGTGGTCCTGGTTTCAGATTTGCTATAGTTATAATATAAATAATTGTGTAATCCGTGCAAATGTCGCAAAATGTTGACCATCACAGTGGTAAAATTGTTTTCCACACAAAATACGTTCATTTGTTAATAACTAAAATTATTTTATAATAACTAAGCACCATAATATATAATTTTCGCGTCCTAAATATTTAATGATATAGTGCAATGTCCTATATAAAGCAGGCTAAGTTTCAACGGAAAAAAACTTTCCACCGTTCGTTAAACATGTAGATGCATGGTTGGAATCTAGCTAAGATTTGACATAACGATTCTTTCCGCGGACAACCCTAGCCAATCGAATGGGCAAACTGCGGACAATTTATATAGCAATAATCCGCGCGGACATTACTTGGAGTCGCCGATATTATCGGAGGTAGAGACGGCTAGTTTGAGGCCGGAAAAAACGAGCCTCATTTATCGGCCTCTCGACACTCCGCACTCTACGCACTTCGCACTCCCCTGATAGATCGCTCGCTCGCTCGCTTTTATTTTAGCTGCTTTTTTATACTCGTCTGGAAGTCTCTCTAAGCTTTAGTTTCTTTTTAGCTCTGCGGGTAAAACAAGGATGTCATTCTTTCGTATGTAATAGTCATTGTTAGTGACTGTACATTGTAGGTTAGTGACTTTTTATCATAATGAGATGGCTTATTGAATAGTCAATAGATGAAAATATATATATAGACCTCCTAGGTATAAAAATAAATATTTCATTTTCAACCCAACTTGTTAGTAGTTGTTAACTTGTTATTGTGACAGTAACAAAATTTTGGAGGCAAGCATGTACTTATTAGCAAGCTGAAAGCCCGATGTAAGTTTTTGATACAAATTATGTACTTGACAACTAGTCAAAAACAGCAGGTGATCTGTTCACTATTGACTGATGAAAATATTTGGTGAATAAAATGTGAAAAAATAGGCATTAAGTAGTTATTAAACATACATAAGCCTACTAAGTAAGTAAAGTCAAATAGATCAAAGTAGTCTGATGTATAATTTATTTTAAAGTCCAAAACCAAGCGTCCGTCTTACCGTTTCCTAATGGCCATTATCTCAACAAACACACATTTTTCACAAAATAATTTTAAATTTTCCACATTCTCGCCGGGTCCGTTCAGGTGATACCGAAAGTTGCAACAAAGAGCCCCAAAAAATCCCATTGTTATCGAGGGTATAATTTATTAGGGGCCGCGGCTCACGGGGACCTTTTTTTATATATCATCGCATTATCCCCACTTGGAGAGTTACAACTTCTTAAAGGAAATCAGGGGAAATTAATTTGGGTGTTTAAACTGTCCAGAGCACCGGTCGACTTTGTGCTGTTTTGATAAATGTCAGTTAGCGGCGATAAAAATGTATTGTTGGTTGAACCTGACTGGGAGTTAGTTCGATGGTTTTAATGGCTTATTAATTTATAATAATAAGATAATAAGTAAAATGCGAACGAGAGTGCGATGGTGGCTGAGTGATTAATGGCAGCTCATATGAAGGATGTGCGGGTTCCTATCCAAGTAACTCTGAACTGTGAGATTTTAAATCTTTATGTAATTTAAAACTTTTCTGAGACCTAATTACTTACGTTGATTAATTTGCAACTTCAAACTTGCAAAAATTAGACCATTTGAAAAAGTTTATGCTTTTTTTTATACTAGCTGAGTGGTGAGAGAAATACATGGATAATATTATAAGAAGAGCCGTTTTGACCAAGGTCCGAACTATCTAAATTTTGATATCTCCGTTACGGGTTACTATGCTAGAAAAATACTTATGGTTTTCTCCTGGTTCTATTTAATGAACAGCATAATATATACTTATAATAAATCTGTAGAGAGGTCAATTCTGTACATGAAATATATTTTCAAAATAACTATCAGGGGGTGATTAGTGATCGATACTGATGCCAAAAATGCAATCAGTAAAATTTTTGTCTGTCTGTCTGTCTGTCTGTCTGTATGTTCCTTATAGAAACAAAAACTACTCGCCGGATTTTAACGAAACTTGGTACAATTATTCTTCATACTCCTGGGCAGGTTATAGTATACTTTTCATCACGCTACAATCAATAGGAGCAGAGTAGTGAAGGGAAATGTTGGGAAAACGGGAGAAGTTACTCCATTTTTTAAGCTTCCGTCGCTTGTGCAGCCTTAATGGTTAAAGTTACATATAAATCATGTATGACGGAAATAGTCTTTATAATATTAACCATAAACGGGGGTGACACCGCTGGCACAGCTAGTCCTACATAAAGGCGTAAATTTGTTTGGATGTGTGAATGTTTGTTACTAATGAAACTTTACAATAATGTAAATTTACAATAATTCGGGTGTATAAGTATACACCCGAATAACACAAAGGCTATGTTTTACCGACGTACCACGCGAGCGAAGCCGCGGGCAGAAACTAGTCTAAAATATAAGTCATCACATCCTTAAATAAATGAAAAAAATATTATAAAACACTTAAAATACGATTCACTAATTAAAACATTTAGCCAATATTAAAATTAAACGTTAAACCAAACAAATAGGGGACAAGAGGTGTCCCCGTTTCCGATTAAATGTGTCCCTAATATTTTTATCTGCTCGCATAAATACGCGGTAATGAGAGTCCCGGAATTCTCCAGCGTTATAAATTTATTCAAGTCTGGCCACCTACTCGAGTGTGCATAATTTTGATACAAAAATAATCTACGGTTGTATTAAAACCCCTATTAATTCAACCGCAAAGTTATTAGCGGAGTGTGGATATTTAATTCGGACGCTTAGACCGGAGGTATTGATAAAAAACAGTTGATACGGTGTTGAAGCAAAAATTCATCGTTGGATTTCTATTCAATGGAGATTTCATTTGAGATACGCTCAAGAGAGAACAAAAAAGTCACATTGATGTTTACGTACCCGTAAATGTATTTCGGCATGTTTAATTATTAATCACGTGTTATTTATCTATAGTCACATAAATAATTTCCCGCAGTTCGGCCCGCGTTGTTCTGGTACAGTTACATGCAATTTTTCTCGGATACAAATTAAGCATCCCATCTCGGGCATGTGTTAATTTAGGTAATAAGCTATATACTAAATTTCATCTTAATCCGTTCAGCTGTTCTAGCGAGATAAGGAACCAAGCAACTATTTATCAAAACATTCGCGTTCAAAGCAGAACTGAAATTTTATGACGACCTTTAATAAAATTAAAACAATGTACAATTAAGTAAAGTTACAAGTTCAGTGGACTAAATTGGAAAGAATATTGTAACGTTACATTATTCTCTTATTACGGCATGCAAGCTTTGTAAAATAAAGTTTCGAGCTATAAATATTACAGCTCTCTCCGAAGACCCAGGAAATTGGCCATTTCTTGCAGCTTCCTATGCGTGCCATGGGGTTATAAGGAAGCCATTCCGTTTGCAGGCTCTAATATATTTCTACTTCAAATTTAGTGCCGGTTCAAATACTTTTGAAAAAGGATTTTAAAAATATCTATGAAGTATTCGACAACCACAGCGCCATTACATTTATTTGTTTTAAAAAAAAATGCATTATCCCAATATATTTAGGTTACGGTAAACCGTACCGTAAAACGTTTACCGTTTTTTTTATTATAACAGGCTGTTAATGATTTTGATATGAGTTCTAACGCTTTGTTGAATATACAATTTGGACTTTAAAAATATTTTGTTGGCTGATGTGGTGTGCTTTTAAGTAATAAAGAAATAAAATCGTAAATACATGGTATTTCAAATGTCAAGCAAATTCATCGCAGTCAAAGTCAAAAATCAAATGAGTAATCCTAATCTAAATATGAACAAATCATAAAAATGCGGCGTGAAAGATTGATTTAAAATTATTTCTCCAGAAGCCTTCCGATTTCAGTTCAACTTTAAAATTATAGATCACACGAGATACTTCTATATTTAACACTAGCCTCTGCTTGCGTCTTTGCTCGCGTGGTACATCGATTAAACAAAGCCTATATGTTATTTGGGTGTATAAGCTATATTATTGTAAAGGTTTATTAAAATCCATTTAGTAGTTTTTGCGTGAAAGAGTAACAAACATCCATCATTCTAACAAACTTTCGCGTTTATAATATTAGTAGGATAGTAATACGAATTACTTACTTACCTTGTATAAAAAACATGTTTGTCTTAACGCTCCGCTAAAGCATACCAAAATTGTGTATAGTGCGGAAAGGGTAGGTGCGATGCGCTAATGCAACCCTCAGGAGCTGATTTATGCTCACCCCGGATAATAGCCGGACGTATTTTACGGACTTACTACTCCTGAGATCATACTTCACTTTGGTGCATGTATAAATACGGAATGTATATACATTACTACTAAAATTTCCTCTGAATTTTCCTGTACTTACTAGTATTTACCTACAGCTTCGCTGACGTGTTTGTAGATTTATTTAAACCGAGTTTTCATACCACTTAGTTGACTGTAAAAATTCGTTCGAAAACAGTATTTTTTTTCTGTGTGAGAAAAGTTTCTGGATCCATGACAATATTCATTAATGTGTAAGATCTTGATGAACGGTTGAAACGGTTTTTGCATTTGTAGGTAATAGATATTGGATACCCCGCTAAAATTCAATTAAAAAAAGAAGGTTAGTTTTTGGTTAAAAGAGAGAAATTAAAGAGATACCAATCATCCATTTACACGTGTAACAGAATTATTCTAGATTTAACGAAAGAAACAAACTATTTTTCAGGTTGCACATTTATTAATCAACTTTAAAGATAGTGCAAATCATATCTCCCCCACTTGAATGAAATTTGCCTCCCCACATAGCAAACGAAATGAGATGTTTAGGTGCGAAACTTTCAACATTGTCTGGCGCGCTTCCAAGACATCGGGAGACTGATATTTGTGAACCAACAACTCGGTTTACTTAACACGGACCACTGAACATCGAGACATTTTAAAGTTAAACAACGTGGTTGAAGATAAACAATGTAATATTCTAGACTATTTTAAGCCCTCGGCTGTACTATTTAGTCTGCTAGGTATGTTTAGTTTTACAGACTACTTTCGGGAACTAATCGTATTTCTGAGATGAAAATTAATCTATGCGTATGATTCAGGTAGATCTAAGCTAAGTTATGTTAGTAGGTATATGCGTATTATAGGGATACACATAATTCATCCAAACACTGAAGTATTCAGGATTGCAATATACAGGATTTTATTTATAGTATAAACTTAACAATTATTAAGATAAATTTTATTTGCAACAATTGTAGATTCCCTTCAGTCTTGGTTAATTTATTGAAAAAAAAAAAATGTTTAATGCTTGTATAAAAGCTAAAAGTGACTTTATATTAATTGAAATACTTTAACTAACGTTGAACCCTTTTGCTAGCTTCATTTAAACGTAAATATCAAATGCAATCGCAAATATTACGATTACCGAATTTAATTCGGTAATGAAATCTCGTAAACCGCGTCTGTGGGGTTCAGTCGGCCAACTTTTAAACGGCTGGAATTCTTGGGGGCTTTACGATAACGATCGCGATAAAATATGGAAGTTTGTTGTTAAACTAAACGTTTTATTGTGAACATGGCGCCGGTTATTATTTTAAGATGATGCCAAGATGGGATTACAGTCTTTTGAGATCTTACTTTGTTGCTGATTTTAAATGCAATTTTTTATCTTAACGCATATTCATTTTCTATTAAATTTTAATGTGTAATAAGAATTGGACAACATTGTTTATTTGACTACTTAGTAACATTTTTATATACAGCTTTAGACGTGCGTTCGAGTCCTGTAAGTTTTTTTGTAGCTGTGATTAATAAATCACGAGTGCTATTATTAGCTATCCATATATAATATTATTTTTAATTTTATGTGTTTTTTTGTTAATTAAATTTCTAAAGAACGTCCAATAAAGTCACATCCGAAAGACAATTTGTGTAGATATTTTGTAACTTTACCATATTTTCCGGTAATATTAGAGAAATAAAACGCAATTAACCTCCCCAAATGCACCTTATCTCTCCATCTGAAGTTCTTACAATAACTCGGCATTCCGCCGTTACGCCTTGCGCAATGAAAGCGCGCTATCGGCCGAACAAAATGGCGCGTTTCTTAAACTGTTATAGAGAAAGTTGAGATATCCGCATTTTATCTCAAACTCACCCTCGAGGATCAATTAAAAGTCGGATGAGGACGGCACTCGACAATTATTGTTGTAATAACAACGGAACGCGGCGGTTGCGAGAACGCTCCGTAAAGTCTAGCAAGTTTTTGTGGGGGCGTAAAACTGGGTACACTTTCGGTAAGTCTTGTGAAATTTGAGAGGGCCCAGTGACCAGTTCGACATTATGTGTAGGGGCCAGTCTTATTTTACGATTACATGATTAAACAAAGGTAAAAAAAATATGGTACATCGTAACTATGTGTAGCTGGCAAAAAAAAATGTAAACATTAGGGTCCAAAAATAATTCTTTAATTAAACATGAATGAGACTGCAACGCCAATGCTTGATTTGATATCTAATAGTCCGGTGAATTACGGAGCGGATGATTTTAAAATGTCTTATAAGTAAAATATTGAATGAGGATCTCCATAGTAAAAGTTCCACTACCGGGTCGACGCGAATCCTACGCGGAATGCTATTAGGGATTAGCTCAACCCTAAAACGATAAAACAATAATCTTACGATTTATTTATAATGTTTTGCTGATAAACTTGTCATTTATTGCAACTGAACGGCCGTAAAGACACTAACGTCTCCTTGGAGGACGGATAGATGGTGGTCATAATGACTCTTTTAATTATTTTAATCGCTGTTCGCCAACAAAAGTCGTTAATTCATTAAAAAAGAATAATTACGGTTGTTCCGCAACGGTTTAAGTTTTCGTGTTTCTTTACTGATACAGGAAGTTAAATAAGTAAATTTTTATTTTTATTTTATATGGTTATTTTGCGACAAATAAATTATGCAGTTAAGAATCTTATTGAAAAAAAATCATAACATATGATAAGCTCCTTGCTTACAATATCATTAACTGAGCTGTAAGTTGCCTTTTACGACATACTAGGCAAGAAAAACGGTTGGTATATTATTCTTAAGACCCAGATTAGCCCATAACGGCTAGCATCAGCAATTATTCTGGTACCACTACATTGTACATGTGCAATGATTAGTCTTAACAAGCAGTGTGTCACCTCAAATTAAAAAAAAAAAAAACTATCTGCATCTGAGTTACCGTGACGTAAAGATTATTGCTGACTTACACATCTTCTTTGAGAACGTATCCAACTGTTGTGCGAAGGTAAGTAAACACATAAATCCGCGGAGCTCCTAATTGCGTAACTCACCCCGATATCCAACCAATTACGGCTAACTGTTCCGTTATTTATTTGTTATGCCCGAACCGAACAAATATACTTGGGGCTAGTTAATTGATATTTCTAAAGACCGGCAATAGCTATATTGAGAGGCTACGTACTCATTAATAAACACTATAGAAAATACTTTAACACTGGTGAACTACACACAAAGGTTTTTTATATAGTATTTCAATCGCAATTATTCAAGTTTCGGAGCATTCGATAAGGCTTGCAGTATTGTAAATATATAACATAACATAATATAGCATAATAGAGTCAAAAGGGCGGCAGGCCCCTTTAACCACATTCAGGCAAAAGTAAAACCGGGCTGGGTTAGATGGAAAATTGTGAAAAAGTTGTGACAAGTGGCTAGCTTGTCGCCTACGCAATCACATAAAACCCGAAATACCATTAGTCGCCTTTTACGACATGGTTGGCACATTATTTTTAAGCCCCAGACCAACATGGGCCAATATAAATTTGTAAATATATACGGCAAGCTTTTTCATAATTTCTCAAAAGCTCGAATTTATGTCAAGAACCAGCTATTTTATTTTTCTTCACCAGCAGAAAAATACTATTATACTAGTATCAAACACTCGCTACCCGCGGGGCAATAATATGTGGGACTACGACAACGATTATACATCTCTCTTTCGCACTTACAGAAGCATTTATAAATTGAGTCATTATTTTTTCTGAAAGGGTAATTTACTAATTAATTGTCATTTGCCAGCGCAGTTAGTAAATAGTCATGATGCGCCGGCGCACATAACAATGTAAGTTGCAGTTATCAATAAGTGACACACCGCGCACGGGTCGCCCTACCGCACAGATGATTTATGGCACCGCGGGCAGCGAGTGTTTGACACTAGTATAGTAATAGTACTTTTTCCGGATTAAAATAATTAATATTCTTATTTACACTAATGACAACATGTATGCAAATTTCTCACCGATCGGTTAAGACATAAAAGAGTAACAAAAAAACATAAACGAAATTTTAATTTGGGTGTTTACACATATAGCAGGAACATGTATGTAGTAGCGTCATTCATAATTAAGGAATGTCTTTGTAATTGAACTCCCTCCCAAATGTGAGTAGGACAAAAAGTCTCCACACAATACCCCTCAATACGTCGCAGCTTAGAAACGCCTTTCCTAAAATTCTAGCAATTTTTTTTAAAACCCTAACCCGTCGAAAAAGGCCGGCAAATTGAGAGCCAATTAAAAGGATCGCTGAGTGAAATTGCATAGGCCGCCCCCGACTAATCGTTCCATTGTCCTTGAGGCCACTATCCGCGCAGCCTTTGTCGCGCCCCCGCCGAGCACTAAAAAGTGGACATTAATAAAACACGGGACAGGCAAACAGAGAGGAGCCAATAATAGGCTCTCCCGGAATTGAGAGGAGGAATTCTGAGCGGACGGAACGACTCCTTTTGGTCGCAGATAGTGGAACTACAAAACGCAAACGACGTAACGCCGCAAAGTGATGGAGTACAGAAGGTCCAGTGAACAATAATTTACGCTAGAAGACATTTAAATGTATTAATTCACATTATAATTAAATATGAATTAATACGATTCTGGACATCGCGCAAGACGAATGAGTCTTGCTGAAATTGTTATGCCACTTAAAAAGATCGCGTTCTATTTTAATAACAAAACGGCAAGTTAGAATCTCAATAAAAATTTACAATTTCAATAGAAAAAACAATCAAATGCATTGATTAGAGCAAGTACAAAATATAGTAAGTGTTCGGTAGTTCTAATAAGCGTGTCAGCAGATGACGTTGATTGATTTTACGTACCAAGCCGACCAAGACTTAACATATCTTGGTTCCGGTACACCGAATACCTAGCTCACGAAGTACCGACGGTCGTTGGTGCAAAAATAAATGTTCTCACACTACTTTCTATAATTGCAGATAGGCAATTAAAACTCAGCACGAACGTAACCGAACCGTCTGGTCTTGATTATTTGGCGGGCGAGATACGTGACAATGACGGCTTAGCTGCGAAGAACGCTTTTATACGTTTTGTGTCGTAGGCGTCCAGGGGCACACGTCCGCTTTCTGACGACGTTATTTTTTAATCAAATATATCCGTGGAGCGGTGACGGACGATAGGGTCACAGCCGGTGAAAAGCGAAAAGGAAAAACCGGTCTTTTAAGCAAATACAGGCGAGACGAAGTTGATTGGTTTTGTTAGCGCGTCTGTTGATTGATACGGACGTAAACAATAGCCTGTGTGTAAGTTGTGACTGTTGCGAGCGACAATCGAGGGCCGATATGTTTTCAATGTGAACAGCGCTTTGTGAAGTTTGTTTTTGAACGGATCGATGATGCTTGAAAGGGTTTTTTCCGGCGATGTTGACACGGGCCTAACGCGATGACGTTTCGTCAAAAAAGTCGATTTTTGGATAAACGAATTTGCCTTTTGTCTGCGTATAATGCTAGTCGATTATACTACGTTATAATATTGTTATTACGATCTAGTAAATGTCTTGTAATTTTCCCAAAGGATGTCGGCTGTTCCTGTATTAAACAATCTGTGTTAAACAATCATGATTTTCTACTAAGATGCGAAGATAGATTTTAGCAATTGGGATGTTATAGACTGCGTTCTTTTAGATTTCATACTTTATACCCAAAAAGAATATAGACGGAATACGAAAAAAATCCAAACTTACATCTTAATGATAAATTATACGTTCAACATACAACCTTTGAGGTACCAAAACAAGCCATTAAGATTCTACTGCCACAAACCTTTAAAATTAAAATGCAACCAACAACCTTCCCAAGAGCGACAAAATAAAACACAATGTTACTAGCCGATTTCTCCGGCAGTTAGCTTTCTGCCAACGTGTCTCATTCTCGGTACGTGCTAATCGCCATCTTCGAGCCAACATCTCCCAGGTACTTTGTTATCCTGGTACTTTTACATGTTTAATCGCTCCCCGGGGACGGGAGACAGGTTCGGGAGCCAAATGTAACAGGCAAGGTACGCGTTAATTTGAAGGTACTGATGGGTTGCTTTGTTTGTTTTGAAACATATGGGAGACAGGTAGATGATGTGGAGACAGGCAGTGATGATTGTTAAGTTGGTTGTGAATGAGGAGTCTTGGTGCTAGGAGACAATGAATTACAAAGAAGTAGGTAATTCCCAGAATGGGACCTCCTTATAGCATTGCTTGAGCATCTTTTGCGGTCTACAACAGTAATCATTTGAAACATGTTAAATGTTACCATTTTAAATAGTAGGTAATAATATCTATGAAAAAAAGCGTCTACTTTACTTTCTAATGTATGTAATGGATGGATGTAAATATGTAGTTATACATTTAACATGCCAGAGGGCCGCCGTGAAAGCATCGAAAATCATTTAAACTTAAATAACGTTTCAAATATTTTATTGTAACATATCGCAAAATTACTTTCACTTGAGTAAAGTTCTGAGTATATAATAAAAAAAAAAAAAATTGATTCCATAACTCATTTTGATATATTTTATCTTTTCCATAGTTCAATTTAACGATTTTCAATTTAACCTCAAAACAACCTTGTTCCAAACCGCTAACGGACCATTACACTTAAAAACGCAAGAGAAATAATTAGTTAGAATCAACATTACCGTGGCGGGCCACAAATCCTCGAGAACCTAAGTTGGATTTATCTTTGTTTTTCTTCACCCGTCGGAGAACTTGCCAATCCCTTAGTCGTGTTTGTTTGAAAGCTTACTGGCTACACTCATTCATGTGTTTCCTGGTTAAACAAACATAAGTCTTCAAATAGCATGGAAAATTGTTGAAGACGTAAAGCAAGTAGGTATATGGGAGTTAAGAAAGTAGGACGTAATACTGACTTTACTTTATATATAAAATAAAGAAATAACAAAACCGAGTTAAATTATAGGTATGAATCATGATGAATAAATTTTTGTTATACAATACGCTTGTCTATGGATTTCAGTTAACTATATAGACAGATGTATTTAGGTGTAAATGGTAAATATAATAAACTACTGAACTACTATACTATGTACGTTATATAACTATAATTAATAAAAGTACCGACCAACCAACCATCATCTTCTTTAAATCATAAAGAATAAATCAATAAAAGAACAAAAACGCAATAAGGTATAAACGCTCGAACTCTTCGAGTATTCCTTTGCCTTCCCGAACGACGGTGTGAAAAAATATAATTCCTTTTTTATTGCATCGCAAAATGCTTTACGAGACACTCGGAGCGTGCTAATTCTCAGTCTGATGAACTGTGCGTACGCGGGCGAAAATCAAAATGTATTTATTCGTGCACCGTATAAAAAGTCAATATGAGCCGCAATAAAAGAGGATACCGGGAGAAATAATAAAAGATAACCTCTGAGGAGTGAATGGAATGAGGAAGGATGGTGTTGCCACCCTTGAAATATTACCTTTAAAACTGGTATTACATTCAAAATGTGTCCGGCTGGGCTGGTATGATTTAGAGGTGATAGCTAATACTGGTGATCTACACTAGTATAACATATGTAGGTTGCTTGAGGTATTCATAATTAATTTGCAGGCGATGACAGACTTTTTTATTTTTCTCTTTAAAATTATATTTAAAGGAACTTATCTTTAAATAATATTTTGGCATTCAATTAATGTCCTAGTACAAATTAGATTACATTTACGAATTTTAATGACATTCCTTAATTGCCTTTAAAGAAATCTTAAAAGTAATTTGGTAACTATAATCAGTCGATATATATTTATTATACATAGATATATACTAATAAGTCGACTATTTTGTGCTCTATAAATATTTCATTAGTCCTAGTTAAAAATAACGCAATGGGTTTATTATCAAAAATTTTAATATTTGTTTAAATTTTTAGAAAACATCAATTTGTTGGTATTTTCGAAATAGGTGACAACACTGAGAAAAGCCCTTGTAAAGAATGTTTGCGTAGTGGATAAGGAGCGATCATGGGGACACCTCCCCTAGTGTCGGGGAAAAATTAAAACTGCTTTTGTAGTCAGCCTTTTTTCGTCTGTGTGGCATTAGTAGGTGTTTTTCAATCTACATGGATCAGGATTGAAGACTGTTAGTTGTGGTTTAAGTTTATTAATTTTAAAAGTTTTGCATATTTATTTACATGAACGCAAACAAGTGCTAAAGCAGAAACAAAATATCTAAGAAAATACATAAAAATTCTTAACTTCTTTATACGTTTTTAATTTCGCTCGTTTATTAGATTATCTTTCAAAAAAAATGAGATCTTTATATAGAAACCTATTAGATAGTTATGAAAGTTGTAAAATATCAGTTGTGGATAAATTATTTGTAAAGTACGAGTATGAAACTAAGCGCAGTAAGCGTATTTGGATTCGAATAAAATAATCATGACCGGTCATACAACCTCTCCTCAATTTATAACTTCACGCACTTAATCCCCGAAGGGGTAGGCAGAGTAAAGGAAAAGCAGGCCCCTTTATCTAAATCCTCCCAAAAATAGAACAGGGCTGGGTTAGATGGAAAATTGTGAAAACGTATTGACATGTGGCCAGCTCGTCGCCTACACAATCACAGACATAAAACCCCACATACCATTAGTCGCTTTTTACGACATGCTAGACAAGAAACACAGTTGGTACATTTTTAGGTCCCAGACCAACGTGAGACTATACAAACAAGGTCGTCAATTCGTAGAATAAAAAAGCATTGTAGTTAAAAAAAAAACAATTGTTTTATGTACTTTAAAGGTCTGATATAGGCTGAAACAAAATATTTTCCAAGACAGACAACCTCAGAAAAAAAAAATTCTAACCTAACCGTTCTCGAAAATCCCATTTGCCAAAGATCCTTCATCAAGACTGTACAAATAGCCGTATAGACCAAATTAAACCTACACACAGGCTGATTTAATTCCACCAGACACCAGACAATGGGGGATGGATCCTCTCGCCACTTATTCCGCTGGCCTAAGCAAATTTCACCCGGCCATGTTGGTTTTTCCCGGGATTCCTATTTCTTCACTTCTGATTATATTATTCCATACTTTGTGTAAACAATGGTTGCTCCAACCCTTCTACACTATTGCTTCGTGCTGGGCTTGGGAGTGTGGAAGTGGACTGTGTAACGGAACATATTGAGAAATATTTCAATAGTAGGTAATTACTACATTTTAGAGATTGGAAGGGTATTAATTGTAACATCTTCCGAAATTGAACGATATTATATTATAAAACCTTTAGACAGCATAAATTGTAAATGGTATATTTCGTTAATAATATTAAATTGTTAAGACGCTATATTTATATATTAATTGCCCCATACAGCACGAGATATATTTACTTTTACCCGCTATGATATTAAATATTTATTCAGATAATATGAATACCCAGATACAACATAATACAAGTGTATTTATTACATTAAAAACATTACATTAAAAATATACTTAAAATTTTGATACTAAGTGTATTTTTAATGTAAAGTTTGTAATTTTTTATATCATAACATCACGCCCGTAATCCCCGAAGGGGTAGGCAGAGTCAAAGGAGCAGCAGTCCCCTTTAACCACATTCAGCCAAAAATAAAACTGGGCTGGGTTAGATGGAGAATTGTGAAAAAGTAGTGACAAGTGGCTAGCTTGTCGCCTACACGATCACATACCCAAATCCCCATATACCATTAGTCGCCTTTTACGAGATGCTAGGCAAGAAACACAGTTGGCAAATTCTTTTATAGTCCCAGACCAACACGGGACTAGTAATTTTTTATATTTCATGCGTAATTAAAATGAACATTAAAAACAGTATGACCAAAAAGACGCTGACAATTTAATCATAAAATTAGCTATAAAATAACAATAACCTGACCTATATTTTTGTTTAACATTTGTATTTTCACGTCTTGTAGCTTCGCCTAAAGCAAAAAAGCGCTCTCCACAAACCCGTAGCGTTTCATAAATATTTTTCCGTGGCTCTAACCGCTGTAAAAGGTTTTTGTATACGTTGCTTTTTGGCTCCTTTTGCCAGCTAATCTAATATTGACCGCTGGCATCGACTCTGTTTGCGCTACTCGTAATATTTAGCCGACTGTACCACCTTTTATTATTCACAATATTAATTTGCGAGATGTTTTCTTCTGCCAAAAGACCCTTCGAAATTGTTTGTTTTTAATTCTGCTTTGATAATATTTTAATTATGAAGTAAATTGTAATGTAACAACCACTGGTGATGAAAAATAAATATAAAAAATAGCGAATAACTTAAACATTCACAATTTTGCTTGGTTCACTGATTTTACCTAATAAGATAATGAATATCTATTTAAAAGCTTCAAAATTGATAGATTGTCGTAGGAGTGGAATTTTAGTAATTACGTGATATACGTGATCTTTATGGCTCCTGTTCCTGTTATCACTCAAGTATGAGTCGAAAAAGCATAAGAAAATAAAAATTAACAAAATACTTGTTAAAATATCTTGAACTTCTTTATTGTCGTTTTGACGATAAGGATAATTCAAACATTTAATCAATAACGTGATTAACGGACCACGGGGTAAGGTAGATCACGAATCAGTTTACATAAGATTGTTTGTATGTTCATCTTTTTAGTAAAAGAAATATGGGGAAGAACATATTCCAGCCATAAGATTGCTATTATTATTTTTTACATTAAAATGCCGTTGCCCAAGAAGCAACGTAAAACAAAATGCGACATAAAAAGACCAGTTCCGCATCGGACAAAGACCCGTTGCGGTATCTAAACGTTAATCTTTGGTCAGTCGGGCAAAAATTATGTTTTTCGGACGCCGGCGACGCACCCGCCTGGAAGTGGGTTAGCCTGCAGGCTTCATTTAATTTACTTAGCGCGTATCGGGGACACCCTGTATATCATGTGCGCTTCGTCGCCTTATCTGTGGGTGGTAATTAAAATTAAATGAAAATTCGATTTTTGAAAAGCTTATGCGTTACAGAGAAAATTTTGTTTTGTGATTTAATACGATATTTTTTGTCTTTAAGTAAATATCTTAGTTTACATTTGTATTTCTGCTGGAAACAAAAAAGCTGTTAATAAATTAAGGAATTAGAAAATATGCTAGAAAAAAGAATACATACATACTTCTTATCATTTTCCTAGTTATATGTTCCCTTATATTCATTACTATGACCTTAATTAGATTAAGCGAATCCGGTTTCAACATTGAACTTGAAGTAATTTTTTGCATAATTCTTTTCACATTTATTCTGGTGCAATAAAAAATATGACCAAATGTGTTTTTTTTAAATAAACAACACTAGTTTAGATGCGTAGGTTAAATTTTACAAAAAAGACATAAAACGTAAATGCAAGCATTCCGCCAAGCCTACTTAACGTTCCCAAAACAGCTTTAAACGCCCGAAAAATCTCATCGCTCGTAATACGTACCAGTTTCAAAGGCTTCGTTTTATTTCGCGTCAATTCTTACAAAGCTAAATGACTCCAATTTGAATATGTAATGGCGGCTCAAGATAATCGGCAGGCTTACACTAATAAAGGCTCGGCGACTTTAAAGCGTTCCCGTTCGAAAGAATCGAACAATCGAATCGGAATCGGGGGGTCGGATAATTTATTCGACTATGGACGCCATTTTGCGGTGGGGCCCGCTATCGCCGCGGAAGGCGCCTTAAGACATTGATGCTGATTCTTTTTTTATTATGCTCCCCTGGTATCCTAAAGACGCTAATATAAAGCGGCCATATATAAATAAGCCGCCTTTGTAAGATTCAGACAGGAAGAGGGCCACCCTCACCCGAGGAAAACAATCTAAATTACATTTTCACGCGACTTCAAATGTCTTATTAATTACTTACGACTTTTCAATGCAATAAATTTTCTTTTAACGCTTCCTCCTCCAAATCGGCTTAATACACAAGAATGGCTTTGCATACTGATCACTCAATTGTGCTCTTTGGCAGCGAAGTTATTTCGGACCCTTATAAAACAGATTGTTCATTATAAAATACTATTATACTTAAACTCACTTTCAGGCTCAGTAACTTTAAATGGATCTTAACTCCTAATAAAGAAGAGTTATCAGACGTACGCCAAGTAATTTATTAAACTGACTGGTTATATAAATAAAAGAGAAGCAATACATTCAAAGCAAAATTTACTTTGTGATTACCTACTCTTTAAACAGCTTACAAAATTAAATATTTATCAATTTATTTTATAATGAATTTAAATATAACGTGGCAGTCGTAATGATAACGTTTTTCCAGTCAGTATTTTTATATCATAAAAGGAAACGAGTAGACTGTATGCCGAATAGATTTGAACTGTTTAATTTGAGCGAAGCCAAAACAATAAAATAAAGTAAAAGGTCTGAACCCGATCTCAGTTTCCATTTACCCATAAACCCGTTATAAATAAAAGGAATCCGCACTATTTGTCCTCTAGGCAGCCCCTCAGTCAAACAGAATACCTGGCCATGATTTACAGAAGTCTGGCGACAGACGCGATACGGCGTCATCACCTTCCAAATAGGGGTCATCCCTCAGCCAGATAATAGAGGGGATAGTGTCGGCTCCCGGGGGATTTGTCAAACAAATGCGTAATGGTGTATCGAGAGAAATCGCCGAACGCCCGTTAAGGCTATTTATTGGCGATTCACGGACGCTTTTTTTTATTAATAAAACGTATATTATGCGCGCAAGTGCGTTTTATAACTTTCCCTACCGTTCTTCGCGGACATTACCGTCCGTCTTCGGACATCCAATATTATCGATTTGGAGATAAAGAGAATTCATATTGAAATACAGCGTCGCTAGTTTTTATGCTTTTGTTATTGTACGGTGCTGATATTTTGTTTGTTACAGGTATTGGAACGTGTTTACCCCACGGGCGACGTAAAGTACTTATGCAAACATGCAAGATATTGATATGGGAACTTTGTGACAGACGAAAGAAAAACAAAAGTCGCATTTATAGTAATACCGCAGGGTAGATGGATCGGTGAGATATGTATGCTCGTATTGTTGGGTGGAAATGTATTAAACAGATACGAGTAGTTATATATAAGATAATATATTGTTTAGTATTAATAAACAAATTACATTTAATTTAATTGTAATTTATTGCCTGCTGTGTTTCTTGCCTAGCAATGTAAAAGGCGATTAATGGTAAGTGTATCGGGTTTTGGGTATGTGATAGTATAGCTAGCCATTTGTCACTACTTTTTCACAATTTTCTTTTTGGTTTTATTTTTGGCTGAATGTTGTTAAAGGGGCTTGCTGCCTCTTTGACTCTGCTTATCCCTTCAGGAATAATGGGCGTGATGTTATAAATGTATGTTATGTTATTGTAATCGGAAGCTCAATAAAACAACACTTTTATGTATAAAAATATATACAAGGAGAAATATAAGGAAGAACAGTTAATTAGTCAGTTAAGATAAAATAATAGTTATTATGGCCATAGGGATAAGGACAAAAAATATGTGGACTCAATGAATACTAATATAGATAACTAACTTACATGCAAGATTGTTGTCACTCTAGATTAAAAATAAATGTGATTACCTATATCTCTTGTTTATATATTATTTATATATATAACTTACATAAATGTAATTATGATCCGATTTGTATTATTGTGTTGTCGGATTCTTCTGCCTTGTTTCAATGGTAGGGTTTTAACTTGACAGAGTTGGCAACCTGTCCGATATTATACTGGGTACCCCGTCAAAATACGTGTAACGCTACGAATAACAACATCCGAAAATCCACAATAATCTCAAAATCAACCATCTTATTCCAAGACAACCGAGTCAAAAGAAGGGTTATGTTTTATTAAAATCAACTCCCCCGCAATCCCGCAATCACTGGTAATTGTCGGGAATAAAATCATTAATTCCAAACCGAATAACGCATTAAAAGTAACAGCTTGCCGACTGCGGAGGGAACAAGGGAACACGATAACTGTTACCCTTTACTGGCGCGAGGAACTAATTCGTAAGATTGATGCTTAAGGGCCGAATAGACCGGATTTGGTATAGAGCAGACCGATGACTATTTGAATATTTGTCCCATGTTGGTCGGGGACTAAAAAAGAATGTGCCAACTGTGTTTTTTGCCTAGCATGTCGTAAAAGGCGACTAATAGTATATGAGGTTTTAGATTGTGATTGTGTAGGCGACGAGCTGGCCACTTGTTACTACTTTTTCACAATTTTCCATCTAAACCAGCCCATTGTCCCATGTTGGTCTGGGCCTGCTGCCCCTTTGACTCTGCCTACCCCTTCGGGGATTATGGGCGTGATGTTATGTATGTATTACAGATCTCCTGTCACAATGCACCAACGATCATCGACTGGTTATGCTATTTGAACTCATACGAAAACTCTATTAAGGCTGTTATATGGACTTAACATTTGCATAAAACATTTGGTTAAGCAGAAAATAATGTAGATACAGCTAGATACCGCAATAATTCTTGACAAGATTATATTCCCGATCAGGATCATGAAAGTAGAAGTCAAATTATATTATAATTATATGACCCGACAAACTGCGTTCCGCCTAACAGCCAATGACACGTAGTCGGGTTAAATTCTTTCAAGTTGGACCAAACTGCACACGGTGTGCAAATTTGATTAAATTCGGCTAAGGAGTTTCGGAGTCCATTGCGGGTAATCAACGTGACGCATAATTTATACATATTAGGATTTAAGGACTAAAAATATGATGTAAAGAATAATACATATACATTAACATAATAACGGTTACTTAAGTACTAATGAAAGCTTATTTCATCCAAAAATGTGAGTATATCCACACACGCTGATCCCAAAGGCCAGAACAGCAGGGTCTTAGGGTATTTTAATAACAATATAAGGGCTCAATCTTGCCCCTCGAACATAACAGTGCTAATTCCGAAGGCGTGCCTCAGCCTATATTCTTATAAATTAATTACTTGTAATCTACTCATGAAACGAGACTTACAGAAATGAAATTACAACGTCGGGTAAAGTTGTAGTCCAAGTGGAAGCGTTTTCTGGTCTTATATTAAAATAAAAACACTATTGAATTAAGTAGGATGAACAATGGAAGATATTTATAGAACAAGCAAATAAATTTGGTATCAGATTTACGATCATCCCTACATAGAGGTCAGGGACCGGAAACCTCTTGCCACTGTGGAAGATTGGAAACTACATTTTAAGGGATAATGATAATCATCAAAGTATACCTAAATAATCTATTATAATAATAATTTGAGTAAAGAACGTAATGTAAAGAAAATTTGTGTACATTTGACACTCGCCTGTTCTGAATCTTAGTACCTACTGATCCGTAACTCAAAAATCCTCCGCTCGGTCTTTTTATGCCAAGCATATAATTACTGATTATAAGTAGACACAGATAACCTCCAAATAGATACCACATTAAGAGGATTGACGTGCGCCCATGCATCTATGCTATTACATAAATAAGTAGTTGCCATACACGCGCATCTTTAGTGCCGACTAAGAGACAGATCTGCGCGTCAGCCTTTACGGAGACACTTTTATTTATATTTAATAAGTATCTATGCATAAATAAACGTTCAAATGGCCTTCCGTTCCGTGAAATGGTGTGGGAAAAATTCTAGGACATCAAAATTTAAAAAAATAGGCATAACTTTTCATCAGTAAGTAATATAAATACCTATTTTATTCTAGACGGAGCTCAAGTTACGACGGACGAATTTTGAAAGTTGGCAAAAATTTTTTGACAAGTGTCAGCTCGCGTTGATGTCTTTTGTCACTACCCCTTTCTTTCATTACCCATTTCACTATTTTTATCCCGTTCTGGCATAGACATGCATAACAAGAGGAATGTAACTGTGTACGTTTCAGTATGTCGAATCGACATTGTTGATAAAAAATAGAGATTGTCCTAACTCAATTTGCTTTAGATTTCCAAAGGGTCCTGAAAGAAAGTCTAAATGGATCGATGCCACATATCGCGGTGATGGATCGTTCCAGAGCAAAAACACCGTCATTTGTTCGAGACATTTTACAGAAGATAGTTTTCACTATATGAAGGATAGAAGGCGAGTAATGGAAACAGCTGTGCCTTCTTTATATTTACCAATGTATGTGTTGCCGGCAATGTATATAATCCAGGCATTCCATACAATATTCTATAGTTTTCTTTATTCTATTCTAGTATTCTATAGAATAAAATATCATTAACACCAACCACCTAACAATAACATTTGTTTTTTTTTTGGTACGGTCTGGTACGGTTTTGAGGTACGGAACCCCTTATAAATTTAATTTATTTATATCTACATATAAAATAAAAATAATTATAATTTTATCGATAAAACTATAGACATTGCACAATACAATTGGACATCACTAGATGAACGAGTGTTACGTCCCCCGCACCCCGTTCCTACCTCCTAAAATTGTGACTTGAACCTAGAACAAAGTGGTGAACGTACGGTATCTATTGGAGGTTATCTGTGTAAGTAGAGCACTCGCAGGCACCTATTCAGAATTGCATTGAATAACATTACGCAAAAATGAAATCAAAAGAACAAATCTTCAAAATTAGACCATGTCAAATTTGACATTGACAACCACAAAATAATTCCTAATTCGACTTTTCCCATGAAAAGGTGGTGAGCGTCAGAATGGCGGGTGTACTTCTCAGATTAGCCTAAACATATTGCCGATATTTGGTACCTTTTGTGTACTTTTACGTACCTCTTCTGAAAATCTACGTACCTACGTCCATACAAAAATATTTTGAATATTAGGTACACCCGCCATCCTGACGTCAGAACCGCGGGTGTACTGTAATCCCATACATGTAAATTAATAACTGTTTGAGTAGATTTGGTACCTCTTGTGTACTTTCTGAGAAAATAAAAAAAATAAAAACCATCTTACCTCGTCACTATTTAATTAATTAAAACAATCTTCGGTAATTGAACGCAGAACCTCTATATTAGACATATACTATTACCCATACCGGGATTTGAACCCAGAACCACCACATTAAAAGTATATGTACATATATGTAATAATAATAACTACTATAATGTCTATAACGGGAATCGAACCCATTTGGTAGTGTCCCTGCCTAAGTGCCAAGAGTTGTGGGTTCGATTCCCACCCGTGTCAAAACTCTCATGTGATGAATATTTGTGATTGTTTCGTGTCTGGGTGTATAATATTTATATAAGTATATATTTGTATTTCCACTGTTGATTTCTGATTCTATAATACAAGTGTTTAAGCGTCTTACTTTAGGTTCGGGTCAATGTATGGTTGTGTGATATACATTATTTATTTATACATTTATTTATAATTGGTAGCGAAAGGATTGTTTGTCGCCCTAATACGTTTTATAAAACAGTAATAAGGTAAAAGAGAAACAATTTTTTTTTCTTATTTTCTCAGAAAGTATACCACATTTTATTTATCTAATGCTTGTTTCTTGTGTACCTGCGTACACAAGAGGTACCAAATCTACTTAAACAGTTATTAAATTACATGTATGGGTTTACAGTACACCCGCGGTTCTGGCGCCAGGATGGCGGGTGTACCTAATATTCAATATATCATTGTATGGACGTAGGTACACAGATTTTCAGTAGAGGTACGTAAAAGTACACAAAAGGTACCAAATATCGGCAATATGTTTAGGCTAATCTGAGAAGTACACCCGCTATTCTGACGCTCACAAAAGGTGGTGTCACTTTAAACGTTGAAGATATGGATGTTCAACGCTCAAAGTAGCACTGCACCCCAACACGGTGGCTCTCCTCCGTAACGACTTAATGTCGCGCCGAGAACAACTCTGAATTAGAAATGAACCCTTGCAAAGTCCCCGTTTAATAAGGCACACATGTCGTCCTCCTACTTTGTAGCTACACTTGAGATGCTACCTACTATTAGTGAGATTAACAGCCCTCATAAAAATTTAAACGTGTGACTAAACTGACGTTGATCAGACCGAAACAAGAGAATTAGTCTTTTAAATGGGATAAGAGATGCCGGGTGACTTGAGAAATTCAAATAGGTAGTTTTGATCCAAGTATTGTACAACGAGGTGAGTTAGATTTCGGTCTGATTTTATTGACCGAACCCAAAAAGAAAAATTTCGCTTTAAATTCATGGTTTATCAGAGTGGAAATCAAAGAAGATTAGAAGGTTGAATTGAATGTGTATATAATATATAATATGTATGTAGAATTTACTAACATAGTCAACTCGAAACTAAAAAATAAAACTAAACTAGAATAATTTTACTATAAGTAACACGTAGTTTATCTACCAGTATCTATGTGAATCTATTGTTGTAGGCAGCTAAAAAATATTATTTAATTACTTTTTCAAAATTACTTACTTATTAACGTTTTACATTGTGACTCTCAAAATCCTAATTCTTAGTATAATTTTCTTCTTAATTTTAAGCAGTATCTATACTCATATCTGCTTAATTTGGAAGAATATCTGGCTCGAAGGACCAATAAAGAGTACAGTTTTGTTTTCATAAAGTCAATTTACCTTCCCTCGGGAGCAGCTGTCGCCGACTTATTAAGACGCACCTGTCAATCTAGCGTTTCTTTTATTTCCAATTCCTCCGACGAGTGTTCGGAGCCGTCAATTTCGCTCCTGTTTTAGAATTGTGTATTTAGGACGGCCGAGTATTTTTATGAGCCGGGAAAATTGATTAATTGGTGTTTGTGTTATTAAAGAAAATAGGGATAAGGGAAGACTTGTTCTTGTTACTTTTAAGGGCTTACTCTATGTAGTAACTTATTTTTACTAAGAAAAGTGTTAATTTAGTTAGTAATGACCGAGGTTACATCTGAAAAGGAAGATATTTTTTTCTCTATTAACTTTGTAGGATTGGATTACTTACATAGTGACCGTAAATAAACATGTTATTTATATTATTATGTAAATAATATGATATGTTCTATACGCCCGGTTAATAATAATATCTGTTCTATATACAATATATTAGTCTTATTTATTCTTATATGAGTTTGTCACATTTTACCATGCTTATTTTTTTTAGTTTGTTAAAAATCTTTAGTTATCCTTAATGGAATGCGTTTATCTTTCATCAATTTGCCAAGTTAAACAACTTCATAATTGTAATTAATTTCATAATTCGAATAGCAACGCCGTCCACCGTCGATCACGAATCAATTTACCTATCCTCAGCATCTTTGGTTCAAAGAGACCCTCAAGGATCTCCTCAAGTCGAGGGCGTGACGTCAGCGGCGACTTAATTGCTCAACACTTCGTTAGGCGGACTTGATGGCATTTTTAATGAACACCCGAATTAATGTAGTGGGCGAAATCGAAAATCGAAGTGTGGACGCACTCGGGACGGCGTGTTTGTTTAGGATGCGACAATTGACTGGGCTTGTATTGTAAGATGGGGCGATGTGCTCTCTGATGGTGATCGGCTTTGGCGATTTAACGTCAAAAACAAAGGCGGAGAATGTCGCTTAAAGAATTTTAATATTAACATGAATTTTTGAAGAAAAACCAATGTGTGATTTGAATCAAACGCGAAATTCTAATGTGCTGTCTATTATGTACTGTTAAACCTAGACTTTCTCCTATACCAGACCTCGCCTACATGTAAATAAGTTCCCTTATAAATGTACTATTTAATACAACATTTTTTTTTGTAATATATGGTACTCGGGATTTTACCACCGATGGTTTATTGCATACTTTGAAATAAAAAAGAATACATAGTTTGATGATAATTTAATTTAATTTAAGACTCTAAAAATATATATTAATACACGGAGTCTTGCCTATCCCTTCGGAGATTATGGGCGTGATGCTATGTTTGTTTGTAGTTTATTAGTGAAGTTTACAAATATTAAAATGTACTTAAACGCACACTATATAATACATTATCAATGTCTTCTATAAAATTAAATACATAAGTAAAGGTAAAAACGTCACATAAAAACTGTTTAATTTCCGAACACACCAACGCTGATTGCGACAAAGTCCAAATAATCCCGCGGTTCATTAACGTGTCAAAATCTTGTTATTGTCGCCCGCATAAGGACATTAGGGGCTGGAGATAAAACAGGCGCCCATTAGCGAGTGCTCGGAAAAAATCGACGATGCTATCTCGTTGAGGTGGCAATCTAATTTTTTTCTTAAGTTGCAGTCAATCACCGGAGAAATGAGCCTAGCGATCTTCAAAGGGCCTAATGTTGATTGGCTTTACATACCAACGAACACAACAAAAAATCATTATAAACTCTATTCAGTGCACTGTAAAGACTCATTTGTAATGGGATGGGGGTTGCGGTTTGACACTACCAGGATAGATATGGGCTGACGAAGATTTATGTGTCTCGCACGTACGGGAGTCGGGAAGGGAATTTCCCTAAGATTAGCAACAAATCATTGCGTTTATTGGAACGTTCGGAATGCGCTTCATGTTATCGATAGTTTATTTTGGTGACTTGAATTTTCATACCATTGATATCAGAATTTAAAAGAATTTGCTAAAATTTTTACTATAATCCCCGCAATCTGCTAATGCGCCTGGCCGCCATATTGGTGACGAAATCGTGACGTATCGAATACTCAGTACCGTTCGCAAAACTGACCAGCGAGTATTGCGGGTGACGTCACAAAATTAAAAGCTTGAATTAAGAACAATTGTGTAACATATTAAATAAAATATTTTGATTATTTCAATATTAATATATTTTTCACAATGTTTAATATTTAACGGAGATCATTTCCCACTAATAATTTACTCAGCTTTACGTTTTGCTTGCTCATTAACTGATACTTTTTAAAGATAATTTATTGCTGCAAAATTTCATCAAAAAAGTTTATCCACCTTTTCCTCCTTCCATTTTGCATTCCTCCGCGGCGAACCCTACCGCCGAAAAGTGCAATTCCACAACAAAAACTTAAAACTCTCAATTTTTCTATTGGCAACCGAATAAAGTGTTTTGTCAGGCGTCGGGTGAGGGGGTCGCTTGAAGGTGTCTCAATCAGCATAAAACAAAAGAAATCAATAGCGGTGGGGTGGCGCTGACAAAGAGCAAAGATTTCTTTTCACAATTAAACACCCTGGGTGCAGGGGGATGATAACTGGACCGGGTCGGCTTAGCTTCGGATTGTGCGTTACACTTTTTAAAATTGAGTATTGGGATCTACATTATTTTTTTACCAATGGACTCCATCACATTAAATGTTGACATCGCTTTAGACTTGCGACTCGACGGTCCATCGTCATACCATTATAAATTGCAACTGTTAATTTACACACCTACGTGTTGAGTCTTTTACGAGTTGTCCCATGTAGGTCTGGGACTTAAAAAGAATGTACCAACTTTTTTCCTTGCCTAGCATGTCGTAAGGCGACTAATGGTACCTATATCGGGTTTTGGCTGTGTGATTGTGTAGGCGACGAGCTAGCCACTTGTCACTACCTTTTCCCAGGTTTCCATCTAACCCAGCCCAGTTTTATTTTTTTGCTGAATGTGATTAAGGAAGCTAGCTCTCCTTTTAACTCTGTCTATTCCTTCGGGTGTTACGGGCGTTTTAATATGTATGTATGTACATATGTGTTGACACTGAATAAAATGAGAAAGATACTTCTTACGAATATAGTGAATATTAGGCGATCTAGAAGTAGCATAGGGCACATTTGGTAGTTTTTTGAAAAATGCATAATTTAAATGCAATTTTTTTTTATGTAATTAAGACACTGAAAATATTATTTACTTAAAAAATTATAGTAGGCCTTTTACAATAGCACACCGCTAGCCACGTTGCAATATACATAATTATAATAGTGTATCGACTTAACTTTGATATATTACATTATTTATGTTCAATTGTACATACTTTTACTAAAAAAAATATTGAATATCTAAAAAAAGAGACTATGCACATTATTGCATGGTATGATAATATTGCACGTAGTGTACTCAAAACGTAAACAAAACAGAATACTATTGTGAAACCGATATGGAAGATTGGAGATTAAATGCCATAGGGGATGTCGTATTTTTTTAGTCCATCGTCGCCTAATCCGACAATCACCAGAGTTTGCTTCCGGATCAGCGTCTAATGTACAGACCACGGGGATAGTGCAATAAATGTCAGTAAGGAATATTTTATCATTAACATGTAACCATGATCCGAAAATTGTCTGGTTCCCCTATGTAAGGGTTACGAAGGTCAGATTGGCAATCAATTCAATGTACTTACCAGGCTCGCTAAATCCTGGAACATGGTTTAAGCGGACCGTCTAAGCACTGGACATAACGCAAGGAGAATGATGAACGAATCTTTTCTCATTTCAATAATAAGAACAACAAAATAAACCTTTATTGCTGTTATACAATGTTCACAGTATTAATATATGGGTTTAAGAATTAGTATTTACGATAGGTTTTTAACAATTGTCCTTTGACAAAGGTCTCCTCCAAATACTTCATACCTTTGGCGTTTGCAACTGAACTCTTTTTCTTTTAAAAAAATAAGGCTTTTTGTGTCCAAAAACATTGGCACAACAGTTTTAACCTAACCTAATTTTGATATAGATATCGTGATTTCTATACTACTGCATTCTCTATAGTATGTCCCAGACCGGTGGACAGTTCGTGTTGATGAATACTGAGCAATGTTTTGTTAGAAATTGCTAAGGGAAAATGTTATTTCGAAGCGTTGAACCGCATTTTCGGTTTGATTTACAAATTGCTGCAATATAGATTTCGTTCGCTTCGTTTGTTTCAGTACAGACTATACTTTGTTGGAATTATTGTGATTATGAACGCAAGTTAATGTGACGTATGTCAACTGTAGTATGGTATCTGTACATTTAATTTTCTCTTTATTATATTTCATGTAATCTCTGCCAAGTGTTTCAATTCCGCCGATTATTTCCAACATACTTCCATCACTATATTTGATTTGATATTCAAATTAAGATTGTGTTTAATTTTTGAAAATATTTTCTATTATAACAATCAACTCCTCTCCTTGGTCATGTCTGAAAGTCGTGATCACCTGCATCCATTACCATCTTTACGATGTTATCCATCTTGTCCTATCTCCGGTTCGCAGAGCATTGTAGACGGTAGTGGTGGTGTGTTGCGGCAGTAGTCAAACAAACGTATTGAGAGAAATAATGCAAGATTCTTAATTTACCACTACGCTAAAATATCTATACTGACAATGTGTCAACTATATTAGAATTCTTATCTTAAAATCACATCCCAATTTTACTATATAATGAACGCTTGTCTACAACGCGAACGCATACAGACGAGTTCCGCCCGCAATGTACACTTCATTTCTATGAAGCCGAAAATTTTCCCTCAAAACGGAATATCTTGTTAAAACAAATGCTTGCATAAATAATCTCTTTGTTCTCTCGGGTACACACTGGTCGTCTAGGAAGCAGCTTTCATCTGGCAAACACTGGTTCAATATTTAATAATCCTCCCGTAACGAGCTCGGGCTGTGCAGTTAGAAAAGTTTAAATGGGCAGCCGTGATCCGGGTGGTACATACGAAATCCAAATTCCTTTTAAATGCCCTCTGTAGGTAGCAAAGAGTTATCCGAACGTAATTGACAAATAAAATGATTCAGAACACGAGTCTCAATGCGAGACATGATGATTCAAACCCGACATAGACTGATTTTTAAAATCTATCTAGGTAAGGATAAGGTGTAGGAAAAATCACCAAGAGACCTATACATTCAACCTATGAGTGTGATCATAGTAGGAGCCAAAGGCCATAATCAACATATCTAGAACTTATATTTGAGCGGATGTCATGTGTGTATTATTTATGTAATTAAAATCTTATTTTGTTGTAAATAATTACTCCAAAACGTTATAGTAATAAATATTATTATAGTAAACCAAGTTTAGACTATTTATGTATACTATCTATGTATATTAACGCTATCGCTTATATAAATAGATAAGTCTAAAATTTGTTTTCTCAATATAATATCCCAATATCCATTTCGAAAAAATTACTATTTCAGTGTAAAATAAATTAATACGACGTATCATATTGTTAATACGACGTTTTTATTTCATTAAACTGGACCGATATTTGTTATGCTAGACAGCTCCCATTCCAAACTAAAGGAACAACTAATTAAATTCACGGGGATACAAGGGATCACATATAAATATTTTGATTCGCAAGTTTATTCAATGGCCTGTATTAATTAAGGTCGTATATGCGAGACCAGCCGCCATTAGACGTAAGACAAACAGCGTAACGAGTGGGCAGTTATAATAATCTCTCGTCAAATTTGCTTGACCCTCGTGAGGGGCTTAAGCTCTTAAATTAGACTGAGGAATTCTTTCAAAGCCACGAATGCATATATGCTTTTGTTCATTCTTTTGTTATAGAGGAGGTATATTATGCTGAGGCAGTGCGCTGCCCTTATTGAAAAATGAGTTTGTGTAGTTGGCTGAATAAATCTGGTAACATAAGATTACCAAAAATTTTACGGAATTCTCTTTTAATTGTAATAAAAAGTTTTTAGGGACTAACATTTATTGTAAATTTAAAAAAGAAAACGGTTTCTTGGAGTAACTTTCAAGTTTCTTCTTGATAGAATAACTTCCTGAATCTGATGGTAAATGTTTATTTGTACTGACAATATTTAAGGGCTTTCAATGTCTGAAGGAATAGATAAAGTTAATCTCATAAAAAAATACTATGAGCTGTCGAGCAAGGCAGTGAAAGATCAAACATCACGCTTACAGCCAAAATAACCGCAGATAATAATAAAATAATATTATGTAAATATACATATAGAGCCGAGCTGATTACTTGAGGTCTGCGATGCGGTGCGGTCAAAATGCCTTGTCCTTAAATAGACGGGTATGCCACAAAATCCAGACCGAAGCGGTCTCTGTCTGCATCAACCAAAAAAGTGCTGAATTGTATTAAATCCGTATCGACATGGTGATTAGGAGCGCAGCGGCAGACAGAGGTCAGCAATAAAGTGACCGTCGTCAAGTGCCGCGTCACGTCCGACCGCGGGCGTCTGCGGCCGTTTATTGACTCCAGCGGTTTATGCTCGCCTGGTACTCTCGGCGCGATCGAGAGTGAAAACGAGATGATTGTTGTCTGTCGGTCACGTCGTGAGCTTTTTTGTTTACGTCAGTTGATTTGTTTGCTGACTGACATTTCTGTGTAAAAAATATTGAAACTTCTAGAATGTAGAAATTTGATAAAACGTTACAGCGGATTTAAGTAATATGCTGAAATGCAACATTTTTTGTATTGTATTTATTAGAGCAGGAAAATTGTCTAGCATGTCATTTAGTGGTAAGTAGTCAACATCGTTCATGGACACTTGCAACACAAGAAGAATTGCTGGTGCGTTGCAACGTAAATTTTCTGTGAGAGGGCGAAACTTCCCTGAATTAATTATCAACAAATGATCAGGTCTTAAAATAACAATATTACTCGTACAATTCAACCTATATTTCTATAGGTGCACGTGTAAACGACTTTATGCATCAATGCTCGCTTTAATCAACCATACAAAAACATAATCTCTATAAAGTAGCTAACAACGCACGGCTAACAAAGCTTACCCCAAATTAAACGAAGAGTTTTCCAAATGCTGACGGCCCCTAGCTCACAAGTTACAAATATCGCCGATATTTCACAGTCGCCTACATCTGGACATCGGCTAGTGACACAGGGGCTACTCCAGGAATAATTAACAGGGATCAACCGTCTGAAGCCCGATTTTAATGGTCACTATTAATTTTAAACTTTACGAAACGTATTTGTTTAATTAAACATGTTGGAATGGGTTTAGTTGGCCTAATCAATTGTTCACAAAATAGAAATGTTAACGACATTTGCAAGTATGTATATGTATATTTTCTTCAAATTGTCTATCATGCCAATAATTTTGTCATTAAAATGTAAACTTTTGAATTGTTACGTTTTGTTATCTGTTGACAATAAAATACCGAAAAACCAACATTTGTTTTTCGGACCATTTAAAAAACGATTTCATTTGATTTGTATTGAAACCAAATGTTGACTCACAAATGTCCGATAGAATACGAGTTACGTCTGAAACTTTTTTATTCCTTCCCACAAAGTTAATCATGGGATCGGAATTAAAAAAACAGACAGGACAAGGGTGTGCAATTGTCACATTCCCTCAACACCCTCCGTGACGGCCCATAAAACGCAAATTCGGCAATAAAAAGAACACCCCGACAAAGCATCCTTCCTGGACAACGATTCAATACAATGCACGCCATTCATTGCGGATTATTGTATTTTTCCACCACTCCAAATATTTAAGAAAGGAATTAATGAATCTAGCGCGTGGATGAAGAAATCTGGACTCTAAAAAGGTATCATTAGGGTTTCAAAAGTGGACGTTGCGGCAAGATTTGTGTAACAATGAGGCCCTAATTAGCTGTCAAGGCTGCAGACTTGTCTGTTTCAGGAGTGCGAATTATTCAAAAGATGTCTCCAGTGACATTTGTATGTGAGTTGTCTTCTTTTTGTTCAATTCTTTGTGGAATAGATTCAGATTGATGTGGCATTCTCTTTCTTTTGGTCTCTAGGCGGCCAGAGGAGAGTTATTTATGCACGAGTTTATTGACACTTTATAAGTCCCTATTTTACAGAACGTGGAGTACGTGCATTTATTAACAGTAAAATGCGAAATATTCAGAAGCCTGCTGCCTATAAATACAAAAATTTGAATATCTTTTCAATGTTCTATTTTACAAGCATGAGTAGGCTAGATGTACTAAAAGAGTGACATTGTCAGGTTCTTTTCATGTACTTGGTGATATATTTAAGTCATATTTCAAGCAATCTACTGCTCCTGTATATGATCATATTGAAGGTTGAATGTTAAAGTCAAACATATGAAGAGCAGAATCTTTAGTGTTAATAGATCAACACGAACAAGTATTTTTTTAAGTCCATAAAGTTTCAATAAAACCTAATACTCACAGTTAGCTAAGATAAAACCATTAGACGATGAACTCATAATCTTAAACTGTTAAACTGAATACGCCCTAATGACTGAAAAACCAATCCCACACGCGAAATTATACTCGCAACAAACTTGGCAAATGAGCATAAATCACAAACAGAACTACAGTTGCGCATTCAAAAACAATTAGTAGGGCGCAAATTTGGGTGGCTGCCTAATTGGTATGAGATTTGCAAGTGTTTCTAATTGCGTTGCGAGTCCAAGGCGATCCGTCACGGCGCCATCAGGTTAATTAAACCATTTGTCTGCTTGCCGATGCTGATGTGGAAATTTGCGCTGCTTGAAAAATGTTTAAGCGAAATACGTTCCGATATCTTGATACTTGCGAATAATTAATTTGTAATGGCAGTTTTTGTGATAACATAACATTTGCCGCTGGACATTCACTATATCCCAATTAAGATTGTACGCTTATTTTATCATTAGGGCGTGTCTACACCGTAAGTTAAAGTAATTCCAGTTTCCAGTGATGAAATAGTATGATGATGATTCAAATGTAGAGTCTAATTTATGTTTTATATTTATATGCAAAACTAATTATGTTCTTCAAGCAGTATTTTTAAATATTCTCAATTTTTTTCGGTTTAGTAGATTAATATTAGTGCTTGCGTGCGGGCGTGCTAGTAGTATTAAAGTTAACGATTTCTGGTAATATTAAAGTCTTATTAACATTTTTTACGATCAAGTACCAACACCTTCCGATCGCGCTACACAAACAAAACGGTTTCCTCAATTTTTTCGTCCAAAAAGGTTCATTTTCATTAACGCGATCGGCTCACATATTTGTCATAACCTGTCGCTTGCCCCGGCCTCTCTGAATGCTTCTTTTTCGCACATTTTTAATTTGGGTTGTTTCGCTTTTGTTCCTTACACGGTGGGACATAATTGCCGCGATCAGGCGTCGGAATTCATAACAGCCGAATGCCTGCTTGAACATTTTGGGAAAAAAGTCTGTTGTTGGTCGTACATGGGGCCGTTCATTTTACGGAATTTATGAAAGCCGTATCAGTGAAGATTTGTTTGATTATTGGTCATATTTATTAATAGTCACCGTAATAAAAATAAATAATAATAAATATCCGACTACATCACATACATTGATCTGACTCCGAGGTAAGTAGCTTAAGCACTTGTGTTACGAATATCAGAAACAACAGTGGTATTACAAATATATACTTAAATATTGGATATTAACACCCAGACACAGAACAAACACAAGTATTTATCATACGAATGTTTGTACTGGGTGGGAATCGAACCAACAACTCTTGGCGCATGGGGCAGGGTCACTACCGAATGCGCCATTGAGCCATTCAAATAATAAAATAACTTGTTCGCTTAGATTTTGAAATTCCTTAATGGGTAATTTCTTCATCTGTATTTATGCCAGCAATCTTTACTTTTGCTTAAATAAAACTTATGAAAGTATGAATATCGAATTCAATAGAATCATTAAGTGTGTATTCAAGTCAGAATGAAAAATTTCCATTTTGTCTTTTGTTTGTCCCATGTTGGTCAGGGACTTAAAAATAATGTGCCAACTGTGTTCCTTGCCTAGCATGTCGTGAAAGGCAACTAATGATATATCGGGTTTTGGATGTGTGATTGTGTAGGCGACAAGCTAGCCACTTGTCACAACTTTTTCACAATTTTACATCTAACCCAGCTCAGTTTTATTTTTCGCTGAATGTTGTTATAAGGGATTTGCTGCTCCTTTGACTCTGCCTACCCCTTCAGGGATTACAGGCGTGATGTTATGATATGATATAATTAAAATATTTGCTTAAATATCGATGGATATATATGTATATGCTATTTTGTTATAAAATAAGCAGAAAGCTACGTGTTTTTTGACAAAACCGTTCGTCGTCTTTTTTTTAATTCGATATTTGAAATCTAAAATTAGCTGAAACTGCTATTAAAAAGTACGTTCAATTATTCCCCGCCTAATCAAATATTCGTACAGTCAGCGCCATGGTGAATGTATTGATATAGTAAAATCGAATCCCTATGCCTCTCTCAATCGTCTAGACGAAACGTACAGCTTTATGTATGCATATACCAGTGCAGACTGTCTAATGTGCCGATTTTACATATTTAAAACCACCCTTTGTGATAATTGAGTTCGATAGTAGATTTTGATCGTTTGAACTGTAAATTTTCTCCAGCGCAATCTTATTACTCTTTTCAATTCGTTTTCCTAAAAGATTTGATTAATGTTTTAATTATTGATCACATCTCATAGGAAATTACGATTTTTAGTAAAAGGAGGTTGTATTTATTGTTAAATTAATTGAGATCAATAAAATTATTATTCAAAATTAATTAAAAATAGTTTTGTAATGATATATTTTTAAATGACCAGGGATTCTATTTCATTCTTATTGAAGTTTTTTACGAAAAATGATCTATGTACATAACATGACATTTGCATATAAGTATGTATTTGTTTTTGGGCTAAACAGTAACTTTTTAAAAGGTGAAGTATGGTCAAAACTACAGCACCAAAAAAAATTCAGTCGAATTGAGAACCTCCATCTTTTTTTATGAAGTCGGTTAAAAAAGCTCAGATTGCGAAAATGGCTAGGTAGATATTTTTTATTAAAAATAAAGGTATTTTCGTTTTAAAACTTTCCGCTAATAAGGTAAACATGTAGTAGAAGCTCCTCATTAAATTTACTAAAAACCTACTGGACCGATAAATTGTATCGGGGGTAAACAGCTGATTTTTATTATATTAGCGATGCAGACTAAGCTTTAGCGGGGATCGGTTCACCCGCGCATAAATATCTATTAAGCAGCCTGAGATTAATATTTTTCAATGGAAGCATTCGTATTATGTTTAGGGACGTCTGAGACAAATGGGTGTAGACATCGACAAACAAGGGTTGCGATGGTTAGTTAACGGGAAAATGGAGATTTCGGGATTTTGTTTACTTTAATTTCTTCTTTGCGGAACACCCCGGGGATTCTAAAATATGCCGTTTAGATGAAGACATTGTTTTGTCTGCGAATGTTGGTACTTTGGGTTCTTTTTAGTTCTTGCGTGGCGGAATTTTTTGTGCAATTTTGTACGAATGCATGGGCATTTAAGCTTAGTTTTGATGATTTTCGTTTCGATTCATTGCAAAAGTTTGCTGATTAAAATTGTTACTAAAGGATTTTATTAGTATTTTTCAGTAACAAATTTTATTAAACTTCAGATTTCAGGAGAGAGTGTTCGAGATTTGAAGCCATAACTTGGGCGTCGTAAATACAATTAAAACACTTAATGAGTAAACATTGCACTAAAAACGAATGGAAATTTTATAATCAGCTCTCATCTCCATCCTCATACTAGCTCAGTGGTACCACTGCACGGTATTTTCATCGAACTTATATATATATGCATAAGTAGAAGTATGTTTTTTAGGTTAATTTAATCACAGTGAGCTAGCGAGTTATCAAGATGCTAACGAGTTAATGTCTAAAAATTATAGACAATGTTTAAACGGCCGGCACGAAATTAGCAACCATTAGCATATCGTGGCGTGACTTCAATTAAATCGCCTAATTTACTTACACAGATAAACTTACGACGTGTTCTTTTTAAATTTCATAGCGCGTTACTTTCAGCCCCTCGACCCTTCTACCGTCGTGAGTGTAATGCGAGGAAATGATATAGCTACGAAGGTCCGATGTCAGACACTAGGTGAAATTCATACTTCGCGCGCGGGCGGAATGCAAACAGCCTAATTATACAATGCCAAGATGGCGGAGTTTAAGTGGCAAGTCAGGTGGTACGGTCGGATGGAAGAAGTTCCGAGTCTCTTTCGAGATATGCAAAGTTTTCGGCAGTCGTCGTAAGGTTTGAATGACCGTTCGAATGAAAATTTTAATTTGAAAAGTCGCATCTATTTCTTTCGTACTTATGCATTAAAGATGACGAGTTCTGCTAGTCAATATTACATTAAAAGAAATGTTTTATTAAATGATATTCTTGAGAAAGCATTTTGAATTGCTTTATGGAAAAACTATTTAATTCTAAAATTTGTTAAATGCACATGACAGTTGCTAGTAGTTTTCAATTAAAATTGTTTGTTAATTTATTTGGACATAAAAACAAAGGCCAAATGTTGGAATCTCGGTAGGAGCTAATGTATTAAAATGGTCATTGTTATCGAGTCATAAATATATTTATTAACGCATATTTAAGTACGTCGATGTCGTAGCCGTTATCTAGTACCCGTAGTATGTTTAGTTAGGAACTTGGAATAGGTGTGATAATATAATAAACTATGAATGTTACTATCAGTACATACCTTTAGACGCCGCACGTAAAAATAAAAAGTTTTTTTTCTAAATCTTATGAATGTATTAATTGTCATAATTTCGAGTCAAGACGTCGCCAATACACCAACCTAAATAGCGACTAAAACACCTGAAACAAATTAAACTCTCTCATTTATCTTCGACTACGGGCATCAATAAATCGGAGAGTAACGTCTTTATCGGTCGGTAAATACGTTTCCCCAACTTAGCATCGCTCCGAGTTCGTTTCATTATATCGCTAGATAGGCTTTGGTACCGGTGAGTTATGGTTATTTGAATTGTGCGAAACAAAATAAATTTAGTGAACGTGCTTTATAACGTTCCGCTCTTTGCATTTTTGAGTGCTTATTTCGGCCGGGATAAAAGTTTCCGTTATTTATGTGACGCCTCCGAGATTTAATGTGAAGTCAAACGGCGATAATGCGAGTGAGACTGAATATTTTGCGGGTGGAGACTAATGTGTTGTATGAATTGTTTCGATTGTCTTTCTTCCTATGTATATTGTAGGCAGGGCCGTGTTTAACATTGACAAGCTCGATGGCGCATTCGGTAGTGGCCCTGCCCCATGCGCCAAGAGTTGTGGGTTCGATCCCCACCCAGGACAAACATTCGTGTGATGAATATTTGTGTTTGTTCTGTGTCTGGTTCTTAATATCCAATATTTAAGTATATATTTGTAATACCACTGTTGCTTCTGATATCAGTAACACAAGTGCTTAAGCTACTTAGCTTGGAGTCACAGCAATGTATGTGATGTGGTCTGATATTTATTTATTTATTAAGCCTTGGGCACTGTGCGAGTCTGCACTAGCCTTTTATATATTTTTACTTTTTTATACCTTTTCGTCTATGTTTTTGATAGCTATTTGGTTATGCTTTTTTGATTGATTTATTACACTTTTTGTTTTACTACCAAAAGAACCAGCGCCTCTTATTCCGGTGGTTTAATAGGCACATTAGTAAATTAATATGTTTGCGGGTAATAAATGTTGATGATCTACTGGTAATCTAGATCTAGGGGGCCCTCTGGATCGTGTGGGCTCTGGGCACGTGCCCAAAGTGCCTGATGGGAAAGAGGGAACTGATCGTAGGGGATATTGCTATGCCTAATGAAAGTGTAAAATAGGTTTCTGTTGATTTAGCGCTTGAATGTAAATGTTTGTAATGAATGAATTAGATAATAATTAAAATCTCACTTCTCTAGATCAATCGAAAGGTTTTATCACCTGTTTTGTATACACCAAACGATATCGATATCCATTGGTGATAATGCCGGCAAATACCAAGAGTCTTGATGATAAATAAAAATTAAGATGAATACAACATGCTCCATGTATAATACTAAAAATGCCAGAACCTCACTAGACGAAGCGCGTAATCCCGGATATCAGCCATAAACCCAGTTAACAAACGCTCATCAAATAACAAGGTCCATTTCGTTACTGCAGTGTAACACTGCTTTATTGTGCGTGAGCCTCGCGTGTGTCCCGTCACTATTCCAACCGTCCGGATTCCCGGACCGTTACTCGAGCCATTTGGCGTAATGCGCGGTTTGCCCGGATTGACAGCCAGGGTGGGACGGGGCATTGCAGGTAGCGGGTTGGGACGCAACGTCTCGTTTTCCGATCTGTGTTACCGACTAATGTTTAGGGACGCAAATATTTCGCGTTTTGAGATAAATATTTGTCCCATGTTGGTCTGGGACTTGGCCCATGTTGATCTGGGACAAAAAAAAAGAATGTGCTAACTGTGGTCTTGCCAAGCATGTCGTAAAAGGCGACTAATGGTTTAAGGGCTTTTGGGTATGTGACTGAGTAGGCGACGAGCTAGCCACTTGTGACTCCTTTTTCACAGCTTTCCATCCAACCCAGCCCACTGTCCCATGTTGGTTTGGGACTTAAAAAGAATATGCCAACTGTGGTTTTTGCCTAGCATATCGTAAAAGGCGACTAATGGTATATCGGATTTTGGATGTGTGATTGTGTAGGCGACAGGTTAGCCGCTTGTCACTGCTTTTTCACAATTTTCCATCTAACCCAGCCCGACTTTATTTTTGGCTGAATGTGGTTGAAGGGGCATGCTGCCCCTTTGACGCTGCTTTCCCCTTCGGGGATTATGGGCGTGATGTTATGTATGTATGTATGTAGATATTAACATAACATTAGACCCAAAAATTGTTTAGGGGTTAACTTAATTACACATACAAAACTCTTCTTGTTGAATCAACTTCTGTTGGAAATATGTTATTTTTTTAATATTATATTCAACTTTTTGCTAGCCATTTAAATCTCACAGCTAAGAGAAACCTCCATTTACACTTTAAAATATATATTGAGATGAGTTTGTTGGTGAACTAATTGTGGCCATAAATTTACTCGCCGAAATGCAGCATGGTACTTTGCACATGCAATAATCATTATCATGACCTTGTTATCAATGAAACTTAGTATCAATTAGGGTTTTAGGCGCTTGCTCATTAAATAATGCATTAAATACCAATGCTTTAAAAATACATTTCCCGACGACACTATACGTATAACCGTAATAAATCCTCCAGATTAAACTAGTACTTTATTATTATTTGGTTTCCGCTTTATGATATAATAAGTACTTCTTAAACACACACACACTCACACATAACAACACGCCCATAATCCCCGAAGGGGTAGGCAGTACTTCTTTACACAGATAAAGTGCCTATTCTATACCCGCTCGCAGTAAAACCGCGGCCGAGCGGTTCATCCGAACGCTCCGCTTCCCTAACTACCGCAAAACTAATGATAGTTCCAATGTAAGCCCAAAACTGATTTAATGACGCCTATTTGGAATTCAAACCAAAATTGCTACGAGTGGTATAGTTCTCATCGAAGTCAGAGGCTTGAATTGCTTTAAAATACTGTAACCACATGGGTTCGTAGATATATTTATTACAATGTTATTAAGTAAACAAATATTTGGAAGAAATTACGCATTCACAATGTTACCAGAATATAAAATAGTTTATCTCCTTTCATAAGGTCTAAGCTATTTTATTTTTAATTATTTTTTTACAGATTACATCACATACATTGATCTGACTCCGAGGTAGGTAAGTAGCGAAAGCACTTGTGTTACGGATATCAGAATCAACAGTGGTATCACAAACATATACTTATATATTCAATATTAACACCCAGACACAGAACAAACACAAGCATTCATCATACGAATGTTTGTCCTGGGTGGGGATCGAACCCACAACTCTTGGCGCATGGGGCAGGGTCACTACCGAATGAGCCACCGAGCTAGTCATAGTCCAGCTATTGGCTTTCCAAATTATTAATTGCATAACAATTGTTAATAAATAGGTTTTGGCGTGTAATAATAACAGACGGAATTACTTTCACCTTTGTAATATTAGTAAAAATAATATAGACTAGGTTTTTCTTCATGACATAACTTCTATACTTTGTACAGGGTAATTAACAGTATTGTTAATATAACACTAAACATGTCATTATAATCCAAAATACCCTTAAGTTAATGGTATCGTAATAATAACCTCATATTAACTGTAGAGCTTGTAAGGGTCGGCATCCCGAACGTCGGATTAGTCCCGAGGAAAATTTGTTAAAGAGGCTCCATATAGACGCCTAAGGCTGACCAGTATGTTCTGACCCATGGTATGTTAACCATGGTGTGAAGAAAGGTGAGTTTAGTTTTGATGGCCAAATGAAGCTTTACTGCCAGGTTGATTAGGCACAGAAGATACAAATGCGAGAATCTATGTTACAGACTTAGTTGGTTATTGACGTTGCTCGGTTTATATTTTCTATATTATTTATTCATAAAAAAAAAATAATGTTCATAAAAAACCGAATAAACAAAATATTTAAAATCATGTTTGTGGTAAGGGGTTACAACAAACATGATTTTAATGCCATTTTTGCTCGATATTGGTTATACGGAACCCTTCGTGCGCGAGTCCGACTCGCACTTGGCAGTTTTTTTTGAGATTTTCTATGAAAATGGAAGGTTAGTTTACTCTTTGAAACTTCCTTGCAACAAATTACATCAAGCCTCTACTCTTTTTCCCGCTGAAAAAATTACAGTGAAACTCTCTGTCTTCCTTTTAAACAATATTAAGGGTAAGTATTTTGTATTGTTTAATATTAGTAAATAAAGTATTCGGTTCTCTCTGCCTACCCCGCTAGAGAAGTGGCGTAAAGTTAAGTACAGTAATAGCACAAAGTAATAATATACAATAGTACACTAGTAAGGATACTTAACACTTTTTACGAACACAACTTGAAAGAACATCAATTCCATAAGCCCAACTTAAACTGGACTCGCAGGCCCGCAAGCCCGCCAGCCCCGACCCGCAACTATCTCCCGCGCGCACTCTACACTATAATCCGCGATAAAGCCCGCACATTTACATTCAATTCTAATTTCGGAACACCCATTCCCACTCGCTCTGATTGCCTGAGAGTCGGCCTGATTAAAATGCTTTACTGATATGGGTCTGTTTGCCGGATTTAATTAATGCAGTTTTGTGTTGTGACAAATGGTTGTAATAATCGTGGTTCGTAGACGTAGATCCTCGTAGTATTGATACATGTAGGAACGAACAATATGGTTTATATCTATTATATATAAAGATCATTTGATATATAGGTAATAAGTTATTGTTTCGCAATACAACGAATTATTAATTGACTGGCGCGATGGCGCATTCAGTAGTGACCCTGCCCCATGCGCCAAGAGTTGTAGGTTCGATCTCCACCCAGGCATACATTAGTATGATGAATACTTGTGTTTTTTCTGTGTCTGGGTGTTAATATCCAATATTTAATGATATATTTGTATTACCACTGTTGATTCTGATTTCCGTAACACAGGTGCTTAAGCAACTTACCTCGGAGTCAGATCAATGTATGTGATGTAGTTGGATATTTATTTATATTTAATATGTTATGTAGTATTGTCATTTGTTTTACGTCAGATTGTTCCTAAGGGCATACAAGAAAAAGTATTCAAATTAGGGCTTATATCTAAGTTACCCTTATTATTTAAAATTGTAGTTATTTAAGCAACACCAATATATAGCAAGTATGTTTGTTAATCTAAGAGACTTTAACTATTATGTCTATTTTGTTAATGTTAATGTTTGCTATTTCTATTTATTTTTTTTCTTACATACATACATAACATCACGCCCATAATCCTCGAACGGGTAGGCAGAGTCAAAGGGGCAGTATGCTTCTTCAACCATATTTAGCCAAAAATAAAACCGGGCTGGGTTTTTTATTTTTCCTTCCTACTCGTTTAACCTGTGTTTGGCCATTTATGGCCAATAACGCATTGAATATACATCCTTTCCGTTCTTAATAGGGATGATGACTGCATTAAAAATCCGTCAGTTAGATTATACAAAAATACTAGGCACATATTTTTCGCTTTATCAAATTAACAAAAAATCACAAAGATAAAGAGCATCAAAGTTTTGGAGTGGGAGCTTGTGACGTCACTATTTAGTAAAAATTGTACGAAAGCGTGACGTCACGCGCAACTTGAATGCATTGTATCTTCGTCAATGTTTGTTTGACAAATAAATTAATAAATACGTGTTCAATATTTTTTTATAATTTAACAGACAGACTAAACAGAATTTTTCAGTCATCTAGCCCATTGTAAATAGGCTACCAAAAGGTACACAAACCATCCAATTCACATTATTTAACTTCACCCATTGCCCTGCAACTTTGAATCGATTACGCAACTCACACACAACTCCAGCTATTTAAAAGAAAAGCGGACACAAAATTAAACATTCTCAGGGCAAAGGGCACTTAATTGAGTTTGTTCAGGACGAAACAAAGACCGGGAAAGTTTTTAAATTGAGCGCCCTGAAGTGTCGGCGACATGTTGATCTTGTGCCTGATGGCTACAGGTAATGTTTTCTTTGGAGACAGTTTGAGGGGAACTATGCAGTTTGTTTCTTTATGTATATAAGTTTGGAAGTATTGTGCACTGTATTTTGGTTGTATGACGTTTTATTATTGAAACAAAAACATAATTTTAAAATTGAGTTGTGTTTTTATTTGTTTTTTATTTTCTTTTGTATTTTGATTGCAATTATGGAGAATAACGATGGAATTCATAAATTATGTGATTTGTAGGTATATTATAGCTACCCAGAGCCTACTTGTATGGAATATTCTCACAGCCTCGATGACAATCATGAAAGTCATTAAATCCAAGCATCTAAGGTCATTTAAAAATATAGAATGATTCCAATCGTAGTAATCTGGAATGCGCCCTCAATAGCTTACAATTATAATCTTTAGGCGGCAGGCCCGTTGGTCGAGTGGTCAGAGACCCTGGCCATAAAAGCAAGGGTCGCGGGTTCGAATCCCGCTAGGGGCAAATGTTTGTACTTGAGTCATAGATGTTTATAAACGTATTTAAGTATGTCTATCCGTTCACCCAGTTATCCATAGTTATTTAGTTATTGTATTTAAGTGCCGAATAAACGTTTATTCATTCATTATTAATTCATAGAATTAGCACAAGCTTAGTTTGGACTTGGGAATTGGTGTGTCAGTCTGGAGAATTTATTTATTATTATTTATTTAGTATGAAAATCTGTTACATTATTAATGTTACATAAAAGGCACTTTTGAATTCTCACCAGCCCCCAGTTGGACAGCTTACAAGTGACGGCATAGTGCTGAATCTTATTATTTTATGCTCTTATATCGTCCTATATACGTCACCTGGTGGTTCATATGACCCATCCATTTTGGACATGGGCCAGTGGTCTATAACTTACACATAGAATACAACAACTTTCGACATAGTTTTGTTGCGTTGCGTAAAAGCGTTGTTAAATGTCCGTCTGAAAAAAGAATCGGATCACACAAACGACAAACACACGTCAAAACAAACAATAAACATTTGATACGGAAAGTTTTCTATTAAGTTGTGTAGCAAGTTTTTTATTATAACGGGCATTTCCATTACACCTATGATGGAATGTTACGGCCTGTATCGGTAGGGGGACGACAGATATTTTTTCTATTTTTATTCTCAAAGTTCGGGTGTAGAGATACATTATGAGTGGAATTTATTGCTTAATACGTGGGTTATTCTTACCTGTATCGGGGAGGGGGGATAGTTTGAAAAAAAGTTATCTATAATAAGAAAATAAGATAGCTGTAAAACTACTACTAGGATTACATGACTATGAGTCCAACATCAGTGTTGAATTGTAAAACTTCAATATGATGGCGAGGAGGTAATTTTATTCCTCGTATTTAGTTTATAAAAATAAAATTACCAATTGCTTTTTTATTATTAATTTCTTTAAAACTACACAAATTTTTGATTTATGTTCTTTTGCAACTTTACAAAGTTTTACGGGTAAACTGGAACGGACTTTGTAATCAGCAATTTTTAACTTGCACAATGTCAACAAACGATTTAATTGATTAGCTTAAACTCAGAAACAAGCCTAAGAAAGCAAAGATTTATTGTACTTTTTGAAGAAAAATATATGTCTAACATTGCGTTTATGTCAAAGGATTAAGGTTCAAAGTTGATTGGGTGTTTTTGGTTACACTGTTTCTTTAGTAATTAATGTTGAAAGTGAAAAATCTCGCTAAACTCCCCGGAGCCGTGCCGTTTACTTCTTCGCCAAATTGGTCAAATTTTTCTTGCGAAACTTTTTGATTCAACCCCTTTCTTTGGTAATCAAGCAATTCTTAACGGTGCCCATGCGATTTGCATAGAGCAATGCTGGACAGATAACGCAACAACCTTAAAGAAACATATTTTTTACAATATGACTTTTGGACAAATAAGAAAAAACAGAGTATTGTTGCTTCCTTTTTCAAATTTAATAGTTTCTTCGGAAATTTTCACAATTTTTAGTTTTAAAATTTTCACGATATGGCATTAAATATATTGATTTTATTTAAAATAAAGTCAAATAAATCTTTATTTAAAATAAAGTTAAAATAAAGCAACATAAAATACTTTTCACCAAAGTAAAGACAGACCGTCGCTTCGATTCTATAAAAAAAAATCTAAAATGATAACTAGGAAGTAAATCTTTTAATATTTTTAGATTATAAATAACACATAAACTGTAAGCAACCTCATGTATACTAAATTGAAGAAGCAGTTTTGCCGTCGACTACTTCAGAAGTGATTTCACTTTGTCTTGCAACTACTCTGTGCAATAAAATCAGACAAACACAATAATAATGGGCGCCGCGCAAATACAATTAGGTTAATTAATGAATTAAGACTCGGCGAGTTTCTTTATCCCGTTATTAATTTGTCTTAGACCGAGCCAGACGTCTTGCGAACGGGAACGCAAATATTTGTTGGAAACTTACCGAATTACTTAACTCGATGGAACTGGCACACCTTAACCCTTTGTAGATATTACCCACTTGTGCAAGTCTGTTATTAGATTAGAATCTTTGAGATACCGGCTCGGCTTGTGAATATATTCGCAGCACGAGCTTGTCTATTGAAGGGTGGATATTTGAATAAATAAATAAAATATCAAGTAACAAAACGATATGCAGAAGTAACTCCAAGATGTCATTACAAAGAATTAACTATGTGAAATATCAACTTCAACTATTTAAATATATATCATCAAGTCCGTAATCCCAGAAGGGGTAGGCAGAGTGAAAGGGGAAATTAGCCCCCACATTTAGACAAAAAATTTAACTTGGCTGGGTTAGATGGAAAACTGCGAAAAAATAGTGACAAGTGGCTAATTCGTCGCCTATACAATTCAACTACTTGTACCTACATTTTTATTTTTGATTGGTTTAAAAACGTCATAAAATAATTAAGAGTGCTAAACCGTGACCTTACAGCTACACATACATACATAACAACATAACATCACGCCGATAATTCCCAAAGGGGTAGACAGAGTCAAAAAGGCAGCAAGCCCCTTTAACCACATTCAGCCAAAAATAAAACTGGGCTGCAGTTAGATGGAAAATTGTGAAAAAGTAGTGAAAAGTGGCTATTAAATTTATTGGAACTTGTAAAAGTATAAAATGCCGAATCTGGATTGAGTAATAACAATAATAAATTTCAAATACAAACTTATGAATACAATTCCAAATCGTCTTAAAAGCCCTTACATTAATATGAGCAGCATATGACACGCGTCTTCTTTAAAGACGCCAACAAACGGGCAAAAAGAAAATAGCATTAATCAGGGTCAGGAAACTGTATGATTTGAATATAAAACGTTCGCACTCTTAAGACTCCTAGCTTGCCAATCAAAAGTCGACATTAATGCTATAAGTTAAGGGTCAGAGGCTGAGCAGTTTAGGAGGATGTTTCATGAGGTGTGACGAGGCATGTGAGCTCGTCATTAGTCATAAACAGGGGGAGGGTGTGAATGCTGAACGCCTCCTGGACGTGATCAGAGAGCCTGATGGTGTTTCTTATCGTGAATGGCGTTTGCACGTTGAAGTCATGTGCCTTCAACTTATGTTGAGCAGTTATTCAAAACAGTACCTATACCATTCATCATGCGGTTACATTTGTGGATTAACAGTGGCTGCAATATACTGCCATTATTTTTTTTGTATGTGTTTCTTGTCTAGCAGGCAAGAAACAGTTGACACATTATTTTAAGTCTCAGATCAACATGGGTCTGATTTCTTACTAGTTTGACTCATTCATATAAATTCGTTGATCAGTTATCTATCCTTTTCCGTTGGTAAAGTAAGGTATACAGCTCTTATTTTTCGAAATTCTGACGAATCATTTGATACACGGTAATATTGTGTGATGGACCCAATTTAGGGATATGAGATTCATCATATTCATCGTAACAAATTCCGAATCCCCTGATTCGTCGAATAAAAATAACACCGCACCCTTCTCCGCTAACTGGATTTTGAAGGTTTTGACAATTGAAATCCCCCGGGAGTGAGAGGAATACAAATAAGTGCTATAGCAGACCACTGGCCGGTCTCAAGATATTCGGATGAGCCGTGAATCGGCGGATCGGAAACGATATTTATTCAGTAGTTTGATGGAAGTGTTGGAGATTGTGTAGTGTGGATATAACGTCATTTGTATTATATTTTGTACCGGATAGGATTGCCTTTGGATCACCATCTTAAATGAAGTATTATTTTTACTCAATAGCTGTAAATAGACATTCACAGCCAATGTGTAAGAGGTTGCACTTGTGGTTATGGCCAGCTTTTACGGCCTATTAAACGGCCTGGACATCTTTTATTTTATTTACAATAATAATTTTTATTCTACGCTATGCTACTCTTTAATTTTATCTTCGATTGGATGTTATATTTGTATTGGTCAATTAAAAATGTCATAATATTTTTATATACCTTCCCACTCCTTTAGTCCGTAAAACCATTTTTCCATTGTAAAAGTAAATCAACTTTTTTTGTTCACTAGAGGGGCATATCCATATTTACTTACCATCCCTACACATTTAGCATTCCTTATGCGGAGTGAAATCAGTGCTGCAGCAAAAATCAAATTGAGTGGCCGATATAAACAGGCTCGCCTTCTCCCAAATGTTGATTACACCAAAGTGTTACTTATTCCCCAATAAAACGCGCGGGTAAAAAATTCGCTGATGTCGATATTGTTATGGCGGGTTTATGTCGAAAATTGGGGTACGGTTATTGCATGTCATTAGGAATTATGGGCTTCCGAGGTGGAAGAAAAATTCGCGAACGGTGAGGTGGCGGCGAAAATTCGAGCGATAATGTAATTATTGGAAATTTATTCGACACTTTTTAGTGGTTGGTCTTGCTGATTGTGGTGTGGAGAAATAAGACGATGACAATGTATTTTAGTCTGTCATGATCTTGGGGTCGTAAAACGGCTTCAATTAGGAAACAAAATATTAAGTGTAAATTTAAATAAAGTGTTTCATTTGGTCATGGTAATCAATGTTTAAGTAAAGTTTAGCTACATCATATTTTTTAAATGGATTTACATAAATACTTTATCAGAATGAATGTATATAGTATGGAATCTGCGTATTCCATTAAATACGGTTGTGTACACAAGATTAAATTTGACTTAGTCGCTTCACTGGAATAGCTTAACTCACTAAATGTAGTACTTACTATAAACAGGTCATAATAGTAAGAACATGATATATAATATTATTAATATGATGCCCATATATATATATAAGTATATATATATATATATATATATATATATATATATATATATATATATATATATATATTATTAGCTTAATCTGGCTTTAACTAATTTTAAAAGTAAACCCAAGTATCACCCACCAATCTTCGGGTTGCGCAATAAAAAGCGCCTGTGCATACATTATTCAATACCATTAACTTTCCAGCTCCAAATGTTCAAGTGCCTATTTATAACAGCTACAAACATCACAAAAATTATGCCACATACGTGCCTCCATGCCTCATAACGCGGGACTCAACCCCATATATCTGTACAACTTGAAGTCATAAAGCATAAATGGCATTCAAATGGTGATGTTATTTTGCCGCCAAAACTGGATAATTTATTTCCGCGGGATTCATAATTTTCTTTTATTCACTTTATGTTGATTTTCCTTGGAGTAAGAGTCGGTAACGATAATATTATTTCAACGGCCCGCCCCATGACTCATGTGGGCTGTATGGTGTGTTATTCCTTGTTGTTATTTCGGGCCGTGGGGTTTGTCTTTAAATTGAGGGTAATTAAATAATGTACTGGTGAATGTTTGCCTTTATTTTGCTCTTGAGATAAGTAAGTTTCGACGGGGACTGAGTGGAAGGCAACTTGTTTTAATAAATAGAATTCGATGACTTTCAAATAACTCCTTAAGAATTAACTGTTAGTGTTTAAGATTGAAATTACATTAATTTAGCACGTTTTTTAGATACAAAACGTGTTAAATGAATGTAATTTCAATCTTATTAAATCGCTCATTTCATGTTTATTACTAGATTTATTGCCCACGATTTGTCTGGGTAGAATTCAGAATCAATAGCATAAGAGTTATCAGAAATTTTACCACAAAGGTTTTACACGGTTGAAGTATGATAAAAGAAAAAAAAAAGACTTACAAACGATCCGTAAATGTGGCAAAAAAGAACAGACTATTTTCAAAGCACTCCCTTCACCGCGACTTAGAATGATAAGAGTGGGACAGAAAATAGAAAATCGTTTCTTCTATTTCGTCACTCGGGTTAAACGTAAAGCTAAGTTTTAATAAAACACCAGCCGAGTGTTTACACATGTATCCCGGTCCCGAAGTTCAAGTCGTTCAATAAGGAATCGCGTGGGGCGGGATGCGGGAACGAGGATAAACATACGGAAACATACGGGAAGCTACATTGTTTACAATCGACCAGTCAGATGTTGTACAAATATTTTAATATGTACCACAAAATTGACAAAAAAGCCGTAGCCTGTACGCTGGTAATTTCCGGGCGATACACTTGGGTTTATTTTTAAATTAGCTTATACTAAATCAAGTTAATAATACAAGAACATTGTTTTGTTAAGTAGGTAAGCATTATGTTCTTACCATTATGACCTGTTTATAGAAAGTACTCGTAATAGATTCAGTGAGTTAAGCTCCTCCAGTGAAGTGACTCAGTCGATCCTTTAATGGTTTTTGTTGAAAACTACTGTGTCTGTTTTTATTAACATTTTTCCCTAGCGGGATTCAAACACGCGACCGTCGGTTTTGTGGACAGGGTCTCTGACCAATCGACCAACGGGCCTGTCAATTACATAAATATATATAGGTATAAACTAATTAAAACATTTAACCCGACTATCCTTTAACCTTAGTTAAACCTAATACAAAGCCTTCATTTGTAAAAGAAATATGTGAATATTCTTTAATTGATTGCTTGATTAAAAAATAATATTGCATCAGGCATTGAATGTTGATTTGAACTTGAAACGGCGTGTCAGTCCAAAGTTGAAACCCCTATGTCTCTTGGTTTATGCATGCGGAGCGCGCTAAGCCGAATATTATGAGACGATCGCCGTCACAGGTGCCGCTAAACATCCAACTTGAGAATCGCTACTGCCATGTCAGTCACGTCTTCAGATACTATTCACCAAGCTGTAGTGATATTTTGAATTTGGTACATGTCCCATGTTGGTCTGGGACTAATGGTATATCGGATTTTGGGTGTGTGATTGTGTAGGCGACAGGTTAGCCGCTTGTCACTGCTTTTAAACAATTTTCTATCTAACCCAGCCTGGCTTTATTTTTGAATAAATGTGGCTGAATGGGCATGCTGCCCCTTTGACTCTGCCTACCCCTTCGGGGATTATGGGCGTGATGTTATGTATGTGTGGTACATGTTTCTACGGTAAAAGGCAAGTTATATTAATCAGCATGCAAGTACGAAACGACACTATTATTAAGGATATATTTTATTTATGTAGTTGGCTGTCTAGAAGTTTGTTTGTGCCTCTTGAAATATTTCTTTTGACAATTGAGGTCGCTAGTATATATTGTCTGTTCTAGACTCTGTGGTTCTTTTTCCCGCGTTGTCTGTACATGTGTATAAAGTATTTTCATAAGAAATCTATTGTTAATTATTACATAACCTTAATAACTATTTTACCAAAGAGTACTGTGATATATTGACATTGTGACACTTAAAATCAACACGGCACCTTGTATTTTCAAAAATGTAGTATAGTTTTATCATCATATATCGAATCCACGTTTCTTGTCCACAACGATGAGATAGAATGTCTGCACAAAGTATTTCTTGTCCTGCTCCATAGAATCTACGAATGCTTTTCTTGCCGTCTAAATCAATCCATAAACTTCACTCAAGCACCTTACACAGGTCTATCAAACTATACTTTTTTCATAGCATTCACAAAAGAGTTCCAGCAGGTAGCGACAGCGAAAGATAAATTAATCACTAACTCGTACAATTAATAGTTTGACTTATTAGTTGGTAGTCCAAAATAGCCTTCAAAACTTTCCCAACAAATGTTTTATCCCACGTACTTACAACAGCAGTCAACGGCTTTACTCAGTTGCTGCTAAACTTGGCAAAAATCCCCTGTTTTATTACCACGCTCGTGTTATCGGCAAATCTACTAGGCAAACATGAGCGCGAGGATCTGCTGAGATTTGCGAACATGGGATAAATTGACCGGTAATAACAAACGTAAGGGGTAAGAATGTAGATGGCTATTTAGATAATTGTTGGTCCGAGGCCAGTGTATTGGAAAACTGCAAGATAGGGGGGTTTTATTGCCACCCTGAGGTGGTCATTTATGGGAAAACTATCAACGGGAACTGATGACGGAGCGTTAGGAGAAATGGAAGTTTGGGAGATTGATGCGGGCTCGAGGCGATTGCTGCATTGTCTTTGTTTTGTTGCTATTATGTTATTGTGATGTGTTTGTAATAGTTTATGTTTGTTATTTATTTCCGTGTTTCAATCTCTTGGATCATATACTTACATGAAAGTACCTAAATTTAATAAAATATTGCTTGTAAACGTTGCATTACTAATACATGATTAGCACTCCTTAGGCCTTAAAATCTTTATGTTTTCGGCTGAAATCATAATATCAGTTAGCCTTCCTCTGACAAATTCTGGTCTTAAATTTTATCGGAATCTAAAAATTACAAGTAAAATATCGAGATGTCATAGGAAATATTTTTTTAATAAAACTCTGATTAGTACTGTATCGCTTCGCTACCCACAGCATCAAAGTCAAAGAGTGCTTATACACCACAACAACTTTTAAGAAATAGGCCTTCACTGATTAGCTTTCACCAAACTGTCTTCATTGTTTAGTAGTTTCGGAAAGGACAACAAAGCCTTCCTATCAGATGGTTCCGGATCTACGGGCGTAGATTTATCTTTAAAGGACGAATATTTGTGCGTCTGATTACGGGCTCGACGGGTGGTCAGTTGACCGTTATAATTCGGGCGCAGAAAGTGAGCATTGGCGCATAAAATATTCGCTGCTGGGTCCAGATACAGTGTAAGAGGGTGACACGGTAAGTAAAGCCTTCATGTGACACTTTTAGGGTCTACATTGGCGCAAAATTGCGGTCTTATTTATGGGTATCAAGATTTTGACCTTTATTATGTCATTACATTTTTTAGTGTAAAATATAATTGTAGGTAATTCATAGAAAAATATGAATCGATTAGATATTTAGTTTGTTAATTGGTCAACAGAACTAAAACTTTCTTTATGAAATATAAATGCAATCTCTAATCACTACTTTTTATTTTTAGTTAGTAACCAAATTCAATCTTATCACAGTTTTATTATACTATATTACCTGTTCTTTATTAAGCACTTTAATACATACATAAAGAAAAAACATCGCAACTACCTATTATGCAATACATAACATGATTACTATAAGCACGTCTTTAGTATATTGCTATTAGAAAGTTAGTCCATAGTTGCATTACTGTTATTATTTACCCTTGATACAGGCAAATAGCAGGAACGTTGGGGCGGAAAGCGCAAAAGGGACGTGCCATTACACTTCTCACCTGCTGTGGACTCTACGGAACGTTTGTTTGTCCATGCAAACAATTTGTTTTTTTCTTTGGCACAATCGGCTAAATTAATAAAAAAATTGAGAGTTGAAATATCAACATGAAATTAAACGCATGGGAAGATGGGCTTGGTGTAATGGTTGTAGACGAGGGATATCAGCTTGTTAGGAACTGGACTGATGGTGGCCTTGAGGTTTAGTGGGTTCGAGTACGATACACCGTTGTCTGATGAAAGCAGAAAGTGATGGTAACGGAAGAAAAAAGATGTTTGAAGACTAAACGAGAGGTCGTGGTTTCGCGTTCACTTACTAAAATTCTAAGCCGCATTGTTACACAAGAGGTCATAGATTAAAGTCTTAATTTTACAGTTCTTGCTCAGAACTAGGCACTCTCATTTTTAGCTAATAGGTAAGTGCATTACTCACCACCGCTCTCATAACCTGAAAATAATACATAAAGGTACTTTTAAACCAATTTAGAGTCAGTGTGTCTGTTGCACGGAGTCATCAAACAAAACATACTGGTAGGTAAGTACTTTGCAAAATTATGCAGACAGTGTAATAAAAAGTTTATTTAAGAGTTTACAGTGAATCTGTCCTTGGTCAGCTTCAAACGAAAATTGCCGTTAACCATATAAATAAATAAATTCTCCTGACTAGACACACCAATTCCCTAGTTCCAAACTAAGCTTATGCTTGTACTATGGATAGCTATATATAAGGACACTAATTAAAAGTACGGCTCAGACCGTTTTTTTCTAAACCCTAGACCTAACCAATTGTACGTCTCGCTGACAGAAAGTAAACACGGCGCGTTCAGTGTTTGCCTTTAATTAGCATATCACTGTTGTCTTGCGCTCCGTTCTTCATTTCCATATGGAAAAACCGGGTAAGTGTGAGAGCTTACAACCCCATGGTTCCGCAGCATATCTATGTTAATAATAATTCTACAGACTGAAACACCAATTCCTTAGTTCCAAACTAAGCTTATGCTTGTCTATACTAGTGTTTTTATACATATTGTAATTAAAATTACGTCTAGTAGAATGTAAAGGGCCTTCAGTTTTTAGATAATGAACTGCTGCAATCGAGGCAATAATGATTATAAGTGAGTATTATAAGTCGCTTCCGCATTTAAACAAAATAACTAGTATGTGAAAAAACGTTCTTATTATTTCTTATTAGTTCTTATACTTATATGATTATTGTGGTTGATAAAAAATACTTATATCCGTAACAAAAAGGTGAAAAAAAATTATACTTATGCTGTGGTATTAAAGCAGTTTTTTTATAACTATTCTCTGATAATTTCAAATTTATCACCAAACAATAAAGTTAAGATATATAAATCGGAATCATGCGATGAATTTCATGTAGACCACCACAGTAATGATGACTGACCAAATTAAAAAGTACTACGGTTTTACAATCACACGTTGGAACCTTAAACAGCTCCGAATCCCACCCCAGTGTTACAATATGTCGGGACGACGCAAGAAGCCCCAAAATTGTTCTACGGGTGGCATTAATTTGCCATATTAATTTCGCCGTAAAACTCTGCTTGCGACACGCGCCCGGGGAATTTCCAAGTTGGTCCTCTCATGGGGCCGGTTGTTCACACAATCCTGTATGGGTTTATGGCCCTCGAGCCATTGAGGCGAATACGCGGTGTTGTGTTATAGGTAATAACGGTGCTGTAAAACAGAACAATGTGCGTTATTAAAACGTTTTCTCGAAATTGATGTATGAGGGTGGTGATTATAAAAGCGTTTGCTTTTTAGTTTAGGAGAGCTTGTGTTTTCAAGAACAAGGAAATGGTACTTCATGACTGTCTTTTGTTGCTGAATTCTTGATACGGAAGATACTTTAACCTGTTTGTGTCAAGGAAGTGTAATATTAATCACGTCTTGATTCGAATGAAAATTGCTAAATCAAAATTATTATTCACACAGCAGTAATTATATTTAAGTTTTAACCAATCCTAAAAAAGGATTATTTTGTTGTCCATCTGTCTGTCGACATATTGATTTTACGGTGAAGATTATAAAGAACCCTCGGTGCGCAAATCCGAGTCGCACTTAGCCGGGTTTTTTTACATCTAGAGATCTTCCAGGAGCCGTCATTCTCTGCCAAGAGAAGACTTTTTTAACACTTGACATGGCCGTACATTTTCGCTTTAGATTCGTAAAGTCGTTTTCAATCACAAAAGTATTAGATGTACAAATACCAGAGGATAATCATATAAAAAACCGTTATGTTACGTTGCTTAACAAGTGAACTTTATATAAAACACAATTACATTTAAATGCACATTCTTCCACGCATCTAAAATAAGTCTCACAACCAAATAAAGCCCCTTACAAAAGTGAGTGCAATAATCGTGCCCTGCGACACTCCGGTTTAATTGCACAAAGTTCGAGTCACACTTGAGGAAGGAAGCATGTGACTTTATGAGTACGATTCGTCACGACAATTGAGCACGTGGGTGTGTCTCAGGCCGTAAAAACGCTTAGGTGAGATATTCGTTTAATTTGCTGTAACTTGTAAGAAGTATTTAAGGATGTTTACTTGAAATTGGAGTGGATTGAGGGTAATATTTTCTTGTAAATTTCTTGTGTAGCTGAGGGTGAATTTTAGGTATTGTCTGGAAATAAAAGTGACAGTACGAAGAATATCAATAAATCAGTTAAAAAATAAAATAAAAATAATAATGTTGGGCAATCTACTTTGTTTGATAACACTTTTAGACAAGTAAGAACAAAATTAATTCATAACACATACTTTTTATGCACTTTTTAACAAAAAGTTATTTTCATTAAAAAGGTACCAAACAGCTGTAAAAACATAATTATATATATATTGTTTGTCACTCTATTAGCGCGGTATTCTTTACCTACAAAGAAGTTTACATTCCTCTGAGCATTGTGTGCCAAAGTATTTGTTAAAATAAACCAAGCCATACAAGTAAAAGTCCTCCTCAAAAACCTCATCTGATTCACATAGTTGATAATATATCACCAAAAGTTCATAGATGACGTACTTTGAGGATACCGCAAGTTTCCTTCAGATCTCAACTCAAAAAGTTAGCGTAGTTTCTCGTAGAGTACTTGTAAGATCCGTGCCTCTAGTTTACCTTCCTCTATTACAACTACTCGTAGTACCGCAGCCTCAAGCATAATGTTATTTGCCCGCAAATATAGAAATCCAAACAATGAATACATGGACGTAGACAATATTGTAGGCAAACAATTAGAGGCAGGTTAGGGTGTGCCGATTAAGTTACACATACGGGTTAGAGGGTCTGACTCAGGAAGATTAAGATTCATCGAAGGGCCTTACAAGGGCAAACATCGGATGCCGGTGTCTTGGTGTTTGCTAAAGGTAGCGGATGTTAATTTGGTATTCACCCCCTTGTCCCGTTCGATATTAATATTACGGGACAATTGTGTTTCTGTCTAAGCTTTGTTAAGAGGTGAATGAGTACGCGCTTGCGACAGCAGCTATATCTTTGGGTTTTGAAATAATTTGTGGTACGCTAACGTGGATCGTAAATTATTCTACAATACATTTAATAGAATTTGGTATATTTATGACCATATATGCACACAGAGACTACCGTAAGATTAAAGACGAAAGTCACAAATGTATTAATGAAACAGTAATAACGCCTAACTTTGGAATTGCATCTTTGTTTTTTATCCTGTTTTGGGTTTCTGTATGATAATTTATGGAAAAAATTAACTAAACTTACTTTGAGCTAATTAAAGAATTGGCGAGGTAAGCAGGGAGAAAATTTATAAAATTCTTCCTCGTGCTAAATAAATTCTTGCCAAATGCATGAAATAAAATGGTACAAATGAGCACCAACTTGCTCTTCCTATCTCCGGCCCGGATAAAGCAGTGACGCTAATCTCAATAAAAGCCACAAATCTCGCTCGTGACACTGTCCAGTTCCTTAGCACAATAGGTGGTGACTTTAAATAAGTCCCCTCGCTGACAAACCGCCTTCCACCCGCCTGTAGTTAATGTGCCGAACATTTAGAGATCGGAGGTTTGTACCGAGACTGGAATATAGCCTTAATAATTCGTAGAAGTGCTGGTAATTCTTTTTGAGTATACATGTTTTGTACAGCTTTAAGATAATGTTACCCAGCTCGTTAGTGCATTTATACTTTATAGACTTATGACAAAACCCTAACCCTAATCGTTGGGTCTAAACTACTAAGACTGGTCTGAAGAATAGCTGAACATTATGAAATGTCACTGTAAGTCCAATTTAATGATGGTGAATACATTATTTTAATTGATTGGTTATCTTTTTGCGATAAAAGATTAAATTATTAGTATATTGCAAAACTATTATCTAAAAATTAAGTATCTAAGTAAGTACATGTTTAAAGCAAGGTAAGTTACACAGAAAAGACATGATTTTCACTTGGGCAATATTAACAGACGCAGCAGGACGCACAAAAACGTCTCTATGAAAGACTGAAATCCATTCGGAGGGACCTCGAGTTATTATTTAATTATTCTTAAAAGTCCACTCTACGCTCTTCATAAGCCTACTCCCCAATATTCCTTAGCCACTGTCGATTGCTGACGGCCGTCCTTCCTTACATTGTCTCGGCCGATAGGGATAGCCCGGGGCGAGACAAAAGAATCGCATCGCTCACCGCCCCACCGCATTGGTCATTCAGCGTAATGTCCATACAGAGGCTATTTGTCTTGTGGATTAACTTGCTTATCGTGACCGCCCGCCCTTTAAGTTATTACGTTTTTAAATTGCGAATGTGGTTTCTTTTTTTAGCAAAGGATGTATTCTTTCTCTTTGTTGTGGAGTAAAGTTTTTTTTTTTTTAATAAATTATGCTTATTTTTGCAACTGTCAGTTAAAAGACAATAGTCAAATATATAATAATACAGACACATTTACATGGAAAATGATAATATAACATAGAAAAACTAACTGTATTTCCTTGTTTTGTCAACGTCAATTATCTTATTGCCCTCTTACCAGGTCACGTAGAATCGATACAGGATATTTTCTCGTCTGCTGGTCAGTTGTAACACACCCATTTCATTATAGTCATTCACAGAGTACATCTGTATTATTTATTTGTTTTATTTACCCACTTACCTTTCTATTTACAAGTTGGTCTTTAAAGTTGACACAGTTATTAACTTGCTTATCATGCTTATTAACTTGCATAGTCGATCATAAAACGTGGCCAAAAATTTTACTTTCCTAAAACAAAGCACGAATGCAAAACCGCCACCACCCCCTAATGAAGACAGTACTAGTCATCGTCCGCAAAAACGGAGCACAATTAAGACATTAAGTTATACAGCTGACAGGACCCAAGAGGGTACGTAATGTCCCTCTTAGCACTTTAATAGAGCCCTCCCGGCGGTCAAGCCGTGGACCAGAGGCGTTGCTGAGGCATTAGTCCCTTCCCTTGTTTGTTGCCGCAAATTAGTGTCTCCAACCCTAAGAAAACTTACGCTTTCATCGCGGCTATTGAGAAATATTGGATACTAATCAGATTCTCATGGTGTGTAAAAATACTAAACTATTGTATATACGCCTATCACGTCTACAATAGGGATGTTGACTGTCTAGTCAATTGATATACTTTTTAAGAGCTGTCAAAACGAAATCAATTCATAGATTTTGTATGGGCTTGTCAACGTGTGACGTCACTAGTTTGTATAGTCAATTGACTTAATATTAGCAGATTTTGTAAAATTAAAAAGCTTAGACTCAATATGTTTGAAAATCAATAAGGCTTAACAGCATACTACGATACTTTCTTTTTCAGAATTGATATTTCAAAATTAAATATAAATGGTGTCAACATCCCAATTCCCAAAAAGGCTGTAAGTTCCCTTAACCATTATACTCTGTGGAAAATTGTGAAAGTAATGACCAGTAGCTAGATCATCGTCTACTACACTGTCTCGAATCCAATACCAAACTCATCAATAGTCTCCTTTTATGACATGCTACCATAATATACGTTTCTTCAGTATAATTTTCATGGCCATTAAACCAAGGAAAGAGGCAATATAATAACGTTTCCTCGTCACATACGAATCTTGGTCAAATGTTAGATAGTTCGGAGGCGGGCTGAGGTCGTTACTATCCAGCCACAGCCCTCCTCTTACTTGTAACCGCAAATTAGTATCCGGAACACCCTTGAGAAAACGTAATCCTACCTTGTTGAGTGTAAGCTTTCATCACGTTTCTGCGAATTAAACATATTGGTTTGGTATGTTCAGTGCTACGACCATGCTACGACTGAAATTGTGGCAAAAAGTAAAAGTAGTCTAGCAAAATAGTTGATTAATTTAATTGCTTAAATATTTCTGTACTTATTAAAATTCTATCTGGGTACGTTATTAATTGGCTGTTGCTGTAAATATTTTAAATGTTTCTCTTTTGATATATTGTCATTTAAGATTAAAATTGATTTATTTATTTACTTTATTACTTCTGAGTATCTAAACCGCAAATTATATAAAAAATGTAAGCAAACAATATTTAAAAATCATCTGATTAAATGGCTCATCTTAAAATATTCTTAGCGACTGAGTTGTTTCGTAACCCATATCAATGAGGATTTTTTGAATTAAAACATCCAAAAGATGGCGTAACTGTGAAGTGCGGTCTTGTCACCCTTCTCATTGGTTAATTGTCAGAAGAAACTGACATGCTGTCAACAATGAGCCAATAGTGACAGTGATAGGACCACGAGACTTCCTCGTGCCAGCAAGCGGATTTTGTATTTTTAAAAACCCTCATTGATAATAAGGTGGCCGCCATACCTATAAATGATTTAATATTTATCCATTATATATTACGTACTTGTAATTGAATCTTCGACATTTCTGCGAACAAGGTGAATACACTGGACTATTTTCATCTCGGTACTTACTGTAACTATTTTTATAACAAACTGTAGAAAAACGTCATAACTGTGTTTCCACTAATAAAAATACTAAACTGCTCGAACTCAGTGTATACTTTTCACAAATATTTCCCATGACCAAGAATGGCCCAACAAAATTCCTAAACCATCATTCTACCGCCGCACCGAGGTCCTAATTGATGGGCACCCCATAAGTGGCGTCCAAGTCGGTGACGATCCATCAGCCCTGACAGCCGAAGACGGGTTCATTTTTAAAGGCATTGTAGAGGTGTCCGGCGCGATACCGAGGGTCTATCAGACCTCGCCGATCGGTGATCGACGTGGAATGATTGGCATTTAGCATTTGAGGAAAAAGGATGTTGTGATGTATCGGTAATTCGGTATACAGGAAAAAGTAAGTAGCATAGTTTTTTGCAATTTTTCATTCAACCCAGCCTAGTTTTATTTAAAACCAAAGGTGGTTAAAGGCGCTTGCTGTGCTTTTGACTCTGCCTACCCACTAGGGTATTGGCGCGAAGTTCGTTTAGGTTGGAAAAGTTCATCATAGATTCAAAACAGCCGATGCTCACCAAGCAAGGCTCAGATGCCGGTAATAGTTGCAGATCACCGACCAATATATCCCGCCATAACTCATCCCCGTCTATCGCGGCTATCTAAGCCCGTGATAAGCGTTTTCCCATGACTTGCATATTTGAAGCGAGTGGAACAGGGCCGGGTTACAGACGACTCTTAAAAGGGGGCCTTAAATGAACCTGGATAAATTAGGTTTATCAAACTTTTGATTTCTATAAAACGATAAACATTATATTCCTCAAAAATATAAAGATTAAGCGTTACATCCTAATATTGATTATTCACAATTAACCTGCATCAAAACTTAAGTTTTAATAAACAACATGTTTTATTTGAACTTCTGCAGATTTTCATTGATAACTGTTTTGTCTTGTATTTAATTACACAAACTCATGACCAAAATGAATGATTGACTACATCTAAAAATATTTTCCAAAAAAAACTGGTGTACTCCCTCTATCGGGCACTGCAGCAATGTCTCATATTCTGCAACTAAACCATTATTGTCCATCTAAAATTAGTTTCTCATATTCTTCAACTTTTAATATTGACCCCCCAAAATTAACCATTCAAGTCCGTCCCCCGAAAGTGGCTTCTCTCGTCGAAGGGAGCGCGACCACGCGTGAGGTTCGCAATCGACATGTTTATCGCTTTAATATAAAATAAAGGGAACAGCCGTGCCCTTATTCTGGCGTTAGCTATCGATGAAAAACGCCGACACGTGATCCCGAGACGGGAAATTGTATTTTCTTTTGTCGCGAGAATGCTGAGTCGGATGCCCTGATGCTTAGTTATTTGCATGGAGTATGGGATGTCGATCAGGTTTAAATTTAGAACAAAATCGTTTTTTTTTTGTAAATTGCAATCAATTTCTTTTGATAGGTTTAATTCAACTAATAGTAATTATTACATTAATGCAATTTAAACAATAGGCCAATCTTTAAAGTTAAGGCCTTGCTTAGGAAATTGAGGAATCCATACGTTTTACTCTTCTGCCTCAAGTGTATGTTAAAAAATATATACAGTCGCATTGAGAACCTCCTCCTTTTTTTGAAGTCGGTTGAAAAGTTGCCATCGGTTAGGTATCTACAAGTCGCTCGTAATCGTATAATAATAATAATAGAATTTTCGAAAAATAAAGTAGGTTCCTAAGTAGATAGTAATTAGCATTTTGTAAAAAGGTGAAGTATTTCATATACTGACTGTAGGTATTCATCAAATTCACTGAAGGAAAGTAACATAGTTAACTTAAATAACACCTTGCCTAAACTGGTCCACGTGTTGAGAGTAGGAAATAATTCAAAGTTAGTGAAGCCAAATATTAACGTTATTGCTTTAAAGAGTAATACACCTAGGTATTTAAATTATAAAAAAATATAAATTGTAAAAAATAAATTGTCCCGTGTTGGTCTGGGACTTAAAAAGAATTTGCCAACTGTGTTTCTTGCCTAGCGTGAAGTAAAGGGCGAGTAATGGTATATCGGGTTTTGGGTATGTGATTGTGTAGGCGCCAAGCAAGCCACTAGTCACTACTTTTTTTACAATTTTCCATCTTACCCAGTTTTATTTTTGGCTGAATGTGGTTAAAGGGGCCTGCTGTCCCTTCGACTCTGCCTTCGGGGATTACGGGCGTGATGTTATGTTATGTTGTCTTATGTAAAAATATAAACATTCCAATTCAAGAAAAACATCACAAATGCACAGCGTTCTTCAACCATTAGATTACGACCGAAGAAGCTAATAAAATCATAAATCATTACAGTATCAAAGCATTTCTAATTCCACATACACTCTCACTTCACACATACGAAGAATTCAAACCACAAGGGTGCTGGCTGAATAATTTTATTTGTTTATAATTTTAATAACTCCCCAGCCTTCCCGAATCACCCCTCTAGAAGGGTGTGCATACATTTTTCACGTTTCGAACACAATAAGGAATATTGTCACTTTAGAATTTGCGAGTAGAGGGCGATATTTATAGATAATCCCGGATTCGCTTGAAATATACGGACGGTAGGACATAAACATATTTTTGTAGTATGGAAAAGGGTATTGTAATGTGATAGTGAAATATATTCGGTTATTTTAAAATATTTCAGTATGGTTTGTGTAAGTTCGCCATTTCGAGAAGATATTTCTTAAATTTTAACAGAATTCACAATATTGTTAGCAATATAGTAATTGTCATATTAGAATTTAAAATTTATTGCAGCAAATTGTTTTAAGTCATCTTAGTCCATTTAAGTAGAGATTCACCTGCACTTTCAGTCACTGCGATTCGGCTTATTTTCACATAATTTACTTAACTAAAGCATTAGTTTACATCCAAACATGAATTTGGCATCCGCATTGAATTTATCTGGTAGGATATGAAGATCCAAATGCAGTTGTCATCTAATAACTAGTCTTGCAAAATCTTGGATCATTGTGCAATTGGAGTCTGATTAAAGACGGGATATAACGCTAGAAAGAAGTGATTTCTTCAAAATCACAAACATGCCTATTCATAATACGGCAAATTCGTAGCAATTGTTATCCTACGCGACCACCGGTACTAACATGGTGTGTTACCTCACAACACAAACACACAATTAATTAATAGTTCAGAATAACATCTTGTTAGTTTAAGGCGCCACAGCGCCCAGTCACATTTCCATAACCATAACATTCCATCATCCGGCTTCTGAGATCAGCAATTACACAAATACACCCGCTTTGCATCTGTGCGTCTTAATATATTCAATATCCGGGAAGATGATAATTTACCGGGTCGCCCGGAATCCATTATGGGTGTTTACTTGACCTGCCCGGTGTCACTGAACGGGGATGCACAGAAGGCACTAGTGCACTCACTAAGGAACAACTGCAAAAAAAAAAGCACCAACACGATTTAGTGCGCTTACATGCACCTCTTAAAAAATATTATGCTCGCGCAAGGTGTAATGTGTGGCACTGAAAGAAATAGAAGATTGCCATGCTAAGCATTCTTCAGCACAATTTTAAATTGACTTGACTAACACAGGCTTCCTAATTTACTGTTGATGCAAAAACTTTTGATGAGTTTCTCATGTCTACACTTACTAGTCTTGTATGCAGTCCATGATAACTGTGCCCATAACTATGTAACCAATGAATTTCCCAAAATTGATCCTGATTTGGTATTTTCTTGCGCCTATCCGCTGTTGTCCTGTATTTAAGAGCCGCTATTTCTGCAATACACTTGGTTCAGCACTGGTAGACAGCGTTTTTAGCTACGGAACCATTATGAAAAAACTAAAATACTATACAACTAAACATCATGAGAGTTACAGAGAATTTTAAAAAGTACTCGGTAAATATTTCATAAACAACAAACATCTTCTGTAATCTTCTTACTCTATGACAACAATGCTTACTAAGACAACAGGGGTGACCGCTCGCTGCTTCTGCTCTCCTGGTACTTACGCACTTAGCATAAGGGAAAGCACTTGAATATTCCTCAGGGATTTCTTACTGGAGTCGGCCATTATTTTGTGGCTATGTTCATTACGTTTAATAGACCGGACTTTATTAAGTAATAAATTATGAGATAATTCTTACTTAGCTACTTGTGATTAATGCAATGGCCATTTATAACATACAGTCAATAAAGATGATGGTTCCAATGTAATGACTACATAAGCAAAGTAATAGGTTATATTAATCTCTATTATGCAATGGCGTGTAAAAACATTTAGTGTAGAAAAAAAATTTAAAAACGATAAAATTAAACCGTTTGCAATTCAGATATCAATACAGGAAAGAAATATTCTAATAAAATTCTAGTTCGGTACGTTTTATTGAATCTGAATTTAAAATGTCAAATAAAAAAGTATCCCCATATGCATAAACAAACATTGAACCCTGGCTGGCAATAACAAAATAAAAGAAAGAAGATAAACAATAGGAAGAAAAATACAAAGGTGAATCGGAACACCGCGACTTTGAATTTGGAATTCAAATCTCGCACGTTGACTTTGCGTCGCAATGAACAATCGAAAATAGAACGCGGACTCATATTTTTTTAACCGTTCACAGTTTTGGAACGAACGCGAATTTTTTTGAATGTAAACATCCAGTGGACTCTCGTCACTCTATAAGTACATAAACATTTTGAAGTGATGTTAGCGCGAATATAAGTACTTAATTTTGAAAGTTCAACGACATTTTATGTATAAATATTTTTGCATCATGTATGAATACATTTAACAAATTTTAAGTAAGTATTTGAAATAGCTCATTTCGAAAATTCGGAATATCGATATTGATTGAAAATTATTGGAAAATACCAGAAAGTACACCAACGAATATATTGCACGAAAATGGGGTCACTAAACTTACAAAATCAACTTAATTATTCATATAATAATACTATCTGCTTTTGTAAAAAAAAATACAGAACTTCGTATTTCTATAAAATATTTTTTTTTCACTTTTGTACGAAATATACAAAAAGTAAGTCAAACATACAGAAAACACAATAAAACAAAAATACTTACTTGTGGTAACTTTCACCACAAAAAAGCCTCTCAATATTTCAACAGCGTTCGATTCTCACAAAAAAAATGCAAAAAGAAAAACACGGAGAGCAACGACACGGCGATTCCTTGAGATTCATTAAATTATTCACAAGGGAATTCGGAGGATATGCAAATGAGTAGGTACTCGTGAGGCGTTTGAAAAAAGTTGTTTGGCTACAAGCGATCGTGGTGCGGTCGCGACGGCGTTTTTAATCCATTTCCTTGGCGATTAATATTCAAGGCGGCCGGTCTGGCTCATCTCCTCGGCGTTATTGCGTGGACGAGTCTTTGATTTTGAAACTAATTACCTTCCTTTTGTACGTAATTATTCTGTGAGAGCGGGAGGGATGCGTTTGCATCTGTTGTTAGTGGTATTTAGATAGAACTCGGCTTGGATTTTCCAATCACATGGAATTCCATTTATTTACGCTATGTGAGAAATTATGTGTGAAAAAGTGTGCAAAATTTTTTAGCACTTCTTAAAGAAACAATATTTATATTGTATCTTTCTAGCTTACAGTAGCATCCATGAATTATCTGAATGGAACATTAGCCTAATTTTATAAAAAATATAATGTACCCAATTTTATACTTAATAAATTAAGAACAAAGCAGACTAAATAAATAAAGATTTACGCCTTATCTAGTTAACAAATTCGCCCAGAGCAATGACACTTATTACGTTTTTTTATATTAAAAGGGTTGCGTTCTATTTTCTCCGAAGTGGAGGTGCGAATTTTTGCAGAATCTCCTTAAAAGGCATTAGGCCCGTAACAAAATTTAACGGATATTAAAAAGTTTAAGTCGGCCGGAGTTAATATTGACGGGCGTAGCAGATGGGAAGAAAGGGTTCCTTCAAAAGAATCCAAACGGTGACAAAAAGGCGTAAAGAGTCAAGTTAGGGTTGTCAACTACCATTCATTTATTTTGCTTATTCGCTTTTCGATATTATTTGGAAAGTGTCCAAATAATATCGAAAAGCGAAGATGATAAATTCATCTTGTATAAACAATATATTAAAATAAAAACTGGAACGTTCCAAATTTAAAGTATATTTTAATAAGAACGTTATAGTTTTCTATTAATCTATTAAAAACAGGTGCTGCTTATATACAACTGATTGGACAAATACAACATTTAAAAAAGTAAAGGAATTGTAAAATATTCGTAACACACTTATTTTCGGTTAATGATCATCGATCACCAATAAACGGATTAAAAAACATTGGTAGTCTCTCGTTTTCCTTTCCCTCTTTTATATGCTTAAAAATTACACTAACACAAGTCTAAATTTTTCAACAAACTAACTAAATGTATTTTAGAAACTTCGCGAATAAAAAGATAAAATTAATTACCAATATTTGTTTGTCAGAACTGATTTTTTTAATAAAATTTTATATTTCAGTTACAGTTTTTTTTATTATTATTTTTTTAGTTTTTCCAAGACATAGCCATCCTTACCGCTAAAAGTAACTTATGCGGCGAAGAAAGAGCCCAAGAATTAGCAAAAATAAAAGGTGACGGCGGTGTTTACGGGTCGGGTGGGGTGGCCTTAATTAAAGGCTTTCTCGGACTTTCGCGATGCAATTTGCTTGAAAGACAAGAATTATTTTTATTGAAGCCATCGCTAATTTTGGGAGGGGGGGGAGGCTTTTGTCTAAACAAATGCGTTCTAATTGCGCGGTTTAGGAGATGTCCCGATGATTGTTGGAGACGCCATTACCGATGGTCATGAATGGACGGTGATTTTTTGTATTGTGCATTTTGATGGCGGCAACGCTTTTGTTTTTGAATTTATGATTGTCTCTTTTTGTCTGAGAATTGGGAGCACACGACAACAGCGCGTCTGTTCTTAATCTTTTTTTATATTTTGTCTGAAAGCATTTCTGGGAATTCGAAAGCTATATCTATACTTTATATTATTATACTGGCATAATTAGTCATTAAATTATTGATATACGCCATATATTCATTTTGAGGTATTTTAAAGACCGTTCTACGATTACTGGTCTCACATGAGAGATGAACCTACACTACAACCTACCAGGGAAACAACTGTTTTACAAAAATATATTAGTATGTTACGACACTATCGTTATTATATATTTTTTCTTTTTTATTAACTAGGCAAAGTTGTGTCAAAATAAAAAAATAACTATCACTGACATGTCCACATGTATATATCCATATATGTGTGGTCATATGTACGTATATGTCCACACACATACATGAAAGTCTTAGATAATAATACCTTAACTACTGTAAGCCAAGGTACCAGTTTATTAAGACTGACACATACCCAATCATTCTCTTATTAAATCCCGTCATTCCTAAACATTTTTCTGCAAACATCTGCGCCATGTTTTCATTTCGCTTTGAAAAAAAGATTTTCTAATTAAGTTTCGGGGAATGCTTGAACAAAATTTAAGTAGTATTAATTATCTCCGTCCTTTATTAATAAAAGTCGCGAACTTAGCTTTAAAATGCGGAGCGGAGACAGTTGTTCCGAAATCTTTGATTTGGGGGAGGAGAAATTAAAATCATAAGAAAATAATTAAAGTCCGTAGGGGATTTATTGGGTGGACGCCATGATTAATTGCTTCGGACAGAATCGGTGGAAAGCAATAAGTGTCAATTTTACGCGTTCGCAATTCATTGGAGAAATTAATAAAGAAACGTAATTAATGTTGTTTCGGCTAAATTATTGGGCCGCTAGCGTCTATTGAATCGTTAAATACTATCTAAGTCGTTCGCTAACCCTAAAATTGTTAAAGTAACGAAAATAACCGAGAACAAATGACAGCATTTAATAATTCAGTTAAACGGTTTCGGTGTCATAGCGGCCGGGCTCAACTTGACCATTAATAAATGGCAATGATACTTCAAAGTTAACCCTCTCCGTGCACTCCTCGGTAATGAGTGGTATCAGACGCCGCTTGGCGCCACACTAAATTGAGAAATGGAATTTATAAAAGGTTGTGCGAAGTCTGAAATTAACTACTGTAAGCCAAGGTACCAGTTTATTAAGACTGACACATACCCAATCATTCTCTTATTAAATCCCGTCATTCCTAAACATTTTTCTGCAAACATCTGCGCCATGTTTTCATTTCGCTTTGAAAAAAAGATTTTCTAATTAAGTTTCGGGGAATGCTTGAACAAAATTTAAGTAGTATTAATTATCTCCGTCCTTTATTAATAAAAGTCGCGAACTTAGCTTTAAAATGCGGAGCGGAGACAGTTGTTCCGAAATCTTTGATTTGGGGGAGGAGAAATTAAAATCATAAGAAAATAATTAAAGTCCGTAGGGGATTTATTGGGTGGACGCCATGATTAATTGCTTCGGACAGAATCGGTGGAAAGCAATAAGTGTCAATTTTACGCGTTCGCAATTCATTGGAGAAATTAATAAAGAAACGTAATTAATGTTGTTTCGGCTAAATTATTGGGCCGGGATAAGATAAGTTGGAAATTTTTGCAGGTTCAAACTTCGATTTAAGGTTTAAATAAAAGTTACATGGCTGAATAGGTTACTTACACAACATATGAGTTACTTTTATTGAAAGAGTATGATATGAATAAAACAATTTTATTTGTGGAAGATTAAAATATTTAACACTAGATACACAATATTACTAAGTATTTCTGTGATCTTAATCTATAACTAAATATCGCCTATCTTATCGCTTAAAATGTCAATCCAAATATTCAATATTGATAAAATTGCAAATAATTACAAGCGTCTATTGAATCGTTAAATACTATCTAAGTCGTTCGCTAACCCTAAAATTGTTAAAGTAACGAAAATAACCGAGAACAAATGACAGCATTTAATAATTCAGTTAAACGGTTTCGGTGTCATAGCGGCCGGGCTCAACTTGACCATTAATAAATGGCAATGATACTTCAAAGTTAACCCTCTCCGTGCACTCCTCGGTAATGAGTGGTATCAGACGCCGCTTGGCGCCACACTAAATTGAGAAATGGAATTTATAAAAGGTTGTGCGAAGTCTGAAATTAATGAGAGGTTTATTTCTAACGCGTGTTAGTTTAAAAAAAAAAAGTGTATATATTAAGTATAGGGCACGGATCGAATATCATAGATCAATTCTAGATACCTATCTGCCTAAATGTTTCCAGCTGGTCAAGTTGCCAATTAGAAGACCTCCGTTAAAGTTTGTACATATTCACTGCATCTGGCCCACAATGCCCGAAGGGGTAGCCGAGTCCAAAGAGCATCAAACACCTTCAAACACTTACCCAAAAATGTTAAATTAACTGGGTTAGATGACACCTACACAATCACGAACCATTAACATAACGAAAGTGTTTTTTAAATAAGTAAATGTAATAATGCCATTATGCAAGTAGGTATGCAGAATATCCAATTTCGCGACCCCGCAAAGTAACTTCGGACATTTTAATAAACAAGCAGACAAAGCTCAAGTTTTATTAAGAAAGCACCAGGGCGACAGAAGCGGACATGAGGTATGGAAATGGCCCCAGGCAAAGGCAACTTGCTTTCACGGTCCACTGGGCTGATCATAATAAAAACGTTCGCCGTCGCGCCTCCAAGTTTGACCATAAATTCGGTGGTCGCGGTAATCGCGATCTGTGATGTTGCCAGTATACAGTTTGTATAAGGTTTTGCAATTTTTAAGTTTATTCGTTGGTTATTGTATGGCTGTGTTGATTACTAAATAGTCTTTGGAAGAGAGGAAATTTATGATACAAATTTTAAAATGTTGATATTAGGACTTTTGTCTATCAAGCAAAAGTGACGTATTGTAATTTAATTTTATGTGTCGCTTATATTCTAGATTAACAATATTTTACTTTATTCCCATGTCGCATGCAAACGTTTCTCAAGAATGTTTAGCTATTTATTCGTTTTAAGAATTATTTTACTACATAATTTAATCAGTAAATCACGGTTGTCATGCCTAAGGAAACACATCGAAATTTGTGAATTATTTTTTTATTTATTTTAGTATTTCTATATTATATGGATATAATTTTCATTACTTTACATGGCGACACTTGCTACATCCCTAAGTCTGTCTTTAATATAACAAAAAATATACCACACTACAGTTTTTGCAAAGTTTTTCTTTGTTTTCCCTGGGGTGAGCGCAGACCATTAAAAAGGTTAGGGAGCGTCGTTTTATGCGATTTTAAGTGTGTTACGGCTCTAATGTCCGTTTTATTGCGTTGTGAATTATGGAGAATGAACTATAGGTAAAATAAATTATGCCCAGAATTTGGTTAAGTAGATATTCATTTTGATTGCTACAATCAGTTGTTACACGTCCACGTCTACTTGGTACAGTCCAGGCAACTGAGAACGTGTGTGTTGTGCGTTATTTAAAATCATCGGTTTAATTGAAGAACGGTCAAGAGTGAGTTGAACTCGCGCTCGGAAGGTTACCACAATATAATATTTAAAAGTAATACTGAAAAGACGAGTATTGGGACCCCATTAAATATCAATATTATTTTATTGTATATTTTTTAAAATATTTTTTTACATTTATTGCCATTATTATTTTTTGGGGTTTCTATATTTATTGTTTTTATAGTAATTACGTCTGTACATTGAAAGTTAAGTACCTAATGTTCCCGTCGGCACCTTTTGGCTTACAGAAACTAAAAAAAAACGTATCTACTATTTTATCTACCTTTTAAAACGTTTTGGCCACATTCTAGTAATATTACTAACCAAGAATAAGTGACATTTATTTCTGAATAAAAATTATATCGAATTCAAAAACTCCCTTATCGAATACAAAAATCCTGGTGTCAATCATAAAGAGCCTTTAAATTAGCATCTCCCCTAAAAGAAAATAAACAGACGAATCCCCGGCAAAGTTTAAGTAAGACGTGAAAAATGGTAGGTAGGTAAGTACCTACGAAAGAAATAATTTTCCGCGCGAATTGGTTGCGCAAATGAGTTGAATGAAGCTGCTCAGGCGAATGATTGAGCTGAAACAAAACAGGTATAAGTAAGTATCTATCTATAGTGGCTCAGTTTAAGTACTTGGAAGTTAAAGATTTGAATTCCGTGTTTAACATAATTAAATATCCTAGATACCTACTAATAATCTACGCAATTGTCTTTTATATTATTATTTTAAATGTGTATGTTACTCTGTTTCGTCTTCTCTACAAACTGTAATACTTATTATCTATTGCGATGAAATTTGACTCGCCTGATGTTTTAACCCTGAGACATAGATTACATTTCATCCCGGAAAATGCCACATGCTACAGAAAATCTAGTAGGTATATTACAAATGTAAAAATGAAGATAGATTTGTTGTGTTTTAGGTAGGTATTGCATTCTAGAAGGCACTTCGGTTCAAAATAATATAACAACTTTTTTTGGCTTGCAAAAAAGTACATTTAAATTTACAAATCCTGACGATAAACACAAAATTAACACTTATCATACGTAAATATATTTTTATTATAATATCTAGTTATTTTCATGTAGCTAACGCCATCTATGTCATTACGTTAGTAAAATTATATGCCTTCGAATTTTTCGCGCACGCTTTACACCTTGTAAGTTCATACTTGCCTGGTACTGACTAGCGACATCTAACGTCGAGTAGCGGTAGCATCACCTCACAAACATGTCAAAATTGCACAAGTAGTAGTTCTCACATACGTCGTTCGTGACGTATCTCGCTACGTAGTAGGCGGCCATTTGGCGTAACAGCGGCAGCTATCTCTGGCAGTTTATGGGCGCCTGGTAAATTGGGAACAATGACTGCTACGTTCAACCTGACACATGACGTAAGATGATTGATTGACAATGTCATCTAAATTACTTTTTTCTTATCGTGTCTTTATTCACCGTTTGCAACGAATGTACGGTACGGTAGGTAGGCATTTTGAGTTGCGACACAGAGTCTATATATTTAAAAATCTTACGGAGTTTAAATAAAGTTTGTTCCTTTATTTTTTTCTAAATATTTATTTATGTTAAAGTGACAATAAGGTATCTATCATTAAATTCGTTTCCTTGCAAAATCAACAATAAAATACTTTGTTTGTCTGTTCTACCTTGTTTATTTTTAATAGGCAGTTATTCAGTAAATTTATAATTTTTATGATTAGAGGTTTCCATTGTAATTACATACATAGTACATATAGGTATTAGTAATATCTACTGTATGGTAGGATACTAATATGTAATCGCATTGCACTTACTATAAATATAGCTTAACTGGCTCCGTGGGGACTTTGAGAAGCTACGTTTGAATACCGACTATTGTCAATAGATGGCAGTACGTAAATTAACAATTCTAATAAAAATATCTGTGATAAGTACCTACCTACATTCGGTCTATTTTCGAATTTAAAAAAATAATACATTATTTGTAAATTTAGTTACATCAAATGTACTTAGTACAATACATTTGTGTTGAGGTTTTGGTCATTGTATATTTATTGACAAAAAGAAGGTAGACTTTTAACGAAGTATTTTTGAATGTATCTACTTTTATAATTATATGATACATTACGGACACTAATTAAAAAAGAAACTAGTTTTGTATACGGTCGTTGCTTGCTTTAACTGAAATATACTGATACATTATTTGTATGTGCGTTGTATAATTGAATTGCACTTGCAGCTTTTGCGCGCAAGTTCTCTGTGGGTTTTAGGTTCATGTTCAAAGATGAATTTTTTTCAACATTCTTAACATTGTCATTGCATATCCTAGATCAAGTTAATGAACAATTTCACGAGGATCGCTTGAGTAGGTAGTTGAGACATGAAAATCAAGACGCGTTGATGACAAAACAAACAAACTCACTTACCTACGTATCCATAATATTAGTTACGGCTTTTTGAAAAGGTATCTCACTACCCTACATATTATTTGTATATCCACCATCGATAAGTTAGCCTTTATATGCGCCAACGAACTTTCATTCTTTCCCCGGCTCCTGCGCAGCGCGATCCACTTTTTAGTCAGCTCAACTGCCAGTTCCTGATCAATAACGGACATATTTTCAACTTATAACGGCCTAGCTGTTGTCCTGATTAATAGTGCGTTCAAGATTTACCTCAAGCAAAAGAAGAGGTGAATTGCAACTTCAAATAAAAACGAAGTCACTGCAAACCATTATCAACGGAATTTCAATCTGGTACGTAATCCATTTGGTAATCTTTGAACGAGTTGAAACGAAAAAGATACTGGCTTGTAAAGAGTAAATTTTAGCGCAAGATCCTGTAGATTTATACTCCTTCGAAAACTGATTCGGAAGGAGTCAAAATTTAAAGGAACTTGATACATTAAAAGAATCAAAATGCAGCGAGGTCTTGTATGTAACGCAAACAACATTAAATTGAAATGTGAAAGCGCCAATGACAAGTGTGTATATTGTGTGGAGCAATACCACGGGCACCATTGCGAAGATCGTATTGTTAAAGTGCCAAGAGGAGTCGTCAAGATGCAAGACGGTGGAACACAGACCGATGATCTGCCGATGGCTGAAATATATCCTATGCAGAATGGTGTGCTCAACTTGACGAAAAAAAATATAGCCAGGAAAAATATGGAAGAAAACGAGCAACAACATTCCTCGACCAGGGAAAGAACCCAGACGTATGTAGCTTCAGTCAAGGTCTTTCTATTCGGGGCCGATCAATTTCAGTAGGTAATCATATCCTTTAGGTAGCGTTGTCTATCTTAACATTTTTTTTTTGTAATTTGTGGTAAATTTTAGACTTTTGAATTTCAACATGTATGGTAATGAAATTATAAATGTAATACAATGAATGCGTTTTTTATTTCTACCCTATAAATGTTGTCCCTACCCTATTAATGTAGACACTTTTGATTTCTTCATATGACTATAACATTCTGCAATTAAGTCTTCGAATTAAACAAAAATGTAAGAATATAATTTACTCTAAGTCAATTAACAATTAAAGTTTATTTGTACATAAGGTAAGTACTTTTACTAAAGTCGTTTTAGATAATTTTGTTAAATATTTAGGGTAGAGCCCCTCAGAACCATAAATGAGAATGGCAGGTAGGTAAATGACAATAAAATACACCATGTAATAAGTATATAATTTTAACTTTATATTTTATAACAAATATAGAATAATAACATACTGCATCAGTATGCATTAAAGTGGGACAAGAAAAATATTTACAATATGTTATAATTAAAGCTAAATTAAGTTAAATAATATCATTTGCCTAAACTATAGTTTTAACATGTGACATATTTACATAAAATTATTAATACTAATTTATTAATACCAGTCATGAAATAAAGGCAGTTGATTTTTACATTACTTTTCATATGTTAAGTACTAATTTCAATTATATTTACATACTTTGATCAGCTTTTCAACAATCATTATTAAAAATTGGACGGAATGAGAAGTCTTATAATTTGATGATAAAATTAACAGGATATACAACAACCATAAGGCACTCGTTCTCGTTGATACATAGATACGATATATTAATATGACGTCGAACTACTGTCTGGTCTAAGCTGTTTAGTTTGAACATCATCATAGGCAATAGTAAATACACTTTTCTTTTCAGTAATAGGTAATCTCTTAATATTACCTGTTTGTTGTACTAAAGTATTCATAGCGATTCCAGAGTCATTATCATCTATATTAGTCGTGATAGTCCTATGAGTTACATCAGGCACACTGTCACCACCTATATTGATCTTAGAAACGTGAACTTCTGGAGCGTTCTTCCTATCTTCTTCATAACTAGTTGATATAGAAATACTGTGAGTAAGGGCACTTTCAGAAATCTCTTGCTTCTGATCTTTCTTCTTCACGTCATCTTGATTTACATATATTGGCTGCTGTTCTATGGATTGCCTTCTCGGCAACATTGGTGCATTTGGTTGGCTGCCCAAATATTTAGGAATATGCGTCGGTTGAATGTAGCAGAGAGGATTTTGGTTTTCATACTGGTGTTCATATCTATGCTCGGAGTGCTGAAGTAGCGGATGCACGTCAGGCAAGGGACCTTCTGGTACGGGTGTTACTTTTTCTTCTTTCAGGAGGCGCGGGTGGATAAATTCATTTTCTTTTTTTTTGGCGTTTTTTTTTACTTCTGCACTGTCACTTTGGTCTTTGCTCATAATTTTACCATACCGCCCCGATTTGTCATCCTTGCCGTCTTTATCGTCGTTTTTTGATTTCGAAGGTCTTTTAGGTTTCGATGGTGCTACTTTTTCCGATACAGGCTTCGAACTGCCAGCTTTTTTATTTCCATACCACTGCATGTATCTTGGTACACTTTTCTGTGCTTTAGCAGTTTCATTAGATTTATTAGACTCACTAGCGGGATCAGTCCTTTTCGTAGCGGAGTCCGAGTTGCTCGAAGTTTCTTTCTTGGAGGCTATTTCCTGTAAATCGGGGGATTTGATATTTGATGGCAGTTCGGCGAGTTGACGGGTTTCCGTTGACGACCCTTGCCTGGAGAATATTAAATTTCGGATATCTTTTGAGGCAGAGCTACCTCTGCTCTTAATGTCTCGGCCACTGTCGTGCTCCAGAGCTAAGGTTTCATCAACTGTACTTTGTCTTTCCAGTCGTTTTCTTTCTCGGGATGCAGATTCCACTTTTTCTTCAAGTGAATCAGATATCTCCATCAATATGTCTCTGCGTAGCCTGGACTTTTTATCACCATCCGACATTTTAATTTGGGTAGAAGAGACCGTCTCATTTTTGGACGTCGTCACCACGCTCTTAGTCATATCTCCATAATTTTTAACGTGCTCTTCTCTTTCATTCGTTTTACTAATTTTTACATGCTTTTCACTTTCTAACGAAGGCGAAACTTCACTTTCTTCAATTATTGGCGTTTTAATTTTTCTCTTTAGATCGTATACTCTTATACTTCTCCGTGGATCCTTGTATTTTATTTTCTTTTTAGGTTTTTTCCTTTTTACCCACGCTACCTTTTTGTCTTCATCTTCTACTGTTATTTGTGATTCATCTTCACTATAAGAATCATTATCACTTCTTGCTTTTCTCCTGGTTGGCTTAAGAAGGTGTGGTTCAGTCTGAGTACCTATATGACATTCTGTTTGGGTAGCCATTACTGAATGCCCAGGTAAACTCTGTGTTTCTAATTTGCTTTCAACTTGAGATGCAGTCTCTTGATTTTGCATTAGCCTTTCACGTTCTATTAAAATCTGATGTAAAAGTTCGTTTTGTTTTCGTAATGACGATTCTAATAGTTCTTGGTGTATTGTTGATTTGTTTTGCATTTCTAATAAAGCGGATTGCAAATAGTCGTTTTTCAATGGTACTACACCAGGCACATCAGGTGCGATATTCGAATAATCGTGGAATTGGTTTTGCGTCTCACTTCCAGCTTGAGACCTTGAGCCATAACCTTTCCCCTCCTTGCCTTGTGACATATTATCCAGGTCTGTAACTTTATTCATTCTCTCTCTTATATTTTTAGCTTCTTCACCTTGTTCTCTTATAAATCTTTCCATGAGCAAGTCTTTTCCACTATCAACTACTACATACTGAGTATGTGGAATAAGTGTTACAGGTCTTTGTTGGTTTATGGGAAGATTCACGTATCTCTCTTCTTCATTTTTACCTCGAGTTACTAGTCTTAATATTTCCGTGTTACCTTCCTTGATGAAGTACTGATCTCTGCCAAGAGAAGATGGAGCTTGTTGCTTGTCTGTAAACTTCTTGCTTTCAGCTTTGTCATTAATATTTTTGTCATCAGACTTGATGAAGACGCCAACGTCCGAGCCACGATCTATTTCATGCCTGCGTATAGAATCATTATCTTGCTCTCTTCTTTGATAGTGCAAAGTAGCGATCCTGTCGTAGCCGTTTTCCAAATCTTCAATGTACTCCTTGTGTTTGTTTGCGAAGGCTTCTTGCAGCTGCATTTCTTTTGTGTATATTATATTTGGACCATCCCTGTAACAAATACAAGATCAAATGTTAACAGTGCGGCACATCAATTTTATTAGTGATTATGTAGACCCTGCTGCGATATTCAAGATCATGGACTCGAATACTAATGGGCAAGTCAAGTACTCATGGAGATTTTATAAAGGCATTTAAATATACCTGATATTAGGTTAAAAAGTTCAGTTTGGACCTAGGATATAGATGATATAGATGTGCAAGGTTGATTATTTGTTATCTTACCTTGTTCGAAAGGATTGCCTCGCATCATTGTTATATTTGTAATCATTATCAGTGGCTTGCTGTACAAATTCTTGGTGAATGTCGCCAGGAGTGGACGCTGGTTTGGACGGCTCCTTCGATCTGTAGTTTCTCTTGTTGAACTTCCATTGAGTTGGCTTCGTCCTCAAGTCTGCTTGCTCCGCGCTCCACGCCTCCCTTCTCCTCCACTCATTCGCTTGTATTGACTTATTTTCTATATTTTGCGTCGACTTGTTTTCCCTGCCAAGTCCCTTGTCTTGAACCACTAAACGCACGTCGTCCTCTGTGGAGTTGACACGTATCACTCTTTTCCTAGAATTTATTAATGGATGTCTATGTACCTAGCTGTTCTGTTATAACTTAAACATGTACATATTTACATATGGAAATTGAAAATGGTTATTTCATGAAGTCAAAAAGGGTGGTATGGAGATGACAAAGCGTTTATGAACATTCTGTAAGATTTACATAGCTGATTGTGAATTTGGACAAATGGATGCTTATGGAAATTAATTAAAGTAAATAATTACCTACGAACAATGTAGTTAAGCTGATGTGAAATCATGCACCGGTTAGTTTGTGCATTATAGTCTGTTAATGATAGAAAAGTGGGAATTAAAGTTTGGATGGTATAATAATGACTGTTTTAAAATTTATGATTATAGCTAAAGTAATGATAAAGCAGGAATGAAAGAATGTTTAATGGATTTGAAAATATAGATGACCATTTTTCTCAGGATTTAATGTCCAATGTTATTATGAAAGCTAATTAATGGCCACTAATATTTCCATGATTAATTTAATTCCGTAAATGATATTTACCTTGGTGGCATGTAAAGAGGGCATCCTTCACATATACAACAACAAATAAGCAGCAACAGTATAAGAGCCACTATTATGGCCAGTAGTATTAATAGCCAGAATAATAAACGACTCTCTGCTCGATATAGACCCTGAAACAAAAGTAGATTGATTTTCAGTATAAAATTACGAACACTTAAGAATTTAAAAAAAAAAATAGCATAGCATGGGATATTAGGTGTTGGGTTTGTATGATTATATAATGCAGGCGACGAGCCTGCCACTTGTCTCAATTTTTTTACATCATTCAAATAAATAAATATCAGACTACATCACATACATTGATCTGACTCCGAGGTAAGTAGCATAAGCACTTGTATTACGGATATCAGAATCAACAGTGGTATTACAAATATATAATTAAATATTCAATATTAACACCCAGCCACAGAACAAACACAAGTATTTATCACACGAATGTTTGTCCTGGGTGGGCATCGAACCCACAACTCTTGGCGCATGGGGCGAATGCGCCATCGAGCCATCTAAACCCATAAATCCAAACATTCCACGTGTTTTTTGGCCGAATCTGGTTCAAAGAGCTAATAGTTCCTCGGACTCTGCCTACCCCTTCGAGGATTGCAGGCGCGAAGGTATGTATGTATGTAAAAATAGCTCTGCTTACAAATTTAGAACAACAATCTTGTTTTCTATTTCTTTAATCTTATATTGTTGTATCATTGTACTTACGGAGTCACTATTATCAGCTGTCGCTGCATGGTCTGTCTGTCCAGCGCCGTTGGTGGCACCACCAGCAGTATTCGAGCCAGTATTGCCACTGCCAGAATTAGTGCCACTGTTGCCAGTGTTGGTGGCAGTGCCAGAACCAGTATTGTAAATTGTCACATTCTTCGCTAGTTGTTCTTGGAGCTTCGCCACGTTGATTGCTGTGTTGCCTGACATGCGAACTATGGCTATCACCTCGCTCCTAAAGAAGAAGAATAAAAATGTAATGAAATTCCTGCGGGAATGCTCGTATCGAAAAGTCTTATAGTAAGTTAGGACAAATAAATATTTTGCTTACATGATGGGGTTTCAAAATAAGATTATCGTAAGATTATTTTTGTATATTTAAAACAAACAAAGGATTAGCTAGCCCTTTGTTTGTTATGTAAATACTTAGTATTTTGTCCAATTTAATTAGCAAAGAAATAAATCCTTTATAAAAATTATAAACACTTAAATATTGATATCCTAGAATGAAAAAAATTTAATTAAAAATCTGACTTACTTTTCTTGACTAGAAGCCTGCCCGCTCAAATCCGTAGCATTATTGCTCCCTTTATAAGGTTTTATGTCAATTATATTCACTTTTCCTCCAGAAAGTGTGCTAAGCACCTCTTCCAACTTCTGTCTATCAGGGTTAGCACCAAGCACGATGAAGGACATTGTCCTGGTCTTGCTCTCTGGCGGGTAAATCTTCACTGTGGTGGTGGAGGATAGTGAAGGAACCCCCATGTCGTACGCCCTGATTGTCAGCACGAAGACTTCGCTCTCTTCGTCTGATTCTTGGCGTTTTTGTCTGTGAACGTTTTGCTTCTTAGTTCGTTTCAACGCTTCTAGAAGATACAGCTCTCCTGAAAATAAGATTTTAGTTTCAAAGAACACAGAAAGATAGCATATTTCAATGCAAGTAGATGCATGATTGTTCAAAGTATCATTTAGTACTGCTTAATTTAATTAGTAATTTTGCAATCAATGCTACTTAACATTATCTTATGCACCAGGTATGAATATTGTTTACTTTACGAGTCTTATGTTCTAAATATATTAATTTGAATTAAAACTAACTAAAACCAAACTTCATGCCGCTTCCCTAGCGGGGTAGGCAGAGGCAACTGAACGCCATATGGCACGATCCTTACACAATTTAATTAATGGATACATGTGTAGGTAAAAAAAAAATTTGCTATTTACCTGTTTCTTCATTTATGGCAAACTTGCCATCTTCATTGCCTTGTATTATTTCGTATCTGACTACATTATTTGGTGGCTCCGCGTCTTTATCAACTGCCTTCACAAACGCTGCCGACGTAAAGTTATTTAGGCTCGGCGACAGCACAAACTCGTACAACGACCTCTCAAACTCTGGTGGGTTGTCATTTACATCTAATAACTTAATAATTAATGGCACTGTTACTCTTAAACCTACTCCTTCGTTATCTCTAGCCTCTACTAAAAAATGCAAGTCTGGCATCGCTTCACGGTCGAATCCGTGGTTGTTTGTTGCTACAGTAATGACCCCTGATGAAGGGTCTAAGTGTAGCGAAGTGTTTAGGTATCCTAGTATGGCAGTGTATTGGATCTTCCCGAATGGGCCAGTGTCTACGTCATCAGCTTGGACCTGGGTGAGCCATGTGCCTGCTGTGACATTCTCCGGCAGTTCCACGTCGTATGACTGCGCGAGGAACACGGGAGGGTTGTCGTTCACGTCGTTTAGGTAGACCGTGACGTTGGCTGTCACCGACAAGTTCGTTGCTGGACCGAGCTCTTGTGCCAGAATCTGAAAATTTGGAAGTGTTATATTTAAAAAGATGTTAAATACCTAAATAAAATGAATGATTAGGCTTATGATTATATTATTAAATTTTTACGCATAAACTACTTAATTGATTGCTATGAAATTTGGAACGCCTAATCCTTGAACGCTGAGAGAGAACATAGGTATTTTTCAACCGATTTAAAAAAAGGAGGTTGTCAATTAAACTGTATATATATATATGTTTTTATGTGTGTACGGTGCCAAGTATATGCTTAAATTGGTATAGGTACAATAATAATTACTCAACAGATACATTTTCGGTGATAATTACCTCTTAATATTACCTTCAATTCTACCAAGTCACTGTTTAATTTGGCAACGACTTCAAAATTATAAGTATTAAAATGCGTATTACTTTGGCCTAAGTAAATTTATTATTTACTTTTATTAGGTTCGTTTTTGAAGTCTTTATTTTTTTGTTATTCTGGATAAATTAATATATCCTTCGGTATGCACGATAGTCTCAACATAGATAGTATTAGCGGACCGAGATCTAAGCAGGAAGAGCCGCATGTTTGTTTACCATAAAACAGAAAGCATGAGTCAACTAACCTGAAATACAACGGACTTGCGCGCCTCAAAGTCCAGCATAGTATTGTCGCGCACTTTGATGATAAACTGCGCGTGTCGCTCGGCGACAGTTGGTGAGACTTCGAATGTTCCGTTGTTGCCGACCAGCGTGATGGAGAACACGCCGTTCTTGCCGGCGTCGTTGTCGCTCACTTGCGGGATATACGGGTCGGCGAAGGTTAGCGCCGTGCCTTGAGGAGCGTTCTCGTCGAGGTACGTGACGTAGCTGGAAATACGGGTTAGGGGTATTTTAGTTGAATGAAAACACTGGCCTTGAAAATTTATAGGGAGAAAGAAATAATGACGAACATCAAAAAGTTCATCTTTTAGCCATGGTAAATTTTCATAAAAATAAAGGGAAAAGTAGATTGTTTAACCTAAAAAAATATTTACTGGTTTTGAACAATAATAATTAGATAAAAGAGAACAGGGTTGTGGAATCTTAGAAAATAATAGCAATAATTGTATAAAGCGTAGATACACTTCGTGTGACGTCATGTAAAGGTGGCCACTATGACATCTATTATCTTAATAAAAAAAGTAGTATTACCCTAGCTACCCTCTGACCAAGGTTGGTCAGCCACAAAGGTTAGGTGATGTGACTGCAATTATTAGGTACTTTAATTGTAACATTAAAAGTTTTTACTCTGATACTCTCTTTATAATTGAGTATATTTATTACATATAAAGTCCGGAAAACAACTCACAACTGGTTCTCAAAGTACGGCGGCGAGTTCTCCCTTTCAGGCAGTATGAACGCGAGCTGGACGGTGGAGGACATAGCCTCTGGCTCCTCGCGGGACAGGCGGACCTCTTCAGCCACCACCGTCAGCAGTATCGGGGCCCCCGCGTGAGAGATCGCGGCTATGTCCTCGATGGGTCTTTCGAGGGTAACTTCTCCTGGAAACAAGAGAATAAATGAGTGAAATAACGTTGCTTATTAAATTGGTACATAATTTAAAACAAAAAACGTCAATTACCTAATAGTCTATTTTTATGTCGACATTAATTGCAATATGTTACCGCTTAAAAAGTAATAGTTCATGATAATTTAACTAAGGGCTAGATTTTCAATAGGTATTTCCGTGGTCAGGACGTAGTAGGTATTATTAAAACGTAGTAGGTAGCTACAGTTAAACGGTGTTATATCATGGATTCAATGAAGTGGCTGCGGTAGTACAGGTACATAAGTAAACATATTTATTTCACGAATACGATCTTAATAATGACATTTACCCTCTTAACTCTTCGCCTAATTTGAGTCACTCTAAGTGCTCTGAGTTAGGTTAATATCTAGATTAGTTAATTATTGTAATGTTCAGTTCCTACCTACCGAAAACCACTTGTATTAATAAAATAAAATGATATTGCTTCAACGTTAATTATCACCAACTACCTTCGATATAATAATTTAAAATTCACAATAAGCGCCATCTATGTAAAGGACGCGAAACCTAAAATTACATTGCAACAAGTAGCTGGACCATTTGAGCAGATGTGATACTGCTTCGAACGATTTTGAATAGATGTCACTTAACGCACAATATGGAGGGAATGAACCTTTATGGGACTCTCAGATGCAAAATAGTATTTTTTTTAATACGGTTGCCCAATGTGTTGTTATAAATTGGATAAAAACCAATTACCAATAGAAACCAATGGTGGTGAGTATACAGGGCGTCCCACGGCTATGCCACATAGAGGGAAAGTACCTTGAATATTGTAGATGGAACATTTTACTGAGGAAAACATTATTTTAATTTAAAAAATAATTTAAACTGCATTCATAGATTTTTAAATAATAACATGGTTGAACCGGGTATAGAACCACCAGAAAAAAAATTACCCTGTAACTTTATCATACCGATCAAAATCATCATAAGGATTATTTTTTGCTAAGTAAATGGGTAACATATCTAATGTCAGAAATAAAAGGAAGACCATGAATTTTAACTTTGTCCAAGACTCATAAGCTTATTTTTCATGAAATGAGGATCAAGTCATCGTAATAATTATACACCAAGTGGTTTTAACAGGTACATTTTGCCATGGCGTAAGTAAAATCATATTTGCTTGGAGCAAACGTCATGACGGTTGTAACTGGTTCATCAGGCCGAATGCACACCACCTAATGAACCTCCGGAGTAATTAATGCAAACACGGCGTTCATTATGAAATATTAATGAGCAACTAATTTGCGCCTTGTCATGGACGAGACCGGGACTGACGGTAAAGAGAGTACTTTGTATGGTAATTAGTTCGCATTGAGAGTGAAATAAGTGACGTGACAATCGTGTTGAAAGTGGGTAGGTATGTATTAGGGATCTTGATTAAATATGTATTTCTACTGAGGTACAGGACGCCAAAACCTTTTTTAGTTGCAATAGGAGCCGTACCGTAGAGCGGTGGTAGCTCAATGGTAAGGACACGCGCTTCTTAACCGGGTTTAAACCCGGGCACGTACCTCTTAATTTTTCAAATCTATGTACGTATTTATACCACTAGCTCGACGATGAGGGAAAACATCGTGATGAAACCTGCAAATTCAAACAACTTTGGATTTGTAACCATGATCCAAAAAATGTCTGGTTCCCCTATCTTAAGGTTACGAAGGTCAGATCGGCAGTCGCTTCAATGTAATTACCAGACTCGCTGAATCCTAGATCATGGTATAAGCGGACCCCGTCCAAGCACGGGACATAACGCTAGGAGGATGATGAGGAGCCGTACCGTAGTATTAACAAATTTCTTATCCTACTAATAGTGACCAACGAGTATTTGGCCAGCTTGGTCGTGAGCTCAAAACTAAGGGGCAACCCCTTAGTTTTTTTTTACGTAAGAATTGTCAAAAGTGCAAAAGTAGGTTGCTGAAAGTTATTAAAATTAGGTATTTTAAAACAAAACCAGGAAATACTAATCTATTTCATACTACTATTTTCGATACCAACAATCCTTTGATATATATTTGACAATTAAGTTTTTAAATCATAGTGCTTATTGCTCTATGTCAACAGATGAAAGTTACCCTACATTGTTAGTCTCCGTAATCACCTTCCTAGCGTTATGTCCCGTGCTTAGACGGGGTTCGCTTAGACTATGATCCAGGATTTAGCGAGTCTGGTAATTACATTGAAGCGACTGCCGATCTGACCTTTGTAACCCTAAGATAGGGGAACCAGACAATTTTTGGATAATGGTTACAAATCCAAAGTTGTTTGAATTTGCAGATTTCATCACGATGTTTTCCCTCACCATCGGGCTAGTGCTATAAATACGTACATAGATTTGAAAAATCCAGAGGTACGTGCCCGTGTTTGAACCCGCATTACTCGGTTAAGAGGTGCGTGTCGTTACCATTGAGCTACCACCGCTATTGTTAGTCTCCGTATAAGCATAAATTCATCGCCCATACCACATTAGACGCTTATCGCACAGCGAACGTTGTTAAAAATTGTATTCTTCCTCTATAATAGGTCAGTAGAACAATGTAGCCCAGCTTTATGCTTTTTTCTTCAACGATAACATCGCACGTCCGTGGTCCGGCGCTTCCGTAGGATATCCTACTTCCTTATCTTGAAGCGGGCCCAGGGCGCCGCCTTGCGTGACCCGAACTAACGCTATCAGATGCTAAATCCAAAGTTTACAACTTTCGTCATTTACGAAACAATTAACATCAACGCTGTTTAAACTTGATTTGGACATTTCCCGATTTGTGGAAACAATGCTCGCTGTAAATGGTTAGTTTGCGTTGTGGCTCAACCGCATTATGGCTAATGATGCAAAAGACAGGGGCTTTGGAATCCTTAGTGTTATGTTTTGACTCGCTATTGAAATGTTTTAAAATGGATTTAATATTTACCTATATATTAAGTCCAATTAGCTTAACATAAAATTATCAACTGAAAATTTTGATTATAGACATTTTTTTGAAAAAAAAAACATTGCAACTATTTCGAAGCCAAAAAAATAACCCTGTAAAGCAATATAAGAAGTGTTAGAATGATGTTTTTATTTTGATTTTGATATAGGAAAAAAAATTAGACGCCAATCGGTAAGTAATACCTTTACGATCAAACTAAATTTATAAAAGCTCGGCTACGTTCCTAATTGCATGACACCTTCAAAGAAATAATTATACCCATAATCTAAAATTTAACATGATAAGACATAATAGTCAAGTAAGCTATTTACAACTAAATACGCCCTCATCGCAACTAGAAACTTGAAATCTGTTATACAAGCTTCAACCCTCCAGTCTTTAGCAGCGCTAATAATAGCTCATTAGACCATACCGGTCGCGTCGCCTCTACGTCTATTGTTTATCAAGCCGGCCTTATTTCATAAAGGGTACTTCCTTTGAATACCTTCGTAGTAGCTGACAATAATGCTCCGGGTAATATCAACGCTAACTATGCCTCCAACCGAAAGAACCGTTAAAACTTGCCCAAGCACCAGGAATACTTGGCAATTTATCGCATTAATCAGTATACCAACTCCTGAATGGAAACCGGGACTGAATACCGGAGTTTGGCGCCCGTGGAACGCACGTATGAGTTTCTCGTTCCAATTTTAGATGTTCAATACAGTTTGTGATCGGAGATCGTTTATAAGTTTTACGATATCTCACACCTACGTAAATTATTCCGTTTGCGTCCATTGTCATGCATTTATGCTTGTATAGAATGACTTTGTGGTATTCGAACTTGTAGGAGCGTATAATGTGGCTTTCGTGATTGTATGGATGATAAATGCGGTGATACTTTCCCCAATGGCTATGTATCTGTGGATATAGGTGTTGCTTCTCACAAAACGGTATTATAAATGATACGTAATTCTTGTTATGTTATGCAATGTGATTCAAATAGTGCATCCACGATGCAGTTGTATTTCGTGAAGCCAGGTTTCCAAGAGGTATTTGTTGATGTTTTTGTAAAAGTTGTTATTTTTAATGAGCAGTCAATAAAATTATATCATAGTATTTGTTTACTGGCTAGCTGGGTGTAACTGGCTTACTGGTAAAAGTAAGGTAATTCTTTTTTATATTTTGTTAAGTTCTGGTCTATAATATCCATTGTCTCTACGTTTTTTTAAACTGTAACTTTCGAATTTACGTACTTTGATTTGTGACAACGTTCACAATTCACAACGAAGTCATTTTAAATTTTATTATATTCTACTCCAACAAAATTCTTGTCGCTAGTCGAAAGTTTTACTAAAAAGTCTAGCATTAAGTTGTTAACTCCATTGCATAATAGTAATGCAGGCTATTAAAAGTGTTTACTTGTTTGAAGTTAATAGGATACATCGGGAACAATGTACGTACCTACAATTATAAGTACCTACGCTTGTATGTCCATTAGAGTTACTGAGAACTGTTTCTTTTTTTACAGCGATCACGCAACGAACATAGAAAAAAATCTAAGAAATGGTCTTAAGAGTATTTTAATTGTATAGGGTTGAATTTTTCAACGGTTGAGAAAAAAGCAATCTGATAATACAAGCGGGTGATTTTAAAATGACCACATCTGTTTCGTAAGTAAATATAATAAACGACTTTTAAAAAAATGATCTTTCACTTTGTTGTTGCGTTAATATTTATAGGTACATTTAAAAAGTCATAGGTGTTAAATTAATAAAAATGTTGATTGTTTGGTCTAGCTACGACACAAAAGACCTACATTCTAGAAGGAAATTAAATAGCATGCTTAATTAATTAAGTAAAATGCCAAATGACGTTCTCAAATAGCTGTTTTTTAATTTATTGTCCAGTTATTTTTTTCTGTCTTAAAAAGATAAGATGCTATAGTAACAATGATATATGCGTACGTACAAATTACTTACGCGTCAAGATTAATGCTTAACATAACACGGTACCATTGTCATTCTCGTTTCACTTTCGTCGGCTCAACAGTGAATGTTTTATGTGTCATTATTATGATGAGATAATATGCTGATTAGCATACAAAAGTGCCCTCTTAAGATCGGAGATACGTCCTTACAGATATGTTTATATGATCAGGAAGAAGTGTATAAAGGTGACTATGTATTACAAATACAATCGTCGAGGTTTTATTCTCGTGGTTTTATTCAAGTGCCGTTTATAGACTACAAAACTAACTTACTAAAATTCACGCCACTTCCTCCTTTATATCCTATAAAGGAGCTATAAAAAGCTCATATATAGAAGAGAATAGATAAACTTTATTTGACACACAAAAAATAAACACAAGCTACAAGAAAAAAATAGAAACACAGAATCATAACAAATGTGTGCCAAAACGGCGCCCGCTCAGCTCTGTCGTGACCGTGAGACTGCCTGGTATCAGACAGACCACGACGCTGGTTTTCGGCGGGTACCTGGTCTGATCCGTAACTTTTAAACTAGACGAGGCACACGGCAGAAGGAAGCAGATGTGCGAAGCAGAGGTGCGGCTGTGGCGAGAAACATATCGACCCCTCCTACGTAAACTATAGTAACCCCATTAAAGTAATTTTACAGGAGAGCTGTTTGAATGTTCAAAGTTGTGTAGAGTTTTATAATGTGTAGGTATTGACTTAAAATTTACTGTGCATAGTAATGAATTAATGTATTTTATAATGTGATTAGATTTAATACGATTGTATTAATGGTTTTTGAGAAATTGATGTTACTATACTTTACTGCGTGTTACATGTTTTTTATTTTATCGGAAGTATTACTTACCATAATATACGTCGAAAAATAAATGTCTTTAGATATAGCATGTATCACCTACTATTATTTTCGTGGTAACTTAATTTATTTTTTTTGCCATTTGTAGTACATACTATAATGTTCGTTGGAATATTTTTGTTTTCTAAAAATAAATAAACACAATATAAAGCCAAAACAAGTTATATTTATAATATGCTTTTACAATTCTCTTTTAATTATTAAAAATTACTGAACCGTGCTTATCTTAAACACCTTTTTAAGTTATAAAAAATATGTTTTCACTTTAAACTTAATTGAATTCGACCTTATAATCAGTCTTTTAACAATACAATTTATTTTTTTTATAAGCTTTAAGCTTATAAAAAAAATGTGCATGTAGATTGAATGATCCTCTCTTCAATTTTAACAAAAATCAAGAAAGATTTAGTTAAAAATAGTTAAAAAATTACGGCAAAGTTAAACATTTGTTAAACCTGAGAAAAAAATGATATGGTCAATAAAGTGGATCACTCAAACCGCGTGCTTTAAGAAATCGCCATAATGCATATTTCAGAATATAGCCTTTGCACATCTTACATTTCAATATTATTTAAATGTTAAAAATTGTGAAAAACATAATACCACTCTGGCAAAGACTAAATAAGTCAGATTTTTAAGCCATAGGTATGGGAAGCGGTCTATGATATAGGATGGGAACAGAAACTATGTCGCTTTGTTTTATAGATCAGGTATTGGTATTCAGAGCAATCGCAAATCTTTCACTATTGGATAAGTCATATTTGTAATACACTTTTGATAGATTCTCATACTTCAAACAGACTTGTTTAATTTTATTACATTCAACTTTTTGTCCGCTTATATTTTTAGTCCAATTACGACCTGGTAATAATTGTTTGAAATCCAAATAATCTGAATAGTCCATTTCTTTAACTATTTAGGATGACCGTCTTGCTTCACCCATCATCGCACTAGGCTATACCATTCTATGGGCGTGTAAATACTTTATTTTTAGAGCCTATCTCTATCACCACATGAACGCTATCACCTTCAGATTGAGTACCCCTTTTCTAAAAATGTATGCGTTATATTTATTTTGTGATAAACATATATATATGAGTACAACGCGTACACGATTCTATTCATCGTTTTGTCCAACACAATTGTCAGAGAAAAATCTGAAATCATTAGAGCCATTCTCTATTTTGCGTTCTATAAATTCCAATAAGCAGCTTGCTACCTCATTTGCTCCTCGTTTGAAATGAAATGATGAAATGGAATTAGCTTTATTTACGTAAGCTTAAATAAGCACTTATAAATCGTCAGTACATTCAAATGAAAATTTACCACCAGATTCTGAAAGTAGCTTCTACCGAGAAGAACGGGCAAGAAACTCGATAGTTACTCTTTTCATCGCCAAATTCATAATAAGTATCAATAACAATCATCATATTCTTAAGCTACTATGCTGTACAAATCTATAAAAGGTAAATTGTAATTACAAATATTTGTTACTTAAAAAATCTTCTATAGTATAATAAGCCTTTCTTATAAGATGCTCTTTAATATGTAATTTAAATCTATGCATAGGCAGTTCAATTATATTGCTTGGTAGTTTGTTAATAAATTGTATACTTAACCCCCTAAATGAACCACTAGTCTTGTGAAGTCTTAGACACGGAACGGCAAGCTTGTGTTTATTTACATACATAACATCACGCCCATAATCACTGAAGGGGTAGGCAGAGTCAAAAGGACAGCAAGTCCCTTTAACCTTCAGCCAAAAACGAAAACTGGGCTTGGTTAGATGGAACATTATGGAAAAGTAGTGACAAATGGCTAGCTTGTCGCCTACACAATCACATACCCAAAACTCGATATACCATTAGTCGCATTTTACGACATGCTAGGCTAGAAACACAATTGGCACATTCTTTTTAAGTCCCAGACCAACTCGGGACAAATAATGTTTGTGTTTATTTCGAGTGTCAAAACGATGACAATCAGATTTTTGGATAAAGTTATGAAAGTTCTTGCGTATATACATAATGCAGTCAAAGATGTATTGTGATGGTACGGTAGGTTTAAAGCCATATATTATTATTATATTATTATTATATATATAGCCCGAATGGCCCTCTTCTGCAATACAAAAATAGTTTACCCTGCCCCTTATGCCACATGTACCAAGTAACTACTGAAGCCATCAAATATGTCCATTACATTCTTAATTGTCTCTATATCAGCTCCAGGAGGCAAAGGAGATTCTAAAACAAAGAATAATAACCATACATTTACACAATATAGAAAGGATTTACGATATCCTGAAACGTAACATATCGTATGTTAATATAGGGGCGAGGTAAATAGTGGTATGTCATACATACTATTTTTGATTCGGTATAATAACCAACGTAAACAACAGTAAGTGATTTTACCATATCAATTTTACTCAACGTTTCCCATGTAAGATATAGTAAGTATCACATACGACAAAATAAAAATATTGATTTCCGATGTAAGTTATAGTGTGTAGTACTTACCGTTATTTACCCCACTCATTCGCTATAGAGAAGCAATCAATACATTAAAAACGTTTTACTAACGTTTTACTCTTTATTAAAATTAAATATTAATCACGAGTAATCACTAAACTAATACCAAAAATATTATGCATAAAAAGTAATGTTTACCTGGATTTTCTTGTGTTTCTTTATTAACGCCAATTTTATTGACAGCTAAATTAATTAACATTTCTGATCTTGATGAAATTTTCTTCTTCACAAAATACTTTTCTTTATCCATGTTTAAAAATACTTACAATAACTATCTATAACTATAGTTTTTTTGTATTCGGAGCGAAAAATCTACATACGTGGCATTTTCCAGCGCAAACGATCGTAAGTGGCACATACGACGCGCCCGCGCTCGCGCCGCGGTCCCCCGCGCCCCTCGTAAACCGTCGCTTTGACTCATGCGATACTTTACATCGCATACAATTTCTACTTACTATATTATACGACTGGAAAAACAGCCTTAACGTGAGAGTTTTGTTGTAAAATTTTATACACTGATTCTATGAAGAATATCTGACACGTTACTGTAAAAAAACGAAATTTGACTTTTTGTGGGTTACGATATATTACGTAGGAGGGATCGATATACAAGAGATATAACCCTTTATAGAACACTCGATGTTCAGTGATTATCCTCACATATAATAATCTGATTAATAAATAAGTGGAAACGATCAATTATTACCGTAAGTACTCGAACATAATTATTTATACCAGCAAAAGCATATCCCGTCCTCAAGTTCAAAGCCCTTTCAATATCAGACTAATCGTACCCCTAATAACCTCACAATTTTTACCTCGTCAGCCCAATTGACCATAGCATGTCTAGTCCGGCCACCCTATACACCGCAACAGAAAGAAAACAACTCGTTACGAGCCACCGACCTTCCTGACACGTGAACGTGTAATCTTCGCACAAATTACCCTGGACTGGGCAAAACCGTGTTTATAATTTCCCGGCGTGGCCCCCATTTCGTTTTGATGTTGGGCTTTTAGTGAAAAGGTCCGAGCCGTGATGTTGCAAAATGGGTATTTAATTTCAGTGAAATTAAACACTGCGTGTTGAAGCCGAATCACGTTATAGATGGAACGTACATTAATGCTTCAATAAGGTTAACCTGTTTGAGGTGATGAGTTATGTCGATTAAAAAAAATCTAAATAGTCCTTAAGTATAGATTGGGTAAATAGTATTCTTCAGTTGTTATCTGTAATATCTAATGAAAAGTGATAGTTGAGAGTCCAGTGGTCATTGTCATAATCTTTAACCACCACTAAAAAAGAGATTAGACTTAAAAAATCTTTTTAAACATGGTCAGATTGAGGCATGTGTCTTAGCTACCCTTTGGGCTATTCATCCAAAATCCAATATGGCCCCAGAAAAGCTCATGAACCTCAAAGACTTTCGGATATCGGGTTTTGGGTATGTGATTGTGTAGGCGACAAGCTAGTTACTTGTCACTACTTTTTCACAGTTTTCCATCTGACCCAGCCCGGTTTTTTTTGGTTAAGGGGGCTTGCTGCCCTTTTGACTCTGCCTAACCCTTTCGGGGATTATGGACGTGGTGTTATGTATATATTTTAAGATTCAACAAAATCCTACCTGTCGTCTCATTGATGTTGAAGAACGGCGTGAACGGATTCCCCTCCGACACCAGCCCGTATCTGATGGCTCTAGGCGCGCCCTTATCCCCGTCCTCAGCTCGGACCTTCACCACCACGTCTCCAGGAGCCACCTGCCGTGGTAGCTGCGTGATGGGTGGGGCCGTGGTGAACACCGGGGGCATGTCCTGGACATCCTGCACGACCACTACCACTTCTAAAGCGGCGATGTTGCGGGTGTCCTTGCCTAGTTCCACGTATGGATTCTGAAAGAGAAAACAAATATTTAGTTGGCACTTGAAGTGTGATTTGTGAGTATTTATTTATATGTATGTAATTTAGTACATATAGCAGACAAGGGCAAGTGATGAAGAAAAGCGATATTGGGGTTATCTAAAGTCTACACTAATTTGAATCAGCTGGTCGAGTGAGGATGGTACTTAACTAAGTATTACTTATTTAATTTGGTTCTATTTTCTAACGATGTTACAAAGCCCCATTTGAATTGCATTCCTATATATTAGATAATTAAATAAGACCTTTATTGACCATGGTCAATGTCCCCGACTAGAAACGCAACAAAGCGCTTGAGTAGGTATAGCAAACAAATTGCAAATTGATCTTACCACGTTTTTTTATAAATTTTAACATAATCTAATTCCGAGACTATGAATGCTGATCATATGTAAAAAGTCGGACGTCATTATAATAAAATAAATAAATGTAGTAGAAACATTACAAGCTCGCTCGAGTTATTGAGCTTATTATCCTAAGGCGACGAAACACCAGTCAGCTAATAAAGTATGATACAACTATTAGCGCAAGCAAATAAAACGTCGACGAAACAAGATTGCAATTAATAAATATTTTAACCCAGTTCTAGCTTGCACTGTGAAAATAATAATACTTAAGTGAGTTCAAGTTATGCTAAAATTTCTTGACTGCACTAATTAATCTACGAAGTAACTGCGCTAGGGAACTTGTTAGAGTGAAATTTTCATTATAATATTGCTTTTTTACAGAAATACCCGAAGATCAATATTCGCCGGGGTGGACTAAGAATTAGATAGTAATTCTGTTTTATTTCTCACTGGCGACTTCCTGACCCGGTTTCACAAGGTGAGCACAAAACAATATAAAACTATACATAAATGAATCTTCCTCTTGTATCACCCTTATGTATTGATGAAAACCGCATCAAAATTCCTTGCGTAGTTTATAAGATCTAAGCAAACAGACTGAAGCGGCGAAACTACCGTTATTGTGTTAAAATTGAGTGGAACATGATATAAAATAAGCATAGCATTTTTATAGGATTGGAGTGCCTTTCCTATCGTTGCTATCACCACTGTAACACATTATATCCTAACTTATATTATAAATACGAATGTGTGTTTGTTTGTTACACTTTCAGGCCTAAACAACTAAACCGATTTAAAAAATTCATTCATCAAGGGAAAGCTACTTAATCAGCGAGTAATATAGGCTATATTTTAACCCCGTATTCCCACGGGAACGGGAGTGGGTGAAACCGCTCGGTGCTGCTAGTATAACATATATGTATGATACCGAATCTGTACAATATCTAAAGGCTAGTCTACCATTATACATTCGTATTAACAAGTAGTAAAATTAAGTAGCTATGCCATCTGGATTATGAACTCTATCAAAGGGAACATTGCAATTGAACAAAAACTAATTCATCATCCTCTTGCCCTTCTCCCAGTTCATCTGGGGTCGGCGCAGCATGTCTTCCTTTTCCATACGTCCCGGTCAGCCGTCATCAAGCTATCCACTCCCATTTCTCTCATATCATCTTTCACACAATCCATCCATCTCTTATTTGGCCTTCCTCTTCCTCTCCATCCACTAACATTCAAACAAAAACTGAATGAATGTAATTTGCACTACATACGTTGAGGTGGTCAACAGATTACGATCGATTAGAACAAAAAATTAAATTACTGGTTACTTACTTGAAGTGCACTGAAGGCCGAATTCTTTAAATTACTTGTCATGAATGTCGACCTTGCATAATGGACTACAATTAAGTGCGTACAAGTACTTGTATTTTTAAGCAATGTATTATTAGCATATTCATTATGAAACTATGTGTTCCAATTAGCTGAATTAGATATGTCTCAGTTGGATAGTTTTAAGACCAACAATTTAGGAGTGTTTAATAAAATTGTACCAAGTTTATTTCATTCCAATTAATCTATTGCCCTAATATGGTTCATCTACACCTCGCCTCGGCTTGTTGGTATTTGATCTATATCTTCAAATTTGGAAGTGATTGGTTGCATGCTGATCGGTCCTTTTTAGATTTTGAAGAATATCTAGAAACATTCATACATACATGCCATCGCACCCGCAATCCTAAAGGAGTAGGCAGAGTTCCAAAAGCAATGAGCTTCTTAAACCGTATTTAGCCAAAAATATAATTAATTTGGGTTCAATTGAAAATTGATATCTGATTCATACTTACCACTGCAAGAAGCGTCAGGTGATACATAGACTGCGCCTCGAAGTCGAGTGGACCGATCAAGAAGATGGTGCCTTCAGTATTCTCGTTAGACACCTTCCGGTGCCGAATCCCGAACAGCGGCGAGCCCTGCAACAAAAATCATGTTACACATCTGCATAATTGCCACATGCATTCAAGAGAACAGAAACAAGACGCGTAATGGACTACAAAATTACAGTACGTGTCCTTACACGTACTCCTTCATTATAGCATTTAAGTAACCGACAAAACGACCTCAGGTTACGGGTGCCTAGCCATTCTCCACGGAGTGTGAGAAATTTAACACGCCTCGAGCTCTCTTAATGTCTAGTAATTGTGCAACATCATTGGATAAGGGAGTCGCGAATGGGACCACCGTTGGACCCGACCCGTCCTATTGTCGACGCGAATTTGTGAGGAATCCAGCTTGGGTCACTTTGGGGCAACCTGGTAGTTTATGGAAGAACAATACGCTCATTATAACCAGATGACTGTCTATTAATATTATCGGAACTTACTTATTAATATCATAAATATGTCTCATGTGTTTTTTGTTACGCCTTGACGTCACAGACTGCAAAAAAATTTGGTACACCATGAGTTTAAATTTTAAGAAGCAATTAGGTAGGTACCCCTAATTTTACTGTATTTATTTCCTAAAAACTATTAGGTATTTTTACATACTATCCGAAAATCTATGTATGGTCAATAGTTAGTTTTAAATTATTTATATGAGAATTCGCATTCGCGTGAGCAAATGTTGTGATCAAAGTGTTCAAACATATTTCTTGAATTGTGTGTAATATCACGATAAAGTATGTGGATAAAGAAGTACCAGTCTAAATATCAAAGTGTGGAAGAATAATAAGTTTAGAGTAACATAAATTATAAATCTACCCCAAGAAAATGTGTGAGATCATTCTATTTCACGAACTCTATTTCAAAACCAAGACTCACGGAATTATGAGGAATTCGATTGAAGATTTCATGTAAATTAGGGCAATTTGAGCGAAACTTCAAAATCAAGGCTTCATTCTCCCATAGTCGTGTATTTTGAGGCTCCATTATGCAAGATTGGGGTATTTGAAACGATCCAGAATTATAATGAACAGACTTCTTAAATTGTTAATTTGGCCTTAATTAAATCTTAATTTCAAGTGTAACTTTTAAGATGGTCACTTTGCATAATGCTCCTTCTTCATCCAGTTTATACTGATAATTACAGATTTTATTAATGACTACAGAGATTTTGAGATTAAGAAAGCACCAGCATTTTAGCAATTGGTGATCTCAAATTTGAAGGTTAATTTTTGGGTTTCCATTTTCCAAAGGAATGTTTTAGTAGAAAGTAATAATATTAAGCTGTATGGTTTATTTACTTTGAGAGTTTTAACAACGTTAAATGATTTGTATAATGCATATTACAACTAAACTCAATTGAAAAGCCATAAATCCAAAGTTTAGAACCAGTTAACTATTACGTTGCAATCGCGTTGTATAACAGGGTAACATGTTTGTATGATTTTCTTTATACAGCCGGTTCAAAAGTGATTTTGTTAAGTCAACGCTTATAAAAACTTTTGAATTTGAATTAGGGAATGTAACACATTTGCAGAAACAATAGTCGAACATGAAACAATGAAAAGTTTAATGGAACGCGTTATTAACATCAAAAATGTATTCACAAATTATCGCGGCGAATCGTAATTTCCAACGCATTCGTGCTGATCCAACCACATAAATCCTGCAACGAATTTCGTCGGGGGCGTAAGGATACCGTGAAAATGAGCTCTATTAGAATGTAAGCGAAACCCCATTATGTGGTTATATCAAAATGCGTGGCGAACTGGCTGTCTGAAAATGACATTAAACGCCCCTAATGGCAGGCTTATAACGTGTCTTTTAAATGCAAAATGAATAATTACTTACCCACAGCTCTAGTTCCAGCGACTTGGGTGATAATGGATTTTTTCTTGCTATCACGATTTCCAACTCTGTTCCTCGCTTTGCGTCCTGTGAATTAATAATGATTCGATAGATTTATTCATAATTTTCTGCTACTTTATAGATATCATCTGGTTACATTATAGAGATATGTAGCTGTAGTATTGCTGAATGATTAGAACACCTAAATCTATTATTATCAGCATTTGAATGCAGATTGCTTTTCTTGTCATATATTGGTTTAGAACTTAAAAATAATGTACCATATCTATGTTATATTCCCAATATGTCGCCATCTTTCACTACTTTTTTACAATTTTCCATCCAATCAAACCTAATGTTATTTTTTCTTAAAGTGGTTAAAGAAGACTACTAGGTACTTTTTGCCTACCCGACCGGAGATGGCGGGTGTGATATTTGTAGGTGTATGATATATTTTATTGATAATTTGCTGTTTAATAGTGTTAATCTTAATATAAATCGGAACAAACTGAACACAACGTTCGCGTGCCGCGCCCCAGTTACGCATGTGCGACATTTAATAGAGTGCGAGTTAATTCTGATATTTCATATCCGCCCGGAGCGACGCCATCATCATCAATCACGCCGCATCACTGACGCTCATTTGTTGATGTACAGATGCTTACGCGCCGAAAGTGCACAGATAATGTTTAGTGCCACATTCACTTGTTTTGTTCTTTCTTTGTTTTCTCTGTTATAAGTGATCATACATTGATATTGTGAGCTATCTCTCTGTATACTATGTAGAATAGTCTATAATATATATATAGGAAAGGCACGGATTTTAGGGCGGTACTCGCTTGATTTCGTACTGTTTTTTGTTTTCTCTGCCATTAGTGATCATACATCGATATTGTGAGCTATCTCTCTGTATGCTAGACTAGTCTATAAAATATAGAAAGGACAAAGAGATGCCATAAATGGGATATGCCACTTTTTAATTCACTATAATCATTATCGAGAGACACCTTGTCTAGATAGGTACATTTAATAAGAGTCACAATTTGAAAACTTAAATAAATGCTTTTAAATATATTGGTATAGGATTCTACGAAACTGGCAATTATTTATACTTTAACTTATGTAGTCTAGTCATAATACAGCGTATATATTGAAGCTAGAAAGCGCTTAAAGTTATTGATTCCAAAAATAATGGCAATTTCAACCTACATTATATAGGTTCCATGTATCTACATATATGATGCTTTAAAATGATAACTTAGTAAGTATAAAAAACAACGCGTTCTCGTTACACATAGTGCAGAGGACTAAATTACCTTTGTAATGTATAAGAAATATGAATAATTGTCACTAATGAGATTGCTTCGTGGGTCATTGCACAGCGAATGCTCATCAAGCATAAATGCATTCATCAACTTTTTAATATTCATTTGGACGTTCTACTTTTTTAGTCGTTACTCTCTGTATTGTTGCTAACCTTTTTATATCTATTATAGGAGCTATTATTTAGAATTGCACCGCTTTGATCTGCGGAATGACATTTGATGGATGACGATTATATCGTGGACGAGCACGCTTGCACAAAAAGCCTGTTGAGTCTAATCTGGTGCTAATAATCGTATAGAATTGTACTCATGGTGGAGTTTTAAAAGAACTTCCAATATAGATCACATTGTTATTATGTTAAAGCAAGCTTTGGGAATTGATGAATTTTTTGAACTTTCTTAATATTAATTCCAGACCTTTCTTCAAAAAAAGAAAAAACAATTATACACATTCCTTTATAAGTCCAAGTCAAGTATTTTATAAAAAAGGAAATCATCGGATTACCCAAAATTACAAGCACATTCCTCTGATTAACGATTTCTAGACTGAGAACCTTACGTTAATAAATAGCACATCTATTGATAAATTTGAATACTTAACTTCAGAACAATTAATAAGAATTCGAGCGCAGAAATCTTAATACTGGCTTATTATATTTGCGCATTCTCACCTCTGGAACTAAGATGATACTGGGCTGATGGGGAAATATGGAATCCCTTGGAGTGGTCGCATTGGTCCCCGTGATGGAGCAGGCGATGTGCGCGTTGTTGCCTCTCGTGTTCCGCACCGACAGCCTGAAGTCCACATAGCGGCCTGGCTGCAGCCTCCGCAGCAGGATCACGTTCGCTTGGCACACTGAGTTGTAGCGGGTGCACGGTAGGGTCACTATGCCGATGTCTAAGCGACCCATTTGTCCTGGAGAAATGAAATAATGTATTAGAACAGCAAAGCACGCTTATTTTGTGTTTGCTAATAATAAAGACTGTAAATAGCATTGATGAGGATTCTAATCTATTAGACTACGATTGTGATCCTTCGAGAACTACAATTAGTCGTGATTGGAGCAATCAACATTAGCACTCAGACTCAAAATTCAAGATTAGCGATTGGTACAAAATATCTTCATTTTCGTTTTATAAAAACATATGTAACTAGTGCTTAGATCAAGAGTCGTCTATATCATTTCTATTGTCTGTTTTAGCAGATATCCAAGCAACTAACCAAAGACAACTAAAAAAGGAAAGTACCAAGGTAAATACTTTATTTGGTACTTTCCGATTAAGTGGCGCATCGTCTGTGATCAAGTGCACATATCTATCTAACAGGCGAACCGTACCGATCAGTTCGAAGTGCAGCGGGTAGTCAAAGTCGGGGTCGGAGGCGCGCACACGGTAGATGACGGAGCCGACGGCCGCGTCCGCTGGCACCAGCACGAGCCGCATCAGCGTGCTCGGGTCGAACACTGGGTCGCCGCCCCGCACCGCCACCGCCGCGTACGCCAACACCAGCGCCACGGCAAACGTCATCCTGGAAAAAAAAATACTGGTAAGTATCATACAGCAAATGGCATCATCACAAACAAAAATAAAAAAGAAGTACAAAAAGCTGACGTCGTACTAGCGTTGTCTATTTTTGGAATACACGTAGTGCATAATGTTTAAATTATTAGCAAATCTAGATGTCACAATAAAGCATATTCATAGCCCTTTACCAGGAGTCCAATTATGTCATGGTAAACACATCCAGAATCATTTGAAGAAGCAGGTTTCCTCAGCGCGAATTATTTTTATATTTTTTTAAATTAAATGGCCGACTTTAAAATCCTTTAAGTGCTTATGTACTAAGATACGAATGTAAGTGCTTATAGAATGAGGTAAAGTCTGCGATAAAAATCCTGTTCTGAATCACTAATTTCAGTTTCCATAACATAAAATATCTACAAGAACATTTATAGACATTATCAAATTTAATGTAACAAAGCTTACTCCAAATGATTTATTGTTTTATAAGCGTAACGATAACATTTAACCTTATTCTGGAATTAATTTCACGCTCACGGTTTAGGCTGCGTGTAGAACTAGCAATCCAATTAAGTTAAATTTAAGTAACACACTAAATCGTACGCTAGGAGTTACTACGACCAACAGCACAAGTACGTCGCTAATGAAGATAGCGATATTTCATTAAGTCCTGCCATTGATCCGTTAGGCATGCGGAATGGAATGGCTATTGAACATATATTACTATTAGTGCTGCAAATTGTGATTATCGCATGAGATCCAATGTTCAGAATTATATATATTTGATTTTGGAAAATCTATATTAGATTATCCGATGGTCGTGTGCACAAATTTTATAAGTAGGCGATTGATTTGACCTCAAATTTTACCATAAATACCATGGTACGCATGTTGTTAAAACATGATTTTTATGCGCAGAAGCCACAGGCACAGCTCAGCTTTTGGCCATTATGCACACAGGGTTTAACTAGCTAACTTACAAACAAACATAACATCACGCCCATAATCCCCGAAGTGGTAGGCAGAGGGGCAGCAGGTCCCTTTAACCACATTCAGCCAAAAACAAAAATAGGCTAGCTAGCCACTTGCCACTTCTTTTTCACAATTTTCCATATAACCCATTATATGGAAAATTGTGAAAAAGAAGTGGCAAGTGGCTAGTTCGTCGCCTGCACAATCACACACCCAAAACCCCATATTCCATTAGTCGCCTTTTACGACATGCTAGACAAGAAACACAGTTGGCACATTCTTTTTTAAGCCTTAAACCAACATCGTACTAGCTAACTTAGGTATGGCTATAATATAAGCAGTTATAGGTAGGAGGACATGTATCAAACTGTATGTAAGTATATAAAAGTATGTAGTTACATTGCATTTCCTAGAATAAAGTTCACGGAATAAGCGTGTACATTCAAAACAAAGCTGCTCGTAATACGAAGCGAGACTGCACCACTTGATCTGTGCACATGAAAGAGCTCACAAAGATCTTTGCAATGAGATGCACGATGAAGTTAGGTTCTAAGTTGCTCATCTATTTGGCGCTAAGCACTTTGAGCGCGGCATGTGTCTTTGTCGTATGTTTGAGTAGCGCCAGTCTTCCGTTTTCAAAGTGAATTGAAGAGAATGAACCTAATATACGTTGTTCTACTATGACGTCGTTTTAAATTTAAACTTACGAATTTTTTTTTGGCTTTTGATAAAAAAATATTATTTAAGATGGTTAAAGGATATGGTAAACTAAATGAGTTGATTCTTGTTAGGGTGAAAAAAAAATATTAGTGTTATTTTGCAGAAAATTATTGAAAGCAAATTATTGAGTGCAGTGGAAGCACTTATGATTCTCTATAATTTAATTGATTCTGATAAAACTGCTTAATTATCATATTTTAATAATTTTGTGTCCAAAATATTTAATTTCAAATTGAAAAAGTTTTCGACATTCGTCATTATTACAATGGACACTTCAATTGGTGTGTAATAAATTTACGTATAGCATACTTTAATACTTGTATCATATTTTATTATACTACCACCAGCATTCGATTTGCCCAACTTAATATTGTTTAATATTGCTATGGAAAAGATGATATAAAGTTTTCCGTTAGGATTGTTTTAATGTAACATAACGAATGAAATACATTTAAATAATAGTTCAAGATTTTTAGTATTGTTACCGGCTAAATAGATTTCAAAGATAATTGAAAAATATGTTTTTATTAAGTACTGTCAATCCGTTAGGCATGTGGAATAGAATGGCTATTGAACATATACGAGTATTACTGTTGGTGTTGTTGAAAAATATGTTTTCAATTATCTATACTCTATAGTATCGCTCAGTTTGCTGAATTACTACAATTATTAGTTTCTCTCGGAATGTTTTAAACAATGTCTTTAATATTTGTTACGTTTCAAGCGAAACTTAATTAGTTGTCTGGAAAATTATTACCAGGCTGTTTAATTACATTTTGTTTGATAATATTGCTTGTTTATTTAATTGAAACCGAACTTCGTATGTCATATCACTTTAATTTTTTTGGTGTATAAAGAGTTTTCGAACCGTATATAAATAAGAATAGGTGACATTTATATATTATTTTATACTCTCAAAATATTATAAATATTGGCCGATTTCTTTGTAAAAGTGCAGCAGATCTTTACATAAATATTTTTTGTGTAGAAGTGTATTAATATGCATAATCATCACTGTTTGAATATGTTTAATATTGTACTCTTATTGTGGCTTATCATATTAAAACTCATTGATTTCGAAGGATAATATATAAGTACTTACTTGTATTAAAATGTTACCTAGTGATTAAATTATATTTTGTAAAAACTGAGTTTTTTTTTATTTTATTGTTTTTAAAACATGATTAATGAATGTTGATAACAAAATCTTAGTTTAATTATGTTAATTGATGCTATGAAAATTAAATAGCTACTTCATTATTTTGTTCCATTTTGATTTTTTGCGGACTCATTCAAAAAGACGAGTGTGACAAATTTACTACACAAAAATAGAATTATGACGAATTTACACATGCATTTTTTGTGACAAATTAAATTTGTGGCAAATGTACAATAACCCATCTAAAATAAATTATAAATGTAATATAAAAAATTATGTTCATTTGTGCCAATAAGATGGCATAATTGCACAAATTTATCACTTTAACACAAATATCTACAATAAAATACTAATAAGATGGCATAATGTTACTCTTTATCCCAATATGGTTAGACTTTTTTATTAACCCTCAAATAAACGTAACTTTTTTTAGTTAACCAATTACTATGGATGACAAAATGCTACCCAGAGGATACAGAAAATCTGTATATCAAAGTTTGAGCCAAATATCAAGTGGCGACCAAGATTGCGCCAGCGTTCTCGAATAATTCGTTCGGTGAGAAATCAAGAGTTAGCGCAGACGCATCTGGAACAAGCCCCTCTACATTAAATTATAAATTGTCCGTATCTCGGGATAGGCGTTGGATCAGCGTGCAACCGCAGCTAGTGCTGTGCAAGTTTTGGTTCTAAAATCTGAAATTCAATTGGAAAGTCCAAAGTTTTCGGTTACAATCTGATAATGAATTAACGATCCTTTGTATAAAAATTAAGGAGAATACTCAGGGGCTATACATGAATAAATACCATCGCTCACATAATTCCAAAAGTGGCAACGGATTAAGGGGTCAATAAGCTCTTTTAACCACTTAGACAAAAAAGAAGCGATAAAAATTAAAATTTTAAAAATTAACTTTATAACAATTTACATTAAAGGACTGTTTGTCTATTGAAAATGTAAAAATAAAAATATAATAAATAAGTAATAATACAATGCATAAAAATATTTTGTAGTAAAAACTATCTGATTCACTTTTCCCTGCTATGAGTGTCCATACACAGCATATGTTACTCCATGTTAACTCGACACGACTATCTCATAAAAGATCTTTTTGTTTCTAAACCTATTATCAACAATAACTGAGACTGCGAGCCCGTTGTGTTCGGTCTTAATCAAAACCCTACTTTCAGTCCTACACTAGTTACTACCTAACTCGAGTTGCGAAAGGGAAAATTGTGTTATGAAATCGCACCGCTTCTGTTGCACCAGGAAGCAAACGCTCTTTATAGCTTTGTAGGTAATAACTCGTTTAAGGATGCTATGAGATTAATTTTATTTCTATTTCATGCAAGTTACTTCCTTCGTTTGTAATCTCTGTGGGGAATAATTTGCTGTGCAAGATCGGTAAGACCCGCTGGACTTTCCGATCCGAAGTATTTCTTTGCGTCAAGAATTTTGTATGTAATTACTGATCGTGTCGGGGCTGATGTTTTATTGTTAGTTCTTAAAAAGGTACACCATCAATTAGTATCAATTTAATCTCATCTTCATTCTAAAGATTTTGCTATTCAGTAAAGTTAAACATGATGGGGCAGGCGACTACTTACTTTACACTAACAAGCAAGGACGTTTTTGATATAAAAATGTCTATTATCAAAACGAAAATACGTAAAATAAAATAAAATCTTGTTTCACGTACAATGTTATAAACGTAGGTATCTTTTTTGGTTTATTTAACAACTGCTCCAAATGTATTGTAGTCGTAAGTAAAAAATCTGGGTAGGTAATTTCGAAACCAGTTAAATTTCGATGGAACTGAATCATTGTCAATACAATATTTTTTACCTAAGAATATTTTGTTCAAATTACAATTCATTTGAACAAAATATACTCATTTAGTGGTAAGGCTTGTACTTATCTCATTAACATCAGTTTCCTTGTTTACTTGCCATTGCAAACTTATAGTAAAAACGCCTTAATGATATCGATATTCTACATTCCTTGATGCTCTCAAGTTACATCAGTTGACAAATAACTTTGAGACAGTAAGACACTCCACTAATCTTCTCTCGACCGTCTTCATGTATAGGTGCTATTAATACTACTGTGACTCTCAGACGCGACAGAGCTACAATGATTAATATTAGTATCTTACGTGTGCTGTCTACAGCAATCTATTGCTTGCATATTTGTGTACTGCACAAAACAGGTTGATTGTAGCATTTAAATGCATGTCATCATCAGCGGCCTACCCAAGACATATAATCTCAATTTGCATACCGCTGAAAATGCTAGTTCCAGTAATCAGTTTAGCTGATTTCAAAATCTAGGGCTTTTTAAATTGGATGACAACTTCTGGATGCAGACTGTAATTTATTTGTCATTTGAAGGTGCATGATATTAGTACCGTCTAGGATTCATAGTCCCTTAACATGAGTGAACATGTCTTGCACAACTGCATACAACCGATAAGACATCAGCATGGAGCATTCACTCCACTTACTTCGATATTGCTTGCTGTAAATTGTACTAACGCGGAGAGCTTATTCTAAATGTTTTAGATTTAATACGCTTCAGTGACGAACAGGGCGACGCAAAAGTGCTAATAATATATTTGTCCAAAGTTTAGAGAAGATACATCATTTTGTTATTCAGTTGTGTGTTAGTGTTTAAATTCAATCATTTGAAAAGATAGAAGCAATAGTAAATAGTGACTAGGTACTCATTTAATTCTTCCTCTCTCTCTTTAATAAGTTTTGCAGTGCCCGATGAGTACATTATTTAATGTAATTATAATTGCTAATAATTACGAAAAGTGATTAAATATTTGATTTGATGTAAAATTGTTTTAAGTCAGAGTTATTTATATTTTGATAGATCTCATGTCTTGGAGCAGATTTATAAATACTGATACATACACGTTTATCATCACACCCGTAATTCCCGAAGAGGTAGGCAAAGTCTAATGGAGCAGCTACTCCTCTTTTTCAGGCTGCTTTAGATGGAAAACTGTAAAAAAATATTACCTTGTAAAGATCTTATACCGTTGCTGTGCAAGCAAAAATATAGAAACCGCCTTTTCATATCTATCGCGAACGCAATATAGCAGCTGCTTACTTCTCGGGGCATACAATTTCTCCAAGCACGGAACTGTTATTCCTAAGTATTAGAGCATTATAAAGCGAAATGTCTCATTCAAGTTTTCGCCGCGATAATTCAAAGAGAAAGCACTCCAGTTACGTCTGAGCTATTCGCCCGGCCCATCAGTTGGGAGTAATTATTCAGGGAGGACTTATTGCGTGCACCTTGCTCGACACTACTCAAGAGATAGGTCGGATGAGAGGCGAACAAAAGGTCAAAGGCAGACACGACTTTTTGCTTCGTAGACGCTTTTTTTCTTGCATCTAATATTCAACTTGTCCATTGAACAGACAAATATTGGTAAATCTGATCATGAATGGGTCGATTGCGTGATAAATATGTGCAAAATATTTATTTATACTACTCTGCAAAATTAATAGGGAGAATGTATTACATTTTTATTAATTTGATGCATTTATCTGAAAATGTTTAAAAAAGGACCAACCAAAATTGGTTGAAAAAGCAACGAGATAAAGAATTTCTAACAAATAAATATCATTACGTTATGGGACTTTTCTATAGACGTTGTATGGCGCTCCGAACATTAACGTAGTGGTATGCATCAGATCTCTTTGTCTAAGCGATAATTTAGACTTGGTCAATAATCCTTTTTACCGACCTGTGCACACAAAAATAAATAAAAACGTCCCTCATACTGACACTGGAACACAATAGATACCCTTTTATGTTTGAGTGTCAGCAAATGAGCTAGTCATCTCTAAGAAGGAGGAAATGAACTCTATGATCCACTTAAATGGTGGCTGCTTTGAGCTATTACTAGATGACCTCTGGCTCTCGAGTTGTATTCACACATAACTCAGGTCTGCAATTACCTTCTATTTGACAGAGTTAGGATGCAATTATAGGTGGAAGTGTATGAGAGTGGCGACATTTATAAGTGAGACGAGTGGTTTGTCAATGTTTAATGTGCAACCTTTGAGGCATATTACTGCTAAGTATGAAGGACATTGTTTCTATTGAAGAGGTGCTGGTTATTGAAAAAATGTCTTGTAATTTGTGAGAAAAGAAATTATAATATAATGTCTTCTAGGTTAAGTGCAACTTGGCACTTAAATTCTGCTGCAGGATAAGTTGCGCTGCAGAAACTAGTTTACATACAACTATAGTGTTGCTAAAAATAGACAAAGACACATTTCACTTTACTTAGTTTTTGCTTGCGACCGAATGAAATTATTTTCCTGAGGCTATCGTGCATCCCATGGAATTGATATTTTTTTCTGGAAGAAAAAGTTTACGTTCCTTCGGTACTAACTTTGGGCGTGCCAAATTTATCGCAATCGATTAAGTAGTTCAGGCGTGAAAACATAACAAAAAGAGTTACTTTGGAATTGATCATATTAGTAAGAATAAAGATTTGTCGCCTGTCAGCAATACCACCAGAACCGTATGATATATTTAGTATACCCGACGGCAGAAGGAACTGCAACAAGAAAATCCGCGTCGTGAACTCTAAGAGGCTTTCTGATTTACAAGGCTCGCGTCCCCGTCAGCTGCGCGTTTCCGCCCGGCGCCGCAACCAACGTGAAATATTTGTCTGACACGCTCCCACCGCTCCGCCGCTAAATCTTGTCGCGTGCTCGCTCCAACGGCCCTAGATATCGACGACACCTTGATACACTGTAACGATTAAAATCATAATGGCGCATAAAATTGTAAACCTACGCTACCACATGAGTAACAACGGTGTTGCGATAATTGCACTTCTGTTTGTGTGGCTTGTTCATTCATTTATAACAATGTAAGTGCTGAAAGCGTATTCTCCAGTATCCAAAAGCAGGAATTCAAATATTTAACACGCTTCTGTACCGTCAACTATCTTTATCTTTACAACAATCACACTATGTAAATAAGAAAAAAAAGCTTTTACATACGTCACGTTCGAAATCCCCAAAGGAGAAAACAGAGTCCAAAGACCGATAAGCTTCCTAAACCACATTCAGCCAAAATTTTAATTGGGCCGGGCTAGATGTACTTCAAATATCAAGAAAACACACCCTCAAGGAGGTTGAAGCAAGCATGTAACTGACACTTGGTTTATAAAGTAAAATCTTTGTGCATTTTAGAGAACCTTACCAGTGTGTAACTTTGGAAGTGTATTTTTTTGTTTATTGCTAACAATGATGCAGAACGATAAAACTGGATATCAATGATAAGCTGAATAATTGAGGATGCTGTAGAATAAGAATACTACAAAACATTTTTCAAGAAACCTGACCTTAATGTATTCCTAATAGGAGCCATAGCAATTTGTCTGATATCAGCAACTGTCATAATTTGCGCAATATAATATCCAATAGTCCTTCTCAGGAAATATGAGCCTACATTCCCATCCTTGGTGCCAATTAAACCCGTTTTGGCCAGACAGAAAAGCAATTACTGCCATTCGATCATTTGGAAAAGCTCGGGAACGTAATTAAGGGATTATTATCCCGAGGTCCCAGCAAACCGAGAATCCGGCTCTTAAATCATCGAAGACTGTTCGTTTATACCTTAGACTTTAATGTGAGCCGTACAGTATGGTAATGTATCGTATTCGTACGTCTATTATTCCGAAGGTGTATTATTGGATTCGGGTGGGTATTAGGAGATTTTGCTATCGGGTCCCCGCTCGCACGAAATCGTGAAAGGCTACAAATAGTCCGCACCAAAAGCGCGCTGAAATATATCGTATCACATCTCCATAAAAAGTAATGAACGGTCGAGGTGCTCCAAGAATGGTTAGTGCGATCGTAGTGGAGTATCATTTGTCATTGTTATTTATGAGGAGTGTTCGTTGCGTTGGAAGTGGGGAGTAGCGGGTCGGCGGCCGCGGGGCAGCATGAGGCTGAACAGCGGGAGATAGTAGGCAAAAATGGCCGTTGCACGATGTCGTCGGCCGCGCGACCCCGCTAGTTCCCTTTTGGTCACGGCACCCCATTACCATAACACTAAGTGTGTGAGGAGTGGACGTGAGCCCGACGGACGCGCCGATACCACTCGCCTCGCGCTTATTATAAATTCTAATATACAATCTCGTAACAACGCGTTATGCGCTCCCCGATCGATTTGTAAAGATACAGGGTCACGGCTCGAGCCCCGAGCTATCCCACTACTCACTCATAAAATTTTATTACTAATTTACAAGCCTACAGTCTCGAATTAAAGGTTGCCTTTGAAAATAAAACGTTTGTCGATTGTGTTAATGGTGCCGAAATCGTAGGAAGTCCGTTAAGTTTTTCCTCAATGGGATTTACTATTTAATCCGATAAGGCGTTTAGTTGTAATATAATCTCTAGCTTAGCATGCTGTGGCCTCATAACTTTTCCCAACGGACGTGTTACTTCATCCTCTGTTGTAATGCTAGGCCTATAAATTTTACTTTGCTTTCAAATGCACACATAATTATTTAAATTAAATGCTTAATTTGTCAATGTTTTAAATAATCAACATTAATAGAACGTAAACTGGCTGTATCTTGTTATAATCCTCATCTTTGTTGTTTTTGCATAATAAACAAGGCTGTAAATAATATGATGATAGCAGTGGCTACTAGTGCTTCAATATAAAGGCCTGCTAACGGTCAATAGTATTGATTTTCTGTCTCACTTGTGTTTGCGTACTAAATCCAACAGTTCAACAGTGTCGATGACCGTTCGTTTAATTTCTTAATCGAGGTTACTTGAAATCAATAGCTTTTAAAAATTCATATCCTTACCATTTCATTCGCACACAAAGTTGCGCGGTATCTTCGAAAGTCGTTACTTGTTACAATTTATATGCTTGTACCAATTAAAGATACAAAGCAGTGTTTGGTTGCGAAACTTAGAATATATTGAGAAACTTGATAAGACTAGAAGTTTACGTTAACATACTTATTGTTATTATCAAGAAGGCTTTGTTTCACAAACATATTTAGTACAGACAACGGCTTGAAATTACGTTGAGTCTAGTAATATAGTCTTTGCTAAATTAAACCAATAGATTTACTCCAATCTTGTCTAGGTAATATATTATATTACTAAAATTAGCTATCAGTTTACAAAACGATTGTTGTCTAACATATTAATCTTGGTTACTAGATCGTATATTATAGTTGAATTTAATATACTGTCTTAATTTTGCATCTTTCGATTTTCATCTCCATCAATATTGATATTGGAAAGAAACACAAATTATAGATATTTTTTTCCATTGTTATAATTGTTTATTTTGATGTAGTTCTTGAACACAATAATTGCGTTAGAATAATGAAACAAGTACTAATGCAGCAATGCCACACAATCGGGTTGAACTTATAACTTAACAATGTTCTAAGGCAATGCAATTTACTCCCAGCTGCCCACAAGTCTAATTGTTGCGAATGCTCGGTGTATCGTTCTAATAACGGATAGTTTAATGAAGATAGTGGGCTTGATAACCGTTTATAGAGTAACAGTTAGGGCTGGACTTATTAAGTTTGCTTTATTAATAGTGTATTTAACATCGTGACCTCTGGGTATCGTGCGGCAAATCCGTACAAAAAGGTAAGTTTATAGTTGGGATCACGCGACCTGACCCGCCTGACCTCGTTACGGCGGGCTGGGTTCCGACTCATTTCGATAGCTACTGGGTTTTCATGGGCCGTCGCAACATATTACAGTGATGAGCCGTGGCCATGTGGAAGCACCATCATTATGGAGCTAGTTCTTGACCTTTGACCTTACCTAACGTAAGTATTAGGATCAAGCATTTTGACGAGCTTATTTCATGATATCGGTAACACATTTACAGTTATTACCATGTCATTGTGTGGAAGTCAGAAAATCTGCAATAAGCTTGCTTTGCTTAGATATATGTATAATTATGTGATTACGAGCACTGATTATACTGGAACAACTTGACCTTTGATTATGTATAATTTGGTGCTGCTGAACATAATAATAAAGTAAAAACTTTAACTTTCTGTATTTTATGATTTTGGAAATCTCTTTGTAATTTCTTCATATTCCATGAACACACATATCTACTATATGTAAAATTATAGCAACTGTATTTTGACATCCTATAATTTTAATTAGCTGCATAAAAATAGGCAAGAAATAGTTTTAAAAATTAATTTTCTATTAATATTTACAAGAACGACATGAATGATGGAAGACACAAATATAATTGTAATGTATTCCGTCCGACATTTTATGGTTTAAAAGTTTTCGGCCATAAATAACCCTGTGACGGCATCTTTATTCCATAGACCTTTTCTAAGAAGGCGCAGATTTCATTAGGGACGAAAACCTGAATATATTGTCCAGGTTGACCGTGCTACATCAGATGGGTTCAATAAATAAGTAAAAAACACGTGTGTGCGTGTTGGACAAGCATTACAATACAATTCCTTGGCTGTATTAGGTATATTTATAGGAGATTTAGATGCCTACGGCTTAATTGGGTATGTTGTAAATTCTCGGTTCTATTCGTAGTCATTGTTTTTCTTAGCAACTTTGCGAAATTAATGGGGTTCACTATAGGACTGAAATAGCTCATTAAAGAACGAAAGCTTGACGACAGGGAACGATTATGGCAATTATGCATGCACGTTTAGATTATGCAAGTGATAAAAATAATACGTGTGAGCGCATATTTAAGAAATTTCAAATGAATATTTGATCAGATCTTGTCTAATGACAATAGTTGAAGATAAATTATTGGTCGATAATGTGGCGGCTTGCTGAAAGTTATATTTATTAAGTAGAACGCTATGGGAATACGTTCGTTATCATAAAGAATTCTAATATAATTAGACTTACACACAAGGACGAGAGAAAACCAATTATCCATTTCACAGTTTGCGTTACCTCAACAATGTTATGTTGAACTTTCGGAAACGAATCGCTTTAGGAAATCATACTTGATTTATAGAGAAGTTATTCGAGAAGCCAATTTTGTAATACAAGCGGCTTTTTAACCGTGGCGTAACGTTTGTCTAAATATAAATTAATGCGAACGGTACGGGGGCGGGGTAAGCAATCAACTGGATGGGTTTAAGGTCAATAACTAACTTTTGTGCTTGCCCTTCTGATTAACGAGCTGTTTGGACCTCTGTTAATTTGTGATCGCATTCGATGCACACCGTAATCGAGTTGTGGCCTGTTAACGGCGGAGGTTGAAGTAAGTTGTTGAATTGACAGATTTAAGTTGCAAATCTTGTTGGCGCCACTAATAACTACTAGGTACGTTAAATAGTTAAACCTTTGTTTATAAGTTTAGGTAGGGCGAATAATACTAGTCAGTGGATACGTAGCGTTGTATTTGTTGATTTTGTAGCCAATAGATTTTGCATACAAATTTTGTTAGTACTGTATATCAGCGGCTATTATGTAAAAGAGAAAAACATATTATACACAAGATATCCTCTTAGAGATTTTTAGGCTTTTCAAAACAAATGTGTAGAATTATGGTTATTTTGGAATAAACAATAAAGGTTGCAAGTAAAACGTGTATAATATATTAAGGCGGAAAAAACGGAACAGAGACAATTATATCCAATGACAATCAATATAGAGTTACCATCGATAATACAAACATACTAATAAAAGGGTTAGTATTAATTATCCAACAAAATGTTTTATTCGTAGTTTAGCCATTATATTTGTATAGTCGAATAAATTTTATTCAATACTCATCTATAAAAACCTTTGTACTGGGTTAGTTTATTAAAGGACCAATGTGTGTAATTAGCAACTGATTAAGTGTTTTGTTTTGCTACCAACAACAGCTTAACACAGAGAATGCTCTAGATTGAGACTAGATTGGAGTTAAATGTCTGGCGCATTTATCATTTTATAATTCGGTAGTTAAATTATGAGATAATCGAATAAGGCATAAATAAACGTGACTCATGGCTCGTTAGCGAGTAACAGAGATAAGAAAGTGTTAATAACATTGCGCAAATAAAACAAGTAACCGATCAATATACAAATCGGGTCCGAACATTTTTATTACTTATCGGATGCGAGTAAATACATTGCACAATACTAGGCGGTGCTGCTAACGAATTTCTAATAAAAATGCTCTAGATAAATTAATATTGATTGAGTGCAATTTCGTGTGTTTTATATCTTGTTGAGTGTAATTTGTCACGAATCGCTGATAAGATCTGCGCTACAGTGAAACAAATGACCGTAAATAATCTATAAAACGAAAAAAAAAACAGATTAGGAACGTGGATTCCACCGAACCGCTAGAAAACTTTCATTACTAAACGCGGTATTCATTATATACTCAATGTGTGTTCCGCGGAATCCTGGGGTTCCGTGAAGCCTTTTGGGGGGGTTCCACGAAAATTCATACTGTACGGTACTGATCATAAATATCCTAACTCCTGGGGGAAAATCCGTTAAAAGTCGATTATTACACTTATTTTTAAGTGATAATGCAACGCGAAAGTCTAAAATCATATATAGAAAACTGACACGTTATGCACGAACCTCATTACTTCACTTTACATACGATAAACCAAATCTATAGACCTACACCTTTGCCCAACAATAAAATAAAATACTTAAGATAAGGAAAAACTGACTTCCACGCTATGTCTTTTTTTTATAATCTTTAACCTCTAAAAAGTTTGGGGACGATTCAACAAGTTCTTTGATTCCTACTGTCTTCTTCTTTATACTGTAAGCATCCGCATTAAGACAGAAAATGTTGACGCAACGAAGGTACTACTTCCATCCTTGTAACTCAGTTGATGAATACTCCCCAGTTATACCACTTTCGCTGGTCACGTCTCTGCCATGTACTTAAATTACATGTAATTTCCTTTTTAGGACGTTTGCATCTTTCAAGTTTGTTAATTTGACATACTTTAAATGACTTTCCGTAAACATGTCGGATTGGAAATTATTATTATTGGAACGGTGTACAAACTGCAATCCGCTTTTCTACGATGTGATGCATTTTAGAACGTCTTGTCACTGTTAATTTCGCGACTTTATAAATACATGTTGATGTAAATTTATGTGTATCTATTGAAAAGGCTTTTTAGTAATTAGCTTTGAATCTCTCCAGGAAATTATAGCAAACTAGCTTCTGTCCGCGACTTTGCTCGCGTCGATAAAAAATGGTTCAAAGTTAATTATGATATATAATATTTATAATATTTGTAAGAATTTCATTTTCATTTGCCAGTGTCACTATTAATAGGTCACCCATGTTGGTATGGGACTTAAAAAAAAATATTATCCAACTGAGTTTCTTGCATAGCATGTCCTAAAAGGCGACTAATGGTAAATGGGGTTTGGTGCGTGATTGTGTAGGCAACAAGCTAGCCACTTATCACTACTTTTTACAATTTTCCATCGAACCCAGCCTAGTTTTATTTTTGGCTGAATTTTTGGTTAAAGGGGCCTGCTGCCTTTTTGACTCTGTCTACCCCTTCGGGGATTATAGGCGTGCTGTTAAGTTTTTACTATTAATAAATTCATTTGCCTGCATACGTATAGTATTGCGTTCTTCACTCTAGGTATAAAGTTATTAATGGTTCTAGTGGAGGTTTTAAATAGAACAATTTATGCAAAACTGGTTTGTGGGCTCTTTCATCATAAGTAATGGTCCCTGTCTGAACCAGTGGTTGTTATTTACTTGAACTGTGAACTTAGCTCGAGACATCCAAAAGCAACGTAATTTGCTAGAAAATTGAGTGCAAAGATTGTGAGTGGGTTTGAAATTTGTTTGTCCTATGCTGTTAAATTGAAAATTTAATGAGATTATAAGGTAAAACATTTTGTTATTACTTGGCATTGTGAAAAACATAATGTCATTATGCAGGTATACAAAATTGGATGTCTCTCTAGTTTTTTATAAGTTTTATTAAAAGTGACTTATAAAATATATTGTTATGTCGTAATTAATGTTGGAAACCACAGATTTAACATAAAATGTTATATTTAAGGAAGCTATGAGATACATAAAATAATAAAAAATATAACTAAGTATATACATTATAAACACGTAGAATTGAACTGTTTATATAAAAATACTAAATATAAATATATGAAAACAGAGAAAAGGTTACTTACGGTTTGCTTTGGTATCGTTAAAGAACCATTACATTTACAGGCACACGATAAAAAGCTAAGAAAATTATCATCCAAACTGTAGCTGTAACAATTAATTCTGAACATTCCTACGAGTGCTCATGTAAAACCAGAAGGATTAATTACTTTCCCGTGTCCGTAAGTGATGACAATTGGCCCAAATACCCGACCAGTCTATGCTGATCTCTATGGCGAAGGCTGTATGAAAGGTAAAACATGTTCGTCCAGATCTTGTTAGACTGGTTTCGCCATAGTCGTGTTACTCAATAGCCGGCCATCTCGGTTACACAATCTGGGCATTTTTGCTCTGCCCACTCAGGTCTGATCTAGAGAAACAATGAAGCGTTGTACTCGCCATTCACGATGTATTGGTTTTATTTATACTTCTCCTTATCGATTGAATAATGAACGGCGGATTGTCTGTGTGTATCTGCGTGTACAGTCACGAGCATGTTATATAAGCTCTTTCTTATAAATAGGCAAGGAACATTTTATACGACTATTTTAAGGAAAATATAAATATTATAAAACAATGAAGAGCTTTTCATAAAGACAAAACCTTTTCACCCTATAATTTAGAAAAATCGAAGAATACATCTCATACTTCGATCCACTAAATGGCTATCTTAATACTAGCTTTACAGCAGAATTAATATCCTACTAATTCTACTAATATTATAAAGGCGAAAGTTTGTTTTTTACAGGCCCGTTGGTCGAGTGGTCAGAGACCCTGGCCGCGAAACCAAGTGTCGCGGGTTCGAATCCCGCTAGGGGCAAATGTTTTGTGTGATGAACATGGACATTTGTACTCGAGTTGATGTTTATAAACTTATTTAAGTATGTCTATCCGTTCACCTAGAATCCATAGTACAAGCACAAGCTTAGTTTGGAACTTGGGATTTGGTGTGTCAGTCTGGAGAATTTATTTATAAATTTATTGTTACGCACGCAAAAACTACTGAATGGATTTTAATGAAACTTTAGAATGATGTAGCTTATACACCCGAATAATATATAGGCTATGTTTTATCGACGTACCACGCGAGCAAAACCGCGGGCAGAAGCTAGTAGAGGTTATAAAACAAATTTGACTCAAATATATACCTTCGGGAGACATTGTCATTATTCAAGCATAGTTAAGTAAAAAATCATTTTATCTATTTCTACATATTCTAGGCAGCTTACATATGATATGTAGAAATAGATGAAATGATTTTAAATCTAACATGTATGGCATTCAATAATAGTATCTTCTTTTTTTGGGTGTGAGAGTGTACGCATGTGAAGTATATATTTTAGTAGCGCAATGTTACCGTCTAATGTTATATATCTTCGATAATATCTACTGTGATGCAAGGATGAAGTATTGATCGATGTAGTTGACTGATTTGCTCTAATTTGAGTTACAGAACGAATCTCAAATGTCAAATTATATGAGTTGTCTGGACGATCTTTTCCGTTTTTTCAGTCACAAAATTTTGTTTATTTGCAAATCTTCCATTGAGGGTTTTCTAAATAAAGTTTTGCCACCACAAGTAATTTATTGTTTTGTTATTTATTTCACATTTTAACTGACGTCACGTCACATTTTACTATTTAATATCCATTTCACATTTGAGGGACGTCAAGTTAAGTTTTATGAGTCAATCATGAGTGTCCAGACCTTATCATAATACTAAGATCAAGGCGACATAATCAAATTGTGCCCTCTGGTGGAAAAACCTTATTGTTCGCAAAACCTGGGTCATATTTTTAACTATCGGACTACAGTACATAATATTCATAAGGGGCTTACTACATATTGAGTATGCATTCATGGATACCAATAGTAAATTAGAAATGTTTACATTAGTTTTATTCAAAGAATTGTTTACGACGCAAAATTGTACACCGTCTGCCCAATTCACCAAGGAAAGCATTCCGGCAACAGTTACTTTCCTATTACCACCGTACGGTTGTTTAGATCTGTGACGTGTTCAATTACTGGTACTAACGAGATGCGCCCATTATACTCCAAGGCTTTTTGAGCCCCGTTACCGATCACGTGCCGTACGTACAAAAAGCTATACGGACCAATGTCATTCTCCAAGACCTGATTCGATTTCTTTTTTACTATTCGAAAAAAGAATGAAAACCGATGCCAGTAACGAGATCTGGCGGACTCGTTAATAAAAAATCCTTTGTTCCGATCGTATAAAATCACAGTTTTCAATTAAAGTTTATCTTTAGAGGGAAACTGATTAATATAGAACAGGCTGTTAACACTTAACGACTCGTGTGGGAAACAAAATAATGGTTCCGAGCGACATTTTTCATCCGCTGGACAGTTACTGGCAGCGGAGTGATTACATAACACTTTTTTTTTGTCTGAGCCATAGTCCCACAGTATTAAATAAAGTAAAATGATTGCCTATTTCATGCTTAATACCGCTTTAATAGTTTGGAGGAGTTTGAAATTTAATTATGTCGCTTTCACAGAGGTGAACTGGAATGTTTTTTTTGGATCCGTCGATGAGTGGTTGATGCTATTGAACGATTCAAAATGTGATAGTTGATGGCATTATTAAGTTTTGAATATTAACGGCCTTGAGATTTTGAATGTAGTACTTTTAAAATCCTAGTTTTAAGACATAATACGTCGCTTACACTTATTTTTTTAATGAGTCAATTAAACTTATTAAAGCGATGATATCATAATGGCCTTATTATAAGTTCTGTTGATTTAATTCCGAGCACGCACCTAGGGGTTATAAAAAATCTACGCTGAATTTATGGATTTCGATAATGTGGAATGGATACGAAATAAAAAATCTTTTCATAAAACAATTGAAAGTATGAAATCGTTTTGCATCTGTAGGTAACCTCATAACACTCGAATGTTACTATACAGCACTCCTACAAAATATATCGATAATTATAATAATTTGATATAAACTTAACAAACAAAATTTACTTTATGCTTAAACTAATATATTTACATATTTACAAATACTTAGGTATATCTAAACACACACAGTTATATTACAAGTACACAATATCACATTTATATTAACTTAGTATAATACAATATATACACGAAACAGTCACCATGCGTAGGTACTAGGTAGTTGTTGTCGATATCGATTATCGAACTTCCGACGCACTTGCCAGCGCGGGCACATAAGCCTTATGTGTATGACGCGCACTGCGCGCCGAGCTGCGCTCGCGCGCAGATTCATAGAAAAATAAGAATCCCTAAGGTATCATACATGTCAGTCATAAAAGCAATAAACATTATAATAACACATCCTCTTTATACGTTGCGGGTTAAAAATGAAGAAAATTGATGCGTTTGTTCGGCCCTGGACATTATCGTCCCACGCCCATAGAACAAAGATGTATTGTCAAGGTTCCCGGATAAAGTAGAAAATGAAATTATAAATAATTTTTGACAATAAACAAAGGTCCCGCGTTGTCGCTCTCTCAACAAATTAGGGGCGGCGCCGGATGTTAGAGATTTGAAATTAACATATTACACTCCTCTCAGCTTACGATATGAAATTTGTCCTTTTTTTAAACATGATTTATTCTGATGACTGTAAAAATAAAAACACAATCAGAGGAATGTTAGACAAGCTATTGTCTCGTGTATTTATAGATGGTATTTAATCAACGTTTGATTTTGTGATATAATAGGTTTTTGTTGTATTTGACCAGGAAATACCACATAAATGTCAGATTTTATCAACATTTAAAATATTCTTGCAAACCAATAAAAACTTGCTTTTTAAAACCTAGAAGTAGCGAAAAACGCAGGAAGCATGTAGACATTATTATAAGTAGTATACATGAACCTTTTTGTTTAAACATTATAACACTATTTAAGCAAAGCATTTTCATGTCATAAACTTCGTGGAAAAGATCTAAACTAGATCATTTTCGAGTTTTAAAATGTCGCAAGCTACGAGTCACCTCTCGTGTTAAATATTTGTTCAAGAGCCACAGCAAATATAAACACTAAATATCTGGTAAAGGTGCGAAGCATTACGTACAACATTTACCAATCTCGACTTACAGTTTAAAATAAACGCAAAATGTCTATAATAGTTCCCGGTACATCATGGGGTGCGCTGGCGCATAATAACAAACGGAAAGCACGTATCCAGAAGGATATTTAATGAGCGTGAGCCGAGTAGATCGTTACGTGGCCATGTGTATTATTATGCCCAAGAAGGAATGCGCTGGGCCGAGGTCACCGACAGAAGGTACCGGTAGCCACATTGACCGTCGAGAAACTACTCCCATGTATGTGGAACCTATGCGATGACCCTAGGGCACAGATTTGGCCGGCATCTCGCAGAATCCAGTCCATTTTTCGTGGGCGTCGCAATGTACGATAATAGTCTATTCCCTTTTGATGTCCCATTCGTTAATACCGAACTGCACATAGAATGGCCTCTATAATCCAAACTTGTTGTATCTTTTTTCTTTCGTTTGCCGCCCTTTGTGTAAAAACGGCGGGCTATTATAATAATTTATCTCTTCACAAAGATGGCCAGATTAGTCTGGTTATCGATAGGAATCTTTGACCTCTGATCCGCTAATAATCGTGTCGAACGCTCGTCGTATTTCGTCGGGGGTTTATTGTTGCTTTTTGTTATCGCAGTCATCTAACTCCGGGACTTTTTACGGTAAACAGTTCGGAGATGACGTTGCTCCTTTAGGAATTGATTACTCTGGTCGGGCTTGGAATCACAAACAAAGGGTTGTCGTAGGATTGAAAGTAAAGCTGTGTGGTTGCAATAAATACTTATTTGCGATATCGTGAGCTTGTCATCGTAAGGTACAATCAACGGACAAGAGGCGAGTCAGCCGCGGTCGGTCACCGCAGCCAGCCCGAGGCATTGTTCCCACTCGGGACTATATTTGCTCTCAGCTCCAAACTAAACTATCTAGTACTATGTTGCGACTGATAAATGTATCCCATACGATTGTAAATCGTAGTTATTGAATGTGACATTGATATACAATTGCGTTAGGCTAAGTGATGGGATTTAAAGCGGTTCTAATTGCAATAACGATACGTTTAACTGGTTCTGATTTAAAGGTTCGGAATCCGGCTTGAAATAAGCTATGAACGACCTCGTTTATTAGTAGGGGTACGTGCGTGCTGGCTCATGACGTTTTAAAATTATAATTTATGGCTTATTTGTGTGTCGAAAGAGTAGAATATTGTGTGGGTGGGACTAGTTACGGAACATCGTGCATGGATTGCCGGCTATCGGAGCATCGGTGTAATGTCCTCGTGGCGTGTATAGTTTGGGTTCATATCAGAGGCAGCAACGAACGTTAGTGGCATAACAGCCCGCTTTTTGCAACCATACAGCGTATTCGCAACACTTTTAAAGGCTGTATTATCATAAAAGGCACTTGTATTCAAATAAGGCATCCTATAGTCGCTGTTGCATTTGTCATCTGTAAAGGCCTCGTGAAGCACCGCAGGTACATTATACCGTTGTCATCCTTATGGTAACTTGCGACAAGACTTTTACGTAATTTTACCTTGCTAATACCATGATTCTCTGTTTATAAGATTTATATATTAAGCAAAAAGTATCGATATCACTTCCTAACATCCAATTATCTTTCTGAAGCCTTATCGAAAGCGAAAAGGAGGTGGTCCGCAACCAAGGCAAGCCCGTAGGAACATGCTAAGTACATTTACGGTGGTAGATAAGATCGGGAGCGTAAATGATGTGCGCAAAGGCATGTAACTTCGCTGTATCGCGGTCGCTTGCGCACCACCGGGATAGGATCTGGAGATACAGTGATAGTGGTCCCGTATTGGATAGGGGCTAGTTTTTGATCACTGTGGCGTGGACAAATGCTGCATGATTAGCTATTAATGCAGCTCTTGCAATAGTTTGACCATCAGCATTATTATGTTTTCAGTTAGGGTGACTGGTTACTTTGTTAACAATTAAAATTTGAGTATAAATTGGTCAGCCTTCTTAGGTAGTATTTGTGAAAAATGCTTAACTGAAATTCATCATCAGCGTTCTCCTAGCACTAACCCATTCCTAGTGGGAATCTGCATCGTGATCATACATTTACGGAATCTGGTAATAACATGAAGCGACTATATTTCACTCCACCAGATAATGTTATTTTAAGAATTGTTTATATACTTTGTATTATTACTCTAAATCTGCCCCGTAAAAATCTTTTAAATCATCATCATTCAATTACCGTACTCTTCGATCAACGTGAATAAAAGAAAAAGTAGCAAAAGCGATTTCAACACAATTCAGTAATCAAGAATTGCAGACCACTTCTTATTCTTACACAAACACAGACGTTACCCTGAATAGAGACTCGTAAAGCTTCGTAAACTCAAAGGTCATTGACTCGGTTTTCACGAAACCTTTTTGCCATGTAAGTTTATGAATCACATGCAAGGAATGTATAATGGGCACTCGGGGTATTTCGTTGCGTGCGGGGACTGAGGGTGGCCGAGGTTGAATTTGAACGAGTTTAGTTGTTACGTAGGACTGAACTGAATAGTTGCTTCCTTGGTTGTTCCATTTCTAGACGTTTGAGAGGTTTTTTGTGCAATTCTCAAAAGGGGTATTAAGAAAACTCTTTTGAAAAAGCAGAATTATTTCTAGGTTCACTTGTTACTTCTACTTTCGGTAATTGTAATTACACTTTAGTAATTTTTAAACTTTCTTTATTTTGTGACCATACTCGAATGTATAGATAGATATAAAGAGTTTTTACTCTCCAAGCATTTAAGTAGACCTTTAAATACTATTTCGCTTAGCTGGAATTTGACACCTAGTAATTCTGCGTTTTAGTTAAATATAACATTGCTTAGTTTTTTCCATGCTTAAAATATTATTCACATCATGTAGGACTCTCCAAACGAAGTAACTATAGTCCTATTATCTCAAGGTCTATTGTAGCGATGCCATCTGATAAGAAATCCCAGAATACATCCCCTGTAATTGCAAGTATTATAAAATGATTTCATAGTATTTGCTAAGCTCGTTATAAATACACAGAGAACCGATCGATAGGACGCGTAATAATAGACTAAGTATGCATTATGTGTCTTTAAACCCACTTAATAATAGATTGAATGGAACTTCTTTTGTTAAAAACAAAGTTGAATGATGGTAAAAAGAGCTACTCGGACAATTACGCGTAAATATTTTTTTAACAAACTACGTACATTATCACGAAGACACCACGATGTATTGCTTATTACCTGTAAACAAGCCAAACACAAATTAAATAACCAACACAAAATAAACTCAATTTTAAATTAAATTCAATGATCGATATTTTGATATTCTCCGCTAGGAAATTGGCGTTAAGTCAGTAATGAGTATATTTTGCAAACAGCGAACAAAAGACAAAATTTATTATATTATTGACTTCCTCAAATGTTTAAGCAATTTTCAATATTTGCCGGTGAGTTTCCATCAGTTGAAATTAGTGAAAACATATTTCGGTTTCATTCGCTTCCGTCAGTCATGGTAAAAAAAACATGAAGTTACATCACAACATTTTAATTTTCGACAAGCATTATTTAGGATACATTAAAAGGGTTAAAAACGTTCTAGACAATTAAACGTAAAAAATTTAGACATATAAATAAATAAATTATTAAATATCAAACTACATCACATACATTGATCTACTCCGTGGTAAGTAGTTTAAGTACTTGTGTTACGGATATCAGAATCAACAGTGGTATTACAAATATATACTTAAATATTCAATTAGGTAACACCCAGACAAAGAACAAACACAAGTATTTATCACACGAGTTTTCTCCTGGGATTTAATCTACAACTCTTGGTGCATGGGACCATTACCGAATACGCCATCGAGCCAGTCAAAAAATATCTCAGGCTCACGTCTCGGCGACAATATGAGACAATTTAATGACGTGGATGAGGTCCACGTCATTAAATTGCCTGACTGATTCTATAATAAGGAAACCATTAAGGTCAATGATATTAAATTATTTTATAATAGGCTTAAATATGAAGGCCGTGTAATCACCATGCCTAATTTTTTATGTCTATTATATTGAATTATATTAGTGTAATATTCCATAGAGTGGTGCGTAGCGAGGAATGTAAAAGCGCTGTGTACAATAATGAAAAGTTTATCAAATGGATATATTTTGCCATATTGCATGTTTGACTGGCTCGATGGCGCATTCGGTAGTGACCCTGCCCCATGTGCCAAGAGTTGTGGGTTCGATCCCCACCCAGGACAAACATTCGTGTGATAAATACTTGTGTTTGTGCTCTGTCTAGGTGTTAATATCTAATTACTTACTTAAGTATATGTTTGTAAAACCACTGTTGATTCTTATATCCGTAACACAAGTGCTTTAGCTACTTAGCTCGGAGTCAGATCAATGTATGTGATGTCGTCGGATATTTATTTATCTTCACATATCCCTCGTATGTGTCACCAGCCTACATATTTTGATATTATTTTTATATGTTTATCTTATGATTAGTTAATCCTTGCGTTTGTTATGGAGTTTGAACAACTTCAAGACTGTCGTCTTTACATAGTTTATAACAAAGTCGCTTTTTATGTCTGTTCGCTTAGATCGTTTAAACTCAGTAAGGGATGTAAATGTGGTTTTTACCAACAGATAGAGTGATTCGAGAGAAGGTTTATATGCATAGTTTCATATTGCTTTGAGCTCACCGTGCGAAGCCGGGGCGGGTCGCTAGTAAATTATAGAACAAGGTATTTTTTTAAAGGTTAATTACTTGTATATCGGTCTACCACTGTTGCATGGCTTCTGATAAGGGATCTTTGGAACGCATACGTACCAACGAATTCTTCTTAATTTTTTTATATATGTCTTAACTTGACAGTCAATATAGCTATAGATTTAAAAAGCATCAATCCTACTGCATTAGATATGTGTTCAGCGATGAATACTTAACAAAAGCATGGTAAGTGCTAAGTAAACTGAAAGTTAGCAGAAGTTTAATTAATAAATTGTTTCTATTGGTACGAACTCGCGCGGTAGATATTTCAAAAATATACAACGGAACCGCTGCTTTATACTTAAGTTTTTGTTGGGCTTTGACCAATGAAGCAAACGGTTTAATAACAAGTTAAGATCCGATTAAGTAAACGGAGCTTTAGTCCACTTCGCCACGGAAAGATGTCACGTATTTTTGCAAAAATCTTTTACAACTAATGGAGTAATATTAGTGAAATAGATTGCATTAGGTGTTAGCGAAGCGTTGAAGAAAATAAATTACCGCCTTTAGGAATAACTGTTACATCGGACAAATCATTTTACCTTAATATATATTTGTTTGAGATTGTAAAATTAAACTGTCTTTCACTTTATATTAGTCTTTGTTAATTATATTATATACATTAGGTATATAATATAATTAACAAAGACTAATATAAAGTTAATTAAAATTATCATCTATACTCATACTATAAAGCTGAAGAGTTTGTTTGTTTGCTTGAACGCGCTAATCTCAGGAACTACTGGTGCGATTCGAAAAATTCTCTCAGTGTTAGATATCCCATTTATCGAGGAAGAGTATAGGCTATATAACAATAACCATTAACGCGGGTGAAACCGCGGGCACAGCTAGTTAATATTATGATTTTAAACGCCACTTAAATGGATTTCTTTCTTTATCTGATATATTAGCCAAGACATAAATTATTGTCACAAGTAGTAAATCAAATGTTTTAGAAGCCTTTAAGGTACTTCTTAAGGCTTCTAAAACATTTGATTTACCTGACCTGACCTGTATATTTCATGTTACATAGCCTAAATCCTAATTATAACTTGTATTAGCTACTTACGCTTTCCTCGTAGACAAAGAAACAAGAACAACACAAGACATTTAACAAATTGTTTGTTTTCAATTATGTTTCTCGAAAACAATAAATTACCGCGATTTATACCATATTGACATTCAAACAGCTTTTGTTTCTACAATAATCTGCGTATATTAGTTACCTTTTACAATACGCAATACTATTGTTGGTACGAGCTCCGCTCGAAGGACCATGTTTGTAAAGGCTTATTGTACCAATTTGACCTTTTGACTTATATCGGTTCGTTTTTATTTACTACCTTATTATAACAGTCTATTGTTGTCAGAGGTGATGTATTATGTATTTTCTGTATCTATAGATTCATTATCTTGTTCTTATGATCTCATGATCACGTTTCGTTTTTCAAGCACATGTGATATGAAAAAGTGACTTCTTATTTATACGTTTGATACGGTTAAGTGGGTAGTCTTTTATATCTGTATGTTGAAAAGTCAATTTAATTAGGTGATATAGCAAATAATATAAAATTAAATCATAAAAATCCTTTTTTTTTGTTCGTTAAAAATAAGTTCTGATGATCATATTGTTTAATTCAATTTGATGATAAGTTTATTACTTCTTATGAGATTTTAATAATTCTTTTTGGGTCTAATAAACAACAAAAGAATAGGATTTTGGATCGACCTAACAATAGAAATACGCGATTGAGTACATAGTTTGTTCTAATGAGTCTACAACACATTTCCCCAACAAATATTATCATACTTGAGTACCTACATTTATAGGTTCAATAAACTAAATTGCGAAGCTTTAGTTAAATGTTAAATTTAATTATTTTTTTAAATTGTATAAACATTGTATTAGATTTTCTGTGCCATGCTTTCCAATTGAAATAAAAAGTTATTTCATTGAACTTTTCATTCGGAGAAAGTTTAAAATTTTAAACGGCTGTAAAGAGCAATCGTGGCAAATAAGCGTGTTAATCAATTAACACTCTCGTGAACTAAAAATCCCATTAACTCACGTCATGTGTTAAAACAGTTGGCTTATTGAACCTTATTCTTAGGGCAATAAGAGTTAAATGCTATGATTTTGGGTAGGAGTCCAGTTGAGGTGATTTAAAGTGGAGTGTGCAAATTCCCACTTTATCACTTGTGATTAGGGCTATTAAAAATGTGGAACTGTGTAAATGATGAATTGCAAATAAAGACACAAAATATGTTGTTTTCTGGGTCAATTGCCAATCATATTATAGACATATAAGACTACTTATTCTTCTGATGAATTCTTATATGGTGCATTGGTACCTGAAGATTTATTTTTAAATATCAAACTGCAGCTGATTAGAAAACACTACTAGATGAAAGGTAATCAGTCAAAACAAGTTAACTGTACAGTGAGCAACATTTGTTTTTATGGCTTTGGGAATAAACGTTACAAGTATAGGCGCGTATTATATACGTATAATAATACGTAGACATCGATAAATAAAAAACATAATCTCGTGTGCCCTGGCGTGAAAGTCATACGTAAAGACGTGCATCATTATCGTGCTTAGTCAGTATCCGCTTAGACCATGATCCAGGATTTAGCGAGCTTGGTAATATTTGATCTGACCTTCGGAACCCTTAGACAGAGGAACCAGACATTTGTCATGGTTGTTTTCCCTTATAGACGAGCAAGTGATATACAATGGTTCTGGTCTGGTTAATTTATGCTTAAATTTTGTAAAAATCGTTATAATCTGGTGTCTGAGAAGCCGACTTCATGACATGGTTCAGAGGCAAATATGATCTATACACCCTTGTAAATATGTTGTTGAAAAGAGTAACTACCGAGTTTCTTGCCGGTGTTTTCTCGGTAGAAGCAACATTCTGAACCGGTAGTAGGTACATTATTAGTTTATTTTCTTGTTGAATTGACGATTTATAAGTGTTTGTTTCAAACCTATATAAATAGAGAGTATTTTGAATTTGACTTTGACTTTGAATATCTATACCTAGATTGAGCTACCACCGTTCCGTACGAAGACCTGCATTCGATATATTATTACATATATTCTTTGCTTCCGAGTATCGTATCAACAAATGCCAACTAAAATACTACTAGCCAGTATTGTACAACACTACTTGGAACATGCTTTAAGCATTAACCACGCGTGGAATGAATGATAATAATATGCTTTTGTTTCAGTTTTGCAGCGCATTAATGCAGTAGCTGAATATGCATTAACTTTTCGCATATTTTGATAACCGCCTGAAGTAACGAAAATATGTGGAAACGAAGTAAACTTTACTCAAGAAATGTGTAGAATTTCTTAGATATATTAGCGTATTATTTATTTTAGTATTCGCATGAAGGTAAAATTTGACTTTGGTATGTTATTAATAGTAATGTCTTTAGCATGGTAGGTTTTGACTGTTCAATCGAGATCAGCATTCTCCTTAATTTCTTCAAAATGAGTTTCTTTAATAAATGGATGACTGCATTTGCAGTATTCGCCATCGCAGAAAGTTCACTTGAGTATTTTAGGAGCAAAATGAATCCTAACTTTCTAACGAAGTTTATAAGTGAAGTTATCTTCAACTGTGTCAGTCTCGTTGGAATCAGTTCCGCATAGTTTACCCGCGAAGATCCAGAAGATAAGCTTATCAAATTATACGAAAGTAGGTATCACTATTCACTTTAACATCATTGTTATTGCATTACGGCATTAGTTCCGCATTTCGTCGCCAAACACTACACCTGCCGAAGCAACGGTATCGTGAAAAAAAAAACACAATCATCATTGTTGTGGATTCGGCAAGGTAGTCACGCTGGTGAGATTGGCCGATCAGATACGAGAGAAAAATATCGAGTCGATCGCGAGTCGTGATCGATACAAGATCGAAGTGTCACGCGCGGGGTCATTCACCTCGGGTCAGGGTCGGGGATGTTCGCCTCGCCTTGCATTTAGGGATGTGCGGTGTACGTAATCTATCTTGATGTGCTCGTGGTTCCCTGATTGGAAATGTGGTTGAGGGAAATGTCTCTTTCGTGTTTTGATTATGAGAATCCGCGTTTAAAGTTCATTGTTATGCAAGTGATACTCCCATTAAGGTTAGTTTAGTTCTAACGGTGAAAATGATTGGCATATACGGTACTATAATATTGGATGCAGTCTAAATTATTTTGAAGAAATATTAAAGATATTCTGAGTTTAGAATTTCTGCTGAAAACATTTCAAGCTGTAGTACAGTAGTGCTTATAATGTAAAAGAAACTGAAGCATTTATCTACTCTATTTTAACCCAGTTTAGTAGGTAGTCAAGTCTAGACTCTAATACCTACTATTTGTGCTATAATAAAAGAATGTATCTTGTTTGTAGTCTTCAATCTATTTATTCAATCCTGCAATTCTCTGGCCAGTAATAAAGGAGCATTGCAATACATTTCGCGGGCACCGAGCGCATCCCTACTCGCATTTATGCGCAAGCGCAGCGCAGACCATCCGGATACGTCGTTACGTGGAATAGGAGATGTTACTTCATTGTTATTCGCCCTCGTGATAGATGGTATCCAGCCAATAATTAATGTTCGTTTTGACGTTCTTTGTTTGTTATAAGCTATTTGATGGCATTGTGAGAGCAAGGTTTTCGCGGTAGGTGCACGAATCTATTCGATGGCACCGCGAAGGTCGCTATTGTTTCGTTTTACCGTCTTATTGTTTGTAAAGCACATCTGGTATGCTTGTTATCTTGATCTGAGGCATCGCAAAACTTTGACCGTATCTGGGCTGTTTTCTTTCATCACACGTTATCCTTGTAGTGAGTGTCAGGAGTTTAATCGCAGAATCTCTCACAGACTTGATTAATGAGAATGAAATTGCTTGAGTTGTGGTTGAGATTTTCCATACAATGTAACTGACATGCATATATAGTAACCTTAAATATATTGATATGTGTAAAAATATATTTTGATTTAAGTCAATTGGGTTTGACATCTTTGCACAGTATATGCTTAGGTGTACGTGTTGAAATTAAAAATGCAATCAAAAAGAGGTTTGAAATATTTATAAACTACAGCAATTTCTTATCATAGTTCAAAAATAGTTTTTGTTAAATACTACGACAAAGGACTATAGACAGCGAAAGTTATTTCATGTATCTGTTACTGTAAAAGCCCGTATATTGGTCAATCTTAGGTTTTACTAGTAAATCTTAGGATTTACCGACATGAGTTGGTAAATGTAAACATTTCTAGGTTAGGTTATATTATGGGTTAGTTAGGTTAGGTTTATTAACCTGATTAAAGAAATACCTTACCTAACCTAACCTATAATATAATCTAATCTTAGTTAGGTTTGGTTAGGTAAAATTTTCCAAGTAAATAATCCTAAGATTTACTAAGTAAATGGTGGTAAAAGTTCGAATTGTACCCCTGTTCGGACTTTTACCGTTAAGAGTTGGTAAATCTTAGGTTTTACTGGAAAATCTTAAAATTTACCATAGTTCGAGCTATTACAGCAACATATCGATTTTTAAGTTAATTTCGACGAAACGTGGATTCGATTTTACAGACAATGAACTGCTTGACCAATAGTCAGTTTCACAATTCGGCAACTACAAAGCTACCGAATGGCGCCGTATTACCATTTTGGGCGCATCTCGGCTAGGAAAACAAGTCGTTTGTCGCACTTAATAACGCATACATTATGCAGATTCCTATTCACAGCTTTGTGGTTGAGGTGTGGTCTAATACCGATTATGATTATAAGCAGACACGGCAATATAATGGTCGGTAGAATTACCGTTTGTTGTTGAAATGACAACTGTGCATGAAATCATTATTTGTAATCACTTTGAGCAACATAAAATCGGTATTCATGAACTATAATTCAACTGCAAGCTTGATAAGTACAAAAACCAATAATAAATTCAACACTTAATAAGTACATTTATTTACTTGTTATAATTAATATATAAATTAATTGAATTATCGTCTCGTTTTGTAACTAATGCGACACAGTGACTTATACAGGTCCCGCTATATGTTTGAGAGGCCCATACAATTTTGTTATTTAATAATATTTATTTATAAATATATTTTAAATGCATCAGCTTGCTAGATCAAATAATTAACTTATATAAAGCGGTATAATAGAAGATTTAAATGTATAAGCTCCAAAAGATGGTACACTAATGCTCATCATAGGTCTCATATTTAATAAATCAAAGTAAGTGATAAAAAACTGACTGATTTCTTCCGAGTTTCGTTTTCAAATATTTTGTTATCATTGATCCAAAATCTCATCTCTCATCCTGTCAACACCTCAGCCCTTTGAAATATCATTAGCCATTGTCACGTCATCTCGACTTAAGTGTTTATTTAAAAATACGGAATTTTGTTGACTTTTTTTTAAGAGACTCGGTGCTTTCTATGTGACAAATTTTTTTTGAGAACATTAATCTTTTATAAGAAGTTGTTCTCGTAAATACACATATATCATTTTATTTCCTTACCCCCTACCGTTTACGTCTCTTACAATCCTATACCGGTATCGTTCAAAAGTTATTTATTTTTACTTCTCTTTAAAGCCTTAGTGACAGTCACTACCTTGAACTTAGCAGTGATCGTTTTAAGAAATTTAAACGACTCGAGAAAGATAACTTGTTTATACGCACGTGTTGTTTTTTTACAAGGTCGGTTATTTGTTTTAAGCGTAGGTACTTGTAGTATTTACATAGTAAACGATTCGTTGTCGAAACTACGTCCATTGACGTGTTTGATTTTCAGACGTAGTTTAGAAAGGATCTAGCGATGTTTTGAGTTAAGTCTCTTGGCGATAATGCTTAATTTCAGCGACAGCTTTGAAAGCACGCCTCGCTATGAAATTCCTTTTTGAAAGAATTAAAAGTTATTTTTGTTTTCGTCAGTTCGAAAATTGCTTTAAGGTTTATCAAATTAACTTATTAAATAAATCGCATGTATAATCTACCAGATAAATACCTCAATTATCAATAAGAAAATTTTACAATTATTTGTCTATAAATATGAGAATAACTGTACAATAGCAACATCAAACCATGCATCTAAAAAATCTTCGTACGCGTAATTATCATCACTTCATACTAATTTGCCACTGACATACGCTACCATTACTCGTGATTTACGATCCAAATTATCGCCTCCAGGCAGAATAACGCCAAATTGTATCATTGTGTATCCGTTTCGACAGTCGCACGCCAAGAAAGTGCGATAAAAGATTGGTTCCACCGCAATCCGGAACCGGGTTGCACTTGTAAGCGTTAAACGCCAATTTCCAAGTGAATGGTATCAAATCACCATAAACTTATCTCGGCTATGGCTGGTGTGGCCAGACATTCCGAGTTTGGCGGGATAATTCGGTGTTTATGGGTAGGTTCGCTGCTAATTGGTGGGTTTGATTGGTCTCGTTTATGTTCAGATAATCTCAAAGTTGGCATAAAGACAGGACTAATATACCACATTACAATTTACGATGTTAAACTTATCAGCATTAAAAAGAGGTGTTTATGATAAGTGTTGATTTAGCAACATTTGTAGATAATATAAATTTGAATCGGTTTAAAGATTCTATATTATTTGATTTTTATACAAGAAAAAAAAGCTGCAGATACAATTGAACTTAGTAAATAACTCAAAAAGTCCTCATCCAGTTTAAAAAGTAAAAACTTTTGAATAAAATCCAAATGCCGAAGACCAAACAATTTTTTTTTCAACTACGAGAAACCAACTATTTCAAAGTCCATTGTTTAAAAAAAAGTAGATTATTGTCGATGCATAAACTCAGATATGAATAACTTCTTGTCAATAATGTGTATCAATCCGAAATGAGTAACCCTTAAATTATATAAGTAACAATAAATTAATGTGTCGATTTTTTATTCAGTATCTTTCTTCTTTTCAAAACGGTTTTGAAACAAGTGTATAAACGTACCTACATAGCATGTTTTAGACATATCAGTCAGTCTAAAGACTATTATCCCGAAATTGGCTCAGATAATCTGGCAACACTAGCCTATAGCTCAATATGGAGCTCACGACGGACGACTGGCTTAAACTTGGAGCGATGTAGTACGCGAACTTTGACCCGCGCTGTTAGATTGAAGCAAGTATACGTATTGTGTCTACGAGATTGGAACGAATTTTGCATATACCGTGTGATAACAGCGGTTAACTTATGTGCTCCTTTTAGAAACTGTCTGAGTGGGGAATAAATGTAATTGTTTTTGCCGGACCCTGTTTCTTTCACGGTGTTTCCGCGTTGTTGTAAGGCACTTATGTGTCTTCTTAATCTATTTTCAATCGGAATTAAGAGGGCAGGGCGTAGTTAGAATGTTTAAAAGCATTAAACATATCAAAATGGTTTCAAGGACAAGACTAGGACTCCTTGAGGTTGTCATTAATAAAATTCTAGATTTTAGAAAGTAATAATTAACTAACTAACTACACTTCACGCCACTTCCCTAGCGGGGTAGGCAGAGAGAACCGAACGCCTAGAAAGTAATATTAACATGAATACAGGTAATTTAAGTGTGAAACAGTAGTTAAGACTTTGAGTGAGAGCTATGACTTACCTGAATCCACATATGATTAAAATTCAATTTCACTTGACCCAGGCATTGTTTAAAAATTTGTCTCAAGTGTTAGGTGCCGCTTTATTAAAGTATGCGTAAAGCCACCCTTATCACTTATATAGCACTATAATATTCCATTAAATCTGACTGAGTAGTATTTTTATTGAGTCTAATCGCTATATTTTTCAGATACACACAGAACCAGTCTCTAAACATATGATAAATGTTCCGTCATGACACGTGCCGTATTTGGTTGTAAATCTCCCACGGAAAAAATCTCCAGAATGGGCGTTACTAAGAGCGAATTCCTGTTCCGCAGGTAGACGTGATGTAAATCAATCAAGGATCCATTGTACCTGTCGAGGGTAAAAATGTAATTGAGTAGGGTCAGACGTCGCTAGCGTATTGCGCAGGAGCATAGGTTAACCGAGTGCTTGAACGCTAGAAGCGTGCACCGGCCGAGTGATAAGGCGGAATAATAAAACAATGCATGTTACGAAGGTCTAAGGGCTTGTCCATTAAAAATTCAGGGTCTAGTGCAATGGGAATACAATACTCTATTAAAACCGCTGATGGAACAGTAAATTGCAGCGCTTTTATGAGCAACGTCTAGCATGCTCTCACGATTTTAAGTTTTACGATAGGAAATATTTATGACAATAGGTATGGTGTGAGTTTAAGTATAATCTTGCTGGATCGCAGGTATCAGGTATTAGCTCTGAATAATATAGAGACAAGAGAGGATAATGTACATCACTGGAAGTATGAAATATCTAAGCAGTACTAGTACTACCCGAATATTATATTTTATTTAGAGGCCGTAAGAAATAGAATGTTGTTTTCCATAATTAAAACCGTTAAGAATTGTGATTAATGCCATAACAAAAAAATGTGTTTGATTATTAAAAGATTGTTGGAACGCTTTATTAAAAGGTAAGTAGATCTGAATGATTAGGAAGACATTTCGTAAGAATATCCCGTCATTTAATTTCCCGAGTCAACAAACATTATGATAAAGATTTAAATGTGCAATCTCGAATACCACTGCAGTAGATGATGGTTGCTTGAATAAAATCAATATCATTTGAATTGTAATAGGTATTATGCCTGGCTCAAAGCCATCGTGTAAAGTGATATCCAATTAAAATCATCCTACGCAGTGTAATAACGAACTATACTAGCCGGTAACATTCTCGACGTTACAAAGTGTTATGTGCACAGAAAAAGAAGTTGGAAACGTGTGTGATTATCGAAATTTTAATGAGGCAATAAATAACTTTTCGGGCGTTGATTATTCGAATAGAGGACAAATTGGATGCACCCTTAGGCCGGCACCCGACGAGCAACAATGCCTCGAAGGAGCGGGGTCAATTTTTTCCTCTCAGCCGAATAAACCTCTTTGAATGGAGGCTTGATTTTATGATTTATAGGGCCCTTTATCCGGTCTCTGCTTCTCCGTATTTTGTTTTGATTGAGGCTCCTTTCAGAGTTCCGAAGATTGATTGTTCTTGATGGTGTGGGAGTTTTTGTTGATTGCGCCTGAGTGTAAATATTTTCGGTTTTATTTTTGTTTTATCGTCGAAAAAAGGGTTGATACCTGAGCCTTGTGAGTCTTCGGAATAGATCAGTTTTTAAGCTAACTTTAAAATAACTGTTTCTTGTTAATATTGATCAAAACTTTGTGTAGCGAAATAGCCATTATTTACCAGACAACCTGACATGTAGATCGGAATGAGGTACTTGCTATTAAAGGTTTACATTTCACGAGTATTACTCATGAAATGTAAAACCCTTAACAGCGTAGTAAAACATGACATAAGATGACCATGGATTGATATCTCAATGTTATTCTGGAGGGAATACTCGTAAATGATATTTAACTATTCAAAACAACCAGCATGCAGTCCGTCAGGGCGTAAATTTGAATACTAAAGGGGCGAATGAATAAAATATAGTCATTCACTTTGAAATTTGTGTGAATAGATAGGATGAAGATATTTATAGCAAAAGCAAATTCACATTCAAGTGTCGGCGTTGAGATATGAGTGTTCCCAACGATATCGATTGCACGCCGCTCCCTCCGCGGTCCCTCCGAGACAATTGAGCAATCGCCCACCGCAGGCTTGTAGCTTTCCTAGATTATTCCTCTGAGCACTCCAATGCCTTTATCTTTGCCCAGCAAACTTAACAGAGATCCCTGAAAATTGCGAACCGAGTTACCTACAGAACACGGGAAAATAAGTACGTAATAACGTCTAAACGAAATTGCTTTCCGCAGTCTTTCTTTAATATATTATCTGCTCGCTCAGGGCGCGTTGAGTTAGATCCAAGGTTTGTTAGTCACGCACCAGTTTCCACCCAATGGCATTTCTCATTAGGCACCTCGTAAAGAAGGACACTTCGACGCTTACTAATGTCCTCGCGTCACTGTTTTACGATTATTGCCCACAATTTTAAGATGTAGAATAGTCTTAAACGACAAGATCGTAATAAATTACTCGGCGGGTGAGCCTAGTGTGAGTTCGATTAACATTAACGATAGTGCGTACGAGGCGAGGTTTCGAAACGTCATCGCTTCAAATCGGTGCGGGTGTTTTGTTGCACCCATTGAGTTATGTTTCATAGACGCGACCGTGGCCTTTTAACGAATGACGAGTTTGACGAAAGTTTATTATGCTAATGCGCACATTACAGATGTTAACTCAATTATTTTCATCGTCTATAGGCATATTAAATTTCGAAGATAATCGCAATATGGAATAATTTCAATGAATTCTGAAACAAACTCTTAGCGTTAAAGTGCAGCGTGACATTGAAATGGAATGCATATTTGATGGCTGACTTATTTAGGTATCTATCAAGATAACATTATGTAACACGTAAAAATATACATGAGAAATTCGTTTATTATAGATTCTGATAGTATACGATAGAAGCAAGTCTATAATATAAATCAACGCTGAAATTAGACAAAACAACAGTTATCAAGAATCAACTGTCAGTCCAGAAGCGTAAATACATACTGATTAAACTAAACACCGCATGTTCTACAATCGTTACAGTAATTGCTCCGTTTGAGCCATCGCGTTAACCGCACCGCGTAGCGTAAATCTCCGAGGAGCGGTCGTACCTTAATGAATCGCACAGCCTCAGCAAGGACAATTCTATTCCATTAAAGATATTTGCCCACCGGGCAAGGGGGCAATTGAAACGTCCCGCTAGCGGAGTGGGTGCTAGCCGTGTCCATTTCCGCAATTTCAAGACGTACAAGCGATCGTGCACCGACAATAGGCGATATCGTGTGGCGTCTAATCACGCGGGTAGTACTGTTACAGCGCGCCGCCCGGGGCTGCGCGAGCGCCGGTAATATGCGTGCGAACGCGATGCGATCGTCGTTGTCTGCCGCATCGAGGATCGCTCGCAGCGAAGGCTGCCGATGCGCTAATAGCCGTATCCGAGAACGGGTAATCGGTTGAAACGTATCTCGATGCAGTCGAAGGCCGCGTCGATACCCTCCTAGTCTTGGCCCTCCCAGAATAGGGATAACTACGTATTTTAACCTGTCTGTTCTGCTGTACTAATCTTAAATGGAAAATAGCGGCTAATTTAAGAATTTTTGTAGCAGAATTCAAAAAATACTGTAGCGACATTGTGTGAAACAGTGTAGCCACTGCTTTATCAACAAATACAAAAGGAAGGATTTGTATTTTTATTTTATTTAATTTAGTATAAAAAAGCTAATTGCTGCATCTAATTACAAATGGCATTAGCTTAAAAGGCGTTTAAATAAACTTCTAAGTCCAGATTTTTTAAATTGGGTTAACTGCACTAATGTTGAATTACCTGACAGTTAATTAGGGGCCGCCATTCAGCCGGGCTTGTTCAGATCTCTGTCGGTTTCGTAATAGGCCGTGTCCGCACGTAACAACTGCTACCATGATTTATGGGGACATAATCCGACGGCAGTCTGAACTCTTTGTGTTGCTGACAAATTGCGCCGGAGTTATTGGCGCTGTTTAATTTTTCCATTGCCATGTTTACAATTGTTCCGCAGCTGTTAGTAATTAGTGGGTAAATGCTTATTATGGCTATAGTGGTCCTGGTTATTGAGCAAGTTGGGTTTACGTCATATAGACTTAAAACGCAGGGCTGGGTCCATTGTTAGCAATAAAAAAAGGGTTTAGATAGTTCCATGCCAAAAGCGAGTGGGCGAATTCGTATGTCTCAATGAGCTTGAATGAAGTTGGCGATAGTTAAATGCTCTAGATCTGAGATATTCAAATTCGTCGGTTTTTACTTGCAAGTCTAGTTTGTAATTTCATATAAAATTGTTAAATACGGAAAATTTTAAATTGATTTGTAGAATTACAAGTCTTTATAAAAGTAACACTGACGACAGGCTGGTGTGGAAGCAGCTCGCTAAATCTTCTACTAAAGCCTGAACAAAATAGGGAATGAAAATTATTGAAGAATAAGACCAAGAAGGAAAAGGAGAATCTGGTTCTGAAATGATAACTTATGAACGTATGAAACTTATATAATTATGTCTTTACCATGCAAGTTTAACTAAGACACGAAGACGCTAAGATATTATTAACTCGCTGTGCACTATCAGTAGCATAACATATAAACAAATTGCAAGCAACAACTACGAAACTGCAGTTAATCTTAACACAGCTGCAAGGGACTTTAACGTATATAAAACCGACACAGTGAATGGAGATCCGACGCGAAAATGGGAGAAATAGTGACAGATTAGCACAATACAAAGGTAGGAAGATAGCACCGAGCCATCCCGCGAGTAAGCTGATTTACTGGGGTCCAACAAAGCGGTGCTTACAATAAAAGATACCACGTTCAGGATTAAAATAATTCAGGCTTCAACTGCAAACGTGCTCTGTGAGGGCAGTGATTAAATATAACTCTGTGGAGATTTATATGTGTTTATTTCTGGAATAGAATTGCGGTGAGATATCGTCGCGTCGGTTTCTGGTCGGCCCTAATAAATGTTGTTTGTCGTAAGGGAATGTATTGTTACATGAGTGTATGAAACATTTATAGGTGAGGTAGAACAGGAATTATATATGAAAGAGATGTCTTGTTTCACTTATAAATTTAATTTAAAATGGAAATTCTGCCCGACGCAACTTAAAAGAAGACCTTAAAATTCATTTGTAAAAGCGAAATAAAGTTTAATGTATTACGATAGAACCGCCCTTTTGAGAAAAACATTTTAATGGAAGCATATTTATTCCTAATGAGCAAAGGTTCTGATTCAACAAATTTATTGGTTTGTTTAAATTCGTCCTAAATTTAAGCTGAGGTCAAAATTTTCCATATAACTTTGTCATAAATCAATTTGTGACTTGAAATACACATTTAGCCCCAAGTCCCGTATAATTAAATCCTTTTGAAAAGAGTTATTTAACTACACATCTATATCTTTAGTTACCAGTCAACCATATACTATCTTAAAGATCTTGAATAACCTTGACTTGATCCTGTTCTGCAATATCGAACATCAACTCCGTTATACATGCGTTCGCAACGCTTAGTAAAGTTAATCTTTAGCTTTTAATTAAAACGATTTGACTCAAGAAGCCTTTTGCGGTGGAATCCGTTTTAATGCTATTAGTAAATGGATTGGGTACAACGAGGAGCTACTTGACGTCGACAATAATCCTACTTAAGTGTGCTTTTAAATAGATGGTAAACAACGGCCTATTATGAAACGTTGAAGAAGATAATGCATAACCGTTACGTTTTGGGGTATCTACAAGAACAGAATTAGCATTATTGTTACAAATAAACTGCGTAAGATACTTAGCATCTACAAAATGTATGATGACCCTTCTGATACAAAAAAAAAACTTTCAAAATATCATGCGTTAGTATATAAACAAACATTAACCAGAAATCAATAAACTATTTTAATTGGAGATAATAAGATATTTTCTAATAGCTCAGTCAAATGGTTATGTAATATTGTCTCCAGTAGATAGTACTGCTATGAGTAAATACAAGCTATTTTTAAAAATCCTATATTTCATTTCTGTTACTTCAAAATTTATTTATCATTTAGGTGATTTCATTTGAAAGTGATTTTGAAATAAGCCAATTTTTTTAGACATAAATATTATTATTTTTACATATGGTGTACGTTACTATACCACCCACGGTTAGTAAGTCACTACCCTTAAAAAGAAGTCGTAAAATATAACAAAACCAAACTTTAGTATCGTCTTAGTTGTTGTATTAAGTCGTATAAAACAAAAGCATTAACTCGATGCGTTTCAAATAAAACAGTTTTATTTTAAGCATCACACTATAAAGGTTTTACCGAAAGCACAATATTAAGTTGCAGTTTATTTATAGATCGGCTTTTTATAAAAAAGTAAATAAAACGAAACTCTACAATTCTCTTATAATACTGGTTTATCAGATGAATGCGAAATTCTAGGACACCCGAAAGCCAATTTAGAGATTATTGTTTTCAGATTGTAACCTAAAACTTTCCGCATTGTGGTCTACTTTCTTAACCACTTGGTCATTGAATTTTAAGCGTAGAAGAATAAGAGAAAAATGTGTGTCAATAACATGCGACGCACATTTTCTGTATTAAAAATGAGTGAAAATACATATCACAGAAACAGAGCATACAAATAATCTCAGGCCGCCAGCTAACGCCATGAAATTAATTCTGTCTTCAAAAACAATTTCATGGTCTTTATTTGTTCAAATACTGTCATGTTATTCATCCCGTACTATACGAATAAGAAGAATACTTGTCCCACTACTCGTTTCATTATTCTAACTCAGTATAATGCGTGTCAACTTTTAAAAGTGAAATATTATCCATCGGCGTGGGTCTTAAGGCTCTTGTACACGGGCTGACTATTGATGGTGAGCAAGAAATGCATTACATATAATAAATATAGAGTATACGAGTAACACTTTACTGACAAAATTATAACTGTCTTCCCAAATCTATATTCCTTTTTTTTTCTTTGCGATCTAGGATCATGGGCTATTGCCTAACTTAAGTTCACATGTATAAGGCATAATTGTAAGGATGACTAGCTGATAGTTCTTTTCGCAGCTAATTGCCCAACAACTATAATTTACATTACTGGCATAGTTCTACTAAACTTAATAATTCGTACTACAGAGGCAGAAACGATTTTTATAGTCAATACAAAAAAAATGCAGTGTCTGAAAGGTAGTCCACAGGTTATTGCTGGCTTGTCGTGAGTGTACAAGTGCCCTTAAGGCTCCATTTGTACAAACGATTATGCTGTACAGAGCCTGGGCTTTCTCGTTTTGTTGCTCTTGATCTTTAAAGAAATGCTGCTTATTTATTCATTCAGCGTTTTTTGCTCTGCTGCGCAAATTGGTATTATCATTTTCTTATAATGCAGGCTCAGGTTAGTATGCTTTATCCATTGGTTTTGGGTTGTTTTTTTCCTTTGCAATCTCTTTTTATACACCATTCTGTTTGGAAATATTTCTTTTGAAACGTATGACATTAGGTTTTGCCGTCTTTTGTTGAACTGTCGGAATTTTAAGCTTGTTTAAATATATCGGTGGTCGTGTTCCCGTTTCAATCATGATACGTGTGTATTTTTTTTATTAATGGTTTTGGACATTTCAAATTAAATATTGCATTCTTTATGAATCTAATCTCTATAGCAAAGGAACGGGTTTTCACGGTTATGTCTTCCCAGGTTATGCATTTATATCAACGTACTTACATATAAAACTATGTTTATCCGATGTTTAGTATTCACAGCACAAACCCAAAAACTTAGCTCGGGACAAAGAAATTGGCTAGTAAAACAGATTCATTGATTTACATATTAACAGCAACATTAGAATATCTCTCGTCTAGATCGCAGTCTACCTTAATTATTTTCCAAGAACCTACCCCGTGCTAGAAAGTTTCTTCAAATATTTCCCGATCATGCAACAAATTACCTACAGTCTAATAAGCCGCCGCTGACTGTGCCGCGGTTACTGTTTTATTGCGGTCAAGTGACCACTAAGACGCTTACGCGACCCCACTAAGCCGGTAAACGTTGGAATCAGATTATAAATAATATTTTTCCCTTATCGTTTGTGTAACCTATTGAACTAGTTTTCGTAACGTGATTTAGTGGAGTAACGATAACCCAGCCCTTGTAACGAGGTGAATGAAAATATGTTGTATAGTAACTTTTGGAATGCCGAACACTAATTGCAATGTGTTTTTAACGTTAATAATACAAAAATTTTTTAGTCTGTTTGCGGGAATGTCTTTCTCCACTTTTCTTTTTGTAACTCAAAGTTTAATAACTTGATTTCTTCTGTTTTGATGTTCTGTAACATCAACTATATCAATGAGAACTAAAAGCAACAACAAATATCGTGGCATATTCAATGAGCAACGTAAATAAATATGTGTACTTAGCCCGCAGGATAGAAGTTAATATAATCATTAAAATGGCTAAGCTCACACATCATTAACTGAAGCAAAGATTATGTGTCTTTCTCAAACTATGTAACTGCATTGATAATGCTAATGTTTTTTATTGATTGTTTTCAAATGACTGGTAATTGGAATAGAAAGTAATTGTTTTTCTATAGATCACAATCTTTAGCAAGGAAAATCCCAGCAATAACTATTGAATGTTATGTTGTTTCGAACAATTGCGAACGAGAAATCTTTGTTGAAAGATCCATCATCGGTGTCATCACTCAGATCAAGATCTAGGTTAGACACAATTGCTCTTAAAAGCAACAAAAGACTGTAAATGAATGTTTAAGTAGCCGTTGTTTTAATGTGGGTCGACTCGATAGGGCATTAATTTTTAATTTGGAGCAGTCGTGAGCCGGTCCGGCGTTACCTCAAGGTGCGCGGGAGTTGCCCAATCTCGAAGACTGATCGTTCGTGTGTACCTGCGACATTGCTATTGTTCATCTACTCAATGGTCCTCAAACCTATTCTCAAACTTGTTTACTTGAAACAAGTACCGAATGACAATAGTAAAAAAAAAATACAGCAGATTATGGCTAGTTGTACTATAACTTTGCGCTTATAGCTTAGAAGAAAAACTTCTAAGTTAATGAATCATTAAGCCCAAATTGATTTCTCATTAGGTTCAAAGGGTTCAGTGATAGTAAGAAAAAATTTCTGAAAATGTCGTATAATATTCATACTGTAATGGTAAGCATTAAGATTAACCCTGTAATATGAAAAAAAATCTTAATAATGGTATTATACCACATTACGGTTATTACATAAACATTTTATATATTATTATTTATTTAAACATCGAAATAGTATTGGCTCGCGGCTATTCTATATGATATTACGATATACACTATAATTATTAGGAAATTTATTAAGTAAGTATCCAATTTCTAATGCTGTCATGGGGATCTTGGCTTTTTGGTTTATATAAACCAAATGTATGTGTCATTAAAGCCAGATTAAACTAAAATTATTTTTGTAAATTTCACTAACATTCAGCGTTAAACTATTTTCTATATAATTAGAAGCACATAAAGTCACTAAATTGGTTCATCAAACATTTTGTGCTCAAATACCTGCGGTTAGAAATTTAGGTCAAGAGTTTTTCCAAATGGTTAACCAATGTTCTCCGTGTTACTAAACACGCTTGGTTGATGTCAATTACGACGTTTAATTTGAAAAAAGTTGAATGCGTGACAGTAGGCAATAAGGCATTTTTAGGCTTTATATGGGAAGGGTAACTTTTTGCTGGCGGCGTCGGCACTTTTAAGTTGAAAATTATAGGTTTTGGTGCCGTTTAAGTGTAATGATAAATGACAAGTTTTTAAGTCTCATTTGAAGCTGATCATTTTTAACTTTTTTGTGACAGTCTACTCTATGAATTTTCTATTTTAACCCTTTCATAATTATGTCGGTATAGATAACAGTTTTTCTTACATTTTTCTACATATAATAACAATTTATAAAAATAGAATTTAAGAAATTAGTGTCATTTAAGGAAGTTATTTATGTTTAGCCTATTACCTGAGCTTTAGACTTATTCTTGCCACGTAATATACCACCGGATATTATAAAAAAATATAAAGAACTTTACTTAACTTTAGAGGAAAAATAGTACTAGTACTATTTTGGTATTTATTAGAATAAAATTCAATTTATAAAACTAGTTACGTAAAAAGCCATCGGTTAATGACAACTAGATAGCGTTGTAAAACAAATAATAAATATCGTTGCATCTAACCACTATTAGTGCTCACGGACGACAGTTTGAGAACAGCTGTCTCCCACTAACAAGACATCCATGTCTCGCTGTGACCGATTTACGTCAGGAGCCAATCATTTAGCCGCGCCAATGGTAATGGTGGGCAGTATTGTTCCCTCGCGAACCGTCTTGCGCAAGAGTCTCGTAACTCCAAACTTTCGGTTATTAATTATACTTTATTGGCTCCTCAGCCTTTACAGTGTAAAGAATAGCAGTATAGTATAGAGAATAGCAGATAGTGCAGGTCACTGTGACAAATGATGTGTTGAAAGACGTCGTAGCATGTGTCGTAATCGTAATACATTGCTTATTTGTTAACTGATACTCATTCAATTCAAGAAGTAAATAGTTCTTCCAATGAAGTAGAATGTGATATTAATAACCATGAGCGGAATTTAAAAGATAATGCTAAATTGACTACTGTATAGTAAGAAGAAACCATTGAGGTAATAAAAGAGGTCAGGTTTCTATCACAATTAAATAGGTACATGCCAATCTAATTCGATTTTAAAGTAATACACAGTATTCTTTACTTATTATTAATATGATTAAATGCGCACTGCAATGCTGGTAGTTTTTGAAAACCTACAGATCAAAGACTGCTTTCAAACGCGGTCAAGCCCAGACACAATAATACAATAAATCGTCAATATGGCAATGATTTTAAGCGTTCTTCTAAAGTAAGTAGTTTAACCCAATATAAGAAGTATTGGAAATACTTCATTAAGAAGCATGAAGCAAGACCCATTACTGATATTTATTGCATTGTGGCATTACCTTTGAACGGCTTTGTTTATGCTTATGAAATGGCCGGTGAGGTCAAAGCTTGTTGTTTTTAAAAGCGTATGTGAGCTTTTAATGTTCCCAGCGTCCTAACGTTTACCTTTGGTAATTGAACGTGAATTAATTTTAAGAGACGCCATTTTATTTTTTGAGACGATAATTAAAAGTCATTAATTTTTAGGTCATGTTTGTAATAGCTAAGTGTGACTGTAAGCTAGACTTCTTTGAAATACTTTTAAGACTCAAATGGTTTTTTGAATAAGTTTGGTCTAAGTTTTTCGTTATTCTCAGAATTAACTTAGTTCTTAGAAGTGCTATTAATTTTGAGATTAGAAAAGACAAAAAAGTAGTATTTACTTAATCATCATGATAATTTTTTTTGTATAATGAAAATCGGAAATTATTCAAAAAGCATAAGCGTAAATGTATCACAAAACTAAGTGAAGTTTTAGCAGTATTGTCAGCGATTGAAGTAGAAATATTTGGTGTATAGTAATAAAAATCCAAAGTATCAGCAGCAAAAATAAGTACCAAGTTACCGTTGTTAAGTCTCCTATTGATATTAAGCAACGGTTAGAGACATATGCACATACTTACATATATAAACATCCATGACGTGGATACAAATGGCCATGTTTACGACGTGATCATGCTGGATCAATTGCCCCTAGCGGGATTCGAACCGCTGTCGTTGATTTTGTGGCTAGGACCTGTGATCACTTGACAAAGCGATCGTTAAGAAGCATTATCATCAGAAATTATTACATTTATATGTGATATTCTAATGGTCAGATAAAAATTCCATAAAGTATCGTTTATTTGAGAACCTAACTCGCTACTATACTTACAAAGTAAAGTATCATTATAGAATCATTTATAATGTAATTTATCACACTGTAGATGAAATATTAACCTTAACTGTCTTGATACATACTGTAGTTTAAAAAAAAACTGGAACTTTGAAAAAATATTTCCCAAAAATTAAAATTGTACACGTGCAATTGAAATTTAGCGCTAGTGTTACATCTGCTATTAAATCGTTTACTAAGATTAGTGCTCATAGTAGACCGTTAATCTCGAATGTAATAAACGGCGAAATTATAGAGGGCTCAAAATGGCCAGCAATTATTGTCCCGGCTATGTACCACCGGGGTGGCATCAGAGTGGCAAAAGTGATACTGCCGCATTGTCATACCATATTTACAGGTATTATATGACACGCACTATATTTCACACCAACAGCAATAAAACTCATATAGATATTACACAAGACCGTGGGAGTTAGACAGTTGAATAGACACGGGAATAGATGTGTTACACACTATCCGATTTTGGATTTTATTGCTTTGAAATAAGAATCATTGGTATAACTTACCGCGTGTGATTGTACGGTCTACGACTACGACATTCTGGTACGAAATTGGCTATGATTTATAAATTGTTTTCACATAGCCGGTGTAATTGCAGATGGATTCTGATAGGCAATTATTGTGATTGAAATAGTTTTTGCGTAACTTGAACGTTTCAATGTGTCTTTATTATGGACGGGTTGTGAATTGGATTCGTGTCGATCATTTATTAAACGTACATTAATCCTTTATGCTCCAGTTACCATTTGGTTTTATTTTCAGAAAATAAAAATCTGACATAGAATACGTCTTTTCTTCTATATGTCTTATTTTATTACAAAAATTATGGATTGTAATTCTTAATATTACGTGTAGAATGATATGCGATTTAAGTTGATAAAAATAGTATACGATTTGCCCACCTATGTTGCGGATTTTCCTAACATAATAAATAGGTAGGTAAATTGAAAATGTTTGGAATCTACAAATCTTTCATAACTTTTTCTATAGTGATCGCTCACTGGTCGAAATTAGCTTTTTTTTTAATTTAAAATATTGCTAATTTAATATTTTATTGAAATATTAGCTTTCTGCACTCCTTTTCCATATAAACTGTGTCAAATCTCATACTTTTCCGTCCGCGTATTTTCCATAGAAAGTAGTACAAAGATTTTGCTACACGTATTAATATAAAGAAAAATGTATTTTTTTTAAACACATTTTTTTATGCCTAGATGTTTTGAGATAATTAAAATCAACCGATTTCAGTATGATTCAGGAAGCAAGACTTAGGGTGCACACATGTGAAAATGCATCATAATAGCTATTTTATTACTCTGTGGTAATAGTGTGTTTCTAAAGACTAAACCACACATTTGATTTGTATTATAGCCTTTGTGGCATTTTGCTAATGCAAACATAATATTTATCTAATCCAGCGTACTAAAGTCTGTTTAAGCAATTTCACTTCATCGTCATGTACCTATTTGCATAATATTCCTCAAATACCATACGTCGTACTACTTATCTCCTTCCGACATTATTACCTCTTTGTATTATAATTGAACTGTTTTACTCAACAATTCTCATTTTGCACTAATAGTAAGAGAATTAACAGTGCAGTTAGTTGATAAGGCTCAAGCTAAGTACGACTACTTAACTGTTATGTAAGTTTATCCGCCAAGAAGCTTGGCAGCCAATCGGCAAGGCTCAGGCTGAGATATACAGCCAGTAAGCTGGATATTACCAGCGTTGCAGTTTAAGTTTTCGTTGAGAATTTATCTGAATTTCTAAAGAGGTATTGTATACTTTTTACCTTTGTACGCCAAAGCAGGCATACGAGGGATTATGATTTCAGCAGTAACTGTTTGTATGAACGATTTAACACACCATAACGATATGCCATTTAACATTTGGTAATTTTAGGGAATATTTTAATGCCTACTAAAGATTCCAAAAGAAAGCTTATTATCGATAGACAATGTATTAGGCAATAAAAGACTATGGTTAATCGACCATAGAATTGTCTATAGTATCGATACTAGTGATGACTTACAACGGTATCGATAGTTGTAATGCTGGCTGATGAGAAAAGAACATTAATCATGATTTTACCAAAAAAAAAATTATTAAAAGAAAGGAAAAGTCCAAAGTGGAGAATGTACGTACTCATGCATAATCCATCACTTTTATCTTTTGATTTTTTATTCAAACGCAAGAATTAATCTCGATAGGCTTTAACTACTGAACAGAATTGCTATAGAGATGCCGTGGGAGGCTAACTCAGTAAATTGATGCTCATCCATTGAGCTACCAAAAGCCAGCCGTAAAACCATTTGTCATTTCATTGCTATTATTCTTGTTTTAGCCGACTCTAGACTGAACAAAGTCAGGATTTCTCTGTCACATATTACTTTCTAGACACAACGTAACCAATTCACAGAATGGGCTATTACAATCGTGTTATTTTTAGCGGTTGCTACACTTTCTTCGATGTATAAATCGTGTTTGAGTCAAACTTTTGTTCGTGTAGCTACTAAATGTTCGGCCATAAAACACATTTGTGACGTTAAGTGTGTATTCATTTTTTTTTTGGCAAATAAAGCGAGAGCTTTTATTCAAGATTTTCAATAGTTTTGCTAAGGTAAAAAGAGAAGATTCCATTTTCAAATGTCGAAGTCGAGTTAATAATATACATACATCACTTTTGGAACATGTTAATTGAAGTTAGTTTCCTGTACAAATACCTACATTTTATCACTTTGTTATCGTACTTTCTTCACTGTTTAGCAGATGATTTACTAAATACGATGAATCATCCTTTTAGTTACGGTAGTTAAATATTATTACTGGATGAAGTTTATAAAACATCATTAGAATTCACAGAATTTATCATGTTCATTCCATTTACTTCTTATTTTGTTATCAATTACACGTTTTTATTTAATCTATACTAATATTATAAAGCTGAAGAGTTTGTTTATTTGTTTGAACGCGCTAATCACAGGAACGACTAGTCCGATTTGAAAAAATATTTCAGTGTTAGTGTTAGATAGCCCATTTATCGAGGAAGGCTATAGGCTATATAGTATTAATCATAAACGCGGGGAAAACCGCGGGCACAGCTAGTAAAGTAATAACTCACTTTTATAATTTACTGAACATAACGAGTTTTAAACATAAAACTTAGTGTGTTGAGGTGTGCTTTAAAACTACGTACGAATTAACCACTGGACAACAGAATTTCAATTCTAATGAAGGTGTATTTTTAAATACGGTTTTAACATTAAATGTAGCCCATTTTTTAGTATTAAAAATTTTATTTTGTACACAAATAATGGAAATCGCTTCACATTGGAGGGTTTCCGGTGATAAGGGTTTTATTTGATTATCTTTACGTCTATATAACATCCCTTGCCTTTTAAAATTCCCTTAACGTGTTTTTCTTTTGCATTGTTTATGGATAAGATTTTACTAAATAGGTATGTTTTTAAAATATACCGTTAATGGTGACAAACAAGCATATGACCTGATGGTATAAAAGAGATATATCACAATTTTCCATCTAACCCAACCTATTCTCCCGTGTTAGTCTGGGACTTAAAAATAATGTGCCAACTGTGGTTCTTGCCTAGCATGTCGTAAAAAGCGACTAATGGTATATCGGGTTTTGGGGATGTGATTATGTATGTATGTATTACTCTCGTAATTGACTGTGTTTTTCGTAAAACAAAGTGTTTTATATTATATTAGCATAAAAGAAATATTTCACACTTCCTTATTATTCAGATTGTAATATTATCATTAGAAATATTAATGCTAACTTAGTTTGATAATTTCCTCTAATCATTTATACGGTAATTACATAAAGCCAGAAATTATTTCTTATCAAATATGAGAAATACGCGTAATAACTCTATTTGCATAAATTCTCCGATACATTTCAATGGCCGTTATTAAGTATCGTAAATATTTAATGAACAGGTAGCTCAAGTTACCGTAGAAATCGACCAAGGGGATTTGAACCGCTGGAAGCAAGATTAACTCGACATGGTATGAAATTATGTAATATTTTGATTGCTTCTACGGCCCATTATGACCTATATTGCAAACTGGTCATATTTCTATATCCAAAATGTATTTTACAATTTATTATTTGATATATTTATTTTCTGGATGCAGCAGTGTAATTGAATTTTGTACATACCGATTAACATTTTAGTCGATAAAATAATGCTATCCAGTTAAAAGATTTACCAGCGTATTTTGAAATAACATCTAGACACAATCATTGTCATCAAGTGCAAGAATGCTTTTGTGACGTTGTTTCAAGTCCTTTGGTTAAATAATCCTGGGCATCGATTAATGCTAGTTGTTATGGCGGGGTGTATTAGTAGTATATGCGGATGTGATAAATAATCCAAGAATCGCACGGACTATGAGTAGTAACGGAGTTCCTTTAACGGGATTTTTACGGGATTGCTTGTACCCGTATAGTTAGTGAAAGGTACTAAGTTTGAGCTAAGGTTTTCATATAAGTTTTCTTTATAACCTAAACCTTAACATTATTTTAATCCAACTTCTCCCCGAGATTATACCGATACAACTATTGATCATGACGGTGACCTGACAGTAAATATAATAAATAAATAAATAATAAATTCTCCGGACTGACACACCAATTCTCTAGTTCCAAACTAAGCTATAAGCTTGTCCTATGGATACTAGGTGAATGGATAGACATACTTAAACACGTTTATAAATATCCATGATTCATAAATGTCCATGTTCATCACACGAAACATTGGCCTCTAACGGAATTCGAACCCGCGACCCTGGTTTCGTGGCCAGGATCTCTAGCCACTCGACCAACGGACAAAATTACTGTACCGTAAGTGTATGAAATGTCAAATATGGTTTTTAAAATCTATGTCTCCACTGATGTCACAGGGTCCCCGAGATATTTCGTAATCCTAACAAATTAAACCGCAATTTGTATTCAGGTCCCTCGTTTAACATACACTGCTTTTACAAAATAACAAAATGCGCGCACGCGTCGCTCCAACAAAGGATTTATGCGTTGCTGAGTCAGATGTTGGTTGTGTTTTTTATATTTACGAGAAAAAGATTCATCCATTCATAGCTTGAGAAGAGTTAGTCACCCTTGATTGTAACAAAGATTAAAATATCTAAAAAAGTGACCTTTTTAATACGGAGTACCGACGTACTCAAAGATATATAAACGACAAGATGATATGAAAATCGGTGATTCCCAATTCAGGACATTACTCATATTACAGCTAATTTGCGATTTACTTCAAAATAATGTAGATACATAATATTTGTGTAGTAAAAACAATATTATTGTTTCTTCTACGTTTGTCCATATGCTTAACAGTTGTGTTGGAAAAATCTATTTTCATTAAACCAGTGCAATGTTTAAATGGTAGTAAAATATGGTAAAATGTAAGAAAAGTACCTAGTATGTGTTTAATTCTCCCTACCTTTCTTGTAAATCAGTAGATTATGCTACAATTCATTCTGTCTCACTTTTGTCTAACAACGTATTTTGAACACAAAGTAGAAATCAAATTAAAGCACATTTACTACGATTAAGACAAGTAGTGATGTGCAAAAACGGTTGCGCATACGCAATATCGGCTACTCACGTCACTCATCTGGAAGCTCACCAACGAAGCGGGCTTCGAAATGACAGCAACTTAGCCAAATACAGCTACTTTTGATTGATTGATGGGTTGATTGAAACACTAAAGGGAGTTCAGTGGACATTAATAATAGGCTATATTGATTTATTGGGTAGAGATATAAGTAATTTTTAATTCGATGTCATTTTGTACAGTGTAAAGCTTTTGCATATTTTTTGTATCGTAAGTATTTATATTTGCACCTAGTATAATGCAATTGCTGATTAAATGTCCATGTTGTTAGTCCCATGTTGATCGGGGACTTAAAAATAATGTGCCAACTGTGTTTCTTGCCTAGCATGTTGTAAAAGCCGACTAATGGTAAATATATCGAGTTTTGGGTGTGTGATTGTGTAGGCGACAAGCTAGCCACTTGTCACTACTTTTTCACAATATTGCATCTAACCCAGCCTAGTTTTGTTTTTGGCTGAATGTGGTTAAAGGGGCCTGCGGCCTCTTTGACTCTGCCTACCCCTTTGGGGATTATAGGCGTGATGTTATGTTACGTTTTGTTGTTAAATACGTATGTAACAATATGGAATAAACTCCATGGTAACTCCATGGATTTTTGAACGTGACATAATATCTCAAGTCCAAATGTTGCATGTTGCAGTCACCATGATTCGCATGCGCAAAACTAATTTATGTATATATAACCACATGTCACAAAATGCAAGTTGCACAATTATCCAAAGCATAAAAAGCATAATAAATTGTAAAACTTAACCTACCACTACAATACTACGTAGAACGAAAACTCTTCCAGCGCTACATTCCAATCCTTTGTCGAATAAACGGTCACAATTTACCACACTGTGGTAAAAGTGACAAAACATCTTCGACAATCCCAATAAACTTGGGCGCTAAATGAATCTCATAGAAAAGCTTGTCATAAGACCGTAATAAGCTATCGGTAATAACTAGAGATAAAAACATGGGACTGCCGTTACGACACAGTAGGTAAGTACATAAATACAAATATAAGACATGATAATGCATAATGCCATTTTACGGGCGTCCCATTGAAATGCGAATAAATTATCATAAGTGACGCGACGATACCTCGCCGTAGTAGGGTTATTGCATTTTACTTACACAGTTGCAATAAAAAGTAACTTGGAAACAATTTATTTCAAGCAGACGACGGCGCTGCTTTTAAATCTGTTCAACACTCCAACTATTTTATACTGCCGAGGTACATAATTACCCTTGATTTTATGGGAATAACTTAAGCACTGTAACTGGTAGTTAGGTTTTAGAAAAATTCAGGTCATTGCGTATAATTTTACGTATGTAAAAAGGACGCAAAAAATATGTTGAAGTACATCTACTTCTCTAGTTATTACATATTTCGAATTTGATTCCTTTATAGGATATTCATCCTTTGTTTATGCGTGCAATTTGATGTATATTATATGTACACCTAGTTACGCCACTAGCGTAGCTAGGAAGTTTAGGATACTCATGCAGAAAAATGGGACCCTTTTAAAAATTAGTTAGTGTAAAACTGCTCATCAACTGTTTATTGTAGTCTGCAGGGCACATCAGAGCAATCCTGTTTGCTATTGTTTTGACACGAAAAGTAACTTTGGGCGCCAGCGCCCTACGTTCGTAGTAGGTACACTTTCGGTTGTATATCCATTTAGTTAAGCCCTTTTCGCGCTAGAAAGCAGTATGGTTATCGTGAATATTAAAGTTTAATAAGTGTCTGCTCTTTTTCATTATCTAATTTAAATTTTTATATTATTATTCTTATTCTTCTATTTATTGAGACTTTGGATACTTTTAAAAGTGATAACCCTACCGCATAAATGGTTTGGAACCAGCAAAAGTAATAAATATCTTAAGTAATGACTTCGCGAATTTCTTTCGGAGATGGCACGACCCAAACTCATAAATTGCGTCACGCTGAAACATTTCAATATTTTTAGTAGCCCGCATTGCTCCTATCTTCTACGAGATTTAATTTCCCTGTCGTTGGTAGCAAGAGTTTATACCACCATAAATTTTTAGTCTCCCGAGCGCGAGATTAATATGCAGCTTGAAAATAAAAGAATCCTGCGTCCCTTTCATGGAAAGCAGGTGTGTTTTTTGTTCGCGAGCCGAGTGTCGTTGAATTTCGCTCGAAAAATATGGTATCGCTGAACACCAACGGTGCAACCTCGCACTGCAGAAATCTAAGTTTCTCGAATTTACAACCCATAATCCATGCAATAATAAAGTCGGCGAATCGATTGTCGACCCGATCTGGGAGGATGACTTTGTGGGGCACGACATCTCTTTTTGCACAATACCGCCTATTTACCTTTCCAACAAATATAGATCCAATCTAACTTTGATGTGAATTCGTGACTGCCAATACGCTGCAAATTGAAAAGTAAACACACCTAAATAAGGTTGTCGGAAGATCGGTCGGCTTTGCCGGTTCTACACCGCGGTATAATACCGCAATTTAATGAAAACTCATGCTCTATGGGAAAAATTTATGGTATCTTGTAAAGGGTACAGTTATCATTCGGCGTGCGTTCTAGCGAAGCTTGGCCGGCGTATATCGGGCAGTTATCTGCCGTCGCTCGCTTTGTTAAGCGCGTGGCTCGAATAACAAGTCTATCGAAACTATTAGCAAATATGAGGCGCAATTAGGCGATATTTATCGTAAAACCATAGGATATGGGTAGGATCGTGACGGGAAATATAGAATTTTAATACGCTCATAAAAGGTAGGCTGGAGAGTAATGATGTAGAAGTTAAGTGATTTTATTCATGTTGCATCTCGTTAGGCGGTTGTCGGATTCAGTTTTGGTTCGATTGCGTGAGAGAACTGGTCATCAGAATGGGAGGGAAGCGCATCTAGAGTAATGAATGTTGGCTCATGTGTTTTGTACATCTGTTTATCTTAACTTTTGTACATCTGTTTATCTTAACTTGTTTCGTGAGACAAGCGTTTTAGGATGCATTAATACAGTTAGAATTAAATGTCGCTGTCATTAAACCTCTAAATTATAAAAACACTACATATTACTGAAATGCTTAACGGCTAGTTTAGCATACAGATGTGATTTGATGACTATCAAGGTATGTGTTTGTATTAGCAGCATACTATTTGACTTCTTTATTGAATAAAGATATTCGTTTGGTCTTTTAGAATGTATGTGTACTAATAAAGTTAAGTGTCTATATTTTGCTTTGTTCTTTATTAGAGAATTACAGTTAAAATATCATATTACTTGTGTTCTGATTAAGAAATTGACCAACGAATCTGTTTTAGACCAGTGAAAACGGAAGCTACATACTATAAATATATTTTTGTTGCAGCAACCGTAAGAAGGTTGTACTCAGTGCAATCGTCAAGTCTCACAAATTCCTTCCTCAGCGACACCGGTGTATGAGTTATTACACTAACTAAATGCAATGTATGCATGTCTGTGGTGCTCGGGGCTAGCATGATGGTGCAAGTATCCACGAGAGGATAATTTACGAGATGAAGAATGACCACTATACGCAGCACTCGCTCCGCAGGTCACGTCATACCCTCACGGAATGGGAACTGATGGCTTTGGAAAAACATTACCTGGATATTAAGAAAACGCTTCGGGCAAAGCGAACGTGCTAAATTGTACTATTATAGTTACGAATACGTCGTGTTGTGAAGGTACAGATCTGTTCTCATTGTGTAGAAATGTCAGTTTAAAAGTCAATGTTTTAATATTTTAATTGTTCTTAAGCGATTTTGGTATTCAGTAGGTAAAACGCTATTTAAAAAAAACAAGTATTTATTGCAAAAGGGAGTTCATAAAATTGATGATCATCAATTCAGTTCAATAAGGGATTGAACCTTTAGGTAACAAATTATATGCAATTCAAACTGGGTCAACTTACTCATTTTGGCATTAAGACTTCAAGATCAATCCGATAAAATATAACTACTCCACCGGTGGTACCCCGTGACCATAATTCTATCCACTTCAAACAAATCTATTTAACCAGAATCTGGATTGACTTTTATCATCTATGCGATATTTATAACGGCTATTGCGTGTCCCGTTTATTAAGTAAACCAATAATTCTATGGCGACTGCTATCGTTAACTTGAATAGTAACGATAGTATATTTATTTAGAAAGCTTCCTGGCTACTGGATGTTAGGCGATCCACGCGGACGCAATTCCATTACGCATACTATAAATCTGAAAGTGTTTTTGCTTGTCAGAATTGACTGTTGACAATTGACACATTTTTTTTTTCACAGAATTGGGTAACCAACTGTAAAAATAGCCAGTGTGATAGAAAAACGATTAATGGTGTAAAAACAGTTGTCGTTGAATAGCAGTTATTTCGAAATTAATGGATACTTTCACTAAGTAAGCCTAATCTAGTTTTTACATAATAATAAAAAAATAAAAATATATTATTGCAGGCTAACCTGCAATAATATATTTTTATACTTTACCTTTTCACCATACATATAGTTTGATTTAAGGTATCGGTATGCTATTTTAAAGAAATTTATCCTTATACCAGTGTGACAGCGCAATATCAATTTGTTCTGCGGTATCCACTTAACAATTTTGGACAAATTTCTTCCGGCTTGTGGTATAGCTGTTATGACTTGTATTTCTTATTACGTTATTATTTCGATAGGAATTTTCTGATATCTAAGCTTTATAACTGTCATTTAACTCTTTGACATAGCTCATATAATGATTGAAATCTCAATACTAACAGTTTCAATAACCTTCCAGAAAGGAAGGAGTTGGCTATATTTCCTTCTTGCTCACCAATTTGGATTTGATTAATAGCAATAGCCACGATAGTTTAAGGTAAACTGTGTTAACCTAAATTCCAGATGTACCAGCGGAAGCCAGTTTTATTATAATTATCCACTAGAGAATGCAACAACGCGATGTCCTTTTGAGTGTACGACAAATGTTTATTGTACTCTCGTATTTGGAGAGCAACTTGAAAGGAGACCTTTATCCGGGCAGTATTCACCCGAGGAATGGTTATGTACCTTATTGGTTCCAGCCCTAATTCGATCAAGCCGACATAAATAGTTCCTCCACCTAAAGAGAAATATGCTCGCTCGGGTGGAAACGGGTCTTCCATGCTAAAGTTTTACAGCTAACGTTTGTAATTAATGTGATTTTTGTATGTGATGGTATATATTTTACGAGTACTTAAATGCAATATCGTTTATAAATAAGTATAATAAAAGATTATTTCGATGCTGCTCATCTTTGGCTCTATGTTTTTAATTAAAAAAAAGATTTCGATCAAAAACAATTAACAGTTATGAACATGATATGATATATATGAGCTCCATTATGATATTTTCGGACATAATGTCCATCATAATGGCTTTTTGAATTCAATTTGTATTCGACACCTCCAGCTGATGTAGCTTGTGTATTTTAATTTATTGTTTACGATAGTCAATGAAGGGTAACAGATTAACAGTCTGCGTTTTTAGACGTAATTTGATTGATCAAATTCCGCTTTAACGGTTTGCCGTAACGCACTACAATCATCTAATTCCCCGGCGGAGTTAGTTAAACTTAATTCATATCGACATTGATGGATGTATCCAAGTGATGTTTGCGAGCTCCAGCATCTGTCCTCGTTTCTTTGATTAATGGAACCCAGGTCACATTTACAGTACGTTTGTTGCCATCTATTTGATGCTTGCAACAATTGGGCATCGAAACAGACAAACAAACTGTACTAGTGGCAGGAAAAGGTGAGGAGAAATGAGATTATTAACAGGTATAAAATTAAAATTGGATCATATTTTCGTGCATTTGTTTCATTTCTTGACTTAAATATTTGAATCGATAGTTATCATTTTAGGTTAATGTTTACTACAGTATTGGAAGGTTAGTCAAGTGATTAGAGTTAGAGTTAAGATAAAGAAAAAGTTTAATAGCTTCAGCTATAACGCCAATAAAAACTATTATTTGAATATCAATGTTACGCTTATCATTTCTATTTATAACATGACCACCATTAACATAGCCCTGCTAACCATACTCCACAACAAAGCCAACCTTACACAATTTCATATCGGTTATTGATTCCACTACGCCAATAGTACGTGATGTTACCACAATCATTATTTACAATTACTTTCTTATCTGTGATTATTTTATTCGTGCTCAGAAACTGTTGTGTCAGAGTGGCATATCAACCGCAAGCCGGACCGGTCGAGACAATGCTGAAGGTGGTTATAGAGCAGCTTACATAATTTGTTTTCTAAAGGCTTAAGGTTACTGACAACTTGTGCAATTGGAGTGTTAGCGATCACTCCACCCATGTCGTAACAGCCACAATGGTGGAGATGTTTATCGTCCAGCCTATTTCCAGGTTTATGTATCTCGGACGTCGATAAAAGAGACAATAAATCAAATATCGCTTCCTATTATTTATTGGTGGAATATCGTTTGTTCAATGCATATTTCATCGGATTCACTTCCAGGTAATGTGGCCGTATAACTATTTATTTTTTGTTCTTAAATCAATTGAATGGCGCTGCAATACACGTAGAACTACTTTAGGCGAGTGTGAGTTTAAAAATATCTACATATTCCTTTTAAGTAAAGTGAATTTATCATACGACAGTATCGTATCCCCTATGAATTTTTTCACTTTTTATTATCTTTATGTAATTTTTCTATGGCGGGCAATATTAAAAAAGAGAAATAAAGAAGTACGTATTGTTTATTCGGACATTTCAAAACATTTCAACCGCGTGGTATCGCTATCAGCCCACAGGCTCGTGTTATGCCAAACACCGGATGTAGGTGTCACAATAGTCGAAATGCATCTGTGCATTTGATACATTAAGCACCGTAATCATTCGACTCTAATCATTGATTGGAATCTATCGAATGATTCGACGAATTACGCTTGAACGTGGTCATTGTGAAATCGGTTAACACATTGTGTGGTCTCGAATACGCGCGATCTGTATGGGTCTCACGTAGTTTTTTCATTTGCATTTTATATCTACGATATCTATTCAGGTGCTACTGGTCGTAGTTTGAGATTTAAACCGTTTCCATATTCAATGGCGGTGGTCGGAGGTGTTTCTGTTAATAGAGCGAGTCATTAAATTAGAGTTATTGTAACGATTTCTAGCGTAAAGGCGATGTTGGCGTTTCGTTAATATTTAACGTTTGGTTTTCAATCAGGTGAAGTTTTTGTGCAGTGCAATTTAGCTGGTGGTTAAAAAGTGGCACAATGAGCAATTGCACGGTGCATTTACTTTAATCAGCTTTAACTCGATTATTTTTTAATTCAATGATATTGAGGTATATTGAGATAGGAAATATTGGTTTATTTTTATAAAGGAATGTATGTAAATTAAAATGAAAAGATTGTGATCTGAAACTATTTTCCATTAAACAATGAATAAAACATATTCATATCTACCAAGTGACTTGCATATTTATGAGCAGCATTAAATACTGTTTGATTATCACTTCGAATCTTCTTTCATCCTTGATAGCAATCGACACAAAAGATCGTAATCCGAAAGTCATACCAGCATTTAAAAGTATCCATACAATTATTGACTTGTTATCTTCGGGTGACCACATCGCTGTGAACATAATAGGGGCGCAATGAGGACTAATTACCCTTCCATACACGTCGGAGACGAGTCCATTGTCCTGACGCATCCGGCATCGGATATCCATGATAAGTCTGAGCAGCTCGCCAAGGATGGTTATTATGCGTTCAGCGTGCGTACAGGGAGGGAAAAAATTGTGAGATTTTTAGTTTTTAGGTGCTGGTTAAGTGCATACTTGTTGCAGCTTAGGCTGACTAGACCTCTTTTAAGTCGCAAAAGGGCGTTATAAGGACCTGAACTATCTAAAAGATGGTAATGTCCTCTCTATACATATGTTTGTAGAGAATATATGTATGTGCTTTGATAGTATTTTAGTTTTGCTATGAATCTATCATTATGAAGATCGATTTTGAAGTTGCAGTATTATACTACATAATAACGAATCATAACTTCTCTTACTGTGAATTAAATTCGTTTTATCACAATTTCAGTTCTACATATGTATGTAAATAAAAGATTACCGTCTTGTTAAAATCACATCATACAGTTTTATTACAAAAATGGAGAAGGTTTCCGTGCCACGTCCAAATAAAGTATTGATGACATGCAAATGCAGTGACAACATTTCAAAATAAAGAATAGACAAAACTACGTATACTGGATTTAAACCAAGAACATTTTTTCAGTTTCATCCATATTCAGTGGTTATTGGAAATAGCTTACACAGGAAATTTTTATTCAAAAAACGTTTGTTACTACATTGGAAAAAAGAAAGAAAAAACAGTACCAAAAGAGTACTGAGCTGATCTGCTAATACTGTTTCAGTTCAGAACTAAAAAAAGTAAAAGTAGGCAATGCTAAAGCTCGAATCGCGTTCCGAATCGAACTGTACATTTCAAAGGGCCATTGCATTGTCAATACCGGGTCCGTATGTCTGTCCGGTTGGAACACGAGTCGGGAGTGCCGGGACCCGGCCGTAAGAGGCGGTCTCAATACCACCCGCGAAATGGGAATACCGGGATTTGTTGCTCTTTGCGGACAAAGTAGGACGTCGCTTTTTTAGTTTAGTTTATGATCTGAGACTGAGGAACAAAGTGGTCGGAGCGTCGGACTGTTTAGGTATGTGAATGGAGTCTCTGAAAGTGGCAATGGACTACTTTTGCTGATAGCTATTTATGTACATGTATATTTATGTCTGGGTTTTGTACATGCCGTTAGTATTGCTGTGAGCAAAGATAGATATATTGTGTAGCATTTTTCTGTGTCGAAAACATGAAACTCAAGCGATTGTAATCGTGTCGTCGATTATTTTAATGTTATCCAAATAAATGACAAAAAGATTTCTATGAGGAAAATGAGCTTGATCTGCAGTTCAAAACTTTGAAAAACGCTCAAGTCTTAGACTTTCCCTACATTCAGTGCATTTACACGCTTACAATATAAACCTAAAGATGTATTATTATAGCTACTTTGAATCATAATTAACATGGCGTTGTCCCGGATGCATCAGTGTGCTGGAGCCCAGGGTCTGCCTTCCTTACCTTACGCCTCCACTTCGGGCGGTCTTTGGCATCCCTGGTTGTGAGACTATTACACGCATGTCATCCGCTATGACATCAAGCCAGCGTTTATTGGGTCTTCCCCATTTCCCCATATTATTATATAGCTACATTGAATACAGGCTAGAATTCTATCTACCTAAAACAATTGATGATCCATAACGTTGATAAAGGCTTCCTAATTTATGGCCTATAATTAAGCAAACCTTGATTAACTCTGATTTATTTTAATACGCCTCTTGATATATCCAGGAACATTTAGTGCAGAGATATAAACGAACATTATCTTCGTTTATAAACTGATGTGTCCATTATAACAGACAAGGTGTCAATTAGGAATGAGATTATCAGTGAAACAGTCGAGAAATCCCTTATTAGGGATATGTTTAGCCGGCCCAAATTGAGGATTTGGGCGCATAGAGGCAGACTTAAGGAGGGTAGGTATATCTTCATTTCCTTTTAAAATCTGCCTCCCAATAGGGTTATTCTTTATAGTTAGTTATCATTAGTTACACAGATTTTCTTTAGACTGGTGAATTTATTATGTCTTGTGAGTTGGGTTTATTACAACATCCGAACTCATATTGTAAATACGAATGCGAGGTTATTTATTTGTTACGCTTTCATGTCTAAACAACTAAATTGATTTGAAAAATCCATTCAACAATGCGAAGCTACGTTATCAAGGAGTAACATAGGGTTACATTTTATCCCCATTTTCCCACGGAACTTGGAACTACGCGGCTCAGTCCGCGGGTTATCAAAAACGACCTGATTTTCAAGTAATACGTGACTCATGATAAAATAATTCACTTATGCTAGTAAATGATCTTTAGTGACACCGCAGTTACCCTACTCTGGCTGCGATCGGATGTTAGATGGGTGATCATTTCCATTCGATATAGTAACATCAATCCAGTATCTTCGCGACACGGAAAGCACGTTAGTCAGTTGGTGTCGGCTGATATCTGGTAAAGGTGAATGACAATCGTTTTTCACATGTATTTTGGTGAGCCTGAGATCTGGGTTATAATTGATGATTTTGATGTGGTTCTTAAGACATAGGTCTTGTGCTGTTGTTATTACTTCAATAAACTGGATACCGACATAATTGAGGAAGCTGATTATTTTGGATTAGTCTTTTGTCTAGATCAGTTTCAGTTATTGTATGATCCTGTCCTAAAACTAAAGGCTTTGCAAGTAACTGAAAAGTAATCCCATGGGTGTCTTGCATTAAGAATTTTAAAGGACATTTCACATGTTTGGCAGTAGTCATCAAATACTAGGACTCTGAGCTTCAGTTTTAGCAAGGACATGAGAAATGCATTCCTTTGATTTAAAAAATACACCAGTTGTTATCTAGTATTCATTACCAATCTATATAGGAAACGCTTTTAAGATAAGATGACCGACAAGCAATATCGACTGCAAGCCTATTCATTACGTTATTTGACACATGAATTAAGTACACAGCGCACGTGCCTCATATTTCCTATTCAAACGCAACAAAGCTTGACCGGATTAATCTATGACTCCCTGATTGATTTAATTACGCACTTTCATTAACGCAGAGATATTATTACTAACACCAAGTCACTGTCACAGAAACAGATAATAAATAGTTCACCAAAGTGACACAGTTAATTAACATTCCGTGTATTTTGCGTTTTGAAATTGATTCGAGATACGATCAGATAAACAAACAATTTTATTTATGTCCCTGTCTAATGGTGAAACTTATGTTAAACGATTTTCTCGATAGTAGATAAGATAATTTTAATTAATCGAAACTAATACGGCATGTGATATTTTGAATTTGGAATAATTTAACACGAAAATATGAGTAGGATTTGAGCATGCTTCATAAATGTAGAGAACCTTTTTATCTTGATTTTGATATCATTATCTGCGATGTATCATTATAAGGTTGAAATAATAATATTAAGTTGTCACACGGACTTATGCTATCGCGTCTGTATTTCCATTTCCGATAATGCTACCAAAACCAGGGGAGTTTCAAGGTGAATCAGTGAATAAATATCTTTGTTCAAATTGCATGCGCATAAAACAACTTTATGTAAGGGAAATTATTTACAATGCTAATATGTGGTACGTTTGTGTATTTACTTAGATCAGTAAGTTGAGCACGGATTTTTTATGTTCAGTAACATCTACTGTTTAAATTAAAATCGAACAATGCAACGAATTGTCATGGGAATTATACATTATAGGTTTTTATACCTTCGACAACTTTAGACTTATATGAGTATTTCATTGTATACCCGCATATTGTTATATGTATAAAACCTCGGTGAACCCCGCGTTTTCAAATTAATATTTTTTTCTTCCTATCACATAATTTTTATCATTTTCCTTCTAGCGTTCAGTCCTAGCTTTTTTCAGCAGACCCCTACTGCTGGGAATATGATTGGGTAAGTCTAATAAATTGGTAGAAGCTACAGTCATTTGACTTATTTAACTCTTTTACAAGACTAGACAAATTGGATTATAGCTATGTCGGTTTGTATGTTTATTATCTTGTTACAGTAATTTCAAGCCGCGTCTATGATTGTGTTGACTATTCTTAGTTATTCAGGGTACACAAAGATTTCTGATTAAAAAAAAAACTATTATCCTCATGATATAAGAATTTATTAGCGTTCATAGCAGGCTTAGCAAGTTATTTATATAATAATAATTTAAAAAATTGTTCCATATATATTGCCTTACTCAATTGAATGTAAACACGTTGATAATGATTTGGACAGTTAAATTCCCCGTCTGCATTTAAATGTTCCATGCAAAAAACTTAAATTATGCCTGTCTTCATCAAAGATTTATCGCTAGGGAAGAGACACACGTCAAGTCAATTGGTAACAGATTTTTTGTTGGATGACTTAGTAATGTTGCGCAACTAGTCCACTATTATAAGGTTTAGTAATTACTAGTCGAGTGTAATGGTCTGCCTGGTCGCTTGTGTGCATTGATCTTTATTCGTAGGGCTGTCGCCATTATAAGTATCAGTGTAGACTTTCGTTATATTAATAACGCCATGTTTGTAACTCTGCTTACACCTTCGGGGTTTGCGGGCGTGATGCTTTGTATGTTAGTATAGCAGCCCTTACCTTTGGAAAGTCTTTCAATTGATCAGATTGGTCAATCTTCCTAGCATTGTGTTCCGTTCTAAATCTGGTTGGACTGCGTGATCCAGAATTTCAAGTATTTGATATAACAGATAAGATAGAACATGGATATACGTTCGCAATTATTTTAATGCGCAGATTTTCTCATGATGTTTTCGCTTATTGTCGAACTAGTAGTTTAATGTTGGTGTACAATGGCAACTTTTTTTTATTTTATATCTGTACCATGAAAGATAGTAAGCAAACATTATGGCCTGCTTGACCGTAAGCAGTCTCCTATGAATATTTCGTTTACAGTCAACGAAAAAATCGAGACAAGATAATATGAGATTTAGTATGGATACCCAGAATTTTAATCACAATCTACTTAATCAGTATAAGTCATGCAATCTTAGGTCCAGTCTATATCTATGAAGAACGTTATTAAATCTTTCTATTAACCTTGAACTGCTCACTGCTCACTGCTAACCCTACCGTGTGCATTGCAACCAGTTTACACGGAAGGACATTTTAGGCAACAGACGGTACGCGTCTCACTGCACCGGCAAATCGCGGTGACGGGCTTTGCGTCGTTCCGCCGTGCATACGTTGGTCAATTAGGCCCCTCACGATCCGCTATCGGGAAATCTAAAAAGTGAAGGTTAATGAGAAAACGAACGGAACTGGGTAATTGATGGCCAAGTTCGACATTGGAAATGCCCCATTTACGATAATCGATGGCTTTATTTTTAGGTTCAATTATATTTTATTAAATATGATGGTGATTACAGGTGTTTTCTAATTTAAATGGAGGTACTGTTTTCTTAGGCCTTGAGCTAAATTCCGTAACGATTAAGTTGAGTGGTAGGGAAATAGACGCGTTTAAAATAACTTTACTTACCGCTGTTAAATATTTTAATGTGTATTATGCTCTTAATCTCTGCAGGAATAATCTATGTATCTGTAGAATAAATTCGTATTTTAAAGCTTAATGTGGCGATGGTAACTACAGTTTATTTTTTAATATTGGGTAATTCTGTTGTCGATATTTTTTGTATCCTTTCCGCTATTTTGAGCGAGATAGTGTGTATTTATTTAGCAATAACTTCAAAATAAGAGTACCTTTACTTAGAAGCATTAAACTTCTTACCTCACCCGTCAGTTTCGTTTTCTGTTGCATTGAAGTCGCAAACAAAACAAACCTCATTCCATTCTCTAAAAATACCAGTGGGAGTGGCATGGAGACATAAAAATGCCTTTGAACGGCCTTAAAGACCACGGAGGATGTTGCCGATTATCGGTCGTCATTACCGCGGGAATTGCCTGACGCGATTTCGAGGGCCCGGAGTGAAAGAGCATGCATTACTCTTGAAATTCGGCGGCCAATTTGTTAGGTTCCGATTGGCACTTTTTAATGCGGAAATGTTTGAAGCAGAATCATCACTTGTGATTATTTTTTGCATCGTCATGTTTTATGAGTAATATACAAATACTAACTAACGGCACACCAATTTCCTAATGAGGTAGGTAGAGAGAACTGAGCGCCATATGACGCGGTCCTTACACACTCACTCATTCGCTTCTACGACTTAAATGAAGATAATGTAATAAATAAATAATATATTCTGTATATTTTGGGAGCGCGTGTCCTTACCATTGAGCGGTGGTAGCTCAATGGTAAGGACACGCGCCTCTTAACCGAGGAGTGCGGGTTCAAACCCGGCACGTACCTCTGGATTTTTTAAAATCTATGTACGTATTTATACCACTAGCTCGGCGGTGAGGGAAAACATCGTGATGAAACCTGCAAATTCAAACAACTTTGAATTTGTAACCATGATCCAAAATTTGTCTGGTTCCCCTATCAGGGTTACGAAGGTCAGACCGGCAGTCGCTTCAATGTAATTACCAGACTCGCTAAATCCTGGATCATGGTCTAAGCGGACCCCGTCTAAACACGGGACATAACGCTAGGAAGATGATGATATTCTGTATATTTTTTTATTTTTTCGGCTTTTTACAGCTATTCCAACAGTTTAATTTAGGTTTAATTTATCCTACTCTGTTTGATTAGGTACAAATCAGTTTTTCTGAATACTAAGTACATAACCTTGTAAGTTTCCTATTCTGTTCTATTATATGGTACTATATTATCATATTAAACTATATAGATCTAGCTATGCAAATTTTAAGTATGAGATGTTTACAACTTATAAATATTTTTAAAGCACGTTATCCACTTAGTTTTTCTGCTTTGGTCAAGCCGCACGCAGTCATTAAATTAATTATCCTGTAATAAACTACCTTCAGAATAAAATGTCTACTACTTGAGTTTTTGGGTCGCCATTACGCCATTTATTTTATAACATTTGATTGAACAGTCGCCACAGACAAAATATTTACTTCTATAAAATGTTTGCATAATTTGATTCACCTTGTTTTTTTCTATGTCTATATTTATTTATGACAAATCTATTTATAAAAACAAATGCTGTAGTAAATACTTGGTGAAAATGGTGAAATGCGTAGTTTTTATACTTTTTCTGTGATATATATAGTACCATAGTGAATAGTTTGTGAACTTGCAACTACAGCTCTTGCACTACAACGCTCGGTCGCTGGCAGGGAATCACGCGCATCTCGATTTATTGGTTAATCCAGAACGCCGTTAATTGCCGCCAAGGCAACCCCCACTTTTATTTGTTTTGTTGCAAACGCCGTAATAACAGTGTCCAGAAACCGGCGATATATCATCGTAATTATGACGTTGGCGATTTATAAAACATTTAATTTTTTGCAACTTTGTCGTTTTAGTGAATTAAAACCTAATAGTGGGTTGAAAGTGATTTAAGAGTATGAGTATCATTATGTATGTAAAATATAGTCTTATTGAATCATCCACAAAAGATCGATGTACAGAAACGATATTTTGCGTGTTGCAAACGTCTATAAATACTACAGTGACTGCTTATCATTGGATGGATCGATTACATGTGATTACCACTAAAAAGAATTAAATAAAATATTTATTTATAACACTAATCATTTAACTAGTCCTCCATCAATTGGCAAGATTTATATTACAGTTTTTTATGTTTTAGTATTTGAAGATTACATAAATATGACGACTGGCCCGTTGGTCGAGTGGTCAGAGACCCTGGCCACGAAACCAAGGGTCACGGGTTCGAATCCCGCTAGGGGCAAATGTTTCGTGTGATGAACATGGACATTTTGTACTCGAGTCATGGATGTTTATAAACGTATTTAAGTATGTCTATCCGTTCACCTAGTATCCATAGCACAAGCATAAGCTTAGTTTGGGACTAGGGAATTGGTGTGTCAGTCTGAAGAATTTATTATTATTTATTATTATTTATATAACAGTAAAGAGTTTAGCAATTGCCATAGCAAACGGAAAGATGATTTTTCGAAACTTAAAAATTGACTTGGTATTTAACGATTTCCTTGAACATGTAATTATCTGTGATAATTAAATACAATACCGGCCGAATTAAAATATTTGTGTAGGTGCATCGTTTTTGTAATACATTACTTCAGAACCGACATTTTCATCAATTTGCATATTAATTAGTCGAGATTTTTATAAAAAAAACTCGTTTTCGATAAACGACTTAAGTGCCCACTGCCTCTACTACCTTCACCATAAATGGGTGTGTTTCGTAATTAAAGTTATATTATCCTGCAAGATTTATGTGTTTGTAATTAATAACTAGATGCCAAGATGTTATTAAATTACACCTTCTGTTCTAATGATGATGCATGGATGTGTTTTTGACGTAGTGGCTATACGGAGATCTGAACTCTTGAAGTTATATAATGTTAGTTAAACTTGGTAGAGATGTAGTTTTGTTATTTATTAAGTATTTAAAATAGCGATTCGTCGATTCTCTCTGCCTACCCCGTTAGGGAAGTGGCGTGAAGTTTAGTTATTTAAAATAGCGAGGAAAAATTAAAAGCTACTACAATCAATATTTGCATAAAAAAATATTTTCAAGCGTTGCATTTTGTAATATTTTTGTTAAAAATAGTTTTAATTTTAATCGGGTTGTCACCCGAGTGGATTTTGATTTCAAATTATGTAGATTTCTACCATAAAAATAGAATTTTTCTAATGAAAAATTTTGCCGACGCAATACCGACAAATTACAACAAAATAAAAAGTGTAAGAAAAGTTCCGCTATAACACAGTAATTTCAACTCGAACAGGAGTAGTTCCCAAGAAAATAGTACCCCCAAGGTTAGTTAATCAACTAAATCTACCTTCCCCAGTTCGTTTCCACACCCCAGTAACTAGACACTCCAGTTCGTAATAAACGAGGCCGTTAATTTAATTAAATCGTAACAGACGACAAGATCCTATTCCTCGAATGACAATGTTGTTCTGCCATAAAGAAAGATGATGGAAGTTAAGAGGCGACGTTCTCTCGCGTTCTCTCCAACTAGAATGCTTTACATTTAGAGTGAGTAAGCATTTAATCTGTTTGCTCTAACAATTCGAAAGGGTGTGTTAATTTAGTAATTAAGAATTAGGTAACCTATATTTTGTAGTTACTTGTAAGTAATACTTACAAGTAACTACACGGTGAGGGAAAACATCGTGATGAAACCTACAAATTCAAACAACTTTGAATTTGTAACCATGATCCAAAAATTGTCTGGTTCCCCTATCTTAGGGTTACGAAGGTCAGATCGGCAGTCGCTTCAATGTAATTACCAGACTCGCTAAATCCTGGATCATGGTCTAAGCGGACCCTGTCTAAGCACGGGACATAACGCTAGGAAGATGATGACTTGGAAGCACTACTTTCTTGACAAGTTATTTAAATACTTTCAACCTGTATTAAAAAAGTGATAAGGTTTTAATACAGGTCAAAAGTAATTAATGCATTCGTGACTCAGGGTCGTTCATAATTCTTTAGCCATTTTGAGTTCAAGCTACGATTTCCGTGGTGGGATTTGGTTCACAGTATATATGGTGGCAGTGACAATGCGTTTAAAGAGAAATCTTATTGAACAATTTGCGCTTCAAAATGAAATCCGAATTGGTAGAGGATGTTGCCTGCTTTGAGTAAATGTCAATCAGTGGGTCAATTAAGATGTTGTAATGTGGCTTGGTGTTATTTGATGGTATATTACACTTTGGCAACTCATATTGAAGTGTTACTCATTGTACCTTAGTGTGGAATGTAAACAGATTGGATGTATCGTGCATTTATTGGCGTTATCCTTCTACGAGAGGAACGTTATTTTAATAAGTCGTCTTCTTTTTACGATCTGCTAGATATTTGTACTAATCTACCGAATTATCTTTTGATTGCACAATCTTTGTCTTAGATATCTCTGCTCCAGTTTTAGACCTAATCAAACCCCACAAAATTAGTCAAGAATTCTCGGCACGTTGCACCCGTTGCATTATACCGACCTATAAATAAGTTCGGTGACATTACTACCGCAGACATTACAGCCATTAGTACGACTCCCAGCGACCGTTTAATTCAATCAGAGGCTGACGGAGGCGGGGCTGAGTCACCTCCTCAGGGCTTTATTCAAACTCCCATAATTTCTGATTTATTTGCGCATTTGGGGTGGTTCTGTGTTCGCGTCTTTATGGAATTGAAACGTCATAAATGTGATGGATAGACGTAAGCTTGTTTTATCGCAATTTATGATGTTTAATTTTGCAATTCGAAATTCAAATCGTAACATGAACAGTTCAGTTTAAAATTCAAATTCAGTTTGAGTTCATTTTTTTTCAGATTTAACGTGCAGCAGTTATGCAAAGATAAACATTCATAATATTAAATTAATACGCCGATCGAAACGACAGATGTTCGCCTGATACTGATAAATAGCAGATGACGATAATTCGAGTGTATGATAACATCTTATGTCCAACTTAAATGTTCCTTTATGAAGTATATAAATTGAGTAGAACATGTACAAGATGCACCGCGTAAAAGTATAAATCCCATTATGTATATTGTAAATGGATAAAAATAATAGAATAATTTTATTAGGTTGTGCTAACGATAAATTCATTTGTGTAGGTTGAATACAGCTTATTTGAGTTTATTTTGAACATTGTTGGTTAAAATTATCATTCCTTTTAAAGTTAGTAACAGTAACTAAATACTGTGAATATACATTCATGTTAAATGAACAGCAATTGATTTTCTATTGTGTCTGGAATTGCGGGGTTAAAAGGCCTAATGTTTTATGGGAGTTTAATGATAAGTAGTTGGTGATTAGTATAATTAGCTGACTAATGGCTATACATACCTCGTTCATCAGACAACTCGTATACTTAGATAACTAGATATAATAATGTATCTGGCCATTAAGACGAATTCCAATATAAGTAGCGATATACCGGATTTTATTCAAATAAATCGTCTGGTCAGCTTCATCGATAGTATCAATCGATACTGATCTTAACTGGCGCTTCATTCTAATTTTAATGTGTACTAATAAAATAGTTTGTGGTCGTCTGTCTATCATCGACTAGCCGTAATGATAACGTCTAGGAAGCTAAACTTTAGTAGATTTTGGACACGTTTTTAGGAAACATACTTCAAGAGGAAACTTATAATCAGGAAATACTCAGGAAATAATGACACTCCTATTAATAAATTGTAAGTAGGTATAACCACCACGATGCAAACTGAGTCTCACCAAAATCGCACCGAGCATCGAACCACAGGAAGCCAAAGGCCATGCCTACAATAATGCCTTATGCAATTTCTCCTTATTCCGAGACCCTCGAGTATAGTATGCAAATATCGCGGACACGTGTGAGAGCTAAAATCTCAATGGCGGCTGTAATTTGTGGGTAATTTATCGCCGTTGCCGGCTAGATGTATTTCGTAAGGCGGGACGCTAAATCGTGAAATTATACGCGAGTCTGCGTGGGCGCCGAATGACAATGCGAAAATGTGCAAGGGAATACAAGGTACTATCCTGCTAAAATAATAGTTAGGGAAGTCGCTATTTGCTGGGTGATTCGAACAAAACAGTTGAGTAAATAACGTGGAATAATATCATAATTTTGAAGCTATAGTTTTAGTAGTTTTGATTTTGTTATTTTTGACAATACATATTAACATCATTAGGAGATAGCAAAAGTTTTTGTAGGTGTTAATTTTAATTTAATTATTAGAAAGAAAGAAATAACATTTATTGGACGCACAATTGTTAATACATACACAGGAAAACGAAAATTGACACAGGACAAAATAGTACAAAAAAGGAAAACCAGTAAAAAAAAAGAAAAAAGAAAACAGATTGGCGCCAATTGGGTCCCTGCCTCAGCATTATGCTACTGCGGCGTCAAACTAACGCCGCAGTATTATAATAATAAAAGCTATTATAATAATAAAAGTTATTATTATAATTTAAACGTAGTATTATATTATATTCTTGGTTTTCTTAAGTTTATTAACATTAACTTAAGTAACAAAAACTTACAAATTAAACAAAAATAGAATGAATAAAAATAAAAATACTTCCGTGTGTGTGTTTGTGAGTGGTGTGTTTTCGGTGCGATGTGTTTTTATTCTAATTCAAGTGCAAGAGGATTATGACGTCATTTAAAACTTGCAAGAATATCTTCTGTGTCCTGGTAAGACAAACCAAGTAACCAAGTAATACAAAACTGGGCTGGGTTAGATGGAAAATTGTGAAAAAGTTGTGACAAGTGGCTAGCTCGTCGCCTACACAATCACATACCCACAACCCCATATACCATTAATCGCTTTTTACGACATGCTAGGCAAGAAACACAGTTGGCACATTATTTTAAGTCCCAGACCAACATGGGACAATGGGCTGGGTTAGATGAAAAATTGTGAAACTTTCTGCCAAGCGTTTACTAGATATTCAAGTTGTTATAATTGTACCCAGCCATAACCATACCTAGGTACTCAGTTTACCCTTAGCGTAACAAACACCAAACTAGAACTAGACTTTATGAAATTACTTCGAATAATTTAATAAGGAGTTATTACATTGCTCGGGAACATTTTCTCGGAGGCACATAAGTAATTGAATTACTCATACGGTTATGACAGCCCACGCATACTGGCAATCGATTTTGAGGTAAATATGGGCATATTCTAATTATTTGACGTACGGCTGAAATATGAGTTTAAGAGGTGGATCGAGAAACACTTTCATAATCCATACTAATATTATAAAGTTGACGCTGAGTTTGTTTGTTTGTTGGTTTACTAGAACGCGTTAATCTCAGGAACTACTAGTCCGATTTGAATAATTATTTCAGTGTTAGATAGCCCATTTATCGAGGAAGGCTATCTATACTTATAATAAATCTGTAGAGAGGTAAATTCTGTACATGAAATATATTTTCAAAATAACTATCAGGGGGTGATTAGTGATCGATACTGATGCCAAAAATACAATCAGTAAAATTTTTGTCTGTCTGTCTGTATGTTCCTTATAGAAACAAAAACTACTCGACGGATTTTAACGAAACTTGGTACAATTATTCTTCATACTCCTGGGCAGGTTATAGTATACTTTTCATCACGCTACAACCAATAGGAGCAGATAGTGAAGGGAAATGTTTGGAAAACGGGAGAAGTTACTCCATTTTTTAAGCTTCCGTCGCGTTTGCAGCCTTAATGGTTAAAGTTACATAGAAATCATGTATGACGGAAATAGTCTTTATAATATTAACCATAAACGCGGGTGACACCGCTGGCACAGCTAGTAGAAAAATATTAACCATAAACACGGTTCAAACCGCGGGCACAGCTAGGGCTAGGATAAACTAGTCCTGCTTTGTCGTATTTGAGTTTGAAGTTGCGAATATTTCTAGGATTCTATCTATTATATATTAAATCATTAGAGACAAATAACGTTGTAGTGTTACTTTGTAATGCTAAATTCATATGCACGTATAGATATACGGCATTTTAAAGTCTGCTCTTTGTCTCTATTTGTTTGGCGTGAGATATTCTAAAACTGTTGAATTGGTTATGGGACTTTTACTGGTAGATAGCTGGAGTTACACGGAGTGACTTAGGCTACTTTCATTTAATAACAAATGTTAAATTCCGGATCAAACACAGTTGATTTTTGGAATAAAATAAATAAACGACTTTTTTTCCCGGACGAATTATGGATGAAGTCACGGGCAACAGCTGGTTTTAACACATACCTGTTGACTTGAGTACGTCCAACCCAAAAGAGAGCTGCCAGCATCGTTGCTTATTCTTCATCCTTTGGGGAGCACCGTCCTATGGCGTTGTACCTTAAACAAAAACAGGTATTATTAGACTAATAAACTGTCGTAAGCCTTATGTTTTTACATTTTGCAATAATATAATTAACATTAACATACATAATTATGTATATGTCCAAATGAGGCTGAAATAGATTTCTTTATACAAATATAAAAAGAAAATTATCTTAACATCACCTAGCAACTAAGTAGCGAATAAAAGTAATAATATTTTCAATCTAATTTTAAACGCTTACTACATAATAAAATTCCGTAAATAGGTTCTATTCATCGTATTCAATTTCGGAATTGGTTTATTTAAGAAGAAATATTTAAAACGTGTTTCTATAAATTATTGGGTCGCTAAGCTGAAAATAGCGTATAAGTAAATGTTTTATATTAGGAAGGAAGGAATAGCAAGTTTATTGGATGTTTTTCCTAGGTATTGTAATCTATTACTATTAGGTACACGTCTACTTAGGTACGCTGTGTGATAAAAACTTTGCTTTTTATTATTGCACTTAGTTTAGGAAGTTAGAATTTTCCTGTTACAAAATCTTATTAGAAAACAATTTTTAGCAGGAAACAAAATTGAAAAAGAATTACTAGAAAACACTCACTACCCTATTAAATATAAAAATTTTTAGGAACTCTGTAAATAAAAAAAAATCATCATCAGAAACATCAAGCCGTTTAGAGAAGTATACCGGAATTCCCCATATAAGATTTTAATTGTATGTTTGATATTTAACTTCCATTATAGAGGAGACGTAACGAATGCCCGAAACGAGCCCACACAAAAGGAACACATTCAATTAAGAACAATTAGCGGTTGAAATTTTCGCTTGATTCCGATCCGGGGTTCAATTAGCACATCGCTAGAAGTAGAACGTCTCCTCATTAGGCGAGCGGTGTCGTAAGAGCTAGATTTGAGATAACGCATTACGCATGCGCGCGCTATTGTGTTCGCGCCCAGATGCCTAGATAATGCGGGGAAAGCTCGCGCCTTGCAGAGCTTTCAGATGTTTCGACGTGACTCATGCATTTTTGTGCCTAATAGACGCCCGACTTTTGTTTACGCCCTAGGGAGATGTGAGCGCCTTTTTGTAATCACTTAGGTACTCTCGTTCTACGCACAATGCAGTTGCAGTGAGATATCTTTGTCGTATATGCAGACTTTTTATGCATATTGATCAACACGTTTCTGTATACTGTTGAATGTTATTTTTTCATTGATATTCCAGTTTCTAATTAAATCACTTACTGATGACTGGCCCATTGGTCGAGAGGTCAGATACCCTGGCCACGAAACCAAGGGTCGCGGGTTCGAATGCCACTAGGGGCTAATGTTTCGCGTGATGAATGTTATGTCTATCTGTTCACCTAGTATCCATAGCCCAAGCATAAGCTTAGTTTGGAGCTAGGGAATTGGTGTGTTAGTCTGGAGAATTTATTATCTATTTAACTTATAATATTATTGACAACGCCTCTCAGGATACCTTAGATCTGGAGAAAACTATTTTTTAAGGCTATTTATAGCAAAAGCTATGAGCATAGGTTATTAACAACTAGAAAGAAAAACTTGAATAGCATTATTAGTACATAGGTCTGGTCATCGACCTAATTAAAGAAGAAAATAGATATCTTAAATTATCAATGACAGTTTGACTTAAAGTACTGGAGACTGATATAATCAAATAATTAGTTTAGGAGCTCAATCTGAACTTTAATAGCATATATGAATATGTATACCAGGTTTGTCGTGTATTAACAGAAGGTGATTTAAGGAGTCATAAAAACCGTAGAGATTGTATAAAAAGGGTCATTAATGTTGAAGAGGCGAGAGAGGTGTGTAAGGATCGTGCCATATGGTATTCGGTTCTCTCTGCCTACCCCGCTAGGGAAGTGGCGTGAAGTTTAGTTAGTTAGTTTATGAATACGTAGTCGTATACTAAGTTAAAATTATGATGACTGAACAATAGTATTGAAATTACAATGACAGATTTATTATTATGTTTGAATTTCCTGTACCGTTGCAAATGTTTTTAGTTCAATAAATAACTTATTAATGTTTCAAGAAACGAACCAATCCCAAAACGAAAACGGGCAATAAAACTCTTGCAAATTCTTGCACACCTGTAGCTTTTATTCGTTCCTGTTAAATAATAAAAGGTACCTAGTTTAGTATAAATGTTAAGATAAAATAGCTTTGCTTAGCGGCGGCAAGTGTTAAGATAGAAGTCTGAATGGGGTAATAACAGCGCCACCCTCTATTGCGCAAGTTAGGTTGGGTCTAGCAGACATAAAGGTTTGTCTATTCTAAGCGCGAATGTTGAGCACGTGCCAATGCGCAAGCTGTGCCTATGTCTATCTGTCTGTTACAATCTTAAGTAAAGGTATTCTTTACAGAACAACATTTGGGAATTAGACGTTAAATTCGTGACTATGACTCGAGTAAACAAGTTGTAATCTGTCCTTACTTACTGTAAAAGCGTTTTTGACATTATTTGAGGTTACAACGGAATAATGGGTTGCGGTCATTATTTGCATAGGAATAATGGATAAATCTAGACAGATATTGTCTAGATTCAAAACTATTTTTATATAATAATAATAAATTCTTCAGACTGACACACCAATTCCCTAGTTCAAACTAAGCTTATAAGCTTGTGCTATGGATACTTGGTGAACGGATACGGATAGACATACCTAAATAAGTTTATAAACATCATGACTCGAGTACAAATGTCCATTTTAATCACACGAAACATTTGCTGAACCCGCGACTTTTGGTTTCGTGGCCAGGGTCTCTGACCACTCGACCAACGAGCCTGGCGTCGCATTAAAAAACATCCCATTCCCTTTGATTTCAATTTGTGTCTGACAGTCTACGTTTTGTAGAGCAGGATAAAAATCATATCTTCGCGTTATCGCGATAGTGTGGCTGTAGCATAAAAAAAGGTATATATAAAATAAAAAACGAGTCGCTTTAAAGTTACATACATATAAAGTGACAACATGTTTTGGTTGAGCGCGGCAAACTCGGCAATTAGTAGTCCGAATTCAAAAATCGAATGGGCAAGAATAAGTTGGTGTACCCATAATTATGTGAAATTATGTATAACATTTGGAAGTGACCCTGCCCCATGCGCCAAGCAAGAGTTGTGAGTTCGATCCCCACCCAGGACAGATATTCGTAAGATGAATACTCGTGTTTGTTCTGTGTCTGGGTGTTAATATTCAATATTTAAGTATATATTTGTAATACCACTGTTGTTTCTGTTATCCGTAACACAAGTGCTTAAGCTACTTACCTTGGAGTCAGATCAATGTGGGTATGTGATGTAGTCTGATAGGTATTTATTTATTTCTATTTACGAGTATTTATTACCTATGCAACGAGACAAATGAATCTCATTTCTCTTAAATAAAACGCTGGCCGTATCTGCCTAAAGTGGGACGGAAAAATAGCTACAGAATATAGTATAGCAATTTTAACAAAGATTAATTCGTTTACAAACTTAAAATCTTGCAGTACAAAAGCGGTCGAGATTAGGCTAAGTTCCGTAAGGTCTTGTAGAATGTAGATTCATTTAGCTACATTTACTTATTAAGGCTCTTACAGTAGTAGCTGGCTTGTGTTTACTACATGTCTAGCGAGGATAGTTCAACGTTTAGTTTCGAACTAATTTCATTGGTTTCAGCTTAGATACTCAATTATTTAGAACTGTTTCTAGAACATAGCTTTTAGTTAGCTGTACTTTGTAGTGTAAAATTATATTTAAGACAGTAAGTTTTTAACTTTAAAAATTCATTACATATATACAATTGCTTTTTCAATAGGTTTCAGTTTACAATCATATTGTTGTTATTCTAATGAAATCAAACTACGCTTCTTTGCTATTAATATATGTATGTATATGTAAATGTATTCACATTATTAAAAATGATGTGCAGTAAATGAACTATTATTTATGAGACATGAGAAATGGGATAGTTAAATGTTTCATTGCACAGATTAAAAATAATCTTTGTTGATTACTAAATTTTAGACATTTAAATATATTCTTTAATTGATTTTTTTTTTTTAAACTTAAGCATGAGTAAAGTATAGGCACAGAAAAGTATTTATTTAGATTAATTTTCAATCCATTTGAGAAATGTAATCAATGCAACAAGGCGAACTATTTATGTAATTCTCATTACCCAATTTATAGCTGGTTAATTATGAACAAGACAGAAAAGTACATATTTATTTTACATTTATTTTCAATCCATTCGAGAAATGTAATCAATCCAATAAGCCAAACCATATTGTATTTTTTATTAGGTACATAAATTTATGGAGCTGGTTAACAAAACTTTACGTTTAACAATAATTATAAACGAGATTAGACTAATTTTAACTATTGCAATTAACAGTACGATAATAAATGAGTGTTAGGTAAGTATTGCACTAAAAGCAGTAATTTCTAAATAATTCTGACGAAGTTTTACGAGGCGATTATGGACTTATGACTTAATTAAAGATATTCAAGTCACGATCTAGATATCTTTTTAAATACACGTCCATAATCAAAGAGGTAATAATATTAATGTCCTCTCCTAACCGATATCGGTTACGGCGGACAATCTCAACGAGGATTACTATCTGCGCAGGAGATATTATAGTGCACAAGTGTGTGCGCAAACACAGGTGCAATCTCTGTTCCTTCACTCTCATAGTCCGGTGAGACGGCAATTCGACATGACCGGAAAAAAGGGGTAGGCAGAATCCAAAGAACGATATGCTATTTTTAGCCAAAAATAAAATTGAGTTGCGTTAGATAGAAAACTGTGTAAAAGTGGCTAGCTAACTCGTCGCCTGTATAATGACAAACACACACATCGCCTTTTTAACTGACTTTAAAAAAAGGATCTCAATTCTATCTCAATTCGACTGAATTTTACTAAATGGCAAGCAATAGTTAGTGGCAAATAGTTGATACTATACTTAATTGATATAAGTTTCAAACCAACATGCTACTGACTTATACTTGATATAAGTTTCAAACCAACATGCTACAAACTAAATTTTATATGATTGGAATCTTTGACTTACCTAATAAAGAAAATAATTTAAAATGTATATGGAAGACCCTTGTTTCATCTTAACCTTTTAAGGTTTTCTTTTTTATTTTAGTCTACATGTTGACTAATGGCTTTTTGTAAAAAAAGTTCTACACTTTTTTAAATAATTACTGTTATCAAATAAGTCTTTATAATAACAACATTAAACCGGACCATTACAACAGGAGGTTAAGATACAATTTTATTACTATGTACCAGGTCTCGGCAATAATTCTAATCAGTATCTGTATACAATTGGAACTCATATTTTCCAAGGAATTTAATTTGGCAAGTAACTTGAATTTACATTTCGAAATGGCAAAGTAATTAGTTACTTCGGCCGTAATAGGAATTATGTACTAACATGCCTTAGAATGTAACTAATATTAATATCGAAATCTGGCCGCAAACATGGATAAAACCTAGTTATCGATATTCGCATATAGACACACATAGAACGTGTCTGTTTATAATCTTTTTGATCATTTGAAGTATCAACTATAACATCGAAAACCATATTTAACAAGCACTTTAAGAAGTTATGAAAACAGTTTAATGCGTACATATGAGTGTTGTGAATCTCTCAAACGTGAGAGTAAAAATATTGATTCAATACTGGGAACAAAAGGACGGCATTTTTTAGTCGAAATAATTCATTTCTTTATAAAGGCTATGTTTTCACATACGTTCGAGCCAGTCTAGTAAAGTATGTCATGTATTTAAGATGTCCTACAACCTATCTAGGACGTATTAAGAATTCATTATTTGTTAATATCGATTCAAGTAATCAATAGGAACGTTTGCTCTCTAGAACTTCAAACGAGGCAAAGAGGCCATAGAATCGAATAATAAAGACGGAGATGGTTATTTTGTTTTAGTTATGGATGTTTTTAAAAGTATTTAAGTAAGTATACCGATAACTTAGTGTCTATGGCACAAACACATAGTATGTTATATATATTACTAGCTGTGCCGCAGTTGCACCCGCGTTTATGGTTAATGTTATATAGCCTTCCTCAATAAATGGGCTATTTAACACTAAAGGTATTTTTTTTAATCGGACTAATAGTTCCTGAGATTAGCGCGTTCAAGCAAACAAACAAACTCTTCAGCTTTATACTATTAGTGTATAAGTATAGATATACTTACTAATAGCTGTACTAAAAAACCGACTTCAAAAACGAACCTAATAAAAGTAAAAAATAAATTTGCTTAGGCCAAAGTACTACGTATTTTAATACTTATAAATTGCCGTGCCGAATTGAGAACCTCCTCCTTTTTTGAAGTCGGTTAATAAAAGAGGCTATTTACGTGTGTAAAGACGTTCTCAAGTAAGAAAAATGTAATGTGGTTCCACTTGACTCAAAACTCGTAGGTTTTGAGAATGTTACTTATTGTGTACCAAGTAAAGCGGATGTCGTGTTTGCCCAAACCAGCCGAAGGTAACGGTGCTTAACAAAGCGTTGCTTATCTCCACTCGAAACTAAATAGTTACTTAGCGAAATAAACGTGACCGGGAACATTTTATCTTGAGACGCATAAATTAAAAAACAGGCGTGCCAGTTTACGCATACTTTTCCTTGTCTCGTGTCCTGTTAATTTATCGGAGAACATGATTTCGTAAACTGGTCGGATTGTTTATGGTAAATTGTAAAGAATAAAGAGATTTTATGGATTCATTTGTTAAGTTCTGGTAAAACTGGTGGTACAAAATCATTTTCTACTTACAATGAAAAGGAAATAAAAAAAAAGTATATTTTAATTAAATGATATCATATTGCAAGAAAAAAGTACAGCAATCTGGTGTTATTTGATGAAAACTGTATGAATGAAAAATAGTAATCAATATTTTTTTAATGAATATACATAATACATAACTATGAACAAAAACTTCATCTGTCAATAAAGCGACTAATGTAAAACATGTTAGGCAATGACCAAAAGTACTACAAAATAAGCAAGTCTCGAAGAAAAATGTTTTAACTGCAACTATTGGCTATTATAAACCATTGCCCTACCATTGTTCAGTAAATATTTGCAAGCAGAGACATTGTTCTAAATTGCAACACATACAAAATTCAATTTTAATATTTTACTGAAATAATCAGAAATATTACTTGAAACCGAAATTCTTGTCGTCGTATCTATCTGATAAGAAATAAAGTGAAATCAGTTAAAGCATTGCTGTCTCGACATAGTGCGTAGGACAATAGTACACCGGCAATGGAGAGGATATTGCGTAAACCTTCGAAATAGTACAATTTATTAGACAAAATGACAAAAAAGCATATTTTTATAAGCTGTTAAAATGCGACACTTACACAGATTTTTGATAAAAGCACTTAAATTTGACAATAGGGTTTGATATACCAGATCTCTTTAGGTTCAGCAGACCGCACCAAATGAATAAAACCGGGGGAACAAGTTACTAGAAAATAAACCTATCTGAATCTCTTTCTGTTACCGTACCGATTCAAAATAAAACTATCGTCGAACTACTAATCTGTTTCTGTTTACCTAACAACAACCGGTTGAACCTGGCTTGACGATGAAGAAACAGGAAAAGGAAAAGGCAATCAAATACCTTTTCAACGTAAAAGGATCACGATACGTCAATTCCAAACATTTTAATTCGAAGTATTTTAATTTGTTTCCAACCGACAAAAAAGCCGTGGAGCAACGCACTCAAATTATGACACAGAATCCGAAATAAATTAGGGTATTTCTTTTTGCACAAATTCCAGGGATTCGGTGAACAATTCGCGTCAATCCCCTACGAAATCGAATGCAAATTATGTAATTGATACATTTGTCACGGTACTACGGTTCAGTAGGTAATTACATTCGGGCTTTACGTCAATGCTCTTGCAATGCCTTTCGTCTGAGACCCGAATGCTAATTCTTGGCTTGTTTTGTTTATAAGTGCGCCCATTGTTGCGAGCCGGTAGCAAATTTGCTTTGACTTTTGCAACCAACCAGTTTTTGTGGTCGATGAAGATATGGCTTGCGTGTTTTGTACCTTTGCACAATCTTGTAATTAAGCCGAGATCTGATACACATAGATATCATAGACTATCTGACACCTTCAAATTGAGTACAGTAACTTCTTATTGCTCAATTAAATTATTCTGCGTGTCAGTTGTACTGTTATCTTCGTTTACTAATGCGACTCCAGTTTCAGTATATCCGAAATGGTATCTTCTACTTTAATTAAACCTTTGTTAGATATATCGTTTCGTGTGAGGTGTCGCTGACGTGCAATAAAGTGGATCGTAGTAAATGTAATTTAGCAGAGATAAAACTACGTGAATACCGTCATGTAGCCTAGAATGTATACGATGTTGAGAACTTCATAAAGATTCTGATCGTGCCAGTTCTAATCTTGACTTACCTATTAAGGATAACGGACGAATGCGCAAAATCTTGTTCGGGATTCGAAACCGTTCACTTTGGTTTAATAATTCAATGAGAATCCATTGTAAGGAGTCTTAGCGTTTATTAATAAAGGATGCACAAGAATGCGATTCATTGAACTCGGGCGGATACATCGCGGCCTTGGGCCGAGCGAGTAAAAAACGAGCAAAATATTCGAGTTCGGTATTTACGTTCGGAACCGCAGCCGGCCAGTGAAGGTAAGCAGCTTTCTGCTGGGCCGGTGTTACGAGCGATATGCAGTCGCGAACGCCTTTTACGAATCGGCGCGCAACACTCGCCCGTCAGCCGTGGGCGGGATCCACCGTGCCACTTTCATTGTGCCACAGATTACTTCATCGATGTTATTTTGGGCACGCGGACTTGCAACAATTGCAACTGGCAAATTTGTCATTTCCACTTTCCGTTTCCATTCGATGTCTTTTTGTTTTTTTTTTATTTGGCTGTTGGTAAGAGTCGCGATTGGGAAATAGCACGTGTTCGAAATTTCAAAATATCACATTTTGATGTCAATCGTGCATCATGATCGGAGGAGCTTAGCTCTTGTTTCTCTCGATTCGCTTTTGTGGAGTGTCTTTATCAACAAAATTTATTATGCAGTCGGTGAGCATTGAAAATGTAACGGGTCTTCGTAGAACGGATTATTCACTATCGAACCAATGGTTTGAATAAGAATTAGTGCACCGATATTAGAATGGCAAAATAATAGCCACCTCGGCCAATGCAAATTCGCACAATTTCTCTGTGATACTGAGTTAGATATTAATTACTTTATTATGGCATTTATCGGAGCAATAATCTGCGAGCCAATGAATTATTTGATTAATCTAGAATGCGTAAAATGGTTAGTAGATAGTTGTAATTAAGAAGGCGACCATGATTATAAATCATGAAGGAAATTATAAAGTGTAAGGTATGTAACGGTTTCACACCCGCCTTTAAAGAGAATGAAAGTGGGCAGGTAATAAGGAAGGCCTATTAAACAGTAGCAGTAGTTAATGGTCAAGGAAGGCCTTTAAATCTACCACAATGAGCTGTCTTCCGCCAGTTTTCGATAGAACAGCTGCTGCTATCAGCGTCCGATAAATCGGATGTTATCGTTTCTCTATAACAAACTGAAACTAGTTACTTCGATAAGTTACAATACCTGTTAAGATTTAAAGCTGTTTTGATTCCTGTAACAAACTATTTGAGGAGTATATTTGTTTCATAGTTGCCGTGCATGTCGAAATGTGGAATCGTAAAATTCAAAGTTAGATCATCGCTAAATTGCTTGGGATTCACATGGTCAGGGTAATAAAAAAGATGTGGTATGCTGCACGGGTATTTTTTGCATATTGCGGGAAGGACCAAAGAAATCGTGGGTTCGGCGTCTTTGCGAATGAACCTGAGATTAGGCATGCATACATCTCAGTTTATTTTTTAGTATTAAAGCATCCTGAATACTGATTTTAGAAAAAGATAGATGTAAGTTAAAAGCCGGTGCAGACGAGACCGCGGCTGCGTTTGTGGAACCAGAACTATTGGATGACAGCTGAGATCTTATTTGATGAGAACAAAAAGTGATATGATTACCTAATAAGGATCAGAGAATTATGTGTTTAAATAACGCGCGCCCAGTCGATGGGAAATAAGCGAGTAGAAAGTTTACATAAAATCCTCAGCGCACAATGAAACAAAAATGAAACGTCCTCCTTTTATGGTTCGCTACGCAATACCGGCTATCGTCAGCGCGCAGTCCTTTAAAGTCTAAGCTGCTTATGAAATGTGAGTTCGGAATTACTGATGGTGTACCAACTTTTCTCATGAACATCCGTGTATCGGACGCCGCTAAATCGCTCGGCTTTCCCACCGTCTCGTCGGATTTTTCTCTCATAACGTGAGCTATTTAAGTTCCGGGTATTATGCTTTATTGCGGCGACTCCAATAACTTGTTCCAACTGACGTCTGGTATTACTCGAGTACGCGGTCGTTGGCAAAAAGTTTGCAAATTTGATCGTAAGACCGATCTATTGTGTAGAAATGTATTTTAAGTTTTTGTCGACAACTGCGTTTCTCTGTGTTGCTAGGCTATTACTGCTACAATTATAACGGAATGGAATCGTATGATAAACTTTAATTGCTTGCGTTCCTGTAGACTGTATATAAATAAAAATAATGTCACCGCTCTGCAATTAAAACTTAAAATACACAGAGAAACAGTTTAATAAGCCGCAAGCTTTGTACTTAAAATAGCAAGAGCGGGCAAACTTTAAAAATATAATGTTTGTCTGTGCAAGTGACGGTTTATGTACGTTTTTTGTAATTAAATATCATCATTATAAAAGGGTAAAAATTTCATTTTACTTGGTATTTTAGTAGATGCTAGAAAACTACTTTAATATGTATTTGTTAAGGAATGTTCTTGAATTCTTTGGTTTTATGTAGCGACTAATCTCCACTCAATGTCACTGTATGTTTTTGAATTGCTTATATTATTAAAATAAATATATACTATCGTATACACGTCGCCGTCATTTGCCGTTCAAATTACTTTTATTTCTATTTGTTCGAAACATTTATTCTTAGACGGAATGCTTTTACTATCATCAAAGCTATCTAACATATACCAATGAGAAAAACATACGCAAACAATAAAATAACACCTCTAGCCATCAATATTTCACAAACACCTCTTTGTTGATCCACATTCCAACACAATAGCCGTTGAAGCCGACTTAAACTAGTTCGTTATGGACGTAGAAAGCGGCCCAGGGCGACAGGAAGTGACCTTTCCCGAATGACCTTTCCTAAGACCCGGTAGTGATACGCTACCATATTGTGATAGTGTTACTCGTGATAATTTTCCCCGGGGTATTCCTGTGGGCGTGCGGATTGGTCACGTTGGAACTGAATTATAACCCGGGAAAGAAATAAATCTAGCTTAGCTTAACTGTGGTGAGTACGTAAGTCGCCTACGCGTGCATTAACATACGTAATGCTGGGTAAGCATTACTCGATTTGTCAATCTGCGGAGTGATGACGGCTTTGTGTTATGACTGAGGCTGTACTTGGCTTTTACTTACGACTGTGTAGATGTGATTCCATTTTTTAGGATTAGTATCTCTAACACCTTTTTAGTTAAAGGTTTGATACATTGCGTGTATGTCTATTGTAGGTCTTAAGATAATGATTTGATGAGATTTTCTATTAAGTTATCTTCGATACATTCGATTAAAACTATATAAAAGCGTAGGTACGTTATTGGTTCATTTGGTGCAATGTACTTATTACATAGGTATTGTATTTATAACATAGGTATTCATAATTTAGTATGGTGCTTAGCTAATAAAGTTGGTCAATGTTATTAGTACAAGTTGTATGTTTGTAGTAAGTTTAACATTACCAAAAGAATGGTCCAGTATTTAAAAAAAATCTCTTTATTTTTTTAACATTTATAAAATATCGTCTTTTTAGCTTTCATCAAACATGGAAAAGCCAGTACTTCATGAATATTAAAAATTAGACCCGCAAAAAAACATCAGGTCTCGTGGGATTCGCGTATAACAAATCATGGCCTAATACTCGACAAATAAGGGCAAAAACTCCGCTTTATTTATGGAATGTTGCAACTGTTTTTTGTTGATTCAGTTTTATAAACAGTTATTGAAAAGAAACAAGACAAGGTCTTCGAACATATCTCAAGCTGCGACAAAAATGTGTTGACATCTATAAAGTAGCAAATAATGAGGTGTTACAATATGACTATTGGTGGAATGGGGCCGGGTTGCGTGACTATAATGCTAATTCAGTGCTGATTGCCACCTGCAGTGTCAGTAAGTACCGGACCACGGAATTGTCAGTTATGATAAAATATACGAGACCAAAATTACAACGAAATTTTAGACTGCAGTAGAAATTGCGCAAATAAACTTCAAAATGATAAGTAAGATAAATCTAATGATATTGAATGAGCAAATATTGGAACTCACAATCCTATACAAACATCTGGCCATAAATAAAATGGTAGCCTATAAAACGAACATACCCTTTTTTTTTTATAAGCTTTTTACTTTAATTAAAAAATAAAAAATGTTTTAAACGCAAGTTCTAAATTTGAAAATTACAATGTTCCGATTATGTCTATTAATCTAACACTGAAATTAGTAAACTTATGTTAGCGTAACATAAAATTCAAGCGTCTTTTCGGTATAACTCGCACTAATGAAGTGTTTACCAAAGTATCAATACAATTAACAAACGCGTAGGCTTCTCAAAGTCTCATATTTCAACACGCCATAAACCTGCGGGTTTCACCTAATGTCGAAAAATATTTACCATCCAACTTACGGAACCAGCGAAGCGTATCTCGAAATCAACCGATACTCGCTAATGAATGCAACTAATAACCGATACAGCTTGACCTCTCTCACGATATATCACAGTCGGGCTCCGAGGTCAAAGTAATGTTGGAGTCCGAGTGTGCCCTAAATCTGGTTCGTGAGAAACAATGAATTTCTCAGTGCAGGAGTAGAGCTACGTGGAGATTTGTAATTTATACCTCACAGAGCGGACTGCGAAAATTATACGTCTGTGCTCTCTTGGAACGTTTATTTATGGGTTTTTAAACAATATGCGAGCAATATACGGCAACCACAAAATACGGGAACGGAATACATCCAATTAAACATGGTTATAAGATATTTTAGTAACAATTTTAATGTAGATATCTAAAGTGAAATGTAAATACATATATACTTGTAATTATATAAAATACAGAAACCCCAATGTCAGGAACATTTGATTCAAATTATATTAATGATAACGGAAATCATGTCCAAAATGGAGCGCACATTTAGTCATTAGCATTTGACAAGCTCGATGGCTTATTCGGTAGTGAATCTGCCCCATGCGCCGAGATTTGTAGGTTAGATTCCCACCCAGGACAAACATTCGTGTGATGAATACTTGTGTTTGTTATGTTTTTGAGTGTTAATATCCAATATTTAACCCGTGGCTTTTGGATATTTGGAGGTAGATATTTAAGTATATATTTGTTATACCTACCAGTGTTAATTCTGATATCCGTTACACCAGTGCGTAAGCTACTAAGCTCGAAGTCAGATCAATGTAGGTATGTGATGTAGTCTGATAGTCTGATATTTATTCTGATATCTGATATATAGGAATATATTATATTTATAAAATAAAGAGATTATTGTAAATATTTAATAAAGAAAGGGTAAATTTTAATATTATACCAACACAAGTTACGAAACAGCCGATGCATCTTCAAATCTAGTAATAGCCAGTACGACTATGAACATCCACTGTGTTTAATATAACAACTCGCTGCGTGATACGATTTTAGGTTTCGCAATATTTTTAAATAATTTTATATAAACAGGTTTCGACGTACGTAATTAATGTTAAAACAGAAAATTCAACGATAACTGATTTTTATTTTTCAACAATTAATTAAATGCTTAACTTCTAAGCTACCAATGTTATGAATTTCAAAATTAAATCGCATAACGGAGCATGACGTGATTTGTCCTAAACAATAAAAATAGATACGCATTTATTTCATGGGCGTTCCCCTTGAGTTAAATGCTTATTTTATTCAGTTATAGCAATTTAAACCGGGACCAAGTGCCGGGAAGGCTATGAAGATGTTTTAACAACAAAAAAGTATGGTCCAAGTGCCGTTTAGTACCCGCGGTATAGCATTAAACCGAGTGACAAGGCGACCACCCGCTGTGGTCACTTTAACGATTTGCCGGGTGATACTTCCCTTGACCGCAGACCTCATATAAAAACAAAGTTTGCAGATTAATAAAGAGGTTGAGCGAAGACTTTTGTCTGGTGTTTTTAATCGCAAACGTTTATTGTTGTTTTTCAGAGATTGTCACTAATAAGAAACTCTTATAGTTTTACCATATGCGTATCTGTTTATGACTACGATATATATAGTTTTTACTACAAAATAACTATGTGGCCAAAACAGTTGAAAAGAAGTATTTTTTGGGGAAGCATACTAAAAACTATTATTTACAGTGTGGGTTTTTTAGATTCTCTATATAATGTGTGGTATGTATAAATGTAACAATATAAATAACAACAAGTAACATTTTAAAATATACGTTAACTTTTATTATAAAACTAGCTGTGCCAGCTGTGTCACCCGCGTTTATGGTTAATATTATAAAGACTATTTCCGTCATACATGATTTCTATGTAACTTTAACCATTAAGGCTGCACACGCGACGGAAGCTTAAAAAATGGAGTAACTTCTCCCGTTTTCCCAACATTTCTCTTCAATACTCTGCTCCTATTGATTGTAGCGTGATGAAAAGTATACTATAGTTATTTTGAAAATATATTTCATGTACAGAATTGACCTCTCTACAGATTTATTATAAGTATAGATTGCTATAATCTTTAAACCAAACAGAAGTTCACGATAAAATAAAAAGTGACAATCAATTAATTTTCGCTGACAGTTACGATCGCTGGTGGTCATAATCTTAGCGGCCGAGATAATAAATGTAATTTTATTGTCTTAAAAACAACTTGCACGATGCGATAAACATTACACGATATTAAAAACCGATAATCACGTAGTTTATAACATTTATGAATTTGTTTAACACTTGCTTTTCATTTCTGAAAGAGAAAAGACGTTGTGGTGACGCATAACTGGTTGTAAACAAACAATATTATATTGTATTATATAATAATATCTATATGGCTATTGCCTGAGATATGGGAATACGGTTATTAGAAAATAATGTGAACCGTATAAGTTTTTTTTTCTAGAATTTGTCACCGACGTACTTGACAAGTAGTCGCTTTCTAATTCCATTATCACGTATTTTTTTAATTATTTTAGATGTAATTTGTATGTAATAAAAGGGATTTTTTTAAACTTCGCATCGAGACCTGATAATAGAACGTTTCCACGCGTGTTGCGATTGATTATGTAACAAGTTTATCGTGACCTCTAATTAAAAGTGAACAAGCAGAAAAAGTGTGACGTCAACTAGCAATTACATAAAACATTTCACGGAATTAATATGTAAAAATATCTGTAGAAACTCCTTTGTCAAAAAATATTATAAATAACTTTCAGCATTGGCTTACACAGTAAATGCTAAATTTAGATTTTCACGTTATGGATGTGCTTTTAACATTTATATTCGGTTTGTTACAAGTGAAATGTCAAAGGCGGAGCAAAAATTGTATAAAAGTAGGGATTGCTATTTCGGTGCTTGGATAATGTTTTTGGTAGAGTATTTTTACGCACCAGTTAACGTTTATTTAACTAACTCACTCATATATTCAAACATCATACAATTTAATTCAACATTCTATAAAAGATGTAACGCTCTGTTACGGTAGTGAGATACATTTATGTTTTTAAAATCACGTCACACGTCAATAGTTCTAATCATTTATTTCGAAACCAAATCATTATTCCTTGCGACTTTGCCTTAAAAGTAAAAGATAATTATATAATTAATGTTATCGTATAAAGTGTAGCTTTTATTTTTTCGATGTATTATTATGTATAGAGCAAAACAATATCCCTTTATCTTTAAAATCTAAGTCAAAACACCTTATAGTGCCAGGCAATCTTAACCGCGCATCTAATTACCTCAGAAGTATTTCCCCACACATCGTTCGGTAAACAAACAATAAAAATCTACATCTCTATCGAGTTAGCTGCTAACAGCCCAGTGTTCTCAATTACAAAGGATTATCAAGATGGCGGACTAAAGAATGTGCCAAGTGATTGTTAAACTATGCAAATTACTCTCTACGGCGTCGGAGGAGTGCAAAGTGCATACAGCCTTTGGCGTTGTTTGAGACTCGTGGACAAAGGTAAAAATCAGTGCAGGTCTCTTGAAACGGGTTAAAGCTGAAAAGTACTTTATAAACCTTATCATAAGCTTAAAGCCCATGTTTATGAACTTTACAGTTCTACTTTACCTTATAGTTTCAGATGGATAAAGTTCACTTTAACGTATAAATTTTACAATGTTACAATTTTGATCGTCTTTGGGTAAATGAAACCTCATGAATTGGACGGTAGAATTACGCTTAATTTGTGCCTGTTTGAATTATATCTTTTTATTGTAAAGCCACTGCATAAAAATTTATTATATTTGATGTTTATTTAAGGGCTGAGCTTTATGCCATAACCTATGATTGTGTTGAAAACTAGAGTAATATAACATTTAGGGGAGGATTTGTATAAACAGTCACAACAAACACACTCTCATTTGCTGCGGTCTGTAAAAAGTAGCTAGTGTTGTTTTCAATTCACAAAGGATTATCAAGATGCGAAAAGAGAAAGAATGTGGCGAGTAATTGTTAAAGTATGCAAATTCCAAGCTAAAGGTCCGCAGATTAAAAGTCGCACGTTTCTGCAACGCGATAAGTTGCATTTTAATTAACTCTTTTGTTTACCAAGTGTAGATGCCGAAACGGTAAATATTTGGAGAGAACATTCACTATCTCGGGAGAGGTGGCTGGAATCTTGGTGTTTTGTAAATGTGGCTAGTTAAATAGTTCTTTGAAGTCGTTTTTGCGACTATAAAAAGGTAGATTACATCTTAGCTCTATGATTGTCCAATGCATTACTTTTAATTTATGATATTTTTTATCCTGAATTACTTCTTTGTCTGTTTTGTCATTTCAATGCGTCATTCTAATTTCAAATTGTTAGTACAGTTTACCGATTTTAAAAGCAGCTGAACACTTTAACTAAAATTCAAATATATTAAGCTAAATTTTTTGTCGACTGTAACTGATTTTCTTTAGAACTGTTAGGTAATTCATAATTAACTAGAGAAAATTCAACTTTTAATTGCGATGCAAGGCGGAAAGAGAATATTAAAAATTGTTGGTAAAGAATTTCGTCTTGAGAAAAGCATCAGCCTCGAAGTTTCTCTTTGATTAAACAACAATTACACGCATACTAACACAAATATTTAGTCGGCAGTTAACACCATGAAGCCAACGATTTGTCAAAATATTTACTCACAGATACAGACGGCAACATTGTACGTTTTACACTACGCTTTTAGAACACATAAGGTGTCGTATTTCGTCTTTAAGTCTAGTAGGTTAAGATTCAGAGTTGCTTAAACGTTCATCGTTTAAATTGAGTTACTTTGCGGTCACAGTGAGCTCTACATAATTTCTTGTGTTTGCTGGAAAATTCTCATATGTTACGTATTTTACGGAGAACATACTGCTTCCGTGGAGTGCTGAGTCAGCATTGTACTAAGTTCAGCGGAATGCATCATATCGTGAAGGTGGTTTAAGTGGTGTTTTGTGAGATAACATTTTTATAAGTCCGAATTTACTTAACTAGATGTTTGCATTGCAGATAATAATTTTCTGCTTCTATTTCCTAGCGGTAATGTTACGATCGAATAAATTCTTTTTATCTCATAAAATTAACAGTTAAATACAATTTTTTAATTAGTTAACACTTCCTTAGTTAACGATCCAAGGATTTCGTCGATTTAAAAAAAATAGATTATTCATTTTTTTCTTAATATTGGGGTTCTTGACTCTGTAAAATAATTTTCATCTTGATAACCAAAACTAAGAATATGCAATAAGATTTAAAAGATAAAATGTATTAGAAGGTATATTTAGTGATTAGTGAAAGTATTTTTACTGGGTAGTTATTATCCAAGTATTGTCATAAATATATGTCATACTGGCTCTTGATATGATCTCTTAAAATGTATGACAATTTCTCCCGTAAACTTAATCATTCTGTCACTATATCGAAATTTTGAAGAAGCTACGTTATCTAGCGATAGTATATTAAAAAAACCTTTATTGATGCGTAATGTGACTTTTAACACGATTCGTCGACCATTCACAACCATATGAGACCGAAAGTAAAAGTCAATGTCTTATAACTTCATACACAGTTGTGTGTTTGGTACGAACTATATTTGGAAAACGTCGGTATAAGTTTGATCCGATGCAATTACCTCTGGGTTTATACAAATTCGGATTGCAGTTGGAAATGATTGATATTGAGGATTGTCCGTCATTCTGTCATTCAGTTTTGCCGTTTGGGATACTCGTAGCATGCATAACGATCGTGCGTCATACCGAATGTTATATGAGCCTTGTGGGAAATACGTTTGTGATTTAAATATGGAGATTAGACAAATAAAATTACATCGGAATATATTAGAAGCAATGGAGTGTCGGCGAGTATTTTTTTTTAGTAATTTGGAATTAATTAATTGTTTATTCAAAAAATCCAGTAGAGGACTTTACATATAAGTTATGAAGAAATTATGTCTTCTATGAATTTCGCTACAAATACCCTGATAACGCATAGATTTTAACGTCAAATTGAATAGTGAAATCATTAACTAATTATTTATCTGAATTTGTGCGGAATACTAATTGCCAGTCAGATTGATCTATTAGTTCACTATTGTTTATTTGAAGAACTATGCTAAATTGACTTAGGTCTAAATGTTCTGTAATTGACTCTTATAAAAATTTTAATTATACCGAACGATATTTTGTTTCGAAAACTCACACAGCTAACACTGGACTTGTTAAAGCCAATTTTCTGAATCTCAAAACATTAATGTAGCTCGTTTAGTAAAACGTATTATAACATTTTTATTTCTGGTTGTTTCAATTCAGCCACCAAAGTCCGTTTCATAATTCGATTTATAACTCACTGTCAAAGCTCTCCACAAATTAAATCAATTTAAAATACAAAATTGATACGTTATTATGTCGTAATAAACCATGACCATAGCGGACTCAACCTTGGGTTATCGATATAATCAATTTATAAGATTGCCATAAATAACACCCTAAGTTTTTGCTCAGATGATAGTTATAACTAACAAATTGTAGTCATATCAAAGATAAATTGTCGCAAAAAATAAACGTTAAGTGCTATCTACATTTTTTACTCAGGCGCCAAATATTTTGAATTGAACCCGCTACACAAAAAACGTTCATCCGACTGTGATAAATGTTGCGGTTGTTTGTGACATTACATTAATTTGTGTAAAAAATCTGATGACCTTTACTCTTGTAAAGCACGCTTGAATTAGAGATTTATTAGGTTTAATCTTCAAATCTAATTATATCGTTAAGTTAAAGTTTTTACTAATAACCCTTTTACAAAGATCAATAAAAATCTTTTAGTTCAATTATATGACAAAAGAATCCACGTGCTTATTATAACGTCCGTGTGCTTAACTTGCTATAAAGAAAAGTGTTTTTTTTTAATGTTATTTACTACTACTTATTGCAATGCAAATATTAAAAGCAATAAAACAATAATGCGATGCAATTATCAAATAATTAGTCTTTAAATGTTATTTTATAACGTCCACGCGATACGAAGTTAATTAAGCGTTAATGCGGCATTATGGTGGTGTCCCACATAAAAAATATAACGCGAAAGCATACGGGGCTAATTGCCACATTTAATTTTTATCATAGCTCTTTTACACGACATTATGTGGTTTCATATAAAGCAGTTTGCGTGCGATGTTTTTATTAGGATTGACCCAAATGCTGTTTGTTTTGCGTTTTTGCCACTGGAGTTTGGTAACTTTTGTAATACATTGTAATAATGTTGGCAATTAAATCATGTTCGAACGTGACACACATATTTCATGGGAGATGTAAATAGGTTACGTTAAGTTTATTTTTGATTTGATTATATATTATTAGTATATTCCTTTTTTGGGGTATGAAACAGTAAAAAAGTGTTATGAAATTTAAAGATTTCTTTATACGTAACGCACTCGCGTTACCATCCATGCTGGTTCTATGTCACAGAGTATACTTTATTTATAAATGCTTATGCATCGCAGGGATGTTGTGAAACATTTCGACAAGGTATAAAGAGGTTTTTCAACAGTGCACACTATGTTTAAACAAAAGCTTTTTAAACAGTTTTTTTTTCATACTTAAATATTAACTTTTTCTTAATCCAATTTAATGTAACCTGTAACAAGTACTTAGCTGCCACTATACTTAGATGTGGCGCCTCTCACAAAACACGTTGAAGGCCACAAATCTAAAGTGGGACATGAAACAATTGATTTCCTATTGTGTCTGCGCAATCAATGAGCTGAAAGGCTGATAAGGAATGATTGAAATAAAAGATTAAGTGTACTTAAGATTTTTCTTTGTAATCTACTTAAGATAATAACAAATTTTAAGCCGATATTCAGGCTTCTGTCAAACGTAATTAGTATCTTGGTGGTAATCAACGTAATATACTTTGATATCATAGTGATTGCATCTATAAGTTGCGCTACTAAGGGATTATAATATCATCCATCCCTTCAATCACATAATATTTATATTATTTTGTCGATGTATTGTATAAACAGGGTGATATCTCAATGAAAGATGATATACATCTCAAATGCGAGGGGTATTGTATTAAATTCAGTCCTGTGGATCTTATTCTAGTGGCCCCTACTAGAAACTAATATTGTAACATCCGGAAAGCGATAATAGACAGTAGGCTATTTTCCTCAAGAAAAAATTAAAGCCCGCTATTGAGATTACAAAAAAATATTGCTTACGTATTTTTTCTTTTGCTCAACAAACTAATAAATAAATAAATAAATTCTTCAGACTGGCACACCAATTCCCTAGTCCCAAACTAAGCTTATAAGCTTGTGCTATGGATACTTGGTAAACGGATAGACATACTTAAATACGTTTATAAACATCCATGACTCGAGTACAAATATCCATGTTCATCACACGAAATATTTGCCCCTAGCGGGATTCGAACCCGCGACCCTTGGTTTCGTGGCCAGGGTCTCTGACCATTCGACCAACGGGCCAGTCAAACTAATAATTATGATGACACAGCGCGTTAAAGTACCGCGTGACGTCACTAGGTGTGAAAAATTTTACCGTTCAAGTGACTTAAAGCGCTAAATTTCAGATCTTTGAACCGCTGTTTGTTTATAATTTTTTGAGTATCAGATGAAGCAGAAAATACTTATTAAATTTTTTTTGACAATTATAATCTAACTTACGGACAAAAAAAAATATTTGAGGATAATACCCTATTATGTGCGATGCTCGATATATTTAAATAACATTGAAATTTGTACTAAAAAAACATTTATTAAACAATCTCGCCCTATACGAAAAGTTGGAAACAATCAAAGCATTTTTACATGGCGTTATTGCTTGTACGTCCTTGTGCGTGAGTATCGAGTTGACCCAAATGGCGTTTACGTGTGGTCACCCGTTTGTTCTGCGTGATTTGTCGAGCCGGACTTTTGTGTACTCGCCATTTCGTAATTTATGTAAGTGTTTAATTAAAAAGTCGCCTACTTCAGCAACACCTTGTTATAGCATACCTACCTATTTTTTGTTTTTTCGTTTTTCATTTCTTTATGAACTCTTTCCTCTCAGCACCTAATCTCGTTACTGTCATATGTAAGCTTTCTAACTTGTCACAAATTAGTTTTTACTAATTGTTTTGTACAATTAGTTCGTAACGTACCATGTTCTTATCATAATCTATTTTACTCCTGAATTTTTAACACTGTTTTGTGTGCCAATAACATTTAAAAAATTGGTGTAGTTTTAGTGATGTATAAGAACTCAGACTGAAATGGAAGCGCCTCATTCTGTTACACATAAAAATCTAGACCAATATTAACCAATTTCAAACAAGTGAACTTTATTGCGCTTAAATGCCGTGTTCAATGTCACACCACTTCTCACATGCCGTTTCTCACGAGGATAAGCCTTGTAAGCCTGAACAGGTTCCAGCTGGTCATTGAAAACACAAGAGTCACTTTTTACCTATAATTAACCAGTCTTAAGGCTAAGCACTTGATTGAAGTTGAAAATTACGCAACGAGGCGACGGATATTGTCGTTTATGAGGGAAGAAAATTATTGGTTCACTGTGCATTTTATACCCTCGATGTCAATACTGGTTAACTTTCTGTTGTTTCTTATTATTTAGTCCATTTGATGGTATGAAATCAGCATTTGTGATGTTCTACAACAAAAAACTGTTGATAGAACCCATGCTTATCGGACCGAAAGAAAAAGGAATGTTAAGATTTTTTGTACGTTGATCGATAATATCGGACGTAGGTACAGTTAACAAAAAAAGGAGTATAGCACTTTTACGCTAGGTGTTTGTTCTTATTTTGCTGACTGTAGTCAACAATTTATTTGTTGTAAGTATTCTTATCTTGATTTATAATAAGTCTAAGTTAAGTTAAATATGAAACAGCTTCGCTAATGCGGATTAAGCAAGTCGTAAAATAATGATTAAGACATAAAGTTTATACGGTCAATCATCAAAAGCAATAAATTTTCTTGTCAAGTGGTTTATTATATATATATTAAATTAATGATTTTTATCTCAGTATTTCTTAAAATCATAACTGTTTAAATTATGCCCAAATGTGTTACCTCTGGGATATTTTGCAATATCTATTATATTTTTTATCTTTTATACCTACCATTAAGGCGTTATTATAGTTTTAATTATTGCATTTAATGTCACTTAAGTAATGAAAAATATTTTGTTTGTTAAATTAAATTATTCCTTATAAATCTCATCTTTACTTTTTATTGCAATTGTTGAATCTCACTGCGACTTAAATTAATAAATCGTATACAAGTCATAATCTTTGATGAAACACGAGAAAGATCATCTTCCACACTGATCACAACTTTCTGAACCAATAAATCGACACCGAAATCTCTAATCACGAATCTAACTCGAGACTTGCACCATGAGCGTATCTTTAAATCTATCTGCGATTACATAACGGCCCTCTATCTTCGGTAAAATACTGATGCCCATAACTCCAATGAAATACCGGCGCGATGCTGACATGAAACATTCCGATTCACAAAGTTACCTTGTTAATGGTAATTGGTAGAGGATCGGATAAGAAAAACTAACGGTTGCCCGATGACATTTTAGCCGCGACTTCGGCGCCGTCTTCGGCCCACAATTAGCCCTGTCCATCAGTTAAGGCTGACCACGATAGCTTCGTTGCCACGGCGACTGAGGACCACACACGCTTCGGACAGTAAGGTGCCGTTTACAGTTGCTAAATGGCTCTGAAGGGTTTGTTGTCATGATTGTCTTTATATTTATGTGTCCCTACCTCGCAAGGGAAATGGCTTGAATATAGCATTATTCAAAAACAAGTACATCTAAAGAAAATATGTATTTTACTACTCCTGACATTATTAAAGACTGTACGTGTTAATTAGGAACAGAACTAGGAGCTTACTAGATTTTATAGTAAATTTTGCGCAGATTAATATAAGTTATGAAATGTGACATTCAGAGAGCATTCGTTTTTAAGTATAGTTCCTATTGAACACAGTTCCAAAACAGTTCCAGAACAGATTCGTCACCCATAATCACAAAGTGTTAACGATTATAGCTAATAGCTGAATCGGCTTATACCGTCAAAAACGACAGAAGTTCCGAATACAATAGAAATCCCATTCATGTTTTACCGCAGTATAGATAAAATTTATTTTATTACACCAAAGATGAAATAACAATAAAAACTGCGCGTTCCGTCCACAGAAATAGGGCACACTAATCAAATCCGGCTGCCGCTCGCAGTTTGACCACGAAAGCTTCGCTACCGGAGCAATTAGGGTCACACGCGTTTTGAATACGAAAAGATAAAAATAATATTAATGTTTCGCATTGTTCTAACTTCCATTTTACGATTTAAATTATTGTTTAGTGCTGTTAATGTAATAATGTACAACTTTATAAGTATTTTGTATGATGTATGAAAAATATGTCGTTTTGATTTCTATATGGTATTTATTTAAAAGTTTTTCCGTACAATATATATAAGCGTAGATTTAGAATTAAATAAAAACTGCCTGAATTTCCCACGGAAAGTTATCCTACGAGTATATGTTAAGTGAAGAATACTTAAATAGATATTGATCACTTATCTAACTGTCCGTTAAACAGCTAAAGCGTAATAATGTAACAAACACAAAAAAAACACAACCATATTTACATTCGTATGTAATATTAGTAGGATTGTATTACACAAGTTAAAGTAAGTACTAATACACAGCCATTTTAAAAGTTTATCGAACTTGGATATTTTGAATTTTTATTGTCTCATATTTGCATTGTAAGCCGTATTTCGTTTGCCGGTATTACGATTAAGTCATTTGTTTTGTTATTTTTACTGCGTCATATATTCCCCCTCTTCCCCCCAAATCACCCACAATTTGTAGCACGAAATGCCTTTGTAGGGTACCCTAAATCTGTCCAAGTAATTTATGTTGATTTTCCTAAACCCTCGCTGAAATAAGTGTTGTCCAGTAAGTAATTTGTCTTGATTAGACATGGCGACAGGCTGCGTTACAAAATTGCGCTACTTTACTGCGCCAAACGTGTTTACTCACTTCTTAGTAATCATCATCTTCCTAGCGTTATGTCCCGTGCTTAGACGGGGTCCGCTTAGACCATGATCCAGGTTTTGCGAGTCTGGTAATTACATTGAAGCGACTGCCGATCTGATCTTTGTAATCCAAAGATAGGGGAATCATACAAATTTTGATCATGGTTACAAATCCAAAGTTGTTTGAATTTGCAGGTTTCATCACGACGTTTTCCCTCACCGCCGAGCTAGTTGGCTAGATTTGGAAAATCCTGAGGTACGTGCCCGGGTTTGAACCCGCTCCCCTCAGTTATGAGGCGTGTGTCCGTACCATTGAGCTGCCACCGCTTCTACTCACTTCTTAGTAATATACTGTAACATATTATATAGTATCTAAGACTTAGAGTTCGCGGTGTACACTTCTATGTACAGTTGTCAGGCAACTATACATAGAAGTGTCAGTACAGTAAAGTCGAAAAATACACTGCTCACTAATTCACAATTCAGTTAATGTTATATTTTGCTGGGCCATCATGGGGCTAGTTTGATGGCACCCGCGAAGCTTCAGTCGACAATAATCGACATAGACGATGCATCCCGGAGTTTCAGTGGATATACCCCGGCCGTTACCATCTTGGTCGGAGAGGGTCTCGTGATGCAGAGGCCCCTGAAAGTCCCACATAACCATTCCGTCTCCTCGACGCGAGGTGGTATGCGTAACGCATTTCTCCGGGTTAAAAAATAAAAGAAAAATGTACATATTTTTAGTTAAGTCAAAGAGCCGTGGAATCAACAGCACCTGAGTTACAGTGTTGACGCAAAGGTTTTTGCTGAGTAGCCCATATTTAATTTATGCTGATTTCCTTAAACCCTCGCTGAAAATGGTGTTGTCCATTAGGTGATTCGTCTTGACTACGGCGACTTCGTTGTCATGCCAACCGCCGACCACACACAAGGCTCTACACTTAAGGGCTCTTCACAATATCATTAACATCCTGATTTTAATTTGTATTGTTAATGTACATATTTGTAAGTACATACATACATAACATCACGCCCATGATCCCCGAAGGGGTAGGCAGAGTCGAAGGGGCAGCAAGCCCCTTCAACCACATTCAGCCAAAAACAAAGCCGGGCTGGGTCAGATGGAAAATTGTGAAAAAGCAGTGACAAGCGGCTAACCTGTCGCCTACACAATCACACATCCAAAACCCGATATTTGTAAGTAATCTAACATATACTTTTAATGACTGCTTTTGGTATATGTAATCTAATTACGATTGATCTACTACATGAATATGAGTAGTAGTCAACACAACAATAAATGCTAAGGATATAAATTAATAGCCAAGACCAGCTAATTGAATTCTATCTTACCCAGCCCAGTTTTATTTTTCGGCTGAATGTGGTTAAGGATCTTATTGCCCCTTTGATTCTGCCTACCCCTGCGGGGTTTACCGTCGTGATGATACGCATGTTACATGTATGGTAAATTTTATTTTTTTAATCAGTGTCACTAAATATATTTCTTAATCTTATACGAATAGTGTGCCCTTTAAATAAAGTTCACATAAACTTGGCTATTTAAACATAATTAAACGAAATGTTACCATTTGTGTTTGAGTTTGTGCAGACAAGCCCTAGAGTAATTAATGTATATATCCAATTAATTCATATTGATTTAGTAGTTTTCTACTGGATTATGATTACCCCTACAATTAATCAACATCTTAGATACTGTCATGCCTAGTTAGCAAGTTAACTATTAGAAGATTAGTTCATTCGATTAAATAGGTATATATCTGTGTGGACTCAGGTGTAGGAAAATATGTTTACTGAAGAACTAATGCTTACAAAATATCTTAATCAAGATTCTTGTATCATCATTCAATTGTGAGTTTAAATATACTGAGGTATTATCTATTTTTGACGCAAAACCCTTCTTAGCAATTAGTAGCTTAAATCCTTTATACTTAAAATTAAGCCAATTTCCATTACTACCTTATGGATCCATGGTTTAGATTAGTCTGAGTTTGTAAATTACTAATCTTAGGTACATTTTTCTTATAATGAATGATCGATATAGACACACATCGTAAAGAATCACGAAACCGACGAATACCAACCGTACTTTTCTTCCTGGCTTTCAAAAGATAATATTTATTTCCACACGATTCTTGAGCATTTATAAATAACGTCGGAGGGACTCTAACATATCCCGCACTTTATTGTTCAGAAAATTCCTTGGGCGCGTATGAAAGGGCCTTAAGGTCTGACCCGTCTACACGTTATATGCAAATGAATCCCTTCGGTTATTCACTCCATGAATATTTTACGAGCTTTGTTTTGTTGCTAAATCAATTAAATTCTTCAAAGATACTAATTTCGCCACATAAATATTGTTGATATTTTACGATGCATCTAGCGAAATTTATTCCTCTGCATGCTTAGTTAATTTATATTAATCACATATCTACAATTATGTTATTGTTTACTGTATTATTTTGTTATTATGTAGATACCGTATTTAAAATCATTTTCGGTTCCTGGGTGCATTAGTAGGTAGTATAATAAACAACCAATTATGTATTAACAATACCGATCAATAAAAATACAAACAAAATGATGTATCTGTAAATGTTGATCATTGAATATTATTTATATGAGAAGTTAAATCGATTAAGGGGTTTGACTACCCTTTGACTCTGCCTACTCCTTCGGAGATTACAAGCGTGATTATTTTATGAATGTATGTTAAATCGATTCAGAACAGCGAACCACATCAATGCCTCAAATCGATGTTCCCAGAGCACTGAACTTTGCGCTGGAGCACTTAAAAAATCTCTACGGCAATAAATAAATACATTGTCCGGACTCCTAGCCGATATGGCGTCCGATACGCTATCTGATGCGCAGTCGTCGAGACATATTGCTTCCAATATCATAACTGATCGCCAACACCATGTATAGTCACGATTATAGCGATCCCATAAAAGAAAAGCAAGTTTGAACCCGTTACGAAATTCTTCTAGAACCAACTCATTTTATTGATTCTTGATATTTCAAAATACATCGAAAATCATTAAATAGAGATGATCATATCTTCCGGTTTTCATTATTTTTCGTCGCGTAGTTAATCACCATCAGCCACTATTTAAAGGTTAAGCAAATCTAAAGTCTAAACTTTACACTTTACGAGTAGTTCTTCTCTAAGAATTCTGATCATGTCTCCAATTATAATTAAAAAGAACGATAGCAGTGTAAATAGGCACTAAAAAAAACTTTAAGACTGGCCAGTCAATTTTGTTTGTAAAAAACCGCCTATCAAGTTAAATCTTGGTAACACTTATTCAAATAAGATCTGGACTTCTGTATTTCCTTGTGATTTGTTAACGCATTTTCATAAGATATAGCTTCCGAGCGATCTGGTTGTGTATTTATAAAGTATGACCAAAGAGAATCACGGAAAATGTATCAGTCACGACAATCTGTGTTTTGAAATGCATATTTTTGATATGTAAACCAATAAACTTCTGATACGCCAGTTTTCATATTAATGTAAGAGACCTAAAGATACATTTATCAAACTTGCTCTAATACGTATGAATGCATCAATTTTTTTTTAATTTATCATGAAAGTAAGATTATATTTGTAATAGGTATAAGCTGAGACATTTTTGTAACAAGTAGTAAACAAAAAGTTTTACTTATTAATCTCTATGGGAATCAAACAAGGTAATCACGAATTGGCCTAATATGCAAATCTAGATTATAAAATATTTACGAGTAGATACATAAACAGGAGTGGTTATTCGTTTAACAATGATTTGATAGTCGTAAATGCACTTTTAATAATAATAATAAATTCTCCATATTGACAAACCAATTCTCTAGTTCCAAAATAAGCTAAAAGCTTGTCATATGGATACTAGGTGAACGGATAGACATACTTAAATACGTTTATAAACATCCATGACTCGAGTAGATATGTCCATGTGCATCACACGAAACCCTTTTTTGCCCCTAGCGGGATTCGAACTCACGACCCTTTGTTTCGTGGCCAGAGTCTCTGACCACTCGACCAACGGGCCTGTCAATTCCCTATTTATTACATTTGCGATCGATATAAACGTTAAAGACTATTTTTTTAGACCATATAGATACAATCTAAGTCTAGCTAGTAAATAACTGTTTCCCTTGTAAACAACATTAGATTAACCGTTATTCCGCCTACGATCAAATTAAACACTGAAACAAACGTTTAACAACCACCTTGTGACCATTCTGTCATTTAAATCTGACCGCTTATTTTCGCTGCCCTATCAAGTATTACGGTCATAATCGCCAATATGTCATTGGGACCAGCTGTTAGTACGAAACTCGATTCTCAGAGAACTCGTATCAATTATTGAGACACAAATTGGTATCTAATCGTAGAAATAGCGGCAATAATTCGAATACTTACAACATAATTGTTCGCTTAACGTTGTCCTGAGACGATGTTGATGACATATTCCGAGTTCAAACGCTGCGCCGGCGCCGGCGCCGTACCTCAATTTCCTTGTCTATTAACTTTAATTTATTTACAAAATTAAAGGTCGGTGTGTTTGTGCAATTGACGTATAGACATCATTTTTCTTGAGACTATTGCATATTTATAATATTGACCACGGTATTGTTGGAAAGAAACAGAATTGAAAAATAATATTTGTGTTCTTAAAGAGCTTGGACTTACACATATCTTTCGAGTCGATAGGAATTTTTCCATTTTGAAACCAAATTTTTGCTACATTAACTTATAAGTGAATGCCCAACGAGTATTCGCGCTTACTGATATTTGGACGAGAGGGATATTCAGGACCACAACATAGAATTCTAGATTCTGGAATACCTTATATAACATGTATACAACTGGACAAATTTTCCTTACACTATCCATATAAACGTAAAACATCATTATCATTGCTAAACCCTATAAATATTACATTACTGCCGTATTTAACAATAATTTAATACCCATTCTAAAATCAAATGATAATAACTTTGCTGTTACAAAAGCGCTATAATCACCAATACTTTATCTTGAGATATAGACTAACTTATTTATTTTTAAATTGGAAGTCAAGGGTTAACTAATAAATACAACTGCACTAATATTTATGCTAACAGGGTCGAGAGGCATAGTAAAAGTGATAAATAAGACCGTAACATGTAAGGCGACAACAGATTACTACACAACCGAGACACGAGTTACAACCGAGTAACGCACGAAGGCATGAGGAAATGATATATCGATACTTTGACATATTGCTGAGTCGCTATCGACGTTTGATAAGGATTTTTTTTTCAACGGAATGATAGATAAGTTGATAATTAGTTGTCTTTTATTCAAAATTTACGATGCATCTATAAAAATACTAAAGAACGTAAAGTCATTAATATTAAAAATATGCAACTCTTTTTATAAATAGTCAATGAAAAAAATCTTCGAGGAGATCTGTGGGGAGGTGGGAAGTGAAATCTTCATGCGATTTAAAATGAAGTAACTTTCGTAGAATTCGAAACTGCGTAGGTGACCAAATAAAAAAAACGTATTAACGGTTCCTTTCACAAATTACGGCAAGCATCCTGTTAATTCCGAATGATTTATTACAATTACAATCCTTAAAATATAATAAATTTGGGCGCCAATTTTTTTAAGCCTGACAAGTCTCGTTAATTGTGTTCTTAAAAGTGATGGTTTATAGAAAGAAAGAGAAGTTTTACAGAAATACTAGTTAAAAGTTTTTCATAGACTTTAAACTATTTGAATTTTTTAATACTTACCTATTTATCAGTCTGATTGACTTTGTGATTTAGGTGCCTATCAAAATATGTGAACATACTAACGTTTAACGCTCGTGTTTTCACGACATCGAATGTATTAAACGCCATTACAGCTGAACAATACATGGAAGCGAGTTTAGATTTAAAGCTCTACATAACTTGTTTTAATGTGGCCTGGCCTTAAATGCTGGGCCAAAAGCCAACATGTTTATTGACAGGGTGTATCCATCTATTGCATTAGGTTTGGTCATTAGAGTTCGGAGTATTGATACCACGTGTTGTTAATCTGGTTTTATTTGTATCAAGTACTTAGAAATAGACGTTTCGCTTCGTTCAGAAAAACGATTCTCATTTGACTTTTAAAAATACTCAAGGGTTTTTTTAAGGTGCGTTCCAAAATCTACGTCGAATTAGCCAAGATTGCAAACCACCTTTTGTGTCTTCCGTCTTGTCTAAGGTTTATTGAGAATCGCAAATATTAGACAACACGAAAAAACACCATAAAGGTGGAATTCAAACAACGTTTCTAATAGTTTAAAGTTCTGTTAAGTCATCGAAAATAAAATATTGCACATTTCGAATTAGAATGCCTTCTACCAAAGTACGGGAGGAAAGGTGTTTTTGCAAATCTTAACTTTACAGACTCTGCCTACCTGTATGTCAGATAAAACAATATCTGAAACAGCAGATTCTTGACCTTATCGCAAAAGTTTAATATAGAGAAGCAGCGTTTTGTAATCAAGATATAAAAGAAAATTAAGAAATGTAATGCATTAATCGAAAATTGCCGAACAAGGAGACCTCACTCGCCGTACCCACACACTCATTCAACTCCCCATAAATGGACGTAGATACAAAGTTATTTCGAGTCAGCCGAGTGAAATGCGGACAAACATCATATTTTTGTTCGTAATAAATAGTGATCGTTTTATTTGCACGTTGCGCAATCATTGCCGACAACATAACGTACGTGATGTGACTAGGGAACGCTGGGCGGAGCCGTGGATAAATGCGTTATTTAGTGAAGTGGCTTTAGAAACTGCTTGGGATAACTCAAATTGAATTGAGGATCGGATAACAACGTTACAAATGGACATTGTATACATAATATTTGTGCAATGTTGTGAGAATTAAGATAGACTTAAAATCTACAGAGGAGGAATTTCTTAGTTTAAGGCCTTACCCAAGAACATTCTGATAATTTTAATTTTTGTCATAGTAAATGCAAATAAAAACTGATATGATACTTACATTTAGTAATAGTTCGTGGTATAGAAACTGAGTTAAAATTTGCCCAACATTTTGAAGCAAGGTTGTTCAACTAAATCCTATTTTGTTTATCACAATATCTGGCATCAACGCGTTTAACATCAAGTCTGGATATGCAAATGGCAAGTTCTAATTCGATTGGACTATCAGATAATATAAGTCGGCGTCGACAAGTTGTTACCTGACAACATAATTTGCCAAGCTTCATCTAAATGATTCTCGTATTCTCTGAATGGGACTTTACTGTTATATAAACATAGCTGCGTCCGCGGTTTCACGCGCGTTTATGGTTTATGTTATATATCCTATAACCTTCCTCGATAAATTAACTAAGTATACAACACAAAAATATTTTTTAGATTCGTACCAGTAGTTCCTGAGATTAAGCAAACAACCAAACTCTTCAGCTTTATAATATTGGTAGAGATTTCTATTCGTACCAGAAGTGGAAGTACGTCCGCCAAGCTTGTCGTCATGTTTTTGGGAACCAATGTCTAAATGAGCGTCTTTCGTAAGTGATGTAACATTGGCCAATAACATGAGGTGATAACCGAGATCAATAACATGTTGTGTTTGTGTGTTATGTACGAATGATTAAAAAAAAACGCTGCGAAAGATCTCAGGTGTGAAACATTTGAATAAATGCAACCTTTAATGTACCTAATACAAAGATTTTCCCAAGCGTTCGGAGGATTTAGCAGTAGTTTCATTATGATCGTTTCATTATGATTTTGCAAAGAGACCTCATTGAAACCTCTTGCTACGGTACTAAGGTACCTTAATACTTATCGAGAGTTTATTAATGACTGCAATCTTAGTTTTAAGGTGAAACGTTATGCATGTCAGATTTATGCACCGGAAGGCCTGTCTCGTAACGACAAATCTAATAGCTAGGACATTGTATCTTTACGAGCAGGCTAGGCGAGTTGCGAAACGCATGATTCTACTATTCAGCTGTAACGTATATCGATACGTCAAAGTAATTTACGATGTTTGCCTTATGGAGAAAAGACGTCAGCAAAAAGAGTAAAACTAACAAGAGTTGTAAAGATTTTCTGATATTTTTTGAATTTAAAATGTGCTAATATTGTGTTCAAGACATTGCTAACCTTATTCTCTTGAAATAAGATTAAAACTTAATTGCACTATGAATTCACGTATATAAAATGTGTAGCTAACAAAACGTATAGGGCAAGAGATCGGTGTTCAATCTACACCTCGTAAATAAAATAGGTAATAAATTCGGTGTTGGGTAATACTATGGATACTTTTAGATACTTATCTGTATGCAGTACAGCCAATCGTTTTGTACTTTCATAGGTTTTCACGTTAACATTGCAAAAAGCAAAAATATTAGTAAATTTTAGTAGAATTCCGAAAAATATAGCTCTAGCCTCGTCTTTTAGAATATTTATTATGAATATTCAGACTCAGTTTAAGTTAACAAGCAGACAAAAAAGTCTTCTAAAAAAACTTTGGCAACAGAGTTATCCAAATCATCCATGTCGCAGAGATATTGCGTGAGATTATTTGAATTTTCATCTCATAACTGAAATAATATTTAGTTATGCAATAATTTAATATTTTTCAGTTATACAATAATTTGTCATAACTGAAAAATATTTTTCCGTTAAGACAAATCTATTGTAATTTTATCATTAGTAACATATAAAATAAACTTTGTAAACATAATAAAAGAGACTTTTATATTCCTATAGCAATGATTACAGGTTTACAGACTATCAAAGCTAACTGTATTGTAAGGTTAACAGAGTTTAAGGCGATATATCTCAGTGTCCTCGCGATTAAGGCTATATAGATTAGTGTTTATATGTACCTATATAATGTTTACAGTGTAATTTCAGTTCCTAGAAGTGGCACTTACCTTTGATTGACTATTTATTAAAGGTGATGTAAATAAAGGCGTCTTATACCAGAAGCTCCGGGTTGAAGTTTAATAAAAGTTTAAAGATGCAGTATTTCTCATGGACGGACAAATTATGATACAGGTAATCATCTTAGTAACAGATTCTGTTTAGTGCAATCTTTATAAAAAATATTTTCATTATATACTATTGTATGTAAGATGTCTTCAAATCACACCTTAGGAATACTCAGTGCTAATTAAGAATATTTATATATAAAATAAATGTGACACTTAATTTAAAAAAAAATCCTGGATTTTAAAGATAAAGATTTAACTGGCCCGTTGGTCAAGTGGTCAGAGAACCCGGTTCGATTTCGTCCGGTCGTTTCAGGAAACGACCGGACGAAATCGAACCGGGTTCGAATCCCTCTAGGGACAAATGTTTCGTGTGATAAACATGAACATTTGTACTCTATTCATGGATGTTTCTAAACATATTTAAGTACTTATGTCTATCCGTTCACCTAGTATACATAGCACAAGCATAAGCTTAGTTTGGGACTAGGGAATTGGTGTGTCAGTCTGAAGAATTTATTTATTATTTATTATTAAAAATATCATGTTTGTATTAATAAGGTATATCTCCGGCATGTGGGTAAACGCTTTAAAAAAATATGTCGATAAATAATGTGCTACCGAATTCATCGGTATGAGAGACGTTCAAAATACTGCCTCAAGACACTCAGTTAAATTGCTTATGAACCAGTGGGCGTGCCGTATTTGAGTTGAAACCAAGAACATTTACCAGGTGGACCAGTGATAGAATTACAAAACTATATATTTACAAAACAATTTTTAGATCGGAGCAAGGTTCATACTTAACATCCCATTTTTGCAGTCTTATAATGGACTTATAAGACTTTGTGAAATTTACTATTTAATATCCATCGTACGGACTTATCAGATGAGAGAATGCCTGAATCATTACTGTTTTGTTTATGAAACATGATTCAAGCGTTGTTAATATTTACTACCTATGTCGCATAAAAAAGGTTATAAATTTAATTAATTAAATAGTTTTAGCGTCTATAGGTTAAAACGTTCTTAGTTAAAGCTTAAAGTAACTTCTAGGCTCGAGGCTGCAACACTATTTAAACTGAGAAGTCCATTTGAACACTTCCGGGATTGAATAATAGGATTCTAAATAAGTAAAAGTAATTTTCTTTTGCCTTATTTAGATAATAAATTTGTTGAGTTAGGAACACGCCGTTAGACACTAATAGCTTCTTGATTTGAGTCTTAGTATACCAAAGTAGACAAGTTTATATTCTTTACGAAGAAGAAATAAAAGATTTCTACTTTACAAATTCAGACATAGATACCTTCCAACAAAACGAATTCAATTTAAATAAAACCAGTTACGAAGTGTATTTCTAATTGACCGTAGATTAAATTAAAGTTACTTCTATTGTAAATTCTATTTGCCATGAAAGTATTTTTATATATACCAAGTTTTGTAGAAATAGACTTATAGCTTGTTGGATTATTTGTTTTGTTTGTATCGTGATTTAGAATTGAAGAAAGAAATGAATTTTAAATATTCTATACTAATTATTGACTGGTGATGATTTAATACATCCATGACGAAAACCTTGAGAAGAAATTCTGATAATTCAAAAAAGTTGAAAAATTATATTTTGGTCTGTGACTTTAAAATGCTTGCTGCCGAAAATTAAAAGGGCTGGCTGCCACTTTGACTCTGCCTACTCCTGGAATTAGGGGCGTGATGTTATGTATGTATGTAGTTGAAAAATACTTAATTATGTAATAAGTGAATTAGGTATCTACCCCTCTAGAGAAGTGGCGTAAAGTTTAGTAAATTAGGTAACGAAGCTGTGATAAACAAAACGAACCTTCAGGTGCAATCAATAATTGCGTAATTTATCATATCGATCACAATTTCAAACAACTAGACATATTAATGTCAAGTTCACGAGCCCTACTATTAAATACCATCAGATAAGAATTTCCAGCATGGAAACTTGCGTCATAGTCCATTTTCCATAGCTTTATAACATAAAGGTCAATTCCATTATTCATGTACATTGACGCGCCATGATTCAGCCATAAATGACCTGAGCCATTTCCACTAATACCATTTGGTTAGCCTCTTCTATTATGCGGGCTCCCACGCAATACTTGACATTGAGTAAATAACTTTCACAGGTCCCAGGAACCTATAAAGTATTTTATTAGTTACATTTCGACGCTAAAACACTAGATTCTGGGCTAAAGTACTTATAAATAAATAAATAAATTCTCTAGACTGACACACTAATTCCCTAGTTCCAAACTGAGCTTATGCTTGTACTATGGATACTAGGTGAACGGATAGACATACTTAAATACGTTTATAAACATCCATGACTCGAGTACATGTTCATCACACGAAACATGTGCCCCTAGCGGGATTCGAACCCGCGACCCTTGGTTTCGTGGCCAGGGTCTCTGACCACTCGACCAATGGGCCAGGCAAATTATTTGTTTTTTTTATTACAATCTTTTATTGAGTTGGAACGTTCGTATGTAAGTCGCTGTTTAAACAATTTGCAACAATATTTTTGCCACGTCTGACGTCGTCCTGTGATTATTTGAGATGTTTGGTATACAGTGACAATGGTAGGTACGACCAAACTGGTCTGATTATGGAGACGAAAGGTGGTCATAGTAACTCCTTATAATTTTGTGTAATATCTATTAATGAAAAGTGTTAATATCTATTCATTGTCGTGTTAATACAGTTACAATTTTCTTTGTTGTTAAATGTGTAGGTGTTACATTCTTCATAATAATGTGTGTGTATGTACGTACATTGACGAATCGAAAATCGTCAACACCGAATGGCTTTTGTCGTTTATATATTCTAGTTCATATATGAGTACAATGTAAAATAACAATGCTTGTTGTATCACGGCTTTTGTATTTTTTCTTATTCAAATACATATTATTATCTTAAAATAACATTCCTTTATTATTACCAGAAAATTTAGAGCCATTAAAAAGTTTTATCTGGGAACAATTTTAATTATATTGTATTCTTCCTGTAATATGCGTCTACTTGCAACTTCATTATGGCTCTGTCCTGCCAGTATTAAACGGTAGTTATTAGAAATGACAACCTTTAAATACTGCTCTCTGTGCCTTTACTGCTTCTTAGAATAAGAGAATCTATTTTCTTATATCATCAAAGAGTCCCGTGCTGGTCTGAATTTTCCAACTGTGTTTCTTGTCTCGCATGTCATAAGAAGCGACTAATGGAATATTGGGTTTTGGGTATGTGATTGTGTAGGCGACAAGCTGGCCACTTGTCACTACTTTTTCACAATTTTCCATCTTACCCAGCCCAGTTTTTTTTGGCTGAATGTGGTTACAGGGACCAGCTGTCCCTTTGACTCTGCCTACCCCTTCGGGGACTATGGGCGTGATGTTATGTACATATGTATGTATAAAAGAAAAAAATGTTTGAAATGTATTTTACTTTATAGTAATATGGTTTCAACTGACTATTACAATATCAAGATCATATAAAAAGAACAATGCTTAATAGGCTATCAAATCAAATAGGTTATTTTGTTACATTATTATATTTTATCTCAAAAACAGAGGAATGAGTAGTTCACCATCGTACGAAGCCCAGAAGTGTATTAAAAAATCCTTGTCAGGGTTATTGAATCTTAATTGTAATTAATCTGTAACAGGGGTAACAAATCCATAAATAAATAAATAAATAAATTCTCCAGACTGACACACCAACTCCGTAGTTCCAAACTAAGCTTTATACTTGTACTATGGATAATAGGTGAACGGATACCCCCCCGCTGGGGTCTTCGGTTTGGTGTACCGGGGGGGCTTAGTAGGCCCTGGTGCAGGACAGGGCCGAAGCTAAGAGAGACCCCGAGGTGAGCTGTGACTGCTCGGCATTTCCCACCGAGCAGTTGCGGCACCGGCCGCAGCCCCCTGCGGCCGGACTAGGATTGCCGAGGAAGAGGAGGAGCTGAGTGTGTCGTTGCTCGCCTCCCTATCCTCGGCAACCCGACAGGGGCGCACTGCGCTGCGTTGTGGTGGGTCGCGGAGGGATCTCCTCTCCCTCCGTGATGACAGGGCTCTGCCCTCAATTTAGGTCGCCGGGCGGAAGGCGGCCCCCTCTGACGAGACGCTCTCCGCGTGCCCTCTGGCTTAGCAGAGGGCACAGCGCGAGAGTGGGCCCACGACGCCGGTCACGGGGACGATCGGCGTCTGAATCCTGGGCGGAGTAGTTGAGACATGCTGGGTGGCCTGGCATGTCTCGACGCGCGCGCGTGCTCGGTGCTGTGCATCCGACGACTGATGGCGTGGGCTGCACAGCATCGACCACCGCCGCGCGAGGTGAGCTGCGCAGCGCGGCATGCGCACTACCGGAGGAGCTGTCGTATAGTCCCGACAGTGGGGATACCGGCTCCTCCGGAACTGCGCCGCGGGAGGCCACGTTGGGGTTTTAGTCGGTTCGAGTCCGACACACCGCCCTCTGCTTCCCCGAGCAGAGGGTGATGGCTCGTGGGAGTTTCCCCAACTAAAAAAAAAAAAAAAAAAAAAAAGGTGAACGGATAGACATGCGCCCTGCAGGGGGGGCGACGAATACTCCTGAGGTATCCCTGCCTGTCGTAGGAGGCGACTAAAAGGGCCTTTGGGGTCGTGGAAGCTTGCGGGGGAGCCTTCTCGCTTTCAATCGGCCCCGGAGAAGGCGACAGCTCGAGTGTAACACCCAGTCCGTTATGGATAGAGTACACTGCTGCCTGTGTTGTCGCAAACACCAAAGGTGTCTGGGTCGAGAATTCCACTCTTCCCGAGATGGGCCGCAAGGCGGCAGCGCGCGCTGCGTAGACTTTTCGAGAGAATCCCGTCAGTGGGGATCCCGATAGTTTTGCGTTAGCGCCCGAAGAATGGCAGCCGTGAGGTTTAGTCGGTAGGGGAACTGGTGCTGCCAGCCGAGTTCCGAGCCCGACACAGCCCTTGTAGACCCTTACTCAGGCCTACTTGGATGGTGCGTAAATGCATTCCTCACGTACAAAAAAAAAAAAAAAAAAGGTGAACGGATAGACATACTTAAATACGTGTATAAACTTCCATCACTCGAGTACAAATGTCCATATTCATCACACAAAACATTTGCCCCTAGCGGGATGCGAACCCGCGACCCTTGGTTTTGTGGCCAGTCTCTGACCACTCGACCAACGGGCCAGTCAAACAACGGGCCATGGTACCTATTATATGTACCTCTTTTTGGAGAGTTGTTGGATCAAACAGACACGTGTATATGTACTTCTATATTATGTTGTCATTTTAGACTATGTTTCTTGATAATAATTTAAATGTTTCATGAGAATATATTGTTGAAAGACGGAAAAGTTTCCTCCGAAATGATCTGTCGGCACAAAAACATAAAAAATCGCAAGACTTTTTAAAAGGCCAACCGTGCGTTTAAGAGCGAATGAAAGATAAACGCTTCTCCGGAATGAGTTCTCTTTTATTTTGGATCCCAGTTTTGTTACCATTTTATAGCGAAAATCGTTCCGAGTCCTAAAGTTACGACTTCGACGAATGATGTCATTTAAAGCGAGCCTCGATTATTCTGAACAGTGGATATTCTAGATCTCTCCTGGATAAATTGCCTGCCTTTGGTTTCTATTGTGTATTCTGTAAAACTATATATAGCTATTGCAAATTAGAGTTAACTATTCGATGATATTTTCACATATTTCGAAGCTAAACTATATTGTTGACATGATGTTTAAAATAATAAAAATAAGCAAATATTGCATAAGAGCTCCCAAAATTAAATACATCAATCAAAGCGACGGACGCGTTACCTCTTTTTATATTTATCTGAATTGAGAATAGAGTTTGGTCTTACCTTAAACAAATTTTTATAATTTATTTTAAAAACTTATAAAGAGCGGTGGTAACTCAATGGTAGGGACACGCGCCAAACCCGAGCACCTATAGATTTTTTTAAATATATGTACTTATTTATACCACTAGTTCGGCGGTGAGGGAAACCATCGTGATAAAACCTCCAAATTCAAATAAATTTGGATTTGTAACCACTATCCAATATTTATCTGGTTCCCCTATCTTAGGGTTACGAAAGTCAGACTCGCTATATCCTGGATTATCGTCTAAGCGGACCCCGTCTAAGCACGGGGCATAACACTAGGAAGATGATATTGAAAACATTTATTTTTTATAAATCTATTATTATTTATTATGCTTCCTAATATGTTACTTAATCCGCTTCAATAACAAATAGCTGAAACAAGTTGATTGGGAAAACCTATTTTTCCATGGGATGTAATTAATTTTCCTTCTGGGTGACTTCAGGAATCCACTACCTAGATGGAATAGTGACCATTAATAATAAGGTAATAAACATACAATCACGTGTGGTGAAGGTCGTCTACCTCACAACTGGCTCGTCTACGCGTGAATTGAAACTGGAGTACTAAACATTTTCCTGTTATGTAAAAACGGAAACCGCTCTTTAGACACCCACATCCGGTTTATAACTTCTTTTTATGCATAAATTATGAGTTCGTACGTCTTATGATGGAAATTGAAGCTAGCTAGTACAAGATTAGGTCTGGATACGGGCTTAAGTTTAGTATATTAGACTTAGAAGCTTAATTTGACGTCGATCCGCTATTTAATAGCCTTTTCAAGGTAGGTAAAATTAGTGATGATACCAAGAGATGAAGGTTGCTATTAATGTTTAGACAGTTTGATATTTATCAAGATTTACTTTGATTTTTTAACAACAAATTTGTTTTCGTTGGTATGAATTCATGGTTGTAATTAAGAGACACTGGTGGTGCTATAAATGTGATTGAGTGACGAAACTTTACTAAAAGTTCATTACCTTCTTGCTTTGGAAGGACTTAGTTTCTATATAGGGGATCGAAACTGTGCGCTAACCTTCATTGAGGAAGAATAAAAAAAAATGTATAAAAGATGGTAAACAAGCATACAATTAGAATGGTAAAGACTTAAGGAGTTACCTTAGCCTATAGATATTGGCATTACTAGAGCATACATACATACACACATAACATCACGCCCATGCTCCCATGCGCGAAGGTAGGGTTAGATTGAAAATTGTGAAAAAGTAGTGACAAGTGGCTAGCTCGTCGCCTACACAATCACATAACTAAAATACCATATACCATTAGTCACCTTTTACATGCTAGGTAAGAAACATAGTTGGCACATTCTTTTAAAGTCCCCGACCAACATGGGACATGGACAGACATACTAGAGCAGTTATCATAAAATTCGTTTCCGACCTTGCAAAGATGTAAGGATGTAATCTCTCATTCACTGGGCAAAACATGCCCGTTTATGCTGTATCCAACTCGGCTACAGTATACAAGCTCAAAAACAGTAAGACTGTTATATTACAATAAATTATATATGTTATGTAAATATTTTAAGTCAAATGTAAACGTTCAGTCCTTTGAAACTATTCAATACCCATAACAAATAGATTTAATTTTCTATACCTGACCGTTTAAGCTTATAAGTGGATGAAAATATATTTAAAGTGGATATCATTTTGCAATTGATATGCTCAATTATGCCGTCTTGAATTGCCAATATAAACACGCAATTTCATTAGGCCGGCGCCCCGCCAGTCATATTGGAAGCTCTGTTTGATATTCGGTTCAGTATCTTATTGTTAACTGCGAATTCTACTTGACATAATATTAATAACAACAGCAAGGCAACTCCAGGTCTGCTCAATGCTCGTACTCTTTTGAATTTATGGTTTTGGGATTTTCGAAGCTATATGATTAGGATAATGCGTCAGCTATTTCGTAACGCCCTGAGTGGCTTCTGTCACGTGAGCCAACGAGCCCTCACTCACGACTCTGCTATCAGCTGGTAGCCTTTCTGTTTAATATAGAGGACAAGGAAAACCCCTAAACTTTAATAAGAAAAAATCTAAAACATGTTTATTAAGGATGGCAATCATGCGTATAGGTAATATGGGAAGCTCACCTTGGCAAGGATTCTTTACGGCCTTCCAAAGACTGTGGCGATAGTATCGGCTATTTCGTAACGCCCTGAGTGGCTTCTGTCACGCGAGCCAGCGAGCCCTCACTCACGACTCAGCTATCAGCTGGTAGCCTTCCTGTTCTAGAAACCTTTTGGTGCTCCACCCGTTATTTAGTATTTGACAGCTTGTTAGCTAGTTGGGTAAACTGCCGTGGTGAAACGCGTCAACACTTATTATGTCTCGTGTTACAATGTTAAGTCCAATCTAGTTTTACGGGAATCATTGCGAGATTTTCCTTAGCTGTGTGCAAATTGTCGCTGGCTTACGAAATGAAATAAAAAAAATGACCCATTTATATATTATTCTTAAAAGTCGAAAAATATCATCCAAATTTATTATTTATCTTACAGGAAATTAGTCGTAATGCAATCAATTTTTAATAAGAGAAAGGTCTACAACTTACTAGTTTGGTACATTACGAGTAGTTTACTACACACTAATATTAATTTACTACCAACCGTGATAAACACGCGGAGAGTACTTTTCGCCCATGAAACAACCAAAAGTGGAACAAACTTCTGTTAATTGAGGTCGAAATATGCGTGTTGATTCACAGCCGTTCGTGGGTGTTGAATCAAAGTCCGCAAACTACACGTGTAGCAGGGCGCTATAAAATGCAATTGCGTTAAGTCAGTTCAATGCGCCAAATGTGTCAATTGACTCCTTAATAATGTGTTAACGCGCAGCGCATTGCAAAGGACCGATAGTTTGAAAAGTGTGGCGTTCTCACGACACATTTGGCTGGCATAGCGCACCAAAATTTAACTTTAGAGTTAACTTAAAGTGTCGTCGTAATCAGCTGTTGAGTTATTGTGTTGAAGCAAAGATTCTTGCTGCGTCACAATGTCTAGCGCAAACGCCTAACGTCGATGCTAATTGATACGAGGGAACTGAATACAATGCGTCCATTTCATCAGACTCCGTAAACATGTTAACTAAAACGCGTGCGTTTCAATTTGCCGTTAAATTGACAGTAAGTTGCATTAGTATAGCGCTTTTAAGGGTATTAGGAAGTTTAAACGTGCAGTTGGTCTAATAGACTATGTTGCGAATTAAATCGTGTCTTTCAATTTAAGCTTAGTGCGTTCAAATATATCATCCAAATCTTTTTACTTTTCTTTTCATATCAATAACTAAGAAGATACAATATAAAATCATAAAATAACAATATGGTCATTTAATATTCAGTCTAAATATTTTAAACTGCATATCTGTAGATTCATTCGATTGTGTAATGTTCAACGAGATGTAAAACCAATATTTTTAAAAGTGTCGTCTAAAATAATCCATTTAATTCAAAAACCAATAAAAAGGACCTTGGACATAATAACCCGTTTACTTTACTCGATGCAATAAAAATTGTCTTAATACCATTGCACTTGGGCCTAACTATAATAAGTACTTTTATTTTAATTGCTAATCTTGAATTGGATGTGCTTGGTGCATAATCGTAAATTCTTTGGTATAAAATGAATTCAATTTTCTACAGCAATCCTCCTGATACCTGCAAAATGCGTCAGCTTCGCTTATAGGAATTCCACAGCTATCATTACAATTATTTTTAATAACACGTTATAACTCCAGACTTGTCAATTACGGGTTAACGATGTCAAAATATTGTAAGTCCTTTCAATGTGCCGATTCGTAGAGACACGACCATAATATGATGATACCTGGAGGGAATAGGTTTGTATACGTTGAGAGGCTAATTATATTGGTCGCATAGTACTGTTGATCCATAAACCGGTTGGGTGGATAATAAGCAGATCTGTGGTTTCGAAACGCCAGACGTTACTGATTCTGTTGGAGTACCACCGAAAGTAGCGGTTTGAATGGGATTGTCATAATCTCGTAATACAAGGTTGTGTAATGGAATAGATACCGGTACGGTGATAATGGCCGGAGAAAATCATTTTTTATGAGTATCAGCTTGATAGAATTTCTGGATTCTCATTATCTCCACTCAACAAATAGTTAAGGTAATTTATCATGTGTGTACATTTTCGGCTTTTGAGCGGTTATAGCTGAGAATAAATGTTTTACAAGCGTAGGCTGTAGAATACCTTAGATGCAGTGATGTCGTAGTAGTAACGCATATAGTTTCTAATTTCGTTCGTCATTTAAATTCCCGCATAAATGTAAAAGTTATTTTTATTTTAAAATTTTCATTAATATTGGTTTTTGGGTATGTGATAGGTAGTCGACGAGCTAGCCACTCGTTACTACTTTTTCACAACGATGATTCCGTTTAACCCAGCCCAGTTGTATTTTTGGTTGAATGTGGTTAAAAGGGCTTGCTCCTTTGGCTATCCAATCGGGGAATACGGGCCCGATGTTAAACAAAAACAAAAAAAAAAATTATGTTTCGTTAAATAAATTATTTTCCTTCCTTTTCTTTAAAAAGAGTTATACTAGCATTAAATGTAGCCTGTAGAATTTATCATAAAAGTACTCAGTTCATACTCCATAAAAATAGCCACCTAGCTAAAAGTATATTCTGAATCACGCAAAGGGCAGTGAATTGGTAGCCCATCTAGAATGCAAGAGTTGTTTGACTACAAACATCATAGTTTAATTCAAAAGATAAATCTGAACGCATCCGTCATCACCCGACCTACGCTCAGCTCAGCCAAAAATCCGCAGACTGAAATATCAATTAAGGCAGCTCATTTATATTCATTACACGGTTGGGCTAGTTGTTTGGTCGCCGTGGTATCGACCGCGTGGTATCAATGACAGTCACGTGTTTACATGCTCATAACTTTTGTGCCCAAGGACGAAATCGATCCGTGTTGTTCGTTGAATTGACCCCATGCATTGTTGTTTTACAGTTGTTTGGATAAGTGTTATCCAACGCGGGTGGTATTGACATACATTCTATTGTTATGGGTTTTTGACGCTCTTTTATTAGGTAACTACTCGTCTATCATTCAATTTTGTAGATCGATTATACCTAACCTATTTCTTATTATGTATGAGAGAATACAGTTTGGGGAATCCAAATAACATTACATTAATACTTATCGTTGATGTGTTGATTACTTGATATTCAGAAGATGGATCTCTGTTTTCTCAGGTTTATTAAAAAAAGTATAATCCTTATTAAAAAAACGAATCAAAAGTATAATATATCTATGTTTGTCATAGTTGTGGTGTCTGAAAATCTATTTTGACACTTCAATCTGTGTGATTTTGGATTGCAGATTTACGTCAAACAATGGATCAGCATCAAACATAATTGACATTTTATATCACAAATAAATTGGTCTGCGGGAATCAGTCTGGTTGATGTATATTGACCCTTAAGGGAAATATCAAATAAATTGGCTTCCCAGTTCATGTCATCAAATATATTTATGACTTATACTTTTATATATTACCAAATCTCAAAGGGTCAAACTAATATAATCACGTAAAATTGAGATGGGATTACTTCAGTATCCAATATTCGTCAAAATTCGTGTGTTAAAGTTGAGATGCTTTCTAAAAGTAGCTCTAAGTAGCAACTCTAAAGAGAGTTGCGTTTAAGAAGTTCTTTAAAGAGCAATTCTGAAACAAAGACACGAAGGAAACTTGATATTGCGAATACTTCCCAAGTAGCTCCCAAATTACTTTTCGTGCGCGTAGTGATGCAATATCTTATATGAATTTGAATATTTATTACCTACGTCTCCTCATCATCTTCCTAGCGTTATGTCCCATGCTTAGACGGGTCCGCTTAGACTATTAAATCCAGGATGTAGCGAGTCTGGTAATTACATTGAAGCGACTGCCTATCTGTCTTTCGTAATCCTCAGAACCAGCCCGTTTTTGGATCATGGTTACAAATTTAAAGTTGTTTGAAATTTGCAGGTTTCATCACGATGTTTTCCCTCACCGTCGAGTTAGTGGTATAAATACGTACATAGATTTGAAAAATCCAGAGGTAAATGCCCAAGTTTGAACCCACACTCTTCGGTTAAGAGGCGCGTGTCCTTACCATTGAACTACCACCGCTCGCAGGCGTATTACCTACGTCTCCTATTTTCTAATAAACTAGGGAATTTGCGTTTGTTAAGTATTATGTAAAATGCAAATGCAGCGGTGTTACCTTTTTTATTGTGGCTCAGCCTAATTGCGCCTTGGGCCAGTAGTAAATTAATAGAACATTATTATTTAAGACTCTAAATTATTCGACAATTTAAAATATGTTAATTTTAATTTTTCCTGCAATGGCGAGAAATTAGGTTAAGGTAGGTTAATTTTTATGGTTTTGAAAACATTTTGCTGTTAGTTGCATATCATAATCCGTGACATCACACTGTTGCATTCCTTTAAAGAATTTATAGAAGCGTTGTATTATGACAGCTCAGAAAAGGTATGTTCGTAATTAATGATGTCATCTATCCTAAGGTCATATTAGCCAATTATATTGTAAATAAGTATGAGCATATGTTACCTATCTACCGTACTCGTAGATAGCTGGCTAGCAAAACATCGCACAAAACAACATCGCGTTAAAATTCGAATCTTACCGCAAAACTTCACGTTTCCTGTCGAATCAGATAACGGAAGGGCAGAGGTTAAACCCACTAAATTATCAGCTGTCAAAATCCGGATTGCTAGTTTGTGGCACGTGCCTACTCTGTATCTTATCAGCCGCAATCTATGCAATCGGCCTGCCCGGTTACATTTCTTATAATGAGTCAGAACTAACGATTTTCCTTCAACACCACAATTGGTCATGAATAATGGAGCACACGTAGCCAGATCTAGGTTTAGTGTTGTTTTGACCGGACCTCCAAGTAATCGCCGAAAATCCAGGTCATCTTAGATCTGTTATGTGCCGCGTTAACTTGAGACGAAGGTGTGGTGTGACTTACCAACATAAGCGAGTTACTTATAGGTTTTGTTAAGTAATAGTTTTTGTTGGTTCTTTGTTTTATTTGGAATTGGGTACACTGTGATCGTGATATTTGTTGGTCGAATTATTACTGTAAAACGAGGTTCGTCTAACCTCTAACTTTTAAAATAGGGAATCAGATTACTTTCAAATAGAAAACCTTAAACAAACAATGTTACTGAATTGGGTTAGGTTTATCCAATAATAGGGACAGTACAAACTGAAAGTTTAGTTACATCAGACAATTATGACTTTATAGCTAAAGATGCGTTTTGGTTACTCAATAAATGAAAGATACGGTCAGTGTCAAAGTTAATGTAGTAGTAAAGGTCAAGATAGTACCAATTCGCTAAGCTATATATATACATTATATATACTTATAACATGTCATGTTTAGTTCACACAAAAAGTTAACAAAAACGACATCCGGGCAATAAAATGTATGTAATGTCTATATTCGCGATCAACACAATAAAAACGGAATGTTGTAAGTGTCTACAAACTGTGAAATCTATATTTAACGGATAGATAAAGTAATTGCAGTATTTTACACCTACGGTATGCCTTAATTAAATTGATGTCTTATAGAAATTATTCAATCAACAAAGCATTTTAATCACTCGTAGCTAACTGGGCAAATTACAATATCAAATGTTAAGTCTACGTATTTGATACGGGTTGCGCTGACAAAAACATGACAAACTGGTTTACGTTCTTACCGAATGAATACCTATATATTGACAGGCCACGAAACCAAGGGCCGCGGGTTCGAATCCCGCTAGGGGCAAATGTTTCGTGTGATGAACATGGACATTTGTTCCAAGTCATGAATGTTTATAAAAGGTATTTAAGTATGTCTATCCGCTCATCTAATATCCATAGCACAAGCTTATTAGCTTAGTTTGGAACTAGGGAATTAGTGTGTCAGTCTGGAGAATTTATTTATTTATTTACCTACTCTGCCTCACGGTTAAACTTACCAAATTTGATTATATACTTAACTACATTTTGCTTAATCAAAGATTCTATTGAATGCACTGAAAGACAAACAAACTGGTTAGCTGGTATACTCACACGAATTTATACATACATATTACATCACGCCCGTAATCTTAGTTTATAAGTGTTTTATTTTGTAACAGATATTTATTCATATTTTACATATGTACGAAATATTTATTAATTAATTTTTAGCAAAGGACGAGGAGCATTACGTGCCTAAATTTGTCAAAATGTCATAGCAATTCATTCATGTTCATCCTCCGAAAAAACTGATCGTCTGTTATAAAGCTTTTTACATATACAACGTATACGTTCTTACTTACCATACATATTTAGTAATAAAATAAGTTCAAAGTAAGGATTAAAACACAACGTTTCAAAACATGGGTCCATTTCAACTTAATGCATAAAAAAAACCTTTTTTTTTATATTACCTCAGACACTTTTTTTGTCCCCAAGTGTAGCTAATACAATCTTTCGGGTTAAGCTCCATCGAGTGACTCCCTATAAAGCTGCCCACACACTCTCTATGGCGTTAGCAATTAAATTTAAATTCCTGAATCTAACAAGCTATCGCTACCTTAATGCTCCATAACTTTCGTTAATAAGACGATATCGGTCTGTTTAAGCATGCTCACTTTAAATACTCACGATTCTCAAATAATAACGTAATGAAGTTAGGGTTTTGAGGTTAGGAAATGGACCTTTGGGCATGAGGTTGAATGGGAGATAAAATGTGATCGTTTTGTCAATTTATGAAGATTTTATTTGAAGATAGAGGTAAATGATTTTGAGATAAACTGTTCGAATATGTGCCTTTTGAGTTGATTATTGCAATATGAATGTTATAAAACTTGTGTAAAGATAAATGCCGTTTAATTGAAAAACAAAAACTTTTGATCTCTTTATTACATAATTAGCTTGTATGGATAGGAGACATATTTAATTTGAAAAGACGGCCCATGATAATTTACAAAATATTTGACAGAAAAAATCGTCAGCGCCCTGAAATAATTAACATCGTTTTTGAGTTAATTATATTATGGGTATCAATGAGGTATTATGTTATATTCCAATTGAATTTTTTAACAAACTCGTTATCACAAGATGACCCTGTCCAAAGGTCTGAGAGCTCTTATGCCATCAGACATTTTATAGATTACATAGAAGAGGTCTTTAAAATTTCCTCTAACATTTTATGACTTTCGCGAACCTCTAAAAAGGTTTAACTCATGTTGAGGATAAAATATTTAGCGTATCGAAAAACGATATAATTTAGACGTAAATCTTAGGAACAAACTCGTAACAAAGTAATAGCTAAACACTCCACATTTGCAGTAAAAGGTTTTTACACGACACTTAAAATTTATTTTAAATCTCGTTTTTCGTTGTATTCATTTTAATTAAGGCATGTCTTTTTCGAAAGTGTAATAACGTATTTTTGGAGTATATCTTGTAAGCTGTCCTCAAATAAAAAAAGAAAAATACCTCGAAATCATCAACTTCCTAGCGTTATGTCCCGTGTTTACACGGGGTCCGCTTGGACCATGATCCAGGATTTAGCGAGTCTAGTAATTGAAGCGACTGCCGATCTGACCTTCGTAACCCTAAGATAGGGGCACCAGACAATTTTTGCATCATGATTACAAATCCAAAGTTGTTTGAATTAGCAGGTTTCATCACGATGTTTTATATATACCTCGAAAATCAGGGAATAATAAAGGGACTGGGAATTCTCTATTTATCTCTAAAGAGGGGGGTTTAAGGGGGGTTTGGTGCAATTCAGATCCCCGGTACAATAATTTTGAAAGAAATAAAATGTGAGCACACGATAGGTATATTTAACAAATAAAGTTACAACTTTAATTTTCCTTGCCGATGGTATTTTTGTGTTATTTATCTGGAAATTGAATTGCAAATAGAACTTTTACGATTCTGCTTAGGCGAAGTACCTACAAAATTACCTTTTTATAATTATTTTGACTGGCTCGATGGCGCATTTGGTAGTGACCCTGCGTCATGTGCCAAGAGTGGTGGGTTCGTTCCCCACCCAGGACAAATATTCGTATGAAGAATACTTGTGTTTCCAATATTTATCCAATATTTAAGTATATATTTGTAATACCACTGACCTGTTGATTCTGATATCCGTAACACAAGTGCTTAAGCTACTTATTTCGGAGTCAAATTAATGTATGTGATGTAGTGTAATATTTATTAATATTTTATTTACCTCCAACTAGGGATAAGACTCACTCAGATGGGTATGGGTTAGTAGCTGATTGAAGCTTAGATTATTTGTTTCGTTTGGTTTGCTGTGGCGATAGTCACTCTACTCAATTAGGTCCAAGCTTCGATTAAACCCGATCCAAGACGGTAAGTGTATAAAATTATGCTACTTTTTTCAACGTAAATTGTCATCGAGAAGTACTCTGCTGTTTACCCGATACATACTAAAACGGCTAAAGCAAAAGAAGCTCTCGCACGTTCTAATACAGTACATAGTACTAAACTGTACTTCTTTCACTATTTAAATCTATACAAAGTGAGTCTTCTGGCACTATTCTATTAACTAAACACCTGGTATAAAACACGCGGCTACCAGCACACAGTTTGAATACTAGTAAGCTACTTAGTTGCGCCTGCGCCGATCGGTGCGCAAGGCGATGCGCTGTGCAAATTGACTCAATCCAAACGCTGATTACATTTTACGAGTGTAATAAAAATAAACGGCCGTTTTATAGCGTTAGATGTTTTATTAGAGGTGTTTGTACTAACTGTATTTATTGTGGGCTCATACGGCTTCGCTGAATTGTGGGATCAATGATTTGGTGTCTTGTGGGGATTCTTGCGGCATGATAATGAACTAGCGGCTATGCCTTGAGCAAAGAAGTCCATTCATGCATTCTCGAGTGGATGTTGTGTGGATATAGAGAATTATGCATGAATAAACGTAATGAATGCTCATACAATTGTGTTGTCATAAAAAAATAGTATTGAGCTTTTTACAGTAAAAATATGAACGGAAGTATTTAGTATTTTTTAAAGTTACCTTATTCATTGAGATAAATAACGCGTTGATGTCTTTTTCTTGTTCTAACTATGTCAAAATTAATTGCTCTGCTTCTCAAGTCTTTAAATAACATAAATAATACTTACCTTTACAGATAGGTAAAATTTATTTTAGTTTGATTTTGGTGAACTTATAGACAGAAAAAATATTTAAACAAAAAAAATATGTTATGGATTACAAGGATATGTTATGGATATATTAAAAACTTCAATTTAGATTTAAATCAACAAAGCATTTTGTATAAAGACTAGTTAATTATAGAATTCATTTAATATGTATACATTTCTCTTATCTCAAATTCATGTTAATAAGTACTCCGATGCAACAATGGGTGATTTTGCTTCTCATTAGGTTGGTAATGATATTCGTCTATTTTATTTATGTACAATCAGAGATACTCGTAGAAGAAAGATGAGTATAGTGGGCTATTTTATGGAAGACGTTATAATTTGGATTACCGGTTTAAGTTAGAAATTATATATACGTAGTTATAACAATATTAGATTACTGAAAAATTAAAAATGCTAAAGCCATTTGAACATGAAAAATTATGTTCTTAATTTGTATATGACCGTGATCAATAGAGATAAGCAGACCCCGTCTAAGCACGGGACATAACGCTAGGAAGATGATGATGATCAATAAATGATCTAATTTAAATCGACAAGGTACCATCTTGGTGATGACAACTGAACATGTAAGAGAAACATCTTTTATTGACAGAAAGTAATTAATGTAAGCGCGAAGTTGACAGTTCTTCTAGTTATATAGAGGTAGATATAGGACATCACTTATTAAACAGTTAGTAGACGGTATTGTACTATTGAGTATTCTTCTTAAACGACTTTACTTGTTCCGATAGAGATGTAGGTAATTAAAATAATTTCCTCCGCTTCATGGTATTGTCCACGTGGTAGTTAGTTCAAGAAAATGGTCCATTACTGAGATAAGAAGAAGCAAATTAAGGCACTTAAGTACGAAATGCACTTTGGTCTAGTACAAAACCTTTAAATTGATAGTTTGAGTTTATGACTCGTATATTAACTTGTTTATCTAATATATAAAATTCTCGTGTCGCGGTGTTTGTTACAAAACTTCTCCGAAACGGCTTAACAAATTTTTATGAAATTTTATATGTATATTGGGTAGGTCTGAGAATCGGAAAGAAAAAAAAAATAATTGCGTGGTAAATAAAAAAAAATGGGTATTGAAAATCCGAGAACGAGGCGTTACAAAGTGCGCCGGGTCAGCTAGTAATACATATATAAAGTAAAAACGATCGTCAACACATTATTAAATCGACTCATGTTTATTATATATTTTTTTTTATTAATCACAAAGTGGTGTTCTTAAATTTGCCATTACTTATCATAGCCTAAACTTGTACCTATATGCTTTTTAATCAACATCAAAAAATAAATCGATTATTTAGCTTAGCTAGTAGGCATGCTAACACTAGACCAACGAGGCAGTCGAAGCTATATATCTAAGCTACATACCTATGTAGCTAGGCCTAGGAACCTCTAATAAAACATCTGTACGAGGCAGTCGAAGCTATATATCTAAGCTACATACCTATGTAGCTTAGATATATAGCTTCGACTGCCTCGTTGGTCTAGTGTTAGCATGCGCCGCCTAAGGACCAAGGGGTCCCGGGTTCAAATCCCGGGTTGGGCCAAAATTTGTGGCTGGATATTTCAATATCGAAATTACTCAGTAAAAGCCCGGAGTCAGGATGTTGGCGGTTTAATCACCCCCGTGCCTCGGAAATCACGTTAAGCTGTTGGTACTGCGCCTGACCTCTCTCCGGTCATGTCGAATTACCGTCTCACCGGACTATGAGGGTGAAGGAACAGAGAGTGCACTTGTGTTTGCGCACACACTTATGCACTATAATATCTCCTGCGCAGTTGGCTAATCGTCGTTGAGATGGGCCGCCGTGACCGATATCGGTTAGGAGGACATTATTATTATTATGTTACTTAACTTTGTTTAAAAAAGTTTATTGTTAATTTTTTTGGCATTCTAAGATATTGCCAAGGAATTCGCTGTAGGTGTTTGACGTTTTGAAGATTCCAGGAAAAAGTGCCTGTTGTGTTTTTCAAAACTACATATACCTATATTTATTGCAACAAAACCTCGCATTTACTATGATAGACGGCTCCATGATAAGTGCCCGAGATATGTCGTTTAGATAACTCGCGCCCGGGCCGATCTCGGGCGAGATGCGTTTTACGAGGTCGCTCGATGCATCCCGATGAGTTTATTCACTTTATCCCCTGAGACTCTTCGTTGGAAGTCCTGTGACGTCCCGGCGCTGTGCCTTTTAGGAGCAGAATAGGATTGTTCACGCCTATCGATTGTCTTTTGTTTAATAGCAAAACAAACCCCTGTAGAATATTTTGTTACAAAAACTCCATTTATAAATGTATGAAAACGTTAATGTAGCGTCATGTCAAAGACGTTCATTTGTAAACATAGGCATGGTATAGAATAAATTATCAATTTTTAATTGTGAGACATAATTAAGGTTGCATGAGCTTGTGAATTTGTTTAGAATAAATGATCACATAATAATTAATAAAAAATATAGTCAAATTCCTGTCTTCAATATTGATATCAAACTAAAATAAAATTCATGTGATAATCTTATATTTCAATGGCTGGGACAAAATAAGGAAATAATACCCCATGTATTATATAATAAACACAAAAAATTGTGTTTACGTTTATGAAAATTTAATTCGATATTTTTTTAATTACTAATTGTAGATTGTGAATCTTATATAAGCAGTTATTTATAAAAGTTCCTTAGATTGAACCACAAGTTCTTTATACAGATACAGAACATTTTACGCATGCAGGTTGACTGCTTGGTGAAATTACGCCGCCCGATAATAAATTAACTCGCTCATGATAGATTACATATTATTTACGCGGACGAGAGCAAACTAACCACCGCATGATGGGACGCGCCTAGCGGGATAGCCAGCAAATGCTGTCTATAGATCTGAGCAAAAAAAGGTAAATACAAACTTTGACTATGAATACCAGCGTATGAATACCAGAATAACAGCGAGTATCATAATTTTACTAAGTACATCCATATACTTACCTACATCTTAAAGCACCATGTGGACATCATGGGCTTTTAATTATTGAATAAGATATGTACATATCTAGTATATGTATGAAGGGTTGCATGTAAACCTTGGTGGTAACCAATAAAAATTATTCTAACAAAAATTTCACAAATTCATTTTAGCAACTAGGCCTACTTAATTTAATCGTGTATCTTTTCAAGTACAAGATGAGTAAAAAATACCTATTTGGCATTGAAATCTTTTTCGAAATGATCTTTTATTTACAATAAATGAGTAAACTGTCAATAAACAACGTCGCATGCGCAACAACGATTATACGTTGCACACGCGGTCTCATATCGTACTCACAAACTGATTGAAGAAAATCCATACCAAGTAAAAATGCTTTTGCTGCTTTTAAAGCAGTTACATATATAACAGTCGATGCAGTCCAAAATTGTGTTTTAAATTCCAAAGCTCCAAATTCAAATTTAAAAAAATACTCATTTAAATAACTATTTAAAAATAATGATTTCTTGTTCTAAACTTGTTTAAGATTGTAAACATAAAAAAAGGTTTACTTTTATTTTCATACAAGAATAAGCAATGAAATAAAAAATATAACACATTATTATCACACGTGTTTTGCACCGGCGAGTTATTGATCGGAAACAGCAAGCTACGTGTAACTATTAAAGTCATGCGACGAGTTAAACAACTTCTTCATCAATGGGAATTCCATGAAGCCGTTCCATGAATTTTAGTTGCAAAAAAGGGAAAAAACGCGAGACACCTTCGGCGACAACTATTTGGTATCAAATTTCCTTCTCTGTAAGGCTTAAGAATATCCTATGACAACCCTTAACTTAAAGTCAAGACTTTAAGTTAAGGGTTTTTAGTGTCATGCCTGGTTAAGACCAGGATTCGAATTCGGAACCGAACAAACAGCTTAACCACTAAGCCATCAACAGCGCTTGAAGCTTACAAGATTACAAGATATTAATTTTGATTTTTTACTAGACGCACTGTAATTCTATAATATAGAGAATATAATTTATCAAATGTAATAATATTACCAAATGTAAAATTTCTGCACAAATCTACGTAAAAAAATTTACCAAACATAAAATTAACGTTTATGTAAGTAGTAAACAAAAACAAAAAGTAGCGCATATTTTACCAAACAACAATAAAAGCTCTTTACGATTCGCGTAATCCCAGCAGCAAATGTCAAGGAGGGTAATATTTTTCTACTTCATAAACATTTTTGCTACGCTAAATACGGTCCCATAAAATGTATCTTTAGCAACCATTCAAACAAAAAATATTTACGAGAAACAATCGAAGCACGACACTAAATGTAAACAAACCTACAACAATATCGCTCTATAGACAATCAAGTGAACGTTTAATCAAGCAATTCCGCAAAAGAGACGGAGACAAAGAAACGGGCTCAGTAACAACTAAATCAAACGCGGTACTTACTGTTATCACGCAACAATTACGAAAGCTTCGCAGATATCAGCTATTATGTAAAACAGCTCTGCGCATTCGGCTCCGGCTCCCGCCAAAACAGCACCCCAGTCTGATACACACAGTCAACCGACACACAGTTTAGTTCACTGCCACCCTCACAGTCTAAACACACAGCCAGCCAAGAAAGTTTGTTTTAACTTTGTCGATGTTGAATGCGCGCGCCGCGAGCGCGTCAGGCGTCCGTAACGCAAGTGGGTCTGTGCCGTACTAGAGAGGTGGTGCCGGCAAGAACCGGCCGGCTACCGACTTAGCCGACCAGCCGGACTCACCTAGGCTAGCACACACACACGCCTCACTCGCGGCCATTCTTATTGCGTGTTTTATCTTACCTTTTTGCAGAGTGCACTAGTTTTTATTGTCAAATGCCTGCTTTCAGTCGCTCTAGCAATTTAGTCGGATGGTAACATCGTTATGACTGCAATAATCTTAACTATCAATCTAATATGTTATGGGTCCAATGTCGTTTATTATTAGAGGAATACACTTGATGATTTGAAAGGCATTCTTATGAATACAATCGTTAGTAATTACTTGCAATAAAATTTATATTTTTCTTTTATACAATCAATAACTTTATTATCATATAAAAATGAGTCAAATTTATGTGAGTCATATTTTCAATCCAATCCAAATCGTTTTCTTGTACATCAAAAAAACATTATTAATGAATTCTTGAAGACATATGACATAAAACTTGTATGTGTTTGAAATTGAACTCAGAAACTTCTCATAAAATTGTATTTCGTCAAGAAAATGTTGTGAGTAGCGCGTTGAATTTCATACGGAAAACGTTAAGAGTTTAAGCGCGTAATTTAAAACGGTAAACAAATCGAACACCAAAGTTATTGTCAAGTTAAACATGACTCTCGAAGGTGGACGAAGTTGCAATGGTTGTTTAGGTGAAGGATTTGAGGTTTATACGATGTTCGCAAACATACAATTTGTGTGTGGAGTGAGTTTACTCGATTGACTTCATTTGCAACTCGATACACGGAAATTAATTTCGTAACGCGTATTACGGATATTATTTTTGTGTTTATGTCATATCATATTAAAATGTACTTGAGAACCTTTTTTACTCATAGTTACTAAAAGTACGAGTAGATAGATAGATACATAGATAAAACGTCGTGCGGGTAAAAAATATAATATATTAAAATTTATGAATTTCTTATAATTCAATAAAAAAATAATTGCGTGTATTCGAATCGTTGATGTCACAAGAACATCCTACTTATTAATCATACTGAGTCGGTATTCAAATAAAAAGTTAACACGTAATGAAAAATAATTTATTTTTAATCCTAATTAAGAAACGACAGATAAAGGATCTACATCACAAACTTAATAAATAAAGATTTTGTCTTCAAGGCAAATCACAATATAAAAGATAAAGCTTTGATAAGAAACAGTATATATGTATCTACTAATCCTTTAAGTATCCATAAATATACATTTTAAATAAGGTGACCCATAACTTAAGTTAATCTCTGCAAAAATAAAAATGGACCATGTATTTTTTTTTTTAATTATAGCAGTTTTTTATTTATAGCTTTAGAACAATTCACAGATTCACAGCTTTAGAATGTTCGCTTAAGTACTCGGGAAGGGAAGTGGCATCAAGTTTATTTAGTTAGTTACTTAGTACCCGGGAATCCTGATAGTCACACATTAGAAATTAAGAGCAAAGAGTACATATTAAAATACTCGGTGGTCTAAAAATACTAAAATATGTTTCAAATAAATCATCGGATAGGTAGTCCAATGACTTAGACTAGAGTCAATTAGATACATTTTAATACAATCCATCTGAAGTACACTCTTCATATTATTCTTTAATAAATATTATATGGGTGTCCCCACTACCGTTGATCCTGCATTGAGCAGAACTCTTAAACGAACATAACCACAACCGGACTGCTCTAAAAGGAAGCGGCTAACCTTTGATGTCGGCGGCAGTCCCCGATTTGCATAACGCTATAACACGAGACAGATCATCTAATAAATCCACATTCCGACCCGCGTCGAATTAATCAAACATTCTTTATCATCGTAACGTTACAAATCAAACGATTAACGTTAATTTTAATTCAGTCTACGTAATGGGGTTAGAGATTTATTGTATAGAAGCTAGAGCAACAATTAGCTTGCGATCTGGGGTTTTCCATCGCCCCTTTCATTTTTAAGACGGAGGGTGCAACATAAGTCACGCTCTACCCCGAAAAGGAAACTTCCTCGTAATTACGTGCAAGACGGTGACCGGAGGGTAGGGTCTCCCCTCTCGGTATCACGCGATATTAACGCTTTGCACAATAAAAAAAGGAGAAGTTTGTGTTAAAAACAAACATGTACGAAGCAAATTACGTACCGAGAGATACTGATCGGGTGGCGTGCGGTGCTGGACTCATTCCGTATTTGAAGGACGCGTTTACTCGTGGCATATGACTATGTAGAGTATCCGATACCAATATTTATAGTACATTGAAAATTGTTATATCATGATTCATCATCGTATCCAAAAATACTTAAAATCAATAAATCAAGTAACCTGTGATCTCTAATTATTTATGTATTTATTCTGTACTATGCGCCCACGTTTGTCAATTTACACATCTTTGTAAGTTATAAACTGTGTTTTTAGTTAAATTAGAACAAAGTTGTGTCAAAAGTTGTTTAATATAGTGTTTCCAAAAATAGTATCAATGTTTCTGTTAGTGTAACACTATCGGTAAACAGCAATACTATCGATAGTATCGATAGTTTCGATCGCTGCCAACCGATGACCTATCGATAATATCGATACTATCGATAGTATTGCTCTTCAATATCGTATAGACTATCGATAGTTTCGATACTATCGATAGTATTTCTCTTGAATATTGTATAGACTATCGATAGTCTATTCGATATTGAAGAGCAATACTATCGAGAGTATTGCTGTTCACCGATAGTTTTCAAAATCGATCGTCTATCGATAGCCTATCGATAGTTGAACTATCGTATCAATCGATATCGTAGACAATCGATATTGACGTAGCGAGCGGCAACACTAGTTAATACAATTTTTTCAAAAAATAGTAAACTATCATCGATTCATTGAATCCATTTTAACTATTCTATTCTAGATGTGAGAAATATAATATTTCACTGTAACGAAATACAAATGTATTGTCATTCCATGTCGCTTTTTAGCTAATTAAAACGGTACATGCCCACGACATCATTAATATCAATAAATTAAATAAAACATGCATCAAAAGGTGATGTAGCAGTACAGAAAAGATGGCCCGTTAGGATATGCATCAGAAATCAACTCTTGTAGCGTTTATTTCATTCGTTCTCATTTACATAACAAATAATTATAGATACAAAAAATAAAAAAAGCAAATAAGTTGATAAACTTTTACAATCTCCTAAAAACTTGAATTTATAAATTAAGTTTTAAAGTAATTTAACTCTTAAAATATATGTTTTAAATTCATTAAGTTACATAATGTTGTAATATACTTCAGACAGATATTTTCAGAAAACTGGCATCAATTGTAAATACTCGTCATGTTTCTAGCGTTATCTATTTATTAAGTTAGCTGAGTTAGGGTACCCTTGACCATAATTCAAGATTTAGCATGTGACCTTGGTTACCCTTAGTTACGGGAACCAGACAAATTATGGTGTTAATCATTAGCTGACTCATACCGTTGACCACCATGAATGTGTTTTGTGACGTTTAAAAGTTCCATTTACGAGTCTCCGCAGTGTATTTGTCACATCACAGCCATAGCCGACAATGGTTAATCAAAAGGCCGTATCTCATTTCGCGAGACCTTGCCGCCGACGATACCTTATTTCGATTTCATTTGCGTTCTCGCGCTTATCGTTTTTTATATCGTGCTGGACCCAGCTCACCCAAGGGTCAGCTCTTGATCCCAAATGCTTTGTTATTCCACGAGAAATATGAGGGAAGCCTCCAGGTACTTGTTGAATAAATGGGATTCTTTTGAAGGATATTGAAATATCTCTAGGCGATGCCTCCGGACTCGGCAGATTAATTCTCGAATGATGAATGGTGGATGTAAATCTTGTTTGTAATTTACTGGCAGTTAGTTATTGCTTTTGTTTCGACGGTCATTCATTTTTACGGTGTTAAGTGAAATTTAACGAAAAAATTATAGAAAAGTGGCTAGAAAATAATACACAGCTGGATAGAATACTTATTTATTAAAGTTAAAGAATATTAATCAATAATGATCAAGTTTAAAAAAAATTCAAACTTAGTTAAATAATCGAATTCAAAGCATTAATTTAGCATACGACTAGTAATTATATCGATTAGAGAGTTATCTTGTATTGCCCTCCCTGGACCAAAAGCTGTGTACGCCCATGAATATATATGTCAGTAGCTTATGGTGAAGATGAATAGCGGAACTTTTTAATACGGCTAGTAAACAAAATGAATGATTGGTTCCAATATCAATATGCATTAACTTTTAAGTCCGGTGCATTTAATAATGATTTTCGTTTTACAATACAAAAACAATTACAGTGATAATTTCTCGGTTTGTAACGTAACAAACCATTTGAAATGGCACATTAGAGACTTACCCGAGCAGCTCTTATATTTGAAAAGTTCGACGTTCTAGACTTTTCCTTAAACAGTAACGAGTGTTGAATAGATTCAGAGTTTTTTTTTTATCACAAAAAGTAATTACCAGTCACGAATCCCGTGGCCAACAGTGCGCGTGGAGATTAATTGAATTCTTAGGTGTGAAGAGATCGGCCGAGGGGGCGGACGAATAGTTTTTAGATGGGTTGGTGCAAGTCAAAGGCGAGTCTGAGAATACATACACATTACACAATACACGTGCTTAAAAATGTTTGAGGTTTTTATTTTTATTTTGTCTGTGTTAAGAGTTAAGCCGCCAGTATATTTCTCAGTTAACTGAGAAATGTCCCTTGGTCATGCCTATGAGCCATTGAGTTTTAAGTCGTATAGTTTATTAAGTAAATAATATTATTTTATGCGAAATGAAATTTTGATTTACTGGTTAAGTTACAATGTGGGTTAATTTCTGTCTACAAGCGCATAATAAAATTATTAGACTTTATCTTTTAAATTGACTGATATTTTCATAATGAATACAGGCCGTATTATTTTTTCGTACATAGATTAACCAAAAATTTAAGAATAATAGATGTGCTAGTCCAAATACATTGTGTTAAGAGTAATTTCCCTGTAATATAAAAAAAGTTTATATATATATTTTTACATAATTTTGGAATGAAACAGAAAAAAGCCTTTATAATTAGATAATTTAGTACTATATAATATTTATTATCTAAATCGTCTAGTTTTTCCACTGAATTTTCCACGTCATAAAATTTCCTGTCACAGGTACATAAAAGCAGTCTTAGGTGGTTGAGTTGATGGAGTCAACCAACTTATTCCCAATGCATGCTTTTATCACTGCTGTTGGAAGAAGAAGGACTTAATTCTCAACAATGTCTAATATTATATGCAATAAAACTATTACATCTACAATAAAAGGTGTTAAATGATTTTAATTTCAGTATTTAATAAAAAGAGATAATTAAGATATAAAAAAAAACTAGTAAACCTCGCCCGTTTCATCGCTTAGACCAAACATATCAAGATGCTTCTAAAAGGTCCATCATCACCTTTCATACACATCCGCCGCCGACACTCACTCATAAAACTTATACTTTATTATTCATTCTATACTTACTGATGTAATTAGACACCGTGAGGTTTGGGCCTTTCAAACGTTTATAATATTGTTACTGACCAATAAAACCGTATTTATTGTGCATTAGTATTAATTATTTTGGAATGTAAGTAAAAAATGGTCACGATAAGATTGAGTAAGCGCGTTGCAGTGTTAGATGTCGATATGGATGCAGGTAAAGTTACATTTAAGTGCAGTGTATGGAAAGAGTGTTTAGTGTAGGATTAGTTGAGGAAATTCAATAAAAGTTTCTTATCATAACGATGAGTTTGTGGTTGGCTGCCGAGGAAAAAAGTTGATAAAAACTTAATTTCTAATTTCTTTACTGAATATTCTTATTCTAGTCAATACATAATAAATTTTTCAGATAAATACGTATTGAGAAATGAGAGCTTAAGTTTATAACCGCCATTTATTAGTTAAGATACAGTCATGAAAATAAATATTTATATTAGTCCTTAAAGAATTAAAAATATAGTCGTTTACTTATATGTTAATAAATAATATAAATGATAAATAACGTTTTAAATGCACTAACCATTCCACCAATCATCGTTAAAAGTAAACATTATAGCTAAAATTAATAAAAAAAAATATCTGTTAGGTTTTATGGCGACCATTCTTTGCCCACATGTTATGTTAAACTCAAGCGCAAGAGTTTCTTAAAATAGTTGCAATCAGAAAGTAAATAACTAAACAAAGTAACTAAAAGGCCAATGATCTCTATCGTAATATAACTAGTAAATACAAAGGCCTATAAGATAATGACCGCGAAACCTTGAAAAGATCCCGATATGGTCTGCCGGTACATAGCGACTTTATGAATACCTGCAGAACATTGCAGTCGTGAGTCGTAAGAACCCAAGCTCTGAATACAATTGACATAATTAAGAGACGCGAAATGAAAGGGAACATTTTTATTTTCCAACATCAGCATAAACAACGTTGTTATTGCCCTTGAAGCCGTATTGTATTTTAAAATAGCTTTTCAGGAGCTAAAGAAGCGACGGTATTCAAACCACGTTACTCAATATCTTTGAATTGATCTTTATTTTATGCAACAGAAAATAAACTTTGCAAAGCGGTTTCAATAAACCGATTTGCAAAGTTAGTGTGGGTGGGTTAGTGGGTGCAATGGTACAATTACCATCGCACCCTTAATCCCCGAAGGGGTAGTCAGAGCTAAGTGGACATGTAGCCCCTTTAACCACTTTCAGCCAAATCAAACTGGACTGGGTTAGATGGAAAATTGTGAAAAAGTAGTGACAAGTGGCTAGCTCGTCACTTACACAATCACATACCCTTGCATACATGCCTCTGGTTACTGACGAGGTAAAATCTACAATGTTCGGTTTCGTTATATTTCCTTTAAGTTGAAATTTGAAAACTGAATTCTTGTGAAATTGCAAGTATTTATAAAAATCAAACATACCTATATTAACTTAAATTTCAGCTCCATATACTAACTACTTTGGACCTTGCCGTTTTATTAAGTGTTATTCTGAGGAAGTTCTATTAAATTATTGTACGACTATGTATACCTATACATTTTATTTTATAACAATTTTTCTACACAAGAGATTTCTAAAATATACCTACCACCAAAAATTTTCCTTTTGTGTATTGTAGACATAATACAATCTATTTATTCTATAAGCGTAACATTTCCTTTATATTGCTAACAAGCTAAAATTTCCAAGACATTTACTTTTTACATTCATGCAAAAAGTTGAGGCACTTTTACCGGAATTGCGAGCTGTATGAAACGTAGAGACATCAAATGATTCATTAAAAAATAAAAGCTAACTACAATTTTACTGTTTGTGTAATATTGTACGTGTTTCAGTAACGCCCGGTATCAGTATCGTACTTTAAATTAATTTTATACAGATTTTCCGATATTAGAATCGAGCCAACTGCTGACCAGAAGCTTTGTAATCATTAATTCCGTTTCAATAGTAGCCGTTCCGGTAAGTTTAGTGGAGTTTTTTTATTCTATTATGCAACATAATTTCTCGAGATGCGAAACTTCTCTCTTTTCTTCTAGTTTAAGTTGTGATGGTAATAAATTATGTAATTTAGAGAAATTATATTTTTTATCGGTACAAGTCTGATATAAAAAGGAACGAACGGATATTGGAAACCATAATCATTGTAACGAAGTGAATGCTTCGTAGATGAAATAGTCTAGACACAAAAATAAAATAAAAAATGTGACAAGATACTGTGCAGTTAAAAGCAATAATTTTTTTATAGTTGAGTTATTATAACGTTGCAAAAAAGTTCATGGCTTTGCATACTTATTATAACTATACTGGATGACTTTTTTTACCGTCAGGAAAATTTACGTGTGAGATAGGTAAATGATATAGATGACGATAGCATGATCACTTTTAAATTTTTTTTTTAATTTTTTTTTAATAGATAACCTATCCTCATAACCATCTAATTCTAACTTAATTTTGACTAACATAACATTTAAAAAACGAATATTGGAAAAAAGATAATAAAAATACGAAACCACCAAAACTCAAACGCATATTCACCCTACTCCGAATGCGCTAAACATCAATGAATTCGCTCGTGTTTATCTATTTCTTTGTTGCGCAGCGCACACTTATTATTATTACTGATTTCAACCCCGCGCGCCCGCGCACGCCCCGCGCCGGCCAGGCAGCCCCTTTGACCCTTCTTCAGTCACTTACCTGTCCAAACGCCCGAAACGCCCAAAAGTATATTATAATAATAGTAAATAATAAATTCTCCAGACTGACACACCAATTCCCTATGTCCCAAAGCCTGTGCTTGTACTATGGTTACTAGGTGAACGAACAGACATACTTGATTACGTTTATAAACATCCATGACACGAGTACAAATGCCCATGATCATCACACGAAACATTTGCCCCTAGCGGGATTCGATTCCGCGACCCTTGGTTTCGTGGCCAGAGTCTCTGACCACTCGACCAACGGGCTTGTCAAATATATCGCGTATTACATTTATCTTGTATCCAGTTGGCTATTGAAACCCACGGTAACTGCGACAAAAATCCTATGAGCACCTTACATAACGGCCTAGGTTAGAAGATGGTACATCAGGGGCTTAGCCGGGCTCCGTCTAACACCTTAGGTGGAAGAAGACCCTTACTTACTTCACGTGCAACACTCACTCTGCCTAGACGCGCGACGACGTCTCACAGACGCGCGTAAAACATTTTCCTAGGATAACAAAATTGTCTCAATGAGTATCAGACTTACCATAAAACAAAAAACAAACACATAAACATAACATCACTCCCATTTTGACTGGCCCGTTGGTCGTGTGGTCATAGACCCTGGCCACGAAACCGAGGGTCGCGGGTTCGAATCCCGCTAGGGGCAAATGTTTCGTGTGATGAACATGGACATTTGTACTCGAGTCATGGACGTTTATAAACATATTTAAGTATGTCTATCCGTTCACCTAGTATCCATAGCACAGTATAAGCTTAGTTTGGAATTAGGGAATTGGTGTGTCAGTCTGGGGAATTTATTTATTATTTATTTATTATAATCCACTCAACCATAACAACAAACGCGGTTCTTTGGATTCGACAATCAAAGTATACTGTTACTGTTTCTCTCATCTCACCTGCTCCTCAATTTTGCTGCACTGAATTTCCACCCATTGCATCAACCAGCCCATACCTACAGCCGCAGGTCATGACAAGCATCTCACGTTAACATTTGACACTGCAATTGCACGCTTTCGGCGTGACGGAACCGAGCTACCTCTGATTTTATGCATCGCTACTTGCCTTTCCAATGAGGGACGTTTTTGTAGAACGTGATTGTTGTGCTGGCCGTATCGTGAAGAAATGTTTAGGTGTGAATTGAAATATACCGGTAAATGTATCAGATAAAATAATTGAAGAAGAAAATGACTTATTTCCAAATGCATATGGAAATAAAAAGGGTAGGTACTTGTAACAATTATCATCATCCTTTTGCCCATCTCCCAGTTCATCTGGAGTCGGCGCAGCATGTCTTCCTCTTCCATACGTCCCGGTCAGCCGTTATCAAGCAACAACAATTAACCAACTGTTAAAGTTTTGGTCTCCCTGTCCGTCTGTCTTCTAAATGTCTACCCGTCTGATGATTCCAGTTGATTTTACGCTACGTCTTAACCGATTTTGACAGTACTTGCACTGGTTAATTGCTGTTACTTCAAGGAGTAACTGAGACCACTTTCATTTGAAAAAAAGATTAGGGCTTCGCGCAACAATAATTTATGTTTTCCTGAAATACCGCGTGGACAAAGATACCTCTCATTCGATATATCAAACAACATTTAACAACATCAAATAGGAGGTCCAGTAATCGATAATTCCTCTAATAACTTGCCCTTTGCTATAAGTAAAGTGCTATAAGCCAAACGGTCGTCAAAGGGCACAATACCTTCCTATATCACCGCCTAATGTTTAGCCAGCGATACAAGCGGCTGACGGACAGACAGACAATAGCAGGCACGTATCGTTTGAACTATCTTAATGGATTCCACATCGGTTACGTATAAAAAAGTTACGCGGAGTAAGAAATAGGGACGTGTTGTTAGTCGAAAGAGATTTCAGCGCCATAAAGCGATTGTGTAAAGGATAAAGCGGCTTTGTTTTGTCTCTCTCTTTCAACGAGGTAAAAAATATAAATCATATCGTTTAGTATCAAGGAATTCATGAATTATGAAGCCGCCTTTTATTTTTGCAAGTGTTTTTAGTCTTCGTCTCATATTTTTGTTTGTTTTTTTTTATTTAACTTTTTTTGGAAATAAATTTACTAAAACTTAAATTAAATAAAAATGTTTTTAGGAATATTTAGCGATACTTTTCCTGACGGCGTTGGATTGCTATATTTTTTTAACTTCGAAATTTAATACTGGCGCAATAAAAACAATTCAGTAAGAAAAATACAATTAATTTATGACGATAGTATTGCTCGCATGCCTTTTTACTTTTTATTTACTTTTCAAGCTTAAATTAAAAACAAAACAACATTTACAGTTAAATGTTGTTTTTCTTATTTTATAGATTTATTAGTTATTTTCCAATGCCAAACTTTTTAAAGATTTACATTGCATTGTATAAAGAATTCATCAATAACATACAATACTCAAAAGCATTTATTAATCGTGGTTAGCTTAGGAACTTCATTAAAGTCACGACTTAAAAGGAGTTTAAGTTTCATTGTTACCATCCCTATACTGCTTCTTAGGGCTTCTTGATATCCATTAGATTCCAATAATATTCTAATACGAGACCCAAAAGCAAAAAAAGCAATTTGTTTCCTCGTAAATTTTCGACAAACTTTTATGGTCCGATCTTTGTGGTCCCGATAAATCTGTGATATCGTGCCGCCATAGATAGCTAATCTGAGTTGTAATATTAAAAGCGTTGAGGAACTGAGCTTTATTCATTTATAGGTTCGCGTGGGAAATGTATCTCGACACGACCTTTGAGTTATGGCTTATAAGTGATACAGTTTGCAGGTTGAATGTACTGTTATTTTTGGCGGAAGTACATGCCTTATTTAAAAAAAAACATGTGTGTTTAGGAAATAATAACCATATTAAAATATTATATGTACAGGGCGTACCAAGGCTATGCCACATAGTGGGAAAGTACGTTGAAATATTGTAGATGGAACATTTTACTGAAAGAAGACATTATATTGATTATTGAATAATTACATGGTTGAACCGGGAATCGAATCCGCTAGACGAGAAAATAATTACCCTGTAGCTTTATCATACCGATCGAAAGACTTCGGCATAAGCATTATTATTAAACATATAATATCGGTAGTTACAGACATTAACAGTTAACATTTTTCATGTTTACTAACGTTATAATAAACTATATAAAACAAAACGATAGTTTTTTTTGTATAAGTCAGAAGGTCAATATCCTGTCTAAGTGATCCCTTCAACTTTTAAACTACCTTTTTGAATAGTATGATGTTTTATTTGTAAAATGGCTGTAGATAAAGTTCGTAGTATCAAAATATGGGAGTGAAGAGTGAGTAGGCAGTTTCTCTGTGTAATTAGATCGGTTTAGACGTGACCTAATTTATTTTGTTGGGAAAAAAACGGATAGGTGATCGTTTACCACTTAAGTCTGAAGGAGTTTTTAGATGATATTAAACAATGATAAGATCCGCGTCTGTCTGTATGTGAAGACTAACCTAGGTTATTAAATGTTTTATAACAAACTAGCTGTGCTAGCGGTGTCACCCGCGTTTATGGTTAATATTATAAAGACTATTTTCGTCATACATGATTTCTATGTGTAAGAAAACACAGTATTTCTCACTAATCACGTATTTATTACAGTTGAGTACTGTATTACAATTTATAGGCAAACAACACTTATCTTTACGTCCGCACGCCTCCGCTGCTCAGTACCGACTCCCTCGCGTAACAACTTCGCCATCGATTCAAAACGATCTCTATTCGATATTAATCATTAATAACTTCGATTTATTTTTAAATAGATTAGAAATAACAATAAATTAATCAAACCTAACATTCGTCCATCCTGACCACGTGTACGTCCTCGTACACGAAAAATAACCTAACATTCGGCCAAGTTGTTACGTTTATTTAATTATCATAGTAGTAACTACCAGCAGAAAAATAAAAATAAATGCATTACATATTAAATAGGAGTTTTACTTAAGCAGTAACTTAATTTATCATAACATCTTGATACATTAACATACACCAATCACATGAAGTTATCAATAATTGTGGCTTATCAATCCCATGACAGCCTCACTCACTAACTCGCCAATCACATGGCTTCTACATAAAGTATAGCATATCAATCACATGACAGCCTGACTCAATAACACGCCAATTACATGGCTACTACAGTAAGTATGGCATATCAATCACATGACAGCCTGACTCATTAACACGCCAATCACATGGCTTCTACAGTAAGTATGGCGTATCAAACACATGACAGCCTCACCCATTAACACGCCAATCACATAGCTACTACAGTAAGTATGGCGTATCAATCACATGACAGCCTGACTCATTAACACGCCAATCACATGGCTACAACAGTCGGTATGGCGTATCAAACACATGACAGCCTCATCCATTAATACGCCAATCACATGGCTTCTACAGTAAGTATGGCGTATCAATCACATGACAGCCTCACCCATTAACACGCCAATCACATGGCTACTACAGTAAGTATAGCGTATCAATCACATGATTTACATATTAAAGTTACAGTTCGCAAACTAATACATGATTAACATAAAATTTGCTCTTGACAAGAGTGACTATTCAAAAATATAACAATTGAGTATTTACACTCAATAAGTATAAATAAGTATTTTATTCAAGCCTCAACTTCACTGTCATCATTTGTACTATCGGTCTGATCATCATTCACACTTAAGGCGGCTACGTGAACCCAGGGCGACATGCGATCGGCAGCGACGGTGGTCTTTCGCTTGTACCTCGAATTACTCAGACCTGGAATGGCTGCTATCCTATAGCGATCATTTCCAAGTGCTGATACTACGCGAAAAGGTCCCGTATATTGAGGGAGTAATTTCTTACTCTTACCGTCGTTAGCAGGAAAAGTGCTAGAAATCTTTACGAGCTCACCCTCACTATATACTCGAGATGGACGTCGGCCTCTGTCATACCTTTCTTTCTGCTTTTGCTGTTCTTCCTCTATTTTATCCTTCACTTCATCCCTTATTTCGATCACACTAGTTTCATTTGCATTTTGTTGAATTTCATTTAGTCTAGGGTCGATCTCGCTGTTCATACAGGTACCAAACATGACTTCGGCAGGCGTCCTTCCCGTAGTTTTCTGTGAGGTGTTATTTAGGCCCCATTGAATTCTACCAGTCTTATCGTCCCAATTTCTGTCATCGTGATTTAGATTTTGAGCCGTTAGTGACCCAAGTATGGTACGATTATACCTCTCCACCTGTCCGTTCGATCGTGGGCTAGCCACAGCGTTCAACACGTGTTTAATCCCTTTGTCTAAACAAAATTTTCTAAACACGTGTGACGTGAAACATGTACCACGGTCACTTATTACTCTATCTGGGACACGGAATGTATAGAAGATATCATCTAAAACTCGTATCGCCATCAAGGACTTCGTGTTCCGGACAGGTCGGATAAAAACAAATTTCGTAAACGCGTCCACCACTACGAGAATATACGAATTACCCCTTTTAGAACGGACAAATGGTCCAAGATGGTCAATATGGACAGTATGGAATGGAACCTCAACTTTAGTAATAGGATGTAAAAGACCTTCCTTCGACGATGTCTTTTTAGAATACGCGCATTCCATGCAAGCCTCGACATATTTCTTTACAAATCTATTCATCTTTGGAAACCAATATGTTTTCCGCAGATGCTCTAAGGTCTTCTCCGTTCCTAAATGACCTATGTCATCATGATTCAAGCGGCATAATTGCCACCTTGCCCCCTTCGGAACCACCCATCGTAAATCGGATTTATCGCCGTCAATACATTTGTACAATTTATTGTCTTTTATAACATAACCTTCCTTTATCTGTTTTAGTCCTTCAGCATCTAAATCGGAGGTTAGTACATCTCTTATTCGTCCTAACTCACTATCACCTAATTGCAGGGTATGAAGCCAATCGTCACCAGTAATAGCCATTACCGATGGATAGTGATCGACAATATGAACTGTAGATGCTGGGTCACTACTTTTCTCGTTAACAGGGTTCCGCGATAATGCATCAACATGCGCCATTTTAACTCCCGGTCGATATTCTACAGTGCTTTGGAATTCTTGCAACAACAGCCACCATCGGGCGATGCGAGGTATAATATCACGTTTGGAGAAAGTTGACCGTAATGCGCTACAATCTGTCACGATTTTGAAGTTGTGACCCATCAAATACACCCTAAACTTTTTCAGCGAACATACCACAGCCAATGTTTCCAACTCGTAGGCATGAAAATTGCGCTCCTCGGGCGATGTTTGTCGGCTATAGAATGCTACTGGCCTAAAGGTATTACAACCAGTAGGACGTTGCAGCAGAATGCCACCAACACCTAGCCTACTTGCATCGGTGTGCAGTTCTGTCTCAGCATCCGGATCGTAGATCGCTAAAATTGGCCTATCTATAAGTTTCATTTTGAGTGTTTCAAATGATTTCTCTTGTTCATTTGTCCAGCTCCAGATTGTATCCTTTTTGAGCAATTTACTTAAGGGATATGCTATTCGAGCGAAGTTCATAATAAATTTTCGGAAATAACCGACTAGCCCTAAAAATTGACGAACGGCATGAACATTGGTAGGTTGAGGAAACTCTAGCACACTCTTTATCTTTCTATCTCCCGGGCGGATACCTGATGCACTTATTTCATATCCTAAATAATCTACCTTTTCCTTTAGAAATTCGCACTTTGTTAAATTCAACGTCAAGTTAGCTGCTTCTAACAATTGTAATATATGTTCTAACCTCTGAAGACACTCATCTACACTTCGACCGTAGACTAACACGTCATCTATATAAACAGTCGCTTCGCTGTATCTAGCCGAACCAAGTACTTTATTCATCATGCGCTGAAACACCGCTGGTGCATTCACCAGGCCGAACGGCATACGGTTAAATTCGTAGTGCCCGTCCGGCGTGACGAACGCAGTTAGCGATTTGGACTGTTCAGCAATTGGTACCTGATAATACCCTGATGCCAGATCCAATGTTACAAAGTAGGCTTGTCCAGACAACCTTGCAATTTCGTCCTCTATCACTGGCATCGGGTAACGTTCCTTAATCGTCACCGAGTTCAATAATCGAAAGTCTATACACATTCTCATTTGACCATCCTTTTTCCGCACTAAGATGATAGGACTAGCGTACTCGGAGGAAGAGTCCCTGATGACCCCGGTATCTAACATCTCATCTATCATATCTCTAACTTGTTTCCTTTCATTTTGTGCTAGTCTATAGGGTCTATACACTATAGGACGTGAGTTGTGAACCTCAATTTGCATCTCTGCCGCATTAGTACATCCTAATTCCTTTAACTTTGTCGCGAAACAATGTTTATAATTGTTTAGTAGGCATATTAATCTACGCTTTTGTTCGTTAGTTATAGACTCTCCTACGCATATATCCTGCTCCTTGATAGTCCTATAGACGGTATCGGAGGAATTATCTTTATCTCCCATATCAACAAGCCTATTTATCACCTGTACTTTAGTTGCGCGACCAATGGTTACACCCTGACATATCTGAACCTTAGTATTACTGGACCTTACATAAATATTAGCGAATCCATCTTTCACCTCATACACCCCACCACGAACAAATAACTGGTGCACCGGGTGGCCTATTAATCCGTCTCTCAACATAATGTGGCCATTTACTTTGGGTTCGGTGTATACTTTCAACAGAGTTGGTGCAGCAAGCGTTGTTTTGTTAACACTAACATCATCGGCAGATAGAACTTTGACTACACAACTATCATCAATTTCCGCCTGAGAAAAGGGAAAATTACTGGCACTATTTACGAACTGTAGTACTTCGGCATTTTTATACACAAACACATGCGACTGTTCGGTATAAGTCTGACCTACTAGCAATGGAACTTCTAAGAATTGATCCTCTATAACCTGACAATTAACATATGCACTAACTTCATCGATTGTTAATTCTATCGATACTTTACCTAATGAATTCACTATATTATTACCAAATCCCTTAAGTGCAGTTACTATATTGTCACATTGAAGACCCAAGTTGTTTAACTCGGATTTAGCTAAAAGACAAACTTCACTGCCAAAGTCAACGAAGGCTTTGATAGGTATATTGTTTACAAGTGCTTGCTTATAGAACTTAGAATTTGGGCTATTAGTAGTTATACACATAGTCTTTGATGTACCCCCTGAGATTATCTTATTCTCACGGTTGCTAGGGCTGACGATACAGTTTTCTACCTTATGTCCTAATCTCGAACATCTAGTACATTTTATCAACGGTTTAGGACACTTACGGAATGGGTGTCCTCGTTCTTTGCAATTAAAACAATACATTTCACTAGAATTAATTGTCGAATTAGTTTTATTGCTTATCCTACTACCATTTAAACTGAACGAATTTTCCTGAGCGCCTGGCCTAGCTTTAACGATAAAACGCTCTGACACACTGACACAGTCCTTATTGCTCATCAGAAACTTTAAAAGGTGTTCTGGCTCAGAGCACCTTAGTGACAGCGCACTACTCTTCATAGTTTTGTCACTTAAACCATGTATGATACAGTCAACCGCCCGTCTACCCACAATGTCGCACCGGTTCAACAAAGCTAATTTTTCATAATAGTACACTTCAATAGGCTCGTGGAATTTACTTTTCCGCCCTAACATGTCCTCCAAGGACTGGCCATAATTCTGCTCGAATGGGAACGCATTAGATAACTTTTGTTCCCATTCGGACCAAGTGAATAATATAGAATCAAGACTGTCATACCACGTCTTGGCCAGTCCCTGCAGTTTTTGCAAAGCGAAATGGATAGTAGTTTTTTCATCCCAGCCATAAACGGTAGCGCACTCGTTCACCTTCTTTAGCCATACATCAACTCGCTGGCCTTTCATAGACGGATCAAAATCAGGGAGTATATTCTTGTGGTTAATATTGCTTGAGTGACCGTGTGCGCTTCCAACCGTCGATGGCTGAGCTTTAATCGTATTAAACAATTGGACTATATCGTTTACGGAAAACATAGGGCTACCTGATTGTCCTGCTTCACCAACACCAATGTTTGCACGTCGCGGGCTGCTGCAGCTGACGGACACATCTCTTGCGGCTCGCAGGTGGCTCTGTTCACGTCGTAGGTTTGCTTGTAATTCCCTTAAGCGTCTTTGTTCTTGTTCTAGAGTTTTCTCTTGTTCTCGAAGCTCAGCACTCCTACGACTCCTACTTCTTCGCTGATCTCGGCTTTCATCTCGATATCTTCGTTGACTACGGTTTCGCAGGCAAGAACGGCGTCTCCATCGATGGCGACTCCTGCTTCGAATTCGGCTTCGGTTACTTCTATCATCCGCCGGATCCCGGCGATGGTCACAGTCACGACGGTCAGACACTGCATCGTTCTGACCACCCGAAGTTCCAGGTCGTTCAGGTGTCTTTAACCGCCTTAAATCCTCTTCATTAGGCATGTCTGCAACGCGTCAGTACATCGGTTTAAGAAACAGGTAACAGATAAACAACCACACCTATACATTAAAATTATTCGCTTAAACGTTCATTGTAAGGTGTGAGAGTCGAACCCACGACCCGATGCCTCAAATACTGTCTCACTTAGCAATTAATTAGTTAAAACTTGTTAATTAATAAAAAAAAAAAATGTAATGAGGGTAAAAGTTCCCATAACTCGAAAACGGTGGGTCGTATCGAAAAAATAACGAAAATTTGTGTACCCTTAATAACCCACAAATTATATAAAATCTTTCTAATTAGTGACCTTGCATGACCTTTTGGTGACCTTAGATTAATTTTAGTATTAATATCATAAACCCAAAGGTTACTGACCATAATTATAATATCAAGTAATAATTATACAACACTGTATCTATTCTACATTAAATGCATTGTGTTTCTTGTTCAATTATCATCTGAATATATTTATTAATATGTAAGAACTACCACCATTTTACTTGTCCACCGTAATTAGCACACCTGCTGCTACCTTCAAATCGTGGACACAACTACAGCCGATTTAATAGGTACTTACCACTTCTGATATGTAAGAAAACACAGTATTTCTCACTAATCACGTATTTATTACAGTTGAGTACTGTATTACAATTTATAGGCAAACAACACTTATCTTTACGTCCGCACGCCTCCGCTGCTCAGTACCGACTCCCTCGCGTAACAACTTCGCCATCGATTCACAACGATCTCTATTCGATATTAATCATTAATAACTTCGATTTATTTTTAAATAGATTAGAAATAACAATAAATTAATCAAACCTAACATATGTAACTTTAACCATTAAGGCTGCACACGCGACGAAAGCTTAAAAATGGAGTAACTTTTCCCGTTTTCCCAACATTTCCCTTCACTACTCTGCTCCTATTGATTGTAGCGTGATGAAAAGTATATTATAACCTGCCCAGGAGTGTGAAGAATAATTGTACCAAGTTTCGTTAAAATCTGTCGAGTAGTTTTTGTTTCTATTAGGAACATACAGACAGATAGACAGACAGACAAAAATTTTACTGATTGCATTTTTGGCATCAGTATCGATCAATAACCACCCCCAGAATTAACCTCTCTACAGATTTATTATAAGTATAGATTATTTGTAGTTTAACTGATTGAAAATTGTAAACTCTACGGGCGTAAAGATATATACTATGTATATACGTACATAATAATGTCCTTCTAACTGATATTGGTCACGGCGGCCAATCTCAACAAGGATTAGCCATCTGCACAGGAGATATTATAGTGCACAAATGTGTGCGCAAACAATGCACTCTCTATTCCTTCACTCTCATAGTCCGATGAGACGGTAATTCGACATGACCGGAGAGAGGTCATACGTTTTACATATTATGTATGTGCATGTAAAAAAAAATCATATTTTTGTTAATGTCCCAAAAAAATTAGCTTAGGTATGATTATTTTCATTAGCGAGGCTCGCATCTGTGTGACGAAACCAGTATTTCTAACCGCTAAAACCTACTCAACTACCAAAACATATTTATCCAAAGCGATGCGTTTTTATTTACTGATGATACCTCTAACCAGGTCAATAAATCTGTTGTCAGATATTGTAAAGGCAACCATTAGTCCTCTGATTCAGCTTATCATAAAAACTGCGATCTTAAAACCCGGACTAACAGCTCAACGGGCTTCCGAAATACGAATGAGTCGGTGATATTTTGTATTTGTATTTGTCTAATGCTTTTAATTTATTTCTTATAAGGTTTAATTTAGAAGGACAAAAGTGTTTGCTATATAATAACTTGTCCTTAACATCCAAGTAAGTTTCCTATTCTCAGAGTCAGTTCTCAGAATCTTAATGTAAAATTTTTACACTTAAATAAATAAAATCTAATCGCATTTTGACTGTAAATTAATGTAGGTTAGTTTACTAAAATAATATTGTGTACTCCAAAATTAAAGCAATACGTTACCCGTAACATCTGCTCGTAGTTTATTAAAGGGATATTACGTAAACCTTCACAAAACAATACCATGAAACTTATAAGGCCAGTTGTTCACTGTGCAAACTGTTATTCGATAAAAAAAAAAAAAGATCTATTACGTAAGGTTGCAAGACTTTGAATAGCGAAAGAATTTTGATGAGAAATCATATACTGCTTTAAGTATTTTCAACGATTTTCCAAAAAATAAAATTATAGAAAATGTTGTGCACTCAGATTACTTAACAATTCTGAGCCTAAATGTTCTTATTGTCGATTAATCTCAACTTAGTGTTACAATTGTTCACATCAATAGTTATCAGATCACTCAATACTAAACAAAAATTTGAATAACCGACTTTAGTTCATAAAATTAAGTAAATAGAATCTATTTTAATTCGCAGTTCTTATGAAATACATAAATAAAGCTAAGAAATATTTGCTCTCTAATCTGATCCAACTTTTGCACATCGAGCTTTATAAAACGCGCCAATACCGATACCGATACCAATACCAATACCAAACATGGCTGCACTCCCAATAAATAAGTTAACCTTCTATTATTCGAGCATTATCGTAATTTCTGTATAATACCAAAGGTAAGTCATTACTGTGCTCTGAAACGCCTTAGACTCTGTTACTACAATTGTAGACACGAGCTTATTGTCTCCTTACGGCATCCATCTTTGAGCGTGAGTTAATCTCTATCTAAATAACGTAAAAACTTTGTCAATAGCCATTACATGGGCCCAGTACCGTTTGGTCCTTTTAAGGTAACTTTGTAACAGTTTAAAGTAAGAGTGAAATGACCCATTACCGCCTTCTCTTTAAGTATCTGGTGCTTTGGTGTAGGGAGGCCATATTTTAAGAGCTTTTACGATAGAAGTGTGATAAAGTTTTCTTTATTAAAGTGTGGTAATAGTCGATTTTCTATGAAGAGATAGTATACGTTAAGTATGAAAAAAAGTCGCTGTTGATACGTGGAGTATCCTCAAAATTTAAATATCATTTTAATTAATAGAATAATATTAATTGGAATAAATAAATACTCAGATAAAATAGGGTGGTTTAGGGTCAATCCACAGATTTTGTGTTATTTTGAGTTATATTATTTTTAAAAGTTGTTTCATGTTTGTACACATTGATACTCTTATTTTAAGCAAGAGAATAGGGGAAACCTACCTATATCGCAATTCGGGTTATGATAGAAACAAATCATCGGGTCAGGTTAGGGAAAGGGTTAGGTTCGGAACAAATATTATAATTTTTCAAGTTCCTAACCTAACCCGCAACCGAATTAGTGTTTCGGGTCAGGTTTGGAATCACAGATCGGGTCAGGTTAGGAAGGGGGGTAAGGTTCGGAACAATTATTATATCTTTTTTCGAATTCCTAACCTAATCCGCTACCGGGTTAGGATTTCGGGTCAGGTTCGGAATAATCCAAAATCTTTTGTGTATATATTGAGCAAATTTTGCTCATGTGTTATAGATTACAACGATTTCCATGATCAATAAATAACCTACTTAAGTAGTCATACCTATATTTGATTTAACTCACTTTATTATTTGCAATTTTATTGTGTTTGGAACGGAGGTAATAAAATGTGATAATAATTATAAATGCTGCAGAATGATAAAAAAAAAGATACTGAAAAAAAGATAATTAATATGGTCTTAGTTATATAACATTTACTTAAGCCACAGTTACTCGGTTTACGAGTAAATCACCACTTCAGAATTATACTTATAGTAGAGTGTATTACCCCGTCTTCAAAATTTATGACGTCATTTTAGTAGGGCACGTTAGGAATCTCTGACCAACGGACCTTCCATTGTATACGTGATGAGTTCATCCACATATTTCTTTAAGAAATATATGTGCGAAAAAAATTAAACATTATGATTGATTTATTTCTCCTTAATATTGTATATACTAGCTGACCCAGCGAACTTTGTTCCGCCATAGAGGAAAAAATAAGCAGATTTTAGATGTTATTAAGTTAAATTTTTTATTAGGAAATAAAAATTTAAAAAATGATATAGGGATAAAAAGTATCCTACGTTAGATTCCTGGTTCTAAGCTACCTCTCCACCAATTTTCAGCTAAATCGGTTCAGCCGTTCTTGAGTTATAAATAGTGTAACTAACACGACTTTCTTTTATATATATAGATTATAAATTTTAGAAATTAAGTAAGTTGTAATGATATAATGAATATTATAATAACATCTAGACTCGGGACAAATGCCTGTTTCATCAACAACTATTTGTCCTGGTGCCAATACTTACACCTAAAACACAATCTCAAAAAGCTCCCCTGTTTGCAATAGCAAAATCACTTACCTCCTACGAAAGGCCAAGGTGTATTCAGTCAGAGATTCCACTACACGACGTATATATGTGAAGAGCTTAACTTAAAATATTATATTTCTAGACGAGTAAAAAAAACCATAATCTCGATTTATTTCTTCCATTTACAATTAACGTTTTTGTAATAACAACTTCAGCACAGGTACCTTGATATTCTAAAATAAAACGCCGCCTCTGTTCATTCGAATATTCCCTCTGATTCACAAACATATTTACGAGCTAACTCATTACGGGCACAAGTCAACTACAAAGTTGCACGGATACGTTATTGTAAATTTTCATCGCTGCATTTGTATGTAAATATTGCGGTCTGGGGCGCTTGCCAATATCTCAATCTGCGGTTATGGGATGACGGGACGATGACTGATGGAAATTCGTTCAGACCGGACAAACTGAGCGATTATTGTAATCCGAATATCATGATTATCATAATGATTATGGCAGTATTAAGCAGATCTGATCGGACTAGTCTGTGGGTAGGTCATAAGCCATAAGCGGAAACATGTTACGATGTTTAAAAAAGTTGCAAATGAATTTTCAATGTTTGTATGCTTGAAACCAGTTTTTTTTAGTATAGAACAATTGCGGATATGTAACTTTACTTACTGCACACTGTGTGAAATACCTACCTAGGTACTAAATTTTGTTATTATAGTTCCCTATTATCTTTTTTACAATAAAACTGAACGGATCTAGATATTGCTTTTTTTTATATTTGATATGATAAAATGACTGTTGGAAGTTTACTGCTAAACTTTTTTTTTTTTGTGGCGTCATACCTTGTTTGTGATTATATTAATTAAATAAAACATGATGTAAGTATCACTATTTAAGTTAACATAGGATATCTAAATTGAGTCTATCACTAAAATTGTGTTGTCTTCAAGTGACGCGTTCACATTAAAGACTTTCTTTGACAGACCAAAATTCATGCTGACTATACTGTGGTAAAATGCTGATACTAAATAAATAACATCGTTTTTTAATCTCGCACAAACCCGCGGTTAAAGCTAGTCGCGCATAAATAACGCGTACTCATTTAACAGTAGCGACCAGCCTTACGCCCCATAAGGCGGGCTGGCCATAGATAAGCGCCGATCGGGATCCAGGAAGTATGCAAACAGGCTCGATTCGGGATAACTAAGCACCGGACCACTTCTGCGAGGGACGGGACGGGACTGTATCGCGTATAAGTATGGGAGCTTTTGATGTGAAGGAGTTGGCGTATCTCATTGGGGTTGGATGTCATTGACAGATTCAATGTTGTTAAAGGATGTTATAATACAGATAACAGTCAATTTGGATCAATTTGGGATCAATGTAATGTCCAGATTTTCTTTTCCGTTTTCCTTTACACAAACGTTACTATTTATATTTTCAAAATTGTTTATTCATAGTTTATGTTAGGTAAATTACGAGTGTCACAAATAATTAAAGTTAGCATCGGTATGTTTACAATTAATACAAGCAATTAAGAACTGACATCTGCAGACTAATGAATTATGAAATGACGTAAAATGTATTTTAACTTTTTTCAAATCCTCGAATAAATCGCAAGTCAAATTAACACCATGAGTTTCGAACACAAATAATTAATTGTTTAAGAAAGAATTTTATTTAACCAAACTAAAATAAACCTCCCAAGATATAAAGTCAACAAACGTTGGTGAAGTTGTAGGATAAAGGAATTAAATCTCGATCAGTATTGTCTAAGCCTTGTTTTATTTAACTTTTAATTTCTTCGTTTCATTATCTCTTACCCGCAAATACATAGATTAGGATCCCACAGCAGATTCCTGCATACTTTCGCACAGAATGAAAAGGAATTTTTGTCTAGACCTGCCGATCCGAAGATGGTTGAAATAAATTATTCGTTTCACTAAAGCGTGCTAGATTTGTGTGAAAATGAATTACGATAGCCACGCTATTTTTATATATATCAATCATAATGTACCTAAAGTCCTCCATATCCCATACGGTCTTATTAAAATTTCAATGACTCATAATAATATAATATAATAATATAAAAATCGTAACTAAAACATAAATTAGTTTGTTACACTTCATATCTTAGCTAGGATCTTCACGCAATTTTGCGTTCATGTTGTCAGTGGTATAAAAATAATTACTACTTACTTTCATCTAAAAAAAGGATCTTCCGAGATAAAAAGACAAAGAAATAAGCTAGTAGCCTATAAATTAAAAGCAAAGCATTTCTGCCATCATTATCAGTGGGTTATCTCTGTCTCGCAAAACACGCTAACCCAAAAAAACATCTTAACTAAGACTGCAAAAACATGCAACGGGATCTTATGCTACAACAGATTGCAGCGCAACGAACAAATCCTTTTATTCGCCAGAGCCAATAAATCGTGACAATCCGGCTTATTTGCGTAAATGAATCTAAATGAAGCTAGACAATAGTTTTAATTAAAAGCACGTACGCAGCGCTGGCCCCTTGTCCGCGCTATCTGCGGATAGTCGTCCACAAATGGGGGGAGTCACGCGACACTACGGGAGCCCTTGTAAACCCTTCGGTCGCTACGGTTAGTAAAGCAAGAAAATTCTAAGCTGGGTTACTCTCAGAAATCGTTGCAAGATGTACTCTTGGTTGAATCGTTAACCAATTTTATAGTCTCGAACAACGTTCCTAGAGACTATAAAATGGGTTCTTCAGAAAGAGTTTTATGGCTGATATTACCTTGTTGGATCAAGGTCTACAACTTCACCCTCTCCAACGGTGACCGCTTTATCATGGGGGCTGGTCACCTTCATTAATATAAAGATTACCGGGATGATGGCTTTTCGGAGGATATAGGAAGAGGGATAGATTGTTATTCCAGGTTTCAAAAACTTACTCTTACTATAAATTCTACTTATCGATTACTATATATGACAAAAGATTAAAAATATTAAGAAAGTCAAAGAGATGGCTTTTCTAAAAATAAATAACACCAGATTTAGGCAAATTAAGTATGCGCCTTGCATTGCACCATTTATTTTGGTGACGCAACAGTTTTATTTAGAGCGACCAGTTTCTTGTGAAATTGCTCTTAATTCCTTATAAAATATTTTTATAGAGCTGATGGTCCGCAAATCCATTCTCTAGACTTGGGAAACACTCAGTAACGGTTGTAACGGCTTTTGTCTACTAAATTTACCAAATAATCTTATTTAAAAGCATTTTTTGTTAGAACAGTGGATAATAGAACTTAGTGCACTGAAGGTAATAATAGCTGAAATCATTATTTCATAATTTGTCTAGACTTTTAATAGATGTTTGAAATATCTTTTAAAAATATGTACATTTTGAAGTTTGCAGTTTTCAAAACTACAAATATAAAGAGCCTTATCTGCAGTTTGGCAGCAATATGTATTGAAGTACATGTAATAAAACGTTTAGACGTACAAAGAGACATATTTTCTGATAAATAAGTCTACCAGTTTACTGGTCGCACTTAAATATACGTAAACTGTCACACAACAGACTTTTGCTAATCGATGTAAATTTACAATTCTCGCCAAATTGGCAATTCTTACGTTGACAGATATAACGGATATTTAACCTGTAATAAAATAGATCTTATTTGTGGTACAGTACATTTTATTTATGCCTACCTGTAAATGTTAAATGGATACGAAATCGATCGCAGAATAACCCTTCTAGTGCTGCGATTATTTATGACGCAGTTCGCAAGATGGCGGAAGGAGGATTCTACAAGTATCGTTTGACATATAAAGTGTATAACAAGTATTTAGTTGACACTTTGAAGGGGTAAATTAATGTGTACCTATGAATATGTTTAAAATAATTTTGCGTTTACGTATTTTTGTAACAGGTTTCCTTCCAGCAGTAATATGTGTTTGTTACTGTAACTTAATTAGTTTTTCGTAATATTTAAATACTTAACCATTCCATAAACAAGATAAAATAGATTATTTATTTAATATAGTCATAGATTAATGTTTTCATTTAGGTCAGGCAATGCCATATGGCAAGTACTTACACATATTTGGGTACCAAAATAATGTCACGTCGTAAGTAAATTACGTTATTTAAGTCTACTACCACTGTGGCATCAAATGAACAATTACAACACATAAACAAGACCCTTTGTTTACTTTTGTTTGGGTAACATCATCCAGCGGCACGGATGTTCGTTTAACTTAATGCCTGCGGTAGGATCTGGGGAGAGCGGTTTTTGCAAGGGTTAGGGATAATATAAATAGAATCTGTGTTTTGCCCAGGAAATAAATAGTTGGTATCTTCTTCCTAACTGTTGTTGTTTTGTTTTTCGCGGTCACCCTAAATACACCATTTAATTTCTGAATTCATAATCCTACTTCATTAGGCGCTATTACTAACACAGAAAGGTTATATTCTATTACTATCTCTATGTTGTACGGGACTATTAGTGGTTAAGTTATTGTACTATTTTACAAAGTTTAGAATAGGGACTGTGAAGTTACTATTCTAACATTTCTACTTAACTACATACCCTATGGTATGTAGAAAAATAACAAATTTACTTGTGGATTAAGTGATTGGGCATATGTTAGATAATTTTTTTAGAAATTTTGAATAAATCATGCAAACTTTGTTTTTTTGTATTATGTGTAAGCCATTCCAAGAAGTATATAAGCATAAAATATCAAAAGTTCTTTATTTATATGAAAAAAAAAAACCTAATCTATACTTATAATAAATCTGTAGAAAGGTCAATTCTGTACATGAAATATATTTTCAAAATAACTATCAGGGGGTGATGAGTGATCGATACTGATGCCAAAAATGCAATCAATAAAATTTTTGTCTGTCTGTAGGTCTCTCTGTCTGTCTGTCTGTCTGTCTCTCTGTCTGTCTGTCTGTCTGTATGTTCCTTATAGAAACAAAAACTACTCGACGGATTTTAACGAAACTTGGTACAATTATTCTTCATGCTCCTGGGCAGGTTATAGTATACTTTTCATCGCGCTACAATCAATAACAGCTGAGTAGTGAAGGGAAATGTTGGGAAAACGGGAGAAGTTACTCCATTTTTTAAGCTTCCGTCGCGTGTGCAGCCTTAATGGTTAAAGTTACATAGAAATCATGTATGACGGAAATAGTCTTTATAATATTAACCATAAACGTGGGTGACACCGCTGACACAGCTAGTTGGTTATAAGATTTGATTAGTACCTACGTAAATATTTAATGTTGTTCCTACTTATATAATCAAGTTACTGATTTATTCGCTCAGTAGTTTATGTTCACTCCGTTAAATTGTGCTTCGGAATTCCAAGCTTGGAGGCACTAAAATAATTCCAATTTACCGAATAATATATTATAAAATCAATTAATTAATGTCTAGCGGAGCGCTGACATTTTAGTTTTCGTCGCCCATCAGAAATTAGATCGTAGCAAACATTTCTCGATTTCACAGAACAAACATTAGTTGGTTGCTGGTGCTTATCGCTCTTTGGACTCTGCCTACCCCTTCGGGGATTACGGGCGTGAATGTATGATGATGAGATTCCTATTAATTGTAATTATTTTATACATTTCCCAATAAATATAGGATAGCTGTGCCTTTTACATTTTTACGGCTAAACCATTTAAACATATTTCTTGAAATTTGACTCGCTAAAAGTTTGAGTTCTGAAAAAGGACTAAAGCTACTTTTGATATTATAAAAATTATAAACAGTGTATAAAATGTTTATTTGGATAGGAAACGTTACATAACAACTTCAAAAAAGTTGGAATAAGAAAAATATTACATACATAGATTTTGCTAGATGTGTGAAATACAATTTCTTACAATTTCTTAGTCAAGTTTAATATATCAGTGCAGGCGAAAGTCTATTCTGAGACTAGCCATATATTCTGGTAGAGAGACTCTTTATTACAGACGAATTTTATGCTGGCGGACAAATCTATTCTATTCTAAACCTAGTCAAATATAAATCTCAGATTTGAACGTAAATTACTTAATAATACCAACTCGCCGTAGCGGCTGCGTAATTCAGCGGCCCCAGACAGAACAAGTTCCCAGATTTGTATTAGCAGATAAAACAAATAGTTTAACACACTCGTTGGGGACGACGGCTTTGCGTAGGTATCCGAGCTTGACAATATACTTTGTGCGGTACATCCCGACGTTTGTATTTGCATATTCTTCAGAAGTGCATGGAGCTTTTATGTTGCGATTGTACTTGTATTGTGGTACAGTCAGCGGTAAATAGCCGGACATTTATAAACTTAATTGCCAAATTCATAAGAAGAAATATGTGTAGCTACTTCAATTGTAGAGTGTACTAACGAAGTCATACATCAGTTTTTAGATAAAATCAATAATTTAAAAACATCTTTATTTTTTATCAATTTTGCGGGTACATTTCTAAACGTGATGTTTTTCAAACACTTTTTGCACATTTTAATAAAAATAATTGCCGAAAAACATGTGTGTATAGATAAGGGGATTCAAAATATGCAGTTTTCAAAGATTTCATGGGCCTTATTATTGACATGTATCATGAATGATCAATTACATTGAAATTGTCAAATTTATACGAAAGAAAAATGGCTTTAAAAACATAGTAAGTATTAAAGATATAAAGATGTCTAAAACTCCTCGGATTTGTCAAAATAAAACCCAGTGGTTACTTAATGACGTCAAATTGTAATGTTAAAATTGTGAATTAAAAAAACAATTGAAGAATTCAGTGACTAGAGCGCTGTACATAGGTACATAAATACCATCGTACTCTAGAATATTGTGCTTATACGAAAGCACGCTTCAAATAATATAAGTTTATGTAAAGCCGCGGGTGTATCTGAAGCTTAGACTTAGACCTTTACCCTCCTCACATCCCTGTTAATAGCTACTATTGTTGCTAGATCTTGGAGGCACTCAATCATTCCCTCAGCCGTACAGCCCAAACAATAATGCCTAACAAGTGACTAGCTAAAAACTGGATAGTGTGATTTGTATAGAAACACGTATTAATCTTTGTTAGGCCATTTTATGATTCGTTGGTCATATTTCTTCCGGCACGGAGTACAGTTCATTAAGTACCTACATAATAGGGTAAATATATAGAAGATTACAGTTGCGCTGAGAAATTTTTATCGTTAATAGGAATTCTGTTCATCATAAAAGTTCAGGAATTTCCAGAAACTAATATGAAGCTCTCGATCAAATTATAACTGAATTTATTATCATCTTATTATAATAGCGTTATGTCGTTCCTAGATGAGGTACACTTGGACCATAATCTTAGATTTGTAAAGTCTGTTTTTTATATTTAAGCGACTGCTATCTGACCGTCCTACTTTTGATAGGGGAACAAGTCAAACTAGATCAAGGATATTAATCCACAGTTGTTTGAATATTTAGGATTTTTCACGATGTTTTCCGTCGCTGCTAGATAATGGTGTAAATATGTACTGATATTTAAAGAAACCAGAGGAACGTGCTCTGGATTAAACGAAAACCGCGCGCTTCGCATTCGGTTTGGATTACACTACTATTAAAATGCATATTCCTATACATATTTATACATATCTTCGAGTATATATATGATTGTATAAAAGTTAAGTATTCACACAGTCAGAAATATGCACGAAAAGACCTTAACCCTCTCTAACGCACGGATAAATAAAACCTACACGACGCCATCGCCAGCCTCATAAATAACATACTTTGCAATTTCACGAATATCTGTACGTGCACATACTTTGAAAGTTAGCGAACAAAACTTAACGCTACCGCGAATTTCCTCCACACATAATACAATCCCATTGTAAGTCCCTCGCAGGTCTCCGCCGTGACTCGTGGTATGTCCATCCGTCCCTTAATGTTTGTTGCAATTGTTTTATATTTTTGTACTGAGATGCTGCAGGGTTAACTCGATCCAAAACAACATAAGTCTCTTTCCGAACCAATGAAAATTGTATCCTAGACTCAAACAATTAAGGTTTAAATTGCATTAGTCTCAGTAATGTTATGAGGTTAGGAATTTATGTAAGTGTAGTCGGATTCATTGTGAGGTCACCGTGGGCGGCGCAGGCTGGACATGTAATATGTATTGTGCTGTACGAGGCTAGATTCAGAGAAATCCTCGATGCAACTAGCGGTAAGACTCCCCTACGTCATAATTCAATTCAATATCTTACTTCGAACACATAAAGTTTCGAATGTTCGGCATTATTGTGCAAGTTACACGCGTTTGGTCAAGAATGGAATAGGAAAGTTAAACGTTTTGAGAACGTAAAGTTGGGGTAAAGTCTGGGTAAACAGTGTTATTTCGTTTTGCTTATAAACGATATTTGTATATGTTCAATGAACATAGATAATTATAAACCAATAACATGAAGTTAAAGCCAAAGTAAAATGTAGAATAGAGTCACAACGTTTTCTTTATATACATATTTAAGAACTAAAATAAAAAAAGAAGTTATATAAATTTACAAATCTTTACACCCAGATATACAATTACGTATACTTGTTCTGTACAAGGCAGCATAGGTTCTAACATACGACATATGTTTCATTGCAAGCCCCTAAGGGGTAAGCAGATAAAGATAAAAACTATAAGCCAAATATAACATTGAGCTAGTTAAAACGAAAAATCGTGATAAAGTAGTTTATAATTCATTGCGTTCCCAATCACAAACCCAAAGCCCAATACACCATTTTTAAGATATACTAGACAAGGACCACAGTTGGCACATTGTTTTTAAGTCCCAGACCAACATGGGACATGAGTCTTTACAGATGCTAATAATTGTTAATACGCAACGCTTCAACCAGGGATGCTGTTATCATATTTATTCAGCAATAACAATCGGGACGACTGTTTCGGGAGGTTGGCAATATTTACGGGCCCGCGGGCCATTTGAGTATCTGTGATATGAGAAAATCGTTGTGCGGCACGCCTCTGAGGAAATGAATATAGAATTATAGGCAACCTTGTCGTTACTTACGTAGGATGTGCATGCAATATTTTATGTGTTTTTAAATTGTACGTATCTTTTTAATATCGTTGTCATTGAATGAAATAAATAGTCCTATTTAAGTTAGAATTATAATTTTATTGAATTTTCAGATAATTCTACTGATAATGACTGAAGAAATTAAATACACCCGTATTAATTGTCTACTATTTATGCAGACTGTATTGACTGAACGGAATTAGCTGTCTGGCATAAATATATGACATATAATTATGCCAGACAGCTAAATCATAAAATTCATAAATTAGAAATTCATAAATTTTGACCGATGTTGGTCTGGGACTTAAAAAAGAATGTGCCAACTGTGTTTCTTGCCTAGCATGTCGTAAAAGGCGACTAATTGTATATGGGGTTGTGGGAATGTGATTGTGTAGGCGACGAGCTAGCCACTTGTCACTTCTTTCTCACAATTTTCCGTCTAACCCTGCCCATTGTCCCATGTTGGTCTGGGACTTAAAAATAATGTTTCTACTTTGTTTCTTGCCTAGCCTGCTTTGTAACTTGTCGTAAAAGGCGACTAATGGTATGGGGTTTTGAGTATGTAATTGATTGACAAGCTAGCCACTTGTCACTACTTTTTCACAATGTTCCATCTAACAAAGCCCAGTTTTGTTTTTGGCTGAATGTGGTCAAAGGGGCCTGCTGCCTCTTTGACTCAGCCTACCCTTTTGGGGATTATGGGCGTGATGCTATGTTTGTTTGTTTCAGAAAATAGAAGAATTATGTATTTTCTATTTTTTCTTCCCGTGGGGTAGTCCACCATAATATTCTTCTCAGGCTTAGTTCCGAAGTCCTGGCAATACAAATCGTGGGTAGAATATAAGCTTTTTCTTCTAATATAACATACCTACTCGTATATGGTCGTTACTTTTCTCATCTGTCTAAAACGTGTACTGACTTTGAAAATATTATCCTACACCTTACCTAAATCTAAAACAGACAAACCCGACAGACCGATACAGAATAATAATTACTACCTTAACTCCAAACAAAACAGCAATTTATTATTTAACCCTTCGCCTATCCATCGCGGGCCCGTCAGCGCCGGCGCCGCCCGTTCCGATAACAACAACCGTTCCGATAACAACAACCTAATGCCATTGAAACGACAACCGTTGTCCCCGTATTTGGGTTGACGGTCCGTCGGGTCAGTTAGACCGACGTTTATGCTGATCCGCTGAACTTAGCCCGTGTACTTGTCGGGTTAGCGAAATGTTAGACGTATCTGAAGGAATTATTTCAGAGGCGGTAAGGGCTATTTTTGCTTGGTACGAAACAGATTAGTTCGGTTTAGGGTTATGAGTCACGTGTCATATGAAATTGTCGTGTACTTTAGAGTTAGATATTGACAGCCGCATGACGTAACTTACGCAGTCAGGCGATAGGGCACGCAGGCGGTGAGGGTAAATATTCATTTTTCGAATATATATACACATACTACCATCACGCCCGTAATCCTCAAATAGATAGTCAGTCAGAGTCATCTTTGACTATAACCCCTTTTAACCACTTTTGGCCAAAAATAAAGTTGGGTGGGGTTAGATGGAAAATTGTGTTAAGTGGCTAACTCGTCGTCTACGCTATCACACATCCAACATCCGATACCATTAGCCGTATTTTACAATATTTTAAACAAGGAACACAATGTCCTAGACCAACGCGAGGCAAACTTCTCCTGTTGTAACAAAATTGCCCAAAGAATTATCAAGTCCGTCAACAATCCCGCACGCAACCTTTACTTAATCCGTTCTGTCGGCTTAATTCCTAGCATGCACGCATATTAAGTTTAGAGCACACTGCGTCCGACGGGCCTATATGTCGGCGTATTGTTCCGCGTACACACGGCCGATGACAACGAGGTCTACACCCATAAATGCACCGGAGACATTCACGTCGGTACTCTGTACAAACAGACCCCATTTAACGAATAAAAACCCCAAACACATCTAAAATAAGATTTATATTCCTGTGCGAAGCAGTCCGGGATGACACAGTCTTGTTCGGCACTCAGCAAGCAAAGTGACATGGACATGGAATCTATTAAGTGAGTCTTCTTGGTCTTAACTTTGTTTTTCCGCGTGAGAAAGTAAGGGTTAACTATTGTGTGAGGATAATTGATAGAACAGGGTTAATGTGGGCGTTTCGCGTAGTTCTTAACTTGTTGTTGGGATGAGTAGCAAACTTACTTGTATTGGTTATTTGTTGATCTTTAGTTTTGTGATTGGTCTGTAATATGGTATTGCTATTGCTTACGCAACAAACAAGTAGGTAAGAAAAATATCTTTTTTATCAATATGTCTGTCTATCCCAAAATCTATTTAAGTATTTTATCCTTACCTAAAAAAAATGTCACAATTATAAAGCAGAAGTTGGTGAGATAATGTATATACTTTATAATGGCAACTTCCTGTAACTCCCGTAATAGCGAGATTAATATTTTTCCCGTATATAAAGAAGTCATGTCCATTCTTAAAGTTGAAACTTTTACCGCTCCAAATTACATTAGATAGGTTAAGTTGAGGTTAAGTTTTACTCCCGAAACGTAACCGACCGCGGTCCCTTCGCTTGTACAATATCAGTATGCAAAGTCCAGATAGCAATAGACACATTCAAATCAGCTAGCGTTTGAAAAATCCCCCATTATCACACCCGACCCTAATTCAGAGTAATTGGCATTAACAACACACAAATTGCGATTCCTCGCCGTGTGTAACTGCACATAACTAGCCGATGTGATTGCGTGAACGCAACAAAGCGGCCGGTCCCGAACGACCTCTGGGAACCGATCCCTAGCAATAAGGAAATCGTTCCTGGACCGCTCGAAAATCGCCGCGCCGTGAGTCGCGTAGGGATGCGCTTGTTGGTACAAGTTGTCACTTGTATTTGGTAAGTATCAAGTGACTGAGAGTTTATAGTCCACGATTATTGGTGTTTTTATGTAACTTAGAAGTACTTCATTACCTAAGTACGGTAATTCTCTTAAAAAATTTAAGTCCAAATTATCTCATTCACCAAAATAAACCAGTTTCCACATTGATTAAACACGGCATCAAAACTTCTGACTCATCGATATTTAAGAGAGACTTTTCGCTTACTTTATATTTTTATTTCAGTGATTGATTTCAAATACCATTTAGCCAGTTTATAGATGTCTAATTGAATGGCTGGTTTAGTGAAAATATGTTTCCTCTGGCAAATTAACACATACATAACATCACCCATAATCTCCGAAAGGGTAGGGATTGATGTCCAATACTAAAATAAATATACTTCAAATCCTATACAGGCTATGTCTGAATTTTTTTCTTTATATATGTATCTTACTATGTATTTCTTTTTGCCGTCAATATAACACCCCCTTCTCTTAATTTATCTGATATAAAATCATCGATACGTATGGTTACGTCACTTCTCTAGTGTACTGGCGGTACTCAGGGTAGCTGTAATGATTATATTCTATAGCTATTAGTTTATCAACAGCACATTGTTATCTAGGCATTCTTTTAGCTCGTGAATGGAATTAGATATCTATCTTTAGGAGATAACATGACACTTAGGGCTTCGTACGATCTTATGTAGAACGATTCTTCTTAGAGCGCTATTCTTTTAACTATGTAAGTACGTAGTAATTTTTGCTGTAAAATACTGTCGGGAAATGTTATTATATTCGTGAATTTTAAGATAGCTTATATTGTTTAATCAACAAGCCACTACCATATTTATCTACACTAACATAATATATTACTATATAATGTATATAATAATATATTAATATATAACTCGAGAGTAAATCTGTTTGTTTATCTGCTTCGTTTCCACAGTTAAACCAAAACACCGATTGTAATTAAATTTGTTGTGCCGACTTGATCTCTAAAAAAATTTATGTTTTCCTCAAAAAAAGTCATGGTAATGTCTGTGTAAGAGAATGAATTTTATACAACATAAGAGAGAAAAAGATCATCACATCTTACTAAATGTATTGTTATATTGTTCGTTTCTAAATTACTCAATTTGTCAAATCAACCGCTCCTTGTCATTACATTTACATTTGAGACTTATTTTGACATTTATTGACGTTCGCTGACAGCTAGTCGGACAATTACATAAAAACCGCAATTACTTTCGCCCGAGTGAACTCATAACCAATCGCTCGGTTACCGTGTACAAACACTGTACATACAATTTGTATGGTAATTTATTTTCAAAATTAATATGCAACAAGCTCATTTGACTATTAGTTATTGAAGCAGTACATATAGGTACTTTTTGTTAGTTCATGCGCGAGCAGTTTTTTTATTTTTCCCATGTGAATATTTATATGAGAAACAAAACAGGACGTTGAGGGAGCTGGTCATGACAAATTAATTTGTAATGACTTGTTTTAATTTGAAATAGCTTTTCTTTTTCTCAATTCAAAAGGTAGAAGCAACGCAACAATTCGTTTAGCGGTTAAACTATGGGCAAGCAGAATAAGGAGTCACCCATGTCGAATCTTAGGATTTAAACTTTAGGTGTGCTAGATTTTATTTATATTAACGGTTAAGTATTCAAGGCTTGAATACGTAACAGACAGACAAGCTAAGTAATTTATTTTTATTAAGTACTCATATGGAGAGTATATAATATTAAGCATTAAGATATTTTAAAGTAAATAGATAATGTTGTCATTTTCTCAAAACACGTAGCGCCGAGAAAGTGTCGCTTTTGCAATTCCTCGGACTAGCACGTCCCAAGAAGTTTAATCAAGCAATACAAATGAACAATTGTCAGCGGCGCGTGCGGTCACTAATTGCGGCCATTCATAAACATTGCTCATTATCGCCGGGCTAATTACGAGAGTCATGATCGGACTCGAGTCTCGAGTCTCGATGTTGCCGGCGACAAATGAATGTCGACAGGCGACGCGACCTAGTGCCAACATAGTCTTGTGACCAGACATTTAGCTCAGGTTCGGAACGGTCGTGTTGTGACTTGTAAGTGTTTTTCAGTCACGATCGCATTGATACAGCGTCCTCTAGACCAATTGAGGTCGTTGATTTGCGATGAGGAACTCGGTGTAGTAACTAGTGAGATTTTAATTGGAGCGTCGAGAACTCTCGCCGTAACCATGGCAAGGATAATTGCAATTAAAAGTATATGGTCCTGCCGTGAAATTGACATCTGCGGTTAAGAAGCACACAGTATTCTGTGAAAGGTCCTGATAACAAGCTGACCAGACATACGGTTGTCCTGTTTTTAATATGAATATTCTAATATTCTAATATGCGTTCGCCAGATGCGCGAAGTTTAGTCGCTGAGATTTTTTTTGCGCACTTTTGTTGTTTCCCTGTGAAAACCTGAACTCTCTAATTAAATCTCTAATTACGCCGTGATCAAGAGAAGGTCTTAATACAGATAAACTGTCATTGAATGGGTATGGAGAAATAAAAACTCAAGAGGAACTAGAAAACCATGAAACGTATTCAATGGCGTAAAATTGTTAATTAACCATAATATGCAACCAGCAGGCATGCGGTATTAATACATCAAAGTATTTTAAGTAGCGACATACTGTAATTACTTCCAATGCTTCTTATTAATTTTCTGATTACCTCTTCAATTCAGTTAATGCAGTAATTAGACTTATACGTTCAGACATCATTTATCAAATCGTAAATTCGATTTTGACTTTCGAAAGTACATTTGTACATGTAGCGTTAGAACATAGAGGTGAAAAATATTTTAATAGCTTTAGCGAGAATTGCGTAACATAAAACTAACAAGAATCTATTATGTGGTTACTGGAAGCGAGTGTGAAATGACGTCAGACCAATTTTTGAAGCGGGTGTTGGGGGAAGAATACAATATGAACTTAAAATAGTTCGTGACAACGTATTCGTCAATCTAAATGTTGGTATTTAAGTTAAGCTGGGAGTTAAATTTGGTAGTGTCAAATGCGGTTTTACCGCTTCAGATATAGCTTATTTTAACGGTCCATTTTGTTGAAGTACTTGGAGTGTACAAAATATACCGTCAACATCCCATCGAAGTTGTCAAGAGTACATGAGTCTCCAATCAAAATTCGCATTTTTGCACATTTGCCTTGTAGATGCTGAAGCAACCTAGTAGCCATTAAGTAACCAGAATAGTTACGTATAGTAGAATCGTATAGTCGCCATCCATTTATGACTATATTAGCTGGGATGGCTGAACGACCATCTCACAAAAATCCGCGTAGAAAATAGCATTTGTGCTCCTGCGTTTCTCACGGTGAGCAGGAGTTTCAAAATGACCTTTCAAAACAAGCAATACATCTGTAGATGTTCCTACAGTTTTCCATGGGCTGCGGTGATCGCTTGGTCATTTGCTAGCCGTATACTTTGCTCCAATAAAAAAAATAAACATATTAAGTGTCCTCATATTTCCAAGTAAAAATTGGCAACACTATTTGACCACGTCAATCCGCTGTACGTAATTGACGCCGCTCTGTTACTACACCACACTAGCCGTTTAAGGCAATATCTTACACCCAGGCATTTGTGACAGCTGATCACTCGTACTGCACGTTCCATAGCTAATAATTAGCGGAGTGGTTTATTGAAATTTAGCGCGAAACAGAATTTAAATTGGATGTTTGGATTTCTCAAGATCTAAAATTCGAATCTTCTTTTAAACTTGGAATCGAGACATTGTTGAATAGGCAATTGAATTTTTCTTTGATTATTCGATTTCTTACTCGATGAAATAACTTGAAAGGTCTTTACATTTTATAGCACAAACTTTTTAATGTACGACCTAAAAGGTAGATAGCAGAGGTACCTATTACATATTGTTATATTAAGAACGTTACTAGGTTTGATGGAGTTATTAAAATAAATATTGGACTGAGTCCGAGCTAAGGAGCTTAAGCACTTGTGTTACGGATATCAAATTCAACAGTGGTATTACAAATATTATACTTATAGTTAGATATTGACACTCAGATATAGAATGAACACAAATAATCATCACACGAATGTCTGTCCTGGGTGGAGATCGAACCTACAACTCTTGGTGCATAGTGTCTCTTCACTACTGAATGCGCCATCAAGCCAGTCAGCCAATATTTATTTTTATTTAAGTAGGTATAAGATTTAAACTACATAATAAAAGGTTTGAAGTATTATTATACTCGTTGTCACTTCGAGTAAATGTATTTGGTTTATTTATCTTTCGCGAGTAGTCCCATGATTTCGTTTTCTCATTTCCGTGAGAGCTTCAGAGAATCCCCTCATATGGACCTCCTCGCAACCTCCGAAACATCCTTCGTTTTCCCTATTTTCGTGAATTGACATAATAAGATAAACATTGCGAAACAGTTTGATATTTATATTTACTGTGAGTACTAAGAAACTGATATGTTACAACCACGAAATTACATTTTGGTTTGGGTTCACGATTATACCTAAGTATATAATTTAATTGCCCTATTATTATACTAGGAATGTAATCAATTTATCATAACAATTTGAAGGACTGACTTAACAGTGTCCATATTTTTTTAAATTCCTTATTCAAGAGCTGCCAATAGAATTTCCGATATCCCTTTCCAATATCCCCCATAGTACGGTAGATATGTATAGTACGAATACGAAATGGATTATATTATATATTACAAATTCATCATCATCTTCTTAGCGTTATGTCCCGTGCTTATACAGGGTCCGCTTAGACCATGATCCAGGATTTAGCGAGTCCGGTAATTACATTGAAGCGACTGCCGATCTGACCTTCGTAACCCTAAGATAGGGGAACCAGACAATTTTTGGATCATGGTTTATAAGTATATTACAAATTATTACTATATAATTATATCTCATATTATTTTTTTTAGCAACACCGTAATTATTATTCAAAAATAAAAATATAGCAGAATTAAAATTATTTGCAAAACAATAAGCGAATTGGAGAAATACTAACTACAGAGTTAGGCCCCAAAACCCGGCTAAGAGAGTTATGAGTCAGTCTAACTCTAGTGCACAGATCGTAATGGACAGAACGTAGTTACGAAGCTTGTTACATGCATTCGTGAAAGTTGCCATGACATATTAGTTAACTGCGTTCGGAGGAAATGGGCTGGCAACTTCGCTGCTCGTGTTAATTGTGTTGGTACATCGGAAATTAGGGCGGTAGTGGTGTGGATGTGACGGGTTAGTCTTTGATTACTTGATAAGGTTCAGTGATAAGCTACCGCTGACCAACATTTCATCTATCTGTCTGTCAGTGGTTCTTGAACGGATATGTTTTTTTACAAAATTTTGCTGTTCCTGCTATAATATAAACAATAAAAATTATATATACTTAATAAAAAAAAATTTGGACAGGATTTAATTGAATGTAAGAAATGTGTTTTTATATGTTTTTAGTTGACATAAATAAAGTATAGGTATAGCGAGGCGCTTGCAATGTTCACATTATGTTTATTATTATCATGTCTCACATACATTTTAGATTTCGTATAGACTTGACACAGACAGATGTCGTTGCTACAGGCATCATTTAGACTGATTGAGAGATAAAACCGAATAAAAACGTTATTATTTCACTTTTAAATAATGTTTTTGTCATAAAATAAGTTTTTTACGTCATTTCTTAGATAATTTATTAAATTTAGGTGAAAAACATGAATATAAAATATTTTCTTCAGAAACAAACCAAAATAATCTATGTTTTAAAACCATGAATTTTACACAGATGGCGTATTATTACTAAGAAACAACTAACCTGTGCTTGTAGCGGCATCTTGTATTATTCCTGACAAACAGACTAAACTTTGCTGTAGTTCCAATTACTCACCACTGTCGCTATTCTTGCGCGAGTTATAGCAGTAACTTTTCTTGTATGGGCAGTGACCCTCTGTTGTACGTAGTATATTATTACTCTGTGTTATTATTAGTTGACAAAAAGAACAGATAATAAAAAAAAAAATTGAGTGTTCAAATAATATCGTTGTTTATTGGCTTTAAGCAAACTGCCAAATTGTCTCATTCCACGAGGCAAATTTTATCAATAGCTTTAATTTACCCGGTCCTGATTTGTCGCCGTTCAAGCATCTGAATTGTATCAACGACTCTCTATAGTCTAGTCTAGATCCAGCTGTAACTCTAGTTGCAAAACCTTCAAGAGGTACTTGACGTACTTATTTCTGCGCAACAAGCCGAGTACCCCATCGCTTTCAACACCACACCTGCAACGCTGCGCCTCTGTTCCCAATTTGCTAGGACCTCCTAACATCCAGTCCCGAGCTTGTTAATTGTTAGTTTGTAGGCTAATTCCTCTACATGGAAATGTCCCAACAAAGTTACCGCGTTGCCATCTACTAAACTTAATGTTCCATTCAACAAAGCCGTACTAAATCAACTAGTTGAATTATTTTCTGTAGCCTTGCACCGCTGGATTTCCTTTTGATTGTACTGTCAGATGACGTATGGAAACTTATTATCTTCAAAATGGGGAAATTTCGTAACGGTGTGTTATTACAGTCTTGTTGCTTTGACAATGCACAAATAGTTGAATGAAGTATGATGTAAAAATGCTGCTTTATATCAAACATTGAGTAGTTTTGGAATCGAGAAATGAAGGCCAGTTTTTTATCTTTAACCTGTAAATGTAAAAAAAAATACTTTTCCTCTTCCATTATTCAAAGTTGGTATTTCTTTTCTTGCCATCTTCTTAACGATTATTTTAACAATTTAGTTCGTTATGGAAATCTATATCTAATAATAACAGCTGCACGAAATTAAACGAAATGACGCGATGAAAATTATACCGTAGTAACTAAATCAACAGTCTACCTGGATATGAATATTCAAACTGGCTATGAATATTAACCCTTCTAGCAAAAACAGTCGTAATCCAGCTGGATTGAGACAGCCGTCCCACGAATTTAGACACGAATTCAGACTCCCACTCAAGGAGGATTATCTTGAAAGGGGGAGCATCCGTTTTTGTCTTGCCTAACTTAGTGTTAATTTACGTGAAAGGGCCTGCTGTACCCAGATGCTTAGCGAGATCAGTTTGTTCGTCCTACTTTTTTGCAACTGTTTTAAATATTGCCAGTATTCAGAGAATTTGTTGTAGAAACTCAGAAATATTTGGGCGGTAATCAAATCAACGAATGTGTTACGAGATTATAATTAACAAGAACAATTTTTTAAAGATGTTATGCAGGCCTTTGACATCTTGTGCTTTATTTTCAAAAGAGACGGCATATCTCTGACGGAATCTCTGTCAGATTTATTATAATGTTTAAATAAATACTTTGATAGATAAACTCAAGGAGTTTTAATGAAGTATTTAAATGACTATGATATTAATATAAGAGCTTTACAAGGATTTAGGCATGTATGATAAAATTATAGAAAACAATAGTCAGCAAGTGCTCCCCAATGCTTTCTTGAATTTGTTGCTTGTTTGTACAAGGGCACGTAGCCTAAAAATACTTTAAGTAAGGTTTCAAATGGAATATTTACCATCTCGTACATGAAAAGCTTATTACTTATTACAGGTCTTCCGAATTTAAAAATATTTTAAGCATAAAATCACGAAGGATCACAGGGCGTCCCAGTAAACCATATCCTGGGAGAGGTCGTAAAGACCGATTACCGTATTGTTCACACCACTCGGCTCTGACGGCCATGACCGGTGTTCTATTGTAACCTGAACGCAACTCGAATCTGATTGAATCGAGAGCCAATGTCAAAAAAACAGATAAAAACTGTGAGAGCCGCTCAGGCTTCACCGTTTGGGTGACACCACTAATCAAGTATGCAATCGGTGGAGGTTTGTAGTGCACTTGAACCTCCTTGAGACTTGGTGACGATCGGCAGTTTAGATAAACATTGTGGAGTAGGCGCCTCGGTATATGGATGTGAAGTACACGTTTATGTAACTAAGTGTTTGGATTGCGATCACAAACATTTTAAAAGCTGATTACGAGTAAGTTTTGAAGATGAAATCAACAACTTATAACTAATTGAACTAAAATGAAAATTATGTTTGTGGATTTTGGGATATGATAAGTTGAAATAAACATGTCATAACTAAGTAATGTGGGCAGCCACAAATATTGTACTTGACATAAATATGTATGTTTTTATTATGTGCCGGGCCGTTTATATTTGATACAGCTTTTTTTTAGTAGTTTGAACATTATGTAAAAAAATATTTTGCTGAAATTAACAGAAAGCCCTAAACCTAAAAAGCATAGATAAATATTTAGCTATGCTTAGTTACCTACTTAATAAAATATGAGGTTGTACAAAACGTACAAAATTGCGCTTCGGGCATCAGTAGACATATATGTAATGAATTTTCGTTGTTACAACATATGCATATATGAATTTACACACTTAGGTATGTACATAAACTTAAATAAATAAATATCAAACTACATCACTTACATTGATCTGACTCCGAGGTAAGTAGCTTAAGCACTTGTGCGGATATCAGAAACAACAGTGGTATTACAAATATATACTTAAATATTGTATATTAACACCCAGACACAGAACAAACACAAGTATTCATCATACGAATATTTGTCCTGGGTGGGGATCGCACCCACAACTCTTAGCGCATGGGGCAGGGTCACTACCGAATGCGCCATCGAGCTTGCCAAAACTTAGATATAGAAAGACCAAAAAATCTCTATGTACATTATTACGGGGTCACAAATTTACCAGTTAAATACATAAATCAGTGCCTCATTTTGCCAACTTGTACCTAGCTTACTTGTCTTGGTGCCTAAGCTTAGCAATTATGCCGCCCGTCTGTAGCTGAGTGGGTGACTGAATTTAAATAATGAGGGACTTGATCCCTTAGTATAAATGGGCTGTTACTTTGTTTATAATTAAGTTTCCTCTTAACAGTTAATTTCTCAAATTGTTCACTTTGCCTTAACTATTACGTAAAATATTTAAGTGCAGTGTTAACTAATGTAAAAGCCGTTTTAGATATGTGTTTTCTCGTTTTCGGATTACCTGCATATTTTATTTTTAGATGGTTATTAAAATGCTGCTTGTCTAGTCATTAGAGAACCATACGTCCATGAATTAAGTGCAAATCCTTATGGATATCAAGCTAATATTTGTCCTTCGCGGGATTCTTACGTTTCGTTTCATAGCTATGTATATTCACTCGTTTCGTTTCATAGCTATGAAACGAAACGAGTGAATACCATTACCATTACCATTACCATTACCAGTACCAGTTCCTTCACGTGACGCGCACCCTGCTCTTCATGGATAATACTGAGCGGAGACCATTTTGGTACTTACCCCTTTTGTGTTTGAGAAGTGCCTATTTTCTGTAAATTGTATTGTTACTTCATTTACGATTAGGAGCGGTGGTAGCTCAATGGTAAGGACACGCGCCTCTTAACCAAGGAGTGCGGGTTCAAACCCGGGCACGTACCTCTGGATTTTTTCAAAAACCTATGTACGTATTTATACCACTAGTTCGACGGCAAGGGAAAATATCGTAATGAAACCTGCAAATTCAAACAACTTTGGATTTGTAACCATGATCCAATAATTGACTGGTTTCCCTATCTTAGGGTTACGAAGTTCAGATCGGCAGTTGCTTCAATGTAATTATCAGACTTGCTAAATCCTGTATCATGGTCTAAGCGGACCCCGTCTAAGCACGGGACATGACGTTAAGAAGATGGATGTATGTTACTTCATTTATTTCGTGTTTACATTGTACTTTTGGTACCAAAGGAATATTTTTTCTTTCTTTCTTTCTTTCATTTTTTTTAATACGTCTATGGCTTGTCTATTATTCATAGCACAAGCATACATGCTTAGTGTAAACTAGAAATTGCTATGCTATAGTATTAACAATTTTAATTATCGAAGTAATAATAATAAATAAATAATAAATAAATATCCGACGACATCACATACATTGATCTGACTCCGAGGTAAGTACCTTAAAACTTGTGTTACGGATATCAGAAACAACAGTGGTATAACAAATATAAACTTAAATATTGCATATTAACACCCAGACACAGAACAAACACAAGTATTCATCACACGAATGTTTGTCCTGGGTGGGGATCGAACTCGCAACTCTTGGCGCATGGGGCAGGGTCACTACCGAATGCGCCATCGAGCCAGTCAATTACTTTCAAATAATTGACTGGCTCGAGTAATATCAAGTGTATTATAAAAAAATTAAGATTTGTCAAGCGCACTATAAAAATAATTCCACGTTTTGTCGATTGTAGAAATAACAGACAGTAGTGTCCGCTTTGTTATCCAATCCGTTAGCGTCGGACAGGTAAAAAACTATAAAAAATAACCTACATTTTATTTTGCGATCATACGTGAGTAAATCTGGGCTCCCAGCAGTAAGCAATTTGGTTTTGCCTTTTTTAATGTTTATGGCAACCTTGTGATTTCTAAATTTAGTAGGTTATACTGAATTTAAAATTATTTATTTAATAACGACGCACGATCTGATATTTCGATCAATTGTTCAATAATGATTTAAATGCTTGTAATTTTGTATTAACACCTGCAACTTGTAACACAGTTTTGGCAATAAATCCTATTATATTCTATTCTAATGCTAAAATGGTTTAACTTGATTTGGCTTATTGAGCACTAAAAAAATAGATGCCGTAAAGTCTATATAACTTGAGGTATAAACGGTCCCTATGGCGCTAGAGGCTGTTTCTAGGAAAACACAATCGAGGCAAGTACAAAAGCCTACAAAAGTATGAAATTAAACTGATCCTGGAGTGTTTGAAAGTGGGATCGCAACAATAACTGCTTGGATCTCATAGAAAGGTAAAAACGATAGGTACATTCCTGGAATTTTCTTAGTACCTTTACAATGAAAGTATGTAGTAATTCAAAGTGTTGAGTATGATTGCTCAAAAACGAGCAATTAAAAAGTCAAATTTTTAATTCAACTTGAACGGAACTCGAACCCGTACCGCCATTAAACTAGACGTGACCCGCTGCCCCCAAAGGCCATAAGTTATTATTCTTTTTGAGTTATTACGTTCACTCTCACCTTACGTTGTAAACTGAATTTATCAGACACCATAAAAAAGTCTTTAAAACTTGAGATATGCTTATCAAAGAGTATCCATAAAAAGATAAATTAAAACATAAACTCTGTCGTAAAAGTTACGCAACAGTTTCTTCACAAAAAAGCGTAAACGCCGATTATATTATCAAATTGTAAAGTGCGCAATGGGCGTAATAAATTTTCACTTTGCTTCTAATGTTAGTGAAAATTACTTTATATTGAGATACTAAACCAATTTACGCGGTTTCGTAAACGCTAACGCAAAGTTAAGGCTGGTTTAAACTTAGCATAACATCACGCCCATAATCCTCGAAGGGATAGGCAGAGTCAAAGGGGCAGCATGCCCCTTCAACCACATTAAGCCCAAAATAAAGCCGGGCTGGGTTAGATGGAAAATTGTGAAAAAGCAGTGACAAGCGGCTAACCTGTCGCCTACACAATCACACACCCGAAACCCGATATACCATTAGTCACCTTTTACGACATAGGTACTAGGCAAGAACCACAGTTGGCACATTCTTTTTAAGTCCCAGACCAACATGGGACAGTGGGCTGAGTTGGATGGAAAGCTGTGAAAAAGGAGTGACAAGTGGCTAGCTCGTCGCCTACTCAGTCACATACCCAAAAGCCGGTAAACCATTAGTCGCCTCTTACGACATGCTAGGCAAGAACCACAGTTGGCACATTCTTTTTTTTTGTCCCAGATCAACATGGGCCAAGTCCCAGACCAACATGGGACAATTTTAAACTTAGCTTATTCACAAAAATAATTAGTAAACCGTAAAATTAGACAAACTTTAGCGGAAATTAAGCCAGTAGTAGAAAGTGGAATGATAATAATGTATGCTTATTTGATTGAGCGTCTGACCAATTTTTTTTTTTTATTATAACTAAGCATATCAGATCATCATAAAAATTAACACACAGAGTTTCTAAAGTGACCAATATTAAGTAGTCTGCCGAAAATTGTGTTACTTTTCCTCCTGTTTTCTTCGTAACAAACTAAATGATGTATAAGTTCAACGAAATTTATAAAAAATTTAAATCATAGACTCAATATCATTATCAACATACTACTATACTTTATTTTACGGAATTGATATTACAAAAAAAAAAAATTCTGTCGAATTGATAACCTCCTCCTTTTTTTTGAAGTCGGTTAAAAATTAAAATTAAATATAAATGGTGTCAACATCCCTATTCTTATATAATTTTATGATTTCAACAAAAAACATATTTTAATTATAAACCAATATCTATGCTTTGTGATAAAATATTTGTACCTAGTTCAATAATTTTTAAGGGGCGATTAAGTGTGTATGACCCATAAATTAAATGCGAATTCTTCCAAGAAGTGCTCAATGCCACTTGTAGACTGTCACGCCAATCAAGAGCTAAAATATAGCTTGCTGCAATGATTCGATGCACAAAATTGTGACTAAATTAATTAAATATGATTTATATTACTTAAATCCTGTAATTTAAGCTTAGTGAATGGTGGTTATAAAGAAACTTTGGTGGTTATAAATTCTTTGCCCTTAGAATAGAAAAAGTACAACATCTTGTTTTACGTAATTCCTCTTTAATCTGATAATATTTTTTTGATAAAAATGTTTTGGTCAAATTAGTAACAGAGCCTGCTGCCCCTTTGAATCTGCCTACCCCTTCGGGGATTGTGGGCGTGATGTTATGTATGTATGTATATGGTAACTTTGCCACTATGTGAGTGATGCCATGTTTTGGTCAAATTGATAAATATAGGTACATGCATAAAAGGTCTCCAATATTTCAGAAATAGAATGGAATGCTATAGGTATTTAATGTTAAAAGTACATAAGCTATTACAAGCGACCAGCATGTTTATGTTTACTGAATAAACAATATATCGGGAATCTGGGATACCCATTTTCCAATTAATAGGTACCCAATAGAGTAATCAAAGTCCAACCAACATTGTTGACCCAATTGCTAAAATACCCGGCTGAAGTTCGAGCCGTGGATTCCGTTCTGGGACAAATAACTTCAGCTTGTTTGTGTGCATTGGGAACGTTGAGATGTACTTGGTATTTTGAACTGTATACTGAATGGTAAACTGCCTCGTTCGCTGGGTGGTAGCATGCGCCGCCTTAGGACCATGAAGTCTCGGGTTCATATCCCAGATTGGACTAGAAATTCTTGACTGAGTATTTCAATATTGAAATTACTTAGTAACAGCCCGGAGTTAGGCAGCTGGTGGTTAAATCACCCCCGTGCCTCCGAAAGCACGATAAGCCTCTCCGATCATGTCGAATTACCGTCATAACGGACTATGAGAGTAAAGGAATAGAGAGTGCACCTGTGTTTGCGCACACTCTTGTTTACTTTAATATCTCCTGCGCAGTTGGCTAATCCTCGTTAAGATTGGTCGCCGTAACTGATATCGGTTAGGAGAAAATTATTATTATATTGAATGTCACTATGATAAATTAATAAATATTCAATTTACAGACAATATATGTATAGTATAACATAACGCTTATAGTATAGTTTATCATAACGCTTATTTTATGCAACAACAAAGCATAGGAATTAAATATTAAATAATTAGTAATTATTCAGATAGCTTAATTTATGCGACTCTAGATATCAATAGCCCACGTTAAACAATTCAAAACAACTAATATTATATATATAAAAAAAACTATTGTATTAAAAGTATAAACGCGAAAGTTTATGAAGATTTAAGCATGTTTGTTACTATTTCACGCAAAAACTACTTAATGGATTTTAATGACACTTTACGATAATATAGCTTATACACCCGAATAACATATAGGCTATGTTTTATCGATGTACCATGCAAGCGAAGCCGCGGGCAGAAACTAGTATAATATAAATACGAGAGTAAGTTGTTTTGGGCGTCCCTTTTTCATATATTAAGTACATAAACGAGCATCATATAATTTTGCAGAAACGTTAGAAGGGTCACACAATATATATAGGATACCTAATACTTGATACAGGATATACGAAGCTGCAGGCAACATCTAGTATGCAAACCATAAGGCAATGCAATTTCGCTTTGCCTAATGGTATATCTGATTGATAATGCTAGGACTTAGCTGCGCTGAACAGTGAAGCAACTGAGTGTCTTTTGCAATATGACCCAATGTAGGGCAAAGGAATCTTGATCGATTCTCTGTTTACAATGATGAGAGTATAATAATTACAATGTTAGTAGGTAAATTTTCCTTCGATATTTGTTAGTTATGAAATTGTTGGTTTTGATTACTACGCTAGTTATTCATAGCAAGCACGATAAGGTGTCCCTTGATGTTCTCTCTTATTCTGATAGAAAAGTTTTCAAGATAAATTATTATTTAAGCTATTGTGTTTTTTATCAAATCTATTTTTTATGACAATGCCTAGAATTCAAGATCAATCATTAATTCTGGTAACGCCAAATATCATTTGTTTCGTGTCATAGATTTTCAAAGTGGAATGCGACTAGAAAATGGATATCAAGGTGATGAAAGAGATGGTGATCTATGATTTATGAACTAGATCAATATACTACAAAACTTCTTACAAAACTACTACAAAACTTAAACAATTACATTATACTACATGTGCCGCTTTTTATGGGCTTAGGCAAAAATCATTCCGTTTACTGTAGCAATTGTTCATCAGGATTCAACTAAATCTCAATTTTGGCCCAAACATTAATCTGAGGCAAAATGGTATCATCATCTTCCTAGCGTTATGTCCCGTGCTTAGACGGGGTCCGCTTAGACCATGATCCAGGATGTAGCGAGTCTTTTTATTACATTGAAGCGACTGCCGATCTGACCTTCATATACCTAAGATAGGGGAACCAGACGATTTTTGGATACTCACTACTAAACACATTATCTTTTACTACATTTTAATCAATTATAATAAATCTTTGTAACTAATACAGCGACCCATATATCTATCAAATCTGTTACTTGACCCAGTCTCGAACCAGCTTCAAATTACTAAAGCACCTCGTTATTGTTACCTAACCATCAATCGCACGATCCGTTACTAACAACTTACACCTCGTCACCTTTAACCCATCAAATTATCGGCCAAAGCAAACATCAGTGGCCATTATAATTAGCCAGTGTACACAGACCCTTTATTGAAAGCAATTAGGGACCAATTTAGCACTGCAGTCGTGATCATCGGCGCTTTCACTCTCGTTGCGCACACGCCACGCCCCCTCGCGGATCTATTGCACAACCGACATATTGGAGCAGAAATGAAAGCCATGTTTGCGGTACGGTCAACAGATGTAGTCGTTTCCCATTTGGAATCCTTATTACGTCATTTGTGCAGTATGGATACTTGTTGAACTTGTCGAGTGCCTAAATTGGACCGTTCATCAATGAGATCTGTCAAATTCACGATAACTGGGCTTAACGAATGAAATATGTATTTAACTATATAAAATATTAGATGATTCGATGATAATTATAAGAAACTAAAGCTACCATAGCAAGCGACTACAATATTGTTTGCTATTTAGTTACACTTTACGTGTAGCAAACAAAATAAATGTCTGAAAAAACCTGACTGTTTTAAAGTAATTAACTAAAAAGAAAAAAAACTGAAACTAAACTACTTTTAAATTTTGCCAAATAATTCGATTCTTCTGGTAAAATGTTGATCCATATCGACATTTTTTTTTAAAAATTACCTCTAGAATAGTTATAAAGATAATAATAAGTATTTTGTCAAAGATAACTTGTTACAGAGAATCAATTGTTTTTTTCTTTGTTAACTGTACATCGGCGTTATTAGTTTATCTCAACAACTGAAATCTTTTATTGATAGAGCAGACGTTATCTGTGAGAACTCCGAACGTGACGTATTACATAATGAACACACCACAGATCCATATAGGCTTCGATCGATTTAAATAGTGGTATTTGTTTTGAGGTTTTGTGTGTGGTAGTAAATATGTCAATGGGTTTCTGATATGTTGTGAAATGGCAGCGTAGGCCAATATTATGAAGTAGTTCGTAATGTTCAGAAGCGATCATTGATAAACAATTACGTATCTATTTTTTTCTGATATTTTTACATACCAGGTTATTTACAGTGCCGGTTATATCAGAGACAACATTACATATATTAGTTTGTGTATGTATGAAATGTTTTAAGTACTTGAAGGCATTATGAAAATCAAAGAGGGCACTTAGCTTCGACACCCGTGGCAAGTGTGTTTTTCCTCAACTTTTTGTCCCAAAAATATAGCACGTATTTTTGGGTATTCATAAACGTCATCGATAAACGAAATACGTGTATTCATATAAGGGACGCGACATATAAAGCAATACACGTGTTATTTTTGACGTAGACGATATTTTCAAGAGAGTTGGTGAATATGAATTTTCTGAATGATACCAAAGAGACATTGTGGAAAGGCGTAGATCAAAACAATATGAAATTATTGATTGTATTAATCTAAGCTTAACCTAGTATCTTAATATCTAGAATGATAAGCAAACACCTTATGACTGCTGTATCCTTTTTTAGGATTCCGTATCAAAAGGGTAAAAACGAGACCCTATGACTGTCTGTCCGTCTGTGTGTCACAGGATGTAGGTCATGAACCGTGATAGATATACACTTAAAATTTTCCCAAATGATGTATTTCTGCTGCCGCTATAACAACAAATTTTAAACAGAATAAATATATATTTAAGGGGAGCTCCCATACAACAAACGTGATCTTTTTGCCATTTTTTGTTTGATTTTAATAACGGCAACAGGTAGACACTTGAAATATTCCCATAATATAGTTGCTAAGTGTTTCATATTGTAAAGATAAAGGTTCAGAATCCATCCTGGGCGAGTACGACTCGAACTTGGCCGGTTTTCTAAAAAGTTATAATTTTAATCGTGGTTTCGCGGGCCGAAAACAAATCAATTGTTGTTGAGACTAGTTATCATTAATAAGTATAAAGTAGGTGCTTACCAAGCCTGTTGAAACTTCATGTGATTTGTGTAAATTTTTTATAGCACTAGCACTACACTTACCGTATATTGGACTAGCACTAGAAGGGCCCACCACAGCGGGCATAGCTGTTCAAAAAATAAAGATAATACAGTCATAAAATCACACAATTTGTAGCGGGCTGTTAGTAATGAACCCCTTACAGAGACATTTCTCACGGAGGACGCACGGTGCGATTCGAAGTAATCTGGCGATCACGCCTTGACGCGCCTTAATAAATGTCATGTAAGTACTTCTTGATTAACAGACGGGTCCGTTTTAACGATACTTTCTTGTGATAGTAGAGATGGCAGTAACCTGTTATTTTGGGTTAGTATTTAAATCTCATGAAAAAGGGCTATTATAGAATTGAAGATTTTTTAAATGACAGGAATCTGCAGTCTGCGCTCTAATTCTTGCATGGTCTACTCTACTATTGTATCTAATGTATTACATTATTGTATTTAAATTATATAAATTTGTAGAAGTAGATATTAAGTAGCATTGTTATTGTATACATGGCGAATTAAAAGAGTAACTACCGAGTTTCTTGTCGGTTCTTCTCGGTAGAATCAACGTTCCAAACCTGGCGGAAGAATATTTATTTTGTATTATTATTACTTCATTCATAAGTGCTTTTGTGGAGCCTACATGAATAAAGATATTTCTATTTCTATTTCTATTTCAAATATTAAGTAGGAGCGTTTCATACGTAATGTAACTTTTTTATAATTTTCTATCTAACCCAGCCCAGTTTTATTATTTTTTGGCTGTAAATGGTTAAGAAGCTAGCTGCCCTCTTGAGTCTGCCTACCCCTTAGGGGATTACAGCCGTGATGAAAGGTATGTACGTTATTTAATTATTTAAGTATGTTATTTACTTTAACGCGTAAAGTATGTAAGAAAATGTATAGTTTAAAATTTGATAAATTATTTCATCTGACTTTTATACTAGATAGAACTCGCCTGCAGCATCACGTTAAGTTGTAGTTTTAGGGAATCCGGTGGCCTAATCATAAGTATTTTCACTGGTTTGGTGGCGCATTTGGTAGTGACCCTGCCCTATGTGCCAAGAGTTGTGGATTCGATCCCCACTCAGGACAAATATTCATGTGATGAATACTTGTGTTTGTTTTGTGTCTGGGTGTTAATACCACCACTGCTGTTTCTGGTATCCGTAACACAAGTGCTTAAGCTACTTACCTTTGAGTCAGAACAATTTATGTGATTTGTCATATATATATAGCATTCAAAAAAAGATGACATTCGGAACACTATTCTAAGAAGTGTTAAGTGACATATAAATGAACAGAAGAATTATAATAAGTCGACTGTTTAAGTTCTATACCAATTATGCCATAATATATACAGATCCAAAACTAACTTACTGAACCGTCTACACGCTGTGGCACTCCTTCTTAGGAATTAGTAGTTTCAAGGAAAGCCGTCTTTCTGTATTTTCTCAAAGCAGTGGGTCGTAATTTTTTAAAGTACAGTTAGATCGAAATTGTACGTACCGCTAAGGATAGTGCGCGGCTAATTACTTTACCGAGTCTGTACAGGTTATGAAGGTGACTGTACCTGTTCCTGTTATTACGTAATAGTTGTAGACAGTGTCTTTATTAATAATTCCAACAGTATTTAAGGGTTATGTTTACAAACTGAGAAAGACGGGAAGAAATTGTTTTTATCTCAAGTGTAGTGTAAACTTGTTTTGTAATTAGATGCTCATATTAGTCATATTACGTAGGCATGCGGCTTAACTACTAATGTTAACATATGAATGAAATTTTTATTAACATATTTGAGAACATTGAGACATTATTAGTAAGTAATGATTCAGTAACAATAGCGATTACTCTACCATTCAGCCATATCGCTTTAGGTATAATGAAAAAAAGTCACTTAACAAAAGAATCTGTGACTTATAAACCCTTTTGAATAAAAACATAATTATCAAAATCGGTTAATAATTCTCAGAGATATCGAGTAACATACATAAAAGAAAAGAAAAACAGTCGAATTGAGAACCTCCTCCTTTTTTTTGAAGTCGGTTAATAAAATAGAAAAAATCTCTTAAATATTTGAAATCTTTGAGAATTTTTTAGTACGTGATGACTCAAAATCATTGGCGATGAATCAATATTATTCACTTATCATGCTTTAAATACCTCTAGCTAGTTACATAGCTGAAGAAAAAAAAGAAATTTAAAAAGATCTGCTGTAAAATATGAAACATGCTAATTAGCAGTTACTTCCACGACCAGCTGTACTGTTTGAGATGGATAAGGCTAAACTAATTGTTTGAGTTTGTTTTCAAAGTGCTCGCTTACTCAAATTAACCCGAAGCGGATTAGGCTCCTCGTACTCTCAAGTGCCTTGTAAGTAAATAGGGTGACCGTGAATACGAGACTTGGGGTCACGAATAATAGTAATGGTCTGTAACTATATAGTACTTGCTTTTTACGGAGGTCTTGCGTAGAATTTGGTCTGGCAAAGACTTTATTATACACCCTGCGAAAACGTCATTTATTTAATTATTTTTCTTTTCGCGGGACGTAAGCTTTTGATACTAAATTCTAATTTCATTTTCATTTTTTTAAGTAAATAAAATAAATATATAAGTAACAGATAACGTCACATACATTGATCAGATTCCGAGTTAATTAGTTCATGCTTATGTATATGCTTCAATATTATATGTTACCAGGTAGACGTAACAAACGCAAGTATTTACCATATAAAGGTTTATTCTGAGTGGGAATCGAAGCCATGTATTTAAATAGAACTAGCAACCAGCCTATAAGCATTACATTGACGCATCATATGTCAATATTATGAAGTAACAAAACGCACAAGTGTGTTGTAACTTATCTTTAAGTGACGAACTGCAAACAACACCTAAATTTTACGTAGAAAACTTTGACCATGGTTGTTCTCAGTATCCTATCAAAATATCCTGTGTAGAATCAACATTCCAAACACTGAAAATGGTATAAGATTCCGTTTCCGAAGACCGCACCGTCACTCGAAGGTCAACTTCAATCGATTAAGAATACTTATATAATCACCAAAATCGCCTTGCTATTTCATGTTGACAATTTTCAGAGAAATTGCACTTTTATGAACTGTGTATTACAACAACAACTACGCTGGCGAATGTTCAACGTGTCTTCGCCTCAATATCCGTGCTGTCATGTGCCATATTACGTATTTACTCCGCGAAAAATGCCCCTAGCCCATAACAAATGTAGGATTACCCGTGAAGTAATGCATTTAATTCCATGTTGAACCCATGCTGGTCTAAGAAAGGAATGGCTAGCAAAGGGAATTTACCAATTGTGTTCCTTGTCTAGCATGTCGTAAAAGACAGGCAGGCGTATTGGGTATGTCATTATGTAGTCATCAAGGCAATAGGGGAGCGGAGTCAGTTAGATTATAAAAAAATATTTAACGCGTATTTTTCATTTATTTGTCCAACCAACAATAGCGAAGATACAGAGGATTCAAGTTGCCCGTGACGTCACACGTAGGTAAAATTTTTACTCAAAAGTGACATCGCAAGCTCACACTCCAAAACTTTGATGCTCTTTGTATTTTTTGTTATTTTGATAAAGCAAAAAATATGTGTTTTGTATTTTTGTATAATCTAACTGACGGACTAAATAGAATGACAGTTTTTTGATCCAGCAGGAAAATTCATCTATCCAGGAAAATTAGGAAACAATAGGGGATTATCCCCTATTGTTTCCTTTTTTACAATTTTCCTTATAGCCCAGCTCAATTTCCTTTTTGGGAAAAGTGATTTAAGCTTAATGCTCCTAGAGATCAAGCTATTTTCGAAAATTGGTGACTATTCTTTAACGGTTCAATGCCAAATGTGTTCCTTGCCTAGCCTTGCCTAGCGACTAATGGTTTTGGCTATCTAATTGTGTAAGCGACGACCCCTTCAGGGATTACAGGCGTGGTGTTATGTATGTGTATGTATGCATCAGAATAACTAGATTCGCTAAACCAGGTGCACGGTCTAATAAGACCCCGATTAGGAAACGGGATATAACACCATGAAGATGATGAGAGATCGTCTCAATAAAGAACGAAGCTGCTTCTCTGGCCCTTGTTTCACTGTGTGCGCGTGGCTCGTGCCACTCCCGCGCCATCGCCCGCCACTATAAACTAAACCGTTGCATTTTACTAGGGCTGTCAAATGTAGCCATTAATGGCTGCTCCATAAATATGAGATAAATCTACGTACAAAATGGATTTGTGATAAAATACAAGACGACGTATAATAACAATAAAATTTATATACAGATAAAAGTATTTACATGTCTCTCAGAGAAAGCATATTTAACTAGATTTTTAGTTTCTTTTTTAATTTCGGTGAATGATGTTTTAAAAAAGAGGACCGAGTATCATTATCATCATCCATTCTTAACATGTGCTATACTTACACATAATCTGCTGTATTTTGATCACAACATAATGTAATGGACCATTCTAGAGAAACATCGTGCAACATGATAAAATTAAGTAATACAAATAAAACCAATATGGATGCACCATAAAACATTAATGGCTGCATTGAGCTGAGCCAAAATCCGGACCTGAGTTGCCAATGGATTCCGCAGAGGCTATTTATATTGCTTATTTATGACATGGCTTATACATATATACATTGCTTGATAGTCAATATACGTTCCAATTATTTTATATTTGCATTACTTCTAAAGCTTTTAGGACACGAAATGACACAGAATTTGAATTGTAATGTAAAAAAACATACAAAATTAGATCGATTATTACGTAATCAACCAATCCATTGAATAAAAGTATACAGGAACATTAGTTTTTCGTACGAATTTATTTATTTATTCACGCGTCATTTACAATGCAAACCGTTGAGCGGTCTTGAGCCTTAAACGTCCAGTCTTTTCCGGCTACTTTAACTAAAGGCCCGTTATCCTCCTTTGGACCTGACAACCCTATGTATATACGACCCGTAATATCCACATTACTTGCAGCACACCTTCTACATATTTCCACGTCCAAACTTCGCGAAACTCAACTCTATTATCAAAGTGGTAAGACAATAATATTTCACAGTAGCCACAACGGATTCATAGGTGTGACAACGTGTATCATTTTATAAATGGCGTCGATAAATGTTTCATAAATGCTCGGGCATTCGGCCAGTACGGTTGAAGTTGTATCATCTGATAAGCCAGGATATAACTTCTGTATATGGTTTGTGAGATGAAGAATCTGATATGAGAATTTCTTCTATCTCTTATGTCACTTGTTATTATGGTCATAACTTTTTGCAATTCTCAGTTTTCTTTCGTCATAATTTCTTCTGCTACATAATTTGTTAGTGATCTTGCTATTTCATTCTAGACTAGAACTTTAAAAAAATTGGTTTATAGGAAACTGGAATATGTTTCTTTATTTGGACAAGTATATAATATACTTAGGTACATAACATCACGCCCATAATCCCCGAAGGGGTAGGCAGAGTCGAAGGGGCAGCAAGCCTCTTCAACCACATTCAGCCAAAAATAAAGCCGGTCTGGGTTAGATGGAAAATTGTGAAAAAGCAGCGACAAGCGGCTAACCTGTCGCCTACACAATCACACACCCAAAACCCGATATACCATTAGTCGCCTTTTACGACATGCTAGGCAAGAACCACAGTTGGCATATTCTTTTTAAGTCCCAGACCAATATGGGACAGTGGGCTGGGTTGGATGGAAAGCTGTGAAAAAGGAGTGACAAGTGGCTAGCTCGACGCCTTTTCAGTCACATACCCAAAAGCCCGTAAACCATTAGTCGCCTCTTACGACATGCTAGGCAAGAACCACAGTTGGCACATTCTTTTTTTTGTCCCAGATCAACATGGGCCAAGTCCCAGACCAACATGGGACGACGTAAATACATTCGTAACGTACATAGGTACGTTACAAATGTATTTTGCAACAAGCCTACGAAAATTCTTAAACCCTGAAAATACTTCAAATCCCTTATTTTTTGTGACCTATTCTCGTAAATTGATATTTGCTTAAAACACATTTATCAGATTCCAAAGAGCTTGACCCGGTACTTGTGTTATGCAAATCATAAGTAGCACTCAATCAAGTTACCACGACGCATCAACGCACGCAGTGAAAATCAGAATGCCGTCCCATCGTTTACCGCTCGTAAATAAAATAAAAACGCGTTAATAATAAATAACATAAGTGCAAAACCAAATTAAGTACTTAATGATTCCACAGGCAACCACGATGTCACATCGCCTATAACTTACGCACGAACCGGTTTGCAAGTCGTGTCCATAAGGCGTTGCATTAATTACTATGCATCTATTACGTCAGAGTACATCCGTTGGGTGCGAGTAGCTTTTGCCTCATCACTCAATTATGACCATGTACAGATAAATTGAGAAATGCATAGGGAGCCAACATGGTACCTTGCGGAAGCCTTCTCAGTTACAAACATGCACTGCGTATTCGATAAATGAACAAGCTTATAGAAGACCAAATTGATCACCTGTTCCATGTATGTTTGATTATTTTACTTTTGGATAACGAATAATCAAAAATCTCATAAAATGTTGTAAGTTGCAAGTATCATTAACTGCTGATATATGAGCGCGTACTTACTGATCGTTTCAAGAGTCATTCCCTCCCAAGTACGGTCAGGCTGTAGAGTAGTTTTTCCTTTCCTTGTTTTCCTATAGATCATAGCATACACAGGTTCTTCATATAGTGCATATGAAGGCATATATAAAGACGCCGACATATTTGTTATACATTTAGTGATGCAACTATCCGTAGGCAACGACAACTGCACTATATACGAGTATTTGGCAAACCATGTGCTTACTCACTTAGTCATCTTCAGGACTACGATCAAAAGCAACAGACTACATTTAGGTTCGTTTACGCAGTTTTATCTATATTTGTTATCGACTATAAGTATTATATCATGTTCGTAGTCTTGACAAAAATGTCAAGACCTTTCAGATATCCGAACATAAATCAAGATTGAGCCATAAGAAGTTGTCTTCTCAGTTAAAGTCTGGTTATTACATCAAGACAACTGCTATCTAACCTCTGTAACCCTTAGATAGGGTAACCAGACTAATTGAAATGTGGTAACACCCACACCTCTGTAATTATTTGTATGCATCGATTTTCTCGACATATTTCTTAATCACTACCAACCTAGAAAAAATAAAAAATGCGTACTGTTTTAAGAATCCAGTGATACATATTCAGATTTGAATCAACACTATTTGCGTTTGAGGTACCATCTCCAACTTCCACCTAGTTGAAGATCTAGCGCCATTCCAAACTCAAGCTAGTACCAGAACTTTTTGATTCAATCGTAACACTGTGTTGGAAATTAGGAATGCATCCATTAGTAGGTACACTTTTTTGTTCTTTGATCACCTGACTATACATCTAATTGCATCAAATTTAGTCTGTAAGTTCCCTCCTATTTTTCATATGCGTTTTTATTCCTTTATTTCTTAAACCACTAGAATTAACATTCTTATTGATGCCTTAGCTTAGGTTAGGAATTTTAATAACTTCCCAAGATTCACACAACCTGTATCAGCAGTAGATCGCTTGTATAATCTAGACACATATTCTAGACGAGCCATGTGTTAATCGGATTTAATTATTCAGTCCTATAAATGTACTGGCTTGTATTTACAGTACTTATCTAGCAGTAAATATTAACTAATCTATTAATTCAGGTCATGGCGATTTGAATGAACATATTCCATCTTTAGTTTTAAGATTGATATTGATATCTATGATCTCTATTTGACCATGATCCTAGAATAGATGAGTCTGAATATAATATTGATTTATTGTTCAGAAGTACTTACATTGTTATTAAAGGAGCGGATACAATGAGAATGTTTCTACCAACATATTTGACGTGCTGAGAATATGTAGTTTTTCTTCTTGTTTATTCATCGGAAATGTTATTTACCATCCAGTCTTTCCTTAGAATCAAAAGCTTTAACGAATCAAATTTAATCACAATCAGTTTAGTTACCGGTTTAGGCGTAGAAACGTAACAGACAGACAGCTGGAGTATATTCCGCTTGTATAGTATTAATAAGGATAATAAGGATAAGTATTACACTGTTAACGAATCACTACATAGGTATATAGTTGAAAACCAGAGATCTAACAGTAATTTTATGCAACAAACAAATTGGATGTCGTTAAAACCACAATTGGCTAGTAGCGAAATCACATGTGCAAAATCTAAAATAATCACAAATGCACGCGACGTATTTGTCAACATTTCCATTGCCCTAAAGCTCACTAAATACATGTTTCGGTTAACCCATTACTGAAAGGACAAACCACAGACAACGCGTAAACAAATCCTGACAACTTGTGTTAATTGAATGTTTATTCTAATTGGAACTCTATTTAGCAGCAATAGAGTGGAAAATACAATGGACAGGCACTAATCGCTTTTTGTGAGGGATAAGTACACATTATGAGGATTGCAAGATTAATTTTTAGCAGGTACTTACCGTCTACCGAGTAGGAGTAAAGTGTTTAATGTAACTAAGTATTTATTAAGGGAATTTTGTAGGACTAAAATTGTTTAAGATAATATACAACTGCTTTCTTTGAGGTTCGATTTTAAAGATACAAAATATTGCTGTCATTAATTACTTGCTATATTTTTACACTGGTTTAAATAAAGATGACTAATGCGGTGAAAAAAAGTATTCAAAAATTGTGCATTTTCAAAGCCTTCGGGGATTGCGGGCGTGATGGTATTTATATGTATATAAAAACCATCAATTGTGGTTGGTTTTTATATACATACAACCATCATATCATATTTACTCTGGCCCGACTCTCGACTGGACCGTTGGTCGAGTGCTTTCAGAGACCCTGGCCACGAAACCAAGGGTTGCGGGTTCGAATCCCGCTAGGGGCAAATGTTTCGTGTGATGAACATGGACATTTATACTCGTGTCATGGATGTTTATAAACGTATTTTAGTATGTCTATCCGTTCACCTAGTATCCATAACACAAGCATAAGCTTAGTTTGGAACTAGGGAATTAGTGTGTCAGCCTGGAAAATTTATTATTATTTATAATTTTTTTTTTCATTTGCCTACATTAGAATCGTCTACATTATTATTTTGCTTTTATTTTTTCCAATATCTAAGGTAACAAAACAAAATTATTTAGTCTATGTTGCCATAATATGGCAGCACCATCACTTTTGCTATAACTATTTTAAATCAATATACTTTTATGAAAACCTAGAAAGTGCTCCATAAAAAAAAAACAGCCTATAATCGAATGGTGTAGGTTATATTCGATATTGTTTACTCGGCTACTCCCGTTTAATATTCCCTACCATGTCGTGGGTTAGATAGGAACAGCGCTTCGTTATCCTTGTAGGGTAGTCCTGCGGGGAGCTATTAATGAACGGTCTTGTTCATATATCACAGCTATATCTTGCTGAGGTAAGCCGCAGTAAGACTAGCCTTATATCAGTACTTATATATAAAAGTATATTTCTAACGTTAGTCCTTTAGAATTGATATAGAAATAAATTCTCCAGATTTAAACACCAATTCCATAGTTCCAAACTAAACATGTATGCTTAGGATACTAGGTAATGGATAGATATACTTAAATACGTTTTAAAAACATCCATGATTCAAGTACATGTGTCCATTTTAATTACTTGAAACATTTGCTCCTACCAGGAATAAGAGAAACGCAATTGGCGAGAAAGACAGAGTTTGTTTGTAAGTACTCACTTGAATTTAATTACTCAAGCGTTATTTACCATAACTGGGAGTAATAAGTTATTTCAATAAAGTTTAGCGAAAAAATTGAGTTGAGCTAAAAAAATAAATTAAAAAAGCTAAATCTGTGATATGAAGTATGACCAAACATTTTTGTAAATTTCTCGGACGGAGTTACGTGTAAAAGATAGATAAAAACAAAAAACGGCAACAAACGCCTCGCTTCAAAATCTACTTCAGAAGTCTACGTCTTTGCGAAGCATATTCAATAATTCATAAGTTTGTTGCAGAATTTACAAAGTTACAAATCAAACCTAAAGACTTCTTCGTGATAGCGATGAAAAGTTGAGCACCCCTGAACAGTGGACCCCGCTGTGATTTACTCTTTCACATTTCTTTATTCCACCGTTGTATAGATAATATAGAAATTATGTAAAATCGTGATATGCTAAGATGTAAATTGAAAACAGTGACATTATATTAAAGTGAGGTGTGTAAGGACCGTGCCATATTCTCTGCCTACCCAGCTATGAAAGTGGCGTGAAGTTTAGTTAGTTATATTAAATTGCATTAAAATTTGTGAAAATAAATTTAACCAGTTTTACAAATAAATGGTGCAATCATAATGTTATGTTAATATAGGGATATTGTACTTGTACAATTTTATCATATAACTACCTCATTAGGGAGTTATATCATAAATAGACTGGCTGTGCCTGTGCTTTCATCCGCGTTTATGATCAATGTTTTATAGCCTATATAGTCTTCCTCGATAAATGGGCTATCTAATACTAAAATAATTTTTCAAATCGGACCAGTAGTTCCTGAGTTTAGCGCGTTCAAGCAAGCAAACAAACTCTTCAGCTTTATAATATGAGTATAGATGACCAATTTATAGTTTCCAATGTCTAGCCAATTCTGACTTTATGACGATAACAATTACTATCTACAATACCTATATTAGCAGCATAAATAGTAGTCTTATTGTAGGCCTATTTCATGTGAGAATCCGAACACCATCCATCATGATTAAAAATATAAAACAATGACTATTTAATATCGATACAATCAGCTTAATCTATTCTCATCAATCAAATTATAATTTACACATGATATATTCACACTCTCTGAATTAATGACAATGGCAATACAACATTACAATGCACGAGAAGAGTTAACATTGTTGCGTAAATTAAATTAAAATTCATTCTTGGATTCATCAGTCACAAGCATAGCTATCCAACTATTAAGTTGTCAACCATTTATTATCTTGAATGTCTGGCAGAATGACAATCTATAGTTTTCTTGAATAAAATACGATTATAATGTTTAATTATTTTTTGCTTTTTTGAGGAAATTGTTGTGTAAGGTAAATTTTGCTGCAGTAAAAAGCATTTCTTAATATATATTGCTTCATTAAAAATACTAACATATTCAAGTTCTTAACGACTGTATTCATATTTTGATTATTGTACAAACATTTTGAAACAAAAATGTTAACAAAATCATATTCTCATCTGTTATCAATTCAATATTCATGTCATGCTGATTGATCTCATGCAATGGAATAAAATTTTGTTTCATAGAACGCCACTTCTTATGATCCTTGATCAATTTCAAAACCCAGTTGCCTGATTGTAGGTATAATTGGACTAGCTGACCTACATCCCTCTAACCAAAACTTTTCCACATCCCATTGAGTTGCAGGATTCGCAGAAAACTTCAGTTGGCAGCTAGTTCCATTTCGCAATTCACATGACAAGAGAATTTGCATGAAGTTTTGTGCGCGATAGAATATAATCAACGTATGGATACGAACGTGCTTGGTAATTATGGTGATGTGCTTCACTCATATGAGTATTAAAGCGCTATTATTTTACAAAAGGTGCTTAAATTGCCCAACACGTTTCGAGACGACGCTGGTAGGTATGTAGTTGCAACGTACACCATCCTTTTCGGGCTGTGCGACACGAGGGAGATCATAATATTACCATTTGAGCTCAACAATGGGCGAGTCGTGGCGCCCATCCGCCGTTACACCATTCTCCGAGAGAAAAGAAAATTTTAATTGCAAGCCTCTCGGAACGAAAACACGCGTTAATGTTCGAGGAGTAAAAAAATACCGGGAAGTATTGAAAGACTTTTATTTAAGTTCCGTAGGTTTCCTTAATGATAAATATTCCGTTTCTAGTCCAGCGACGTCTGGTCACTAGCACACTAGTAGAAAAAAAACAATTGGACGCACAAATATCAACATAAACACAGGAAAAATAAACTGGAAAAGAATAAAAAAAAAAATATGAAAACAAAATAGAGCGACTACCGTAATCTTTACATAGACAAGTGATCTAAAGGAATTGGATCATGCTAGCGATATAAATACGAACTAAGTTTCGTAAAATCCAAAGGTTTGAGCCTATATTTTTTCATTTGATATTACATCCCATTCAACGATCTTAATCATATATAATAGATTTTTAATTTCAACTACTCTAACTACCCGATCAATTATATAAAATACTTTAGATGAATATACTTTCGACGTAGGTATTGCATCTTATAAAATTACTAAGAATTTTAGCATAACACAAAAGAAGGCATTGATCTATTCCACTTAAATTACACCGCTTATCTCATTAATCCAAAATCCTTCCATTATGAACTATTCCCTAGATCTTCATTATAACTACAAAGATCCTATTTCATCACTTTCCATTTACAAACCAAAACCAGAGACCTATTTAAATCTGTCTCGGAAACAACGAAAATGAATTAATTATGAACCGGCGACGTCGCTTTACAGACGGATCTCTAAAAACATCTATGCTTATTCAGCAAGGTATCAGTCCGCATTATCTGTCAAAGAGGACGAGATATAAATTATTGCCGATCTGGGAGACAATGAGTCGTGAATAAAACATCGCGTTGTAAATTGAAGTCGCCGATTCTTCGATTGCCTAACAACGGCTGTTGACGGACCCTGCACTTCTTATACTGGAAGTTGGGGATGCATCGCTACTTTGTAGTTAAGCAATATACTTACTATATTATTATTTTTCATATATTTTACATATAGTTTATTTTTTGTTCAAGGGACGTGAAGTGAAATGTGAAGCACGTGTTTATATTGAGAGACTGTTTTTGCTATGCTGTGCTAATAAAGGAGCAAAGATCAAGGAATTTTCTGTCTGATTCTTTCAGATTCTAAAAGATTTAACTTTGTCTTAAATGAGAATGTGATGGTCTTTTTTATCTGTCAATAATTTAATAGAAGATGAATTTTGCTTTCAGTACTATACAAAAGTTTATATGGATAAAGTATGTGGATTTACCTGTTTGGCCCTGTAAAATGTCTATTCAATCCTCGTTTGAAGAGACTGAAGTTTTAGCGATAAGGGAAAACTTTACCGAGCTAGAAGTTCCCCTCTCTAATCGTTTGCATGATAAAATGACTTCGCATAGCGTTTAATGCAAATGGAACGTACATTAGGATTTATTCTCTGAGAAATAATTTACTGCAAAGTTCAAATATGCTTTTATGAATATATTCCTGGCTTTTCTTTTTTTTCATTGTAAATGTGACATGTTGGTCGGGGACTAAAAAATTATTAAAAACTGTCTCTTGCCTAGCATGTCGTAAAAGACGACTAATGGTATATCGGGTTTTGGGTATGTGATTATGTAGGCGACGGACTGGCCACTTGTCACTGCTTTTTCACAATTTTCCATCTAACCCAGCCCAGTTTTATTTTTGGTTGTATGTGGGTGAAGGGGCCTGCTGCCCCTTTGATTCTGCCTAACCCTTCGGGGATTGTAGGCGTGATGTTATTTTTATGTTTCATTGATAATTTTACAATTAATTCAAAAAGTGGTCATTATTCTTCTTTAGCTTCTTTGATCCCACTGCAGCGTCTATGACTCTTCCGTCTTGCGTCAAGACCAATCTGACCCGTCCAAAAATAAAAACTCAACTTTTTAATTAACAATTGGTGTTATATAATCATCTTCAGCTAAAAATTACAGGGGCATTAGGAATTTTTGGTGCGCAAAGCCCCATAGAATGAGATTTTTAACTCTGTTAAACGAATACATTTTAGGATTATGAAGATTATTATGTTATGTTTAACCGTTAGTTAGATAGCATTTCTGAATCGTTTCTCCTCCTCTGAAATTTTTTGCTCTTTTCTATCAAAATGAAACAAAACGTAAACTGATTTTCACCTTTTAGTATGGCAGCCATTAAATCTGACTTTACGATATGTCAGTTGCTGAGTATACAGCAACTAATATAATTAATAATTGATTGAACAGGGCTCATTAAAATATAGCCATATTTGCGATCCTTAGCCGTAAATCTTCAGCCATACTCTAGTAGATTTAAATTATATTTTCTCAATCTTTTTTTTACTAAACAGAACTGCATCGAAACGAATCATTAATATGACTAAACGTAAAGTAAGCCATTTGTCTTTCATGTCATTCTGACAATAAATGGCCATCACTTCATGGGTTGTTGATGTCTGATGTAAAGAAAAATACACATAAAATGGAAAGATGAATTTTAACCTTCAATCAGTACCTTGAGTTAAAATCGACCAGGTAATATGATCTACTAATGATTAGTTAAAGACATATAATATGAATTTTACTATTGTTTAGTAGTATAGCATTGATACCAAATATTCAGCATATGAACATATGGTATCAATTTCAGCTATTCTGGAGGTTGGTTATTTTTAGAGTTATGGAATTATGAATGCCTAGTGTTACTGAGGTCCAATTTACAGTCTTCTTTATTCCATTACAATGTATTTGTGTTTGCAGGAATCTTCCTTCACAATTAAATTGCAATATTTAAGCAGTATATCTAACCTGATTAAATATTACAGTGAAATTTTTTCCTGATTAGATTTCTGGTCTATATTATTTTTATTTATAATAAATTTTATTTATTGCAGTCAAAAACTTATTTGAACGATTAGTGTTTAAATTCATTTTGTAATTTGGTATTGAGCAATGATTTCACTAAAGTTTACCATATTAAATATACTCTTAGTATATTTAAATATTCAGTGTCAGCAAAACCCCACAACGCTTAAAACACGTTAGTTCACCCGTGCGTTAGCGATGGGTTAAAACTACATAACTGGATCTTAATGAGGGAAGCACTTGATTGGCATTCCAGGGGAATCCTTTTATGTTAAGCCTCGGGTTTTTGTCGAAGATTTATTGATATCAACGTGCAGATAAATTGCAGCCAGACGAAGCTATGAGCATTCCTGTGTGAATTCTGTGAATTTTTTCACTACGTAAAATGCTGGCGGCAGTGTTTTGATATTTTTTGCATTTTCAAAGTACCTAACAAATTATGCCATTAATATGCCATACTCACATAATATAATTTATAGGTAAGTACTGCTGTTTTATGTAGTTTAGATTGATTGTTGTTGTTGATCAAAATATAAAAATACGTGAGATTTTTTTGTTTAATAAAAATATAAGAAAAAACGGAATATAAATTTTATATTTAGTATACACATGCTAATAACTAAATTAAGCAAATAAATATTTTATATAGGGCAGCTCTTAAAAAAGTAAGCAAAACATTATTTTGCAAATAGAAATTCTCTCAGATGAAACACAGGAGCATGTTTCACATCATCAAATTTCTCCATCAAGTAAGACAAAGATTGCTATGAATGCTATTTTCTATATTAAAAAAGCATATCCATTAAGTACGTTAACTGACTGCAACTGAACTGACTGAATTAATGAAACAAACTTTATAAAGTTACTGAAATTTACTTTCTCAGGAATCAAACGCTGAGCGAAAGCTAGTTAGTGAGATTTGTTGAATGAACAAATTCTTGCATATTGAGCACGTCGTCTATTGACTGGTATACTGTTCTCCTAACTCCATAAAACCAAGGCGACAGTTTTGTTTCCGTATTTTTATGCCCAACCGATGTTAAATGAACTATAAAAAGTTTTAATACCCACCTATGGATGCCGTGATGTGTCCGTAACATGACTATAAAAATTCTAAAACATGCTGTATGTAAAACATTATAACTGTTAGTTTATTGCGTTCGTTTAGTTTTAACAAACTCGTGATGTTAAGCATTTCTCAATAAGTGTTTGATTTATTTATCGATGCTACTAAAATAAATTACATAAACAATAATAATAATCATAAGCTATTGATATTGAAAGTATCACGAGTAGATACGTAAATAAATTCTTTGATGGTTTTATTTCTTTTTTTGTTTGGTTTTTCTGTTTTGGTTGAAAACGCAATTTCTCTTACAACAGCTATATTATTAGGATTAGATTAACTGATAACAAATAATTTCGTGTGGTAAGCCCTAATAACTTATGTGGAATTGATATCACACTAACCACCAGATGTCTCGGAATAATCAAAAACATTTTTCAATTATTTTAAAACTGAGTCAGTAATACCATAAAAATGGTGTCCACTGTCCACGTGTTAATAAATTTAAAAAAAATCTACAGACTGATACACCAATTCCCTAGTCCCAAACTAAGCTTATGGTTATTCTATGGATACTAGGTGAACGGAAAGACATACTTAAATACGTTTATAAACATCCATGATTCGAGTACAAATGTTTATGTTCATCACACGAAACATTTGACCCTAGCGGGATTCGAACCCGCTACCCTCGGTTTCGTGGCCAGGGTCTCTGACTACTCGACCAACGAATCAGTCTGTTATATCTATAGTACACTTAAAAAAGTAAAGAGACTGCATATTAATAAATCAGGGACGTTTTATAATAGAGAAAAATCTGAATCAAATCAATTCATCATCAAACCTAATCATTATGTTTGGTATCTGAAACACAGGACCTAAACCGGACCAGATACTACCCAACTTCCAAACATTTAGCATGGCCTTAGGAAGCTCACCATCTTCATAGCCACATAAGCCAACACCGTTGGTGCGACAGCATACGCCTGTCCCGAAACATTCCACAGCACTGTCTAGGCAATAAACCTGCGTAATTACGGAATAACTCCCGACCTGTGCTGCGGGACTATTTATTTAATCACTTTGACGGGAAAATAATGGAGAAGCTAGGTTAGGCTGCCATCAAAATTGTTCGAGGGCAATCTATCGGCTTCGTGTTGGCGTTGATGCCCTAGCGCCGATTTAATAATATCCGTTACACGGCTCTGTAGGCTATGGAGTGTAGAAGTGCAGGAATATGAGCTCGTATAGAGGTCTAACTGAAATCATGTCCTGGTAAAATCGTTAAATAATGAAACCGGTATAGATAGATAGAGTAAAGCATTTATACATACATACATAACATTGATATTTACAAAAAATTTTGATTCAGTCTAACTTTATTTTTTGTTTCAAAAATGGTTCTTTACCTAAATAACTTCACGTGCCAAATTTCCTCTTTTTGGGTTTTAGATGATTGCTCTAATAATGTACGTAATATACGTAATTCTACTTGTGTAAATGTCAGTGTAATTATTTTAAGTCCCTAAACATTTAAGTTTGTGTGGCATACGTTGTGTGTAAGCAAATTAGCTAAAGTTATTAATGTTATCTTTTTGTGCAATAAATACATTTTCGTAGTTACTTATGTCGATAGAAAATCAGATATCTGCACTGACAGTAGCATCACGGACTGCATACCCAGTACTGTTGTCATGTCAAGAATTATTTTAAGTATTATGACAAGTTTCGGTCATGCAAAGAATACAAATACAAATACAAAATAGTTTATTTACAACAAGCAGGGTTACGATGGTTTTACAGTAGGTAAACACATCAAAGTATTCATCATCCTATTGTGTTGTAATGACTATGCCAGTGGTACTCCTGTGGTACTCCTGTGGCACCAACACTAGAATGAATCTGTTTTAAAAGTGCCAGCGTGGTTAACAAACGATATGGCCTCAATATATTTATAATAGCAGCGCCCCGCGGTTTTACCCGCATAGTTCCCGTTCCTGTAGGAATATGGGGATAAAATATAGCCTATGTTACTTCCGGATAATGTAGCTTTCCAATGGTGAAATATTTTTTGAAATCGGCACAGTAGTTTTTGAGTTTATTCATTACAAACATACACACACACACAAATACAAAAATACAAATCATTCCTCTTTATAATATTAGTATAGATAAAATAAGGAACGTTTAAGCCAATTTAAGACAATCTAGATAATATTTAGAATCATAAAGAAACCACTATAATAATCTGAATATTAAAGTAAAAGCAAACATAATTCAAATTAAGTACTTTTATTACGCTTGTCCAAATAGAGTGATTTTATTTAATAAAACAATAATTGTATGTTTTAAATAATATAATAGTGCCCAATTAATTTAGTAAATCTGTCCACCGACGCTATCGCCTGGAAGGTATTATTAAGTTATCTTTAAGAGTGAAATTTAAAAGTCTCAGTGTAAAATCCTAATCCATAATTACTCGGCCATTTTTAGTATAAGTAGGATCTAATAAGAACGACTGTTTCGCGGTTGAATTTTTCCTACACTTTTCCTATTTACTATGTATAAGGAACAAATTTATTATACCCAATCTATGGTACACTCTACTGAGCCATACTTTATCTCCAGGAAATTTTAAAAAGGTCAGCAGAGATCATAATGGATTTTATAAATCTGTCCAGCTTTTGTCACTTTTACGACACCGCGTCTACAAGACATAATAAAATAGTTCCTACGAAATAATTGGTGTTTCAAAATTTATTTTTCCGGAAAGGCGATAGATCCATTTGACGTTAATAAGTGCTTTTAAAAGGCCAAATTGAATAAATTTAATGTTAATTGACTTCGAGTTTTAAGTTGTGTCGACCACGTGCACTGCAATAAATACTAACTTACTTACTAACTAACTTTCAGTTGCTGTTCATTATGTCAGTTTTAACGTTACTTACAATAAAGACGTGGGTTGGTAACATTGGTAGTTGTTCACACTGATTGAAAACGTAGATGGAATTTAAAAAAAAACTATTTTAGTTTGGACCATTTAAGCAGGTCAAAGCATGTGATTCAAACACCAATTAATTGAAAAGTAGGTTTCGGACAACTAAGACTTTACTGTTAGATGTTATCAAACTGCCATATGGTAAATGTTATTATTAACCATCGCAACTACTGTGCAAAGAGTATTTTATATGACGCTGATTCCTAGATATCGTTCAGACTAATGAGTTTTAGCATGTTATTATAAAGCCGTATGTACCTGCCTACTATTTGCCAGTTTATTTGTTTGTTGTGATTTATGTGCCTTAATTTTTAAAAAAATTACTTCCTTACCTATTATTGAATCAAATAAAAATCTAGTAATAAATTGAAACATATAAAAGATATTCAAATCACAAATATTTCTTAACCAATCAACAACACCTACCAGCAGTACAGTACAGTAATATAGCGCTAAGTTAAATCTATTATTCCATATAATAGATTTAACTTCGGCTCCAAGCCATGTTGAAATTTAAATCGGTTCAGTAGAACTAGAGATAAGGCTGACCTCTGCAGTACGCCCGTCATGTAAGCCAAAGGTTATAATGGCCGTTCAGATAGGTATTAGCTGTGTCTAAATGTCTATTCAGTGGATATCAGCTACACAGACTTGGATTCTGGACTCAATGCGGGCGTAATGTGGATTAAGACGATGATTGTGGGAAGTAATATGTCGCTTTAGAAGGAGTTATGGTATTCTACATATCTATATATATATTAGTCTATACTAATATTATAAAGAGGAAAGATTTGTATTTTTGTATTTGTGTGTGTGTGTGTGTGTGTGTGTATGTTTGTAATGAATAAACTCAAAAACTACTGTGCCGATTTCAAGAATTCTTTCACCATTGAAAAGCTACACTATCCCGAAGTAACATAGGCTATATTTTATCCCCATATTCCCACGGGAAAGGGAACTACGCGAGTGAAACCGCAGGGCGCTGCTATATTATATAAAACTTTAAACTAAGCTGATTTGGTAAACTATGTTTTACTAACTAACTAAATATTAATGTTCTGTAATTTATAAGTTTAGTGAAATAGAGGGAAGTAGTTTTTTGTTCATTGTCAAAATACCATCGGACTTACCATAAGTATCTGAGAAGTCGGTGTGTACCGAATTTAACAGAAATAACAAAAAATAATGGAACTGTAAGTTGTACATTAGCAAAACATGATATTTTGTTTTATGTCATTGACTAAATTAAAAGCTCTGTCACTTAATGACTTATCAAGTTAATATTTAATAGTATCCAAGTTAAAAACTGGGTTGGCATGGATTTATTGAAGTGCTTTAAACAAACTATCGTATTTCAACTGTAAATAAAATTAAAATTGTAAACGATTTATACTTTAATTCTCTAAGAGCTAACAAAATCAAAACGATTTACCACTAATAAAATTGATAGGATTTGCAAATTCTGTTTATCTCATTTCTTCACCTATAAACCACACGATATCTAATACTATCTGAAATAATGACAATTTACCTAATAATACGTTCTAGACCCCAGATGACCTAATGCACTGGTCGGGTCAACACGGTTATTAGAGTTGGGGCCATACATGATCCTAGCGGCTTAATGACCATCATCATGCCACAGAATCCGGTATCCACGGCTTGGTGTGCACTTAATGGTCTTGTTGTATTTTGACATTATGAGGCCACGAGATTGACTTGGGCAGTGTGAGGAGCGATGTATAATATACATTGTCTCTAGCGCGCATTTGAGGGTTGAAAAGTGTAACTTTGTTTTTTATTGAATTCATTCCTATATTATTTTTCTTTTGATAGAGAACGATGTGGAGTAAAAGAAGATGTGGTGACTAAGGCATGCTTGGATGGTTTGGGTATGTTGAGAGAATGGATGAAAGAAGATTGACGAAAGAGATATATAAGGCAAGTGTAAATGGAGCCGTCGGGAGGGGAAGACCTAGACGGACTTTCCATGACTAGATTGGTAATGTGTTAAAAAGGTCAGGTAAATACCCTTAACCGACGAGCATGTAAGAAAATACATATGAATGTAGAAGAAGCGAAAGGTGTATGTCAGGATCGTAGCAAATGGAAGTACGTGATCTCTGCCTACCCCCATGGGAAAAAGGCGTGACATTATGTACGAGTATGTGTATAATTATGTATTATTTTTCTCAATAGTTTTTTTTTATATGTTTACCAAAAATGTATTGTTTTATTTAGTACTATATAAACAAAAATTGTATCGTGGTTACATTGGTATATTCACAGCTACCCAAATATTTTCATGTAATTTCCTTCAACGTTGAGTTAATGGAACACGCCTACTTAATAATATTGCTTAAATTTTGATAATTTAAAGCTACTTACTCGATTATGAATCAACATCCCACGCTTATGAGGCGCAGTCCTGATTTATGAGATACTAGCAACATGCCCCGGCTTCGCATAGTTAGCACCAAATAATATGAAACTATATATATAAATCTTACTCTTGAATCACTCTCATCATCTTCCCAGCGTTATGTCCCGTGCTCAGACGGGGTCCGCTTAGACCATGATCCAGGATTTAGCCAGTCTGGTAATCACATTGAAGCGACTGCCGATCTGACCTTCGTAGCCCTAAGATAGGGGAACCAGACAATTTTTGGATCATGGTTACAAATCCAAAGTTGTTTGAATTTGCAGGTTTCATCACGATGTTTTCCCTCACCGTCGAGCTAGTGGTATAAATATGTACATATATTTGAAATCAAGAGGGTTTTAACCCGCACTCCTCTGTTAAGAGGCGCGTGTCCTTACCATTGAGCTACCCGTTACTCTTGAATCACTCTATCTATTAAAAAAAAATCGCAACAACATCCCTTGCATTTGAAACTTCAAAGATTAAACAAACAGACAGAAGCGGCGACTTTGTATTATACTATGTAAAGGAATTGTAATCCAGTGGCATTTTTGACCTAAAATTGTGGTGAACCCAACTGGATTGCTTGATGCAGCATTGAATCCTTTGTAGGTATTGCAATCCAGCAGCACAACAAATATTGCGCTAGATCTAGCTTGATTTTTTTTCAAATTCAAATTCAAAATGTCTTTAATTATGTAGGCCTTAAAAAAGCACATAAAAATCGTCAATTTTACAAAATCTTTAGAGCAATGTGAATCTACCACCGGTTCGAAATGCTGATTCTACCGAGAAGAAACCGGCAAGAAACTCGGTAGTTACTCTTTTCAGCGTCAAAATATACATGAGTAATAAACACTTTTTTTAAGTTCTAAACCAAATCATACAATCAATGACTGTGGGAGATGACATAATGTGATTACAATAAAAGTGTAAGAGTAAGATTAACCAGAGCAGATCAGCCCCTAAAGGTGGCACCTGTGCACAAGCATGACGTATGTGTCAGCCATCGTTTCACTCAACCATATCAGAGGGAATATTTCGACCCGCCACATAACGCCACCACCCCAGATTGTTGGACCCACCATTGCCATCCCTAGTAAAGATACTTGCATATCGGGTTCACTTATTATTCTAGTAAATGACGTTTCAATACTATAATCGGCTAACTGTCTAGTCTAAATGTAGGTCAGTCTATTTGCAAAGCGTGCTGTTACCGTACGCATTGTTACTCATAATTGTTCGCTAATAGTTGTGTTACATTTACCTAATTCCATCCGTCGCATCGACGGCCGAACGGACTTGTACGTACAGTCACGTTCTACAACTTAGTGATGGTATGGTGTCGATAGTTAGATAGTTATATCGATATTTTTTTCGTTGAAATATTGGACGTTCTTGAGGAATTTTTGATTCGATCTATTTTCAATATTTAGAAACATCGCATGATTATGTATTTATTGCAACAATAATAAAAAACATAAAAACCTAAATATATGTTTAGATAGTAGTTTTAAAATACGCTGTGTTGAGGACAAGGTTGATACCTACGTTTGATTCTACTGTAAGATAAATTATACCGAACTTAAAAAAGATATAATTTTGGGCCACTTTTGCTGTATCATTTTATTAGTTCCGACAACTCGACTAAGGTCGGCGTCTTAATAATAATACAACGTGTCTCTTGCCTTACATACATACATGTTATATAAAACTACTTACACACCTACAAAAAATAACAATAAAACACCATAATAACACTATTATGGTGCTTTATTAATAGTTTTTATTTTCATTAGTTTTAATATTATCATATTTAAAAAAATATTCCCTATTCATAACAGATGATATTCGTTTCCATAAATATAAATATGAACGTTTTCATTAAACGTATTGACAGAAATCCATCTAAACTCCGATCAATTGATCAAAACTCACTATTAGTGAAACAAACTGTAAAAAATACCGATATCTATACCAAACCACCTTGACGTCACAGTCCAACATGAACACTCAACGGTCATTCGACCCACCCATCCTAATGTCATCCACTAACTCCTCCAGTCAATTGATCAAAGACTCGCCAGTAGTGAAACAAATTGTCAAAAAAACATCGATATCGATGCCAAACCACTACCTTATCTTCACAGTCCGACATGAGCGAAGCAAGGGTCGGCGGTCGGCGGTCACTCGACCCCCGCCAAGTCAGATCCGTATCTTTGGCGCCATACCTCCGCCGTGCGATTTGCGCAGATTGCATTCGAATTGCTCTCGCGATTTAGTTAATTAATACCGGTACTGCAGATACGTGCTTTATAGCTTCTTTGCTGTATAATTATATCTTACTAATGGTTGCTAGATTGTTTATGAATAAGTCATGGTCTGGTTAGAGGAATTAGACATGTACTTACATTGGTCTATCTTTGTGTACTTTTGTAATAAACTACTCTAAGGATACATCGATACATGTCAAAACGTAGTTCATGTCCAGTAAAACATAAAAAAAAAATAAGATATTATAAATTCGTAAGTAAATCTGTCTATCAAGTTTGCACGCATAAGTCGTTTGTAATGAAAATTTGGCACTTACGTCAAAAGTTGGCACTGTAAGAGATGTCATAAAATAACTTTTTTAATAGAACCGCGTTCGCAAGCAAAATAATAAACAATATGAATTGAATTATTAATTAACCATTTTCAGTTTTTCCCACTTTATTCCATGTTCACAAAATATTGTAATTTTGTGTACTTAACTAAGAAATAGAAATATAACTTCGGGTCGCTGAACCAGTAGTAAGTAAGTACATAAGAAATGGCCGATACATAGGGGATGTTGACTGGCAAGTCAATTGGGATACTTTTTAAAAGCTGTCAAAACGCAATCACTTCATAGATTTTGTATGAGCCTGTCAACATATGACGTCACTAGTTCGTATAGTCAACTGACTAAATATTATGCTGTTTTGTATAATTTTAAATCATACACTCAATATAATTTAAATCAATAAGGTTTTACAACATAATACGATACTTTCTTTTACGGAATTTGATATTACAAAATTAAATATACATGGTGTCAACATCCCAATTGACCAATATATGAGACCATTGACGATCTTTATATTATAATGCACTGCAGAAATAATAACTACATGAAAATGGTACTTATAAACATGCTAATTTTAAATATCATTGGGTACAAATCTTACTAGTATTATAAACGCGAAAGTTTGTACGGATGGATGGATGGATGTGTGGATGTTAGTTACGCTTTTACGCAAAAAGTACTGCATGGATTTGAATGTAACTTTACAATAGTATAAATAGCTTATACATTATACACATAAGCGATGTTTCATCGATGTACCACGCGAGCAAAGCCGTGGGCAGAAGCTAGTATCTCCTAGACTAGTTACAAATTAACATTATCAACATTTTATAATACACAGCATTAATACATTATTTTAGGAACGCAATCCAGACCTGTTAATTCAGAAATAGCATAATTTATCAGTCGACCTAAATACCTAACCTGCTTTAAATATATCCTGCTAAGTTAATACGAATCGTTAATGTGTTTCGTATTTTTTGTTTCCCAATTTTTTATCTAATTTCACGCTTATTAGCCGTTTTCAGACAGACAGGGTTTGATTGATGGAATATTTTAACGGACATTTAATTTGGATGTCTTAATAACTTGTTAAGAATTTTAATTTATTAATTTACTAGGAAGACAGAACTTGGTAAGAGGTTTGTGGGAAACTTAATTTTAAGATAAGAATAATGTTTGGTCTATTTTTGTTCTGTACTGACATATGCTCACGACTCGGACAAACAGACAGAGATACCTTAGTATTTATAAAATTAAATACGCATACATTTTAATGACTACAGCTCCTATAATTTTCATGTCGATTTGGCGAAACGTGCATATTATCCGAGATACAACATTATGTAGTAGTTATACCTAACTGTGTAACTATGAATATATAGAGTACCTTGTACATGTCGGCCTGCAGTTGGTGTAGTGGTAGCATGCGCCGCCTAAGGCCGAGGACCCGGGTTTAAATCCAGGGTCTGGCCAAAATTTTTGGCTAGGTATTTGTAATATTGAAATTCCTCAATAACAGTCCGGAGCCAGGAAGTCGGCGGCTTAATCACCCCCGTGCCTCGGAACGCACGTTAATCCGTTGGTCCTGCGCCTGACCTCTCTCCGGTCATGTCGAATTGCCGTCTTATCGGACTGTGAGTGTGAAGGAATAGAGAGTGCCCCTGTGTTTGCGCACACACTTGTGCACTATAATATCTCCTACGCAGTTGGCTAATTCTCGTTGAGATTGGCCGCCGTGACCGATATCGGTTAGGAGGACATTACATGTTGGACAACAGTCCTATACATTTATCTATCAAACCGCTATAATAGGATACTAAAGGGAATATTCGTCTACCTCGAGCAGATGCCTGTATCAGTTGTATCACTGGTATTGGGGCTCCGATCAATCCAGTTCTAACATAAGTTTGCAAGCATTAATTAAGAGAACTTCGCCAACAAGTTAGTGATTAAAAGTGTCGTTACAGTTGCGTCTAGCTATGACACTGACCTCCATAGATTTAATAAGAATCAAAGAACATTGCAGAGGGAGTATTCGTAACATCGACCCACTTCAGGAATTGTCTCCGATTTCAATCTGCGTAGTCCCGAAAAGCGGCTTCATTTCATTACGTTCAGCCTAGACGCTGCGGATAAAAACCGGGCGAACACAGATCCACATTTTCTTTTGACATTCAACCTCCGTTCATTACAGTTGTGAAGGATACCAGGTAAACATCCTGGTTGACAATAGAGGCAATGCTTTTAGTGTGATTATGTCGTTGAGTCTCGCTCGCGTGGCGTCGCTTGGTTGGTAAGGACCGGCGAAGGACTGAAGTGAAGGAAAGACTGCGAGGTAATGACGGCTTGCGTCTTGTTGATGGTAATGACTAGAGACTGGTTTCGTAGGGCTATTGAGGTTATATGTATTGCAGCTTGTTGCTGACTCATAACCCATAGTAACCTTACTTATTAACATTTTAAATACGAAAGTCTATCTGACTGTCACGCTAATAGTTTGAAGTCGAAGAAAGGAAAATGCTATTTTTTTATCTCGGCAAAATTAATGTATATCGCGCGATGCACGATAAAGTTTCTGTAACAGACCTAAGTTTACGGAGGCGGAGTCGCGAGCATAAGACAGTCTATTTAACAAAGTCTGTTTTGATTTAAAATTGGATATTAAACCCATTTGCCTTAAAAAATATCTACAGGGCAGAAATTCAACTCAATATAACGTATTATAAATACTTGGTACCTACAATCTACAAAAAAACTATAAATTTAAGCCTACAAGTCTAAACAGTGGCAATAATCATTAACCCAGTCGCAATTCCCTAAATTCATTCAACCCGTTTAGCCTTCTATGCGACACTTGCTCCAAAATGCGGTTTTCTTAATCAACGCGCCTATAAATTCTCGCAAATATTTTCATTTAAATTTTGAGAGAATTTTGAGAGCCTTTATTACCAGGTAGCCGGGGAAAGTATTCCCGTCTAATGAAAGAGATTCCTTGAGTACGTGACCGCCCGTTCGTATATCAGTTGGACGAAACAGATCGATATTGAGGTGATATGACGTATGAGGTTAATACTAACACTGGACAAAAATTACAACGATGGAAGGAATGAAAGACATGGTGATAGTTACTTCGTACCTTCCACCATGTAGGTAATGAACTAATTGACTTAAATAATTATTTAATCAGTCAATTATAAGCATATCTAGTATTAAAATTATTGTAAGTAAATGTATTTTTTTGCGCAATTGCGCATTAAAATTCCGCGTGACATCTCTAAATCCTAAAAATTTTAATGCGCTATAACTTCGTAAATTTTCGTGTCTGATGGAGAAAACAAAATACATGTTAAATATTATACTTTTATAAATCTAACCGATAGGCTAAAATAATAATCATGTTATTTACTAAGATAATTTCCCTACAACTTTAGCTACCTAGAATAGATAGATATTATTAATGCATATTATGATTCATAGGCATAAATAATATCATTAGGTGCTTCGGAAATTCCTAAATTATGATTTAGTTGTATTTATTGTATTATTTTACTTGCATTTATTGTTTTTGATAAGCTTAGATAACAAACGGACAGCCAGTATTTATTATTTATCGCGATTTCTACTAATAATGAAACTTTGTTTTACACATATATAAAAAAGTACTTCCGCCAATCAACAATGCAAAACATAACAGCCCCTTTTAATGGCATAATAGTCCATGTACCTACCTACCAACCCATTATCTTACTCAAGTGACGAGGAAGCAACGCCTACACTCATTTTGAGCGCAAACTCACAAGACGTAGGAAGGCTGGTCGCCATTTGCGAAGGAGTTTCAATTACCTTTGATCGTGTGACCAAGCAGTCACGATAATAGATGAAATAAAACCGGAGGCAGCTTATTATATTATTTTATCCATTTTACTTTTCGAGAAAGAAATGTTAATTGGGTAAGTATTCGCAGAAAGAGCCATTATTTAGCCAATTTCATTCCGGAAGCTTAAATGTCATCTAATTATGAATAATCCGTCTATAATTTTTATACCAGCTAAGGCAGCAAGCAAGCCGTTGCGTCTGCTGGCAAGTAGTCACAGCAGCAGTAGCTTAGAGACATTTGCAACTCCAATGTTTCACTGGCTCGATGGCGCATTCGGTAGTGACTCTTCCCCATGCGCCAAGAGTTGTACGTTCGATCCCCCCCAAATATTCATGTGATGAATACTTGTATTTGTCTATGCAATATTTAAGTATATATTTGTAATACCACTGTTATTTCTAGATATCCGTAACACAAGTGTATGGGATGTAGTCTGATATTTATTTATTTAATGTGTTGTTGCCTACTTTGTATTGCTTTGTATATGTAAAAAATGTGGTGGTAGGTTCCCGAGTAAATAGTCACAAAATTCTATTCGTCTCCAAATTTTCCCGTTACATAAATCGATCTTAAGATCTAAAAAGAAGAAGCTGCGATTTATAATATCTATTTTAGTATAGCACCAATAAAATTCCAAATGACAACTCCATTGCTGTAATGGTTTAGACAATATGTCGATCGCAAGGGGCGCGTTCAATCCCCGAGACAAATAGTTGCTGTCTCCAACTTCGTCAAGATGTTTGTGGTAAGTGCCTTCGTCGATTTTGATTTAAAATACTTAAGCTTATTTAGTATTAGATTATATTTGTGACATTGTCTGATATTTAGGTACTATAATTATTATCTATTATTTAGGTGTATACCTACTGAGTTTCTTGCCGGTTTCTTCTGAATAGAAGCAACATTCCGAACCGGTGGTAGATTCTTAATATTAGTTGTTTCCTTGTTGAATTTACGATTTTTATGTGTTTGTTTCAAACCTTTAGAAATAAAGAGTATTTTGACTTTGAATTTGTTTCTTTGACTTTAGGTATAATATATATTATTGATGGCATGAGGTTGTACAGTATTCAACCTCCGCATTGATTCTATCACAGTACAGAAAAAAATGTTTCATGGATTCTACATAAAAGATAAAACAGGAATGCTATAGTCTGTTTTACGTAAGATGATTCCCGTGATAGGTGTCAATACTCCCTAGCATGCATCGTACTTAGAGTCTAATTATATCTGTATATAAGTCTAATAAGACTGGTTAAATATAAATTAAAATATTTTGTGCATGTACAAAAAGGTATTAATTTAATCAAAAAGCATAACAGGTATAATCGAAGATAAATCTTTGGGTGATTGCTTTATTAGATACGTCTGCAGACACCAGATAAAACAATCATATTATTGCTTGTCACTACTTTTTCACAATTTTCAATATAACCCAGCTCGGCTTTATTTTTGGCTGAATGTGGTTGAAGGGGCGTGCTGCCCCTTCGGGGATTATGGGTGTGATGTTATGTATGTATTATGTATAAAATGTTTATTAAATAATATATGCCGTATCTTCTTTATATCTCCACATCTTATTATGCTCGGCAAACAAAAAGAGTTTCGATGTAATTGAGAAGTGGAAGAGCGATTGCCATTGTACATGTCTAACAGATTGTATCTGTAGTACGTCTGTACCTCCGCATCTTACCCTACTTAGCAAACAAAAAGTAGCATCGATCTAATCGAAGGGAACTCGAGGGGCGACCCAATTCCCGAGCCGGGTGAGAGTCACGTCCAGGACGTCCCCTTGATAATAAGCAACATGCCTCCAAACGAAACATACGTGACAGAACCGGGACTGTTTTGCATCGTGAATTTTTATTTTTCGGGATAATGGGTGGAAGATACGTGTGTTGACGGTGTCGCCGTTTGACGAGGGCGAATGCAATGCCAATAATATATTAATTTGATATAGTACGCATGCCATATCTCTTTTCCTTTTGGACTTTAAACTCGCACACTTAATGTTTGTTATTATTTTTGTTTAATTATGTCGGTTATTGCATTGAGTTAGAAGATACTTCTTTTTGGTGTATTAAGGCACGAGAAAGCCACAAACGTAAACGTTGAGGGCACTATTGGCATTTCATTATTTTTATGTCAATTATAATAATATGTGTTTTGTTTACTGAAATGTGAATTTGTTATGCGGCTTCATTGATTTGCCAATTTTATTGTTACAATAGCATACGATAATGGTACAAGCCAGTCATCTTCCTTGCGTTATCTTCCGTGCTTAAACGGGGTCCACTTAGACCATGATCCAGGATTTAGCGAGTCTGGTAATTAAATTGAGACGACTGCCGATCTGACCTTCTTGACCCTTATATAGGGGAACTAGACAAATTTGGATCATGGTTACACAACCATAGTCGTTGGAATGTGCAGGCTTCAATACAGTTATTCCTCACCTTCAAGCTAGTGGTATAAATACGTACATAGATTTAAGAAATTCAGAGGTATTTGGTTTGAGCCCGCACTCCATGGTTAAGATCCACGTGTCCTTACTGTTGGGCTCCCACCATTCTCATAGATAAGACAGTATCCTAAAGTATTCGTGATATCGTCGTGATATACACGATAAAAATATCAATAAATACTCTCTCGACAACAGGGCCTAGCTAAGTACTTATCAGAAGCCCTCAATCCACACAATACGTAGATTTTTCCTCTTTTATGTAACCTGAAGCGGGTATGACAATACAATCCCTTCGTATTTTTGTCCGGGGACCATAAAATCGCGTTAAAATAAGGTTCTGTTTAGATCGCGTGACAGACCCGAGTTTGTAAGTTCGTAACGGACGTTATTCGTACATGCATACTTTTTGGTACGTTAAAGTTGTAAGTACGAACAATGAAGCGCTAATTTAGATTTAAGACAAGTACCTACATGTGGTATGTGATGCAAAAATAACGTATCAAATGTGTTCCTTACCTAGCATGTGGTATCCATAAAGTACGTCACACGTAAAGGGCGAGGGAGGAGGTCTACGAAGTGTGACAGGGTGTGACAAGGGGTGGGATGGGTCCTATGTTTCGTGACATCACATTTCGAAATCGAACATATGAATTAATTAATTAATTATTTAATTAATTAAATAATATATCTTAATAATTTGCAATTTTTAGATGTTAAATTGCATGTACACACTAGGAAGGGGGAGTCCCACAATGTCGCTGTGAGAAGGACGAAAAAGATAAATTATTATAAAGAATTATATTATTTGAAATTCATGTGACGTACTTTATGGATGACCCCAAAAGGCGACTAACAGTAGTAACAGTTACATTAAAAGGACAATTGCTGTTATTTTGGAATTGATAAATAAATTATTATTAAAAAATACAGTGTATTGGGTGTTGGGTTAGTGATTATGTAGGCGGCGAGCTTTCCAATTGTCATTACTTACATACGTACATAAATAACATCACGCCCATAATCCCCGAAGGGGTAGGCAGAGTCAAAGGGGCAGCAGGCCCCTTTAACCTCATTCAGCCAAAAACAAAACTGGCCTGGACTGGGTTAGATGGAAAATTGTGAAAAGTAGTGACAAGTGGCTAGTTCGTCGCATACACAATCACCCAAAACCCTATATACACCATAAGTCGTCTTTTACGAAATGCTAGGCAAGAACCACAGTTGGCACATTCTTTTTTAGTCTCCGACCAACATGGGAACTACTTACTACACTACTTTATCATAGTTTTACGTCCAAACCAGCTAAATTGTATTTTTGGCTAATAGAGGAGCTTATTGCTCTTTTTTACTGATTGTTGACTTGATTGACTGATTTTTTACTGATTGATGTATTGCAGGCATGATGGTAAGAAATAAATACTTTATTTAACACACATAACGAAAAAAAACCAGATAAACCAAGGTGTGTGCCAATAGAAGGCCTACTCAGCTCAAGTCGCAAGCTACCTAAAGGCAGATCACGACACTGGTTTTCAGCGGGTGCCCACGTGATGGTATGTATGAATGTGTAAAATTTTTGACTTTAGAACAGAGGTAATTCAATGGACAATAAGTTACGTTAATTCTGACAAGAGATATATTCTTTCTATCATTGAAGTTATATTGTTTTAATCAAAACTAGAATTTTTTTATTTTTATAATTTAATTTTAACTTAAGGCGAGGAAACCGTCATATATATCAACATATATTTCCTTGATATCATGATCCAAAAATTGTCTGGTTCCCCTATCTTAGGGTTACGAAGGTCAGATCGGCAGTCGCTTCAATGTAATTACCAGACTCGCTACATCCTGGATCATGGTCTAAGCGGACCCCGTCTAAGCACGGGACATAACGCTAGGAAGATGATGATATTTCCTTGATATGTCAGCTTCCTCCGTATCAAATATATATGTATATGTATATTCAATCGTCATCTTTGAATATATATTATATTTTGCTCATTAATGTAATGTGAGTTAAAAAAATGTATATAAGTACGCATTCTTACTTATATAAAATTTTGAAAATTTAAATTTTCGATGATTACATACGCTGTTTGAGCTTATCTCACATTCAAAAAGCTGCTGAACTTCAAAGTTTTATCGGCTTATTCATTTTTCTACGTGTTACCATAACTTGATTTTGAATAATAGCCCAATAAGCTAATTTGAGAAAATGTGCAGCGTAATGTTGGATTTAAAAAAATACTGACATTTATTAAAATTGACTTATTCTGTGCCCCTACCGCGTCGAAGTATAATATACATATATTGAAAAGACTAAAATTCCCAAAAAACATTTTTCATTCAACTTACCTACCTACCTTACAAAATATCAGAGAACGGTTTTTCGCTAAAACTTTCTAGATCCATTAGAAAACGGGGAATAGAAACGTCCATTCGCGGTCGCGTCTCCCAGAATGATTCATTACTACGTAAATAAATTACGGCACAAAAACGCGACGCGGTTATGAGCAGTCGCTCGGTGGTGCTAGTTTGATGAATGGGTTACACAATTAATTAAACGATTGTTAGCTAGTGTCATGTGTCAACTGCTGACGGTCGGGATTAAAATGTCCCCTATGACGTTAATACTCGCGCCATTTTGGAAAGCCCCAATTATGTAGCGGTTGTTGCAGTTAAAATGTGGATAGTTGACAAATATTTTCAGAGTAATAAAAATAATTTTTCTTATAAACTTAAACTTGGACATAGATGAAATCCAAAGTGAAAGTATAAAAAATCACATAGGTACACTCTTGTAAGTTTTAGAACTTATTATGTTAGACAAAGTGCATACAGTAGGTACACAATGCACAAGAATTTCAATACCTAATAAGTAGGTATAACGTCAGTATCATAATTTAACTTATATTTCCTTCGACGTTTCTTAGTTAAACCAACGTTAGTCAGAACCATCACAATGGGAAAGGTACCTTCGATGTTGAATTAATGAGTGAGAACAAATTATACATTTGTGCAAATTCAAATTCAAAATGTATATTTATATAGGCTTCAAGAAAGCACTTATAAATCGTCAAATTTACATAGGTGATCCTTTAAGCTACATGAATGTACCACCAGACTCAAATAACATTTAGTGAAAACCATAGACTCTTACTAAATGCTCTTTGTTTCCGAACATCCCAATGACAATCAATATTTTTTGTAAGTTGAATATATTATATTGCTACGCCCCTCAGACATAATCAACAACTAACCAGTTAAACCGCTTTTCATTTATGTTCCCCTTAAAAAACATAGCTTTTTTTGCCGAAAATAAGAGAAAAATTTATACCAAAATATATTACCGTCGAGAATAAGCCGAGCAACAAGTGCCATCAAAGAAAGCGAGCGTCCATCAAACTGTCGTTTCCTCGAGCTCATTCATGGCTCCGTTATTTCGGCATTTCATTACATTACTTTTGGCGATACTTTTTAAATGAAAAATATCTGTTTTCATTTTCTTATTAAGAGAGCCTTTCAGTCTTAAAGCAGTAAAAAGAATGTTATAAAGTTGATTGACTTATCGAAAGGTACATGTCTTGAATAAGCTATTTATATTCCATTGCTGTTTCGTACTTTAAAATATTAGCTTATTTCGAGACTTTTTTTTTAATAATAGTGGTACGCGAGGATACTTTTTATTCAGGGAAGAATATGTCCCGTGAGACGTAAGATAACGGCTTTGTAACAGACTGAATTATGCGCGGGCAGAGTCACTTGCTAAAGCTAGTTTCAGCAAGAACAAAAACTCTGTACTATTTTAACTAAACGACGTAAACCTCATTAAGTGTTCTCTTGGGTATCATTTGTTACAGTTTGCCCTTTTACATTAGTGTGGTTCTTAAGACTTTTTGATGTAAAATCCATCAACTACGCTATTATTAGTACCTTAATATTATGCTTTCTCAATTATATCTCTCATACGCTCATATAAACCTAAATATTAATTGAAATCGGTTAGTAAAATTAAAAAAACAGTTGCCTATAGCTCAATGGTAAGAAAGAACGACATGTTCCTGAAAAATGTTTCTTAAATCTCGAGCACTCACTTCAAGACTTTAAAGTAAATGAACAATATTAATATTACTAGTATCTGAGAAAATATTGTGGTGAAAACACCATTCAGATTTTTTTTTTTTTTTGCCCTGCTACATGTCAAGTTATGAATGTGCCATGATAATTTGATTGGAAGCATGGCGAAAAAAGAAAGGAAATCCTATTATCAGATAGCAAAAAACAAAGTCCGGTACTGATTTATCTCAAAAGCTATTTAAGGCCGCATATTATTCTGAAACTCAATCTAGTGCTTCGTTACTTAATGTCTGAGCAAACATTTGTTAAAAATTCCGCCCTAAATGGGAGTTCCAGAGAACCTTTTAACTAAATTGCTAGCCAAACAAAATCTATTGAAAAGGGCACCCAGAAAATCGTTCAAATATCTTATAAAGCTATCGTATGTAACAACTAAGTAGGTAAAATATTATTACTGTAGATATTAACCTATACTTTATTAATTCATATGTTACAAGTAGTGATGCCGATCGATAGTCGACTATCGATAGTCTATCGATAGCTTAGATCCAGGCAATACTATTGCATGAAAGCAATACTATCGATACTATCGATAGTATTGTTGGTCACGAAGAATAAACTATCGATAGTATCGATACTATCGATAGTTTGGTGATATCTAGCCATAATACTATCGATACTATCGATAGTATTACAAGTCATCAATAGTCTTACCCCAATTTGGGTTATCGATACTCTTAGTCTTACTCTTCGATATCGATAGTCCTATCGAAATTCTAACTGATTATCGAGGTCAATTATCGATAGTGAAACTATCGATAGTTCGGCATCGCTAGTTACAAGGTCAAGTGTATTTTAACTGCCAATACCATTATCGTCAGCATTGTGTAGGCGACAAGCGAAAAATTATAGTGGCTACATGTCACTACTATTTCTCAATTATCTAACTAAGCAAACTAAAGTTTATTTTTGGCTACATCCCGTTCAGTTCAGGAGCGTTTATTTCTGTTGAAATCTGCCTACTGCTTCGGGTATTGCAAGCGTGACGGTATATATCAACATCTTTAGTTATTTTTTTTTGCCGTTCACGATATTTGCTTCAAAATTGTTTTGGTTCTTACTACTTAACTAAAATAAAAGAAAGTTGTTTGCGAATTTTGTAAGTAAATCTATGCAAATAAAGCTTTTTTTTAGATTCTGGAGAAACCGTAAAGTGTACTGGTCACTTATTTTTCGTATAATCAATTTATATTTTTCTTTTTTATAACTTAAAGAAGGAGGTGTGTAAGGATCGTGCCATATGGTGTTCGGTTCTCTTTGCCTACCCCGCTAGGGAAGTGGCGTGAAGTTTAGTTAGTTAGTAAAAAAGATATGTATATTTATTCTTTACCGTCTTTCAAATATTTGAAAGTAATATATCTGTTGTAGTTTCAAAATAAACTTTAAAGAGTAACTTGATTTTCCTCTAGTGTCTCTAGTCTACCCTTCTACTCACAGCTGGGAACAAAAGCTGTTTATTTCACTTAAGCTAGAAGTTAAACTAAAAGCAGTGGTCTATTTATGTACTCATGACGTCAGAGCACATTAACGTGATAGTAAAATATAGGCGATTTTTATTTGTTTACTGAATTCAACGATTTTTGTGGTTCGTATTCGTAATACTACTGACTAAACCAAGTCCGCTTGTGACAACATAGCTGAAACTTCAAGCTGTAAGTCCTCATGTACTAAGTACATAATGCATATCGAGTTTAGTCCTGTGAGTAGGATTTCTAGTGATAATGCAACGCGAAAGTTTAAAATCATAGATAAGGATAATGTCTTATTAGGCATGAGATATCTACATATAAAATTGTTTGCGGCAACTAACTAATTTAGGCGATCTGAGTATGTCTGAGTGTCTTAATCTTTTAAGTTAAACCAGAATTGCGCAAGGGCAACAAAATGCAACACAACTAGTGTGCTGTGAAGCTAAGCAGGGAACATATACTTACTCGTGACTAATTTTTTATTATAATATAGAATAATTAAATAATATAAAATAAAACACCTTTTAGGTATAATTGGGCACTTTATAAGTGATTGCAGGTAATATTTTAAAACCATTTATATTGGGAACCCATCAAATTTTAGTAGATAGGGAGCGGTGGAAGCTCAATGCTAAGGACACGCTCATAACCGAATAGTGGGGTTCAAACCCTGACACGCACCTCTGCATTTTTAAATCTATGTTCGTATTATACCACTAGCTTGAAAGTGAGGGAACACATCGTGACGATACCTGCTTAAACAATTTTAGATTTGTAACAATGATCCAAAAACTCCCTATCTTAGGGTTACGAAGGTCAGATCAGCAGTCGCTTCAATGTAATAACCAGACTCGATAAATCCTGAATCATAGTCTGACTGGCTCGATGGCGGATTCGGTAATCTAGTGACCCTGCCCCATGCGCCAAGAGTTGTGTGTGTGGGTTCTATCCCCACCAAGGACAAACATTCGTATGATATATACTTGTGTTTGTTCTGTGTCTGGGTGTTAAAATTGAATATTTAAGTGTATATTTGTAATACCACTGATCTGTTGATTCTGATATCCGTAACACAAGTGCTTAAGCTACTTACCTCGGAGTCAGATTAATGTATGTGATATAGTGTAATATTTATTTAATTTAATTTAATTAAAATTTAAACTAAGCAGACCAGGCTAAGTACGGGACATAACGCTAGGAAAATGATGTAGATATACAAGTTAGTCTACTTCTTACCATTGTATTAATAAATATTATCTGAATAGTGCAATAAAAAAAAAATAGAACTTAAACTAACTTTCATGTTAAATACCCCGGCACATTAAGTTTCGCTACCGCTTAAGCTTTGCTTTAGACTTGCCTCCATTAAACAAAGTTTGCTTAGGGAAGGACTTACTAAACTCATTTTGTTGACGTACCTATCTAATCTCAAAAGAGGGATGTGACTAACGTTTAGAAGGCAACTACGCTTCACAAACTTTCCAGCTTCTTAGCCTTGCTAGTTATTTTAAACAAATAAAATTTTACCTTTATATATTTAAATGAATAAAAAATGACTCTTTCAAAGTAGTGCCGAAGTTTCATCTACTGACTGGCCCGTTGGTCGAATGGTCAGAGACCCAGGCCACGAAACCAAGGTGCGCGTGTTCGAATCCCGCTACGGGCGAATATTTCGTATGATGAACATGGATATTTGTACTCGAGTCATTGATGTTTATAAACGTATTTAAGCTTAGTTAGGGAATCGGTGTGCCAGTCTGAAGAATTTATTATTTATTTATTTATAATAATATTATAAAGAGTAAAGATTTGTTTGTTCGTTTGGATTGAATAGGCTCCGAAACTATTGGACCTGGCTGTGAAAAAATATTTTACCAATGAACAGCTGAAAGCTGAACCAAAGAACAACCCCATATTCCCACGGGAACGGGAACTTCGCGGGTTAAGCCGCGGGGAACTGTTAGTGTCATATAGATTTGTAATTTAATTGAAATAGTTTGGTGATTTTGTTATTATATTCTACATTAAAAATAATGTCGACTTTTAAAGTTTCCTAAACTGTGGCATTATCAGCGTTAATGTGATGAACGCATTAAAAGAACTCATCCAATATGATCAATTTGTGAAGCTAGCATGATTGTGATTAAACGTATTTGTGCCATACATACTCGTAGGTAGACGAGGACGCGTAGGTACATACATTTGACTGGCTCGATGGCTCATTCGGTAGTGACCCTGCCCCATGCGCCAGGAGTTGTGGGTTCGATCTCCACCCAGGACAAACATTCGTATGATGAATACTTGTGTTTGTTCTGTGTCTGGTTGATAATATTTAATATTCAAGTATATATTTGTAATACCACTGTTGATTCTGATATCCGTAACACAAGTGCTTAAGCTACTTACCTCGGAGTCAGATCAATGTATGTGATGTAGTGTGATATTTATTTATTTATTATTTATATCTACTAAGGATTGCAAATCAGCGACATTTTTGCTGGATCTAGGAGAGCTAAAAGTGCTGGACCTGGTTGGATTACGCTGGATCTAGCAGACACATTTTACTGAGCCTAGCTGAATTGCTCGATCCAGCATTGCAATCCCGAATACCCCCTCCCGAATACACGTCTACGGGCAATCGTTTCGTTTGAAAGCAAACCTCAAAATATGAAGCAAAGATAGATTTTTAAGTAATTAAATGATTCAATTACAAATGAAATCGTTTGAATGAACTAAAAGCAACCCGAATCTAAATTGGAAATGGAACGAATGCCACATGGCTACAGTTTTTCTTCTATAACCTAATAACTTCCGTCCTAACTCGTTCGCCACGACCTTACATATATGTGTAAGTATGTTTATATGTATGTAAAAGGGTTTTAATTAATTTGGAGGCTTCACGACATATGTCTCGCCGTGAGATCACTTCGGCTCGCGGTATTAATTTATCAAGAGGAGAGCTTAGGCAACGAGTGTTTGTGTGACAAAAATGTTTTAATGGGAATATTTGGGATGTCACAGTAAATTCCTCGGCTGCTAATAAATAACGTATCAAAATTAGATCTAATACAACGTAGGATAATATTAAGAGACTTTGTTGATGAACTTGAAGTTTCGGTAATTAAATACCACATTATCCCCGAAATTTATCCACTGTAGGTACACCAATGGTATGCTGACATCATACACAGGCAATCTCAAGACGTCGCTTACTATAAATATCAACTAATTTAAGACTTTCATTGATCGTTTTCAAGTATTTAACACGTTCGCGTGAGCTACGTCACACGACGTCGTGAGTATATGCTTAGGAAACGGCGCAACGTCTTATGACGTCCTAAAGATTATGATACGTAGGTATTTCAGCGGAACGTCGCCCGACGTCTAATTTAAGAGTAAATTCATATATCGTTGCTCCTTTGCGCCGCATTACATCCCATTTTTGTAGTTTGTTGCGCCGTGTAGCTTGGTTACATGGTGTATGTCTTACGGCGCGACGTCTTCACACGTTGCTTTATTTTGTATGGAACAAAGGTTGCGCCATAATGTAACATTTTGGACATGTGGTTGCTCACGCGAACGTGTTAAAAGTATTCGGAAATGTTAAATATAGGTAGTTACCTATATATTTGTGTGGTACGCGTTACGTTTGTAAAAGGTACATCGACAAGTAATGCTGTTAACTACTTAATGTAATAATTTTACAGAGTGTTAGAATATTTAACAACGTAAATTAACTCCTGCTTAATCTTTTTTTAAATGTTGTTTATACCAGCAAAATTCCTATGTACATAAAATTGCATCATAAAATGATATACCTACATGAAATAAATATTATGCATAATCAAACATTTATAACTATAATCATCATACATCATCATACCATGACGCCCGTAATCCCCGAAGGGGTAGGCAGAGTCTAAAGAGCGATAAGCACCTTAAAAAACATTCAGCCAAAAATTTTGTTTGGTTAAAAAAAATGTGAAAAAGCAGTGACAAGTGACCAGCTCGTCGCCTAAGTAATCACAAATCCAGAACTCCATACATCATTAGTAGTCGCCTTTGACGACATGCTAGGCAAGAAACACAGTTGGTACATTCTATTTGAGTCCCGGACCAACACGGGACTTAAAAAGAATAGGTCAGCTGTGTTCCTTACCAAACATGTCTTAAAAGACGACTAATGGTAAATCGAGTTTTGGACTTGTGATTGTGTAAGCAGCTCGACAGAAACTCATTGGCAGCTTGCATTGGTGTTCGACGAACTTGCTGAACGTGTAGACATTAGCACTTGCCTTGCACTTAATTTTTCGAAGCTAACGTTGGCCTACGCTCAGCCAACATATAAAAAAATATAAAAAAATCAAACTACATCACATACATTCATCTGACTCCGAGGTAAGTAGCTTAAGTACTTGTGTTACAGATATCAGAATCAACAGTGGTATTATAAATATATACTTAAATATTCAATATTAACACCCAGACACAGAAAACACAAGTATTCATCATACGAATGTTTATCCTGGGTGGGGATCGAACCCACAACTCTTGGCGCATGGGACAGGGTCACTACCGAATGAGCCACCGAGCCAGTCTAAACTATAGGCGACTTAAGAAGTTTATTGCTTCTTGAATTCTGCTTACTTCTTCAAGAAATGCGGGCGTGTCGATATGTACGTAGTACAATAAGGCAATTCGATTGTATTTGTGGTAATGAACATCATAAATTAGCTATAACATTTAACTGCAAGTCGCCGATTTCTCGTGACCCTAATTGTAGAAAACCCTTTTCATAGTTTAGAATAGTGAATTAACATAGTATTAGCCTATGTAACAGACAGCGTCACTGTCGCGCCGCATTTATAATATCGTAAGGATATGTCATACGAGTAGGAAATTGACTTACTCTCTGGCCAATCGTCAGGGCAATGGCATGAAGTTATTTAGTTAGCAAGTACTTAACCAAGCAAACAGATGTCCAATATCCTAAGTCACTTTGAGAAACAAGTATTACGATGTCAGTTAAAGAATATTCCGTGTTTTCTGGAAAAGTTGATATACCGAGGCACATAGTAACTTTAGCAATAAAGTTACTGTACACTACGACACATAAATCTGCGGACATTCACGTTCCGACCTAACAGATGTTCCCCTTAGCGGCGAAATTACGTCGGGTTAAGTTTCAATACACGCGAACGGAAATCTTGAAAGGAAAACCCTCTTTTATGAAAGTTACTCCTTACGAACATTCATTGAGGGAGTTTTCATCTGTGTGATAGGTAGTCGTTAAAGTCGCCATACATTATAGATTATTGAAAAACTTTTAACAAATTTATAGCTCTAAATAAGAAAGATATTCAGAGAAAACATTCTGAAATCTGCTCATTCAAATAACTTTCGATATGTAACCTTTGTGGAATCCTTAATGTGGATTGTTGTCCGATTCTCTTGCCCTGAAGTCTATAAGAAACAAATGCAATTCTGTGTAAATAATAGTACAAAAGGATTAAAGCGAATTTACTCAATTTGTGTTTCATTATAAATAAAAGAAGTATTTAATGTACTGTGAGCATCAAAAGCAGCTGAACATACAATATTTTGTCCTTAATAGCGTCAGAATTACGGTTGAATAAGATCCACTCCCATAAGTATCTGATGTTACATCGATGAAACATAGCCTATATGTTAATCGGGTGTATGAGCTATATTATTCTAAAGCTTCAATAAAATCCGTTCGGTAGTTTTTTGTGCATGAGTAGCAAACATCCATCCATACATACAAACATTCGCATTTATAGTATTAGAAGGATTTATTTTGGACAGCTTTTAAAGCGTAATAGTGTATTAAACATACAAACTTTGACACATAGACTTACCACTGCTTTAAGTAAGTAATGAAGTAAATAGAGTACTCTAGTTAATAACGAAGTGGCTACAACCCATCACATAACTCTATAAGCGCGGCGTGGGACGGGACAGTTTCCCAGATAGCGATAGGTGCGGCGTGATAGGAGCCAATATCGTCCTCGTACACGCGAACTGCAGTCTGTGTAAACAGCACTTCAACTAGTGCTGCCGAAAAATCGATAGTTTTGCAATCGTTAGGTATGACTATCGATGGTATCGATACTATCGATCTATGTCTATACGATATTGTTTAACAGCCGAATCAACTATATCTCGATACTATAGATTGTCCTATCCTATACAATCAATAGTTCATTGGTTAGCAACTATCGATAGTATCGATACTATCGATACCTACATAAGTCGCCTACCTTTTGTCACAATCGTTTGTTAAAATGTCATATCTATTTTAGTATTTTCGTTTAATGCGGCACAACAAAAAAAAACAAAACTATGACGATATTTTGAAATCATTTGTATTGTTTCTCGAACTATTTTCTTGAGGCTGAGTTACCTGAAAGGTATTCTCAAGAAATAAGGATTTAAGCATTAAAATATACAAACGAATTGAGAACCTCCTCCTTTTTTAAGACTGTTAAATTATTTCAAAAGCAGCTACAAAGAAAGAACAATATTTGTTAAAACAATAAAAAATAATTACTTATTTATTCACTTTATGTACGCTATCTATAGATTACTGTCTAGTCAATTAAGTTATGTTACGTACTTATATGGAAATGTATATGACTGTAATCTGTCTGCGTACCTATAATAAATAAATAAATAAATAAATACTTCAACTTATTTATTATAAAAGGAACCACGACTGCTTCGTAGAATTGTTTGCGTACGTAAAAATATAAGTCGATGTAGTTTTATTTTATTTATTTATATTACACTCGTGCGAACACCGCTTGTATTAACCAATCCAATTTATTGCCAATTCGGTCTTCTATCGTTATATCGCGTGCTTAGTCGGGGTCCGCTTACACCATGATCCAGGATTTAGCATGTCTAGTTATTACATTGAAGCGACTGCCTATTTGACCCTCGTAAACCTTAGATAGGTGAACCAGACAATTTTTGATCATGGTTACAGGTCCATAGTTATTGGAATACGCAGGTTTCATCTTGTATAAATACATACATACGTTTGAAAAATCCAGAGGTACCTGCTCAGGTTTGAACCCGCATCATTTGGTTATGAGGCTCGTATATATACCATTGAGCTACCACCGCTCCTTATTTATTATTACGGTATTCTACTATGATTCCCACATAATTATCGACAAGACTAATATTTAGACGGTATTTAGACACGGCATATTGACTTGAAGCAATCTAAGCGAGATATATAGCCGTAATACGTTAACAATGGGTAAACACAGAACAGTCACTTCGGCGTACAGTCACGACCATCGGTATGCTAATAGTATGGTCGATTTATGAGCGAGATAGCTAATTAGATAATCCATTGTTACATAATTAATTATGTTACAGATAGACTAGGGACAGACCACTTTGCTTGTGTGGATATCACATCATTATGAAAACAAAAATTTATAAAACTTTTTACCTTAGTAAGAGGAAATTTAATTAATTTAGCCGTTTTTTCCTGATATACAAACAATATCTTTATTCATTTATTTTTTTTGTTTTAATATCATATACATTGATCTGACTCCGAGTTAAGGAAGCACTTGTGTTACGGATATCAGAAACTTAACATAGCTACCTAATATAATATCTAATAGCTATAACTAACTTAAGTATTGGATATTAACACCCAGACACAGAACAAATACATTCACACACGAATATTTGTTCTGGGTGGGGATCGAACACATAACTCCTGGCGCATGGAGATACTATTGAATGCGCCATCAAGCCAGTCAAAAATGTATAGATTTATACGAATAGTTATAACTTTATATCTACTTTACAAACGTCGTTCTATGTGGGTAGTTCCGTCTCTAAGCCGAAAGGTTGTTGATGGAATAAGTATAAGTCTTGCGTCAGTATTTTGTGGTTTGTTAATTCTAATTTCACTTACTTTGATATCAAATGCAGGTGATGTTGACTGACATCATTTGTCACATATTTATTGAGATACTAGTTGACCCAGAGCACTTCGTAACGCCCCGTTCTCAGATTTTTAATACCCATTTTTTTTCTGTGCAATTTTTTTATTTTTTCTTTCATAAGAACCTTCACCTTATAATAAAAAACACGACTAAAAAAGAATTAGCGAAATCAGTTCAGCTGTTCTCGAAATTTGCGCTTAGGAACACAATATTCAGCGATTCATTTTTATATTATAGATTAGGTAATCAAACCATAATGAACGTTATCATCTTTCTCATTATCACACGAAGCGAAACAATGTGCAGCAGAAAGCTTCTTATTCAAAAGATAGTCGCATCATTTTTCTTGAACTCGGCTTATTCATAGCTTTTTCGAGGCAACTGTACACTGCGCCTGATAAATTACTAACGATTTTTCCTTTGGCGTATCTCCGCTGCTCCGATTCATTTTTTGCAAGCACGAGCTTAACCGCACAGTTTTTTTTTTAAATATTTATAATCTGATTGCTAAGGCAATGTGAATTGCAAAAAAAATTACTATTTATTTATCTAACATCATCTTTCTAGCCATATTCCGTTGTTTGGAGCTATTATAGATTTAATGACTCTGATATCAGTTGCCAACACTTTAATGTAACAACATTATTTGTAAACATAAATAGGGAAACCAGATAGATGTATTAGATTATGATTACATATTCATAGATATTAAAATATACGGTCTACATGATCCTCACTACCTATGTACTTATCACTTCATCGCCGAGAACTAACTAAACTATTCCTTCGCCGAAAAAGCAATAAAAAATTGTCTTTTTTTTACGTTCTGTTTTGAAACAAAACCACTTAGATATTGGAGCTAACATTCGTTTCTCTCAGCCTGGATAATAATTGTGAAGAAAAAAATAATATGATAAATATTCATAAATTTGTCTGTAACGTGTAAAGAAATAAGGAAGAATACCAATGCTACGTTAAATCGTAGACTACTACAGATGGACTACTACGACTACAGTATCTACAGTACTACGGTGAAACCTTATTTATCGGAGGCGTCTTTACCTATGGCGCAGGGTGTGCATTGCACACAGGCGCAGCGGTCCTAGGGGGCGCGCGAGCGCTGCTCGCTACGGAGCCCCACTCGGCGCGCGCATCATGGTATCCAAAACTGACAAATTTCTACCCATGTTGGTCTGGGACTTGGCCCTGATCTGGGACAAAAAAAAATAATGTGCCAACTGTGGTTCTTGCCTAGCATGTCGTAAAAGGCGACTAATGGTTTACGGGCTTTTGGGTGTGTGTCTGAGTAGGCGACGAGCTAGCCACTTGTCACTCCTTTTTCACAGCTTTCCATCCAACCCAGCCCACTGTCTCCCGTGTTGGTCTGGGACTTAAAAAGAATATGCCAACTGTGGTTTTTGCCTAGCATGTCGTAAAAGGCGACTAATGGTATATCATTTTTTGGGTGAGTTTGTTTTCCATTGAGAAAATTTGACAGTTGTTGATAACTTTATGTGCTGTATATATATATACTATAACTTGTACTTAGTAGTGTGTACCCATGTGTACTCATTTCATTTTGACCACGGTGCTAGAGTTATGTTTGCACAGGGGCGCTAGATGGGCTTGAGATGCCTCTGATTCATTACAACACCTGAATCTTCTACTAGTTACTAAGAAAAAGGGTCTTTTTAGGCAGTTGTACAATGAACAAAATAAGCTTAAGAGGTTTCCTTAAGTCCTTTCTATATTCAGTAATAGGTACATTAAAAGTGACCTGAACACATTTTACAATCCTTCGCGTTTCTGGTTATTTAGCCAGTACTTAATGAGAAGGCCCCTCTCTTTGTCTGGATTCCTGCGACGTTTAACCACCACAAACGGCAGGGCTTTGTCCGGATTAAGCAATTCAGGGCTTTGTGCAAGTCTGTCACATTGATACTCCTGAAATTGGTTTAAAAGGTCATTGCTCTTGATCTGATGTTGCATTTGCAGATTACTATTATTTAGCATTGTTTGATAGTATTACCAAAAATAAACATCCTGGACGGTTATCCAGGTATGTAAAAATATTATATGTTATATCTAACTATCTTATAAATTAAAATTAAAATATTTGTATGCACCCTGTTATTTATGTTTTATGTGTTTAATTGAAGCCACTAACTAACTACATCAATCGTAACTAGATAAATTGAATCATGAATATCCATGTTTAACTTGATAATAAAATAAGTATTATTATCGAGTAAAACTTTGTTTACATTATCGATGCAATGCATATCAGGAAATGGTTAAAATGAAATCAATTAACGTGAAAACGTGTAATACTTATCGAAAATAAAAGTCGCATTTAACATATAATTTCGTGACCAATTGGGGCGAAGTTAATCCGACATTGAACGCTCACGATAACACCCGTATTAGTGAATGTCACCGCTTTTTGGACTATTTCAGATGTAAAATGTATGGAAAATGACTGTTTAATCAAGAACTTAAGCTTATTGCATTTTAATCGACGACTTGATAATTGAACTAAAAAATAAATAAAAGGATATTACTATTTTGTGCATTGTAGGCGGAATGTAAATTAATTTTGAATAACGAACTTAATATTCATATCATTGTAAAAAAAAATTTGGAATGCTTTTTTAAAACTGTAAAATTATTTAGTACTAGCTCACTGCCCGCGATTTTGTCCGACAGGAATTTACCAACAAAAAAAAATTGTTTTTCTAATATAAAAGTAGGGTATAAGTTACTCCTTGTAACACCAGCTATCAGTCAATGCCCCATCAAAATCGATTTAAATAATTTCAAAGATTTCAGACAAAAACTTCATATGCGTTAAATAATAATAAGCTGTTAATATAGAAATGTCAAAGAGACACTTTAAAATTATTGGATGTGCAAATAAGGCTGACACAACAAAGCTCTGACGACGTTGTTTTCAAATCAAAAGCGGTACCTACTCAGGCAAATCTACGGATGTATAAATCTGCGGATGTACAGATAGAGAATACGGAATTACAGATAGAGATATATAGTCCGCGAGCAACGAACTAGCTGACTAGCTCAATTAAGCTGTTTCAATTATTATGATCCATATGTACTAGGTATATTAAGTTGCCTGAGAAGATTAGATACCGGAGACTATATTAGGCATTTACATGATGAATGCGCATTTGCATACTTAACCTGTTCTAGGCGATTATTCAAAGTTAATATGCTTTATAATACGAGTAACATCTATGAAAATCCTGTCGTTGAAAATATCCCCGGGACCTTTTCCGTAAATCCGGAAGTTATTTTGCTGTTTAATTTAAAATGACGATAGATCAAAGAACAACAACATGGTCAGTTAATTTAAGAATTTGAAGTACTTAAACTCTGTTAAGAAAAAAATGCTTTTATTCGGATTGCAAAAATCGAGAATATTTTGTATACAAAATGGCTAGTGTTAAATAACATATATTTTTCCAACGTTTAATTTAGAAATTACGTCACCACGTAATAGATTTAATGGATTCGAAGCTGTCAATTTGATGTAAGTATCGAAATGTTTCTGAATCGCTTGAACATGTTAACCCGTAAAAAACCGGCGCGTCTTGAATGCAAGCCCTTGATTACGGCACACAACACCATCTGTAACCCGCACATGTCATGCCCGTACAGTTCTCATATCCGTCAGGAGCCGGTCGTTTGCAAATCAAAGCGGCACTCAGGGCGCTAGGGGCGCCTCAGTCTGCCGCGCGACGCAGCCCAGCGCGCAAGCCGCGCGCGCTGTTCCAATACGGAACATGACTCTGTGAATTACGTGTTCCATTTTTGAAAAGGTAACTTGTGACGGCAACGAATTGTTTTTTTTTGGAACGTCCGGAGGATTTTTGGAGGTTAGAAGAATTAAGAGTAAAGTGTTGCGGATTGTTTGAAAGTTTTGGCATGATCATTTTGGTTTATTTCAAAACGCTAGCATATTAAAAAATAAGGTTTTAATGGAGAATATAATTAAAAATTTTTTTGGATGTTTTTTTTTCCAACTACAGAAGCAAAACTGTTTCATTTTATTTTGTTGAAGAAACTAATCGGAATAAAGCTATTTTAAAACTTATCATTTGAAAAATATAGTTTTTAAAAATAATTTAATTTTAAAAAACCCTTAACTTACTATATTTCCAGATTTTACAAAATTTTAACCATGAGCCGAGTCGATCTTGGGTTTAAAATATTAAAACTAAAATATTTTCACAAAGTAAAAATTTCATTTTCTGTTCATAAAAAAAAAACGATTATACAGAGATTTAGACACAGGCAAATAATACATACATACAAAAAAAACTCACTAACCTTAGATATTAAAAAAAAAATCATATTTATATTACCGACAATCCGACAAATTCAACTTTCTTATATAAATACAAATTTTAAGAAGTTATCATTTTGGGTTGTAACGAGAACACCCAAAATGAGAACTTCTTAAAATTTGAAACTTAAATCAGAAAAACTTATTTTATATCCAATAGGCACTTATCAACGCTTCTTTCATTAACTAATATTATCTTATAAACTAAACACATAATACATACGCGAAAAAATTTAATGGGACCATATTTGTCAGTTCCCGGCACGCATTTTACCCAAAATGTTGAAAATGTTGACAGCAACCCTTCCGCGGCGTTTACCTAAAATCTCGACATTTCAAGAGGAATTTAATCAAGCTTCAGTTATAATTCTGTGGCCTCCCAATTATTTGTTATTCAATAAAATGAGATAGAAGATCAATATTCCGAAAGACTAGGGAACCGCTAAGTAGCTATAAAAATGGACTGGTAATATTTTTTTGAGATGACTGTTATAAAGGCAGGTCTACTCAAATAACAGCAGGCCTTATTAAGCAAATAAATTACATTTAGATTTTTAAAAAAATATCAGTTCCAACTTTCTTGTGTTTGTATCGTAAAGAGCTCTCATAAATAGCTTGGCTCTCGTACATATTTGTTAATAATTTTTCGATAAGGAACCGTGAAAATGTATAAAATTTAATACTAGTAAGAGATCAAATTTTTCAAGTATCTCTATTTACGCTTTCAATCAGTTTGCAGTTACTTTCACATCAGTTTAACATGAAAACATGACGTAGTTATTACTTTTATGCTTTTAATAAGAATAAGTTGTTAACTATTTTAATGTATAGGAATGACATCGTCAAAGCTTTATAAAAAAAGTAGGTTTTGTACGAAAGACACATTCAAAATTTTTAACCTCTAATAGTATCTACATTTATGAGCAAATAAATATCCTAACTTATAGGTTAGCGTAATAAATATAAGCCAATAATATTTACCGAAAATTTGATTCGTTCGAAAAACCGATTGATATCCGTGCCGTTCGACGCAATGATAAATAGTTGCCTCAAGCCAATTCTATTTTAAGAAATGATGTGAAATTAAAAAGCACTTAAATAATGAATAAAAATTGGCTTGACGCAAACATTATCCTTGAGGTCGCAAGGACAATATTTGCCTTAAGCCAATTCTATTTTAAGAAATGATGTAAAAATTAAAAAGCTCTTGAATAATGAAGAAAAAACGTACGTAAGCGCCCCGGGTATAATAACGGAATAATAAATGCGGTAGACATTCGAAACCAATCATCGAGAAGTGGGTCACCGGTACAGTCAAATAAATAGCATTAGGTGTATTAGTACCTAGGGACCTTGTTGCAATTGAGTACAACCCCCCAATAACAATATTACTCGGAAATTGAATACGAGACTTCGCGCACGCATTTTTTGAACTAAAAGATTCCAATACTCTTTCGGCAGTTATTTTTGTAGATTGATTTGAAAATTGGAATACCAATTATACCAGTTGGAATACCAATTAAACCAATACCAGTTGGAATACCAATTTAGAAATTGCAATAGGTACCAATCAAACAAAAAACTATTGTATTACCAACAGTGACGTCTACCATTAGGCCGGCAAGATGCTTAGGGTATTAAAAAAAAGCATTCACAACTTGAGAAAAATACGGACCATTATTTAATAACGTATACGTTAAATAATGATTGACAAAAAAAAATCCCCATATTAAAAAAGTTTGGTACGCTGGTATCTTCATAAATTTTCATGTATTTACGTACATATCTGAATGCTATATAGATACCATACCGCAAGCAAGGTAGAACACAGTTTGTTAATAATTTTTGAGACCCAGAAGAACAACGTAAAACTAATGTACATCTTGAATTACATTTTCTTGAATGAATGTATTACTGTAAGATTATACTTTAAATATCAGAAGTCAAATCAAAACACCGTGGTCAGATGTCCAGAGATTAACTTATTCAAGCTTGACCCGATTGTGTTCCTACTACTACCATCCAGGCAGTTGCGGATTCGAGTTTCCTACTAAAATGTTTCTCAAATACGGCTAAAATTTATAAACCCGAGAGGCTTCTAATGGTGTGAGAAGTGCAATTTCAGAATCATATTCCGAATCTAATACATTGCTGCTTGCTTTATATCGAAGTCGATATAGCGATTAGTATCATTGAAATATTTTACAAGGAATGGAAAAGATAATTTCAGTTAAGTTTAGGTAAGTATGATTTTAATAATATGTCCAGTTCACACTTTGTCAGTGCATAATCCCTGATGTGCTCCAAAATTTTATCTTGTCATATAACCTGCATGACGATAAAATTTTGTATAATATTTATATATTCAAGTTATGTGTCTGATGACCTAGTACCTGTAGTACCTGCATAGGCTAATAATATTAGTTACTTATCCATGAGCGTATACTATAATGCCCCCCCCCCCCTGTGCGTCCATAAACTTATCCTAAAAGCTTTGATAGATTTTGCGGGAATATGACAGTCTATAATTGACCGTGCTCTACAGGGCTACTAAAAAAAATAGTTATAATACGTATTAATTTAATGATTACATTTTTATAAGACCTAAGATCTCAGTTTAGAAAAAAAATGTCTTTGTTTACTTAACAATTTTAACCGAGCATAGGTTATAAATCGGGTTTTGGGTGTATGATTGTGTAGGCGACAGGTTAGCCGCTTGTCACTGCTTTTTCACAGTTTTCAATCTAACCCAGCCCGGCTTTATTTTTGGCTGAATGTGCTTGAAGGGACATGCTCCCCCTTTGACTCTGCCTACCCCTTCGGGGATTATGGGCGTAGTGTTATGTATGTATATATGTATGTATAGGTTATAAATAAATCATCTGAAAATCCTTATCCCGTAAAACAAACTAGACGTAACGAGTGTTTGAATTAAAACCGAACTTGCCTAAATAAGGTACGGATCACTGTTTACATAGCTGTGAAAACTATCATCCAATGTTATTTTAAAACAAGGAAAATAGAGAAGGAACGCCAAGCTCATTAACCTTTTCAAAATAGGCTGGATAAAATAAATAATGTAAAGGTTACTACAAGAAATAGGTGGGACGTTGATACCTACGTAAAAGAGCTTGTACTTGCGCGTATATTTATTCTTTCTTGTAATTGATTTAAGTAACTGTGACAACGTTTGCTTCGAAAATAGTTATTTACATTTTTTTGTACGACATTTAACACAGTAGGGGCCTATTAAATACTTAAATGTGACGAAGGAAATAGTGGCACAAGTGGAGTTCGATCCCCACCCAGGACAAACATTCGTTTGATGAATACTTGTGTTTGTTCTGAGTCTGGGTGTTAATATCCAATAATATAGTATAAATAAAATAAATATCAGACATCACATACAGTGATCTAACTCCGAGGTAAGTAGTTTAAGCACTTGTGTTACGGAACTTACGGATATCGGAAACTACAGTGGTATTACAAATATATAGGTTTATTTGTAATACCTCTGTTGATTCTGATATTTGCTAGCAGCTTCTTACCTCAGACTACATCACATACATTGATCTAACTCCGAGGTAAGAAGCTTAAGCACTTGTGTTACGGATATCAGAAACAACAGTTGAATCTGATATATGTAACAACTTCTTACCTCAGAGTCAGATCAATGTATGTGATATAGTGTGATATTAATATATTTATTTAGCTATGGTAGTTAAGACTTTATTGGATACATGGATCTAACTAACCAGCTGTGCCATTTAATATGGACGCGTGGAATTTTATTCATGGTCCTAAGATCTATAATTGGCTAATAAGTTCTTCTTTAAACATTTCTAATGAAATAGAAAATAATTATTCTAGTTATTAAAATTCTAAATTCTTATAGTATGTTAATAATTCTAGTATTATGAAATGATAGGCAATCGGGACATAACTATTTTTCATAAAATGGATATAGTACGACGATGTACACTAAAAGTCACCTTTTGCGTAATACTAGGCAAAGAATAGATACACATATTTTTAAATCCAATAGCAACAAGGGACAACAACAATTAAATGTTATGCTATATTGCTATGATCATCATCATCCTCTTAGCGTTATGTCCCGTGCTTAGACGGGGTCCGCTTAGACCATGATCCAGGATTTAGCGTGTCTGCTAATTACATTGAAGCGACTGCCGATCTGACCTTCGCAACCCTAAGATAGGGGAACCAGACAATTTTTGGATCATGGTTACAAATTCAAAGTTGTTTGAATTTGCAGGTTTCATCACGATGTTTTCCCTCACCGTCGAGCTAGTGGTATAAATACGTACATAGATTTGAAAAATCCAGAGGTACATGCCCGGGTTTGAACCCGCACTCCTCGGTTAAGAGGCGCGTGTCCTTACCATTGAGCTACCACCGCTCCATGCTATATTGCTATGATATCACTTATATTTAAAATCACCAGGAAGCTGATGACACTTCATTCAAAAGCCATAATTCACCGTATACATGACGAATGGCCTAAATACGTCATCATCCTACCCCACTCATACGTAATGTTGGTACATATAATCAACCAGCGAATCCTATACAGATCATGAATATCAGATAAGCGTTAATTGAAAGCGCCCATTGTTATAAAGCAGCTCTATTAAGTTGGAGTAGTCCCAGTGATTGATATATCCCTACGTATGTTGTTTAAATAACCAGACGGTTGAGTATTACGTTTTGTATGTACAGTATTACACTGAAAAGTTTGACGTTTTAACGGCCCGAATCTTTTGATTGAGTTCATAAAATTGCCGGTATTTGTCTTGCCAATTTAATATACTCGCCCATTTATTGATATACGTTCTATATACATACATAACATCACGCCCATAATCCCCGAAGGGGTAGGCAGAGTCAAGGGGGCAGTATGCCCCTTCAACCACATTCAGCCAAAAATAAAGCCGGGCTGGGTTAGATTGAAAATTGTGAAAAGGTCATGGTCACACACCCAAAACCCGATATACCATTAGTCGCCTTTTATGACATGCTAGGCAAGAACCACAGTTGGCTTATAAATAATAATAATTACGCACTAATCACGAGGAGTTAAAAAAAAAACGAAATGAGCTTCAAGTTTCACTTTAAGAATAATTAATTATTCTTAAAGTGCTATCAGTTTTATCGAATTAAAGTAGGTAAATAAGTAGTGCTTAAGAACCAAAATAGCAAAGAAGATTCTTACAAGAGGATCCTATCTAAGGAATTTATTTTATCTATCCATCTAACCTAGCCCATTGTCCCTTGTTGGTCTGGGACTGAAAGAATGTGCCAACTATGGTTCTTGTCTAAAATAAAGGCATTTTCATCTAAGTAGATGATTAAAGTAGCATCGCGTTGTACGACATTACAGATATACGCTCGTGGCTGCATAGTCCGATGCGAGATTGGATTTTTCGTCCACATGAAGTGCATGCGAACTGAGCGCTGCTCGGATTTAAGTGAGCAGAGGCGCGTTGGCACATTTCGAATGGAATTCGCTCAATCAGGTATCGTCGTGCCCTTTCATGCCCTCGGAAAGTAACTTCCTCCACCTCAGCCGTTCAGATGCAAGTACCTCCCAATTTGCAATCGGAATTTGGAAGGCGTGCATGTCTCTCTTTGCACAGTCCTTCCAACGTATTATAAGCCTGTCGACTGTTTGTGTTAGCTATTTTACCCAGAAGTATTTGTCTGGGCAAACGTTTATGATTCATGCGGTATACATGCCCGAGCCATCTTAACCTCTTCTGTGTTAGCAAGGCAGTGACACTAATGAGTTGTGCCGACTTCAACCCCGTCTCTTCTTTCTTTCTTTCATTTGTGGTCTCTCCAGGAAATGCCCAAGATGGTACGAAGACAGCGCATGTGGAATTGTTCAGTCGGCGTTCTTGTTTCGCTACGCTTGGTATGATACGCTTGGTTCTTGCCTAGCATGTCATAAAAGGCGAATAACATCGGGTTTGGATATGTGATTATGTAGGCGACAAGCTAGTCACTTGTCACTACTTTTTCACCATTTTCCATCTAACCCAGCCCTAATTTATTTTCGGCTAAATGTGGTTAAAGGGGTCTGCTGCCCCTTTGACTCTGTCTACCACTTCGGGGATTATGGGCGTGATATCATGTATGTATGTATGTTATTTTTCTAGAAAAGCTATAAGAACATGCCAGATACTTTGAATGGCCCGTTGGTCAAGTGGTCAGAGACCCTGGTCACGAAACCGAGTGTCGCGGGTTCGAATCCTGCTAGGGGAAAATGTTTCGTGTGATGAACATGTACATTTGTACTCGAGTAATGGATGTTTAAAAACATATTTAGTATGTCTATTCGTTTACCTAGTATCCATAGCACAAGCACAAGCTTAGTTTGGGACTAGGAAATTGGTGTGTCAGACTGGAGAATTTATTTATTATTTATTTACACTAAAATTATACAGATTCAGTGCAGATTTGTGACGTAAGGTAATCAGCATTTACTTAGAACCAACGTATATCAATGTGACCATCTATGGATGCCGGATCAAAGAAAAGCCCCAGTCGTAAAAATATTTTCCAATTCCGTCCCATTGGGCGACGCAATGGAATTTTCTTTTCAAATCTTTCATTTCATCTTATTTGGTTTATTACATTTTGATGTTTGAATTCCCATTCAAATGCCACTTTCCGGGAAAACATTGGGTTTAATGAATTTGAAAATAAGTTCCGCAGGTACATATACCTACTGATTAAGAAGTATGCCTATACTCACATCAATGTGTTGCAAACTCTTAAAAAATCAATAGAATTTTATTTAACAATCAAGCAATTTTGAACTCAACTATTGGTAGCCAATAAAAAAGCAATTACTAGGCTCCAGTTCCAAACTAAGCATGTGTAACATTTTATGTAATTTTCGTCTTATAAGTGGTACATTGGCCATGCCATCAGTTAGTTTTATCGGACCACTGAAAAATCAGCCCTCATAAAAATGTATACCAATGTAAATAGGTACTATAGTCTTTTTGTCACCTTAAGTAATCTGTTCTGCGTCGATTTGTTTTCGTTTCCTTGTCTTTGTAGAAGTTTCGCTTTGTCAGACTTCTTCCGATGAGTTCAGCCCCACCATTAACCCAAATTGACCCATTGTGTGTTCGTCCATGAGGTGTCAGAGGATATATTCGTACATTACTAAAACGACCCATTTTCCGACAAAGGAAGAAATGGATTTGTGATTGATTTATAACAGCGTAATAAATGTCATTGATGTTAACTCTGTACTAATGGCGTTTTAATATGGTATTACAGTAGTTAGGTTGTAAAATGTTTTTACCTTCGTTAAATCGTAAAGATAAATGATTGTACATAAGCCTACAAATCCGTAGGACTGAACGAGAAAAATAATAAACGACGGAAATATAGCAAATGTTTAAGAAATCCGTGCATTAAAAGAACATAAACTGAAACATAGTAGTTACATTATTGGTTTGTGTTTTATATTTCACACTTAAAAAAAAAAAAAAACAACAAGAACAACATAACATCACGACCATAATCCCCGAAGGGGTAGGCAGAGTCAAAGGGTCAGCAGGCATCTTTAACCACATTCAACCAAAAATAAAGCCGGGCTGGGTTAGATGGCAAATTATGAAAAAGGAGTGACAAGCGGCTAACCTGTCGCCTACACAATCACACACCCAAAACCCGATATACCATTAGTCGCTTTTTACGACATGCTAGGCAAGAACCACAGTTGGCATATTCTAAGTTCCAGACCAACATGGGACATTGGGCTGGGTTGGATGGAAAGCTGTGAAAAAGGAGTGACAAAATAACTCTGTATAGGCTAAAAGTATAGGCTAGCATTACTTGGAAAAATTATACTTAAATGGCATAATAGGAAAATTAAAGATCCTCCAGAACGCATCATAGAGTTTTCAAAACAGACGAAGCCATACGCGAGTGAAACCACGTGCTTAAGTTTGTATACCATAAAGGGCAATGGTATGCGCTTCGCGTATCGCGGCCTGTCGTTTATCATCAGATTCATAGGTGAATTAATGATCTGCCATGGCAGTATCGACAGCGTTTCACCTCCATTGTATAGAGTTTCGGCAGTGGAAAAATAGGCCATAGTTTCAATGTAGTGTTTGGCAAGAAAGTATACTAGTTTCGAACAGCTCAAGTGGCAACTAACAAGCCGCTTTGTAACGACAGAAGTGTTTCTTCGTTCAATGGACCGTTTTTTGTCAAATGTCAAGTGCAAATTTCTTATGTATTTAACTTTGTACATGCTTGAAAACAGTGGGTTATTAAACTTAAATTGTCGAAAGAATAATTTTGAAATAAAACGGTTTACATGGAAAGAGACGATAGATATATAAAATAGATAGAAGTGTAAATAAAAATTGTACTAATTCTAACTTTAAACGTTAATTACGGAACAAATTATGTAACAATCATACATGATTTCATTCACTTCAAGGTACGCAGCATTACTAGCTGAGTAAATGGTTTCGAGAAATTTGGCTTAAACCAGTGGTACTATTTGGAAATCCTACTTTGCAAGTATACTATACTTCCAGTGCGAACATGCACAACCCCGCGACATCCCCCGCAGACACCACTCGTTCAACACAATTTATAGTGCCTTAAAAGCCCCAAATATGCCGGCTCGCTATACAGTGCTTCGGCGCACTTCCGCCGCTCCGGTGCCACCTTTGCCCTGATGGGAAGTTATTACGTAGGGATATTTCTTTTTGAGGTATTCGGCAATAAATTTCCTCACCTACTTTCCGCGCAGTGTACATATTGTGAATAGGTAAGTTGGTTTGCATTCAATCAAAAACTTTCCTAGATTTTATTACATACATTTTGGAACTTCAAAATGTCCATAAAAAATTTAACAGAGCCATTCGTACAATGGTTCGTTGAAACATGTTCAATTCGATGCCGGTTGAAACTGTAATTCTGACCTGATTCTATACTATTTAACGGGCTTGTATGTATATAATAACAAAACACTGTCAAATTCGACATGTTAAATACAATTCGAATTGGACACGTGTTCTGTAAATAATAATTGGTTACCGCTCACAATTATTCTTTGAGAGTTTATAGTGTCACGAGCGTGATAGTCAATTTAGGATGTTTACAATCTTTCAGTTACATACATATTATGTACTAGCTGTGCCAGCGGTGTCACTCGCGTTAATGGTTAATATTATAAAGACTATTTCCGTCATACATGATTTCTATGTAACTTTAACTGCACACGCGACGGAAGCTTAAAAAATGGAGTAACTTCTCCCATTTTACCAACATTTCCCTTCACTACTCTGCTCCTATTAATTGTAGCGTGATGAAAAGTATACTATAACCTGCCCAGGAGTATGAAGAATAATTGTACCAAGTTTCGTTAAAATCCGTCGAGTAGTTTTTGTTTCTATAAGGAACATACAGACAGACAGACAGACAGACAGTTAGACAAAAAATTTACTGATTGCATTTTTGGCATCAGTATCGATCACTAATCACCCCCTGATAGTTATTTTGAAAATATATTTCATGTACAGAATTGACCTTTCTACAGATTTATTGTAAGTATAGATATACACAATATCATTATTAAAAGAGAGATAAAGCCTTAGGATTGTTTTCTGCCTATTACCGACGGTATGATCTTTTCCTTACAACACCCGAAACTTTTGAACAATCATGTATAATTTAATTATATATCTGCGCAAAGTTTGAAAGCCCGGTAATGATGGGCCATAAATTTAATACCTCTGTTGTTTCTTAGAATTATTGCAGTTTGTTCTCACCTAACATAATTAGGAAGTTTGTAGCACTTACGTATTTCAAGAAGATAGCGAAAGGTAAAATATCTCTGTCTAAAACATAGATGATTCTGTTTAATTTATTTTAGTACGATTTGTTCTGTTTTCTTAAAGTGTTGAATAACTAACCATTTAGTTTATGAAATAGGTAGAAATAGCGCTAAATAAAACCTTTTTTACTTCGACCTTCGATTTAAATCTTCTCAAACAAATCTTAAGTAAGTACATACAAAAATATATAAAAAGTACAGTTTCTTGTTATCGAGACCCACATTAAGCATTTAAAGCTGTATTAAATAGTTACTCTTGGATACTTAAAAAGTATTCGTATAAAAATATTGAGATATCAGGTAAAACTCGCAAAGAAAAATACGCATTGGTTACCCTATTGAGTTATTTCAAGGCACACCCCAAGAAATGACAACACTGGGACCCAATTCTTAATCTTCCATCGCACCAAATGCCCAGTCACGCTCCTACATCGATTACGAAAAATTCTCTAATACGACGCACTATTTACATAATAAATATTGACGAGTTCCCTTCGCCTCGAATATTCGATAGTTCGGTTATTCATAGTCGGTCCGGCAAGTCATGGCGTGGGCGGTTCCGAATCGTGATAAATCGCCCGTCCAGACCTATCACGCCTAAATACAATTTGTTAAATTCCCCTGTTCTGCAAAACGCCTGTACAGACATGGGTGTAATAGTTTAAAGTACACAAAGCCCGCTCCCAATATAACTTTTGGGTTCGGACGTTTATTAAATACGTAACACCTAATCCCTGTTGGAGAACAGTTCGCTGGACCAAAGTTCACCTGCGTTGAGTGACGTTAATGTGTTTCCAGTTGAATCTAAAAAAGTTATGTTCGACGAATAAATACTGCGAACATAACCAAAATAAAAAGAGAGAGAGACAATTATTCCTAAGACGAAAAACCTGTGGATAATTTGGCTCATTTGCAGAATGTCCACATCACAAAATGAAAAATTTTGATTCTTCAATGTCCTAAATATTATAGTATTGTTAGGGCCTGTTCATACAATTAAAAAAAATCAACGATGTTTTTAAATAAGATATAATTTAAACGTACATAAATTTATATTTTAAAGTTCGTCAATCGTTGATTGATAATATTTTGAAGGAACTTGAGTAAATAAATGTCTTACTTTTCATTCTCACTAAAAGTTACCTATTTTTTATATTGTCATCATCATCATAGCATCACGACCATAATCCCCGAAGCCAACCATATTCAGCCAAAAAAAAACTGGGCTGGGTTAGATAAAAAATGGTGAAAAAGTAGTGAAAAGTGGCTATACAACCGCATACCCACAACCCCATATACCATTAGTCGCCTTTTACGACATGCTAGGCAAGAAACACAGTTGGCACATTATTTTTAAGTCCCAGACCAACATGGGACAATGGGCTGGGTTAGATAGAAAATTGTGAAAAAGTAGTGACAAGTGGCTAGCTCGTCACCTACAACATCACACACCCAAAACCCCATATACCATTAGTCGCCTTTTACGACATGATAGGCAAGAAACACAGTGGTCTTTTCTACATGTTATCTTTATATATCGCCGATATGTAAAGTCTCTGCCTACACGTCTTTATATAACTACCAGTATATAAGTATTTACTTAATTCGCTAATTGATATAAGTATATACTTGTATACTTAGTGCGCTTAAGGGTGTATTGATCAGCTATATTCTGATATACGCCATACCTACTTGCTCACATTGTTTTTACAAGTATGCGCAAGTTTAAGCAGTAGACATGGGTATCTGTTGAGAGTACACAAAGCGCTTTCAATATAACTTAGGGTTTCGACGTTTATTAAATGTAGAGCTAAGTAAAAGATAAGTTATTTTGCCTTATTAGTTTACTCAGACTTTAAATATTTACAGAAAACGGTTTGGTTTTTTAATTTTTGTTAGTGGCGGACAATGATAAGTTCAAAAATACAATACAATACAAATTTAAGTTATAGGTAAGAGTATTTTTTATACTACCAAAGCCATTGACCCTCTCTTGTAGTTAGTAATAGTTCATAGCGTCACCGCTTAATACTTGATACACCCAAAAATTATTAATTTTATTTGTGTTTATATTGGTAAATACGCTGATTGTGGTCTTAAATTAATAGAGTAGTTGATTTCAAATCCTACTAATATTATAAATGCGAAAGTTTGTATGTATGGATGGATGTTTGCTACTCTTTCACAAAAAATTTACTGAATGAATTTTAATGAAATTATAGAATAATATAGCTCATACACCCGAATAACATATAGGCTATGTTTAATCCATGTACCACGCGAGCGAAGCCGCGGACAGAAGCTAGTATTTTATAATATGAAGCGACTACTATCCTAGAACTAAATAAAAGTCATGTCCTTAAGAGGTCTGCCATTAATAAAAAAAATCATAATAAAATTATGTTACGTTTTTTTCATGATGGTGTAAGTCGTAAAACCTAGAATAAGTATACATACGATACGATGTTATCAAACCGACTTTGAATGTTACGATGGAGCATTTAATAGTGACCCTGCTCAATGCGGCAAGAGTTTAGGTTCAATTACCACCCAGAACAAATATTCGTCTGATGAAAAATATGGTGTTTGTTCTGAGTCTGGACGTGAATACCTAATATTTAAGTATAAGTATATTTTTAATGTCACTGTTGATTGATTGATCTGATATCCGTAACACAGTGCTTAAGCTACTTACCGCGGAATCAATCAATGTATGTGATGTAGTGGGATATTTATTAATTTTAATTATTATTTATTTCAACCAACCCAGCCCACTGTCCCATGTTGGTCTGGGACTTTAAAAGAATATGCCAACTGTGGTTCTTGCCTAGCAAGTCGTTAAGGCGACTAATGGTATATCGGGTTTTGGGTGAGTGATTGTGTAAGCGACAGGTTAGCCGCTTGTCACTGCTTTTTCACAATTGTCCATCTAACCCAGCCCGGCTTTATTTTTGGCTGAATATGGTTGAAGGGGCATGCTGCCTCTTTAACTCTGCCTACCCCTTCGGAGATTATGAGCGTGATGTTATGTATGTATGTATATTTTTAATGTCACTGTTGATTGATTGATCTGATATCCGTCACACAAGTGCTTAAGCTACTTACAGCGGAATCAATCAATATGTGATGTAGTGGGATATTTATTTATTTAATTATTATTTATTTATCACATCCGCGCCCCGCATCTGTTATATGTCCTTGTCTATAGAGTTATCACCAGCTTACGAATCCTCACGTGAACTAGGATATGTCAGCGAGGGATACACTGTCACTTTGTAATACGCCTCGGCGGGATATCGGTCTGTTTTCCTCGCACTTACATTCGGATTCACGCAGACGCGCACGACAACGTCTCGGCTTGTCACGCAACAAAACGACGGTTGCGACGAGTAACGTGTTAACTGCAGATTTGTTTTTTTAGGGTATAATTTGTTTTGGGTCGTTACTAAACTTCAAATTAAAGATTCATTTGAAAACACCCTGTTAAAAATTTAATTGTTAGGTGTCCCTTATTCACATCGGTTTATATGCTTTTTGGTTATGTTCTTCTGTGCATGTATAATTCGTTCAAAAATTTATTTATAAATAAAAATGATAAACGTCTTTTTTTGCGTTAACGCTATTAAAGGACTCTTTAATTTTGTTAGTCCCATGTTGTCTGGGACTTGGCCCATGTTGATCTGGGACAAAAAAAAAAGAATGTGCCAACTGTAGTTCTTGCCTAGCATGTCGTAAAAGGCGACTAATGGTTTACAGGCATTTGGGTATGTGACTGAGTAGGCGACGAGCTAGCCACTTGTCACTCCTTTTTCACAGCTTTCCATCCAACCCAGCCCACTGTCCCGTGTTGGTCTGGGACTTAAAAAGAATATACCAACTGTGGTTCTTCCCTAGCATGTCGTAAAAGGCGACTAATGGTATATCGGGTTTTGGGTGTGTGATTGTGTAGACGACCGGTTAGCCACTTGTCACTGCTTTGTCACAATTTTTTATCTAACCCAGCCCGGCTTTATTTATGGCTGAATGTGGTTGAAGGGTATGCTGCCCCTTTGACTCTGCCTACCCCTTCGGGGATTATAGGCGTGATGTTAAGTTTAAGTAGTTTAAGTTTAATTTTGTTAATAAGAACAAAATATAATTTCGTGTAATTATGTACAGGTATAGAACCCAAAAGAATTATAAGTATGGAATTCTTTATAACAATAAACCATGTTGTGATATAATGAAAACTCAAGTGTATTATTTGTACATTTCACTGCTTTTTATTGTACAACAAACAGATCTATGACTGTAGTACGCCATAAGTGGATCAAATTGCCACACATTAATCATTACTTCCGTACGAGTCGATTAAGCATTCTCATTTCAATATTCATTATTGTTTTATATTCCATCAAAAATAGTTGCGTAAACGTTTAAATTTTACAATTGATTGAACACTATTATACATTTTAGAACTTCTGTTCTGAACTTAAACATGTTGCAATTTAATAACGTTAATAATTAAATCTAATGTGATGCCTTTTATAGAAATCACATTAGGATAAAAAACATAATGATAGTTATTTTTTTTAAATAAAAATTGGGCCAAGTGTTTTAATATGTGTTACCAGTTGTATCCTAAATTCTTACAAAATTATACGTAGGTGTACATTGATTACAACATTTGAAGTAAAAAAAATTATAATACAACTTAACTGGGGATTTTCTTGAAATCACCAATAATTTATACGATGAATTGTCGATTATTAAAATATTATGAGCATGTGATATGTGCATTATTAAACCCATGGTCTTAATTACTTCCTTCTGTTGATAAAAGACGATATCTTAATACCCTTCTCAAAACATGTTTTTTTGCACTTACGCCAGTTTACGCCGTAGTCCAACGGGAACATTACAAATTCGCTTTATTCTGTTCATCTGCGACGGATTATCCATCAACAATGTTTTGCTGGAGCGCCGTACATTCGCGCACATTGTTTTCACAAGTATGTGCTAAAATATGGATGCAGGAAGCGAGTGAGGTTGCGTCTGTTGTGTTTCTTGTATAAAATTGCAGGTATGACGGCCCCGTATATACGGGGACGTTTGAAAAAAGACCGAAACTTAACTTTGTTCTGAAATTGTTTTGCCTCTTTTTGGTTGGACGGAGAATTGTTTTCGCTGCAGTATTTTTATAATCGTTGTTGTGAGTTTTTTTATTTGTTAGGGGGTTCGGAGTAGCAACATACATCTTAATAATTTAAATAAATAATATGATATGCCTAGTATGTAATGATTATCATTTGTATTAGAATCATTTATGTTTTTACACATATCAAATATGCCTATCGGTTCTCTAGGTCCATATTAAAGGAATACATTAGTACAAAATATTAATTTTATTTATTATTTACAATACGAAGCACCCACAAAATATTTTTTACTCTTTACTTATTCCGCGATAATCTGATAAAACCCTATAGACACTTCTTTATTATCATTTTATAACAGGTTTATAAACAAGCTTATGTACAAATAAACTTTAATTTCTAAATGAAAAAAAAATTCTATCGAAAATTTTTTTTCAGAATTTTATAATAATCCCCGCGTAATATTATGTGTCAAACAAACTTTTAAGCTCGGGCTTAACACAATATTTTAGTTCACACCAGCAGAGTAGTTAGTAAATTTTATTAAAGCTGTAAAATTTAAGTTTATATGCCCGTATCCGACGCGCTTTTATGCTCTTGCGATTCCGAATAATCGCATTATTATACGAACCGGTTGGAACAGGAATAAACGTTTACTATGTTAGAATACGATTATTGTCGTTATAAATGGGAATTACGAGAACATTTTTGTTAAGACATAAACACCTCGTTATAAAAGAAATCGATTAAAATTTATGAAAAAAATTATCGATCATTTTAAAAAGAACTTACACTATATGGGAGATACTAATACATAGTAGGTTTAAGGTAAAATGTTTTTTTTTTAATTTTAAGGAGATAATTTTTACGTTGCAGTTTTATAAAAAAATTTTAGCTTAACTTTCGCTTAGCGATTGATACAGCCCGTTTTAAGCTTTGTATGACGACAAAAGAAACGCAAGAAGGCATTCCTTATGTAATCTACTACGTTTATGCTAGAATACAATATTCAAACACGGGCCCGCTTAGTGAGAATAACATCAGAAATCGTGACTCTTCGCGCTTTTAATAATTCATACAACGCCGGATTTGCGGTGTGCGTGGAGAATCATCTCGTTTCACAAATTCGATAAAAAGGGATTGAATTTGCAACGCGATTGGTGCGGTATCGTCCGCCGATTTCCAATTTAATACTTTAATTGACGTAAATTTAAAGGCGAAAATGCATAGTTCCATTTCGATAATTAGGTTTATGCTTAATTCATTTCTGTCCCGTAAATATTCATTCACCTAGAATGTCTTATAATTTAAATATTACATTCAAAATGAGTAGGGCTTTTACGAAATGATCGATCTATTACACAACAGGTATGTATACAGATACTTATTAAAATTGTACAAACAAACAAACATAACATCACGCCCATGATCCCCGAAGGGGTAGGCAGAGTCAAAGGGGCAGCATACCCCTTCAACCACGTCCAGCCGAAAATAAAGCTGGGCTGGGTTAGATGGAAAATTGTGAAAAAGCAGTGACAAGCGGCTAACCTGTCGCCTACACAATCACACACCCAAAATCCGATAAACCATTAGTCGCTTTTAACGACATGCTAGGCAAGAACCACAGTTGGCATATTCATTTTAAGTCCCAGACCAACATGGGACAGTGGGCAGGGTTGGATGAAAAGCTGTAAAAAAGGAGTGACAAGTGGCTAGCTCGTCGCCTACTCAATCACATACCCAAATGGCCGTAAACCATTAGTCGCCTTTTACGACATGCTAGGCAAGAACCACAGTTGGCACATTCTTTTTTTTTTGTCCCAGATCAACATGGGCAAGTCCCAGACCAACATGGGATTAAAATTGTTATACTTAATTAACTACATTAAATAGATTTTTTTACCAAATTAAGGCTTTAATTCCTTAATTTAGTTAAATTAAATTAAATCTACATTATCCCTAGCAAATCCTCGGGAATACTTAGTAATAATAAATAAAGGGCAATAAAATAAATAGTAACTTCGCACATACATCCGCGATTGGGAACATTACCCACTTATCAACATTACGCATTCCCTCGCGAAAAATATCCGCCCGTTCAATTATAGCTCTTAAAAATTCTAATGTCACAACATAAAACTTTTTATTTAAATATTCAACGGCGTTTTTACGGATCTCATTATTTTTGAAGGCGTCAAAAAGGCCGTTCGGCGAATAGCCTTGACTCGAACTTTCGACACGAATCGCCCGACTAATATCCGTCGGAGCCTTTTGGCTGAGACAATGCGATGCTCCAGCTTTATTTTTGCCTCGGCCATTCTTCGGTCTTCATTACGTACTGTGTTGACTGAACCGTGTCGACTGTTACGGGAATTACGTTTCTGATGGTACCAAAGATATGATATTAAGAGAAATAGAAATGTTAGAAGTCGCGATTCTTCCCACAACCGATGTTGCGTCGATGGTAATATAATAATACATTTCCAAACCTATTCCTAACCTAAAATACTATTGTTACAATCGTTGAATTACTTTAAAAGCAAACGACCAAAAAACGTTGAGTAAGGGCTGATTTTTCAACCGTCAGACAAAAGACAACAATCGAGTAAATCACAATCCGGATGATTGTAAAAAGTCATTGCCTGTTTCCTAAGTAAAATACCGTTTGCCATCCGCAAATTGGTGACTTTATACTTTATCAGTCGGCTTATTGTTATCTGACCATTAAAAAATCGGCCCTTAGACATTTTAAACATGACTGCTATTATTCCTGAATAGGCAAGTTGACTCAAAAAAAATAATTAGTCCATTATATAGATTACAAAAAAATATTGCTCACGTATTTTTTCTTTTGTTTAGCAAACCAAAAATGACGAAGATACAGCCCGTTAAAGGTGCGCGTGACGTCATTTGTTCTGTTGAATTTTAGTAACAAGTGACGTAAAAGCGCCCCACTCCAGATCTTTGAAGCGCTGTATCTTTGTTATTTTCCGAGCATTTGATAAAGCAAAAAATACGAACTCAATATTTTTTGATAATCTGACTAGCGGACTAAAAAAAATATTTTAGTCAACTAGCCTATTATAGCACATATCTAAAAGTAAACAGTATTATTCATTGAAAATTAATTGTTTTAATGTTCCGGTGCTACCAATTTAGCGTTACTATAACAAATACACTTAAACATTCTTAGCTTATGTCAGACTCCGGTGATGTTAAATACATTATCAATATAAAATTCAATGCCATGACTATAAATGTAGAATGTACACAACAACTCAGCAGATTACAACAACAAACAAACAAATCCCCATTCAAATCGGACTCATTCAAAAGAAATACCGTTTCGAACCAAGTACCTATTGTTTTAATCAATTTAACGAGATTCGTATTCCTTTAACTTTCCATCGCAATGGAACTTCTAGAGCTGAAATCAATTTAACAGTGAAGACATGACAAAGGCTCCAAACAAATATACCTTAACTCTGTAACTTGGAAATTTCTCTAGCATGTTAAAGTTAAAGGCTGCTGAATGAATATATTGATAATAATGATACCTACTTTTTACGCACGGCTGACATTTATGATAACTCAAACGCCGAAGTATGAGACTTACGATAGCGCGTAGGTGAAGTTATTTTACTTGTATAGTAATGCAGTAAGCTATTCTCATTTCTGATAGTTAGGAAGGCTGTATAAGCAACATAACCGTTGGATATTATTATGCATGTGCTTTATACCTAGGCATTTTTCGGTATTTTATTTTTTTTATGTGTCCCATGTTTTGTCCTTTGTCCCATGTTGGTCTGGGACTTGGCCCATGTTGATCTGGGACAAAAAAAAATAATGTACCAACTGTGGTTCTTGCCTAGCATGTCGTAAAAGGCGACTTATGGTTTACGGGCTTTTGGGTATGTGACTGAGTAGGCGACGAGCTGAAACTTGTCACTCCTTTTTCACAGCTTTCCATCCAACCCAGCCCACTGTCCCATGTTGGTTTGGGGCTTAAAAAGAATATGCCAACTGTGGTTCTTGCCTAGCATGGCGTAAAAGGCGACTAATGGTATATCGAATTCTGGGTGTGTGATTGTGTACGCGACAGGTTAGCCGCTTGTCACTGCTTTTTCACAATTTTCCATCTAACCCGGCCCGACTTTATTTTTGGCTGAATGTGGTTGAATGGGCATGCTGCCCCTTTGACTCTGCCTACCCCTTCGGGGATTATGGGCGTGATGTTATGTTATGTTATGTTATGTTGTGTTATTTTTATTTTTATTTCTCGTTTCCATAAGATGGACGGACGATGGTTAATTTGTATTAATATAAATTCGCATAAAGAATCTGTCAAATATTTATTTTTACACCAATTCAAAACATTTACCTCTGTAATAGTAAGTAGTGCTTTGTCTCGAAAATGTTTGATTTAATATGATTGATGCAGATTTTTTTTGATTGACAGGAATGCGTCATATACGAGGATAACAAACTATCTCACGTTAGTCTGGGACTCAGAAAGAACCCCCCCGCCGGGGTCCTCGGTTTGTCGTACCGGGGGGGCTTAGTAGGCCCTGCCATGGCAGGGCTGAAGCGAAGAGGGACCCCGAGGTGAGCCGCGACTGCACGACTTGCATTCGGGCAGTTGCGGCGGTCCGGCTGTAACCTCCGCAGCCGGACCAGGGTTGCCGAGGAAGAGGAGGAGCTGAGTGTTGTCGTTGCTCGCCTCCCTATCCTCGGCAACCCGACAGGGGCGCGCTGGGTCGCGTCGTGGCGGGTCGCGGAGGGATTGAGCGTCTCGATGCTCTCCCTCCGTGACGACAGGGCTCTGCCCTCAATCTGGGTCGCCGGGCGGAAGGCGGCCCCCTCTGACGAGACGCTCTCCGCGTGCCCTCTGGCTTGGCAGAGGGCACAGCGCGAGAGTGGGCCCACGACGCCGGTCACGGGGACGATCGGCGTCTGAATCCCGGGCGGAGTAGTTGAGACATGCTGGGTGGCCTGGCATGTCTTGACGCGCGCGCGTGCTCGGTGCTGTGCATCCGACGACTGATGGCGTGGGAGTTCCCCAAGTAAAAAAAAAAAAAAAAAAAAAAGGGACTCAGAAAGAAAGAGCCAACTGTGTTCGTTGCCTAGCATGTCGTAAAAAGGCGACTAATGGTGTATGTGGTGTATATATGGAGTGTACGGTTTATGATTAGGTATGTTGGCGACACGAGCTAGCCGATTTTCAATACTTTTTTAAAATTTTTCATCTAACCTAGCCCATTTTAAACTGACTGAAAGAACTTAAGGAGTCTAGCTGCCCCTTTGACTCTGCCTGCCTCTAAGAACGTGATGTTATGTACGTCTGTATGTAACAAAAAGCACCTTCATGTGTGTGATAGCTCTCCATCTACTTAGCTGCCTAGCTTTTTATCACATAACCTATCATACACATGATAAGTATACGCGATCCACTTAACACTGACTTGACTATGCCGATATATTCGGCCGATTCATACGAGAGCAATAAATCCTTATTGAATACAAACTACCACAAACGTCTGAATGTATATGCCAGTACACGCACAATAAGATCGTAACATACATATGTAGTACCAATAAGGGTAGTTACGTACTTATGCGAGACAAAAAGTCGAATAAGGGGTTCTGTCAAATAAAGGCTCGATAAGAATTGCTGGGTTATGGGCTTTCGTGTAGAAGAATGCGAGCCTGATTTATTTGCTAAGCAAACATGAGGATAAAAGAATAGACATTTATTTTGTTAACGGTTAATATATAGCAATAGTATTTATTTTTTTGCAGGTTATGCAAGTTAAAAATTGTTAGAATCATATTTCTTTATCTGTATTTCACGATATTTATGTAACATAACAACATTACATCATGCCCATAATCCCCGAAGAGGCAGGCAGAGTCAAAGGGGCATCAGGCCCATTTAACCATATTGAGCCAAAAATAAAACTGGGCTGGGCCAGATGGAAAATTGTGAAAGTCAGCTAGCTTGTCGCCTACACAATAACATACCCAAAACCCGATATACCATTATATGTGATTTATAAGTTGTCCTTGAAACCTATATAAATAAAGAATAATTTGACTTTGACTTTGACTACCATTAATCATGAAGTTTTAATGACCGAAATAAGCTCGGTTTTAAATGGAAAGTAATTGTGTATTTTCAATAGAACTCATGCGTCACATAATACTTATACAAATAAACGCGACAAATGAGATAAAATCTAAAATAATCACTGCAAAGTGCAATGTAACCCATTCGTCCGTTTTAAAGTGCATTCATTGTGTTTCTAGAAACATAATGCATTTGTTTCGGTCATATACATATAATATTCATGACTATTGTTAACTAGGATAACCTGTCTAGATATTTTCATTACATTACGTTCATACGTTTTACACACCACACTTACTTGTTAACTTTGATCTTAGTTCCCTATACTCATACGCATGAGAGAAAGAAATAAGCATATCAAGAAGGTGCTCCTATATCAAACTTCTTTATAAGTAAATGGCATTCCTGTGGACTAAGGAAGTTGACTGGCAAATCAATTAAGATACTTTTTTAAAGCTATCAAAACACAATCACTTCATAGAGTTTGTATAGGCTTGTCAACCTGTGACGTCACTAATTCGTATAGTCAACTGACTAAACATTAAGCAGTTTTTGCAAAATTTTAAATCGTAGACTCAACATTATTCAGAATCATTAAGGTTTTGCAACACACTTCAATACTTTCTTTTGCAGAATTAATATTACAAAATTAAATATAAATGGTGTCAACATCCCATATAAAGGTGTCAGGTGTAACGCAAAATATATGTGTGACGGAACCGTCCGTTAATCCCTTCAAGATTTTTTTCTGTATTTCTAAGCATACCTACAAACAGTTTTAATATAAAACATGCAGGTTCTATAATAAACTGACCTATTTTTGCACTGCTAGAGAGAAATACTGAAACACTCTCAAGCACCGACGTATTTAAATAGCTTTACACTTCAGTAAACATTTGAAACCGTGTGACGTTTTTATTGGAACAAATTGAGGTTCACAATGTTTGCTTGAAAATTTATTGGTTCCGATAAAATCGGAGTTTATAAATGAAATTTGAAAATCGTACCTCTAACTGATCAAAATAAATTGATCGTAAAACACAAAAAAGTTTATATCTTTTTAAATGTTTTTTGCATACAATTAATACATCAACTGTGTTACTTGCCTAGCATTAGTCTAACAGACTACATGAGAACATTAATTTGACTCCGAGGTAAGTAGCTTAAGCACTAGTGTTACGGATAGTTATCAGAATCAATGGTGGTATTACAAATACATATATACTTAAATATTAATACCCAAATACAGAACATAAACAAGTATTCATCATACGAATATTTGTCATGGGTCGGGATCGAACCCACAACTCTTGGCGCATGGGGCAGGGTGACTACTGAATGCGATATCGAACCAGTCGAGTATATCGAAAAAGTCGAGTTGCTGGGTTTGAAATTTTGTAGTCAAAGAGCTTCTCTCTACAAATGAACATACATTTACATACATTAGCAACCAATAAGCTCCTTTAATTTAGCCAAAAATAAAAACAAAACTGAGTTGGGCTAAATGGAAAATACTATACAATACACAATACTACATAACTCGCCTTTACCATATGCTATGCAAGGAACACAGTTGGTATATGGTTATTTTTTAGTGCCAGACCATAATGGAACCAAATTTAAAACTGAAAGTTTCAACGGTTTTTTATTGTTTACAGATTCGAAGACCCGAATCGACAATGACTCCATAAGATGTCATTGGACGCAACCGTGACTTCAAAACACGGTCTCACCCCAGTGCGCACAGAATGTGACGGCGCTTAGTGACGTGATGAAACTAGTAATGCTGAACTTCCTAATCATGTTCGATGTGGTGTTCATATTCTTCTTGTTCCTGATCGCGGTGACGTGTGTGATGAACTACATGCCGGGGCGGCGGCGGCAGCAGGCGAGCGCGGAGGAGGTGGACGATGACGTCATCCCCCCGCCGCCTCTGTTCGCTGGGGACGATGAGGAGTTGCCGTCGACCAGCCGGGACACGTACGTGGTGATACCACCGCCGATGGACAGCGCACGGACGAAGGATGGCTGCCCGATACACGTGGTGTAGTACAAGCACTGATATAATGTGTGAGTATCAGCCTTAATAGATTATATCTCTCAATTAATGGTTACTTTGATTGTAGAATCAGAGTTACAGAGACGTTTAAAATTTTTACAGCCAAATTTCCGAAATATGTTAAGAGTTTCATCGAAAAACCATTTACCGCGAAGGTTCCTAATAAATATTCGGAATATCATGGAAATCCATGATTCCGCAATAATGACTATCCTATAAGTATCTTATAGGTTCAAGAAATCGGGCCCAATGCTATATACACGACGACCTATGTATAATATATGTATATACATCCTGGAAACTAAATATTGCAGTAAATTTCCAGCTACATCGTTTCACAGCGTTTTCAAATACAAAATTACACTAATTTTATAATAATTAAATAACTAACTCAACTTCACGCCACTTCCTTAGCGGGGTAGGCAGAGAGAACCGAACGCCATATGGCACGATCATTACACACCCAATTTTATTATAGATACAGAATAAGAATTTACCGAAGATAATATTAGAAATAATAATAAATTAAACAATGTGAAAATGGATAGAGTGAGGACTAAGCTACCTCCATCGATTACCGGAGCTGAGTGATTCGGATTATAGAATTAACTTGTCTCCAACATTCTATATATTCTCATATTTCCTTTCATGTTCTTCTTATAAATATCCTTTTAGTATCTTATAATCTTTTCACGGAATATGATTCAAGGTCCTTTTTAGGGTTATTGGAACTGATATTAAATACAGCATTGAAAGTAAAAAACAACTTGAAATCTGTTTAATTCCAATAATATTATTAACAACTTGGAATTTCAAACAATCAAACTATAAATTACTTGGAAACAAGATTGGATTTGATAGAAACTTAATTAAAACATAAGTACCTAAGTGCGATACTAAAAATAAATAGGTACTGGTCCTAGATCAGAAGAAACTGTATATAAATTAATTAAAAACGGTCGTGTACCTACATTATTATTTTTTAATTGAAGTGCTTAATGTAAATCATTTATTGTATACGAAGTAAAATAAAGATTTTATATGAAAATATTCTTCATAATGTCAAAGCTTCCATTAATTTTTCCTTCTTTGCTTCAGTTGTGTGCATCAAAAGTCTTCCATTATCTATACTTTTTTGTTTTGTTTATTTAAAGGAAATATAAAATAAATACTAAATAAATTCATTAGACTGACACACCAACTCCCTGGTTCCAAACTAAGCTTATGCTTGTGCTATAGATATTAGGTGAACGGATAGACATACTAAAGTACATTTATAAACATCCATGGCTCGAGTACAAATATTTGTGTTCATCACACGAAATATTTGACCCTAGTGGGATTCGAACCCGCGATCCTTGGTTTTGTGGCCAGGGTCTCTGACCACTCGACCAACGGGCCAGTCAGCAGTACGGGCCATATTATATACCATTCAAAATAACATTACTCTAGAATAAAAGTATCCCATAGCCAAATAGTTTTAAATCATTTCATGTCAACAAATCAGACATGTAGTAACATTGCGCCGCACTGCGCAATTGCGCCAACTTTATAACTCAATTAAAAATTGCATAGCGCACTGCATTGTACCACGAGAACTTGAAAAGTGCAAAAATAATAAAAAAAAAATACTAAGATAAGAAACAGAAACAAGATTTATCAAAAGACCAGCGAGATAAAACAGTTTTAAACAAATATATCCATCTCTCTCACGAAAACGTTTTGTTCTTGTCATGTTGTATGGCGCCCATGTCATTCAACGTCACACGACATGATCACACGATATTTTTGTCTAACCGACAACTTTGAACCTTTTTAACTTGGTCAATAATCAAGATACAAAAAAATATTTTTCCAGATTTGATTGCCTGTTCTATGGTAGACTTAAGTCTACAAATAAATAAATAGAGTCATGCGTATTCCCTATTAACTCAGAGTTAGCGCATTAAACTGCGCCTGAGTTGCGTTGAAGCAGAGATTTCCGCTGAGTTTTGTCTACAACAGATTAAGCAGTGTCAAGCTAAATTGGATGGAAACTCATCCATCAATTGGAAGAGGCTGCGAGATAAATTAGGTGTTTTAATATACTGAGAACCTTTGAAAGCTCTCTTAATAATATAGTGATTGATTCTTTTCAAGTACTTTGATCTTGGCCTTTTCCTTACAATGTAAAGATGGGATGTGCGCAAACAAGAATGTCATTAAAAGATCTATACGATCGGTATATTACATTTATTAGATATACCAGTCTACATTCATCTGAACGAATTTTGTCGTGACTACAGAATTGGACTGCATTGTTTGTGTTCAAAGTCTAGAAATCATCACATAAAAAAAAATCGAAACACGTTTTTATGGGTTAATTCTATAATTACTCAAATGGGGCCTTATCCCATAGATACAACGCATTTGTTTGTTAGGTGTATCGTATTTTACCATGCAAGCATTCTTTGCTATTTGCAAAAAAATTTGTTGGCAATTTAGACTTGTATTAAAAATACTGCTTACCTTCAGGCTTGTACCATCATATTGCCGTATCGTATGAAATGAGGGAAAAAATACGGTTTATATGTCAAGACCTAAAATATTTAATATAAAAGTGTTACCGTTAGTTAAGGATAGACTTATTTTAAACCAGAATTTATGGGCCTTTTCACAAATGCTCTTGGTCCGTGTATAAAGGGCTAATAGGCGATAGCTGAGCTGATACCTATCGTGAGTTGCTTAACTGCTACTTAATTTAATCTTCTTTGCAAATAATAAAATAATTATATCATAAAATTATAATTTAAAGTGGACTGGCATTTTTCAAAGGTTTTCGCCAGGACGTCATCTTTTTGCCCAGGAAACTAAGTTGGTTTGACTTAAACTATGTAGTAATTAGCTAGCAGGGGAGCCTTCTAGCACTCAAATGTCCCCGAGGAGGACGACAACTCGTGTCATACTCTGTCCGTTAGGATACGGCACACAGCTGTCTGTGTTGTCGTTCACACCACACTAGGTGTTCTGGGGGAGAATTCCACTCCCTCAAGATGGGCTGCAAGGTGGCAGCTCACGCTACGTAGACTTTTCGAGCGAATCCCGACAGTGAGGACCCCGATAGTTTTGCGTTCAGCGCCCGAATATTGGCAGCCTTGAGGTTTAGTCGGTAGGGGAACTGGTGTTGCCAGCCAAGTTTCGCGCTCGACACACACTTGTAGGCTCTTACTCAGGTCTACCTAGACGGTGCAGAAAGGCATTCCTCACGTACAAAAAAAAAAGTAACTAGTAATTGGAAGTAATAGTACCTATACTGGAAAAAAATCTAACAAACACCTTGAAAAAATGGTTACAGCCTTTTGCCTACTGTTTTCAATTCGATAAAACTAAAACACGAGTCTCAAATTTTCGTATTCGAACGACCTGTTTCCAACAATGTACCTACTACATTCTTTCAACAAGATGACTAAGTTTACTTCTCTTTTGTTGCAGATCAACGTAGGAGTTTATTACGAAGAAGCCTTATGAGAATGTAGGTGTCGAAAATTAAAAAAGACGTAGACATTTTTTACCAATTAGTCAAGTTTTAAATTAAATTCTTGTTACGTTAAGACTATAAACGGTGGAATCTCGGGACTCAAGTGGATGACGTAAGGAATTGGATTGATACTGCGTTATCAGAATTAGATATCTTAATAAAAATTTACAGTACATATATGGTATTCACTTGTTAACATAGATGTAATAATAGATACAGGTAACGGATCGCCGCGATTTGTTTAACAATAGTTGCTATGATTTCATTATGAATGGCCTAATTAATTACATTATTTACTTTCCCTGTTGTGTGTCAATGCCTTGAGTAAATATATTCATCGCTTAAGCACACAAATAAAGGAGCTGTCTTTGTTATCAAGTAAGTAAATATTTTATGTAAAGTGTTCAAACGCGTCGAATATTTGCAAGTGCTTGTTTAAATGAATGTGACTGAATAATAGATAATATAGATAATTATATAATAACAACTAGTGTATGTTCCGCTTGCTAATTTGCATTAGGTTTGAATATTGGTGCTTGCCAGCACATCAGTGTATTGGCGTAACTAGAATTTAATTGAGAATAGCCTGGATGTCTCGTGTTTAACAACATGCCCATATTTCAATATGTAAGAAAAATAATATCGTAAAATGCATTAGTGGTTCCAAAAGCTTTTTAGGGTTAAGACCAAAGGCAGATTTGCTTACCTCTCGATCAGGGATGGTGAACCATTGGCACGCTTGCCGGAAATGGCTTATAAAGGAAAACTTAAACGTATTTAATAAATTTGACATCAAGCGCTGCCCCTTGCACCGATGGATGAATCATATTTGAATATTGGAACGTCTGTCTAAAAAGATTCCTCATTACTGAGAGCGCGTTCCTGAGTTTGAGAAGGTTTTCTTCAGATGATGAGTAACGAAACGAACTCTAGATCTTTTACTACCGTTCATACTACAAATTTGTCGTCTTCTAGAATCGCCTAGCGTATAAGCAAGTAAATAATGTATAACAAGTATGATGATGATGATAATGATGACGTCTCAAGGTCCTAAACGATAAACCAGTCGTCTGATAGTGTGGATACCGTAAAATATAATATTTAATAATGTTTGTCACCTGCCTGCCCCTATAAGAAAAAGGCGTGACATTATGTATGTATGTATGTATGTATGTATTTGTCACCTAAGAAAGTGTTTAGTACGTTTATCATCATCCCCATAGCGTCATATCCCGTGTTTAATGGGTCCGCTTAGACCATGAATCAGGATTTAACGAGTCTCGGTTAAGAGGCGCGTGCGCTTACCATTGAGCTACCACCGCTGTTTAGAAAGTTTATGATAAAGCAAAAACTTTTTTGTAACGGCTTTGGAATATTTGTTACTGGTCATGCTTTTAATGTTGTTGATGTATGAATATGGGCACCAAATAATTCTATTAGTAATTTTCCCAAGGCTATTTCTAAGGAAAACACAGCTCCTTTTCTAGTTACGCCACTGTTCGAGTATAATATATCAACGTCAGATATTCTATATTGAATTTATTTTTATCTATTTCAGTTTCTCCATCTATTATTAAATAAAGCCTTACTTTTCAGCACTCGTTAGTTGCATTTTATCACGTTTGAACTAATCTTGGAATAAAATTTTATGACTGTTTTTATGAAGATATTGAAATTTTAATAAAATTAGGTTAGTTTAATGGGCTCGTTATAATTTTTTGTGCTATTAGCTACTTATGTTACGAAGCGCCCTTAACGTTAATAAAATTCAAAATTAATTTCTCGAAATTCCAAATTATGCATATCGATTGTTTTAAAATAGTTATTTATAAGAATATGACAAGATGATTGGTGCACATAATATAGACGTTTCGCAGTTTGCTTATCTATGTACTTCAATCAAATTTATTTTTGTTTTCGCAATACAAATATGACAATAACTGGCTAGCTTCTCTTAAATTGTATTTTGTACCTACAATTCACATACTAGTTTGTTCAGCCTAGTTTTGTTTGTGGCTGAATGTGGTTAAAGGGGCCTGCTGCCTCTTTGACTGCCTACCCCTTCGGGGATTATGGGCGTGATGTTATTACGTATGTAATTCACGTACTATACATCAAAATCTATTGTCACATTATTTTTAGCAATTCTTTTGTAAAGATCTCATTGTTAGTATAATTACATGTAAAATTGAGTACCTATTCATACAAAAGAACATCAATAGACTTAATACGAGGAACTAGTATAGGTATACATTAGAGTAAGACGTATATTATAATAAAAAGACAATACGTGTATTACGAACATTACTCATATCATTGTGTTTAAGTATATTTTGTGAATGGTTCTTTCAAGATATTCGATTCAGCTTTCTACGTTAACATCTTGTTCGATCCGATTTATCGTTTTATCTCGAAACATCTTTTTTATTTCAGACTTCGCATTACTTACACAGCGTACAACTACAAGTTATTTAAATTATATTATTATAGCAGTGCCCCACAGTTTCACCCGCGTAGTTCCCATTCCCATGGGAATACGGGGATAAAATATAGCCTATGTTACTCGCTGATAAAGTAGCTTTCTATTGATGAAAGAATTTCCGAATCTGTGCAGTAGTTTAGGAGCATATTCAATACAAACTAACATACAATCAAATGTTTCCTTTTTATAATATTATAGTATGAAGCAATCAATATGAAAATGTTACATTGTGAAAAGCCGGGAAATGTTGCATTTGCTGTCGATGTAATTCAATTTAATTCATAATAAAGATGTAAATATTTTACTATGAATTAAATACTATTTAGAGGATTATGTTAAAAAGAAATGAAATGAGGCTGATCTGTTATAAATATCAAGTCATTATATCAAAACATTGTATAAATTAGGTCAGTGTTCATGCAAGTTAGGAGTTAGGCAACTCTGCTTAACAATTTACATAGGCACAAGTACGAGTACAACCCTCGGATATAAATCTATATCTATACAATATTATAAAGAGGAAAGATTTGTATTTTTTTGAGTTTATTGATTACAAACATACACACATGTTTGTAATCAATAAACTCAAAAACTACTGTGCTGATTTAAAAAAATATTTCAACATTGAAAAGCTACATTATCCGGAAGTAGCATAGGGTATACTTTATCCCCATATTCCTACAGGAACGGGAACTATGCGGGTGAAACCGCGGAGCGCTGCTTTTATTAAATAAATACAGCCGCAGTACTAATTCCATAAACACTCGGTAATTCATACTCCTCGAAAATTACCTTAATAATTATTTTTTCACAATTAAGACTATCTATCATTAGTCTTAATTGTGAAAAACCAAAATGAACTCTCAAAGAGGGTAATAAAGATCAAGATTTAAACAAAGCCATTGGCATTATTGTATAAGATTGGAATTAGGTACGTACTGTGTGTTGTCTGTTATATTAATATCTACCGGATTATAATAGCTTTCATTTGATTCTTCTGCGCATTATACGCCTTAAAGAATAGGCAATCCGGCTCAAAGGACCATAATAATGGCATGAAAATTGTAAATATACAATATAAAATCAATTGCAGATCAACTTTTAACATGTTACATATGTAAAATGTTATATAATAACTTGCAAAATCGTCTTCATCGGTAAAAAATGAGCAAACTGTAAGGTTTCAAACCACCTATTTTTCTGTCAATAAATACTGAGTAATATACTCTGAAGGCTGAAATGATATTATGAAAGAACGTATAGTCTGTTTGAAAATAGAATTATAGAGTATGCAAAATAATATATTTGTTATTTAAATAACTTTACCTTGTAATAAATAATTCAGTACTGAGCGAGTTTCATGTTCAGAAAATTGGAAATGTTATTATTTTATTACTTGTTTTATGGCTTTTTTATATTGAATGCAATATTTTTTCTTTCCGAGCTTGAGGAGTTTTTCTTATGTAAATGGGGATGTACTGTTTATTTACTAAATAACAATGTCGTTAGTAAAGTATATTTCTGTGAAAAAGTAGGCATTAAAAATGCATACGATGTTAATAGTCATCTAATACCAATGAATTAAAAACGACATTTAAACTAATGTGCATCTTAAGCGTATTGATCACATGAAGGGTATCATGTTAATGGTTAGGTAAGGGTAGATAAATATGAAGGCTTCAGGTTGGTACTTAAATTATAAGTTGTTTCATTGAGGCTCTACTATAACTTTGACGTGAGGTAAGATGAAGCTGGCTTTTCAACATCAAAAAAATTCATGGTAGATCGTTCAAACTATGCATTTGTACTTTTTTACAATAAGCTATTATGTAACTTGACTTAAGTTTTCTTTTGCCTGTGTGAATAAGTTGCAATGTTAAAAAACTAAACTTATTATGTACTTAACTTTGAATGTTGAAAGTATGGAAAACTATCAGATACATATAAATCCAGTAGGTTTTTAAATTTAACAGAACAAAAATTATAAAAGCAAAAAATTACATACACTATGTGATATAATATACACAATTTTTGAAATGTAGTTATAGAGAACATTGTTTTAAAATTATTGTTATACGAACGTCAGCTACAAAGCGCATAATTATGATGTAATTAATAAAATGCACTAAGGCAGTGTCGTCATAACGCAAGTGTTTGTTTTATTTATTTTTCTACAGTTTTACCTACATCATATCTGCTATTAATGCTTTGGTATGTCAAAAGAGAAAATATAATTAATTTGATTGGTCTTTTAGAATCTCTAGGTTAGTTCAACAAAATCACGATTTTAATCAGTTAAACCCCTAAATCCGTGATTTAGTTGATATTAAACAACTGGAACTGCATACTGAATCCAAACTATATGTATTGCAGTTAAATAGCAGTTCTCTAAGTTAAGTCTGGCAATAACTCTAAGTTATACTAAGAGGAAAAAAGCAAGTTGTTAGCGAAACAATCGTTTTAAGTCATATAAGTCCAAGAAAGTAAAAATATTTATCGTTCTAACGAAACCTTCCCCGCTGAGTCGGCAACTTTGGCGATAAATAAACAAGTTTATTTGGGCTATTACCGGCTTTTGCAGGTTTGTTTTTCGTCTTTGAAAATAATTACATCAATATTTAGCTTGGCAATATTTGGTGAGTATTATTTTTCTTATATTTTTATATATATGGATGACTTCAAAAAATACGGTTTCAAGTATCGTTGTAAGAATGGCATTTAATTAATACTACGACTAAAAATATTGATACTAAGTTCGATAATGTACCGTCGTGCCGTATCTGGAGGGATACGATGGTAATGGACTACGAATACTGGAAAACGAAAAGTCTCACCTAAATAATTTAAAAATATCCATGATTCAAATTTAGAAAGGCGCGTACATACACCACACGAATATTTGCTAGAAGAACTCACAGCCTGTCTCATGGCCAGTATATATATTTAAATTTATATTTACTAAAATTAAGTACTGATAACGTTTTCATTGCATTACATATCTTCTAGCATATGGGCTATCACAAAGTAACGATTACTGAGATTAACCGTATACGTAATAAATATAAGTGTTTTAAGTACACGTCTATTTTTGTAGGAGTAACATTGCGTACGATACGGAATATTCCCTTTTTAAAAACATGAATGATGAATGATTAATTCCTCTGATACATAATCGAAAACACTCTTTGTTATACCCACGACTTTCAGGTGACAGTCTAAATTACGTGTGTACCAACGAAAAATTAAACCGAAAAAAAAAATGTAATCTAAATTTCCCAGCCTAAAAGGTTTACCTTTTAACTTTTTACCGCTTCAATTTATAGCCACGTATGTGTTTTTACAGTTCAAATAAAGATTAATATACTGTAGCAGGTACACCCATTGTAATAACTCACGTTTCAAACCGCCTGCTGTGTACCCATCGATTAGCTGTCGAACGACCCAGGTGTTCAGGCGAGACCACCTAAAATTATCTTGACATTTTATTGGCACCGCGATAGATTGTGTTAATTAAAATGTCCTACAAGTTTGTTCCAATTCGCCGTATCGGCCTCTTGAATTGTCGATTCGATGGGCTTTTGAAAAACATTACGTTGTTCTAAATTGGGGCCGCACTTTGTGTTTCGGCGGTTGAAATGTTATTTTATTGAGAGAGTAATAAATTAATAAATGTGTGCGTTCACCGTTTTAGCATAATTGCTTACGCAGTTAATAAAGTTGTTCAGTTGCTTCATATAAAAAAAAAACTCATGAACACCGAACTAACAAAACAGCAGTTGACACAACGAATCGTTTAATTGAATTTCAGGACTATAAAAAATTGACACTTTCGTAGATTTGGCGAAGGAATAAAAGGAGTAATGGCTTAGTTTGTGTACTTACTCAACAGACAGTTAATTAATTATTACAGGTAAGTGATTTCAAAACAATATTATTTAGCTATTATTCATTAGTTAGCGCCCTAAATAAACTTAGCTCCTTTTAAACCAATTATGTTTAGCAATTATATACTCGTATATAGTGTCACAATAGGATATGAAGATATTTAATGTAAACACGTAAAGTTAGATATATTTATCGCAATTCAGAAGGGCCTTGAAATGTTTTTCTTTTATTATATATATATATTTTTGTACAAACAAATAAATATCCGACGACATAAATAAAGCACTTGTGTTACAGATATCAGAATCAACAGTGGTATTACAAATATATAATTTAATATTAGATATTAACACCCAGACACGGAACAAATACAAGTATTCATCACACAAATGTTTGTCCTGGGTGGGTATCGAACCCACAACTTTGAATGCGTATGCGCCATCGAGCCAGTCGAAATTAGCTTAACTTTAGCAATCTAATGAAGAGCAAAACGTAGCTACTAGGTGCTACTGAACTTCGCTAAATAAATACATATATATTAGCTATTAGCTACAGTAACAAAACAGGATAATACCTGAAGGATGCTTAGGTAATATCAATGAGCAACACTATTAGACAGATAGATTGATTACGCGGATTTAGTTAGCGAACTAAGCACGTTAGATTGACTGATTGCAGAATTAGTTACTAATTTAGGTCATCTAATATACTTGTTAGAACAAATATAATTCTAACCAATATTATAAACGGGTTTGATTGTGTATGATAACATTAACGTTGTGAAAGTTTCTAAACTCAATTTGTAACCAATGATGTTTTTCAAACACGTTGCTAATGACACAGAAAATGATTAAGAATGATGCTATCATCCCAAAAGGCATTTTTGTAGAAAAAGTAAATCTATAATATCGCGTGGGAAACAGGTTTTCATTGAATCTTTAGTACAATTTTAATTCTTAACTTATTTATTAATATTTTAAAAATAAACATTTTAGCAAAAGAAAATCGTGCACAATAAGTATGCAGCCATAACCTACCTCAAAATAAACTTTATTTTAATAATCGCCAGTTCAACGCTCACAAAATCGGGGCAACATTGTTATGCCAAACACGTAAACAAAACGTTCAACCCTTATACATAAAGTCGAAACGTTTTATTCAATAAAATAAAAATAGCGAGGGCTTATTTGCTGAAGTTATTTGAACGAGCAGTGTAATCAAGCCTTCACAAACTAGCCGAGACTGTGTGAGTTCCCCATAGAAACCGGTCGGTTACAGGGAAACTTCTGGTAAAAGCTTCGTTTCGCCCCGGGCTCGCTAGCTGAATTTCCAAAAATCACAATAAATGACTTTTGGAAGGATTCTGGTGGCTGTGATTTTAAAGGAATTTGTTTGCGTTAAATTACAGGGTGCAAAAAATAGGTACATAGTTGTACCTCACAATTTTTTTTTATCGTTTACATTGTAACAACGTACGTGATGTTGCTTGGAGTCAGAAAGGAATCATTACGGCAGTGGCAAGTAAAGGGTAAATCTTTGTGACCTTTAGTGAAATTGGTAAACAAGACTGATGGATGGACAGTATTGGTTTGACCTGCATAGAATTTAGGACACGGATAGGATTATTTTCTTAAAGAAAACCGAAGTAAAATAGCCACACTTAAGCTGCAGCGTTTCGTATTAAGGCTAAGAGTACCAAAAAGGTTCCTAAGAATTTTGGCCGCTGATGACGGGGATCCTAAGATGTTTTGCCTTAACTTTTTTAATACTTGAAAATTTTGCCATCTTTGGGTGCCGTAGTAAATAGGAGTCGAAGTGGTCGCCATAGATGAAATCGGTCGGACCTCATCATCATTATTGGATTTTGATTCAGGAGGAGAATAAAAATCAACTAATTTAATTCTAAGTCGATAACTAACAAATATTATGTACTTTTATAACTATATATACGTCCGTTGCGATGTTTGTTTTGCATGTACTTATGTGAACCAGTGTTTCTCAGTAAATAATTTGTTTTGAGAAATAAATGTCTTAAACCGTATCATCATCATTTGAAAATATTGGAAAATTGTATTTTCCAAAAGAAACTATAAATCTTCCATCCGACAGATCAATCTGTTATTGTCATGATTTTCAGTTTTTGTCGCACGGAAATCCAAGTTCATGTCGGTGTCATCTACCAAAAATAAATATCACTTCCCAAGAAAAAAAAGTTTGACTTCAATACAGAAAAAATGAGCTTGTAAATACTTTCGAATAGTAGTAGCCGTTAATATAATTTGAAATAGTGTTTTTTGAAATTATACTTTGCACGTTATTTTAAATTACAATCATTCTCCAACCTACTGGTTGCCTACTAGAGAAGTTAATTCATCTAAAATACTACTGAATTAAACTACCATCGCCGGATATTCGTCGTCCCATTCACACCTTAACGTTCCTTCTAACTTTCTTCCTAAATGAACTCAAACCGAATACAGTTGGATTGATCGTTTCATTTTCTCGCAGCCGGCATTACCGTACAATGTGTCAATTGAGCTCACTCGCTAGGTGGGGCAGGAGCGAAAATATCGACATATCATTAATCATCGCTGTTTGTTAACGACTCCACGTCTGTGTTTGTATTAAATTATTGCTTTAATAGTGCCTGCTTTATTTCAAGCCAATCAGTTTTAAGTCGATTGTTGGAATTGAATGACTTCAATTCCAATAATCATTTTTACTAAACGACATACTGTCCCTATGTTGATCTGGTATTCAAAAATAATGCATCATTGCATTGCTTACATGACTAATAGTAAATTGGTTACTAAGAGTCTGGTTGTACAATAGTTTGAAAATTATTGTTGTTATAAAAATAAATGTGTTTCAAATAGACAATTTTAGATTCTTGTCATAATTTTTTTTCCGTATTATATTTTAATGTACTTCCTAAATTATAAGTTTCATAACAAAAATATTGTCTAGCATGAATATGCATGAATTGCGAGGTAATCCTCGCTACACACTGCACAAGGGTAGTTAGTACAAGTCAGTCGTAAGTACAGACGTAAATTACATTCTTGATTCTTTTATGGGAGCTTTTGCATGATTTTAATTGTGCAATACGTACAAACTATTGTGTCCTTTGAGAAAAACAAATGTACTGCAACAGTAATTCAGTTCGGAATTGAATGAACAATTTAAACGCGGCCAGAGCCAGCTCTTTTCAGGAGCTACATCGTGTACCGCGTTTTTATCCTGCGATTCGTATTCAAAAACACTATTGAAATACGTTCACATTAGGGTGAATTCACATAGAATTGTAATCAACTAGTAAGATATTATTCTTCTTGTCCTGCTTCTAGGTCATCTAGGATCGGCGTACCTAGTATTTTTATCTCTCCCAATCAGTCATAATCATCCTTGACGCGATCTAACCCTTTTTTTTACCTCTTTCTCTCTCGGCTTCCGTCTGACCATACTGAGATGGCATACTTGGTAAAAAACGTTACCAATTTGAATAATTTCTTTCCTATTTTTCGATGGATCTTTTAGGACGAGGTTCTAAATTATATTCGACCTCTTTTTATTAAATAATTAATATATAAATAAATATCAAACTACGTCACATACATCGATATGACTCCGAGGAAAGGAGCTTAAGTACTTGTGTTACGGATATTAGAATTAACAGTGGTATTACAAATATATATTTAAATATTCAATATTAACACCCAGAAACAGAACAAACACAAGTATCTATCATACGAATGTTTGTCCTGGGTAGGGACCCACAACTCTTGGCGCATGGGGCAGGGTCACTACCGAATGAGCCATCGAGCCAGTCATTTATTTAATTAATATTGTTATGTATTTTGTAATAGTTTGTAAAGGAGCTCAACGCGCATTGTTCCATGCTGTATTGGTAATTAATGGGTACGAGTTCAATCTCCGTACTAGGACAAATTTTACAGGCCTTATATTGTGGTACTTTCGATTGTTTCTGCTTTGCAGACCAAATACTTAACCTACTTAATTTGGAAACAGATTACTTGAATTCGTTTGTGTCATGTATTTAGGTTAAACACATTGTTTAGTTCCGGAGTTTAGTGCGTAAATATACCAATCTATTTGGAGGCCGACACCGCTTGGCATTTTTTTTAAAACACGCGAATTTACCGCACTGATTTTTGTTGACGACAACAAAATACAAGTGACCACACACGGACTTCCCAATTTACCCGGAGCAACAAAAGTACCACTATACGTGAAGTTCAGATGAATATGATGGTCCACTGACATTAATTTGTTCTGTCGTATTTGTTTTTTAATAGGATAAACTGTTAAATCTGGTCCAATGATTGTAAAATTCAATTATTATAACAACTGAAGCGTCTAAACATCAGCACTCAGGCAAACAAAAGAGCTTTACCTCGTTAAAAATAAAAGTACCCAAGTAAAAGTGTCCACAGAATTTCCGATAAGATACAATCAGATACTTACCAACATTTTTGGCATCGCTTGCCATTAATATCATTTGCGATACCGGAACCCTTTGTTCGGCTTCAAGCTCGGGCGTTCCTTCATTCGTTTCATCTTACTGACTGTTTTGAGATAATGTCATGTCAGCTCAGCCCAGTCGACGAGTTACCCAGCGTACGATGGAGGTATGGACTATGGAAACTCTGTATACATCCGTCATACTTGCAACTGTACACAAAGAATCAATTTCAATATAAAACTAACACACCAATTCCCTAGTTCTAAACTAAGCTTTTATGTGTCTGCTATATAGATACTAGGTGAACGGATAGATATACTACTTAAACACGTTTATGATAATCCATGACTCGAGTAAAAATGTCCTTATTCATCACACGAAACATTTGCCCCTAGCGGGACTCGAAGGCCGTGATCCTTAGTTCCATGGCCAGGGTCTCTGACTTATTTTTTCACAGAGTATCGTACGCTGCACTTTGGAATGCCCAAAAAAGGTTAGGATTGCTCCTTTAAGGACACTATCGTCATTGTGTTTACGTGTGAAACTCGATACTTGGCAACCGGATCCTCTTAAATCTCTAGAAAAAATGTCTGCACCTTACGAGTATATTCTACAGTCTACATCGGCAAGTATGCAACGACCTTTGCCGAATTCACGGACGCCGCTGGCTCGGCACTCCGTGTAACTGACGTGTTTGTCCATCCGTGTGATTCAACGCGTTTTCGCCAGGAAAATGAATAACAAGTTTCACGTACACCCTGCGGTAAGCAGTTGAAGCTACTGCGAACTTTTAAAATTAAAGATAAATTGTATAGGTACGTGTGCAAGTTTATGTTGGTAAATATTTTGTATGTGGTTATGACCTTAATTGTAGTTGAGAAGTTGTAGGCTACTTTAAATGTATACCTACAGTTACGTTTAAAATGTAGAACTAAACGTTCAAATGGTTGGCACTACAATGTTATCATTGGATTTAGTTTTTATCCCCCGCTATTGTGCCCATATTAATCAAATACCTATTTGTACTGAAAAATCACTAATTCATAGAAAATAAGAAATAATTTAATACTAGATACTATGAAATTTCCTATCAATAAATTTTCATTATTTCATAGTATCAATGTCGATTTATAATGTACTGACCACGACCCAACAAACTCCGTACAAACGGCAAGTGTAAACCGTCCTTCCCCCATGTAACTGACGTGTTTGTCCATCCGTGTGATTCGGCGCGTTTTCGCCAGCAAAATGAATAAACAAATCATGCCCGCTCCCTTTGGGCAGGATGGGCGCTATTACCACACCCGATAAAGGGTGCCGACCATGTGGGCACGTCATAATAGTCCGTTGAAACGCGATGGACGTTTGGAGAAGCAGATTATTTTCTGGGTGAGTTTCTTCTGATATGTGTTGGACTTAACGGGTTTTCTATTTTGTGGATAGTCCATTTAGTCTCGCTACAATTATTATGTTAGAATTTTTTGTTTTATTTGGTTACGTATAGCAAATAACAATTCGTAATATTTATTATTTATTGTTGTGTTAGCGCCGTTTTATCTAAGTTTTCCATTCTATATAACTACATTCCATAAAATTGGTTATTGGAACATATTACTTACACCTACCACCTATCGATTTACCTACCCACCTATCGATTCATCGTGAGTGATAGTAGGTATGTAGGTATATCTATAATCTATATCTATGTTTGTTTGTTTGTCAAGAAAACATGCTAAAACGCGCTAATCTCTGAAACTGAATTAAAAAAAATCTGTAGTTAATTTATTGAGGAAGGCTATAGGCTACATAGCATTAACCATAAACGCGGATGAAACCGCGGCCACGGCTAAGTCTATGTATATTTTAACTTCGAAAAACACTATGTTAACAATAGACTAACCTATACTTAAAAAAGCAACGTGAGTATTGAGATTAGTTCCTTACTTTAATTAACCTAAAAGCCACATCGACATTTGTACTGTTAACTTTCAAAATCGAATTAAACTCATATTTGTATGCATACCATAATATGCGTGCATCGTACGTACAATCCTCAACATTAATTACCCCTACAAACCAAGTTTTACCCCTACAGGGGTAATTACCTCCAGTTTCGGAATGCACTAAAACAATCATAGGTTAAACAAGTGAACTCCACGACCCGTCAATAAACCCGCGATGGCGGTATAAAGAGAGGTTATGGCATTCTCGGCAGGGGCGCCGATAATGTCGAAGTGGCCATTAATGCTGTATCTACCACGTTATGGCGACTGTAAATCGGCTTCGTAAACCCGATCGCGATCGAGTTTACGTCATTCGTTTTATTTTGACGGTTTATTTCCGAAGTGATGAAGCCCGATACGTTTATGTTAATTCGGAGTGGCGAAACGTCAATTGGCATTTAGTTTTACTGGGGTAGGTTAAAATAGGTATAATTTGAAAACAGGTGAAGCTATGGAATAATAATTGAAATTGAATCATTATTTTAAATAAGAAATATTTACAAATACATTGCTTTATCAGTGAGTTGCCCAATATTTTAGATTGGCGTCGCGAGGGCAGATTTAATTATATTCTAACGGAAACGCATATAATATTTCTGTTGTATGCTGAAGTATAACAAGTCTTTGCTATTTTCTTGCATCTGGAAAACATTTATTCACCTTGCAGCTAGGCCTATTTATGTCTTACGAGAATATGACGGGGTTAAATAGATGGCAACAGATGGTCTCAGCTTCTCTGCTGTCTAATTTCGATAGAGATCTTTCTTGGCACAGATTCTATGCGAAAAATTTCGCATTCTCTATTATAACAGTTTGCTATGAAACATCATTACACATCTGTTTGTAATATATTTATGACTCATGAACATTTAACGATACCGAATATTTATATGAAAACACAGAACGATTGGACTCATTTAAAGGACTTTTGCTCACTGAAAAGAGACTTTTTTAGTTTTGAGTTAAATAAATAACAGGTCAACCATTAGACAGCGCATATTATATAATTCTACGATAAAGCCTGTACATCGGTCCTACTCCAAGAACAGGCCTTGTATGTATCGGCAGAAATTAAGAAAGCTAGCGATTAAACATTCAATATAGAATCGTTCCATTTTGTTTTACAAACAAAACAAGTCCTAATGTACAAACAAACGGTTAAATTGTTATTTTACCGAATGAAATAAAAATTTTCACATGCAAAAGGTGTAACATTAAATATTATTTGCTTCAGTTAATTAAAAACATGGACGGAGTAAATATGGAAATCGAAGGCTCGCAATCATGGATACGGTTTTTGTATGACAGACATGAAGATCGCCAATTTTATAACTATTTTAATAGATGCGCAGCTTTTGCATACGTTTTTTTTTCTCATCATTATTTATTAAACTATTTTTTCTAACGTTTTGTGTTACATTTACAGGACAGGTGTAATATTTGTCATTATTTATTTCTTACATTGATTATTGAAATTCCCCGCTTAGGAAGTGGCGTGAAGTTTAGTTAGTTAGTTAGCTTTTTTTATTGTAAAAATTAAATATAGATAACTCAAAAGTACATTAAAAGATATTGCAATTGAAAGTAGAGATAAAAAAATTAAATACCTTCATATATATTTTTATATTTTTTAATTTATTTCTTTATAAACTCACATATTTATATGTGATTGATTGAGTTGTGGTATATATAGCACCATACTCTACCATAGCACCATAACTAATTATAATTTCGACATTAAAACGACCAACGGCGAATTCGTTCACCATCAAATTAAGCCCCCATACTTTTAAGTACAACCCAAGTTCCGCACAGATTAACAATATTTCTAACAGGGGAAAAAACTTAATCCTGCTTCAATTAATATCTGTAATAATTTAAAAATTAGGGAAAAAATAATTAAGGAGGGATTTTGTTTTGGAAATACGTACGTAAATCAGTCCAGTGCTGAATTAAAAACCGCTCGGTAGAGGCTTGTTTGGTGTTTTTTTTTTATTTTTAATCCTCGCGCACGCTTGCGCCACCTGCAGTTAACAGGCGAAACGAGATTTGAATGATTAAAATTCCAGCGGTCCAGTTTGAGAGGCAGTAATAGCTGGAACGACTTAGCATTATTTTATTTAAATATTTTGTGCGGAATGAAACGCGATCGCTTTATAAAAAAACTTTGGCGACTTTACGGTTTTAGTAAATCTGCCATGGTAACGGTGAATTGAGTAAGGATAAATTTTTCTGAACCTGTATTTTAAAGTTGAAACGTTCATTATTATTCCTGGATCATTATCAAGAAAACATGAACAAATATAGAAGTAAAAAGTAACATTACAATGATATGGAGACAATAAGATTTAGGATTCTAGTGTTTAAACGTCAGTAACCAAGAACAGATATAATATCAGAAAATAGTCTTCGAGGGGACAGTAGTAGTAGCCAAGGAACTGCAAGCTACCTTCACCAATTTTAGCTAAAAATGGGCTGAATGGTGAATAACTATTACAAGTGGCTAGCGAATCGCCCATGCAATAAATACAGCAAGAGGTAGTAACCATTTACAATACTCTTATTTTGATGTTTATAACTAAAACTAAACTCACGCCACTTCCCTAGCGGGGTAGGTATTTATCACACTAAATATCACAAACTACAAGCCCCCACATAACCAAACAGTGAAAATCAATATCAACCTCATCAGAAATATATGACAACTATTTATAGTCCGCGATCTGCAAAAGGTCAGCCCGAAATAAAACTTCCAAGTTTCGCGACACCCAACGTCTTATTAAAAATGACAATATAGCAATCAGATACTTTGTTAGTACCAATAAACGGCCCCACTGATTTCCCAGATCCATTCTATTTTAAGAAATGTACCAAGTGGCGAAGTTCCCTTCGTGCAACTTTCCAGAAAATCGACTAGACTCGGGGTCTTATTAAAAGCAATAATGTAGCAATCAGACACTCAGCCAGATATTAACTCGGGGTCATTTGGCGAGTGAATAACGTTCAATTAGGAGATCCGAGTACTGCCACCCAATGGGACTTAAAACGTCCAAGTTGAGTTAACTTACATCTACTGATTTGCTGGAACAGATTCTGAGGCTAAGAGCTGTCTTAGGGCTTGATATTACATGAAAATAAGCTTTAATTTATATTTTTGACATTCTTTTTTATTATTATTTTTTACCAGCTTCTGTCCGCGGCTTTGCTCGCATGGTAAATCGATAAATCATAGCCTATATGTTATTCGGGTGTATAAGCTATATTACTGTAAAGTTTCATTAAAATCCATTCAGTAGTTTTTGCGTGAAAGAGTAACAAACATCCATCCATACTTACAAACTATCGCATTTATAATATAAGTAGGGAAATAAAATGTTTAGTAAATAATCGCCGACTAACAAATTTACGTCTGTCTCCCTGAAAAACGAATTCCTGAAATAGGTGTTCATGAGGTGTAAAATTTTATTTTTTGTTCATTGTACATTACCTGTTGTGTTACAACACCTATTCTTAAATCTACGTACACTCTTTATCATTGATTAGTTTATCAGTAGTATAAACGATTGTAGAGCGACCAGGATAAACCATCACAAGGAATATTAAAAAAAAATCAAATTAGAAAAGACAGCAATAGGGATGTTGACTGGCTAGTCAATTGAGATACTTTTTAAGAGCTGACATCACTAGTTTGTACAGACAACTGACTTAATATTAAGCATTTTTGTAAAATTAAAAATCTTTGACTCAATATGATACAAAATCAATAAGGCTTAACAGCATACTAAGATACTTTCTTTTTAAAAATTGATATTTCAAAATTAAACATAAATGGTGTCAACATCCCAATTCCCAGAACATTGTATAAGTACTAGAAGGGTTTCCCCATGAGATATGGAAATAGGCTGGGAAAAAACGAAGAACATGCTTCAAAAGCGTTGAGAATATTCTCATTTAACAAGATTAAGAGACCCTGTAATATGATATTGCGTAACTGTTTTGGGTGTACTGTAACGCCTAACCGTAATAATGCTAAGTGGGTACTACACGTTGCTATAAACGTCTAACGCCCAGAATTTACATGTCCTATAATAAACCCGACCTTTAATTTAGCTTAATAGTCTACATCAGCTAAATGCGTGATACGTGACGAGTTATTATTATAATGAGAATGTTCAGCATTATTTTATCAAGTTCACTTTAAAATAACACGGACTAGTAAAAAAGAAGGACTCCACGCTGTCATAATATAGCGTGAAGCCACGTTTATGCATGTGCGAGTGAGATACTTATGGATACCAGATATCGGATATCTGCCATTTGAAGCGCTTATTATGTTAATGTGTGACGTAAGTTTCGTGTCAAGTTGGAGCACCTAAGGAGCTTCAATGTGGCGCGGAGTCCTTCTTTTTTTACTAGTCCATGCAAAAAAGTCATTCCAAGTTAAACTACAAGAGTCTCAGAAATAATGTGACATTAAAATAGTGCCAGCATTTTAAATTGCACTTAAATATAGCTTATAGATTAGTTAATAAACAATCGTTACATTTTTAAATGTTTAAAATGAGACGAGAGACGAAAAATACATTGACTAAGATATAATAAAAGACAAAAGGGGAATAGTTTAGGTAAAAAAATATTACATAATATGTGATCTCAAAATAATATCGACGGTATATTACACGGGTTAATACTTGCTACATATAAGTATTTAAAATGACTATGGATCAAGAAGCTTAACATTTTTCAACCTATAAATATCCTTTGTTCGCGTGAAATCCTTTCCACCTTTATAATGATCAGGGAATCTTAAGTATTATAATGTGGCATTAAAAACATCATACACGTTTTGCTCACCTCCCCAAAAAATCTCACAAAATGCAACTATTTCGGTCACTGACCTCGCAGTGACTGGAACGTGCTTATCTCGGCGATCGCGTTACGCGACTACCTATCGGCTTCTACGAAACTGCTACGAATGCTACGAGTTTCGCGAGGCAAGTGGAGAAAAGTTGTAGCAGTTAAGTTTAACGTTACAAAAAAAACCGTTAAATAAAAGATGTCCTTCTTTTAGAATTATGGTAAAGTAAGCTTCACCATACATTACTTATTTTTTATTTTATTAGCCAGCACTATACATTTCTGTATAATTATTATTACGAACCATATTGCCTATAGACCAAAACAGTTTCAAGATGAAGAACGTCATTAAATCGGATATTTTTTTTAGTAATGATTTCTACATTTTCTACGTTCATGTTCATACTTGCCTTGCCCACAGTTCCATCTGCGTGTAACAATGATAAGCCACTCTATGTTGACACGCTCTTCTTCCTGAACATATAACGTAAGTTATATTCGCATATACCAATTAAATAACACAGAAACAATCAAACAATTTAATTTACTACTGAGGAGACAAACATCTTTGGGCCGCAAATTGCTCTCGGCTGGTTGCTTTAACGGGGAACATTTTAATAACAGCTCTTTCGACCCGTCGACGACTTCAATTTCCGACCGAGTCCCGCTGATCGATTGAGAGTTACAACCACGGTACAGTCGAACTGATAAAAGTGAGACGTCTCTGCTCACGCGCTGGCTGGGATGATGATACATATCGATCTTATGTTTTGACTGGCTCGATGGCGCATTCAGTAGTGACCCTGCCCCATGCGCCAAGAGTTGTGGGTTCGATTCCCACCCAGGACAAACATTCGTATGATAAATACTTGTGTTTGTTCTATGTCTGGGTGTTAATATCCAATATTTAAGTATATATTTGTAATACCACTGTTGTTTCTGATATCCGTAACACAAGTGCTTAAGCTACTTACCTCGGAGTCAGATCAATGTATGTGATGTAGTCGGATATTTATTATTATTTATTATTATGTTGCTTGACCATAGAAGGAGATCATAGCCTGGTACTATAACCGTTAATCAATCTAGATGACCGTTAAACATAAATACAATAATCCGTAGTCCCCGAAGAGTTATGTAATATTAAAAGTAGTAACCTCCCTTAACCACATTTAGCCAGAAAAAAAATCGTTTAGTGAACAATTACCTAGATCAGTGGTTCCCAACCGGTGGTCCGCAAGACTTATACTTTAGACAGCGAAGACCTAAAAATTTATTAGATTTAAATTAACAAAAAAATCTTTTTATGATTATCGACCTAGCGGTCCCTGATAAAAATAATGAAATCAAATTGGTCCTCAATCACTAAAAGGTTGGAAACTCCTGATCTAGATCATAGCCATTATAAAGAAAACTTGTAAGTAATTTTTTCCATTTTTTTTTGTATAATAATTTTTTTGATGGGATCACGCTATCACATTGGATTATCCTGTAATGATAGTTGTAAGGATGTTGTCACTAAATATATAATAATTCTGTAGTTAAGACATAACGACGTTTTCATTTTATCAATATTTGCCTCTAAGCAAACAAAATCCGCGCATATTGATTTGAAAAAGTTACAAATATAAAGATGTATGATGAAAAAAAAACATATCTGTTAAAACATGCCTGTTGCATTCTATTTGTCTTACTGTGATGGAGCAAGGAAATGCCACAAACAAGCCCAAATAAGCCCTAAAGCTGGAACTCAGAAAACACGCAAAGACTAATTCGCCGTAATGTCACCCGTCTAGGGAGAACTAGGTTTCCTGGAACGGAAACAGCTTTGCCTTACTTTACGCTTTTAAAAATAAAAATTGTGTGTTCAATTTCATTTAAAAATATTGCTGGCAGTAGTAGAATTTTCGTTCGTGTTAAAATATTACTAGCCAAACGAGGAGAGATCAAATAAGGGCGACATAATACACCTCGCCCAGGGCGCCGGTAGCTGTTATAATACGGCCCTATTACTATGCAAATTATACAAACGATGTACTCAACTAAGTACTTACATCTACAAGCGTAAATTATTATATTAATTTCACATTCAGCTATCAAGAACCACTCGGATCCACGAATAGTCATCGTGACCGGCTTACGCTTCGTCAACGGCAATTTGCGTGGCCCAGCGCCCGCTTAGTAAATATTGTTATCTACAGGGCAAATTGTTTTGTGCCATGCTAATTAGTACGAGATACAGTTGAAATATTATTTCAGGCAACGGAATAAGCTGTACCTACATATTGAGAGTGTAATCAATGTGGTTCTCAATGAACAAAATTTGTGAAAAATGAATATAATTTTTAAAGCTAACGTTAAATTATTTGACTTTTTATTCAGAAAATCTTTATTTGTTCTTACATAACGATATATTCATTAATAAATAAATTTCTATCAAATAGATGGTTAATGTAAAAATCAATTACATATTGATCAGGTAAATAATTAAGATGTAAAAGTAATACACATACCATCTCGCCCTTAATCCCCGAAGGGGTAGGCAGAGTCAAATGGGTAGCCAGCCCATATTCAGCCAAAACACAAAACCGGGCTGGTTCAGATGGAAAATTGTTAAAAAGGAGTTACAAGTGGCAAGCTTGTCACCTACACAATCATATGTCTAAACCCCGATTATTATCTGAGCCATTAACCGCCTTTTACGACATGCTAGTTAAGAAACACAGTTGGCACATATTAAAACCTAGACCAACATGGGTCTTAAGAATTATAAATTATCGCATTTATAATATAAGTCCCACTAAATCATTTCGATTTTCGAAACCGATTTATTTTGATTGGATAGACGAAGTACCTACAAAAGACAAAAAGACATTTGATTATAAAATAATTTCCGCATCGCATTCAAGTTCGCTTTATTGGGTCCCACGTCAGAAACTACTAAACTGATTTTGCCTCGGTCTGAACCACGTAGGTACGTTAATTGATTCTTGAGTTTGGCTTAAATCAATTTCGCCGTATTCTTGGAAGCCAAAGTTATTCAGTTACAACTCGAGTAAAAAGGAGAGTAAGTAAGCAATAATATTAATACCTTCTCCTTTAATAGTGCCCAGCATATAATTGACTAGCTGTGCCCGCAGTTTCACCCGCATTTATGGGATAATTTCATATCCCATAGCCTTTCTCGATAGATGAACAATACAACACTAAAAATATTTTTCAATTCGGACCAGTAGTTCCTAAGATTAGCGCGTTCAACCAAAAAAACAAACAAACAAGCTTTATCTATTAATACAACCTTATATATTTGTAAATAACGATTTCTTTCTTAATTTTACGTACCTACTTATTCAATTTCAATTTTATATTAACACCAATTCTCTTTTTCTCATTGGTATATACGTAATGTATGAAATTACTGAGCTCCATTAACGTATTATATTTTCAATAGCGGCATTTTTCTTCTTTTTACTATTTTATATCTAACGACTCCATCTAAACTTCATAAAACGTGTCTCCTTCCACTGAAACTTCCTTCGTTGAATTTTTTGTAACATCGCATTTTTCATACGCCCCTTTTTTCCATCGCTCTTTTTTCCCAACAGTCGAGACAAGAAATGAATTTAAAAGGCTATTTTCCGCAAAAAAAAAAATATATTCCACTATTGAGATTAGAAAAAAAAATATTGCTTACGAATCTATTTTTTCTTTTGGTCAACAAGCTAAAAATTATTAAGATACAGTGCGTTAAACTACTGCGTGACGTCACTAGGTCTGTAAAATTTTTGCGTCCAAGTGACGTAAAGCGCTAAATTTCAGATCTTTGAATCGTTGTTATCTTTGTCATTTTTCGAGTATTAGCTAAAATAAAAATACATTATAATTATCGACTCTGCACATAATACAGTATAAGTTAACGGAAATGTATGTAATCCGTTATTGTATACAATGCCTAGGAAATGTACACTATTCCTAAAATCGGTCGGAAATGTGTGAAATAAATTATATTAGAAACATTTCCTAGGAAATATATCATCGTGCTTAGACGGGGTCCGCTTAGGCCATGATCCAGGATTTAGCGAGTCCGGTAATTACATTAAAGTGACTGCCGATCTGACCTTCGTAACCTTAAGATAGGGGAACCAGACAATTTTTGGATCATACTTTTACGGTAAGATATATATTTACATCTTTGTATTACCCTTTCGGTAGTTCGTCTCTAATATCATATATAGAATTATACAATTCAACATGCTACTTCATATAAAATTCCAAAAAAACCTAGAACCCCACATATATATATAAGAATAATTAAAACCTTAAACTATCTCTAAAACTTGAATACTACAAAAATAATCATTGTTTTCCTTTAATTTTCTTTACAGTATTTTTGTTCACTGTCCAGCTCAAAAAAAGGTTTAATCACCCTATACTATCGTTTGAATTAGCTCGAAGTTTAAGGATAATCTATGTAATTATTTCCTTTGAGCATTATCACAAGAGAGAATATTTTTATCACAAAAAAACGCCTTTGCGAGTTTTTTTTAATTTCTAATTTCTAAATTCCAAAATGACATCCAGTTTTAAATTAGTTCGAACAATATACTGAATATGTTGTTCGATTTTACAATCACTTATACAGAGGCATGAAATCTTATAAAGATTAATACAATATAGTTATTAAACAATTGCACCTTCACAACAAAAGAAAAACCAAAAAATCACCCAATGACTACAAAATAATTAGACAAACTTTATAGAAAATATATCAGGACAATATTTAATAACTTTCCTTGACACGCTGTATCGCCAAATAGCTCAAGATATAGACATGGAAATTACTTTTTTTTCGCTAAAAAATTACTGTCGATTCTCGTCACGTTGAAATAAATGTTGAGCCCAATTAGGCGCGACATTAATTGCTGCTCAAGGTAGCAGCACCTTTCGCACGTTTCGACATAAATGGTAGGAATGAAATATTTTTTGTCATCCTAATGATGCTTTTATAGTATAGTATCATAATAATGTCCCATCTAGGTATGGGACTTAAAAATAATGTGTCAAATGTGTTTATTGCCTAGCATGTTGTTAAATTAAAAAACGAATAATAGTATAAGGGTTTTGAGTATATTATTGAGGAGACGAGGAGCTAGCTAATATTCTCAATATTCCATTTAAACCAGCATAGTTTTATTTTAGGCTTAATGTGGTTAAATGGATTTACTATCCTTTTTACTCTGCCTACCCCTTCGCGGATTATGGGCGTAATGTTATGTTATGTATGTATAATAATAATTTTCTGCCTTATTTAAATGACTATTTCCATTTTGAACGATGTTATATTAAAACAGTGCTCTATTCCCCTAAGGATATTAAAAGCACTGTTTTACAGGGTAGTAGAAGCAGTGTAATTTACATTCCGACAGTTGAACTTTTTCTTTTCCGTGTTCCATTCCCGCTAGAATGAAATGTACTGAAGAACTATATTGCTGCAGCAGTGAAGAATGAATGTAAATGACGAGATTAAAGCCATTGAAAAACGCTCCATTCAAAGAAGTTTTGATGATTTTTCTAAATTTAAATTAATAACCATCGTAGAACAGCAACGAATCCTGCTACGTTAAGCGCCTGACTGCTGAGTATTATTGATAGAGTGAAATTACATGCGTTGTATGTATGGTTTGAGTGTACGATTACAGTACCATATAACTTCAAAACACGGATAAAATGTACGATGATGCACATTTCAGTATTGATTATTGGACCGCCGTTTTGGCAAATTTAAATTTAAATACAATCAACCCCCTAAAAATTCAGAGCAGTTTTGCATATTTAATTTTTATAAAAAAAATCTGCAAAACGGTTATCAATAAGAAATAATCACCAAACCACTAAACAAATATTAATATTCCCAATAACTCATACCGCCCCTGCATGAGACGCCAAACTCTGGCTGGGCGTTCTGCCAAATAGCCGCAGCAGGTATTCAGCTGCTCCCCGAACAATGACGACAAGCCATTCATATTACGGCCACACAAAGGCAAATACCGCACATTAAAGTGCTATTTGAGCAGTTGGCGATAATATAAGTGCGTTTTTATGCACTTGACAATCACAATTAATTATTTTTTACCTGTTAACGCTACACTTTTTACTCTTAACCCCGACTGCACCGCCACCTACCGGATCGAGTTTTGAGTGTAAACCAGATCCCCCATAATAAAAGCAGCCTCTGCACTATTTTTGGGATAAAGAGAATATGCATGACATTATTTTATTTATCTATTTAAAAAAAATCTGCTAGCAGAGGTGAATGGTCGTAAAATATTTTCCTGTGTATTTTGATTATTGAACAAATGACAAAACTTCTGCATTGATGATTAGACAGAAAATATAATAATAAGTATTTTTTATGCCTGCTGTAATATATGTGCGTCTAAATCAATTGTAATGATATCACCGCAATCCCCAAAAGACAAGGCAGAGTCCAAGGACCAATATGCACCTCGAAATACTTACAACCATAAATAAAATTGAGTTGGATAAACATCGAGTTCCCAATTTCGGTAAAATACAAAAAGTTACGGAATACAATAATGTTTTTTTTTTTGTTAAACAAATAATAATTAAAAGCACATTAACGATATTCGTGCTCTTTTGAATTTTGAATTGTCAAACAGCTAACCAAATAAGTTATCTCCATTCACGCAGGCGCCAAGCGGTCGAGTCGCCAAATTACCGCGGCAGGTATTCACCCTGCTCCCCGAACAATGATCACGGGCCCATTTATATTACGCCTCACAAAGGCAAATGCCGCACCACATAGTTGCATCGGAAAGTTATGAGGTAAAGGGTATATGCATGATATTTATGTTTTTTCGTGTTTAAGCCAAGAGAACAGGTGTTACTGATTAAACAAGTGATAGAACTTTAATGTTGATGATGAGACAGTAAGCAAGTAACATAATGTCGAAGTATGTATATTATTTGACTGGCTCGACGAGCATTCTATAATGACCATGGGCTTAAGATAAGATTCAAAGTCAGATCAATGTATCTAATGTTGTCTAAATTTATTTATATATATCTATATGTACATATAATGCCGTTTAATATATGTGGACAATATGTTGTCGTCAGTAAAAATAATAAATTTATTATAAAATTAAATATTGTTAATTCTTATTAGATTAAGATTTTGGTTCCAATTTTCAAGTATTATTTCTTTGTTATTATTCCGATAAGCGCTTTATAAAGAAAGCAGAATATTTACTACGACATAAGTCTGCTGTGAAACAGTTCCTAAGGCATATGTGCCATTAAAGTTATCAAACAGCTGGCTTAAATGACTTATCCGTCTATGCAGGCGCCAACAGCTGACTGGGCGCGATGCTGTCGTAGCAGGTATTCTGCCAAGCTGTTTGCTGAACAATACTGCAGGTGGCAGATCCATTCATTGTAACCAGTTATAAATACTAATACGGCATACGACATACTGACTAGTTTATAAGTAATAATATACTTTGTTGCTAAAAGGTAACATAATGGCGTATTTAGTATAGGGCATGTGACTACTTTTTCACTAACGTTTATTTTTTATTGGTTAAATGTGGTTTAAGGAACTTATTTATTTTTGTACTCTATCTATCCCTTTGAGGAATGCTGGTGCGGCGGTAAGAAGATGGAGATGATTTTGTTAACATATATACATTATTTGAAATTTCCACTATATAAGCCCGGAATGGTTTAACCCATAACGGCATTTGAACGCAAAACCCGAGTGTTTGAACAGCTCAATTCAAATAATTTGCCCCATTGTCCCCTCGTGGGGCAGGCGCCAACCGTTGCGGGCGTGGTGCCAAATTGCCCCGGCAGGTATTTACAAATGGCGGCGCGACCGGGCTGTTTGCTGGCCGACCGCACTGGGGCTAGGGTTGCCAGATATAGATTGTTTCTTGGGACAATGTAGAGGGATGAAGGAAAAAAAATACTTAGAAAAATATTATAGTTGGGTCTATATTTAATGAAGCTACAACAAAAATATGTTATTTAGTAATAAATTAGGAGGAGGGAAAAATTACAAACGAATCTCAAAATAATAACAATACAATACACATATAATTACTTAAATACCTGCAGTTACTTCTATAAGTAAGTATTAGCAATTGCAGGAGTATTTAAATTATCAAATGTGCTAAAATTGTTTAGTATACATATTGCATATAGTGTAGTCATGTCCAGAACCACGAATTTTCCTAATTATTGCCTTTAGCCCAAAGACCTTCATTACCACTTTTTTTTTAAGTTCAGCGCTTGGCAACAAATCTAGCAATTTACTTCTACTAAAGTTGCGGGACGGTGAAATATGATTTCTGGAGACAAGATTCCCAATCCGGGACAGTCCCAGATCTCCATCGCATCTGGCAAGCCTAACCGGGACACATTCATATTGCCCATTCACAAAGGACGGCACTCCGACGCTTTGGCTTGTTTATGTCGCTTCAGCTGTGAACAAGGAGCTGAAGTTCAACAGATAAACCGATTGACTGCACAAGGTGAAATGGTTTTTACAACAAACATCCACCCCGCACTCCCCGAAGGGGTAGGCAGAGTCCAATGGTTTTTACTTATTCTTATTGTTGTCTATAAACTATACGAAGATAACATTGTTTAACGGTAGTTTACAATCTTGCAAGATAAATTATAAACTAACGGTTTGAAAAATGACATGTTATAAATTATTTTTAACAGACTTCAAAAAAAAGGACGAGGTTCTCAATTCGACAGATTTTTTTCTTATTATATACATCTAACACGCACGTGATTGTATTGCATTTAGAAACAAATTCAACTTTAAAATAAATAACAAAAAATTTATTCTCCAGACTGGCACACCATTTCCCTAGTTCCAAACTAAGCTTATAAGTTTGTCCTATGGATACTAGGCGAACAGATAGACATACCTAAATACGTTTATAAACATCCATGACTCGAGTACAAATGTCCATGTTCATCACGCGAAACATTTGCCCCTAGCGGAATTCGAACCCGCGAACCCCTTGGTTTTGTGGCCAGGGTTTCTGACCACTAGACCAATGGGCCTGTCGAATTAATGTACGAACTGCAGTTTGGATATTCAATTCGACGGGCCAAACAGGGCAAAAGAGAGGACAAATTTTTAGTTTATTTTATTTATGTAGAAAAAAGGTTACCTTTTACTACATAATCACTAATCCAAAGACTCAATACACCATTGCTGCACAAGCAACACGATACATTATTTTGTAATCCCGGGATAGCATGAGACTATTTAAAGTAAAATTAAATGAACCCAAATAAAACGCTACGGAAACAAGCGAATGGCTGTAATTGATACGATATCAAAGGGGCGAGCAATTTATTCCCGCAAAGACATTATTAACCATCTAATTTTATTAATTAACTAAGTTTTAATAATCTGTCAATGTTTAATTTCCCGAATGAAATATTATTTCTTCGCGTTCGGACTCCCTTCCCCGGTTGTGAAGGTCACAGAGAATTAATTAATAAAAAATAGGTTAAACATCCATCAGGCTTCCGAATTTAAATGTAGTTACCCAATTCAGTTGCAAACGGAGTTTTGTAAAGGGACTTTCAATAAGGTTTCTATTTAGTTGGTAAAATCAATGTCATATTTGTGGAATTGTAATATACCAAAATCAAATATTTTTTTAAATGTGTGGACTTTTCAGCTTTCGTTTTATCCTTGAATAATGTCGTTCCTCGTACATACATATTACATACGTGGACGAAAACCCTCTGGAAAAGTCCTCGAAAGCTTATGTTTTCATGCGTTTCAATGTCTCTATTTTTTTCAGTAAACCGATTCAATACAGAGTGAATAGGCATTGACAAAGTAAGCAAAGCAAACTTGTAATACGTTCACGTTAGTTATTTGCATCGCGTAGGTAAAAAAGCGGCCAAGTGTGCTTTTGACTTGGAAAGAAAGTGTTCCATAACACCGTACATAATAATTAACACTAACGCCGTAGAAACACCTTTTGGATTGATATTATTATACATTTTTACTATAGACATACCTACATTATGCGAAAATGTCAACTGTATGTTTAATAAAACTTACAGATATACCTATATATGGACAGCGAAAGCTTAGGTTAATTGGCGTTTGTGTTTGGTACCCTAAAAATATTCAAGTTAATACATATAAGGCAATCAATAGTGTAATTTACCATGCCCGTATGGACCACAGTAGCACTCAAAGGTCAAATGTCGCCAAAAACTCGCGAAAAACCACATCCCACACAGTGAAACTCGAAAAAACATATACCACATATTTATTCCCATTCCATTCACGTTTCAAAGACCACATCCGTACTTCGCCGCAAAGCTTAAGGTAATTTCTGAATCGTAATGAACTTACTGGAATGTCTCTTTTGTCCCAACCCAATACTTCGGGAACTCACTGGCTTAGCCATACTTTGCTCTGGTCTGGTCACACCGATTGGATTAACCTTTGTCGACTGAAATTTGATTAAGTTAAGAACGAGAACAAGTAGATGGGTTTGATACAATAAATGAGAGCAAGAGCTTGCAACATTCATCATTGGGATTCGAGTAGGCATTTCTATTGATTATATTATAACCCACCCCGGCTTCGAACGGTGAGCCAAAAACAATGACTATACATACATACAAACCGTCCCCTTTAATCTATACTAATATTTAAAGAAGAGTGTTTGTTTGCTTGAACGCGCTAATCTCAGAAAAGGCAATCCGAATCGAAAAAATCGTATTGTGTTGTATAGTTAATTTATCGAGGAAGGTTATATACTTAGCATTAATCATATACGTACGCACAGGCTGGATGGGCACAGCTAGTCACTTTATATTGGTAAAAACCGTATCAATATACCTTGAGTAGTTTGAAAGATCTAAGCGCGTATACAAAAACCACAACTCTGTTTTATTCTATGATAAGAAATCTGAAATGCATAATTTCGACTACAAGTGGATTACAATTTAGTTCTTTCATTGCCACTATATCATTATTGCAGTCTTGTTCATGTATGTAAAGTATCTTTATGTATCATCGCAAAACATTTTGAGAGGTCAAATGTTAAGAAAATAAAAGTAAGTTCCAATTGTTAAGCTACATTTTGATTGGACTTAAAGGAGCTTGCTCCTGGACTCTGCCAACCCAATAATGATGAATAACCATCACCTACTAAACTAAAAAATAAGGGTGATAGCAACATTGCCCCTACCAACCCAGGATTGATTTAAGGAGAATGGATAAGTGTTGATACTTGATAGTAAAATCAAACATCTATAAATACAATCACCAAACATTCACACAAATACAATTTTCATTTCAATTAAGTGTAGGATGAATATAGGATGGCTCAATAGCGCATTCGGTAGTGACCATGCCCCATGCACCAAGAGTTATGGGTTCAATCCCTATCCAGGACAAACATTCGTGTGATGAATACTTGTATTTGTTCTATGTCTGGGTGTTAATATTGAATATTTGTTTAAGTATATATTTGTAATACCACTGTTGATTCTGATATCTATAACACAAGTGCTTGAGCTACTTACCTCGGAGTCAGTACAATGGATGTGATGTAGTCTGATATTTATTTATAAAAAAAAGTTTCCAACTTAGTGACTAAAGTTCCCCTGTTGCTGCTCGCGAAAACTTTCCCTACAATTATTTATTTAACCGTATATTTAAACTCATATTGTCCTAATTAAATTTCTGTTTGCGTTCTGCCCTTATACAAAGCTGTGGAATAAGGAAAACGTCTCTCTCACCATAATTACCTTTTCTTTGCTTAATATTCTTTGCACGTATAAAGTGGCTGAGATCGGAGTTAACCTTGTACTGAATCTCGTTTCACTTCAATCAGTTCATGCATTTTTGTATCAAATTAGTTTGACCAGACGTAGGGAACCTTTTTTATGGGCCAATACTCGTATAAGTTTATGTAAGTTTCATACATACAGGCAGGGGTAGGCAGAGTTAAAGTGACAGCAGGCCCCTTTAACCAAATTCAGCCAAAAATAAAGTAATGTGAGTTTCGCAAGCCCAAAATGAAAAATATTTAAATGCTAATAGGTTTCATCCAGAAGGTAACTATTTACTCAAGGCGTTTATAGCATCGGTGATGAGCGAAGACTTAAAAATGATTGAAACAATTTAAAGCCAACCACAATGGGTTGCATGGTGCAGGTTGAGTATAGCTGAGTTAAACAGTACTTTTAGCATTCATAGCTTGGAGGATCTTGTTTGTTATCAAGTATGCCTTGCCTCATTGCCAATCATAAACCGACTCGTCATTTGCCAGGGTGCCTTGGCAATGATGCAATAATCGAAGATCTTCCTGTTTTCTTGATCAAAGGACGGTAGTACCAGGAACATGTGTTTACAGAATATACTTAAGCTTGATTTGCTTAAGTGGCATGAAAGGTCGAATAAATTAAGAAAAGGTTAATTTTGAAATTTCCTATCTTGTATTTGTGAGTAAAATATCAATTGAATTAAACAATTTGATGGCTTTATTAGTCAGTTTTCATTTTCATCACATTCAATTTTTCTGATGATTGAAAAGGATATTCATTCAGGGATGATGCCCTGAAAGTACTTAATGAATATCCTGACAAATAATTCAATTTTTTTTAATCTGATTGCTGTAGGGCCGATTAAATAAGACCAAATATAATATGTAATAATTACGTATAGACAGCTATTAAATAAAAAATATATAAATCTATACTATTATTATAATATTATAACCGAGAGGCGCTGCTAGTATAAAAATAAATTTATATTTCTACCCACATTCACATTCACGTAGCATATTCGTAACCACAGCACAAATCGATTTCCACTCCAAACAGCATTTACAATCAAGCCCCTATATTATTCGCCTCCAACTCCAATTGAAAATGGCGACCTTAATCCCGGAACTGTTAAAATAAATAAACAAAATAGTTGAGCCGCCTGTATTGTGCCCTTATTCGGGCGACCCTTTCGAGCGAGCGAGTCATCCTGATTAAGCTGATAATGGCGCAGTCCGCACAAATTATACAGCAATTTATCATTTCTACTGGGCATTTGGCGAAATGTCATTATTCATTTCGCCTCTTGAAAACCGTAAAAGCCCCATTGTGCTTTTTAATTCATGTCATTTCAAGCGGAGTGGAGTTTTGCGTCGTGTTTGGGTATCGCCGGGCGATTGCTTATGTTCGGAATTCGGGAAAGGTTAGGGAACAATAGCGTGCGGGTTTGCGCTAATTGATTTCGTTGTAAAAATCCCGTTGGTCACTCGCAAATATTTGAAACTCTTTTCATAGGGTTAGGTGAGGAGTATTTTTTAAACTACAAAGCATACGCCCAGATTGATGGTAGACGGTCTTTGCAGCTTATGAATATATGGATCAGAGCGAGATCTTGCAAAGACTTAAGGTCCTCTTGCTGCGGTCAGGATTCGATATTAAATATCTTCTATGCTTTTTTCTGGTTAAAAAATACTTCTCTCATTACAGCAAATATAGATTATTTGACTTGGCTAGTTTTATTAAGTCTTAGTACGGATCTAACACTATTACAAGTATTAATTTATGTAACATTTATTGAGATTTTTATTTAAGACCAATAGCATAACTAATTCTATTAAGAGAGATTTAGGATTATGTAATCGAGAGCAACAAATAAATCCGTGTGGATTTCATAACGAAGAAAAAAAAACCCTTTAAATTAGAACACAAAATATTGTCGAGGACAAAATAAGGTTATGGTCTATTAACAAACCCACCTTATCCCTTAAACCTATCCTGATCCCGGTCTACCGGCCACTCCAAATAAATCAAACTTAATGTATCCAATTTGGTAGCACTAAAATTTCCTGAGTGGCATCGACTGTAGCAAGTAATTCCTATCCGGAGCTTAAAAGCTCGAATAAATTCCGGGCCGAGCCGCCATCTGACTCGCCCATAACTTGGATAATTAATTCGAACGACTTTGAAAAAGTCGATAAATTCGCCGGTTTTCGTCTCCGACAGAGAACGCTAAAAAATTATAACTCTAACAAAGGATGGCCTGGGAATAAATAGAAACAAATTAATTAATTTGCGAGATGTAGGCCAATTTTGGAAGTTCGATTGGTTTTCGTGAAAGGAAATTGGTTTGCGTTACGGACGAATCGTTTTCGTTAATTTGATGTGTTTTTTTTTTGTTTTCGCCTGTCAGAACTTTTCCTTTGTTCTTTACGGTAAAACCAATAAATTAATACTCGTAACAAATTGATGTTTTTTGATTCTGAAACAGCAAATTAGCATACACTAGCTTCCATATGGGTCTTGATCTACGCAGATGATCTATTTATGTTCTATAGATTAATATGATATACGTACCCTTAAAATAATATAATTAAATTGCTAATTAACAGACATTGAAACACAAAAACTTTCCTAGTCTTCGATATTACTAGAATTGTACAGACTATTATTAATTTCTACTTGTAATTGAATTTACAAAATTGTTCCCTGCTAATTGCAATATTAATTGTTGTTACGATTGTTTCGGATTTATAAATTCTAGAATAAGTATGTGACAACAAATTGCAATAAGATGTTCACTTGCCATATGCACAATATTGGTTTGTTGACAAAGCGACCAATGATTCATTCATTCATTAATTCTAAACTATATCATAATAAAAGCCAATGCGATGATACAAAACCGTGACAGGTAGGTAAATTGACAGTTAATGAATTGACTAATGAATTTATTGAATAATTATAATGTAGATACAGAATTGACTGGCCCGTTGGTCGAGTGGTCAGAGACCCTGGCCACGCGAGTTCGAATCCCGCGACCCTTGGTTGTGTACAAATGTTTCGTGTGATGAACATGGACATTTGTATTCGAGTCATTGATGTTTATAAACGTATTTAAGTATGTCTTTCCGTTTACCTAGTATCCATAGCACAAGCATAAGTTTAGTTTAGAGCTAGGGAATTGGTGTGTCAGCCTGAAGAATTTTAAAGAATTAAAAAAAAAGAATTACAGAGTTGAGCAGTGATAGGTTCAATGGAATACGATTATCTATGATTTAAGTTAATAACCATGGTCAACACACGGGTTTTGTCACCAAATTCTAACACCTACATCAAGAAACCCATAGTAAATGTATCTTATTCAACACTACGGTGATTCCAATCAGCATACATATATAATCTAACAGTAAATATAGTGTTAGACGATATATGCTGATTGGAATCATTGACGGTCCGTATCTATCTAATCTACGAGACCGGACCGTATTTATCTAATCACCGAGATTTTTTCCTAGTATATATCTCTCTATCACATTCTAAGCTCTTTAGATAAACAAATACATGATGCATTTGTCTAACTAAACAGCTTAAAATATTAATATACTTATACCAATTACGAATCACGTTGTTTGTACGCGATGGACTCCGAAACTACTTAACCGATTTTAATCAAATTTGCACACCGTGTGCAGTTTGATCTCACTTGAAAGGTAGGGATAGCTTACATATCAATTTATTTAACCTGATTAAGTGTTATTGACTGTTAGGCGGAACGAAGTTCGCCGAGTCAGCTAGTAGACCTATAAATTAATCCAGGTAAAAATCTCTGATTAAATTGTAAAACTGGAGCGTCACAGACGCGGCGCAGTTTTGCAGTCCCCCAACGACTGAATGCCACTTCAAGTTCCAAACTCGCTACTTTTCACTTTGTCTCGAATTCGCAAGTTCGCTAAACGGAGGGGTTGTGACGTGAGACACTGAGTTGTAGATCGCTGGGTAATGGCAGCATTTGCGACATGGCGACGGTGCTGAATACGCGTCGTATGTTTCATAGTTCAGAAACGTTTGTTAGCTGTACAAGGTAATTTTTAGCAAATACTAAAACTGAAACACGGGCCAAATATTTTGAAAATCCGTAAAGTTCAGACTGATACACCAATTCGCCTCCGTCAGAATGGCTGGTTGCCTATGGCATTTGGTTGTGAGACTAGAATTAATAATTGCTACATATTTGCTTCATATATTAAATAATTGCTACATACGATATTTTTCCCTAGTTCCAGACTAAGCTTATGCTTGTGCTATGGATACTAGGTGAACGGATAGACATACTTAAATACGTTATAAACAACCATGTCTCGAGTACAAATGCCCATTTTCATCACACCACCACACATCTAGCGGGATTCGAACCCGTGACATTTGATTTCGTGTTCTCTGACCACTCCACCAACGGGCCAAATATGATGGTACCTCTTTTTTTAAGACCCATACCGGCATGGGAAGCGATTTGGAGGTGCCATCTGAATTCTCGGAAAATTATTAAAAATTATTGTGATGTTATGTTTATTAAAAATTAGAAGAAAATATATTGAATAATAAAAATACAATAGTAGCTCCACGAAGCGCCTAAATGCGATGCATATTGGCTCAAACCCGCGTTTTAAAAAATTATAAGTAGTTAATGTAAGCTAACTTAAAAAAAAGTTTAATTAGTATTAACATTCTCATACAAGAATTTAAACATAAGTTTAAACATTCACAAGTTTAATAGTAAGCTATTGTTTAAGAAGTTAGGTAGACCGAACAATCTAAATCATATTTTTATAAATAAACTACCTACAACCAATAAAAAATGTAACAAATGCATTCCTCTAAGTGGTCCTTTTAAATAATGGACGCTAATTAAAATTGCTCTCACTTGGTACTCGTAATTTTTAGAATCAGTTTCGCAATATCTTACAGTAATTAAGCTTAAATGAAATGAAGAAAACGGTTATTAATGTAAAACTTCATTAAGTTTTACATTAATAAGGTGCAGGCATAAAATTCTAGCTATAATATACTGAAAGCAAATTAAACAAACAAACATAACATCACGTCCACAATCCCCGAAGGGGTGGGCAGAGTCAAAGGGACAGCAGGCCCTCTCAACTACATTCAGCCAATAACAAAACTGGGCTGGGTTAGATGGAAAATTGTGAAAAAGTAGTGGCAAGTGGCCAGCCCGTCGCCTACACAATCACATACCCAAAACTCGATATCAATCTAGCCCAGCCCGGCTTTATTTTTGGCTGTGTGGTTGAAGGGGCATGCTGCCCCTCTGACTCAGCCTACCCCTTCGGGGATTATGGGCGTGATGTTATGTATGTTTGTATCTTATATTCAAGCGAAGAAAGCCGCTAGCAAAACCAATATCGTCATAAAACCATTTCAAAACGAGTTTATCGCATGCCCATAATAACATACCCACATTACCGATCGCATGAACAACAGTTTCTATCGTGAGAATTACGCGTGACATACGCATCCTGTCCCCTCTTAAGTCAAGTGGAAAGGGTTCAAAATGGCACGAATGCCTTTGAAGTCGAAGTATCTGAACAGGCCAGTAATGCCAATATTGTTACGACAAACCGTATTGTAAGAATGAAAGTGACTGTGACCCTTTTCCTTGTAATATCGATTTGGATACACGTTGAAGGTAACTAGGGTACTATTGTTGCGATTTCTGTAGCAATAAACGTACATATTCGATTGTATGCGGTCTCAATGTATTTTATGGAGGATGGTAAGTAAGTATGAGAACATTTATCGTAAAATACGTGTCGTTGGAATAAGCGAAATAACAGTGGCGACTACACAAGATAGTCAAGATTATAGCTACAATAATTTAAAAAACGGATGACGTTGATTGAACATGCAAAAACGCCATACAATCCTGCATCGCGCTGACAAAGTTAGTTTAGCCACTAAGTAGGTATATATACAATAAAAGTAGGCATAATACGAATACAGACGGTTAGTCGGACCTAGGTCCCCGAGCTAGCAACACTTAGGTCGGCGGAAGTACTTCCACTTTTAGTGCGAGCGCGTAGTTCGCACATAACAAAGAATTAAACACTAATACAAACCAGCGATATTATATGAGCTAGATATGAGTTTTATTTCACAGCTTTCAATAAATATACTTATTTAGCTATACTTTCGAAAGCCCAATTAACTGTGTAAAAAAGTTGTTACAAATAACAAACCATTAAATATTATAGTAACACTACGAAATCCGTATTGTATCTACTGCTATATCTAAAACTATAAAATATATTTCCTTACAAACGAGATCCCGTGCGTGTCCTATGAGATCACATGTGCGGGACTTAAAATTAATGTTTGTGAATTTGTATGCGACTAGTTAGAGGTTAAAATAACTAAACAAACCATCGGTGACACGGGTGAGATAGTATATCGATGTACATGAATGAATTATTGTAATTAATTTTGATTTTCTCAACTCATCCCACGTGGGCCGTAGACCTATGGTCCGAGTTGATTGATTACTTGACCTGCTTATCCCAGAAAAAAAAAACATTTTAAAATCCTGGATAAACCCATACCATTGTATTACCATGCGTATCCCCGCCTTGCGGAAACTTTAAGGCGACTTGAAGTTAGAATCAGGTGAGTGCTATGCATAACAGGTAAGGGTCGTAATCAATTTAGGGCAGGCTGCGTAACCCTACACCCAGAGGACACACCCTCCAATTTGCTTGATGGGCACTTACGATCAAGCGAAGCCGTGCTTAACTGACGCCCTAAAAGAGTTTTAATATTTTTGTGAAGATGTAGACCATTGAATTAGGGTTGGAAGGAATCAACTTTACCATAAAACTAGGAAGGAGAGATAATTTTCTTTTGATATCTACAGACTCTTTGTTATTGAAGGTAAAGCAATCCTGAGTACTACTGTAAGTAGTAAGTTCTTGTATCTACTAAGATATATAAGAAGTAACATTAAATAACTAATCTAAAATATATTATAGGTCTTAACTAATCGTAATTAACATCGTTATGAATCTTGATAACGTTTATCTTGCAAAAAATAGTAGTCATCTTGATATTAACCCGAGTGAAGCTGCTATAAATATGAGTATAAAATAATATTAAATACAAATAGCTAGAATTGTTGCATTGTGAGTTGAAAACAAATAAAATAGATAGGTTGACATTTGCAGACAAATAAAGCTTCTTAACACTGGGCCCTTTTATTTAAAATACAAAGCACATTTTGAAGGGAAACAAAGAATACGAAAGAGGGCCCAGGAAAATTAATGATGTTATTTTACAATTAGGATTAAATTAGACAACTCGACATTTTTCACCCGCCATTTTGCGTATAAAGTAACAGCCTATTATTACCCTCGAAGGATAAATACCTTCACCTTTCGAATAAAAGCATTATTAAGGTGATGATAACATTATATGACGAGTAAAGTAAGGAATTAAGTTAAGGATGACGGACTACTCTTAAGCTAACCCACTGCCGTGGCTTTTTAACCGACTTAAAAAAAAGGAAGGAGGTTCTCTATTCGACTGATTTTTTTTTGTTATCAAATATAATTAAATCACATTTTTCACAAGGCTATTAGTTATATGTTTAGTTAACACCACGAATCATTTGGCATAGTTTTTATAAGCTTATTCAGTACTTGAGTGTAAAATATCCAAGATATAAAATATTTGCTAAAATCTTATCAAAACGCGTCCAATAAAAATTGTTCGCAACGCGTTAAAAACAAGAATTTTTTTTTGTACCGCAAAAAAAGACAAATTACGTTCAGCATTCACTTTCTAACCAGTGAATAGAGAGAAATACACGTTTTTTCTACGAAAAAATTGCCTTCAGTTTTCGGGTGACACGCGATAAAAACTTTCTGCAAGTTATGTACCGAGCCGATATCCGAGCGTGTCCACTACCAGAGGTATTTTAACCCCCATGCAAAAAGAGGGTGGACTGCTGATAGCATACGAACATACAGAGCACCCTGTTATCGCAAAAAAGAAAATATATTTCATCATCATTCACTTCTTTGACAGTTGACTTAGGCAATCTTTTGCTATAATTTACCGCCGATTCGAATTTATTTTCACATATTCGGCGTTACAAATACATATCAAAATTGTATCAGAAAATTATAATAAATATTGATTTGGTTCAAGGGGTCCTAACACATAATAGAACATATCGCTAAGAATAACCCTCGCAAACGCATACTAGAATGGAAGCCGTGGGGAAAAAAACGCCCTCAAGGACGACCACAAATGCGTTGGAAAGATGACGTGAAGAAGGTCGCCGGTTCGAACTGGATACAAAGAGCGCAACATAGAGAAGAATGGAAAAAATTGAAGGAGGCCTACACCAAAATGGTTGAAAAAGGCTAATGAAGAAGAAGAAGAACCCTCGTTCTCATTGTAATAAAAGTTCCGTATTAAATCGAACAGTCCATTTAATTACTGTTGTAATAAAGCACCAAACTCGCACCATTGTTAATTAATCCGCTACGGCATTTCCACCAAACAGGATTTTCACTCAGAAAGCTAGTAGACTCAAAAAAAAAATTTTGAAATTACACAAAAATATTTGCTTACGTATTTTTTCTTTTGTTCAGCAAACCAAAACCAAGATCCCCTTTGATATAATTTACGAGCATTATTATTCCAATTCACAGGATCATTGATAAAATTCCACATATTATGAGCGCTTGCCGTGTGGGCTATTATCAAATTGGTCACTTAAAATGTTCACCAAATACTCAATTTCAGCGTGACGGCAAGCGTCCGTAATTAATAAAACGACACGTTTTTACGTATCATTATAATTTCTCATTGTTTAACGTTAAAATAAAAGGAATTAATGTGTACTTTTAATGTATTAGGCAAAATTATGAAAAATGTTTTACAATATACATATAATGCATGCCATCTAATGAATGTAGGTAATACTCGTAGCTTTTTTTTATTAAATCTATATGTTAATAATAATATATACGTTTGTTATAAAAGGTAATCGCTATTTATATTCGGTTCTCTCTGCCTATCCCGCTAGGGAAGTGGCGTGAAGTTTAGGTAGTTATATTATAAAAAAAATTAAACTAAAACCTACCTACAACAAAACTTAAAAAAAAATGACTCCGTATTTTTTCAAAGTATAATGTACCATATGAAATTCGAACTACAATGACAAATTGTAATCTCGTTCTCCAAATTGAATGTAAACACGCATGCCATACATAAAATGCTAACGTGTATTCTCAGAAATCGGGAAAAATAAACTAACAGCCTTTCCATAAGTTATTTACAAGCTCGCTGTTTGCTTTTTAAAACGTTTAACAAATGGCCCGTTTAATTACGAGCGCACGGCATTCGTACAATCGCTGTCAATAAACATTTCGACTGAACAGGCTTTTCACTCAATTACAACGTGATAGTGAGCGAGTCCGCTGCGGCGGACTAATTTAATTCACGATACTATATTCCGCGTTACGTCACCATAAACTGTCATTATTGCACGTTACCGTTTTATGTTTAATACTATGAAGTGCTTGGCTGGTTTTCCCGCGGAGTTTGATGGAGAGAAGCCTTTCACGTTCACTTTGTTGATTAAAATACGCAGGTCGTGTTATGGTTTGTTGCAGTGTGGTTTAACATCGCTTTGACAATTTTTAGTCCACAAAGATGATTATAGACATCTTGCTGTACACTGGAACGGTAAGCTATCTACCCATCATCATCATCCTCTTGCCCTTCTCCCAGTTAATCTGGGGTCGGCGCAGCATGTCTTCCTCTTCCATACGTCCCGGTCAACCGTCATCAAGCTATCCACTCCCATTTCACTCATATCATATTTCACACAATCCATCCATCTCTTATTTTGGCCTTCCCCTTCCTCTAAGCTATCTACCCACTTTATATTATTTATGAACAAGCGTGTTGAATTTAAAATTGCTAAGTGTCGACCTGAAACATTTTGGTTAGTGATCAACTTTATAACTGTTAAGGTAATTGATAGTTACTTATATTTATCGATGGCACTAAATATATGTGCAATATATAAAATAACTTATATGTGTGTAATATATAAAATCGACTTAAGGATTTCTTTTAGTATGGACCTCCGAAACAATAATGTCCGTCTGTTTAAAAGGCTTTTTCGGGTGCACGACAATCTATCTGTGGGTGAATGAAGAGCTATTGTTCCTACCGCACCCACATCCACGTAAATTTTAATTTATTTCTTTTACCCAACCAACAATTCAATTTACAATCGCCAGCCAAGACAAATGTATTGCTGTGTAAATGTATCTATACTAATATAAGAAGCTGAAGAGTTTGTTTTGTCGTTTGTTTGTTTGCTTGAATGCAAAAACAACAAAACCTAATCTCATAAACTACTTCTCCGAATTGAAAAAAAAATTGTGCTGTATAGTTCATTTATCGAGATAGGCTAGGCTATAGAACATTAATCATAAACGCGGGTGAAACCGCAGGCACAGCTAGTACGTAATATAGTAGAAGATAGTTTTCTATCGCCACGTCACATTGATGATAGGCTATGGTGCGTCCAAAACCTTAACATTCGGGTACCAGTCTAGTCACCTAAGTACCCGATGCGAGCTGCAATAGCTCCACCCACATAAAGGCATCATTATAGAATTTAGCACGCACAAATTGCAAAAAAAAATCCACTTGAAACACGTACCAGGGACCAAAGTCCGTCTGTTTAAAAGGTCTGGTCGCGCGACAATTTGTCAGCGTCGCCGCGACGCCGACGGAGAGCTATTGTTCCTGGGCCGTGTCCACCGCAATATTGGTTTATTTGGCCCGCCCCGGACTAGTATTAATAGGCCCCGGCGAATGTTCTTTCGCTGTCGATTTCGTTCTTTAAGTTATTGCTTTCATTTGTCTTTGTAGTATACTGTTATGGTGCATGTTTGTTTTTATTCTATTTATGGTGCATTATAGTTCGTACGTTTGGTATATAAGATTTTTTTCACTAGAAACAAGTTCTAGTGGATAGAACCAACCAAGAAACCAGAGACCACTAATTCTTGTACCGTTGTAAAGAATGTTCTTTACTGATTACATTATATGTATGTTAGACTTAAGGTATATATTACATGGGCCAACATTGTTGTATAATAATTTGTTGCCTGAAATACATTATTTTATTAATATTATTTGAAATATACCAGAAAAAAAAACAGCCGTTATCTATGTAGATTTGCGCTAAACAGTGTGATATATTTTAACAATTACATGATTACATAAATTAATGTATGATTACATAATACAGAATACCTAATACATTAATTAATACATTCTATTTTATATGTTTGATAGGGTTCGTAATATCAGTCGAGAGCTGACCGGGAATCTCATTACGTTTTAATTATATATGAAACGATGCGAAAATGGAACGACTTATTTTGATATAACCAAAGTTAATACTACAGTATTGAAATTTAGACTCGAATTGAAATAATATTTTCACGTTCTAATAAAATGTAGGTACACCATAATCTAAACAAAGTTTGAATATATGGATGTTTGCTGCTCTTTCACGGAAGAATACTCGAATAGATTGCAATGGAATCTGGTATATTACAAGAGGTTTTGATAACGTCAAATTCAAAATATCTGTATTTATATAGGTTTCAAGTAAGGACTTAAAAATAGTCAATACACAAAAAGAACATATAATAGATAAGAAATAATACTACTACCGGTTCGGAAGGTAGACTCTATCGAGAAGAAACCGGCAAGAAACTCGATAGTTACTCTTTTAAATGCCAAATTTTACAAATTCGTATACTTCATTAATCTATACTTAGACTAGATATCACTGCAGGTGAAGACTTCATTATGAAGTTAGCCATAAATACATAAATCCATCCGTCTCTTTAACAAACCCAATATTTGATTATATTCTGTATGTACACCAAGAAGTTTTTACACAGTCGAGAACAGATGATCGGTGTGCAACATCAAGTGCATTCCAGCGCATTTATAAATCCTTCCATGTTCTACGTTCTTTGTTTGCAAACATTTTTCAAGGAAAAGGTTTTCCAGTACAACTATTGCATTCACAAACATTTGCCAATATTTGCGTTGGTGTTGGAACTAGGCCAGAATAAACAGCTGTAGTTTATATCAGCTAATGAGTTTATGATTAGAGCGCCTGGAACTAGTACTTATAGAGAAAAGTTCAACGAAGTTAAGATTTTGAAATTTCCGAGTAGAGTCGCGAAAACTCAAGTTGGAAACGATGAAACAGAAAGTTATTCACTTTAAAATAAGTAAAATAATGAAGAAAGTTGTTGTTATTTGATATTTTTTAAATAAAATAAGGACATATTTAGCAATAGGTTCTACCTAATCTGACAGAGTAGGTAATTATCATTTTCAAAAACGTTTATAACCTTGACGTATTAAATGATATTAAAACTTGTAGTACATGTCATTAATTAGCCCGCTTACAAAATACTCACATTTTTAAATCACCCAAATCGTAATGCAATTAAATTATTTTTTTATCTTACCTTTTAAAAATCTACCTTAAAAATATAACCCATAAAAGCTTTACTTTTCGGTTATTCGATTTTATATCAATGTCCAATGAAAAATACTAGCCTGTAATTTATTATTCACATTCAATTCTTAGAGAACAATAAAAGAAAAAAAATAAGAAAGATAGAGAAAGCTTTTCTTTCGATTGAGAAATATATTCTCTCCGTCTTCTGTAATATGTATATTTCAGCAATGTCAAAGAATACAAGGCTTTGTTAGCGAAACCAAACATCCGATAGTGCATGCGCTCTCGAGCAACCCTTTCGAGTGGAAAGCCATTGATATTAGAAATTATCTTGCTATTGTAGGGTAGCGTGTTCATGCGAATATTGTGTCATACAGGATAAAAGGTTTCACGCACATAAGAATAGGTATAGGTATTTCATCAATATGCATTTTTTTTCTTTTGTGAAGAGTTTAGAGTTTCGAAAACTAGACGCTTCTTAGCGAGAATAGATGGTGCAAATTAAAAAGAAATCTATATAGTTATTCTATATAGTTAGTCTAATGAGTGTTATTTAATTAAGTTTGAAAATATTTACATACCTACATACATATATTATAGGTATAAAAAAATTTAGCTTACTATAAATTTACGAGTTCCTTATATAACATTTAACAACTTTATAACTATTAGTTTCTTAGATGCGAACATTTGCATTGAATTATTACCTACTGGAAATATTACCTACTGAAGTCGTCTAAGATGTCCGCTTGTGACCAAGGCTGTTGCAACATTACCCAAACATCAAGCTCGTGTAAATACAAACTAACTAAACTTAACGCCAATTCCCTAGCGGGGTAGGCAGAGAGAACCGAGCGCCATATGGCACGATTCTTACAGACCTAAATACCAGATTATGCATATCGCGTTTAGTCCCGTTAGCATTATTTCTAGTCAGTGGCGTTATCCTACGTGGGCCCAGTATTAAAGGTTTGACGGACCCTTTTCATCGCAGATATATTGTTGTAGACAACCTTTACAAATTTTAGATCTCAGATATATGAGCCAATAAAGTGGAAGCATATTGACATACTTGATTTAGCGGTAGCTACACCACTGTTTATAGTTCTAGCAGTAAGTTGCAAATCTGTACCTAAAAGCTAACGATCGACTCTTGGCCTGAAACATTGTGGCGCCTAATCAAAACTTTCGAAGCAGACTGCGCCTTCGACCAACAATCCAAACTTAATTTTAATCGTTTACATAAATTACGGGCCCGTGACCTTATGAAAACTGGTTATACAATTCATCATGGGTGATGAATCGCTGTTCAAAATACGAGGACATTCTTTAATACACTTTGTAATCAAGCTTCAGCTAAGCAAATATTTATTTACAGATCACTTACAGTTAAAACAATTGATTTTGCTTGACTTCCTTGGTATTGATGATTGGTATCGTAACTTAGTTACTACTGTATAATAATATAATATAATATAATATAATAATATAACATCACGCTCATAATCCTCGAAGGGGTAGGCAGAATCAAAGGGAAGCAGGCCCCTTCAACCACATTTAGCCAAAAACAAAACCGGGCCAGGATAGTCAAATATTTAAACCTTATACCTAGTTCTACAATTTTAATTCAAGAAATTAATTTTGTTATTAGCATCAACATCAAATAATAAAAGAATGTTAAAAAATACACTTGGCGTCTAATAAAAAATCAGGTTTATTTAGTTTAGCCGTCGAGAATTTTGTAAAAAAATATTTTTTACTTTGTTTTTCTTTTCAAAGACAAATAATAATAATCTCTTAAAAAACTTAACCTCTTTTTTTTTTATTCCCAAAGCTTTTTATAAATTGTTAATGTAAAGCAAATACTTGTATACAAAAAATTTAGAACTTAAGCTTCAATGTTAGTGAATTTGATATCACACACAATCAGAAGTACATATATATGGTGAATTATAAGGGATAATAGTCTGGCGATATAAGATCAGATAGGCGCACATTGAGAAGGGTACGGCGGATGTCACTCGTATATAAGTACTAAGTATTTGGCGGATGGGCGCTTTATATGTGGAATTAACGCCAGGAAATATCTCTTTAGCGAATGAGGCATGAGGAAAAGAGGAAAAGCAACAATATTAGCTAAGCGCTACATTATTTTGTGTAAGTAAGTATTTATTCGTAATTATATGTAACTATTGTGTATTAGATCAACAAGTAGAATATAAAATTTAAGTGTTATTCGTAGTAAACGCTTTGACCGCCGAGGTTCGTGTAAGATTTAAGCAATTTATAGGAAAAAACATAAAAAAATATTAATATAAAATAGTACACTTACCTAATAGTTAGGGTAATAGTACAATCAGAAGTCTGAATTTTACAATAAAAATAAAAGACGTGCGGAAGCCATAGAGTGTATATAAAAAAAGAAATCTGAAATAAGGCGCCAAAGAGGTTTCAGTTCTCAACATAATTTATTTGGTTTTCATAAAAAAGTAGCATTCTTATTTAATAACAAAGTTCCAAGCAAAAACTACTGAAATATAAAAACCAGTTAATGTTCGTAGCATAATCTGCCAAGTACACAATTCTCGGAACGCTGTTATGAGCTACGAACGTAGCAATACACTTAATCTCAACCTTACATTTTAACTTGGCTATTTACTTTGCAGTAACTTTGTTACTATTTATGAGAATGTCAAAGTAGAAAGAAACTTCCAGCCAGCACTATGACAATTACGAGTACCTACACACTAAGTTTTTAATGAAAATACCAATAAAATCATCAAAGATTAAGCCAATAGGCATACTACATAGATATACGATTCGACCGTATTGGCGTAATTATGGAGACGAAAGGTAAAAATAGCTTTTTTAATACATTATCTTCTTATAAAAGCTTAAAGGTACATCATTTTCAGTATGACGTTAAACAAAATCTTCAAAATCAACCTTTAAAACAGCCATACAAAATAAAATTAAAACTAACATTTCTTAATGATTTTGCTGAAATGCATTTTCTATAGAAGATGGTGAACTTGGATTTTGCGGGTTGAAATGAAACTGTTCCAATATATCTGCTCCAAACAGTCTACGTAGCGAAACGTAGTCGTTAATTTACGATGAGGAACAAAAAGACTTGGCTCGCTGTGCAGGGAGAAACTATCGTGCGCCTTGTTAGACTAAAGATAATAATATTGACACCATTTATATTTAACTAAAACTATCCCAGTTTCGCACGGTAAGTATTAAACAATATGAAATTAGACATATAAACCTTCCTCTTGAATCAATCTATCTATTAGTAAAAACCGCATCAACATCCCTTTTTGTAGTTCAAAATATCTAAGCGAACAGACAGAAGCGGCGACTGTTTTATACTATGTAAAGATTTTTAATATCGATTTCGAAAAAAAAGTATCGTAGTATGTTGATAAATTTACTACTTATTGATTATCAATTAATATATACAATTGACAGGCCCGTTGGTCGAGTGGTCAGAGACCCCGGCCACGAAACCGAGAGAATCCCGCTAGGGGCAATGTTTCGTGTGATGAACATGGACATTTGTAGGTACTCGAGTCATGGATGTTTATAAACGTATTTATGTATATTTATCCGTTCGCCCAGTATCCATAGCACAAGCATAAGCTTAGTTTGGAACTATGGAATTGGTGTGTCAGTTCAGGGAATTTATTATTTATTTAATTAATATTAAGTCCACGATAAAAAAATTGACAAAAACTGCTTTATATTTAGTCAGTTGACTATACGAACTAGTGACGTCATAAACTGACAAGCCCATACAAAATATAGGAGGTGTTTGCGTTTTGACACTTTTTAAAAAGTATCCCAATTGACTAGCCAATCAACATCCCTGTTATGTAAAATAATTCTCTTCGTCTATGAGGTTTAATATCTCATTGAAAGTAAATGATAAATGAATTTATGTAAAGTTTATGTAACGCACGGTAAAACTAAATCCAACTCAGTGTTACTATAATATAAAAATTCTTGCTTATCTCAACGGTTTATTAGTCGCTGCATTTTATGTGTTTTTATGGTATTCCTGTAACGGGGCAGATATCAGGCACACGCTTCCATAACCAAAAAATATAGGAATGGATGCCGGAAACCCTGTGGTGGCGTGCTTTACGATAATGTCATTGGCAGTGCCGTAAGTCCAATCGTTGTTGATAGTTATATTAAAAATAACGTTGTATAAAATCTAGCTAATATATACTAAAACCAAAACACAGTTTAAATACTTTCATTTAAAGAATCGGTATAAAAACTATGATGATATCCTAAAAACTCACGAAGTTACACTTTACAGGTACAAGTTAGTCCGGTTTCCTGTATCTATCTTGGATTTCGCGTATCCACTTATCGCATTGAAGTAACTGCTATCAGACCCTCCTAACCTTTAGTCTGCAACATATATTGTAAAAATCCAGAAGTACGTGTCCAAGTTTGAATCAACCAGTATCTGTAATATATTGCCCGCCTGTAAGCAATACATTACTTATCACTACTCCGAAAATAAAAAAGGTTCAGTACTCTAAAACTGTAATAAGTTTCATAGGGCAAATGCAAGCTAAGCGGGCTGAGCGAGCGAGCGACGAATGCCAACGCCGAACTACCAGCTGACGATATTGGTAATGCTAATGCGGTTTACATTTCAGCTTTGCGGCCGATAATGCCAGTTTAATTCTGGCCCTCTGCTGGCCCATATTGCGTTGCGTTTGAGAAATTTATGCATTTTGGGAATGGATGAATTTAGTTATACATTTTATATATATATATTATATATATATATATATATATATATATTTTGGAGTTTATTGATACGTGGCCATTTTACTCAGATATGATGAACCACGGATCTGTATTTGTTGAAAGAATACTACTTTTTGTAAATGTATTTATTTTTAAAATCTCGTGGATATTAAAGGTACCTTAAATTATCGCAAGTGTCCATCCAACCCAGTTTTTTGGCTGATTGTCGTTAAAAGCGCTTGCTGTCGCTTTGACTCTGCCTACCCCTTCGGCGATTGCGGTATATAGTATTGCAAGTATACCTAAAATTTTATCGTCGTTACACATTTATAGTTTTCTTGAATGTGCAGGTTTCACCACGATTTTTGCCTCGCCACGTGGCAGGGAGATATGTAAATAGATTTGAAAAATCCAGAGGTACAGGCGTTCGTGTGAACCATCACTCTTCGCAAATAAAAATATGCAAACCGCTTTATTTTCAACCGCCTTTTCCACTTGGTCGATCGTATTATCGGCACATTTCATCTGGCTTATCTCTCTCTCTCAAGCGGGCTACTTTGTACCTTAGGCTGTAAAAATAGATTTTCTTTGATGCAATAATTTCGTGAAAGGCGACTCTCTGAAAAGTCCTCGCTTTGATGACCCCTTATTCAGTGCGAGCCTTTTGAATCTACAAAATGCTCTTTGGTAACTGTACTATGCTTTTAAACCTACAAACTCGTAGTACAACACTGTATTTGCCTTTCGTAATTTGTGCCTTATATCCGAATGTCGCAATTTTGAAACAGGATCATTAAGATGTTTCACTAAGTGATGAATCTGAGCTCTGAAGGTCCCTGGTCTGATTATCGGATTCGCCGAAACTATTTTCTTTAATACAATGATTTACCCTGAAATGTATGTATTACAATAAAAAATTGGGAACCAAATAGTGATATAAATTTTTTAGTAATAGATATTTTATAACTTTAAGTTACTTATAATATTGTCCGATATACTATTTAAACGAATAAAAATATCATATTAAAATATACCTAAGAAAATAGATTAGTTAAGTAACTCATTGAGATGAAATTATCCCCAAATATAATTGAATGGCAGATAACCAAAAAATAAAAGATCAACAAAATATTTACTTCAAGCCCGGTTTACTAATCCGACGTAAATGCGAACACCTGAGAAGCCTACAAATTCAATAAAACCCTTCTCTTATATCCAATAAAACTTGTAATAAACATAAAAAGTTAACATAGAACACGATATTGGGGAGATGTATGTAGGTATGTACAGTCGGCCAAGGCTCTGGTGTAACCATAGGTAAAAATTCGATTGTATGCTGTTACCTGGATTTCTTGATTTTTTTTTTTATAAAAATTGAGCAAAAATGGTATCTCTATGAATACATATAAAGAGTATAATTACTAAAAAATCACAAATAGTAAGTAGGATTTCCCGATCAGCGGAAAGTCCTAGTCATGCACTTAATATTGTATATCTATTGACAAATTGCATCGTGTCTTTCTTTACCTAGATTTTAATTACATATTCAATTCATAATTTCCATTTTAGAAATATCAAAAATAGGTATTGACTTGAAATATTTATGACAGTGATATGCCAACACAGTAATATATTTTTATTGAGTATCCATATACGAAATATGTATAATATTAATCCTGTTGCAAAAAATTCTAAGCGGAGTATACTTCTGTAACTCGTACGTGTAAACAAATAAAATGAGTGTACTCAAGTTGCGCGATAGCTTACACAAATATACGGGCAGGGTGTTTCATGACGTACTTTGCCTAAAATAGACATATTCGTACTTATGTTTTCCTCTTTATAATACCTACTTGTTTTATGTTATGTTGTATTTCATCATGTGAATTCATTTCACCGAAAGATTTAGTTAAAAATGCTCAGAGATTTTCCCTAGGCGTACTGGGTGCAAATTCATATTTTAATATAATATAGCCGTTTGTGGATTTTATTAGATTTAGTCTTTAATAAATTCATAAACTTAATTTTTAATTTTTTTTATTTTTAGGTATGATAATAAATATCAGAATACATCACATACATTGATCTGACTCCGAGATAAGTAGCTTAAGCACTTGTGTTACGGATATCAGAAACAGGAGTGGTATTACAAATATATACTTAAATATTGGATATTAACACCCAGGCACAGAACAAACACAAATATTCATCATACGAATATTTGTCCTGGGTGGGGATCGAATCCATAACTTTTGGGGCAGGGTCACTATCAAATGGACCATCGAGTCAGTCGATGTATGCTTTCTCTTAGTGTTAAAAACTCGAATATATAATAAAACTTGCAAATTTAAAACATAAAAGTAAACGCCATAATATCGTAACTTTTGCAAACGTCTTATAAACAGCATTACCGCTTCAGTAGCTTTCACAGTAAGATCTAACTTAGCTTGCACAAGGCTAAAAATAAGGCCTTACAAAAGAGTAAATAAATGTACCATCAGCTTTTCGTAACTTTAACAAAAATTTACAATGTTTTATTCGGAAGTACGTCGGAAGATTATTTGAAAAACCGAGCTCTTTACCTTAGAACTTTGCATCATTATGAAAACCTGTTTGTACGTGTAATGAGTTTCCTGACAACATTCTCCTATATATTGACGTAAGCCCCGTGAATATTATCGATATACACAGTTTCCATGGCTTCGTCAAATTATATATGTACAACAATTATTATTGGCTTCACATAAGCAGTATAAGATTACTTATTATAACAACGGTGTGTTCTGCATCTTGCAATACAAATTAAGCACACTAACGATTTATTTAGCTATATACGTTCAACGTTTACATACTGTCAATATGAATAGTCCCAATAAATAAGAACTTAAATTAAAATAATTTGAGAGGTAGGAAGTAAAATAAACCGGCTTATTCAATAATATGGTTTTGTATTTGTTCGATGGTTAGTATTTAAGCGCTCTGTCTATTGAAAAGCGTCTATACCTAAATTCGAGCACATGATATTTGCTTAAGCTAGAAAGAATTTAGTTTGGTCTAAAACTTAAATTCTTGTCTATGTGTGTAATTTAATAAACTACAATATTATTTTAATTCATTTTTAAGATAAAGTTCTTTTATATGCCATTTGACAAAGGGGTATATTTATTAAATCGTACGACAAGAACTTGCTTAGCCGTATCGCACAAAATAGAAATCGTTCAGCCAAAATATTGAGATTGAATTTCTGTCAAACACCATCCCTCTGGCTTCACGCTTGAGATCTAAGTAAAGCAATATCTTACCACTTTGAAGTTAAGAACACAAACGCTATCTCAATTGTTGACCGCATTTCTTTTTACAAGTTTTTGAATCTAATAATCCACTCTGGTTAAGCTCAAGTGAGCTGGTTAACATTGATGTCTTCAATTGTTAAATTGAATAAACTTACACAAAATAAAATTATCCAATGAAATCAATTTACGCAGAATGCTTTTATAATTATTTTTTTTTTGCCATAATATTGGCATTACAAATGGTATCTTTACCATATTGCTAAAATAAAGATATAGGTCATTGAGGGCTTACCAAAGGGTAAGCCCTAAATGTTTACCATACATAATGTAATTATCACAATCTCTTAAAAAGTTTGATGCGAAAACTTATCTAACGAAGGAAAAAGCTCTGCCTTATTTAATATTATAACCATTAGTAAATATATCTTTGTAAATAATTTGTGTTTTTAAAATTTAACTACGTACATATGTAATTGCGCGAAAAAAAAATCTACATCACACATTTTATCTAATAAGTAATTGCGCGCAAAAATTTCTATTTCACATTTTAAAAAGGACTAAAATTCCAGAAAAAAGTCTAAATCACACAAGAAGGACTATAATAGTGTCTATGAAAAGGCTGTTTTCTACGCAGGTAGAGCCTTAAGCAAATGTTAGTTCACCGGATGCCTCTCAGCCCTTGGTCACTTGGCATCTCTCCAATATCTGTTCACGTGAGAGATCTAACGCGCACGTGCAAGCCATGGACATAACTTCACTCTTGCGGTCTACCCTCCATTAATAGCATGTGTTCCTTGATTAATTAAGAAGGCGATTTGTTCATAGTTTGCACCAATATATGAGTGAGTTATAACTATCATAATTAGAAAAGAATACAGTCGATTGTAGCATAAGAACTTCCTCCACTTACAGGTACTCATAGGACAAACATAAATGGTTAGCTTGGAGCTAGGAACATTGTGTACGAATCTCGAGTATCACTACTTTTTCACAACTCTCCATACATACCAATTCAGTTCTATTTTTGACTTAATGTGGTTTAGCATGCTTACTACCCCTTCGAAGATTGTGAGCGTATACATTCTACATTCTACGTAATTATGTAGAATGGGTAGAATGTAATTTCACCTATTTAATGTTTTTTTTAGTCAAAGTTAAACCTCATAAAAATCCACTAACGCGGTATTGTAGTATCTCTGACGCTATGCAGACATAATGAGAGGAAAGAAACATCATCCACGCCTACTATAAAAGTACAATAGACATTTCTCCAGAAGTACGGATCTACAGATGTCGAAGCACAAAAAAACCGAACTTGTTCGCCAACACGCTCGCCCACAAACGAGCGTAAGACTGTAAATAAGCCGCCCTCGTTCCGCTTAATCAAGCCCGTTGCGCCAGTTTGCTGCTAATAGAATCGGAAAACCATCAACGGATGCGTCTACGGATTAAAGGTTGCCTAACGTCGTTAACCGCGGTTCGAGCTCGGGCGATGTTGGTAAATAATGTAATTTGTTGCCATAACATAACTTAATAAAGCGCTTAAGATGCTGGAGTGGTTACCTTGAGAATCGGGTGTTTCATCCGACGAAATTGTTAGTAGTTAATGGCCGTTATCTGGGAGGTTAAAATGAAACATAAATGAATTAAATAAATATCAGACAACAACACGTGCATCTGACTCTGAACTAAGTAGTTTAAGCACTAGTGTTCTGGATATCAGAATCAACAGTGATATATTAACACACAGACACAGAATAAACACAAGTAGAAACACTAATATGTCCTGGGTAGGGACCGAATTCACAACTCTGAGCGCATATGGCAGGGTCACTACCAAATGCGCCATCGAGCCAGTCCATGTACATGTTTCATGTTGGTCGCCACTCGATAAAATTGTACCAATTGAGTCCTTAGCTTAACATATCGTAAAAGGCGACTAATGTTGTATCCGGTGCTAGGTATGTGATTCTGTAAGCGACGACTTATCCCCTCGTTAATCTTTTTTGCAGTCAAATCCCGTGTCGGGCAAAAATTTGTGGCTGGGTATTGCAATATTTAAATTACTCAATATTTAAATTACTTTTAAGTCCTGCGCCTGACCTCTCTCTTGTCATGCCGTCTCACCAGAGAGTGAAGGAATAGAGAGTGCACCTATGCACACACTTGTGCACTATAATATCTCCTGCGCAGTTGACTAGTCCTCGTTGAGATTGGCCGCCATGACCAATATCGGTTAGGAGGACATTACGCATGTAATTTAAAATAACATGGATTTCAATTATAATGTTATATATTGGCATGTTATGTATTGGTATTTACAGACTTTTAATTTTTATTGAGTCTAAATTAAGAGAATTCACAAGCGCTCATTTTCATTAAATGTTTAACAAACTGTCTCTAAAACTTATATCGAATAAGTTATCTCATTTCTAAATTATATATGTATTTGGGTAGTTACGATGACATCGTAATTAATACTAAAATTGCTATAAACCAAAGTTGAAACATCGTGTAAGCTACGGGAGGTCGCATATTTTAATAATTTTATTAAATAAATTAAATAAATAAAATTTATGTGTCTGTTTGTAATGTAAAAACAAGACCTTTTGAACTTAATTAAAAAAATATTTCACAAACTTCAGGCACAGTCGCGGACTAATGACAGATGGTCACACACAAATTTCAAACACCATCACATATATTGACCTGATTACAAAGTAACATATGGATTGTGTTACAGATATCTAAATCAATGAGGTACCACTAACAGACCCGAGACAAAGTCCTGTTTTATCCACAACTTTTAGTCCCGAAAAGTCTGAACTATTGCACCATAATACACATGCACCCTTTGTACCGAGCCTGGACTTGCATATTAGAATTTGATGGAAAGACTTTTGACGGAATTGTTGGAACGCCAGGAGCTTATAACGCGGTAAAATTTAGTTCTTTAAGACGTACCCGAGGTCCAACTTCATTCAACTTAATACATATAAGAATTTTGCAAGACATTTTATGTAGGTAAAAGGGGATTTCGTTGAATTGGGTTTTGCTAAAACCAGCCAACGGATCAAGGCCAGAAATTAGAAAAGGGTTAGGGAAATATAATTGAACGGGATACGTAACCCGGAGATGACGGATCGTATCTTTATTATAACCTACAAAAAAAATATTTTGTGAAGGAATTTTTTATTCGAAAAATTATTTTACGATTAACAAAAAGGATATTTATTTATTCTATATTCGAGCAAGTGGGCCTAATATCAAAGCCTACGCCATTGCCTTTACTTCTAATGACCGTGTTTAGGTCAACCGGTTTTAAAAATGTATTCAAATTAAGCGTTCACATTTATTTCGGTGCATTTGATATGAATGAGTTATTGAGTTTTACTCAGACCTTAGTAGTTTGCTTTGGACCAATGTCCAGATTCAACTAGCCAGGTTTATAATGAAAAATTACTAAATTGCCTTCAAACATCGCAACTTTAGGTAGGGAAACCAACCAGACAAACAAACCAGTCTTCCTGCTATAGCCAACATTCCTCACAAGTGAAGCGCATGATTGGATGTCAATTGAAATTTCTTCAGTGACAAATCGCTTACGTGCTACTAAACTTCATAGCCTGTATTACCATTATTACCAGTATATGTGTTTTATATGTGCTCAAGGCAAATTTTAAACAATATCATGGACATACTATGTTTAACTTGCTTTCCAAAGCAGAAAGAGAATTTCCAAACGATTTTTACGTTTTGCAATTTTTTGCGCGACAAAAGGCTCGGATAAAAACCGGTTTCCGTAAACGGCTGAATTACAGCGGCAGTGGCTATGACAGTCGGCGATACTTGGCACAGTTTTGTTAAGGCAAGACTTGAAATTCGCTAGTACTGTTTCGGTTAAGTATGATTCATCATTCTTTATAATATTTAATCCTTACTTAAAAATGTGCAACTAAAATTTTAAAGTTAGTTTTTTGTTGCTACACGACCAAAAATCTTGAAACATTGCACACACTATGATCCTAATAAGTTCATGGGGTACATACTATTACGGGGTATAGTCAGGACGAATGCGCCATTGAGCCAGTCAAAAACGATTTTTTGACTGGCTCAATGGCGCATTCGGTAGTGACCCTGCCCCATGCGCTAAGAGTTGTGGGTTCGATTCCCACCCATGACAAACATTAGTGTGATGAATACTTGTGTTTGTTCTGTGTCTGGGCGTTAATATCCAGTATTTAAGTATATATTTGTAATACAACTGTTGATTCTGATATCCGTAACACAAGTGCTTAAGCTACTTACCTCAGAGTTAGATCAATGTATGTGATGTAGTCGGATATTTATTTATATGAACTGCTTGAAATTAAATAACGATTATACTTTAATCCTCTCATATTTCCTGATTTCACAGATCAGTAAGTGTACCTACCAGGATGATCATTCAAAAGACTAAGAAGTTCTTCTTCCAGTAAAAACATTATCTGTAAGATCATAAATCGATCATATTAAAAGTGAAAGTATTAATAAACGCACTGGCTTTTCCCTGGTAACATTTATGAAGGAAAATCTAGATACATTGGCTTTGCTAAACCTAAAATTATATAAGTGCCGCAATGAATCGTACGAACACACACTCCCGCACGCACTCGACTGACTTACGGTCTGCTGTGCATGACAGCAGCATCACAGTGCAAGTGAAAAGCAGTAAAGCAGTAAAGTGTGTTAATAATCACGACCGATATAAAAAATTAAAATCGGAGTCGTAAAAAAAGAAAACTATGTAATCTTTGCTAGGTTGGACCCGAAACGTAACTTCAAAATCAGTACTGAAAATTATCATTATTTTACTACAGCAAAACATATTTATTCTAATACAGAATCACTGAAAAATTACAATTTCTTCTCTTATATTATTTTTCACGGCTACAAATTCAGAATTTAGAAGAACGATTCTTCGGATCTTAGAACTTTAGCTAATTCGACAAACCATCTTATCGGTGATGCTTGATGATGAATATTATTTCGGCATTCGGACTGTGTGTCCTTTGCGATGTATTAATACATATCATCACGCCCATAATCCCCCAAAGGGTTAGGCAGAGTCAAAGGGGTAGCAGACCCCTTCAACCACATTCACCAAAAAACAAAACTGGGCTGTGTTAGATGGAAAATTGTGAAAAAGTAGTGACAAGTAGCTACACAACCACATACCCAAAACTCCATAAACCATTAGTCGCCTTTTCGAAATGCTACGCAAGAAACACAGTTGGCACATTATTTTTAGGTCTTAAACCAACATGGGACATTTATAATAATAGTAGGTAAGTATCCGGCACTTTACATTTAATTAACGTCATTCGAGCTTCAAAATTAAACTATCCTAAGTTGAACGTTCCTTATGATCTGTCAACTGACCCAAATAATCCTCAGGCTCTCCGCCAAAGTGCCTAGCTCAACGCTTTCTAATCCCACGGGGTTACGTCACTATTGTTCCTTGCTCTGTGGCACCCCACTCGCGAAACGGGCGCATTGTACGCGCAGGGTTTATTTACAAATCCGATCGGGCTAAGTGCTTCCGATATCTGGGAATGGAAATTTCACTTCCGTCACGAGACACAATGGTCCCGTTGCGGAATATCTGTGGAGATATCGTTGTAGCTGTTAGTGCGTGTTTGAATAGATTCGCACTTTCCGAGTATTCGAAGCACATGTGCTTTTCTAAATTCCTTTATTTTTTATTTTATATATTAGGAAAACAAAAATCCAAATATTAATAGACGATTAGACTGGACCGTGTCGTATGGCATTCGGTTTTCTCTGCCTATGGGGGTACCTAGGGAAATGGCGTGAAGTTAGTTAGTTTTAATGTTCTTTTACCACTGAAATATGTGTCCCATGTTCGACTGGGACCAAAAAAGAACGTGCCAACTGTGTTTCTTGCCTAGCATGTCGTAATAGGCGACTAATGGTATATGGAGTTTTGGGTATGTGATTGTGTAGGTGACGAGCTAGCCACTTGTCACTATTTTTTCACAATTTTCCATATAGATATAACCCAGCCCAGTTTTATTTTTGGCTGAATGGGGTAAAGGTGCCTGCTGCCCCTTTGACTTTGCCTACCCCTTCGGGAATTATGGGCGCGATGTTGTGTATGTATGTATGTAATATATGTGTAAGCGTAGTTGTTATCAAACCTCGCCAATTTCTTTTTTTGTACTTCTAACGGTGGCAAGCAAGCATTGGGCCTTCTAGACTCTAAATTACCATAGCCTATATGCAACACGAGAAGTCATTGTTCATAGTGAAATGATAAGTGTATTGTCGACTTTGCAAATGCCTTCATAAACTCTTTTTGAAGAGCCCCATGTACCGTAAATATCTGATGTTATTACTTTTGTTTCTGCAATATAACACGAGACAACAATCCCAGGTACCTACACAAATTGGTGGAAAGAAACTTTTCGTAATTTATAACAGAAAAATATACGATACCCCTAGTTGGAAAACTTGAAGAGAGTTTATGTCGACAATATTTTTACAATATTTTCTCCCGTTGACATTAGAAATATGAGGCCAATTTTATGTCTGCAGTGAACAAATTTATTTAACTTATCTTGCAACTTTTCCAACAATGAAACTTGTGCCCTAGAGGAATTAAAACGAAGAAGTGACATCATCGTGTCATCGTGCAATGTCTCATTTTGCCATTGTAAAACTCATGCGCACGTACTATTTCGGTTTGTTGGTTGAAAATGTAACAATTGCCGGAAAAATTCATCATCATCTTCCTAGCGTTATGTCCCGTGCTTAGACCGTTTAGGCCATGATCCAGGATTTAGCGAGCCTGGTAATTACATTGAAGCGACTGCCGATCTGACCTTCGTAGCCCTAAGATAGGGGAACCAGACAATTTTTGGATCATGGTTACAAATCCAAAGTTGTTTAAATTTGCAGGTTTCATCACGATGTTTTCCTTCACCGTCGAGGTAGTGGTATAAATACGTACATAGACTTGAAAAATCCAGAGGTTAAGAGGCGCGTGTCCTTACTATTGAGCTACCACCGCAGTTTGCAATCTCACTAGATTGTTTATAAACTGACAGACTATATAATCAGTGACCTATACATGTTTTACGTTAATTCGATACCTAGTTATTTGATGCACGCATAAGGAAATTGATAAGTAATGACTAAACCAGTAACGTTGACGCCCATTCCATAACCACTTTGTTGCAACGCATTCATGAGCAGTCATTTTTACTCGCTATATAGCAAAATGGTTGCAGTATTATGGTATCCCAGTAATACATACATATACGGCCTTATTCTCACATAAAGTTGCTCATTCCGGCGTCATAAGATTGATGGTCGCACTTGCCCAAATCCCTTGGGAAAGGCAGAGGTGTTGTATTATTTCAGCCTATGAAGCCATTTGTCACGGCGCAGGTATGGAGTAACGCTATTGTGTTTAGTCACTGTAAGGGACTGACGAAATACCAAGATACTATGGTGGGTTTAGAAACTTTTAAGGTTAGGAGGGATATAGCAACTAACTAAATTTCCGCCACTTCCCTAGTGGGGTAGGCAGAGAGAACTGAACGCCATGTGAACTGAACTTCATGTCGTGCTAGGGCACGATCCTTACATACCTCACTTGCTTCTTCAACATTAATAATTCTTTTCATACAGCTGTACGGTTTTTATAGCTCCTTAGGAGCTATATAGCAACTAAGACCTATATACATTATCACTATCAACATCTAGGTATCTAATGTTGGTCTAGGATGTCAAAAGAATATGCCAATTGTGTTCTTCGCCTAGAATCTCGTAAAAGACGACTAATAGTGTTTTGGGTTTGTGATTATATAGAAGACGAGTTAGCCACTTGACATTACTTTTCCACGATTTCCCATCTTTTTTTTTTTTTTTTTTTTTTTTACGTGAGGAATGCATTTACGCACCGTCCAAGTAAACCTAGGTTCGGCCTACGAGGGATGTGTCGGGCTCAGAGGCCTGGGAAAGCACTCTACTACCGACTAAACCTCACGGTGGTCATTCTTCGGGCGTTGGCGCAGATTCCGGGCTCCCCACTCGGGACTCTACGCGAAATCTACGTCTACGCCGCTGCCGATCCATGCGGCCCATCTCGAGGGAGAGGCAACCTCGCCCCCAGAACACCTCGCGGTGCTTATGACGGCACAGACCACAGTGTCACCCCATCCTATTTAACGGACGAGGATCCACGTGTCGTCATCTTCTCTGGGGCTGCTTAACGAAGTGAATGCAGGCCCCCCCGCAAACACTCCACAGCCCCAAAGGCCCTTTTAGTCGCCTCCTACGACAGGCAGGGATACCACAGGAGTATTCGGAGCCCCCCCTGTAGGGCGCGATTTCCCATCTAACCCAACTCGACTTTATTTTTGGTTAAATGCGGTTTTTGGAGCTAGTTGCTCCTTGGGTTCCGCTAGGCTCCGCCTATCCCTGCGGAGATTGTGAGCATGATATATGTATGTACCACCAGGATCTGTTACTAGCTGTGCCCGCAGATTCACCCGCGTTTATGGTTAATGCTATTTCGCCTATAGCCTTCCTCGATAAATGGGCTCTCGAAATTGGAAATAATTTTTAAAATTGGACCATTAGTTCCTGCGATAAGCGCATTCAACCAAACAAAAAAACAAGCTCTTCATCTTGATAATATTAGTATAGATACATATATGTTAGAGTTTAGATGTTAGAATTTCTGTGGATATATAACAGATAAATCAATCACGCAAAAATAGCAAGGATTGTGATGAAATTTAGCATTTAGATTGATACATAAGATATTATGTATTTTCCCCGGGAAAATTGATATAACTAGTAGCCAGCAATACATTTTCGTAACTCTAAGCTCGTAAATGATAACTTCTTCGTAATAACCAATAATTATGTATCATAAAATATATAACCTAAAATGTGGTTTATTTCTATATCCATCAAAATGTACACATACTTATATTAGTTATATGGGGAAGGGATTTTTAAAGGTCAGTCAAGTTTACTATGATTTAATCTCCCAAACATCCGCAACTTACAAAGATAAACTTTAAGTGGTTTACACAAGGTCTCAAATTACGCTATCTGTTTAATGCCGACCGCACATCCAACCGTTTGTACACTTTGTTTGTAATGTTGCGTCCAAGAGCAACAGAACTTACATCAAAACATTTGATGGGATCGCCTCTGTTTGCGTATGACCTACGTTGAATATGAGAGTTCGTTGTGATGCAAACTAGCAAATCATTTTAACCCTCCCATCTCATCATGAGATTTCCAAATCTCTCATAACGGTAAAGCCTGAGTGTAATAGGTACCCCAAAAGTAAAATGACTTTCTCAAGGTGTCAGCCAATTGAGGTAATCAAAATAACACGTTATTTTGAGTTTACACATACTTACGGACCAATATTTTATTTTACACTGATAAAAGACCCCCATGTTGATCTGGGACTTATCGTAAAAGGCGACTAATGGTATATCGGATTTTGAGTGTGTGATCGTGTAGGCGGCGAGCTAGCCACTTGTCACTGGTTTTTCAAAATTACCATCTAACCCAGCCCAGTTTTATGAACGTGGTTAAGGGGGCTTGCTGCCCCTTTTACTATGCCCCTATTACCTTCGAGAATTACGGACGTGATGATATGAAATTAAATAAAAAAAGACTGATGACGGACTACGAAACCATAAAAATGACTAAGTTGGCTGACCTTCACATTGGTATATTATTAGTATTTACAATATATCACACCTAATGAGTGTATTATAGAGTGATTATGTGCATGATGAGCGGTAATCAATCTTGTGTCGTTTGTTGCTGACGCGAACACAGCGCCCCGCATTTAATTACGGTTTAAATTAACTTCCCATTAGAAAGTGGAAATGAATGAAAATAAATGCATATGTTCATTTTTCTATCTGGTCTGGTCTAAGCGGCCTGATCTAAGCACGGGATATAATGCTAGGATGTGTGTTAATTTGACTGTCTACTGCATAGAAATCCTGGCCATGAACCGAAAGGCCGCGGGTTCAATTAGTAAAATTTACTTTCATGAGATGAATGTCATTCGGATTATGGATTTATAGAACCAAGAATCTGAATCTGCTAGAATCGATTACATAAGCTAAGTACCTACTATAGAAATGCTTAAGACATATCTACTTTGGTTAAACATGTCTTTTAAAAAAGACATAGGAACGTGACAAATTTGTAAACAATTTTTTTTTAGCACTTAGGCACTTGTGTTACGGATATCAGAATCAACAGTGGTATTACAAATATATACTTAAATATTCAAGATTAATACCCAGACACAGAACAAACACAAGTATTCATCATACAAATATTTGTCCTGGGTGGGGATCGAACCCACAACTGGCGCATGGGGCAGGGTCACTACCGAATGCGCCATCGAGCTAGTCTTAACCCCATTTCCATCAATGATGTGTTTATTAAGAAGCCTCATAAGCTGTTCTCTAACAAAGAAAAATGAACATGACGCTATATTTAAAATAATAATATATATTTATAATAATAAATCAAAGTAGGTAAATACTCATTGATTGCGGTTATTTTAAGGCGATCAATCTATTCAAACTGATTTTCCCATGAGATTAACATTTACTGGAATCGCAACTTTTATCATTACTGGTCGAAAATTCGCGCAAAAATTTTCGGCAATTTATTTTCTGACGTGTTTATAAATATCTAATGCCCAGAGGGAAATAGAGGTGTTGACTTTCGATTGGATACCTGACACCAACTTTATTTTCGTTACAGTAGGCGATTAATAATAAACCATAATATTTATGTCGAAATATTTTATGATACGTAGGTATTCACGTTTATTTAATAAGTAGGTAAATATGAAAATAGCATAATTAGTAAGTTAGTCGCCACTCCCATCAAAGATTCGGTAATTTGCTCATTAAACAATCGAACATCTTTGAAATGTTTCTTTCTCCAATTGTCGCAGAGTATAACAGGATTTCCATCAATCCATTACGGGCCTTTAGTGTTTTATTGCTGTACTAGCTTCTGTCCGCGGCGTTGCTCGCGTGGTACATCGATGAAACATAGCTTATGTGCTATTCTAATACATAAGCTATTGTAAAGTTACATTAAAATTCATAGTATGTAGTACTTTTTGCGTGAAAGAGTAACAAATATCTATCCATCCATCCATACAAACTTTCGCGTTTATAATATTTAGTAAGATCATCGATTTTATAAAGATTCTTGTGGCGGTCTAAAACAATTTCACAAAACTAGTTATTTTAACATACATACATACATACTATCATCACGCCCGTTATCTCAAAAGGAGTAGGCAGAGCCAAATGGGATAGCTAGCCCTTAATTACGCTAAGTTAGATGAAAAACTGTGAAAAAGTAGTGGCTAAGTAAGACAAGTGACCAGCTCGTCGCCTACGCAATGACACATTCAAAACCCGGTATAGACACCATTAGTCGCCTTTTACGGCATGCTAGGGAAGGAACACAGTTGGCACATTTTTTTAAGTCCCAGACCAACACAGGACTTTACATTAAGTTATTTCACTTTAATAAATTTGTTTTTTTAATATTTTTAAAGTATTTTATCTCGTATTGGGATTTAGGCTCAAAATCTAACCCAGCCCAGTTATGTTTTTGCCTGAATGTGGTTAAAGGGGCCTGCTGCCCCTTTGACTCTGTCTACCCCTTCGGGGATTATGGGCGTGATGTTATGTTTGTTTGTGTTTAGACTTAAAAGCGTAACAGACATACTTTCTCATTTCTATTATTAGTTAGGATGATAACAACGTATCCCTATGCCCACACATAGACTTGTTATCATACGATCGTAACAAATGGCCATCCAAAAACACTTACCTACTCAAGACAAGAGCCCTATTAACCTCCAATTTAACCGCAAGTCCTATCCAAACACTGCCTCGTAATATAAATGTTATGTGATAAAATGATATGTCCGCTTAACAAAAGTACTTTAAAGCAAACACGAGGCTTTACGAGGCCTTCGTGGAATACGTGGCCGAATTTGAGCTGGACGCCAAATTTAGTTGAAGCTTTCCTTCATTTCCTATTGAAGTCCTCGCTAATAATATGTTAACTAACTAACCTAACTAACTAGTTAGTTAGTAGTAGGTTATTACCTAACTAAGCTTTATAACGTTCTGAGTTAGCGTCCGCTTATACCATGATATATTACATACATAAACTTGGTTATTATTACATTATATTGAAACAAAAAGCATGCAAAGGGTTCTATAGTATGCCTTTTGACCTTCACAACCATGCTGGAAGGTCAGGTCAAGACATATTGGAACATGGTTTTTCCTCACCACCGGGTAAATTCTAAAAATCCGTATTTAGATATCGAGTGTAAGACAAACTACAGTTGACCGAAAAAGGGATAGATTCTAATTCGAGAAATTGCTAGACTGCGCGACAAGCACACTCTTCTTTCTAACATACCAAATCCAATAGACCAAGTCAGGGTCAAAAGGTTGTATTACTATTTATATATAAGTATATATATATAAGTGAGAATTAGCAAAAAGCTTGCTCTAGCCCCAACAACCAAAACCAACAGCCGGCCACCATCTGGCTCCATAGGCTAGTTCGTTTTTTCCTTCCTACTTATAAGATTGATGAATAGCCGATAGCACAAAACAGCTTCATTATACCGGGATTTAACGTCCCTGCTATCCCGGACCGTAATGGGACAGCTCCAGGAAGATATCACCTTGAATATGAATTATAGATCAGCCTCTTTAATATCCTCTACTAGCTTCTGCCCGCGGCTTTGCTCGCGTGATACATCGATAAATAATAGCCTATATGTTATTCGGGTGTATAAGCTATATTATTGTAAAGTTCCATTAAAATCCACTAAGTAGTTTTTGCGTGAAAGAGTAACAAACATCCATCCATACTTACAACTTTTGCGTTTAATATATTAGTAGGGATTGTAAAGGCTCTTCGGCTTAATCTATTGTCTAGAATCACTTGGTTCTTAAACGTTGATTCATGTGGCGTCATTGCATATATTTTACATCTTAATCATAACTATATACTCATCTTAGCATAAAAAAGATCTGAGAGAATAACAGTTTAGGTCATCCTTTTTAGTTTGGACCACAGAACAAGTTGCTAGAACTCCATCATATAAATTGAGATTTTGACAATATATAAAAAATTTTCTAAAACATTATTGAAATTAGCCTTTCTTGAGCCTACAATTCGATAATATTTTTTATTTTGGTTATTTTACCAATCAATTTAAATTATGAGAAAGCAATGATAGGGCAACGGGGCTGGCTGGTACTAACTCTAGTACCAGCTTCCCCACTTTCGCACAGAGCTAGCAGACATCCCCCCTGAGCACAAAAACCATTTCACTAGAGAACCCTCCAAACTAGAACACCGTTTAACTGTCTATTTGTGTAATAACACTGTTTGCACAACGAAAGTGTAAAAGTGAGCCTTCATCACAATAGAACTCGACGCTTATAAAATTATTCCTGTATCGAAACTTCAGTATTCCTTCTCTATTTACGCCACATGTTAGATAAGGACGGAACTAGTGGATGGGGATGAAAATGGTGTATTTTTGAATAGCGCAGTGCCTTATATTGCGTTATATTGACAGGGTACGTCACGGCCGGCAGCGGACTACATGGAGTGTAAAAGTTAACGACATGGCAATAAATGATCGTTACTTTATGTATGCCAAAGGTTATCGCCACCTTTATCGCACAACACATATATACATCAATATAACACACAAGGATAATAATACTTCTCTACTAATATTAAAAATGCGAAAAGCAACTCTCTTTAAATACCGGAAAAAACTATACGAACCTGACTATAAAGCCATAAACAGCAGGTTCATATCCCGCCAAGGGCGAATTTTTATCAGACAAATATGGTGTTTAAAGATTGTTTATTCGTACAGAAAATATAAGCAGTGAGCAAACTGTAGCGTAGTAAGTAAAAAACATTTTTTTTACTTATTGAAGAACCACAACAACGACGCCACCTGGTGTCCCATGACAAAATCTATGACACGCACACTTCCTACTGAAGTTGGTCGTTAAATAATGAAGTTAACCATATTATTTTACATACGCATATCATCACGATCGTAGGCCCCAAAAGTAAGCTCATTTAGAAAAAAAAAATACAAGATAATAAGATTTTTTTTAAAACTAGCTGGTGCCTTACCTACACAATGATAAACTCAATTACTAGTACACCATTGGCAGCCTATCATAAAATACTAGTCAAGAAATACAGTAGACACCTTTTTAAATCCCAAAATAACATGCGACATTTCATTTTAATCAATATTATACAGACTTTGATAGTTGACACCAGTCTTTGTAACTTCTATTGCCGCATCCACTCGTTCCTAAATTCCCCGCCAGTCCCTCGACCGCCGGGAATTCGATTAAAACACAACCAGTATAACTTTTAAAACCTTTCCGACATTTTGCACCCACTCACGGCGCGGCGTGCGGCGCAGTAAATGTAATGGAAAAACAATCGGCCCTTAACGCGAGGGTCTCGATGGCATTGCCCTTAACGACCTTCGAGTAAACTGCTCTGTTTACTCACGTCTATTATAGCCAATAGGACCGGATCCTTACCATGGAAACGTCATATGATAGCTCCGTAGTGTCGGTTCAAGCTAGCACGATGCATGTAGCAAATGCTAGCGAGTCGAATGTTCAGAGACTGGGTATGAAATCAAAAGGTTGCGGGTTCGTATCCCGTCCCAAATATTTCGAGTGATTAACATGATCATTTGTAATCGAGCTATGTATGCTTCGATCGTGTATTCATATTATTAATAAAAACTAATAACACACTCACACATAGCATCACGCCCATAATCCCCGAAGGGGTAGGCAGAGTCAAAGGAGCAGCAGGCCCCCTTGACCACATTTAGCCAAAAACAAAACTGGGCTGGGTTAGGTGGAAAATTGTAAAAAAGTAGTGGCTAGCTCGTCGCCTATGTCCTTTCTCAAGGTCTACTCTACCTCTATACCAAGTTTTATTAAAATCGGTTTAGAGGTTTTGCCGTGAAAACATACAGGCACAACAGATAGAGTTAATTTCGCATTTATAATATTAGTAAGGATAAAAGTAAAATATAGTTATCTTATGTATTCTGTCTATTGCCCCATAGTATTTATAAAAAAGTGCTCACTAAAAAATTATTACAAATAATATTTTGTATCAATACTCATCATCCTCTTGCCCTTCTCCCAGTTCATCTGGGGTCAGCGCAGCATGTCTTCCTTTTCCATACGTCCCGATCAGCCGTCATCAAGCTATCTACTCGAATTTCACTCATATCATCTTTCACACAATCCATCCATCTCTTATTTGGCCTTCCTCTTCCTCTCCATCCACTAACATTTATACCCATCACTCTCTTTGTCACGTGTTCTTCCACTCTTCATTTTGTATAAATACTGATACCTAAATAAAAATATCTGTAATTGTAAAATGATCGTGCTTTTGTGACACTTATTAAAATCGTATTTATCGTTATAATTCAATATTTTAATGGAACAACTCGTGAGGAAGAAATTGCTTTTAGACGTAAAACAATTTTATCAACATTCACAAAGTAAGTTTGCCAATATCAGGACCGGAGGTTGAATAAGTTTGAATTTCTTAGGCGGAAGGTTTCAATCTTTCACAACTTTAAGTGACTTCACAAAACACATTTTCTTTTACTTACTAAAACCTCTTAAGTATAGTAACTATAATTGTTGTATGTTATAGACATAATTCAATAGATATCGAATAAAAATATCGACATAATGGACACGGCACACAACAAAATTAGCACGCCACCTATCTGAAAAATTGTAGCAGGACAATCTAAACTTAAGACCCATCTCTGTATGTTTACCTACAGTTGCAATAAAATAAAATGATTTGATTTGATCTCCTTCGCGGTTGCGTTGATGGTACTCGAATAAATCTATAATATAAAAAAAAAAACAATTTCAACCAACAGTAAAAAAAAAGCGTAAAGTAGTAGTAGCGGAAGTAGTAGCGGAAAACAAAAATAGTAATGTCGTGCAGCGCCGACGACGGAGCACTTATGGTGCTTGTCACATTCTTGGTCCTTATACTGTATGCGTGACAGATCCTCTAGCAAACCTTCAAAGGGTGGTCAACGTATAAGATACACGCTTTGCCTTGCAAGCACCAACAAGCTACATATTATATTATTACATCACGCCCGTATTCCCCGAAGGGAAAGGCAGAGTCAAAGGGGCAGCCAGCTCCTTTAACCAGATCCAGTCAAAGATATAACTGGGCTAGTTTAGAAGGAAAATTGTAAAAAATTACTGACAAGTGGCTAGTTCGTCGCCTACATGATATTACTCTGACGAAGTCGATAATATTACTCATGTATATTTTGCCGTTGAAAAGAGTAACTACCGAGTTTCTTGCCGGTTTCTTCTCGGTAGAATCAGCATTCCGAACCGGTGGTAGATTCACATTGCTCTAAAGATTTTGTAAAATTAACGATTTATAAGTGCTTTTTTTAAAGGCCTATAAATAAAGACATTTTGAATTTGAATTTTGAATTTTAAATACACAATCACATACCCAAAACCCAGTTATCCATTATTCAGTAACTGTATCAATTAGCGTAATTTTAAGGAAAAATCTAAGAGAATCGCTAATTGAACTGTCTACAAATACTATAAAGGACATTCGCACTACACCACTATAGCGATATCGCGTTCCCACCACTGCCGGCGCATAATTCGCCATTAATCTATGCAAGTGATCCAACGGAGACGTGTCCAGAATTTGCGACAGCCCGCGTGACCCAGATACAGGAATGTTTGGTGTGCGTTGCCATGGCTGCTCAACTCCAACTACCCTGGTTTCCCGTAAATGGAATTAAGTGGATGCACAGTTTCGTGCCGTTTCTTGGCAGTTGAATTAATAACGACGGTTTGTGTTTTCCATTCGATGTGCGGGTGTGAGCCAGAATTTAGATTAGCTTTTTTATGGTGGAATGGATTACTTTTGATGGCGCTGAAATGAACCAGGGCAGGATGTTGCTGTAAAATAAAAGCTATCATAAAGCGACCCTACTCGTTATCCCATGTTGGTCTGGCAATCAAATATACCGAGTTCCTTGCTTAACATGCAGTAAAAGATGACTGATGGTGTGTTGGCATTGGGTTTGTGATGAGTAAGGCCACGAGCTAGCCACTTTTAATATTAAATAATAATACATTGTCCAAACTGACACACCGATTCCCTAGTTCCAAACTAAGCTTATGCTTTTAATATGGATACAAGGCGAACGGATAGACATACCTAAATATGTTTATAAACATCCATAGCTCGAGTACAAATGTTGATGTTTATCACACGAAACATTTGTTCCTAGCGGGATTCAAACCCGCGACTCTTAGTTTCGTGGCCAGGGACTCAGACCATTCGACCAACCAGCCAGTCAACTTTAAACTTTAACTAAAACAACTTTAAAATGATTGCCCAACTAACCCAACGCAATTTTATTTTTTACTAGCTGTGCCAGCGGTGTCACCCGCGTTTATGGTTAATATTATAAAGACTATTTCCGTCATACATTTTTTTCTATTTCTATGTAACTTTAACCATAAAGGCTGCAAACGCGACGGAAGCTTAAAAAATGGAGTAACTTCTCCCGTTTTCCCAACATTTCCCTTCACTACTCTGCTCCTATTGATTGTAGCGTGATGAAAAGTATACTATAACCTGCCCAGGAGTATGAAGAATAATTGTACCAAGTTTCGTTAAAATCCGTCGAGTAGTTTTTGTTTCTATAAGGAACATACAGACAGACAGACAGACAAAAATTTTACTGATTGCATGTTTGGCATCAGTATCGATCACTAATCACCCCCTGATAGTTATTTTGAAAATATATTTCATGTACAGAATTGACCTCTCTACAGATTTATTATAAGTATAGATTGCACCTAGGCCTCTGTCTACATCTACGGCATGATGGTATATATATATGTATGTATGTACTAAACGACATCGGAATATAACTTCATATCAGCAAATCACACAAAGAAACAAATTCAAAAATAAATAATTCTCTGTAGAAAGTTTAGGGAGAACCAAAATAGTCGCAATATAACCTTTTCACACACTACAAAGGCATTTGGATTTCTGATTGAATTCAAGAACCGACAAACAAAACTAAACATTATGACCTAGTTGTGTTTCTGGGGTAGAAGCGAAATAAAGAAAATGCTCATATCGGCTAAAGTTGCGAAAGTATATTCTAGAACAGTGGTTCTCTTTGAAAACAGTTGGTATAAAAGTTACTTTGGGGTGTGGTAAGTCACAAGTATTGAGACCTTGCCTTTACAAGTAAAGGTAAATGAAAACAGTCCTCGGTCAGCTGTTTCAATACTATTACCATACCATTGAAAGTGTCTCCATTCAATAAACACACATATGCACACACTGAAAATTAACAGAGAGCTCAATCCATTTTAAAGTGTAGCTTCTAAACGCGGGAAAATATATCTACACTATATAACATTATCAAAAGGAAATATATGATTGTTTATTTGCATTTATAAGGTCCAAAACTTGAAAAATTATTTCACCAACGGAATGCTACATTATCAGCAAGTAGCATAGAGTATATTTTATACGCATATTCCCACGGGAACTGTACCTATGCGGGTGAAATTGCTAGGCGCTGCTAGTTTTTATATGAGAATTTAGATGCAGTCTGCTACTATTTAACTCTTTATACGTTCAGGACACTCAAAATAATGAAGGAGCATAATGACCACACTAGAATCTATAATATAAAAATGAATCGCTAAATGTGTTGCGTAGCGCAATACTGGAGAAAAGTTGAACCGATTTTGCTAATTCTTTTTTAGTTATGTTTGTTATTATTATCAGGTGGAGGTCTTATGAAAGAAAAAAAAGAAAAAAGTTCCACGGAAAAAAAAATGGGTATTGAAAATCCGAGAACGGGGCGTTACAAATTGCGCCGGGTCAGCTAGTTGACCGATAAAGACAATTCCACACTACATCACATCGATTCACAAACGAAACCAAATAGGAAACTAGAAGCCAGATTAGGGATTACAACAATGGGCCCTCCCTAAAGGGTCATTTATAAATATTTCACTGACGGATCTAACTAACTCCCAAAGCTCTGTTTGAATGCCATAAATTTATTAAAGGTCCCGCTGAAACGAAGATTTGTCCTCAAATAATCCGAGAACTGAACCTTGTTTAGCCAAATGTATTTTGAATTGTTGACCATGGAATGAATTACTTCTTCATAGCGTTTTGTCCCATTCCTAAACATCTTCATCTTCCTAGCGTTATGTCCTGTGCTTAGACAGGATCCGCTTAGACCATGATCCAGGATTTAGCGAGTCTGGTAATTACATTGGAGCGACTGCCGATCTGACCTTCGTAACCCTAAGATAGGGGAACCAGACAATTTTTGGATCATTTTTACAAATCTAAAGTTGTTTGAATTCGCAGGTTTCATCACGATGTTTTCCCTCACCGTCGAGCTAACGGTATAAATACATACATAGACTTGAAAAATTCAGAGGTACGTGCCCGGATTTGACCCCGTACTCCTCGGTTACGAGGCGCGTGTACTTACCATTCAGCGCCGCTGTCCCATTCCTAAACAGGGCCCACTAAAACCACGGCATCTATTTTTTTTTAACTTCTAGTTATTATCTCCTCTGTAACCATTAGACAAGGACAGCTGGTTTTCAGCTGGTTTCCGACACACACCGAGCTAACGTTATAAATACGCACACACTCGTAGATTAATTTAAATAATTTATGTTGTCCCGGGTTTGAACCAGCGCTCCCCGCGTATTACCATTACGCTCATTTGCTCAGACCCTATTCTCGAAAAAAAATTTTAATTAATGTTTTCACACTTATGTATACAAGTTCTTACTAGAAAACGAGAACCTAGAAATTAGGTTACCTGTTAAACAAATATGTAGTTAATAAATTGTTCATGGCAGTACATAAATTATTAAAAACCCAAATATAAATGAACAGAGCGACGTATGATGTAGAAATTTCTCAAAATTTACTTATGTTGGATGTGTAGTGATTTCCTCTAACATATGCCATTGTGGACGAAACAATGCAAGTTCATTAAAGTTAACATGGTTCGGGAAATAACATTTAATTTTCACTACAACTTATATGAAGTTTCGTACTAAGTCCTTTTAAAGCGGTGTTTTCTGTTCAGTAGTTTTATAGGAAATGTGTTTGTAAGTACAAAGTAAAGGTTTTATACAGCCCTGTTGGTTCCAAAATTAAAACGTCACGCCTATGGTTTTGTACCTCGCAATAGAATATAAAATAGGGATAATGACTGCATTAAAAAACTATAATTCTATTTAGTCCGTCAGTTAGATTATACAAAAATACAAGACACATATTTTTCGCTTTATCAAATTAACTTAAAATCACAAAGATAACTAGCATTAAAGATTTGGAGTGGGGGCTTGCTACGTCACTATTTAGTTAAAATTGTGTACGAAAGTGTGACGTCACGCGCAAATTGAATGCATTGTATCTTCGTCAATGTTTGTTTGACAAATAAATAAAAAAATATGTGTTCAATATTTTTTTATAATCTAACTGACGGACTAAACAGATTTTTTAAGTTATTTTGCCTATTTGTGGTTAAGCAGTTTTTTGGTAGATACCTTTATTTATGATGTCTACAACACAAATAGGTAGGTACTTAGAGTTAAATCAATGTATCCAATATATTTTAATTACAAGCATATTAATTCAAACTCAATTTTTTTTTTTAAATCGGCATTTAATTTTAAATAAAAAAAAAAACACTCCAAATTCAACAAGACAGTTTCAATATTAAAAACAAAGTAAGAAAACGGAAAAGCGTGCTTAATTTTACTTTTTAAATTAACTGACAAAACAAAATACCAAGAACGAATAGGAAACTTCAAAACAAAGGTTGTTGAAGCTGTTCCAAAATAGAAGTTGTGTCAAACAAGTACATCCAGGGATAAGAGGTTTGTCGTGTCAGCCGGGTGCAATGTAAAAACGTTTAAACGGCGAAATTAAAAATACCGCGGAGACAGAGTGCCGCCGCGCGGTGTTTTATAAACAAACAACTTTCCAGTGATATTGCTTCGTAGCGTCCGAATTATGAGGTGTACGGTAAATTCTTTTACTTTTAAGAATTTGGAATGCCGTTAAATGACTTTAAATATAATGTTGCACTACATAAACAGGTCCCGAGAATTACGGAAAATGTAATGTAATGCGGAAAATGTAATAAACATTTCTTGTGTAGTCATCGATGTTTAAACTGTTCCTATCGTCCATGAAACTAGGTGAAATATTCATTGAGTAATCATTTTCAATTGACATGTTACACGATATGTTAACAAAAAGTGACATTATCTGTAGGTATTACAAGCAAAAATAGAAATAGCACGCATTTTTCTTTGTTTTTATTGTTTGCATGCCATATAAATTCAGTTTTTTTTTAAATTTTGGTATCTGAAGTTATTTTAAACAAAAGACCTATCTTTAGCGGCCGTGAAGCAAACACCATTCCAGTTTAAAGCTAACTGAAAGAGGTTATCTCAAACTACCCAGCAATATCTAAGTCAACACGAACCGAGTGGGAGCTCAAACATGCCCGAGGAAAATAACGAGCTGCGCGCTAATTCGCTGATATGTTTGTACGCCGCGGAATAGGATCTCGCTTGTTTACTTACCGCCGAATAGATATGAATTGTACAATTTTTATCTTACGCTAACGTTTAGCTGAGACTTTGTGTGCGTTATGTTCCACATAAAATCAAAAAGGGGTGAATTTATTAATGTCCTTCATTAAACCACAGCAACTCAAAAACAGGAAAATTTAGTCCGTGTTACAGGTAAGTAGATTTGCATATGTGCCAAAATTTAGGTAATTCCGTTCTATCACAATTTGACTGCTATTGCGCTACTTCTAAAAAGGAGTAGCAAGTTGTGCCAAACTCGTGGGAATTAAGAGCATTTAATACAAGTATTAGGTAGTAAGTTTGTTGAGATTCTTCAAGTGGGTGAAGATAACAAGGAAACACTATAAAGAATTACGATTTCAGACAGCTATGGACCATTTCTAGAGATAGGGTTAAGACACCATAAGAATACAGAATCAATAACGACTTGACATTTTCATTACTAAAGCGCAAGCGAAAACAGTTTCGTTCCTAGGCCAGTCACCAACAGGAGCACTTTCATATGCCTTTCATCGCTCCATTAAAACCAAAAGCTGCCGAGTCAGCCCGGCTGATAGCCTCCCAGATTGTCCGATTGCTATCCGGGTGTGATTCCGGCGCGCTTCCGTTCGCTGACGAAGCGCGTGGGGCGAATGACTTCATTATCACCTGTGTCCCACACTACTGCCATAGTAAAATACAAAGATACGGTTAGCTTGAACCAGCTTTTCGCAAGATTTATATCGCCTGAGCGACAGTGCGTTAGATATCATGGAACTTACAACTACTTGTTAAATTTTCTTGGTTCATTTGTGTTGATTGCAAAGGTCTCTATCAAATCCATATTAACCAAATGTATGAAATAAATAAATTCTCGAGGCTGACACACCAAAAAATTATAAGCTTGTGCTATGGATACTAGATGAAAGGATTGACATTCTTAAATACGTTTATAAACATCCATGACAGAGCAAGGCACTGAAAATCAACTGAGTGGCTCTGAAATGTGGATTGACCAAGCATCAGTGTGAGTTGAGAAGGGACCTTGTCCCTTCACCTTCTTTTGAATTATTATCTCAGTCAATCAAATGCAAATGACTATATACTAAATATCAATCATAAAATTATCTTTGTATCTACAAATCTGTGAGCTAATAAAAACGAAAGATATGCCTCAACATAACCTATGAGAGCCTATAAGAAATGCGATGACCATATGTCTCATAATCAGACAAGGACCAAGTTTTCAGGACCCTCTGTTGACCTTTGTGGTTCCTTTGACATCAAACTTTCACACACACCCTTGCCCTATTTTGATAATTCCCAACGGGCATATAAATCACAAAGTAATCGATCTGGAAGCAGTAAGAAACAGAAGATTAGAGATCAAGACAAAATTAGTCCTAACTAACTAACTAATTAACTAAATAAACTTCACGCTACTTCCCTAGCGGGGTAGGCAGACAGAACCTTAATATTTTTCTATTTTTTTTTATATGGTACTTAGAATGACCTAACAAAACCAACTACATGAATGTTATTTATTTTATCTCTAGCGTTCTCGCAATTTGTTTTAGTACTATAACATTTTGAGCATTAATTGTAAGAGCTGTCTTACTTTTCTGTATTTACTAAAACACTACGTGGGGTAGGAAAATACAGGCATACGAGGTAACATAACACGGATATTTGTTTTTGTATAATTGGGTAAGCTAGCACGTTTAACTTCTGTCGGGGTCCCCTTTCGACGAAGCGAAATGAAATTCCAGCCTAAAAGTGAAACAAGTAACGTAACAACCTATTAATTCTCGCTGTAAAATAAAGGCTTCCATTTTTTAAGCGTTCCAATAGAAATTTTTGTCATTCAAAGCACTTTGTCAGGCCGTAAGCCCTTAACTAGTTTATTAACTAACGAGTAGGTAAACAAACAGTCTCTTATTCTTCCAAGATGTACCGTGCTAATTCGGAGACCGCTTAGGTAAAAAAAATTGTATTAGAATTAATTTATAACGTGTATTAAGTATTCTTCTGAGCTACATCTTGGAATATAATTTTGTGCCTATTTCTTTATTTGAAAGCAACCCTTATTTTGTGTTCATTTTAATTTCAAGAATACCCAATACAATTTACTGATTGTCAAAGCTACGTTGAATGTTATTTCTTTGCCCGTATTACTTGTTATTTTTTTAATACGTAAGGAATCACTCAACGCCATTTACAATATAACGGCAAAATTATGCCACAATACGCATGGTTACTTAAGTCTCGAAGAGAGCATTTCAGGCTTTGAAATAAACAGAAATATGGTCTAAATAAAAAGAAAACCAAAATAAAAAATGTAGCATAACTAGTAATGATTAAAAACGGAGATATAAGACCCAACGGCCTCCGAGCGCTACTCAGTGCGTACCACTGCACCGACCTATTATAGAAATGAAAAATATTACGAGGAAAAATTTTATCAGGGCCATTACGATCCCAAGAAGTTGAACAATAAAGGACCTCGGGCATACCTCGAGGCGAGGAGCCGCATGGAAATAATTCCAGTCACAATTCCAATCCAGACAATATAGGAATAGCGGGGAATATGTCTGCGAAGTCGCGAATAGACTCCGGTAAAAATAGGTCTCCATAAATTCTTCGAGGCTATCAGCGTGCACGGCAGCACGTCTCGCCAAGATTGCAACGTACTGGCTTACAAGCATCGTGGGTTTATATGAACCACGTAGGTGTATATGAACCTCTATAAAATGTTAGTTTTGGGTATGTAATTATGTAGGCGACTAGCTAGCCACTTGTTACTACTATTGACAATTTTTGTCCACAGGGACAATTGTCTTATGGACACATGGATCCTGTTTTTGCAGGACATATCGTAGTTTTTGCAGTGTCCTAGGGTGTCTTGGATAGTTTTTAAGCAGCATCCTGTGTTTTTAATTCGCCTGATAAGGTCATGTATTTTAAAAATTCGTGGTTCACATTACATGTATTTCATTTAACCTGTTTTCACTACATATTAAATTAACTATTGCAACTCTATTACCTTGTCCTGTTAAAACTTAATTGTCCTGGTTGTTCATACTTTAAATCCTAGTTTTTTAAATTTGGGGTTTGGCAACCCTACTTTGACTATACACCTTCCAGGATTGCGGATTCTATATAATTTTACAGCTTGTATTGTAAGTACTTCGTTATTCTCGTTTGGCTTAATTATTGTTAAATATTTTATCATTTATCTCTATACAAATAACAACGTTACATAATATTCTGTAAATAAAAGCTCAGTGATGAGCATGCTTTCTGTAATATCTCAAATATCCTTAAAAGTACTGATACATACATACATACATATATTCGTGTCACGCCTTTTTCCCATGGGGGTAGGCAGAGATCACATCCTTTTATTTGCTACGATCCTGACAAACACCTTTCGCGTCTTCTACATTCATAAGTCTTTTCATACATGCTCGTCGGTTAAGGGTGCTCTTTACCTGACCTTTTGTCAACACTTTACAAATCTGGTCATGGAAAGTCTGTCTAGGTCTTCCGCTCCCGACGGCTCCATTTACACTTGCCTTATATATTATCTCTTTCGTCAATGTTCTTTCATCTATTCTCTCAACATGCCCAAACCATCCAAGCATGTTTTTTTCAATTTTAATCTCTACATCTTCTTTCATTCCACATTGCTCTCTTATTCATTTCTTAAAGATGAAACTTCTGAAAGATGATTAACCTAAGTTATGTTCTTTTTTATCTTTTAAGTCGATAAAGAAAATTAAATCTTTAATAATGTTTAAAAGGGAAAGTACCTAGTCAGTTTATTTTTTATTAATGTTATTTACGTAACAAAAATTTTAAATACTTATTTCGAAATCATAATCTAATTCATATCGAATAATATTTACTTTTAAATAGAAATCTTTAACATTACATACTCGAACAAACTTTTTACTTCGATACATTATTTAAATTTTTATATCTGGTCCTATTACCAGATATTGCACTCCTCATAAAACAACAATAAAACGTTTAATATTAATTATAACACACTTTTAATACGGAGCTTATAAACCTGCTCAAAATATACGAGGCAAAACATATTTACGTTCATAAAGGACTACCATATAACTGGATGATCGGAACTTGGCCGCTCGTCCGACATATTTTACGTGGGATATTCTATTAGGCGAAAACGTCGTGCGAATACCATAAGCGACCCTGTTATATCCGATTCTGCGGGCGTGCCTGCGAGCGCTGATTCTGGTGTCGGGAGACGCGACAACTGAGAAATGACGGTTCATTTTCATGTCCAACTAGCAACGTCTGCAGATTTGTGAACGTGTTACGTCATATTACATTACTCGCGCCTTATTAAAGCGTTTCCGTGTGAATACGAACTTTTATACAGTTTAAGGGTACCTTAAAAATCAGCTGGTCATTTTTATTGTAAGTTGGATTGAGACAAACGTGTCATGGGTTTGCAAAAAATCCGCCTTTCATGCACATCTCTAATCTCTTTAAAATAGTCCATTATGACCCTGAAATTATACTATATATATACATAATATGTGAAAACATTTCAGAGTAATTAAGTAAATCAACTTGCAAGATTGTATGTCCTTCCGCAACCCATCTGGTATCGGCGAAATATGTTTTTCTCTTCCATACCTGTCAATCATTCGTCATCGATTCATACATTCACATTTCACTCGTATATTTTTACATAATCCATCATAATTCTTTGGCACATATGTATTGTACACGTATTCTATGAAAAGTACACCACATGATTTTCAGGAGGACAGTTTTATCTATCTTAAGACTTTATAATCAAACACATTTAGCTAGTTGGGAAAATATTTAGCATAGTCAACCAATTTTCACATTATTTATTGGTATTATCATACAAACTGTCACCTGAAGTCGATAAAACATTTTGCAAATTGCCAATAATATTTAATCTGTTTGCTAAGGCCTGAGGTATTAAAAGGACATTGAAATTCAGATCTTAATGGCCTCTATAGCCGTTCAGCAAGGCCCTCTCATTAAAATTATCAGCAGTGTAGGGTAGTTTGCATAATATAAATAGCTTTGAAATTATATTCGAACTGTGTGAAAATAATATTTGATCAGGAACATTTTTAACTGTTCCTTTTAGTAACCACTAAGAGGCAATCGCCTTTATCATCCGAGTCTGGAGCAGAGGCTCCATCCATAAAATTAGATCATCTGAGGTCAGACGTGTTGCGTGCTGGTATGAATCTGATACAAGGATCAAGAAACGTCACATAATATGTCTAATTGAGTAGTACACATGTTTATTATTTAGTAAAAATAATAGATTCACTAACAACTTTTATCAGGGCTCGAACTCCCATCCCTTTTCGACTTGAACTCACGGCATTGCACCAACGTGGCTATGGGACCAATGTTCGCCGTTTATTAAAAAAAACAGTTAAAGCAATCAGTGCATTCCTGTATTTAATAAATACGTTTTGGGCAGGGTAGAAGAGATCCAGACCTCATACATATTAATACCATTAAATGCTGGTACTTCAGGTGTTCTGTGAGAAGGTGATGCAGCATGAACGAGCCACCCCGACCGTAGGCAAGCAATATTTAGCTACATCGAAACCTTACTTTATCGCCATAATCCTGTTACCAGGATTAAAGTCACTTTTTCATAATTGCACATTATCCCGGATTTAAAGGTTATATTAATGAGAATGCCTACTTGATATTCGAATAAATTTAACCATGTTTACACATCCATAGTTATTTAATACAAGCTGACCGGCCTCATTTGGTAACGCCCCGTTTTCGGATTTTCTTTTTTTTATTTTCCTCGCATTATTTCCATATTTACTTACCGTACAAACCTTACCCTGGAAGATTACAAATATTTGAAAACTAAAATCAGCTAAATCGGCCCAGCCGTTCTCGATTTTTAGCGAGACAATTCATTTATATATACATAGATGGTGCAGTTGTTTTTCACAATGTTTCCCTCACCATTGAGCACACAGATTTGAAAAATCTAGAGATGAGAATCCGGGTTTAAACCAGTACCCTTTTTATATGAGCCGAATGCCCTTACCATTGAGCTACCACCGCTCTGTTGATCATATAGAAGATAGTTTTTTGTCAGCCGTAGCTCTACCCATATTTCTTTTACTAAAAGCATTTTCTCTACTTCAGTCTTTGTAAGTGGTAACCTTTAGGAAGATACTTTAAAAGGTCGTCTGTCGCCATCACTTTGAGAGCCCTAGCGAGCTCTTAACGTAAACTTTTAAGTTTAAGTTACATAGTGAAAAAATCTAAGCAAAAATACTCTAGTACACACTATCCGAGGGGTCTGACTGATTGTTTTCTAAATATTAACAAATTCAATGTTTTTTTTTTTACTAATATGATGAGTGAAATAAAAATGACATGTCGATAGTAATTTTTCACTTTGGAAGTATTTTTAACCGTTTAGAAGTATTTTTTTCCTGTAAAACATATTCAATCATCTGTACAAACTTGGGGGTTGAAACTTTTAAGATTTGAAAGGTATCATTATGAAGAAATTTTCAAATCCAATCATAAATCCTTGTGAATTCACGGAACAGTACTTAATTCTTTTTCCCTGGCTCTTCTGATCGGGAACGATGAAACCTAAACAATTTTATTTTTATTCAAACGTCAATACAAAAGGGCTTCTCGAATTCCAATATTGATAGGGATTAAATCATACATTTGACGTATTGTCAAGTCAAAATTTTAAGCTTGACAAAGGGAAATAATGACGATGTGTTTTCCAAAATCCTTTGTTTCTGCGGTAAATGCTTTCAGCTTGTGATCATAATATTAATCCTGTTCGTTCACACAGGGTATTAAAAAGGAATTAATCTGCCTAGAAACTGGATTAAGTTTCAAAGACTTTTGATGCCAGTTTAGTTATCGACACTCCAAAAACAGTTAAAAGATTAATGCAAAAGTAAATCAGGATTAATTATATTAATCTAAATGAGCCGTATACCAAACTTCAGTTGGATGACCAGTTACACATACGAGTGTTTGTTTAACAAAAGTTTAATGGAAATCGGAAATGAGTTTGGTTCGCTTAATTATGCTGCGCTCAGAATGCATGTATTGCATTCGTTTGCTGTTTATCCTTTCTATAGTTTCGGATTCCAGTCTAAGTAAATGCTAGATTTGGCATCTCTCACGGTACCTGAATAAAATCTCGGGAAATTATTAATTGAAAGCAAGCTTACGTGTGAATCGAGAAATATAGCGATATTTTGCATTATTGCAAAATATTTACACGCGCTATTCGATTTCATACTGTCAAATATTTAAACATTTTAGTTTTAAGTTGGAAAAGTAAAGTTACAATCTTTAAAAGTAGTAACAGGTAGCTGCCCCGCCCTATACAATCATACACACAATACCAAATACAGAATTAGTCGCCCTTTACGACATGCTACAAGGCTCTGTTAAAAAGTAGGTACATTCTGTAAAAGTCTCAGACCAACAAAGGACAATGGACTAAAATTATGTAAAAGAATATCAACAGCTCGAGAGATAATCCCATAAAGATGAATCTTTTTCAGAAAAACATTTTCGCACTCACTTTATTTCAATATCCCGTTCATTTTCGAGTGTAAACATAAAAATATCCCCAATCCGTGTAAATACCGCAACTTTACCGAAAATTGCTTCTGAGGGCTTTTACTTACCGAGCTCAAATTTACATAATTAACGGTGCAAATAAAGGAAAATTACATGAGTAATTCTCATGCTTACCCCAAAAAGGTTGCTGGGAACAAGGGTTTGTTCCCAACACATAACTTAACTTCATTATATTATTTTCATTGTTTTGATGTCGACTATCTATGTATCTTTGTCTTCGCTTCCCCAGCCCCGATTGAAGTCGACTTCGATACTTGATCTCTTTAAGTGGACGTGGCGTTTGTAAAGTCTAATTAGTTAATTATGCGGAACAGAATGAAGTCTTTGATCAAAATTGCTGAGTGCTGGCTTTGGGCACAAATGCAAAATTTGATTTTCGTTTTGAGAAGTTTATTTGCCTTTTTTGTTATTTAACTGTAGATGGAGGGATATAAAATGTCACAGCACATGTTTGTTTAATGCTCAAATTAGTGTTAGATATGTTATATATATAAATATATTGTAACAACGACATATACAATATAGTGGCAGTTAAGTACTTATGAGATGCAATAACATCATACACAGCATTTGATTTTTTTTCGATTATACGCAATAATATAAAAACTCATTATAGTTTTCGCACAAATTCGTGTTTTTAGCTGGCGTTCATGATCAGAGAAAGTTAATGCAAATTAACTTTACTATAAAGATCACAAAAAGTTGTCAAAAAATGTGACGACTTTTACATGAACATAGCACGATGCTGTGATGACAAGAAAATATCAAATCTATCAGTACATTCTTAAAAAAACCTTTATCCTCTTACGCAAGAAAATACAAGTTGATGCGATTCAGAGGAAAATAACGAATTTGGATCATACTGTATAAACTTGGCACTCTTCGAAACTCTTTAACGTCTGATTAATTCCAAATTGTTGGCAAGTTTTTCATATTTAACGTCTTTGAACGCGGCGTAATGAGTTACGTAAATAGCATCATTTGATCTAGTTACATTCATTGGCCAATGTTACTGCTGAATACGAGACTAATGAGCCAATCTGAAGTTACGTTGTTAAATTATGTAGATGAAATATATACGTATTTATTGCCATTGTTTCCATAAATCTCTTTTTTCTTCTTTCTGTGACATTTAAGAATTAAACAACGCTCTTGTGTTACACATAAAGCATGTTTAGTATAAAGATGACAAGGAATAACAACTTTGTGTGAGTAACTATAATCATTTAGATACCAAACCTAATTTTATTTATTTAAACATATATGAGTCAGATTTTAGCAATATGAACCCAAGAAAGTAAAGATTATTACACATTTAAAAAAATCGTCTTTAACACATTATGACGTTAGAAACATTTATAACGTTTTTTTTATTTAAAAAAAAATAAACTGACTTGTTTTGTCTATCCCAGATACGATTACAAGCTTAGCCTTAACAAAAAATATTAACAAAAACGTATCTCTGGAATAATTCGAGTCAGAATTTTACATCATATAAGTTCCTGGCTTCGAGCGATAAGATTTTCCGAGCCGACCGAAAATCCAGGCTTCCCAGGCCGCAATCTTCAAGTCGGACGAATCTATCCCGGAAGCCGGCATGTTTTCGTTTGTGTGCATTTTGCACGGATTCCACGTCAGAACGACAAGATTAACGGCATACCGACATTGTAATACTCACGTTATACTAGTGTTGTTTAAGACTCGAGTCTTCTAAGTTTATTCTTCCAAAGACTGATATTTTCGGGCTGTAAGTATCAAAATATTCTTTAGGAGCTTTAGGGTTTAACAATAAATTGTTTAATATTCACAATTGATTGCTGTATGTTCTATGCGATCTAACTACTAACTCTTAAAATATTTTAAATTTGGGATAAGTTTAAAAATATAAACCAAAAATCTGAAAAACTATGTTGAAATTGTAATTTTATTCGCGATGTCTTTTTATGTCTAAGTACTTCTTTCTATCGCGTGCCCTATGTTTTGTATCAGCCAGAACATATGATATACCCGACCAGATCCGAGATTTAGCGGGTCCGGTTGTTTCATTTGTTTATATTTCTGTTCTGAGCCTCAATTAATTCCTTCTTAATTACCCCCGTTACTGGCAGGTTAAGAAAAATTCGAGTCCCTGACTACACTACGTTAGTTTTATTTTGGCGGTCCGCCAATCAGGAAGCTTTGTTCGTTCCGCTCGTTCGGAACAGCCGTGGCCGTGGTGCGGTCACCTGTTATAACGACTATTTACATCACTAGCCGACTCGTTTTGACTTTCCTTGGTAGAGATTGTTCGATGTAAACGTGAGGGACAGGCATTGGACTTACGTCTTCAGAGGATTAAAAGGAAGAGGCAGATTATTAAACTTCTCTACTTTGCGATCTTTTTTGAATTGAGATGGAATAAATCTATTGCATCTGTTGAAAAATAAGTTCAATGCTCATACGAATGCCTAAGGTTGACCTTACTTATTTTCGTTTTTGTTCTTATAAGAGAAAGAGTTCTACGTAAAAAGGTTAAATAAATAACAACTTGATCAGGATAAAACTCGGCGTTTCATTGGAAACAATATCAGGATCGGGGCATATGTGACTACAATTTGAAATTAAAATTTTCTTTGACAAGTTTTCTTAAAAAAATATGGCTAAAACAATTTAACGCCGACATATCAGGTAGAAGCCTAAAGATGCAAATAAAATCTGTGCCCTTCGACCAAAGAGCCTGTCAACAGATACTAATAAGAGTTGGCTGTTTCATTGGGAAACTTTACCGATTTATTAATTGATCCGTTGAAAACCAGACAATCCATCACAATCAATTTGAATTTGGCATGTCCTACTTTATAGTTGGCTCATTGTCACCCAGTATGACCGACAATTTATTATTACCTATTTATTTTGATTAAAATATCTTTACTAAAATATTATAAATAGAAAAGTAATGCACTCAAATCGATTAATGCACTCAGACTATCACATTTTCACGCTTTAGCCGTTTATTTTTTTAATTTTGATGGAATTTGGTATGCCAATAGTGTCGGCTTTACAAAAGGATATCGTCACTTTTTGTCACGTAGTACTTACAAAATTCACGATGAAATTTTGGTAGCAGACTGAATTCCACGCATTCGAAACCGCAGGCACAAACTAGCTAGCTATACATAAAAATTGTATAGTCAGTGAGATTCAAATTCTAAGGCGTCGAGAGATAACCTGCACATTGACACTAATTTGTTTCTAAACTCTATGGACTAGTCCTAGACTACAAATGCGTACATACTTAGATTTCAGAAATAGATACGTCCAATTAGTCTAGATCCACTATCGAAATATTATGAATTTGTTTGTTAGTATGTTTCAATAAAATAACAAGAAAAATAAACAGATTACGTAAAATAATAGGATTATGGCCCAAGCGGACACTCACCAGGAACAAGATATACTTAATGCTACGAAGATAATGTTTTTCTATCTCTCATGATTTCGAATTTCCATTCTATAATCTGTAGATATTACTAGTACCTATATCATATTTCTTTCCTCTGTATTTTACTACTCTCTTCAATTAAGGATTACAAACTATACCAATGCATAGATTTGACTGGCTCGATGGAGCATTCGGTAGTGACCCTGCCCCATGCGCCAAGAGTTGTTGGTTCGATCTCCAACCAGGACAAACATTCGTGTAATGAATACTTCTATTTGTTCTGTGTCTGGGTGTTAATATCCAATATTTAAGTATATATTTATAATAGCACTGTTGATTCTGATATCCGTAACACAAGTGCTTAAGCTACTTACCTCGAAGTCAGATCAATGTATATAATGTAGTGTGATATTTATTTATTTACAGGTATACGAGTTGAGTAGGTCCCATAATAGGTCAGATCAATGTATATAATGTAGTGTGATATTTATTTATTTACAGGTAACCATAATAGATTCCTAAACAATTGAGGCGGTAATGTATGCGGCAATGGGAGTTTTCGCTATAATGATAAAATTTCCACTGTTTACAACGCCATCGCGTGTGACGAACAACCCCTGAGCTACGGCGCCAGAGACGGATCTGAGATGGAAGATTTTATTTTGTAAGAAGTTTTCATTGCGTCTAAACAAGAATTGATGAGCGAATTAATGTCATTGCATAAAATATTCTTCTTTTAACGCGTTTTAAGGTTACACCTGAGGCTTTGTCCGCTTTGAAGTCGGTATGTTACAGACTTACCTAATTGTATCATGCATCCTGTGAGATTTAATTTAGTTTTTAACATACAAAACTGCTTAATTCTTCCCTAGGGTTCAAAGCTGATGCTCCATATTTCAGCATAATAAGAATTTAGGCATATAATCTCGGTTCTCTCTGCTTACCCCGCTAGGGAAGTGGCGTGAAGTTTAGTTGGTTTTTAGACATATAATCACACTCCTTCGAGTTTCTAGTAGTTTTTAAATTGTTTCTACATGGGGTCCGCGTTTACCACAAATTAAACAGGTTTAGCTATATTACTTGCATAGTAGAATCAGACAAATCGAATTAGTTATCTACAGCATATAAAGTGTAGCGAGCTGTTGGTATAAATCGATTCAAAGATTTTGTCGAATATTCGTCTAAATCTGTGCTCATTGAACCAAAACATCTCGTATATGAACCAGGCATCCTTAGTCACTCCACTGCCCGACCCCGAGCTGACTGTGGACTTTTGAAATAAATCAGTATGTTTGTGTGAGAGCAATAATGAAAGTAATAAAATGAACACGAGGCTATAAAGGTTTACGCCTCCACATTAGCTAATTTACACGCCTCTTTCTTTAACCCACTTCCAAATGTTCGTATTTATACGGAGATACATAACAAATACGTTTAGCTTTTTACATGGGCCAGTTTTATGTAAGTACAAGAATATTAAATCAAAGTATTTGATTATCATATACACATTAGTATAAACAACAAAAAAATCATGATAATCAAAATTGAATATTGTTTTTTGATTTTTGTAGATTAATGCAAGTGCATACATAAACATACACATACAACAAAGGTTTTAATTTAGTATTATTTAAAGTAGGAAATATTTCTTATTCTTCAAGAGAACCATTTCGAAATTAATAATTACCATAGAGTGTTCTACACAAAAACTGAATATATGGAATTTGATTACATTGAAACATTTTGCGATGGCTTCAATAAGGACTCTCGACAAGATCAGCACAGTGAAGATAGTAGGCTAGCGAAGACAGCATCAGTGGCGTAGCGTGTCAAACAAAAATAAACATAACACCACGCTCATAATCCCCGAAGGGGTAGGTAGGGTCAAGAGGGCAGCAGGCCCCTTTAACCACATTAAGCCAAAAAAATTGGGCTGGATTAGATGGAAAATTGTGAAGAAGTAGTGATAAGTGGCTCGTCGCCTATACAATCACATACCTAAAAGTACATATACCATTAGTCGCCCTTTACGACTTGCTAGGCACGAAACACAGACAGCACTTTTTTTTAAGTCCCAGACCAACATGGCACAATGGGCTGGGTTAGATGGAAAATTGTGAAATAGTAGTGACAAGTGGCTAGCTCGTCGCCTACACAATCACATACCCACAACCCCATATACCATTAGTCGCCTTTTATGACATGCTAGGCAAGAAACACAGTTGGCACATTATTTTAAGTCTCAGACCAACATCGGACAAATAATTGTTTAACTTTTAAAGATTTATTTAGTAAATCGATCCTGGGTTACAATGTCTGCCGCACCTCTGACTTGCTCGGGGCGACAGGAACACGGGCTACGTCACTGCTTAGCATTTTAAACAGTACCCCATTATGATGGAACCCTTACTTATACTGCGGCGTGACCCCTCCGCCATCAGAATTCGCTCCTGTCTCCTCGCAAATACAATTGTCAAACAAATTGGGCTGAATAAAGTAGGCAAGGAATTTCACGCACAAGTGGATGCGTCACGCCTCATGCATAAACAAGGTCGTAACTGATGAATAGGAGCAATAAAGCGAGCCCTCATCTTTGAGCCTTTGTGGGCAGGTGGAGAGATCCCATTCGCGGGAGAGATTAGATTTTTCGAGTGCAAATAAGTGCTGATAGCTATTTAGTCTACGTAAGGAGAAAAGTTTTGTTCGATTTAGGAGAGTTTTGAAGATAGGCTTTCGATTCGGATTGCTAGACGTTCTTAAAATTATTCAGTTGATTATCCGGGTCGCGATAAACATTTGGTTTTATTATAGCTTGAGCTTTAATATAGACTGGACATGATTTTTTGGGAAGATACTCTTAAATGTTCTTTATATTTAACTGTTAATTTATTTTCTGTACTATAAAAGTATGATTTACAAAAACACATGCCGTGTTGGAGCTAACTACATAACGTGGTTTGGAAAATTGTGAAAAAATAGTGACCTGTCGCTAACTCGTCGCATATATAATCACAAATCCAATATCCAATAGACCTTTAGTCGCCTGTTACGCTATGCTAGGCAGGCAACCCAGTTGGTACATTATTTTTGAATCACAGACTAACATAGGACAAATTATACTTTCTAGGACACTATACATTTTATTACAGGGGTGTACAAGATGATATCGCTATATAATACCTACTATATCACACAAAACTTCTAGTTTTGAACCGCAACCTCCCTCATGTAAATGAATTTTAAATTAAAACTTCTAATGGGTCCTTAACTTCAGCTTTTCAAACACAAAACCAACCATATAAATCCACAAATCCTCTTTTAAAATCAAGACAAAAACTAAAAAGTGCCATCAGCAAGCGCAAACTTCGCCGGCTAATTCCTGGCTGGAAATTTTAAACTACCAATCTTGTTATCTGCTTCTGAGCGAGTTGGCGCCAGTGGTGCCAACTCACAAGCTAGTTTTTTCCCACAAGCTAGTTTTAAAGTCCCCTAAACTCAACACTCTCAAATAATTCTAAACTTGATCCCCTAAATACTCAACTTAAAGTAATTTCTTCCAAACTTGTTTTAAAATCTCATTTGTAAAAAAGTATGATTTTACTTATGTTATAAAAAATTGTCCCATGTTGGTCTGGGACTCAAAAAAGACTATAGGTACCAACTTTTATTATACGTCGTCTTATACTTTCCTAATACGTCGTAATAGTATTGGGTTTGTGATAATGTGGGCGAAGAGCTATCCAATTGTCTATATTTTTCTCAATTTTATCTTCGAATGTGGTTTAAGTAGTTTATCATTATTTAGACTTTGCTTGATGCCAAATCGCTCTGAAGCAGACATACTATCACTAACAAATATGTAGAAAAATATCGGAAATGATGTATTTCCCCCAAAAAAATTATTTACCTCTCTATATTTCCTCTTAAAATTATTTTTTCCTCACATTTGGTGGAAAATTTCCTAAGTTGGTATCACTGGTGGCGCGGCTGTGGCCGGCAGATCAGGCAGCATTACTTACTGCGGGAGTGCATTTGTCGTACTTTATTAGGTGAGCAACCCGAACACTACCGTAATGTGCACTGGGAGGTCAACATTCGATGATGGACCTTATCACATGAATATAAGACCTAATAAGCTTTAATACACACAAGTCATTGCATTAGTGCGTGAAAGTTTTCTCTGACAGAAAGATTGGTTAAATATGTGAGATAGACGAACATACGTTACCATCTTTTATGAAGTTAATAGTTTAGAGTATGATATATTTTGAAGTAAAAGGACAGAGGAGCATAAAGGCTCCATTGATGAGTTGCCTCCACTTTTACCTAAGTATTTATTTGTAAACTCTCTATGATAACTAAAACTGCCCCTAAGTCCTATAAACATATTTCCATTTCGGTTGTTTTACTATACAATTAGTTATCTATAATATAAAAATGAATCGCTGAATGTGTTGCTAAGCGCAAATCTCGAGAACAGCTGAACCGATTTCGCTAATTCTTTTTTAGTTGTGTTTGTTATTATCAGGTGAAGGTTCTTATAAAAGAAAAAAAGAAAAAGTTAGACTGAAAGAAAAGGGTATTCAGAATCCGAGACAAAATCCGTCACAAAGTGCACTGGGTCAGCTAGTTCATAATATAAATATTTGGTAAATGGGAAATTGTTGATCCCTGTGACTGGCTAACTCGGCAATTATATTTGTCATTGGCTGATGATGAAAGTTCGATGTTTGCTTTGGAACAACAACTCAGTTTCCACATAATTTGGTACAATGTAGTCTCCCGTCTGTCTTATGTCCCTTTCTCCATCGTGTTTGACTTGAAATTTGCAGTTTGCGACTGTCGGCGGGAATCCCGGTTAGTTTAGGAACAAACTCCGCGGCCCGAGTTTCCAAGAAGGTGTTATGTAAATTAATGCGCATATACTGAAGGTCAAAACTTGGGATTTTGCTGGCTACTTTAGAATCCACTTGGGGGATTTTAAACACGTCTCTTTATACTATATACCGCCAAAGTTTTGTCTGTGTTTTGACAATATCACCACGAACTTAAAACGGCAGCACCAAATAAATCTATGGGAATGGATACTAAGGGTGACATTAGAAGGAAAAGGAATCTTCTAGGGAGTAGTTAAGCTATCTATTTATATTGATAGTTAATATATTTTCATAGTTCACAATATTTTATGTACATAAGTCAAAGTCAAAGTCAAATTATTTATTGCATTTCATGAATGTGATACAAAGATGGAATTATATAAATTACAGTGAATGAAATGAAATGAATGAAATGAAATGATGAATGAATGAAATGAAATTGTCTTTATTTACGTAGGCTTAAAAAAAGCACTTATAAATCGTCAGAATAAGATCAATATCTACCGGTTCATAAGTAGATTCTACCGAGAAGAAACCGGCAAGAAACTCGATAGGTACTCTTTTAAAATGCCAAGTCTATTATTACAATTTATACGTGAATGTACATTTACAGTGCAGGCGAACAGCCTATTCTGGGTCTAACCATATATTCTTATCATTTAAATAGTCTTCTATCTTGTAGTAGCCCTTTTTAATCAAACAATTTTTAACATATAATTTAAACTTATGTACAGGTAAATCAATGAGATTTTGAGGTAACATATTAAATATTTTTATACTTAGCCCAATGAAAGAATTACCACTCTTATTAAGTCTGTGATTTGGAACAGCAAGTCTGTGTCTATTTCTAGTATTAAAAGAATGAGTATCTGATTTTTTTGGGAATATCTGAATGTTCTTGTAAACATACATGATACAATCTAAAATGTATTGTGACGCTAGTGTTAAAATATTGATTTCTTTAAACAGTTCTCTGAGTGAATCACATGGTCTGAGGCCGTATATGGCTCTGACGGCCCTCTTCTGCAAAATGAAAATAGTCTTAATATTGGCCGCAGAACCCCACAGCAGCAGACCATATGACATTACACTATGAAAATAACTGAAATATACCAATCTTGCCGTTTCAACATCAGTTAAGTATTTTATTTTCCTGACTGCATATGCCGCAGAGCTAAGTCTCCCTGCCAGGGCCGCAATATGAGGAGCCCATTGCAATTTTGAATCCAAGGTGATCCCGAGAAATACAGTAGAATTGACAACTTCAATTGCTTCATTATTTACTATAATGCTCGGGCTCACCTGCCTTACGTTGGGTAATGAAAATTTCAAACATTTGGTTTTTTTAGCATTAAGTAATAAATTATTGACTGTAAACCATTTTAGAACTTCTGAGAGAGCATTATTCACGTCGTCAAAATTTTCTTTGGTTCTATCAATTTTAAAAATTAATGAAGTATCATCTGCAAATAATACTGTCTCACATATGTTATTTGTGTAATAAGGAAGGTCATTTATATAAATTAGGAAGAGCAGAGGTCCCAATATCGAGCCCTGGGGCACTCCCATGGATAGTGGGGCGCCAGAAGAATTAGCTCCATTAATGTTAATTATTTGAAGTCTGTCAACTAAATATGACTTCATAAGACTAAGTGAATTCGTTGAAACACCATAATGCTTTAGCTTCATCAATAAGGTCTGGTGCTCAACGCAATCAAACGCCTTCGATAAATCGCAGAAAATACCGATAGCATCCTTTTTGCTCTCCCAAGCCTCAATCACATGTTTCATAAGTGCCACTCCAGCGTCAGTTGTGGATTTGCCCTTAGTGAATCCATATTGTTTATTATGCAATAATTTATTGAGTGTAAAGTGACGAAGTAGCTGATTAAATATTATCTTTTCAAAAATCTTACTTAGGGCTGGTAAAATAGAAATAGGTCTATAGTTAGACGGGTCACTTTTATCACCTGACTTAAACAATGGAATTACTTTACTATACTTCATTAGATTTGGAAACTGTCCAACGTCAATACATTTATTAAATATATTCGCTAAAGATGGGGCAATAGATTGTATTATGTATTTTAGAATGTCTATTGAGATTCCCCATAAATCTTCAGACTTCTTAAGTTGCAGGTCTTTAAATGTTTTCAAAACTGTAATGTCGTTGATGTGGTAAAAGTTAAATGGAGAGGCACATTCGCCCACATATGTTTCGAGAATGGAATGAGCAACATGTGGGCTAGAATTTAGTGAGCGGGTTGTTGCAATTGGGATATTGGAAAAGTATGATTCGAAAGCATTTGCAACTTCATCATCAGAATTAACATATTTACTATCAACTTTTAAAGAGAACTTGTGAGTATGTGTTTTATTTTTACAAGTCTCTTTATTTATAACAGTCCATGTTGCTTTAATTTTATTATTAGAACTCGCAATCTTGTGCCTAAGATAGTTAGATTTAGCAACTGAACAAATTTTCTTAAACAATTTAGAATAATTCCTGACATACTCAATTACTTCAAGATCTTTCGAATGAGCCTTAATATCATATAGCTCGAATAATCGGCGTCTACTTATGTAAATGCCTTTTGTGGCCCAGTCACTGAATTTACTTTTAGAATTATCTATAGTAATTTTTTTTTTGGTAAAAATGCTCTCAAATTCCTTTTCAATAACGTTAAATAAAAGCTTATATGAATCATTCATATCCTTATTTTCAAATTGTAATAATGCGACTTTATTTCCTACATTCTCTCTAAATCTATCCACGCGGTACGCTGTAATCGGCCTGCACATAAAAGTAGATGAAGGGGTGGCTTGACGGTGTTCCATTACAACAGTTTGTCCACTATGATCTGAATTTATAAAATTTAATATTGTTTTGTCAATTACATCACAATTACAAAAAATATTATCAATACAAGTTGCTGTCGTAGGAGTAATCCTAGTAGGTTCATTAAATAATTCCTGTAAATTAAATGTTCGAAATAAATTTAAAAACATTAAAGACATTTGTGACTTTTCTAAAAGATTAATATTAAAGTCTCCGCAAACAACAATTCTTTTATTACAGTTTTTTAGTATTCTTTAGTATTCTTTTACAGTACATCATGATACCCATTTAGGCATAGCAATATAAAATATTTAATAATTAACATGGGACGGATCATTAATAGATACACCAATCACAGTATTAATAGGTTTAGATTAGGTATAAGTAAATTTATCGTTAAAGTATTCGTTTAAGTTATAATAGCACTTTTTTTTTTAAATATATTTATATTAGCTGCTGGTATCATGAATATAAAATGCTTGAGTGATATTAATCAAGACTCGTTAACACTTTAATAAATTGTGGAGCAATCGGAAAAACAATTACATGAAATCGTGTATAAACTATTTCTTTATCGAACGTTAACGAATGCAGTAACTTATTCGGTTAAGTACTTTATAAGGGCAATTTTTACCATACTAACACATAAGAAAAGGGGCTCAAAGGCAAAGTAGATCTCATAGTAGGTCTTTTAACGCACAAAGGAATTAGTCCCAGCGCAGAGGAATTGTGCTTAGTTAGATAAGGGCACAAAGGTTGCGCCAGAAGGCCCGGGTCATCATAAGCCAATGCATCCGCTATGATTCTTACCCTATTATGGACACTTGAGTGACCACGAAAAGGGCCTTCCGGCTAGGCCGGCTAGTAATTAATGTGAAGTTGCATAATTAGTGGGTTGCCTGAATAGCGGAATGCTGCGTGTGTGCTAATTGTGAGTTCTGGTGCTTGACAAGGTTTTAATGAGATGTGCTATTGAAAATTGTTGTAGTTAGGGTTTGTTAATACGAAAATTCGTTGAATTCGTAAATTGTAACAGATAAAACCGCTAGAAAATCTTTTTCTACCTTTTATTTTTCAGATTGAACTAATAATTTTTTTCGTTTATTGAAGTTTCAAACTAAGATTTAACCTTATAACATAGGGGGATGATGACCTATATAAAAGTAGGTACATATAGTATTGTTTTCAGTTAAAACATTATTTCTAAATCCTAGACCAACATAGGAAAAGCTCTACATATTTAAAAAATACGAAACTATTGTGAATACATTCTAAATAGCGATAATAACGTACGAACGCAACAGCGGAACGCGCTAGGCAGTTACAGATGATTGCAATATTACTATCCGCGCTGCGCCCGCTCGCTCCGAGAGACATGGGGTAATCGCATCAAACCGCTTGCAGATATTGTTAAAGGGTGGTTACGAAGAACTTTATTTACGCTACGTTACGTTCAGGAAGCAGCAAGCCTATTTTTACTACTTTTAACCAAACATAAAATTGATTCCCGTAAGATGGAAAATTGCGAAAAAGTAAAGACAAGTGCCTAGATCATCATTTTTGGATTATGATTACACATTCAATGCTATTAGAATATGCAAGTTTCACCACGATGTTTCCCTCACCGCTGAGCTAGTGGTATAAATACGTTTAAAGATAAAAAACCCAGAGGTACGTGCTCGGATTTAAACCCGCACCTCTAGGTTAAGAGGCGCGTGTCTTTACCATTGAGCTACCACCGCTATACTGTAAATCTAGAATTATACTATTCTAAATACATTGTAAGTAGCAATAATAACGTACACCGCAGCAGACGAGACCGGCAGTTACAGATGATTGCAATATCGCATCCCGCGCTGCGCCCGCTCGCGCTCCGAGGGACACGAGTTAATCTCGTCAAATCTTGAAAGAGATTGTTCTAAAAGGCTGAGCAAGAATATTACAATTGCAAGAACTCCGTCATAAATTTGCATTTAAGTGAAATGGAACTTTATTTGATAACACATTTTTTTTCGTAGAAAAGAAATACGAATATTTATATTTTGTATGAGACTTTTCATATCAAACATTTCACACAATAGAGTGGGGGGTGAAGCCCGTTAAAGAAACTCTTACCACGATGCAGTAATAACGTATTTTACAATCTTTCGCTCTGAGAACTTCACGGCAGCAAAGTAAACTATGTCTAGTATGAACTAGTTACAACTTGCAATGTTTTTACATCAATAGAATAGTAAACTTCATCATCATCATCATACCATCACGCCCGTAATCCCAAAAGGGGTAAGCAAAGTCTAAAGAGCGATAAGCTCCTTAAGCCACATTCAGACAAAAATTGAGTTCGGTTAGATGTAAAATTGTGAAAATGCAGTGACAAGTAGCTAGCTCGTCGCCTACGTACCTAATCACAAATCCAGAACTCCATACACCATTAGTCGTCTTAAATAACATGCTAGGCAAGAAACAAAGTTAGTTACTCTCATTGAGTCTCAAAGTCCAAAGAACAGTGTCCCAATAACAACATGTACACCTTTAAAATCAAATTAAAAATATCAAACAATATATTTCCAAAGAGCTAATATGTCAAGCCCTTGGACTGTTTGAACAGATTGGCTGCGCTCACTGACAGAACAAACAATAACTCTGTAACAAAGGTGGTTGTGCAGCGGCTACCTCGACTAGAGTCTTAAGTTTACATTAAGTAGAATGGAAAATTCTCTGAACACCTTGCAATGTCCATTAAGAAACTGATTTATTCGCGGTCTTATTAAAATGATACGACAATTAAAAAGCATTCTGGAAACCTATTTTTCTCGGAAGTATTACTTTAAGAAACTCAACAGTAAACTTGATTGTGGACTTAGAAATGTCGTAAACAAACAAACAAACATAACATCACGCCTATAATCCCTGAAGGGGCAGCAAGCCCCCTTAATCATATTCAGCCAAAAACAAAACTGGAAATGTCATTATTTTTGATAATTTCTCAACTATAAAAATAAACGAGTTACATGTACATACATAGGTGCATATCAAAAACAACGTCAAATAAAACTATTCCATATTTATGCAAGTTTCAACACATGCTTACACTTATAAATCAATCAATTGGGAAGACCAGACAATGTGATTAAAAGATCTTCTGTGGAAATTTTCTTGCCAGAACAATGGCGCTTTCCAATAGAAAGATTCCAGTTTTCAATTAGAGCTCCCGTATTTCCGGATGCCATACATAAAATATATTATGGATGACACAATTGTTCCATACCCAAAGTAAAAGTACTCGTATAATGAAATATGTACAGCCTACCAGACAATGTCCGTTTCACGCGACATGTCAGGAAATATGACGTCTTCTAAAACAATGTTTAGTGACACTTTGACACTTGGCACATAAATTCGAACCCGCGTCGGGACAGAGAACCCACGTCTCCTTTGTTACCGTGACACTTGGCCGTGGCGTGGGTAAACATTTTTACTACAACGTGTTCTTTACATTCTGTGACTTATATTTCTCTATGCCGGAGCCGTGTGCGTAACGAGGTTATTTTTGGAGAAAAGGTTCTTTACTGGATTCACAATCATCGTTTTCTGACGAAAATAGACTTATCGAATTACATCCAAGATTAAAACAAACATAACATCACGCCCATAATCCCCGAAGGGGTAAGCAGAGTCAAAGGGACAGCAGACCACTTTAACCACATTCAGCCAAAAATAAAACTGGGCTGGGTTAGATGGAAAATTGTGAAAAAGTAGTGATAAGTGGCTGCCTTGTCGCCTACAAAATCACATACCCAAAACCCCATATACCATTAGTCGCCTTTTACGACATGCTAGACAATAAATACATCTGACAAAATCTTTTATAGTCCCATACCAACACGGGACTATCTTATCTATATCTGAGCTACGTCGATAAAGCTGAAACTAAAAATTCATATACATATCATCGTAGAGGATTTGAATTCCTTTCTGATCCAATGAATTTTTAAATTGACGCTCTCTGTATAGAGAATATGAATGAAAAATATTGCAGCCATTTAAACCATTTATTCGAATAGGTATAGGATAGAGAAAAGATTACCAACAAAAAAATTATTGAAGTATTCACAGACGACATAACAGTTGAAATAAAATCTATCTGTGCCTTATGAAAAGAGATTTGTTGCAATACGATCTATAAATTTATCGATATCATCTAGTCGGAATTTTTACTTCCACTATTTGATTTTTTAGTAATATAAGGACATCTACATAGATACGTCATAATTAAAAAAATATAAAAGAGTAGGTACTCAGTATAAAAAAAAAACAAGAAGAATTTAAAAGTGTAAAAGGTATTTCTAATGCCACGATAAGTCCCGTTTTTAACCGACTTCAAAAAAGGTGGAGGTTCTCAATTCGTCTGTACGTATAATATATTTTTTTTATGTATGTTCAAAATGTTAAGTATTAAAATACGTATTACTTTAGCCTAAGTAAAATTATTTTTTTTTTTTGCTTTTATTAGGTTTGTTTTTGAAGTGGTTTTTTTTTTGTTAAAAATTATTTTATAAAAAACTAGTTTTCTTGTCGTAGGTCAAGTTATAGTCAATAAACTTAAATGGGCCGGCCCGAACAGATAACGCACCTCTCAGAGAAGATTGACGTACAGTGTATTTTGCGGTATTGCTTAATTAAACACACAGTACAACAGTAGGTAGGTATACCATTATACCTACTGTTGTACTGTGTGTTTCGTTGAGCACCTACGGCCGGTGAGGTGCCTACGGTTAAACACTTGCTAAAAAATAAAAATGTCGCTCATTGAAGAATAGTTCCGTATGCCCTACTCTGCATGATCGGCAACGCATTGGTGAAACTTCTGGTGTAACAAATTTTTATCAGCTGTAGTGAATGCCAACAGCGAGGCCGTTTCCTTACAACCGTTAGTGGTAACTAAAATGAACTCGTGTTTTCTATTACTACCACGGTTGCAATCTAAATTAACAATGTCATCCTATTATAAACTTTATCAAATAGCAGCTTCAATACTAAAAATAAATATTTCAGCCTGATGAGATCTACAGACATAACTGTTATTAATTCTCAAACTATATATATCGCGAAGTCTATTTATTGACGAACTTGCTAATAGAATAGAATAGAATAGAAAAAAAATAATTGACACACACAAGGAATACAGAAAAAAGAAGAGAGTACATGGAACAAAAATAAGGTGTGACAAAACGGTGTTAGGATTATTAGATTAGCACGATGTTAGGTCACGACCCTGGTTTTCAGCGGGAACCTGGTCTACTTCGCGCATCCGTCCCCTTGTCACGGTACCCGACGAGCTAATAGATAGACTTAGTGATATACTTAGTTTGTTGTAGAATTGCTTGGATGGGGTAAATTTGAGGAGCACTTATGTTATCAGGGTAGGTACAGTATTATTAATAGTGGCGCTTACGCGCGTCCGGATCATTGGTCGGCGGATATAATCGTTATGGCGAGTACAAATGTGCCTGGATTAGGACGTCGCATTTGGGCTAGATGCTAGATTTATTGATAGGTCGGGGAGTGAGAGGCTTCTATTTCGGTGTTAGGGAGACGGCGTGTGTTATAATAATAAATGATAAATATGTATACGAAAGTGAGAACAAGAAGCAGAAAGAATTTGTACAATGAACTTGAGCTTGCGGATCTCCTTAATATATCTTTGATATTATAATATGTAAGATAGTTAAAAAAAAAATGTTAATTACATGTCATTCTCGTAGCGATAAGTTCCATCATTCCATGCTTGATCGGGGTCCGCTAAGACCATGATCCAAGATTTATCAAATCTGATAATATCATTTCAGCGACTGCCGATCTGACCTTCGTAACCCTTAGATAGGGGAATCAGACTATTTGGATCATGGTTATAAAAATTGATTATTTTTGTAAGTATTGTGCATTATTTATTATCTAGAACATATGTAGACATTAAAAACAAACGCTTCAATTATTCGTATGATATGTGCAAGAACGGTTAGGAGCACTGCCAAATTTGCAATGTCCATTCGCCGTGGACAATAGCTGGCATCTCTCACACTCGGATTTGAGCCACACGTGTACGCAACAACCCGTCATCAGGAACATTTGAATTATGCCGGACAATTTGGCTGTCGCTCATATTTTCCATTGCGCTATCCATCATCGCGGCATCATTAAAAGGTCGCAAGTGAAAACGGTTGCATTAGTCTCGTCCAGTGGCGGAGTTAACTCGTCCAGGGCCCCTCGCCCCAGCTGAATGAGGCCTAGGCCTGGGCCTAGGCCGCCCTAGGGAGAGCTACCCCTTCCGCCCCCCAATTAGTCGGCTACTGATCTCATCAACACCTAGCATTGATCCAACATTTGCTAGTTACGTAAAATTTTTCGACAAAAGCCGGATTATTCTTTTATTACTCGATAAATCTCACGTGTTTGACTTTAATGGCATCTTTTGATTCTGTTCTACATGAGATCTTACAGCAATTATTTCCCATTTTTTCTTACAGACATTTTAACACCTCTTTTTTAATGTAAGTTTGAAAATAGAAAATATTTTACTATTTTATTTAGTCGTTTAGATCTGTAACTACCGTAATCAGATTTTACTTTTAGGTGCCTCTTCAATAAAAAAATATATTGATATCGGTCAACATGATTTTGCTAATAAAAAATCTTTAAACCATACATACTGATAGTGTACCCTTTGGGGTTTGTTAATAAGGTAAAATCGTGATCCTTAAAACTGCACAAAAAAAATGAAATTCAGCAAACAATTTTAATCAAATTCTTAAGAGAAAACAACAGATAATAAATTGCTCAGAGCAATAGGAGACTCTTTTGACCGGCTGAAAACACAATTTCTGTGGCACATAGAAAATAGACTTTTTATGACAGACCGAATTCCACGGCTGAAACCGCAGCGCGAATCGGAAATAAATAAATGCGCAATACCTACGCGAACGGTGGTCGGGAACGAAGTAGGTCATTCCCTACGCGTAGACATATAACGTGGTTGTAAGTAACCATATATACTTAATAAAATCATTTTATATACTGGCATCATTCGCCAGTTACATTATTTTGATCTAATTTTACTCTTTAACCTACACGGACTAGGCAATAAAAAGGACTCCACGCCACTAATTACACGTTGGGGAATTTCTGATGCTCCAAATGACATTTTACTTACATCACACATAGACACTATTGTACCAAATGACAGCTCCTGTCAGTTTTATTTTGTTTATGTCACATCATATTTAAATTTTTCCAAATTATCAAAATGCCGACGTGTGTGGTGGAATACTGCATAAATGTATTACTTAAGAGTAAAAAAGTGCTATGGAATCACATTTCACAGATAAGTTAGTAATGATTCTGATATCTGGTATCCCTAATAATCTCACAGACACATGCATTTATAAATGTGGCTTCACTCTGTAGTAGAAACCGCGGCGTCCATCTTTTTTTCCGTAACATATAATCAAATCAGAATACAATTAATATAATCTGAAATAGGCAAAGCTATTTTAAATGCACATGGGGGCTTACACCAATTCTTACCGCCATGGGAGTTCGTCGCCATGGGTGACCGACCATCCTTCATGGAATTGAAGGATCGTCACCCATGGCGACGAACTAGCCACTTCACAGTTTTCCATCTAACCCAGCCCAGTTTTATTCTTTGTCTGAATGTGGTTAAGGGGGCTTGCTAACCCTTTGACTCTGCCTACCCTTTCGGTGATTGAGGGCATATCGCCTATCGGTTATAGCCCCAAATAATTGAAATTTATTAAAATAATATAACATAATTTAAAAAATCTATTTAATTACATACATTGGCTATTTAGAGTTCCTTCTTCCTTCTTTCAATTAACATTGAAATATATGAAATACTATTATTCAGTTAGACACTAACAAGATCGTTGGACATGATTATCTCGATTATATAAACTCCAAAATGAACTAGTCTGTCCAAATTTTGCCACGTTTAAATAAGTCAACAACCATTATACTGTAGAAATCAACTACGTGTTTTATAAATCTGAGTCAAGTTCAAACAACGAAGCTTCATTAATATTCCTAACTTTATGTTAAATTTAACAGAAGTAATATATTAAAAGAAGAAAGATAACATAATACTTTCTTGTTAAGCCACATATCCCAAAAATAATACAATCTTTTGGTATGGAAAGGAACGCGCTGCCAAGACCCATCGCGAGGAATCCATACAATGGATTTAATACAAAATCTTATCTTGCGTAATCTAACACGAACGTCTTACAAGTATTCAGACGGTATTATGAAAATATTGTATTGAATAATAATACACAATGTAATATGTGACAGTAAGGCATACCCATCTAGTGAATCATTGTTAAAGACTGTGTGGTGTTTGGATTACTTACTTATCTAAAAAGGAGAAGTGACAAGATATGAGCAATCAAATCCGATGCAGTGAAACCTTTTTTAACTGTAAATAAGTTCAAACTACAAAAAGAAACCATAAGCCTCGTTAAAAACTTACCTTATATGGCATATATTCTGACAAGTTACACGCAAAATTGAATGATGACCATCACTTTAGGATGTGAAGTACTCTTTCATAATAATTCATTCATTTAATTTTAGAAATTCTAATGTTGATTGGGATAAATATATTTGATAAAACTCTTTCTAGAATAATAAAAATCTTTTTGAAGTTTAATCACAAGTATCTGAGGTCGCCCATATTTGTATTCCAGCCTTCGGTTTCATAATTTTCGCAAAACAACGCTGACAAAAATGACAAAACAGATGAATACGAATGTATTTATGTATTATTACCACTATAGTATTAGCGCCGCCGATGACACCGCTGTCAACGTATCGTTTATATTAAGTACGAGTATGTGCTTCGATACTGTATTCCCCTCTGCACTGTGTAATAAGGCAGCTGCATCGTTAGCCAGCGCATATGGTCGCGTCGCGCCGCATGGTCAAATGGAAAACTGTGTCAGTGTGAACAGTTGTTGCGTTTACGTCACAAATTACGCTGTTCGGTACAAGCAATCGTACTACTAGGTTCAAGGGGAGCCGGAATGATCGCCGTCTCATTCGTTCTCTATTTATAGTTCCTCGCTTCTATTCAGCTGTTAAGTCTCAGTACAGAAAAGATCGGACACGCGGAGTCATCTCCGAAAGACCGCGAGCCAGCGCCTTCGCGGACCGAGGATACAGAGTCATTTGTTTTGCCTAATGCGGTGGATTTAAATGTCCATCTTGATCTAGAGCGAATTATCCAGTTGACGTAAACTAATGAGTTTACACAGTGCAATTACGCGCAATCGGCTCACGCTAACTTATGCAATAACGTTTTCAACATCAAACGCCCGCTTACAGTGCGATGTTCAGCAAACAAGTTACAGTGTGTGAAAGTGACCGGTCGTCTCATTTACTGGTGATGTAGAAGTGTTATCCCCATTGTAATTTTGGGTGAAAAACAAAATTGACATTGGTGCTATTTCAGTGCGAATGCCGGCGGATTGTTTTGTCTGGCACGATGCCAGAAGTTATAGGAACAGCTGACTGTAAACAAACAAATTAGTGGCGAACGACAATAATGATGCATGTGCGAAATATTTTACTTCAATTTTACGCGAAATGTCTCAAGGAGATTCGGTAAAAATACGTTCGAAATGGCGGGAAAAGGAAACTCTAGCGATAGCGATGGCCCCATAATAGACGACAACATAATACGAATTCAATTGAGAAAGCCCTGTCAAAGGAAATGGGAGCTGCGGACGCGAAATCACTCCCCACGGGTAAAATTCCCGACAATACAACTTTTTGATTGCGATGGAAACCTTCTCGTTGAAACAAATGACGACAACGTATCTATAAAAAGTTCCGACTTTGATGAGCGTTGCTTGAAATCCAGTCAGTCGATGCGCGAGAAAGATTTTAAGCATTACATCGGCAAAAATGCGGTCAAGAAACACAATACTATTTCAGGTGGTAAAGTGTATACTCATGTTTACAAAACCCCGGAGGTAATAGGTGATAAGGTAGATGATCGTAACAAAAGTTACATCATACGCGACGGTAGCAGTGTGGTAAACATTCCAAGCAAACTCACATTAAACAACAACTTAACTAATTTGCAAACAAACAGTCTGGAGACAACCCCCTTTCAGTCTGAAGGAGCTAGTGATATAAGCAGCTACAAAAGTTCCGACAATGAAACTTGCGACAACGCAAATGTGCCATTACCATGCGAAACACATAACGGTGCGTTTTGGGAAAACGGTGCGATAACACATAAAAGTTCGAATCGCTCATCCATCTCCTCTCTGAGCGAAGCGAATCAATCAACAAATGTGGTGTCATGCGATAAAGAAAATGAAGTGCGGGAAATTGGTTTACATAAATCTCGATCGTTCAATGACGGTGCGCTACGAGCCGCGGATGAGTCCAGAGTGCCTCTTGCGCGCTCTAAGTCTGGGGTAACGTACAATCCACCACATAATAAGGTATCTTTCCTCAACACTTACTTAAAAAGCTTACCCGCCAGAATGAACCCTAATCCAGATTGGTTTACTTTGCACCGACGGCGAACAATTGAATCTCCACCGAATTCACGACCGCCGGTGAGACGGCGGGAATTGCCTAAAATCTCTTTGGGAAAAATCCGACGCCCCTGTAAAATGGGCGATAACACCTCGGACAATGAATTCATTAATATTCCGACGGACGTTGCCGCAGACTGCGAAATGAAAAAGCGCTTGAAAATGTATAGACGTGGTCTATCGGAAATCGAGCCGACTCAACGGAATTTGAGTTTATTTACGAAAAATCGGCGACATTCTGTGAGTGGCTTGATGAGAGCCGGACTCACTTCGTCCTCAGAAAGCGTGGACGAGGCTGACGTAGTACTTAACCGTCTGAAGAGGAGGATACTCAAGAATAAGCTGAGAGAGAAAAGACCTCGGAGCCTCGGGGAGAAATTTCAATTTAGTAAGTATCGTTTTACTTATTACGACGAAAAGGTTGTGCCTTCTTTTAGGACTCCCTAAAGAGGTTCTTTTTCGTAATGACTATGATAAAATGGACAACCTTATTTCCAATAAATATTTTGCTGTTAATGACATAATTACTACTATCTGTATAAGAATAGAATAGAATAGAATAGAATAAATGTTTATTTGGCACATTACAAAATTTGCTTACAAACTAAAACTATAACTATACTAAACTATATGTAGCCAAATAGGCCTCCGCTCAGCTATTCTCATATAGTATTTTTTCAACACTTTTTTTGTAATCTATGGAAATCTTGCTTAACTGGAAACTAGCACACCATACCTAACTGAAAATTGAGTTGAAATAAAATACAATACAAGATTGTATTGATAATTACTTCTATGCTTGGCAACAATATTTTAAACTTCTTAAATTGTAAAACAAACTCAATAGCTATGAACTCGATTAAGCAAAATAAAAGTGTTGAGCTACTTCAGTTGCTAACTGTACATTATAAAAATATCTAAGTGCAAATAAATGGAGGACATATTTTTTTACACAATTCTAAGATATTCAATACAACGTTATAATACTATGCAATTATAAATAAACCAGCTATTTCTAGGTAACGCAAAAGTAATGCTGTTATGTTTGGTCGTATTTTATGCAATTAAACTTCCGTGATCTCGTAAGCGTGTCTCGTAATTCCAAACGGTATTTTATTTATTACTAAACTTGGATCACTTGTAAGCCAGTTTACTCAATACTCAAAATAACAGTAAGAATCCAGTCTATTTTCGAAAGTATGTGGCACAATTTTAGATATTCGTTTATAACATTTTTCTGCGCCAAAAATAAACAAGAACAGACGTAAAACAGACAATTTATGAGGTTATATTTGGACCCATTCGCGATTTTGTGAGATACACCTCTGCGAATATTAACGTGAATGTAGTGAGACCGGGTCGGTTTTGTAAGGGTAGCCGCAGAAAAGGGATTTCTTCTGTAATTTAATGCTCTAGACCTTTCCAGCTACTGTGATTGTAGTGTAGGGCTATTTTTACCAAAATGGCGGTGTCATTACAATGAGGAAAAGGAATGAAGATCTGTCTTGTAAATTAAACCTTTTGGAACCCAGCTATTCAGAAACATCTTAGAGTGTTTCAGACATAGTTAACCATTTTATGGTCTACATTATGTCATAAAACGTTGAACCAAAATAAAATATATGTAAAGGATATTGACTCTGCCTACCCCTTCGGGGATTATGGGCGTGATGTTATGTATGTATGTAAAGGATATACTTGAGTACAAATATTTTAATGGATTACTAACAAAAAGATTATGTTTATCTACTCGTTGCGTCAACAAGGTATTGACTGGCTCGATGGCGCATTTGGTAGTGACCCTGCCCTATGGGCCAAAAGTTGTGGATTTGAACCCCACCCAGGACAAACATTCGTGTGATGAATACTTGTGTTTGTTTCGTGTTTGGATGTTAATATCTAATATTTATATAAGTATATATTTGTAATACCACTGTTGATTCTGATGTCTGTAACACAAGTGCGTAAGCCACTTACCTCGGAATCAGATCAATGTACTACTACATCAAGTAGAATATTTAAAATATTTTATTTGAAAGTTTAGTTTTACATTAATATCTCTTAAATATGAATGAAAAATATGAATCTAAACAATGAAAAATCGTATCCTGTAGAAGTGTCTAACACTTCTATCGCAAAAAAAACATAATCAATTAAAATCAGAAACGAAGATCCTACAACACCAAGAGAATAAAATACCTGTTTCATCTACAACTATTTGTCCCGTTGAAACTTATATCCTTTTCGTCTGTCATGAAATGAACCAACGGTACCAACAGGAGTACATCATGATAAATCATGGCTTTTATAAGAACACCTAAAACTTATCTGAAAAATCAGATAGCATCAATGTCTAGTTTTAAATTCGTCCTTCAGGACAGCGCCATCTACTGTTCCTCGCATAAAACATTAAGTTGCGACGCCGCTCACCGCATTTCCCCAGCTTAAGCAACCTCCACTCTCAGAGCACAGCGCCCTCTGGCGGAAACGTTCGCAACTAAATCATATCCGGGTGAAAACTTTTACTTTTAACTGTACCTCAAGCAGAGTAAGAACTGGCTATTGTGTGAAGTGTTAGTTCCTGCAAAAACTCAAGGCTGATTTGCAACAATAATTTAAAGATAAACTTACTAGAGTGTTTGATGATTTTATACAGGTAGTTAATGAAAGTATGTGTTACCAGAACCGGCGACAATTAAAATTAACCGTCTAGTTAAATTATTGTGCTGATATATCCATTACCTACTTATACATTTAACTGTTTAAAAGCTTAGAGCCCTTAAGGCTCTTTTTTTTTATTTGACGAAAATAAAAATTATATTCACATTAAATAATAATGTGAATATAATTTTTATTTTATATTCACATTATTATTGTATCAAATTTCCCATAATGACGTCATACCGACGTACCCTTAGACCGAATGTCCCGTATCGTTTATATGAGTAATATGATGATAACTAAGTGGGTTTCTTGTTTGGAAGATTCGAACAATTCCCCGAAATCAAGCCCATCCCGGCCCAATCAAGACAGTTGGCACCTCGTCTGTCACAGTGATATGGATGTCTCCTTATACACTGGGCTTCTGCCGCTCCCCTAAGTTGTCACCTTTTCAGGATAAAAACAGGATCAATTTCTTTTCTTTCTTTCTTTCTTTTTATTTTTGTTTCTTCATCCAATCTGATTTATATTTATAACTCATCTATTCTTTGTGAAATTACACTTAAATACAAAAAGGAAAATTAAAATTGTAATTTTTTTACGTTAAGTATCAATTTATTTTTAGCCATTTCGGGCATTGAGAAAATGTGAATTTTTGGATAGACTAACTTTTTTTCTCGATTTCCCCTACTTAGACATATATTGAAATGAAGAGGAAAATATAATTTACTTTATTTATCATAAATATGAATCCATGTGTTACGTACGATCAATATTCTGTTTGCCAAATTTCAGCAACCGTAAGAATGTAATTGAGTAATTGACATCAACATTTGTATGTATACAGACATAATTTCTGACTTCCCTAATCATGATAATTAATTAATTAATAGGCTAGAATTATCCAAACATAAGTGAGCATAAGAGGTTTCCTCCATCTTGGTACAGATCCTAATAATTAATGCTTGATTAATTATTAGGATCTGTACCAAGATATTTTTTTAAAAATTCCATAAAGAGCTCGAGACCCAGATAACATTGTTTCCATTCATCAAGTCTCAAAAGAATCACATTTGAAACAGCGTAAGCAACGTCTACAAGGAACTTTTTGCCTTTGATTCCATAAATCTAAGTAATGACTTCCTTTCTTCCTACACCCTCGAAGGCGAAAACCGGCGAAAAAAAGTGACTTTCTCACGAAAACTCCGCGGATCGTTGGCACAGACCCAACTTCTGCAGCTTACAGCTTATCTGCACTTTTGCACAAAATCTCTCAACTTTACAATAAACTAACATTCGTATGTTTTGTTTTCGAACCGGCGGTGTTTTATTGTAGTTACCAACTTTGGATATAAAAGTTCGGTGCTAATCGTAAATCCGAACCGCTCGCTACGGAGTCAAGGGCGTTGTGATCGCACACGATGCAATAGGTAAACCGGACACAGATGCGGAAGAATGTCTCGATACGACGTCTGAGTCGCGGCGTGGGCAAGTTTTAGCAGTTCCCCGTGTATCAGTGCTGGTCAAAAACAGAAACACATGATTCGGTTGATGCGCAGTGGCGGCGGCGCAAGTCAATATCCTCCCACCCCAGTGCGCGACGCCATGACGGTATTCCTTTTGTGACGGGCGGCTAAGTGCTTAAGTCCGCTTTTGTGTTTTTTTATTTGTTATGATAAAGTTGGCGGTGGTTTTGTGAATAAGTGAAGAAGGTGGAAATTTTTGACTGAATTTTATTTTCTAAGAAATATATAAGAAATATCGCTAATAGACCTAAATTTTGCTTTTAAAATAAAAACGAAAAAAAGCATATAAAACATTTAAAGTTCTGAACTTAACAAAATCAAAAAGACTTTATTAGGAGGCCAGCTTACTTTTCAATCTTTTTAAATAGTTTTAACATATTTGAAGTTGCAAAAAATAAAATTTGAACATGTTTGAAGTGCTGTATTCTAAATAAACTATTCAACAATCTCTAACACAATATTTATTTTTGTTCTGACATTACCTAAATTACCTACATGAAATTATATAACACAAAAAAAACAGCAATGTAGAATAAACTAACTCTTAAGTAGCATAAACTAATTCAATTACCAAACAATTTGATTAAAGAAAAACATTTCTGCTTTCTAAACCATACATCAATACAATAAATACTAATTCCATCAATACAATAATTCTATATTTATTCTGTTTTCAAACGTCTATAAAGCAATGGGAACATTTCTTCTAAAACGCTACTTACACGCCTTCTCGCTTAGAGCTAACTTAGTTAAGAGTTCGTCCACCAGAGCGCCAGTGTACAGACCAGCTGGCGGGTTTGACAGTACTCGGCGACCGGTCCCACCGCTCCGACCGCGCCGGCGTCTCACTCACGTGCTGTCAAGCGAAATGCTCACATTTTAACCTCGACACATCACAACTTTCGCACCGACCAAACTTGGAGAATGACTATCTCGTACCCGGAACGGTGCGGAACGCTCCCCGGCAGTGTTTTGTTTTAGCAAATTGTCAAATTCCGCTGTGTTGCCTGTGTGAGAAGTAATAGCCGTATTGTGTGCGTGCGAGAACCGCTGTGGTATTTTTGTTGAGTTCGATTTTGAAATTTGGACCATTGTGCACAAAGGAAGGAATAAGAATCTCATTGTCCGACAACAGAGTGAGTAGATACTGTATTACTTTGATCAACAACAATATGCCTTCTAGTTAGATTATTTTTTCATAATTTTGTTGCATTTATTCTTAAAGTCAGAGCTTAAGCATTCGCTGTAGTTGCTAGTATTTATCCTATCAAAATCATTGGTCAGAGGGTCTAATTTTATAAATCGCAATAAATAGACAGAATGCAAGAAGTGAAGCGATATTTATCTTTGATACCGGCTTCACTGAACAAGAAAAGTATTTATTTTTCTGTATGTAAATAAATTTACAACTGTTTCTTCTGCTGTAGACACAGTTATGCCTACAACTAGACATTCAACGTGCCTGCAGAACATTGCAGAAGGCTAGTTATCTAATAAATTTACTTAGTGACAAAATTAATTAACACAAACAATTAGTAACCCACCTACTCCTATTATAAGTGTAAATACCAACTACTACATATCATCTTCCTAGCGTTATGTCCCGTGTTTAGACGGGGTCCGCTTAGACCATGATCCAGGATTTAGCGAGTCTGGTAATTACATTAAAGCGACTGCCGATCTGACCTTCGTAACCCTAAGATAGGGGAACCAGACAATTTTTGGATCATGATTACAAATCCAAAGTTGTTTGAATTTGCAGGTTTCATCACGCACGATGTTTTCCCTTACCGTCGAGCTAGTGGTATAAAATACGTACATAGATTTGAAAATTCCAGAGGTACGTGCCCGGGTTTGAACCGCACTCCTCGGTTAAGAGGCGCGTGTCCCTATCATTGATCATCATCACCGCTCTCTTACCAACTCCTACATATATATACCTAAACAAACTCACCCACATCATTGGGCTGATCAATTAAGCTCTATAAGCATGAACCTCATTACCTTTATCCATGACGTAGATCGTCTATTGCTCTAAAAGGTTAAGAAATGTCCGATATATTAAGCCATCTTAAGAGGTCAAAGGGCCGTCCCTTTTCGTACCCTGACCTGCTAAATCCTCTTATACATATATGCCGGCCATTTACTAAGCAATGGGCACCCAAGCATGCCTTCTTTAAGCTCAAAGGATCCTTTATAAAAAGGTAAGTAGTTGCAGGTATTGACTTGATAAATAAGAGATAAGTAGCCTGTGGTCCACACAGACCCAGTCTCGTTTCTTGGCTAGCTTCGTGCCTACATTAGGACTTATTCGAAACTCGGTAAATCGGATGTCTGCTTTGAAAACATTTGGCGTTTACCTTTCTATCTGGGTCAAAGTTAAGTAGATACCTACTTGCTGCCACTAGACTTCAACATACTATTGAGGTTAACGTCTGTCTTAAATTATCCTTTCCAATTTTACTTTAATTATTTATTTTTTATTTATCCTTATACTGCAAATCTTCTATAAATCTATTATTTATTTGTTACACAATTGTTAGTAGAAGGCATTAATTTTTTTTCGGAAGATCACGGACTAGTAAAAAAAGAGTGACTCCACGCTGTCATACTAAAGCGTGAAGCCGCGTTTATGCATGTGTGAGTGAGATACTTATGGATACCAGATATCGCATACCTATCTGTCTATTGGAGTGCTTATTATGTCAATGTGTTACGTAAGTTGCGTGTCAAGTTGGAGCACCTGAGGAGCTTCAATGGCCAGTTAGTGGCGCGGAAATTTTTTTTTTTACTGTATGTGCCGGTGATAGATATAGAGTAATAACTAGCGTAAAAATATTTTATCGCCCTACTTAAGTGATTATAATATTTTTATCTCAATTGTACAATAATAATTTGGCTCGAAATGTATCCAAAATTAACAAGTAATAAGCTTAGTCAATATCATGGTGTCATCTTCATAGATCTTCTGATCAATTATCTTATTAGATTAAGCTCACAGATGAGAAAAAACCTGCGTATTATTTATTAGAATCATATCAAAAAGACTAATAAAAATATATTACGGTAGAATGTACGCTTCCTGTCTCGATGTCTACTAATTCGTTTCTTCATAATAATATGACAATATCAATGAATGTAATTCTCTCTTCGCAGTAACTACCGTTTTGAATATCTTCATAATAATGACAAATCCGTTTCTTAAAATTCGGGTAAGCTACGTTTATTTCTGTAGCTTTCATTAGCTTTTACTGTGTGTGTAAACGATCTGATATAAAAAATCCTTTATCTAAAGTATACGGATATTTAATCCAGGTGAACCATGAACTGGAAAACATCAATGCGGAGCAAATCTCTTTAAGTTTGATTAAAGCTCAAAATGCTATAAAACTTCCCGTCAATAAACAAATATATCGCCTTATAAAGCCTGAATGCAGGTTGTATATTATACGACTTGTGGAATAATAAAAACTGAGCAATGGCCGGTCGTTCGTCAAACGTGTTCCCATTTGGGCAGGCCGCAAACAGAGGCACTGACGAGGGTGGCCTCCGATCAATAGGCCTCATGAATCAACACGTCCGATTGTATGCAGTTTCCCAATCGAACATCGGGACGTAATCCCGAGGGACTGGTGAGAGCTGTATATGGCCGAGAGCTAACAAGGGTACAGTATTGAAAAGCGATACAGACTATTTTCCTTGTGAGCAAACCATATCAACGGGGGACCAATCGCAATTAGCATCGCGTTATACGACTCTAAGACATGTGCGACTCAAGGCTTTTGCCGCAATCTAAATGAAAACATGGCTAAAACAACGCTTTTATGTTGCCGATTCTGCTATAAATCATTCATATTACAATAACAATATCTTAATGGTCTAGCGAATAATTTAAAAAATATATAAAGTAAAGTAATTCTTGAGATGAATTCATATTTAAGCACCATACACATATTTTAGCTGTAAAACCGAGTTTAAATTCGACAGCAAAAAGGTATAACGGAGTTGAAATAACTGAATCGATACAAATCTGGATGATTGAATATCCATCAATGAAACTTTAATGGTGAATCATCACCATCAGCAGTCTGTATCTGCTCAAAGCTTGGTTTCGTAGGCCTCCATCAATCCCTGCCATTCGTTGACCCGCCCTCTTCCACTTAAGCTCTGTCACCCTTTTTCCGATCTCTACGACTTTGGTTGCCTAATAAATGAACGTAAATTCGGAAGATATAGTGTAGATCAAACTTGGGAATTGGAGAAGATAAAAGTTTCATCCGATGTTATCGAATATCCTACTATATGCTTCTATGACTAAAATATCCAACGAATCACAGCATAATCAAAGAACGAATCAAAATGTTATTGACGAGAAAAATTCGTATTACCAATCTTACGAGTAACATGATCAAAAGAAAACACATCAAAGCCGAGATAATTATGAACGTAGATCTAAATAGGATAGAGCAAGATTATTTTAAAATCAATCGCGATGAAGGCAACAAGACTAATGGTAGTGATAATTCACCTGTTGGTCGACTGACTGACGCCGTTCCATTGATTGTCGAGCAAACAGTTTTAACAAGTTAGACCAATTAACACACCGTTTCGACCGAGTTACCAAGATATTACTTTCTTTCACACGGACGCACGAAAAAGTGAAATGAAGAGTCGTCATTTATGAAAGTCCATTAGATTATCACTAGCAATTTAAAAAAGATTGTATCTTTTGATTAAAACAAGGCTATCTAGTGATGTCAATATTCCCACGCAGAGTTTTGTTCGTTTGATTGAATATTTTTTGTATTTCATCATTAATTGAACAAGGCATTGAAAATAACCAGCAGTCGCTTCAATGTTATTACCAATCTCGCTAAATCCTGGATCATGGTCTAAGCGGACCCCGTCTAAGCACGGGACATAACGCTAGGATGATGATGATGATTGAAAATACGAAGCAGTTTATGCAATTGCATAAACTGCTGCATAAATTGCATATAAGTAGTATGCCTAATTAGGCATACTACTTATATCAAACTGAATACAAATGAGATTCAAATATTTATACTCGCTTGTTGCACACAAGTTATGACACAAATAAATGTTATGTTGCACTAGATTTGAAATGTGCTTCTTATTCTTTATTACTCTTGCAAATTGGCAATTTCCCATTTCAGATTTAGTGCTCACCCCTCAAGATTTTTCGTAACAACCACAAACATTGTTGCAAACGTTTTAAGTTTAGTTAAAAAGTCTCGTCCCGGCTGTAAGCATGTGTGAACGAAGAAGAAGCGGCACATAAAAAGTTTCCCAGTTAAACGAGGCAATGTTGCCAAAACGTGCATTGTTACACGATCTTACGTGAAATTTAAGACAACACGCCTTCCGCGGGTTCAAAACATGTTTTCTTCTGACTTTTTGTTGCGTGGGTAAGATATAGGTCAAGAACCCTTGCAAAAGATTTGAAAATATATTGTGAAAATATTATTGACGTCATAAAAAACATTGTATTGTTATAATAAATAATAAATTCTCCTGACTGACGCACCAATTCCCTAGTTCCAAACTAAGCTTATGCTTGTACTATGGATACTAGGCAAACGGATAGACATACTTAAATACGGTTATAAACATCCATGACTAGAGTACAAATGTCCATGTTTATCACACGAAATTGCCCCTAGCGGGATTCAAACCCGCGACCCTTGGTTTCGTGGCCAGGGTCTTGAACCACTCGACCAACGGGCCAGTCAAATTATTACTAATAATTTTTACTTTGTGAAAAAGGCAGCATTTTGAAGAATTTTAAAGAGCAGAATTTTACTAACAAGAAATCTTTTTCGGTGTTGGAAGGATTTTTGCAATACAAACGTTAAAAAGGCCAATTTTCCTCCTTTTTAGCTAAAAAATGTTTTCAAACGTATTTCGCTCTGGTCCTGGCAACACTGCGAGAGGCTTACACAAGTTTCAAGTACCACTAGCTAATGTTCACTTCATAGCGACGCAGTTAACAACAATGTGCATAAATTGAGACTATTCAGGACACTTACAACTTCGCCAGTTGAGGAAATACTGTCAGGGAAAACCCAGAATGTAGCAGGTAACTAAAAGTTCTTAGTTTTAAACTTATTACGATGGCATTTGCATTGATAACATTGGTTCGGTGTTAGATTTAGTAATTTTAAACAAGATTTACACGTTTTGCCTTACTAAGACAAAGTGTCGTTTAATTTTAACCAATGGTTAAACTATAACTGTAAATTCCTTCATAAAAATAAAATTGAATTTATTATTTAGATCTTTTTTATAAATTACAGTTTTAAGAATAGTTATGTCACATGAATTTGTATTGTCAGCTATATTGACGATTGGACAATAGTCTCACGCATCGAAGGCAATTTCTCGACAGTACGACTACATTTATCCTTTAACGCTATGAACACGGCAATAAAGTTTATGGCATTTTCCTCTTCTAATTCAAACATAGTAAAAACCAAGTAGGTATAAAATATTGAACACATTTTAAAACCTTGAAAAAGAACTGCAAGGCATATTTGAAATGCAATAAACAAATGCGATAAATGAAAAATGCTGGTAAATGCATTCCGAATATTAAATTTTAAGAACAATATTCTGTAGAATTTAGTGAAATATTTTACGTCCGTTCATTTGTATTCAAAGCGTAAACTGCTGTCATCGCACATATTTTTCGCTTGTTTTCAGTGCAGTAGGGTTGTCATAATAAATTTGAAACCGGACTAGATTTATTCCTGTTTTCTAAGTTTCTGTGAATCTAAGTTTTAATGCTTTAATCAAAATATATACTTGCTTTCTATTTTTTTCTTTACTTTATTAGTTCCTATTCCTACAAGAAGAACGATTTAATTTACATTGAGTCCATATACGTGTTTAGACTCCAGAGTCTTCTTATATACATTTCATTTCGTATTGAATAATTTTCAGTTACCAATTTTATATATATTGTGCACTTTTTGGTATATTTTCAATATTTGGTTTCCTCTTTAACTTAATTTTAATAAATAGTACTTAAAAAATAGTTTTGTAGTATACATTTTGATAATTTTGCAAGGAACATAACCACCCACTTGAAGTAAGCCCGATAAACGCTCAAAACTTATTTCCTCGAACTTGCGACGCAGAGTTCTCCTTCAAACTGTGTATAGTGGCCCCTATATATTTTGGTGCGAAAACCTCCTCCCAAAACTATGTGTTGTGGTGGATAATAAAGCAGTGGAGACCTTATGCGGGGATGTAAATTCCCTGTGTTTCAGTCTGGAGCCGTGTCAGGGTGTGTCATCCTGTCCGCTCGTACCTCTCCCGCCCTGGCACCAGCATTCAGACAATCGTTACAGTCGAAACAATACGTATTTCAATGTACTTTATAAGGGTCTTTCAAGTTTTTATTGCCACGAAATATTGCTTTATCGTGAACTACTTTGTAATGTTTGCCGGAACGTCGAAACGAATACCTACTAAAAGGAAATTGCTTTATTTCAACGGTTTACTTGGTAGTAACCGAAGCTTATTTGGTTTACGATGTTTAGTTACCTTTTGTAGTGAGCTGTAGTCGTTTATTGTACAATTTACGATTATTTATCTAATAATTTGAGGTTATTCAGTGATCGGGATTAGTGGTGCAAGAAGAAATAGAAACCGATTGATAAATGAGTTTACTGACTCATCTTGAGTATATCGGCGTTGTGACTTATATCCTAAAATACCAATACTTTGGATGAATGTATTCATCTGCCTACCCCTTTGGGGGATATTGGCATGATAATATATACATATTATAATATATACATAGTACATACGTACTGTATTAGTAATTCTATATTAAATACAGTTATATTGATACAGACTTTTAGCAACTTAAAACACGAAATGAGTTGCTATAATGGTATCTTTTCAAAAAACTTACAACAAAATATTCGAAATAGTAGTACGGTATCTTTATACCAAAAATGCCTTTGCATTATCTTATAAAAATAATATTTTAGTACAGTAAATAAAATCCAGAATTTTATGTACTCCGATAGATTTTACGTGTCAATTTCCTCTACACAACCAAAAACATATAACTTTTTGAAGGACATATGTAGATAAGTAGACCAGCATCTTTTACCCAGAAACAAAGACACATAAACAATCTGACTAGCTACATATTTCCTGAAACAAACCCGAAGCAAAACACAATTATTACAACGTGCGTTTACAATGTATAACATTATGTGCAATTAGCCACGCTCCATTGGATGTGTTAGTTAAAATGGACGATTCATTACCGGGCGCGGCGCCGTGAAATATTAACTGGTAGCAGCTATACGTCAATGTATACCGAACATCGCTTAATTATTAGGTACCCAGTGGGGCAGAACTCTGTTTACCTTCCGCGGAAGTATTAAACGCTGGTATAATAACGAAAATAGGTGCGCCCGGTTTTGGGAGTGCAGCTTATCAAAATTGTGGAATAGATCCTGGAAGATTTATCAAGATAAATGTTTGCTGCCAAAACAAACCTATTATGAGTCCTTTATTTATATTTGACGATTTATATAGGAGATAAAAGTGACCGCTCCTTTTTTAACTTTATCGTCTTGACAAACATTAACGCATTAACTGCGTAAAATTTTTTTAAGTTGGAGATAATAAGCAATCATGACATGTATTTGATACAATAAACGAAAACCAGATTAAAAATAAAGTAAATTTAAAATTACTGCAATTTTCTATTTGAATATGAAATCCAAAATCAATTAATTCCTCATCGCTCATCATAGCCAAATTTATGTTAACGATATTTATTAACGATATTTGTTAACGATAAATAACTATATAATACTATTTATTGTGAAATAATAAAATGCTTCCAATTCCATTCTCATAAAACTTATCTAGCTAAAATCTGTTAAATAAAAATGTGTTACATGAAGTAATATGAAGTATCGTAATTAATATGACACTGACAAGAACATCAATGATGTAAAACCAAAACAAGATATTGTGCCAAAACTTATCCTTTGTTTCTCAGTCAATGCAAGATATAATGCCAAAGTCGATGACATAATTGATTGGGTAACAATATAAACATTGACGTTCTCACAGACAGAGAAGCAATCCGACGGCGCCTGTAGCTATTCAAATAATAGTCTTGTATTTGAAAATGCTAATTGATTTTAAATAACCAGGGTCTCATTCAATTTTGATTAAATAAGTATAACAAAGATTTGCTTATTGCTTTTCGTCATAATTTTTCCTGGTCATAAAGGAAAATATAATTATCGCCGATTCTCAGAATGGAGCTATACTTGTGAATAAAGAAAATGTTGATTATTGGAAAATAGATTAAGATGTAAATTGAACAAATAATCGATACACCAATCCGTACAACAAACTGGATCCCATTAATAATGACAAAGAAATAATTCACTTGATCGATTAATTTATAAACTTGTGTCACGTAAATAAACTATTTGATGCCTTTAGTACTTCTAATATTTGCCACGTTTAACAGATAAAATGTCCGAAAATCAACAAAATAAAATCAGTTCTGTTTATAACGGGCAATAGAGTTTAGTACTACCGGCCCACTAAATAGATGTCCCAGTTTAATTTCCTGCGCGAAATGGGAAAGTACGGGAATCACAAAGCTGAACGAACGAGTCGGGATCGAGACAGGATGAGTGAGTAATGAACTTGACAGTGGTTATTATAGCAGAGGCGGCGATGCATTCCAGCAGTGTACTATAAATACCTACCGCTGTATGCTATAAATATGTGCACACTCCGCCGCCCTCCTACACAAACACTGAGGATCGAAGAATGACACAAAATATCCGCGAATAATATTTTTTGTTTCTGTTTACATTCAATCGTAATATTTTCGTTTAGTCAGATTCGCAAACATATTATTTATCGAAAATATTTAATTAGATTCAATAAATGTTACAATAACAATCTAAATACATATCTGAGAGTTCTGAGACAATCACAAGACCGTTGTTAAAAAATAAAAACTAGGTCTAATATATTTTGTCCTCAATTTGCGTGGGTATATTAAAATTTGCGTAGGTTAAATAATCTTATTTAAATTTTATTGACCGTAACACCCAATTTATATTTTCATTGCCACATAAGTGTTGCTAAGATGTAGCTAGTATCTACTGCGATTTTGGTTTTATATCAACGGACAACATAATGAGACACGCACTTGAGATATTAATCACTACAATTATGTTAGTCTGATCCGCGCTGTTAATTACCAATTAGTACATAATTTTCTTAAACTACAGCTTTTCTTTACATTGTAGTATCTTAGTAAAGCGACAATCCTTAAGATGCATTTAAAAAGATCCTCCTGGTACATGATTTTATTTTGAGGCAAAATTAACTTTAATGAATTAATCATTTTAATTAATTTCTTGATCACTATTTTACGTCTGACCCAACTCAATTAGATTTTTGGCTGAATGTGGTGTAAGGAGTTTAATGCTCCTTGAACTATGCTTACTCCTTCGGGGTTCAGTGACGGGAGTGATGATATGTCATACTATATGCAACATTATAACATCTAGACGAACACAACCTGTTTAATTATATGGATTATCTGAACTGGCTCGATGGCGCATTCGGTAGTTACCCTGCCCCATGCGCCAAAAGTTATACGCCAATAATTGTGTTTGTTCTGTGTCTGGGTGTTAGTACCAATATTTAAGTATATATTTGTAATACCACTGTTGATTCTAATATCCGTAACACAAGTGCTTAAGCTACTTAGCCGAAGTCAGATAAATGTATGTGATGTCGTCTGATATTTATTTTTATTTATTTAATTATATACTGACCAGACATGTCCTTTTCTAATTTTATCTGTGGAATTCAGCCCGACCGTACTTGCTCTCATATCTATAAACGATTATGACACAACACACAAACAAAAATAAATTCTTTCGGCGTCACTGAAATAGAATAGGTAAAGGTAGACTATAATTACACTGCCAAGTCATTGACTCTTGATACGAGAAGCGTATTCTTGTCGAGCAAACATCGGAGCTATCTGCTTGATGAAGTACACTTAATGTGTTCCCTTCTTATCATAAACCAACACGCATAATGCAGGTGCTGATATATGCGTTTAATGGTCTCGAACATAAAGGAAATGATAAGCATGGTTATAGAAGAGTTTCTCAACAATTATGTAGGCAACGTCGATGCTATCGATTTTCTATGGTGTGCTTATCCAGTGAAAATAGTACGGCGTTACTGGAGTCAGTTGAAAATCTTACATACGTGAGAAGCTGCATATCTTAAATTAGCAACATAGTTATTAACTTTACATTTTTAAATTCTAGGCACGAAGTATGCCATACTACCTTAGCAGGGAGAACTACGATTGTTGAAAAGTGTGCATATTTAACAAACTTTTTGACCGACTTCAAAAAAAAGAAGGAGGATGTCGATTCGACTTAATTTTTTTTTTGTATGTACGTTACTCGATATCTCTGAGAATCGTAAACCGATTTTCAAAATTCTTATTATATTCAAAAGAATTTACCCTCGAGTTGGTCCTATTGAAACTAAGTCAGGATCTGATGAAGGGTTCCCAGAAAAATCGAGAGGAAGCCCTTAATTTTTATAGGCACGTACAATGTGATTTAGACATTTTATAAAGCTTTTCAAGTCTTATAATTTGTCCTGTTCCCCTATATTATACATGCTTCGTCGTTTGATATCAATGCCTAAATGTAATAAACAGCCTCAATATAATCTAGGGAAAATGTTTACCTACTGAGGTAAAAATATAACTACGTTTAAAAAAATAGATTAACTACTAAAAACCTGACATTATTCTAAGTAATTACTTAATTATTAACCGACTTCAAAATAAAGGAGGAGGTTCCCAATTCGACTGATTTTTTTTTTGGAAACGCTATTTTGGAGTAATTCATTAACTCGGACCACAGGCCTACGGCCCGTTTGGGACGAGTTAAGAAAATCTAAATTAATGTAAAGACATTAATTCAGATTTTCTCACTTAGTAAGTAAAGTAAAGTACCCTCTAAAGAGAAGGTACTTTTATATCTGTGTACTTAGTATCTGTGTAGTTCTGCAGCATCACATGTTTCAAAAGATTCTACTGCCGAGTTTATTTACTCGGTGCCAATCCATCATTGAAATGTGTCACAGATTCCTCTGAACGTAGTGTTTGTTTGTGATCATCAATCTGCATTTGGCAAGCTTAGTGACATTATGCCAGACTCAGCATTGATCCGGAGAGGTCTAATGAAATAGATCTTATATTAATTACTTGACTTACTCGCTACAATTACGCTTTATAAATAAGTGCCTTCCGTATCTTAAATTATGATGGAGTAAAACGTTCACACAACTTTTAGAAATGTTATTGTTTGGTATCTAATAATCCGTGGTCGTGTGGCTGTACCTATATAATTCAATGTGATCGGTGATAAAGAAAATTTGTTGTCATTTAAGATATTACTACAATGTATTAGGATGAAACGCTACGCGTTGCTAATTTATGTTGGCAACTGTACAGAAATATCAACTTATCAACAACAAAATTTCTATACAATTTCTTTAATATTCGCACACCGAGAAAGGTCTACGGTACAAAACTAAGAAGTCTGAACATGTATGTATTTGCTTGTATATAACAGAGGCACTCAATCAAGACCGAGTTTAAAACGCTGGTAGCTAAGGCCGGGATAAGTTTTGCGGCTGCGGCCGAATTAAGATGACGCGAACTTCACAGGCGGGTTAGAGCGCGGCTGAACCCATCGCGTCACGCGGTGTTGCCAGAATATCATCGTACTAAAGTGATAGATCTGCCAGATTAATTACCAAAGTCTCAGATCTTCTGTGCCATTTGTTTGAGCTAAATATTTTTCTTTATAACTTTATGTTCCGTTTGTGGTCTTACATGTAGATGAGTTTTATGATGTTTATTTAAGCAAAATTTTCGTAACATTTTTTTTATTATTTATTTTATTTATTTGTGTCCCGTTTCTATTAGAAGATCGGTTGGACCGTAATAAATATCACTTACACGAGTTATTTCTCGTTCTTACTAGCGCTATGAGCCGTTTCTTCGTAACCCTCATGAGCGTAGTTGTAGTACTAAAATTGTTAAACTTTATTTCTAGTAAGTATATGTATTCTACTTGTAATAATACTGCCTATATTTTTAAAAAATATATTATATATTTATGGTAAGGCGGATAAGACCGGTATAATATTTGGTCTCGGTCAGCTTTAGCATACCTAACAGTGTTGTATTAAGTACTAGTACAGTGTTGTACGAATTTAATCCTCAGTATGTTCAAAAAATAGCTCGTAAGTAATTCAACTTCAAAGAAATATTCAAATGAATAGCAACTTAAACACACATATTAACAACAACAACTGAACTGTTAATTTTAACTATAATGTACATTGCTTCGTATTTAACCGAAGATTTTATATTTCGAAAGCTTTTACATATTAATGTATCTTCTTTCTCAGGGGTGATTGGGCATGTCAAATTTCATAGCTTTAAAACAGATTAGACATAAATACGTAACATACAAAAAAGTCAGCCGTAGTTTTGCATTTAAAATATGCTTTTTAAGAGAAAATTAAGATTTATCTATAAAAAAGCTTTTGAATTCATCCTCTGCAGATATTTTTTTTAACAAAACGCTGGTAACACCACGCCTCCATTCCGGGGCTTCGCCTCGCTCTCGCTTAATGGGAATCGTAAAGTAAATCCGGACGAAGAATGCGAATAGCGATATATGTGCTTAGCCACGTGTCGGAGGTTTCGTGTGTAACGCGTGGAGGGTTCATCTTGATACTTGTACGCTGAAATCTTACTTATGCAACAACTGTACCTACTGCCATTGTTAGGGCAACATTATCTAATAATCTGAAGTAGAAGACATGATGACACCAACTAAAATTATTTCTTAACGCTCGATGATTGGTTGATACAACCTTCAGATTTCAATCAATCATCAAGCATATAGCTAATAAAGTTAGCATAATAGATTTGATAGGCTTAGTACCAAAATAGTCATTTTTATTTCCGTAGTCCCGTGTTGGTCTGGGACTTTAAAAAATGTGCCAACTGTGTTTCTTGCCTAGCATATCGTAAAAGGCCACTAATGGTGTATGGGGCTTTGGGTATATTATTGTGTAGACGACAAGCTAGCCACTTGTCACTACTTTTTCACAATATTCCATCTAACCAAGCCCAGTTTTATTTTTGGCTGAATGTGGTTAAAGGGACCTGCTGTCCCTTTGACTCTGCCTACCCCTTCAGGGATTATGGGCGTGATGTTATGTTTATTTCCGTGATTTGAGGATGGCAAACAAGCATACAACTGGCCTGATATGTAGCTTATATACGTACGTACTGACCCCTTAAAGAATTGTTGAGAATTCAACAAGAGTGAAGTGAGAGTGCGATAACACCTTATTACGCCTATCGTTGGCGCGGCGAATCCTCAGGCAGGCACTTCAATTTAATGACCAGACTTGCCAAATCTAGGAATTGTCCAAACGACAATAGGAATAGTTCATAAGTAACACTAGAAAGACGACAACGTCACAAAGCTCCGTTGAAATCACAGACATAAAAACCATACGTACATTTCAATAAGAAAGCTCGTATCTCTTGAATACAGCGTATATAATAGACATAATAATTGCGTATTACCAGTTGTTTGTATTCTTCGTTCGTGTTGCATTTTTTTCATTCAGAATAATTTTCAGGTTGGTGCATTTCCAACAATACAAATGAGATGAGTTTCGCTCACTTTGTCGCATAATGACAAAGAAAAAGTGTCACTGCAGATATAACAAAATGGCACATTGCTGCAAGTGTCGCCATTCAATACCATTCACGTGATACCTACATACAATTAGCACGATTGAACTTTCCAAGTGAATTAGATCGTTATCACGTATTAATACGTATTTTAAAACAATTAGGTCGTTCAATAAAGATTTGGATTTAATTACAAATGAGTTCCAATATTTTTATGTATGGATTTTGAACTTCATATCTGCATCTTTGCTTGGTCTAAACGTAATCTTTTTTAATACACAATTAGGGGGTTCCGTTATAAGCGTTAAAAAAATATTTTTGAACGAGCTCCATGATAAGTTTATTTTTATAATATAATCCGCTACAATTTGAAGTAATTTAATTGTTTTCAGCCACTTAATGTTTTCAAAAGATGTTGAAAACAAAACATCTAGCATTTAGTGACGTTACCTGTTATTTTAATGCGCTGTATTTTCGTATTTTTTTTTTATTTTGGTAGCTGGACAAAGAAAAAAATATGTATACAGTATTTGTAGAACTTAACTGTCGGACATTTTAGTAAGCTGGCTGACCTATTACATTAGTACAGTTATACAAATTCAGGATAGTACCGAGCAAACTTTATCATTCGCTTATTTCTACCGCACGGTTTTCAAAAAAACACAGTTCCAGATTGTCAGTATAAGGCCTGAGGATAATTCCAGCCAATTTTATCATTCCCAACCACCCCTCTCCACTCTATGGGGAGCGATTTCATATATCATCGGGAAGGTCATTTTCCGTCGAATCGTTGGTAATGCGAGGGAAATCATCCCCTCCGCCGCTGAATATTTTGCTTGAAAGGGGTTGGACCTACCATTTATTTGTTTGGAAGAATATCTTGCCTTTATTCGGTATAGGATATTATTACGTCATGACTATGGTTATTTATGGACATTTTGTCCAATGCAATTTTTTAAAGTAACACAATCGGCTTTGAAACTGATTGTGTTTATTTATTCTTACAACATTGTTAATACCGTTGTTGAAAAGTGTGACTACCGTGTTTCTTGCCGGATTCTTCTCGGTAGATGCAACATTCCGAACCGGTGGCAGAATCATATCTCTTTCAACTGTTTTTGACGATTTATAAGTGTTTCTTTAAAACCTATATGAATAAAAAATATTTTGACTTTGACTTGTAACGACTATTGTAAAATAAAAAAATCATTATTAATTTCTTAATGAATTAGAAACATCAGTAACTAATTTCAATAGATTTTGGACCAAAATCTACCTTGGCAAAGTAAAAATCCTCATTAAACTGTTTTAGCTAATATATAAGTATCACGAGAAGTAGAAGGTAAAATAAAAAATCTTAGGACTTCATTAATTCAGCAAGATTACTTACTAGCTCTGGAGGGATCCATGAACTTTTCCAGGTTCCAAAGCAACCGATGTCCTTTTTCAGTATTTAAACTCTTGGCGTGCCAAATTTCATTACAATCCGAGAAGTAGTTTCGTTGCAAAATCGTAACAAGTGGACTAACAGCATTTACAATTATAAATTATTATTAAGTTACTGTACATAAACAATCATATACGGCCAGTTATACTTCTTTCTTCAGTTGAAAACAAAACTAGTATTGTCATTCGGTCACTGGCAGCCTTGGCTAGCATTTCTTTAGCAATTTTAAGTCCCAATACAATCAGAAACAATTCCCCGCAGAGCCATAACCCTCACGATAGACAGAAACGGTTACGATATCGTAAACTCGTGCCAAGTAACTGGGTGACTTGCTTCTTTAGGAGTTTATGGGACTACCTAGCAGCATTAATACCTGCAAGCATATTGTTGTTGAAACTCTCTATAAATGTTATAGAGATAAAAAACATATTTTACAAGCTGTTGAATTGAAAATGCGTACCTAGATCTACGGATACTGTAGGTTAAAGACAAATAGATAGATACGTTCATAATGATTAAGTCTGAAGCTTGAAAAAGGATTCAAACCTGAGGCCTGTAGTTTCTCTTCACTCTGATCCGTTGCGTCTGACTCGCTTTCTTTACCTCTCTCTCTCTCCCTCTTTCCGCATATTTAATAAAAATCGTAAGATATAAATTATTAAATATCTATGTGATAAGTAGCTTAAGCACTTGTGTTACGGATATCAGAATCAACAGTGGTATTACGAATACATACTTAAATATAAGATATTAACACCCAGAAATGTGAACTAAGTTTTTAGGGGTGAGAGCTTCCCACTCCCCCGCCAGCCCGGTAGGTAGTAAACGCCGCCTTCGGCCAACTACCGACAGTCCTCTCAAAAAAAAAATCTAAGTTTCAAGTTTATTCGTAATACTAGTCAATCACACTCCAGTATCCCGTTAATTGTCTCCGCCAGTTCCTCCAATCCGAGAGGTCGAATTCCACAGCAGAATGAATAAATCATTACAAGTGCTAACTGCCCATCCGCCATTACCGCCGGTTTTAATTATAAAAGTATAATATCGTTATAAATTTCAGATCTTGGCTCACCGTTTATATTAATGTCATTAGGCGAATAAAGACTGGGCTAGGCATTTGAAACGGATTCAACGCGGTAATTAGTTTATTCTCATTATAAATTCGGAAGTTCTTTTCTAGTAATTCAAATTGAATTGTTTTTTGTTACCTGCCCGTAATTCAATTTGTTTGCGAATTAGATTGAGGAATATAAATAATTTTCCTGTAGTTATCAATTAATGTATCTTGCTAAACTAATATATATCTATCTAATACATATCCTATCTATACTATTTAATATGTAGGTATATCTTTAAATATATTAAGTTTTTGAATACATCCTGTCAATTAAGTCAATCTCAAAACACAAAACTTAAGGCTCTTTTTTTAAAGAGCACTTATTCGAATTGCCCTTTCACTTTTTATCTAGGAAGAATTATACTAAATTTAGGCACATAAAACCTGCCGTACTACTAAAAGATTATGACATTCAAATCCAGATAAGTCGTCAATATCCTTGCTCTGACCATCAAAATAAATAAAGGCACTCCTTATAGGTAACCTGAATGTCAGCACTGATATAATAATAGTATTTACTCTAAAAGAATAACCGTGTCTATATAAGTCAAATATTAACTGCCGTATTAAAGACTCCTACGGATAGCACTTGACCATATTAGAAAAATGTTGTTTAAACTAAACATGAACATGAGCTTAGGAATATGACATTTATTTACAACTTGTGAATATAGGTCAGACCACCCGGTTAGCGTTATGTCGAACTATGCAACTGCGTGTGTAATGCACACGGATTAGTTTGTTGATATAAGCAAGCTGAAAGTACATACATACGTCTTTTTACATTAGTTGACAAGATATGAGTAATATGAGTATTCATCATCTTCCTAGCGTTATGTCTCGTGCTTAGACGGGGTCCGCTTAGACCATGATCCAGGTTTAGTGAGTCTGATAATTACATTGAAGCGACTGCCGATCTGACCTTCGTAACCGATAGGGGAACCAGACAATTTTTGGATCATGGCTACAAATCCAAAGTTGTTTGAATTGGCAGGTTTCATCACGATATTTTTCCTCATTGCCGAGCCAGTGGCTTAATATGTACATAGATTTGAAAACTTACCATTGAGCTACCACCGCTCTAGTATGAGTGATATTTTTTTTTATATATTTTTTTTATATTTCACTACATCTGATCAATGTATGTGAATACATTGATCTAACTCCGAGGTAAGTAGCTTAAGCACTTGTGTTACGGATATCAGAAACAACAGTGGTATTACAAATATATACTTAGATATTCAATATTAACACCCAGACACAGAACAAACACAAGTATTCATCATACGAATGTTGGTCCTGGGTGAGGATCGAACCTACAACTCTTGGCGCATGGGGCAGGGTCACTACCGAATGAGCCATCGAGCCAGTCAATTTGTTGATGAATAATACATAAAAGTAAATTTACTTACCAGAGGCAACTGAAACATCATGCGAAACTACGGTTTAGTTCTAATTATAACAACTTCATTGCAAGTAACTCGTGATACATTTATATGAGGATTTTTTTAGTAAGGTATGTACAATTTTTGTGTCATCGGCTTCCAGGATTAAACTATTGACATAAAAAATGTTTCTTTAACATTAAACCAAGAAATTCCTTGCATTTTCAAATATTTCGTGCTTGTTACAAAATTCTATAATATTATTGTTGCACAAATCAATGCACAAATTTTGAACTACCACAGTGCGTAGTTTGGCGATACGCGTTCCGTTGACAATGTCCATAAATATCTTCAGTCACAATATTATCTGGCAACCACATCTAAGGCAAACAAACATTCTGGAAAACAATGGCAAGGTCATCCCGCGTCACAAGACGAAAGGTCATCGTTACGGACGATTACTCAATACCCTCTTTGCTCAGTTTGGTAGCACGAAAACTATTTCTGTAAATAATATAGGGCGTTCCAGGAACGAGCTCCGATAACGGACTATTGACGTGAATGCTGTGTTTTATTGCATTCGAAGGGAATACTCGGTGAGGAATTTTATTTCCGTTTTTCTGAAATCTGTTCCGAAATATATTTTTATCAATAATTCTTCGGCTTGATGCCGCAGGGATTATAAGTTTAGTATATAAAAATATATACTATAGGTGATAGGCGAGTGAGGTGTGTAAGGACCGTGCCATATGGCGTTCCGTTCTCTCTGCCTACCCTGCTAGGGAAGTGGCGTGAAGTTTTAGTTATACTATAGGTGCGGTCGTACTACATTAGTAAGGCCACGCCTCTACAGATATTTTAAACCCTAGCACGTAAGCAATTTCTGGATTTTCCAGCATAGTTGAAAAATACAGAGATGAATGATCCAATTGGTCTCGATCACTATCTATGGGTTTCATAAGTTATTTGGCGATCGTTTTAAGCTATGTCCAAGCTAGCAGACCCCTAATAACACTAAGACTTAAAAATTGGATTAATCGTAAAATTCGTCTACATCAACAATCTCTTTCTCAATTTTTTCTCCGAATCGTTCCGTTTATTAAGCAAAAGGTAAACCTTTGTAAACAACGGCCGTATCAACAATGCCAAGTTACACAATTTTTCCTCGCAATTGATTAAAACGTGAACAAAAACAAACAGATAAGTACACAATTATCGGCGGGCTGCTCGACACAAAACCGTACCAGGTAAAAACTACAAATCACAGAGTGGATCCGAACGTGACCGAACTTTTTTGATGTCCGAGTGTGGCCTGGGAAAGAATTAGAGATGTTCCGAATGGTCGACGAGTCGATTGCGACATTATTTGCCCACTTTTTAAATTATTACATTTGAGAAGCGAAACTGAAATATGCTTACACATACACCTATTATAGTATACTTTCTCTTCATGCTCTGTTGTAAACAATTATGATATCATATATTGATTACTATCGGAGAAAACGTTTGCGTTATTAAAAACGTACATTAATACACAATATTTATATTATTTATATAATAAAATAGGCTTTGTATTTAGAACGTTTTCTCATACGGAAACCCCAAAGCCACCTGTGCCTACCTTATCAAATTTAATTTTATAGGTAATCTCTTTAATTAATACCTGTCAATCTTGCAGATTAATGATCAATCGCCATTAAATCATATTCATTGTACATTTTACGAGCACAACTGTCTGTTTCTCTATTTAATATCTTCGATAAAAGAGAAAGGCAAATTTTCGTATTTATCGATAAATTTATTCGTCGCCGAACATCAGTCGACACATCACTATAAAGAATGTCTTTCGCATCGGAGCTAACGATACCCTTTTTGTTTGTTCCCAAACAATAGGATGTATATGCAATGTTTGTACCTGTTCGGAGCGAGAAGAAAGATCGACATACAACGGAAGTGCATTGTGCATCAAACGCTTTTTAGTTCCGTTGTCAATAATGCTCTAAATACAAACATGCACAAATGGCAACAATGCGCCTTTTGTTGCCAATGATATTTTATGAGAGCCCAATAAGACATTGTCTTGTTTATGTTTACTGACCATGAGGAAGGCATTTCCTTGGTATCCCACAGAGGGTTTCCTTCACCCATTTTAGGATCAGTCCAATGCGTCACTGCCTTAGTATTTTATGTCCACCGTTCCTAGAATTTCTCCTATAAGTAAACATTGGTGACCAATGGAAGTACAGATTAATGTTCAGACTGAGATTATTAAATATATTTTGTATGTTGCGGTCGGATAAGGAAAATCTAATTGTTTGAGTCACATGACTCTAATTAGTGGTGGCGCCCTGACTCTTAACGGAAAAAATATTATAGGCTAGGTTTTTTTTGAGCTGAAAATCTGTACGGTAAATTAAAAAAAAAATCAAAAACACACGTTAGAAATACACACGTAATGTATTTTAGGTACGTACTATTTTTTACATAAAGGACACAGGCTACTTTTTATATGGATTCACTATAATATCTAATGCAATAAAGCTAATTTCACGAGCAGAAATGCGGTAAATTCTAGTTCAATAGTAAACGGTAATAACGTTTAGTATGCACCAACCGTGAATCGCCCATATCATCACACTAGGCAGATCATTAAGATTGCAAGAATATCAGCAGAGATCAGGAATATAAACTAGGAAATCTATCTTATCTTTATCGCCCATAACGTACCAAACATAGAAAGGCTTATCACTAGTTACTAAAAGTTATTTTATACTAGCAACCAACGGCTTTGCGAAACAATATAGATTAGTAATTTTATCGTAAAACATAAATAGTCCTAGTTTACAGGGTATATATTAAAAAATACATTATTTTTTCTACCACTTTCACAGCTTTTTGTTACTGCAGTTTGGTATAATAATATTTTATATACCACATATGAAAAGGATCATAAATGTTTAAGAAACAAGTAAGGTGTGTATGGATCTTGCATTATGGCGTTCGGTTCTCTCTGCCTACCCCGCTAGGGAAGTGGCGTGAAGTTTAGTTAGTTAGTTAGCATACAACAGCTTTATCTCCCGTTTTGAAACTACGTCTATAATGCTTTTTAGTACATTTTTTAATAGCCAAACAATTTGTAAATCCGATCAAGTAGTTTTTGAAAAGCCATTTCATTTCAATCTTATTCATATCATTTTACATTTCACACATTAGTAGGACCCAAAGATTAGCTCTATAAACTAAACAATGAGCTTTTCCACGTATACAGTAATTAAAATTTCGCTCACATTATTTCTCAATCGTGTACTTGTTAGCCAATAACCGTTTACCAACTAATCGAAATCATTACTATCAACTTGTCACAATTTATAGCTTATGCATGCGGAGAATCCTAATGGGGGCATGTATTTGACCGTGGGACGAGCTGGTTTACTGTCGACATTAAAGGGTAAAACCTGGTGGGTACTTTAATCGTGTGCCGGAGGTTATAATTACAGCCTGCGGAGACTTGGTCACGCCCTCTGATCATACTGTACGGGCGTTGTGTCTTCCAGTTATGAGAGGAATGGGACATTTTTGGACTGTTCATTCAAATTATATGAACATATTTTAACCCATTCTTTTTTAGGGAGCATACATTCATATCATCACGCCTGCTATCAGCAAAGGGGTTGGCAGAATCCAAGGAGATCACAATTAGCTAAAAATCGAGTTGTGTTCGATGGAAAATTGTAAAAGTAATGTCAAGTGGCTTGGCTCTTCGTGGTTCTTTAGAGAGCAGACTTTATAAGATACTAGCTTCTGCCCGCAGCTTCGCTCGCTTGGTACATCGACAAAACATAGCCTTTATGTTATTAGCTATATTATTTAAAGTTTCATTAAAATCCATTCAGTAGTTTTTTTGTGAAAAAGTAACAAACATCCATCCATACATACAAACTTTCGCATTTATAATATTAGTAGGAAGTGGGATTTAATGAGTTTTCAGTTTGATATTTTATATACTTTAGTATGTACATTATTTTTAACGTATGATATGTAAAAGAAATCATTTGTGCATTGAATTTGTCGGCCCACAAATTTAATGTTAAAAAATACCTCAAAATTACATGTAAGAAACTTTCTTACAAGTATTATTCTTTATATTTTATGTCAGGTATCCGCAAAGTAAATATTGTCGTGACTAGATTAAAATTTATCCTTATAATCAGCTAATGCTATGATATCATTTGGTCCAAATTATCATCTTTAATTGCCGGTCAACTTAAAGAGCAAATTCACATTTCCCACGGTATAATCCCAGACGGTTATCGCAAAGTTGGTCACCCTAGTCGTTATGCACATTAGTCGTGCTCAGTGAAAACAAAATTTGTAACAACCTAGTACTTGCCTCAATTTTATGTCATTAACAAAGACAGAGAATTGTTTAGAACGGGCTATTTTCATCCGATAACGGCATTGCAAAAAAAATAGTAACTTTTATAACTGTTACGTAGATAGTCGACTCCGGAAAAAATACATTCAAAACCCCTAATTAAATCAAGTTTTTATGCATTCTTTCATTAATCAAGTTAATAAAATTAAAAAGGACCACGATATGCAAGGTTACTTTTACCTACTTATTAAACTCTTTATTCAAAGGAACTAATTTAAAGGATTTTAGATAATTAGCATTTTTTTATTTCTATACAAAAGTTGATCAGCTGATTGGCTATTTTTTATGAATTGAAAAAAACTGCGAGTTAAATAAGTAGATAAGACGTTTCGCAACTAAAAATAACTTTACATAAAAGCCTGCAACATTTGAGACGTCTTAAAAAGAAAATATGAATAAATCAATTTATACTACGTATAGAACGGCGTTTGCGGTTCAAAGCGTTAATGAAGCTGGCAGGAGGCATTCATTAAATCTTCGGGAGCACAGCCATGCGCCCCAACATGTATAAACGCCGTTCGACTATAGACCCTAACTCATGGATTTAAGGTTCACCGTGTACGGGTCAACCTGTATACGCCAAACTACATCTCAGTATGAGTTCGCGATATTTTTGCTAATGGCGATGTAATTACTGAAACATTATACCTGCACGTTTGTAATTTAAAATTCGTGTATGGAGAAATTGACTACATTTCATGTACACGCATATATTCAAATAAACATGATTTACCTAAACGTGTGTTAGTCACACTCAAATCACAAAGTTTATGAAAATGTACAATTTATGCAAAATAACACACATTGTTGAAGGTTTTCAAATATACAAAAACCGACATATGGCACGAGGTATGATCTCGTGGTCTTATCACTGTCATTATTGGCTCCTTGTTGACAGCATGTCAGTTTGGTCTGACAACTAACCAATGAGGAGGGTGACAAGAACGCAAGCACAGTGACGCAAGTTACAGTAACGCCATCTTTTGGATGTAATTCAAAAAACCCTCATTGATAAAATAAGTTATGACATAGGTGTCTTACGGAAGTCAGCTGACTATCTATATATATAAAAGAAAGTCGTGTTAGTTACACTATTTATAACTCAAGAACGGCTGAACCGATTTAGCTGAAAATTGGTGGAGAGGTAGCTTAGAACCAGGAATCTAACATAGGACACTTTGTATCCCTATATCATTTTTAAAATTTTTATTTCCTAATAAAAAATTTTACTTAATAACATCTAAAATCGGCTTATTTTTTATTGCTTTTAAGGCGGAACAGAGTTCGCTGGGTCAGCTAGTTAAGCATAAAATACTTACATCTCATAGGATTTATTCTTGTATATAAATAGAATTATTATTTTCTCAATTTTCCATCTAACCCAGCCCATTGTCCCATGTTGGTCTGGAATTTAAAAATAAGGTGCCAACTGTGTTTCTTGTTTAGAAGGTCGTAAAAGGCGGCTAATGATATATCGGGTTTCGGGTATGTGATTGTGAAGGTGACAAGCTTGCCACTTGTCACTACTTTTTCACAATTTCTCATCTAACTGAGCCAAGTTTTATTTTGGGCTGAATGTAGTTAAAGGGGCTTGCTGCTCCTTAGACTCTGCCTACCCCTTAGGGGATTATGGGTGTGATGTTAGGTATGTATATATGTACAATTAGCATTTCAATGTCAAAAAAATATGTTTCAATATAGAATACGAATACTTAGAATAATAGACATTGAAAAAAAAATACAGATTAATAGACAACATAATTGAAACTAAATAAGAAACGATCTATATAGTTTGTATCAGGTAAATACATAGTTCATAAAGCATTCCCAAAATACCAAGACACAACACAATAAAAAGTCTGCATAAAACACTTATACTAGAATGACGGCATTATTATGTCACTAAAATCTTCCCTCCAAGATGGTACCCATCACCCAAAATTGGCCCGCTCATACCGTTTTTAATAAGGCACTCGTTGATATTGCTCCTCAAAATATATCGCGGCGAATGAAGCGGACGGCAGGGGTAATTTGTCACGTCTCGGTGTTTAAGCGGGTACATTGTTTGTTGATCTCACTTCAACAGTCTTGACGACCATAGCTGCACAGGAAAGTGTATGACAGTAGAACACTTCATCTTTGTAACTGTTGAAATCAGGAAGAACGGTTAGCTCCTTGAACCACTTTTGGCCAGAATATAATTCAGTGGAATCAGAAAATGTATAAAAATATTAACAATTCAAAATATTCTAATTCAAATTCTCTTTATTTATATAGGCTACAAAAAAATCAATTATAAATAGTCAATATAAACAGAAAAGAAAACATTACCACCGATGCCAAGGGCAATGGTAAAACATTGGTCGCTTTTTACGTCATACTAGGTAAAAGCAGCACGGTTTTTTAATCTCAGACCAACAAGGGATTTAATATTTTATTTATAGAAAGAAGTAACATAAAAAGCATATACACATAACATCATATGTATTGGTCATAAAGTTTGAAGCATATGTGTAAATAAGAATCACGGTACCATAAACAGCTAGATCTTGATAATTATTTGTTTTAACAACTTCATTTTAGCCAATGCGAGGATCGGTTGTCTTGATCGATGTCTAGCACATTGCAAGGGAGGAATTCAAAGTGCAAAACGAGCTGTCAAATATTATAACACTGTTGAAACGTATACCAATAACTATAAAACAATAGCGACTGACAGGTTTTATTATATATTTATGGAACGTAAAACGGCAGGGAAATGCGGCGCAAATATTAGTGATAACTCAATTAATCTTGAAACTTGGCACTAATTACTCACTATCAAATACGTTTATATAATTCAAACTTTGTCGCGTATACGAGAAGATCAGTATTACGTACGTACAAGCATCTAACAGAATCCAGTTTTCCTTTAAATTTAAAAGTGCTTCAGTTTTAGATTTTTACGAAGAATTTGAATCTGAATATAAAATTTCCCAATTTTCGGACATTAATTTACTGCTATTCAATTTAACTGTGCCGCTCTTTCGATTAGGTACTCGACATCCTGACCCCGGGGATCTTTCTCGGTATTATTTTGCGAATATCATTAACTTTGAGTTCCGGGTTTCGTGTTTATTGAAATGACATTTCTGTGAATCAGGTATAGGGATGATCTATAGAAATTAACTATGCTTTTTTGATAGCTTTTATCCAGGGTATTATTCTTTCACATAAGTTAGATCTATATGATTATAATATGCGTTACAAATTTCAGCTAGTGACGTTAAATTATTAACTATTTGGTAACTTAGATTGTTTTATATAAAATTGCATACAGTAGGTATACATATAAAAAGTATTGAGGTAAAGTTTACACAAAATAAATTATTTGGAATAGCACACCAAATTTATAATTTCCAACTAAGCATATTAACACTGGCAAGTTCGTTAATACTAGTCCGTTATTTCCATCACACAACTAGTAAACACCCATGGCCTTTAGTTCCATGCCTTAAATAGAGACTCATAGGCTCCGCTTATTATACAATAGTTCAATATTTCATGCAGCATGTTAATGAAACATAATTTTTCCACAGATAAACTTGGCAAGCAAGAGCCCGAGCCTGCAGCGAGGCGCGATGCGGGCGGCGGGGCCCCGCTGAGGTCCCGCCACGCCATGGGCTCCAACATCAGCCAGCACTCCGCGAAGGGCCTTAAGGGCCGCCGGGCCCGCTCCAGCGGAGACCTCTGCAATGGCGACTCCAAGAGTCAAACCGAGTCCTCGGTTTGCGGGTCCGTGGTCGGTGACGTCATGGGCTGGAACCGCTCGCTGCCCAACCATTTAGACGGAAATAGACATTTGGCTGATTATAGTAGAGTGAACAACAATTATGGGGACTTTGGAACTTATAATCGGTGTCATCCCAAAGGAGGCAGGGGGTTGCGGTACCGAGTCTCTAAATCTGGTAAGTGAACTTAATTATATTAGACTAACTTCTGCCTGTCTTTGCTCGCGCGCTACATCGATAAAACATAGCTTATGTGTTATTCATTAAAATCCATGGAGTACTTTTTGCGTAAAAAAGTAAAAAACATCCACACATCCATACATCCATACAAAACTTAAACTTTCACGTTTATAATATTAGTACCGATTCTAGTCGACTAAGTATAGCGTACTAAAGATACTATAATAACAGATAGGATTGAAATCCACACCTCCATAACTCGAGCACAAATACCTTACGGTCTACCACATGCCCTTAGCGGGATTCGAACCCGTAGGCGTTGGCCGCAAGAGACTAAGAGCGGCTTGTTAATAAATTTTATTTTGACACTTCTACACTACCTTATTTGCTTATATGTGCCTTTACAGTGAAAGCAAAAAAAAATTGCAAGAGACAATAAAAACAAAGTTCAATTTTCTCATAAGGGGCCATCCATAAAGTACGTCACACGTAAAGGGGGACGGAGGGGGTCTACGATGTGTGTCATGGTGTAACAAGGGGTGGGAGGGGTCCTAAGTTTCGTGACATCACGTTTCAAAATCTAATATATCATAATAATTTGCAATTTCTGGATGTAAAATTGCAAAACATGTGATGTCACACTAGGGAGGGGGGAGTCCCACAAATGTGAGCTGTGACAAAGACGGGGAGGAGTCAAAAAATCATGAAATTCGTGTGACGTACTTTATGGATGGCCCCTAAGGCCAAATAATAGTCCTACACATTTAGAAATTTACCAGAACAAACTATTAGCTAACTATAACAATTATAAAGAATAATGACAACGTGTTAAACAAACTATACACTGCCCGCATAGGTAAACGAAATACTAGGTCAACCAATTTAATTAATGCTCTCTACGAATTTCATGAACGTCGCAGTCCTAGCGCCGCACGTTCAAATATTAAAATAACCCAGATATTATTTAATTAAATCTGTTAGAACGTTTATTAAAGTTTATAGCTGCTTAATGCACTGCGAACCCTTCTAGCGTGAAATGAAATTTATTTTCAAAGTTCACGCGCGCCGTTTCCTAAACCCTCTTATATAATAAATAACACTTTTAATAACAAAAACAGGACGCCAGAGAAATGCAACGTTGTAGGAACAGCCGATAAAAAGTAATAAGTATTTTAACTAAAAATATTACCCGCACCACCGACTTAGGTAGGTAATAAGTCAGGCTTAATAACAAAAAGTTTACTTCGTTTATTTTATGACTTTTAACCCGGGAAGTAGGGCGGTACCATGGCTATGTACACGTTTCAAATTAACGAGCAGACTTGGCCTTCCATAGAAAACTGTTTCAAAACTGGGTTGAAGTACATTAATTGGAGCGGTGGTAGCTCAATGGTAGTAAAACGTACGTCACGTATAAAGTGTTAGTTCAAACCGACCGACACATAGATACAGATGTACGTACATCAGGTATCTTCTCGCCTACAATCCCGGAACGATTGAGCCTCTTAAACCACGTAAAGCCAAAAATAAAAATGACAAGCTAGCTCGTCGCCTATAATCACAATCACTCCATTTGTCGCCTTTTACGACATGCTAGGCAAATAACATATTAGTCGAACGTTGTGACATAATTTTTCTCCAGTCCAAGACCGAAATGGGACTTCTGGTTTATTCTTATTCCTATAAGACACGTTCGAATTATTATGGTTTTGTACCAATTACAGCATATACTCGTGACCCCATCCAATTTGTCTAGTTCCCTATCCAAGAGTTACGAAGAGTACCTATAGACCCTCATGTTCAGACTAAACAATAGAATCATAGTTCAAGCGGACCCGACTAGGACTGTGGCATGAGGACCTTAGGAAAATCTTAATTTGTATCTATAGTCGTCCAGTTCAGTTTTGTGGTCCCGTAGCACTATTAAGGTTAACCTTGTGATAGTGTTTATAAACTACTAGTGTGGCCTTTACCGTGTCTTGCTTTAACGACTACAATTTTGCGAAACATGATAACATGCTATCTATAGTATGAGAGAATTGCTAGTAGGTACATATCAACATTGAAATAAAGTATTTCACCATAGCTGCTTCGTTACTACATATTATTAGGTCGATTTAGGTCGATGAATTACTTATGTGTAAAGGCAATTTATCATCAGCAGCCTATATGCGTCAAATGCTGAGCATAGGCCTCTCAAAGCAATTCGATTGTTATGAATTGAATTCAAAAGTAAATTCGATATTTGTGAATAAATAATGAAATGAAAATTACTTGGTAAAAATGTATCATTTCTTATCAGAGTTATAAATTTAAGTACCATCTGTTATGTTTTCACGTCTTATTAAATGGTTTTAATCGATTGTGATTAATTTTAATGCGCATACCAAAGTTTGAATTCCTAAAAAGGACAGATGCTGTTTTTATGCCGGTATAAAATTTGACCCCGGGTTACACATAAACTAACTAACTAAACTTCAAGCCACTTCCCTAGCGGGGTAGGCAGAGAGCTATACGGCACGATCCTTACACACCTCGCCTCTTCAATCTTTACACATGATACAATAAAAACCGAATTCAACGCGGGTGAAGCCGCAGGCAAAAGCTAAATTACAAATAAAGATTGCAATTCTCCGCTCCGCTCCTGTAAACTACAAAAAACAATAATACCTACACTCTTTGATCGATACCTACCAGACACAATAGAGAATCAATCAGCCTGAGCACATACGATGTTATGTCTGCATGACGTTCGACGTTCAAGGACTTGTTTTAAGAATGCCTTTATTTGGGTAGGTACAGCACGTACGGCTAGTTTTGAGAATCGACTCGATTTGTGAGGTAACAGACAGGTCTATGTGACGTTTAAGGAGGAAATCGAACATTTTTTGTGCTAGTCTAACATTGTGCAGTACTACATTATAAACAGATAAGGTAGAAACATTGAAGATAAATTGCAAAACTCCATTTGCAGATTGTAATTTTTCAGTAGGCGTATGAACTTAGGTACTATGTAATAATAATATAATAAGGTCCTCCTAACCGATATCGGTCACGGCGGCCAATCTTAACAGGATTATCCAACTGCGCAGGAGATATTATAGTGCACAAGTGTGGGCGCAAACACAAATGCGCTCTCTGTTCCTTCACTCTCATAGTCCGGTGAGACGGCGATTCGACATGACCGGAGAGAGGTCAGGCGCAGGACCAACGGCTTAACGTGCTTTCCGAGGCACGGGGGTGATTAAACCGCCAACTTCCTGACTCCGGACTGTTACTGAGTAATTTCAATATGTAATACCCAGCCACAAATTTTTGGCCCGACTCGGGATTTGAACCTTATACCATATGCTACCACTAGACCAACGAGGCAGTCGTAAGTCGTAAAGTCGTATGTATTATAAATACATAGTAAGTGTATTTATAATACATACGACTTTACGACTTTACATCTACATAAGATTCGTTGTTATCATTAAAACGTTCCAAATTTCAGTGTTATATTCTCAATCCAATTAGGTACACACACTTGCAAAATATCAAATCGATACAAAAATAAGACTAATTTTGATCGATATCGAAGGATTCAGTCTATTTGAGACTGAATCCTTAGAATGAAAACGTTTTGAAAATATGCTACAGAATTCGAAATTCAATATTCAAAATATTTATTGAACAAAACAGTACATACATTTAGTTTTACAGAAAATAGTTGCATAAAATAGATTCCTGTCTTGTTTCTGGTTTCCTTTAGGATTACTTGTGGCTTCCACACTAGACTAGTATTACTATTCCACTTCCACTTTCTTCCAAATTCGAAATGCTAACCTTCCCACGCTAAGCTCCACAACCAGTAAACAGTGATATTACACCTAAAATTATTATTCCGCTTTCCGCTCCGTCCCTTTTAAACGAATCAAAAGGTCCTCGGCGCGCGATGTGCCATATAAATTATGCATTTTCATTTTCCCGTGTTTTTTTTTCACCTCGACTCACTTAACTTTATCTTGTTCCGCACTGCTTGCTCATTTTATTCCTTTCTTAACTGCTGAAACACGGGGTGGATTCGTAGAATGTGATTAAAGATAGTTTGCTGAATATTTTCCTCATAAAGTCGGAGGAAGATATTGCTTAAGTGCTTGGTTAACCGAATTCCACTTGAGCGGTAACGACCGTCTTCTATTAAGCTGTGCTGTGCCGGATAGTTGCTATAATTTTATCTCCTAGACGTAATGGACTACTACATTATTCGTGGTTTTTATAACATAAATTTCTTAAGCAAAATGTAATCCTTATAATCTATACTAATATTATAATATAAAGAGGAAAGATTTGATTGTTTGTTTGTATTGAATAGGCTCCGAAACTACTGGACCAATTTGAATAATTATTTCACCAATGGATAGCTATTTTATCAGCAAGTAACATAGGCTATATTTTTTCCCCGTATTCCTACGGGTCCGAGAACTACGCGGGTGAAACCGCGGGGCGCTCCTAGTATTGTATATAGGCGTTCAAAGAATTGCCTTAACAGTATCGAAATATCTTTTAAATTCTATATTTTGCAATAATGCCATTTAATTTTTTGTATATTTTCTAGATTAAAAAATAAAGTTTTATAATATTCGATACCCTTTATAAAATATTATATTCAGTTACGGGTAGCGCGGTCGTAACATTTCAATATCGAAGATACCACGATTTCCCGGCGCTTAGTTTAACCAATTCCACTATGAAGCGCACACGAGGAAAGTATAAAATTTTATCTCGAAACATAACACGTTTATGTGGGTTTCCGAATACCGTAAAACGGTAGTACTTCCTCCGTGTTACTACAGAAATAGCTTCTTTTAATCTTCGCACAAACACGGTCGTGGTGTTCATTAGAGATACTGTTTAAACCTCATCTTCAGATGCGGATTATGGAACGGTGCCCTGGGGTCCACTAAAAAGGTCCTGCGTTAAGCCGATCTGGGTCCTTCTGATTCAATAAACGGCCGATTATGATGCTCCCCTTTTTGTGAGGACCGGAAAGGGATAGCTTGTGGAGTGTCAAAACACAAGCCCGGAAAAGAGTTTGGGATATGAGCGCCTCAGTAATAGTATTGCTAATCTTGTCTGTTGTATTGATACTAATTTCTGATTAGCATACATCATTAATAGAAGTATATATTCGTATTTTGTTTTACTCTCTTATATTCACCTACATGGTATTATTAACAATACTACAATTCAGTGTTTCTAACGCAACTCATCCTATTAATCTTTTTCGTAATAACTGTAAAATAATTACCAGTAACCAAAGTCTCAGTCTTTAAATCACTTGTATCAATCTAAGAGTTGCCTCAAATGCAAGTTTCATACAAAAACTTGTATCAAAGTTGCTTTTTCCCCAATCGAAAGTCACAGCGGCTTACTCGCCTTAAGCCATAAGCCCGTCTAAATCTGGCTAGGTTCGCGTCGTACGCCGATAAGGACGAAAAGGGCGCAAGGGAGATAAAAAGGCCTAATGCGTTGACGTGGGGGGCCATCGATCATGCCGCCTCACCTTGAGATTTTGGGCGGCAAGTGATTGTGCGGGCGTGACGTCACTTGCAACTGTGTAGCATTGTTATTCGTAGGATATTGGAGTTACGTGCATGGAGAAACGCAAAAGTCTTATCGATTACGTATCGATATGACTTTTTGCGGAGCGGTGGTAGCTCATTGGTAAGGACACGCCCCTCTTAACCGAGGAGTGTGGGTTCAAAACCGGGAGGTACCTCTGGTTTTTATAAATCTATGTACGTTTTTATACCACTAGCTCGACGGTGAACGAAAACATCATGATGAAACCTGCAAATTCAAAGTCAAAGTCAAAATACTCTTTATTTATATAGGTTTTAAACAAACACTTATAAATCGTCAATTCAACAGGAAAATCAACTAATAATATGAATCTACCACCGGTTCGGAATGTTGCTTCTACCGAGAAGAAACCGGCAAGAAACTCGGTAGTTACTCTTTTCAACAACATATTTTACAGGGGTGTATAGATCATATTTGCATTTGAACCATGTCGTGAAGTCGGCTTGTCAGACACCAAAATATAAAATAACGATGTTTACAAAATTTAAGCATAAATTAACCAAACCAGAGCAGACCAGTCCCCCAAGGTGGCACCTGTTCCCAAGCATGACGTATGTGTCAGCCATCGCTTCACTCAACCATATTTTAGGGAATGAAACGACCCGTCACATAACGCCACCACCCCAGCGACGTTATAGTGAGCATGACTACTCAAGCTTGGTGCGGTAAAAAATAAAATAAAAAATTCAAACAACTTAGGGTTTGTAACCATGATCCAAAAATTGTCTGGGTCCCGTATCTTAGGGTTACGAAGGTCAGATCGGCAGTCACTTCAATGTAATTACCAGATTCGCTTAATCCTGGATCATGGTCTAAGCGGACCCCGTCTAAACACGGGACATAACGCTAAGAAGATGAAGATGATGATTTAGTACGTAATCGATAAGATTATTTGCGTTTCTAGATGACTATATGACAAATCTATCAACAAGGACTAATTAAGGTATTAGATTTGATGCTAATACCGAATAGGTTATAGGATAGCCTTTTTATTTGGGAAATCTTTCTTGTCTTTCATCATCAGACCTTTGTTGGTATCAAAGACTAGCTCGATGGCACATTTGGTAGAGACCCTGCCACATGCGCCAAGAGTTGTGGGTTCGATCCCCACCCAGGACAAACATTCGTGTAATGAATACTTGAGTTTGGAATATATAGTATTTGTAATACTACTGTTGTTTCTGATATCCGTAACACAAGTGCTTAAACGACTTACCTCGGAGTCAGATCAATGTACGTGATATAGTCTGATATTAATTTTTTTGTCAAAGGAAAAAAGGAAATGTGAATCCAAAGGCTTGCTTTTGGGCATATTTATGATTGTTTGTTATAATTCTAATAGGTGCCTTTATTATAGAACACACATTAAGGTGTTGAATCAATAATAATTCAGCGCTGATGTTTTAAATAAAAACTTATCGAATTTATCAAAGACTTTTTACATTTCTCATCTTCCCTAGCTTCAACTTGTATTTTGACCAAGACCCTCTCTCTCGACGTGATCCTATTTCTGTGACCCTGTGAGAATCCAATCCAAGAAATACTTTCTCAATAATATCTTGCCGGTAAGCTTATCTAATCAGATTCCTTAAAGCTAAAATTATCGGGCTCTCATATTTTTCGAAAGAGGTTCTATTTTTCCGAACGAAACATATAGGTCCATCTCCATTTTCCCGGATTATAAAAGTATCGCGAATTGCTTGAGTATCACCCACGAAGTATTTGACTAATTTATACCAATTTTCTAAGAAGCAGACTCATATTTTTGGTTGTTCTCTACTAAGCATATACTAAATATGATTTTTTGGTGACTATACCATGTTTCTGCTACAGTGTTCAGAAAAATCCATGCATTCATTATAGGTACTAAATATTCATAATTTATAATATTGATTGAATGCCTCTGTGTTCTGTGGATTATTAATTAACACAGATTTATTTTAATATTGTTTTATATAGCTGCGTAATAATTATGAGACATATTCGCATGTGTATCTTCGTTACTTAATAAAAGATAATTATTAACAGATAAAAAGGCTAGATGACTAAAAACTTCTGTTTAGTCCGTCAGTTAGATTATAAAAAAATATTGAACACGTATTTTTTTATTTACTTGTCAAACAAACATTGACGAAGATACAATGCATTCAAGTTGCGCGTGACGTTTTGACTTTCGTACAATTCTTACGAAATAGTGACGTAGCAAGCCTTAACTCCAAAACTTTGATGTTCTTTATCTTTGTGATTTGTTGATCATATGATATAGCGTAAAATATGTGTCTAGAATGACGGACTAAATAGAAATATAGTTTTTTGATTCATTCAGTCATCATCCCTATTAATTTGATTCATTCATTTAAAAATTACTATGTACTTTAATTAAAGTATTTCTAGGGCAGTATTAATAAAGCTCGTTATATCATAATTGCGGATGCGATATTAATATCGTATCCGCAATCTATTAATAGTTGAGCCGAAAACCAAATCGAGATCATCCCTGACCCGGAACATATTAATGGAGCCATAAGCACGTTTTGTGACGTCACTTAACACTGCTACTGCAGACAATCTACTGCTGTGAATGGAAATAGTTTCACGTTGAATCGGACTTAGTTATTTCAGTTCCCGATTGTGCTAGGAAACGGATCATCTGCTACCAATTACATTCATTGATGACGTCACCCGGCACTATCTTCTACATTACACTTGTCGATACGAGATTGCTAAAGTCGTTCTTCGATTTTTGTTTATGTGGAATTATGTATTTTCCAGCCACACTTGTACATACAAAGATACATAGTAGGCATGTTAAGTAGAAATGCTAATGCCGAATCTTGGTCGACCTTGACCTGTCTCTACAAGCACATTAAATGACATCAGTTAACAGTATTCTTTTCAACCGCGTTATAATTCTGAGGCAATAGCAATTTAGCTTTTGGTAAAATGTCGCGATAGTTTTGTTCCCTTAAATATTTCTATAAGGGTAAGATGAGCTTGCTAAGCATGTAACATCTGTGCCCAACATTTTATGAGTGCGCACGAAGGTTGACAATTTTCTTGTCCTTTCTTCGTCTAATTTTGGCACATACTCACCAAAATAATTCGTATTGTTAAACCAATGTTTGATTTTCTACGGATGTCAGATGAAACTCATTTAGTATTTTTCGTTAAACAGATTTCTTGCTTTAGCTTTAGATTTGATATTTAAAAATAACGGACCAACTGTGTACCCTTAGTACATCGTAAAAGGCAACTATTGGTGTATTGGCTTTCCTAGACATAATACTGACGGGACTAAACGCGATATCCATATTAGTACATGAGTACTTACAGCTTGACGTTTCGGCCGTGTTGCAACGACCGTGGTCACAAGCGGACTGAAGGTGCGCGAAGTTTTCGTAGTCCCGTCAGTATTATTTCCAGTGATAATGCAACGCGAAAGTTTAAAATCATTTATTGGCTATTATTGGGCTTCTGATTGTAGAGGCGAAGAGCTCGTCTCTTGCCTCTGTTTTTTAATCGACATCAAAAAAAGGAGGAGGTTCTCAATTCGTCTGTATGTATAATTTTTTTTTGTCCAATTTTCTTGTTACCCTATTAAATTTTGTTTTTGACTGAAAGTGGATAAAGGAGCCTGCCTGCTGCCCCTTTGACTCTGCCTACCCCTTCGGGGATTATGGGCGTGATATGTATGTATGGATAAAGGAGCTGGGACTCTTGGCATGATGGTATGTACATATCTTAGCTTGAGAAAATCAACAGCTCTCCATGGCCTTAACGCAAACCTTCTTCTGTTATCGAAAACGCTTACTGAACAGGACTGACCAATGTAAATATAATCCGCATTTCTGGAGTTGTTTAAGACATTTGACTGGCTCGATGGCGCATTCGGTAGTGACCCTGCCCCATGCGCCAAAAGTTGTGGGTTCGATTCCCACCCGGGACAAACATTCGTATGATGAATACTTGTGTTTGTTCTGTGTCTTGGTGTTAATATCCAATATTTAAGTATATATTTCTAATACCACTGTTGATTTTGATATCCGTAACACAAGTGCTTAAGCTACTTACCTCGGAGTCAGATCAATGTATGTGATATAGTCGGATATTTATTTAAAAAAAAACATGTTAGATGAAACACATTCCGCATTTAACTCTATCGCTTTATTTGTTAACAGTTAGAGCCATTGTCCTTGACCGGTTTACTCGAATTATGTGACGTCAGCACCGCGTCTCCACGTTCTCGGTGTTGCGGAATAATTAACATTGAGCATCGCAGCCGTGAACTTGAACATTGAATCGTAGCGCCATGCGCACGTCGGGTTACACGAAACTCGTGTTTCTGCGTTGCTTGTGCAAAATTGTGCTGTGAAGTAGTCTCGGTTTTTAACTAACTAAACTTCACGCCACTTCCCTAGCGGAGTAGGCAGAGAGAACTGAACGCCATATGGCACGATTGTTGTTGACGGGCAATATCGGCTGTTCGCCTGCACTGATAGATTTACATTGACTAAAAACAATTTTTAACTAATAGTTATAGTAATTTTTAAATTAAATAGTTATTAAGACTTGGCATTTATAAAGAGTAGGTTACTATCGGTTTCTTGCCGGTTTCTTCTCGGTAGGATGTTCTTTTGAACCGGTTGATATTGACTTTGTTCTGACGATTTATAAGTGATTTTTTGGAGCCTATGTATAAAGACAAAGTGAGTTGACGAACACGTCTTCATTTCAATTTTACTTCATTTCAATAATGTTTAATTCAATAACGTTTCGAGTACTTTCTTGCGTATATGCTCAAGCCTGCTCATTCTAGCTCCCTATCAAACTTCTGGAGACTAAGTCGTGAGGTTCTTCAAGGTTCAGGATGGCACCTGCGACAACGGCAACATAGTGATGCCTCCGATGCTGCAAATGTTCCGAAGCTTGGACTTTGAACCATCAGATAGGCATACGGCCTATCTGATGGTTCATGGCTTATTTATCTTTCGGGATATAAATGAGACATCTATACAAAATATATATAACTGAACTTTTTTTTATTTTACAGCAAAAATAACATAAATTAACAATTTGACGAGCCCGTTGGTCTAGTGGTCAAGGACCCTGACCACGAAACCGAAGGTTGCGGGTTCGAATCCCGCTAGGTTCAAATGTTTCATGTAATGAACATGGACATTTGTACTCTAGTAAGTATATCTATCCGTTCACCTAGTATCTAGAAACTAGGGAATTGGTGTGTCAGTTTGGATAAAAAAATTAACATTATCATTATTAAGCTAAAATCGGCTCATGCCATTATAAATATGAACTTAAAATTATTGCGTCTCTTAAGTCTGGAATTGTTTGAGACGTAAGCATGACAGATGAAAAGAGAGCCGCATTTAACGCTTTAATTAAGTATTTACAGTTACGTTGAATTATGTATTTAACTCTAGCGCTTTATTTATAACGGGTAAAGTGGTTGTCCTTGACCCGCTGATTAGGCGAATTATCTGACGTCAGCGTCTTCTCGCTCACGGTGTAGAATAATTAATATTGAGCATCTAAACCGTGAACTTGGAACAATGTTATCTGAGCGCATGGTAGCGCAGAACTGGCGTCGGATTTCACTGTAATTCTAGTAATTGGCGTTTATAATATATTATGCGAAAATAAATACAGAAGCAAACTAACTGAAATCTATAGATATGACTATGTGCAGTAATAATACTCAAACCAATTTTTACCTAAATGTGTTTTAAGGAGCTTAATTGCTCATTGGACTCTACATACCCCTTAAGGGATTGCGGGCGTTATCATATGTATTTAATTCCTTAGTTAATTGAGCGCACTCAGCTTCATATGAGGGCCATGGGAGACTACGAGGATGACTCATATCGCATGAGCTCCGTCCAGAAGGCCAGGAGTTGCCTAGAATAGTTGAGTGCCTCTGCCATCGATGGGGGTCTCAATATCCGTACCCGTCCAAAGAGTATACGGTATACTGGGTGTACTCGGTATACGCTGCTTAATATTCAAAATTGTATGGGCGCGAAACGGAACGCGTTCCGCTTTTGTCGCCATCGCTTTATTAATAGGCGCTAAAGCCGGCGTCCTTGACCTGCGCGTTCAGGCGCATTGCGTGACGTCACTGTAACGCCTTCGCCCAACTGCGGCATATCCCTACATTTCTAACGCAGGGAACTTGATACTATGTGGAACGGAGCTTTAAAGGGTGACGGACTTAATAAAATCAAATATGAGACTTTAAAATCAGATCAGAAACATCATAATCTTCCTAGCGTTATGTCCCGTGTTTAGACGGGGTCCGCTTAGACCATGATGCAGGATTAAGCGAATCTAGTAATTACATTGAAGCGACTGCCGATTTGAGCTTCGTAACCCTAAGATAGGAGAACCAGACAATTTTTGGATCATAGTTACAAATCCAAAGTTGTTTGAATTTGCAGGTTTCATCACGATGTTTTCCTTCACCGTCGAGCTAGTGGTATAAATACGTACATAGACCTTGAAAAATCCAGATGTACGTGCCCGGGTTTGAACCCGCACTCGTCGGTTAAAAGGCGCGTGTCGCTACCATTAAGCTACCACCTCTCCAAAATCAGATCAGAAACAATACATTCAAATTATTTCTAATGCCTCTTTTTTCACCCAGGTATCTTATATCAAAACCAGCTCTAAATAATTACGTTCCCGCAGCTAATGATGGGACCAGCAGGCGATACATTAACGCAGACAATGTACACCTATTTATCTCACCGGGTAATCAGTAAAGAAATGTGAGGGCCCGCGAGAGCTCTGAGGAAGCAATCCCAATTTCCCGTGCGAGGGCCAACTTAACAAGTTATGGGTCGTATAAAAAATGAGGATAGAAATTGTCTATGACTCAACTCAAATTATCAAAATGTTTACTGTAAAATGGACTGATCGCTTCGACTGAAAAAAAAATTGAATAGGCTAACTTTTTTCTTTGATACGAGAAAAAAGGTTTAATACATTCAAATAAACTAAATATCTCGTAAAGAACAATACAGGTAGATATTGGTCATGGTTTGAAATACTTAGTACCTAAGAGGAACAAAGATTAGTTTTAGTTTAGTTTAAAAAATGAATTGAAAAAATCTCGAGCCGTTATATTTATAAACACTATAAAGTTAAGGTTATAACCATATACTGCAAAACACACTTATTTGTAACCGATTGATTTGTAAAGTAATAAAACCGCAATGAAAGAAAAAAAAAAACCTTTTATCGCATCGGAAATTATTTGTCAACATGTACCCGCAGCCAATAATGGAAACAGAAGGCAATACATTAACAAAGACAATCTAGACCTATTTGTCTTACCGGGTAATCAGTAAAGAAATGTGGGTGCCCGTGAGAGGGGTATTAATCCCAATTTGCCGCGCGAGCGGAGCGCCCGCGACGTTGATGCATTAGGTGTGGAGTGGACAAAAAACCGGCAAAGTGCGAGAGTAAATCGTGTAACGAAGGTTGCGTATGAATATTTATATCGCGGATTTACAGACGAGAGATGCACAAACGGAATGTAGAGTACAGAGACAGAATAAAATAATCCTTCCAAGGGAGACTATATTTCAAGGTGAAGCTTCTAATTGTGTTTTTCTTACTCATGAAATATATCAGCTTTCCATCCAACCCAGCCCACTGTCCCATGTTGGTCTGGGACTTAAAAAGAATATACCAACTGTGGTTCTTGCCTAGCATGTCGTAAAGGGCGACTAATGGTCTATCGGGTTTTGGGTGTGTGATTGTTTTTCACAATTTTCCATCTAACCCAGCCCGGCCTTATTTTTGGCTGAATGTGGTTGAAGGGGCATGCTGCCCTTTTAACTCTGCCTACCCCTTCGGGGATTATGGGCGTGATGTTATGTTATGTGTTATGTTATGAAATATGAAACTGGAAGTAATGGATAATTTTTTCCATTCAAAATGCAGAACCCTTACAATATACCGCGCTGTAAATAAACCATTGACATATAACGCGTAGAAGGAACACAGTGTAATAATCAATTAAAGATGAAACTAATGAAACAAAATTGAACCGTGAAGATCGGTAACACGATGAAGCCAAGAAATAGGGTTGGAAATGATAAAAATGCATCTATTTATTTGATACTACCTCGGTACTGTAATTTTCAAAAGTAGGACACTTTAATATGGCTTATACAATTCAAGTTAGGATTTTTTAGAAGTGTCAAATTCATATTAGGTAATCATTGTATGAATTAGAAGACCTCGTTCTTGCTTTTATTTTTAATCAAATATACATGTAGATGATGAAGATCAGAAAATAAATTTCAACTTTGATAATGATTATACATTTACGAGATTGATGTCTCGATAGAATGACAAACCACTTTTCACGCCTGAAGGGGATATTGTATGAAAAGCACCAAACATGTGTTTATTTTATTAGTTAACAAGAGAAATACTACGCGTTACTCTTTCTTTTGAATGTGAGTGTGTTTTTAATACTAAAGATTAAAAGCTGCGAGAAAAACAAAATATAGGTATGTTCCCATTATCAACCCTACCACGGAGTCTTCATTCCGAGGAAGGCCATCAAGTCAAGAAATTAACTTTAGAATAGAAATTGGCATGAAATTGCAAAACAATCCTATAGGTAATTGACAGCGTAGATACGGTCTAGCGCAATGTAGGAGCAGATCAATCATATTTGTCATCTGTGTAAAATGAGAATTCTTACTTAAGATCTCTACTGCAATAATCAGTATTGCGAATGACGGATATTCTCTAAATACTCGACTGAAACTAATCTAGTGCTTAAAATCGATTCGCCTACTTCAAAGTATCGAATATTTTTTAGTTTATCTAAGTTACATTTGTCGTCCGAAATATCGCATTATAATCGATTTGAATCAATTGGCTATAATCCCAAAAACGGTAAGTCTGCTTAAAATTACTACATTCAGTTTTAGGATTGTAACTTTCTGCAAATGAAATCTTCTTCGTCTTTCGTCAATACATACAATACATGTCAAATTCCTAAATAATACGTCATTTGGATCTTCTATTATTAATTACACTTTTTTTTTTTGGGCTATATACTTAAATCTGTAGACGACAGAACTAAGATTTTCTAATATCATTGTATTATGCATCCATTGACTGCTCCTGTCCTCAAATCACAGAGCAGCCTGACAAAAGCACACAATGGTCTCAATATCAAGAGACCATGCAATTATGCACTGAGTCCTGTTCGCTAGTTACAACTGCCAAGTTGATATAACCAGGCAGATATAATTCCCGCAGGAGACAGCAATTCCGACCCGCTGATAGTGAGGATCCGAGTCTCAGGAGACTCTGAATACATTACTGTACAGAATGTATTTCTGAGATGTTACACCCTTTGTCCATTCGTAGTACCTACGTCATAACTTGAGTCTTATTATTTTTTAAGCATGTAAGACATTCTCAATATAAATGTAAAATATGTACCGAATATATATATGTGGTGATATTAATAACGACTAAATATTATAAACTTACAAAAATAAATCGTATTTCTTAATTCATAAATCCTCAAACCAACACCTCTTCATAAATATTTGTGAAATTCTCAACGAAAGACTTTTTATTCGGGAGCCAGTATTTTCGTTTTAAATTCGTGAAAGAAAAAAATCGGTATTTATGTTGACACAGACCGCACAAAAGAGATTGCTTCGGCGAAACCTATGAGGAAGGCTGACCTCAAATAAATGGGTCAAAAGCCAGGAGAAAGGGAAAGGTAAGTATTTGATCCTAAATCTTTCCCGTTTGTTCAGGAACAAGCGATATTGTCGATGTTAGTCCTCAGTCACCAGTTTTATTCGAAGTGACAATTACTTTTTCTTACGTTACAAATATAAAATGAATGTCTAGCAAATATATCTATAATCCAAAGAAACGCTTAATAAGAAATCAATGTGCTCATGTGCAACATTGACTCTGACATTGCAGAACGAATATTAAAAAAGTTTTGCAAACGAATATATATTTACATATTTGAAAAAGCAAAACCCCTGGTTGACCTAATTACTTTTTATTAAGATAAGAAAAAATTCAGAGCTCCGTACCCGAATTTTAAGAAAACACTTTCATACAGAGGTGAAACGAGGCACGCGTTGTTGTCGAGCCATCATTGTTCACCGAAATAAAGTAAGAAATCCATTAACAATGTAATCAGTTGCTTCTATCTTCTAGAAACAACATTGCCACCTACAGATTTGCAATAAAAGCAACATAAAAACAAACGCTGCAAACAATTCAAGAGGAGACACGAAATTGAAAAGAATGCCCAGCGTCTGGTCAATCGTAATTGGATTAAATCCATTGATCTCAGCCTCTGTTTGCTCGCACCACTCCGCTCATTGCGATGCGAAGTCTCTCGTAAAATCCCGCCCAGTTTTAAAAGTATTGCATTTTAATACACTGTAACGAACACGGATGAACTCCGTTTTTTTTGCACATTCAATATTTTTTTTATTTAGTGAATACTATGAAGTATGTAATATATTTGCTCTGTGAGAGTATTTTGTGTAATATATTTGCTGTATTTTAAAATTGATTTTGCAGAAATTTCTTAAACGTTTTTGTAACGATCAGTCCGCCAAAACAAAAAACGGGTAAATAGTTTTTTTTTTAAAGAGCATACAAACATTAAAAACATTGAGCTTAAAATTTATAAGACGTTCTGCAACGACCAGTCAAATCTTTTTGTTAAAGAAATTCTTAATGATTGGAAGCAAAGAAGTGCGTATATTAAATTCAGCATAGACGTCCTACGTGTCATAATGGAAATATGTGTCGCACAGGCTTGAAAAGACTTTTCAAACTCTCATAGAGCACTTTAATCTAGGCACCCGAAGCTACGTCCACGGACGCCTTTCAGCTCGCGACGAGAATTAATCTCCACTCCTCTTCGGCCATTCAATGGACGTCAAACTTAATTACCCCTAACACCGATGTTAATTAACGTAGATAAGCCTTTTTTTCGCTTAAATTAAGTTAAGACTTTTCCGGAGAGATTAAGAAGTTGTCCGCTACAAATTATGCGGCACTTGTAATTTTATTACGGCACTCGTCGATTTTAGATAGCTGGAGTTTTAATTTATACTGAAAAGCTTTGGCAACTATAGTCCGTAATGAATTTCGTTTTTGAAATAATGATGACCATTTAGTGAATGGCCCATTTGCAGATATTCGTGGTTTGCGGTTATCATATTTCATTTTGTTTTAATTGAGAAATGCAATCATTTGACAAGCTTATATTTAATAACTATGATTATGAATTAAGTTTTTTTAAATAGTGTATTCTATTTTTTTTCTCGCAATTAAAGGATCCTTATTAAAACAAAGTAATTCATTCATGGGCTAGAGTAAGTTTGATTAAAGCTTTTTCGATTTTTACTATTTAAATATTATTATATTAATGGTATATGGGGTTTTGGGTATGTGATTGTGTAGGCGACGAGCTAGCCACTTGTCACTACTTTTTCACAATGTTCCACCTAACCCAGCCCACTTTTATTTTTGGCTGAACGTAATGAATGAGGCTTGCTGTTTCATTGACTCTGTCTACCCCTTCGGGGATTGCGGGCGTGATATTATGTAATATCTTTTTGACAGAATTTGTAGAATTCATACATATGTATTTCTGAGATGTTACATTTTTTGTCCATTCGAAATGGACAAATTTATATACAAATATTTTGACAGAATTTATGTACATACATAATTACTCTATAAATTCTCAAAATATTTTTTTAAGTACGTGCTTATATATTTTTTTTCTGACAATACAGATTTTAGATTGCCTGTCTCTAATAGGGGCGCTAATGTTGGAGACATTTCCAACTTTCATAAATCTTTCTTCTCGCATCTTTTGTTTCCCAATCCTTAAGAATTTCGTTGACAAATGAGGCTACATTGTCACTTGCAAATTTGCATACGATAACACATTTATGTACTTTATCTTACATAACTTATGTCTATGGTCGGCAATACAACAGGAATACTGTGGAATGACTACTATTTTTATTTGTTAAATTGCATTATTAAAAAGTAACAGCTGTCCACTTTTAGCGAATTCCGATAAATTTAAATTATGCAGTATACCTACCTAATCGATCATTGCTTCGGTCAACTATGTAATATTACCTTTCATCAAATTGAATAGCATAAACGTTCTGTATTTCGATTTGTTGTATATAAGTACACCACTAAGTCATTTTTAGCAACTAGATATTTTAGTGTAGTCTAGATAGCATAACGTAAAATTGCCTTGATAGCCTCAATTGCATTTAATTCGTATATTTTAATTAAGGCAATGGGCATTCAAATGGTTTAATTTGTTCAATTTGTAGTAACTATGGCATCTCAGCGTAACAGTCCAATGAACAGAATTAATTCGCCTGACAAAGACTAACATTTTGCAAGATAACTGTTCGGTTAGGGTTGATACATATTTTGTGTTGAAACTATTTAATTTAAACATTTCTAATTCGTTTATTTCAGTAGAGAATTCATTGATGAGAAATACCTATTTCTAGTATTGCACTTTAAATATACATATGCACTTTTATTACAGTCTGTGAAACAAAACACTTAATAAATACACATGAGAGACAGTTTTTTTACATAGCTACTTTGCACGCTTGCGCTCTTTCCTCATGTTAAAATAAAATGACAATAACTGTCTAATAATGCACAATTGCACATATTTAAGTACATACAGTCTTCAAATCGCCAAAAAAATTATAATGAAGTTACATGGCAATAAATTATCAAAGATTGCTTTTTCTTTTTAGCTCAATGACGACAATTAGAGATACTCGTTAGACACATAGCTAAGTAGATTTTATATTGGCCAAATAAGATTGTATTGCCCAAGGACCGTCACAAAGACCTCGCCAGCCCTGACCAAGGCAGACGAGCAGGCGTCAGACGCTTTTGTCACTCTTATCACGTGCCGAGATTCGGGGGACGCCTTCCTCTATTGAATACGACCCAAGTTTGTTCTTGTTTGTACAGCTAGACAAAACTACACGCTGCTTTGTGAAGATATTCAGGCAACTTTACAGTACATACCCGCATAGAATTGGACGACTTCAGTTGTTGCGTTGCGGTTGCGGATATGTTCCGCAACCGTCTAATAGAGTAGCTTTGTGGTTGAGGACGGTGTCTTACAGGATAAGGTTCAAAAGTAGTTGGTATGTGTCAAAATGTGTCAATTGGTTCAAGTATTCGTACGCAAATTTTACAAACTGGCTCATAGGCATTGTAGTTTAACATCAGCAATCTGAAAACAGTCAATAGTTTTCTGCTATTACCTGTTTTAGATTGCTAGATATACCTACATTTATGTAATAAACTCTAATAAAACACTCGTCCCATTTTTTTATTACCCTTAATGTTAGAAGCAGTATTGTTAAATTCGAGAATTTAATACCCAATCTTTTCAAACAAAGAGTGTTATCGTACAGGATTCATTCGACATTACATTATTTGTCAGAATTCCGAAATCATACCCGAATCCGTTTGTTCAGCGAATGTTTGGGTGGAATCTCTAAGCCGTTACACGTGTGGCTTTCTTATTTTGTTTAGAGGCTGAAATGTTCGCTTAGCGGAAAGTATTACATAAATGATGCAGCATAAGACAAAATCAAATCACTTTGGAGGCTTAGGAGCTGAAGTGACGAAAAATGGCTTTCACACATATCATAACATAACATCACGCCCGTAATCCCCGAAGGGGTAGGCAGAGTCAAAGGGACAGCAGTCCTCATTAACCACATTCAGCCAAAAATAAAACTGGGCTGGGTTAGATAGAAAATTGTGTAAAATTAGTGACAAGTGGCTACCTCGTCGCCTACACAATCACATACCCAAAACCCCATATACCATTAGTCGCCATTTACGACATGCTAGGCAAGAAACACAGTTGGCAAATTCTTTTATAGTCCCAGATCAACACGGGACAATGGCTTTCACGTCCGATCTAAAGGGTGTAGATATTCGTAGCACTGCTGCGCAGCCCAATTGCGCCCAGACGTACCAAATGAGTCAACAGTTTACGTCTTCAGAGTATGTTAGCGTACAACACACTGTGCAGGACTAGAACTTAAATTGCCGCGCTTAGCGCCTTGCTACTCATACGTGTTAGGTTTTTCTGCTCCATGGCACAGTTTTGAGTTGACGCAAAGAGCCGTCGTCACTGCGTCTGAGCAGTGTTGATGCGAATGTTACTTATGTTTATAAACATGCTTATGGATAAGTAATAAACATATTGACTAAAACTGAAATATAACCTCGGCTAGGAATGAAACGCAATATAGAAAACTGCTGTTGCTGACGCCAGTCGGTTTTTTTTTTGAGAAAAACATTAAAATATACTTATCTTTCTGATTCCTTTACTAATTGACGTCATTGGCCATGACCCGCGTGTCAAAAGTGGAGATGTAAATTTCGAACAATGATGTAGAATTTTGTACTGCAAATGACGTTTCCATAAAATATTAGGATAAATTTAATGTTGAGTTTGAACAATTTTTACTTTTCTTTTTATTTTGTTTGCAATATTAATTATCACACTTAGACGCACCTGAATGTAATGCTAAAATACCTACAACGCAATTATGTAAGTATAATAAAAAAGAAAAGAACACTTATGATTGGATTCTACTCTAAGCTCAAGTAATGAGTTAAGTTTTTTGTTGAAGATCAATTAATCCAATATTAAACGATATTTTCAGTTACTAGTCGCAAACCAACAAAAACTCAGTTATAGGTATTATTATGCTAGACTAGTGGACCACCCCAGCTTCGCGTGTATAATTTAGGGTTTCGCATTTATAATTGCATTTGATGTGAATTACACACCCTGTTGAAAAAAAATATTTGACTCGTTATGATCAAACTTTTATCTTCAGGAACTGCAGTTATCACTTCTTTATATGAGCACAATATTTTTTTCCAGCGACTTCGTCTGCGCCAACTACACAATACAACTGATTCATCTATGTCCCGCGATCCCGGGACTATCTGGATGAAAAATAGCCTTTTTTACTCCCAGAAAATTATAAAAAAAAAACAGAAAATTATGATAGCGAAAGCATTTCAAAATCGTTTCAGAAGTAGGTATTTTGGTTTACTCAGTAAAACATACAAACTTTCAAATGGAAAAATCTTTACCCTTATGATATTAGTGTTGAGAACACAACTAGTCAAAAAAGGTAACATGTTCCATAACCTAGTAGTCAGCATCAGGAAAGATTGCAGGAATCTCGGCGTTATAAAACTGACTATGTGTGAGTGCCTATGAGGGATGCCACACTTGAAAAAATAACGGTAAGGAATCTCTACCTAGGGCGACAACGTACTAGGCAGACGTTTCTTTTCGATGGTCACAAGATCATGATACAACTAGCACTGGGAATTAATTAATATTAGACAACAGCACATACATTGATCTGACTCCGAGCTAAGTAGCTTAAGCACTTGTGTTACGTGTACCAGATTCACCAGTAGTATCACAAATATATACTTAAATATTAGATATTAACATCCAACGAATGTTTGTCATGGGCGGGGATCGAGCTCACACCTCTTGGCGTGTAAGGCAGTCACTGCCGAATGCGCTATCGAGCACGTCCAAATTAACGCTGATCGCGCAAACTGCTGCGCACTGCGCGTGAGTCACTGTATTGTGGCTATTGCTGTCAATGTGTGTGTGACGTGCTATATGTAAGCTGATTACTGTTATCCTTTCTGTAATATGACGCGGTCGGATTTTGATTCGTTCATTCGCATTCCATGTTAAGAATTTATACCTGCAACTTCGACAACCAACTGCTCTTGATATGATATAATACTGAATGATGTAGGCTTTTTGGTGTATTGCAATTTATTATTATAAACGGACTCTTCTTCTTGGCGTCATGTCCGTTCCTGGTTAAGATATACTTTGACTATAGTCCCAGTTTTAGCGAATCTATTAACTAAACCAGAGGGACTTGAATAGTTTTTTTGAATGCACAGATTTTCTCACTGCGGAGCCAATAGTATTAATCTGTACTTAGATTCCTGTATTCGATTGATATTTGAATAGCTCTTGTATGTTACATGTCTATTCAGTTATCACCTCCTCCAGCGAACATCCTCTCTTTTCTGTTGCTATTCTCTTTAACGCGTAGATGCGATTGACGTTTCTTCGCTGGAACAATTCTCGGCTCGATGAGCATCACGTCTTTAAGCATAACGTATGTACGTTCAGTCTACAAATGCGCCAGATTACATATCATAACGTGCCGGCTCCTTGCAGGCGGCTTGATTTACACCTGGAGCTGTGCGAGCGCTGAATAATGGAACGGGTGTTATGAGGGTTTTTTATTTAGCGTTCGGAAACGTGAAATATGGACGCTTCGGTTCGGAAATGCGACGCCATCAGAGCAGAACCATTAGCCTGTTAGACGCGGCACGGAATTTATGCATCGAACCACAGATCTGCCAAACTTGCTCTCTTTTTGGCGGGAGATTTGCTTTGCAGTGTATTTTGTTTGCCTTTTTGAATTCATTCGCTGTTGACATTTTGCAGGTCGCAGTTTTTCGATTTTTCGAGAGCGGTCAATCTAGCAGATTTTTCAATGCACATCGATATGTGGAAATGTTTAGAGCTGCAAATATTTTTTAAATCTTTTGCTTTGAAATTCATAGGTGATAACGGAACGTTTCCTACTAATCCTATGGCGCCTCAATTCCATTATGATTAGTAATAGTCATATAATCATGCTTATACACAATTAGATACCTTATCAACTACTTGACAATGAGTGGCAGTTAATATGTGGCTCCGATAATTGATTTTGCTATTCTATCAGCTGTCTAATTGATCAGTTAATTGCATAATAAACAAAACATAGATATGTATTACTCTTATAAGTAATAATTGACAGGCCCGTTGGTCGAGTGGTCAGAGGTCCAGGCCACAAAACCAAGAGTCGCAGGTTCGAATCCCGCTAGGGCCAAATGTTTCGTGTGATAAACATGGATATTTGTAGTTACTCGGGCCATGGATGTTTATAAACGTATTTGAGTATGTTTACCCATAGCACAACCTTATAAGCTGAGTTTGAAACTAGAGAATCGGTGTGTCTGGAGTCTGGAGAATTTATTTATTAATAACAGTTAACATTTTTGACTGCTTTGATTGAAAATTGTGACTGTGATTGATCTACAGCAGCTCAATTTCGTTTTTGAATAAAAATGATTGTAAAGGTTACTACTCCATGGACTCTGACTTCCCTTTCGGAAGTACCTAGCGTGCGTGGTGAAATGTATTGGAAAAGGTTAAATTAAATTTCAACACTTTATAAAATATTTATTTAAACCAAAAAATAATGCTTATGACAATCTTATCCTATTAGCTTAAGTTTAATTTTCAGTATGCGAAACGTTATTTAAATTCAACTTGACCTAATTCATAGCTTTTATGGAATTTCAAATTGGAAATTTGAATATTCACCGTTGCACCGTACGTTCGCAGTACCATCTGTTATTCTACGGGACAGCCTAAGCTTTCCGTATAACATGACTAACCCCATCTTGTCTGTACATCCCTTGCAATATTTCTCACATTTTACACGCTGCATAAATTCATTTCTACGTGACACATTACGACCAAAAGGGTTATACTATTTGCGGCCAGCCATTCTGTTTAGTATATTTTAACCTCTTTCATTTTCAGGGGCGGAAATAAAGTATAGGGATCTATGCCATTATTGTGTATGATTTGTCAAAAAACTTCAACATGAAAGATTGCATGTGAATATGCTTTTAAAACTTCAAGTACAGTTAGTCTTTAGTCTCCGTCCGAATGGCTGGTTGCCTATGGCATTTGGTTGTGAGACTAGAATCAATAATTGCTACATATTTGCTTATATTTGATTCATATATTCAATAATTGCTACATACGATGTTTTTTTTGAAATTCGCATTATTTTTTACCATTTGAAAAAATGCGGATTGGCGAATAGGCAACCAGCCATTCTGACGGAGACAGTCTTTAAGCTGAGACAGACAGACTTAAATAGTGACATTATAATGTGTCCTTGTAGAGTACTGATTCCTAAGAACAAAAATAAAGGAACATTATTACGCGAATAAATTTTTGGAAGATGGATATTTACCCGTCTTAAATGTTAGGCAAATTGTATTAGGTGTATAAATCAGAAAACTCATACACCTTACAGCCTTTATGTAATCAAAATCATTTATTTTCATTATACAGAATTATGAACTTTCTGGTCATAATTCCGGCCTTCAACAAGATGCTGAAATTGTTATGTTACAAATGTGATTAATGAGGTTGAATATTCATTTGTGTTCATTAATACACCAGTTAGCCCTTAAATAAAACGCTATTCTATTTATTAAAAAAGGAATACCTAAACATTATACTGACTAATGACTGGCTCGATGGAGCGTTCGGTAGTGACTCTGCCCCTTCATCCCAACATCACCCCTATAATCCCCGAAGGGGCAGGCAGAGTCAAAGAGACAGCAAGTCCATTTAACCACATTCGGCCAAAAATAAAATAAAACTGGTCAGGGCTAAATGGAAAATTGTAAAAAAGTAGTGACAAGTGGTGTGATTGTGTAGGTGACGAGCTAGCCACTTAGGTGTGTACCCAAAACCCTATATGCAATTAGTTACCATTATTAGCATTTATATTCCATGTAAACATATATTTATACCATACATATTAATGCTGCGCATAATTAACTTCATTAATTATTCAGACTAAAACACAAATTCCCTAGACACACAAACGAGGCATGTTTATATTTTTGATACTAAGTATTTAACTTAAAGTTTTAGCGGCGGTAACCCAACGGTAAAAACATATAGATGGTTTCATACATACATAACATCATGCCTGTAATCCCTGATAGGGTAAACAGAGTTAAAAAGGCAGCAAGCCCCTTTAACTAAATTCAGACAAAAGTAAAACTGGGCTGGGTTAGATGGACAATTGAAGGGCTAAGTGGACAAAGGTGTTAACTAACAAAATGTTCAAACTGAGTTTGAGTGTTTTAAAATGTGAAATCATAAAATCAAGGTAGCTATTACAGCTTAAACTTTTATATAAACTTAAGTATCGATACCTTTGAAAACATCATTACTTTATAGATTCTATAGAAGAATAAGATATTTTTACTATATTTATTAAAATACACAGAAAATATGAAGATAACATCTTTGTCCACTCACCCCTTCAATTGTGAATGAAGGAGTTTCGTGACTAGCATAAAACCTAAAACTGATAAACTAAGCGACTATTCTTACGCGGCAAGTAGTACCTATACCCTTATTTACCTATACTTTTAGTATACCTATTACCCTTACGTAATACTGGTCCGTTGATACATCACGTATGTATGTATGTACCGTAGGTACATATTAAAACAGAAGTCGAAATTTATTCCTACCACATATTTCAGGTCTGTTCACCTTTTGTAACATTACGTACTAAAAAATACCCTGGCATACAAAGGGATGGTGAACCATTGGCACGCGTGCCAGAGCACGTAAAATATGTTTAGCTAGTTGATATGGGGTACATTTTTTTTTGGATTTTAAATTTATAGACAGTGTTTGAAAAAAAAAAAATTCTTTAAAAAAAATTTGAGAGCGGTGGTAGCTCAATGGTAAGGACACGCGCCTCTTAACCGAGGAGTGCGGGTTCAAACCCGGGCACGTACCTCTGGATTTTTCAAAATCTATGTACGTATTTATACCACTAGCTTGACGGTGAAGGAAAACATCGTGATGAAACCTGCAAATCCAAACAACTTTGAATTTGTAACCATGATCCAAAATTGTCTGGTTCCCCTATCTTAGGGTTACGAAGGTCAGATCGGCAGTCGCTTCGATGTAATTACCAGACTCGCTAAATCCTGGATCATGGTCTAAGCGGACCCCGTCTAAGCACGAGACATAACGCTAGGAAGATGATGATGTTCGAAAAAAATTGTGATGCTAACCATCAAATTATGTTAAAATTTTGTATCTCGGGAAGCACGTTAGGCTATGGGTCTTGCGCCTGCGACTGAAGGAACAGAAAGTTCATCTGTATTAACGCACACTTACACATCTCCTGCGTTATTGACTAATACCGTTGAGATTGGCCGTCATGACCGAAATCGACTAAGAGGATATTATAAAAAATTTTGGCACGTGTGTTTGAAAAGGTTCGCCATTGCCTAGCCGGTTTCTACGCCTTAACTTTCATGTACATTAGCCATTGTTTTGTCCGCTATTACTACTATTACATAATGAAGTGTAGTTTGTAGAGCGGCCGTAATGTGCCCAAGGAAACGCCACATACGATATAGGGATGTAAACGATGTATCGATGTTCAACATCGATGCTTTTCAATGTTAATGCCACCAATCCACGATAATCATAAGTAACATCTACCCAAACATATTCAGTAAATGCAGAACCAGTTTTCTTTGTCTGTCTGTTTTAGATGCCTAAACCGCACTTGACCGATTTAGAAGAAATTTTGTACGTCTAATATTTAACCTATTAGATAGGATTGAGGATTTATTTTTTATTTCGCAAATAGATCGGATTCTTTGTAATAGACCAAATCCCGCGCAGGCAGAGCCGTAGGCATAAACAATCGATAGACGAACGAAATACAGATATGATGTTTACGGAATCCATGTCTTTGCAAATATCGATCTACTAATCTTTGTTTTCTTCACGGCGTTACCACCTCATAGGAAGGAGCGGCCTGTAAAATATCGGCTCTTGTGTACGAAGCACATCGACTATCAAAACGCACGACAACCAAATCCATGTTTTTTCAACCATCGATATACTTCTCTACGTTTTCTTCACGACATTAGCATCCCTGCCTACACAAAGGAGCGGCCTGTAAAATATCGGCTCGCGTGTCACGGATTAGTTAGGCGCCGGAGCCCCGGCATTGATTTACGCCGCACCGCGCCGCACTTGCAGCCCGATCGCTATGGAAACTGCACTTGTACACGTACCGTGAACAAATTAGAATGCGATTTACCTAAATGGGTAGGAAGTAGTTTGTTTGATGATGATGCTTATTGTTTTTTAATTATGAGTGTTGTTTTTCTTAGGGTTGGAACCCGAAACGTGCTTACGGTATTCTAGCGAAGCTTGTATCTTCCGTTCGCATGAGTGGACTGTATCTCAGGAGATAATCGGGAAAAGGGTTCATGAATCGTATTAGGTAGATTTTTAATATTAAGTTGCTAATTGTTCAGACTAGCACACCGATGAATCTAGCTTGAACCAAAGCACATATTGCGGGCCACAAGCCAGAGGGGCGTATAAAATAAAACTTTTTTTTTTTATAAAATCTTTCGTTTCTAATTTTATCGATACAAAACCTCAATTTTTTTCATGTTTAAAGTTAAATTATATTTAAAAAAAGATTCAACTTATTACTTTTACTTATTACGATATTTTTTTCGTATTAAAAAAGTAGGGTTTTGCATATAAGCCCCTCTGGCTTGATGTGTGTGTATTAATGCTATAGATATAAGACAATGAAGTTAACACATCAAAATCTTAATAAAGCCACGACGCAGGTTTAATTAATCGTATTCATCACACTAGCGTTTGCCCCTATCAGTACTACATATATTCGCTAATCACATCTAAACAAACATCCGTATCCACGTATAGAATATCTACGAATTCTATAAGATTGTTCGTCAATTCGTCGTTACGTAAGCTGAGTAATGGGAGCCTTTGCCACGGTCCCCGATCAATCTTTTACCGCTCTATGTCTTCTAATACTGATCGAACATCCATCTTTGGTTCACTAAAAGCTCTTACCGCTATCCATTCGACCCTTAACACTTTTAACTGTCAATAATACAGACTCGATAGATATATTACGTTCCATAGACTATTAAGAAACTGTAGATGATAATAACATTATGTCTTTATGTTCCAATAAATATACTGTTTGAAATGCGGCAACATCGAAGTGTATTGAATCTTCTAAAATTGTACATTAACGTCAGAAAATTAAGTGTAGATAGGTTTGAAAGTTGTATATACGTGGTGTTTTAATCTTCGAAATACAATTAGCAGATCTATTAACCAGAATTGTACTATTTGAAATTGATATCGAAGTAAAAAACAATCCTAATCATTTTCAATATTCTAATAAATATAAAAAAGCGAAAAATTTATGAAAATATCTGTATATTTTCATAAATTTTTCGATGCTTTTTATTACAATCAATTTGAGGAGCCTCGCTTGCAATTATTGAATTATTAAAACAATAATACTTCAATATGGGTTATTATTGGCATACTGTAAGCCTATCGGAGTCAGACCTTACGCACTGAACAAATTGTCATCATCTTCAAAGTCAAAGTCAAAATATTCTTTATTTATATAGGTTTCAAAGAAACACTTATAAATCGTCAAAAACAGTTGAAAGAGATATGATTCTACCAGATATTATTCTTCCTAGCGTTGTCCCGTGTTTAGACGGGGTCCGCTTAGACCATGATCCAGGATTTAGCGAGTCTGGTAATTACATTGAAGCGACTGCCGGTCTAACCTTCGTAACCCTAAGATAGGGGAACTAGACAATTTTTGGATCATGGTTACAAATCCAAAGTTGTTTGAATTTGCAGGTTTCATCACGATGTTTTCCTTCACCGTCGAGCTAGTGGTATAAATACGTACATAGATTTGAAAAATTCAGAGGTACGTTCCCGGGTTTGAACCCGCACTCCTCGTTTAAGAGGCGCTTGTCCTTACCATTGAGCTACCACCGCTCTGCTCTCCGCCAGTGCACAAATTGTGCATTCTACAAAATAAACTAAAGTGTACAAGCGCATGCAAATGCTATAGGTATGTACAGCAACAAACCTGATAGGCCACTGGCCGTTGGGTGTGGGTCTATTTTTGCATTTATATCTTTATTGACTGTACCAACTTATCTCAAGATACACAAACATACCCTAATGCTCAACTTAGTGGATGCGAAGCGTGTCTGTGGTTGTACGGTTTAACACTGCATTGCATTATGCAGATTTTCATTTGTAAAATCTCTACTAGAATGCGACTGCAATATCAGTGACGTTAAATAAATTAAAGAAAACCATTGTCGCACTCTAGGATAGTCCTCAAAGAGTAAAAAATACAGAAGTTCTGTATCAGTTTGATGCATACAGATGTTCTGCGGATGTAAACGAAGACCAATTGTTTTCGTTGACAAAAGTTGCTGAATGAAAAATGGACGTTCACCTATAAAACGTGGGAGTTTGGAACGTTTGCAGTTTGCGTAGAACTATGCGTAAATAGGTCACAAATATTTTTTTACGTTTACCTTTTTTTCCAATACTCAATAAAGTGAATTCATCCACCACTTACAATGTGTAGATTGTTATTTTTTTAAGCGTCAATTTTAACACTAAAAATAACCTATCAAAAATATCATGTAGAATTGTACTTTTTGCCGCGGGCTGTGTATTTTCAACAGTATAACTGAAATTTGTAAAATTGAAATGTTGTTCGTTACTTGAATATTTGTAATAACTCGAAGAGGCTTTTTGCAGTACGAAATGAAAAAAGTCAAACTAATATTATAAAGGCGAAAGTTGGTAAGTGTGTGAGTGTGTATGTTTGTTACTTCTTCATGCAAAAACTACTGAATTGATTTTAATGAAACTTTAGAATAATGTAGGTTATACAACCGAATAACATATACGCTATGTTTTATCGACGTACCTCGCGAGCAAAGCCGCGGGCAGATGCTAGTACTATATAAAGCTAGATTCATAAGGGTCGACTAGATAGAAATAAAAACCAATGCAGAAACGAGTAAACAAGTAGGTACATTACTATGTTACAAATAATAACAACCCCTTCTGCGTCTCGCTCATCTGCAACGCCGCTAAACAAACTTCTCTAGATATTTGTTTATTTTGTCCACGATCGCGAACCTTTCTTATTGTACATTTGTCGCCGTGCTGTGAAAATACTTTTGTTATTACAAGACATCTTGGAGTAGTTGGCAATTACTTTAACAAATACCGACTGTGTTTGTTAAAAGTTCTTTGGCCCCAGAGCAAATAAATACGTTTGGGATTCGAGTATTTATGTTCAAAAATGTTATTTTAGAGTTGAATAGTAAAAGTGATTATTCTGATCCTGTACATGAAGTATGTTTGCTTAAATGGACGATTTTCAATAGTCAAATAAAACCATAAAATTGAATCTCTACGCTATTTTAATAAATCATCTGCATCCTAATTTATTAGACTGTTGTTTATACCATCACCCCCACAATCCCCGAAGGGATAAGCAGATCCCAAGGTTTATACAAACTTAAGACACAAGGCATAAATTATATAAATTTCTGTCTCGTTTAAAATGTCGAGTAAAAATCTTAACGGTATCCTTATGCATAATTTCAAATGTATCTCTATTTCAGGTTCCGAGGCTGAACCCGTGTGGAAGCTGCAAGACCCAGGCTTTGACCAGGGCTACGGGTCGGAGCGGTCTCCCGAGGAGGACTACGTGCCTCCCATAGCGCCCGCCATCTCGCTAGAGGCCTACGAAGCCGAACTGAGGACCGTTTACCCTTTTATAAATGACGGTAAGTGTTTATTATATACTACTTATAACATACAATTTTTGTGGAGAGAGCGGTGGTAGCTCGATGGTAAGGACACGCGAGTCTTAACCGAGGAGTGCGGGTTCAAACCCGCGCACGTACCTCTGGATTTTTCAAATCTATATACGTATTTATACCACTAGCTCGGCGGTCAGGGAAAACATCGGATTTGTAACCATGATCCAAAAATTGTCGTTCCCCTATCTTAGGGTTACGAAGGTCAGATCGGCAGTCGCTTCAATTTAATTACCAGACTCGCTAAATCCTGGATCATGGCCTAAGCGGACCCCGTCTAAACACGGGACATAACGCTAGGAAGATGATGAACATACAGTTTAGTAGAGCTGCTATCCACCGCCTATGTACACATATACACCTAATTCCCATAGGGGTAGGAAGTGGTGACGTGAGATATGCTTCTGGCTCCCACTTTCCGCTATTATTAGGAATCTGACATTTTCAATAAGCCTAAACAAATCGTTGACTATAGATAACAAAACGGAAGAATCTGTTTGTTTGACGCAATAATCTCAAAACTATCGTTAGTGATATTAAAAATACTAATGTTAATCGGTGTGTGCTTTTTTCACGTTGCAACGGATCAATGTGCTAATTTTCATAAAGTAGGATAGTACCCGGAACGTAAAACTGGCTGTATTTACTCTTAAAATATCTCATTTCCCGTAATCGGAAATAAATGTTTTTAGTAGACGGCACAGCAGCCGCAGAAAGACGCAATAAAGCAACAAGAACTTCAACAAACACCCTTGAAAAATTTTTTCTCTGCTAGGGAATCGAATAATGTTGGTGAATATACACGACCTTCCCTCAACAAACTTACGCCATATAATATATTTAACTTCAACTATGAAAAACGAAATGTCTTTACAAAAATGCGCGAAATGACTGACTGGTCAAAAATGCGCGAAATGAACTGTAACTGGCTAAAACAAAACAAAACTACCGGCCGAAAATATTGTCAGATATTGTATGAGTGAAATACCTATAAGTAATTCCCTTGAAAAAATATCCATGTCTGCATCTGCGTCAGTCAAATAATATTCACAAAATAAACAATAACATTTTATCTTTATTTTTATTTTTCCAGCAGCAACATTTTTGACTGTCAATCAAAAAATCAGTGTGCACCTGAGGGTCGAATGTCACTTCCACGTCGGAGAATGACAAGGGTTATGTAGCTTGTATCAATCTGTCCGGATAGGATGACCTCAATCATGGCAATATTGAGACTTTCTTCTCATAACTTACCAGTTTGGGATATTATATAATTCCCGGATCACGTATGGATTGTGTTTTTAAAAGTTTTTTCATTGTTGCTATGCATTTTTTTCCTTTTATTGCTAATACATAGAAGAAGCTTGTAATATACTTTTTTTAAATATATCATTGAATACTAATTAGCTGCAAAATTATATATTATACGGCTTTTATTAAGCTCCCCTTCCCTCTTGACAAAGACACAACATATACAATTTTCCGTGCACAGGCATTTTGGTATTTACTTTAGGAATCGTGCTGAATATATTCCGGCACAGGTTGGCCCCAGAAACGTGACGTCAAAGATTGAAAATGTAGCTATGCGTATTCATTCTCATTTGAACACTTCGTTCTCGCTCCACTGAAAAACATACCGCCCTCTACAAAAAGCTGTTACGTAATTCTACGAATCTCGCGAACACTCCATGTGATACATTCGGAATGCATAGACGTATACATCATGGAACTCCCAATGGCCGCGCGACAGCAAATTGCTAGGTGTTGTTGTTCAAGTTGTTCACAGATGATCTTGATGCGATCGATCACCGGAATAATTGATAACTGATGTCGGCTTGAGCGAGTATCGATTAGTGGATTAGGGTGAAGATTGGTTAATGTCGATATTAGTAGCGAGACCAGCTATATCGATATGACTATTTTGCAATATTGCAATTCAGGATTTAATTTCAGAAAGACAATAGTATGTTTATTGGACTTTTTGTACAATATCACTGACCCAGTCCGGTTTTATTTTTTGCTGAATGTGGTTAAGGGGGTTGCTGCTCCTTTGACTCTGCCTACCCCTTCGGGGATTATGGGCGTGATGTTATGTATGTATGTATGTATGTACACTATCAGAGCCCTCCTGATAAATTTAGCGATATTTTACAATTCATATTTTATAATTTAGTTCAATGTATGCACACAGATTATCTAAATAGTTTTATTTAAAACTAGCTGTGCCAGCGGTGTCACTCGCGTTTATGGTTAATATTATAAAGACTATTTCCGTCATACATGATTTCTATGTAACTTTAACCATTAAGGCTGCACACGCAACGGAAGCTTAAAAAATGGAGTAACTTCTCCCGTTATCCTAACATTTCCCTTCACTACTCTGCTCCTATTGATTGTAGCGTGGTGAAAAGTATACTATTACCTGCCCAGGAGTATAAAGAATAATTGTACCAAGTTTCGTTAAAATCCGTCGAGTAGTTTTTGTTTCTATAAGGAACATACAGACAGACAGACAAAAATTTTACTGATTGCATTTTTGGCATCAGTATCGATCACTAATCACCCCCTGATAGTTATTTTGAAAATATATTTAATGTACAGAATTGACCTCTCTACAGATTTATTATAAGTATAGATTTAGAGAAGGGCAGAAATGAACTGGGAAATGGAACTGGTACATTATATTTTATCACCCATCCACATACGTAAAATTTCGTATAGCCAATTTTCTTGCGATCGTATCCTAATCCTCATATAATCTTTGAATAAAAAACCCACCACCATGCCCACTTCGACGATCTTGTCTTTCTGGCCGAAACGCGATAGATGCGCGCGGATACAAACTAATCATAATCTAAGAACATCGATAAGATTCGCTCGATACCACCGACTTCTCGATACATCGCGCCACGCCTAGCGGGAATGTATGCGATTTATTATGTCTGACTGTGATACGTTTCGGATATGTTAAGGTGCGCTGAGATTTATTGGCGAATCGAGACTTAGGCTCGGGTGAATAAGGATGGAGCCCGAGAGACGTGTTTCGGTTCGATGCGAAATATCGCGACAATATGCGAAAGGAATGTGACGTTTGATTACGATAACATTTTGTTCACAGTTGCTACTTTCTTAGCAAACCTCAAAACATTTTTATTATAATTGTGACGTCCACATCTCATGGTGATACATAGTAAATAAAATTCAGTCGAATTGAGAACCTCCTCCTTTTTTTGAAGTCGGGTAAAAATGAACTGCATTATACAATAAAGTCTATTTGTAGTTTTACAATCTGTAAAACTTTAAAATATGCTTTTTATTTTCATCTCTCAATAAACACCTTTTATATAAATTGGAATTGCAATTAAATACTTTAAAATGTCAAAATAATATTTAAAAAACATAGTTGCGTTAAATCGTTATTAAACTTCACTGACAAAAACTCATTTGAGTCTTACAAATGTCGTATCATCATCATTTAAATATACTCCCTTGTAGAAGTCACCCCATATGAGCAACTTCAAAACTGAAACCAATTTGCGCAACTACGAATACCTATTACATTAAAGTTCTCATTACTCTAAGTACGCGGGAATTCATACGTCCTACGGCGGAATGGTATTAATATAAGTTAGTACGTGCAATGTCCCTCAGTGAGTTGTGTTTACATAAGGCAGGGTTGCTACGCGACTATGTAATTTCCTTTATGTGTACACGTGTACTTTAATAGCAAGCCCATCATTGTATCAACTATATGCCATCATACTTAGACTGGCTCGATGGCTCATTCGGTAGGGACCCTGCCCCGTGCGGCAAGAGTTGTGGGTTTGATCCCCACCAGAACAAACATTCGTATAAGGAATACTTGTGTTTGTTCTGTGTCTGGGTATTAATATTGAATATTTAAGTATATATTTGTAATACCACTGTTGATTCTGATATCCGTAACACAAGTGCTTGAGCTACTTACCTCGGAGTCAGATCAATGTATGTGATGTAGTCTGATTTTTTTTTTCTTATTCTCATTTATTTATTTATATATTTATATACTAATTTATTTTCATTGAAACGTACAACCAAACGCATCCAATGTACATAAGTACAATTGAGCTAAAGACATATCAGAGTCCCGAAAATTTGCGGACCTCCTCATCAATTCAACAACATTATTTAGATAAAAGAAAAATTTAAGAAAATATTGTATTTCTTAATTTTTTCTTGTTACATGCTTAGCTTATTTTGATAAGTGGGGGTGTTGGGTATTAATGTGATACTGATATAAGATTTTTAATTAAATTCAATTCCGGAGAAACAAACAATATTTTGTCGCCTTTTTAGGCCATCAATATTTGGGGATTCTCCTATGGCTTAGTAAATGATATAAGACACTGAGATATTCATTGCACATCGCGCCGAGAATTCTACAAAAAAGTCGTTTGTATCCGTTGTAATATTAACTATTGTTACTGGCAACCCTATCAGCAATGCCGGGACACACAGCCGCACTGTTTGAACTACTTTATGCTTGCAAGAAGTTGGCTGGGCCTATAAACTAGCTGCTTAATTGCAAACACACCTGAGCTCTACCGAACAAACCTGGATTCTGTTTGGTTGGGGAAAACTCTGGCTTTATTGAGCTGACGTGTGGAGAAAATAGCTCTTAAGTTCAGCTTTAATAAAAAAAGCAAAGTTCAAGCTGCAGTTTAACAAAACTGGAGGTTTTACCAATAAATCCCATGTTTATGAATCATCTCTCCAAATCATGTGAAATATACAACAAAAAGCAATTTTTCATCGCTGCAAACCAAAATATCAAAGAAAATCATTATGTATTCTTCAAGTTTACTTATATGGCGCAACTTTTTTCAAGAATCATAATAATAAAAACTAACATTAATACATAAGTAAGTTTTACATGGAACACTATGCTAATTTAGTTATAAGACAAATAACTACCTAAAGACAATTGAATCTTACTAATCGGGTAATCCAATATTAAACATGTCACCAATTCATTTTATTTGCTATCAACCAACAAATAAACGAATAACTACAGCCTTGATTTATAAAGTGCTTTCACAGACCTGCACGTATAAAACCAACGAAGTTTTACCTTCAGCGGGTTGTCGGTGCAAATTGAACGCGGCGCGTGTGCGACTGTCAGATACGATTTAATTACTTTCGGGGTGGGAAGTTGAAATGTTATCGGCCCGTTCACAATAGTGGCGGGTCCAGACGAGTGTAACGTGTAATGTAATGCAACGACGGCAACGCGAATTTTGCGTCAGGACGGAACTACGAGCATTGCACGTAACCCTCGCGCCGGCGCTTGCGCTTATCCGTCGGCTGTCGGTTTTTTGCTCGAATACAAAGGCGCTCGCAGTGCTCGCTGAAGTTGAAACAGCTCTTGAACAAGATTTGTGTTGAATTCATGTTGTGCCGTGCACACATTTGACGCCAAATTTCACGTAATGTTGCATTACATGTTACACTCGTCAGGACCCGCTCTGTCGTTTGATTAAACGAATAGTGTATGTTTTGATGCATATATAATATGGGCGTGATGTTATGTATGTATGTATAATGAAATTAGCGACATTTTAAATATTAAATTATGTATATCTTTATTTAAAATGTCGCCTTTTTCATTATATATGTTGTCAACCGACAAATAGACGAATAACTACAACCTGGATTTATAAAGTGCTTTCATAGACCTGCACAAATAAATCCGGCGAAGTTTTAAGTTCAGCAGGTTGTCGGTGCAAATTGAACGCGGCGCATGTGCGACTCGTCAGATGCGATTTAATTACTTTCGGCGCGCAAGTTGAAATGTTATCGGCCCGTTCACAATAACTTTTGATTAAACGAATAGTGTGTTCATTGGTGGGGTCGAAACGGAATATTTGCGGAATCTGTTAAAGGTTTTATTTATTTGTATTTTGGTCTCATAAAAAGCGATTATTTTAAAGACCTATAAAAACCGATAATGCATTTAAAAATTGGGAACGATTAGGTATGTTCAAAATCTTTACTTATATTATAAATGTGATATTAACTCATTCTGTCTGTCTGTTGTATTTTTACATCTACACGACTAATAAACAAAAATATATTATTTAGTTGTCAACCGACAACACCTTAAACCTACCTAACATATATTCGAACCCTGTTGTCGGACACAAAACTAAAAGCCTATTTCATAAATCATTGTCTATTCTGACGTGTTTCCATAAAATATAATCTGGGGCCTAAAAGCGGCCGGTCATAAAATATTCAATGGACATAAACTCCAAAAACACTTACGGGCCCATAACGCTTCAGCATCAATATTTTTCTCTAGCCGACCATACGAATAAATTCATGTGCACCTGTCACTATAAAAGATACAGCCACTTTTACCCAAAAGGCAAATTAAAAATAAAACCACATTTTTCTCTTATAATGAACCACAAACGAAAAATTCTATTAATTAATAATGTTCTATAATAAAACCGGTGCTCAGAGTTATATATTTTATGGACTGTGTAAATATGTTATATTCGCGTAGACATTTTCAATATGCTATCGTATTTATCTCCACGTGATAATTCAATTGATTACTTTAGAATATTACTGAATGTATAGTAGGTAATAGATAGGTAAATGTATGTATAAAAATATTGACAAGCTCGATAGCGCATTCGGTAGTGATCCTGCCCCATGCACCAAGAGTTGTGGGTTCGATCCCCACCCAGGACAAATATTCTTATGATGAATACTTGTATTTGTTCCGTGTCAGGGTCTAAATATCCAATATTATTTAAGTATATACATATTTGTAATACCACTGTTGTTTCTGATATCCGAAACACAAGCGCATAAGCTACTTACCTCGGAGTCAGATCAATGTATGTGATGTAATTTGATATATAATTATTTCTATTTAAGTATATCCTTCATTCAACTGCCTTAAACTGATTTAATGTAACTTTTCTTATGCAAATTTAAACAAAAGAAGGAGCATACAAGTTATAACTCAGATCAAATTCTCAATCTTATTTTTTCAATAAAAAAAATCTCCTAATTGATTCGTAAGAAAATACCATATATCGAAAGGATCTTATTCAATAAAGCATCACTCATATCATGCGATAATTCCAAATCCGTCATTTTCAGAGTACTCCAATAAAATAGAGTGCCAGGGAAGTATGTAATTGACATTCTGCTGTGCCATCGGAGCAGGCGTCGAATTTAGGACCCTTATCAAAACTTTTGTGTATACTATTACTTTTTTCGACGGTAATGTTTAAACGAGTATACAAAAATTCAAGCTCCGTATATTTGCGTACGCAAAAATAAAATAATTTGACTGAAAATTTTGCCGCTATATTTTTAACATTTATTTGAATTACGGAAGTTGTCGGACAAATTTCCTGATCGGGGCAATTGAAAAAAATATAGCTTTTTTTAAGTATTTAATCGCAAATAATATCTGGAGTATCTGTGTATAAAGAAATGGTAAACAAAATGACGGCTGCCATTGAGGTGTAGAAAAGAAAAATTATGGAGTACGTACGAATTATTTGATATTTAGTTCCTAGTCACCAGAACAGCAAGTTAACATTACTTTTTACACATAGGTATTATTGTATTTTAGGAATACCCAGAAAAAGTTTTCGAGTGACTGCTAACAAAAGCCCTACAACATTAATTAGTAAGGAGAGCGACTCGAATAATAAACCTACAATGTTGATGAACGCCCCGGATCGCAAACAATGGTCAGCGACAAAATCTGCGAGCGAATTAATTCGTCAAACGCGGTTATCTGCGACGCGGACGCGTTATTGCTCGATTTATCGGCGAGTGCATCAATCAGGCACTGTTCATGTAATCCAATAAACATTGCATATATCATCTAAAGATTTGTTTCACTGTAAATCGCGTTTATTCTCAATTTCTTTCCTTATAGTGTAGAAACCTAAAAAATCTCATACTTTGGTATGCTTCCAATTTATAATCTTAGAGCTTAAACTAGGTGTAGTTGATGATACATATACACATAAATGCTCGACCAGTTGCTTACCTTCTGCTTACTACTGTGTACTTATTTCAATATATTATATTAAAAAAACTTGTGCTGATGCAAACTATTCTCAAGACTCAACTCCAAGAAAAACAAAAGTAGCAAAGAAAGTGGTATATCAATCTATTATATTGAATCGCAAACAATGGCCAGCGACAAAATCTGCAAGCGAATTAATTCGTCAAACGAGGTTATCTGCAACGAGGGCGCGTTATTGCTTGATTTATCAGCGGGTGCATCAATCATGCGCGATGCACGTAATTCAATGAACATTACTTATATACTTAGAATTCGCTTTACTGTATATTATATTGCATTTAGTTTCTTCTACTTACTACAGTCTACTTATTCCAATATATTCCAGAAAAGCATTGTGCTAAAACGAAACATTGTCCGAACCAACCCCAAGAAAGACAGAGGTAGCAAACAAAATGGTATATCAATCTATTGTAATGAATGACAAACGATGGTGAGCGACCAAAATAAGCAAGAGCATTAATTTGTCAAAACTACGATACATATAGACGAATTGTTAGTGCCAGCTTCACATTATGACAAAACCAATAATTCTCAGACTCAACTCCAAGAAACACCGAGGAAAAACGAGATTAATCGATTACAATGGCTAACAATGACCAGTGACAAAACCTGCTGGCGAATTAATTCGTCAAACGCGTTTATCTGCGACAAGGCGAGGTAATGCTTGATTTATCGGCGGGTGCATCAATCAGCATGATGCACTTGCGACTCTTCAACGCTGACCATCTATTATTTTGAACATAACATACATAACGTCACGCCCACAATCCCCGAAGGAATAGACAGAGTCAAAAAAACAAAACTTGTGCTGGGTTAGATGGAAAATTATGAAAAAGTAGTGACAAGTGGCTAGCTCGTCGCCTACACACTCACATACCCAATGCCCTAATACCTTTAGTCGCATTAGTCGCCTTTTACGACAAGGCAAGAAACACAGTTGGCAAATTCTGTTTATGTCCCAGACCAACACAGGACAATATTATTTTGTACATCCTTGTAATCTGTTTATTAGACTACGCCGTTTACCATAAGCTTCGACATCATGGCTTATTATAACTGGAATCACATATTACACTAATAATGCCTATATAATTATAATTATATAATTGCGTTAATAGTCCTAATCTTATAGAATATTATTATCGAGCAATTTCTTATATGAGCTTTGAACCAAAAAATACTTCACGCTTCCAAATTATAATCTAAGAGTACAACTATGGTTATAAGTAATTGATTATAGAAAATAAGTGTTTTCTGTATAAATTTATCTGTTAGATGGTGTTACCAGCAGAAACTTAAAAGTTAATTCTAGAATAAAACTAAACATTCTCAGACTTGAGAAGAAATGCAATAATAGACTATTAATACAAAAAAAAACTTTAAGGAGCTTTAAGTACCTATATAATCTATTAAATTAAATTTACTAAAGTTATCGCTCGTGTACTGACGATGGGATGAGAACTTCTTAATTGTATGGACTACAATAACTTTGGTTATAAGGAACATTAACTTCTTCCAGCTGATTGATCCTGACAGAACACGTTTCATGGGGCATTTACATTTCGCCATTTTCATCAGCTGACCCTCCAAATCGTGACGCTAAATCTAAACGCACCATTAAGCTCAGAGGGCCAACAGTAAACCAAAGCGGCCTGCGACGCAGTATCGGTCCTTCAAATAAAAAATATGGCCCATTCCGACGCTCCAGTAATTCAATTTCCTAAGGGAATATCTGTAATACCTGTACAAAATCGAATAACGTTGGAATTTCCGCTGTTGTATTAGCGCGATATTGGTCCAAACGTAGGACGAATCCATTAACAGGGGGTTTTTAATTAACTCGGCCCTTGGCACTTTTGCGATGGCCACCCGCTCGGTAATCAGCCGATGCTCTATACCAGCGGTTTTCAAAATGTTGTCAATCGCGCAGCTCAACTAAAGCGATGTACACATGGCCGGATAGAGGTTTTACAACAAAACCTTTCGAATACCTGCCAAATGGTATGCAAACCGTTTTTTAATATTTTTAAATTTATAAGGAATATACTTTAAACAGTGCCATCAAAAAATCAACATATCACTTTAACTTGTTTCATAGTGTTTTTAAACATCAGATTATTCCATAATCGGTTAAGTAATGCATTTATTTACTTTTAAGCAATTTAGCGATAATAATATTAGTAAGGAGTATTGAAAATCAAATATACTAAGATAAATTAACGTTTATTTGTTTAGGATTCTGAAGACCACTTATGTCGTCAGCAACAAATGAAAAAATACAACCTGCTCTAAAGGTTACCAATATAAAATAGAAGTTAGTATTAAATTCAAAAACATTCAGTGATTTCGGCTACTTTGCAACCTCTGCAGCTGACACATAAAATTATGTTCAAACCGAATGATTTTGATTCTACTATTAACTCGAGTCTCAAGTTTTGAATATTTAAGTTCAAATTATTGAGATCGGTACGATATTAAGGTGGTTTGCTGAATGTTGTCTGTCTGAGTAACTTCTACCAACTCTGTAAGTAATTGGAGATCGGCGAAAGGTGCATCATTACCGTATTTCATCTTCATAAATATTTTATTACCCAAAACCCTGTTAGAAAGAAGAGCAGTGCTTTACGAATCATGGATTGTGATGAGAGTATTTTTTAGTACGTCACTTCATCACATCACAAAGTTAAAATTTGCAACCTACTCTATCCAAATAAAAAAGTGTCCAGTCACTAACAACTTTAGTTGGACACAGTTTGGAAACCGTCGCTTTATACCATCGATGACATCAGTTTAATATTCAAGTCAATTATCGGAATTCGGTAAAATTGAAATTGGCTCGTCATACGTGTTGTTATTACGCATCGCAACATTCTAATTACAATTTAGGATTAACGGATCAGAACCGGTTATTACAATTTCTATTTAATATAATAAGCTTTATATAGCTATGAACAACATACGCCATTATGTATTTATTGGATATTAAACTTTAATACTTGAAACTGATAAAACTCAATTATATTCAATTTAAATTCAAATAGGATATAAATTGGAAGTCGGGTTGGTTATCTAAGATCTAGCATTTGTAGCAATTTATCAAATTACTGAATTTAATTTGGTATTAAAATATTTTTCATGATGATCAAAATGTTTTTTTCTGTTAACACTCATTTTTAAAATACTGTTCTGGTTATAAATATATTATAGTACGCAAAATTATCATTTTATTTTTTGCTTTATAGTAGAAGGCTCTAAATGGAAAATAACTTGAGCGTGACTCGCCGCGTAAAAACGACTCAAGTGCTAAAAAGGACTCAAGCTTCATCCTGCGATCAAAAGCTCATATAGACTTAAGTCCTCCAGTTCTGGAGTCTTACTGTAATGAGTCAAGTCGTGAAATTGTCAGCCGAGCTCAAAAAATAGGAATCAAAGACTCTGAGTTCTTTAGAACTCTACTAAAAATGCATATATGCATCAAATAATACTATGAGTATATCGCAATGCAGGCTTCCAAGACGAGTATATTGCTTCAACGGGTAACATAACACTCCAAGGATTAATACTGCGGCTGCGTTTCAACGCTTGTGTCATATTACAAATCCAATACATAACAAAGCATGTACGTTCCACTGTATTAGCGATAACTTTTTATTTATCTGCAATGCTACATCGAACCGATAGCATTTTCTATACGGTAAGTCATTTGAAATGACTTAAACGCCAAGCCTCAAAATTATGCTGGTAAAGCCTCAAAATACCATTCCAAAAGATGATGCAATGTGCATGCATGAAGTCTCAATTAATCTTTTTTAGGATCCTGAGGAAATAAGACAGAATAAAAGAATATATTGGGAATACAAACTGGCACACTATTTATAAAATTAATGCATGACTGCCTCGATGGCGCATTCGGTATTGACCCTGCCCCATGCACCAAGAGTTCTGGATTCGATCCCCACACAGGACAAACATTCGTATAACTATCCAATATTTAAGTATATATTTGTAAAATACCACTGTTGATTCTGATATCCGTTACACAAGTGCTCAAGCTACTTACCTCGGAGTCAGATCAAAGTATGTGTGATGTATTCTGATATTTATTTTATTATTTATTCATTACATAATAGTAGTATATGCTTTCACAGGTATATAAAATTTTGCAATAGGTAAATCATGAACTTCTTAATGCCAATAACAATATTATTACCTAGAAGTTAGAAATAGTGCAGCGACCTGAATTGTCAGTAACACGTGGTAATAAAACTCTATAGGCACCTCGGTACAAACTTTATCTAAACTAACCCACATTCTACTCTTCACAAATGACTGTCGTTTATTTCAATTGTTACGAACGAGTTGGCTGCACCGTCCTGCCGTATCAGGGGGCCTACTACGAAAAAGGGAATTCGAACCTTCGGATAACCAATAGTAAGTGACAATCAACACCATAATAGACATCAAAGAAAAACAAATGACAATTGCCGAACACGGAATCGCTTAGTATTTGTTTCTGAAACATTTGATATATTTATGAAATAAAAGCCCTATCCATGAAAAGAAAAAAAAAGAATATTCCAGAACACTTAGTGTTTCTTCGTCTGAATACGATTCTCGTAGTACGGCCCCTGGCTTCTCGCCGGTTTTATTGTGCTCGCACCGCTCGCTACCTCAAGCTTGCTCTGTAAGGGTGTGTTATCACATTTACACGTCCAATTTGTATGCAAGGCCTAGTATTCCCCTGGTAAACGCTCGGCCGCGTCGTTCCTGCGTCGGCGAATCCGAAACGCTGACAATCTTTTCGTGTTTACTACCGTCTGTTTTGGAGTAAGTGTCTTTTGCATTTGACATACAAACTACTTATTTGAGTTTAAGAAAAAGGTTGGTGCTGTTCTTTTATTTATACTTCACCTTTGCCTGTGAAACTCGATACGTCTTTACGGAGTTTCTCATTTTACAACGCTTTATTAAAACTTAAGAATAGAAAGGTTCCCGAGTTATTTATTAAAACGAAGTAGGTAGTAAAAAGTTTCTAGGAAATGCTCTACTGTTAATCTTGCATTCATAGCAACTAAAGCTGAATGCTCTGGTTTGAAAACAGATAATAATATGATTTTATTTACATACAGGTTGCGTTTCGGATTTCACACTTTTCTTTGTGCAATCGCATGCACACTATGCTATAGTATGGTAACTATGCGAATGAAATCTCTATGACAATGTTTTGCTCTTGCGTGATGACATGAGATCTCACAACTTTTTAAGGCGTTTTAAATTGAATCTGTATTAATTATGACATAAAAGTCGTAGCTTCTATTATATTTCTTAACCAGTCTTCATTTTTTCTTTGAAAAAATTAACAATAACATTACCAATTATATAGTCTTTAGACAGTACCCACAGAATGGCGGTAAAAGTGTCAATTAAATTAATGGTTTCTATTGTCGTCTGAACATAATCTAGGAAACCACCAAATCACTGTTTCTTTGTAATTTGACCAATTACACACAAGTTACTTCTAGGAGGATACTAGTATACACCCCCATTAGTATACGTCAAAAAATTAAGTAGCACCTTTTGATACATACCACCCCAAGACGCGACGTCCATACTCCTCATATAATGGACCCTGTGAATGCCTAAGAAAAGCATCCCAATATTTCCAATTTGTTCGTGAACCTCAACTATCGCTTTCGTCTCTAAAGTTTCCTTTAACGAGACTGATAAAAACTGTTCCTTAATAAAACATCGCTCGTTGTAATAAGCTGGCTTCTTGCTTTACTGTTCCCTCGCGAAGTTTTTCTTTCTCAACTCCAACACTAGGTACTGGAACAAAGTCGAAACCAATTTTAACAGAATTCATGCGGCCGAGTCTTCTTGCCGAACTCCTTGAACTATCGAAAGTGTTTTCTGAAGCTACTTCGCTTAGCATATTTATTGTTATATCTTATATTTTCTGTATCGTATATGTAAATGGTTTTAACCTGGTTTTGGTATTTTCAAGATGTTCAAGACTTGCATAATTGCAAGGTTGCAGTTAGTGGCAACAAGCAAGGATAAATAGATAAAATTGTAACTTACACGAGCACAAGTATATTTTGGAAAAATATATTTTTGTGTTTCATTACCTTTTCGGAGTTCGGAGGCTAGTGTACTAGAAATGTCTAGACCTAGTCTTGGAGAATAGATTTTAGATTCATGAGCAATTACTATGAGTTTCAATTGAATATCCATTACATCATAAAGTGTTGATGTACTTATAAGCTATTATTACATCAATGAAACAGTTCATTCTTTCGTATTTTGTTCTAACATTTACATATCTATCACGATTGATTTTAGAAACTGCGGATTTTTCAGTGAAAACTAGCCTAATTAACCAGCAACTTTTTATATCAAGCTCAACATGCTCGATGGCTCATTCGGTAGTGACCCTGCCCCATGCGCCAAGAGTTGTGGGTTAGATCCCCACCCAAGCCAAATATTCGTGTGATGAATACTTGTGTCTGGGTATTAATATCCAATATTTATTTAAGTATATATTTGTAATACCACTGTTGATTCTGATATCCGTAACACAAGTGCTTAAGCTACTTAACCTCGGAGTCAGATCAATGTATGTGATGTAGTCTGATATTTATCTGATATATCTGATATCTGGACGCCTAAATAGGTCATGATCATAGCATTTTTTTTTTGGGGTCTTAATCGTTTATACATTGAATTCTCTAATATTTTTTCATCAGGCCAAATTCATTCGTCTCCTTTACAATTTGTGGTATTCAGTAATTGATGAAATAATATTTGTTTAGATTTGCAAGTAGTTCAAACCACTTCGAAAGTCTAGGGGTTGATACCCTTCTCTAGCCTCAACGCCATCAAGAAGATCCGATGCGTCATAGAATTTTAAATCCATCGCTATGTATTTTTAACTTGAAACCTTAAGGAAATGGGTCACGAACTGGTGTCTCTGCCTCTGACATCTTTCGGGATGTTGTAAGTGCGATTGGGCCGGCACGTCCGCGGCATGCCTAATGAACGGAGCTAAAACCAGCGGTGGTGAATTAAAAACGATCAGACGGAGAGCCGAATTGAATATTGATGTACTTTTATTTTGGGAAGGCTTTTTTATATTTATTTTCTTTTGACATTAAGTAAAACTATAATTAATGGAATGAGGACCACACTGTAAGGCAGTTCTGGTGGTCATGGCTCAGCAATTATTATCCTGGTTAATTCTGGCAGCGGTGTAGTACACCTAGCTATTTTTTTATCTACAAAAGACTGAATGATGTGAAAGCTCTGAAGCAGATTAATCTTTATACAAAAAAAATAAGGGTAACATACATTTGGCAACATATAAAATCTATTATAACAAATGTTACTTTCATCAACCTTTATACTGTTTCATGCAGGTTTAACTCTCATAATAATTAACCGGAAAAGTTTAACTGATATCTCAAATTTAATATTTTAACGTAAAATAAATTAAAACACATCTAACATAAAAACTCCACCCTTCGAGTTCATACTAAAAGCATAACATCTATACTATTGAAAATTCCCGCACACGCAGCAAGCCCGCCTGAAATTAGCCGAGCTCGTCGTCTTCCCCTCTAAATTTTCCGTTCCAACTACCAGAGCATTAAACATGAATAATTTATGCGCAAAGCAAGCGTAATACTTTCCACTTTTCTATTATCCCCAAGCTTTTAAAATTCCCTTTTACCTGTTTGCCCGCTCCGTAAAAACAGCCCGGCGTTGATGACTCGCACTAATGTCAATTTATAGGCGTCCCACTTTCTTTGGATAAATAAAAGAAAAACACCTAGACCCTTTGTAGCGAGTGGCGCTGTTACTTGAATATATTATGAGTACTAACAAGCGCTATCAAATTTTGTGTTTATTCTATTCCTCATTCAAATATCTTGGTGTAAACAAATTTCAGTATTGTTTTAGTTACTCTGTTCTTCAAACACTCTTTTCTCGTCTATCGTTTCAAACTTGACAGAAGTGTAACGTCATAAACAAGTTACTCCATATACCGAACTATAATTCTTGAGGTATTCTTGAGTACCTCTGGAATACCTTTATTAAAACGCTTGGATAATCTTCAAAACAGTTAGATGTTTATTAAAACTAGAGGCACATTGCAGAATAGGATATTTGAAATTTAAATCAATTGACCAAGCTGTCATACTCCCTATTAATTGAAGATAGGTCATGCCGAGTCACTCGATATTACCGGAAAGCCATCGATTAAATAGGAGTCTAGTCACCACTAGAGTCACAGACTGCTCTCCAGCAGTGATTAAAACGGCAACTACAATATGAGGCGGGCCGAAACCGCCATTGTCTAACTTGTGAAAGGCTCAGACTGCACCAGCTGGTCACAGTTCCAATATTGGCGAAGTTGCTATATCTAGGGTTGTCAAAGACAGATCGTAGTCCGCGCCGCACGGAATATTTGAAAAACAAATGAATGCATATTTAACGGAAAATAGGTGAATTTTGTTTTTAATAAGAAAAAAGTACATTCGCCCATTCCTAAATATATCCAAAAATATGTTTTTTATCAAATACGCGATGAACGTAGCAAACTTGCAGCCGGATCTCAGGATCTCTATCGCTTGTCTTTTAAACAAAAATATGTCAGAGTAAAGATCTCTCCATTATCAGACATATGAATTACAGTCACCAGATACTACGTTACTCTGGCTGTGCTGCTTTTGGAAAATTAATTCAAGATGATACCAAGAAGAAAGACTGTAGTTATGACTGGACCTTTTGAAATTTGCATTAGAATATTTTTAAGTACTAATACAGAATTTGGATAAGCCCAATCTGTTCCAGACATTAATTACTGAGAACATCAGTGCTTAATTAATGATTCGCTGAGGAAAAAAACATGTTTTGTTTTTCACTAATATCAGCAAAATAATTAATCATAGATTATACTAACTATGTCCCATGTTGGTCTGGGACTTGGCCCATGTTGATCTGGGACAAAAAAAAAGAATCTGCCAACTGTGGTTCTTGCCTAGCATGTCGTAAGAGGCGACTAATGGTTTACGGGCTTTTGGGTATGTGACTGAGTAGGCGACGAGCTAGCCACTTGTCACTCCTTTTTCACAGCTTTCCATCCAACCCAACCCACTGTCCCATGTTGGTCTGGGACTTAAAAAGAATATGCCAACTGTGGTTCTTGCCTAGCATGTCGTAAAAGGCGACTAATGGTATAACGTATGCTTATTTACAAATCTTAATCATAGATTATGATTTGTAAATAAGCATACGTATAGTAATGTCCAGTAAGTGGCAACCCTATGGGTCACGAACTCCGCCAGACAGCCAGTTTGACGCTTCGTGATAACGTTTCGACGCATTAGTCACTAATCTGAGTTCATAATGCGTGCTGAATTAGGTCGTTATATTAAATTATTGTTTGTATATTATTTGTTACATAAGTATGTATACCTACCCAATTGAGATTTGAGTATGCATCCAAGTTAAGATGATATAGAAGAATTTCACCAATTAATTATATGTGCCAGGAACTGTCTATTATGTTTTCAGTTTTCACACTGCTTACAAAACGTACTTAGTGAGCTTAGATTTAGTAATTCAGTTTGAAACTGATTAATACCGCGGGTTGGATGATAAGTCTTTTAACGTGAAAATTACTGCATGAACTTATTTCAACGAAAAAATATTTTATTCAAACTAACTAACTAACTAAACTTCACGCCACTTCCCTAGCGGGGTAGGCAGAGAGAACCGAACGCCATATGGCACGATCCTTACACACCTCACTCGCCTCTTCAACATTCATAATCCTTTTCATACAAGCTCTACGATTTTTATGACTCCTAACATCACCTTCTTTTAATACACGACCAATCTGGTCGTGGTAGGTGAGCCTGGGCCTTCCGCGGCTCCTACATCCTTCCACATTCGCATTGTATATCTGTTTAGTCAATCTTTCTTCATCCATTCTTTTCAATTTCATTCACCTGTTCCAGCACTACATCGTCAACCGTTATCCTTGTATCCGTTCTGGTTTCATCTCTTTCAAACACTATAATCTTTGTTTTCTTCGCATTCAAATGTAAGCCTCTGTCCTTGCAATCATCTTTAAATGTTGTGACTAGTTGCTGCAGATCCGATGCCGACTCTGCTAGAAGTACGGCATCGTCCGCGTAAAGCAGGCAGTTCACAACCAGGTCACCCATACGCACTCCAACATTCATAGATCTAATCCTCTGGAGACAATGGTCGAGATATAGGATAAACAGCAGAGCAGACAGCACGCATCCTTGTCTGACACCAATATTGACGTCAAAACAGGGTGACAGGCTGCCCTCCACTTGCACGCATGCCGTACAGCCCACATAGGTGGACTGCGCAGCACGAAGCAATGCTCCATCAATCCCATATCTCGGCAATATGTCTCAAAGGTCCTTTCGTACAACCCTGTCAAAGGCCTTCTCCATATCCACAAAACCGCAAAAAACCCTCTGACTTTTGGCCAGATGCTTCTCCACGATGTTGCGAAGAGAGAAAACTTGATCCGTGCATCCTCTACCATTCTGGAAACCTCCGGAATGGTAATGGCTATTTTATTCATATGCAAGTAAATGCATTTTTTTTTATAGTTTTGTTTAGACCGGGGCAAAATACTAGGTCAAAAACTCTTGAACACATTATGGACTGAATTTTATAAAATATATACACATTGGTATAAATTGATATTTGCTGATTTATATTATTAAGCTACCTAGTAACAGCTTGAGGATTCGAACGATGTCTACACCAATAGATTGAATTTTAAAACCCAGAGAATTCTTTTATCAAAATTAAATTCCGCCTCCCTTATTAAAACTTTTCCCTTCTAACTGAAACAGTCCGAACCGAATTTTAAAAAGAATGTCGAATCTTTTTAAATAACAAATCTTTTCCTTTCCTTATTGTTTCTCCCTTTTATAACGTTTCATCAATTTAACGAGGACTCCCACTGAGAATTATTATTTCTATGTGCACATGTTTTTCTATGTAACCGTCTGCCACACTCGTTTTGTTCAAAGATAGATATACCTTTTATCCTTAACGACAGGAGTAATAATATAAACGGTTTCCCAAGTTTATTGGTTAACATTTGTTTGCATTTATAATAATCGATGATGGTTATGAAATGAAATAAAATTATCTTTATTTATATAGGCTTAAAAAAAACACTTATAAATCGCCAGAAGATAATAAATATAAACCGGTTCAAAAAGTAAATTCTACCGAGAAGAAACCGACAAGAAACTCGATAGTTACTCTTTTAAATGCCAAGTCTTAATAGCTATTATGTAGTTACAATTTTTAGTCAATTTTAATCTATCAGTGCAGGTGAACAGCCTATTCTGAGACTGGACATATGTCCTTATCATTTAAATAATCCAAGTGAATATTTATTCTTTATCAAACAAGTTTTAATATATAATTTAAATTTATGCTCAGATGGATCAATGAGACTTTAGACCAGTTAGAAAATACTTAGACTATCAATACAGCAGATTGATCGTTGTTATAGAATGTCATTGATGTTGTCAATGATTTGGAGGAGATACATTTAGTTGGTTATTAAGAGCTACACTTTAAAAGAGTATGGAACCTCTGGAGTCAGGGCGATAGTCAAGCAGATTCCGACTAAGACTGAAAAAGAAGCATATTCTAAAATAAAATATCCACTCGACAGACTTAAGATACTTGGTCTTGTCATTCATTGGCACGTAATCCATATCCCTATTAACGTCGCAGTTTCGACATTAAGTAGATATAATAGGTATTTTGGTAAATTGTCCTTCATCTACCACATACTTGATTTGAACAAGCACCGATTCAGTTCGCACAAATTTTGTAGCGTGCATGCTGTGTGCTCAAAGAGGGTCCGTATTAACAACCCACAGGATACTTCCACCCACGTAAACATATTTTCTAAATGTATAAACTACAATGTATGTAGAATGTTACTTTATTGTTAACCTCTTTACACTGTTCCGTATCCCAACCTATTGTTGAGCAAGTATGACAGGTATATTCAACCTTTTTGTTTTGAGGACGTTTACACATTTTCAGCTGTGTTGCGCAAGCTATTTTGACTTTACTTTGTATCGATGTAAGGCTATTTACATACTTACACGTTTGTATTAGGTTTACTTGTGGAGCGGTACGTAATAAAGTCGATTTGAACAACTTCGAGTTGTTATATCGGGATATACTGATTTAAATGTAAATGGTTATACAAATAATAGGTATTAACCATATACATATTTAATGTGATGATGGAAAAATATAGGAGGATAGTAGGTAGAACTCATAAATATGGTAAACTATTGGAGTTCGAACTTTTTGATTTTTTTTAACTAACCTTAACTTTAGTAACGCGGTTCTAATGATGTGGGGAAGGGGGGGATTTTCGTAAATCTTCCATAATTATAATTTTAGCTTTGAGGACGAGACCCACAAATTAAATGTGGTATTTGTAATAACAATTAAAATTTTATAATCAACAACAACAACGGAATACGAGGAAAAAATATAGCCTATGTTACTATGAAGTGAAAAAGAAGCTTTCTATTGGTGAATCAGTTATTCAAATCGGTTCAATAGTTTCGGAGCCTAACAATACAAACAAACAATCAAAACTTTCCTCTTTATAATATTATTGTAGATTGAATGTGTATCAAAACTTGCATTTGATATTAAAGTTATACGTCATAATACAAGTAGCTAACTGTCTTCCGCTCGGCTACTTACAAAACTCGGCCGCAGGTTGAACATCTCTGAGCTCTTGTTGTCCAAGTACAACACGTTTACCCACAAAGTGCCCCATCACTCCATCCCGGGCCTTAAAACAACAGTTATGATGAAACAAAAATAGGGCGTTCCCCACCCACTTCCCAAACTTGTCTCGAGTTTGAAATTGTGTGTTTATTCGAGTAAACAAAACATTAAGCTTTGAAACAGACCCAACTACGTTTTCTCCGTAACACAGAGGAAACCGGGGATAATTAAACAGATGAGGATAGTTTTACATGTACAGTGAAACTTTACGGCGTATTATTACGTTACCGTAATTGAAACCCAAAGTGTTATTAGCATGAACGCGTTAAGTACATTTGTAAATTCGGAAGTTAGTTCCGAACGGGCCGCGGACGAGTTACCTGTCGTCAATCTATTTACTCAGTTATACATTTGAGGTTCATAAATATAAAATTTCATTGAAATCGTAATTCCGGATCCATTAATTTCCGTTTGAGTCGTTTGTTTAGCTAGCCATGGTACGTGTACTACAATGTTCAATAGACGCTTAATAAATGCCTATTGTTAGTTTAATATGCTGTAGGATTCGATTTATAATACACTACTTTTTCCAAAGGCTTATGCTAATGTAGATTTTTCTATTCTTCGAAAACAGTTTTTTTTTTTTGATAAATTATACCTTATATTATTTTCTTTACCCCTAAAAACCTATACAAAATTGTGTTGTAAGTAAGTACTTAACGTCTATACAGTTTGTTTCATGTTTAGAAAGCATATTATGTTTGATGCATCTGATAGCGGTGCAGTGGTAGCTCAGCGCTTAAGAATCACGCCTCATTCAGAGTGCTAGTTCAAATCGGGACACGTGGTACCTTAGGACTTTAGAATAGGCAAGGTGACTAAAAAATTATGTATAGTCTATCAGTTAGATTATAAAAAAATATTAAAGACATATTTTTTATTTATTTGTCAAACAAACATTGACGAAGATGCATTCAAGTTGCGCGTAACATCACTTTCGTAAAATTTTTATTAAATAGTGACGTCGCAAGCCCCCGCTCCAAAATTTGATGCTCTTTATCTTTGTGATGTTTTGTTATTTTAATAAATCAAAAAATATGTGTCTAGTATTTTTGTATAATCTAACTGACGGACTAATTAGAATTATAGCTTTTATAATGCAGTCATCATCCCTATTGTCCAGATAGCTGCTGGATGTAGCACTAGCTAGGACGGTTAAGAAAATGCACACTCTCGTGTAATTATGGATATTTATTTATGATCCGATTTTTAGATTTCCTTTTCTTAGGGTTACAAATGTCAAACATTCTTCTTCTCCCATGTATGAACCAGATTTTCTCAAGTTGTTTGAAAATGTTTTAAGTTATGTGAGCCTGGTCTAAATCAGGCCCGGCTTGTAAGCTACGAAAAAAAAAAGGGTTTAACTTCTTCAGTAAATAGTATAAGATTTTAATTACTTGTGTGACCTTTTCATATCAAATTGTACAATAATATTAATGACTATTTTTACATAATACCTACAGAAAGTTTTATCTGACAAACGCATTCCGCTAAGCGTGAAAGTGTATTGTTAATCTAATTAATAACAGAAGTCGCAAATATTGTCCCGTGAGACCGTCTGAGGTCATTGAGCAGGCAGATCCGGGTGGAACAATAGTGGTGGGTCGCACGCGTCGCGAGCCCGACGGGGACATTGTGTCTAGGTTGGTGGTAACTTTCCAATCTAGTGTAAGAACATATATGCTAGAACCGACAGTAGTAGTAGTTGTGTGCTTAACTGAGAGCCAATTCTTGAATGAGATGGTTAAAAAATTATCTTGGTTTGCAGTGTTTATTAAGCCGTGAGCATAACTCCGTCAGCATTATAAATTTTTACGTGACGTCGACAGGTTTATATAAAAAAATATATATACGCTTTTCTTACCACAAAAACGCAAGCTATGCAATTTTTTTATACATATAACAAAGTTTTAAAGACGTTAGATGCTAATTAGTAATGGAGTTCCAGACAATCCTACCTTTGGACAGGTAGTCAGAGTGCTCAGAGACCCTGGCCACAAAACCAAGGGTCCCGAGTTAGAACCCGCTAGGGGCAAATGTTTTGTGTGATGAACGTTCATCTAGTATTCATAGCACAAGCATAAGCTTAGTTTGGGACTAGGGAATTGGTGTGTCAGTCTGAAGAATTTATTTTTTATTCATTTATAACTTTTAAGCTAATTTATAGAATGTATTTTGCAAATTCAAATCTTTATATCTTTATTTGTCAGCCACAATTGTATATCACGGCACAGTTTTACAAGTACGAGGACAAAATTGGGACATCAGAACAATTTCATCAATTTGGATGCCGAACCAATCTTGCCACAAAATGCTAGGCAGGTACTAACTGTCAAGAATAAGAATGCATGCGGGAAGCAGGATATTCTTATGTTAAAAAGGGACGTAAGGCGCTTCGACATAATCGTTTGCGCATTTCTTCCCGTTTACGGCAAAACGGAACTGACAGGATGCCACCGGGAATTCATCGTTTGGCGTTTTGCATTTCCAGCTGATTTAACAGCGGTGTTCGAAATAAAAATATGTGCTTTGAAGACGGGAAAATGTTTTGAGAATCCCATAAATGTTAGCGTTTGTGCAGTTTTAAAGGAAGTATTTATCCAGTTTCACCGGAGTTAGAACGCTTTGAGGGCGAAATTTTCCGTGAATTAACTTCGTTTTCTTCAGTCGCGTGGGGAGGGGACAGTAAAGATGGTTATCAGTAAAATATCAGTTTGGAAATTTTCGAACGCCGCAGTCTTCAAACACGTTTATAGTATACGAGACTTAGCAACGGTAGTAGGTACGGTCGGCGACATAAGTAGCTGAACTTATTTGTTCTTTATGTGATACCGTACTAAACCTATTCTATATTTTTTTATTCGTTTAGTCCAAGATGTTTTTTAAAAGATTATACTTGTTTGATGTTCAATTGAATAAAAAAAAGTGTGTTGGGACCCTATGTAGGTATTCTATCGTTTATTTTACTATAATAAGCGCGTGTGAGATGCGTAGGTGTGACGGGAACTTTTAGAAACTCGAAATTTAATCAAAAGGACTTTTTTATTATTCTTACAAAAATAAAACTTTAGCCTATTGCTGCGTAATTTAAGATCCCAGGTTTTTGCCTAACCTGACTTACCTACGTATTTTGCAATCTTGTAACATTTTATGACGAAAGTTTACATACAATGCATCATTTCAGTGGCTAGAGATGCAATATTCTGTACATAAGCCTATTATGAAATTCAAATAATCGCTATTCGAAAATTGAACTCCTAAAGGGATGAAATAACAATTATGTAAACGTTTGTTAATTTAGATTTTGCATGGAAGTCCATAACTGGAATGATGTAAACGCAGACAAAGTCGCAGTAACAGCTAGTATATCATGTACACGTATTGTGTCTGCCCGCTCACCCATCGCGTGTTCTGGATCGGAGGCGCGCCTCGCGCCATCGCCCCTGGGTGCGAGGGCTTGCTCATGTTAAAGTTCAACGTTATTACAGTCGCCTGCTTGTGCATGCGATGCCGTGTGTGGCTGACGATAGTGTTATTCCTAGAAGCCACGTGGTCTGCTGATAATTCTAGGGCTTCCTAGAATTTTATGAAAAACTAGCTGACGCCCCGTTCTCGGATTTTCAATACCCATATTATTTTTTCCGTGCAATTTTTTTTTCTTTCATAAGAACCTTCATCTGATAATAACAAACACAACTAAAAAAGAATTACCGAAATCGGTTCAGCTGTTCTCGATATTTGCGCATAGCAACACATTCACCGAATTATTTTTATATTATAGATAATATTCAACTTCATATTTTACGAATTTTGAAAGTTAAACAATTAGCACATCGTGGATGCAAGAATTCGGAGATTCCATGAGAGAGGTTCTCGATCCATTTGGAATTTTTGTATTTACCTAAAGGCGGGGTTAAACTTCTCTTTCCGTTTATATGCTTACACTTGTATGATTATATGAAATTGAATTCACGACTTTATATTATACCCAGATAATGAACTATATACAAATTATATATCATTTAATGCTAACGTAAACTGCATCTACTATCCAATTATGTAAGTCCTACAGCATTTAACTAATTTGAGCTTGTTTTGTAATGTGTTAAAAAATATCCATGTAGTATGTGAAATTACTAATGCATCGATTTTTCTTACATAAGAAAACGGTGCAACGTCTTGGAAATAGTATAAGTATCATTATGTACACAATTATGTGTGAGCACGGGCTTACTATAAATGTGTATCTTTATATAACAGAAAAGACATGTATTTAAGATAAAGATACCTATTACTATAAAAGTATTTAAGTATGTCTATCCGTTCACCTAGTATCCATAGCACAAGCATAAGCTTAGTTTGGGACTAGGGAATTGGTGTGTCAGTTTGGAGAATTTATTTATTTATTATTTATAAAGATACCTATTTTCTTATTTTAAGACGTAGGTATGTCATTTAATGCGCAAGTTACTAAATAATAAATAAAAACTTTTGTGTAAGACGTACACGAATATGTAAATTAAAATAAATAAATTAACACACTAACGACACCGAAAACGTAATATGAACACTCAAAATCTACAATGTTCTAAGAATCTTTTGGGAATATGTTTGCGCGGAACGTGATAGATTTTTCATCATAAGTTTTCAAGTTACATAACTCACAGTTTCGCAGTTTGAATTTCCGAACGCTTAAAGTTTCCAAATTACTGTCAACCCTATCTATGACCTGCTCCGCGATGCATGCACAATATTGACACGAAGTCGAAAATAGTCCCATAGAGGATATACTGGCAATGTCGTGGGGAAATATTTAAACACCAAGTTAGTGACTTGAGCTGCTGTGACATTGAAGTGGGTACTGTCCTAACTTGTCTAGTGGATCCGGAGGGTTTGTTTGTTAGTTTTGTAATGGTATCAGAACTAACTAACTAACTAACTAAACTTCACGCCACTTCCCTAGCGGGGTAGGCAGAGAGAACCGAACGCCATATGGCACGATCCTTACACACCTCACTCGCCTCTTCAACATTCATAATCCTTTTCATACAAGCTCTACGATTTTTATGACTCCTAACATCACCTTCTTTTATGGTATCAGTATAATGGTATCAGTATGCATAAAATAATGTACCTATTCATTAGTTACTGTAAATATGACATAATTTTTATCATAAACGAACTATATGATTATTGCACAACTTTTCATACATAAAATCATAAGATAAGAAGAACGTCTCTTATTCACAACTGTGCTTAAATTTATCTAATTAAATGTAATAATTTATCTAATCAACATCCTCGATGTACCTTATTAATTACTTTTTAATATTTCCCATCATAAAACGTCCACATCGTTATATTACTGGATCATACGAGGATAGCTGGTCAAATAACTCCTGTACTCCTCAGGCAAGATTATAACCAGATAATTTTTTGTACAGTATGCAATTTATCCACATTTTAGTTTATTTCGCTTATCGGACCACGCATTAATCAATTTCACAGCAGAAGGTCTTTGTACTTTCTATGCAACAGGCTGGCCATTGTTCTAGGTTTTTCCATAGGAAACTCAATATAAATTCATAGTTCATTCTAGAGCTAGTAACAGCTTGGTCCCGCGTGTTGTTGTTGCAACGGAAAATAGCCCCCATTTCCATTGTTTCTCTGTATTGAACTAGCTAGAGTTTTTCTTGTTTATTTTATGCACTTTGTGCCGGACGTTTGAACTCATTTGGAATTGGAGGAATAGATTTTACAATGTTTGCTCAAAGCTAGACCACTTTTATATAATGCAATAGCAGTTATGAAAGTTAAAATGTTAAGTAAGTTGCAATCGTTAGTGCCTCAGTTAACGGTCTGATATAAGAGGTAAGATAATGCCTTATTCTGTAATAGTTATCGATCGTGCCATATGGCGTTCGGTTCTCGCTGCCTACCCCGCTAGGGAAATAGTGTGAATTATGTTCGTTCGTAATCGCATCACTTGAGAATGACTCCGATTCAGATGCATCGACAGATTTTCTTGCATAAATATCGAAATGTAGTTTTCAGGCTAAGTACTGGAAAAATCACTGGATTTGGACAGTCCCTCTGGTTAGCTGAATTTTTAAATAAATAATAAATAATAATATTTTTTTCAGACTAACACACCAATTCCCTAGCTCCAAACTAAGCTTATGCTTGTGCTATGGATACTAGGTGAACGGATAGACATACTTAAATACGTTTATAAACATCCATGACTCAAGTACAAATGTCCATGTTCAGCACACGAAACATTTGCCCCTAGCAGGATTCGAACCCGCGACCCTTGGTTTCGTGGCCAGGGTCTCTGACCACTCGACCAACGGGCCAGTCTATGAACTTCTTTATTAGTGTATGCGTGTGTTACTAACTTCTATATTGTTTTAGTTGAGGTACAATTATTACTGTCAATGTCAAAACAGCTATGATATATACGAATGATAAAATTGACAAATATAACAATTGAAACATAGAGGAAAAACTATAACTTATTTCCACTGTATAAAAATACGCTACAAATAATAATAGCTTAATAAGATAATACTGTATTATGTTGTTCATTGTTACTTACATATCTTAGCTCATTGTTTTCGATTAAATAAACTTCGCCTGCAATATTAATGAAATGATGATAGATAAATGAGCTGTATAAGATTTAATACCGTTTCTTGCGATCAATTGAAACACGCTCGAGTGATTTTTATTTTTACAAGCGACGACTGCGATGCGACGAACAAGCAAAATTACTTTTGTTTTCCTGACAATAAGTTCTTTTGAAGTTATTATTGATCGCGGAACAAAAGTAATTCCATGTCAACACAAGTTCTGAGAAGTCGTAATAAGCCAAAAGTTTTCTTTGTCAATAGGAAGGAGACAGCATCAAACAGCAGTACGAGATTACAAATACATACAAGTCGTCAAGCTGCGCCCCAGCTCGTATCTCGTTTATTAAGGCTGGATTTATTTCATTTTTATCGGCAATCAGATTGTCGTATTTTTTGTACCAGATATGATGTTGGACCTTGCCATATTGCATGAGGAACAAAAGTGTCTTGTTAAGATTAAACGCTTGTCTGAATTGCTCCCGCAAGATAGTTGTTGAGATTATTATAAAAAATCCAGTTATTGTACTCTTTGAACCTCAATGCAAATAAAATTGAATAGCAATCAATTTTATTGAAGTCATCGTCGATGCGCAATGATTGCATGCGCTTAACAGCGCAACCTTTTTCAACAATGGCTTCAACGAAGCCTTCTACAGTCCGATCAATGACTCTCGATTTATTTTTATATCTTGATATTTGATGGGCTGATTTTTAGAATTCCTAGGTATTTTCTAGCAAATAGGCCTTTTTAAAAATAAGGAATTCATCAATAATTTACTAATGCTTACAGTACCTTCATTACATTCTATTATTTGCTATTCGACGATGAAGTGACAATACCTCCTAACTAATATTTTTTAAGGAATCGACTTTTTTAATGCAGTAACCTTAAAATTTAATTTCGCGTGGACAATTATTTTATGATCTTTTGATCATAATTGGATCGTTTTTTCATTCTCCTGTAAAATTTGCATATCTACATTTAGGAGGTATTGTCACTTCATCGTCGATATATAGATACATATGGTAGATAAGGAATATGTGGAAAATTAAAATGAAAAACACCCCTTATAAAGCTGAAATGAAATCATTATAACAAAACTTCATGGGCGATCTTTACAAACGGACACAATTTATACCTTGAGAGGATACGTCAAGTATGTGACTCGACCCGCGGATCCTCGGATCAAAGGGACCTAATGAACCTATTTTGCAGAAAATTCTGAAGTTTAAATTGTTGCTTGTGAGCCAATCTGTGCGTTTCGTGCGAAGAACGAATCAATATTGTGTCAATACGCCGCATATCCAGCTTATATACGTTTCTGATCCTTTTGCGGAGTCAGTCATGAGTGATAAAGTAAACTTGATTGATACATCGGTTTGTTATTTTTAGCGCACGTTTCTACTTTCTAAATGTATACAGTTTGTTGACAGTATCAAGTTGGTGATCTTTTCTGAATTCTGAGCGAAGCCTGTAGGCTTCGCTCAGAATTCATTCGGATAGGTAATTCCGACCGACCGATCTGTAGATCGTGATACTGGTTAGGACAGTAGACAGATATTTTTTCAAATTCGTCAAATTAATATTTAGATTAAGTAAGTTATAAATAGGTGTCCAAGTTACTATGGTAACAGACTTTAGTTTGGTTTTCTTACACAGATATAGGATATGCAGGCTTGCTATACTTTACTCACTTCATTTGCTTTCAACAATAGGAACATCAACGAAAATATATTATAAGCCGGTTGGTATTATCTTTTATTATTATACAAATAGCAGATAAAGACAAATCTGTGAACGTTCCTCGTCAAATGACGTCTTCTGATCAAGTAACTACAAATATAAGTGTTTTTAGGCTAAAGTAAAAATAAGATCTTCTCTACAGGGCATATAGTTTTCCCAATCGATACAGTATATTCTGTCGGAAAATCTTGTTACGTCGCTTTAGCTAGCCAGGTTGCTATGTAGGACTCTTTTGACCAATACAGACAAGAGGAATCTCATATAGTCACCAATATTCCGGAGATATTCTGTGCACGACTTTTTATAAAGCGAACAAGAGCTTTTTATTATAGGAAGAAGCCCTTGTCACCTCATTAATCCGAACCAACTCCCAACATCAAAAATCAGTAGTTCACATTGGTTGTTATATATATATATATATATATCCTCAGATTACAGAATTCTGTAATCTGAGGATACATAAATAACAAGACAAATTTATTCCATGTTATAAAGGCAATTCCTGACCACAATTCTTGCATTCAGAGAAATATTACTGACGTAGGTATGTAGAGTTGGAACTACAGGTTTCATCCAATTCAAATCTGCAACTACTTTCCTAATATTAGGTGAAACTAAATTAGTAGCAATTCATCCATTTCATTCAACTGTGCGATTTTATTCGTCTTTGAATGAAATCACGAACCGATCCAGTGTTCACCGTTCCAATTTCAAAATCAATTACCCGGTAAAGATTTTCTGTGACAAACCGGATTGCACGCGGGCAAAGCTAGAAGCGAAATCGTAAAATTACAAATAGAAGTACAATTTAATATCTGAATTCTCAATAAATAAAGAGTATGTAATAGAATTAAATTCGAGCAAACAGAATGGGAAGTATGTAACAGAAGGAAGTAGGAAACAGAAATAGGTAAATGAGGTATATGAGGAGAAAGAAAAATGTTTATTAATAGAAGTCGTGATGATAAACATTTTTCTTGTCATTTAAAATTTTACCGACCCTGTAAATAAATCTATCTGTAACGGCAAAGTTGTACTGACTACATGTTGGCGAATTTGTGAATGAGCATCTTTTGTCTCATTTTTATAGTCCTAAACTGTACAAAAAATTATTATAATTTTTAAAATCTCTCAAATTGTAAACATCGCTAATTCAAGTAAACAAATCATCACTAGTATAACGATGCTCTATATTTTAATAGCCATTTAGATACCTATTCCCAATTACTATCTGTCCTACAGAACCAGGTCAAAGGTCATCCCAAATCCGAATCGGAAATCACTGAAACGAAACCACGCCATCCGCTAATCCCGAAGAACCCAAAACAATCGGCGATATAGAATCGAATGATAGGTAATTCCGACCGACGGCCTGTATGGACCCTCTAATGTATAATTCATGTTAGTCGCCCTCAAACGTCCGTTAGTGGCCTGAAAGGGACTTAAATTGACCGTGAATCGACACTTGTCTACCTTCCATTTGCAATATTGAAACCCGATATTAATTATGGATGGCAGAATGATCGTTACAAAGAATAATTCTGGATATTAGGAATCGAACGGGGGTTTTTGTGCAGATGACGGTGATTACGTCATAAAGGGAGGAAAGGGCGTAGATACAATAGGGTAGATGTTTAGTGTGTTTATAGGTGATTGTGTCAATCAACACAGCTTGTGATAAATCACTATTAATGTAGTGTTGATACACATAACTGCGAATATAACAAGACATAATAATTACTTGGAATTACATAATCAACTCAACTATTGAAATCCTATCAACTATTACTTCATTACACTAATTTTAAATCAAGTGTTCAGTATATTATTATTTTGGTCCAGACATAAACTCTTAATAAAAGCTAGATATTAAGAGCTTATATCTGGAAGGAGTTATAGGCTGGAAGTAGAGCTGGAAATTCAACATACTATCATGTCTTTGGACGTCGCACAAATACTCGTGTTATAGACGAAATATGAAGATTATTCATTTCCTGTTATTTTAATCTTTTTACATGCCGTGAAAAAGCATGTACTTAAGATCACGACAGTCTGAAAAGCAACCACAACACTGTACTCGTTAAGTTGACAATACGTTCATGCGTACGGCTGCTTTCCATCCCAAGAACTAAGATTCACTTTCAAGAAATCGTCTTAAGAAAATTTTAAAGTAAAGTGGATACAAACAATGAGTAAGTAATTATTAATTAATTATGAACAATGTTCACTCGTTTGCTTGTTCAGATATATTTACCGATTTAATTTGACGTAATCCCGAACTTTTCCTAAAGTGAACATGATCAAAGGAAAAATAAAATACCTTTAGTTACTCAAGAAGTTAACAATAAAGGTGGCTCAGTATCTGATACCCTTGATACTTAACAAACAATGCTTCACAAGCCAATAAATCCTCGAGATAAGAAGGTTTGGCAATGTTCATTTGCTTCTCAAGATAAATACACGGAGTTTAGTTACAATTTGCAAGAATGAGGGAAAGGAGATTAGGGGCGGAAAATACGGCTTAAACAAAGTTGCTTCCATTCGTCCCTAAGTCACTTCACAAGGGTGGATGTCGCCATTTGATTTAAATGACGTCATAATTCTTTTTTAATTGTCATTAAAATGGTTAAGAACAAAACAACCTTCGTAGTGTTATGCGTCCCATGCCATAACGAGGAGAGCTTTTTACATATTCATATTTTTACCTAACTAACTAACTAACTAAACTTCACGCCACTTCCCTAGCGTGGTAGGCAGAGAACTGAATTTTTACCTAAACGCTAAGTAATCCGATACTTCGATACCAATATATTTTTAAGTAAAAATTGAAAGCTAAAAATGCTTATAATGAAAATAATAAATAACATAAAAAAATTACATAGGTCAAATAGTTATTTTGGGAGATACAGAAATAATAGATGTATTAGATAACTAATACATTACTAAATTGTATTGGACTTTAACATCCAATCAGGCCAACTTTCTTCGTTATATATTACGTTATAAAAACAAATCCAAATTCACCAAAGCATAAATATAAATGGTTGCTTTTATTTCCCTTTGTTTACCACAATCTATTACCGAACGAGAAGTAATATTTCACAGAAAATCTCCGCCGCCGGTAAGACTTCCACGAAATTGACATATGGGATCCCCATCGAACCTAAATAGACTTATCCGGAGCTTACAAGCCAGTGGGGTATAAGCAAACACCGTTAATGGCCAAACAAGCCCTTGCCTGTCGTTTGCGAACAAGGCAATGATAACACACCTGATCTCCAAACCCTCCCGAGGCCTTATTAAGCCTACTTGATGTGAAAATCTATTTTGAATTCACCTTCTTCAATCCAGGGGCTGTATACCTACTTATATGAAATTTACTTTAGCAAGCCTTATTTGCAGTTACGTCTTTAATCCATTTAGGCCGCAGTTATTTTATGTGGAGTATATTTTTTATTTCATATTTTTTTTATTTCTAAGAGCGATGGTAACTCAATGGTAAGGACACGCGCCTCTTAACCGAGGAGTGCGGATTCAAACCCGGCACGTACTTCTGGATTTTTCAAATCTATGTACGTATTTATACCACTAGCTCGGCGGTGAGGGAAAACATCGTGATGAAACCTGCAAATTCAAACAACTTTGGATTTGTAACCATGGTCCAAAAATTGTCTGGTTCCCCTATCTTAGGGTTACGAAGGTCAGATCGGCAGTCGCTTCAATATAATTACCAGACTCGCTAAATCCTGGATCGTGGTCTAAGCGGACCCCGTCTAAACAGGGGACATAACGATAGGAAAATGATGTTTTTTTTTATTTCTTTACTTGATGACTGCGGGTCAAGCTTAAATATTAATTTCTATGTGGTTGACTTTAGTTACAAAGAAACATAAACGAGTAATTCAGATAATTTATTTTACGGAAATAGATTATGAACGTAAAAGACCTTTTTTTTTTTTTTTACTTGAGGAATGCTTACTTACGCACCATCCAGTTAGAGTCCTGGGTGGACCTAAAAGGGTGAGTCGGGCTCGAAACCGGTAGCAATCTCCGGAGACCCTACCGACTAAACCTCAAGGCTGTCGTTCTTCGGGCGCTAACGCAAAACCAACGGGATCCCCACTGTCGGGATTCATCTCGTAAAGTCTACGTAGCGCGCGCTGCCGCCTGGCGGCCCATCTCGAGGGAGTGGTATTCTCCCCCAGAACACCTAGGGTGGTGTTTCACGACCACATAGACAGCTGTGTACCCTATCCTGACGGACCGGGTGTAACACCTGCAGTCGGCTTCTCCGGGGACGATTGAGGGCTAGAGGACCTCCTCCCCTAACCCCCACGACCCCAAAGGCCCTTTTAGTCGCCTCCTACGACAGGCAGGGATACCTCAGGAGTATTCGGAGCCCCCCCTGCAGGGCGCCGCCGGGCTAGACACCATCGCCACGGCGGCCTCGCCTACGACGTCGGGCGGGATCGTCCAGCTCGCGCTGGCGCTCGGCGCTCTCCTTCTGCGACATGACACTGCCGCAGAAGGAGAGCGCCGCGTCCCAAGACTCCTCACTACTCACCATGGCAGACACCACGGCCGGTAGAGAGAGGTCTCGCCCAACAACGGCGGATAGCGCATTGCGCTCTACGGCAAAAGCCGAACACTCCTCCAACGTGTGCTCAGCACTGTCCTCAACGGAGCCGCAGTGATGACAGTACCCGGTCGCCTCCCGACCGATCCGACACAGGTACTTCCCGAAGCATCCATGCCCCGAGAGCACCTGAGCCAGATGGAAGGTTACCGCGCCATGGGTCCTGTTCAACCATGCAGCTAGGACAGGCCGGATCGCCGAGACGGTCCGAAGACCGGCTCCGGGATCAGCCAGTCGCACGTCCCAGAGCTCCACAGCAAGTGTGCGGAACTCTACCAACAAGGCGCTCACCTCGCGTGACGTCACCCCGTGGGCTGAGGCCCGACGCGCCTCCTCCCGACAGCGAAACACCGCCGAGAGGGCCCTCGCGTCGAGGTCCTGAACGTAAAAGACCTAAATCGTTCAATTCTTCTAAGTTAACTATTACTGCATGCTGCAAATGTACCATTAGAAATTATACTATCTATTTTTAATCACTATCGAATAATTAACCTACAGCGAATGATTCTGTTGAGTATTATTATATTCATGGCTATCAGTCTATTGCTACACTCTCTAGACTCTATCAAGTTGTTATTACGAGGCTATTATACCCGCTTCTCGAAAATACAGCAGAAAAATGCGGGATCAAATTTCGCAGCCATTAAAAGTGCTCAACATAATAACATTTCTCTTTGGTGCTGCGTCATCCGCCAGTGTAAATAAGTTGTAAAACAGTTACTGCCGTGGGGTACACGATTCGCTTCTCTAGTTTATGGCTCGCGTTATTGCCTCCAAGATTCCGTAGTTAAGCTCTAGATGACGCTTGCAATCCCGACGATGGACTCAGCCTCGCCAAATGTTTCCTTTGTGAGCGTAATGGTAACGGGAATTCAATTTATCGGCTGATGGTAAACTGATCACTGTGAACAAACGGTTGTGTCTGAAGATCGATTTATATTATAATTTGCTTACAGTAGACAAAAGTGATGCTTATAACTGTTATCTAGCTAGCTTTTTTTTGTAGAAATCGTAAATAATTATGACTGAATAATAATGCAGTATGTATTCTTGTCCACCCTCCGTGTTTTCCTCTGCTATGTGAATAAGTACGTTAGTTTATATGCGCCATTCATCTCAGTACGTAACATGCATATTTTCTATTTAGCAACATTGTCGAAGTTGTTTCATACATACATAACATCACGCCCATTATCCCCGAAGGGGTAGGCAGGGTCAAAGGGGCAGCATGCCCCTTCAACCACATTCAGCCAAAAATAAAGCCGGGCTGGGTTAGATAAAAAATTGTGAAAAAGCAGTGACAAGCGGCTAACCGGTCGCCTACACAATCACACACCCAAAACCCGATATACCATTAGTCGCCTTTTACGACTTGCTAGGCAAGAACCACAGTTCAGGGCCAAGTCCGAGACCAACATAGGACAAGTGGTTCTAATCGCTATTTCAAATATTTTTGGATACAAATTGTAACCAAACGTAACTGACTCCTGCTAAATAATAACAACTATTTCTTTCGATGTTTTAATTAATTCATCTAGAATTAATTAAAACATCGTAAGATTGCCAAATAAATGTGAGTTTCACTCACATTTTCTGACTCTGAACCAGGACTAGACAAGGACCGAATCTTACATAATTTTTTTACATAAATGTTTACAGTCATTACATAAACTAAGGTCCGCCGGCCTGGTAACTGCACTCTTCATTGCTGTCCTCGATGTCGCAACTGCCAATGTTAATAACGTTCTTTTGTCCACAGAAAACACATACACGGTAATCGTTGAGAAAGACGGTAGGGGTCTCGGCATGTCGGTGTGCGGAGGAGGGGGCCTGGTGCGGATCCGGAGGCTGTATCCTCCGCAGCCGGCGTGGCGGACGGGTCGGCTCGCGGCCAAAGACCTGCTGCTGTCCGCCAACGGAGTACCTTTAGCTGGGCTTAGTACCTATGTGAGTACATACTTTTTTTTATTTTTGTTACAGCGTTATACTATATTTATGCAACAGTTTTGTTTGATTATAGTAATTGAATTATCGGCATTTAATATAACATGCTTGATTCTTAACGATGAATTGGGTGTCACTTTATTTTTAATCAGGTTATTCAAATTGAGTTTGTATTTGTAATTGCATTTTAAATAGTTGCCCAAAAAGCTTCTTTGGTAAATAGATATTTAAAAAAAACCCTACGATTATACCTTATATTAGCTTTAATTTTTTTTGTAGCTTTTAGTCATGTAAATCTAAATCAGACAATAAAATGACGCCAGCAATCCCCAAAGAGGAAGCAGAGTCAAAGGAGCGACAAGCTGAGCTACCAAGCCAACTATTTTCGGCCAAAAATAAAATTAGTTTAGGTTAGAAAGTTTTTATAAAGTAGCGACAAAAAGTCACCAATAGTCTTATGTGAGGCTATTTATTTAAGGTTCTTCTGAAAATACCGCCGAAATAAATCCGGGTTAAGTTCCGATCTTCCCCGATGCAAACCAAAACACCGCACTACCGATTGCACCAATTGTGGCGCATTGGTATTCGCGATCAAACACGCAAGTTAAGCTTTCCTCTGCGCACTCGAAGTGCCTTTGTAAAAATCAAGGCCGATCTATCCCGGTACTTCTACGTGCGTAGTATACAAACTGCGTAATACATTTATACGTAGCTTAGCGGTGGACATTTTACTGTCTAGCGCCGCCCGCGTCACAGTTTTTATAAAACTTTTTACATTTACAACGCACCCTCGGACCGGGAGGTGCTATGACAACAAATGGCATTTTTAACATGACATAATGCTCATTTTTGTTAGACACGACACCGGGTTTCGTGATAACGCTGTCGACCGGGTGAAAGGTCAAGTGAGGTATTTTTCATTTTGAAATCCTTGAATAAGTGATAAAAAGGTGTCGCTTTTGCGGACGTACAAAGTTTTATATATTTTTTTATCGTAATAAACCCAGCTAGTAACTTTTCGGGTTTTAATAGGGTTATTCAAATTTAATGTTACCAACATAAAATTTTCGACTACTTCGGATGTCAGTAAATTTTACACTTTTAGTTATTAAAATTTGTGATCCATCTGATTTTCTATAATATATAGCGAGTATGTCCAATATTTTATAGAAAATTGGATTTGATGAAGAATATAAAAGTAAGAACATGCTGCACTGTAGAAATAATAAAAAAAAAATCAATTTGTATGCAACCAAAATTCTCCAATGAAATTTAAAACTTGATAACATGCCTGTGTATGATTTTGTTTATAACACATACACTAATAAATTAAAATGGGTGTATAAGATACATTTTATTGGAAAGCTTTATTTCCCAAAAGCAACAACATGTTCTTCAAACGATATCTATCACCATTAGAAAACACTTGATAACACGCGATTCAAAATCGTAAAACCGAAAGCGTTTTCGTAACGCGTCCATTGACCTCAACTCCAAATTAATTGGCCTAGACCACACTAGTTAGTCGGATTAATTTGCTGAAAACATAATGATTCATCATTGTCATCGTTCAGGGAATTATTTCGTAATTTGCGGTGCTATTGCGCGGGGTGCGAGTGCCAACAGTTTGGGAAGCGTGGCGTGCAACATATTTTTATGTCACGACATTTATCAAACGTTTAAACATTGTGTACAAGCGTTTATTTTAAGCAAACTTCTTCTATGGCAGAAATATTAACGTAATATGTTGCGTGGAATCTTCGTTGCGCAGTGTAAAGCTATAGAAATACACACACAAAATAATAATTTCTGTTAGTAACATGGCAGATTTTGTCCCATGTTGGTCCGGGACTTGAAAAGAATGTGCCAACTGTGCTTCTTGCCTAGCATGTCGTAAAAAGTAATTAATGGTATATCGGATTTTGGGTGTTTGATTGTGTAGGCGATGAGCTAGCCACTTGTCACCTTTTTTTATAATTAGCCATCTAGCCCAACCCAGTTTTATTTTTGGCTGAATGTGATTAAAGTGGGCTAGCTGCCCCTATGACTCTGCCTACCCCCACGGGGATTACGGGCGTAAAGTTATGTACATATGTATGCTTGCACATATAAACATAGAGCCTAATTAAGTACCTATGGTAAAATTGGATTTAAAGAACAATATTTTAAATGCTGCTATGCAAAATAATATCTAATGTGAAATAGGAAAGCAACTAATAACTAGCAGGAAAACTTAATATGTCAACTTAACAAATACTTTGCGTGCTACAAATAGCGTGCGCGTTGTCTCACCATTTCGTGAAAAAAAAATTACTAAATCAAGATAACTTAGCCGCACTAGTTCGACCAAGTTTCTCAAAATTGATGTAGCGGCTAGTGATTCCCAATTAAGCTGATCGATGTTGAGGATTTCGCAAAAATATCTCGCCAAGATGTTTGTCTAAATGCAAATGAATAAATTAGACTATTATTTTTTTTAATGAATCCCAAAATTGCCGAACCAGCCAGTTTTTAATTGACTGAGATCCTAATTTTTTAATCCTATTTACCTATTTCGAATTTTTGAAGATACAGATTAAAAGCATTTTTTTTTCATGAAAACCTCACAAATTTCAATAGCCTAATAATTTTACAGGATATCAAAATTTTACTGTTCAAGATGAGAAAATGGTCAGTCTTATAAATGTGTAAATGCTCATAATTCCTGTAAATTCAATTTCATTTAGCAGTAATCATATTAATTTTAATGAACTCTGTGAAAAAATGGGTACTTACAATTTTAAAATAGTTTTTGTATATAAGTTGCACAGCACATACTTATATTTAAAGTTGTCGTAATAGTCAATGGGGTTTCGTGGGCCTGTAAGTTTGAGAACCCTGAGTTAATCGGTATTTTAGCTACTGTAGACTTAAGTCATGAATACACCGTTTGCATTTGAAAGCAATCCGCGGCATTACGGCCGTAATTGGGTTTGTAGAAACATCGTTGCAATTTATAAAACTCTTTGCATTTGCGTGTTTCCGAACGAACCACTCTTTGTATAGTTATTCCGATTTTCCATTAGATAGCGTGACTGAAGCCATTCCGACGAATTGTTTTAATTTTATGGTATATTTTTTAATGTATTCATTCATTCATAAAAACATTGGCGATTTTCTATTTTTTACGTAAATGAGTAAGTATGAATTTTAGAATGAGAATCGTCTGGATTTATGATCTGTACTTTTAAATTTCGAAAGGCTGTAAGAGAATTAAATCCAATACCAACTACAAATATTTAACAAAAATTGTCAAAAGGGCATCATTTCTCAACTCGATATAATAAATATCAATGTATTATAATATATTGTCATATCAATTATATTTATTATTATTGTAATTACAATAGAAAGCTTAAAAAAATCATCAACATTTAGCAACTTTAAAATAATTAACTACTCTAGTCTAATCTAATAAAAATCACGTTAAAGGAAACCCCAGCCACTAAAGGGTTAAACGGAAGTGTTGGTCGGGGCTGCTTTGTCCCACTAAGAATGAGGTTCGGCAAATAAAAGGGGAATGACGATAATGACGGGGGCAAAGACTTGTCCATTAATCTCTTTCCTTAGTGTAGGTGGCTTTATTGGATCGAGGTCAACCCAAACGCCGATTTGCGGAGCCAAGTCGTTTCGGTTGTATTTGCTACCGGTAAAACGTATTATTATAGGACGTGAAAATCGGTTTTTGTCTCGGTTATAATTTGCTACCGGTAAAACGTATTAGAGGACGTGGAAATCGGTTTTTGCTTCGGTCGTTATTTGCTACCGGTAAAACGTATTAGAGTAAGTTGCATTAGATTTTTCGGTATCTCAATTTATAAGGCTAGTGCAATAATGTTAGGTAAATTAGGACCAGCAAATATATACATATGGTATTTCATTTCTCATGTTGCGAAGATTCTTCTAACACTTTTAAAAGAAACAATCCCAACGCAGAAGTAGAATCGTGACTAACCTACTGTGTAGTCTGTCGTAGGAAACATATACCTCCATAAACATTTAGATATGATAAATATGGGTATATTCCCCTTCAAGATCATCAAGTTATCTGTAATTATTCTTGGCATAAACGTAATGGCTGAATTTTGAAAATAATGTCGGTGTTGCTTTAATATTATTACTTATCGTAGCCATAGTCAGATGAGATTCGATAATTTAACTCGGAATAGTGTCATCGTTAGCATGTTGCACTGTTATGCATATGTACAAGTAAGTATATTAGATACCACAGTGTTTATATAGCTCTATGGCATCCAGGTCACTTCCGAAACGGAACCGATTTGCGGAGCGGAGTCGCTCCGAATGTTATTATTAGCTACCGGTATCGCTAGCTACACTGGTATGCGGACTAGCGTATATGGTATGCACTATTTTCTTTTAATTTCCCATTAATAATGTATCTAAAAATCATTTTCAACTTAAATTACAAGTAGGAACAAAATGCTCTTTCACTTAAACGTATGACAATTTTAAAATACCCAGTGAAATTGAAAACTCTCGTCACTAAGATGTAAAACTTTACTTAGTATTTACATCGTAGTGATGTTTAACTTCCATGTTAACAATTTGTATACAAGCTATAAAATAAATAAATTGTTAGATTGTATCAACTTAATAACGAACATTAAACTGGAGTTACTTGTGTAATACTCGTAAATTATTAGACTTGTATCGTGACTGAGTGGAACTGTACAGCAATAAATAAGTAAAAACTTCCACGACTAACGTCTCCGTATTGCTGGGAACGCCAAACAGAACCAATTTGCGTCGGCACTAGGGCTGTTACGTCCGAAATATTACAACCAACCAAAATCCTACATTATACATACAACTACTATATTCAGCTGGGTAAAAGTTCAACTATTTCAGCTGCAAACGAATTAACTTTGTCCAATTCATTTGTTGTTTAAAATGTATGTATTAATCTGTTTTCAACCGTTGGCTTATCAATCAAAAAGAAAGATCTTAACGAAAGTCCAGATTAAAATATATTCGGCTAATTCGGATACACAGTCATTTGTATACTTGCCAACCCTACCCTCAACAGCTGAAATCAGTTCGAACTGCGTCCCGCCGCGCAAAGGGAAATTATACGGGAAATAATTGAATTTCCCGAAACGAAATTGAGTTAATGGCCCATTTATTTATTATAAATATTGAATTCCCGGCCTGTTTGCGAGGAGTTTTGTTGATGCTGATAATTGATATAGCCCTGATTTACGACCTTGCGGGTCGCTCGCGTATTCACTGTCAAATTTGGGACTAGTTTAAAATAAACTAAGGGTTTGCTGTAGTGGCACTGTCTGAGGACGATTGGGGTATATCCTAATGTTTAATAACTATATATTATATACAATACGATGATTAATCTATCAACTAGAAAATTCTTCACAAAGACTCCTACACAAGCTTTGTAGTCTCTTGTATTTCTGACTATAGTTAAACTTTTATTTTGATTGTCGGGTCTGGGATAAAATTACCAGTATGATGTAATTAAAGTATGCCTCATTAGAGGCCTACATTGCGTTTACAACTATCCAATCAGCTTAAAATTCCTTTTTTGAAAGCATAGCAAAACTACTAGCAAAACCCTATCACGATTTTAATTGCAGTTACTTCACGTCCACTATCAAATGTCCGATACACGTAGCACTACTAATCTTTCAAACGAGTCTTCACCGAACGAAACTCCAACCCACCAGTCAGGTCAAACGCCGTCCGATTCGAAGATTAAACACTGAAATCGGATCGCATTTCCACTCCCAACACAAATCCACTTACAGGTTAATAGTGTTGACCCATAATCTGCCGATCGCGAATCAATCTCGCCCATTTGATACGGGAAACAATACTAGTGCAGCGAGCTCTATTCGATGTTTTATTTTTTGTTTCCCTCTTTCTAGGAATAAAGTAATGCGCCTTGAAATTGAGGTACAAGGATTCGATTTGAGGGTATTTGCCTTTACATGGTATTCTTTTTTCAAATGAGCTGATGCAATATCTTAAATTAGAGTCAGAAGATTATATCTATGTCTGAGACGGAGGATTATCGGATTTCTCAAAATATAAATTTTGAATTAAAGGCATAACAAATTTGTAAATTTCACATTGAATAAATACATGCATGTACCCAAGACCCCAACACAACTAAACAACTAATGCATTCTTAACAACATTTAACCGCAAATGAACAGCCAATTGTAAAATGTAGATCAAAAGAGTACAAAGCCCCGCTACGGATATTGTTTTATAGCCAATTTTTCCGCCGGTGCGGCGAAAAATGTGTCATTATTTTCGCAACGCAAACAATAATGCAAATTGACACGGGGTGCAGACTGAATAAATAGACTTTGTAACACACATGATTAATTTTGTAACGGACGTGGAACTGTTTTAAATGACACACGATCGCTGCAGAGGTAATTTAACGTATTTTTTGCCTTTTGATAACATTGACTCAATAAAATTTTTTATTAGTCTCATTTTAGTCTGGGACTGTTGATCTGGGACAAAAAAAAAAGAATGTGCCAACTGTGGTTCTTGCCTAGCATGTCGTAAAAGGCGACTAATGATTTACGGGCTTTTAGGTATGTGTCTGAGTAGGCGGCGAGCTAGCCACTTGTCACTCCTTTTTCACAGCTTTTCATCCAACCTTGCCCATTGTCCCGTATTGGTCTGGGACTTAAAAAGAATATGCCAACTGTGGTTCTTGCCTAGCATGTCGTAAAAGGCGACTAATGGTATATCGGGGTTTTGGGTGTGTGATTGTGTAGGCGACAGGTTAGCCGCTTGTCACTGCTTTTTCACAATTTTCTATTTAACACAGCCCGGCTTCAGTCATAGCAAACTTACTGCCAACTAACTCAACTGAGGACTGAATGTGTACCTCTATTGACAACGGCAGAATAGGATACCTCAGAAAGGTTTCAATCTGTGTTAGCTCAGCGTTCACCATAACCCGACAAAGTGATGGATACACATGTCTATATATTTTTTTTGCTTTGCTTAATACGTTCTGGAGAGTTGTTTGACTTGATTTCCGTTTAAAATTCCACCGCACCTCTCGCCATTGGCAGGGTATTCATCTTCACAGCTATGAGGATGATGTGAGAACTTCTTCCCACACACGCTTAAGCATTGTTATTGGCACTATGCTAAGGACTATTTCTCTAGAAACTATTTCATCATAGGTTCAGATTCTTTAAAATCGAAGGGATTTATGAAACCTAATCAATGTCCATAGTCTTAACTCCTAGCTAGCTTAGTTATTTGTTAGTTTTAATATAATAGAATATAGTCTTCAAACAAGTCTAAAGAAGCATCTCCCTGATCAACATGGCTATGCTAACTGAAGGTCGACAAGTGGTCTCAAATCTTATTACCTAAATTACTATGGCGACTTCGGCTTCTCTTTTAGATTACTTCAGGCGAAGAGGAGCCACTATGCGGCGCCTTTAAACGGAACTAAACCAATTAACACGACCAATTGTTTCTTTCTCCACAGGAAGCTCTAGAAGTCCTTCGGACAGCGTCAGCGCGCGTTGAACTGAGGGTATGCCGGCCTCCCCCCGACGCGCTGGATAGTGTCACTCCTCCCGAGCCGCCGACGCCGCCTGCGCGCACGCCGCACCCCCCTCACCTGCCACCTCTGGACCCGCTCAACTGTCACCCTATGCACGCCAGGTAACTCAACGGATGACATGTGATCGTGTTTACAACACTAACAGCACCCCACGGTTTTACCCTCATAGTTTCCGTTCACTTGGAAATACGGGTAAAATAGCCCATGCTACTTGCTGATAAAGTAGCTTTCCATTGGTGAAATATTTTTTCAAATGAATCAAGTAGTTTCGGAGCCTATTCAATTCAAACAAACAAACAATCCAATCTTTCCTTTTTATAATATTAGTATGATATAGGATTCCCCAAGGGATTTAGCCAGGTCACTGACTCGACAGAGAAGACCTAAGAACGATTCTGTAACAACGGCTTCGCGACAGTACCTATCGTCTAAGAGGGTATAGGACTTTTTCAGAGACAAAAACTACCTGAGAATGAATGATAGTCCACATATGTATTGTCCAGGGCATGAGGCTATTGTCGACCTGATGCGACATTTACCGATAGTATCTTAAAGGATGTAGGATCCGTGACAAAGGCAAACCACGGCCCAAAATGGGTAAAAGGCAGAACTATATTTTGCCTAAAGTTCTTTTAAATGTTACTTAAATGTAAATTAAATGCCAACAGCTATTGCTTCTATCTCTGATAGACAGCGTCGGAGTGAAGGTAAGAAGAGGCATGCTCCGGTGGTTCGGACATGTGTAAAGTATGGATGACGAAAGATTGACTAAACAGATATACAATGCGAAAGTAGAAGGATGTAGGAGCCGCGGAAAGCCCAGGCTCACCTACCACGACCAGATTGGTCGTGTATTAACAGAATGTATAATTAGGATAAAAAAAACCGTAGAGTTTGTATGAAAAGGATCATGAATGTTCAAGAGGCGAGTGAGGTTTGTAAGGATCGTGTCATATGGCGTTCGGTTCTCTCTGCCTACCCCGCTAGGGAAGTGGCGTGAAGTTTAGTTATTGCTTCTATGATTCTTCAAACAAATAATTATAAACGTGAAATATCAATTTTTAACCAAAAACAGTCATCATTAATCTAGGAGATTTAGTATATCAAAATTTTGTTATACTCTTGTTTTACTTGTTACACTCGGCAGTGCACATGAAGTCTTTGTGGATATCAGATTCATGAATATGGGTTTAAATTACTGTAAACCACAGCAATATTGCTTGTCGTCCGTTACCCAAATTGATGGAAAATCACTAACCCCCAGGCTCTGTAACAACAGAGGCTCCTATTTATTTCGGGAAATTGCAATTTCAAAGCTAACCTCAAAGCCTTTACGCTTAGCACGATTATACAAGATGATTGAATCAGATTTTACAATGACTCCCCAAATTCTCACGTGACATCTTTCTTCTTTGTTTTTTATGGAGTATAGATATAAACATCCATCCATCCATCTGTTCAAGCTAAATATAACTCTAAACATATGCTAGAAGTAAAATGTGCTAAAGAAGTAGAGCTTCAGCGCTAATAGCAATGTTGACACCATTTATATTAAATTTTCAAATATCAATTCCGTAAAATAAAGTATCGTAATATGTTGTAAGCCCTTATTTATTTTGAATTATATTGATTTTTAATTTTACCAAAACCGCTAATATTTACTCAGTTGAGTAGACAAATATAGTCCGCTTCAGGTAAGATGATTTCCGTGATAGGTGTCAATACTCCCTTTCATTCTTCGTATTTTCCACGAATCAAAATATTCAGTTGTAAACATATTTAACTTTAAAACAAAGTATTAATATAAAACTAAATCATAGTTTGAAATAATTTTCATTTTAATTAGCATTCAAAATAAAACAAATAAAAAAGTCGATTAGTGTCACGGAACTCTTCCAAAATGAAATGGAGTATAGTGACGTTTTATACCAACAAACCCGTTTAAAATCTACTTTTTTATTTGTTTTATTTTGAATGCTGATTAAAATGAAAATTATTTCAAACTTTCACTTACCAGTCAACATCCCTATTCATTTAGCATTACGCTAAAACAGTAGGTAAAAAGCAATTCATTTCGTTTTCTTATACACATAAAACAATTAACATTAACGCGTTTAAAAATATATATACATACTCGAGTTAAACATTTCCTTCCACTTTCCATTACAATCCGCTCTCTACAGTATCACTGTATGGGAAAAAATGCTTGTTACCTACAAAAGCCTTACATTACAAGTATTTTCGTATTTACTCAGATTGTCTCAAACGACGAGTAGCGCAACGACCTCCTCCTCTGAGGGCCGAGGGCGGCGGGAAATCAGCCCCGAGGCCCACAGGAGCCAGCCCCGGGACCTGCACCTGGCGAACCTCGAACGATCGCTGCCGATATTCGATGTCGAATACGGGGTAAGCTGACTACGTTCTATTAGTGACGGAAGCATGAAAGACATACATACATACCACGGACTAGTAAAAAAAGAAGGACCCCGCGCCACTAACTAGACATTGAAGCTTCGCAGACGATCCAACTTTACACGCTACTTACGTCACACATTGACGTAAGCGCTCCAAATGACAAACTTCCGATATATCTGGTATCCATAAGAATGTCACTCACACATGCATTAACGTGGCTTCACGCTGTAGTATGACAGCGCGGTGTCCTTAATTTTTTTCCTTACTTGTTCCTCCATCTCGCCCACAATATCCGAAGCGGTAGGCAAAGTTCAAACAGATAAAACGCCTTAAACCACATTGAGCCAAACATAAAATTGAGTTTGGTTAGTATAATTCTCCCTCTAATTTATCTACCTAATTTTCTCGGTTATAATGAACTAGCAGCGCCCCGCGGTTTCACCCGCGTAGTTCCCGTTCCCGTGGGAATACGGGGATAAAATAAGCCTATGTTACTCGCTTGTAAAGTAGCTTTTGATTAGTAAAAGAATTTTTCAAATCTGTCAAGTAGTTTCTGAGCCTATTTAATCAAACAAACAAACAATCATATCTTTCCTCTTTATAATATTAGTAAGTATGATTATCTGTTGCTCGTTCTAAATCTAGTTGTGTCATTTAACTATAATTAATCAATTACTGTTCATATAACAATGTCCACTGAACAAATTGTGACTATATTTGAACTTTTGTCTATGAATTATAAACACTATAAGTATTAAGATAAAATAAGTACGACATCTAAGTTAAAAGCAACGACCTAATAAGCTCCCTCATTTCTGAAAACAACTTCCTAATTTCGCCAAACGATTGAATTATGCCCGCGAAAACGAAAACGCGAGCAGGAGGAGCCAACTTCAGGTAATTTCTAAACATAGACAACACATTTATCGCAGTTGCGCATCTGTCGGTAAATAAGAAAATTTGTCGTCTTGTGGTAAAATAAACATTGTCGGTAAATAAGAAAAATTGTCGTCTTGCGGTAAAATAAACATTGACATTTTTATTCGATGTCTACCTCGATCTTGAACAAACCAGAGTAGGTACTAATCATCGTCTAATGACGAATAGTGATATTTTCTCAAACAATCTATAAACCCACTCACTTACCCACAGCTTATCTTATGATATTTGTTTATTGTTATATAAATAGGTGTCGTGTGAGCCTTGAGGCGGTTTCTCAAACTGTATCAATTAGTGTGTTCAATTAACCATTTTAATCTATTTCCACCATCGCCAAAATAACCAGTACTAATTTAAAAAATTCAATTTTGAAAGCTCTTTTTTCCTATTTACTTTTAAAAGGGGATTTCCGCCAATCCCATTGAACACAAAAAATGCAATTTGATTGTTATATTTGCACACCTAAGCCCGTTCAACGCCAGTCATTTTTAAATGGATCTTCATTTCTCGGTTCCAATTAATAACGCTTTTTGTTCACGCCTGCAGGATGATGGATCGGTGGTAAGTAATTATCTCCACTGGAAGAACGGGAAATAATGGAAAACAGACTAATGATCTAAGTATTTTAAATAAAAGAGTTTGCCTAAAAGCTTTGAGGGCGTAAAATATTTGTTTTCCTCTTTTTGTTCGTTTTGTTTTCTATTAAAGCTACGAAAGTAAAAGTTTTACCTTTTAATAAACGGAGGATTTACTTTTGAAACGGAAATATTCGTAGAAATTAACACACCATGGCACTCAGTGGTTTAAAGATTAAGAATTGCTTGCTTCTTATAAGATTTTCTTAAATGGGCATTTTGATAAACCGATGGAAAATTATTTAATGAAGAAGTATTTATCATTTTAATACGCTAATATCTTAGTTCGCTTTTTCAGTTTGTTTCATTTTTCTTATCAATTATTACATACGCACTTTGCTTATTTAAATTTTTGATCTTTTACCAGGAGTTCGACATAATAATGACGAAGGTGAACGGTTCCCTCGGGTTCACCCTGCGGAAGGAAGACCACAGCGCGCTGGGACACTACGTGCGGGCTCTGGTCCGGGAACCGGCGCTTAGCGACGGCAGGATACAGCCGGGAGACAGGATCGTAGCGGTAACTCATTTAGATTATACTGCCCGGGTAGTTTTATGAGTCAATGCGAATTACACATTTAACGAATTCCTTAAAGTATTCAGAAGGATAATAAGAGTTTGACTTTTTATAACTTAAACCTATAATTGTCGGGTACTATTATTAGAAAAATTTAGTATCCGTAAGGCAACCTCTTAATTATTTTTGTATAGGGAATACAATTAGGATAGAAACACGTCACATCAAAATTTATTACGCTCATTCTCAATTCGCACACGTTTATATTAACCTGACGGCACCCAGTAACACGAACACAATTTAAAACGTTCAAAATGATAATAATTAATTTCACTAATAGCATTTGTATCACTAATAATAAGATTGCAAAGTGAAAAAAACGTGTGCCATATTAATATCACAGATCACAGAAGTAGTATGAAATTACCTACTAAAATCTGAGCTACGAATTTTTCATCACGTCATATGCAACATAGCAGTCATAGTCCATAAAAGCTCGTTCAGTTATCAAAATTAGTTCACATCGCGCATGTTATTCACTTCCTTTTAGTGATTCATTAACCAGCAATCCTACTTATTCACACACAAAGGATATTAAAATAAACCATAACTCGAGACTCCAACGTGGTTTTACCGTAATCATAACATCTGAGTCAATAACGCGCTGCGGAGTGTCTCCGGTTGATAATAGGTATCAATTCACGCGTGTTATTACACGAATTTCATCTGCTCATATCTACTCTGTATACCGTAAATACGAAACAGACGAACCGTGTAGCGTTAAGTCGTCATTTCCGTTTGTATCGGTGCGTGGGGTATAGCATCCGGTTGGTATTCCGAAAATTTTAACCAGCGCCTAATGGGAGCCTGGTAGCTTCCTTTATAATTTCCAAGCAAATCAAGCGGCATAATTTTGTTTCAACTGACCAGAAACATGTAAAAAAATCATTTGTCAGACCCTTAACACTAATCGTTACACCTTGGCCTCCTTGACGAACAAATATAGTTTGCCTTAAAGATAGGCAGCACAACCAACTCCACGCATATGATTTTAAACAACAGTATACGGTTAGTAATTGGAGACAAAAGACCGATTTTGATTGCTCGTTCCATTCAATGAATTGGAGCTCAGCTAGCAGATGCCGCCAGGATGATACGATTGGGTGATTCACATTCATCCATTTAGTGAGCGTACCTTAGATCACAGTTCTGAGAATCGTAATTTGCTAATGAGAGATGCTTTATAGTGTTATCATTTTCAATTCGAGTGTGTGCTCTTTCATAAGGAATACCTTGTTGAATACATACATACAAACCGTCACGCCTGTAATAAAGAGCGACAAGCTACTTAAGCCACATACAGCAAAAAACAAAATTGAGTAAAGTTGGATTGAAAAGGTCGGTTCTCTCTGCCTACCCCGCTAGGGAAGTGGCGTAAAGTTTAGTTTAGATGGAAAAGTGTGAAAAAATACTGACAAGTCGCTAGCTCGTCGCTTCACCTAAACACAAAATCAACTCACGATACACCATTATTCGCCTTTTACGACAGGTTAAGCAAGGAGTGTTCCTTGCTTTTCACTCGTCATTTTTCAAAAATGTACCAGCTACTCAAATGGTACATTCTTTTTGAGTCCTACACCAACATGGAACAAGAACTTGGGGAATTAAACTTGGGCTCACAATTCGGCAGCTAGAATTGTCTGTATAAAAACTCATCATCTTCCATGTGTTATGTCCCGTGTTTAGACGGGATCCGCTTAGACCATCATCCAGGATTTAGCGAGTCTGGTAATTACATTGAAGCGACTGCCGATCTGACCTTCGTAACCCTAAGATAGGGGAACCAGACAATTTTTGTATCATGGTTACAAATCCAAAGTTGTTTGAATTTGCAGGTTTCATCACGATGTTTTCCTTCACCGTCGGGCTAGTGGTATAATAAATACGTACATAGACTTGAAAAATCCAGAGGTACGTGCTCGGGTTTGAACCCGCACTCCTCGGTTAAGAGGCGCGTGTCCTTACCATTGAGCTACCACCGCTCATTAACTATCGTGTTTTAAGTGAAAAGACCAACACCAATAACCGAGTTGCAAATATTTGCTCGCGGTCGGTGACCTCGGACAGAAACTAACATACGATTGTGCAAACGCTAAACCATTGTTTTGTGTTAAAGAATTATAATAGACTAGCTTCTACCGGCGGTCACGCCCCCGTGAAACTGTCAGTTATGAAGACGCCGTTGAGTGTCCATAAATTGCTCAAGCTCAAACTTTATCATAATCGGTTTAGTAATTTCGTTACTCTCGCATTTATAATATTAGTAAGGATTATGGTAGATAAAGTTCTTAGCGTTATATCCCGTGCTTAATCGGAGTCCGATAAGACCATGAGCCAGCGAGCCTGTTAATTATGTTGTAGCGCATAGGCAGGCCTATCTGTCCTTCATAGCCCTTAAATAGGGAAACCAGACAAATTGGAACATGGTTGCACAACTAAAACTTAAAAAACTGCTGTACTAATGAATGAATATACCTTTACAGACAGACAACATCTGCCACTTAATAAAAATTTTGTGCAATTTTCTATTTACATTTATGTACCTATTCCGATGATTCATCACAGTTAATATCTGAATGTTCTTTGTGTACAGGTGAACGACACACCGATGTCAAACATGTCGCACGCGGAGGCGGTCGCGTTCCTGCGCGCGTGCGACTCCGAGGTGCGCCTGCGCCTGTACAGAGACCACGCGGCGACGCCGCTCTCGCCCATGTCGCCTAAGGAGGAGGCGCCTACTGACTCTGACGCCCCTATCAACAGGCCTAAGCCCCCGTTGAGGTATATCTACAACAGTAATACTTTCCTTCATGGTGAAAAAGCGTTAATCGATAACTTTGTATCGTGGTATAGACTGCACTTTAACAGTTAGCATGGGTCAGAATGGCGGGTAAATGGCTAAAATGAATAGATATCTTCTAATTACCTAATCCAAATGAAATGAAATATATGTAAATATGAAACCTTCATAAAAATACTATATATAATAATAAATATACTATATAATCTGAATAACGACGAGTAATTAACGAGAATCAAGTAAACAATTTTTTTTGCCAACCATATCGAAGTGTACGTGTGTCATTTCATTTCAATTTCAAACTGTAACCCCTACTCATGACTCCCCAGACCCGAAGCAGTATCGATGCTGTGCGACCTGGCTGCGCGGAGGCTGACTCCCGACACCGTGGACGGCTCGCGGTCCCCCTGCCTGTCCCCACGCAAGTTCCGGAAGCTCACGAAAGACAACAACCACTATGAACAGCCTAACGGTGCGTATTCTTGTATTCACTAGTAACAACAGCTTCGCACGGATTTACTAACACAGTTTTAACCCTCACTTGCTCAAAACAGGAGGTAAAGATATTAAACACATATTGGTGACGTTAACTAACACTTCATCCTATAATGATCCTGAAATAACTAACTTGAGATGACACGAAAAAAAAAATACAATTCACTTTTCTACCTTGGACGGTGTGAACTTACTAATTTATCGTTTAATGTAAATATTAAACAATTAAAATGATACAGCGTTTTTGTGTTGAAACTTTAAGAACAGATGACATTAGAAAATAAGGGAAAAAGTGTTGTTTTTTAAAAAAAACTGCATTAGGCCCTTCGAAAAGGATTTACAAACGCACCAGAAATGTCGGCAATGCACTTAGGAGTCGCGAATGTCCACTGCACTGGGCCTGTTTACCATCAGGTATGCTATCCGTTTTTAAACCCTATTAGAGGTATAAAAAATATATAGGTAAATACCGCTTCCAAGGAACTTGATTTTTTATTTCACCAAAATACGGCTGATTGTTTTGTGTAAACAATTTTCGATATTTTATAGAAAAGACGCAAAATCGACCGCAGTAAAATCTCTCAAGACTTACGTAATTCACCCGGGACAGGATTACTGGTATCCGACATCGACAATTTGCGTTACAGACTAGTCAGATATTAAACGCCAGCCTATTACCGCTCGTTCAGCTTAGCTCAGCTGTCGTGAGATCTACATAATTCCTCAATTTAAGTTGAGTATTTAATGGCGTACATTTATTGTCTACGAGTTTTAGACGGTCTAATGATCTCATTCCTTTTACCTAGCGTATACAAGGATCGCACAATTCTGAATGGTCTAATATGAAATCCATCATCTCGAATGGCCTGGGCCCTTCTCAATGTCTCTCAATCTATATATGTATATTGATTAGATGATAATACTTACGTCAACCTTTATGTTATGTAAAGACTTCTGATAATAAAATAGTTCAAATAGCACTGATTATATCCCTATCGTACATACATATTTGTAGGTAATGTGTAAATTTTTTTAGGGTTATTATTTATTTTTTGGAGCGTCAGTTTTGTAGACAAGTTTGAACATATTTTAATTCAATACTTTTTACGTTACGTTTACCCGTAAAAAGGTCTACTCCTTATATTAGCTTAGCATTACGTCATCCCCAAGGCAGGATTACGAGCGGTCGACATTGCCAATTTGCGAGCGATTAGTCGATACTCGTCGCGCAGACGATTATCGCTCGCTCAGCTCAGCTCAGCTCCTTTTGTCGAGGCTCTGCATAATTCCTCACTGGAAACCGACTACCGATAATACCTACTAGATATTAAGGATCGACACTGTTTGCGGATTACACTAATCATAGCCGCAACAATTATAAATGACGCTGTCAATAACTTAGTGCATTTATTTGACTGACAATCAGAGTAGTATTAAAACAGGATCTAGCGGTCACCGACCCTGGTCGAGAAACCTAAGGTCGTGAATTCGGATAAAGAGAAATATTCCGGTGATGAATGATGAAAGTGATCATTTGTATTAGACTCATGGGCGTTTTTAGACGTATTTGTATATCTATCTGTTACCAAGTATTCATTGTAAAAGTTGACGAGCATGTAGTATGTCTAGAAAGTAAGCTCTAATAAAACTTTCTTGCCTAGTTCAAACAATAAATGAATAATATTGAATTTACTTAGCACACCAATTTATACAATAGAATAGAATAGAATTTCTTGGAATAAATCTAGGATAATGGTAAAAGGGGACCAGACCAAATAAAAGGACTTAACATAGATATATTATGATTCTTATGATGGAATACGGTTATCACCTTCAATATAATTAATAAGCTTTGACTAGCGGAACCCTTAAAGTTAAGAGTTTAGTCACTTCCCAATATTAATACTAAGTATAACTATTGGGACGACTTTTGTTTATGTGTTGTTTACGCTGACGCTGTTTAATATTAAATTATTCGACACAGCATTATTAGCGTATCGTAACACAAATTAAGCCAATGACAAATAACGCTTCCAAACATAATGTGTACCCAAGCTAACAAAATAGCGGTGAAACTGTTGTGTAGAGTTAATTATGTAATCCATGCAGCGAGCGAGATTAGCCGAAACTACCGCTAATATTGATCCCAGATACATTATCCTCGCGCTAATTAATGTAAGGGAGTTCATTAAGTTTACAACGCACCCCGACGACACGCTTACACATACCTACACATAGCCTAGTTCACACATGTGATAATTTAGTGGCAAACTGCGTCCACGTGTAAGATTTAGTCAAAGTTTCTGCCGCACAACTTAGGTAGTAACCCCGCTATTACTTAATTCATGTCTGACGTGTGATTCCATTTCCAATACAAGTGTGGACTAATCTAATGGATGGATTAGTGAAGCCAATCTGTACAGTTAAATTCGTTTATAAAGCTCTGGGTTCGAATCCCAGTTCCAGCAAACGCACGTAGTTAGCGTGAACACACCAACCATTGTACTAATGACTCAGCGAATACTCAGCGGGTTACCGTAGGTTGTAAGCTCATTAACCGCACACGAGCGACACCAGCTTGACACCGCACACTAAGCGAGCTAGATGTTCCGTGCAGATGTTCCGTGCGCCAACATATCCGTTGAGCCCACGGAACGTCCCAAAAGCGCCGCTGAGACGAGGCCGCCCGCGCCCCAGCGAGCGCACACAGTGACTCTGGCCAGTCCCACCGCCCCACCTAGTAGAAAACAAAAGCTAAGCCTGACAGGTGAGAGACGCTGTCGGCACATCGTCCTTCCATCGCTTCACACCCAATCCTCAGCAACTGACGGATCAACCATATTCGGACTATGACTACACAGTACACAGTAGCCAGTAGATGTAAGCATTTTCCATATTTCGGGTCATCGCCTACAAGACAGCGCTATTTACGACTCTCGTTGTTACCTTAACTTTATTGCACTTTCGTTTGCATTCATAATTGTCATTTATACGTTCTAATCTGCACATAAATATCGATTATTGCATGATTTGTTGATATTCTTCATTGGACTCCTGTGCACAAAACCTCTCCATCACGAAAGTCTTTACGACAACTCTTAATTATTTATATCTAATAATACCTTAATTGCTAGCAACAACATAATTCATCGACTGTAGTTTCAAAAACTTCCATTTAAATATTTTATTCTATTTGATGTTGTAAATGAAATATACTTTGGTAAAAAACAAATGATATTTATATGCAGAATAGGACTCGACCCCCCCTAAGCAATAGTCTCATGGCCAACTTGTGGATTGCAGTTCCCCCACACGGGTACGAGTTAAATAACCTCGACAACGATGCGTTAGACGCGCCCAACATCTACCAGGAGGACATGAGCCGACAGAGATACGCGGAGGTGCCAGCATTCCCAGTGGACTCGGATGAACCGGTGTCGATGCCAGCAGAGCTTTCCAGCGACGAGGCCAGGTTCAAGCACGCCAATCCCGCGTACCAAAGCGCGGTATTACACACCACCAGCAGCGACGGCGATGGAAAGGACGACAGTGAGTTGTCATCAATATCTCACTTAGAAACTCCTGAGAAATACCCTCAAGGTAAAATAATCAACCAAACTTCTAAACTGCTCTAGGCTTGTCTCAAAATACATCGACATACACGGAGGAGAAAAAAAAGAAGGACTTCACCCCTCTTACTAGACTTTGTACATTTCACTTACGCCACACATAGACAACGATGACTACATTAGTGTCGTGTCGTGTATATGTGTGCTGTAAGTGAAATGTCATGTGGAGCATTAGAAAGGCACAAAGTCTAGTTAGAGGGGTGGAGTCCTTCTTTATTATCTCGTCCGTATCTGCATAGTTATTGTTTCTCAATTGCTATCTTTTCCACTTCAACTTATTGCAAGTAAAACTAGCCTAAAACACACCTCACCAATAACCCAGTACTTCTTAAGAATCATGCGCTATTCTGCTCTTTAGCATAAATCAGACTTTAAGAGCTGCTTCCATTATAAGTGCTCAATCGCTTGCTTAAAACCTGATGACAATTGAACTTATACAACTTCTCCAACTTTCGTTTCACATCTATTCTTACGTGCTTATCATATTTCTTTCTTATTCTCCGACATACTTCACATTTCATCTCATAGACAATGCTTTGAAGAAATGGAAAGGAGTCGCGTTGTCCCCAGATAATGAACGTAAGGTGAAAATGGAGACGCCACCTCCGAAGCCCAAGGACATCGAAGCTGTCCAGAAGGAAAACGTGAAGCCCGACCTTGGGGCTGATGACACCAGCACCGAACCTACGGTTAGTCAGAATGTCTAGGAATCTATAAAGATTCCTTGCTTTAATCAAGAGACATCTTGGAATGATCCTTGCTTGGTCATTAGACTCGATAAGAATAATTAGATATTTCTAACGCATGAAAATAAATAAACAGAACCATAGAAGAACTACTACTGTTGTGGAGTATATTAAAACACGTTTTTTTCTGATGTAGTAAATTTTTTATATTGAAGGTTATTGGGGAATATATTGATGTTTGGATCTTCCCTTTTAAAATATTCTGAATGGCATCTAAAAAGTTAATCTAATACAGAACATAAATATAGAAATTATGATTAATAAATATTGCAATTTAATTGTTACATTACATCACATCTTTAGATTAGAAAATCAACAAGCTCGAACAAAACTCTCACTCAATACCATTTCCAATTCCAGATAGTAACAGTAGAGCTGAATAGAGGCTGGAACAGTAGACTGGGCTTCAGCGTGCAGAGTCACCCTGAGTCTGGTCAGAGCTACATCTCTGCCGTGTATAACGATAGCGTGGCCGCAAGAGATGGACGTCTAAGACGCGGTGACGTCATACTTCAGGTAATTACACACTAGTGGGATGTAGTCTTTACATCATGGCCCTAGCGTTATGTCCCGTGCTTAAACGAGGTCCGCTTAGACATTGATCCAAGATTTACCGAGTCTGGTTATTACATTGAAGCGACTACAGATTTGACCTTCGTAACCCTAAGATAGGGGAACCAGACAATTTTTCGATTATGGTTACAAATCTAAAGTTGTTTAAATTTGCAGGTTTCATTACTATGTTTTCCCTCACCGCCGAGCTAGTGGTATAAATACGTACCTACATAGATTTTGTAGTTGCATTAATGATCGATAATGTATGGTCAAAGCGTAACCTAATATGGAACAGGAATGAGAGGAAGGGTCGAGAAGATGATATGTATCTCGTAATAATTAAGAAAGCAGAGTTAAATTGAAGTATAATTTAAAAATTAAATAGGACAAACTACTCTTAAAAAAAATTACACTAATTAATTAATTGCCTTTACTATTTCCAGGTGAACGATGAAAACGTGACGTCAATGAAGACACCAGAAGTGATAGATCTACTTCGGATACTGAGGGGGTCCATCTGCATCACAGTACTGAGGCCGCCTAATACACAATAAAACCAACGAACCACTTATCCATACGTCACGGCTTTTTATTCTCAAAGCGAATGATGAGAATTATGAAATAGATTGGAGACATGTTGAATTAAAACAAATGAGAATTGAACGATTAAGAAGCCTATTTAATTTTAACGCTAAATTTGATGAGCTAGGGCACACAAAATCATAGCATAATTGGAAGTTACTTAATTTATAATACGTTGGCTAAATAACGTAATAGATTCTAAAACTAGAACTATAATGGAATGGAATGGCTACCAGTATTTAATTGTGCCCAGTTTGTTCATATGTACATAAATGATGCACATTTCTTTGAGTAGAAGAGGGAAAATTGAATTATAAATTTTTAAGTATGTACTTTTCCCCTGTTTCCCCAATAAATCACCACCAGTCACCGCAAAATAAATAAAACGGTAAATAGTCTTCATTCTAATTTTTAAAATTCACAGTGATATTGAAATCCGATTTGCAATATCAACTAAGTTATGTGACAATAAAAGTATTCTTCAAAAATTCACAATATATAATGATCAGTATAACATTATTCATAAACTTTAATACAATATACGTTAAATATTTCTATAGTATCTAAGAACATTTGTAAAGAAGATCATGTTCAAGTTCCTATCATTAGCTACAGTAGCTAAAAGAATAATCCCGATACACCTAATTAATCTCTATTATAAAGGAGTTACCTAATTAAGTTTAGTGATGCCGGAATTGATCTCTGTAGTAATCTCAGGAAGGAATTAAGGTGAGAAGCTTAATTAAAATGAATAAAATTAATGTAAAATCTCATTAGTATTGCTGCTTCGGAAACAAATCTCGAAAGCAAATCTATTTTTCTTAAAGTACAACAAAATATTTTGGGCAGATATGCCTGGTGTTGTTAAAAAACTATACATAAGTTCATCTTACTACTGTATAGTGAGTAATCATTAATCTTAAAAGTAAATCGATATAACAACCTCAAAATTATAGTTTTTTAACATAACAAGGTACACGCATAACGAGATAATTTACAGCCCTATGTAATAATGTAATATATACTATGGTATAACAATAAATATATACATATACATTTAAGATAAATTGCACGTATGAAAACACTTGATCTAGAAATGTTTTGTAATAAAGTATAGCATTCCACGAGTTAGTTCATATAAATAGTGTAAAATAAAAGACAGTACGTGAAGAGCCTGCTATTGTGGCAATTTCATAGAGTTCTTAAATTTTACTGCAATTACTTACTAAATTAATAATGGTTTTATTTGCATCAAATGCAATGATACACGTGGCCTTTTAATATCTACGCGCATGTACAGTTATTATATGTAGCTACACCCTGTATTATATTTTACGAACGAGACAAACTTATAAATTTTTTCATAAAGTTACTATTTATATTAATCTGCCTCTAAAAATCCTGCCTGTGAGCTAACAGTCCAAATCAAATAAAATTGTATTTATTATATTTAAAGACTGTTACTTGCATCTAATCTAAACCTCAACACAACATTTTAAATGATGGGCCAAGTCACATTGTGCTAAATAAGTTTATTTTTTTTATTTACACAAATACCAGTATTGATATAGTTCACTCGAATATATGGCGTGGCGTGACATGATGGACATAATATTTTTGTGTAAAACGCAATAACCATCTAAATATCAAAATAGGATCGTTAGGATTCTGTAGCACTTGGTTACATCGTTCTTATAATAATACACTGTAATATTTATTATATTTATAGACTTAAAGCGGGACGTTGCAAACGAATATATAATGTACCTATTTGTAAATATAGCATAGAATAAAACTTTTATTACGTATTAATGATGAAAGTGCTGATAACAGCTGATTACTTATTGAACTTCGTTCGACAACTTGTAGTCGAATAAAATGTGCTATAAAAATGTGTAAAGGAAAACAATTAACATTTTGAGTGATCTGGGCCTACTTGTATGTCGTGAAAGTCGTTGCAATGTGTTACATTTCTCGAAATTATGGAAAAGTTATTCAATGCTAAGAAACCTTTTAAGTAATTGAATGTTTGCTTGGCCTACGGTACATAAATGGACCTAAGTCAAATCTTCCAAAACTCCTATGATTAAATTAAATGTTATAATATACCTTAATTGGACCTAAAATGTTATACCTATAGCTATACTTTTATATAGGCACTGTTTATTAATTCTAGTCAAATTTAAATTTTAATTGAAATTATCACAGTTAGTCCTTGAATAATGATTCATATTATATAATAATGTAGTTACATTAATTATTAAAGTACAGAGTATTTGATTTCTCAGATTAGTAAAAATTTGTTATCACCTATAAAGATTTTATCGACAAATCAACTGAAGAAATCTATTTTATGAATAAAATAATGAATATTTAATTAAGGTAGGTAGTGTAGTTAATCTTTACACATAAAATAACCTAAACGAATCAAACAACTGATATTCTAAAGTTATTGTGATGGATTACGTTAGTTTTACTGTGTATTGTAAACTCTAGATGTATGAAAGTGATGATTCAAATATGAATAATTATGTGTGGTACTATTTAATAGGTGCAAACAGACCAGGCCCAGGTATAGTGCGCGTATGTTTATAAAATGTTATTTTTATGAATTTGTGTACCTCCTACAGAATCACTTAAATATATATTTTAAAACTTTATTTTGAGAACTGTCTAATGTTATTTATTTCATGATAAGCTGCGAATTCAATTTTCATTTAAATATTTCACATTGATTAGTGTGTTCTCATGGCGGAATGTATGGTAAGTTCAATTAGTTTAAAATTCAACACCTTATTGTAATAAGTAATTATACAATAGATTAAAGTTCATATACCCAAAATGTATTAAATATTCAACGAGTCATTGATACTTTTACCTTATTGTGCGCATATTTAACCATTGTTGTAACCATAAAGGACTTTCATATTATTTTTTTAGCAAATAATTTCAAACATTTTTATAATATATATAACATGTCATGTTAATAAATAAATACCTACAGTTATAAAACCTCGTGCAAATTTTCGTGTTAAGTAAGTAATAATAAGTTATTGGACATTCTCAACAACCTAGACCCGTATTATATGAATATATATTATTTTTTATGGTGCTCAATGTAAGATTATTGTCTTTTTTTCATATAGAATGGAGCGATTGATGTCATGTTTGTAAACAATTAATAAACTATTCCATTTCAATGGTTTAACAAAACTAGTTTAGTATATATATCTAAAATAAATACCATATTAAATACTACATCAAAACGAATTTAAAATCCTTATTTTACACATTTTTATTCCTCTTACTTATTTACTTTTGATGGCATGATACGACAAGCAAATGATAAATGTATCAATATGGCTAGTCATATTGTAATGTAATAATGCCTGGGCATATTGTAATCACATGGTACATATATTGCCAGTAATAACATTGTACCTGATGTCACCCGCACCATTCTTATTGAAAAAATAGTATAGATGTACGCACGTTGCTTACTAGTCTAGCCTTAACGACTGGGCCGAAGTCGTTAGTTAGGTCGGAGTTATTTTTATGGAATACGTTATCGCGGCAGTCATAGAGGCGTTGAAGTGTACGATAAACTTAAACAAATAAATATGATAATTATAAATAAAAAATAATTTAAAATTATTGCAATGTTTCATTTTCCCCCTATCTCCCCTTTAAGTAAAATTATTGCAACAGGCAGATGAATATCATACACAACGGGCATATAGCAGATACCCGCTCTCTGAAACTACTTTGATGAGGGTCATATTGGATTTTAGCCAGTTCAAGTCAGACACACCGTTTTGTGTCCCTGTGGCTAAACCTAAATAACTCAACAAAAATAATAATACTCGTGTTTTCATATCAACAATTCTTTTAAAGTCCTAGACCAACATTGCTAGGCAAAGAAAACAGTTAGTAAATTCTTTTAAAGTCCCAGACCAACATTGCTAGACCAATTACGTTGCAATATTTGAAAATACCTTAAAAACCGTTCAGCGTAAGCAACCATCTGACGCTAACCATATATCACCACCGTTTGGTATATCCATGGAACATTTCCTACCAACGCTCATAATACGTTATGTATGCAAAAATGACCAGTACGGAGCCAATGAGCGTGACTGCACAACGGTGCTCGCATCGACAACCGCCATCGATCCATGGCGGCTCGTGCAAGTGCAACTAGAATACATTTACAATAGACTAATGATGTTACATGATTTTTTGAAATCCCATGGTAGTTTGGGACTTATAAATAATGGACTGTTTTCCTTGCCAAGCACGTCGTGTTAGATTTTTTTATTATATAGGCTTAAAGATAGTGTACCAACCGTTCTTCTAAGTCAGCACGTCGTAAGAAGTTATTAATGATGTATTGTGTACCGAGTTTGTGACTGTGTAGGCGACGAGCTAGCCACTTTTTCACAATTATACACTTTTTTAGCTTGGCTCATTTGTATTTTGTACGGGTAATAGTAATTGAAGTAACTTGTTTTCCTTTGAACTCTGCCTACCCTTTGGGGATTGGGGTTGTCGTGATAATAATATGTAGAACTACAGCAAGGGTTTCATAAAAAGAGTATACGAAGGCACTTGCAAATTTTACTACGCACTGTCATGTCTCTGGTATAGAATATCCCTTGGTACTGTTACGAAGGGACGCAGGATTTGGTTTAAAAAACAAAAGGTTTTTATTGTCAAACTAAATTATTTATTATTAAATTGGCAAATACAATCAAATACAATTTATAGTTGTCGCGACGGAGGTCTAAGCCAATTTGATTATCGCTTATTAGAAATATTAACTAGTACATTCGAGTTTCCGGTTGCATTGACGTCAATGCAATCGGAAAGTCAGCATTATATTTTTTATAGCATACTCCATAAATTCTGTTGTTGTCCTTTTCCTTTTGTAGTTTTATAAAGTGAAAATGAAAATCAAATGTTAACTACTATGGAGTTGCGTGCGTATATATTTATCTTTCTCTACAACATGAGTTCACTCTTACTTGTAAGAAATCACGCAACGCTAAATTCGTTTTCAAACTGCTACGGCTATCTTAAAATTGGAGCATTCACTATCGATGATGACGTGATCGTATTTGAATCTGGATTTATTCACAGCTTTTTTTATTTTACGCAAATATTCCATACAGTAAAGAAAAAAGGGGTGCAGCGTTAAGACGTAGAATTGACTATATACTCCTTTATATAAGATATCCATGGGATCACAAAACTCTGAACGACCATGGAAATCGCCTGAACATGAGACTAAAATAAATAAATAAATATCAGACTGCATCACATACATTGATCCGACTCCTAGATAAGTAGCTTAAGCACTTGTGTTACTGATATTAGAATCAACAGGTCAGTGGTAAGTATTACAAATATATAGGTACTTAAATATTGGATATTAACACCCAAACACAAAACAAACACAAGTACCTATTCAACAGACAAATGTTTCTCGTGGGTGGGGATCGAACCCACAACTCTTACCTATACCACAACCAGGGGCATTGCTACTCGTAAACAAAATGTGTAGACACCAATGCTATTTATTTATAGGGACCATGCAAGGGGCTCTTTTGAGGTTCCTTTTAAAGACAAACTTTGGAAAAAAGGGATCTAACTGATGCATCTTTACGAACGCCTTGAATAACCTACACTTAAGCTACGTAGCTCGGAGTCAGATCAATGTACTTGATGTTGTATGATATTTATTTAATTAATAAAAAACTGGAACCAAGGCTCATTGTTATATGATCTGCTGACAAATTATATCCCCAAAAATCAGAAAGGTATTACTGAACGTATGGTAGTTCTTCTAACAAAACCACTCCTAAACTTTCTTTCGTTAGCAGCTCTAATAAATCGTACGCTGCATAATTGTCAGCCCACTTTTACAGTACTACTTACTCGAGTTTAAATTAAAGTAACCGTTACATACAAATGAAGTAGATGTTGGCACGTAGGTGACCAGACCACCTTCAATTACGGGATTTTACTGTGGAAATGATGCTTCTAATGTGCTTGGTTTTAGAGGTTAGTAGTATTTATTCTATGTAAATTTAGAATAATATCTTTGGTTGCCGACGAAAGCAGCATTAAAAATCATAGCGAAGTTGAAAATCTCTGCATGATTTACTAACTTATTCATAAAATTTAGTTTATATTCTTAGACGTCCATTTTTTAACTGAACGCCGACAGGTCGCCTTTAGTTTTTAAGCCGCATTAAATCAGCAGCAGAGTTTTCCGCACATCATTTCTAGAATCATATGGGTAATGTGATTTCCAGAGTTGGGCTGGAAGACATTTTCCATTATTATATTTAAGCCAGTGTGCTCCTAAATATAGGAAGTATTACTTTTTTAATTCGCGTTTCATAAAATAAAATGTGATCTCTAGTGCTGGACTGGTCATAGGAAGAATAATAATGAAAATATTTAATCGAGGCCCTGGTCAGTGTCTTTAAAGATGGACATCCATCCATTTTAAGAAATACAGACCAGGGCGCCGGGCGGCGACCACCAGGCCAGTTCGATGATGTTGGGTGCCACAGACCAAGAAAGGTTAGTGCCTGTAGGTGCCGCCATGGCTAAGACCGCCCATGTTGATATCAAATGAGTCCTATTTGATGCAGATTCTCAATGAGGCCCAACTCCTCATTCCATATCGGCCGTATCACCTATTACGTTAAAACGGTTACCCTACCAGTTCTTGGTGGCTTATGGTCCCGTCACGGTCGCCGCGCCCACGCCAGCGGCCAGCCGTCGGGCTTGGCTGACCACTGTACACCGTGAATCATAATACCAACGAACTTTCTGCTCTTTGCTCCAACGATCCATTTGAGTAGCTCTCGTAGGCTAGCCTTAGATTAGGTGGTCGGGTGAACTATTCATAAGTTCATATAACAAGAAATACAACTCGAACACTAATGGACTTTCGGTGAATAAGGAAACTGTGGGATGTAAATGTGGAATGGAACGAATTGGAGCGGTGGTAGCTTAATGCTAAGGACACGCGCCTCTTAAGCAAGGAGTGCGGGTTCAAACCCAGGCACGTACCTCTGGATTTTTCAAGTCTATGTACGTATTTATACCACTAGCTCGACGGTGAAGGAAAACATCGTGATGAAACCTGCAAATTCAAATAACTTTGGATTTGTAACCATGATCCAAAAAAATTCTGGTTCCCCTATCTTAGGGTTACGAAGGTCAGATCGGCAGTCGCTTCAATGTAATTACCAAACTCGCTTAATCCTGGATCATGGTCTAAGCGGACCCCGTCGAAGCACGGAACATAACGCTAGGAAGATGATGAAATGTGGAATGGAACGTAAATTTATATCTACATTTTATACATATGAGCTTATTTACATACATACCATCTGCAATCCCCAATAAAGGGCTAGGCAGAGGCCAAGGAAAGATAAGCACCATTAATATTCAGCCAAAAAATAAAATTGGTTAGGTTAGATGGAAAAGAACTAGAATTAAAAATAAGCCGTAGAATGCACCCAACTAGATGCCTGACTATTAAATTGAAACCAATGAATAGGTAAACCACACTCTTCAGCGCAAAATTTTACTTTCATTTCCATAAATTCTCCTATAATTTAATATCTTTATTATTATCTATGCAACGTCTATAAAAATTATACACCAAAGTGCTTCTTCATTAATAAAAACCCGACATAATTGCTCAGGTTGCAGTTAATATAACGCTTTTTCTGTCTTAAAAGGAGGAATAAGTTTACAAAGTGCCTAGTTTTACAACACATTACGTTTACGTAGTCACTACAACGTAGGCCTATTACACACGGCGGTGCTCCACACCACTTCATTATGTAAACCCGGCCAGCGATGGGGGTGCGAATGACGCCGCGCTTGGTCGGCAGTCGCGACTGGCGCCCACGCCGTATCGCCCGCGCGCACCTGTTCCGGATATAGGAAGTGCAGTGAATGTTGCGTTCGGACGTTTGAATTTAGAACAGGAGTTTGAATTGTCGCGGTGTGTGACGTATTGATTGACAATCTGTTTTCTACAGCTTTTGTTATTCGCCGATTGCTTTTTGTTTATTGGTGAGTGTGGCTTGTTTTTTTTTTGTAAAATAAAGTAAATATGGCAGGCGTTTTCTTCATGGTAGATATTTGTATTGTTATTGGTGCAATGGAAAAGTGACCTCTATGATGTTCGGTAATTTTTTTTTAGTACATAACGTGAAATGTATTTTTTTTTTGTCCTGTAAAAAATTTAACTCTTCATATACTGCATATTAAGTAGAAATTACAGAAAAAATATTTAATCTTCTCTTATCTTAGTTAGTTAAATATTATATAATAAATGATATTAAATTTAATTTGTTATTGTCTCAAAATTAACCCAATCAAAAGCTGCTTTATAAAAACTATAATTTAATTACGATCAAATAAGAAAAACAGTCCTAATTAGGTACTAATTATTTAGTCATGTTTACTTAGAAGCTGTATAATAATAATTTTCGTTAAATCTGTATTTAAACGAAAATACCGAAATAGGGTATATAAACTGGTAGGATGTGTCGCACAGACTACCGCGTGTCCCGCGGGAACTATCTTTTTTTTTCGGGATAAAAAGTTATTGGTATGTTCTTTCTTAGGGTGTGTAATTTTGATGTATACAATTTTATCAGAATCGGTCGATTTAGTTACGTATGTAAACTTAACTTGACAGATAGACTTAGTGAACAAAAAGTTTAAAAATTATATAATATTCGTATTTCACCAACATTTCGTATAAAATCTACCAATCGTAACAAATTAGAACGGAGTATCTACTAATAAAAATCGGTTTCATCCCACGTTCGTCTCGTCTAACGAACCATACAAATAAAAGTTAACACAAGGGCCGCGACTGATTCGCCAGTCGACCGCCCATCAACCGCTATACCAAACACCATTGAAATCCTATTGCTTTGTCACCTACGGTCCTCAAACTTTTCAACAGTTGCCAAATGTAGTAAGACATATTTTATTTTGTTGATGAGTTTTTTAAATTTACTTACACAAAAGATTTTAGCATTTTTTAGATAACCTTATTTCAGTCTATCCGATATTTCAGTCTGTTCGATTTATTCCACCTCCTTTCATAATCTGAATATGAAACAAAATAATTTCTTATAATTTATCTAACCTATTCGTAGTCTGCCTACCCCTTCAGGTATTACGGGGGCGTAATGTTATGTTTGTATAAGTATAAGTATGTAAGTAAGTATCTTCCGTTAAAACATTTACCTTATGAAAATAAATTCCGAAGAATTATTCTTGAAAAACCTGACTTGAAGACGGGTACATGAAACTTTGATCGATTGCCACCGAATATGGAAAGTATTCTCAATTTCCAGTTATACGCATAGCAGGACTACACGATTGATAATAAGAACAATGTCAAATTATTTCCCGTCTAACCTCTTCACACCATACCAACTTGCCACAACACTTAGCCGCAGTTTGAGAACCAGTGGGCATTGCGCTCGCGCACACCGCCGCTCGAATTAGCCGGCCAACTAGATCGTGACAGATCGCGATTTATGGGTCAAACAATTTTACTTTTAGGTTCATCAACGTTTGTTTTTGCCGAAAGAAAGTATGAACAACGATTGGTGACTATGTGAGTAATAATGTTTTCTCCGGTGAAATTACTTTAATAGTATTTCCTGTTGTAAAATAATATACAATTGTTTATATTCTTAAATAAGGTTGCTATCGAAACGATTGACCAGTGTCAATTAGTTAATACGTACCTCATGTAATAAAATTGCAGCTCAAATAAAAACTCAACAACTATATAATACTCTCCAGTTTTACAGTTAGTCCATTTATAAAAAAAGCAATTGATCAATGTAGAATCTTGATAATTGATTAGGTCATCCGCAACAGATTTCGTTCTGTCAATAGTTATTGGCTTGTCGCAGCCCAAAGAAAAACGTTATTTTCCTCGCAATTTCTACGTTTTTTCTGTCCATAATAAAGATAGGACAAGGATACATTTGCAACATTAGGTACATAACATACTCAGGAGATAAGAAGGAATATAATGTTGATCGGATAGCAGAAAACACGTAATTTAATCGGAATATGTTAGTATTGCATCATATACGAGTATACAAATTAAAATGGATGGAAGAAAATTCAATTAATTCACTTATATTTAATTACCTACTTAACGAGCATACTTACTCAAACATAGAAGGGCTGTGAGAAAAACAAAATGGCTACTTTCATTTTAAAACGCAAAGATATTGCACATCACATTACTTCACCGCAGTATCACCGTTCCCATAATTTCATTGTACAAATCTGAGCTTATCCATCAATCTTAATTCGGCCTTTTCATTTTTCATACCTAATTGTCCGCTCTTTACCGCTAAAATGGTCATGCAATTTGTGATTGTACCAAGTGAAGTAAATCTTTTACAATGCAAACAGAATTCCTTTGGTAATTGTCATGATGACTGTTGTTAACATGCCTACCTATTGTAGCAGATTTGATAAGCTTTCGTCGATTAGTAGAAACTAAGCATATTTACACGAATGTCTGAGGTCAAGTACCTAAGTGTGAGTGACCTTGGATCATCCCACACTGGCATTTGTGAGAGTCACAACATCTAAATGAGCGCATGTAATCCACTCTGCGACATCCATGGAGTATCACCATGGATGTCGCAGAGTGGATATTGTGGCAAATAGTGTTTTTTTACAGTATTAACTGTAAAAAACAATAAACAGAAAAGATCAAAGCAAAGTTGAGAATTTACTAATTGAATATGATTTCTAATTTATTATTAATGACGTCACTTTTTAAGAAGGTGTCGTGGCAAATGGGGAAAATACATATAATTAAAAAAATATAATAGAGAAGATCGCAACCGATGTTTACAATTTCCCTATTGAATATATTCATTTTGAAACAAGTATTTCGAGAAGCTAATAAAAAAACGATGTTCAAACATTTATCAAAATCATATAGTAGGTTGAAAAAGATTTTTGAGTTAATAGTTTTTGATTTAATAAAATATTATATCATCATCGTCGGTGTATGTATAAAACTTCAATGTTTTTAAAATCATACACCTGATTACAACTACAAAAGAAACAATTAACGCTTTGCACATTAATGAGTATTTATAATTTATTTCTAATATAAATGCAAAAATATTTCAAAAATTGTTGTAGAAATCGATTGATACTAATCTCAAGTTCCCGCAGATGAAATCGTGGGAACTGTGCTCAAACAATACATTACCCGAGATGATTGGAATCACACTAGAAATCGTATTTGTGTCACTCATACTCATTGTGAACGATAGGGTTCATGGACATTATATGAGAATTAGCTTTACTTTATTATTAGATTAATTATCAAAGAGGAGACAATTGGAAAAGTTGACGGCTTAAACGCTGATGTGACGGAGCTGTTATTAGATTTTATATCCTTTTTGTGACTTAATCAAACCGTTAATTATGAACAACGTTTTCTCTGCGCCTTTCATGAATAAAAAGACTGTCGTCCCACGTAATTTAATTCAACACTCAAGTCTACTTATCAAGAATATTTACTTTGTTATATGGTGTTTTCTTAATAAGAAGTGTTTTCTTAATTATAAATACATGCTAATACTTAGAATCTATATTTTATTTATTCTTAATTTATCTGAACTGGTGCTTGTTTAGAAATATTTTATCTTTAGAGATGCCTCATTAGATTTCCAAATTCAGACTTCACTTCAAACCTAAATTGCGTAAGTTCAACTCCTACGCCGTGACCAATACCTACATTCTAATGCTTGTGGTACCTTTAGTTAATTCTGTTTTCGATAATACAAGTATGCAGCAATTTAAGTAGCTATGTAATATTTTACAATATTAACTACATATTTTATTAGTTATATATATAAGCTAAAAACTTACAAAAATTATATTATAACCATCACTATAAGGACCCACTTTTTAGTGACAAATTTAAGGGAAAAAGTTATTTATTTAAAATCTAAATAATAATGTCCTCCTAACCGATATTGGTCACAGTGGCCAATCTCAACGAGGATTAGCCAACTGCGCAGGAGATATTATAGTGCACAAGTGTGTGCGCAAACACAGGTGCACTTTCTGTTCCTTCATTCTCATAGTCAGATGAGAAGGCAAAACGACATGACCGGAGAGAGGTCAGGCGCAGAACCAACGACTTAACGTCCTTTCCGAGGCTCGGGGGTGATTAAAATTCCAACTTCCGGACTCCGGTCTGTTACTGAGTAATTTAAATATTGAAATACCCCGCCTAAATTTTTGGCCCGACCCGGGATTTGAACCCAGTACCTCTTCGTCCTTAGGCGGCACATGCTACCACTAGACCAACAAGGCAGCCAAAATCAAAATAGGTATATCTACCTATTTTGACACGCAAACTATACTAAAAAAGTCGTAGAATGTAGCTCTAAAGACGCTCGTTACAAAAACATAAAGAAATTACTTACTTGAAGTTTTTGTGATTAAAGAAAACAAGTGAAATAGGAAAAAAGAAAATCGTTTTGTCAATTGAATAGTTTGTCGGATGATCTATAAAACTAACGGACCGCTTGGACTTTCACTGATATACTTAGTTCTATCCGAATACGTGCTGGTTATCTAATATAAAACAAACACTTTTTTGTTAATGACAACCAATCTATTTGTGAGGTTAATTTTCTGCCATTACAAGAAAATCCAAGACGTGATCGCATGCAAAGCAACAATGTTTAAAAAAAACTACCTATAAAGTATTTTACCAAAATATTTGATTTATTTTCTTTTTATTTTCTCGAACTTTTAATATTCGTCTACTTGTTTTCCTTTTTCAGCTATTTTGCATTAGCCGCTTCAAGTAATAAATTTTGACGATTTGCCATTTCTTCACATTATGATTTTCCTCTCGGCTCTAGCTTGATAGTTATGAATATTTTTGCTGTTGTATTCAAATGCAAATCTGTTCATCTTTTGTTAGCTCAGAATATTACTTAAATTGCGATTTGCTGTCGACATCCAGTCCAGTCATCGTCGATGAAACAATTTAACATAACAATCATAGAAAATGTGTATCGTTCGATGGTATTGCGTAAGTAATGGCCATAGAAAGTACCCAAAAGTGTATTGCAAATGTATTCCAAAGTCAGTAGCGTGAGTGGTGTCAATTGACCCGACTAAAGCCTTAAAGGTTGGGTAACTGTTGTTATATCATAAACAATATGACAGAAAGGAAAATGCCTTAAACAATAAAATACCTTTCTACGATTGTTAAAGTTTAATGCGATTTTTTTTTATTCCCACATTCTCCACCCATGAGTTAAATATAAATAAATTAATGCGCTTTTAATGCTTTTCTTGACAGCGTGCGAAAAACGGTCCCCTTGATCTAATGTATAATCCTTTAAACCAACGATAGAAAAATAAAAAAATCGCAATTACAATACACGAACAAAATTTTATTATATCGAGTCAATTAGTAGAAAAAAGTTTTAACTCACATTACAGCCAGTATTTATAAGCTCAAAGGGCAATTGTCTACAAAAACTCAACATGAATTCTCTCAGGCATGACATAACTGTTCACAATATATTGTTGGCTGATAATAAATAAGTGGTTGTACAAACCGAAGATTACAAAAAACTCTGTAATTTCATTCTCATTCCCAGATTGCCTTCGATCTGTTTCTGTTAAATAATTAAGTCTTCGCATCAGTGCAGCGAGTTATTCATATAGGTACCTTCGAAGATATTTCCATGATGAAATATTTCCAGATGATTCCATTTTTCACCATGTAAAGACATGTTTTGACTGCCGTTACTAAGAGCTATCAAAACATAGACAACATATGCTGCATATCTTATAAAAATATATACTAAATTTAATGTATACTGTAACATAAAATCAGCTCTCGCCATATTAATACTGACTTTTTTTTCATAGTTTAATAAATCTCTTACAAGCTTTTCCGTTTCTATAGACGAGCTGACTTTATGGATCAAGCTAAGAATCATCATTTACATCGCCATATTAATCTTGATTGACTTGTTTCACCAACAACCAAGGCAAAAAACAATTAAAAAAGGTTCGCCGGTGGTTACGTTACCGGATACGCAGGGATCGGTGGATCCTGAGGGAGCCACGGTCGGGCGCCCACGGTGCGCGCGCGCTGCCAGACGAGCCGAATGCTAGGTAAATGAACTGACTGTGACATTGTCACGACGCGATATTAGTCTGGAAATGTCAACGTGCAACAATTAAATAAGATAAACAAAACACGAAATACGAAACGGAAAGTCTTGTGTGGCCTGGCGTAATGTTCACCGCAATTTACTTATAGATTTAGCATCGATTTGCAATGTAATAAGCGAATGGCCAGATTAGAACAGTGATCCATAAAGTGACTCCAGATTTTTATTAAGTAGTCAAATTATTTATCCAATGATGTTAACATACTTCAACTTTTGCAAAATAAAACAACTGAACGTTGAGTAATACTTACCTAATTTAGTCTCAGGAACTACTGGATTTGATAATGTGATTGGGACAGAAAGTGATTACCTTCATGTATTGTGCTCGTACATCATGTACTGAAAATGGCTTATCGACAATTATTGCGTAATATTACCACATGTGACTCCCATAGCTTATTACATAGCTAGTGGCTTCTGTAGCGGAAGTCTGTGACGGAAGTGCACATTGACGTAATTTCTAGAGGAAAAATATGTTGCGATTATTCTGGTATTCCTAACTTTACCAATTTTAGTAACGTGGCATTCCATCCCATAGTAACGCCGACTGACAATGAAACTTCAAATTATAAAAATGTTCGTATTAGAAACTGCATATAGGAAACTAAACTGAAACGTTTATCTTGATAAAGAAGAAAAATATGAATTGTAAGTTAGAAGGTAAATATATAAATACCTTATGTAATTAGAGGCCCAGGAAGGTCTAAAGTCAAGACAATGAATCTGTCAGACTTAAACTCCTGGCAAAAGATAAATAATATATCATTAGAACTGCTATTTCTGGGCTTTCACCTTTTCGGTTTCAACTCCTTCTGCCAATAAATTAATATGTCACATCAATCTTAACCAATTATAAAGCACCTCTTACGAACCACGAAGCCAAACCCCTAGCGCCTATTGGATTCATCAAATGAAAAAAAAAACAATTTTACCCCACCAAACGATGCAGTTACTAAATGCAAGGAAAATTACGTCCGAACGAAAGTTATAATGGTTAAATTGTAGACAATCTAAAATGCTTATGTAAACAGGAAGATTTACCCGTCCGCCTGCCTACATGACGCTCTCCGAGCGAGACCGACTTTCCATTGTTAGGAAATGCCCATGAATCACACGTGAAATGTAACCAATTGACCTATTTGAACGAATATATACGTCCATCGAACGCAGCCGGCTGTCATTTGTTATGAAAGTGTCAAATGTGCTATATGATATAAGTCGTTTCTAATCGCTACGTTATAAGTACTGCAATTTTTTGTTGGTACATAAGATTAACCGGAACTGGAGATATCTATGCACGTAGACTATTTTGATTTATAATTATAAGGTTGGAACACAAGACAGTTCTCTCTGACCACCCCGCTAGGAAAGTGGCGTGAAGTTTAGTTAGTTAGTGTGGAAAGACAAATTACCAATTTATTTTCCTAGAGCTTTGTCCCGTTCTTAGTCGGCGAACCTGGTACAACATAGAAATGATTTCCGTTATACCTACGCAACCCTTAGGCAAGGAAATCAGACACATATAAATGGACAATGGTTATATACTGTTGGTAAACGTACTAGTTTCCTTGCGATGTAGATAAATACACAGTTATTTGTACTATTAAACGATAATCACTACTAATATTGAAAACAAATATTGTCATAAAATAAAGATTTGTTAGAATAGTTTTGAATGTACGAATAAAATAAACAAATGTAAAAGAGAACAAAAAAGGGCAATACATAATATAATAGTAGTTTTGGCAGACATATATCACTAACAATTTATAAAAAAACATAAATTCAATAGCTAACTTACTTCTGATTACTTACATAAAGCTGATAAATCAGAGTGCAGCCTAATTCTTATTTAAATTCCCCAGTTTTTTTATCATAGGTAATGTAGTTCAATTGAACATGTACCTTTAGAAGAAGCATGGTATATTCTGATGCAATTAGACCTCCTACCAGTGGCTTCCCTCGTACATAGGCTACACATCATGTCGAAAGATCACTGATGGAATCTAACATGCTAGGTATCTAAGGCAACTATTCAGGTATTTCCTTTAGATTTCTCCTCCGTACCATCGTAGGTATCTAATACGACGATATTATTGCTAAGTTCTCTAAGAATCTGACATACCTGGTGGGATCAACACACTCACAAAGCACTCCCTAAATGAGTGTACAAGATGAGCCTCGATGCGAGACAAATGCTTAACATGGCACACCAAACGAAACAAGGTCTTTGACCACGAATCTCTTGACAAGATCAAAACGATTGGAAAAAGAAGTGTTATATTAAATTCACAGCGATGTCTATGATACCACGATTGAAGGTCGGAAATGTTTTTCTCTATTACGCGATTCGATTATCCACACAACGGAAGCCTCGCGTTAAGTATTTTAAACCGCTATTCAGGCTCCATAATACGTAGCTTAAGGTAAATCTTGCTAAAATATTCAGTAGCAACGGCTATATTATGTATATACTAATATTTTTAATTCTAATCCAAAGGAGAATAAAAAGGTAAAATACCTTAACTGAGACCTAATTCGTAGTACATATTTCCATTTTTACTTGCTGTACTGCCGAGCTATTACGACAACCGACCAAACACTGACAAATTTGTTTTAAATTTTTAGGCTTTGTATAAGTATATTTCTAACCAGTTTGGTCTGCTTAAAAAAATAGTGGCATAAATATGACGATTTGTGTTGTTAATCATGCGTTGGAAAACAAAACAGAACGGGATGATTACTTAAATACATCGATATACTCGTATATTATTATTATTATTTCGGTATTCTAAGTGCACGTTTATTCTAGATGCTAATAAAGAAGGTGTCTCAAAGAGCTAATCTCATAGGCGTCGGATGTAATATGTGACTGCATAAGGAAGCGTGCCCTATAATTAACTACTGATGGTAAACTCCGGATTCTTCGCGGCAAAAAGTTGCTCACCTGCTTCGCTTTGACGGATTTCTGTCGGCTACATGTCCACTGATCCGACGATCACGATATAATTGTCCAAGTCCGATAAAACTAGCTAACTAGGTATAGCGAATATCGCGACTCCCAAATTATTTTGTAAATTTTACTTACATATATCAAAAAGTTTCTTAATAATAACTCTCGTGTTGTTGTTAGTAAAACAGCTGATAATTATAGGAGACTAACTGAACAGATAACATAATAATTTTACAATTGAGCACTGGTGAACGCCATGTTGTTCCATCTTATACACAAATCAGAGACTTAAAAAGTAAAGAATAAACAGGCCAAATATTTTTTACTGTCAAGAAAATTTACATTAATTTTCCACCGCTCAGATTAATCTAACCATTGACTCAACAGAACGAAGAACAATACCTGTGTTACTTTTTTCAATTAATTTGCTGTATTACAAAGCATACATTATAATTCTCTTCACCTTTCTCATTAATTCATAAAGAAACAATTCGTCTATTCAAATGAAATCTTTCGATTTCACCGTCTTCAAAAATAAATAAATTGTATAAAAAGTTCAGACCGAAATCATAGTATGGAAACCTTTAACGATCCAATTTTTAGCTAATGCTGATTAGGTAGCGAAGTCGATTCCGTTTGTTTTGATAGCAGCAAATTACACGTCGTAAATGTAACAATTCACTGACTCCATCATTATAAAGATATTTGGGGTGCGCCGGATCGACACGAAAGTGAGAGATTGTTCTGTCAGAATTGCTTAATACAACTTGTAAGTAATAGATTTGTGATAACTTACACTGGGGATATAATTTTGCGAGTTTATTTACCTTTTTAAACGGGTTTGAACATACTAATAATATTATAGATTTGATGTTACTGTCTGTCTGTACGTTAAATCTTCTGATTGCGAGGAAATTTGGCATAAAATTTCCCGGAATTGACAATATAGGTATTATATCCAGGATATCTTTTGCCTAATGCCAATTCTAAAATCTATAATATTGTTACAAACTTTCACGTTTATAAATAAATAGATAAGAAATAAGATTAGAGAAATAGAATCACCTTCTCATTTTTATTTTATCTCTAGGGGGCATTAAAACATTGCTATTACCTAACCGTAAAACTGTCAATGAACAAATGAATAAAAACAACTGACTGTCTTGGATTTCATCGGCTTTTTTTTATTATCTGTCGTGTTAATTGGCGTACTTAGCTTGTCACCAACTGTAACTATTTCGCAATTAAACAATCTTTGCTAACCCACTTAATCGGATATGCCATCGTAAAACAAACAATTCTCTTTTTAGACCCAATCTTGCAATGTCTTGTTTCATGCACGATTCAACATATAAATACATAGAACATTGTGAAAACAATCAATTAATGCAACATCCATAAACCAACATAAAACGCCGCTTCTACTGCCAAAATCTCCAGCGTATCAAAAGATACAATGCGTAATTTAAAAAATTTGTAACAACTTCTCATGGTCTATAAAAAGGTCCATAAAAATATACCATAAAAGGTAACAAACACATCAACATTTGCAGTTTTATTCGAATCTGCCGCAATCGATGTGTTCAAAGAGATGAACTTTGCCAGAAAGACGAAGTTTGTCTACGGCGGACTTTAAAACTCTTGATTTCTTAAACAATTTCAATAAAAATATAACGTAACCGTGAGAAAAATCTGCGTAACGTGATGTAGCAAATGTTCCGTAACCGCGATTCTGGAGTTATTGTTGTTGGTGCCGCACTAATCACCTACACGTACGCGCTTGAGCTTTGTTCAGCCAATTTACAAAATTTCTGTCACGAAATCTGTCTAGTCTCTTTATAGCTACATAGTTTGGTTTTGTAATTTCTTGCATTCAAAATCATGAACAGGGCTAATCAATTAATCAATAAAACTCTGAAATATTGTGAATATAGTGCAAACAAATAAGATTTTAACTATTAATTTACTTATTAACGTAGTATATCTACTACTATATACTTACAACTATTTTATACTTGCTTCTGACCGCGGCTTCGCTTGCGTGGTACATCGATGAATCAATGAAACATAGCCTATATATTATTCGGGTGTATGAGGTATATTATTCTAAAGTTTCATTAAAATCCATTCAGTAGTTTTTTTTGTGAAAGAGTAACAAACATCCATTCATACATAACAAACTTTCGCATTTATAATATTAGCAGGATAATTCCTCATACGGTGTGAGTGAGCACTAAGAAGGGTTTTTTGTAAAGATGACCCATAGGACCTCATCTTTATAAGGATATGAACAGTTTGTAAAAAAAACTCCATCATTTCGGAAGAGAGACTTGCAACTTTGTACAGAGGTAACAAACAGTTTTCTATGATACCATAAAAACGCCTACGCGGATGAAATCGCAAGCTGCTGTTAGTATTTACATCATAAAATAAGTTTTTATATACAAAACAAACTTCACAAATGTTTTCAACTATCTTTATGCGTAAATAAGTACAACGAGGCATAGCCAACTGTCAGATAACGGCCAATTAGCGAGGATTAACCTCATAGTGAAGCCGTAAACGTAAAATTTAATAGACATGGTCTAGTTCGAGCAAGAACTTCGGATTACACATGTACTTCGGAACTTGCCTTGCCAAATGCTCATTGCTACTTTTTCATCACTAGGTACTTTGATTGGCTCGATGGCGCATTTGGTAGTGACCCTGCTCTATGCGCCAAGAGTTGTGGGTTCGATCCCCACACAGGACAAACATTCGTATGATGAATACTTGTGTTTGTTCTGTTTCTGGGTGTTAATATCCAATAATAAAGTATATGTAAATACCACTGTTGATTTTGATATCCGTAACACAAGCGCTTAAGCTACTTACGTCGGATCGGTTCAGATCAATGAATGTAATGTTGTGGGATATTATTATTATTTATTTAATATATTATTTTTATATTAGTTGAATATAATACAGTCTCTAGACTATTTATTTACAAAATTTTTATGATTTCAAAGTTATTAGTATGAGTCTCATGTTGATCTAAGACTTAAAAATAGTGTACCCACTGTATATCTTGTCTATCATGGCGAAAACGTGAGTAATGGTGTATTGGCGGGTTTGTGATTATATAGGCGACGAGCTAGCTTACCTACTACTGGCTATATAGCTACTTATCACCACTTTTCCAAAAGTTTTCCATCTTACCCAACTCAATTTTATTTTTGGCTGACATGGTTTAAGTAGCTTATCGTTCCTTGGGTTCTACCTACCCCTTCGGAGATTGCAGGCGCGATGGTGTGTTTGTATTTTTTTGTTTTTCACAAGCAAACCTGAACTCCATTCCTGCATATTATATTATGTTATATCTAAAGCATCAAGTTACACTTCTACAAGTACCGTTAATTAATACCTTAACAAGCTTAACACAACTAGAGCTTCAGTTTTTAGGTTAATTCCTATTTATTTAGCGATAATGCGTGTTCAATGACGTGTCGATGTTATAATGTTGTAATAAAAAGTTAAAGTACTTACCTACAACATATTGACAACACAGCGACGTACACTCAAATAGTTAGTTAATTGGTATTTTGACTGGGTCTAACGGTCTAAGCTCCACGGAGTTCCAATCTCTCTTCATAACTGGGACTGCCCACTCATGGAGCATTAAATCCTTCCATTTGATGAATCATTAATACTCAATGGAGTAGAATTTCACTTCATATTAGATTGATTTATCAGATACTAAGTTGACATTACAAGCATACGTGAGGAAGTAAGCCAGGCTTAGCTTGTCATCAATAAGCAATTATATCTAATAAGTGCCCACAGTTTTCCGACCCGCGATTTTCTTCCTATGTCACTAACCCTGGTCCCATGGCGAAAGTTTGCGGCTAACTACTTAATAACAGCTCTCATTTGTACCGATTGCTAAGAGTAAAGTTTGTTGGAAAACATCGTGAGAAGTATGGGAAATCTTTCATAGAAATGTTAGCACGGTCGATGTGAACGTGACTCACTTAGGTGGTTTATACAAGCCATGTATCTGTAGCAGAGATTAACTTGCACAGAGTATACAACAACAACAACAACATAACATCACGCCCATAATCCCCGAAGGAGTAGGCAGAGTCAAAGGTCAAAGTAGAGTCGAAGGGACAGCAGGCCCTCACTCAGTCAAAAATAAAACTGGGCTGGGTTAGTTAGAAAATTGTGAAAAAGTAGTGACAAGTGGCTAGCTTTTCGCCAACACAATCACATAACCAAAACCCGTTATACCATTAGTCGCCTTTTACGACATGCTATGCAAAAAACACAGTTGGTACATTGCACAGAGTATGCCAGCTGGAAAAACCTATAATTGTTAATTCCAAAATTACTATCGCCATTTCATCACCGCATTGATTCTCATTACCATCAAAATAAAGCTTTCAAATAAAATTATATAAACAGTACTCAATATTTTGGTCCCTCAATGATATGAAAATCCTTTTTACTAAGCCCTCTGTTTAAATGATCCCCTATTCTTTCGTTTTTACATAGATTTTAATCTCTATTTAGACAAATGTCAAATTGAGTAATGTATTAAATATTAATTATAGAGATAGCAAATAAGACCTAGTAAATAAACAAGTCATCCAAGAAACCCAAATTTACTTTCAATATCAAAAGTTCCTCATTTACTTAAAACATCAAGACCAAGCGGACGTACTCGATCTAGATTCGACTTTAACGATTTAGAAGACCTGTGTACCCTACACAAACGGCGCTCCCCGAAGCGTGGCGAACGAGTCACTTCCGAAAGGGGACCAGACCAGCCGCCGAAACGGAGAAAGCCTCCACCCTCCGCTACACATGAGCATATTATTTAAATTCACACTTTATTTGCAAATAATAGGCCCGATGTGCGAATGGCCACTTTTCACTATCCTTGTGGTGGCGATTGCTGGCGAAATTGTTACGCAAAAGAAATGAGCACTTGCAAATTTTAACAGCTTTCCAGATTTATGTACATCCGAGAGCAATTAGAAAATAGAGACAGGTTAATTTTATTTGTTGTATGGCATTTGTTGTATTAATATAAACTATTTCTGTTGCACGATAAGGGATACGGCTACATTCAAAAATTATCTCTTTACTACTTTGAGACTATTAGACGTACTTACCTACAATACATAATATTTTTTTGTTTTCTGATTCATTAATGTCTATACAGCCTTAGTATTTTAAAATAAAGACGAAATCGTAGAAAAAACAAACCTGTCTATAACGAAAAGTTGTTACATATTATAAAATTCCAGCACGATTTATTTGAGTAGGTAGTTAACAAATTGTTACGAATTCTAGAGGCCCCCAAACGTCACCTCAAGAATCTACTTGCAAATTGTTAAATTTCTAGACAGTTTCTCCTGCATGCATATCTTTGCATTAAATGCGACATAAAATTATACCATTTATGCGTCAGTTACCACATGTCATGCTTGGTCTAAACTTACATTAGAGAATTTCTCGTAACGGTATTTTGTAATAGATGCCAATGACTGGGACATCTGTTTCTTAATTGGATCCTTTGTACTTTGGATATTAAATCGTGTCTCTTCCGTTAAGTACCTTTTCTATGCTATATTTCCAGATGTAATGTATCCACGATGCCGGATTTATTTATTAGTTAGGATAGGCAACCAGAGGGTGATTTTTGTTATATGGTACCCTACTAATATTCGGTTGCTTACACTATGTATGTATGTATTACGTTAAGTGTAATAATTTTAATATAAATAAATAAATAAATTGTACAGACTGACACACCATTTCCCTAGTTCCAAACTAAGCTTATGCTTGTACCATGGATTCTGGGCGAATGGATAAACATACATAAATAGGTTTTTAAACATTCATGATTCGAGTATCTACAAATATCCATGTCCATCACACGAACATTTGCCCCTAGCGGGATTCGAACCCGCGAGTTTCGTGGCCAGGGTCTCTAACCACTCGACTAACGGACCAGTCATTCTCCTTAGTTGCATAATTTTTATAGCCTAAAAGTCGATTTGATTCTAACAAATAAATGAAAACTTCGTAGGTATGCTAGCTAATTCAAAGAACATTTTCATTCACCTACGTAAACGGTACCTACTGAAAAAAAAGTTCAAAATGTAACAATAGCCTCTTATTCGATTCAGCATAACAGATTCAATAGACAATCCCGTTGCGCGAGTACGTTTCATCCGATTCTACGAACGAAATTGAATCGAAACTGGCTTTTGTTTCACGCGTCCGATTCGTATCGTATCGAGACGCCAGGAAGCGTCCCGATTTCGTTAATAGAAATTATGATGATGATCAAAGTAAGGTCAATCCCCGATAGCTGTCACTGCGCACAATAGTCATTGGCCTTCGCCACCGTTTCGCTGGTTGACCCTTTTGTTTCTGCGTACGCGCATGGTGGCCGATTCGCAGGGCTGACCGCTGTGAGTTACCGTTTTGGAAGAAAGTAATTACGTTTTATTAATTGGACAAGCACAAATGTACTTAAATATAGCTGTTAAATAACAACTACAGTTAACTAGGTATACTATTCGTCTAAGGTTTTATGCGTACTTAAATACAAGTAGGTGAAGTAAAAGAGAAAATTGGATTTAACTGCCTTTGCGGAATACTATTCTTTAAGCTAATTGAGGATTTTGAAGATCACTCTCACTCGGCCACAAGTAAATGAGAACGAAAATGTCTGAATTAGTCCTGATTTCTAGAAAACATTAAATAATATCGCTATGTTATTCCGGTAAGTTAGTTTGCATGCTAATTTATCAAATACTTTTAGTGTTGTTAGTTATTGCACCTATTATTAGTTATTGCACCTATTATTTTCATTTTTACACCTAAACCACATGACGCTTTAAGTTTAAAATTAAAGCCTAATAAAAGACAGGAGATTATTAACTTATTAGTTTATTAGATTAATAACCACGACACAATTGGTTCCCATAATGGTTGGGCTTGTATCCCAGAGTAGTCGGTTTCCTACCTCATTCAATTTATTCCCTGCTTTCGATTCACGAATCTCAGATAGCAAGTCCAAAGGAAAAGATTTTCTTTCCAAAAAAAATTGGTAGATCCCCAGGCACGCACTATCGTAGGTATAACAAGCCGTATGCCACGCAAGTAGAGCTGAATGTAAAAGCTAGTAGCATTAATCCTACTAATATTATAAATCCTACTAATATAATAAATGCGAAAGTTTGATCGGATGTTTGTTACTCATTCACGCAAAAACTACTGTTTAAATTTTAATGAAACTTTGAAACAATGTAACTTATACACCCGAATAACATATAGGCTATGTTTTATCTATGTACCACGCGATCAAAGCCGCGGGCAGAAGGTAGTTTTACATATTTTGCAATTGTTTTTCATATATTTCTTAACAATATTTTTTTTACTATTTTCCATTTAATCCTACTCGATTTTATTCTTGGCTTGATGTGTTTTAGGGAGCATATTGCCCCTTGGACTCTGCTTACCCCTTCAGGGATTGCAGGCGTGATATATTTTTTATATATTGCAACTCGCAGCAACCCTGTGGTCAGCAGGTCCTGTCCTCCGCCAAAAACTACGTCAACGACATCTGTTGCATGCGTTACGCATCCGGCGGGGGGCATGAGGTCACTTTTAATTGTTTTACGTAATTACATTGTTCGCTCTATAAAACGATGCGTGTGAATGGACCTCGGCCGGCTTACTATTTCATGGAATTACAGTTTGATGTAATATTCGCAACATTAATTTCGAATCATTAAAAATTAATTACTTGATGTCGTCTTTTGTTTTAGCGGTAGTTCATTGCTGTCTTAATACGTGATGATACTGATAGTGTTAATTTGATGGGATAGTGGGTTTATTGCTTAAATAATTCTGTCAAGCTAACTGTTTCTGTCTACTATTTAATACCAGGTGGATTAAATGCTTACTAGATACATTTAACGGAGCCTGTGAGCGCTTGCTTGGTTAGGTTAAGTTTTAGCCGCGAACGGCATACTTTAAGACCTGTATTCGTTGGAATCTTTTGGCAACTGCACATTTTCAGAGGTTAGACCGCCAATACTCTTAATCACCAACGGAAACTTATCAGCTTGAGAGCCGCTACTATACGGTTTTGTTTCAGACAGTTACTACTCTATCTTTTTTCCCATGTTGGTCTGGGACTTAAAAACAATGTGCCAACTATGTTTCTTGCCTAGCATGTCGTAAAAGGCGACTAATGGTATGTGGAGTTTTGAGTATGTGATTGTGTAGGCGACGAGCTAGCCACTTGTCACTACTTTTTCACAATTTTTCATTTAACCCAGCCCAGTTTTATTTTTAGCTAAATGGGATTAAAGGTGCCTGCTGCCCCTTTGTCTCTGCCTACCCCTTCGGGGATTATGGGCGAGATGTTATGTATGTGTATGTATGTACTACTCTAAATCCTTCAAGCAAAAACCAATATTTGCGACTCTACCACTCTATCAACTTCCATAGTGGTAGGACAGAGCCAGCTCGTATCCCAGAGTTGGCTTCCTACGGCATTCGATTCGTTCTACTTTTTATTTCCCTTAGAACGACACGGCGACTCTGTTTTGCTCTTATTTCTTGGATTCGCATCGGACTATGAGAAGTTACGCGATCAATGGCTCACAAAACATCTTTTTTCAAACAAATATTATTTAATACCGAACGAATTTGTTTTGATTACTTAACGGAAATTATGAAATTGTGCTACGATACTTACCTACATGGTTTGAAAATTAAGTCGTAGCTCTCGGATATTATTTTTTTTTTTAATCAATTTAGGAAAGGCGCATTTCCTAAATTGACTCAAAAAAAAATTGTTTTAGATCTATTGACAGGCAATTGCCTTGCGCTTGAACCAATAAGAAATAAGCGCCACACCTCTGCTGCGTATTAGTTAACATATTTGACTGGCCCGTTGGTCGAGTGGTCAGAGACCCTGGCCACGAATCCAAGGGTCGCGGGTTCGAATCCCGCTAGGGGCAAATGTTTCGTGTGATGAACATGAACATTTGTACTCGAGTCATGGATGTTTATAAACGTATTTAGGTATGTCTATCCGTTCACCTAGTATCCATAGCACAAGCATAAGCTTAGTTTGGGACTAGGGAATTGGTGTGTCAGTCTGAAGAATTTATATCATCAAAAGCAGAGACACAACCTTCAGAATAAACGACCTTAACGGAAGCATCCACAAAGATCACACATCACACATCTATAAAGTCGTCCCTCTACTTAACTACAACCGTGGTGACAAACGTCAAACCCTCTCATCATTTTTCAATCACAATCCCAAGAACACATGCTCGCGAAACAAAGACAGAAAACAATATTGCGAACAAATTGTAAATAAAACACCAGCTAATGAAAACGTAGATTAGCCGAGTGAATCTCATCAGTGTCAGATCACAGACAATGCTTCCACGGCGGTTGGTAAGCGACACGCGCTAGTTGTAGGAGATGACCCACATAAATAGTGAATAAGGGCGCGGAGGTGTAAACATTGGCCAATTTACTTTTACTGGTCTGCAGCCGTCGCACTTGGTGATCACCTGTTCGTGATTAGCAGATCGTTACTGAGTAGGTCGGAGTACTTATCTTGTTAGATCATTATACCCACATTTGGGTATTTCTGTCTTATAAATGTAATAGTTCGATCGACATCTTATATTAGGTACATAGCTACCGTATGTACGAGCATGCAGGTAAATATAATTTATATCCAGCACTTAAAAACCATATAGCAAGGCGAATAGATCTTCTCTTCAGCAACCAATCAAACCACTAAAATAGTTTAGAGCAGACTGATTCAAAATATCGTTTTATTCGTTACACCTAATTTTATATTTGCAGTTTATAGAAATGTTACATAGAAAACGTTTCCAAATGATGGTACTCCATGACGTTAAATATCGTATTTACATGTTAATATTTAGATAACAATAACCCGATAATTTCATCGCGAAAACACGACAATAGAAAAGGTCAAAGAAATCAGTAACGCCTCGTCGCCTTTCAAATCTAACAAAACAACAATAAACTGACACCTGTCTCTTTGCAGGCGCCTGCCTATCGGCACGTAAACGGGATTAATCGCTCAAGAAGTCAGCAGCGTGAGGTGACGACACTTTCACCGGTACAGCACGCGCCGAACCTTCCCACGGTGAAACCGTGCGAAGGAAAACCAAGGAAAATGCTCATTGTCCCTCAAGAGAACAAGGCTAGATGCGTCAGGTGATCCAGAATGCGCGAGTCTGCGCGGCCTCGGAAGCCGGCGAGGGTCCGCTTAAAACCAATGGTGAGGTGGTTCTGGCTGCTAGTGGCGCTTCAGACTGTTGCAGCCAACAGGCCGCCCCGTTTTCTAATAGATGGCCAATCGGAGATTGTTGTGAGACTAAAGGAAGGATCGGAGACTCCTATTGGTAAGTTCGATGACTATCGCTGACATTTGATAAAAGACAAGATTCTACTTAATATTAGGAGCAAAGTAGAGCATAAAGTCACTAATTATGTAGCTCAGTAGTACAAACATCGAGTCCATAAGGAACCATAGCATTGGTGTAAGATCGTACGCTGAAATAATAAATTTGCTATCCCGATCATGGATTTGCATTAGTTAAGCTCTGGTTTCAATCTCGCGATAGTTTTATTATGCTGGGCGATCTTACAGCACCTTATCACCACCACGAATTAGAAGACAAATAAACTTTTCACTCCATTAAAGTGCTATACTTACCTACAATACTCGACCCATTAATAACTTCAATTACCAAATATTAGTCACCGGAAAACCCTCTGTTGAAAGGTTTTAAACTCATCAAGTGGTCGAGTAGGGTCCCGACTGACAGACGGAAATTGCCGCGAGGGAGTATCCAAGACAACTGACGTCCAACAAAGGGGAAGCCGTACTATCACCCTTCGCGCTAAACGTTAGCTAATATCATGTAACTGTTATGTCTGCGTCAGCGGACTGGTAATCCATTTTAGGAGGGTATTAAGGTCTTGGATTAATGGAATTCTCTTATTACGAGCGGCCTGTTCCGGCTTCGTACGGATCTACCTACATGTTATTCGATAGGTTGTCTATCTACTATTAAAAAAAAATCACTTTCATAAATTTACGTAGACGGGCAGGTTTAAATTATTTTTTTACTTTTCAGGTAGTTTAATATATCGACTCAGGGGCGTTGATCCCGATGGAGACACGCTGAAATTTGGAATTAGAGACCAACTTGGTAGTGATATCTTAAGATTAGAAGCCATTTCATCCAACGAAGCTAATATTTATTTAGTTAAGGAATTAGATAGAGAGGTGAGAATTAAAAAATAATTAGTTACTCCTCTTCCTGCATTTATGTAATCACATTTACAAAAAACATCGGCAATTTTTTTTTTTTTTAAGGTGCGTGATGAATACTCTTTTGTCCTAACTTTAACTGATGGACACTTGGGGGAAGGAAATTTCGTCACTCAAAGCTTTTTGCTATTAGTCGAGGATGTAAACGACAACGAACCAATATTCAAACCATATCCCTCCGCGGTTACCGTGAAGGAAAATGCACCGGCCGGAATTATAGCAACAGTGGAAGCAACAGACCTTGACGAAGGCGCTTATGGACAAGTAAAACCATTTTTACATATATAATGTATTCTTTATTTATTTCTATTTCACTTGATGTTGTTATTATTGACGTAGGTTATATTCATCATCTATATAGGTGGGTCATAATCAATTCAATTGCGTATGACTTGGCAGAAATAAAAAATAAAACTGTCAAATTTGGCCGTAAATGTCCAAACAAAATTGAAAAAAAATCAAAACAAACTGATATCGCTGTAATTGTACTTCAGATTTTCACTCACAAAACGGTTTCCAGGTGCTATACCACCTGCAAGAACTGGACGGCGATGTCGACAGCTTTTCTGTGCAAACTGTAAATGGGAAAGGCGTGATACGGCTGATAAACAGTTTGGATTACGAGCGCAAGTCTCTGTACCAGCTCCGCGTTTTGGCCGTCGACCGTGCCAACCAGGGCCGTGTGAACACTGGTACTGCTGCTATATTGGTGAAGGTACAGGACGTTGAGGACCAGCCGCCAGAATTTGTCGTAGCTAGCCCTGTCACGCGGATAGGGGAAGATGCGCCCGTGGGAACTTCTGTTTTGCAAGGTAAGATTAACGGAGACTTTCTTCTCTTCGATTATAATCTATGGAAACGACCAATATTTTACCGCTTCCAACTAACATCCTTACTAAAATTACTACCTACTGTAAAAAGTTGGCTATACTCATTTAAAGAGCTCCTAATATTATATTATAAACAAAACAATGCTTCAAATGCTCACAAAATGTATCTTGCAAACAACTGATTGAGACTATAAACTTGAACTGTCCACTGCTATCAAGCACTGATCTTCTATTTATATGATGGAGATGCAATTTTTTCTTTTTAATTTAGTTAATTTATGTTTTTTAACAGTTTAAACTTAAATTGACCAACTTAATAAAAAATATAATAAAAGTCAAAGTCGAATCTTTCCTTTTTATAATATTATTACAGATATAAATTATATCCTTTTTATGTGTTTCCAGTGCGAGCCATTGATGGCGACAGAGGCGTCAACAACCGCATATCCTACAGCATCATATCTGGGGGTGAAGAGCACTTTGACATTGATAGCAGTTCGGGTATTGTGTACACTGTCAACAAGCTCGACAGGGAAGATCCCAACAACAGCAATGGAGCTTACATATTGGAAATATTGGTAACTAAAAGTAAATACCTACTAGGTAAAAGTGAATACTAGGCAGACCTTCCCTCCTCTTGTTAACAGTTTGTCTTGTGACAAAATCTATAGTTATTAATTATAATGCAGATCTATGAGTAAATGCTTCACTTATAAAGAAGAAAGATCATTATTCTTCCATTACTGTTTGATAATATGAATATATGCTAGACATGTAACTAACATATTGTCATATTAACAATAGAAATAGGGTGTGCAAGTCACACTATATTTCCATTTAGTTTAGACTAATACAAAGCTTAGTTAGTTAGTTAATATGGAAAAAATTGTTAACACTAACTTAACAGTACTTAACATTTGAAAATAAATATTGAATATATGTATTTGCTTATTAGCAAATATGGAAGTTACTTAGCAATAATTTTATTGGAGAAAAAAAATTCATATTTACTTACCCATATGGGATACTTTTATAGTTCATAACTGCAACAAAATATGACACATTATATAATTTTATTTATTGTTTGCAAGAAAATTATTACAAATGAGATGTATGGTTATGACTTTCATATTAACTTTCTAGTTTTTATTGTTGTTTATTACATTTTTAATTAGGAAGACCCTCATAATGTTAGCATTTCTCATTATTGCATTCTCTTTCCTTTTACTTTCGGTCTATAAAACTAGACAGAATATATAAATTTTTTTTTTTTTAATGTGTATATTAAATGTAATTTATTGATTATCCATTTTTTTCCCTTATTTTCAAGGCTACAGAAGAATCCCGTTCTGTATCTCCAATGCCAAGTGCTACAACTGAAGTGACGGTCATTGTGACTGATGTGAATGACGAAACTCCTACGTTTAGAAGCGAAAAATATGTCGGAGAAGTGTTGGAGAATGCTCAACAAAATACTCCCATCACTTTCCTACAGGATGCTTTGCCAGAAGTTTTTGATTATGATCAGGTAATTAAAATCTGATAATGCATGAATTGTTTAGTTATCATCATATTATTCAATAAATATTCTTTAAAATTATGAAAATAGCACATGATCTATTTTTCTTAATGTTTTTAAAAAGATATGTACACAAAATAAAATAAGTGCAAAATATTAAGTAACCCTTATTAGAAATTATAGAAATTTTGCATTTAAATAATCATTACCTAATATTGACATAGTAGCGTTCATTAAGAGAGACATGTCCAGCGGTGGTCCAATGCATATTGTTGCAGTGAATATCATTAGAGATACTGTGTAACTAACACTTGATCATAAGGCATAATTTTCAATGATATTTATGTCAAAGTTAGACCGTATGTTCAAGTGTTTGATAAGCGCCATTGCACTGTCCCAGGCAATATATCATCAACATTTCAATATTTATGACGAAGATGATGATTATGTAGAGTTTAGAAGATTTCTGCAGGTGCAATGGTTTATTATTGAATGCGTTTCAGGGTAAAAACGGGACATTTGAACTGTATCTGCAAGGAGATCACGGCGTGTTCGACGTCACGCCCTTCAAGGGAATCAACGAAGCGTCCTTCTTGATACGCGTCAATGACCCATCGTTCTTAGACTACGAGAAGGTCACTGTTATGAATTTTAGTCTAGTCGCCAAAGAAATTGTTGCCAAAGATCCTAAAATGAGGTATGTAAACGTTATGTTAATTCAGTATTGTCTTAAGTCGAAATACAACAATGCCATCCTTTATACATATATTGATAGGCTTTATATTCTTTTCTATTTATATATTCTGTACATAATCGTCAATCGTAATTACACAGTACACATTGGAAAAAAAAATATAGTTAATGATAGGGTTCAAATCTTATACAAGAGTAAAAAAAAGATTCTGATTACTAATTACTAGCAGCGCCTCTTGGCTTTACCCGCGTAGCTCCCGTTCCCGTGGCATATAATATTAGCCTATGTTACTCGCTGATAAAGAAGCTTTCCATTTATGGAAGAATTTTTCAAAGTGGTTCAGCAGTTTCGGAGCCTATTCAATGCAAACAAACAATCAAATCTTTCCTCCTTGTAATATTACATTCATTCATAACATCATGCCCATAATCCCCGAACGGGTAGACAGAGTCAAAGGGGCAGCAGAGGCCCATTAACCACATTCAGCAAAAAACAAAACTGGGCTGGGTTAGATAGAAAATTGTGAAAAAGTAGTGACAAGTGGCTAGCTCGTCGCCTACACAATCACATACCCAAAACCCCATATACCATTAGTCGCCTTTTACGACATGTTAGGCAAGAAACACAGTTAGCATATTCTTTTTAAGTCCCCAACCAACATGGGACAATGTAATATTAGTATAGAATAATATGTCTAATTTGTCATGTAATCCAACCAAGTTTTGGCTAAAAATAGTTAGCGAGCTTTCTGCTCCTTTGGATTTGATGCTACGTTAAACACGTTTATTATTATATTTACAGTGTAGTGCCAATAATGGTCCACATAAAGGACGAGAACGACAACTTCCCCGAGTTCACAGAGTCCCTGTACATGGTCTCAGTTCCTGAGAACTGCGGCGTCGGCACCACCGTCGCGTGGGTGCAGGCGCTGGACCAGGACTCCGAGAACTACGGCACTAGGGGGATTAGATACACCAGTTTAGGAGGGAGCATTGCTCATTTGTAAGTTTAATGACCTACTACAAAGATATATTGTTGTAACCTTGATAACTCCTGCTAGTAGTATTATTGTAATAGTACATATATAATTCATTCATTAAACATATAATTCATAGGCGGTGACTATTTTTGAATAAATTTGTCGATGCAGTCGCTACGCTCAGATTGGCTCACTAGATTTGTGGTTTTATAGCAAAATCGTGTTTAATCGAACATTATATTCTTTGATTTTAATAAAATATCGATTTTGCAAGAAATCTGATATGTTTCATTGACCATCGACATACAGTATTTGTTGGTTCAGACATGGTGAGAAAACTATAGATAATAGGTAGTAGTTAGTTAGTTACTGTATACATAACCATGACCCGATCTGTCTAGTTGCATTGTCTTATGTTTACGAAGGTCAGATGTTAGTCTCCCTAAGGTAATAATAAAGAGCCTCTTAATCTGGGATCTTGGTATAATGGGAAAAAAGTCTTCCCACAATGCCGTGATTATGAACTTGAGGTTTCACCATAGGAACTAAGATCCAGCAACATTAATTTACCATACAGAACTTTAATCATATATCAATAGAAGCTCAAATTCAACAGCAGTGAACAATATGGCTTTTTCAGATTGAACCTTAATCCAATATCTGGGGTTATAACCGTAAAGCAAGCTGGCGGTGACAACTTCGACCGCGAGCTGGTCTCTCGCCACTACCTCACTGTGGAAGCTCGGGATGATCTTGGCAAGGTATGATCATACTTTTATTTGATAAACACATCGACAGGTCCTAATTGCGGGTCCACACCCGCATTGGGATTCTAGCTGTTTGAAAACTGACTTTGTATCATAACAGGTAACCCCATTCGCTCTTGGCGGGAGAAGCATAAAAACGCATCAGTTTTATTATAACAAATTAAACAAGCTTCTAACCGAGTTTAAATAAAAACCAAAAAAATAATATGCATTGGCTAAGAACGCTTTCCTTCTCGACAGAGGCCAGTTTTAAAATAAATCTCTATTACCAGGGCAACCGCAACACAGCTCAGCTGATCATCGACATAGAAGACGTGAACGACAACGCGCCAATGTTCCTCGCCAACAAGTACGAGGCGCGCCTGCTCGAGAACGAGCCGCAACTCGAGCACCCGCTGGCGCTGGAGGCGAGGGACATCGACTTGAACGGTGAGGGCGGTCTCGGGACCACTAGCTGCGTGCAGCTACGTCATCGCGGCGGTGACGTCACTACGACGCGCCGTGCTCCTCGCCAACAAATACGAGGCGCGAAGCCGAGTGAGGGCGGTCTTATTAACCACTGGTCTCAGGAGCGGACTAGAGATTGTTGTATACATGCACGCCCGGGATCTCCATAATGGTGGACAGAGTACAAGGATCAATCAGATCCTAAAACCATACATGCTATGCTATCCTAGCCCAATACAATATCCTCTGTTTTTACGACATGTTATGCAAGGAACACAGTTGGTCTCAAACCAACATGAGAAATCAGAAGCTGGTATGGTGGTGATAATATGTAATAATAAAGCTTTTTACTATTGCAGGCACGAAGAATAGTCATATAGAATACTCAATAGTTGGCGGTGAATACAAGGACAACTTTACAATAGATCCTAACCTGGGCATCATCACGCCCAAGGGTGGATTGGACTTCGAGCAGATACCGGGCGACAACGGGAACATAAGGCCGATTCATTTGACGGTAAGATATTATGTAATTACAGTAAAAGCTTTATATGTTTCATCCAAATTGTTAGAAATCGCTCTCATGCTTTTCTCTCGCAAGTAAGCTAAGGAGGATTTAGCGACGTCTATAAACATCTGTGTACTGTGCCACAAGATAGTCAAGATTATAGTTCCAATAAATGTGTCAACAGATCACGTTGATCGAACATCGGCCGCGGCAGTGAAAACAAATCTTCGAATTTAGACATATGTAACAATTTTCTTATCAATAAATGAATCATCTATTTAAAATATTACCCTGCCAGGTACGTGCCCGCGACTTTGGAGTTCCACCCCTGTCGTCTACAGTGCCCGTCACCATCTATGTCCAAGATGTGAACGACCACGCACCGATGTTCCAGCAGATGTTGTATAAGCGATCTATACCTGAAGACATGCCGGGCGGGACCAGCGTGCTCGAAGTAAGAAGTATCTTATTAGGGTATGGTCATATGTATGTATGTATTAAACAATAACTAACACTTTATAATTTATGTCCAGGTGAAAGCTCGCGACGCAGACGGCTCATCACCGAACAATCGCGTAGTGTACCGCATCCAGCGCGGCGCCAGCGATAAATTCGTGATCGACAGCCGCTCCGGCGTCGTGTCCGTCGCCAACGGCTCCTCGCTCGACCCCGACAAGACCACGCCCAAGAGCGACCGTTACACGCTCACTGTGGTAAGCGACAAATTCGTGATCGACAGCCGCTCTGGCGTCGTGTCCGTCGCCAACGGTTCCTCGCTCGACCCCGACAAGACCACGCCCAAGAGCGACCGCTACACGCTCACTGTGGTAAGCGACTAGTTCGTGGTCGACAGCCGCTCCGGCGTCGTGTCCGTCGCCAACGATTCCTCGCTCGACCCCGACAAGACCACGCCCAAGAGCGACCGCTACACGCTCACTGTAGTAAGCGACTAGTTCGTGGTCGACAGCCGCTCCGGCGTCGTGTCCGTCGCCAACGATTCCTCGTTCGACCCCGACAAGACCACGCTCAAGAGCGACCGCTATACGCTCACTGTGGTAAGCGACAAGTTCGTGGTCGACAGCCGCTCCGGCGTCGTGTCCGTCGCCAACGGTTCCTCGCTCGACCCCGACAAGACCACGCCCAAGAGCGACCGCTACACGCTCACTGTGGTAAGCGACAAGTTTGTGGTTGACAGCCGCTCCGGCGTCGTGTCCGTCGCCAACTGCTCCTCGCTCGACCCCGACAAGACCACGCCCAAGAACGACCGCTATACGCTGTATTACTATGGTAAATTACTTGTCGAGCTAAGAGCTTATGAGCTGGTTTTGAGCTGAGCTTTTATACTGAGCATTATTTAAATACTTACCAAATGTATAATAGAACAACGGAAGTACAACAGCAGCTGCAAAAATAACAGCAACGAAAGTAGCCAGCCCCTTAACCATTTTCCCAAGAATCATCATCATCTTCCTAGCGTTATGTCCCGTGCTTAGTCGGGGTCCGCTCAAAACATGATACAGGATGTAGCGAGTCAGGTAATTACATTGAAGCGACTGTCGATCTGACTTTCGTAACCCTAAGATAGGGAAACCAGACAATTTTTGAATCATGGATTACAAATCCAAAGTTATTTGAATTTGCAGGTTTCATTATGATGTTTTCCCTCACCGTCGAGCTAGTGGTATAAATACGTACATAGATTTGAAAAATCCAGAGGTACGTGCCCGGGTTTGAACCCGCACTCCTCGGTTAAAAGGTACGTGTCCGTATCATTGAGCTACTACCGCTACGTACGGAACCATTTTCCCAAGAATATAAGAACAAATATGTTGAGCTACTGCACTACTACAGGTGGCTCTAGACGGCGGCATCGGGGACCAGCAACTGAGCGCGGCCGTGCTGGTCAACATCACCATAGTGGACGTTAACAACAAGCCGCCAGTGCTGAAAGAGCCTGGCACCATCGTCGTCAAGGAGAACACGCAGGTTCGGATTACTTTAATTTTGTCTTCTTAAAAAGCTAACGGATGGATACATCTTTAAATAGAAATATTTGTAACACGTTTTGTATAAGAACGTCTAATTTATTTTTGGTTATTTATGGTTATACCAATAGTAGAAAAAAAGCGTAATGTCCTAGCTATGTATTACGATTCATGACAGGGCCGGACCGTGAGTTTAGGGGGCCCTGGGCTAATACTACTTAGGGGCCCACCTAATTACTCTAAAGTATAAGAGATAGACTTGAATTAAATGAATTGAATAGGTTTGATAAATTATGTTTTTTTTTCGCATTATCGTCTATCTTTGACTTGATTTAGCTGCGGGCCCCTTGGATCCACGGGGCCTTGGGTTGAAGCCCACAAAACCATATGGTAGATCCGGCCCTGATTCATGAGATACAGCCCACTGACAGACAGACAGACGAAAGGGCAGCACAGGCATATTAATGGGCAACCTTTGGGTACGAAGCCTAAAATTGAAATAAAATGAAATTGTAGCGTCAACATACAGAAGTCAGGAGTTAGCATCACAATAAATATTCAATGTGCTTCCTATGTAACTATCAGTATCAACAAATTTTACACAGGTCGGCTCGCAAATCTACAAGGCGCAAGCGTACGACCCGGACTCCCAGCCGGTGCTGCGCTACGCAATAGACCGGGACGCCAGTATGGCGCGCGACGAGGACGGCGTGCCTATCCCCTTTGTGGAGTACGATTTCCTCTCGTTGTGGGACTTGAACCCTGTCGACGGAACTCTGAGAGTTATAAGGTGAGGCTATAGAACATTTAACTCTTTCAGTCTCACTTTTGTATTTTTAACAGTTCAGACATAAAAAATACATATTCATGGTAAATATGGAATATAAGTTATAAAAAAAAAAAATATATATATAATTTTAAAAATTAATTTTTAATAATAAAATCAGTTTGTTCTTTAAATTTTTAAACATAAATATTCTGAATTTATGTTCTTAGGCATTTTTATTCAATTTTCAATATTTTATTTTTCATTTGTTATATATAAATATTCTTCTTTTTTTAGGTGGTTAATATGCTAACCACCAAGACGGAAAGAGTCAGAGGAATTATTATAGCGGTTTTCCTTATATCACCTTATGTCACCTATAGGGATAGGAAATAGCATAGATTACCTACTTACATGAATTAGCGACGGTCCGGATTCACATGGTTCGCTTCTCATTTATCCATAAGTCTTTTCATGCATGTTCCTGGCATCCATGTTCGTTAGCATATTAACCAGCACTTTGTTACTTTGTTTGATAAAAGATCAGGTATTTTTATCGATATTGTTCCAATTTGATCATGACACGTCTAAGTCGTAGTTCCGAACTTAAGGTAATTACCATCAAAGTAACCGGTTACAAGAAGAATTGTTTTACAATAGTTCTTAAAAACCATTGAATTTCTTAAAAAACATTGTTTTATATTGTTTCTTTAGGAGTATATTTGTGAACGGTTTAACGTAATATGTGTGATGTGCCTGTAAATATTTACATATTGTATAATGAAAGGCCTTATCGATCATCTCATAAAATGTGATAATAAAGCTTAGCTACCACTGCTATAGAGTCTATAAATTCCTCAGACTAGTACACCAATTCCCAATTTCCAAAATAAGCGTGTATAAGCTTATGCTACATGAACATGCTAGAATCTATGTGAATCATATCCCTATAATCCTGCATCTGATCCATAGACTTGAACCAAGCATTTCTTCCTACAGGCTCTTAGAGAAATCTATGAGTCCGTAGTCTTGCATCTGATCCGAAGACTTGAACAGAACATTTCTTCCTACAGACTCTTAGACAGAGAGAAAGTAGAAACGGTGAAGCTTGTTATAACGGTAGAAGACATGGCAGCCATAGACGGCGGGCCGCGGCAGACGGCGTCGGCGACGCTCACCGTCGTCGTGGAGGACGAGAACGACAACAACCCGAGGTTCCGCAAGCCGTACTACCGCACCTCCGTCACGGAGAACTCCAAGAACGGAGCTAACATCGCCACTGTGATCGCGGACGATGCGGATAAGAATCGGACGATGGCGTATTATCTAGAAGGTGAGGGAGCAATGCTTTGGCATTTTCAATGATGACTAACTAACTTCACGGCATTTTCCTAGCGGGGTGAGAAGAGAGAACTGAGCGCTATATGACACGGTCCTTACACACGTCACTCACGATATTAAAATACTTTTTTTAAAGTTGTCTGCCTTTATGTAGCTAAATACGTTATTTTTCTCTCCTGTAAAGTAAACGTTCGTTAGAAAACATTTCACTACCGACATATGAGGTCATAAGCACAGTGACCGTATTTGGCCCTCCCCAGATCACTCTGTGTAGGGGCAAATGTAGATAAGCAGCTGTTGGGTATCAGAAAATGATCCAAGGAGGGACTTCGTTTTTCCAACAATAACAAAGGAACTCCAGACCCCATTTGGTATTAAAAAAAAACGAATCATCATCATTATCATTATCTCCAGGTCCTGAAGAATTGCTAAGCATGGTCCACATGGAGAAGAGCACAGGGGAACTAGTGGTGGCCAACAAAATTGACCACGAGGCGTACCCGTGGATCAACCTCACTGTGAAGGCTGTGGACAACGGCATCCCCCCGAGACACTCGGTCGTTGATATGTTTATACAGGTTTGTATTCATCATCATCATCTTCTTATCCTTTTCCCAGGTGCTCTGGGGTCGGGTCAGTATATTTAGCTCTTCCATACGCCTTGGTCAGCGGATCAATCAATTCCATTGAAGGTTTTTTTTATTAAAACATTAGATAGATGGCGTAACTGTGACGTACGGTCTTATCATTGGTTAGTTACCTCCTCATTGGTTAGTTGTCAGACCAAACTGACATGCTGTCAACAAGGAGCCAATAGTGACAGTGATAAGACCACGAGACTCCCTCGTGCCATCTAGCGGTTTTTGTATTTTTGAAAACCCTAATTGCACTAATATTATTAACAAGTAAATAAATACATTTTCCGGACTGACACACCAATTCCCTAGTTCCAAACTAAGCTTAATAGCTTATCCATAGGACAAGCTAATGCTTGTCCTATGGATACTAGACAAACGGATAGACATAACTAAATACGTTTATAAACATCCATGACTCGAGTACAAATGTCCATGTTCATCACACGAAATATTTGCCCCTAGCGGGATTCGAACCCGTGACCCTCGGTTTCGTGGCCAGAGTCTCTGACCTCTCGACCAACGGGCTTGTCAAATCATTATCTTTCACACAATCCACTCATCTTTATTTCCTCTTCATTCTCATGTAAGTAGTCTCGTGTTTTATTTACCATTATAATAGATATTTTAGTAAGAGTGCCAACGCGGCCATGGATGCAAGCTGCATTTACGTTCTCAACAAGACCATTGGAGGTCTAAAATGTTCACGGGGTTGATCCAATTCGTTTGCGCAGGTGCTGGATGAGAATGACAACAATCCAGTTTTCGAGTCGTCAGCCTTCGAATACAGAGTGCTAGAATCAGTGGAGCCGGGGACTACCATAGCCAATATCGTTGCTACCGATGCCGACTCCGGAGAGTACGGGAAAATCACCTATCTACTAGATAGAATGTCTTCACAGGTATGTCTTATTAAAATTTATTTTATTAAATAATTTTTAACATATATTAATAAAGATCAGCGCATGAAATTATAAAACAAAGTAAAATATCAGAGCCACACGCCGTAATCCTTGTTCTATACATTTTTTTTTCTAACCCAATAGGATATTAAAGCAACAATACCTTGACATCACATACCATATAAAGTGTGGTAAATTAATTGCTTGTGACTCACGGTTTTGTCCAAAAACTAACTATTATTAACAAATTACATATTAGGTATTTCTCACTGATGTTTTAATTTCGAAGCGAAAATACTTAAAATCTTGAAAATTAGATGAGACTAAGTAACTTAGTCAGTCTATAATTTTCTACTTTTGTGTGTTTATATAAAAATCCAGATTGATGTTAAACATAAACAAACAAACATAACATCACGCCCATAATCCCCGAAGGGGAAAATTTCATTAAATAAATACCTCCTAACTACCGCATCGTCTGTATAGGGCAAATTCCTGATCAACGCGGAGACCGGCGCACTGACGGTGTCGGACTCGCTGGACCGCGAGGCGCAGGCCGCCTACAACCTCGTGGTGGAGGCGTGGGACAACTACCAGTTCGGTTACCTCAGCGGCGAGAGCAGGAACGCGTTCAAGCAGATCGTGTGAGTACACTGATATCGATGATGGCTATACAAAAGGATCGATCATCAATCACGTCAGGCCCGAAGGAGAAAGAGTTGGTCCGGAAATAATCACTAACAAGCGAGGAGGGTGGCGAGGTGTATTTTTTTAGTTGAATCACATAGTAATAATATACTACGTACAACAAAGGGTCACTACCCATACTTGAAAATTTACTATAAGGCTATAACTCGCGCAAGAACAGCGTCAGTGGTGAGTAATTGGAACTACAGCAAAGTTTAGTCTGTTTGTCAGGAATAATACAAGATGTCGCTCGCTACAAGCACAGGTTAGTTGTTTCTTAGTAATAATACGCCATCTGTGTAAAATTCATGGTTTTAAAACAAAGATTATTTTGGTTTGCTTCTGAAGAAAATATTTTATATTCATATTTGTCACCTAAATTTAATCAATTATCTAAGAAATGACGTAAATAACTTATTTTATGAAAAAAGCATTTTTTTAAAGTAAAATAATAACGTTTTTGTTCGGTTTTATCTCTCAAGCAGTCTAAATGATGGCTGTAGCGACATCTGTCTGTGTCAATTCTATACGAAATCTAAAATGTATGTGAATGACCAGACATGGTTGAACGTTCCCAATAAGTCACCACATATAAGCAGAGATTTCTTTTTTCTCTGGAAGGTGGTCCTACCCGTACCTACTATGGAACTAGCCGAACCATGCAGAAACGAATACTGCTTCAACGTGTCTCATGGCGTGGTCGTGTTTTTTAACCTAATCATGGCTTAGAACTATTCCGTTTCGGCATTTCTCGTGACTCGGTGATGTTATCAACCCTAGTCTTCCTTGGTGATTATATCTACCCTATTCTTTATTCCCAGTGTCCACGTAGAAGACGTGAACGACAACCCGCCGATCCTGCAGCTGCCTGAAGAGTGCACCACGATCACGGAGTTCCACAACCACCGCGAGCCGATCGTGTCCGTGTCCGCGACGGACGCGGACGACAACGCCTCGCCCAACGGACGCGTGCAGTTCCATCTGGTCAGCGGGAAAGGGCACGGTGAGCCTCATGAGCTTTATTTTCCATTCTCCTTTTTGTAATAACATATCCAGGGCCACCACGACTCGTCTGGAGAGATCACATAAATCTTTCCAGTGCTGACCACTCACCTGGCGAGTTCAGTGTCTTTCGGTAAAATGTAGGCAGCATCCGACATCATAAAAATGAACTGGCAGTGAATTTGTCAAATAGCCTCACCCTAGTTAGGAGAGGGAATTACTTTCTTTTTCGTGCGAATTAAAATAGCAGCCGTATTTAGTCGGTAGGGGAACTGGTGTTGCTAGCCTAGTTCCGAGCCCGACACCCCTTTGTAGGCTGTTACTCAGGTCTACTTGGACGATGCGTAAATGGATTTCTCACGTACAAAAAACGAAAAAAGGTAGTTGCTTCTTCTTAGCGTTATGTCTTGTTTCGGTTTATATTTACTCTATTACCCTAGCCCTTGGTTAGGAGCAATAACAGAAATTTATTTTAGTTTATATTAATAATAAGTAGACGCAACGCTTGTCATCATATATATATTTTTTTAATATTATCCCCATTATACCGCTATTATCATAAGGTTTAAATTGTTTTGTTGGCGATTACCTATGGCATATAGACATGTGCCGGCCATCTCGAGTCTTTTGGCGTGGAGCCAGCATTTATAAAAAAACAGTAGCGGGCGTGTCAGGAATGTGACAAGGAGAAAAGGACGGCGGAATACTTGTAATGTGATTTATGGGCATTAACTAATACGTCGATGATCTTTTGCAACCTCAACTGTCGTCCCCCAGAGCTGTTCCGCTTCGAGCAAGTGGGCGGCGACGCGAACACGGGCCGCCTGTTCGCGCGGCAGCCGCTGCAGGACCGCTTCGGCAACTACTCGCTGGGCGTGGAGGCGCGCGACCTGGGCGCGCCGGCGCAGCGCGCGCGCGCCGTGCTGCGCGTCTGCGTCTCGGATTACAACGATCACGCGCCCGTCTTTGTGCATCCCCCGCAAAATGTTACGATTAAGGTGCCCGAGGTGTGTAGCATTAGGGTCTTGACGACTTTGGTACAGACTTTGATTTAATTATTTGTGGAAACGGAATTCTTTAATAGCACTGAAATGACTTCGAGTCAAAATAGGCCGAAATAAGTTTAATTCGACACCGACAAGTTAACTACTTTAGCCCTTATTAAACTTATTTAATCTTGGCTTTGGTGTCATATAGATAAAAAAAGTCCCCTTGCATGATCCACAATTCATTAATCTTTCTATCAAAAAGCCGTCAGGAACGCTAGATATACAAGTGGTTTTCTTTTTTTCTAATATTAAACCTCTTTATACCAACTACCGAAACACTCGATATTTAAAATAATTCCTAATATTTTTAGAACGCGACAGTCGGCACCCTGGTCGTGGAGGTGAAGGCGATCGACGCGGACATCGGTCCAAACGGCGCGGTGCGGTACCGCTTGCGGCAAGACGCCGCCGCCGCGTACCGGACATTCGGCGTGCACGCCACCAGCGGCGCGCTGCGCACCACGCAACCGCTCGACCGCGACAAGCAGACCACATACCAGGTGACGAGTAGGGGACGCAGGGCAGGTGAAGCGGCGCGCCTACCAGACGTATGGGGCGCCTACCAGATGAGGCGGTGAGGCGAGGCGCCTACCAAGTGAAATATCTTGTTTTTCACCCCTTCATTTCGTAACGGATTGAATTATTCAAAATTGGCGTCTTAATTTAAACTTCTTAACCGTTTGCCATGAAATAAGTCTATCTAAACCTAAAGTAATATCTAAACCCTGTGAAAGTGAAAAGAAAAGATCCCAATACATATAGTCTCTCTCTGTCTGCAGCAGAACTAGCAAACGTAACTGCACTTGGACGGCGCCACTAAAAGCACTCTAAGGCTAGTGTTTTTCATTAAATATAGTCCAAGTCCAAGTTCACTAATAGTCTTCGTCTCCTCCACATTTATACCGATTTTGTAAACCGATCTTCCTCCACAGCTCCGCATCGAAGCGTACGACCTCGGCCTCCCCACTCCCCTCAGCTCGGACCTGGACCTCACGATATACGTGCAAAACGTGGACAGCTACCGGCCGCGCTTCCCGCAGAAGACGTTCAGCGTCAACGTCACGGAGAACGCTCCGAAGTTCGAGGTGTACCTGCCGAGCGTGATCGAACGAGACGCGATAGACAGAGGCGATGAGCCGGTGTTGCCAGTATGCTACTATATAGTGGAGGGCAATGAGGGGGGAGCGTTTCAGCTGCAGAGGAGCACGCATAAGTAAGCGTTTTTGGTATTTCTTTTTTTCGAGGAAGAAGAATCTTTCTAACACTACATTCTCTTTTTGATACGACTTAGACCATGATTCTGGATTTAGCTAGTCTTTTTTTAACCGACTTCAAAAAAAAGGAAGAGGTTCTCAATTCGACTAAATGGTGTTTTTTTTTTTTTTTTATATCTAGTGTCATCTGATTTTGTAACCATTAGGGGATCCAGAATCTTATTTGTATTGTATCTAAGAAATCTACTCAATATAACCAATTTCACGTTCACTAAGTCAAGTAATGTTCAAGCAACGTAACGTTCACAATGTCGAATCATTCTCACCAATTAGGGTTTTTTTCACAAATTAAAAGAAAAAAGATCGACAATTATTACAAAATCCTAAGCAAGCACACGCATTATGTATCCGAAAATGACTATATACTCTAATATTGACGTCATTCACGTGTTTTTTAGATATATATATATATTTTTTTTTGTATTTAATGCAACTGACCTTTTCCATACAGTTATAAAAATAAATCAGAGTAAAAAAGACTAAAAGATATTGTCCATGATAAAAATACACCTCAATTTTCTTCAGTTTCAATTCAAAAATTAAAGTTCGTGGCAATTTTAGATTTAACTAATTATCGTGTTTCGCCCTCCAGACTGTCCACAGTGAACCCGTTAGACCGTGAGCAAAGATCCAGATATAACCTCACGATCCTCGCCAGTGAGGACTGCGTGACCACGCCCACTTACGAGCCCGACGCGGACGCGGTGAGCGCGCTCAGCGTGCACGTCTCCGTCAAGGATGTGAACGACAACGCGCCACGGTTCAAGAGGAAGATATTTACTGGAGGGGTGACCACTGAGGCGGACTTTGGGATCGAGTTTATGCATGTGATAGTGAGTGTTATTATGGTCCAAACTTTAGGTCCTAAGCTTGCTCACTGCCCACGTCGCCTTCAACGACAGGAACGAAAACCGCCGCGTTTAAAATTAAATGCGCTCCTTACAAGAACACGTACTTTAATATTTTACATCTCTAAACACAATAAAATTTTTATCTCCTCCATGTCTGTCACCATTAAAAATTGCAAAGCTGGAACAAATAATTCAGCTGGGTTCAACACAGTTTTACCCAGCAACGTGTGCTGGTTTCATGCCACCAAATCAAGCAGAGCTAAAATACAGCTAATTGCAATCCCTACCTAGTCACCACCCCTTCCACCATTGATCTCACATTCCTTTTTCAAATATCTTCTGTCTGTCACTCTCATATCACACATTTGTTGAAATCCAAATGCCATCACTTTGTCCCCCAGGCCGAGGACCTGGACGAGGGCGAGAACGCGCGCATCAGCTACTACCTGTCGGGCGAGGTGAAGCAGACGCTGACGGAGGGCCTGGAGGCGCTGGCGGCGGCGCCGTTCCGCGTCGCGCGCGCCACCGGCGCCGTCGCGCTCAACTTCGACCCGCAGAAGGGCATGAAGGGTTACTTCGACTTTAAGGTGAATTACCAAGACAATAGCTATATGGAGGAAATAAGCTAAAGGTGATGTAGGCTTCGGTTTGGGGCAGTGAGTTTTTCGTATTGGGAAATGCCTTTCGGCAACTATGTAAAGTAGCTTCGACTGGGCTAATTTACTTTTTGTTATCTTTATATCTAAGGTGTCATAGATCCCCCTAGATTATACAACTTAGTCCGTAGAACCCAAGAAATACATCAGGAATGTACGTGACGTCCTCGTCAAATAAGTCACTTGATGTCTACTTTATCTGTGGTGATTCGTTTCCTACAATTCAGTTTCCACTGCAAAAAATTAAAAGATGCCAACATCTTCACATTTAGCTGAAAAATGGTCCTTAAACTATTCCAAAAAAACCCTTCCCTAAAAACTACAATGCCCCAACAGGTCATAGCGAACGACACGGGTGGTCTCCACGACGAAGCGCACGTGTTCATATACTTATTACGCGAGGACCAGCGCGTGCGTTTCGTCCTGCGCGCACACCCATCCGAAGTTCGCGACAAGATACACCTCTTCCGGGAACAGCTGGCGCGCGTCACTGACGCCGTGGTCAATGTAGATGACCTAAGAGTCCATGAGAACAAGGACGGCTCAGTGGATAACACAAAGACGGATCTGTATTTACACTTGGTGAATGGAGAGGATCATTCGGTGTTGGAGGTACAGCAGGTGCTGAAGATCGTTGATAAGAATATTGAACAGTTGGATGAGCTTTTCAAGGTGGGTGATGCTTTTTATATGCGTATAACTTAACCAGATAGTAGCAGATCTAATTTATCAAATAGCAGATCTAATTTAACAAATTGGATCAATGTGGAATTTCGTTCTCGCAAAAATTGTTTTCTAAACAAAATTTTCACTACTCGCGAAGCTGTGACGTATGGTTTTATCACTAGGAATATTTAAGTATTTACAAAAGGACATGACATCTACTTATTTCATTTTTAAAGATCACATCAGAAAGAGCCAATAAGGTTGTGAATACCCAGTTGTGCCATCTGGTGGGTATTTCATTTACAAAGACTCATTGATCAAACAACTTGTAAATTTTTTTCACTTCGTCCATTAAACAATACCTCATTAACACCCAGCCAGCAATTACGCCATTATCTATATACATATATTAGCAACAAAAATATACAATATGAAACAAGCAACAAAGGATGCAATATATGCCATTCCCACAATTCAAATGCACCAGAATAAATTTATTAATGTTTAACTGAAACTACCTTAACTGCCTAAGTAGGTATACCAACATCGTAATCGATGATCGCATCGTAAAATTTAGATGTTTTCTTAAATTTCCGAGTAGAAAGTGTAAAGGTAGATACTCCAGTGGTTAAGTCTTTTACATTTTTATATAAATTCATTTTGGGGATCACCCCCACGGGGGGGGGGGGGGGGGGATAGCCATACCTACGTACATACATAAAATCACGCCCACAATCTTTAAAGGGGTAGACAGAGCCAAAGGGGCAGCATGCTCAACCACATCCAGCCAAAAATAAAGCCGGACTGGGTTAGATGGAAAATTGTGAAAAAGCAGTGACAAGCGGCCAACCTGTCGGCTACACAATCACACACCCAAAACCCGATATACCATTAGTTGCCTTTACGACATCTAGATTATTCCGTTCTCGCTCAGTTAGTTCAACATCAATTATGTATACGGGTCAGTAGGTTCCTTGACCTACTTTCAGTTGACTTATAAGAACGGGTATTTACATGACGATTATTGGAATAAGAAGACAGTTTACAATTTTATTTCCGTGGCTTCAAGCATAAGCCCTCTGAAAACTGAAAGAAATCGTAAAACATAGGCACTTGCAGACATTATGTCTACTACCTAGTAGTTGAACAACTGGGTAGACTAGCGAGAATAAATGTTTATTTTATTTATTTTAATACACCATTTAGTACAGTTTCAATGTAGTCCTGACTCCCAACATAGTAATAAACCGTTTTTCAGGAGCCAGTGCTTCCCCTTAACGTTATACAAATAATAGTGTATAATGATAAAGAACTAAATTTAATTAAAATATTAATGAGAAGATAAATTCTAGATTAAAGACTAATATATACTGATAACATAAATAGCGCACGTATGATTTTTTGCAAGTATATGTGGTTGCGTATTTGTTTGTGAGTGTGTGTGTGTTTGTGCGTTGCGTGTGTATGTGTGATAGCGCGCGCGCGTTTGTGTGTGTGTGTGTGTGTGTGTTTGTGCGTTGCGTGTGTATGTGTGATAGCGCGCGCGCGTTTGTGTGTGTGTGTGTGTTTGTGCGTTGCGTGTGTATGTGTGATAGCGCGCGCGCGTTTGTGTGTGTGTGTGTGTGTGTGTGTGTTTGTGCGTTGCGTGTGTATGTGTGATAGCGCGCGCGCGTTTGTGTGTGTGTGTGTGTGTGTGTGTGTTTGTGCGTTGCGTGTGTATGTGTGATAGCGCGCGCGCGTTTGTGTGTGTGTGTGTGTGTGTGTGTTTGTGTGTTTTATGTGTGTGCGATTATTCCAGAAGGCATTCAGTTTCATTGTAATCTATGCAATTTAGGTATTCGTTTAACTGCAATTTTAGTTGATGATTGGTCAGCTTATAAATTCCCTTGTACCTAAAGTTGAAATAGATGTAAACATGTGGTGCTACAAAATTATAGTGTCATCTTGCGAATGTACTTCTTAAAGTATAAGACACTATAATTTTGTAGCACTCCCAGTTTCCCACTCCCATGGTAAGCCATGGGAGTGGGAAACTTAAAGATTCTTTTCTGAGGGACAGGTATTGTAGGTACCGTAAAACGATGGTACCTGCGAACACTTTGGTAAAGAAATATCTTTCCGACACTGTGTACCTTAGCGTTAATAAAAAATATATTTAAAAAATACCTACTACACATGTGAATTTATTAAACAGATGTTGTTATTTTGACGTTAGGTACAGACAAATGCTTTATAAGCTTGTATTGTATATTCAGTCACACACTTATTACGTATCGAGCTCATTGGTTTCTTCCAACGTAGGAGTTCAACGTACTCGACACGCAGCCGGCGGAGTACCAGCCGCTGACCGCGGAGACGCTGTCGTCGAACCAGACGGTGTTCTGGCTAGTGTGGACCACGCTGTTCCTGGGCGTGCTGCTGGTGCTGGCGCTGCTGGTGTGCCTCTCGCAGCGCGCCGACTACGCGCGACGGCTGAAGGCCGCCACCGCCACCGCCTACTGTTAGTATCTATCCAGTACCGTGGCTACCCAGGAAAGACAGGGCAGTGCGAGGTTTTAAGCCTGATTAGTAAACAACCCTCTGTTTCATTTGTTTTATCGAAGCCACCGGGCTTTGGTGTGGTTAGAATGCTTAGACACATATACCAGGAGGAGATGGGCCCCTTGGTCCCCTGTAATTCAGATTTATTTGTTGTTTGCAATCCTAAAATATAGTGTGTTCAAATTCTCTTTCTATAGCTCTGCCATTGATTCCGTTTCTGAACTAGCCTTATTTTATTTTCCTTTTAATCATTATTGCACCATAGAGAAGAATCAAAAGTCTTATTTTTTTACTAAAGCCAAATTTATTGAGCTATTTAATTTTCCCCCAGCCTCCCCAACTCCAGGCGAGTCCGACATGACCATCCGCAGTTCAGGCGGCCGCGTGCCCAACACGAACAAGCACAGCACCAAGGGCTCCAATCCCATCTGGCTGCACGCGTACGAGAACGACTGGTACAAGTCCGACGACCAGCTCAGCCACTCCGAGAGAGACTCTCTTGACGAGAACGCGGTGGACCAAGACCTGTCCAATGAGAAACCTTACTTCATCACCACCGGCGCCTTCGCGTCAATAGACTCGACCGAGACCGAGCCGCAAACGACTCAAGCCAAATACGACTTTTACCAGCAACTCGAGCAGATGAAGAACGCTAAAAATATGGAAACGACTGAACTGTAATCTTTAGGTGTAGTCATTTATTAGATTGTAATGTGCCTTTGTAAATTATGTACCTAGTAAGAACGTTTGTAAGGAAAAAATAATAAAAAAACAATGTCAGATGTTTTATTGAACTTCATTTTTACTAAAGTTCGGATAGATTTATTTTACATACCTGCCTATATTTTTTGCATTGACTTCATAGTCAAAACGGGATTCTGCTAACAGTTCACAAATAAAAACAAACTTGGATATTTACTATTATAAGTGCGCGCCGACGAGAGACTTCCGTGAAAAGAGATTGTTTACAGCTACATCAGCCAACGCACGAGTCCTCCGGACAAAAGGGAACATCAACAGTCCGGACCGTACAAAAGTACGGGAGGTGTCCCAGAAAATATTATAACTAACGTGCTAAGGAATATAACGCACACACGAAATATTTTAGCCTTATTATGCGCTCGATAGAGATGTCGGTTCCAGCGGTCCAGTTTGTCCTCGGCAGATAAAGTCTCTCGTCTGCGCTTACCTTAAAGGCATGTTTCTAAACTCAATTTCTAAATGTTTCTCTTCGAAGAACTTAAAAAGTTCTCAGAAAAGTTTTTATTATTTTATTTTATTTTAATAATAGGTGTAGTACACGGACTAGTAAAAAAAGGACTCCACGCTATCATACTACAGCGTGAAGCCACGTTTACCTATGCATGTGCGAGTGAGATTCTTTTGGATACCATATATCGGATATCTGTCATGTGGAGCACTTATTATGTCAATGTGTGACGTAAGTTGCGTGTCAAGGTGGAGCACCTGAGGAACTTTAATGTCTAGTTAGTAGCGCGGAGTCCTTCTTTTTTTACTAGTCCGTGGTGTAGTATAAAGAACGGGCCAATATAATATAACCTAGTGCATCTATTTATGAATACAATTATTAAATTTGACTGAAACATTTCTACATTCACAATAACTCAATTGTTATATCCCAAAACTACCTAGGTAACTGATCCAGTAACAGTTTGCGAGCGAATTCAAAGCAAGATGAGAACCAGCACTCATTCTCACTATTAGTTTTCGCCCGCGACTTTGTCTGCGTGGAATTAGTAATTTACTAATTCCACGCAGACAAAGTTTAAATTAGTAATTTACTTCCCACAACTTAACTTATCTCCATACAAAAATCGGTTGAACGGTTATTGCGATTACCAATACAAACTTCCACCCTCATGGATGATAATTTTTAGATTATTGAGCGGTTTAAGGTTGAAGAGGTAACAGACAGACACGCTGTTGCACTTTTTTACTACCTATCTTGAGGGTAAAATTATATAAATCTAATCAAATACCTATGTACCTAAAAATCAAGTTCAGCTTCAAAAATGACAAACCTTTCCCATACAAATTTTCATCCCATATTTCCAACCCCTTGAAGCTTTTCTTTACGTCAAAAAGTAGCCTACTTATGTCCTTTCTCAAGGTCTACTCTATCTCTACACAAAATTTCATTAAAATTAGTTCAGCGGTTTCGGCGTGACAGCGTAAGAGACAGACAAGAGTTATATTAGGTTAAGAAAATATACACACAAACTTACGAGATAAGAGCGAGACTATATTTATGTTATGACTTTAGCCATTAGATATATAAAAATCGGCCAAGTGCGAGTCGGACTCGCGCACGAAGCGTTCCATACCAATGTTGAGCAAAAAACGGCATTAAAATCACGTTTGTTGTATGGGAGCCCCCCTTAAATATTTATTTTATTTTGTTTTTTAGTATTTGTTGTTATAGCGGCAACAGCAATACATCATCTGTGAAAATTTTAACTGTAGATACTGATACAGTCTGGTGACAGACGGACAGCAGTCTTAATAATGCTTCAACTTTAAGCAATTCTTCATCATCGAAGATGACTAAACTCATTGCCCTATCTCCTACCACCAATACTATACAATATGTGGTAATTAGCTAGTAGAAAACCCTTAGGATTGTTTAATTTGCCCTACCAAATGACATAAACATAATACGCACTAAGATATTAGGGCGTTGCGTATTCACATATGTGTGGTAGTATGGAAATAAGTACTTCTATTACAAACTACATACTAGGTACTGGTGTAACTCCCCGTAGGTAGGAATGTGCTTAATTTGTTAAAAATACATAAATATTAAAGTACCTACCTATTAAACATTGTCATGACGCAAACCTTACTTGTTTAATTATCAAACGAATTTCTGAAAACCTAGGCAACAAACTTTACCAACACATTATATTTTAAATTTAAATATACATATGCTATTGCGGTGAAAATTCACACTATCACGCCATCCGGATACATTTTAGTGGTGTACAGGACTACGCTTGAATGTGATGACACATTGTTTGTTCTTTAGAATCCACATCGAAGGGGGAATCACCACGATCTCACCAAAGCTAAAGGATGGGAATAAATTAAACTAGCCCGTCTCAAACTGCAAGATCGATCTATCTATAGGTAATTATTTCAATGATAAGTAAAAGGCTTTTTTATTTCGAAGTTTCAAAAAGGAAACCTGTAAATTCACTTAGCTATGCTTATAACCATTTATCAATTTTGTCTCGTTCCCCTATCTAAGGGTTACGAAGGTCAGATCGTACTCGCTTCAATGTACCTAACCTACTAAATTATATCCTCCTAAACCCGTTCGGGTCATAGCAAAGATATCCGACTACTACGCAGGAGATATTAAAGTGCATATGTCCACGTTAACATAGGTGAATTTTCAGTTCTTTCACTCTCGTCAAGAGAAACAGCAATCTGTCATGGTCGTCAGAAGCAGGCGAACAACCTTTCAATGTGAGCGTAAGAATTATGGGGGTGAAAGCTGCCAAATTCCCGACTTCGAGATGGTACCAGGGCTGTAGCTAAAATTGAAATAAAAATTGGGAATTGGGAATAGGAATTTACAGGTAGTGTGCGAATCAACATTTAACTTGGTCTAAGTTGACTCGGCCATTTCGATTACGAATGAAGATTTCAGATTGATTTTGATGCCACACTGCGGCGATAATAAATCTTTGTCCATTACTCTCCTACGGTTAATATGTACACTGCTTTGTGCAATCCCAACAGAAATATGCTTGCAAAATTTATCTACCTAAATCCCATGTTGTTCTAGGACTTAAAAATAATTTGCAACTACTGTTTCTTGCCTAGCATGTCGTAAAAGGCGACGACTAATGGTATATGGGCTTTTGGGTATGTGATTGTGTAGGCGACGAGGTGTGCATCTGGATTGAGGGTCCAAATTTTAAATCTTTGCAAAACAAAATAAGATTTACATGGAATTTAGTTAAAATTTGGTAAAACTTAGGGTAATATGCCATACATTTCTTAAACGCGAAAGCTAGCCCACTTGTCAATACTTTTTCACAATTTTCCAACTAACCCAGCTTATTGTGTCCTGTGTTGGTCTAGGACTTAAAAATAATGTGCCAATGTCGTAAAAGGCGACTAATGGTATATCGGGTTTTGGGTATCTGTGATTGTGTAGGCGCGACAAGCTAGCCACTTGTCACTACTTTTTCACAGTTTTCTATTTAACCCAGTCCAGTTTTATTTTTGGTTGAATGTGGTTAAAGGGGCCCTGCTGTCCCTTTGACTCTGCCTACCCCTTCGGGGATTATAGGCGTGATGTTATGTTATGTTTGATAAGTTTCATCTATCTCTAATACCTAAGTACTTAATTTTTTTAGATCGAATAAAACTGTCGAGCAGTGATTTTGCAGTTTAGAATAATAAACATCAGTTTTTTTTACATTTATAATTCTAATTATGATGATTATATACCTAATTATTAAAATATTGACTCATTTCTTGTAGTCTATAGGTATATGTCCAAAAAAAATATAAAAATAGGTACATACATAGGCTATGTATCCTTTAATTTGGTATTGGCTACAAACGTAAGTTAAAATTTTGCTATCTCAAACTTAAGACTATAAAAAAAAAGACTCCGCGCCACTAACTAGACGATAAAACTCCTGAGATGCTCCAACTTGACACGCAACTTACGTCACACATTGACATAAGAAGTGCTCCAATTGACATATATCCGTTAACTGGTATATCCATAAGTATTTCTCACACATGCATAAACGTGGCTTCATGCTATAGTATGACAGCGTGGTGTCCTTTTTTTACTAGTCCGTGTCTCAAACAGATCATTTAGAATCCTTACAGGTACGTATGACTAGGCAGGCGTGACTAGCACAATAAAGATGAGTTGTATGCACCAAAACCGTTCGTTATTCTCCAAACCGCAGCAGGCGCAACGACCACGAGCGCCCCGCGACAGTTGTTCGCCAGTGTGTACCGATGCGGAACCCGACGCTTGTAGATTACACCGCGATGGCATACCTAAAAGCTATTTATTTAAAGACAGCTGGCGTGGCAACCTTGACTTTCTATTTTCGGTTTAGAGGGCTAAACTCTAGTTTTCAGTACTAAATTTCACTTATATTAATATTACGTTAAAAATAAAGTCGTGACGATATTGACACAATTCAAGTACGAGTCAATTCGGATCAGAATTCAGCTAAGATAACTTTTTCGTTCAACTTTACTTTACTGTTCTCTTCAATTCGCCATTGTTTGTATATTATGCGCTGGCAATCAATACTACAATGAACCATTAGATGCGTGAGGAAACTGAATCCCACGCAGCACAAGTCATGGGAAGAAGCTAAATCTCCTATTTAGGTGTACCTAGACGCATATAATAACTGGAAATCATGTCAATATTTACGTAGGATGGTAGATTTGCAAAGGATAATAAATTTAATAGAAACCATATAAATATTCTCCTCAATTTCATAATCCACATTAAAAGGCGATACGTTATTTTCTAGTGAGCACTTCCTCCGTTAACTCTTCATTCTCTGAAAACAAGATCAATGATTCATCCTGACCTGACCTACATTGATGTGTGATTTTTACCCGTCAATATACGATATTATTTACATTAAGAACAGGCATTCGCGTTTCCATTCTTTCAGAATACATCTGCAGCTAACAAAAACTTGAACGAAGTTGTGTATGCATGAATGCTAACCGCATAACCTATGCTTTCGCTGCTTGTGTCAGGTATCAGTCACGGTGTACGAATTTACGCAAACATCTACCAAAATATCTGCTAACACAATGGCAATGTACTTCTTGGCAGATGTACCGCGCGTCGGCGATGCCTACTTTCGCTCGATTTTACAGCTGCCTACGTATCCAGGAAATCGCCTAAATAAAGCTCAGTTTGTTATTTACATACACAATAATTTATTGTTTCTTACAATTTAGTGAAGCTAAAATACAAGTTGTTGATTGATTACAATTTGAAAAAGCTTTAAATTTGAATCTCTCCCAGTGTTACCAAGTGACACAAGCTTGATCCTGCAGCGGGAGGCGGCCCGCGGGGTACGAGGGACGAGGGTGTACGTGGGCAGGACGCACGTGGAAATCACAACGCAGGTATCCTTACAACCACAATATATATTAGATAAAATTATAATATAAAGATCGCCATATTGAAAAAAATCTAGATTAATCGTAACTTATCATCTTATGAGATACACTGTAATTTATACTGAATGTTGTTAACTATTGGAGCGTTTTCCATCATTATAAAATATTGTGGATGAAAGAAAACTGACTGTCTCAATTAATGTCAGTCTGCTTGTAGCACGCTACATTTACTAACTTAAAAAAGTTGTTTTCTAGTAAAAAAAAATTAACACTCACTCGACTCCCGTCAACGAGCTCATTTAGTAATACCACTTACTTACATTACCCAAAATGTTCTTAACACTTATGAGCTTTACTTACATTTCATCAACAAAATTCCTAAGTGACCGGACAAGTGGTAAGCAAGGAACGCTCCATTTCCTAAACATATGGCTATTGTACAGTTTCACAATGCAATTTAGATCTAGTTAAAGTACAAATTCTTTAGGAAATACATAAATTCAAATGTAAATTTAACTAACCCTCAACTAAATGAGTGTAAAGACATCTACTGACACATCAATGTTAACAGAAAGTAATTTTGCTCTTATAGAAAATGTTCTTATTAGATAAAACAGAAACTATATTTGCACATGTGTACCGTGTTTACTTAGATGCATTAATTCGCAGATTAAAATTATAGGTAATGACTGAAGTTAAAATTGATACTAAGGTGACCATGAATATTTATACAATTTCAGTAAATTTGGGTCATTGATGGGAATTCGGAAAATCGGGGAGCGGGAACAGGGAGGGGGGTTAGAGCCCGGGCTGTGGCGATGTGTGTGTATGTTGCTGACGTCACAATTGACTCATCACATGGCATACTTCCTTGTCCACTCGCGGGCTAGTTCATTGTACTTTTCTCTGTCCGTTTTGTAGATCCTAGCAATTTCTGGCACCAAAGGATCGTCTGGGTTTGGATCGCATAGCAGTGAGCAGATTGAGAGCAACACTGTAACAGAGGAAATATTACATTTACTTATCACATCAAGCATGTTCGTATAAATGCCAAATCATTAGAAAAAGTATATGTATACTGGTATCAAGTTCGATGACTAAACCCTGTTATCAATTCATTCCATAGTATATATGATGGCAGCTAACAACATAATTACCTTTGGATATGGTAAGTGCTGGAGACCACTGTGAGCGCAGAATGTCAAGGCAAATGGAACCATTACTGTTTATGTTGGGGTGGTAAATACGTGTTGTGAATGCAACTTTTGGTGGTTTGAATGGATAATCTGTCGGGAAATGTATGGTGAGGAAGAACACGCCTCCTTGATACGGACTGTCGACCTGGAATAACAAACAATAAACCACATCAGCACAAGGCATATTGATTATATTAATATCTCAGATAACAGCGTGACAACATTGATGTAATGATAATTGACATAAGTTTATTGTTACTAATAACCCTATAGATGAGAAGTAAATTACGCATGTAAAGTTTTAAAAACCCTAGACAAAATCTTCCGAATCCTTCAAATGACAAGTTTACTATTGGCGTTTAGATGACTATTCATTGTATTTACTTATTTTATTCTATTGGAGTTAAAGAAATTCCTAATCATCTTCTTAAACTCCTTAAGCATATCTTCCATTATTTATATTCTCTATATTGTATGTTTTATTCTCATAATAACGCATACAATAATAGAGAATATAATTTAGATATAATTGACTTTTTTAGAGTCCAATATCTAAATAACCTCTTTATAAATGCAACCTTAGTTTAACAGGATTTATTGCCTACAGTGTATACTAGTTGGTGATGATTCATTTGAACTTAAACATTTTACTGAATAAACTTTATTTTTAAGTTGTAAATATAGATCTTAAGTGAATAAATATGGTGTGATATATCAACTTCTCAATTTCTAAACATAGGTTTAGACCTATGTTTAGAAATTAAGTATATTTCTTAGGAAAAAGTAGTAAACCTTGCCTTTATTTTATAAGCTTGAAATCTGAATGAGCCCCATTAAATATATTTTATTAAATGAAATATTGAACAATTTATAGAATATGTAAATTCATCCATTACACATTTATGACATCAATGTAAGTCCTATTTTACATTCAACAGCTCACTGATTTCCATGTTGTCATACATAGACAATTGGTAAACTGTTAAATGCAAAAGCCATTATTTATCTCCAACACAAAAGAGGAAAACCTTGAATAAAAAAACTGCATGCTGGAATGTAAAAATAATAAAAAATAAACACTTACTGGACCCATAATTGTGGCTTGCCAGTGGAACACTGAAAATGAAACAAAAAGCACCATATCAGCATCATCATTCACTAGCCAAGAGTTCAATGACTTCTCATTATGTGTGGGTATGGGGATGACATTTTGTTTATCTTTGGAAACTTCATTACTTATATACTGAAGTACATAGAACAAAAAATATGATAAATAATTGGATTATAATGACTTTTACTACTCATACACTAAAAGTGTGCCATTTACATGTACTGGATTGATAAAAATAACACTAACCTTGTTTTTTTATCTTGATAACAATGCAAAACATGAAAGAATCTTAGGAAAATATCAAGAAAACCAATTTTTTACATGTCAATTCCCATTTTATAGACTTTCTACCAATCATAACACCATTTTCATGATATGCCCTATGACATGGTTTCTCAGTATTATTATTATACGACACAATGAGTCACAAAAAAGAAGTAGGTAGATCAATAGGTACTTACGATCTTCACCGTGTGGGCCTGCGGAACATTGTGCTGGGGGGTCTCTGCCGAGGTCTTGTAATTCCTAGACAATAAAAGAAAAATATTGGTACATGTTCAATACCTACAGGAAACACAATACCGAGATCTACTTGTCACATCATCACTTGAAAAATAAACTGATGTTCATCATCATGCTCAAAACAAAGGCATCAATGTGCTGCTAGCATCATGAAACGAAGCGAGACTCTCTCCAGCAAGTATACATTCACGTCACATATATCCGATCATACAAGAAAACCTCAAAATTGGCACATAATTCCGACATTTTATGTACGCCGTGTGCACAAATTGTCACCAACATCAACCAGTAAAACACCGTTAACCTATACAGATCAAATAGAAAACTTTAACGATTTTCTTCAGTTTTTAGTTTAAAACAATCACGCACACGGAATTATCCAGAAGAAATTTCAATAATAGGTATTCACAATGACGAAACATTCACTACGAAGTCTTCGATGCAGATTTTACAACACACTATTTCAACTCGTTGCATACTTTGAAATATAGAACAGAATTATCAATACGTACCCTATTAATTCGTTTTAACGCCATTTGATTATTTTATGATGGAATAAATCGACTTTCAACTAGACAACGAAACTGTGAGCCAAGGACCTTTGATTAGAGATTGCAAGATGGCTCCCGTCTAAACGCAAAAGTACCACCCAAGTCGTTTTATGTAATATTAAAACAATATCTATTTATGAAGACAATAAACTTTAAACGCTTATGTAGAAAATAATAAGAACTTATATTAAGAAACAGTAAGAATTAAAATATGACGCGGTTTTTAATAAAATTAACACACTATCGGCGAACAGAGAACACCGAACAGGAAAATCGACCATTTATGAAGTGCGTTCAACAGTGCTCTACTTTTTAAATTTATTTATTGACGACCATGTAATTTTTTTAAAAGTAAATTGTATTGGCTTGTATAGTTTTAATTGATTAAAAAACTATTTACTGGAATAATATATACCAATAGGTATTAAGATTAGGATGAAAAAGCCCCTTGAAAGCTTAAACAAAGAAAACATTTTATGTAAAATATTTTTTATCAACAGCAACATTAGCAGTTTTCGGAAATGACGTCAGAGCCTTAAGAGGAAATGTTTGAGGCGCTATTTTTGGATAATAAAGTAGGTACAATAGCTATTTTAACGCACATTTTTGCAATTTGAAACTCCTACAGGTGTAAATGTAGTGACTAATGTACCCAATGAGTATACGAATTTTTACAAATCAAGGAAGTTTTTGTATAAGTGTACATTTTCGAAACCATATTAATAAATTTCTGTTATTATGTATTGTTTTTGTTTTGAATTAACCATATAAAACATTGTGCATAACAATTTAAATCTTTAAATTCAGTAATACTATTATAATATCCTTACCTATTCTATCTTCTTAAATAACCTCTACAACTTTTTACTTGTAAGGCACTTGTCGGTCAGATTATGTACCTACTTGTTTAAGTTCTAATTAAATTGATTTATTGATGCAAAAGCTATAAACAGTCTAATAAGAACATTTTACGAAACATACAAAATATATGCTAAGCGCAGCGAATAAATTCAAAACATTTTAGTACTTAAATAAAGTTTAAAAAATGTAATTAGAATAGAATAAATGTTTATTTGGCACATTACAAATTACTCAATAATTTACTTATTTCATAAAACAATTACTTACTTACAAAATATACAATAGAATTATAGAGCTAAGTTGATTATTATAATAAAAAAAAAATTCTCTTCGACATTTCCTTCATTATTTATTTCCATATGGATAAGATGAACATTCAAAAAGCGGTTCTTTTAAGAGAATATATTATTTTTAATCATCACATTCAATTATAATAAAAGACTTTTCCCAAATAAATTTTGTTCCTATTTAGGAACAATTATAATTACCTATGTTGAAACATCTAACCTCACCTTTATTATGTTAATTTTGAAGAAAGACCAAAGATTTCTAAAGCTACAAAAATATTAAAAAAATATTTACACGTGTTATTGGTTATCTTGATGTCATTGCATATTCTTTTGAATCTTATTGGATAGCGCAATGTAGGTAAATTTCTTATTGGGGCTGATATCAAGTAGCGTGATTCTTTTCATGTTCCTTCTCTTTCTTTTTATTTCAATTACATGACGTTTCCCTCGCGACATATGTTGTTAGTGTTACCAGACGTTTTGAATGAGTGATCGTACGATGGGTGAATAAAACGTCGTAGAAGGACATTGAAATAAAATAGTAAGTTTTTATCAACTTTGTTGAATTAAATTATACAAATATGAAAAGTTTAAGAAACGCAATTATTTGTCTTTATCGCCGTAAAATCCTGGCGATTCGGCCATGCAGTTAGGTTAAGTTAGGTTTTTATCATCCTTAAGTATTATTAACAAATCAAAAAGTTATGTGTTAACCACTAGGAAAAAACTCTGAGTACTGAAACATATGGAGACGACCTAATGTTCTATACGAACAATCTGCTATACAAATATGATTAATATCGATATTGTATTCATAAACCTCAATCTATCTCTTTTTAACAAGTCTACAATACTGCACGTAAAAAGAGACAACAACATGTTTGACTTAACTATTTTCGGTAACATCATCAAGTGACGTCATAGAAATACCTAAGTTAAGCCGGCCTACCATTTTGGTTCCTCACTTGTCAATGTCAAATTGTCAATGTCAGTGGAATTTGCAGTGTATTGTGCCAATATTGATAAAATTTGTGATTATAACATAATCTAACTTGTAACATTCAAAAACATCGTCATAAATAAATTGTTCAGAGACTTATAATATGTAAATAAGTAAAGTGGAATGACCTACACAAAGGCGCCATATTTGTTTCTCACGCAAAATTGGGCTTCACTGTTTCGTAGTTAAGTCATCTCCATTAGTTTCAGTACTCAGAGGGAAATCCCCTATTAGTGATGTGGTTACTGTCACAAATAAAAATATAGTTTCTAGCACAGCACAGAGTAATAATATACTACGCACAAATTCTAGTGATGGTTAGTTATGTAGCTAGTCCAGTATTGTTTTTATATTTTAAATTATGAAAAAGTGGTATAATTACGTACGACTTTTTACATTTCGATTATACATGTATAAAACTTTTAAAAATCGTAAGTATCGATTTGAATCGTACATCTGGCAACGCTGTCAGTTTTGTTGACGTCGCTCTTGCTTGACTGAATGAAAAGGAACATAAAAAAAACAGTTTTTACTGTGCGTTTGCCGGGAGAGGCTGCGGATGAATTTAGTTGGGACAAATACAATGAAAACAATTATTCTGTGATGATAAAATTATTTTCCCTTACGTATATTATAATGTGATCCTGTTTGAAAAATAATTATGATGTTGAGTTGATTTTTAATTGTGTATTCACCGGAAAATTTGCAAATTTACGTTCGGTGCTAAGTGTTTTGTAGTAAAATACATTGTGAATAAAAGTAATTATGACTCTTACTATGACCAGAAAAGTTAGTGAATGTCAAGCAGAAACAGTGCAATTTATGCCTCTTGAAAAAGTAAGTTGATCGCTCTAAAACTATCTATTGGATTTACCCCTAATAGCCGATTGTGTTTCCATCGTTGCTATTATCTTACTTATTTATTTGTTTAGCTTTTTTATTTTGCAAAATTTTTGCTATTATTATTGCATTAAACTAATTAAATATGTTTTAATCAATAGTTTTGAACTCTGACCAACCATATCTATTAGTTATTTTCATTATTGGCTTGTATTATTTATAACACTTTCGTAACATTGTAATATAATTATTTAAAACTTACACTTTAACCTCACTCCTATAAAACGTTTATAAAAATAAATGCAAAGCATGATTTGTTTTACAGGATTTTTTTTACAGTTTAATGGAAATTAATAGTAATAGTACATAGCTGGGAAAAACTTCAATTGGTATTTTAATTGGTGGGAGATTAGATTTTTAACTCAAATGTGATAATTGTAATTTATTGAACTCTTCCCTTATTTTTTACCTGACTTAAAAATCCTTAATTAAAAATATACTATACTTAAGTAAAACTATTACTTAAAAACAAAAAAAATATTTTCTTAGCTTTAAATTTTCATTGAATGAATTTATTTGATGGTGTAGTGCTTATTCTGAAGTGAGGTTGTTTATTGGAAATTATTCACGTAAATACCTAAATTAAAGCTCACAAATAGAATAAAGCCTTATGTTTGGCATGCCTGAGAAATCGATGGAAACCTTCGAAATCGCAGGGGCGACTAGTGCGTTTCTAATTTTTTTCTTTAAGTATTTTAAAGTACTACAATTTAATAAAGATCTGAAGTCGATCTGATCATGGAGCTAAAAGACAGTCGAGGGAACTCCTCAACAATTTACAGCAGTTACCTTGTGTTTGAGTTTGATTAATTTGTATTGATGAGGACTTTACACCTAGATGGCGTGCGACTATCATTAGTGGTCTGATAATAAAGACGAAAGAACAGTTAAGGGAACTCCTTAATGGTTTACAGTAGCTACTTAGTCTTTGGACTTAATTCATTTACATTGGTGAGAACTTTGCACCCGTATAGGTCATAAGTGCCATTACAAGTCTGATGATGAAGACCATATACAGTTGAGGGAATTCCTCATAGATTTACAGCAGTTCCCTTCTGTTGGGAAATTTAAAAGTTTTAAAATACATATTACTTTGGTCTGAGTAAATTAATTTTTTACTTTTATTTGGTTCATTTTTGAAGTCAGTTTTTTGTTAATAATTAATAGCTGGTGAGCTACTAAAAAAGTTTTTAGTAGTATTGTAGTTCAATTTGTTTTTTTCTTGCACATATTAACTAAAATAACTAGATGGCCAAAACCCCCTAGTGTAAAGGTAATCACATGCCTGTAATATTTTGCACCCTGGATTTTTGTTGGTATAATACATATTATTCTTTTCATCAGGGTCCTGGTTAATTAGTAAGTTTTTAGCTGGTTTTTAAAGACATTCAAAATCTGACTGATCTTATAGTGTGATTAGGTATTTTTTAAATTATAAAATTAGAAATTATTCTTAATGCAAACTGAATGTTAGATTACCTGATACCTTTGCCTATTTCAGTGATTCTTTTTTAGAAAAAGATGATGTTTATTGTATGTTAACTTACTGTTTCATTTGTAGTGGTATTACATATACATTCAATAAAATGTATGGTTATTAATACAAGCTCGATGGCGCATTCGGTAGTGACCCTGCCCCATGTGCCAAGATTTGTGGGTTCGATCCCCACCCAGGACAAATATTCGTGTGATGAATACTTGTGTTTGTTCTGTGTCTGGGTGTTAATATCCAATATTTACATATATATTTGTAATACTACTGTTGTTTCTGATATCCCTAACACAAGTGCTTAAGCTCAATCAATGTATGTTATGTAGTCTGATATTTATTTTATTTATTAGATTTATAATAAAAAAAAATATTGAAATAAACTTTTTTATCTTTAAAATTTCATTTTAGGTTGAAGATGAATGCAGCCCAGAAAGTTATTGTACAAATAGCACACTTCTCAGGCGAGGCAAGAAATTGGAAGACAACAATAACTTGACAAAAGAAGATCTAGAGTACATTAATTATAGGAAGCTGCTGAAGTATGAGGAGGCACCATACTATTTGCAGCACAACCCATTCATCCGAGATGGCTATAGGAAATTATTACCAACAAAGTTATGTTGGGAGAGGTAAGTTACATAATAAATGTTATCTCTATCATTTATCAATCACATATATAAAAATGTGTTATACAGGGTATTACATTCATTTGTTATTGATGTGTTCAGGTAAGCGTATTGTGTTTAGATGCTTGCGTGTGGCATTAGAGGTTTACAAATCAGGTTGAGTTAAGTAGAACAATGTGATTTTCTGCATTGGATATCTGAATGTAATCTATATGACAGCATTTTTCTTGATATGCCCCTGATCCAACAAGCTCGGAGAGTTTGCTGTGATATATCGCATTTAATGTCTGTCTTTCTCCTTTTTAAGCTACTTTTATGGTTGACAGTCTAGTGCCCATCTTTAAACTTTTAAGATTCGAATGGTCGGTTTTCTGTTTTTTTTAAGGACAAAGGTATTTGGACGAAGGCGGCCTTAACTACCTACCGAACTAGCGGGGGATTGGGAAGCTCTCACACCTAAAATGGGTCGGTTACCCGAAGCTAGTACCATGTATATACATGCTCAGATTGCTCTAGTATGTGTAGCGTCTGTGAATAAGTGTACGGAGTGACGTCACACTGCATACTGCATTCGTACTACGAAAAATCGATCAAGTCTCGTATGCGGCTTGGGCATAAACTCAGAGAGATATCGCTGATGTTTTTTTGGAGTTGCTATGCTTTGTAGCATGTTTTGTTTGGAATTGCCTGTCAGTGTATCTTCTTCATCCTATCCTTATTTACTAATATTACAAATGCGAAAGAAATTCTGTCTGTCTGTTACGTCTTTATTCACGCCTAAATTTCCGTCAAAGACCTAAAGTTTAGGCCCTGAGAAAGGACAGAGGCATAATAAAATCATAGGTCATACATAAGCACTATCATAGTGTGATACATAACTGTATATGTTTTTTTGGCGTAATTCTAATTTAACCGGCGCGGTAGTATTTCATCTATACGATATATAAGTAGTAGGTATAATATTATAAAGCTGAAGGGTTTGTTTGTTTGCTTGAACGCGCTAATCTCAGGAACTATTGGTCCGATTTGAAAAATTATTTCACTGTTAGGTAGGTCGTTTAACGAGAGGAAGGCTATACAATAGGCTATACAACATTAACCATAAACGCGGGTGAAACCGCGGGCACAGCTAGTTAATTATAGCCAGAAATTAACTGCTAGTTAAATGAAAAATACGGAACTACACTACGGAATACTAGTTATTTAATGATCTACAAGGTTACCTAGACTTCTAATTCAAATTAGGTCTAGTACCGTAATTGTAGGCTGATTCAATGATTTATTGATGACCATCTATTAACTGAATTGCTTTCGCTTAGTAAGTAGTCCTACTAAGGAAAATTAATATGCTGCAATTTACTTGACTTTTAACATGATGGCTGTATATTTCGACACAATGTACAAAACTATACTAAGTTCCTACTAAGTATGAAAGCATAATTATATACTTTTCATACAACATACTTACACTAACTATCATCCGCATCTAATTTAACAAAAAGAACATAGATTTTTGCGTCGCTTTTATAATAAATCTGTAGAGAGGTCAATTCTGTACATGAAATATATTTTCAAAATAACTATCAGGGGGTGATTAGTGATCGATACTGATGCCAAAATTGCAATCAGTAAAATTTTTGTCTGTCTGTCTGTATGTTCCTTATAGAAACAAAAACTACTCGACGGATTTTAACGAAACTTGGTACAATTATTCTTCATACTCCTGGGCAGGTTAACAATACAATCAATAGGAGCAGAGTAGTGAAGGGAAATGTTGGGAAAACGGGAGCAGTTACTCCATTTTTTAAGCTTCCGTCGCGTGTGCAGCCTTAATGGTCTAAAGTTACATAGAAATCATGTATGACGGAAATAGTCTTTATAATATTAACCATAAACGCGGGTGACACCGCTGGCACAGCTAGTCTCCAATAAAAGTAGATTAGTGTATGTACATAACAGCTCTTCTGTATACATAGTCGAAAGGGGAAAAAACTACCTAACTATTTCAGGCAAAAATATGTATATAGATATATGATTTTAAACTTTCGCGTTGCATTATCACTGAACAAAACGCGAACGCGAAACGACTAAACGCGATCGCGTTAGTACCGTCAGTATTATTTCCAATGTATATAGATACATACATAACATCACGCCTATATTCTCCGAAGGGATAGGCAGAGTCAAGGAGGCAGCACGCCCCTTTAACCACATTCAGCCAAATATAAATCTGGGCTGGGTTAGATGGAAAATTGTGAAAAAGTAGTGACAAGTGGCCAGCTTATCGCCTACACAATCACATACACAATACCCCTAACTAGACTAATAATATATTATTAGTCGCCCCTTACGATATGCTAGGCAAGAAACACAGTTGGCACATTATTTTTAAGTCCCAGACCAACATGGGACCATGGGCTGGGTAAGATGGAAAATTGTGAAAAAGTAGTGACAAGTGGTTAGCTCGTCGCCTACACAATCACATACCCAAAACTCCATATACCATTAGTCGCTTTTTACGACATGCTAGGCAAGAAACACAGTTGGCGCATTATTTTTTAAGTCCCAGACCAACACCGGACAAACACTTGTACATAGATACTACACAATTATATGTTTGGAGAATGTAACGACCTGCTTGCGATCTTATCACCCTACCGAGACGTCTTATTATACATGACCATTCTACCATAGTGAGTTGAAAAAGTAGAACAAATCTGACCAACTGCAGGACATATCACACCCGGAATCCCCGAAGGGATAGTCATTTTGCCAAAAATAAAGTCGAGTTGGGTTATATGGAAAATTGTGAAGAAGTAGCGTCATAATCCTACATAATCACAAACTTAATACGCCATTAGTCGCCTTTTACGACATGTTAGACAAGAAACACAGTTGGCACATTCTTTATAAGTCCCAGATCAACACGGGACAGTGGATGGGTTAGATTTTACGCAACCCAATTCAACAATTTTTTTTGCCTTATGTGGTTTATGGAGCGTTCTGCTAATTGGAATCTGCCCATTCTTTCGACAACCTCGTTGGTCTAGTGGAAGCATGCGCCGCCTAAGGACCAAAAGGTCCCGGGTTCAATTCCCGGGTTGGACCGAAATTTGTGGCTAGGTATTTCAATATTGCAATTACTCAGTAACAGTCCGGAGTCAGGAAGTTGGCAGTCTATCACCCCCGTGCCTCAGAAAGTACGTTAAGCCGTTGGTCATGCGCCTGACCTCTCCGGTCATGTCGTAAGGCCGGACTATGAGAGTTAACGAACAGAGAGCGCACCTGTTTTTTCGCCCACACTAGTGCAATATAATATCTCCTGCGCAGATGGCTAATCCTTGTTTAGATTGGCCGCCGTGACCGACATCGGTTAGGACGACATTATTGTTATTATTCTTTCGGGGATTGCGGGCATTATGGTGTGTATGTATGTAAAATTTGCTTTAATCATGTACATTTATTAGTCTCAAGTACTAAAATGGCGGATTCAGAGTGTAACGGTATAACAATGTTACAGTACATCACCGTGTAACGCTGATACCAGCGGTCGTATGTGTAAGGCATACATACGAAGTGGCGTGTGATGTAGGTACTAAGGTTTCCTAATATTTGACTCACTTTCTAGCTGATGATAATTATAGCGTGGACTGTATGCAGGAAATGGCAGTGCGTTGCTGATGGAACGCCCTGTTTTTTGCTAGTTTTGTGGTGTAATGAGGCTTAGTTAGTTATTTGTCAATATTCGCGGATCTGCATACTTAAATATCTAGTCGTAAATCTAATAGACAGATGCTGTACCAAAATAGCAACTTTAACCAATTTCACCCAAAATAAAAATTAAGTAGCCTTAGATGGAAGAAGTGGTTAGCTCGTCGCCTACACAATAACCGACCTAATAGATGATTAGTTGTCTTTTACGACTTGATACAGTTGGAACGTTACTTTTATGTCGCAGACCAACATGGGCCATAACGATTCTGGTATATCATGTCACCATACATTCAAATATCTGCAAAAAAAAAAAAAATAGTTTTAATTTACGATGGTGCCTATAATTAAATCTTAACTAATATTAAGTCAGTCAAGTGTCAGAGGTACAGAATAAAGAAATATCCGACGACATCACATACATTGATCTGACTCCGAGCTAATAAAAACACTTGTGTTACGGATATCAGAACCAGCAGTGGTATTACAAATATATACTTAAATATTAGAAATTAATACCCAGACACAGAATAAACACAAGTATTTTAGTATTTCTTTCTATTCATCACCCGAATGTTTGTCCTGGGTGGAGATCGATCCCATAACTCTTGGCGCATGTGGCAGGGTCACTTGAACGAATGAACAAACTAGTAAATAAATAAAGAACATCAGCACTTGACTTAACAATTGAATGTCCAAGGGACTACTTAAATTACAATTTGTAACACACGCAATCGTATCGATTAATTTCACTAGACTTAATGCGTTCATTACCAACGTCAGCGCAATCGTTAGTATTGCCCTGCATTCAAACGTGTTTGATTCTCTATCGAGTCAAATTACAATTGACCTTTCCTCCTTTATTTGGGTTGGTGGGTTCGTGGTATACTAGATGATGCCACATTAGTTTCTTCAGTTAAATGTATCTATACACTAGCTGTGCCTGCTGTTCCACCCGCGTTTATGGTTAATATAGCCTATATCCTTCCTCGGTAAATGGGCTATCTTTATATCACAATTTTACACTGAGATTAGCTCTCAGGAACTCAGGTCCGATTCGAAAAATTCTTTCAGAAAAATGCGTTCAAGAAAACAAAAACAAAGTTTCAGCTTTATAATATATGTATAGAAGTATAGATATTAGATTAAAAATATGTCTGTTCAATTTATTAGTGGTTTAATTCGTTAGTTTATTTCCTTATCGGCCATTAGATCTAGTGTCTAGAAACGTTGGCCACGATACCAAAGGCGCGGTTAGAATGCCGTTAAGACCAAATAATGCAGATGAATGCTGGTATGTAAACTTTTGTTTATGGGTCTGCGCTTCATTATGCTCGTTGTTGTCTCGTCCTCGATGATGAGAGTTTACTAGTGTAGTCCCGGTTTTACACCCTCTGGCGCCACACAATTTTAAAGCTATAAGAAACATTTTCTGAACGCAGCCGCCATCCTACTACGCCCCCTATGCATCTGTCAACTCATTCGGTTTTCCGTGTTTAATGGCGTCACAACACCGGCCGTAAAATATTTATTATCGGTTGTTATTTCTGGTGAAAAACTTTAGAAAATGGAACGAAAAAGGAAAGACGAAACCAAATACCATCTTCTAAAAAAGTTAAGGCGGTTGGAGAAGAAAATACTAGTTTTGGAAGAATCGGATGACGAAGGTGAGGTTATGAAAAAACAAGACTTGTTTGTTTTTTAACTTGTGAGTTAAAAACGTTTGTTATGCAACCATCTGGAGTGTTCTGTGGGAACATTCGCGGTTGGCAAAGTAACTGAGATAAATTCTGCGTGAATCCACGTGGTGTATTTACGCATGACGCAATAACACCCACATGTACCTTACTCGAAAATAACGATTTGTCTAACACTACGCAACCATCGGTGTGTTCTGTGGGATCACACACGGTTGGCAATAAATACTCTATATGGGTGATCTGCGGGAATACATGTTGTTTTTTTCTTTTTTCGCACGTATGACGCAACAGTACATGGTAGTGGCGGCAACATGCCATATAGGTACTTGTCTCTTTTACAGTCAAGGAGATTGAAGACGGCGAAATCGAAAGCGAAAAGGAAAATGAACCATATGAAATAGAATTCCTTGAAGACTTTGTCCCAGAAGAAAACAACCAAAGAGTAGACTATTTAGAAGACGAAGTTCTAAACATACTAGGTGTAGCTCCAGCACCAGCTCCTAAGAAAGAATCCCTGCACAATCAGATTGCTGAGAGATGGAGTGAGATCCTAAACAAGGGATTAAAAAAGGAGGAAAAGGAGACAATTATCAAAGAAAACCCAGCTTTTGAAAATGTCCCAAAGATGTCTGCTCCTAAGCTAAACAGGGAAGTTGCTGCAGCATTACATGACTCTGCAAAAAGAAGAGATCAGTTAATTGAGAATCGACAAAAACAGATGTCTACAATCTTGGCTTGTGTAGGCCAAGCATTACAAATTTGCATCAGTGACAAACCCGAACAGAAACTATCTATTGTCAAGAAGCTTAATGAAGCCGGAAGGCTGCTTTGTGACTCAATCTTCTTGGAGACAAAGGGACGTAGAAATCTGGTTCTTTCCACAATAAATAAAGATTTAAAGGATTCTTTGTTGGAAACTGAAAGTTCAGATTACTTGTTTGGTGAGAATCTTACAGAAAAGATAAAAACTGCCAAAGCAGTTCAAAAGTCTGGAAAGGAATTAAAGGTGACAGTAGACGACAAAAAGAAAACCTTCGTAAGGCGGACTGATATCAATAGCAAAAATGAAAACAGCCGAGCTTTAAACTGGCGGGGCCCTCCTCGGATGGGAACACAACACAAGTTCCAGAGGTCAGGCGGGCCGACGTTCAATCGCCAGCCACAGGCCAACAAGAAGAACGAGGACAAGCCGGTTCAAAGAAGGGGCAGGAAATAAATCAGGTAGGCAGAATCAGGTTTTTTCTAGAAGAATGGAAACAATTAACTAATGATCCACTCATATTAGAATGGGTTCAGGGATATAAAATCCCATTTAAAGAACAACCTCACCAAGGATCTATTCCGCTAAACAATAAGTTTCCACTGTCTGAACAGTTACAAATAAGGTTAGAAATTAAAACTTTACTTGAAATGAATGCCATTGAAAGGTGCGTGCCCACTAATGACCAATTCTGCTCCCCAATCTTTATTGTTAAAAAACCAAATGGTTCATTTAGATTCATTCTAAATTTAAAAAGACTTAACACTTTTATTTATACAGAGCATTTTAAATTAGAAGACTACCGCACAGCATGTAAGCTTATACAAAGTAACGATTATTTAGTCACACTTGATCTCAAAGATGCTTACTACATGATTAATATACATGACACCTGTAAAAAGTATTTAAGGTTCTTTTTTGAAGGTAATTATTACCAATTTAATGTTTTACCATTTGGACTTTGCACAGCTCCGCTTACTTTTACAAAAATCATGAAACCCGTCACAGCTTATTTACGAGAAAGTGGTTGCATATTAATTCTGTATATTGATGACTTCCTGGCCATTGGCCAAAACTACAATTCCTGTCTAGACAACATGAACAAGACATTACAATTACTGTCAAAATTAGGCTTTGTTGTAAATAAAGAAAAATGTGAACCGATTCCTAAACAAAATTGCAAATTTCTTGGTTTTATCTTTAACTCGGTGGAAATGTCAATTAGTATCTCTAATGAAAAGAGACAAAACTGTATTAAATTAGTAAAGGAATTAATGTCAAAAGATTTCATTACAATAAGATTTTTAGCCCATGTGATAGGAAAACTCATAGCTGTGTGTCCGGCCATTAAATATGGCATCTTATATACAAAGGAATTAGAAAGAATTAAATTTATGGCTTTAAAAAAGTACAATGATAATTATGAATCTAAAATTCTATTAAATACAACCTGTAAAGATGATTTAACATGGTGGTGTGATAACCTCAAAAAGGCTAAGAATATTATCAGGAAAAACAACTTTAAATTAGAAATATTTAGTGATGCTTCTAGTACAGGCTGGGGGGCCTCTTGTGGTACAAGTCAAACTGGGGGGACTTGGACAAAAGGAGAATCAGGCCTTCATATAAATTCTCTTGAATTAAAAGCTGCCTTTTTCGCTTTAAAGTGTTTTGCATCTAATTTAAAGAAATGTGAATTACTCCTCAGAATAGACAATGTAACTGCAATTTCTTACATAAATAGATTAGGTGGTATTCAATTCCCACACCTACACAGTTTAGCAAAACAAATATGGCAATGGTGTGAAGCTAGAGATATCTATATATTTGCCACATACATAAACACAAAACACAATGTAATTGCAGATTTCGAATCAAGAAAACAACTAGGCAACACAGAATGGGAAATAAGTGATATTTATTTTCAAGAACTAGTTTCAGCTCTAGGAACACCTAGCATAGATCTTTTTGCGACTAGGACTAACAAAAAATGTGAGCAATTTATATCCTGGCACCCAGATCCTGATGCACTCGCCATTGATGCATTCACTCTTTGTTGGTCTCATTTGGACTTTTATGCTTTCCCCCCATTCTCCATGGTCCTTAAGACCTTGGAAAAAATTATCACAGATAAAGCCAAGGGCATAGTTCTAGTGCCATATTGGAGCACCCAACCTTGGTTTCCTGTATTTATGAGATTATTAATTAGCAAACCAATCCTTTTTGGACCAGCTAAAGATCTGCTTCTTTTACAAAATTTCAGGGATCCACACCCTTTATACAAGAACCTAAGACTGATGGCAGGAATATTATCAGGCAAGCCTTCATAAACTCTGGAATTAATGAAGATTCAGCTGAGATCATGTTAGCTTCATTATCTATCAATACCTTAAAACAATATCAACCTTGTATTGTTGCCTGGACTAAGTATGCTCAAGAATCAGGTTTATCACTTACTAAGCCAAGTGTTTCAGATATAATTACATATCTAACTAAAAAGTTTCACGAAGGATTATCATATGGTACTTTAAATTCCATTCGATCAGCACTATCATTGATTATAGGTACTCATTTAGGCACAGATGAAAAAATAAAAAGACTATTTAAGGGTTTTTTCAAGTTAAGGCCAAGTGTTCCCAAGTACAATAATACATGGGATGTATCAAAAGTTCTTAATTTCATTGGTGAAAACTATAAAGATAAAAGTAACTTAGAGAGTATTACAATCAAGACTGCTTCATTATTAATTTTAGCCACAGGCCAAAGAGTACAAACATTATCGTTGATTGAAATAAATAATTTAGTTATTAAGGATGATTGTATAACAATTAAGATTGATAAACTAATTAAGACCTCTGGTCCCAATAAATGTCAACCTTTCCTCACTTTACCTTTCTTTAATGATAAAACAGAGATCTGTCCAGCTAAAGCTCTATGTGATTACTTAGACGCTACAAAGCAGTTAAGAAACACAAATAGCTTATTTATATCATTTAGAAAACCACATAAAAAGGTTTCCACCAGCACAATCAGCCGTTGGATTAAGAAATGTTTAACCGAAAGTGGTATAGACACTACAGTGTTTACCACACACAGCACTAGACATGCTACAACATCTGCAGCTTTTAAAAAAGGTGTAAACATAGATGACATAAGAAGAACAGCTGGCTGGTCTGGGGAATCCACAGTATTTGGAAGATTTTATAATAGACCTATTATTGATAACTGTCTCTTTGCAGAGAGTATTTTTAGTTAAGTTCCTTAAGAGAATAATGACTTGTTAATGCTAAAGATTTTTTGCTGTGATTATATTATTATGTAAGAATAATGAGAATAAACATATATTTTTAATATTCTTTTATTCGATTATTTAATTTTACAATTTTTCTTTGAACATCTACACTAGTAAACTCTCATCATCGAGGACGAGACAACAACGAGCATAATTATTAGTCAAACGAACTTACCTGTACGTGAAGTTCGACTGTAATTATGCGAAGTTGTTGTCTCGTCCGAAGATGATGAGTCCCACCCGACCCCTAATAAACGAAAATTACTAAACGTAATTATTAATACCCCAGTTGTAAAATTAAATGCCTGTAGGTACTTTAAACTTGAATGAGTTGACAGATGCATAGGGGGCGTAGTAGGATGGCGGCTGCGTTCAGAAAATGTTTCTTATAGCTTTAAAATTGTGTGGCGCCAGAGGGTGTAAAACCGGGACTACACTAGTAAACTCTCATCATCTTCGGACGAGACAACAACTTCGCATAATTACAGTCGAACTTCACGTACAGGTAAGTTCGTTTGACTAATAATTAAGATGTGTGTCCCGTTGGTCTAATAATTGATACTAGTGGTCGCCCATTGGTCGAAATTCGACCATAAAATAAAAATAAAAAAATATTTCGGACTTTGTATCCATATGCGTTAGTAACAATGGAATTTAATAGCTACGGTTAGTAAAATACATAGGAAGGAATAATTATACGTCCCGTAATGATATGTCCCGTGTTGGTCTGGAACTTAAAAAGAATTTGCCAACTGTGTTTCTTGCCTAGCATGTCGTAAAAGGCGACTAATGGCATATCGGGTTTTGGGTATATGATTGTGTAGGCGGCAAACTAGGCACTTGTCACTACTTTTTCACAATATTCCATCTAAACAAGCCCAGTTTTATTTTTGGCTGAATGTGGTTATGTGGAATGGAATGAGGAATGAGGCCAGCTGTCCCTTTGACTCTGCCTACCCCTTCGGGGATTATGGGCGTGATGTTATGTATATGTATATGTATGTATGTATAATTATACAAGTTAGGACTTTAATGAACATGGCCCGGCAGCCTACGGACCTACACGCAGAACCTGCAGCTCAGGAAGCCTTCTTAAAATAGCCGCATCCATTCTATCTGCTATCATCCTCAGGATCTCGTTATTGCTCCTCCTTACCCTGCGTACAATGGACAGTCTTTTTGCGCATTTTTGTATAGAAATCGTCTACCGCAGCAACTGCATGCTATATGCACTACAGAAACGGGTTGTAACAAGGCTCTAAAGATGTTGTTATATTGCACACGTAGGGAACTTTACGATTTCAGCGTAAAGTTGGACCATAGGGCACACGTGTAAAAACTCTGGCAGTAATGCTCCAGTCACCGTCAGTACACCGTCTAAACCTATGGGCCAACATATTGCCTTGATCTATTATTGATATTAAAATTGTGTGCCTTTCATCGTAGTCAGTTAAGTGTTTCAGGTTTAAAAGTGTAACAGACAGGTACTGATTTTCACATCTGTTATTTTTATTTGTACCACATTAAGGTTTAGTAGTAACTGAACTTGTTGGTTACTGTATTAACATACTTTAAATAATAGTAGCTTCTAAATGAAAAAGCCGTGATAATTTAAATCTGAAATCATAAATAAAAATGTATCAATACATGGGCCTTATGCTTTCTGATCGGGTCTCTTGGCGCCTCATAAGAACTCCTGAAGTACAATAATGTATGTTTTGCCTACAGCATATTCTGGTGGACGAATGAGACCATGAACATATGGACGCACATATTCGGCTTCTTCCTGCTGCTGTTCCTGACCATCAACGACCTCGTCATCATCAACATCCACGCCACGGTCACAGACAAAATAGTCGCAGGACTACTGTTCTCATGTTTTCTAGTAAGTATTTTACATTTTTGTGTTTATGATCAGTTGCGACTAGGGTATTTGTCAGCTTAGACCACTTACTTTTTGTGAACTAGCGAAACGTTTCACTTCCGTCTAAAATATAATATGCTTGCGACTTGCTTGTGACGTCACATGTCTGTGAAGGTAAAACACTGACTACTCTTACTTTAGGTTATATTCAAATATAAAAAATATATATATAATATGAACGGGTTGTAAAAAATATACAAAGATTTTAATATTCTTGGTAAAGTGTTCTGTAATTTAAAAGTAACGGTGGCAATTAATCAGTTAAACATCTTTCGTCGGGAACATGTCACGCTTTAATTAATATTTTTTTATAAGCCAAGTGCCAGTTGGATGCGTCCTCGAGATTTTGAAATTAGAAACCTTCTGTGTATATATTATTGTGTAATCTAATATGTATTGTACTACTTTTGTAAACACAAATTATATAATTCATATAATACGTCATATTACTCTTAGATGGACAACGACTTTTTGCAAGTAAATTTGAAACTTAAGATCATACGTACACAAAGTTCAAATCTGCTTGTAGATGTTTTATATGATAGAAGTTCTATTAATATTATAAAATGTGAAAGTTTGTCGCGAGGATTTTTGTGACCATAGATTTGGACTTGGCCGTGCCTGTACTAGAATATAGGTTGCATTTGTTCTCAGTTATTATATATCGATGGATATCTAGGATAGAGAACTATTTGTGACTGGCTCGATGGCGCGACCCTGCCACATGCGGCAAGGGTTGTGGGTTGGATCCCCACCGAGGACAAAAATTCGTGTGATTAATACTTGTGTTTGTTCTGTCTGGGTGTTAATATTCAATATTTACGTATATATTTGTAATACCACTGTTGATTCTGATTTCCGTAACACAAGTGCTTAAGCTACTTATCTCGGAATCACAACAATGTATGTGACGTAGTCCGATATTTATTTATTTATTTGTCAAAAACTGATATGGATATTTGCCTGCAACCAACAAAGAGATGAGCAGAGTCCAAACAGCAGTAAGCTTATTCAGCCACTGGTAACCAAAAATAAAATTCATTTGGGTTAGATGGGATATTGTGAAAAAGTAGTGACAAGTTGCTAGCTCGTCGCTTGCACAATGACGGCCCAATACACCATTAGTCGCGTTTTACGACATGCTAGGCAAGGAACAAAATTCATACATCCTTGTTAAGCCCCTGACTGCCATGGGACTTTATAAGTTAAAGCTTTATATATTATATATTAAAATAAGTTTATGTATCAATTTATACTTACTTATAACATAACACATAACATAACATCACGCCCATAATCCCCGAGGGGTAGGCAGAGTTGAAAGGGCAGCAAGCCCCTTCAACCTCATTCAGCCAAAAATAAAGCCGGGCTGGGTTAGATGGAAAATTACTTATAATATAATATATAATAATATTATAAAGCTGAAGAGTTTGTTGGTTTGTTTGCTTGACCGCGCCAATCTCAGGAACTACTGGTCCGATTTGAAAAATTATTTCAGTGTTAGATAGCCCATTTATCGAAGAAGGCTATAGGCTATATAACATGAACCATATCCAAACGGGCACAGCTAGGCTATTCATAATACATATATTTTGTCTCACATGATTTTTATGCGAAAGTATATGCGAAACCTTATACCTACTTACTCAACTCATTATTCTAAGAAACAAATTTTAAGGATTATAAGAAATGACCTGCAGGTCCTTTGGCTTTGCCTACTGCCTGGAATATACGCGTGATGTTATATACGTGATGTTTAAATTTTTAAATTGTTTCCTTATAATAATTTAAATAAGTAGATAACAGTTGGAAATATGTTTTGAAAATCAATAGTCTAATCTGTCGAATAGCCTATTTTATGCAGTGGAACAGTGGATACATTAGTTTAGAACATAATGTTTTAAAACTTTAGTCCGCTTTTGTTACTGAACCTACTTACCTTACCGTTAACATTACCATCGTTGTTAATGGTTAAATGAATAAAAAAATAACTAAAAACTCGTGTACAACTGGCTAATGTACAAAAAATGGACAAGTGCGAAGCGGATTCATTAACCGAGGAACATCTACATTTAACATACAATATTAGGGTACTTATTATTATTAGGTGTATGTATTATGTGTACCTATTGTGACTTCTTGTAGAAATATATATGTATTTGGTACCTTTGATTTCTGAATCTGTAGCGTGAATGAGATGAGATTCTTAATTTAAGAAAATAGACGTTTTAAAAACTAATAACAAAAATAAGATATGCTACAAAAAACGTGTTCTTTCGGCGCTAATCTTAATTATAGTACCGTGTTACGGCACCATCCGTGTTCGAGTGCGTCTCACACTTGACCGATTTACATTCAGACGTAATAAAAGAAGCATGCTATTCGCCTTACGCACAGCCTTAAACACCCATACACGCCTACCAATTATATTGCCTCAAATTCGTACTCAACCCAACAATTATCACAGTGCTTCAATTCAAATACTACTTTAATTTGCCAGCTCTAGGAATATTACCAAGCCCCATTTCTCTTTACTAAGCGGAACCTTAAATACTGTAAATAATTATACACAAAAAATCTATGGTGATGCTAATGGTTATGGTGCCGTCGACAACTTCGCCTCTGCGGTGCCTCTCTCCGGCTGTCGTAGTGCAGTTATATTTTTGCTATCGACAAAAAAGTTAGCTAGGCGTGCTCGCGGCTTTGTCACTCAGTTGTATACACTTGTAATAATCGACTTTTAACGGATTTTCCCCCAGGAGTTATGATATTTATGATCAGTACCAATTTTCGCGGAACCCCCAGAAAGGCTTCACGGAACCCCAGCGTTCCGCGGAACACACATTGAGTATAGCTGGTATAGGGGATCGGTTTAATGAAGTTACTCGAATATGGAATGATATAATTTCTTTTTCTTTCTCATACGTTATGTGTGGCTAATCTTGTACGAATTAGTGTTACCAACTAGAAAGAAAAGCTAGTTCTGCTTATTTTTTTTTCTACTATTTATTAATTAAAATCTTTAAATTCTTTATTCATCGGGTTCAATTAGTGATCGGGCTATCAATTTAGAAATTGGCAGGGCCACGCAATTTAAATAATTCCGGAAATAAATAGGAAGTATTCCATTCCTTTCTCGTTTTTCCTACTATTGTTTTAATATAGTTTTACTTGTAATGTAAGATTAAGAAACACAACTTATGGAAAAATATGTGATATTGTAAATACAAAATCATCGACAGTGGCCTTATACGGCCACCACTACAACATGCGAAGTGACGTGTCTGTTATGAAATGAGCGGGCCAACGCCGTCTCACTCGAAAGTCTTAAGAACTCCGCGGCTCAGATGTCCGACCTCCTTTCTTCCACAGTGAAAGTATAAATTTAAAACAATTTTAATGACCATTGATGCAGGTACCGCGATTCTGCGGTTCTTTTGCTAATTGTCTTTGGATGTGTCGCGTTTGATTGTAACGTTATGTGTAATTATGAATAATTATATACTGTCTATAGTAATGTTTGTGAAGATGCGTTTATTTAAATGAGTGTAACGTGTAATCGCTAGAATTGAGATCAGATTTCAATGTCCCTTTTAATGATGGTTAATGTTGAGTATAGTCCTGTAACCAGAGGAGCGGTGCTAGCTCAATGATAAGGACACGCGCCTCTTAACCGAGGAGTGCGGGTTCAATCCCGGCTACTTACCTCTGGATTTTTCAAGTCTATGTACGTATTTATACCACTAGCTCGACGGTGAAGGAAAACATCGTGATGAAACCTGCAATTCAAACAACTTTGGATTTGTAACCATGATCCAAAATTGTCTGGTTCCTCTATTTTAGGGTTACGAAGGTCAAATCGGCAGTAGCTTTAATGTAATTACTAGACTCGCTAAATCCTGGAGCATGGTCTAAGCGGACCCCGTCTAAGCACAGGACATAACACTAGGAAGATGATAGTCCTGTAATCAGAACATAAAGGATCTCAAACTCTCGGCACCATCCATAATTTTTTCTTATAAAACAAATTACGACTCACACTACTTAAAATATATCTGTAATAGAGTAAAAAGCTTAGATTTAGGTTTAAACCATCAAAAGGCTGGTTCATTCAAGCCCAGGCTTGAGTGAATCAGTAAGTACCCTTCGTATGTGAGGGGAGTCTCCATACCATTGAGCTACCACTGATCTGTAAAAACGATTAAAAAATCGTTTCAATCCCATAATGATCTTACCTGCATTACTATAGGCTAATTTGTATACCCAAATAATAAACAAATCGTCAGAGACGGACCTAAACGTTGCTAATTGAACTATACCGTTGCCTTAAAACATAAACAAGATATTTAAAATAAAATCCCGGTAAACAACGAAGTAGGTTGTTCAGCAAACCTGCAATTATTGTAAACTGTCCGCCACTTTCGTTGTGACGTCACTAAAGCACATGTAGATGCTTTCACTGCTATTGAACTTCCCTCGCTGCTCGTGAGTTGTTGTTACAAACATAACGTTCGATATGATAGTCTTGTCTTTTATTGCCATGAATGAAATGATAATGAATACTCAATTGTGTTTTACTAGCAAGTTTTACAAACATTCGTGTGATGAATACTTGTGTTTGTTCTGTGTCTGGGTGTTAATATTGAATATTTAAGTATATATTTGTAATACCACTGTTGATTCTGATATCCGTAACACAAGTGCTTAAGCTACTTACCTCGGAGTCAGATCAATGTATGTGATGTAGTCTGATATTTATTTACTAGCTTTGGCTCGGCTTCTCCCATTAATGTAAACTATGCCAGTACGAGTTGTTATACCGGTTAACCCTATACCTATAAGTTACTAGCAGCGCCCCGCGGTTTTATCCGGTAGTTCCCGTGGGAATACGGGGATGAAATATAGCCTGCGTTACTCGCTGATAATGTAGCTTTCCATTAGTAAAATAGTTTTTAAAATCGGTTTAGTAGTTTAGGCATGAAAGCGTTACAAACAAACACTAATTACGATTTCCCAATTACTTGCGACTATGTCATTCATTGTATCCTTTTTTGTATCCATGAAAATGTGTATGCAAAATACATATTATAATGTCCGGTTGAGTAGTTAAGACGTAAAACCGTAATAAACAGATAAACTCATCATCTTCATAAAGTTGTCCCGTGCTTAGACGGGGTCCGCTTAGACCATGATCCAGGATTTAGCGAGTCTGGTAATAACATCCAAAGTTGTTTGAATTTGCAAGTTTCATCACGATGTTTTCCCTCACCGCCGAGCTAGTGGTATAAATACGTACAAAGATTTGAAAAATCTAGAGGTACGTGCTCGGGATCGAATCCGCACCCCTCGGTTATGAGGCGCGTGTGCTTACCATTGAGTTACCACCGCTTTATAAACAAATAAACTCACTTTCATAATATTAGGTAGGATTCCGCTACACCGACGATTGAGGACTCCTCGTAGTTTGGCAATAGTTTGCGCATAATGCTGATATTATTTCGTTAACATTAGCTATTATAGAAGAAGTAGGTCATTATATATCACCGTATATGCGATTAGACCGCATTGTAGCGCCCGCGTTGTAAATTGAATTGCGCGTCCTGTAGGATCTTTTGAATTTTCCGGGAAAAAAAATAGTTAATGTTTATTGTTAACGTACTACACGTGTTTTGGACGTGAAAACGTTGCAGACAGACCAACAGTATTTATCTCATTTATTTATAATACAAGCAAGCAAGGATTTGTTTTATATATAAGACTAGCTTCTGCCCGCGGCTTTGCTCGCATGGTACATTGATAAAACATGGCTTATATGTTATTCGGGTGTATAAGCTGTATTATTGTAAAGTTTCATTATAATCCATTCAGTAGTTTTTGCGTGAAAGAGTTACAAACATCCATACATCCTCACAAACTTTCGCGTTTATAATATTAGTTGGCATTGCGCATATGATTAGCAATTTTAACCCTTTAAATGCCAATGACCGGTCATCTAGTGTCTGTGTGTGTCCCATAGTGTCCCATGTTGACCTGGGACTTAAAAATAATGTGCCAACTGTGTTCCTTGTCTAGCATGTCTTAAAAGGCGACTAAATGTATATCGGGTTTTGAGTATGTGATTGAGTAGGCGACGAGCTAGCCACATCTCGCTACTTTTTCCCAATTTTCTATCTATCCTAGCCCAGTTGTATTTTTTGGCTGAATGTGGTTATGGAGGCTAGGTGCCCCTTTGACTAACTGTTTCCAAGTTTAATGCGACTCTTGACCAGCCATTCTGACATTCACGTAAATATGCCAATACTGCGGTCGTCATCGTCTTTCTATCGCATCACCATATACGCTCCAAGCTAACTAGGAAGTATTAAGTAATTAATGTCAGGCACAAGAAAGAAGCAATCTAAGTTAACGAATGCGTGCGTACTGCGTTTTACATCGCCGCATTACACTGGCTCTGATTACGTTGCGCTGCCAGTGAGCACTCGTTACTCACTGCCCATAGTGAGATGTCTCGATAACGCTGTGAAAACCGTTGTCTTTATAGTTATTTTCACTGCATATGTGTTCTTTATTTATTATTTATTGCTCGAAGCCCAACGGAACGAATCTCTAACGACTTATCCACTATCCAGATTAAGCCACTATACGTTCTTTATTAGTGTAATTATCGTTACTGCACTGAGGATGTAACTGGCCGATATTATTAGACCTTGACAGTTTTCCGTATTTTTTTTTTATTGTTTTATCTTATTGTGGAAATAGAAAGTAGCGCAGATTTTTGACATTTTAATGATTAATGACCTAACTGTGGTGTTTGGAAAAGTATTCGTAATCTATTGTAGGCATATTTTTTTAGAACTAATGTTGTATTGAGAAATAACTAATTTTTTTTTTCTTTTTCCACTCATGAACAGATTGATTAATTAAAGAAGCCATAATGTAATATATAAACGAACAAAATGAAAAACATAGCCTAATCTACGGCTGCTACCTCAATAATAGTATATTTATCTCTAAGAATCCGTAAAATATAAAAGCCTTGCCAGTAAGATCAGGCTGTGTAGCATTTTGCATTGCGCATTGCAGCACTATGGCTATGAAGAGAAGACCTTTTAAGTACATTATATAATTGTTTATTTACTCAAGTCATTATGTAGTGACGTGGCTTTATTTTTTATAAGTATTGTTCCTTGCTTAAGCTATTAATAAAGTGCAATAAATCACCTATATAGTATATCTAACAAATATTATAAATGCGAGTGGGAGTTTGTCTGTTTGTTACTCTTTCACGCCTAAACAATTAAACCGATTTTAAAAATGACTTTATTAATATAAAATTACATTATTAGCGAGTAAAATCTAGGCTATATTTATTTCCTGGGCTATATTTCCACAGAAAGGGGAACTATACAGATGAAATCGTGGAGCGCTATTAATACTAACACAATACGGATTAGCTTAACATTAAAAAGGCAAAGAAGTTATCTACACACATAACATCACACCCATAATCGGAGGGTAGGTAGAGTCAAAGGGGCAGCAGGCCCCTTTAACCACATTCAGCTAAAAACTGGAAAATTGTGAAAAAGTAGTGACAAGTGGCTAGCTCGTCGCGTACACAATCAAATAAGTTATCTGAATGGTCCTTTTTCCAAAAACCGGGATCCCACAACTATATTTCATGTTTTTGTTACAGATATGCATGGCGTTGTCAGCTCTCTACCACACGTTCTCGTGTCGTTCAGAGAACGATTACAACACTTTCCTGATGTACGATCTGTTCGGCATCGCGCTGTCCCTGCTCGCCATATACACGTCCGGCGTGTACTACGCGTTCTGGTGTCATTATGTAAGTGTATTGCACGTATTGCACATCATCAGTACCGGTTGTGTCGGGTGAGCGCTCTGCTCATTGGTCGAGTTCCGTCCGGTGATCGTCATTTACTTAGCGCTGAGGGCTGGCTATCCGTTTTGGTGTCATACTACTGATATTACACACCGTCTCTTCTGATCTTCTCAGTGGCCGGTTGATCTCAGGTCCTTTAAAATAGCGCTCATAGCCGCCACTCGTCCCTCACTCTATCTTGCGTCAAAGGAGATCTTGGGGCGCAAAATTCGCTTTACCTAACTCAAAGGGCTGACGCAGGAAAGATTTTTGCTGATTTACTTAACTGAATATTTTAAACTGGTATTCACTGACTTATTTGAGACGAATGTCGTCAATGTAGGTGCAATTAAAAAAAACGTATATTTTCTAGAGAAAGTGTACAGTGTGCATTTAATAAGATAAATGTACATACTTATAAAAAATACCTACTCACAGATCGTTGTAAGATATTTTTTTAACAAGACTGAAAAAAATCGTGACCATTGAACTTTTGTAGTACTTGCTCAAAGCAAATTAGCATGTACATAATTACACACGCAAACAGTTGTTTAGTACTATTACATGGTTCATAAATTCCACATTAACCTAATGACCATCGATGACGATGCTCATCCTCATACATATATAAAAAAATATAATTAACGTTATAGCATCGGGAAATTAATTTCCATTAATGACGCCAAGCAGTTAGGTGGATATCATTAATAGTCATCTGGTATATGGCGTAAACTATAAGGTAACTTAAGATAATATTTTAAAAGTCCTTTCGGTTAATTCGAGTTACCTTTGAATGACGGAGCAACGTCAATAGACGATTTCACCCACAGCGAAATGCATTTTTCGAAATATGGAACTGTTGAATCCTAAAACGGTTGTGGGATTGATTTCGAAAATATATAGCGTAGTACGCTTGTATTCCACACGTAGTTCTTAAAGAAATATATTATAACGAATTACAAGGCGCTGGTGGCGTTAGTTAGACGTAAAGATTTTTGCTGTGTGTAAACTTCTAACGACTGTTCCTCTTTCGTTAATGGATTAACATGAAGTCTCAATTAAAAGTCAAGTCCAATTTACGGTACTTGCAGCACAAAGTGCACATACAACAGACTAACGAAGCTTCATACGCTTGCATCACAAAAGCGACTATCGTAGTTACAGTTAGCATAACGGCTCGTAGAAACCTTCCTTCGTCTAAGAGCATATGGCGCCGTTCTGCAGTACATCAATCGCACTTTCACTTCGCGTCCCATCCGACGTTATTCGGAGTGCCAAGACGAATTCAATCTGGTCGGATATGATTTGTGAGCAGTGTTGCCTCCTCGAGATGTCGATGGGACGTCCCGATATTTACGGTTTATCGCAGATTGATGGGCATCCGTAATTAACACCCAACAAATTCTAACTGTAAAAACATCCGGATTGAATTCAGGACGTGAACTGTATCAACGTCTTATTCGCTTCAAAGTAATTAACTTGTCCGTTTTTTTATTATCAAAATTATTGATAATTTTAGGGGGTAAAATGTCAGTTGAAAACTTTTTATTTATTTTACACAAAATATAAATAAGCTGTTAGTAAAAATTGTAGTCGTCCCGATTCTGAATCTTCTGTCCCGACACTATGTGTCGGTAGTATTGTACCTAGCAACACTGATTGTCAATGATTGCTTGTAACATAATTTAAGTACACTTGTGTCGAATGCAATACAATCCCACAAAAGTCTTGTGCCACATACCAAAACGAGACGAGTGGATAACGTATGGTGGTTTAATAGATGGCTCTGTTGTTTGGTTTTTGCTATTACTTTTGTGTAACGGGAAATGCAATTGAGGAGAAATCTTTGGAAACTCGGGTCGAATCCTTAATAAAAATGTCGGCGTTAATCTCTCTTTTGAATTGCGTTTTGTCCCGTTTCTAGTTATTATCGGTAAATAAATGTATGATTTCATTAAAAAGTATCTGTTTGTTATGTGGAAATATCCGGTTTTAACAATAGTGGTCGGTCTAAACTTTTGAATATTGTTTTTGGAATAATCAACGTAGGAGATTAGCCGGAACGTTTGTTCCGAAACGAGTTCCGGAGAGACTTTCATTGACAGAAAGCTAATAAGGCTAGTCTTAGAGAATAAAGTATATTATTACAATATTATTTGGGATTAAATTAAATAGCTGTTGTACTGTTTTATAATTGCCAGTTACTTGCGGGCTTGCTCACCTTTATTATTTTATAATTAAGTAATTACGAATGCTCTAACGTGTTTCACATGTTTTTATTTACTGAATTAATCAACTTATGTAACTCTAGGCATAATTCGAGGATGGTGGAAGTTAAAACATAGATAAAACTTATAACGATTTTGATTAAAATGTTCTATAATAGTTTATGTAAGCTATCCATTTATTTTAATTAGGTAAATAAATAATGCGATTATATATTGATAGAATATTGATATGATAGCTACGAATTCGGTTTCGCAATAAATTCGGATTGAAGAACGAGGTCACGTTTCGTGAGTGTAGGAATGTTGAGAAGGTTAGGGCCGTATCAATTTATTTGATTACAGCTGAAATTCCCGGATTCCGGACAACTAAGAATTGCAATTTTAACATTAAATTTATAGATTTAACAAAAAAAATATTTTGAATTGTGATTATCAGCAACTTTAATTTACTGTAGTGATCACAGAATTATTAACCAAAAAAAATTTTTTGAATTGTGATTATCAGCAACTTTAATTTACTGTAGTGATCACAGAATTAATTGTGAAAAATTAGTGACAAGGGGTAAATCAGCAACTTTTATAATTACAGCAGTGCATATAGAAATTTAATATTTTATTGAGCACATTTAAATTTTTTTTCTAATTAAAATAAGTACTTTAACAACTTTCGAAATTGAAAATGTGAAAAAAATTAATTGTGAAAAATGTGTGACTAGTGGTAAGAAGGACGACCATACCAATCGATCTTGACTTAATGGGCAGCCCTAAGGTGACAATTAATATGCGCATACGCTCCTCACGGGCATGTTACAAAATTGACGACACTGACCTTTACACGTGTTACACATTACGTTTCTTTATTCAATTACTGCACTCGCTACGTGCATTGATGTTAATTAAATTACTTGGATTGCAATCGGTGACGTTTCAGCTTGTTGGCAGGGCAGCCGATAAGGGCTTCGCGCGGGAGGCGTTCTAGCCTCGGTCTGTGTCATACAGAAATTATAGCTTATATGATGCTTTATAAGGGCGGAGAGGGCGGTAAACCGGGGCTTCAATCTTGTTGCCTATATTCTGACTCGGCATTTGCGGTATTGAACATCTGCAATCCGGCAAGATACTGCTATCCTGCTATATATGGGATTTCGTATTTTGAAGACGTGTAAAGTGAACCACCAAAATTACAGATTTTGCATATTTGTATACTTATATAAACAAATTTTGAAATGATTTGCCATATCTCATCGCCGCTGTATTTGTTACCAAAAACTACAAAAGCAATTTCCTTATAATATAGCGTCTTATTTATCAAGGAGTGCCAAGGCAAGAATTAAGTCGTAGGTGGCATAGATACACGAATTCAACTGATTTCTATCACATATACATTATATACCTACTTTGGCCATAAATTTTTTTTTTTTTAATAACTAATCGCTAAATGCCTATTCAACAATAATATTCAAAATACCAGTTTTGTTTCGAGGTTTCAATCAAAACTTGGCATATGATGTTTACATTCCGTTATGAAGGTTTCAAATTATTAAGGCACAAGAGTATGAATAGATGAAAGACCGCCTGCAATCAGCCTCTTATTATGTGATTGCATGGTCTTTAGAAAGTACACCACATTTCGCCGTGATGTGGCGCGGAGTCCCGTTTCTGGTCAGACTCGAACTAGGTCACGAGTCGACTAAATAAGTTCACCTACATTAAGTAGTTGTGGTTTTCCGCAAAATTTGCTATAGAAGTACGGAAAATTTTAGAAAAATTGATCGCAAAATGTGTGATGGAGTGCTTCTCGTAGTATTATTGTTTATCCAATAATTTAGGTATATTTAGTTTTTCTGGTACCCACTGAAAACCAGGGTCGTGAGCTACCTGACTATCAGGTGGCACGACTTGAGCTGAGCGTGCGCCGTTTTGGCACACCTTATTTTTGTACGTTTTATTCTTTCTTTTTGTTTACTTTCTTTTTCTTTTATCTATATTCCTTGTGTGTGTCAAATAAAGTTTTTCTATTTATATTTCTATTTGAATAACTTTCCCTAGTATTTATAAAGTTCCGGTTCTGTCACAACCGGTTTCATTAAAAAAAGTTTGAAATTTTACATTGTAAGATTGTACCTACATTATTCGCTTTATGCTGCGCCACAAAGCGTATCAAACAGCCGAAGTGTTGGAACTTAGTAATTGTATATGTTCACAATCTCATTTGAGGACTGGATCCTCGTCTCATCTGAACTCTTTGTATTAATCCTCCCTTATTTATCCCTCGATACGAAGGTATTAGGGTTTGCAATCCAGCGGTATTGAACCAGTACAGCTAAAATTCTGCAAGGCACAGCTAGATTGCTGAATCCAGCATTGCAATCCCTAGTTCAAAGGTGGCGAACCCTCTTAAATAGAATTGCCGCAATATCTAAAATTGTTGTTCAAGTGTCCGGGGGAGCGGCAGAAATGAATGTTTTGTCAATCGTGTTTATAAATGTTTTATCCCAAAGAAAATTCCCAACATTTTGTGTCACGTGGTTCTCCATCACTGCACAATTTGTTTTTGTACCATTTTTTATGATTCGGGTACAGAGCTTCTAAAAAAAAAATCCTTAATTTTTTTTTCTTTTATATCTATAGTGTAACTGTTTTGTATGTGTCTTCTGAAAGAGGATTAACGTCTTATCTGTTTATCTCCAGGAGCTAAAAGCGTTCTACATGACATCCGTGACGCTGATCTTCGTAGTGGCTATGGTGCTACAGATCCCGCAGCTGAACGTGCCGTACCCGGTGAAGATGTGCGTGTTCATCGGCTGGGCCGCCTACGGGGTGCTCCCCACGCTGCACTGGACCTACGCGATGGGGGGCTTCGAGAACCCCATGGTGCAGGTGAGAGTTGCCTTGGAGTACCTGTGTCGCGTGAGGCCCATGTTGGTCTGGGACTAGAAAAGAATGTACCTACCAACTTCATTCCATTCCTAGCATGTTGTAAAAGGCGACTAATAACGTATTGGGGCGACAAGCTGCCACTTGTCACTACTTCTCATTCATATTTTTCCATTTATGTTAACTAGATTTTTGGCTAAATGTGGTTTGAAGAGCTCATTGCTCCTTGGACTCTGCCTACTCCTTCGGGGAGTGCAGGCGTGATGATGTGTATGTATGTATTTACAAACATGTGTACTGCCCTTTTAAGTTAGAGGCCAAAACCTTATCTCCGCCTAATAGTCCCCGACGTGGTTCAGCTTAACACATTCAGTGCCACCGACTCGCCTGGAGAGTTTATTCAAATAATTATTACAGTGTCGATGACTCGCCTGGCGAGTTCAATTTCTTTCGCTAATTGTAGACGGCATCCAAGAAAACATCGTGAAAATCGTAATGGCAGTGAATGTGTTAATGTTTTACCGTTTACTTGTGATTACTTTTTATTTTCCCAAATTTACATTCTTATTTACAATTTTTTTCTATCTCTGTTTCAGATGTTCTTCCCTAGAGTGATAGGGATGTACACCATCAGCGGGACAGCGTTTGCAATATACGCCTTTAAGGTATGTTTTAATTTACTATTAAATAAATATACATTGTGGCGATTACGCCACATGATAGTCAATAATATATCAACCGATGATGTTCCTGCATCGCGCTGACGATGTTATTCTCGCCTTCTAAGTATATATACAATACGCCAAGACGGAGCTTTACGGAGCATACGGACGGAGCAAGAGCTTCCCGCTCCCCCGCCAGTCCGGTAGGTAGTAAAGGCCGCCTTCGGCAAACTACCTATAGTCCGCTCAAAGAAAAAAGTTTAGTCGGACCTAGGTCTCCGAGCAATCAACATCTAGCTCGGCGGCAGTACTTCCACTTTTAGTGCGAGCGTGAAGTTCGCACAACTTACACGTTTTTCCAGCCCAAAGAAAAACATGATAGTACAGTATAACCGACAGTGGGGGAGTAAAATTTACCCAAGCAAGACCTGGAAAAAAAATAAAGGAGCACTCGAATCTTATACCCCCAGTTGTCGTCACTGAGCATTATTTATTTATTTATTAGTATTTGAACCTATGCTATTTTCAGTCACCAAACAAAACCACAGTTTGGAAGCAACTATTTTATGCCGGTATCAACGAACGTTTGATCTAGGTGACCAATCATGCCGAAACTATTTCTACTCACTCTATCACATATGAGCGTGGTTTTACTTTATGGAATGTTTTCTATGTATGACCTACGCTTGTTTCAAAGCATAAAAGAGGTTCAAGAATGGTTTCACTAACGGGCCGCATTGATCTAGCCTTCCTTACTGTATGCTTATGTTCCCAGGTCCCCGAGCGCTGGTTCCCTGGCTCGGTAGACTACGTGGGCCACTCGCACCAGTGGTGGCACGTGCTGGTGCTGGGCGCGCTGTACTACTGGCACAACTCCGGCATGATGTACGTACAGTACCGCATGAACCACGGCTGCGCTAACACCATGCGCATCTTCTAGCCGCGCTTAAGCGCGGGAGTATCGATTGTCCTTGCTAGAAGAAAGTACATGGCAGTCGCCGATAGATGGCGCTTTTCTGTAAAATAAGGGTAGCGATTGAAGAATTCATTTTGTTGGGTTAAAGGAAAAAAACTGTAGAATATTTCTTAGCACTGAATCTATTAAAGAAACGGCCTTGGCATGCTGTAATGTAAAGTATTTTTTCTGTGTTAACTTCTAGTTCATAGTCCACTTGTGTGCCGTCTACATTCCACTATTCATTTTTAAGTACACAAGATGTTCTATACACTTGGTTTTTACCACTCTAAATGCTTTATATGCCGTGAAATTATTTCTTTAAGGAAGTCTATTGCCTGGAAAAATCAATAGTTGATGTTTGACTCGACCTTTATTTCAAAATAAAAAGAATCGCCATCCTTGTTAAATAGGTATATTGTTTTCTGGAACATGTCACTGGATAATCCATATTTTGACATTACGAATAAATATAATATTAAACGATGCAATGTGTACCTATGACAAATTCAACTAGGACATCCTTGCGTCACTATTCCATATTTAACAAATACTTTAGTGTCTTATATCAATTACGTCATAATAGGCAAGGAGACTAAAAAATTATGTTTTGTCCGTCAGTTAGATTATAAAAAATATTGAACACGTATTTTTTTATTTATTTGTCAAACAAACATTGACGAAGATACAATGCATTCAAGTTGCGCGTGACGTCACGCTTTCGTAAATTTTTTTACTAAATAGTGACGTTGCAACGAAAAATATGTGTCTAGAATTTTTGTATAATCTAACTGACGGAATTATAGTTTTTTCATGCAGTCATCATCCCTATTGTACTATCTATGTATTATCTTGTTGGACAATCGATATGGGTGTCAAGAATAAAACATGTCCCTAAACTAAAAGCCTTCAGTGGGTAAATTGTATTTGTTAAATATTTTATCGTGTAGAAACTTTCTTCTAATTAATTAAATATATAAAAAAATCGAATGGTGATATATTTGATAATGATTAGACTACGAAGAAAGATAATAAATTACATGATAAAGTATGAAACAAAATATTTAGTTCCAGTATTGCTCAATGGAGGGTGCTTTGCTTATTTCGACTTATTTCGGTCGTTAAATTAAGTAGATGTTAATGGAGGCAAATCTCAAAAAAAATTGTAAAATTAATTTCAGAATATGTATCTATTAAGAATTGACTGTTAATTACTCGAACTATTTGTGATTTCTACTCATGAGTTAGTCAACTTTTGTTTGTTATTTATTTTTCATAAAAATGGTTGTAATTAAAATGAGAATGCCCATTTAAAATCGATTGAAGCAAAGTTACCTTAGTGTAGTTACCCTATTTATGAAAGTTAAATAATAGTAAGTTAATGAATGAATAGTTTTAAGGTTTTTTTGTTTTCAATATCTGTGAATGTTTTTTGTAATGTATGCAGCTCACATGAAATGGTTATTTCTATTTCTATACGATTCTTCTCTGGTCTGTGTAAGTATCTAATTAGTTGTGATGTACCTATTTTTCTGCATTTATTTAACTATTTATCTGTGATTCACTCATTCTAATTGACATCTTTTATAAATTTTATATTGTTTCGTTTTTGCATTATTTGGGGGTATGGGTAAAGAATATACAATGTTTCTATTACACTGTGTTTTATTTTACAAAAGGATTTATACAGGTATCCCATCTGCAAGTATTTACTCCAAAAATAAGGACCTTCTAATACGTAGAATTCACATAATATATACAGTTACTTATGTTCAATCACCGATCCGCCCGGAGAGTTCATATTAAATCTTATTTAGAGCCGACCCTCATGGGAAATTTGAGGTCCATCTGAGAAGACATGAAAATCGTAGTGGCAGCGAACGTAGTAACTGATTATCTCACTCAACTGAAGTTACTTATATAAATACCGGATAGAGAGTGCTCTCTATCCGGTTGTAACGCTCATGGTTGTAACGCTCATCTTAGTTTGTGCTCGGGCAGAAATAAGATTCCACAAATAATCTACTGTCTATTCGCTAACGTGAAAGTTTGTGACCATGTTTGTTGCTTAATCAGCCATGAAGAACTATCGGTTTCAAAAGACGCATTAAAAGCTATTTGTTGTTGTCGAATGTTATGAAAATTATTCGTCAGCATCTTTATTTTTTTTAAATCTTGAATTACCTTACTCATAAGAAATTTGTATTTAATGCGAAACGATTAAATAACAACACTAATCCTCATTCTATTCTTATCAAACTAAATTTATTTCTTTGTTACAAATCAGTAATGGCTTATCAGATTACCACATCACATTTTGAGATAATTTGAGATATTTCAAGTCGGTATCCAATTATCGGAAAATAATACTAGCGACATCTTGTGGCGAGTAGCGAAATAAAATGTTACGTTTATTTTCAACATAGAACCGTGAGTAGCATAATAATAAAAGTAGTCAATAGATGGCGCCATACGATACAAAATATAAAATGACTACTTTTAGAAGATAAGTAAACATTTAAAGATAAGTAGATATCAGATTGTGTGTAGGTCACACAAATATAATTAACGAATGTTTGATTTGAATTTTTGAAGTACAATTATTTTACCGAGTTACCGAGAAAACATTTAACAGGGATATATTTATATATTATCGCTCATAAAATGGCTTACTTATTTTAATCAAAAGAATTAAACAAGAGCTTTGAAGTAGTCCAATGATGCTTACTCGAACTTTGAGTTTCAGTTGCAGATATGCAGTTGCAAACCTGTAGTCCGCAAGGTATAACAATTGGTCCACAAGAAACATAAAATGTTATGTTTTAAATTATAAAGGTTAGGTATTCTTAAATTGTTACAGTTTATTTTGAACCTGGTGATTCCTGCTAACTATACCTAATAAAATAAAAGTCGTCCTCGGTCACAAAATGGTAAGGAACCACTGATTTAACTAGATGTAAGTATGGTGTATAATTAAGTAGATAAAGCAGAAAATTCTGTGCTTGTGTAGGAAATAAAAGTTGAGTTAAACCTTTTTGCTCTGTACTTAAAAAATATATATTATATATAGGTAGGTACTACATACTTTTCTCGCATAGCTACCATGGAAAATGCTCAGCTAAATAATAGTATCTATAAATAATTGTATAGCCTACATACATACATACCTAATATTAAAATGCTTCTCGTGGCCAGGAATTGTCGCAGCATTAAGAGAAAAGAGAAATATCTACTTTTAATGAGAAAATATTTGTTTGTAAATATGTTCGTTTGTAGTCCCATGTTGGTCTAGGACTCGAAAAGAATGTACTAACTGTGTTCCTTGCATAGTGTGGCTTGTGATCATTAAGGCGACGAGCTAGCCACTTTTCACTTCTTTTTGAGAATTTTCCATTAAACTTAGCCCAATCAATTATATTTTTGGCTGAATGTGGTTGAGGGAGCTTATTGCTTTTTGGACTCTGCTTACCCCTTCGGGGATTGCGGGCATGCATGCCGGTGACAGGCATGTTTATATACATATGTAAAAAAAGTCGGCGCTTGAAGACTTTAGTAAACAGTAAATTTAATGGACAAATTTGAAAGACTGCAATGTAACTAGATAACCTAAAAACAAATCCTAGGCGCACGCAAACGCGAGGCATCACACGACCGGCAAAAATCCATTTGCTCGCCTACTAACTGTAAAATAAAACGCACTCGGCAACATCAAACCAAATAGTGATTTCACATATCAGCGCGCTGGAATCCTTTTAGTTGTAGCAATAAATGAATTCGGGTGTGCACACACGAGCGGCGCGCTCACCCGTGATCTCGCAGCGGGAACAAAAAGATAAATGGCCAATATTTTCATTGCGCGATGAATGGAGTACGGAGTCACTGTTGACTCAGCGTAGTGGAAAATAGATAGGTAACCTTTTTCGTCGCATCACAGTTAATCCCGTCGGAATGAGTGATGTTTAAAAAAGCTTCCCGATGGAAAATATTTTATTTGTGTAATTGGGAGCGGATGCGAAGAGCCGATACGATAATTTGTATGGAGTTTTTAAGAATTGTCGGTATTGTAGTTACATGGAGACATATTATTTGATTTAATTCTTTCTTCTTTATAGACAGGTAGGTATGCTATTGACTAAGGAGAAATGACGAAAGAAAACATAATTGGCCGATTAATATATCTAAATTAAGTTCAGTACAAAAAATTATCAATGTCCTAGATAATGTTATATCCTCATTTCTACCCTACCGAGAATATAAGCATTGTTAAGGACATCAACGAACGTATGTTACTCAAAAAAACTCTGCCTCAGTAACCTTAATTTATTTGAGGTATTTATAAAACAGCAAAATGAAATCTATCGTAATCTAACTATAGTTACATCGCAGACATACTTAAAATCAGTATGTGATCGAATTCAACGTACGCAAAAGTTGCTGACTAAAGCAACAAGACAACAAATCTTCATCATCTCTCATCATTGACGTTCCAACCAACCGAAACACATTCCAACATCAACATCGCTTATCGCACACAGACGTGCTCGATATCCAAGCGAGCGTGGCCTAAACTGCTTAAATATGCTTCGTTACAAATGAGACACCGAACAAGCTAATCGGGGCAGGGCGCCACGTGGCGGCTCCCGCGGGACTCGAGGGCTGGCGAATCTTTGTTTCGGGAATGGGTACTGGGCCTTATAAAAAGGAACGAGCGAATAATAAGGAAAGTCTTGCTGTGTTGTTTTTAATAACATTATTGTCATCAGTATGTTTTCCACCTTCAGGGCTTCCGCGGCGGTTTCTGTACGACTGATGGTAGAGTGAATGTAGAGCTAGTATGAATGACCCATACGTCGTGATTACAGACAGCTACGAGATCATTTATATGGACTAGATTACTCCATACTAAACATTTATTTTTTTGTACTAACTTCACCTAACCTAAAAAAAAATATATGTAAGTAATTAATTGCTTATACTTATTTAAGGTTGTACCAAGTAATTGGCGATTTGAATTTAGGTGCCTTCTCGATTTATAGTCTAGTCTTCTGTCTAGCTTTCTGTAAAGTTAATATGAGTCAGTCTGGTGAGATTTGATCCTACAATTAGTGTGGATAACGTTTCGAAAGAGGAACCAGATAAACTGTATTACAGTTACACGTCCATATTTATTCATATATCATTTCAATGTGTAGATTTCCCTTACCGCTCAGCTAATGGTAACCCCAAGAAGTGTTGGTATCTCGAAATTCCATACGATAAGTAACGCTATCCTTAACTACCGCATCTCCCCAAACCATAGTAAGTAGTTATCTCTACGAATGATCTAAAATGTTTTTTTATCAAAACTTGTATGAAAAAATATTTCACTTAGGTTATTTAATATGATCCAATTTCAAGTGGTGCCTTAATAATTTCGCTAAATTCAACAATGTTTTTTTCTGAATTAGGCTCCTTGATATTGTTTCTAAGGATGCGATCTGCTCAATGTTAAGCAATGACTCTTGGGGGCCATCCAAGTATTATGTAAGCAGAATTTTTGCATTTTTGAAACCTCCACCCCCTTGTCAGCAAAGGAAAACATTGGTCTCACCTTTCCCCCCCTGAAGACGTAGCATTTATTTTTTATTTTTTTAAGACCTGTTCATGTTTCTTGCTTACTTAATCTCAAGTCGTTCGGGGAGTCTGACTTGAGACGCGTGTGACTAAAAGCATTATATCAAAGAAATTGGCACTTACGTTATATACAAAATAAATTTAAAAAAACATTTAATTTATAGAATACGCCACAAGTCTATTACAGCGAATTGCGAGTCATTCTTTTAAGTCTGAAAAAAATCTATGATAGAATGAGATTGCTCTTATTCGGTATACAACATACCTGAACGGCCTCTTGTACAGCTTCAGCCAGCCCTAGGGCCACGTCGCACCGCGCCGCACCGCACCGCACCGCAGCGCGTCGCACGCGCCGCTGACGGATTGCCGCGCGATTGGCGGCGACGCGCGCGATATTGCCCCGATTGTCACATGTCACAATCGCTCCATGTTACCCGCCCGATAAACCGTTTGATGTTCAGCCCTAACTCGTTTCAGGGTGTTTTGTTTCGTAGGGAAATAGTGATGAGGAAATAAATTAGGTTACCTTTAGCTTTAGTTTACCGTGTTAGTAAAAGTGAAAGTAAATAGATCGGTAGTATTCAAGTAAACAGTTTGTCCTTCTATTTCCATTCACATTGTTCGATAAATATAACAATAATGTTCCTTTTATGATTATTGACAATCTTAAAGTAGGTAGAAAGTAAGTTACTATGTCACTTTAACTACCTACTCGGGACTTTTATTTAACGAAAATAATATAAATAAATAATTGAATTAATACATAATTACTTTTTCAAGATAATTAAATTATTTATTTTGTTGTCGCCAATTACTTACGAAGCTAATCTTCGATAAGTCGTTTAATCTATTGAAACTATTGAATGACTTGCTAAATAGGCAGTCAGGTATGTTGAATCGAGTAATTGTAATTAGGGAGTAAAAATGTGTCTTTTGTGACGTACAGTTTTGACTATTTGAGCATATTTATGTATATAGTTATAAGATATTTATATCTTTTAACTATTTTTAGTTTACAACTTGTACCAATCAGGTTATGTAAATCTTACAAAAAAAACTTTAATCTTGTCTTTTCCTCATAAATCTATCAACTTTTACAAAATAAATAATTTATATTTCAATTCAATAGCGGGTCCAACCAAATAGATTATGTTGATGCACTTAAAATTAGTTACTTACTATTATTGCCAATCATAATATCACTTTCGAAACAAATTTATACAAAACGTATAAATTCTACTACTTATTCATTATATTTGCAATTTCCCGATTCTACGTAGAATGATCCACAAACAAACGCGCCAATCTAAGACCGCGATTAAAACGTGACAGATTGCATTTCACCAAAATTTGCATTCGAATTGAACGCGGAATTCTGTAATATCGCGAGGTAATCGCAAAACTAGTTGTACATTAGCATAAAATGGTCATGCGTCGCTTCGGTGTCCGCCCACCGCCATATGCAACCTTTGTAATGCGTTTTCCATATGCTAATGCGAGTTATTTTATTGCTCATCAAAGATTACTGGGTGACTTTGTAAACTACTTTTTTTAAATGAATAAAAAAATGTGGGCACGCGCATAGAAATCGTGGGTTGTGGCAATTAATCATTGGTTAATAATATTCGTGTTTTTTTAGCGCTTATGAATGGGTTGATAAAAAATATGCGAAAGTTATTTACTGCTACAACCATTAATTCGGTATTAGTGTAATTTAAAAAAACCGTAAATTTATTTGTTGTTTAATATTTTTTCATTCCCCTTGTCCATTGTTTTGTTATTTCATAATATTGCTTGAATCATTGTAGATTGAACAGATATTACGTAACTAATTTCGAAATCAATGCTAGTCAGGTAAAGTAAAAAAATAAAGTTAGTGTGTACACATTATGCCTTTTTCTCATAGGTTTACGCAGAGATCGCATCGTTCTATTGCCTATGATCTTTTTGCTTCTTCTAAACTATTCATGATTAAAGATTTAGTCAATTGAATGGCAATCTAAAGTGTGTAGGAACTATACTACGCACATTAGAAGACTAGTCACTAGAATAGTCTTATGTAATAAGTTATCATTAACAATCGCTTTTATGATACAGCTGTTTTCGTTAAATAATATACGTACCTACGTATATATACGTTATCTCATGCGTAGGCAAACACATTGTTGTTTCCGTAGCCAGCAACATGATAAACATTTGTACATATGTACCGACCATTTATTAGCCTATCGCAAATTGCCGGTATTACTCGATGACGAATTAATGCGTGCTACCTCAAATTTCCTCAGAGGGAAATAGGGGTACGCCGTCCTGGTTGCCTTCCAACGTAAAGGGAGCATGATTAATCACGATACATGAATATGCATGGGCGTTAGAGCTGTCAGCCGGCGGACACCTTTAAATAATATCAAATTAAACATGTAGCCGACCTGGCGTATACATAAAACATGACGGCACTGCCCGCTCAGATAAAGGAATATGGTAATGGCGGGAAGAGCTCGGCTTTCACTACGATATAATCAGAAACGTGGCAATTGAAGAAGTGTACTGCCAATACTGGTCCCGATGAGGTCTGGGAAGTTGCTCGAGAAATGTGCTTTGAGTGACAATCCTTTTTTTCGTTTTGTGAAGTTATTAGTGATAACTAAGAGTAGGTGTAGATGTTTTGATAATGTTCCACGATTCTTCGTGCCCATTTAAATACTTAGGTATACTAAACTCAACCTTTTCACAAGATTTGTAAAAAAATCATGAATCTCCTACAGATTGAGAAGTGACGAGACAACGATCAATCAACGATCAACGATCGATTTTTGCACTTGTTCCCTTCTTGTAATAAGTATACATATGTACATACAAACAAAAACATACCATATAACCATGTGATGCAAATTCTAAAGAGCATCTCAATGAAAAGTCAATGTACTTAAATTATGTTCCTGGTTCTGTTTTTCTTCCGGTTCATAGAAGTTTGGGAAAGATCCAAAGGTATGTGATAGCATTCAAACGTTCGTTTTCCTATTTCAAAGACTAAGACTACTGAGCCATTATGGCTCATAAAAACCCAATAGCATTGCGTGCACTCATTTTGTTTCAGAATCACGGTGCATCCGATCGCTCAACTAATTCCAACGTTTACGCAAGCAATTGTGCTACCAAAACGTGCAATTCCGCAAACAACGGTCGCGGGCCACAGAATAAACAGTTGAAATACGACCGCCGGCCATTATTATTTCTGGCCGGAATTATCATCTAAATCGCATCGCCACCATTACGGTGTTTAGGTATTTGCGCACTATTGTTAGTGGGCTGTGTATAAAATAAACATTTGTTACGAGGGCACAATATCGGCGCGAGCGTATATCCCACATTACCATTAGAATGGCTGATGTATGGGCCGCGGCGCCATCGCGGGCCTTTTAATGTTCGCTAACGGCTGCTTTTAGTATTTTAGATTACACTTAGCTGGTTGCGGTTTGGGGCCGTTTCGTAAATCATTTGGGAGTTTGGTTACAAATTTTGAATATATTTGGGTAATGATTTCTTGCAATTAATCTTTGTATTTCCATCCAACCCAGCCCACTGTCCCGTGTTGGTCTTATATGCAAACTGTGGTTCTTGCCTAGCATGTCGTAAAAGGCGTCTAATGGTATATCAGGTTTTGGGTGTGTGATTGTGTAGGCGACAGGTTAGCCGCTTGTCACTGAGTTTCACAATTTTCCATCTAACCCAGCCCGGCTTTATTTTTTGCTGAATGTGGTTGAAGGGGCTTGCTGCCCCTTTGACTCTGCCTACCCCTTCGGGGATTATGGGCGTGATGTTATGTATGTATGTATGTAATCTTTGTATGAAATTAGCTTAGTGCTAGATCCAGAAATTCGGCTAGGTCCAGTACAATTTAAGCTGTGCTGGACTGGATCCATCGACATGCGTTGGTTCCATAGGAAAATATTGGATTGCAATCCCTAGCAGGGATTGCAATGCTGGGTCAAGCAAACCAGCTGGGTCGAGCACATGGCGCTGGATTGCAATTCCTAATCCCATCACAAGATCGTGGTAAAAGATAAGTATTTGTAGCTAGTGTGATAACTGCTAAGATTCGTGTCTTAACACTATTATCGTATTATAATTTGTTGGACCACAAAGGATGGTCTTTGTAGCACTATAACACTTAGATTTAGGAGCATAATTGAGTCTGCCTGGTCTCTCTGAAATAAATTTTATAAATGACTGAACTTTAGGAGTTTTAATTCTTTAGTAACCGTTCTAAAAACCTTCCCAGGAAATTTCTCATCCCCTTAAATAAACATTAAAACGCTTCAACAAAAGAGAAATTAAAACAATCACATCTCAGTAACGAGGTCGCGAAACGTTCGCCCAACAAAGGACGTGCACTCGAAACAATTAAATAATCCGGGGTCCGTGTTTGCCTTGCGCGACCCCTATTGCATCGGATGAGATCTGAACGGGTCTGATTCATACGGGGTGACGCGTCTATCATTCGGATGACACGAGAATCTAGTTGTAAAATAAATACTGGGAGTGAGATCGGTAATCCCCCGCGGAGGTCACGTGCCAGGCGCGTGGGCGGCGCGTGCGCTCGCGACGACACCACACGCCCCCCGGACAACGTTTTGGCGGGAAAATAGGGCATTTATAATTCGAAACAGGAAATATTACACGCTAATTTTGTCACATTTGGGGAATAGATTGATTTTGCGGTGGGTCGGATAAGCTGGCGTTTGGTGACAACGGTTTCTCTGAACGGTGACGTTGATTAATTAATGTAAAGTGATTTTAGTTCTACGGTTAAAAATAAGTGATGTTAGTATAGTTTGATAGAAACTGAAATAAAAATGTATGATATTTTATAAATTAAAACCTAATCTAAGTTGAAAGAAATTTCTACTAGGTGAATCAATAACCTTTTTACGGAAAATACTTATTTCGGGAAAACCTTCCAGATATTTTTAATACAGATAAACGGACTCTGTAGGCCATTTATTACTACTATTCAATGATCCATTACAATTGGCAACTTTACTCCACAAAAATCATTGTTGAGAGGTCATTGAGAGAGTCAGCATTGCCTTATTCTATCTCTTAAATTCTATCACTCAAGTTCTACACGTAATGCCGATCTCAAGCATCCCATTTGAAATACAGTCTTCCTTCCGTTGTCTAAGATCTCCACTGCATCTTTTATAGCCCACTCCGGCTGACACTAAACTATTCCGTCTGAACGTCTTAATTAAACTAAATCTCCACATCCACATGTAGTCGCAACTAGTTAGCTGGGGGCCATAATTTCAATTGTAATTATATGTAGTGGAAGTAACTGCTGGAACTATCGGCGTTAGCTTTACGAGCCGTGTGATTGAGCGAGCGGGGGTTTATTGATTTTATGGCTCAATTAGACTGTTTAGAACATCTTAGATGCCGTTTGCTTTGGAAATGGGCGGTAGTTTGGTCTTCTTCTTGGCGTTTGTGTGGAAACTTCGTGTGATAGGTAGTGATTAGTCGTTGTGTAGGTATGCATGTTAAGATTTGAATTTATAGTAAGTATTAGGTATTTCATAAGTAATTACTATTATCTTTGTATCTGTGTAGTAGAAAATATTTTTAAAGATATAGGTACTTAAGTAGTTTAAAAAAAATGATCATTAACTTGATTATTAACAGAATTTTTAAAGGAATGAAGTATAATATGTTTAGGTGGTTTGTTTATTTGCAAAGTCGGTTATTGCTTTTTTGTTGTTTTCGTCATGTTGTATTTCGTTCTTAGTAGTAAAAAAAAAACATTTTATTCCCTCTATCGATCTTCATCAATCTATATTGAAATTGGATATAAAACCTCTTTCAATTTGATTTATCAAGTAAAATTAAATTTCCGATTTGTATCGGACGAGAGGAGCCGACGCTCTCAAAAGCCCTTTCGTTGTCGGTAGCATCTATTAAGGGGTACACCCATCTTAGTAGACAAAATAAAATTTCCTTCGCAGGTAATTCTTCAGAAAACCTCGGCGAGTAATTAAGGAGAGGTCGTAAGCCAGTGGAACGCGAGCAAACAGACGAGGAACCTAAATTAATTTAGCGGGAGATTCGCATTCTGCCCGCTCGGAGTTCGCAAATTGAGATCTTATCTTTTAATGCGGCCGACGCGACCCATCGGCAATTTGTTGATTTATTTAACAAACTGTACTCGGACGACGGACGCCCAACTAAACTTTGCGAGGAGTTGACGCCGCAAACGGGCGCCCGGTTCTTGCGGAAGTAAACTCCTCCCGTTCTTTATTTAGAATATGCGGTGGTTATATCAGTTTGCCGTCCAATTGATTGGTGGAGAACATAATTTTACGTCGTTTACCGGGGGACAAAAAAATGCAATATTATTGATAGGTTCGTATAGTAAATATAACTTGACACACGAGTTCCAGGGGGGCTACTGCCCCCCCTTGCGTACGCCCATGGATCTGATATACTTATTTATACTTAGATATGAAATCATATTTTTTTTTTAATCAAAATATTTTTAATTGGCAAATACACCATGTAAAGTGTTTATTACTATATATTTATAAGTGTAAGATTGGTTATTTCTCTATGCGCGATTTATGATATTCAATTCATGTATAATTATGATTTCCATGATTATATCCATCGGGGTCTTTCTGGCGCAGACTAGTATGGATATATGCACCATCGATGCATAGAGCATTGTCTGTCCGTCTATGTCATTAACTCGTACATACCACTTAACGTGACAGATGACGGATTTTGATGAAAGGCAGGCCAGAAGTTAGAACACTAAGAAAAGTCATGTTAATACTTTTTATCTTAGGAAAATCTTCATGGATCTCGCGTGATGAAATATAACGTCCATGTGGGCGAAGTCGCGTGCCTAAGCTAGTTATTAACAATCGTGTCAATAAAGCCTACATATGTATATCTACGAATATAGCGTTCGCATTTAGCAAGACATCAACGCGTCGCTACTGAATAATTTCGATTGTTTATCCTAACACGCCAGTGAAAGGGCACGGGGTATTATCTGGGAGCCGCGGGGTCCGGAATCGCGGCATTGTGATCGCGGGGGGGGGGGGGGGAGTCTGCATAATTTCGCTTCATTAAAGCAATGAAATGATTAATAATGGGGATCTTTGCCTACGTTTGCTGTAGGAGGACCAAGAAAACGGTTCTTTGAGGATGTTTTCAGTAGTTTATGTTCTAATTTGACATTTCATACGTGTGTTGGCTGTAGTAATAACTAATAAATATAATTCTTTTTACCCCAATAACGACAATATGTGTGATAATTTCATTCCCAGACTCAATCAACATTCTAACTAGTACTGAATAATCCTTACAAATGTTATCAGTGGCCATGTCGATGTTTTAGAATTTTAGACGTTAGGTCTGAATTGTAGACAAATTTATTTAAAATTCACGCCACATTACAACTACGACTACTATCGGATTATCATTAACTTTTGGTAAAAATTTATTGCAAATATATAAAGTTGACTAAAATAACAAGCTTCATTTTTAAAACCAAACATTCAATTGTTTTATCAGTATGTGTCGTTTGTCGTCACTATAGCGGTAACAGAAACAGTTTCATAATCTCGTAGATAGGTCATAAATATGTTAATGGAAGCTAAATTCAATAATTGTTGTCCACATCACCGACAAAAACACTTGTGATCGAAATTGGGGGCCAAGTTCTGGAGACAAAAAATTAAAGGATCATTCAAATTGGGCCCAAAAGTGTACCTACATACATAAGTACATAACATCACGCCAAAAATAAAAATGGGCTGGGTTAGATGGAACATTGTGAAAAAGTAGTGACAACTAGCTTGTCGCCTACGCAATCACATACTCATAACCCGATATACCATTAGTCGCTTTTTACGACATGCTAGGTAAGAAACACAGTTGGCACATTCTTTTTAAGTCCTAGACCAACACGGGACAATAGGCTGGGTTAGATGGAAAATTGTAAAAATTGTCGGCCAAGAAAAAAAAGTTGTTTAGGTGATCACACATTTCATCAACATCAATTGTGTCTATCAGACCAAAACAGTGCGACGAATAGTTTAGATGTAGTGCAACATTAAGTTTCTGATGTTTCCATATGACAACCCGTTATGACATTATGATAATGACGTCATGTAATGAAATCATTAGATCAATGTGGCGAATCGTCTGGACTATATTTTTTTTACTGGCCGGCAGTTTTGTTTTTGGGCCCAAGTTAGTATGAAACGTGAATTATCTCCTTTAATTTGCCAAGCTCGATGGCGGATTCGGTAGTGACCCTGCCCCATGGGCCAAGAGTTGTGGGTTCGATCCCCACCCAGGACAAACATTCGTGTGAAGAATACTTGTGTTTGTTCTGTGTCTGGGTGTTAATATAATACAATATTTAAGTATATAAGTATTTGTAATACCACTGTTGTTTCTGATATCCGTAACACAAGTGCTTAACCTACTTACTTCGGAGTCAGATCAATGTATGTGATGTCGTTGAATATTTATATATTTATATTATTTAATAAAATTGTTTTTGCAATTCCTGTCCTTGCAGATAGTGATTGTCACCCTCTCACAGACGTTACAATTGGCCGCGATTTTCTCAAAATATTATCTTGCCTGTTCCTATTGCTATATTAGAAAATTAAAGCAGTATCGAAGAGCTGCTGCCACTTGAATATTCAGAGGGAATAAATTATGTGGAAGTAAGCGGGGCGAAGGTACAAATCGCCGTTATATCTATTATTATAAGTATTTGGCGGAATTAATTTCGGAAGACATAACGAGGTACACGGAAATGGGTAGTTCTGTACGTCTTTTGTGAGGTTTGAGTGAAGAAAATGTACTTATTTCAAAATTATCAACAAGTAGAAACAACTTGGTTTTGTACTTCAGTTTGTAGCCAAGGTTTATTGATATTTCGACGAGATAGATTTAATCGTATATCATCAAAATTTCGATAAATAGTCATTGAATATCCGATATACTTAAATAATATGTATTTGTGTATTTTATAGTAGGATAATTGTGTGAAGTATTTATTTATTTATTGATATACCAACAGTGTACAAATTAAAGCATTAAAAGTAGACATTTCCAGGACAAATTCTAAAATGTACCCCTATTAAAGGTATATACGACATTCACTATATCATTGACATAATACAAGTACTAAAATATTAACAATACTAATAATACACTACAACACTACCAAGTATTAGGCGTAGTACGTAAGTTGTTTCAGATTTTTGTAAAATACTGCAGTGCTCATATTTGAACCAGCACTCTCCTGCTATCTATACTAATATTATAAAGAGGAAAGATTTGTATTTTTGCGTGTGTGTATGTTTGTAATAAATAAACTCAAAAACTACTGTGCCGATTTAAAAAATTCTTTCACCATTAGAAAGCTACATTATTCGGAAGTAACATAGGCCATATTTTATCCCCATTTTCCCACGGGGATAGGAACTACGCGGGTGAAACCGCGAAGCGCTGCTATAGTAAATAAATAAATAACAAATAAATTCTTCAGACCGACACACCAATTCCCTAGTCCCAAACTAAGCTTATTACTATGGATACTAGGCAAACGTATAGACATACTTAAATACTTTTATTAACATCCATGACTCGAGTACAAATGTCCATGTTCATCAGACGAAACATATGCCCCTAGCTCGATTCAAACCCGCGACCCTTGGTTTCGTGGCCAGGGTCTCTCACCACTCGACCAACGGGCCAGTCAAAATGTTGTCTTTCGCCATCGGACAACCGGTTGGACTCCGGTTATATTACTATATGGTATATTACTTGCGTTGTGTTTATAGTTTTTCTCGCCTCGACGACCTTTAGCCAATAAATACAAGCATTAAAGTCCCTTGCTTTCATTGAGTCATGATTGCATATTCGACATACTTCTATAGTACAGTGTAGTATAGTGAGGTTGTTTGTCAGGTCCGCGGCTCGGTCAAGTTCAGCGGGATTAGGCGCTTACAGCTAATCTGCCTGTAATCTTGCCGCCCTACCTCTGTTTGCCGACGGCCTCATTACTGTCAAATCTATATGGGACGCAACGTGAAAATATTCACATGATGCCCATGTCGGTTTGCGACTTAAATTTTATGTAACAACCGTCTGCCTTGACTGGTAAGTCGTAAAAGGCGACTAATGGCGAATCTAGGTTTATGATTGTGTAGACGAGCTAACCACTTGTCGCTACTTTTTCACAGTTCCCATCTAATCCAACTTAATTTTATTTTTGGCTAAGAATGCTTAGGGCAGCTTACTGTTTCTTCTACTTTGCCTACCCCTTAGGGGATTGCGGGCGTATATATGAATGTGAAAACATTAATCACGTATCACGATCGTATAACAGCGCGATATGGACTGAACTTTATTTAGAAATGAGTAGGCAATAATAACTATGAAGCTTGTATGAAAAGGATTATTAATGTTAAATAAACAAGTAGATGTGTAAGGACCGTGCCGAATGGCGTTCGGTTCTTTCTGCCTACCCTGCTAGGGAAATCGCGTAAAGCTAGTCAGTTAGTTAGAAGGTAAGTCAGCAAAAATCTTTGCGTCAATTCAGTATTCACTAACTTATGCGTCTCTCACCACGCCGGCTGTTTGTCATATTGGATCTTACCCGGTCCTGCGGACTGCGCCGTGCAACGATGCAGTTTGAATAAATGAGTTGACAGAACTGACGCAGGGAACTGAGTTACGATTGCATGACGCAGGGTAGTGTTACACATGTTAATATTGATATAAATTAATTGCTTTGTTAAGATAGAGTCAAAGGAGCAGCAGGCCCCTTTAACCACATTCAGCCAAAAACAAAATTGGGCTGGGTTAGATGGAAAATTGTGAAAAAGTAGTGACAAGTGGCTAGCTCGTCGCCTACACAATCACATACGCAAATCCCCATATACCATTAGTCGCCTTTTACGACATGCTAGGCAAGAAACACAGTTGGCATATTCTTGTTTAAGTCCCCGACCGACATGGGATCAAGGGAACATGGGATTTGTTTTTTTCTAATCTAACTGACGGACTAAATATACTTTTTTAGTCCGCTCTCCTATTCTTTTACCATAGGCAAATTGACTCAAAAAAAATAATTAGTCCATTATAGAGATTACAAAAAAATATTGCTCACGTATTTTTTCTTTTGTTCAGCAAACCAAAAATTACGAAGAAAAAGCGCGTTAAAGGTGCGCGTGACGTCACTTGTTCTGTAGAATTTTAGGAACAAGTGATGTAAAAGCGCCCCACTCCAGATCTTTGAAGCGCTGTATCTTTGTTATTTTCCGAGCATTTGATAAAGCAAAAAATACGAACTCAATATTTTTTGATAATCTGACTAGCGGACTAAAAAAAATATTTTAGTCAACTAGCCTATTGGAGAGCTACTCTATCAGCGAGTAGCGTAGGAAACCGCAGAGCGCTGTTATTTAATTTCTTGTAAGTAATTGAGTTTTACTTTCTCAAAAAAGTATGAGAAATAGTGATTTAACTGGACATTGGTTTCCCAAGATACAGGTATAGCCTACTTTGGGAGCCTCTGGTAATACAGCGATAGGTATTTCTTTTCTTAAATGTATTATTTTTTTGTAGCCTGTTTTTTTCCTGTTTCTTATTAGTCTTTCAGAACTTAACTACTCTGCTGATCATATTGAAACTGCTTAAACAATCACAGCGTCTTACAGAGGGTGCTATTGTGTACTAATTTGTCATTAATTAGAGGTATAGTAATCAAGTTCCTCATCACACACCACATATTTTTCAATATAAAATATAAAAAAAAAAACTCTTGATAATGATTCTTCTTTCTTTTATTAATTATAGGTACATATGTACCTATGTATAAGTACTGTATGTATTGTAATATACAAGTATAATATTTATGTAAGGCTATAGGGAATAATGGACGACAGGAATACGAAAAAACAAACACATTTAGATTATATATTATTTTTATTGTACTGTCATAATAATACATCTTATATATATTTTAAACCTATATACTATCAGTTATGGGTATATTGTTGGTATTGCTCGTATTTACTATACATAATTATACACATGCATAACATCACGCCCATAAGGGCGGGTTGGCAGAGTCAAAGGGACAGCAGGCCCCTTTAACCACATACAGCCAAAAACAAAACTGGGCTAGGTTGGATAGAAAATTGTGAAAAAGTAGTGACAAGTGGCTAGCTTGTCGCCTACACAATCACATACCTAAAACCCGATATACCATTAGTCGCCTTTTACGAAATGCTAGGAAAGAAACACAGTTGGCACATTATTTTTAAGTCCCAGACTAACATGGAACAATAGGCTGGGTAAGATGGAAAATTGTTAAAAAGTAGTGACAAGTGGCTAGCTCGTCGCCTTCACTAATTGAATGTTAGTGAATATATTTTCTCGTACCACTTACTTATCATACTTCATATTATGTTAATATTATAAAGAGGTAAGATTTGATTGCTAGTTTGTTTGCATTGATTAGGCTCCGAAACTACTGGACCGATTTTAAAAATTATTTCACCCAAAGAAAGCTATTTAATCATCGAGTAAGATATATTTCATCCCCGTATTCCCAGTTACCCTAAGGCCCAGTAGGCCCGGGCCTTAGGGTAACTGATGACAACAACAAAAAATAACTGATGACGCTTTAGTACTGAGAAGTGGAGGCTGGTATTTACTATATGGCCTGGGGTCTAGGGCGGCCAAGACCGTAAATCTGCCATTGGCTGTAGTTTTGTAAATATTAAGAGGGAATATTTTATTTGAAAATACAGATAAAAATACAGATGTTACAAATTGCTAGACTACAATTACTACAATAGTAGGTATTTTTGTCTAGCCAGATCTTTGAAATGTTTGATATCAAATCATACAAAAAGCCCACAAAACAATGGATGTATAGGACGTCAAAACATTTTGAAGGAAGCATACTTACATCTAATATTAACACGATATTTTTATCGTTTTCACCTACTGTTATGGGCGTGATGTGTGTGTGTGTGTTTTTGATACGAAACCAGAAGATTGTTCATAAGGCTTTATAAAATAGGTATGTGATTTATATATGTGTGTATCAAATGGCTTATATCTTGGCAACATTATAGTATTATTTATAACTAGCGATATGACAAAGCCGTGAAGGCTAATAGGTATTTTTTCAACTGTTTATTAACGTTTTAATTAAACATTCGTGTTTATGTAGTTTTTAGGTACATTGTTTTACTAAGTATAGGTACCGCTAAATACTAGGTCACACACACACAGACAAATGTATATAGATACACATGAACAAAGATAAGCAAGTGAATTCTAAATATTTTATAACATTGTCTACAAATTACAAGTCTGTCTAATTGCTGTGCTTTTCAAGACATTTATGTTTTGTCTAAAGTATCAATTGTACAATACAAGCTCGATGTCGCATTCGGTAGTGACCCTGCCCCATACGCCAAGAGTTGTGGGTATATTTAATTTCTTTGATGGCCTTAGATTTTTAACTAGTGAAGAAATAAGATTGACTGATTCGATGGCTCATTCGGTAGTCCCTATGCGCCAAGAGTTGTGGGTTCGAACCCACCCAGAACAAATATTCGTGTGATGAATACTTGTGTTTGTTCTGTGTCTGGGTGTTAATATCCACTATTGAAGTATATATTTGTAATACTACTGTTGATGCTGATATCCGTAACATAAGTGCTTCAGCTACTTACCTCGGAGTCAGATCAATGTATGTGATGTAGTCTGATATATTTATTATTATTATTTTTTAGACTAGAATTTGACATCAATAAAAAAGCAGGTACCTTCTACAATAAAAACAGCGGATTGCCTGTTAAATATAATGCTTAAAGTTAATGTTAGGTGCTGATTAGGTACTCGTAAGAATTCTATATACTTAGGCCAATTACAAAGTGATTTTTGTATCGCAAATAGTGATATAAATTTGATTGTATCTAAGAACTTCCTACTACATCTAAATGCGTAGCATATTCAGGAAGAAGAATACAATAATAAATCACGTGACTAAATCAAGGAAGAGAATAAATCTATTGTCATAATGTAGGAAGACAACTTATACATATGCATACTTATTATAAGATCTCATATATATTTTAATTTCATAAATTGAGTTATAATAGGTATCTATATGTATTGTAATGCTTTTTCTACAAAATATACTGGTAAAGAAATTACTTATTTAAAATGAATGTTACTAGCAATAGATATATAACGGTTCTTACATAATATTTGCGAATTAACAAATTATGAATTTAATTGGAATTGGTACTTTAAATGTAAATAGAAAAATTAAGGTAACCTAGGCATAAAAAATAGATTTTTTCCAATGGAACTTATATTTAATACTTTAAAACTTATTTATTAATACAAAATTAGGGAAAAAATGAGGTCAATATTTTTTTAGTGTGCCTTAATTGCTAAAATGGTTACATTTTGGAGTACTTACATAAAATCCTTTTTATCGAATACTTATATGGGAACACATGTCAACACGCAATTATATCGCCCAATCGACCCGTCGGCAAGTTGCCGTCGGGGCCGACCACGCGAGCTACCCGCCGTAGCGTCGTGACCACGTAGCACGCTGACCACGTAACGCGCTGACCACGTGCGCCGTAGCTGTAGCCGCGTCACTGCACCTCCTGCTAATTAGCACCCGTGAAAAGGCACTCGTAGAAAAAATGCCGCGTGAAAACGGTGCTCCGTCGCGCGGTCTTGAGGCAAAACGCCGCGCGCCGCTCCGACGCCATGTTGGGCCGCCACGCCCGCGCCGCCGCGCGCGCCCCCATTGGCTGCCGCCCGCCCGGCCCCGCCCCGCGCCTAAATGTTGCCAGCTTTTTGAATAAATAATTTCAGTAATTTAAGTAATGAAGGCAATTATGGCGTTGTTTAGCTAAGTTTGCGCGGCGGCGAGTGGGAACTTTATATTTATACCGCTCTCTTTATGTACGCCGACGCGCGGTTAATGCGCCCGATCTGTTTACGTTGCGAAGCGGAGCGAGCTTTTATTTATTGCCAGTGACTCCGCTGCACGGCACGCGATTTAAACTGCAATTATTTTGTACGCTTTAAGGAAAACATATTGCCAGATTTAAACGAGTTTGAATATTAAATAGCTTTTAAGACATTGCGGACCTTCTAGAGTCGTAAAACAAATGAATCCAATGAAATCATAATAAGGTTTGAAAATGTAGCAATCAGTATTTGCACTTATCCATATCGATACGGCAACAATCCTTGGGTGGAATGGCAATAAAATTGATAAGTAAACGGAAACATCATAAACTCGAATAGTCGTGTCACGTCACGACGGTCGTCGAAGATCTCGTGTCCACGCTCGCCGGGTGGCGAAGTAAACAGTGACGTCACGAAGCGTCATCGAGCCGATAAAAAGTCGATTTTATTCGCACAAGTTCGGCCAGCTGACTGCGCCCTGCGCCCCGCGCCGCACGCACTGACTCGCGCGAGATTGGAGCGCGCGAGCGAGAGGGCGCGCGCGGCGGCGCGAGCGAGCGGGACGGCGCGAGGGGCGCGCGCGCCCGCCGGTGGGCGGGCGGTCGGATGATGTATAGAGTGGTGGAGTTAGGTTCAAATTGCTCCGGGAAGTGGCCGAGATTAGAGCCAGCGCGGGCCGCACCGCGCCGCGAGCGTAAGCCCACTTAAGACTGTTTTTAATACTAGTATTTTTTACGCGATCCCGACAGGATTTAGCGGATAAGCGACGTCGCCGCGATCGTGCGCTTTGATTTATCGGTTTCAGATTCGGTTACGGTTTGTTTTCTGTGTTTACGTTAGTGGGTGACGGCCGGCCGCGTGGACGCGCGTAATCCCGTGGCTTGTACCAGATTATGACGGATATCATCGGATTTCGTGCACACACACTGTGAAAATCAACTTTCCGTGGAATCAACGAACTTAAATCCGCTGTGCCACGTGTCTGAATCAGTTTGCAAAAGTGAGTATTTTCGTCATCAAAACATTGACGAGTCGTCAAGAGTAGACTCTGTATTAGAGATCAGCGGTGTTGTAACATGTCCAATGTGATTTGTAATCTTCCCAAAAATAGTCCAGTTTGTTTACAATTTTTTTCCGCTGTCATTCCGATTTATTATTTCTTTACATATTCTTATAAGAATCTGATAATAGTAGGGTAAAAGTAATTGTTATTTGATTTTTAACACATACCTATATAATCTTGTGTAAGTACGTTTTTTTAGTCAATGGTTACATCAATGTAAAAATAATCAGGCATTTTTAAGAAATGTACAAATACTCTAAATTGTTGTATATTTAATTTATGTGCAAGAGCAAAGCGTTTTTAAATAGTCCAAAAAGTAGATAATATTTTTATAGCACCTCTATTATATTATATTTTTCTTGTCTAAAAATTCCTAAAATGATAACATCTAAGATACTTAATATATATGTAAGTATTCATTTTTTTAGAGACAAAAACGAAATATTTAATGAAAAATGGCACACCTAGTTTTTTAGCTGTTGGCTTTGCTCTCGCATAACAATCTGATTCAGCCAGAATACTACATAGTAGGACTTCAATCTAAATAGTACTTCTAATTACTATGTGGACTCTACGCCGTACAATGTAGGTATAGAATTTAGTAATGTCAGCAATAGGTTTTCTTTTTTTCGTTTATTATGTCACCTCATTTTAGCCCCAATCCCTAATCATCCCTCAGCAATTTAATAAATTACCTAAGTAGGTAATACAATCCTCATTCCCTAGTATAACGTCAAAGAATTTTTATTCTGACAAAATGAAAAATACAATAAGGAAGAAGGGTTATTATATTTATACTAAATTATATGTCTTATGTCGTTTCATATTTATGAAATGTGGAACAACTCACGGACAGTCTTATTTTTACATTTATATTATTACTATTTGATGGCTAAATTGTTGGGCCGAGTTTGATGAAATTTGTTACAAGTATAGGTCACATGTTTAATTTTTCAGTTAGTGACAGATCAATGCACGGGAACGAAGCCGCGGTCAAAGTTTCATGATTATTGTTAATGGCCATGTATTTATTAATCTATCTCGATAATAATATCTCGATAAATATATTTTCAATTTATTTTCTTTTAAAAATAAAACCCACATTTTTTTTGTGGCCTAGCTTATCACATAATATAATGGTACAAAAATATCCATATTCAATTCCTCATTATAGATTTTTTGCAATCTTACCTCAGTGCGATAACAAGTATATACAAAATATTATTGATATTAGTTATGTGAAAATCATTGAATTGTATCTATTTTAAATTACTGTATACACAAAAAAACAAATAAATAAAAAGTATTAAAATAAATTGACGGGAACTTCCAATCTACTAATATAACATTCAAAAATTGCTTAGATATAAATAAATAAATATGTATATAAATCAGATAACATTATATTCATTAAATTGATGATTTCAAAAAGGCATTTAAAGCATTTGTATCATGGTAATCAAAATCAACAAATTCAACTCGAGACAAAATATACCTATATAAAAAAAATTAAAAAATATCGAACCCGCATCCCGCGTTTGTCCGAAACTCAAAACTATTGCACCAATGGTATTACCACAGTAGTAGTAAATTGCCGGTTTTAGTTTTAAACCAAAACGGATATTTATCCGGGTCCTGATTTCAAAATCCGTTTTAGATGTCTCATTTCATTATTCGTTTTTACCTATATTTTACTAGAAACAGAGAAAGCAAATTTCTACGCATCTGTCAGTTTGTATATCACCAAACGAATTGTTTTATATCCAAATATACAAAACAATTCGTTTGGTATGCAGTGGTTTTATTTTTAAATTTGTATTCGTTTGGTGGTCGGGATAGATCGTGTGCTTTTCGGTTGGCTGGTCGATTTTTGAAATTGAATATTCTAGTTTGAGAAAATCGGCGTTTATAATCATTTTTATATATTATTATCAGTATGGTACTTATAGTAGATACACATACATACATAACATTACGCCCATAATCCCCGAAGGGGTAGGCAGAGTCAAAGGGGCAGCAGATCCCTATAGTAGATATGTTTCTGTAAAAGAGAAATTCATTCGAACGGTAGAGGGAAATTGTGTGAAAATTAGGTTAGAAGATTTCAAGGCGAGCCCCAGTTATTTGGTTGTTACGGCTTGAACGGGGTAAAATACCTATCGTTTTCCTTCGTAAGTATCTTTGCTATACGGCGAGTCAGTTTCATATAATCAGTATTTCAAAGCAAACAAATAGTACTGTTCTGTTTTTGATTTAATGTTGGTAACAAATAAAATCTACATAAAATATAAAACAAATTAATCTATACTTATAATAAATCTGTAGAGAGGTCAATTCTGTACATGAAATATATTTTCAAAATAACTATCAGTGGGTGATTAGTGATCGATACTGATGCCAAAAATGCAATCAGTAAAATGTTTGTCTGTCTGTCTGTCTGTCTGTATGTTCCTTATAGAAACAAAAACTACTCGACGGATTTTAACGAAACTTGGTACAATTATTCTTCATACTCCTGGGCAGGTTATAGTATACTTTTCATCACGCTACAATTAATAGGAGCAGAGTAGTGAAGGGAAATGTTGGGAAAACGGGAGAAGTTACTCCATCTTTTAAGCTTCCGTCGCGTGTGCAGCCTTAATGGTTAAAGTTACATAGAAATCATGTATGACAGAAATAGTCTTTATAATATTAACCATAAAAGTGGGTGACACCGCTGGCACAGCTAGTTTTAAATAAAAATCTTTCTCAATCATAAAAAATAATGGACGTCTAAGAGCCCTTTTCAAAGTTCAGGTTTAATCTTGATCAAGTCAGAAATCTGGATTTTTCAAATCTAAGTATGTTTTTATACCGATTGGTGGCAAACCTTGATCCAAATTGTCAGGTTATCCTATGAAGGTTAGATAGTAGTCGTTTCAATGTACTAATCTTGCATCATGGTGTGAGAGGATCCCGACTAAGAACGGTACATACCGCTACAAGAAAGATAATTAAAATATAATATTATATTGTCCCATGTTGATCTGGGACTAAAAAAGAATGTGCCAACTGTGTTTCTTGCCTAGCATGTCGTAATAGGCGACTTATGGTATATCGGGTTTTCGGTCCGTGTAGGCGACGAGCTAGTCACTCGTCGATACGAGTGACTAGTTCGTCGCCGATAGATGGAAAATTGTGAATACGTCGATACGTATTACTGACTAACCCAGCCCAGTTATATTTTTGGCTGAATGTGGTTAAAGAGTCCTGCTGTCCTTTCGGGGATTACGGGCGTGAAGTTTATTATGTATGTAATATTTTATTTTCGAATTGGGTCTTATCTCAAAACTGTTTTAGGTTTGTGTGGGCTTTTCACTATACATCGAATTGTTTCTTTCAAATTATTCCACTAATTCTAATTACTAATTTTTTTTTAATAATTTGACTAACTTAATTAACATACTGGGCCATAAAAGACATCAACGCATGTTTTGAATTTTTAAAATTTTTTGTTGTTATGCAAATACTTATATAGATAGTAAAACAGTAAATAATAGATACTTTCGTTTAACACTCACACTTGGCAAATATCTACCCAAAAAGCGTTTCAATAGTAAAATATATTTATCATGCACGTAAAAGAACAAAATACAATATAGAGTTCGGAATCTACAGCTAAATCTACCGTGGCACTAAAAAAAACTGAAAAAAAATCTTATATATAGGAAAAACCTATATAAGGATTTTTTCCTGTTATTTTATTATTTAAACATTTATAAAAATGAAAATTAATGTTATTATTTAACCATTAAAAGGAATACTGGAGATTAATAGAAATGTTTTGTTTTTTTTTAGGTAAATATTATATCTGCAAACACATATTGCATTGGAGATTTAATCCACAAATTCGGATTTGAACCAGAATTTACTTTTCATATTCGCTTTGTTCCTAGTCAATGCTGATGCATGTAAGCATAAGATAATTTACATTTTATAAACTTGTATGATATTAATCTTAAATAAATAAAATATCAGAGTACATCACATACATTGATCTGACTCCGAAGTACCTAAGTAACGTAAGCACTTGTGTTATCAGAATCAACAGTGGTATTACAAATACATACTTAAATATTATATATTAACATCCAGACACAGAACAAACACCAATATTCATCATACGAATGTTTGTCCTAGGTGGGGATCGAACCCACAACTCTTGGCGCATAGAGACTACCGAATGAGCCATCGAGTCAGTCAATCTTATTTATTCACTAGTTAAAAATCAAAGAAATTAAATATAAAAAGACGGTAACGATATATTTTTAACTTTGAATTTCAGTATATCCAAATCTCGTACATGACAATAAGTAATAAATAGTCCCTTATACCTATGTATTTTTATAAAAAAATTATGCCTGCTTCAGGGCAGACCTGCTAGCATTCAGAACATATACTTCTTTTGATGTATATATAATTGTACTTTGTTTTATAAATTTCACCCTTATGTTATATTATAAATATAAACAATTCTATATTCTAAAAATGTTATAAAAAAAAATTATAAATAATAAACAAATAAATTAAAAATTTCATTGAAATTAATATGTTTTAAAATATCATGTAATTAAGTATGCACATTTAGTAAGTGTTTTTTAGAGATTCATATCAGTGTGATTGATATGTATGTAAAAATTACGGTATTAGCATATGTTTACAAGTATTTATTTAGACGTTTTACAGTAGGTACAATACTTACATTGATTTAATCAATGTTATTCACAAGGATTCGATAAAACTATCGTATTCCCTGCACAGATAATATTGACTAATAGTTATTGATTGTTGACAACCTTCATTTACTTATTTCACGATTAGAACAGCTGAAATAATCTGTATATTAAAGACATTAACAGTTGTGTTACAAATCTATTTTAATATAATAACGAAAGTAATTAATAGTAACAGTTTTAAATAGATAACCCTCGCTCGGAGAGGCCTTCGGAGGCCCGTGACCACAAGGAACCCCCTAGGTAAGGGGGGCTAGGCTAGGTAAGTATAGGGATACTTTAACATTGAGACCCATGCTGTCTTTGAGCGATGGCTCTCATACGGATGTTGGTGATGAAATTCTAATTAGTCCGTCAGTTAGATTATACAAAAATAATAGACACATGTTTTTCGCTTTATCAAATTAACAAATAATCACAAAGGTACAGAGCATCGAAGTTTTGGAGTGGGGGCTTGCGATGTCACTATTTAGTAAAAATTGTACGAATGTGTGACGTCACGCGCAATTTGAATGCATTGTAACTTAGTCAATGTATGTTAGGCAAATAAATTTAATTTATACGTGTTCAATATTTTTTATAAGCTAACTGACGGATTAAACAATTTTTTTTAGGCAAGATGACTATCTTGGCTCTTGCCACGGGCCTCTGACAGTACAGTTAGGCCACTGTGGCTAGCCATGATCTAAGATTCAAGACGAATTAACCAGCATTAAAACAAGTACTTATAACGATAATTGCAGTGAACTAGCTCCAGCGAATTCGGTTGGTTTCCACAAATTATTTGGTGTGGCTCGCTCCCTATCTCCTCAGCGATAATTTTATCAACGTGATAAATTGATAACACACAGATAAATTGACATGACGTCGCTACAACTGTCGCAAAGAGTCCAAATTTTAATTGGAACCGGAAAATTTAATAATATTCGTCTTTATTAATACGCTTCAGAAACAAATATACCACAGTCTGTGAGAGTTGATGAACGCATTATGATTTAGCTTGTACTAAATGGTTGAAAGTAAATACAAATAAGTAATGATTAATTGGTACCCGCCTACATATCTATAATTATGTTACCTCTTAGTATTCAACGAAGCAATCATACAACCATTGTACTGGCTAATTTTCTACAAGTCTGTGAAATTCGGGAAGCTACAACAAGGCAACAAATTATTCATTACAATTTGCTTATTTTGAGGAAGGCGGTACTGTATTTTCCATTCTTAAACGATTTTGAATATTGTGAGAAAGTTCAATTTTGTTTTAAAACACGTATAATGGTTGACACAGCACCGTTGGACCCGCCATATGTGTGTTAACATGACATATCAGCCCATTGACAATGCCATAAAATCATGTTATCAGCTGAAGATAGACACGATACAAATAGTCGCGGGCAAATATTTATCGATGTAGCTTGTCAAACGGTGTGCGTACACATGTTCGACATGAGTCGTTAGTATGTTCGGTGTAGTCAAACAAATAATTAGGTGTTCCCACTTGAACTCTAAGTCGACGCAATATGGCTCATACTCTTGTTAGGATGTACTAAGCGAAGTTATGATCAGATTTTGAGTGAAGTGCTGTTCTCCATCGGCTACATCAAAGTTTCAAGTCGATAAGATACTGGCTTTATTGTCAGTACGATAGTCCTCTCTAGTGCTCGGCGACCTTGGTTCGCTCATGTTATTGCAGTTTTTGAGGCTGTCCTGGAGTATCCTCTTGTAGGTAAGCCTTCGAGGAACGAAAAAGTAGTATGCTTGAGTAAACTGATTTTAAATATCAGACTTTTGCTGTGGATTTTGAGTAGATGTAACCAAATTATAACAACTATGAAGAGGCACGCCTTGGTTGAAAATCTATTTATACTTTGATTATCTTAATAGCTGCAGTTTTCTATGTATTGCCTTGGCACCAATTAGCACTCAAACTTTTTTGGTATTTACTTTCTACAGGTAACATATTTGTTATTTTATGATTCCGAACTAGGATAATAATATTATGTACACTTATACCACTATAAATGTGGAAATTAAGACAAAGATTGATTTTGGTTTGATATCGAAATGGTTTTGTAGTTGTTATCAGATGAAATGTTTTGATAATTCGATAGCATGCTTTGTGTGTGACACATACGAAACAGAATTAGCCCGATGTATCAAATACAACTGTAGATAATTTTCCATTCAGTGTTGAATCAATAGCAAAACATAAGTAATAAATGTACACTTTTACATATATTGCGTGTGAATAACCTAGTTGTACAAAAATACTTAAAAAAGTGTTTTACAGTGTTAAGTGACTCATATAGTCACTAAAAACAGTGCAGTTGATGGTGCAGAAATTGTAAGTGTGAATATTTTTCAACCTTATCATTTAGCGTCTAACTTTGTTTAATGTAAGAATGTGACGTATCCGACGTTCAGCAATCTTATCGTATCAAGTACGTACGAGTCGTAAACGTCGAGTCAAAAACTTTAAAAAGTCAAGCGTGAACCCGATCGCAGATGGATAAAAGTTGCGAGGCGCGGAAACGATCGTGGAAGTAAAATTCGAATGAGATGGCGTTTTAATAGAGCGAGCCACTTTCTGCAACTTAAATCTTTCGGCTTAAAAAAGGCTTTACATCGGTTTAAAGGGATAACGCCGGCTCAGGGGCTCAATCGCTGCCTTTGCCTCCGCCAAATTACTCACCGCGACTCAAGATTAAATCGCCTATGCGCGAATTGCTGACGGTATTGTTTTGATGACTTTTGGTTTATGATAGACAACGGATTATACCTATGTGCATGTTGCATATTTATCCTCTAATCATTAGATTAGATATTGCATATTTGACCTGAAATGTCTAGTTGGACTTGCATAGTTCACCTTATTCTTCCACTATTTTTTTTTTTTCATATTATTATATTCCGTACTAGTTTTACCAGTGGCTTCGCTCACGTTGAATTTTGTAAAATATACTTTTCTATCCTGTGAAAACAGTACTTTGGCTTACTGGATGAAACGTACTTTATATATTTTTGTACTCCTGAGTACTTGCGCAAAACTTTGTGTTACACTAAAACCGATTATTGATTATTATTGATGGACATGACTGATTACGAAGAGATATAAAGTTTAATTCCTTACCCTAAGCATAACAAATTTGGACAATGCATGTGAAGATATATAAAATTGATTACCTGGTTATTTATTGGCCGTACTTTCAAACTTAGGTAATTAAATGTTATGTTTATTATAATACAATTAAATATTTTTTTTATAAAATACCTCACATTAGAATTGAATATAGGTTGATATGACATAATTATTAATTTAAATAAACAAATTAAATAAATAAATCAAATCGCCGTTTTAATTGTATTTTTATTTTAATTTGTTGATTCTGTAATACTTATTGAATAGTGTAATGAGAATTCAAAATGGTTATTAGTACTATTAGAACAAGTAATATCATAACTTTATATGAAGACAAAGTTTATTTATATTTGGCTAAAGGGAGCCTTTGATCCTTGGACTCTATCTACGGTAATCAGGGCCGTAGCAGACTTTGCTGCCCTTGGGCATAAAGGAATTTGGGGCCTTTAAAAAAATAAAGAAATCGAATTATACCAGATAACATTTTTCTACTATTAATTTCTGTTGAGCAAAATCTTCTGTTATAAATCCTCAAAATATTTTTTTTACGGGGCCCCCTGAGGGTTGGGGCCTTGGGCACGGGCCGTGTGCCCTTATAGTAAAGACGGTATTGACGGTAATATATACTTTCAGGATTGCCAGCTTAATAATATGTATGTTTGCTCTTTTTTTGGCTTTGATAGTTTGCAATAAATCAATGGCTGAAGCTTCTCAACTATAAAAAAAAATATCTAAAAGCTGTAAGGCTATGAAAACTTTCTAGGTATAAATCAATTAGCGCTTCATATCGCGATGATATAAGGCGGGCACACACGGCCGTGTTTGAGCAGTAAAAAACAAGCGCCGTAAAGTATGCTCGCCGGAGATATATCACTTTACAACTTCATAATTCAAATGGCCGTCAGCTGGGCATTGGCGATAGCTGGAAAAAGTGGGAAAAGTATACTTAGGGCTGCCAAGTGCCAAGTTAACGCTATCATAGACTAATAGAATAAATGTGGAAGATTGGTTGTTTGTTTGTTAAGCTAAGAAACTACTGGACCTGGAGTTTAAAAAATCATTCACTAATGGAAAGTTACATCATCAGCAAGTATCATATATTTTATTCCCGCATTCTCACGGGAACGGGAACTACTCGGGTAAAACTGCGGGGCGCTACTCGTAATCTAAAAATAGTTACAAAAGAAAATATTCATAAGTATTTCGGTCAAGATCTTCCTTATTAAATATGATTAGATAAGTAACATATATCTAGAAGTAATAAAGCAATAATCATGTTGTATGTTTAATATTGTGTTCAGGTTATCATCATTCCTAGCGTTATGTCCTGTGCTTAGACGGGGTCCGCTTAGACCATGGTCCAGGATTTAGCGAGACTGGTAATTACATTGAAGCGACTGCCGATCTGACCTTCGTAACCCTAAGATAGGGGAAGCAAACAATTTTTTTTGGATCATGGTTACAAATTCAAAGCTGTTTAAATTTGCAGGTTTCATCACGATGTTTTCCTTCACCGTCGAGCTAGTGGTATAAATACGTACATAGATTTGAAAAATCCAGAGGTACGTGCTTGGGTTTGAACCCGCACTCCTCGGTTAAGAGGCGCGTGCCCTTACCATTGAGCTACCACCGCTACCGTAATAAAGCAATAATCATGTTGTATGTTTAATATTGCGTTCAGGTTATGCTAACGGAAAAATATAAAATCATCTCCAAAATGTTTAGGATATGATTCTAAGTTTTTTACTCCGAACATTCATGAATAATCTACTTAATGACTGAATTATATAAAAGTGTATAGAATTTGTGTTGTCCATATAGCTTTATCAATCTATGTTTTGGTGATACTTAGATGAAATTTTATCATCAGATTGGCCCTATACCTGCTATTTATATCTTAGCTTAGTTTTCCTGATTGACCCGCATATTCTTATGTGTTGGAACACATAAGTGTATCAAAGCTTTTAGCTTAGTCGTAAATCGCCACTAACTTCAAACCTCTTAACCCCTGTTAATTTAGTGACCAACAAAGAAGATCCAGTCCATAAAATCAGTACTTTATATCTAATATAGTCTTAAAAAGTATCATAGATAACACAACTATACTAATATTATAAAGAGAAAAGATTTGATAATTTGTTTCTTTGTTTGTATTGAATAAACTCCAAAACTACTGGACCGATTTGAAAAATTCTTTCACCAATGGAAAGCTACTTTATCAGCAAGTAACATAGGCTATATTTTATTACCGTATTCCTACGGAAACGGGAACCACGCGGGTGTAATTGCGGGGCGCTGCTATACATAGATATATTCCGTATTTCCCATCCGCACACCAGACAAAAAAAATCTAACACCAAAACACCAGACGAAAGGCGCCGCTATCCAAAGCCTGCGTAACTGATTTATGGGTTTAATTGTCTTTTTCGCGTGCGAGTACCTAACGGTAACGGGCGGATTCAATTCCCGGCAAAAAGAGCAAAAAGAGCAAAACGCCGAGCGACGATGTGCTGGAGCTAGCGAGTATGGGCTCTAAAGCCTGAACAGCTGGTTGTTTAGAGCAAAACGTCCGATACGCCTAGGTTTTAAAATAGAAAAGGTTAAAAGGTTCTGGAGAAGTGAAAGATTAATCTGCACGTTAGGTTAAGAACTGAACTTTTTATCATCGAAACATGCAAGTTTTTTATAAACTGAACATTATATAAATTAAATTAATAAGAAACAAAAAAATCCCCCAGACTTATACACCAATTCCCTAGTTTTAAACTAAGCTTATAAGCTTGTGCTACGGTTACTAGGCGAACGGATAGACATACAAATACGTTTATAAACAACCATGACTCGAGTACAAATATCCATGTTCATCACACGAAACATTTGCCCCTAGCGGGATTAGAACCTGCGACCCTTGGTTTTGTGGCCAGGGTCTCTGACCACTCGACCAACAGGCCTGTCAAATTAAATTAAAGAAATAATAAATGAAATCATATTTCAATTAAAGACCTTTCCACCGTATGAGAAATGATTCCTTAAAAATGTATTGACGGGCTGCTTTTGTTTATTTTCATTAAGTATATCTTAGGAACACTATTCAAAGGTAGATAAAAAAAAAACAATTTGGATTTGCAGGTTCAAATTGAAAAAAAAAACAATCTACAGTTTGCCTATTTATTATTCGTCCTATTTGGGAGTGGCATTGAACAAAATATCTTCAACTTCTAGAATAATTTAGGGCATCTACAAAGTTTTGGCCTAAATTGCCTACCGTAACGTTAGGAATAAAAAGTTATTTGAGAGAATTTAATTAATTCTGACCGTCGCAACGCGTAATTTAATAATTCAACTTTAGAAACTTATTATGCGGTAACTTAAAACTTTAGAATAAATTGTTATAAATTGTATATACCTACACAAGTCTATAAATATACATATATATAGAATGAAATAGTTTTTGTCGCAATCATTGTACCCTACCCTACCTATATGGAGTCGTGCAAACTTGTTCAAGTTTTCATTGCTTAATATAAACCAAGGAATTCGGTCTCCGTACATTATAATACTGATAGGTAGTTAACGTGTCACGCTTATATTTTTCATTACGATTTAGACTTGGTGAAATCGGTAACTGGCTACTTACCGATTTCACCAAGTCTAATTAAAAGGAGCTACTTAAAAGGAAAGAAATCTAACACAGATTTTTTACAATTCCATCAAACCCAATTTAATCAAATATTTTAGCTACAATATGGTTTAAGGAGCTTATAGTTTTATGAGCTCAGCTTACCCCTTCTAAGATTTTATGTGTGATGGTATGTATGTAAAACCTAAGACATTATTTTGTTTCCAGGACAATGCAACAGCGCGCGTGAACACGCGCAGCCAGTCTTCGCCCCGAGTGCCATTAAGCCAGCATCATTCACCTCCGGGTGTACAAGGAGGCGCTAGCGGCCGGCATGGAGCCGCTCAGCGAGAACGGGCTCTGCCTGTCCGAGCTGGAACTGCACTCGGGCGGGCACCTGCACGAGTCAGTGGCGGCGTCGGTGGGCTCCGCCATCTCCAGCCTGATGGCGCCGCTGCACCACGAACCGCAGCACGCGCCGCTGCATCATGCTCCACCACTGCACCACGAGCCGCTGGAGAAGCTCAAGCGTGAGTCTTTTGTTTTTATTATCTTACTTTTAACTGGGCATTTGGTGTGTGCAAGAGCGTCGCCAGAGGGCGAGGAGAGCAGGGAGGGTTAGCAGCTCCACTTAGAGCTCCAGCTCAAAATGATAGCAAAAACCTTATCTACTACAACTCATACTTTCTCCGTCACCCAATATCAATTTCTTAAGGCCATCGCGTCGGTTGAAGTTCTTGTCTTAAACAATTATTCGGTAAAGTCAACCTCAAACTCAGCATCACTGTTTTCACAGCCAGTGGAACGGGAGCGTATTTGCGCGGATTTTATCTTTGTACCGTTATAAAAGGGTGTTGCTGAATATGAAGATTGGGTATTGTTATCTTCGGAATACAAGTGCATAAGTTACTTACTTTAGAATGAAATCAAATAAAAATCCCAGAATGTCACTATGCATGAGCTGTGTAAAATAAATCTACATATTGGATAGAAAGGATTTTAAAGATTTATAAGATCCTATTGATGTTTGGCCTAATGGACTAACCGGCCAGCCACATAAAATGACTGTGGGATAAACATTTATTAAGGAACTGGAATTGCTAGTCTCAATACTTATTTTTCTTTGTACAGTTCATAGTCGCTCGCTCGATCTAGACGCCAAAAACCATGCAAGAAACAATAGACGTATGATGTATTGGTCAAATCTCTCTTGTCAATTTCTTATTCTCGAAGTTTTTGAGGACTGTACCCGCAACATATCTAAAAGACGACAGGCTTTTGTTTCTAATTAGACCTGGGTTTCGATTCACCTAGCGTCTTTTGTTTGTTTCTTTCAAGTTTTCAACAACTATATCAACCTTTTGTTCATAAGTATCATCATATCAAGGCTTTTGTTCCTAAAGAAGCCAGCACACATCTTAAATTGCGTAATTTATATCCTTATTGGACATTTATAAAGACTACGTTGCCTAACTTAAAAAAACGATGGGGTTTACGATAACTATGATCTTAATCTCTATCTAATCAAAATTATTATATATGACAGCATTGTTAGGTTAGCTTGTTCTTATGTACTAGGCTATTGAGTTATTTTGTACCATGCGTTTAACCTCTTTTGTTTTAAAGACTAAGAAATGTTCTGTTTTATCAGCTGTCGATTGTTTTCTGAGGAAAGACGTACATTAAATCGTGCGAGTGTGTGAGAGGATATTTTATTGCCAGCTATCAGCAAATCGTATCTCGTTTGAAATGTTTCTATAGTAAACTGCTATCGCGTAGAACACATAAGGTCGTAGAAGGTTAGTTATTATTTTGTTAGCATTTTAAGACATTTGCGATCTAATTTGAAATCTGTCGACTCTTTAATACTAATCTATACAATCACTAGATCTTGAGATGTATAAATAGTCTTTGCCTTAACTTTTTTCACTACAAAGAAAATGAGTTATTATTGTCCAGTCGTCTTCCAGTTGATATTAATAGTACCTGTCTGATTAACAAATACTCGATTTAACAATTAAAAAAAACAAAGCTACGAATTCGAATCCCCTTGGGGGCAAATGTTCATGTAATCATGTGATAACATTAACATGGATATGGCCAATGACTTTATTCTTACTACAAGTTAGGCTAGTGCCAATAAAATAGACAAAAAAGTAAAACAAACCTTGATCATTATTACTTTCATCTGCCACTAATCACAATATCAATTTAAATTTCAATTTACCGGTTTAATCTTAAAATCTTCGTTTCTTCAAGAAAAAGCTTCAAATAGTTCTGAACGTTTGTAAAGAAACAGCAATTATGACTGGCCCGTTGGTCGAGTGGTCAGAGACCCTGGCCACGAAACCAAAGGTCGCGAGTTCGAATCCCGCTAGGGGCAAATATTTCGTGTGATGAACATGGATATTTGTACTCGGGTCATGGATGTTTATAAACGTATTTAAGTATGTCTATCCGTTCACCTAGTATCCATAGCACAAGCTTATAAGCTTAGTTTGGGACTAGGGAATTGGTGTGCTAGTCTGAAGAAGAAGAAGCAATCATCGACCGGTTAGCGCAGTATCCGAAGCATTACCTCGACACAATCGTCACAAGCGCATACCCGACCGTCAGAGAACAAATCGATCGGACGTCGTCGACGGATTCCCTTTTATATTGGCGAATAAATCCCGTTTTAAACTCGGCTAGTAAATAAAATAAAGGCGACTTTTCGTGTTTCATTTAGTGACGACGCAGAGGCAGTCATTTCTGCGCGGGTTTTATTTTTATGAAGACGCGTGGCTCCAGCGCTAGACGCCGCGTTTACTGGCGGGAAATAAATAACGCTTTTTACGCTTTTATCGCGAGCGCGTATTGGCTCGCGACCGATTCAATTCGGAAATGGTTGGCTTTATGGATAATGATTACGGTTAGATGGCATTAGCATTGATTATCTTATTTTCCTGTCTTCATCTTCGTCTCTCAAGGGTCATCACGTTCCTAGTGGCGGTCCGAAACTACAATCTTAGATGGTTAATTGGATAAGTTGGTTATTAGCTTCGTTGGATCTGCTGGCGCATGACCTGAACCCTTAATGTCAAATTTATATAAGTACATACGTAGGTATATATCATCACGCCCGCAATCTCTGAAAGGGTAGTCCAAGGAACCACAATCCCCTTACCACATTCAGCCTAAAGCAAAATAGAGTATAGCTTCTGCCCGCGGCTGTGCTCGCGTGTTACATCGATGAAAACATTGCTTATGTGTTATTTATTGTATAAGCCATACTATTGTAAGGTTTCATTATAATCCATGCAGTACTTTTTGGGTGAAAGAGTAACAACATCCACACATCCATCCATCCATACAATCTTTCACGTTTATAATATTATTAAGATGATAAATTTACTTTTTTTTTTTATATATATAGACTCGCTTAACCTTTTGACTAAAATGACATATCGCTAAGAAGAACTTAATAAAACTTTTATTGGATACTTAAATTAATTATCGTTGGTTTATGGAGCCAGAAAAAATATGTATTATGCTTTTACAAATAATTGACAATGGGACAAAAATTGCACGTGCTGTCCCGATGAGGACATGTGACAGCTCCCGAAAACCCTCGGACGCGGAGCAATCAGGCGGAACCACTACCATAGGGCTGTCACTATGGAATCCCTCTGGTAACTTCCTAAAATTTCAAAAGAGTGATTTATTTTCAAATATTTTTTACTAGCTAGCCACTTCTCACAATTTTCTACCCAACCCAACTCCAACGCAAAAATCGTGCAGAACCAAAAAAATAGAAAAACTCAACTCCATCAATTTTGTCTTTGGTTGAATCTGGTTTAGGTTTTAGTAAGGTGTATTGCTCTCTGAACGATGTCTTTCCCTACAAGTAATACTGGAGTCATGGTATGTGCATGTATTTTTAAATTGTTAATTTTATAACTAATAACATTAATGGCGCTTTGTTGCCTTTTCACACCTCAACTACCGGAACTCTTTTCTTGAGGAGTTTATAGCACTGGTGAAGGGTATTGAATAAATTGAGTTAATATTTTACCTTATTGCAATGAAAGACTTTGGAGGCACTTAATTTTAGGCAATAAAGCCAGTAAATGTATAATAAATTTGTATTTAAAGAAGTAATAAAGGTATTTCATAACAATGCTTATTATTACTGATTATATTAAAATCATCTATCTATAGTTCTATGTACTATAACTTAGGAAATTATTTGAATGTTATGTTTAGTATTTAACACATACAAGCCATAGGAAAATTATAAAAAAAATATTTAGTACCATCAACAAACAAAAAAACACCATATTTATATATTCTAAAATAATAATTAACGTAACATTTGGAGCTCTATTAACACGCTTACAAAATATTAACATGAATGTATTGAATAGCGGTCAAATAAATAGGCTGATATTTTGTCAAATTAAGACCTACATATAACCATTTCAAACAAGACCGTTTTTTTATTTTGTCTAAAATGCTCATGCGAATTGGCACCCCTGCCACCGCGCGCGCAATGCACTTTGTATACAAAATTAGGGATTATTCACCTAGCGCGACCCTCCGTTCATCTCCACCCATTACGCCATCGACGTGACGCGTCTATTTTTGCGTTTTTTTATTCTGGCACAGGTGCGGTTTAAAAAATTGGAAACGTATGATGCATTTATGCTTAACTAGTTTCGGCTCGCGGTTGCGGCCATAACTCGGTTTGCCCTAGTGTTTTGTAATCGATAGTTGAACGCTAAAATCATCTATACGATCGATAGGATCGGTAGTATCGAGGTCTCTGTTAGTGCTATACTAAACAGCAATACTATCGATAGTATTGCTCATCAATATCGTATAGACTATTGATAGTATCGATAGCATCGATAGTGTCAATACTATCGATAGTTTTGCACTATTGATAGTCTACTAGTTTGCCCCATACCAGCTTTCTCCTTCAAAAACGTAATTTTGAAGAATGATGATACTGAAAGAGTGAAAGGTAAATATTGAAGAATACTAATAACATTCTGAACTAACATTGAAATAACAACATTATTGGAGAAGCATATCGAATGCACACTTAGATTGTAGAGCGAGCAGAGGTTTTTTCATGTGGTTTTTCAAAAAGGTTTTATGGAAACAAGGTGTTGTAACTTCTATAGACTACGGTGACCATTACTTTGGATGTTATTCACCTTTAGTGATATATTAGCAAGCACACAAAAGGTGTTTGAGGTGTTGTTGACATTATGACATTATGCAGGCGGCAGACATGCATATGCAAAACATGAGTTGACACAATCAGCGCAGGGAACTGTGTTGGCGTTATAGTCCACTATAAGATTACAAAAAAAAATTGTTTGCGTTTTTTTTCTTTTGTAAACTAAAAATTATTACTACAGCTACTACTACTAAAAATTACTACAGCCCCTTAAAGTACCGCATGACGTCACTAGGTGTGTATTTTACCGTCCAAGTGAGGTAAAGCACTTAATTTTAGATCTTTAAAGCGCTGTCATTGTAATTTTTCGAGTATTAGATGAAGCAAGAAATATGTATTCAATATTTTTTGATAATCTAACTTAAGGAATAGAAAATATTTTTGAGTAGAATACCCTACTGCATAGCACATTGAAGTGTTACATATGTCTATCCTTAGTTCTCCCGTCGGTGCTGCGAATCTTCAGAGTTCTGTTTCGCAACTCCTCACGTTAGATAAGTATCTTTACAATAGTGTAGACAAATCGCAGGGTGCGCGGCCCTATCTGATAGTTTTTACAAACACATCAATATCGGATTACGCGCCCCGCGGTGTTTAGTTACGCAATTAGTCATGCCTTTGGGGACGAGGGTTGAAAACGTGAACGCGGATAGATGCTCTACTTAAATTGACACTCGTATTCAGATCGTAAAAATTAATTTAATTTCACTTTTGTTAGTGTTCATATTTCCGCTGCAGATGTAGGGATTATGGTGCAAATTTGAACAATGACAATATCTAATACTTTAGATTCTCTGATGTTATTTAAAAATATACTGCATATTTTAAAAATATATTTTACAAGAAATGTAGAGTTAAGGTAACAGAACACTTAAAGAAGATTCCACTGTGAAGCAACGTATATACATTAAACTTTTTTGTACCAGGGACAACAACCAGGAATTATGCAAACTTAGATAGTAACTTGAACAGAGCTTTAGAAATGATTTTGCCTTATCTAATGTTTTGTGGCAAGTTAGGTAGAGTATCTTCCTACGCCACCCGTAGGACACTGATGCTGGCGTAAACACAATCATTTGCAATCCATCACCGTTGGACAAAAAAGGGCAATCATTTAAAGTCAATTCGAATGAGTCGTGTATAATACTCTATCCGTCTCCAACTACACTATACAAAAAAGTGTCGGTGTCCCTTTCGCACCCCAAAAAACGACCCCTCAGAGTCAGTGGAGCATTATATTGCGATGATTAGGGCCTGCACTTGCCGCCGCCATTGAATTTAAATGGGGGATTAAACAGCTACTGTGCATTTTATTTATTAAAGCCCATTGTGCTTAGTTCATTAGGTGATTGCTGTCGTCATCTCGCCTTTGTTGTCTTTGAAAAATTGTCTATGAATGATTTATGTTCAGGAGAGGATATTGAATTGTTAAATTTTTGCAATTTTATAGCTAATGTGTGATGGTAGCGAATATAATTTTATTTGGAGGAAGCTAATGTGGAGATAAAGAATGAAACAAATTGAAATAATATTTCCTGTTAACTTTGAGACAATAATGAACATCTCACTATTCCTAATTAGTATTATATCGATAATAATTATGCCATACACTGTAAATATTTTCTTCCAGAAACAACTTTACTTTACAAAAACTAAATATTCTTGATAAAATAAATTTTTAAACTAAAATAATAATTAATTAAAATCAAAAAAATTTTACTGTTAAAAAGTGTTTGAAAGTAGTGACTTTCAGATGTATTTTGTCAAAATTGATTTGTTGTATGTATTTTCATAATTCAAATAAGTCTACATACATATTTGGAAGTATATATCCCCTCCCCGTGGTATCCTTCACCAAAATTGGATAAAACGGAATACTCATTTTAATAACACCGGTTTATCGCGAGAAAATTTCACACCGTTTTTTATAACGTTTAAAAAATTCCCGCCCGTTCTGTGTATGATATTGGGTCTTATCCGTCGAAGATTGTTCCTATATCCGGAGATTTTTATAAAATAGGCGAAAAACACGTTTCGTGGCTTTAATTTTAAATTGAGCAGGTTTTGCGGAATCTTGGTAAAGCCGGTCGTCGGTTTAGCCGGCGTCGACACTTTTTTTCACTTCCCTCAGGTAAATCGAAAGGGGATCATCTTATTACTTTTTTCCGAAAAATGATCGAGGAACTAATTACTTTGGGGTTAGGTGGGCTTATGATGGGATTCGCGTTATTGTTATTAAATTTTTGAGTGAGCTGCTGTTAAAGAGGTGGATGAGTGTAGAGTATTAGATACACTTTATTATTGTGGATTTGAACTTTATTTATTTTATTTATACTCATCTTATTTCAATGTATGAAGCTGGAACACTTGTATTTTGGAAATTAGAGTCGACGAAGGCGAAACAAATTTATTTCATTGATGTAACGAAATCGAGTCGAGTTCGTGTATGATCTATTTCATGAGCAACTATTTGACCCAATGCGAGGATTGAATTGATCGACTACACATACATAGCTTCGTAATTATAAGCATGTTTATTTTATAATGAAAAGCCTAAACTAGTTTTGTTTTCAATTAATGAATTCCCAAGTTTTTCTTAATCTCAAAAGCTAAAACGACAGAGCCCATACAAGAAAACAGAGACCTTCAATAACAGGTACCAAATTTAAAAAGGACACATATAAGAATTATTATTAGAGTAGGCCGAGTGCAACGACGGCCCGGGGCAAATATTTGCCCGGCGCGTCTCGGCCGTCCGTCGAGATAATCAGCATTATCAGATGCGCCCAAATCTGGCTGCGCGGGCGCACGCGAGCTGTGTTTGCTCGCTAGGAATGCGCTGTTTGCCGGGACGCCCCGGGACAAACTTGGGGATAATAAAATAAAATAACACCACGGATTATCTACTAAGATTACATCTATCCTCAGTTCTTATTGTTTCCTGGACAGGAACAGGAGATACAGTTGGTGTCTGAACTTTCGTTAGGAATATTTGAAAGTGTGTTTACCTTTGTAGTAATTATAATTACTAATGTAAATTTGAAACGTTTTTATACAAAATATTCTTAATTGAGAATCCAGACAAGACATTAAAAAATGTTTAAGAAAAACTTCCTGGCCCAACTCCTCAGTTGTATCATTTTGACAAACATACATACTATCACGCCAGATATCCTTGAAGGAGTAAGTAGATACCTCGTACGTAGTATAACAAAATCGTAATAAAAACATCCTAATTTTATATTTAAATAATTTAAACCACATGACGAACGTTTTAGATAGATTATAAGAAAACTCTAAATATTATAAGTATGCAAAATTGAACTGTGCTAAAAGACACTACAAAAGCGCCCAAACATAAATATTCTCAGTCTTCTCCATTACAAAGGCACCGCAGCTCGAGATATTTATTTGTCTACATCAACTAATACCTCGGAGCTTTGGCTAAGTAGGCGTGATTTATCTGAACAAAAACATGCAAAAACACAAAAGCCGGTGCCACACTGTCTGCCCCGGCTCGACGTCACTATAAACTATTTTTTTTCGTGGCAAAAAATTGCGGCCCCTCCGCTACATGCGTTCTACATGGGGTAGTCTTGTCACCTAGCTTTGATGTCTGGCGAATATAAATTATGGGTCGCTCTTTTTTGTCGCGATCCTGTTGCGATTTTTTTTCAATTTACTGTTATTTGGAAAGTTAAGCTTTTGTATGAATAGTGAAAAGATTATAAATGATGTTCATAAGTCTACGGGACAGTCTAGATAGTTAGGCTCATGAGTAAACGTAAGTAAACATAACAAACGTCCTAATATGTTTTCGTTTAAGTAAAAAAATAATATTTATTACTTAAATTGCTTTTCAAGAACAATATCTTGCCTACTAAAGATATGATGGAAAATGTTATATTCTGTGGTAGGTCACGGAGTAGTAAAAAAAGAAAGACTCCGCGTCACTAACTAGACGTTGAAGATTCAACTTGACACGCAACTTACGTCACACATTGACATAATAAGCGCTCCAAATGACAGATATCCGATATCTGGTATCCTTATGTATTTCACTCACACATGCATAAACGTGGCTTCACGTTTTAGTATGACAGCGTGGAGTCCTTCTTTTTTTACTAGCCCCTGTGGTAGGTACACTCATTTTAAACGTTACTAATTGTTGTCTTGTTGGAATGTCGCACATCAAGAAGCCCTTAAATGAAGCGTTATATTCTTGAAATGAATATTAATAACCTAAAATAATTAATGGAAAGGTATGTCTACCTGAAATAAGTTTCTTTTTCCACAGTTTACAAATCGTAAATGCCACCCGTACTTTTACTAATAACTATTACCTCAAATCTATTTCTTCCTAACGAGATTTAAAATTAGAACGGGGATTAGGCTCGCCGTGCATCGATATTTCCCTCCGCATTTTTTCTAACCTCGAAAACAACGATTAACATGTGCACGAGCTATTAAACTTTGTCATCGACAATTAGTGAGGGCGAACCCAAATAAATTCTGCTCTCGCTAAGACATGTGACGCGCATTTCGTGCGGCTGTTAACAAATTAAGCCGATTTGTTCTGTTATTCTAATAGGGCGAGGTATGGGAAGTGTTCGCGGGAATATTTTGACGTAATTTATTGCCACCACGCCTCTCGACGTTTAGGGCGGATGCTCTATGCGTGACATCTGTCGCGAGGAGCGGTCACGCCTCTCGCGAAAGTATCATGAATTCACAAAATGTTATCTTTGATCCCTTTTTTGTTAGGTTATGTTTTGGTCGCGTTTAGTTTCGGCTGGTTAGAGCAATAGGCTTGTATGGCAAACTTCTATATCTTCACAATTAGTTATCAGCTAGTAACAGTGTTGCTTGGAGGGTTTTTTACTTAACAGTATCAGAAAGACATCTCCAGCCTTAACGAAGGGATAGGTATAAAAATTGGCAAACTGAAATTTTACTAGTAATAACTTAGACTATGAAGATGAAATAGGTGACGAATTCCTGAATGTTACTATAAGTACTAGCGACCCGCCCCGGCTTCGCACGTGCTCACCGTGCGAAGCCAAAGCAATATAAAAATATACATATAAACCTTCCTCTTGAATCACTGAACAGACAAAAGCGGCGACTTTGATTCATACTATGTAATGATGATGATCATAAGGAATTTTCAATAAATGATTCTTAATTACATCAAAATCATCAGCGTTTTTGAGAGATTCCGTAGGGATTAGGTACTCCCTATACGTAGAGAACAAAAGTCTACATAGGTGCACTTTTTTATACTATGTGTGTGGGAATCCTATTACAGACAAGTGCTAATGTATAACTTTATCATTAAAAATGTGTAATTTTTTTCCGAAACATCCGTCACTGTGACGACTTTAAACGTTTTTCTTATTTACATGGCATACAAAGTGACATGCTTTCAGAATAAAAATGTATTTGGCCTCAGCTAATATAGATACATCTGTCTAGATATCTCCTAAGGTATCTAAGAATAGATTTTTTCATTTAATTATAGAGTAATTCTGTGAAAGTGGCTGCCACGTTACAAATTAGAAACCGTAAATAATCGGAATGGTTATGACAAAATCGCATCGATGAAATATCAAATTTGTCAAACGAATCGGATCTACCAACTCGTTAGAGTCAAGTAATGACAAAACACAGCGTGAAATCGGCAGCAGTGTCAGCAAACAGGAGTCGATGGCACGAAATGGTACAAATAGACAATATTTACAATGCGGATGATTGATAGTGGGCGACAGATGTTAACCCTTGCGCCGGTCCATCTGCCAGCCCGTTAGAGCGGTCACTGAGACCGAACGTGAATTTTTTTCGCACTTTCACTGTTGCTCCGGTTAGGGCTATTACAAGCAATTTATGGTCAGCATGGCGCGTGTTTTTTGTCGATGGTGTTCGTTTATTTTCATGTCGGCGGTGACCAAAGGTATGATCAATAGTATGCATTACAATGAATGCTACTGAAGAGTTTGCTATATGAAATCAAATAACAAAAAAAAAATACATACTACGAATACAGATTTTTATAACCTATTATACCTATATGTTAAAAAATAAAAAGTATAATGTAAAAAATTAGACAATAAATTTTATCAATATGTACCTACTTCATGATTTGTTTCAATGAAATGTTAAGAAGTGTGTTCAGCAGTAGCGCCACTGGAACTGATTCAAACTTCTTTACATTTAAGTCTGGTTAGTGTTAGTATGTTTGGCTTGAGTATTTTCTAACGTATCGTAATTCACATTACAATATTCCAGTCTATTTTATACTTTATCAAGAATAATAACGCTATTAAGGCACATTTTATAACACGCAGGTAGGTAATACGTTTCCAAAATAATGTCCCCATCTTTCGTATAATATTACTTTTCGTTTATTCTCATTTTATTTGCCGCTATAAAAGGGAAGAATAACGGTTGTTAAAGAGTAGCTGCACACATTGTACACAGAGCGATAAATCTTTTTATTTTATGACAAATTGTTATCTGTTGCTCAGTCACCCCCGGGACAAAGGTTCTAGAACAAATAGCGACATAATGGCCTATGATGGCCAAATACCAACATCACAACACTGCTCATTGTAAACAGGAACACAATGACACGGCCCTACTCCCGTTTTGGTTTGGGAGTAAACAAAATATTGTATTATGTCGGTGTAATTTATTATTTTAGGGACCTTAAACATTGCTATATTTTGCCCGATCTGGGAAAATTTGAAAACAAAACTATAGAGGTAGTTGTTTTTTTATATTGCATTAAAAATAACATTTCCAAATTGGTGTTCCACATCTTGTTTTATTTGATTAAAAAATATATATATATTTATAAAAGCTTTCGTTGAATATATTTTTTTTTATTTTTAGCTCAATTTTACTATAGGCGTAATTGTAAATACACAAGCATAAATCAATAAAAACGTTTTAGCTATTAATTTATCATACACATAAAGAAGAAGATGAATTTACAAAACATTAATTTTTTTTAATGTAATCATACCAAAATTAAACTTACTGCAGAAAATATTTATGCATAAATCCTGTTTAAACATGTGTCGTGCTTTCCTAAAACTGGTCATATATCATATTATCATAGCCAACGTATTTTGTAAACATAATAAATTACCGGAAAATCCCCAAATATAAATGAAAGTTGTAACTCTAACTGACGAGGCGTTTGTGTAAAACGCGTTCCGTCACGTGATGTATGACGTCACATCACGGCACAATGGGCGACGGTGCGCGGTGCGACACCTCGGTCTCTGCGACCCCAACCCTTAATTATGCTGTTATGACTTTACAATATTTGTTTTTAGACATTCCAAATTTTGGTTAGAATACCGAGTAGGTACTACCGCAAATCAAAGGAAAAGAAAACATACATATGTATTTCTATATATAACGAACATTACTTTAAGTCCATTGTAATTAAAATGCGAAATAAAAGCATTAATGTATCTACATTTTTAATCTGTGTATATCTATATAACTATCATCTATATGATAATTGTTATTGATACTTATTGTGAATTTGGCGATGAAAAGAGTAACTATCGAGTTTTTTGCCGGTTCTTCTCGGTAGAAGCTACTTTCCGAACCTGGTAAATTTTCATTTGTCTGTACTGACGATTTATAAATGCTTATTTATGTCTATGTAAATAAGGATAAATTCATTTCAATTTCAATAATCTATCCAGAAAATGTATGTAACGGAAGTACGTGACTATGAATGTATGTATCCAGAAAATACTCTACCTATTATAAATGTAGCTGTTTATTTCAATATTCTTAGTTTAAATATTAAGAAAACGAAGCTTGGTGTAAAGTATATTTATTGAATATAAATAAATAAAAATTAATCGTCGAAATGTATGTTCGCGTATAACTCTTGAGCAATTGCATGATTCGTTTTACATTGCATTTGTTATTGTCAGGACCAGTTTTGTACGGGACTGGGAAGTTTTTATGAAATATTACCTAATGTTAGGATGGAGGTACCTACTTGCATACTCTCCTCTAACCTCTAAACTACCTAGTTTAGAGGTTAGAGGCCTAAGGACAACATTAAAACGGTAACGGGATGAACGGAATAAAATTTTACCATATGCTCGGACAAAGTCGGGGTCGCTAGTGTACACTATATATACTTACGTGAAGTAAAAACTTCGTACCCCTTTTCATGAGAATTACGCGGACAGAGGAGTATGAGATTTGGCACAGTTAAAGTTTATACGGAGAAGGAGTGCAGAAAGCTAATATTTCAATAAATAATGTATTAGCAATACTTTAAATGAATAAAAAACAGCTAATAATGATCGAATTTCAACCAGTGGGCGATCACTAGCTATTATAAAGAGGAAAGATTGATATATGTATGTAACGAATAAACTCAAACACTACCAAACCGATTTTACAAGTTATTTCACCATTAGGAGCTTTTTTTTTACCCGGAGAAATGCGTTACGCATACCACTCCGCCTCGGGGGAGCGGTGTTGTTATGTGGGACTCCCAGGGCCCCTGCAGCAGGAGACCCCCTCTCCGGCCAAGATGGTAGTGGCCGGGGTATACCCACTAAAATTGCGGGATGCATCCTCTACGCCGACTGAGGCTTCGCGGGTGCCGCCCCTATGGAATCGTTCGCTAGACCTCAGCACCATTAGAAGCTACATTATCCCTGATTAACATAGGCTATGGAATATTTTTAAAAAATTAGGTAAGGTTCAAAAATAAATGTCCACCTGTGCGCATCCGGGGCGGGCCGATAGTCTATGATAAAATTTGTTCATGCATTCAGCTACTTTTCATTAAAATAATTAAGTTTAAATTTGCTTGATGTTTTGGTTATGTTGATACTAGTATTGTATTTATCCGAACTTATGTGAGAGTTACCGCTACAGCAACGCATTTATCAAAATGCCGTTTGCACGCGCCTGAAGTAAACTGTTCCATTAAACGTTACCACTGCCACCAAATGTCACTCTGACATATACCGAGTGACAAGGGTAGCATTATTACATGTGTCACGTTCTGAAGGTCCATTTTAAACAGTTTTATGTGGTGCTTGTAAAATATTGCAATTGTAGCTTTTTATGACAGGAAAGACTGTTTCAGAATACTGCGATGCATTCGAATTGTTTATTTATGTTTAAGATTTTATAATCACCGTATTGCTTAGTAATACATACCTTCTCAGTTCTTAGTAAAAGATGATGCGTTTTGAGTTAATCTTGATGAACATTGTACGTCTGTTACACACACAAATACTATTCAATCTAATAATAACTTTATATGATAACGGCCACGTTTACATAAAGTTCTTGTAAATGTTATATTTTTCGTAGTTATATTTTAAAACATACTATTAAATTTAAGACCATTCAATCTTATTAAGCTATTTACAAAAGCTTTTGAAAATATCCATGTACAAATTTCACATAACATAATTTTAAAAACAATAAATGCTATAAGGCTGCATAAAATGTGATATTGAATTTTTGACACACAAAAATAGAATTTATGTACATACATAAAAATAATAAATTATTCAATGTTTATATATATCTAACCTATAAATAATAGCAAAATTATACTTTTCATAATTGATCTGTTTTATTACATGTAAGTTTGACTAATCACAAGCAGTTTCCAAGAAAAACCTACAAATAAAAACGAATATTTCCTACATACCACCCCGATTCATTCCGAGCGCATTTCGCGACCCCAGATCGGCTATAATTTCGTAATCACCATAAAATGTGTACCGCACTAATATATTTATGGCATTACGGCCGCCGCTAATGTTTATGCAAATTGAAAATGCACCGAATGGCATCGTTTACCACCCTAATCCGAATCGAGACGAGCGGTGCTCCGTTTGTTTTACAATTATTGCTTTCGGTGGGCGCAAATAATGATATCGTGCGACGCTGAAATATGCTACTGCGATTTTATATTCCCTTTGACTTCTAATGTTGTAATGTGGATCTTCTACGATAATTCGATATCGTCGGTAACACGTGATCATAAAGTCTAACTTTAATTGGAATGACATAAAAAATTAAGGCCTTCTGATCAAATGTTAATTACCTACGTGGTATTGCAATATCACCTACGCTAAGCAGGTATGTTTTTGTGAAAGTCAAAGTCAAAGTCAAAATACTCTTTATTTATATAGGTTTGAAACAAACACTTATAAATCGTCAATTCAACAGGAAAATCAACTAATAATATGAATCTACCACCGGTTCGGAATGTTGCTTCTATCGAGAAGAAACCGGCAAGAAACTCGGTAGAAGTAAAAGCGGTATAATATTCAGGTATGTCTATGTGTCATGAACTATATTTTGAAAACTTAATGCTTTTGTCTTAAAGTAAAACACAATAACTTTTCGATATACACAATATGTGAACTTGGCTTGGCACGCGGCTGTGTCTTGATAAACACGTTAACTGAAAGAAATAAATGTTTGAACATTCCATATCAACGATTTTTCAAGTTTCATTACACCTTGAACATGATAAATTTATTAGAATATGAAAAGGTGAATAAATGTTACTGTAAAAAACAACTCTATTTCTTTTTCAAAATTTATGTGAGTAGGTGTAATACGACGTTGTCATATATTAAGGTTTATTTTAGTTTATGCAACGATTTTATTTAATTAACTAGCTGTACCCATGGATTCACCCGCGTTTATGGTTAATGTAATCTAGCCTTCCTCGATAAATGGGCTATCTAATACTGATATAATTTTTCAAATCGTACCAGTAGGTAGTTCTTGAGATTAGCGCGTTAAAGCAAACCAACAACTCTTTAGCTTCATAATATTAGTATAGATTAACTCATTATTACAAGGAACCTATTTAAAGGAAATTAGAAAATTAGCAAACATTTCCGCTTTCCATACAAAAGTTGATCAGTTGATTCGTTCTTATGCATGAAAAATTTTTTGCTCATTTTCTCATTTCAAAATTCTTTAAATTGATTCCTTTGAATAATGAGTTATTTAAGTAGGTAAGAGGTTTCGCATATTCTTAAAATAACATTGTATTATATAGACCGAAATCTATACTTATAATAAATCTGTAGAGAGGTCAATTCTGTACATGAAATATATTTTCAAAATAACTACCCGGCAGGTGATTAGTGATCGATACTGATGCCAAAAATGCAATCAGTAAAATTTTTGTCTGTCTGTCTGTCTGTCTGTCTGTCTGTCTGTCTGTCTGTATGTTCCTTATAGAAACAAAAACTACTCGACGGATTTTAACGAAACTTGGTACAATTATTCTTCATACTCCTGGGCAGGTTATAGTAAACTTTTCATGACGCTACAATCAATAGGAGCAGAGAAGTGAAGGGAAATGTTGGGAAAACGGGAGAAGTTACTCCATTTTTTTAAGCTTCCGTCGCGTGTGCAGCCTTAATGGTTAAAGTTACATAGAAATCATGTATGACGGAAATAGTCTTTATAATATTAACCATAAACGCGGGTGACACCGCTAACACAGCTTGTTACTAATAATATTACGTAATTACTAACTTCGGTTTTCTAAACCCCGCTAGGGAAGTGGCGTAAAGTTTAGTTAGTTAGTCGAATAATTTTATTTGATGAGATCTCATTAATACTCTACCGTTAATATCTAGCAACAGGGACACATTGTAGAACGGTAGTTCGTGTAGCAAAAATTTATAAAGGATTACTTTTATCTTAATACAGACTTAAAAGATTGTAAATATTCATGTAATAAATGCTATTACAGTACATCCTTCATGCAGTAGCAACTGCAACTATGATTAGATAATCGCTTTGAATTATTAACGATGATAATACAAGTTGTTTTTTATTCCGTAATCGTAATCGCAATATTCAATTGCATTATGAACATGTTACAATTATTAAAAATTAGAACATTTCATTATTTTATTTCTTTCCACAGAAATTAGGATTAATGTAATCATGAACAAAAACAACTTTAACTTTGCGAACTCAATTAGCATGCGTAATACGAAACAACCCTTCACCGCCGCGGCGTGTTTACGATACCCCATCACAAATAAACCGCATGGTCCAAATCGCGGCACCCCATTCCACTTGTCATCGCAGTGGATCTGCACCAAATAGGAAAAGTAATTTGTGCCCATATGGGACCTGTGATTGCCTTCTGAACACTTTCGCCCCGGCCGCCGCCGCAAATAGTCTTTTGCCCGCCAATTCCACGTCCCCCAAACTTATTTTCTTAGATCTCTTTTAATATTGCGGTGGTGCGACAAACATTGTGCTCGGGTTAGGGTTCGATGTCATTTGTATTGTGATTGTAATAGGACTATTTGAAAGATATACGTTTTCACCTTTGATATTCTTTTAAAGTTGTAGTGTAAATGTTGTTAGGTATTATAATTTCAACGTATTGTGCTTTTATTAGGGCTTAAAAAAATTGTTTTGAAGGATGTTTTATTTAAAGTTATTTTATCATTAATATTCGAAGTAATGGGCTCAATGGATTAACGATGGCTTAAAATATATATTTTATATTTTTTAAGTGTGTAAGGTCGTGGCGTTGACGTTCGATTCTCTGTTTATTGCGCTAAGGAAATGCGTGAAGTTAGTTTCTATAGTTTTGGTATATGTATATTCAATTTATTGCTTAGGAGTCCGTGACAATTTGATTGACTGTATAAATGGCCTGCGTCAAAAATAGATACCCGAGCTTTAAATGACTTTAAATTTTTCTTTACATATCTTCATTTAAATTTATGAGTTATTATTAATTTTCCCCTCTTGTCATAATTCCGCGGGCATTTTTACCAGGGCCGGCACAGGTGCGGGTAATTTGCTTGCGCGGAAGGGTTAGCGTGATTTATTCCGTCGGTAACGCGCCCCCGGGGACGAACTAGTTCCCTACCGGGGGCTAGTCATAAACACTAATTCATTGGCCACTGGTACATGATGCACCAATATTTTGACAAATTAATTCAATACCATGGGGGCATTCCAGAAAGATTTCAATTGTTTATTGTCAAACGTGTCGAAAAATTTCTAGATGCATAGATCTAATAGTCTCTCAGCTCTTCAGCGATGATTATAATTTTTGGCTAATGTTGTTAATTAATTAATAATACAAAAATACTATTAAATAACATTTTATACCTATTCTAATTAACTTATGACTTTGTAATAGTAAAGTATTAATACATTTTTCAAAAAAAACATTTTCACTATGTTGGGATGGAAAAGCCTTAATATCAGAATTAGTCATTTAGGAGATTGTACATTTTTGACTCCATAGTGGACATTTTCATGAAGCTGAGGTACTTACGCGTATTAATACTCTAATTATGTACCATCACATAAGTAGATATTATATTAGATTTATACTTGTGTTTGCCGTCTTAAAACGTTAATGTGTCGTAAAACGGTATGTTTCATCTTTCTCAACTCAACTTAACTGGTAGTTAACAGTCTAATATTCTGAAACGGCGGCAAAGATTTGTGTGTTACACGGAATTTAGCACTGGATGACAAAATATATGGATAGTCCGGTGAAGTGGGAGGCTGTAAACGTCCCATAACATTCGCGTCAATCTTTGAAGTCGGCGTGAAATTTAAGTAATGACGTTATAAAATATTTTGATAGCTTTTCGGAAAATCTGTTAACTACGATTTGTAATTTACTAGGCTAGAGTAGTTAAACAGGCTGATGTTATGGATTATTTAGTAAGCAAGAACCTTTTCTGGTTTCGTGTTTGGTTTAAATATTAAACTTAAATAACTAACATACTAAACTTCACGCCACTTCTCTAACGGAGTAGTCAGAGAGATTCAATATTAATGGTAAGTATTTGATATGCATGTATGTACTTTACATACACAGTGCTATTCTTAAAAAAAATATGATATTTAATCATTTTAACTTCATTGTGCTTTTCAAGTTTTCAGACAGTTTTTTTTCCATTGCATTGAAGTTTACATAACGCAAAGCATGAATAAACTGCCTGTCTGTTAATATCATAACATTGTATATTTGATTAATTATACACATAGATATTAGATAAATCCACACTACATATTATGTTGTTCAAACTAGCTCGAAACTAAGCTACGAATAGGTACTAGGTTACAGATAGGCATCCTTGAATACGTTTATAAATATACCCATAACTCGAATACAAATGACCATGTTCATCACACGAGCGTTTGTCTCGAATATAATCAAAAAGCGATGTTACCGCTCAATAACAATCACTTTCCTATCGCAGCCTATCTCCACACATCTTGTACGAGTGTATATTCAAACGCTCAGGTAGAGAGACAGGCTAACCTTGAAACTTCCCGGCCGTGTTACGTGGCCAATAAACAAAACGAGAGGAATCCTCCAGCCGTACGTGTCACGTCCCCGTACAATAACGAAACATGAAAAATTTCCAGACGCCCACATCAGACTGATAAATGGCTTCCGAAAATCCAAAAGGAAGTTACAGCTTACTTGGGATTTGGTCTAGAACCTCTCACGTCCCATAACTGCTGCACTCCGCTTTATTACAATTACCATAAGCCTCAAAGTCCCGCACTCTGCGCCCGGATGACGCGACTTCATCATTTTGAACCTACTTACAAGAGCGGTAAGACCGTTATTGCTTGGGTGAAATAGAAACCGCGTCTGGGCCGAAGTCTCGGATCGGTGACGAACAACTTTGGCACTTACCCGCTTTATTTTAAGATAGAAATTGGCTGTACGCGAGTCAGTCGTGCGAAAGTTATGCGCCGGTCGGGCCCCAAGAGCGGTCCACTCTTTACATTTATGTACGCGTACGATATGTCGCCGGCTATTTGGAATACTAATTGAGAATGTCTAGGGAACCCGAAAAAGGTAAATAATGTTGTACCCGCCACAATGCGTTTACGAATTCTACACGTGTGCTCATAATTATCTTATCTACAGCGAGCGTGCGATTGCGCAGAGTATGCATAAAATTATATTCATTTAACAAAATGCGGGCAGAGTTATGTAAGGTAGAACAGGTGGAGTACAGTAAATAAATCCGCAGCGAAAACGGTGCGCGGCAAACGTTGATAGCACGACGTGAATGGAAAACCAGCAAACCGCGAAATGATGATGAATCGCGCCGGAGAGGAGGGTCGCCGAAAAGAGACGGCCTGAGGTATTCGTACCGAGCGCGAAAGAGACAGGCAGAGGGAAAATTAGCCGATGCTCCCGTGAATTTGTGTACGTTTTCAATGAAGCTTCTTTACGGTAGGTAAAATAGGAATAAAATGGATCGTCCCTAATCCGGCAGCCATTTATAACTTACACGCCATTAATTTGAGTGATAATTCATGAATAGCGACGCGATTGGCCGTAGATATTGATTTCGGTAAAGTACACACGGTAGCCCGCGCGACGGCCGCCCGCCTTATCGCACTGTATCTAATCAAATTCCGAAATACCTACAACTATACGTGGAGTGTTTCATAAAGATAGGTACTATGTTGACATGATTTGGCATGCTACTAGGTGGTCTATAAACTCTGCTACTACATAATATAAATGATTCGGTTTGTTTGTATTACTGTTTTGACAAAATAGAGCGATGTGGATCGAAAATATGTTTTAAAAATTCTAGAGAACCCTAAAATGAGATAGACCAAACTCAGTATACTTACATAAATGTTTCCATCGTTAATGTAGCTTAACGAAACCTAAGTTTTGACGGTCATCTTGTATGATTAGATCTGTTCACACATATCTATCACATGAAACTTACACGAAGATAAGATCAACTCTATTGAAAAAAAGAGTTTTGATGTGTGGGAATTAACAATAAATAAATAGCACTTTGATAATGCCATTTCTTTATTATACGCTTGATAAACATTATTTTAATATTGAAGATAGTAAATTGATATAAGTAACCGTAAAAATATTTACATCGTTTTAATAGAATAGTATAAATAAAACAGTACGCAGTTAAAATAGAAAAATAAAATTAGACCTGATTATGATTTTTATGTTCTCCGGAAGAATGGCTTGTAACTCAACACCTCAAAAAATTCCGAGTCGGCTTAAAAAAAGATTTTTTATTAATACATCAAATAGAAGATACCAATTCATTACCATATCTTGAGATGTCGACTTCAATACTACCGCTTCCTCAGATACCGATGATGTTGGGTACCCTCGGTAGGTACTTGATGTCGCTATCAGCTGTTTGAGGTGTGTCCCTTGTGATGTATCGTGACTTAACTTGCAAGGCCAATCAGCTTTTAAATGATTGATTACCTGGTAGTGCAAGAAGCCGCCGTACAATTTTATATTTCCCATATTTTTTATGGAAATTATGGGAAACTGTTAGGTTTGATATTATGTATTTAAAGTAAAAGGCATTTTGTTGTATGTTGTCGAATAAGCAATATCCAGTAAGGTAACGGCATTATACTTTTAAATTACATAACAAATATAACTTAAACCTTTTATGTAACATGTATGTATTTTTTATCATAATTAAGTCCTAAACATAAGTAAAAGGTTTTCATACTGGAGTACACAAACGTCTCGTAGCAAATGGTAGCAAATTTTGAAATCTGAAATATTTATTCTCAATATAAAATAAAATTATATAATCCCTTTCAGTTTCATGAGTACTTTTTAATATTTATTTTACCACATACCATGTTAACATAGAAAATGTTTGCGTCCAGCATGTAGGTAAAGACCTGGGCATAATATAAATTTACTTCAATAAAAAATATGTTGTTTGAAGATATATGAATGAAAGCTTGAGATTATTTTTAATACATATTGATATAGGTATGTAACATGAGGTGACGTCAAAATATTTACGCACCTCCTTTATCAAGGACGCAACTCAAGACATAATCTGACATCACTTCGACCACCTCCAAGGAATAGTATTCTACCAAATTTGGTCAGTCTGACTGTTGCAATATCATTCTTATGCCTTCGTCTTACGGTTGGTCAGCCTCGTGTTTGTTCAACACACCGGATACAAGCCCTCGACAGCAGCTTCCGTGGCTATTCGGATTACAATGAGCAGACACCTCGGCTGGTGGTCCTGATAAACCGGCTGAGATTAACGAGTGATTTCATTGAGGATGCTCTCTGGTGAGGTCATCGGGCCGTTTTGATTCTCATCTCACTAACAGCTGTTAAGGTGGCAATATTTAGGTTGATACTTACAAATTGTGGAAGTACCTAGGACTAGATTACCGTCATACCTGAAGTTCGATTATTATAGTACCACTAAAACTTTATTAATGACATGACTGAGAACACAAAACAGATGATAATCTAGGAATTACTATAATTATAAACAAGCGTGTTTAACATGTTTTTCAAAATGTCAATTTGTTTCCTAAATCTCTTACTTAGCCATGTTTAATTATTTTAAAGATGATCCTATTTATTAATAAAAATTACATTTGGATAGACCGTTATCCAAATGTCATTTTTATTAATAAATAGGATCATCTTTAAAAATAATTAAACATGGATAGCAAAATTCAAAGTCGTTAAAACATCGTTTAATCTACAAAATCAACAACAATTAAAAAGTACTTTTGCTGACTACATCCCTATCTTTATCGTGGTTTATCGAAATTGGGAGCAAGATTTACTGTACAAAATCTTAGAGCGTGAATGTTAAAATATGAAGCAGTATAAAGTTAGCTCTCAATAATCAGTCCAAACTGTAAGTCATCTAAAGCTCGCATGAAATATCGGCCAATTAATATATCTCTCTGCCAAGTGACACACGGACAATCAGATTAATTCCTTCTGTTGTTCACACTGAGCTGATTAATTCGTGTAGATTTGCGAAGGATTTGTGATGAAGATTCTTCACGACACTGAGTATGCGATGCACTGCCTATAATAACTATTCCAGGATGATAATTAAAAGTGCAAATAGGGAAACCCAGCTAACCAGTCCACTTACCCAGCCCATTGTCCCATGTTGGTCTGGGACTTAAAAATAATGTGCCAACTGTGTTCCTTGCCTAGCACGTCGTAAAAGGCGACTGGTATATGGGGCTTTGAGTATGTGATTGTGTAGACGACGAGCTAGCCACTTGTCACTACTTTTTCACAATTTTCCATTTAACCTAGCCCAATTTAGGCTGAATGTGGTTAAAGAGGCCTGCTACCCCTTTGACTCTGCCTACCCCTTCGGGGATTATGTTAGGCAAAATACTTACACTTTTTCAAGAAAATAAATTGTTATGACGTCACTTGCCGCGCTAAATCAATTGCTATCGTCCTATATACATATATGTTAGCACGGCTAATAGCTGTACCTATATAACTGTATTCTGTTATTTTTTCAAATATTACCTACTAAGTACTAAAAATGCTGCAGTGTACATGGTGTATATGTGCGTGTGCCTCTTTAATAATAAAAAAGAAACAAATACAATCCATTTATCTACGTGTGTATTTCGGTAAGCTCTCGTTATTTATATGTGTGTTGCTCAAATCTAATGGGCTCTTTGTGGCCGGGAGTGCTTTAACTGTAAGTAATTTAAAAAGTTTATACATTGTTTTTACTTAAAATACGAGTGTACCCTGCAATTTAGAAGACGTACAGATAAATGTCTTTATCTCCTTTTTGTATGAATATTATGAACATTAGCTATGTATTATCAGAGTTTACCAAGGCGCATAAGTGCAAATAAATATCTTGAATTCATAAGACAATGCACACCAATCACTTGGATTCAAAATATAATTATTTAATTAAATATTATAATGTGATTCATTGGTTAGAATAGCGGTTCTCAAACTTCGGACGATCACTAAATATGTTTTAGTTTTAGTAGATTATAATGTCGTAGTTTAAATTGGCTTTTATTTTTGTTGAAACGGAGATCGTCGGCCTCACGATCTACATATTGGGAAACTTTAAGTAAATCAGACCTGACTGCTTACGCCCTCATCTCATCGTTATATTTGGAGACGCTAATCATTAAAAAATTTGGCACGTTTGCTCAAAAAGCTGCGCCAAATTTAAACGACATTAAACGCTAAAATGGTTGTTTTCTGTCAAAATAACAATAAAACCGCGTAACGATTTGTACAGTGTTAAAATGGGGAATGCGTTGTTTCCATCATAAATGGTGTTTGTTTTTTAAAAATAAAACGTGTAATGTTCCGTCGTAAAAGTTATGAAGCGATGTGTAATGGCGGTGATACAATTGCCGAGACAGGTGTGAGGTACACTCGTCTACACAAGGTGTTTAGCTTAATTGCTTTACAAGTCAATAGTCAAAGTTTTACCGACAGGATTATATAATGATGTATGTTTTAAAAAAATTTTATTGAATAGGTACTTTGTAGTGTTGACAAAAGTTAATCAAATTAAATTCAGCAAAAGTAATTCTAGTTGGTGGTAAATTTTGTTACAATGCATGTATGTATGTTATATATATTTTATATAAGTTTCAAATCAATATTTTTGTTTCGTTATGTTGATCTAACATATTATAAGACCATCTCCATCAAATTTTATTGTAAAATTTTCTTTAAATTGCCGCTGCATTATGGGTAAAATTTTGGCAGATTAATTGGAATCCTGATATTTGTTTTAGCTGAATTCAAAAGTAAAAAAGGAGAAATTGTTTCATTTTTAGTCGAACAAGCTAATTAAATTTTAATATGCTTTTTGATGTTTCTAGTAGTTCATGCACCACTTTTGCGTCACCTCAAACACTTTTATGCGCGAGCGCGTTCAGTTCATCAGTGTAAACGCTGAGAGGCGGTTTACAGCCCCCAATAAAACAATGAACGTACGCTTATCACGCTTTATCAAACCAGCAAACATACAATTTATTTGAACGAGTGCCGTTTGCACTGTGCGTTTGTACGGACCGACGTTTGTTCTAGTGATGCGATAACATGACACATGTGACTTTTTATTTTAATTCTTTTACGGAATAACATTGCTGCCGGCAACTGTACTTGTTTTATTTAGAGGTATCAACGTTTTGTCCAAATATTTCAAAGGTTGATTAATCCGTTTTTATATTCAAACGTAGCGGTTAAAGAAAAAATTGATAACCATAGACTACCAATAAGATCCTTCTTTAATTCTCAATGGACGCCTTAAGAATTGGTTATTGCGATAAGTTCTTGTGCTTCATTTAGGAGATCATCATCATCTTCCTAGCGTTATGTCCCGTGTTTAGACGGGGTCCGCTTAGACCATGATCCAGGATTTAGCGAGTCTGGTAATTACATTGAAGCGACTGCCGATCTGACCTTCGTAACCCTAAGATAGGGGAACCAGACAATTTTTGGATCATGGTTACAAATCCAAAGTTGTTTGAATTTGCAGGTTTCATCACGATGTTTTCCCTCACCGTCGAGCTAGTAGTATAAATACGTACATAGATTTAAAAAATCCAGAGGTGCATGCCCGGGTTTGAACCCGCACTCCTCGGTTAAGAGGCGCATGTCCGTACCATTGAGCTACCACTGCTCTTCATTTAGGAGATCATTTAATAATAAATTCCTGAGGAATTGTTATTGATGAACAGACAGCGGATACAATGTTATGGCGACCTATCAGTTTTGAATTTTTTCTGATGAATATACGCCAACATACTTTTTCATCTTTAACGATTTTAAGCACATATTTACGTTTCTTAATTGAGCTAACTCGAAAGAAAGATTTCAAGTTTATACACGTTTTATATTATTATTATCATATCTTTTTTTATATATAAGTAGATAGATAGATCAACCCAGCTTAAATATGAGTAACTCTTTTCGCTAATTATATCTTAAATAAACTAAACTAACTTCACGCCATTTCCTTGGCGGGGGTAGGTGGCGAGATTTAGGTAAAACACATTTATTAAAAGTAGATAACTAGGTAGAGAAGAAGTAGATATTAGATAAATAAATTGTAAATTTAATTTAATATAAATATAAATATCCGATTACATCACATAGGTACATTGATCTGACACCGAGGTAAGTAGCTTAAGCACTTGTGTTACGGATATCAGAAACAACAATGGTATTTTACAAATATATACTTAAATGTCGCATATTAACACCCAGCCACAAGACAAAGATAAGTATTCATCGTACGAATGTTTATCCTGGTTGGGGATCGAACCCACAACTCTTGGCGCATGGGGCACGGTCACTACCGAAATCGCCATCGTGCCGATTTACGAATGGCTTGTTTAGATTTCGTTTAATTTAATTCAAAAGTGTTGTAAAAGGCGCCTAATGGTATAACGGGTTTTGGATATGTGATTGTGTAGGCGATGAGGCCACTTGCTTTTCACAATTTTACATCTAACCCATCCCAGTTTTATTTTTGGGTAAATGTGGTTAAAGGGACCTGTTCCTTTGAATCGGCTTACCCCTTGGGGGATTACGGGCGTGATGTTATGTATGTATGTAATAGTAAGCGAAATAAAAAGAAGGAAACCCTTTCATGTGTGTTTCCGAAGAAAGCAATACGACATTCTTGACAGGATACAGCTAGTCTGTTTTTATCTATTACTAGCAGCGCACCGGGGTTTCATCTGCGTAGTTTTCGTTCCCGTGGGAGTACGGGGATAGAATATAGCCTATGTTACTTACTGATAAAGTAGCTTTCTATTGGTGAAAGAATTTTTAAAATCGGTTTAGTAGTTTTTGAGTTTATACATTACAAACACACGCAAAAATACAAATCTTTCATCTTTTTAATATTAGTATAGATTTAAAAGTCTACTGCCATGAATATTGCATGCTGTTGCTGTTATTTCTCATTTACGTGACAACATTTTTACTCTAAAATCAAAACATTAGATTAGCTGATGGTTTTGGGTAAATGTTTAGTAAAACAAATCATCTTTATTAGATAGCCTAATGTTTTCCTAAACACGAAGACAGAGTTCCAATGTGACAAGAATGATTACACCATTAAAAAATAAAAAATAAAAAAATCCAATACAAATTAACAATATAACAATGGCATTCTCTTTCCCAGTCAGACGTTCCAAGGTAACCTAACAATTGAATCGAATAAATAACACAAACAAATCGGAATTAACTGCGTAAAGAGAGGAACATTGGCGATGCTTATATTTTTAATTGCACCCGCCGTGACATCTCCGCCCATCGATCTGAGCGCGCGTGACTTGGGACGAAACAGGCGGCTCAGCGCACAATAAGATCTACTTTAAATAAACATTAGCAGCGTGAAAAAATCACAATGGGGAAAGACGTGAGTCCGTTACGAGCTAAATTGATGGGTGGAAATGTGGAGTGTTTTGATTTTTTACGTTGAACTCGGACAACAGTTAGATCAAACTGGTAAATGTTTATAATTTCGATGCTATTTTTTAAACATCTTGGTTTGACTTGCAAAATTAAAATTTCCTCAAAAATGGAAACTGCCAAAATAGGATGTAAATAAATGAAGACGACGAACTAACTGAGCATAAGGTGTTCAATGTTAGAGATCAAAGAAAATTACTTATTCTCTATTAATTTCAGCGGAATAAGGATGGCTTTTCGAAAACACTATTGATAAATAAAATAAATACCAGTGACTTCTGGTTACGTAGGTAAATTAATCTAAACAAATATTTGTTATCTATATAAAAAATAATTAACATATTGTGAATTCACGCCTATATAGGCATCAACAATACTTCTACCGCTTCCTACCAACCTTTAAAGAGTTCATAAGATGTGACAAAAAACAAAACACTCTCGAAACAAGGTCGAAACACAAAAAGACACAAACCGATACATCGGATGTGAAATCGAAATAACGGCTTCATTTAGATTTAAGAAAACAATATTTTATGCGATGCGACGCATGTGCGGCGCTCATCTGTCGGTAGCGACAAATTAAGGCGTGTCTACACTAATTTGTTAACAAACGTTCCGCTTAATTGCCTGCGAGAACGCGGCGTGGGGGCACGCTCGCACTTTTTCGTGCTATTTTCTGGTTTTGGCAATACACAGAGAGCCGTTTTACAGGAGACATTAACATTATAAATAAAAAAATCTGTCTTTTTCACATGTTAAATACATATCATTACGCCCGCAATCCCAAAACGAGCAGGTAGAGTCTAAGGATAAATATGCTTCTTAAACTACATTCAACCAAAAGTCTTAAAATTTTACTTCTAAACAATTTCGAATGACAAATGATTGAAAAGCTTATAAGAAGACGTAGGCTACTTTATTCCAATACAGTTTGTTTGTACAATTGACTTATACTGCGAGACGCACTATACTCTCTCACTCAACGGACTGAATTATAAACGCAAATCAGTACTTATAGTAAAAAAATAATTGACTAGTTGTATGTTGACTAAGAGTCGTATTGGAAAGCCTTACGGCTAGGATATTTTTTCAACGGTTATTCTTACGCGTCAAAATGGATTGTGTTACACGATCGTACATATGAATGTTGATTTAAATTATAATGAAATCGATTTGACACTTAAGGACGTTTAGAAAGTACAGAAGATCCAGGCTTTGTGCATTCAAGTATGGTGATAAATGAAGACGTTCACACACGTCTGCATAACACTAATTTGTTAACAACCGTTAGGGTTAATTGCCGTGTAGCGACGGGGCGTCACGGCGCTCAGCGAGTCGCTACTTTGTCAAGATTCCCTCTTAAATAATGGGCCTATTAGTAACTTTAATTGAATTTATGTGTGCACGTAAACACATCGGGAGCGGAACGACGCCCGCTATAACTCCTACTAGCTTGATTTGTAGGTAATAATTAGATATAATAAGAAGTATAATTTATTTTGTATCTGTTAGTCATGTAGCTACATAGATTAAAATTAGTTTAGGAATTCGTTTTGCTGCCAAAACAATTAATAATCTAAAATTGTTGTACCATTTATAGAACAATTAAATAAGAGATTTAGCTTTTCACGGATTATGCTGTGCGTACGCATTCTATGTAGTGTATTATGTTATACTTTCTGCGTTTGTTTCAAGATGTCTGAATGTTTATATATCTCAAAAAATATGCTTTAATATAAGCTGCAGTACTTTATTGATCATAATTCGAAACGTAGAAACGTTTAGGTAAAGAAATTATTCTGACTGCACTATAATAAGAGTATTAAACTACCGAAATAAAAAGGCGCTGGTTCTTTTGGTAGTAAAACAAAAAATGTAATAAATCAATCAAAAAAGCATAACCAATAGTTATCAAAAACATAGACAAAAAGGTATAAAAAGGTAAAAATATATAAAAGGCTAGTGCAGACTTGCACAAAGAGTATATTATCGAGAACCAAATGGTAAATCGAATTCAGGTATACCCACTACTCTCCTTGTCTTTCTACCTACTTTAATATCTCGATTCGAACTTCTTGTTTATTTAACTAATTGAATAGCCGTATTGACATTTGTTGATAAAACAATTTCAATTCTAATTTCAATTTTTTCTTTCCAGTGTGGGCAGAAACGGGCGAGTTCCGGGACAGCGGTCACTCGTCCCTCGCGTCGGGAGGCTCCGGGGTGGAGCAGTCTCTGTACGCGCCGCCCCGGCCGCGCCGAGACCGTAAGCATACCGACGATAGTGAGTACTCGCCTTTATTGTACCGAGACAAGATGGTATTGGTCTCTGATGACAGTTTAATCGAAAAAGTGTTGGGTGACTGAATTGTTATATAAGGCATGCATGGAGTATAGGTACGACTAACTAAATTGGAGGTCGGTGGAACATAATTTAATCAATGGTAGATTGGTTTTGTAATTTATTAATCTACAAATGGTAAGTAGATATCTATAAAATATGTTGCTAAAACGTAAATTAAATCTTTGACAAATCTGTATAATTAGATAGCATTATGTCTGATCATGCGTATTGGGCAATGTATAAAATAGCATAGGAATTGGCTAAATTTTCTCATCAAAACTAATTATGATATAATGTTGGTAGGCCTTAAAATTTTAATTTTAATATATTCAAGAGAATATATTACTTTTAAAATTAAAAATTAAATTATTATAGCCAAGAAGGCTATCTTGGTTAAAATAATGTATCCGCGGATGCCAGATAGTCTCTGTAGAAGGCCTAATTATATGTAGGTAGACTTGCTTGCAATTAGCCTGCAAAAAAGTAGGCTGACTCCAAGGAGCAGTAAGCAAGCTGACTGTTTCCATTTAACCTAACTGAATTTTATGTTTGGCTATATGGATAAAGGAGCTTGGCAAGCTCATATAGCCAAACATAAAATTCAGTTAGGTTAAATGGTAACAGTTAAAAATCTGACTGATACAAAACACCCGTATTTGGACCACACAAAGTGATAAACTTTAAACTGAGAGCAAACCTTGCGGGGGAATCTACGGCAAATACCGCGGGTCCTAAGCTTGCGTAAACACGCGCTGGCGCCTACCGGTGCCGGTCCGGACCGGTTCGGATCGGTTCGGACCGGTTGTTTGAGTGACGACCGACCGGTAGATTAAACACGATTTGAGGACGTCTCTGTAAAAGTACATTCAACGAAGTGACACTGGTTATAAAGGTCAAATGATTGTAAATGATTTTCTGATCGGTACCAAATTAGGGAAAATGCTGATAGACTAATTGTATTCGCTATAATGTTTATAAAGACACTACTACACAACAAAACAAGCTCGATGGCGCATTCGGTAGTGACCCTGCCTCATGCGCCAAGAGTTGTGGGTTCGATCCCCACCCAGGACAAATATTCGTATGATGAATACTTGTGTTTGTTCTGTGTCTGGGTGTTAATATTCTATATTTAAGTATGTATTTGTAATACCACTGTTGTTTCTGATATCCGTAACACAAGTGCTTAAGATACTTACCTCGGAGTCAGATCAATGTATGTGATGTAGTCTGATATTTATACTACACTTGCTTTTGTAATGGTTATTATCGGCGCAATTTTAAAAAATATAAGCAGTTTTAACATATATCCTCACGTCCGTAATCCCCAAACAGAATTTAGAGAGCAGTAAGCTCAAAAGCTTTTGGTCAAAAATAAATTCAGATGGGTTAGATGGAAAATTGTGAAAAAAAGTAATGAAAAGTGCCAACATAATAATCAACTAAACACTAAAAATAATTTTAAATTGCATTCCAATATATAATTTCCCTCATAATAAAAAAATATGAAGTACATATATGTCACAGAATAACATAGTCAGCTGCATCAACTGTAGGTTATATCAAAGCAGTTGCCCAATACACCATATACCTAAGTAATACTACAAATAGAAATAAAACTCGTAGCTTACTTCTGTAATCCTATGATATTATTTTGAACATACAAATCAGTTTAGTTAGGTAATTTCAGCGGTAATCGCGGAGGCGGGTGACAACATACCAAATTATTTATATCATAATTTACGACCCTTATCATTATCGTCCACTATTCACTGGCGACTTTATATGTGTCGGATTAGGGACATTTTTATTGCAGGAATTTGGTATCTTGATTGAATAGTTATTATAGGACGTAAAAAATACGTCATTATGAATATTAGGTAGGTATTTAAGTAGACTGTCAAAATATGTTTTTTTTTTTATAAATAAATAAAAACTTCAGACTGACACACCAATTCCCTAGTTCCAAACTAAGCTTAAGCTTGTACTATGGATACTAGGTGAACGGCTAGACATACCTACTTAAATTCGTTTATAAACATCCATGACTTGAGTACAAATGTCCATGATCATCACACGAAACATTTGCCCCTAGAATCGAACCCGCGACCCATGGTTTATGAATAGACTTTTATGTTTTTTTAATGTCTATAAACAAAAATCAGTTAAAAGTCATTTTTTTTTAAGTAGAAGTCACCAGAAGTCACAATTTTAGTCAGAAATCATCAAAATAAAAAAATGTATTATAATACTTTGCACTCTATATTAAACTTGATAATAATGTATGTTATATATCCATCAATTCAAATAGTATAGTCAAAGAATAACTATGATTTTTTTACACCACGCAAAAAAAGTTAAATTACTATAAAAATCTCGGATGAAATCGTAAACGGGCTACTTAGTCCTAAATCCTGGCGGATTTAGTGTTGATACCGAGTACTTTACTAGTATTTACTTATTTAATGTTGATACATAGATAAGTGATTTGAGGCAATCCACAAGTAGGTACTGCAGTTACATACAAACCGAAAAAAAAACAAGTTTTTAACTTGAATATTTTTCTGTTTTAACGTCAATACAAGTTTCGTTGCATGTGTATGATACGAAACCTACTTAGGCACCAAAAATAAATATTAAATTGAAAAGGAACTGAACACTATTATTTGTCTCTCAAATATATTTTTCCAGTCCATCCTAAACCATTCATGCTGGAGTAATTATCCATTACATTTTCCCGTCTAAACCATAATTATTTAAAATAATAATCGTTTGTTTGTCACTGACCGACTGATCAGATATCTTGGTGATATTTATACTGCAACCCAATGTAGCAAAGTGATATCCAAGTAGAACCCAAGGGACTCGCCTAGACATAACGCTATGAAGATGTTTCCATGGAATTCTAAACTCATCGATGCAATGTCAAACACCCCACAACCGACTTGAACAAACGTGCCGCGGTGTGTACGTGTAAAGTCAAAATATTGACGTTTGTCGCGTCGATTCGGCCAGTTTATTACCACCATCAATCTGACCAGTCTCATTGGTGTATAATGAACAAGGCGGGATTATGGCCTCAGAGCTTAGCTACTGGGCGAGCCCGATTACGATTAGGGCTGCCGTAGGGCTGGCTCGTCGCCTACCTGTTCAGTCACGTAGGCTTCACTATAGCTAACTCAATTGTTTACGACAGAGATGTGGATTGAAACTTTATTATGAAACAAAAATTTAATTGAATATTTTGGTATGAGAATTATTTTGCGTTTGTTCTGTAGCGATGTGTATTTCAATAGCGGTATTTGTGGGCTATCGTCTCCTTCTAATTTACTTTAAATATATACAGTAAATTGCCCATTCAGTTGAATAGGATATTGTTACATAATTAGAGTATAGTATAGTAGTTTTGTAAAATACAAGATTTCATGATCAATGAAGTGAAGATAAATACATTGTTTAGTATTCTATAGGTACTTAATCTAACAAAAAGCTTACATCGTAAAATCTGAAGATGTTCATGACCAGTTCAAGTGCACAAACAGCCGTAGGCAGTAGCTACCGATAAACACGAGCAAACAGCGTAATAAATCCGAAATCATCATTGATTTACGACATTCGACCACGTACGTTCGCAATTAAATTATCGATCTTCGGTTTTTCCAGCGGGCCGGGGCGGGGCAGCCCTGCCGATAGGCGATACGGGTTGATATCGGTTATCGCGGACACGCTTTGTGAGCGCCGGCTCATCCATCATCAGCACCTTTGCTCCACCGACCACGGACGCTATCAACAAACATGTGTTACCTATATCGGTACATGATTCCACTTGAGTTCGACACTCGAGCGATAAAACCGCCGTTTCCTTTAATGTACGCACTTATTTACTTTTAACTGGTTACATAACGAGTGCTTTCGAGTGACACTCGTGGCGTGGTGACTTAATTAGTTCGACTGCGTCGTTTCAACTACCTTGTTTATTTGATTGGCTGATGTCTTCTTCCTTCGTGGCGCTTTGTCCCTTTCTTAGTCGGAGTTCGCTTTGACAATCATTTTAGATTTATCATATCAATTCTGGTTATATTGAAGTAGAAAGTACTCTAGCAGAACTTTATTACCCTTAAACAGGTGGCCAAGACAAGCCGAATTTTAATTATCTAAATCTTGTCCTTATCGTATGACAAAATATGAATACATATTTTAAGAATATATCCACTTACTACTAATTTTATAAAAATATTTTGTTCGAAATTGGCTTAAACGTGGGTGTAGATTTTATGTACTTGAACATGTTAAGCTTTAGACTTATATAAGACGTATCTAAAGACGATTCATGGGATTCACAAGAAACATGTTAAAGCATAGTCTGTAAGGTCCTAAATAGACTTATTAAATCGCGACTAATTTACGACGAAATTGACAAAAGCAAATCAAAGTTTTAATGAACACATACATAAACAAAACATATCGCGCAAGTATTTAAAAACAGAATCGTCTCTTTGTCACTGGACGGGTAATCAGATATTTTCGCGATATTTATTCCGCGACCCAATCAGGCACACCATCGAATGTCGTGTAAAACTAATATGTAGATGATTGCAGTCCGTTTTATCAGTAACGAATTGATGTAATAACACCATATCGCCCCACCTGATAGCGTAGAACAATTCCACCATAGTTATGCAATATGAACATCTGTCGCTTTTGGCAACTAAAATATGCGTCGATTTTCGGTGAACATCGAGTGGTTATGGGCTGGATATCGTATGTTACGGTGTTTCGTATAGTTGGTTCCATTTGTGCCGTTATAGTCATACAAATAATAACTGTAACAGTATTATAAACGTTTTTGAGGGTAGATTGATTGAGGAACAAACGGATAGAAAATCATAGCATTTTTTTTACTTATTTGTGCTTATTAGACTTTGCAACTAAGTATGTAGATTAGTGTTCTTCAAAATTTGACTTTCCAAAACTTTGCTTCACCAAATTTCATCAAAATCAGACGATTAGCATAAGCACGAAAACGAAATAGACGGACGAAGTGACTCTCGCATTCACATAATTAGTAAGAATGACTATCAATTCATTACCGATACATTTTATTTCATTAATGATATCAATAGCCTTCTCGTATTTGTTGGCTTTTTATCTGAGAATCGTACCGAAATAGATTTGATAGGTAATATAAATTTGATGTAATATACCGTCGTCCATTGAGGAGCGTTATTTATGGCTCGTCGTAAAAGTGTTAGGTGCGCCTGCGTCTAATCCAGGGCTTACGTGCCGCTACTGGTTACGGGGACATGATTTTTATTTTGAATATCGTTTTAATGTGGACTTTTTATGTTGTTTTGTTTAGGAAACGGCATAAACAAAACAACATCGGAAATGCTATTGAAAAAATTAGGTCATTGTGGTCTAAGACATCATTGTCATCCGTTATGTCTTGTACTAAGTCGGGGTCTGCTTGGACCAGTGGACCTTCATTGTGGTCTATGTATTTATTTTTGTGTCTATGTAGTAAATAACAGTTTTCTACGTAGCAGTCATGCATGTAGCAATGATGTCACTTCAAAAATTATCGTGATCATTACAGTTACACCTAAAGTAGTTTTACAACAATAGTTCCTCGGTAATTATAGGATTTCAATTTTCGCACGTTACATGAATAAGATACAAAACATTAAGAAAATGCAGAATATATTTTAACTAATAATTAGTATGTAGAGTTACACATTTTCAAAGACTTTTATCTGAAAATCACATTAAAAACGTTTCATGAATAAAAGCCTACACGCATATTCCTTTGATATTAGTCAATTTCTCGCAGCAAACTACATTAATTAGCCCTTTTACTAACAGCCTAATCATGCACTAGTCAAAATAAATGCACAAGCTAACATAACACCTTCGTCCCCAGACAACCGGCCCCTGACATCAGAACCAACGATAAAAACAGAATCGACGACGCCCGGAGTGGGGCCAGACGAGCCCTCAATGGACGATAAGGGGGACAAGAAGAACAAGCGGCAGCGCAGACAGAGGACCCACTTCACGAGCCAGCAGCTGCAGGAGCTGGAGGCCACGTTCGCCAGGAACCGGTACCCGGACATGTCTACGCGCGAGGAGATCGCCATGTGGACCAACCTCACGGAAGCGAGAGTCAGGGTGAGTCCTGTTTTGTTAATTAACTCTCTACGATTACGCGTACTCTCTGACACAGGGAGACAGGGAGTGGTCTATCGGACTGTAACCAACTTAACTCTGAGGTGACCTGCATAAACGTAGCCTCTGATTTATTTATTCCTGGTAATATTATACTATTTCAATATCCTACTAATATATAGCGCGAAAGTTTGTGAAGATTTATGGATGTTTATTACTCTTTCACGCAAAAACTACTGAATGGATTTTAATTAAACTTTACATTAATATAGCTTATACACCCGAATAACATATAGGTTATGTTTTATCGATGAACCACACGAGCAATGCCGCGGGCAGAAGCAATAATGTTAAAACTTATGCAATAAAAATAGGTAATTCCCACTGGCTTACTTGGTCCAATCGCTACTTAAATCATCACTTGTTTATCAAACCTACAAGTATTAAAATCTATAATCGTTCTTTATTACATAACCCGATAGTATCAGTTAATTATATTGTGTGTCAACTTGTATAGTCTGACTTTAATTAATAAGAGACGCACATTAACACAATATTATTAGTCGTTTGAATGCACTATAACGACTTGTCCTACAAATTCATCGTTCTCAAAATTGATTGGGGAACATCTTCATAAAAGAAGAGCGTTAAATCATCACTAATAAGTATGTCCGAAAACGATGCAGCTGACATAAATTATATTCATTTTGTATCTTTGAAATATAAACATGTGAAAGTTATAAAAATGTTGAGCGATAATAAGACACGTGTGAGAGGCCATAAGTTAAACGGTTTTTGGGAGATAAAAACAAACGTTCAAAAATTCAAATGAACGCGAGAGGAATTTCTGATACGTATATTTACATTTTACTCTCAATTTATTACTTTATACACAGCGTAAATGTTTAGAGTAATTTGATCAAGTCATGAAACTTTATTGCACTCTTTAGTGAATGTGTAGGTAGTGATTTGAATATTGAAACGTAGACACGATTTCGTTGACAGAATTTAGAACTTACAAGAATCACATTTTTATTTATTTATTGTTAAAACATCACGCGATGGAAGTCATTAACATTAAATTGGTTAATTAAATAATAAATAGGCTCTAAAAAATATAGTTTTTAAAAGTTTACAATGAAATTAGAACTGCATAAATATCAGGTTTGCATTGTATTTTTTTTTAGATCTAATGCCGTAAGCATAAATTATCAATAAAGTTTAGTAAATTAAAACTGGTTTGTTAATAATAAGAAAATTATTTTTATTATAAAAAAAACAGGAGTATTTGACGTCGTGAACAAATTTACAATTATTATTTAAAAGATAACTAACTAAACTTCACGAAATAGTAAATAACAGTTAACTTATATTTAAAACACATGCGTGTCTGTTGTCACATAAAAATATATAAAGTTTAATTTCACTATTTGCAATGCGTTTATCCGAATGTACAGCCAAATTAAATAAAAAACCGATTGAGTTTTGAATTTCTCAAGTAGTTTTTTGTCAATATTCAGTTTTCAGTTTAATGATGATTCAGCAGAAGCGCGCTTTATAACGACTTTTATAAAAAATATTTTTGAAACTTATCTATATTGTAAGATTTTAAACATTCGCGTTGCATTGTCATAATGACTATATTGTTTTGCATTTTTTAAGAAAGTGATTCACATTAGCCAAACTCCTTTGTTTGGTGTATGTCTACACGTCCGCTTTTGTCATTTATAAAGATAACGGCTGATCGCAAAAGGTGCACAGTACGTTCCCGTAGATGTTTAGCTAATCGTCGCATCCGGCGCGCCTTAGGTATTTTTGTGCCGTGCCGGCCGACGGAACACGGAATCCCTTAATCCGGGAGGATTTCAACCGTCTATTTCGGTCTCTTCATAATCCCGGGCTTAATTTTGATCGCATCCACACTCACTGTCAATAGTTTTGGAAGGCCCCTAGATTCTGCGGTTGGCGGGACGTATTTGCATTGTGGATGCATCGGATACTTCTCGGTTTCTTTGCTATTTTGAGATTTGTTGGTGATCTCTAAAACACGTGTTCGGTGGATTCTTGGGCGGGTTGGACAAATTCGACTGAGTGATTGTAAGTCTTTATACTGTATGGTATGTTAGTAAAGATTTTATACCATTTCTATTGCTATTCGTTTCTTAAAGGAGTGACGTTCAAGAGTAAATCCTCTTAAACATTCAAGCTAACCTATTTAATACCAAATTTCTCTATTTATACCTAGCCAGATTTTGTGGTGGTATTTCACCTTTTGATATCATAAATAGCTCTTGAGAGACATTTTTCAGGATCTTATTTAGGTACCTTTTTATTTCATAAAAGTCCAACAGGCTAAGTGATAAGTCTGTTGTTTTGTTTAAGCAACCAATAACGTATTATTTTGTTACCAACAAAAGTTTAAATCTAGAATTTTATATATTGTAGGTATATACCTATAATAACCAAATATATATTTGCATTGTTAGAACTTTTTTTTGCAGTGGAACCAGCAAGAAGGAATAAATGTTTTGTTAATAATCATTCTTAGTACCATTCATTATAGTACGAAAGCTGAAGATTTATCGTTTTGTAATCCACCTAATTAGTTTACGTCACACATAAAATAGTCCATTTTAAATGCATCACTTTGATATCGATCGGACGGACGAAACAGCGCATAATGAATGATTTTATTAATAGTCAGGTGTAAATCGACACTGGTCGATTGCGCCGGCGCATCTCAAGTGTTGGATATTAATTTCAAGTAACGCGCTACACAGACTCGCCCTGTGTGTTCATCAAAACATACCGATTTGAATTGTAGCTAGGGTTGTTGCTTACTGCTTTTATTTTTTTGTGTTTGGATTGAAATACGTATTTTACCGTTTTTATGAGTTCATTTGCTTTCATCGTACCTGTATGAGCGTTAGAAGTATACTGGTATCATAAATACAGACATATCGATATGAACACTGTGCCCTGATTGGGTATAATATAATATTTTGAATGATCAATATGCGAAGATCACGCTGTGTGAGTATGTTTAGTTTAGTTTACGTAAAAACAGTCAGATTTCGGTTTAATATTTGTTTTGTGTGATTCATGATATTATAATTTCGGTTTTGAAAACCCAAATTAGTCACCCTATTTCATTACACTCCATACAAAAATCTAGTAACAATATTATATACGCGAATGCGATATCGTAGGAAAACTCTTATTAGCCTAGCTAGTTTTCTACATTTTACACCAGAGTATTAAAGTTAAATTATCGTTAGCAACAGAAACATACCAAAACTTACTATAACATTTTGTACCCCTTCATTCAACGCCGAAGCATATTGTTTTAAAAAAGATTTTGCTAAATGTCAACCTTGGAAGGTAAGGCTAGGCAGAGTTAAGGGGTGTTGTAGGAGGCGACTAAAAGGGCCTTTGGGGTCGTGGGAGCTAGCGGGGGAGCCTTCTAGCTCTCAATCGTCCCCGGAGAAGGCGACAGCTCGTGTGTTACACCCGGTCCGTTAGGCAGCACAGCTGTGTTGTCGCACACACCACACTAGGTGTGCTGGGGAAGAATCTCACTCCCGCGAGATGGGCCGCAAGGCAGCAGCGCGCGCTGCGTAGACTTTTCGAGATGATTCCCGGCAGTGGAGATCCCGTTAGTTTTGCGTTCAGCGCCCAAAGAATGGCAGCCGTGAGGTTTAGTCGGTAGGGGAACTGGTGTTGCCAGCCGAGTTCCGAGCCCGACACACCCTTGTAGGCTCTTACTCAGGTCTACTTGGATGGTGCGTAAAGGCATTCCTCATGTACAAAAAAAAAAAGGCAGAGTTAAGGGGTAGTAAGCCTCTTGCACTACTACTGCTACTATGCCAAAAACTAAACTGGGTTGAGTTAGATGGAAAATTTAAAAAAAGTAGTGACAATTAGCTTGGTCATCGCGGACATAGTCAAAAACCTGAAACACAATACACCATGTGTCGCCTTTTACGATATTCTAGGCAAGGAAAAAAATTACATTGTTTTTATGTTACGAACATAGGACAGGAAAACATATGTAAAAAAAATCATCACTTTTAAGAAACTCCAGCATCCCTACGGGGGGATTAGCGGGCCGCGTTGCGCGCGCATCTCGCGCCGCTCGCCCAATAAATCTGTGCGCCGGCGCAGCGATAAATCGTCGCACATTATTTTTGTTGCCATCGCGCCGAGGCAATGACCCTCATCGCTTATTGACTCATTACTGCTAATCTGCCCGCTCCGAACATTTACTCTCAAATTACGATTGTCATATCAAACCACATATTATTAAATTTTACTGTTGTCGAGAATCTCGCTGTGTGCCGTGTCGCAAACAATGCATGATATTGGATTCAGTAAGATTTGTGTTACGTATGTCTCATAGATGTTTGTGATTGGAATTTATTGGTTGAGAGCTGTGATCATTTCGTCGACTGGCCAACCTATTCTTGGAAGAGAAATCAATTTCATAATTTGTGCTATAACAAAGATGCTTCTTTAATATAAGGTTACATATTATGTATATTTATCAACGGCAAGCCAATGGTAGTTATCATTTTTATTGCGAAACAAGTACCTAATTGTTGTATTATTTTGTCTGAGCAATTCTACTAAAATAATGGTAGAAATACTCCAACTATCAATCGTTCAATTAGCAATAACATACCTTAATACTATATCTAACCTAACCCGAAACTGCTATAAACTACCAACAAGATTACTTTCCAATAATAAGTACCTACAACTCGGAACACTAGTGGTGTTCAGTAATTAAAGTACTTTGTTATGGCAGCGCAGTACAAATTACGTGTGCATTCACTTTGTTACATTATTTTATAGATATAGCACTCTGTTTTTTCCATAACATTTCTGTGGCACCTACTACTCCCGCTTAACAGGTCTTTAGGTCCTGATCATTCTTAGCGTTAGCTGGGCATTCGCGTTCCTTCGATGTTTAAACAAACACTAACTCTACCTGTACTAAGATCACGCAGCGTCCATTAAAACGCAGGACGTGGTGGATACACAGAGGACGCATTGTTACGCAGCATCCATTATGACACAATGTCCACTATTGACCCTGCACTGCGAGGATTATATTCATACATATCATCACGACCGTAATAACCCGAAGGGGTAGGGTCAAAGGGGCAGCTAACCCCCTTAACCACATTCAGCCAAAATATAAAACTAGGCTGGGTTAGATGGAATGGTGATTGTATGGCTCGTCGCCTACACAATCACATACTTAAAACCCGATATACCAATAGTCGCCTTTTACGAAGAAAGGAACACAAGACACATTGTTTTTAAGTTCCTGACTAACATAGGATTTATATTATATTTTTATTAACTTTAAATTTGAATAGTTACTCAGTTAATAGTTCCGTATTCTGCAGTTCCGTTCTCTTGCACACGTACGCGCGTCTGAGGAACTCGCACGCCCGGTACACGATAAGTACGACCAGGGCCTTAAGGAGAACCAAATAGAGCCGTAGACGTCACTCCAATCGCCCGTGAAATAGCTCCTGACACATTTCATTTGCCGCGCATCTCAGGCGCGCGTGACGGGTATTAGCCCGCGATACAAATAAACGCTCCGCGGGACACTCCCGATACCTGTCACGGGAACGGTTGACACAGCGGGGATTAATCATTATTATTAACGTGAAAGTGTATTCGTGTTTTAATCATATTGACACGTCATAGTGAGACTACATACATGTTGAAATCGACTCAGATCATATATAGCCTACTTAGTGCCATATTTTGTATTTTGTTATTATCTGACTGTGTTGTATAATTATCTCAGTATCTATCTGTTCTCTAATTGAAATTAAATTTTTACGATTTAGAAAAAAAAAATTAAAACTTAAGGAAAAATGCTATCCTCAACGGAAAATTTGGATTTCCATCTCATATCAGCTAAATATGAGGATGCTCATACCTATTACAGTATTCAATGAATGCGCATTATCCTGTGACATTGTATTTATAAACGCATTGGCCCTTAAGAATAAAGACTAACTACGTCTACTATTCGAAATGTCATTCTTTAAACTTAAGCTAGATTTACATCTGACACAAGAAGATTATTAAACGCCTTTTGTCGTGTCGAACAGCCTTACCTTGCGACGAAACCGCCTTCCGTGTGACGTCGACGCGCCGTGCGCGGCACATGTATCAAACGCCGCCGACAGCGCCGGCGGCACGAAGCATTATTTATTTTACGGGCGGGCAGCGCTGTTGTTTTTGCAAACGCTTTTAGCGCTCGCTGTCCTGCAAACAGTTTAGCGGGCTTTGCCGTGTTTTTACACGATCAGTGATTGATCAGGTGACGCTGTAAGTACACTAACGGTTGTACATACGTGCGGACCTAATAAATCGGATTCATAGATCTGGGCAATGTGCGCGTGTGTATTTGACGGTTTATGCAGCGTTTGCAAAGCTTTGGGGATAAAAATGCTACAGTAAAGGTTGCTAAGTAGCAATCGTTGTTGCATGACCGTGCTTAAATTTTGATGATTAAGGTTCACCTAACTGAAATTTACATTAAACATACCCATCAAAATTGGAAATATCAGTGGAAAGTTTCCGTCATTAGGCAAGGCAACTTATTCCTGAAGGAAGTTGTTGGGTCATACAAAACTACTCACATCTGACGCTAGGAAAAATTTGTTCTATAATTAATATGTTAACAAGTGTATTTATTTGATGCAACATCGAACGATAATTCGGTGTACGTATAATAAATGCATAATCTTCAAAGGTCGTCTCCATTATTATGGTTATTCTAATAAAATCAAATAAGCACTCGCGCAGAAAACATTAAATAGTACATTGGGGTTTTACCAGAGAGTGTCTATGCATGTACAATACTTGTACATAAACATGAAGATGAATTGGAAAAGTATTGCTTTTATAAAGTTATTATAAAAGTATAAGTATTACACATTTAACAGTGATATAAAACTACAGCAATAACACGTTGTAAGATTTGCTTTGTAAGAAATCAAACTAATCCACTTATATAATGAGGTATACCTATCAAGTAGATAACGATCCCATCAAAAACAATACTTGTCAAAAAAACCAAGTCTCGCAACTCAGTTGTTCTACGGTAAAAAGTTGTGAGATCCATGTAATACCAAGTCGGTTATTAATATATTCAGTCTCTACTTAAGTGACTTTCTGTCTTAATACGTCCAGTCAGTCGCATATCAATATTAAAAATCTTTAACGTTTTATATAAATATATTGAGACTCGGCCATCGCATGAAAACACGTGTAAATTAAATTATTTAGTGCGATGGCCAAGTCAATATATTTATATAAAACATTAAAGATTTTTAATATTGATATGCGTCACTATAAGATGCTGTTAATTATTACGTTAACAACTTAATGCTTCAAGTACGGAGATTCCAGACACAATTGATTTTCAATTGTTATGGACCACGATCGTGGTCTTAGGGACTGGACGTATTAAGACAGAAAGTCACTTAAGTAGAGACTGAATATATTAATAACCGACTTGGTATTACATGGATCTCACAACTTTTTACCGTAGAACAACTGATTTGCGGTTGCGAGACTTGGTTTTTTTGACAAGTATTGTTTTTGATGGGATCTCATTTCTTTTTGTATTTTGTAGACAGTTCTACTTTTTTCCTTTTCGGTACCTTCTACTTATTGTATATATGTATATCTACCAGCAACGAATTTTCTTAAAGCCCTCTCTCTGACATATGAACTTTTCTTATTTTTGTAGGTAGCCTTCCGTTTTCTCTTTTCCGGTACTACTTCTTGAGCTTTAGCTACAGTTTTTCTAAGAGCCCACTGCCTGTCTCTATGCGTTTTTTTGGGAGGCTTTGATGTTACAATTTTGGACAAATCTGGACGATAAATGCTTATTGGTCTGTTGTATTCACAAATTGAGGATTCCTGCGCTTTAACACTTCCAAAGTCGACATTAATTAGATGTAAACCGCCCAGACTTGTAACTGTAAGACTTGTAATTGCGGATTGAATTCGCATGACGGGAATACCCATTTTTTGCTCGATTTGGCAGGGGCACTACCGTGCGCCTATATTTATATGGGATTACAAAGTTATTTAAGCAGTTATGTATCTAGAAAACTGGACCGAAATTGAAAAATTTTACTCGACTTGGCGGGGGCACTACCGTGCGCCTTTATATTTATATGGTATTATTACAAAGTTATTTAAGTAAGTAGTTAAATATTTATAAAACTGGACCGAAATTGAACAATTTTGCTAAACTTAGCGGTTGCACTACCGTGCCCCCAAATATTTTAGTTTTTTCTTAGTTTATACACCAAACACTACTTATATTCCAAATTTGAAGCTTCTAGGTCTGCTAGAAGTGCCTAAGAATTTTGATGATCGGTGAGTCAGTCAGTGAGTGACAAAATTAAGAAACCTTGACCCATTATAATTCTTAAACTACTGAACTCTCTTAATGCCTGCATGGTTACTGAAAATTCAGTCTTCTAGTTTTATCCACAACGAAGTTACAGGGGGTCGAAAATGGCCTGAATTACTTCGAGAAAAGGATGGTACGGCCGTGCCGCTTTTTTGCTCGACTTGGCGGGGGCACTGCCGTGCCCCCAGATATTTTGTAAGAAATTCCTTGACACTTTATAGTTTGTCCACTAATTTTACGACCACTAAATTTCCTCAAAACCTCTGTATGTTGGTCCCTTCGCTTCTCACAACCGAATGCTTCTCGAGAAACATTCCCGATATTAAGCAACGGTTAAATAACGTTATAATGTCGCCACCGCTGGCGTAAACCCAGCGTGGGCCCGGACTCGTAATCTCGCTGAAGAATTTGTTTCAGTAAACAAGCGATCTAGTATTAAGGAACTTCAATTGCAAATTTATTTGATATCACGCTCACTTGCCAAGAAAACGCTTCTCAGAAATACCAGCTTTATATTCACGAGTTTGAGTTCAGTTTTCAATGTCACTGCAGACTAAGCGCCAACATACTAGATGTCCAATGCGTTATCCTACTTGTGTTTTGATAGGTCCAGTGTTGTGATCTCGCGGATTTCCCGGGGCCTTAGCAAGGGATTTGATTCAATGAATGGAGGTTGAAACGGAGTCATTGTGGTTGTTTCTATCTGATTGTGGGCCAAGTCATCGAGGTAATCTTTATTTATTGGACGCAAATTCACTTTCGTTACCGCATTTACGATATTCGACCTCATTCGAATTCCGCTCGTTCCTATTTATTTCTTGTGCTGCATAAATTATTATGATTAAGTAATGTTTATTTCTGCAGCTTTGCATAGAATGTGGAATTATTGCGGACATCTCGGGTATGAACTTCAATGGTAACGAATGCTTTGGTGTCTTATTTCCGCTAACAGTCTTCATTATTATAAATCCGAAGGTGTTAGGCTCGTTTATTAGCTCTTAACTGCTAAGATTAAACAAATACTACTTACAACTACTACTGGGCTTACGTAATTTGAAAGATAAGTGTGGTTTATCATTGAGCAGTTGATTAACGTAAGGATTAAAACATTTTCTGTTTGACAATGCTTACTTTGCAAATTAAAACTTCTGTGGCAGATTAAGATTTATAAAGAAAAAACCTATTTGAAACAATACGGATAAAACACAAACCGTCCATATAAAAGCTGTATGATTACTTCATAAGCTTATTTTCTTATGCACCGACCAATTATTACCGAAATTAAACATTTTAGGTACCTATATCAGATTTAAATAAATATGTCCATCAAATTTCAGCACAGTATCCTACGTAAAAACTAAACAAATATATGTTATATTTATGCACGTACATACAAACGCGAGGTTAAGCAAAAATAACGTAACGTTAGTCTGTCTATCAATATTTCGGCCCTACTCGCCTCAGTGTGTTCCGAGTCTCGCGTAATTTCGACTTGCGGTAATCCCGTTTGATCCGGAAGGTAATTTTTAACCAGTTCCTTGAGCGTGATCCGAACACACCAACTATTAGTCCCGTTTCCCGTGCTCCAGGAAACTGCCGCTTCACCCGGCAGGGTGCATTTAATAATCCTCCCGAATTTAGGGCTGCCTCTGAACTGAGAATTAAAATATCTGTGTAGAAAATTAAATTCAAATTAGATCTAGTTAATCGACTCAAAAATTAAACAATTTAATGAGGTAAAACGTGACGATTAAGTTTAAATTTACAAAATATAAAAGACGATCTACTACATAAATTGTATGAATTTCTTTTTACAATCGACCATGGTATATTAATTTTAATTGTTACATGTAAATTGGGAAAACATTTTGGAATATTTTCATTATATTTTATTCTAATGCGAACATTTGGCAAGAATTAAATAAATAAATAAAAGAGTTCTCGTTGATTTTATCAAAATTTATCTAAAATTTTCTCATAACGTTACAAAGCAGTACAACCCTAATATCGCCACGTGTCAATTCTCAGTTTATACGCTCTATCCATTTATACGAGCGCGTGTTTATTTGACTCCGCAATAGTTTCTATTCTGAACCCCACAATCCAAACTAGTTCTAACTGTTACATAAATAAGAACTATTATCTCGTGTTTCCAACTGCGGCCACCCGTTCGGGATAACGCGGCGTTTGATTGATGATATTAATAAAACTTTGATTCCAGTTTAATTTAAATTTAAGGCAATTTAGCGACCCTGCGGTCTGACCGTATAAACGCGCACCAAGGGTGACTCGTCCTAATACAGTGCCCGCCTGCCGCGAATAATGACGCTAAGTTTAAATTGATTACTGTTTTAACGTATAGGTTACGTTTGTAATTTTGGAGTTAATGAGTTGTAATGTAATATTTTTTTTAATTTGCTGACAGACATATTATTGTTAATTAACAAATAAATTATTTTTTCTTTTTCGTTAGGATCGAAATATCGATAAGGAAATATCTCATACACATAGATATAAATGATAGATCTTATCAACGAAACAGTGAGAGCTTTCTGGATTACGAAACTGCTTATTCGGTATAGTTTAGAAATAAACTAATGTTAAGTTATCAATATTAAGACGCTAGGATGCCCGATAGCATTGGATATATATGCAATTTAAATATGATGTCAATTCCTCCCGAAATTTACTAATTACCATTCTTTACACTGAGAAACCCATGAAAATATAATACATATACTATGTTTTGTACACGCATTTATTTTGGAAGAAGCTAGATAGAGGTGTATGTATTACATAAGGGCCGGTGAGGGACCGTGTCAGATCGCAGCACGCCATTAATCTTCAGCCCCGCATGATATCTGGACACCGCGCCTTTACAGTGTTCAAGATAGATCTGCCAAGAAACAAACGGTTTCGGAGTGTCCACGGTCACACAATACAAATTCTAGTCAGTAATCTGCAACAATGTCCCATGATGGTCGGGGACTTAAAGAATGTGCCAACTGTGGTTCATGTCTAGCATGTCGTAAAAGGCCACTAATGGTATATAGGTTTTGGGCATGTGATTGTGGAGGCGACGAGCTAGTCACTTGTCACTGCTTTTTTACAATTTGCCATCTAACCCAGCCCATTGTCCCATGATGGTCTGGGAGTTAAAAATAATGTGCCAACTGTGGTTCTTGTCTAGCATGTCGTAAAAGTTGACTGGTAGTATATCGGATGTGATAGTGCAGGCGACAAGCTAGCCACCTATTACTACTTTTTTACAAGTTTCCATCGAACCAAGTCCAGTTTTATTTTTGGCTGAATGCGTTTAAAGGGACCTGATGCCCATTTGACTCTGCCTACCACTTCAGAGAGTATGGACGTGATCACAAAACATAGAACTGTGGGCGTGATGTTACGTATAAACTGCAATAAATGTATTACCAAGGAAAAATCACATTATTATGAGAAATCGATACGAAAATAGGTCTGAAGTGGCGATAGCTTTCGCATTTTGTAGGTATGTATGTCATAGGAAATAATAAAAGAATTCTAAAGTTCGACAACTTACATTTAATTGGCAAATGATCTAGATTAGACATCTTTTCCGAATTAAAAAACTATCTGTCATTTTAGTCTTCTTTTTTTGGACCTGGACAGTAGCCATTTAATATTTTTATAATGTAGGGACAAGACGTTCTCCGTGTTTTTACAATACAGATTGTTTTCCGAAGTCAAATCAAAATTCTTTTTTCCTTCAATTCTGAAAATATTTACCAACTTTCCTTGTAGCAACGTACACGAGAGGAAAGATATAAAAGAACAGAGATTTACTTGGCAAATGTGCAAAATCAACTATCTACGTTTTTAACTTATTGATCAATACTATCACGTAGAGGCGGCAAGTCCATGTCAATTACAAGTTCAGCTCCTATCCTTATTGTTACAACAATAGCTGCAATCATGAGGTACGTTAGGAGTCCCGTCATCGCGTGATCTAGCCATAACAATAAAGGGGATATCGGTAATGCCGCCATCTATATTCGGCCCTAGCGTGGCGTATTTACTCGACTCTCGCGATAAACGCAATCTAATTATATTGTCATACAAACATAACCCTTTTCCGTAAGGAATTGAGTGCGAATGAATGTGGAAGGTTTTCATTGGATGTATTCGTTTCTTCATTGGTCTTTTAGCAACAATTCGTTAGAATTGAAGGTTAGTAAAACACTATGGTCGAGTATTAACCATCATGCGAATTTTGTTATGATATTTATTTTGAGTATTGGAATGTTTGGGTAGAATTGGGAAGGCAACGCTTCTAATGATGTCTGATATATTTAGATGAAAGTGATTGGCCGTAGTGCAGTAGAAATTCCAGCACGATTTTCATAAAGGGCTTATCTGTTATTCTACAAAAATGTTGTTTTAAGATAGATGCCAACAGGACGTTGGGAAGAAGGTAACTTGAAGCTTTTGACTTAACTACGAATTACTTATTACCAATTCCTTCTTATTCAGAAATCGCAGCAGTAATTGTGATAGAAGAATTATAACTAAGACAAATAGTTGAGTAAGTTATCAAAGTAAGCTTCTTGGTCTCTGCCAAATCTCATGAAAAGCAATCCATAACCGCATTACAACATCTCGCACACCCCATCATCTCCAGCCACCGGTACCTGATAAATGAATGCTCAACAAACATTAGTATTGATTTCGTGAGCATTAAAAAATCGTTCCTCCTTGCGAAGAGGGCGCGGGCGGTCACCATTCTGCAATAATATATTTAAAGGATTAGCCCGTCGCAATATCGCCGACCCTCGCCCCGGCTCCTACGCCCCGCCGAGCTCTATTCAAATAATGGAAATTATTTCCACATATGTGCACCTAAATAAATATCATTGTCATTATTGAACACCCCAACGCGCTGTGGAGCTATTTTCACCCGTTTGTTCGCGGTTTTGATGGGAAACACCGCATGGCGCGCCGCTTTTTGTTCAGCGAAACGATGTTGTTATTCGATGTTCAATTGATACGAGAGCGCGGGATTTAATGAAGCTAGCTGCTGACTGCACCAATTATCAGCGAACTTTTGCTTAATTGACTACCTTACTACTATTAAGATGCCGATAAAGATTTTGAAAGCCACAAATAAAGCAAGGCTACCTGTGCAGAAAACATACGAATGTGAATTTGTGAAATTTATGTTTCGAAAAATAAACGATTGTATATGGGGTGGAAACGACCGTTTATGTTCACTTAACCGAGGAAAGAGGGTATTATTTACCGTTTCGGCTGGGTGAACCCGCCACAGTGAGCGAGACAAATACCGCCGGCGGCACAATATTTATTGCACTCGGTACGTGGATTGCGCAATTTATCGCGGAGGTGTCGTCGCGCGTCGGGCGATCGATCGCGCGGTGACGGACGCGGCCATACATCAGCCCGCGCGTTATCTGCGCTCACGGCGACTTATCACCGCCTCCGGCGGGCTCCGCTCCGCACCTCCGAGAGCTCCGCTAAACAACACCATCGATTGCCGGAGGCGTCACGGCGGCCACTCATTTATTGCGGGCCGATCGCGCGGCACACCAGTCCCGCCCAATCGCGACGCTCGTTTATCTTCATTTCGCGGCCGCAATTAGACGGGTCGTTGGCTGCGGCCGGAGCCCCCGCCCGGCTCGCCGTCCTCCGCTACGTGGCTCGAATACGCCGCACCGTCGCTCTGTCAACTTTGTAATGAGTAAAGTTAATAGCTACGCAACCCAGGTCGCGTCCCGATTCTGAATCTCGTTAAAAGTTGGTAGATTTCGTTATGGTGACAGCAGTCCGATGTAATATCTTACTTTTTTTAGCTTCCACTTTTACAAATGGACTACGAGCCGGGCATATATAAAATTTTGGAAACCTTTTTCAATATTACCTATGTTTTCGCGGAAAAAACGTATCGATGAACTTTTGTGGTTTTGCTAGAACTCGAATCTAAAAGCTTTATCCTTTGTTGCAGGTTTGGTTCAAAAACCGAAGGGCGAAATGGCGGAAACGCGAAAGGAACGCTATGAACGCAGCCGCGGCTGCAGCAGCCCGACTTCAAAAACGGTTTCAGCACACAGTTCAACGGTCTCATGCAGCCTTTCCCTGACACGGACGCCCTGTACTCGTCATACCCATACAACAATTGGGCGGCGAAAGTCCCCAGCCCGTTAGGGACGAAGAGCTTTCCGTGGCCGGTGAATCCACTCGGTTCAGTAGTACCGGCGAGTCACCACCAAGGCTCCGTGAATTGCTTCAACACGGCGACGTCGATGGGTGGGGTCGGAGGCGGTGGAATGGCCGGAGTGGGAGGTTCAGGCCGGCGTGGGTGGCGGAGTAGCGCCGTGTCCGTACACGGCGCCGCCGAACCCGTACAGCATGTACCGGGCGGAGCCGTGCGCGGTGATGTCATCGTCGATCGCGCAGCTGCGGCTGAAGGCGAAGCAGCACTCGTCGGGGTTCAGCGGCGGGTACGGCGCTGTATCGCCGGTGTCGCGGGCCGGCTCGGCACCGCTGTCGGCGTGCCAGTACGCGGGCGGCGTGGGCGTGTCGGATCGCGTGCTTTGAGAGGAGGCGCGCGGGCGCGAGGAGGCTCGCTCGCCGCCGCCGCTGCTCGCCGCCGCGCGCGCCTCCTAGTCGCCGCCCGCGCGCGTCCCCGCGCCGCCGCCCCGCGCCCGCCGCCGCCGCTACCGCCACCGCGCGCCCGCGCACGGCTTGTACAGACACCTCTGGGACTGGTTTGACTGAGTGATCGTGTCCGTTGCGATACTTACGACTTTACTCATACACATCAGTGCGATTCAATGTCGTAGGACCTTGAAAAACAAGAAAAAAACTGTTCTTCGGCAAAATAAGCACTGTAGTAGTTTTTATACTTGTGGAGCGATGTCATATCACACTGATGTGTTTTGAGTCGGAGAAAGGCTTTTATGAAAATAAGTTTAGGTATGAAGTGATTGAAACCAATTACATCAGATGCGACATGAGTTTAACATAGTACCTATATGTCTCTCTTTAAAACGGGACTAGGCAGGGACTTAGTCCCGTTTTAAACGTGTAGAAAGCTTAATGAATAAATAACGCTGAAGGCTGCGAATTGGAGATTAATCAGCTCTTGTACCTATTTTGTTTTGGTGAAAGCCTATCTTAGGAGTCGATAAATATGATCGATGACGAGAGACTATTAAAAAGACACGATTGTTATTTCACAAACTTGGGTAAGTCCTTGGGGGATTGAGGTAATGGGGATTGTTTCGCGTATTAAAATAAATTCTTTACTTATTTAATAAAGGTTCGTTACGAAACTTCGGGCAATAAAGTTAACGATTTAGACGGTGTTAATGTAAATATGTAGTTATGTATGTACGTATACCAAAGCGATGTGTGCAATTTTTATAAGCTTACGATGTACTTAGATAAATTAAGTTGTAAGTTAAGGGTACAGCTTGATAATGGGCATTGTAAATATTAGGCACTTTGATTTGTTTCGTGGCAAGCGAACATTTTGCCGGAATAATTTGTCAATATAATTGTTTTTAGTTATTTGTTTTAAATAGTTCAAAATAAAATGCATTATTTTTTTGCGAAATATTAATAAATGATACATATACATGTACCCGTGTCAACGAATACCTTTTTAATATCCACAGTTTAAGGAATAAGTAGACATAGCATGCTACTTTTGAGTAAAATTTATGATAAAATGATAAAACTTTTGAGTAACATTAATGATGTGCCTAATTATTCCTTTGATTGAACTTATTAAGACTTAAATGTGGCCCATCAATAAATATTTATTTCTTATATCTTAGTACTTGTTATTAAATCTACTTTACTACTTTAATTTATATAAATAGGCGGGAAATAGGAATCGATGATGTACCAACACATGTATTTATTATTCACATTTTAATACACCTCTTTGCGTCGAGAGTTAAAAAGGAGGTTTTTATTTTTTATTAAAATAATATCAGAATTACTACTTACCATTTTTTTATAGATAGATAATGGTACACATTTTTCCTATTTGTCAAATTAACGAGGTTTATCCTCATGTAAAACTAGATTCTTTTATAAAGAAGCGGTTAGGTTATACGATATTGAGATGATAAGTTAACTGAAAAGTATCCTTTAAAACTATTTCATTTGTATTGTAATTATATAATCACTGTTGTTATGTCATTGTTTTATTGTAGCCGATATAAAGGAATCTTGGTACAAATTGTAAAGATACCAAAGTTGTTAGCAAAATATTTCATGTTAAACATTTTTTATGACACTTGTCCACTACATTTTTTTCCCTGTAGAGGTTCCCATTAAATTGCATCTACGTTATGCATTTATCAGCTAATTACCAAATAATATAAGAATGAGATTTTATACAAAATAAAAATGTACATATTTTAACTTTTAGAAAGGAAATAAATAGTAATTAATCAACAAGAGGCGTAACATTTATTATTTTAAAATTGCTAATTATGTCACACATCGTAACAAAGAGACGTTTTAAAATCGCAACAGGCATAGCAGTAAAATTTTCTATAAAAACACATACCTATATTTGAAAAAATAAACTGAAATTAAAATTGGGTTCCAAATGCACACTAACTAACTATAATCATACAAACAGATTAAGGCTGGGTTAAAGTATCTAAAAGCATTAAATTTCATTATTTTATGTACATATATATGGGTTTCACATGCACTTAAAACCATTATTTTACATTTCTTAGTGTTCTGATAACTATTTGACAAGATCGAGTTCCTGAAACAAATATTAATGCAAACGGTTGCCAAGATAGAATGACATCTTCTTTATTAATGATTTTCATTTGAAACCTTTTTAGTAATATAACAGCCTAAAAGTGCATGTTACTTATGTGTTTGAAGAAAAATTTGATGTGTGAAGTGAGTGGAATACAAATTTCACATTTGGAAATGAGTCAAACTTTGAGTAAGTACATTTTTAACAGATTTTCATTTACAACCCTTAATCTATTTCGATATGAAAAAAATACCATTTGATTTTCTAAGCTTCAGATCAGTTCATAGCTTATAACCATACCACTTTTTAATCTCGTGATAATAGTCTACTAATAATAAATAATTTGTTACCTGAAATGGCTACCACAAAAATACGAATTTTTTTTTCATACGAAGCAAGTACCAAAAGCTGTACACAAATGTACATTATTAAATTAAACGATACTAATTATAATGTTCCTACATATCCCGGTTTAGCGTAATAAAATGATTAAAGGGCATAAATTTAACTATGCGAAAATATCGACTAAATTCAAACTCATTTCTCCGAAAATGTAGCATAACAAATAATAGAAATTACATTTCGGGATCAGTAGTGATAAAACGATAGTTGCTGTAACGCCGCCTGCGCAAACATAAACATTAATTAAATGCCTCACTACCGGCAAAACACGCCACAGTAATCCAAATCGGACGAAATACGCTTGACCATTAACAGCAACCTCAACATGAGATTAACGCAACGAGGATCTCATAATTTATTTAAAATATTTATTAACACCCGCATGAAATGTAAATAAATGTACCTATCTAGTTGTTAATGTTCTAGCTGTACGTTTAGTTTGTTACACGAATTAGAATACCAACTTCCGTGTGCCTAATTAACAGTGAACATGAGCCTTTTTCACGATGAATATTAATTACTAAATTTAACATTAACTTACATTGATTAATTACATATTATTACGTTAACGTTATTATCCATGCCATTAATTGCAACAAAAGTTAACTTCACTTTAAAATCAGATTCATATCACCGTTTCCAACTAATTCATCGTGATAACAGGCTGTATTATAAAAATGTGTAAATAATTTCGACGTATCTTAATATTAATGCGAAAGATATCGAGGTTTTCGTTTTATACATATCAGACAAAATATCTTCAAACTCCAATTGTTTGTTGAGTTATTTGTAACATAAGGAAATAACGATTGTTTTGTAACTTAAAAACCTCTAGTCATAATAAAAAATGTCACTGAGTATTCTTGTGGTTTTATTTTTATCAACATGCTATTACAACCTTTGAATTTAACCAAAAATATTATATTAATATTTACAATATGGCCCCTTACCAAGAGTCATACAGGTACACAAATATATTCTTAAGACAGTTTTCAAAATACAATACACAATAGTTTTCAAACAACACGACATATTCTATACACTGTCCTCACTACAAGTTGTCTCAAAGGCGACAGACTTATGTCATCGACAGCATTCGATTCTGTTTTCCACAAAATTTGTTCGTCAGATAGAATCGTGGCTTCATCGATCACACGACGTTTCACGCGACTCGAATAGCAATCGAAATATCCAGACTCGCAAACTCCAATCGCCGATCGAATTTCCCCAGAAAGCAATACATTGCAGCTCAGTTGCAGTACATGTGCATTAAATTGAAATGGAAATAAATTTCCCGTTAGGCGGCTATTCGGCGAAGGCCGCTGGGATGGGTTGCGTCGTAGCTGCAACGATATAGCGCCTGTGTAGCTCGTAGCGATCGCGCTCGTAGCGAGCTACGGTTTTCCGTAGCAAATGGAGACTACAAGATTCGATTTTAAAATGACGTGTGGTAGGTACTCGTATATTGCAAAGTTTCCATAAAATGTATACTTTAACAAGCTCGATGGCTCATTCGGTAGTGACCCTGCCTCATGCGCCATGAGTTGTGGGTTCGATCCCCACCTAGGACAAACATTCGTGTGATGAACACTCGTGTTTGTTCTGTGTCTGGGTGTTAATATTCAATATTTAAGTATATATTTGTAATACTACTGTTGATTCTGATATCCGTAATACAAGTGCTTAAGCTACCTCGGAGTCAGATCAATGTATGTAACGTAGTCTGATATATTACATATTATATTATATTATAGGTACATAATGTATTAGGTATTAACTTTTACCCGACTATGGCAAACCCAAAGTTAAGAATTAGGATTTTAGCAGTCTATGTATGTATGTTTTGTATTTTGTATGTTCCACAATAGCGCCTATTTCTAATGATTAAGATGCCGATCATTTACAGGTTCATTACCTTGCTTCATTCAATCATGGACAAATTATGTCTTCGTACATGATTCAACCGACTTAAATTTTTCTCAAGTCATATTTATAATTTCAACTGGTGTTCAATCAAATTCAGACTCAATTATCCCCGACCAATCATTGTCTTGCTATAAACATGTCACAAAGTGAGCCAATCAAAGCAGCTACTGCAATGTTGTTTTGATCGAAATTATTTTCAAATCTAACACATGACAACTTTCAATTATATGTTATAAGGATAATATTGCCGTGCAAGAGTACGTAAAGCCATTCCTCATGTTCACGCTTAATATAATTAAGAAACATACCAAAACTATATTATTGGGTCAATATTATTTAATTACTTAAAACTCATTGATAATCCTTAAAAACTGTATGTAACTGCAGATAACCTATTAGTAATTAGATTAACATATTAACAACTAGCTGTGTCAGCGGTGTCACCCGCGTTTATGGTTAATATTATAAAGACTATTTCCGTCATACATGATTTCTGTGTAACTTTAACCATTAAGGCTGCACACGCGACGGAAGCTTAAAAAATGGAGTAACTTCTCCCGTTTTCCCAACATTTCCCTTCACTACTCTGCTCCTATTGATTGTAGCGTATTGAAAAGTATACTATAACTTGCCCAGGAGTATGAAGAATAATTGTACCAAGTTTTGTTAAAATCTGTCGAGTAGTTTTTGTTTCTATAAGGAACATACAGACAGACAGACAGACAAGAATTTTATTGATTGCATTTTTGGCATCAGTATCGATCACTAATCACCCCCTGATAGTTATTTTGAAAATATATTTCATGTACAGAATTGACCTCTCTACAGATTTATTATAAGTACATATAGATAATGAAAAATTAAAATGCATTATTTATATACATTGTCACTCTTCAATATCTAAATATTTACGTTGAAGCCTAAAAAGCTACAGTAAAAAAATACCACCGGCAAAACTCTGTTATTTAGGTACAAAAACCGAACATTTTCAGAAAAATAACAGAAGATCGTAGTCGAGATTGTCCCGTAGAGATCAGCTGGGGTCAGGGAGCAACTCGCACCCGTAGATACCAACTGTAATATATTACTTACATTTAGTGCGAGTAATAGCTTCAACTGGAGAACAGAGCCAATGGCTGTACACTATAAAATAAATAAATAAATTCTCCAGACTGACACACCAATTCCCTAGTACCAATCTAAGCTTATGCTTGTATTATGGATACTAGGTGATACTTAAATACGTTTATAGTATCCATGACTCGAGTACAAATGTCCATGTTTATCACACGAAACATTTGCCCGTAGCGGGATTCGAACCCGCGACCTTCGGTTTCGTGGCCAGGGTCTCTGACCACTCGACCAACGGGCCTGTCTAGATATTACAGATTTGAGAAAAATAATCAAAGGCGTGGATTTTACCATACACATTTACATATTTCGATCTAGATGCATGACTCCTACTATATTTTTGGTAACCGATTTTACAACATTAAAATTCCTAAACCTCCGTATAGTCATAAAATACATTTAATAATGTAATAATGAATCCGAAACAGGTACCGTACGAACAATATTTTGACGTAATAGTTAACTGAATATTTTAAGTAGGTAAATACGTATTCATCTGTTTTTTAATTTTTTTACTTGCTTAACAGCAAGGTAGGTATAGACAGATCACACATAAAACAATAAAAAGCACATCAAAGGTTAATTTGTTTACCGCACGAAGGGTAAAACCTCCAAATCCCCGCATTGAAACGCGAAGCGAGGTCAAAACTCGGAACGCCAATAAATTGCAAACAATTGATTCACGGCGATCGGCGACATTAAGCGGAAAGTATACAATAATCCAGCAAATGATTATCAGGAGTGGAGCGGGCCGCGACAGTCCAGGTGCTCGATCCAGGCGCTTTAAGGCTTTAGTCGAGGATTTGCTTTCAATATTAGCCAGCGGCCGCCGGGCAGGCCCATTCCGTTCCGCCCGCGCCGTTTTTTATTATTTTGTCGCATCGTTTTGGCTCTAAATGGAATCATTCCGCAATCTACATTTTTATTTTTCAATTGCTCTCCGATTAGTGGGATTAGTCGTATCGCTTTCCGATTCTTTGCTCCTTTTGTTGGGCTTCCGCGGACTAACGCTGCGCTTGACGCTTGATAATGATGGCACGTGGGCAGACATAGCCGTTTCAATGCATAGTTGTTCTATTTCAAATTTTTTTTTCCTAAAGATTGTTTTTGTTTTCGTTTTATTACAGTGCTGCGTCAATTCGATTAGTTTATTACAGGCGCAGATTCGTAATCTGCATATTTTGACCTACTTGTACTTTGCTCTTGAATGTTAATAATGAAAAATAATTAAAAAAGGTATATTGTGTAGCTGATTACACCAATAGGTTGAATTTTTTTATTAACTACATATATACAAATTATACTTTCATAGTTTTGTATATGTCAATACACAGCAAGAGTTATCATGTTCAACTGACTAGTGTATGTAAGTGTCTTAACAATTCAATTCAAAAGCAATAAACACATCAAATTGTACAAATAATTTAAAACGATTAATGAACCTGGATATAGGGTGTTATTTAAAAGAAATAATGTGTTGAAATTATTACCTTTATTTAGACAATCACACGTTATTGGCAAGCGTCCCATCTTCAACAGTAAACTGTAGTGATCATTGAGATATATATTTTTAGCTGGATAATCATAGTTAATAAATTATTCGGACTAAAACACCAATACTACATCAAAGCAGGCGTATAAGCTTTTGCTATGGATATTATTAGGTAACAGATAAACATAGGTACTTAAAGACATATTGACAACTTGAGTATTATATAATATTTTCATTTTTATTATTTTCTCTTAGCGTTTTAGAGCTTACGACAAATCTAAGATTTCGTGACTAGGTTCTTGCCACTATAATAAGTGGTCTATTAATCATCAGGGTTTCCATAGAAACGGCCCGCGACGTTAACAAATCCACGCATCTTCCGTCGCATACGTTCAAAATCACACTTCACGTGATCCAAACAACATTGACGCTCGGAGTTTGATATATTGACGTCAGAGTTCATCTAGATGGTCCACGAAAACACTCTTGTTTCCGTACGCTGTTTATCAGTGAGTCAATGCCGCGTTTTTATTATTCGCTGTTTAATTAGGCCCGTAGTATTTGCCTACCGCGCACCGCCGAAGCCACGCTTACATAAGCACGTGTGTGGTGCGAGCGTCACTGGTTATCTTTATGGCGGCAAACATTTTGTGTGGTTTTTATTTTATCAAGGATCGCTGCATTCGCTGAGGTCTGGGGTGTGTACAGTCGCAGAGGAGTGTGTGAGCGCTAACACGAATCATGCTGGTCTGAGACTTATAAAGAATTTGCCAACAGCTTTCCTTGCCACGACGTAAAACGCGACTAATGGTGTATTGAGTTTTAGGTTTGTGATTATAGGCGACAAGCCAAGAATTGTATAATTTGGTACAGTCGTTTGGAAGTTACGGGCGTACACGTCTATATCTTAGCGATTCCTTTGTATTTAACTAACTATCTAAACTTCACGCCACTTCCCTAGCGGGGTAGGCAGAGAGAACCGAACGCCATATGGCACGATCCTTACACACCTCACTCGCCTCTTCAACATTCATAATCCTTTTCATACAAGCTCTACGGTTTTATGACTCCTAACATTTGTACTTATATATCCTATCTTTTGTATATTTAGGTATACAAACTAATTAACAAGTTTCTAGCACATATAATAGCTCAATTTCAATAAAAAAATGTTTCGTATATGTTTCATATACATATTTGGGAATTGAAACATAAATGCATAGCGTTGCTCATTTTAAGAGTAAATTATTCTATATCGTTACTTCGGTTACGTACTTTCTGGAATGGTTTGCTCCGATTTTTTTTTGCAGATAATTTAATGGGACACATTTATTTTGCTACATAATTACGAATAATGAGAAAAATTAGCTTCCAAGACCGTATTGCCTACCTACCTAAAACAATAAATACATTCAATTTAGTCTGAGAAACATAGGCTTTATTAAACTGACACAGAAATAATTCCTATCCAAATCATCCTTTTTTCGTAATCAAGATTGACCCTTTCCACGTTTCTTTTTTTATTCTTATAACAAAAGAAAACTATGTTAAACGAATTATGAGACTGACTGTACCAGCTACATACATAAGTGATATGATATCAACCCTTAGGCGCTATAGTATATTTACTTACTAGCAGAAGACGTCATATCAACATGCATTATACAAATGTGTTACTAAGTTCCTTCAGAAAACATTCGTCACAAAATGTATAAAAACTTCGTCTGCGAGTCGATGTGTTTTGTTGTAGTTAATTAATACAGTTAAAGTGACTCATTAAACCACTATATCTATGTCAAACAGTGTTTAAAGAAAAATCTACAGCCATATGTTGATGATAATACCTTCTTACCTAGGTAAATCTATTATTAAAATGCTATTTCATTTTAATGGCTGAAAACGGTCGTTGATACAACCTTAAAATAGAGGACATCCAATTATCATGAAAACAGAATATGAATAAGCTGAGTTCATATTTGTCTCTAGATGTCCGCGATACCCAGTGTTAACAATTCAAAACGAATATTCGCAATCTCCAACTCTCCACCACACATACATAAATTAAAGAAACACACAAACAGGTACCCACTCACCATGTCAATAGTTAACCGAGCAGAGAAGAGGGCTAGGTTTTGGGTGGAAAGGATCAAAACGGGATTAGAGGAACGACAACCAATCAAGGGTAACTGGACTGATATACCTACATGAAATAAATAACTTAAAAACAGACGAGGGATTCTCGACCGTGTGTCGTGGGGGGAAGGTTAAAGTTGTTGTGTAGGGGAGAGTTTATTGATGTTTTGTTTGGTAGGGAGGATGGATGAGGGAGAGGGCGCGCTGCAGCCTCCGCAGACAATCTTACAAGTTAATTGTGTTCCGTGCCTCGAGCCGGCTGACTACAAAATAATGTCGTGCTCAGTACCTACCGTGTTGCTGAATTATTATTTTGAAACAAGAGTTTCTGCATGCTAGCAATATTTAGGTTGCTGTAGAATAGCGTTCGGCGACACAAGCCTCGATTAGCCTGCAACTAATTGAGTGTGGGCATTGTATAACGATGTTAGAACTTTATAATGGAAGATTGGATTATTTATAACGAAGTGGAACCTTGTGATCTGGAGAATGCTTTATACTGAACTAAATTTGTAGGTCATATTTTATAGAGAAAATTGCTCCTGAAGTTTACATAATTCGATCTATACTAACTTGACATGAATAGCATACAAACTTATTCTAGAATAGCATACATACTTATTCTAGCATCCAATCTAATGCTATTTATAAATGTATATGCGAATGCGTATAGTTTGGATGGATGTTTATGCGGACATGCTGTTTGTTTCAAAACCAATAGCATATTCGCATATACATAACAATAAGTATGTATATGCATACGAAATGTTAAAACTAACACTATTAATACTTAAATGTAGAATAAATGGTTAAGCACGAAATAGATTTATGTGGGATAACTTACTGCTCTTAGTTGACATGAATCATCTTTCTTTTTATTACATTTATATTTAGCCACGTGTAGACATATGGCTATGGCTATGGCTAAACGAAACAATGTCTTGTTAACACCAATAACCAATAAAATAGAGATTTTTATTTTGAAATTATACTACATACTGATCATCACGCCCGCAATCCCCAAAGGGGTAGGCAGAGTCAAATTCGCAGTCAACCACATTGGCCAACAAATAAAACTAATTACTAATATAAAAAATATTAATATTATTATTTTTGGGAATCCATAAAATAAATGTGTCTTTTGTTCTGAGGTAACCTATTTATATTTACACATCATAAATTTATATAAAATATATTATGTGGGTTCTTCAAAGAAAGAAAGAAAGATCAGACAGTGCGGTGCGCTCAGTCATGTTCAATTCTAACTGCACTGGGTGTGTGAACTCACTTCTTCAAAATGTATAGGCGCATGGCGCACTACAAAAGAAAAGGAAATGTCAAAAAAAAATCACATTTTTTGATCTCCAGTCTCCTGGATGTCTCCTTGTTCCTTTTAGCACCACTTGCGCCGTGACGCAACTTTCAATAAATTTAAAAAGATGGCGCTGTGCTTCATTTACTATTTTCAAAGATTTCTGCTAAGTTAGTCTATAATGTAAACAAAAAAAACAACCTATGTTGGAAATTGTGTTAAAAATTCAAATATGATCAGTTGTCCATCACTAAACTCTAACATATAGTATAATTTTTATCTTTATTCTAGGAAAACAAAAAATATTATGAAGCCACTAGTTCTTTAAGTTACAAAGTAACATGCAGACTCCCAAAAGAGCATGAGTTTAAGGTGTATCATATTTATAGCTAAAACCTGTACAGCTGGCGACAAACTAAGAAAATGGCTTTCTTACAAAACGGGTAAATGAAACGCAGTACAAAGTTAAGAAACAGATCGAGCCAAAAAAGCAAGTCTGTAAGCAACAATGTAATATGCAGGTTTCGCAGATATATTCGGTAAGAATGAAATTTGTAATAATATACCTAAAATTTTGTGCATCAAGAAATGTCTTCAAATAGTAGTAAATTAACTAGCACACTTGAAAACTATTACCTATGGAAAATTGAAACACTTAATGAAGTGTTTGATCAAACTATACATTGCAAACCCGAAATCAAATGAAGAACATACCTACGAATAACCTTTCTCAGACCTTTTAAATTTGAACTTCAGAATTATTGCACATTATAATTACTGGTGATATACCAGTAATGTATCTTATTGTAGAGGAAGTGGTAGGTATAGTTACCTAACCTTTATCTACGGACGCACAAAACTCGGCCGGTTATAGAAATTATCGTGTGTCTGATCGAATAAATAAATAACCGACGACATCATATGTGATGTCGTCGGTTATTTATTTATTTATTTACGTGTGAATCATTGACCTGACTCCGAGCTACTTAGCTTAAGCACTTGTGTTACGGATATCAGAATCAGCAGTGGTATTACAAATATATACTTAAATATTGTATATTCACACCCAGACATAGAAGAAACACAAGTATTCATCACACGAATGTTTGTCCTGGGTGGGGATCGAACCTACAACTCTTGGCGCATGGGGCACTGTTACTACCGAATGCGCTAGAGCCAGTCAATCTATCGAGTTTTTTGGAAAAGTTAGTATGTATCCTTTCTCAGAATTTAAGCTTTAGGAGTACCCAATTTCTTTGCAATCGGTTAAGGCGTAACAAACATAGCTAGACATTAAATAATAATGTTAGGTGAAATTGTTAGGTCAAGTGTCCGTCTTTAATAAAGGCTGCAGTGTTTATACGCCATTGTGTAAACAATCGAAACTGGTTAGTTTGTGTGTTCTGAAACATCCATACCAAATCTTCATAAACACGATCAAAGAAGCAGACAAAGTCACAAAACCCCGCTAGTATAGTACATGGTGGCAGAGCGATCTGGGCCCTGGGTGGGGGGGGGGGCAGTAAATAAATACTCTGCGACGAGGATTTATTGCAAACAATACTCGACTCATGCAGATACATTTCTTTCGGAGAGCTTACACGTTTCTAGAGAATGTAAACGGCGATGGTTCTCTAACTTTATTCCTGGCAAGAAGTCCGGTCTTTCTGGAATTTAAGTTGCTTAGTATTTGAATGTATCATGATATTATTGAACTGATATCACATGAAATAGAACCTTTTACTTTTTTTTAACGGTTAAAAGATAATGCTCTATTCAATTGTACAGAAATAGATAAGTAACTATAAGTAACTAGCCGGTTCTGAGTTATACGGTGGCCTAAAAGCGAAGTATGTACTTCATTATTTTTTTATCTACTTCAGTTCACAGCATCTATTTTTATACACTGTATCTTAAAGATAGATAGGTATATCCAGCTTCTCAACCATTGCTTCCTTGCCTTTACGTCACGGTAATATACCTACATTACTTCGTTAAAAGTTGCATAAAACAATGCACTTTCAATTGTTTAACAGACAAACTAAGTCCAACACCAATTAGGTTTACAGCTACTTCATAACTGAGAATAAAAACCTAATTCCACTATTTATGATAGGTGATATCCAAGGTTCGAGTGGTGGTAGAATTCAAGGGGGCGAAGGGAGAAAGGTCGGGAGAATGAAGATTTACGATCGAGGCATAACGAGCGCTAGATGAGGCGTAAAGAAGCCCAATTCTGGTTATTATACGTATACAGAACCACTATAGAGTATTCGTATAAGGCTCTGCCGCGGGTAATTTTATGTTTTATGTTGTTCGGTAAAAATTTCTTTTTACAAATTATGAAAGCGTTTATGTTTACTGAAATTTTGCGATAGGGATGTTGTTTTTGTTCTATGGGTTAAGGAAATATTAATGTATTAATTCATTTACTTTGACTAATAATATTTATACCGTATAATTAACACATATACATACTTCTGCAATCACACAGGGGGTAAAGTTCAGGCTTCAGGTTAATTAGTAGTATACAACTTTTAAATTGAACCCAAAATTTAATGACGGCTTATTCACGCAACAAACACCGATAAACGCCATAGTCAATGAAACGATAAATAAAAAATAGAACAGAATCGAGCGCAGATTTTTTCCTTTGCCACTCTTATCCGGCTGAAATGAAAAAAAAAAACACAAACAAACAGCAAACAACATGGCGGCTAGAAGGGTTGCACCGGCAGACACGTAACTAATTTATGGATTAAGCACATTTGCAAAGCGTAATTTGTATTCATTAAAACCGCGCGGCGGACGGCTACGTGTAATGTTTTTAAACGCCTCCCTCTATTGCCCACTTGCGAAAATGTTGCGAGAAATTTACAATGTTTTAATGCCTAGTTTCGGTAGGCAAATTTTATGTAGCATATCATATACAGGAAGCGATATAATTTATAAAGAAGAACATATTTGAACAATGCTCATCTGAACTCTGTTTTGAATTTTTTTTTAACCGGTTTATTCAACCGGTTAGATTTCAATTTCACTATGATTCTTCAGTCCAAACATGCATCTGTCCTAGACTATAAAACTATAATAACTTGATATTGCTGATTGCTAATAGGTATCACGAGTAGGTAATGTAACAATCACTTTCGGAACTTAGAATATATGTAGGGTATATTTGAAATTGAATGTCTTTTAGCGCGCAAAGGCCATTTAGACTAATAGTGTGTGTATGATACAGCTGGTCTGCTCCGGTTTACCTTTTACATATAATAATACTCGCCTGAAACTTCGACGAACCATAACTGTGACTTAGGATAAATATTAATATAATCTGTAAATTTTAATTTTTATATTAAATCAGACATTGAAGAAAAGAGTAACTACCGAGTTTCTTACCGGTTTCTTCTCGGTAGATGCGACATTCCGAACAGGTGGTAGATTCAAATTGTTCTATTGTACCTATTACTTATAGATTTACAAGTGCTTTTTTGAGACCTACGTAAATAAAGATATTTTGAGTTTCAGTTTGACTATGGTATAAATGGTAATTGGTATTGGTTTGCCACCGGCTTGTCACCCCGTCCTTTGACAGGTCGCGGCACCGCGCATGTTCGAGCGCCGCGAACGATTTTTCCGCGAACTAAGCGCGCGCTCATTGCCTACTTAAAACGTTAATATCTCAAAAACTAGTAAAGCTATATTAATATAAAAAATACATGGTATAGCTGAAACTATAGATTTTTTTTTCGTGCAAGAACTAGAGTACAAATACGAGTTTAAAGTAGTTCAAAAAACAAAACAACACACGAAAACCGGCACGCCATGTTTGAATTTTTGTATTATTTTTATATCGTCGATTTTGTGCCAATATCTGATAGTAAACTTTGATATTTATAGATAATCAATTGGCAGATATCTTGAGGATTCTTTTGATATATAACATTTGTAGAAATAAATAGTAAATACATTAATACTTACATTCTAATCTCACAAACACAACACACACTTGCGGTAACAAATGGAAAATGACGTACCCACATTTAACATTTTTTTTTTTAATATGTCATTTGGTTTTGCACGATTGTTTATGGTTTGAATTCAATCTATGGTTCATACAGAGCTCTATGGTATTTTTTCTTTTTAATCTAAAAATAGAGGTCGTCCCACAACATTAAATCTAAAAAATCTGCCATTCGTTTTCCATTCGGTTACCATTGTCGCCTAGAGCGAAGCGCTGAACTCTAAAAAGGCAACCGCGGTTGCCTGGACGCTGAACCTGGTAGGCGACAAGCTAGGGACTCGACTTTTTACATTTTCCATCTAATCCGTCCCGTTTTTTGACCAAATCATCTAATTTTGATCTAAACTTTTAGAATAGTAACAAGTAGCGCCCCGCGATTTTACCCGCGTAGTTCCCGTTCTCGTAAGAAAACGGGGATGAAATATAGCCTATGTTACTCGCTGATAAAGTAGCTTTCCATTGTTGAAAGATTTATTCAAATCGGTTTAGTAGTTTTGGAGCCTATTCGATACAAACAAACAAAAAATCGAATCTTTCCTCTTTATAATATTCGTATAGATTAGTGTAATAAACAATTTATATTAGTATTTGTATTACTAATATATACATGATTACCCTATTAACAAATGAGAGTAACATTTCACAGGCTCAGTTCAAAGAGAATTATAAGTATTTAACTCAAACTTTGAATGCTAAATGTGATTAGGAAAAATGTGTTACTACATTAACATTTTCCCCGATTACTACATTCACAGTGAAAGCCTGCTAGTACAAAGATAATAAACACTTGTACGTAATAATAAGGAGAGGAGAATGTCAGATCGAGCCCTCTGTATTTCAATAAGGCGCTATCGGCCTCGTCTCCGACAAGTTTATTGTCCCGTCGTTCTGACGCGGCAGAACCTAATAGAATTAAATTGGGAGACGCGCTGCTCTGTTATGTGGAAAATAATAACACGGAGCGGTTGTTATCTGCGGAGTTTTCACGCGCCGGTGGCAGGGGTCTCCACTAATGGAAATCCGGCCAATGATAATCTGTTTTCTACACCATTAATCCTGAACTAAGTCTGAGTACAATCTGCGGCGTCTCCGGAGTGCGCCTCGAGTTTTATGCCGTCGTTAGGGTCCGCAATTTGTGGAGTCGGGCTGTTAAGGAGCCGTGCCCCCATTCGCTCCCAAATCCTAATTCCGCCCGTGGACTTTCTTAATCTTACGATATCGAGCTGGAGGTAATTGTTTCAAAATTGTAGCCAGGATAGTGTCGCGCCAATCTCGGTAAATTACGGGCCGTGCTCAGTTTTATTCGGGGCGCATTCAGCTTTTGCGTGTTCCTGCGGACTTTATGTTTCTGTGCCTTCTTTTGTTTTAAATTCGATTATTCCTGTGCTTATTTCATATAATATACATAACACAATATACTTACTTAACAGCTAAACGACATTGTATTAAGCTTAAAAGTAAGAAGTTGACAAATCAGGAAAGATATTAAATCATGCTTGGACTGATTTTATTGAATATTTACTTGATACTTAAGTATGTACGAACTAGCCTGTTGTCTGTGTCTGAAATGATATTGTTTACTGTTGCATTCATAGAAATTTTACAGAAGTTTAATTTAACCTCCTCAATCTTCGATAATTTTGCCGTTTTGGCATAATAATAGGTATACTTCTATGTAACAGTATGGCTTTCAACTGAATAATACATGTTATAACTCCCAGAGCCGTAAAATCAAAGTTACAGCTTTACTTTAAGCCGTCCAATGTACTTCGGGCATTCCATAAACATACCCATTGTAGATCCGCACCAAACCAATATCCTTCGAGATGCAGAGTGGCGCGAGTCGGCGAGTCGCATAATAAAAACGAAAGTAATCATGCAAATTGGCGTAGGAGGAGGAAAGTTGAATTAAAAAGCGGTCTGTGGGAGGTGGGGGGACAATGTGTCTTAATGACCGCAATGGATGAGCGCCCTAATCCCTCCAAGTGAGCCTGCAACCTTTAGCTCTGCTCGTTCGGTAGCTGTTCTACGATTTAGTTGTCTTCTCGTATTCAACTTGCTAGAGAAGTTTCTAGCAAGTTGAAGTCCTGGAGAAACTTTCGTTCACAATGTACTAATATGTTAGCTTACATGTGTTATACTAAAGTGCGTTCTTAATTGTATATATTCCTAGTTCAAAAGCCGGCAGTTGGTAGTCTATAAGCCGTTTTCAAGAAGATGTCGGTGAAGAAATATAACGTAGGTATGAACTTTAAATTTTTATTAGCTCAGGAAAATAGCTTCGATTAAATCGTGATAATACGAGTACAGTATGAGTAAGATAATATATTGAATATTGTGATTCTTCAAAGGAATGAATCTTTGTATATATTTCACAAAAACAAATCTTGTTAATTGTAGGTTATTTTTTTTTGTTATTTATGATATCACGCCCGTAATCACGGAAGGGGTATGCAGATTCAAAGGGACGGTAAGCCCCTTTAGCCACTTTGATCCAAATTAAACAGGACTGGGTTAGATGAAAAATTGCGAAAAATTAGTGACGTCACCTACACAATCATATACCGAACCCGTTGTACCATTAATCGGCTTTTACGACATGCTAGTCAAGGAAGACAGATGTGCTGATTTTAAGTTACTTTTCTAGTTTTTATAGTCTAGTTCATCAAGGGTAAATAATAAATCATAATTTCAAAGTAAAAAACTTACAACGAGAAATACATTCGGAAAGTGTCTAGAAAGTCTACTAGGTACCTATAAATTCTATGTCAGGTGTTCATACAGCATAAAGTTAGACTACCTGCGTATCCCTTCGAGTTTGTCCCCGAAGGCTCAGTGCGCAGACTGCGCCAACAAGCGATAAAAGCCAGGTCAGCAATAACGCGCGCGCCGCACCGTCGCGCGACACGACACGACATCATCAAATCAACATTTGCAGATTCACGAAGCTTTCCCCGGGAGATTTAGAGGTGGAAGGAAAATAAAAAAGTTCGTAGAGGAATCCCGCTTGATCCCTGTTGCCTTTATGGTAATGCCGGGATGCGTGTATTCGACTATTCAATTTATATTTTTTTCCCTCCGCCTTATTTCTTTCTCTCCGAAATTATCTATCCTTCGAATTTCGTTTCGCACTATATTGTATACGAGATTCGATGTTTGCGAATAAGGTACGACTTTGGTTGAAAATATCACAGATAACCGCGGCGGATTGGATTTGTTCCCGACTTCAAAGAAGTTTTCGTTTCCGCGGGAATATTATGTGTACGGGCGGTGGAGTTTCGCGAATATTGCACTTGTTCGGCGTCGGGTTAGTTCTGCCGAGTGATCGAGCGCCTTTGGCCGTCACTTTGTTTAAATATGCTTTGATGTTATTTGTTTCGCAACTACTATTCGCTTGTTCCTAAAAGACAGTGAATTGTCGAAAGTATTTTCTTTTTTGATGAATTTGTTTCAATCTAATACTAGGTTTCAACAATAAAACTTGATTAATAAGTCTGTAGTTTCAAACCACCCATTCGTTAGAAATTTGATGGAAGCTAGTTCGGTTTCTCAGAGTATATATACTTATGCAGGTATGTATATGTATACTATTACCTATACATTTAAATTAAATAACACACTCCACTTATTACGTGCGTATGAACTTGCTTTTTTGTTTGGTTCTAATCTACTTACTCAATAATACTTAAAAATATGTCTCTTGGAATACTACTACGTATAAGGTGAGAGCAGCTCCCTGATGAAAAAGATGCGTTGATTACAATCTACATTAAGTCTACCTACCTCCCTCAAAAACAAACAAAATTTACTTCAATTAAATTCATATTAGCTAAAAGGGATATAGTGTTATCAATAAATCTTTGCGAAAAACAAATTACTTAATAAAACACTTGACGTTTTATACTAAACCTCCCCACGAGCAGGCATGTTCAAATTTAACGTTTCTTCTCATGAATAAATCATAAGAAGTAAGCGGGCCTCTGCGCCTTTATAATTCTACATAATACATTAAAACGCCGTACAGATTGCCTTCTACTTTAATAATATGAACTTAATGGGTATTAACATATGGAAGAGCGGTGCCAGGCTGCTGCCCTTGGTAACGCGTAACATATTAGCCCTTACGTCAACGACTTAAGCTTCTGTTTCAAGCTACGAGGCACCAACAGTATGTAAAATTGACCGTATGTGAAGTAGCGAAGTTTTTACATAACTTCGTTTCATACATAATAAAACAGTGTTTGTGCGAACGACTTAAATGTACCTAATACAGAAAGCTTGGTAATTAGGTTCGTATGTCGTAAGAAGACTATGAATTTTTGAGTTAACGCGTGTAACATTGGATACACGTGTATTAAAGGAACGTTAATCAAGTATTACAATATATGAAACAAAAGGATAGACTTCACCTTAATAAATTTACCGAAATAGTGGCACACTTAAGCCATTATTTACCTTATCTGACTTATGTACGTACGGCCACATTTCGGTAAAGTTTTGAGAGTATCGAAATGATATTTAGTAACGCATTTATATGGATATGACTGTTTCGTTGGTCTATTAATGGTAAGTTTAAGCATAAATCACCCAAATAATCAGAGATTCCGAAGGATTATTATCATATTATTATGACCAGTACAGTAAGTTTTTTAGAAGCGAGCGGCTAAATATAAAAATAACACCCAAAATATGTTATACTAAAATGTTTTTAATATTTGACCCGCCCAAGAACTTGTAAACGTATAACGTATTTCAATCCTACTGAAATATTAAATACTTGTTATTTTATATATTTCACAACTTGGGATTACATTTTTTTTCCAGGATAATCAAAATATAACAATAAAGGATATAAACTTTGTAATTAATGGTACATTCAGAGTAGAGTAATCATGTTACTTTCCTTTGTAAAATTCGATTGCCGTAATTACCAACCGTCTGTTTTTATATACTCCACGACGTCACTGGTCCGAACAAAAACACGAGGTATGATTTTAATTCAGTATGCAGCAATGCTGAAAGTGGTCGCGGGGCTAATCCTGAATAATGGGGCGATCCATCTTCGCTCCCCGGGAATTGGCCGCTCACCACCGCGGGGGGGCTCCGCTAGTCATAAACGCAGCCTTTCAATGGACCCTGACTTACAGCGATGACCGAATGTGTGATGAAATATGCGACTATTGTGTTTGATTTGGATTCATATTGATGCTCTTTAGGTAAACGCTTGCAATACTGCTTGTTTGCTTGCAAAATATGTTTGTCGAAGGTTTTATTTTTATTGATGACTGGCCCGATGGTCGAGTGGTCAGAGACCCTGGCCACGCAACCGAGGGTCGCGGGTTCGAATCCCGCTAGGGGCAAATGTTTCGTGTGATGAACATGGGCATTTGTACTCGAGTCATGGATGTTTATAAACGTATTTAAGTATGTCTATCCGTTCACCTAGTATCCATAGAACAAGCATAAGCTTAGTTTGGGACTAGGGAATTGGTGTGTCAGTCTTGAAAATTTATTTATTTTATTTGAAGCCTCTATTGGCGCTCACCATCCCGCGGGAGGCATGCGGCTAGTCATAAACGCAGCCTTTCAGTGGACCCTGACTGACGGCAATGACTGGATGTCTGATAAAACATACGATAATGTGTGTTTGACTTGAACTCATATTGATGTTCTTCTGGTATAGACCTGGGTAATACTACTTGCGAAACTGTATCGACTTTAGGAAAACAGTTAGTCGCTCAAGCTGTTGCCGTCATAAACGAAGCCTTTTAATGGACTGCTCACTTACTGTGATAACCGAATGTGTGATAAAATATGTGACTATGGTACGTGTTTGATTTGGTTTTAGGTAAGTACTTGCGCCATTCGTAATACTGCTTGCAACATTTGTTCCCGACTTCAGTCTTGATTTGAAGCTTTTGTTGGCGCTCAACACGGCGCGGGGGGCCTCTGGCCATTCATAAAAAAATCTTTTTACACAATAAACGTAGCTTTTAAATTTACCGTCGACTTACAGCGTTGGTCGACTGGTATGTTATGAAATAGGCGACTATGGTACATGTTTAATTTCGTATGAATTCGAATAGGTATCATGGTCAAAAAAAACCGATGAAAATAATGAACAGAACGATATTCTTTAGATAACAAGCTTGCGCCCTTTTCATTATACATATTCTCGTGTGCCTGATTGCAAAATCAGTTTCAACTTCAGACTTAATGGTGATAACATAAAATACATACCTATAGCCGATTTTTTTATTGATATTTTGTTGTTGAAAAGGTCTTAGCTTAACATAGCAATAACCATGGGACTATGCCTAATTTAAGAAGTTCGAAACGAAAGGTACTTACTAAATCTACAAACTCGTATTTAACCTGTATGTTGACTTCGTGGCTTGCTGCTTTGTATTTTTTTTTATTTCAAATGTAGTCAACATTCGTGGTAACTTAATAAACCATGATCCAAAAATTGTCGGGTTCCCCTATCTTAGGGTTACGAAGGTCAGATCGACAGTCGCTTCAATGTAATTACTAGACTCGCTTAATCCTGGATCATGGTCTAAGCGGACCCCGGTCTAAACACGGGACATAACGCTTGGAAGATGATTTGTGGTAACTTAATAAATATCAATCCCATTATAATTAATACAAATACGAATCTGAAATTAATTGCTATATAAGTAGGTAATGTATACGTCTCTTGTCAACCTATTTATATCATATCCATTTTAATCATTTTTTAATGACTTGTCCCCTAGGCAGGTATTGTAGAATTTATATAATTATCATAAGTTTAATCTTGAAACACAATCCTTCCCAAGACCAAACACTATTCTCTATTGTAGAAATGCAATGTCTTAGTGACAAAATAACACTAAAAGAGCATATAAAATAAAAGACAAAATTGTTAAATTAAACTTATCCACAATAAAATAGACAATATAGCCGGCACCGGCACTGATTCCGTAGAACGAGCCCGGAGAACCTTTTAAACATATCGAGTGTTTCAGTGCAACGATACAGCGGGTTGTTTACAGAGGGGGCTCAGGCCGGGGGTGACGGGCCCCCGAGGGGTAAGTGGGGGGCAAGATGGCGGCGTCGCCAAGGCAACGCTGCACTCGCTTCCTTAATCGACCGTCGCAGCCTCCCTTCTCGGTCCGGTGCTCATTTATGTATTGTATTGCATTTGCGAAGCGACTTCCATGTTTCATGATGCTTTAAGTAGACGGGGGATGCGTTTATTGCCGCCAATTTTCTTTTTATTGCATAAGGTTTAGGTAGTTTTAACTTCTTACTTAGCGGGGTGTTTGCGAATATTTGTTAGGGTTTATATATAAGTAGGTTTTGTCCGTTGAGTACATTTGTTGGTAAATACTTAAAAAGCGGTTTCCAATGTCGTCAGTTTATATATCTTGTAATCTATGGATTGGTATGAAAAAAAAAACAGGTTTGCCTAGATACGGGAAACCGGTCTATATCCAACTTTATTTAAACTGTACGCTTCCTAAATAGACAATACAAAATGGACTTACCAAATTTGATGTTCAAAATAGGCATAGCCTTTATATACTTACCATATTTTTGTTAAATAAAAGTAAATAGGTATCTACTCCGTTATCAATACGAAAATATACAGGTATTTAAGTAGATAATATCGCACGACACGTCAACCGATAAAAGCGAACAAAATTAATTACGTCCGCAATAATTAATCGTATTTTTATCTGTATTTTTCGATTTCAAAAGTTGCGCTTTTCAATTTAATCCGATATCGTGCAAGCATCAACATTAAATTAATACTTAGTATCTACCTTCTTACAGATAAAGGTAACGTTTTTTTAATACCTAATCTGGACGTCACCGGACACCATCATCTGACATATTTTTTAAGGGTAACAATTAATTTTTACGTAAATTTAAGGAAATACAAAGTTTAGTCTAGCAAGTGACAACAAAGTGTTTCCAAAGTATTTATTTTCTTTTATTAAATACCTAATCTGGACGTCACCGCACACCATCATCTGACATATTTTTGAAGGGTGAGAATTATTTTTTACCTAAATTTAAGGAAATACGAAGTTTAGTCTTAGTAAGTGACAACAAAGTATTTCCAAAATAGTTTAAAATTAAAGTACGGGATAGAAATGCGATTAATGATTTCGTATAGTTATGTTAGGTAAGGTTACTTGAGATCTTAATCTCATCAAAGCAATGTTCTCTTGTCACTTTATTTCTTATTCTGTAACTCAAGAATGCAGAGTGCGTGTGTGTGTGCGTGTATAGTTTGTAATCTGTACCTAATATACCTGGAACTCGTATCTAAATACTTAAAATCGGCTTTAAGTATCTCCAATCAGACAAACTCAAATATTTTCCTTGGTAGGTACTAGATAGGTAATTGAGATAGATCCACAAGTAAAATATGAATCGAAATTCGAATGTTAACAAATTTTGTCAAAAAGATATTTTTTTATTCTTCCTTTCGCCAATTACTAATATATTATTAATATATATTATGTATTTAACCTAGCAAACATCACTTTTAAGGCTTTACACAGAGCTTTATTTACCTTTATAATCAGTAACAATTCTAAAGAATCTATGTCAACTTCTTGTTTTGTGTTTACAATGTAAAAGACAATTGGAGAAAGTAATTTCGACTACATTGACCAACCCACATTCAGACATCAATGTAACCTACTTGAATTTCATTCGAATTTTCAATGAACAACACGTTAATTTGTAGATACCTATCACCAATAATCATTAATTTCCGTTTCGATAATGTAATCTCAATATATTCCTCACTACTTACTCTCAAACCGAAAAGAGACCGTGACATAATTTTCCTACTATCAACTCACAAGCAAATCGCTATCAATTACAAAAATTAAACTGCAATCACGGCTAATCAGGACCAGGTCACCCGGACCAGCCGTTACTATCCCTCTAGCTACGCTAAGCCACCATGAGTAAAACTATCGCAACACTGTAAAAGAAGAAGCCGCAATGAAATGGCCTTCAAGAAACAAGTTACTACTAACCACCGTCAAAACCAATTCGTAAACAAATCGAAGCAAACCCGATTTGTAAATAAAGAACGTTCAAGAGTCCTTACCGGAGTGATCAGTTAGGTCGGCCGTAATCCAGTGGCCGTTGCAGCGAGCGGCAATAAAAAAGAGTTATAGTTAAGAAGAAAAGGAAAGTCCCGTGTCTCCGGACCGCTCCGCCGTTAGTTAGGGATCAAGGGCTCAGCTCTCGCCGGGCGATAATCATAATTTTTACTTACAAGCGCAGGAGTAGCCGGCATTAGGCGGCGGGCGCGCGACAAATCTTCCCTAACTGCGGCAACTTCGCGACTCCACTACAGCGCGTCTCGTATATTTTGCGGACTCAGGTAATTCGGTCGCGATTGCACTTACGGGTCTTCGGGTGCAGTGGGACGGGGGTTTGGCTGCGTGAGGCTCAGTGAAGTCTACATATAATGTTGGTATACTTAGGTATAAGTCGTGGTCGCTCAATGTTGCTGATTCAAACCCCTGAATTTTTCAACTCCGAGTATGAAATTAGATATACTTACCACTTTCTCGGTGATGAAGGAAAATATCTTGAAACTTGCACATTAATAACTATGAATGTGTCACCAGGATCCAATTTGTCTAGTTCACCTACCTACCTATCTAAGAATTAAGAAGGTATTTAATTTTTTAGATATAGGTATTAACTGTAAAAACAGAACCTAAATTAGCGAGATAAAGGTACATACAGTTTTAAACTTTTAAATAAATATATACTTACTTATACTCTTCCTTAAACTTTTCTGTATGTAGCATGGCGCACAATACTTTAATGTCACACAAGTCATTAGATATCTCCGTTTATCCGGGAATTTAAAAGGTATAACTATAATTTGCTAATAGTCAAGATACAAAAAACCTCCATATTCGTTTTCTTTCATACATACGTACTATTTACATCCGTAATCAGTAAAACGCAGTACAAGCTCCTTTAACCAGTTTAAGCCAAAAATGATAGTTAGATGCTGATTTGATTTAAAAAAGTAGTGACAAGCTAAGTACCTAGACGTCAACATAATCACAAAAAATAAAACTGGGTTGGGTTACATGGAAAAATGTCAATAAAAAGTGACAAGTGGCTAGCACATCGCCTACACAATCACACACCCAAAACCCTATACACCATTAGTAGCCTTTTACGACAAGCTAGACAAGGAACATAGTTGGCACCACGGACTAGTAAAAACAGAAGGACTCCACGCTATCATACTATAGCGTGAAGCCACGTATAGGCATGTGTGAGTGAGATACTTATGGATACCAGATATCGGATATCTGTCATTTGGAGCACTCATTATGTCAATGTGTGACGTAAGTTGCGTGTCAAGGTGGAGCACCTGAGGAGCTTCAATGTCCAGTTAGTGGCGCGGTGTCCTTCTTTTTTTACTAGTCCGTGGTTGGCACATTCTTTTTAGATCTGAGACCAAAATGAGACAGTAACAAAATAACTTTTATATAATCAAAATAAAATACGTGATGCATATCCGTATTACAGTTATTAGGTGCGAGAGGCAGTCGTGTCAACGGAGTCCACTGCGTTAGGACGCGATGGGCCCGTATTGAAGTGTTATTCAGAATATGTGAACATCGCGCACGTGTGCACGGCTGTGGAGTCGGCGACGGCCGCTGTATTTTTTTGCGAAAAACGTTCTCTACTTGTACTATAAGATGTAACTCATTCTGCTAAAGTGTTTGCTTCGTTACTACGTAGGTACTATCCACGTGAGCACGTTATGAATGCCGAATACAATGGAGGGCAAGGGAACACATTGATTGAATCTAAAATTGTTAAGCTAATATTTTGTGGCTTGCTTTATTTGTATTTAATTATTAAAAGGGAATTTTACATCACTACCGAACTATGTACACTCTCGGAGTTCTGGGATCGTTTGCGTACCTACTTTAACCAAAAGTTAAAGCAGGTACGCAAACGATCCCAGAACTCCACGCCCCATACCTATGAGTCCTTTTTTTTACTAGTCCGTGGCATACTCAAATGAAGTCATACTCAAAAGGTCTCATTCAATTCTACAAATAAAAAAAACATGTAACATTATATTTGATAATACTACAAAAGTCCTTAATTTTTTAATCGGCTTTACATCTACCGTCACGTCAGCAAACCTTAAAGGGATACGCCCAGGGGTTGTAGGTACGTTAATACATTTAGCCAAAAAATTTAATCAGTTAAAAAAAAATTAAGATGACAAACCTTAATGTGGTAAAAATGAAAACAATTTTCCATGTTGGTCTGGAACCAACTGTGTTCCTTGCCTAGCATGTCGTAATAGGGTTTTGGGTGTGTGACTTTTTTTATGTTTTTCATCTAGCCGATTATCGTTAGGCGACCAATGAAAATCAGCGTCTTGGTGTCAGCTATTAGTACCATGACATAATGCAGAGTGGAAGCCTTTTTAGCATACTTATTTTTTTTTTTGATTATTTTTTTTAAGACGCCTGTAACTTTATTTTTCTTTTGTATGCTAAATAAATATGTTTTCTTACTTTTTTTCTAATCCACTCGGGTTTTATATTTCACAAATGTGGACTGGCTTACTCTTCGACTGTGCCTTCGGGGATTACGGGCGTGATAATATGTCCTATGTAAAATAAGTTGGTTTAGATGGAAAAATGACTGAAAAGTAAAAAACAACTGAGCACAGCACAAAGCGTCTCCACGGGCGGCCGCGTGCGGAGTGCTCGGGCGGATTTGTTTTACGCCGCCGAAGGCATCGACTTACCGCGGCCGACCGCTCGCCGCGTCTCCTTAATTTTATTACGGACTCGCCGCTCCCGGAGGAAAATATCCTAATTGTGTCTCAGGAAAACCGACCTGGAAACTGGAAATACCTATTTCGTTCCGCCCGACGGACCCGCGTCTTGATGGAAGTACTCTGGACAAATATAGAGTTCTACGTATAGGTATACCTACCTAGTTTTATACAAACATATTTATAAGATTATATGACCATTAAATTAAATTGGGAATGTAATTTTTATTTAAGTAGGTACTTATTTAGATCTTATTATTTTTGATTTATACTAAATTATAGTACCTATTACATATATGAGAATTTTATTAAAGGTACGTTTTTGTAACATATAATTTGGTTACAGTGTAAGTACCTACATATTGGTTTCCGTATTGAAATGGTAAAAATGTCAACATGTCTTTATTTGTGAGAAAACAAAATATTTACAAATTATTTTTATTTAACATTTTACAAGTCTATGGAGATCTAGAAATCTATGGTAAGTATATCGATGTCGATGAAAACGAATCCTGGAAAGATGATGATTGATTAGGTATATATAACTTTGACTGGCTTGATGGCGCAATTCGGTAGTGACTCTGCCCCATGCGCCAAGAGTTGTGGGTTCGATCTCCACCCAGGACAAACATTCGCGTGATTAATACTTGTGTCTGTTCTGTGTCTGGGTGGTAATACATATCGAATATTTATATAAGTATATATTTGTAATACCACTGTCGATTCTGATATCCGTCACACAAGTGCTTAAGCTACTTACCAAGTCAAATCAATGTACCTATGTGATTTCGTCGGATATTTATTTATTTATATAAAATAACTTTATTTTTTAGTCCCATTTTGGTCTGGGACTTGGCCCATGTTGATCTGGGACAAAAAAAAAGAATTTGCCAACTGTGGTTCTTGCCTAGCATGTCGTAAAAGGCGACTAATGGTTTACGGGCTTTTGGGTATGTAATTGAGCAGGCGACGAGCTAGCCACTTGTCACTCCTTTTTCACAGCTTTCCATACAACCCAAGCCACTGTCCCATGTTGCTCTGGGACTTAAAAAGAATATGCCAACTGTGGTTCTTGCCTAGCATGTCGTAAGAGGCGACTAATGGTTTACGGGCTTTTGGGTATGTGACTGAGTAGGCGACGAGCTAGCCACTTGTCACTCCTTATTCACAGCTTTCCATCCAACCCAGCCTACTGTCCCCTGTTTGTATGATTTAAAAAGAATATGCCAACTGTGGTTCTTGCCTATCATGTCGTAAAAGGCGACTAGTGGTATATCGGGTTTTGGGTGTGTGATTGTGTGGGCGACAGGTTAGCTGCTTGTCACTGCTTTTTCACAATTTTCCATCTAACCCAGCCCGACTTTGTTTTTGGCTGAATGTGGTTGAAGGGGCATGCTGCCCCTTTGACTCTGCCTACCCCTTCGGGGATTATGGGCGTGATGTTATGTATGTATGTACTTTTTTTTTAATAGATTTTTTTTAAGATTAGGTTAAATAAGTTTATTATAAATTATTGCCACAGGTTATTAAACTAAACTTTATAGTTATTACGTAAGTATATCTATCGACTCCAAAACCAGTTAAGGTATTTACCCTTCAACAATTAATTGCTGGAGTAATACAAAATTTAAAAAAGTAAAAAAAAACATATGTCTCATGAGCGGTTATGTTCATAACTAAATAAATAATACTTATTAAATGGTTAGGGTTTTGCACTCTACCTACTACCTACTACCTATCTGCAAATCCTACAGTAAATACATAGCTAGATGGAGAGATAGATATAATTTACAAATACGTACAAGCATAATTATCTGGTTCTATGAAACTTTTAGAAAAGCAAGTTCCATTCAATAAAATGTTGTAGATACCTAGCAAATAGAGCGTTTCATTAGCTAGTATTAAGTACTACTTATTTTGAATATAAGCATATGCTGGTATTGTAATACTTATATACAACGAATTCTTGTTTTTTTTATGGATAAATTAACACCAGGGAGTTTTGTGGGACCCGTGCATGGAACTTCCTTTTTAAACAAGTATCTGAACTTCATAAATTTTAGCAGCATATACTGCCATCTATCGGTGAGCAGATAAAGTAATGTGAATTTTAGTGCCATCTAGTGCCGAGTAGAATAACTTAAACAAACCTAATTATGATATAACTAAATCTACTGCGAGAGATGGCTCTGATATATCAAATAGAAAATATTTTAGTGAGGGGACTTGAAAAGGCCCAATTTGCTTAAATAATAAATACCTAAACAATCGATGTTTTAATTTATGATATCCCAAAATTGGTTGGGCCTCAAAAATAACTGTGTTTCTCGACAAGCATGACCAAGAAGGTAAATTACTGTTTCGGATTTGTAAGCGATGAGTTAACTACATGTCATTACTTATATACAATTTTCCATGTAACTCGATCGGTGTAATCGAGATAACTCATAAGAATTATTGCCAAATATAGTTTTTAAGACCTAATTTAAAAAAAAGCAATATAACAGATTTTTTTTAATCAAGGCTCTGTTTCGTTTCTGTTGAATTTTTTATTGTGTCAAGAGTTAATATTTTTTTTTTGTAGATTATTTAAACTGTATGTTAACACGACCCATTAAACACAAATAGTCCAATGAAATGTATAAATAAATATATAGTTATGAAAATAAATAAATAAATTATGAATATTATTATATAGTTATGAATATTATGATGAATAGTATTCGTTTCGCAACTCTGTAAAACCTTAACTAATGAATAAATTTAAAAAGTTTCTAACAATAATTGTTTCATATAACACCATCTTTATAAATGGTCTGATGTATTTTTTTGTAAAATGATAAGAAAAAGTTATATCGACAAATATATATTTTTTTCTCAACTTTCATGGATTTTCTCTTATATTTTTTTTATTTATGGTTTTACGACTAAAAGTTACTTGTCAAAAGTTGTAGATAATTTTATTTGCAACAATAATATTTTTTTTTAGTTAGACCCTAAGTATAGTTTGTCAGATGAACCACCATTGAAACCCCTTGTTCTAAGATGGCGGCCGTGGGACAAGGGTTGCAACCCCACTTACTTTACACTAACCCCATCATGATATCTAAAAAATTAAATTGCGTCCTCTGACAAGTAACTTTTCAATGGACTAAAATCTTTTGTTTTTGTTTAAATCGATCGTGGTGATTACGTAATAATAACCTAATATACTCAGGATTTAAGAAATAAAACACATAGACATGTGTCTATGTGTTTTATTTCTTAAATCTATTGAATCTATTGAAATGAATTGAATAATTGGTAGTATGCATGTGCATACTACCAATTATTCAATTTCCGAACTACTGTGTGCTCGACAAAGTCAAAAGAGCAACAAACCGTAATAACTTTCAGCCATATAAAATTAATATTTTTCATTGACTAAGATAAGTTGTCTTAGGACAACATAGGACGAAATTAAAATACTTTACAAAACTATTGATAGTTATATCGATGCTCGAATTCAATATCGGATAATAATCGAATCTTATTAACAATCGATGTCGCTCATCACTTAGAGGCATGCATGAATGACATGACATCCAGCATTTGTGTTTGGGTCGCAGTCGCAGACTTCACAACAGTGACTTGACATTTGTCTAACAATCAATACGCAATAAGTTGGAAGTGAAATTGTCGGGTAGTTTATTCTTTTACGTGTACAAAACGGGTCGAACAAAGCGAGTTAATACTGGGAGCGAGGCGTAAGGAACCAGCCATGGCGAAGGCGCTTGGAGTTTGGCTCCTTTCCATTGCGTTCTTTTGTTGTACAAGTAAGAAAACTCACATTAGCACACCATTAATCGGCTTTTGTAATTAAGTTTGTCCTTGTAGAACTAGTATATTTCGCGTGCTAACAAACATTCGATGCAATTCGAGTAGGCCCACAGACAATGCTGTTTCAATCCGATTCGCGTCAATTTGTATGACAATGAATATAAAAACTAAGCAACCATTATTTCGTAATTACCTTTTTACGCAGCTATTAGAATACTGTTTATGATACATTCAATAAAAATTAAAAAACAATTTCATTCTAGAAATCATTCTTTTCCCTTTTTTGTTTGTACCCATTTTTGTTTTATTACCTGGTAGTATTCAGTTGGCTAGCAGCTATATAAACATTATATGTTATTCCTGAAAAGTCTTTTATGCCTACAGGTGGTTTTGTCTGTATATTTTTTGCAATATCTTGATATATATAATAAGTAAGTAAATTCAAAATGTTTTATTTATGTAAGTTTCAAACAAGCGCTTATGAATTGTAAAGTATACGGAATATTTAAGCAATGTAACTGTACCATTGGGATTGTCAGAAGCCTCTTTTTTAGTATAAAGTATTGAACCATTTTCATTATTTCCAAATCATACTCAATGTCTATTGAGATCGAGAGTTAGATATTAATCTAACTCTGATTTATTCTATCATCAACCCATGATGATTCTTAAAAATATGGTTCTTGTGATGTTTGATGAAAGGATGAAATAACAGTTCTTACTTATGCTTCATCAATGTAAAAAAATATATCACAATATATCTAGTAGCTGTTTCAGTAGTCAAAATGATAACATAAACTACCATTGGCATAATAATAACTCATTAACAAAATATAATATAATTGTCATGCATATGTACAAGAAACATGATCACTTATTTACTGTAGCCAACTGGGTGATGAATCACTGTCCATATTTCATTATTACAAACAATGGATAACTCAATGACTAATAAAATCACACAAATATATTGACATTAAACTTTTATTAGCTTGGCCTTAGATTGTTAAAATTTTGCCATTTATATTATAAACAAATAACAATCTTTCGTCAGTTATATTAATTTTACTTTTACTGAAATGGGTTTTCCGTTATTTGAATGTCTTTTAATTTTTGTCTCTAGGAAAACAATTATAATTGTTGTACATTATGCTGTTCAGACTCGGAGTGAACTGAGATAGGTAAAAGAATGCAATGATATAAGTTAAACTAAGTTGCTAAATATTTGGTTTTACATACATACAAATCTCTTGGTTCTCTCTCCCACCAGGGAAGTGGCGTGAAGTTTATTTAGCTACATAGAAATCATCATGCCCGTAATCTCAAAAAGCTCCTTAAATAAATATGAATATTGTTGATTTCTTGCTGTGTGAGGATGGCTCAGAAATGGAACCTTTCTTTTTAATTTTTTTTTAGCGAATTTTTATCAGAAAAATACAGCATCAAATAAAACACTACAATAGCATTGCACATCTGTAAAAAATGCTAAAAGGTAAAGTCTAGTAGAAAAATATGAGAAAGAAAATGTTCTCCATCAATTGGACTTAGTTTACATTTAATTTAACTTGTAATTGGAACAAGAAATTTACAAAAATCTAGGCACAACTATAAATAATGCCTATAAGTATTTGTATGTCCTTTTATCATGTGTATTAGACACACTTTACAATTAAAAAAAATGTTATTTTTCATGATAACTTATTGAAGTCAATCCCCAACGAAAGTTGACACAATTCTTAATTATCATTAGTTATTTATAGTTGAATATATTTGTGTTAAGTTTTTATTTTAGGTTGAAACTCACTAGGGAATATATAGTCAACTTAATGGAATTTACACTCGCAAACTTTTTCACCAAAGCCATTGCTTATAGTATACTGCTGATTGCAGATTTCCAAGAATCAAAAAAAAAAGTTTTAATTTGGTTGCAAGAAATTTCTATTATAACAAGTTTACCATTGACTATGAAATTATAGAGTTAATACCACCATTAATTGTTAACAGCATTACAGATAGTTTTTCGAATGTTACATTACAGTTGTAATTCTACGCTCGCCATACTAAAGCAAATAAGTTAAAAACAATTATTCCTTAACCCTTTTGTCTGTCTAGGACTGATGTTCTTGAATTTCAGAATCAACAACTAGAAAGAATAAGTTTAAGCTTATAAATAAAATAGCTTATTTAAAGCCAAAATTGCATTGCTTTTATTTTCCTTATTGATTAAATTTATGTAACATATCACAATAACAGCTGTCTAGCATACTTACTTAAATAATGTGGATATAAAAAAAATATTAAAAAGACTGATGTTTGTCCACAGATTTGTCGTTAGCTCGACAGCTACCTAAAGAATGTTCAAAAGGACCTATTTATTGGTGTGAAAATCTGAAGTAAGTACTACATCATAATCCATTTTTTTAAATATAATACCATAATGTCTAATATACTAGTAATTTATGTATGTATTATATTTAGTAATGTAAACATTTGCATGAGAAAGCTGCCGATAGAGCATATTATAATATAGCACTTATAATAAATATATAATAAATCATACATATTTATATCTCCAACATATTTACAACACCAATATTGATTGTTATATACATTGTATGCATTCGATGCACATATTAAACAAATATAGCGAGACTAGCTTTTTATTGAATATGCCATATAATATTTATTGGGTGAATCAAACACAATTCAGATCGAGGGATTATTATAATATGAGGGCGTCGATCGTGAGAATATCTAAATTGAGCTTAATTTTGAAGGGTGATTTTGTTATTCATTGACAATGCTACGGAAACCATTATCTCGTTTAGCATTACGATTTATACAAATATATTTCGTGGTTTTTAAATATTTTTTTTAGTATGTCTATCAATATCTTTGACGTATAAAAAATTTTAAAACATTTTAAGACATCTTCAAGATTCTCAATTGAAAGATGGATGCGTAATATGGTCGTGGTTTTACTTAAAAAAAACGTTGGTACTTTTCATAGGCAATATAATACGGAACATACGGTTTGTAATCCATATGCAGATTATTTTTTAATCAGAATGGATCCATGCATGTAATGTTTATTTCCTTCCCTCCGGAGCGTGTACCTATTTACAGGATATGTGACCACACTGTACCTAACGATTTCCTGTTATTAATTCTACTCGTACTGTTGTACACTATAAAATACTATGTAACAGATTCATCACTAATGGTGTAGCTAGTCATAACAATGAAATATAAAAAAAAAAAAATCTTAAATTTATCAACAATGATGATCGATTATCAATGATTTAAAGGATAATTGCTAGACGTAGCGAGTACATACGAGTTCTTACTCGTCAGTAATTTAATTCGTATTCCAAGACTATTGTTATACTTTTTTATTTTTATCATTACACAAAGCGATGAATACGCTAATGTCAAGTGTTAAAAAACTCGTTAGGTACTCTGTTATCATATTTTAGATATAATATCGTTTATATTAAACTGTTTCTGTATGTCTCTTTGTTCCTACCTTCGCGTAACCCCGAGCTATCTACTAGACACGTGACTCAGTGACTCATGGGTGATTGATACAAACGGGGGCCAGATTCAATTGCATAAGGTGTGTCTATGCATACTTACACATTTCTTATATCTTCGGTTCACAATAGTTGTATGGAATAGAATAGAATAGAATATAATAGAAAACATTTATTGACCATTAAATAATACAGACACACGAGACAGGAACATACATTGGGTTATGGCAAACAAGGTGCGAGCCTCAGCATGTGTTGCAGCAACCCGAGAGTCGCCACAGCAGCACTGGTATTCTGGCCGCACCTTTTGAGTGACGTACATACACTGATCAACATTACAGTAATATGGGTCAGTGCATGCATTACATTAAATGAATGAAAAAAAAAAAAAAACAAAAACAATAATTACTATATACGGTTAGAAAATAGAAACATCATCTGTGTCTTAGTGTAAAAAAGAGAAAAAAAAAAAAGAAAAGTGAGTACGCAGCAGAATTATTTGTATGTCTATATAATGAGACTACGATAAATAAAGACAACTAGTACTTTAACATCTGTAACAATGATAGGTAGTAAGTTTCATCACCCACCAGCGGGAAGCGCAACAGACAATCGGAGCGGAACGGGCCCGGTATGGGATATATATGTGGGTATTAATATCTAATATTTAAGTATATATATTTTTAATATCACTGTTGATTATGATATCCGTAACACAAGAGCCTAAGCTCACCTCGGAGTCAGATCAGTGTATTGAAGCTGTCTGATATTTATTATTTTATTAGCGCCTCATGACAGACTTGCTTTATGTTAGAAACAAGGGTAATATACAATAGAATGTAAATGGATGAAATTTGGCATAAGCCAATAACGTTATAAGATAGTAAGGTTGACGATAGACTGGTAATTTAAATTACACAAACTCAACAATAGTTGAGTTTGTGTAATTTAAACCAATAAAAGCATAAAAACGTCCCAGAACACATTTGAATATTAACGTGATTATTATTAGATAATACTATACACTTAACATTATATTATAACAAAAGAAAGTCAAAGTTCTACCACCGGTTCGGAATGTTGTTCCTACCGAGAAGAATCCGGCAAAAAACTCGGTAATAAGTTACCCTTCAACAGCGGTATTAACAGATGTGTTTGCATCATAATTTACTTGGACCCCTATATCGATGTAGGCCTATTGTAGAATAAGACAATAAAATGACAAAGCAAAAACTTGACCCGACCAAAGTAGACCAGTCCCCAAAGACATCTGTTCCTCAAGTATTCATCACACGAATTTTGTCCTGGGTGGGGATCGACTCACAACTCTTGGCGCATAGTGATCACTGCGGAATGCGCCATCGAGCCAGTCAGTAGCTATCTAATGTTCTTTTCCATAACAGACAGGGCGCCGACTGCGGCGCCGTGGGGCACTGCATCGGCACCGTGTGGGAGATGCAGAAGTACGACGTGCGCAGCAACCCCATCTCTGACAAGTTCGTCAAGCTCTTCCGCCAGCTGAAGGATGTTAAGGATCTCATCAATGAGGTACTTTTTTAATTTATAAGTGTACTTGCTTCTGCCGGCGGCTTTGCTTGCGTGGTACATCGATGAAACATAGCTTACGTGTTATTCTAATGTATTAACTATGCTATTGTAACTGTGGTTCTTGCCTAGCATGTCGTAAAAGGCGACTAATGGTTTACGGGCTTTTGGGTATGTGACTGAGTAGGCGAAGAGTTAGCCACTTATCACTCCTTTTTTCTCCGCTCGGCCTAGCCCCTCGATAGCCACTACCACGCCACTGTCCATTGCGGTTAAGAATAGAACAGTCACTCTGATGTAACTGTTCCCATTGCGTATTATTACTTGTATGTATGCAGAAATGTATAATTTCTGCATACATACAAGTACAGTACAAGAACAGAAAATTATATGGGTAACATCATCTAGAATAAATTATTATTCGGGACAGATTGATCTACAAAACTCGAGCGACTCCTTGATAGAAAGCTAGCTGTTTTACAATTAACACTTTGTTGTGTGTGGCTATGAATATATAGTTAGAATACCAATGTAGAAGAGCCGACGATATAAGATTCGTGCATCAATTTTTTTGCACGAATTTACTTAAAATACATGTTTGCTTTTGTTTGTAAGTACCTAGTTACTTTATATTCGGACGTATGTTTTTTGTTTGCCTTTATCCAGGTCTGGGTTTTCGCCCAGTTGTCGCCGTGCGAAAATGAATCTTTTTAAGTGTATAATTTTATTCAATTGATTAATGATTTGTTTAAGAAATTAATTGTTATGGTTTTCCGTTTAATTAGCATTTTATTAGAACGTCTACTCACGATGTAAGAATGCACATATTTTCCTGCAATTATTATAAATGTGCCGTTAGTTTTGTTGTTTATTAGTTAGTTTAATATATAATATAATTTAACAGTTATTGCCATTTTCATAAATGTGAATACTACCTTAATACGTTATCAAAATGAACCGTCATGCGGCAGGTTTTACGGATTTTACTTTAATTTTAGTTAAAGTTACTTCTAATAACGGTGGCTATCTCTGCCAGTGAAAGTCCCGTCATAGTTTATCCAGCCTGAGATGAGTTGGAAAAAAACAAACGAACAGACAAGTCTCGACCTTGTACAGATGAACTCTAAGTGCGTTACTGTAATCTATGTCTCTTGAACTTCGGAATGAACTCCTACATATTTTGAACATGAGCACTTGTTCAAGTTGTGTTTTAATTCATCATACTAATATTATTCATCATCCTCTTGCCCTTCTCCCAGTTCATCTGGGGTCAGCGCAGCATGTCTTCCTTTTCCATACGTCCCGGTCAGCCGTCATCAAGCTATCCACTCCCATTTCTCTCATATCATCTTTCACACAATCCATCCATCTCTTATTTGACCTTCCTCTTTCTCTCCATCCACTAACATTCATACTTATCACTCTCTTTGTCACATGTCCTTCCTCTCTTCTCATCTCTCATTCTCATCATACTAATATTATTAAGAGGAAAGATTTGATAAAAAGAAAGAAAGAAAAAAAAATATTCAGTATATGTAAATAGATACATTTCAAACAAAATAAAGTACTTGTTACATACATGCCGAAATGGTCACCACTCAGCTTATGTTGTGACATCAGAGGTGCCATGACGCTGGTATTCTAGTGCACCAGTGTGATATATATGCATGTTTGCTTTGAATAGGTTCCGAAACTACTGGACCGATTTAAAAAGATCTTGCACCAATCGAATTCTACTTTATCAGCCAGTAACATAGGTTTTATTTTATCCCCGTATTCTCACGGGAGCGGAAACTACGCGGGCGAAACCGCGTTGCGCTGCTATACAGAATATAACAATTACTTGTATAATGTTGTATACCTCCACCCTCTGTTCACCAGCGAAGTGAGCGAAGTATCAGTTATGCCTGTGTTGTATAACAGCTACTGGCGTAACCAGTAACTAAAAATTTCGTGCTATCAGTTCCATAACACTTTCAGTACGACTATAATTGTTTAAACAGCTGAACCGCTCGGTTATAACTGATTTGCTACGTCGATAACCTTAGCTATCTGCGCATTTTAGTTTTGAAATTAACGTTATTTATTTAAGTGTTAATTTAATGGTTGTACGATATTCATTGATAGATATTGCTAATTTCTACTTCTATTAGTATGCGGCATGACTATATTATTGACAAAATTATTAATTTTGGTTAGGAATATTGCGAATACACGCAGATCGCATGTATTCGGAATTCTTACCAAAATCAAGAAGATCAAGAAGCATGTGTTGCAACCAAGAAATGAGATATGTTAATCATGACGATTAATATTTCTTATAAAACTTACAAAATGTCGTCTTTACAACAATGAAAATTGCAACATAATGTATATTTTTATGACGATGTTTACCTACATGTAATTACCTAAATGAAGAAATGGTCTGTAATAATCAATATGAAAATGCATATTTATCAACTCGTTCCAGAATAATGAGGTGAAATGCATCCGTTGGTTTTTTTTTTGATAAACTACAATGACATTACAACAATTCTTCAATTTTTATTAATAAATTCAATATCACATCTAGTATGGCACTCATACATATTATATCGATACTATATTCCTAACTAATTGAATATACTGTAGTTACTAGTACAACAAGTGAGCCAATATCATTATCAAACCGCAGTTTATTATTTCTTATCGGTCTCATTACACTTAATTGCACACATCAATGAAAATGTCACGGATTAAAATAATTTAACACAGCCTGACTAATGCATTTCTATTTTTTATGTTTTGACGGAAATGAGCTGTGCAATTCGGAATCGGGGGACAAATGGGATAGAGAAAGTAATATTAGAATTTAAGTAGGTCGTTTGTCGATTCGTACTAATACTTCTCAATATTGAACATGCTAGTCCCACTGATAAATAATGCTAGATTTAAATCTGTCTCGCACGCATATAAAAGTAGACTAGGGTGAAATAGACTTGGCTTCGTTAAATCAAGTATACTTTGTCATGGAACATAAAATATAGGTACATACATCCCAGAAAGTGTAAGTGTATGAAAGATGTATGTAAGTGTCCAAAGAGTAATGAGTTTTTTAAACCGCGTTAGCTAAAAATAAAATAAAATTGGGTTAGATGGAAAATTACGAGAAAGTTGCGACATGTGGCTAGCTTGTCGCTTACATGAACATAAATCCAACACTCAATACACCATTAGTAGCCTTAAATGTCACCAGATACATCATTATTAATTGCTATTTATTCCGTCATAGGATTACCTGATGAACCGCGTCGCCTCTGAGTGCCACGACGTGCACGTCCTCTCCGTGGCCCGTATGTGCAAGGACAACGTCGCCGACCTACAGAAGTATCTGTACCATGTACTCACATCGGAGACCTCGCCCGAGGCCTTGTGCCACATCATCGGCATGTGCAACAACGACAAGCTGGATAATGCGCTGGCTCTAGTGAGTACATAGTTATAAGATATCTGATGTCCCGTGTCGCCTCAAAGTGCCGTGCAACGCCTCGGACTGACTCGACAATTTCTTATTTCGAATCTAATCCTTGTAGATTGAGATGCCAGGGCCGCCAGACTTTACTTATTTTCTGATAAATGAAATGTGTGGCATAGATTAGTATTTATACCTACCTTTTATAAACGTACGGGTACTAGTTAGTTTGATTAGTGGACCATCCATGACTTGAATATAAAATAAAATATTATACTTACTTTGGTAAATAATATATTATTTTCAGGACAAGAGCAAGGCCGAGCAGCCCAAAAAAAATGTGGATCGTAAGGGTAAGTGACACGCATAATAAAATAAGTTATCTTTACATCGTTATTGATAGTGTTACACTTAGGCACTTACCTAAAGAGTTCAACTCAACCAAAACGAGATATCTACCAAATATAAAATAATTATTTTTAAGGTTCCGTACTCAAAGGGTAAAACGGGACTCTGTTACTAAGACTCCACTGTTCGTCTGTCTGTCACCAGGCTGTATCTCACGAACCGCGACAGTTGAAAATTTTACAAGTGATGTATTTCTGTAGCCCCTATAACAACAAATACTAAAAACAGAATAAATACTTGTCACTCCTTTTTCACAGCTTTCCATCCAACCCAGCCCACTGTCCTAAGTTGGTCTGGGACTTAAAAAGAATATACCAACTGTAGTTCTTGTCTAGCATGTCGTAAAAGGCGACTAATGGTATATCGGGTTTTGGGTGTGTGATTGTGTGGGCGACGGGTTAGCTGCTTGTCACTGCTTTTGCACAATTTTCAATCTAACCCAGCCCGGCTTTATTTTTGGCTGAATGTGGTTAAAGGGGCATGCTGCCCCTTTGACTCTGCCTACCCCTTCGGGGATTAAGGGCGTGATGTTATGCATGTTATGCAGCATAATATAAATATTTAAGTGGGGATCCCCTACAATAAACGAGATATAGAATTTTTTTTGAAAATTTAATTATTAAATTAAAATTAAATAAATATTTAATAAATTAAATATATGCCTCCCATACAGCAGACGTGATTTCTTTGCCGTTTTTTTCCTCGATATTAAAAACAGCTACAGGTAGACGTTTGAAATATTCACTGAATTTATAGTTTTAAATTCACTTTAAATATAAGTAATTAAATAAAAAAAATGGTTTTAAAATAGTGTCTAATATTGTATAGATTAATAGTATGTACAGAACCCTACGTACGCTAGTCCGTTTTTTTTATACAAATGGCCGGTTTTTTCGAAGCTGTTCAGTCTTTTAAAAAACAGTTAATTTACTATACACCTAAGAAGTAGTTAAAGACCTTTTGTAATCCAAGTTCAAATGTTGAGAACTTTTTTCTTGTCGTCAATATTATGGATGGCGTCGTATTTTTATTGAGGCTATTATAACTCTTAAAATGGTAGGAATAAGGTGTACATTTAGAGACAAGCAGTCTCCGCGTAGTCTTGCGTTACAACGCAGTATTGTGGCTTCACTGTCACGCCCACTTGGCACTTCCACTTAATTTGTCGCGTGCTTATAACGGTTGTGTATGCAATAATATGTAGTAACCAATTTGTTCTAATAATAACAAATAACAGATCAACAGCACAATATTTTGTTACAGCTCACCTTGTAGGAGCAAATCCTTGCACTTGGGGGCCTGCTTACTGGTGCGGTAACTTCAGGTAAACACTTTTATCTTTTATTATCTAAACATACTAATATTATAAAGAGGAAAGATTTAATTGTTGGTTTGAATTGAATAGGCTCCGACACTACTAGACCGATTTGAAAAAATATTTTACCAAAGGAAAGCTACTTTATCAGCGAGTAACATAGGCTTTATTTTGTCCCCGTATTCATATGGAAACGGGAATTACGCGAGTGAAACCGCGGGGCGCTGCGATATTGTATAAAGTATAAACATTGTTTAACTGTAACGGCTTCTTCCGCGTGTCTATAGGTCCGTTACATATGGGTTAGGCGGCGGTGCCTATTTTTTTTTCGGGATTAAAAGTAGCTTATATAAAAGGGATGATTGCATTAAAAAACTATATTAGTCCGTCAGTTAGATTATAAAAAAATATTAGACACATATTTTTCGTATTATTAAATTAACAAAAAATCACAAAGATAAAGAGCATCAAAGTTTTGGAGTGGGGGCTTGCGACGTCACTATTTAGTAAAAATTTTACGAAAGCGTGACGTCATGCGCAACTTAAATGCATTGTATCTTCGTCAATGTTTGTTTGAAAAATAAATAAAAAATACGTGTTCAATATTTTTTTATAATCTAACTGACAGACGTTAGCAGAATTTTTTAGTCACCTTGCCTATAAATTGGGTACAAACTTTTGGCGGAGCAAATTCCATCACAGTTAAGTGGTTTAGTTGTGAAAGAAGAACGGACACAATTACATAATCAGTAAAAATTTAAGGTCATCCATATCCATCTAACCCAGCCCACTTTTATTTTTGGCCTAATGTGGTTAAAGGGGCCTGCTGTCCCTTTGAATCTGCCTACCCCTTCTGGGATTAAGGGCGTGATGTTATGTTGATGTTAACATCAACATAACATTGCCTTAAGGCAATTTGATATAATAAATAGGTCTAGTTATATACGAATATAATACCTATATATACGAAGAGTTTTTACTCTTTGTTATATGTAGGTACATATATCTATTTCATTCATATTATTACAGTACTTTACAATATTTGTAAGTGGAGGTAACGTATATTTCTATGTCCATCAAGTATATAACTTAAGGAAGGAAACTGGCGTTAGTTTCTAAATATATGTATAGGGAACTATATGTTATTAAATTAAATAAATTCTCCAGACTGACACACCAATTCTCTAGTCCCAAACTAAGCTTATGCTTGTGCTATGAATACTAGGTAAACGGATAGGCATACTTAAATACGTTTTTGAATATCAATGACTCAAGTACAAATGTCCATGTTCATCACACGAAACATTTGCCCCTAGCGGAATTCGAATCCGCGACAATTGGTTTTCATTGGCGTAGGAAACCACATGAACAACGGGCCAGACAAATATAATTTATATTAATTAAATAGTTGCTGATTTATATTCGTGAAATGATTGTCAGTAATTAGTTATCATTACAATAATAGCACAACAATGATTTGAACTATATTTATTTACTAGCTGACCCGGCGCACTTAGTAACGCCCCTTTCTCGGATTTTCAATACCTATTTTTTTTTGCAATTTTTTTATTTTTTTCTTTCATAAGAACCTTGACCTGATAATAACAAACACGTTTAAAAAAGAATTAGCGAAATCGGTTCAGCTGTTCTCGAGATTTGCGCTTAGCAACACATTCAGCGATTCATTTTTATATTATAGATGATATGTTTATACGTAATATATTCGTAAATCATTTTTTCACAGTTCATCGTTAAAATACCAAGTCCAATGTTCTACGAAAGGCAGACCGACAGTTAATAATAATATAATCAGTAATCACACCAAACTGTTTCCGGTCACGACGCGCTTGATAACCAGAGGTCGAATAAAATGGGTACAGTTTTTTTTTTCAACTTATATACTTACTAATATATAAAGCTGAAGAATTCGTTTGTTTGCTTGAACGCGCTAATCTCAGAAACTACTGGTCCGAATTTAAAAGAAAAATGTTGTATGTTTTGTTTAATAATAAATTATAAATAAATAAATTCTCCAGACTGACACACCAATTCTCTAGTTCCAAACAAAGCGTAAGCTTGTGCTATGGATACTAGGTGAACGGATAGACATACTTAAATAGGTACGTTTATAAACATCCATGACACGAGTACAAATGTTCATGTTCATCACACGAAACATTAAAAAATATATCGGGGAAAGCTATTATATTATTGGCTAACATCCTACTAATATAATAAATTTGAAAGTTTGTATGCATGGATGGATGTTTGTCTTTCACAAAAAAACTACTGAATGGATTTTAATGAAACTTTAAAATAATATAGCTCATACACCCGAATAACGTATAGGATATGTTTCATCGATGTACCACGCGAGCGAAGCCGCGGGCTAGTTAACCATAAACGCAGGATAATCCCCGGGCACAGCTAGTAATTAATAAGAGTTGTCCGAAATATGGTATCACCTCTTTAGGTATTACGTATTGAGATTATAAAGTAAGTAACATTGCACTGCTTATATATCCTTTTTGGTTAGAGCGTTTAGAAACAGCTGTGAACATTATACGACTATTCTTCTGTCCATGTCTTACAAACACGACATAGAGATGTATGAGCGAGACATTGTAGACGATTATATTACGAAAATGTAGTAAGTACAAAGAAAATTTGTTCGGACATTTGGAAAGAATGGATGACAAAAGTTTGACTAAACAAATGCTCAATGCGAAAGTGGAAGGAAGTAGGAGCCGTGGAAGGCCCAGGCTCACCTATCAAGACCAGATTGGTCGTGTATTAACAGAAGGTGATGTTAGGAGTCATAAAAACCGTAGAGCTTGTATGAACAGGTTCATGAATGTTGAAGAGGCGAGTAAGGTGTGTTAGGATCGTGCCATATTGCGTTCGGTTCTCTCTGCCTACCCCGCTAGGGAAGTGGCGTGAAGTTAGTTTTTACAAAGAAAACTGATTCAAATAAAATGGTATTGACAGATATGTTAAAATTTGCTAGGTATTACTTGTTTGTCGAGTACATTTCTCGTTTATTTTTGTTATTATGCCGAATTTGTTTGTTTAATGCCTGAGAGTACTTTAATAACATTCACTGTTATGAATTTAATTAGTTAGTTTTTTAAATTATGAACATAAAAACTAAGTTTTAAAAAATGAAACAGCAATTTATTGCCAGTATTAAATATACTTGTCATCTTGTTATTACTCGTTATTTATGTTTAGGATAAGGTACTCGTATTAAAATAATAATAAAAAGTAAAAGTAGATATACTTGTAGGTAAGACACGTTATTGTGTCTTAAATTCGACAAGCTCGATGGCGCATTCGGTAGTGACCCTGCCCCATTCGCCAAGAGTTGTGGGTTCGATCCCCACCCAGGGCAAACATTCGTGTGATGAATACTTGTGTTTGTTCTGTGTCTGGGTGTTAATATCCAATATTTAAGTATATATTTCTAATACCACTGTTGTTTCTGATGCCCGTAACACAAGTGCTTAAGCTACTTACTTCGGCGTCAGATCAATGTATGTGATGTTGTTGAATATTTATAAAAAAAATAAAAAGTTGCAACTTTGTTGCGGTTTTGTAGTTAAAATTAACTAGTAAGATGATAAGGCACATCCCGTTAGTAAAAGTCTAATTTTGCTTAAGTTTATACAGTGGCATAAACGTAAAGTGATAAATTAATAAATGTGAGTCAAATCACTTCAAAAGATACAATATTTTTAAAAAAGGTTTTAAAATATGATCAATTGGGTAGCAAAATTCTTTCTAATTGGTCAAAAATGGATTTGTATAATATAGTACATAAATGTTTTAGTGAGACTGACAAACAACAATTAATCTTAATAGTATATAAATTACGCGTCACGTTGTTTGTCCGCGATGGACTCTAAAACAACTTAACCGATTTTAATCAAATTCGCACAACGTGTGCAGTTTGATCCAACTTGAAAGATAGGATAGCTTACATATCAATTTATTTAACCCGATTATGTGTCATTGACTGTTAGGCGGAACTAAGTTCGCCGGGTCAGCTAGTTTTATATATAAACTCAAACTGTAAATATCTTTATTTACGTAGGCGTCAAAACAGCACTTATAAATTATCAAGAATACAAAATAAAATACTCTTTTCAATGCCAGATTGATTTATATAAAAATATGTAATATACAGATTATATTAATATTTATACCAAGTCATACATAATGTTCGTAATTTTTTTCTACTTTTTAATACTAATAATACGTATTAAAAGGTAAAAAACCAGAGATGAAGATTACATTGCTTCTTGTAAAGTTAGTTACAAGTGAAGCTAATACAAGCGTGTCAAACACGCATGCATATGAAAAGATATTTGCTATTAAGGCCATATACATGTGATTTGTTGTATTATTGTGTAGGTATATTGTTCAAATTAAACCATGATCCAAAAATTTTCAGGTTCCCCTATCTTAGGGTTACGAAGGTCAGATCGGCAGTCGCTTCAATGTAATTACCAGACTCGCTAAATCGTGGATCATGTGTCTAAGCGGACCCCGTCTAAGCACGGGACATAACGCTAGGAAGATGATGATGATTGTTCAAGTTGAAGAAAAAATGAATGGGTCATTCTAAGTTAAGAGGTAATCAGTTGTATGGAGTGGCGGCATGGCAAAAACAAACGATTTTTTCATCAGAATACTACTTTTTTAATCGAAACTGCTAATTTCAATAAGTTTACAAAGTGATCAATCAATTCATTTGTTTTTTCTCCTTTTATGAGACACCAGGGGAAATACTCAGTACAGGGTAGAGACAAGATAAACAGGGGAGATACTTTACGAGCAGGGAAGAGATATAGATATATGAAAACACTGTTGTTTCTAAGACTATTCACTTGTTATACATATATTAATAACAGAGAATCACACTTTTAATTGCTTAGCAGTTTTTATAAACTTAAATGTGCTTTAATTAAATTTACTTCAAACAAAGTAGGTACCTACTTTGAATATTAAATCCTGATTGATCCTGAATATTAAAATAAATCACAGTGAATTCTCACCTTTCCTTAACAACAATCAGATAATATTTTACCATGAATGAGCAATAATTAAATAAAAAGAAACAATAACTTCTAACTTTAAATTAAAAATATTATACTTTCTTTGTTAGTACTTTTGCTAGTACTTAAACTGTAAACACATATTGAATATTGCAGGTAACTAACTACAAACAAACTAAAATAATATAACGAAAAAAGTTTAAAAACGGCGTTTAAAGACATCAATGGATTCATTGAAATAATAAAAGATACCCTCTCATTTTTAAGTTAAGCGCAAGTAATTATTTTATAATCTGATCCCAGGTGATTATGGAATATCTTTATAATTAATTTTGAAGTCTTTCCAGTGTGTTATTAGTGGTTCGTCTTCTGAATCACTAGATCCATATACATCATCAACACGCATCGAGGTTTAGGATTTTGTGGATAATCCAAAGTATCCCATATAATATAACATTACTCAGAGTCACTGCAGCAGCTTATGCTTTTCAGTGCTATGCGATTAGGCTTAAATAAGCCACCGGTAACTTGGTGAACCTTTAGGGTGCCTGAAAAAGTTTTAATATTGTCATTAGATCCGTGCTTTTCTGACTTTCGAGAGATGTCTGCATCATCTATGGTAAAAACATTAATATTCGAGCAGGTTTCCTCAATAGCTTTGGCTAATTCATCTAAAGACGCAATATCGGAGCCAGTTGCTACTAGTCTATCAGCAGTCCCCTTGCAAGTCGCACACACACCATCAGGAGTTCCGTTTCCGCGGCCTGCTTCATGATAATCCATGTGAAAACATTAGAGTAAAACTCTCCTAGCATTGTAGCCAAAACCATAAACATATTAGGATATTGGGTGATTGGCCCGTAGCTTAAAAAATGTAAATTCGTAACAGTAGCCAGCAGACGGTCTTGTAAAGGCTGGAAATGGGCTGAAATTTCAGAAGGAGAGTGCGTCAAATTTTGATATAAAGTGCAGTAACATTCGCTTTTTAGCTTTTGACCAACTTGCCATTTTTTTGTAAAAGGACATTATTATACTGTAAAAATACTGTAAAATTTACATGGACATAAGTAATTTTAAGTTGCGCATTTTTAAAGAGTAGGTAAGTAGGTATTAACCCTTAATATATTAACATTTGGTGTATTTGTATCTTCCCTGGAAATCAAGTTTCTCCCCTGGCGCCAAAAAGGACAGGGGAAATATGGCAGGAGAGAGACATTTTCGTAATAAATGGAAAATTGCCGTAAAACTATTTATCGTACGTAATTCATAAGCGAACGAAACAATTTATGCACTATTTGCCGTAAATATTTAAATATCATTCAGTATTTTAACAAATAAATATGAAATAAAACTTACCAGAGGAAAGACTACATTCACGTAAAACTACTGCATCTGTCGAGTGATGTGATCGAAATGGCCGACCAAATGGCGGCGCTGATGATATGCTCAACGCTTAATGCTAACTTTACGTAAAAACACGCCGGTTCCAAGATCCCAATTGCCGCAAAATAAATAACAAGTTCTGATTTTAAACGAAACAAAAAAGACAGGGGACGAGACGCGAAAGACGAAGGACAAATTTTGGTGTCAATTTTTTTAATGAATAATAAGAATTTTAGTGATTTTATTTCCTAGGTACTGTAGCTTAGTTATCAGTGTACATGTAAATTAGATATAAAAGTAATAATTTAATTTGAACAGGTTTATAATTACTGATTAACAAATTAAAATTGGTTAGGGGACAGGCCAGGGAAGATATGTTTTTCTAATTAGTGCTAACATTGTGACTAAACTACTTAAAATTTTATAATAAATTTAAGTGACAATGAAGAACATAATTAGCTTTAAAGGATAAACAAGATTTTACCAAAGAATGTAAAAAAAATATGTTATTATTTGTCATGGCCGTCCAAAGTACCTCTTAACTTAGAATGACCCGAATAAACAATGTTCCACATTGGTTGTTCGTTGCATAACTAGTTCCGAAACGATTCGCTAAGCGTGTTAGCGCAAACCTCTTAAAGTGTCGCGTTGCGGCCGGTGTCAACACCGCGATACGGGCTGCGATGCCGGTTCTTGCAACTCAATTGTTATTATTGCTAGTTGGACTGGTGGCCTCTCGTCAGTTACCATGGCGACTTGGGAACATATTTTAGCTTACCATCAGGTGAAAAGAAGTCACTATACTCCGCTAATATAAAAAATATACTCGAATGAGGTGGATGACACTATACATTTTAACCCCCACGGCAGGTGTGCATCGTAGCTGTTATATGGAGATTTTTTTTGTTGGAAAGCTGCGAGTGGGGCGAGATCTGGACCTGCGCCCCTGTGTTAAACACGAAGTCTAAACTATTGCAATAATACGAGTAGGGCTATCATATTACGCGCTGTTTAAACGCTATGCTCCCATAGATTTTGTATACAAATACATAAGGAACGTTAATATTAAGCAAGCTCTGTAATATCTGGCGATGATAAAACACTTATATAACATATAAACATACATAAACACCAATTCATAACTAAATAAAATACGCGCCTATAATTGGAATTAATAATATAGATCTTAAAAAAAGTCTCTATTAAGTAAATTATCTCTTTTAATAGCTTGTGTATGTGGTCGTCATCCCCATTGTGATTGTGCGGTTATCGGCGACGCCTACCTATTCGTATAATTGTGGCAATGTACTACTGGATAAACATTAAATGTAATTAATCAATTGTACATTACACGAGTCGCAGAACAAAAGGTATTTTCGTCATTCTGTGTTTTTATGACATCACACTTCCAAAGATTTTATTTTATACGGCGATTATGATTCATGACGTCAATGTATGCTTAAGTAAACTGACTAAGTTTACTTACGTTATTGTTTTAAAGTTGTTTAAAAATGGTTGGATGAACTAAACTATTGATTCATAGGCAAAATGCCGTTTATAATGTTTAATTAAATTTTACAGTTTCTTTTTGATTGAGTTTACGCTGACGCAATTTGAATGTCCGTTTTCCGTCCAGTGGTTATGTAAAAACGAAACAAAATTGAACTTCACGTTTAGGCGGGTAGGCAGAGAGAGCTGAACGCCATATGAAACGTTCGTTGCAACAGTGGTTATGTATTTTGTGGTTATGTATTTTGACTGGCCCGTTGGTCGAGTGGTCAGAGACCCTGGCCACGAAACCAAGAGTCGCGGGTTCGAATCCTGCTAGGGGCAAATGTTTCGTGTGATGAATATGGACATTTGTACTTGAGTCATGGATGTTTATAAACGTATTTAAGTATGTCTATCCGTTCACTTAGTATCCATAGCATAGGCATAAGCTTAGTTTGGAGCTAGGGAATTGGTGTGTTAGTCTGAAAAATGTAAAAAAAAATGTAAAAAAAATGTATTTAGTCATTTATTTGGGTACTAGATTACCTAGTTATTGCAATATGGCCGTTTATGCGTATTTCTGTCCCATTGTTTTTGTTTCCTTTCCGTAAGTAATCGTTTTTGTTAACATGCGTTCTCATCTTTAAGAGCATTTCTGTTGTCATCATTAAGAAAAATAATGAGTTATTTGGGGAAGTGTAGAAAGTATGTGTTGACAAAATGTCTGGCCTGTTGCCCTTGAAGGATGTAATAACACGTTTTGTACATATGCCAAGCGACACACCTTTGGCGATAAAACAAATGCAAGTGATTATCTTTCGATACGACTGAGTCATTGTTTTGTGTTGATACTGTAGCTATGTAGGTCATCCATTGTGTCACAAAAGTAAACATACTGTCGATTTCCTTGAAATAAAGTGAATCAAACGGAAGTTGACGAAGCGTGAACTTCGATTTGGGGCCTATTTTGACAGTATTATTTATACTAATAATCGACTCCAGTGTTACACAGAAATCTCTTGGAGAGATTATCTGGTTTCGCTTTAATATGACACCAGACTAAGCCATCTAGTTATTACATTGGCTACCTACTGGCAGTAATCCTCAAACGGAACTTTTGAAATTAGATCATAACTGGCTCGGTGGCGTATTCGGTAGTGGCTCAGCCCCATGCGCCAAGAGTTGTGGGTTCGATCCCCACTATGATGAATACTTGTGTTTTGTTCTGTGTCTGGGTGGTATTATCTAATATTTAAGTATGTATTTGTAATACCACTGTTGATTCTGATATCCGTAACACAAGTACATAAGCTACTTACCTCGGAGTCAGATCAATCTATATGATGTAGTCTGTGTTTTTTGCCTTGATTTTTTCCCTTTCCTTTTCTTCTTGCCTAACATGTAACTGACGACCAATCGTGTATAGGGTATTAAGTTTATGATTTTGTAGGCGAGGCCTAGCCACTTGTCAGTAGTTTTCACAATGTTCCATCTTACATAATTTAATATTTTGGCTCAAGGAGGTTACTGCTACTCTCTCTGTTTACCCGTTCGGTCATTGCGTGCGTAGTACTAAAATTAATATATATTTGTTAACAATAGGGATTTTGACACCATTTATACTTAAAAATTGAGTCTACGATTTTTGATTTTACAAAAACTGCTTATTATTTAGTCAGTTGACTATACAAACTAGTGACGGTATTAACTCACAAGCCCATACAACATCTATGAAGTGATTGCGTTTCGACAGCTTTTAAAAAGTATCACAATTTTCAAAGAACAAAAACCCCCAGATGGCGCGACGAAGTCTCGCGGTCTTATCACTGTCACTATTGGCTCTTTGTTGACAGCACCCTTCATAATGTGACACGTATGTCAGTTTGTTCTGACAACTATCCAATGAGGATGCCACCTTTTGAATGTTTTAATTAAAAAAACCGTCATTGACTTGTCAGTCAATATCCCTATTCAATATATTGACTCAAGAAGGTTACTGCTACTCTCCCTTTTCACCCCTTCGGTCATTGCGGTAGTATTATATATTTGTTAACAATGATATGATCGTGTGCAGCACGACCCACGAATGCAGCGCGGTGAGTCACTGCGTGCGCGCCGAGTGGCAGAAGAAGGTCCCGGTGGACAGCGACCCCGTCTGCAACGTCTGCACAGAGATGGTGAACGTGTTGCGCAAGCACCTCCAGAGCGACGAGACGCAGGTATCCCACCAGTTGTTTGTAATTTATTCTGTTGATTAAAATGTCCCATGTTTGTCTGGGACTTAAAAATAACGTACCAACTGTGTTCCTTGTCTAGCATGTAAACGACTAATGAATGGGTATGTCGGGTTTTGGGTGTGTGATTGTGTAGGCGACGAGCTTGTTGTCACTACTTTTCCACAATTCTCCATCTAACGCAGCCCGGGTATATTTTTTGGCAGAACGCGGTTAACTTTTTTACTTTGCCTACCCCTTCAGGGATTATGATATGAAATTTATTCTGTAAAAATTACATTGTTTAATGTTGATAGGATGATAGAAGATTGACGAAAGGTTAGACGTCGACAGACTTTCCATGGCCAATTGGAAAATAATTAATAAAAGATCGGGTAAAAACTACCCCTAACCGACGAGCATGCATGAAAAGACTAATGAATGTAGAATTAGCGAAGGGTGTGTGCCAGGATCGTGGCAAATGTAGGATGTGATCTCTGTCTACCCTCATGGGGAAAAGGCGTAACAGATTGTAGGTATGTATGTATATACCTTAATCCATTTGTGTTAGCATATCTTATTACTAGGTTAGAGACAATGGATGACGAAAGATTGACTAAACAGATATACAATGCGAAAGTGGAAGGATGTAGGAGCGGCGGAAGGCCCAGGCCCTCACCTACCACGACCAGATTGGTCGTGTATTAACAGAAGGTGATGTTAGGAGTCATAAAAACCGTAGAGCTTGTATGAAAATGATTATGAATGTTGAAGAGGCGAGTGAGGTGTGTAAGGATCGTGCCATATGGCGTTCAGTTCTTTCTGCCTACCCTGCTATGGAAGTGGCGTGAAGTTTAGTTAGTTAGTTTTTAGAGACAAAAAAATTCTACAAAATTCCACATAGTGCGAGTCATATTTCTCTTTACAACGTTCTTCAAGAGACTTAGTGCTGGCCCGCTCTCGGCCTCGCAAAGACGCTGTTGTCTTACGTACGATAGCAACAAAGCTATCTGTATACTGAGCTTATCCAACGCAATGCATTAACTCGATAGATATGAACCATAACCGTAGTTAATGGATGTGATCGAGACGTGATAGGTTTTGTATGGCAATATGATACTGTGAAATCGCATTAGGTATCATACACAACCGTTTATCTACTTACTTATATCAAGCAAAAAAGTCCAAAACTTTCGAATGCCGTAATTATCTTTATCTTGCGTAGATAAAACAACTGAGATAATGGCTTATCTAATTGAAACAAACAAGGATGTTCGTGTTAAGTCTCACAGGATCTGAGAAATATACACAAGTATTAGTACTAGTACTTTTAAAATATATACGAATTTATTGATTGCCGCACTCCATTAGTAATGTAAAAAGGCGATTTTATATTTCTTACTGCAGGGCTTTCTATAGCCGTCTTAATGCTATCAGTATTAATTTAATAAGACTCATACATGTTATAAACTAATAGTTCGTAATAATACGGTTTGATTCCCGTATTGACTAATTGACAAACAAAAAAGATGACAAACATATTCTTCACGTTTTGTTTATTGTGTCCAATACACATACGATAAGTTACAATAGGCATCACAACAAAGTGCGTTATGCTACCAGTTAAGTAGCAAATAACATAAGTGGTTAAATGACATATAGTACTCACAACCTGCTGTAAAATGCATTGTTTGACTGGCTCGATAACGCATTCGGTAGTGACTCTGTCCCATGCCCCAAGAGTTGTGGGTTCGATCCCCACCCAGGACAAACATTCGTGTGATAAATACTTGTGTTTGTTCTGAGCCTGGGTGTTAATATCCAATATTTAAGTTTACATTTTGTCATACCACTGTTGATTTCAGCATCAAGCTTAAGCACTTGTGTTATGGATATAAGTATCCATAATACAAGTGCTTAAGCTTATCCCGGAGTCAGATCAATCTATGTGATGTAGTTTGATATATATTTAATGCATTGATGATGAATGATTCCTAACCCGTGATGTTTTGTGTTCATTAACGTGTAATCTGATTAACAAGTCACCCCGAATGACATGGCCGGTCGAAGCCCACGCCAGGCGGCAAGTCATTGGCCGATAACGCGACTTAAGAAAGGAACGGTGACTGATCTCGTTTACCAGGGAGAGCAGACATTTGCTCGCACGTGATAATGGGAATATGGAGAATATTTCGGCTGTTTAACCCATTTTAGCTCAATATACAAACACGAGACACTCGTTGATTGAAACATACGCCAACGGGGCATTCACAGAATATATTGACATAAAAGTTTTTATTTTGAATGGCCCGTTGGTCGAGTGGTCAGAGAGCCTGGCCACGAAACCAAGGGTCGCGGGTTCGAATCCCGCTAGGGGCAAATGTTTCGTGTGATGAACATGAACATATGTACTCGAGTCATGGATGTTTATAAACGTATTTAAGTAGGTCTATCCGTTCACCTAGTATCCATAGCACAAGCATAAGCTTAGTTTGGAACTAGGGAATTGGTGTGTCAGGCGGGAGAATTTATTTATTTATTTATTATTTTATTGATGACTGCTGTGCCCGCGTTTATGGTTAATGTTATATAGTCTTCCTCGATAAATGGGCTATCTAACACTGAAATATTTTTTTAAATCGGACCAGTAGCTCCTAAGATTAGCGCGTTAAAGCAAACAAACAAACCATTAAACAAACAAGCTCTTCAGCCAAATAAGTGCAAAAACCAAAAACTATACAGTTATAATATAACAAGACTAGAATAGGTTAAATGTATTCAAAAGAAAAACTCTTCAGCTTTATAATATAAGCATAAATTAACATCATGACCAGCATGACCAACTGCAAGACAAGTTGTGAATGGACGTTTTGGATTGGAATGTTTTTTTTTTTTTTTTTAAGAAAAGTTCATATCCTTGTACAGACAAAGCAGCACCTATTTGACATTAAATAATTACGCAATTAAAATATTATAAGTTGTTTGTATAAAGTACAATGCGAGAGCGTCAATTAATTATAACAATGACCAGTGCGTGACTTAATAAAAATTCTGTAAAAACATAACTATCTGTAAACCGAAAACATTTTTTATATCCCGAATTGCATTCTACTGGTAAGTACTTCATAATGAGAATTAAGGGACTTAATTGTTTCTTCACCATATCTATATTTTGTATGGTGTCATATCTTTTAGATTTAATAAAGAGTTTCAAATATTTACCGTACAAATTGTTGAGAATATGACGTATTTTGTGTGTTCTCACTCGGTTATAGTTTCTAATGTAACGTTTGATAAAGCCTAGAGTTATGATGACATTCGTGTTGACTTGAGCAAATAAGACACGTACTTATTTTGTGAGTTTGTTGTGATAAACGAAAAATAATGCGGTAACAGGAGGTATGATTTATATTTTTTATAATTTTATTCTATACCCGATGACATTACGATGTTAGATCCAGGCCTTTTGTCTAATAAACTTGATGATTTGGGTACGAAACCAGATCAATCAACGGGTATATTTGAGATGACGGTGTGATGCTACGTGCAGGTACACCTATATCATGTGATATCACCACCAACCACAAGCCAACCACCTCCCATGACAACATCACGCCCGCAGTCCTCGAAGGGGTAGGCAGAGTCAAAGGGGAGACAAGCCCCTTTAACCACATTCAGCCAAAACAAAACTGGGCTGAGCAAGATGGAAAATTTAGACAAAGTAGTGAGTGTCAAGTGGCTAGCTCGTCGCCTACACAATCACATACCCAAAACCTGATATACCATTAGTCACCTTTTACGACATGCTAGGCAAGGAACACAGTTGGCACATTATTTTGAAGTCCCAGACCTGGGGACTGGGAATTTATTTATTTAAATAAATATGAGTAAAAATACCTAACATGAACACCATTATTTCAGATCGAAGTCCGAGACGACATCGAGAGGTACTGCAAGATGATGCCGGTGAAGGCGGTGGCCGAGGAGTGCGTCCGCCTCGCCGACCAGTACGCGCCCGAGCTGGTGGCGGCGCTCGCCTCCGACATGGACCCGCACCAGATCTGCACCGTCGCCGGCCTGTGCAACAGCGCGAGGATCGACAGCCTCTTGGAGGAACACGTCAGTTAATAATAATAAATATAAACTTACTTAACTTCACGCTGTTTCCCTAGCGGGGTAGGCAGAGAGGACCGATTATTTTATATAAAAGTAACTACCGCTATATCAGTCATATTGATGGCTTAATTAATAAATGGGCCCAAAGCGGTTGTGAGCAGAAGTTCGTAAGATGTTGACAAGGGAATTGCTGTGAAGTTAGTTAATCAGATGTATACAACAATATGTTGGCGATGAAAAGTGATACGGGACCCACCTAGAACTAGCTACGTCATATTTTCACGTTTAATTTTAGACAACATTATAAAAATAAATAGTTTAATATTAAGATAATGGTAGCAGAACTAATTAACATAAATCGACAAAGAGGATTATAATTAGCTCTTCAGATTCGTATAGCTATTTGTTATTTGTTGTGATACTCATATCCTGATAGTCATCCGGATCTAAAAATATTATTCATCCATTACTCTCATTTCGCATATAGTTAGGCCATTATCGATCTGACGAAGAAAAGTAATAAACAAGTATATGCCCCAATTATCTTATCCGCGTTTTAGCTTTGTTATGAGCATGCGAGTATAATAACTGTAAGCAATGTCGCGTAGGTATTGTTATTATCGAAGTGTTGTGGTCATGTATACGTACGTTTAATGACCTCCTGCCACGATATTTTAATAGTGTAATGCTGCTAGAAACTTCGATGTAAATATTATGCACGCTACTTCTGCTCATACGTATGTGACTAGTAATTTTTGATAACAAGCTGACTTACATTTTAACAGAAAAGTGGCTTTCAATATGTTATCAAAACTATACAAATGTACTTGGTATAATTATAAATGAATTAGCTCTTTAGCTAGCTCAATGTATGTACAGTCAACAGCAGGTCAAGTTACCCACTTGCAGTTCAATATTAGCGCTTATGCCCCCGACATAAGGGCGGTACAAAGTCCAAAGTGGATAGTCTGATGTGCTGTTGTCTGTACATCTTGTTGGTTTGTCGTAAAGTATATATGTTACATACGTTCATTACCGACAAATACACAATTTTCACTCGAAGCTTAAAAGTTTCTATAATAAGGTACCCTGTATGAAAATTTCATACTTTAATCAGATTTCTAAAGTGACACTTTTTTTCTACAGGAAAAAGAGATGAAGGAAAAGGAAACAAAACCAAAACTGTTAGGCAGCAAAAAGTGCACTTACGGCCCGTCCTACTGGTGTAACGACCTCAGGTACAGTGAATATACTTATATATATAAGAAGGTACAGTATTATACATTGATAAAATAAATATATCTGTTTTATTATAATGATATCCTTCGGCTTAGGCTCGAGCTCTTCTTTGAATTACTGAAATGGATCAATACTGAGAAATTAAGTATCTTACTTCTTCTAATATTATAAACGCGAAAGTTTGTGTGGATGTTTGTTACTCTTTCACGCAAAAAGTACAACATGGACTTAAATGAAATTTTACAATAGTATAGCTTATATATTAGAATAACACATATGCTGGTTCATAGATGTACCATGCGAGTAACGCCGCGCGAACAAGATAGTAAATTCATATATTAGTGTTTTGTAATTTGTAATATTTAAATAACCGCCCTAAAGAAATCAACACAAAATAACATTCATACATACATTATGCCCGTAATCACCGAATGGGCTGAGTCCAAGAACCGGGAAGTTGACCCAAACCACATTCAAATAAAAATAAAATTTAATCGGGTTAGATAATAAAAAATACACTCTCCCTTGTGATAATTGATGATTATTCCCGGACCCCTCCCCTGATCGAGGCTCATGTGATTATGGGTGATCCCTTATTGTACATTATGTTGGCAGCACGGGCCACGAATGTGGGGCCACGAAGTACTGCGCGGTGTCGGTGTGGCCCAAGAAGGAGGTCGCCGAGGACAACGACAGCATCTGCAAGATCTGCCTGGACATGGTGCAGCAGGCGCGCGATCAGCTCGAGAGCAATGAGACACAGGTACTTTTACATACATTCATACATACATACATACATACATACATACATACATACATACATACATACATACATACATACATACACACACCCATACATACATACATACATACATACACACATACATACATACATACATACATACATACGTACATACGTAAGAGTATGTATCGCCTGTAATCCTCGAAGGAGTAGGCAGAGTCAAAGGGGCAGCAAGATTTTTAACCAAATTCAGCCAAAAATAAAACTGGGGCTGTTAATAATTATATATAATATTTAAGTATACATATATATGGACATGCTCGATGGCGCATTCGGTAGTGACCCTGCCTCATGCGCCAAGAGTTGTGGGTTTGATCCCCACCCAGGACAAATATTCGTATGTTGAATACTTGTGTTTGTTCTGTGTCTGGGTGTTAATATTCAATATTTAATTATATATTTGTGATACCACTGTTGGTTCTGATATCCGTAACACAAGTGTTTAAGCTACTTACCTCGGAGTCAGATCAGTGTATGTGATGTAGTCTGATATTTATTTATTTATTATTTATTATATGTAATATCACTGTTGATTCTAATAACCGTAACACAAGTGCTTAAGCTACTTATTCCATTCCAGGAAGAGCTGAAAGAAGTATTCGACGGTTCCTGCAAGCTGATTCCGATCAAGCTGGTCGCTAAGGAGTGCATGAAGCTAGCGGACGACTTCGTGCCCGAGTTGGTGGAGACACTCTCGTCCGAGATGAACCCGCAGCAGGTGTGCTCCGTCGCCGGCCTGTGCAATAGCCAACGGATAGACAACATGCTCGACGGATACGTAAGTATAGATTAGTATAGTCGTCCATATAGTATAGTATAGAATAGTACATTCTAGTAGTTTCTCAAACTTATGGCTCCACGTACCCCTTTTAAAGTATAACATTGACTATTTTGTCAATGTTGACGCCACAATTGCATACTTTAAACCAAATAAAATCTATTTAAATTTTCCAAGCGAGGTGATCCCCTCCCACCATGTTTACGTAAACTTTGGTATAATTTCAACAAAAGCTGTTGATGTCACCAAAAGATGTTACTACATCTTAAAAAACTACGTAAGCACCAATGAGGGACCCTTCACGGAGCTTATGTTGGAACGGCCCATAAGAAAGGTATGGATTTTTTTTTAAATATGGGCCAAGACAAAATGAGACACAACAGCCATTTATTTATAAACAAATACGTATGTTTTTTTGTATCAGAACACCCAGCTGGCCCGCGTGGTAAGCTGCAACAACTGCAAACACGTCACGCTCGTCGCGCGGCAGAAGTTCGACCAGACCACCTACGAAGATTTCCTTGTGAAGCTTCTTCAAGTAAGTTGCATATTTGAAATACGTAAATACATATTCGCAGGCTCTTAATGCCCAAAGCAGTAGGCAGTGCAAGAAGCAGTAATCTCTTTAATCGCTTTCAACCAAACATTTTGTATGGGCTTATATAGAAAATAGCGCAAAAATAGTGACAAGATGCTAGCTCGTCTCTTACACAATCACAAACCTTATATTTACTAGTTACTTATCTAATGCATTGAAATTCAACAAAAATATCAACTTCTGGCTAAGATAGTTATCAATTTCTAATATAATAGGAATCAAAAATAGTTTTGTCATAAGACAAAATATTAAAAATCAAATAACCAAAAAAATTTTCAATTTCTCAATGTAACTATTGTTTAGTAATGTAAAAAATCTACTATATCTTCACTTTCAGATTCACTAAAATCCTGTATAATTTGTGCAATGGCGTTTTCTGATAATTGAGCGAATCATACTTGCAATAATAACAGCACTAATTTTGAAAAAAAAAAAAAAAAAACAATGAGCATGAGTAAAGTCAAAAATAGTCTAATGCAAAATCTATAGGTAGTTTGTCAATTTGAAAAAATACAGTTAAAAATCATCAATATGGGATATTATAGCGTACTTTGAACCAAACAAAATCAATTCATGAGATGTTTCAGATATTTAGGATGTGCACACTATACATAGAGTTAGTTAAAGTATTGAGCGAAAATAAGCAAGGTAAAAAAATTGTAACACTACTTCATTATAATGTCATTGGATATACATATACTTATTAACATATTCCAAACATTAGTACAACATAGGTATGACCTACATTAAATGCTTGATCTTACGGACTAATATTTATGTCGCCGCAATATCTAAACCGGCCTGCGCCCGGATAGTTGGCGGACCATCGAATGCGTTGACAGTGTACAATTCCTTCAATTCTATCGTCATCAGCGATCTAGCCCGGCATTGGAAGCCCTTTACTAATGTGCGTTCCCCTCAGGTGTGCCGCAACATGGACTCCTTTTCGGACTCGTGCTCGATGCTGGTGTTCAAGTACTACGAGAGCCTCCTGGCGGCGGTGAAGCACGACCTGACGCCGCAGAGCGTGTGCCAGCTGAGCGGGCAGTGCACGCGCCGCTTCCACGCGCACGACCTCTACACCTTCCCCGAGCCCGCCCAGCCTTCCGAGTGAGTCCACCTGTTGTGTCTGGTTTGATGCTCTGTTAGACTATGGTCTTAGATTGTAGTCTTACATTGAAGCGACGATAAAACTGTGATCCTGGATGAGTCGTTGCATTGAAGCGGGTGCCTGACCTTTGGGTTGCACAGTCAGGCACTCTGTTAAGAGAAGGCTTTTCAGCGAATCGCTATGCATTAAACTGTCTCCACCTTGTCTGGGTGCCCTGTTATAGGTAGGTTTTGAGCCACAAGCAGACTTGTCTGGATTTTTTCTCTCGTTCTTGTAAGTAATGACTGCATCGTTGATCTTGTATTAGGTCTGAATACTTAATACAGATGTGAGCTAGACAGTAATCCATGAATAGTATACACAACATGAATGATTGAGTGAGAATTACACTTAAACTTAATACTAAATATTATCTACATAATAATATAACTTAAATACTAAATAAATTAAAAGTCTTTAGTAGTAAGCGGTCTAACGTTGTGACAATTACAATATTAAATCTAAATCTACCTAATCCTCGTTGCATTGGCCGCCGTGACGTAATTACGCATCTGGATCTCATTGAAAATTAATCCTCCATTCGTGCTTATCCGACCTGTATTTACCAGTCAGCGGCTGCTTACCGATACGGCAAGCCGCTGAGAGAGAAATATACATTCATATTAGGTTCTAGTGGAGTCAAAGTATTGTGGAAGTTAGATCCTAAAGGAAGTGTTTTGTTCCAGAAACGAGCTGTGCGAGTTCTGCGAACAAGTCGTCAAGCACATGCGCGACGTGCTCGTGGCCAACACCACTGAGATGGAGTTCGACAAAGTGCTCAAAGGTATGATATATTTTCAAAGTCATAGTCAAAGTCAAAATACTCTTTATTTATATGGGTTTGAAACAAACACTTATAAATCGTCAATTCAACAAGAAAATCGACTAATAATATGAATCTATCACCGGTTCGGAATGTTGTTTCTACCGAGAAGAAACCGGCAAGAAATTAGTAGTTACTCTTTATATAATATAGGCCTATTCAAGTGCATAACTTTGGTATTTTTAGCCCTATCTCAGTCTTATTAGCTAAAGTAAGCAAAGGTCTCATTACCATGCTTTCCTAGGTATTGATTACATTTTTGCAAATCCTGTTCATGTTTTTTGGTGACATAACGTCTATTAAGACTTCTCCGTCCCTTTATGTCAACAAGCATCTCAGAGAGTCCTCTCGGCCACCGAGACCAAAATCGGTTATGAGTATATATTATTATTACTCGTATTGACTGCCTCGTTAGTGGATTGGTCGCCCGGAGTCAGAAAATTGGCGGTTTATCACCCTCGGAAACCATATTGAGCCGTTGGTCCTGCGCCTGATCTCTCTCCGGCCATGCCGGGATGCCGTCTTGGCAAGACGGCATCCCGGCATGGCCGGAGAGAGAGTCTATGAGTGTGAAGGAATAAAGAGTGCATCTGTGTTTGCAGAGACACTTGTGTAGGTATATATCTCCTGCGTAACAGGCTAATCCATATTGCGTTCGCCCCGGGGCCGAAATCGGTTAGAAGATGTAAACGATAAGAAGAAACATGTACCAATGAGGATTTTCACAAATACAAAAAAACCTCATTGTGTTTCTTGCCTAGCATGTCGACTAATAGTGTACTGGTATTAGGATTATGTATCTTCTTTGGGAATTGCGGGCGTTATGGTACGTACGTAACTGATCAATATGATGTCCTTGCAGGGCTGTGCAAGCAAACCGGTGGGTTCAAGGACGAGTGCCTGCAGCTGGCAGAGCAGTACTTCCATGAGATCTACGACTACCTGAGCAAGATGCGCCCCGGGCAGGTGTGCGAGGTCATGCAGCTGTGCGCGGGCGCGCGCGGGCGGGGCGTGCCCTCGCTGCCGCTGGCGCCGCTGCTGCCGCCCGACCTCATGGTGCACCCGGCCCCGCAGCTGATTGGCGCTGACGAAGCTGCTAGTTACAAGGTACGGAGATTTTTTTTAAAAAGGGTGGCCCCTTTTTTGACAGCTCCGTTTGTGCAATGGTTCAGACTTTGCTATAATTGCAAATGAGCGTCGATCTAAATAAAATTGTTGTCGATGTTACACGTCAAAGCCTTGTTTCATCCGCAGCTATTTGTCTTGATGCAAGTCGCGCGGGATTTGCTCTCCATCGCAAAGTTGACTACGTTACAACGACAGGGCTGTCAAAATTATTAGAGTTAACGTTTCGCGTAATGTCTCTTAACTCTTTAAAATTTTATCGTCTGGTTACCGTCAAATAATATACTTCAGAACTTTAATGCAATAAAATACAGCATTTTCTTGAATTTTTGTGAGTATTGGATACAGCAAAAAATACATATTTTTTATTTTGATTATTCCACTAACAGATTAAATATAAAATATACTTATTATTACCCGGAAAAATACTTTATTCACGTCTTCGTTACCAGACCGGACGCGTCCCTACGCCCGCTAAGCAGACGAACGTGCGCGTGATCAAGGAGGACTCGATCCCGCCGCCGCTGCCGGTGGAGCGCATGTTCGTGAGCCTGCCGCAGAACAACGCCGTCTGCTCCTTCTGCCAGTACTTCCTGCATTACCTGCAAGTGCAGCTCAGCGACTCCACCAATGAGGTACGGCGCCAGGACTCTACTTTATTAGTTTTTTGGTATATGGTGTAAATATGACATTTTGAGTAATTCGATGGGCAATTAGTCGTCACTAGTAAACTATCAACTATCAACTATAGCTACTTGACCGGACCGTGGAACTTGACGATGGACAAGGCAATCGTCGAATTACTAAAATGGGTTCCAATAAACGATATACTTTGTATAATTATAGCAGTGCGTGAGCGAGGTTGCGGGTTAAAACCCCGTCTTCCCCATTCGTTGAGGCAAAACATCGTTATGAATCCTGCACATTCCAACAACTATGGATGTGTAATCATGATCCAACTTATCTAGTTCCCTTTGAAAGCAATGACTGTGAAACTTGTTATTGTCTTATCGGCAATGTGGAATCTGTCAATAGCTTTATATATAGCCCGTTAACAAAATGGAATCTATTAACTTGCACTTGTATTTCAGGATGAGATCAAAGAGGCTGTAGACAAGGCGTGCGACGTGCTGCCGCAGTCGGTGAAGGGCGAGTGCCAGACGTTCGTGGACCAGTATGCGCCCGCCGTCATCGCTCTGCTGGTGCAGGAGATCGACCCATCCAGCGTGAGTACTAGTTTAATCGTAGCGTTTTTTACCTCATATTTGTGATTGTGACCAAGGCGATGGCTGGAGTGGAGTAAAATGGACAGCAACAGGAAATAAGAAGGATGTGCGGGGCAAGTTAGAAAACTACCTACCATACATGTTGGCATGATTATTGGGAAACATTTTCGACGAATCGCGAATTAGACCAACTGCGAATGGGACCAACCGCGAATTGGACCAACCGCAAATTGGACCAACCGCGAATTGGTCCTTATTTTGTAAATTAGACAAAACTCGAATTGGACCGTTTACCGCTTTACCGCCTAAACGTTTCATATTTGCATGTAAGTAAGCAAATAAAAGACAAATATGGTGCTTAGGTGATGGTGCTTTGGTGAAATAAATTTTACCATGCGACCCGTCTTGGAGTTCGGTCTCTCATGAGATTAGATACATCTGACGATGATACTAACAGCAACAACATTCTAATCCTTTTTTCAATCTCCAATGGGAGTGTGTCACTCCTCCGTGTTCGCCTCCGGATGATCAGATGAAATCAATAGTTAGTTCCTGAGAAGGGCCAGTTTTTTCCTGTGTACATATAAGACGCGTGTCGTTTCCGCGCAGGTGTGCCCCGCGCTGAAGCTGTGCCCGCAAGTGTCGGAGGTGCGGCTGGTGACCATCAACGCGGGCAAGTCCAACTGCCCGCTGTGCCTCTTCGCCGTCGAGCAGCTCGAGGCCATGCTCGAGAACAACCGCACTGAGGTATGAAACCCCCCACTCTCTCCACCCTCCAGTCAAATTCAATAAAAAAAATATATTTGCATTAATTTGGGCTTTTCTCTACCTTCCATCGCTTATTAGTCGGTGACTATTTTATGGATAGATAAAAAACAAGAGTCTATTAAGTGTTTGTGTAAATTTTCGGTACGAAATACCCCAAATATTAATCATTGCAAAATAAGCAAACCCAGCTCCAATTACAAGAAGCTTTCATGGTTCTCGTAAAAATAAATATTGTTATTGCAAAAGAGTTTTCTGGTAAGTAAAAATCATTTTGTTCTGTATTATTTGTTACTCTGACCAAATACCTATTTTTCTTCTATCCTAACTAAGTTTTTTCTCTGAATGTAGTTTAAAGAGCTTATCGTTTCTTAAAATCCTCCTCGGCAGTTCCAGCGCGACGATATGTATTATTTGTTTTCCGTAACCAAGTACCACACATTGTTGATTTTGCACGCGCAGGAGAGCGTCCGCCACGCGCTGGACAACCTGTGCAACCACCTGTCGACGAAGCTGCGCTCGCAGTGCGTCGACTTCGTGGACCAGTACACGCGGCAGCTGGTCGAGATGCTGGTCGCCGACATGAACGCGCAGGAGATCTGCGTCTTCCTCAAGCTGTGCAAGGTACCATTACAAACTTTTTTTATATTTATTAACTGTCGAGACTGCGCTAATATACTTACATACATACATACATAACATCACGCCCATAATCCCCGAAGGGGTAGGCAGAGTCAATGAGGCAGTAGGCCCCTTTAACCACATTCAGTCAGAAACAAAATTGGGCTAATATACTTTGACATTACAAAATAGTTTTACTGTATCATTCAGTTTGTAAGTACGATCTACGCGAATTTTCGACTATATAGTAGTTTCTTCGTCAGTTGCAACAGTGACTTGAGCCCCTGTTTAACTTCTAATAAGAAGATGGTGATGGGCGAATGATGGGCGACGCAGCACTGGCATCTCAAAAGCCCTTTGACCATGATGAATTTAGCAACTCTGTTATAAAATAGTGAAATGACCGCGCAACACAAAGATTGGTACTATAGCGGTAACTAACTAAACTTCACGCCACTTCCCTATGTAATGTGTGCGTCACCTCACTCCCACATTAGTAAGTAAGTTAGTATATAAGCTTAGGTTATTGTCATTAAAGGGTTCTTAATAAATCTATAGTGCGCGCTAAACACATCTTTTACTCGCCTCCCGTCGTCCCACATTACATGGCGACCCTGCCAGTGCTGCCTTTGGGCAGTGCTGCGCATCGTGGAGTGAAATAATAATTTTGTGTTTTAAAATGATTTATTAAAAAAAAAAATTAAAAAAAAAAAGGGAAGACATGAATATTATCAGTGGAAAAATAAAATTGACTCTTAAAAAATTATGTGAAATGATGAGAAGTGGACGTCAGAGGATGCTGGCTGCCGGGATTATCTAATGGAGCCAGATAGAGGATATTTGCTGGCAGCCGGGTGATGATCGTGTCAGACGTTGAGTTTGCTTGCTGCCGGGAGAGTACGAGACGTGTGATGGAAAAGGAATAGAACGAAGACGACGGACGATGGGCGCCGGGAGAAGTAGGAACGGAATTCGACGACATTTTAATATATTTTATCTTTAATGATTTTATCGTAGGTTTTAATTTTAGTGGCCACTACATAGTTAGTTATTTAATAAATAATACTATAATTATTCTCATGTAACTAGACGGGTTACATTTACAAGCATCTAAAAGTAAATCATCAATCTTTTTTTTTACTGTTACAAATATTAATTTGTTTAAAAAATTATTTCAATGCCGACTGAAAGTTAATAAGTGATAGGAAATTATTTTTGAAATATTTTATACTATTAATACTAACTACATGAGCATATGAGCATAAAAATATATTTATGGTTATTAGATAAACCAAATCTAGCTTCATTTATTTTTCTACTTTGTGCTTTGGTAACATAGCATTTTTTTTTATTATTAACATAACTACGATATCTTTCGAGAGCTCATGCAATTACAAGGTCATATAGAGTTCGCACCAGGACACTCAGATAATGTGTTAAATATTGGTTTATAATTTATTTTGGTTGGTTTTACTTAAAACATAAGTATTCTAAATTCTCGCTTACATTTTTTTAAAACAAACATTGCGCAGTACTTAATAGAGTATAGTTTCATTAAATTTTTTATACGAAAGTTGAAATAGAATTAATTATTGTCGCGTTGCACATGAACTTGTTAAATTATGCTAAAATTAATTTAATTACTTTGTTTAGACTCTTGCAGTTAGGCGATTTTTTCTCAGGTTTTCAAAGTAAAGTAAAATATGTAGTGTATTTTTTTTGTATTTGACCAAAATATTATTTAATCCACATACTTATTTCAAACTAAATGGTATTTCCTGACAGTTTCAAATAAGTATTGATTTTGCTGCTATTACTTTTTTAGATTACTTGATTGGTATAGTATGTAGATCACGATATGACAGATTCTTTTTTTAGAAAATTTCATATATTGTTCAAATAAAATAATTATTTATATAAGTATATATATTTAATATCTTTTTATAATAATTGCAAATTAAAATTGAATAGGTATGTATTATACTGTTTTACACTTAATTAGTGAAATAAAGGTAATGTGTCTAATTGGTTCCACAATAACAAATTTTTAACTCTCCATTTCCATAACTGACGAATTTAATTTAAATTACTATAGAGTAACGTTTAAAAACATTAATTGTGAAAAGTTAATGTAACCGCAACATTAGTCGATTGGTAGAAAAGGTGTTAAGCCAACAGTTGTTTTAAAAGTATCAAAGCTATACATTTAATAACACAATAAAATTTATTATTGTTTTTAATTAAAGTCGTAAATATTCATACTAGCACATTTCTATTTTCAGTAAAGATAATAATTTTTAATAAGATTGATAGGTATCAGGTTTCATTACAACAATTACTTTTGCATCTTATTAGAAACGGTATTTAGTCCGTGCATCGAAACCATATTTAGCGACACATGTCATAGATCAGCAATATTTTTGTTTTTCAAGCTTCTTGTTGCGAAATATTACACGATTCCATATTAGTCGGAAGCCGAAGTACCGGATTAGCTGTGTTGTTTCTAGAATTAGTTTCATATTATACACTTACATCATGTTTTAGGTATGCCATTGTTGAAACAGATTCTATGTAGAATCGCAGAGAATGTATTTAGATCACACAAATATAAAGATATAATTTTTGCTTAAAATGTGGTTGCAGCAAAACTGCCATGAAAAGGTACTTAGTTTAATTGTTTTGAAAGTTTAATATAGTTTTGCTATCAAATTATTAAGGAATAGTATACCCACAGGATGTAACATGTTGATATTAAAGATAGGAGAAATGGGAAATACGTATATTTGTGTTTGTTTAATAGGAAAGCTTTTAGATTGATTAATAGGAATGTATTAAATATCTTTTGTTACTAGATATTATTAGTTACATTTCCGAAGTAAGTAAAACAATAGTAAAGGAACGTTAAATGCAAGTTTAAGATAAGAATACGCAGAAAAAGATTGTTTGGTATTGTTGAAATGATTTTATTTAGTTGGGAATACTTCAGTAAAAATATTTTGTCAACTAATTGGACTGATCACCCAAAAGGAAATAAAACTATTTGTGCTGAAGGATTCAATTTGAAAGTAACGTTTGTTTTAAAGCTTGTTTCGTTTTGATAAGTGTTTGGAAGTTAATGAAAGACGAAGAATAAAAGGTAGGACACACAAGTATGAGGGGTACAGGTTCACGTCCTTCGGCTTGATCATGGTGCAAACGAGATTTCTCTGTGAAAGTAGTTGGAGATGTTAAAGAATCTTAAAAGATGAACTGTACGGAGTTATTTAAAAATGGTACAAGGTACAGTATAGGGTACAGATCCTTCAATTTGATCATGGTGTGGAACGAGTTTCTCTCTGTGTAAATCGTTGGACATCAAAAAGATGTTAAAACATGTTCCTACTTTAAAAAAAAAAATGCTGTGCACAGCTAATAAGACTAAATGTCTATAAAAATAAATGTCGACAAATAAATATAAACTGTACCTAAATAAATATGAAATATTATAAAAAGGGGCCGGCCAACCCAAATAAAATAATATCCAAGGGGTAAAGTACCATTACTATGAGTCCAAATGTATGACCATAGTCTATTATTATAGTGTGTGATGTTTCTACCGAAAGATAAATAATATGACATGATTGTAAGGTACCAGAACGAATAATGATGACGTAATTAGAGATTACAGAAATAGATAGATTCAATAAATAAGATGTTAGGAATATGCAAGAAGTAGATATTAACGAAGAGATAGAGAAAGATAGATCTATACGTGCTTGGTTACATTTAGTTTCTTTTTAAATAATATTAAAACACAATGGTGCAATTTTCTTTTTTCTAAAATTAATAACTGTAAACTAACATGGCATACCTATCCCAAAATCATAATATATACATTGACGATTTATATGAACTGATAATGAAAAAAAAATATTTCTGTGCATCTTAAATTGTAAACACTGATTTTTTTTTCTTCATTCGAGTCGTGGTTTGAGTAGTGTTTGGTTAAATTGTTTTATTTTCCAATAAAACTATAAGTTTAATTTGTTTTAGCGATCGTTCAATAATTGTAGTGTTTTCTTGAACATTTAATATTTCAAAGTCAAAGTCAAAACTTCAACTCAACCGTATTTGTGAGAATGTAACGACCCCCCACCCCAACAACATTTAATATTTATCATACTAACCCGTCTAGCTTTTATAAAATTATAATAATAGGCTTAAGTGTTTTACATCAATAAAAGTTGTGATTGAATTCAATTTGTTTCTTCAATAAAATGTTAAGTAAATACTTCAAATTTTAACTCAAAGCTATTCACAACTAAATTTCAGAATGTTCTAAAAGAGGAATTGTATGTCAATAAATTAAAGGCTTTACTCGTGTTTCTATCAATGTATGACGTTTGTATTTCGGTTATATACGAGGTAACAAAAAATTGAAATGAAATTTATTAAATAGTACTTTTGGAAAAACAATAGTTACTGTTATAGTTATTTTTTTTTTACTTACATTTAGGTAATCTCACTAAAGTTTAGGTCCAAATTATGTTAGTTTGAGTTTGTTTAATCTCTAAATCAAAATTACTGTTTTGTTGAAAACCTTGAAATTTAAACAATCGATCCAAATTATTGCCTTCATCTGTTCATTATTTTATTTAGTATGTATTAGAATGTTGAAATAAACTTTAATTTAAATTATATTTTTCCAAATCAAAAACATGTATAAACCGTATTTTGAATTTTAACATTACTTCTGTTTAATTTACTTTACAATTGACATTGAAAGAAAAAGGTTATGTTTTTTTTTTGTAAAAAAAAAAAAAAAAACGGGGGAGGTGTAATGTGTGCGTCACCTCACTCCCACATTAGTAAGTAAGTTAGTATATAAGCTTAGGTTATTGTCATTAAAGGGTTCTTAATAAATCTATAGTGCGCGCTACACACATCTTTTACTCGCCTCCCGTCGTCCCACATTACGAAAAAGTCAAGTCTGTTACGCCACAGCGCTTTTTGCGGCTGAACCGAGGAATTCGGCTTAAGCCGCAGCCGGAAACTAGTGCCGCAGTAAAAAGAGCTGAGCAAATCTTCGTTCATCCGTAAACTTGGTAAATAAAGTAATAAGTATGCGGTTCCGTGCTCAGAGCCGGCCCGCGCGCGCTCATCCCGTATTACAACGATTAGCGCGTATGACGACCATTTGCGGATTTAAATGCTTAAATTCTGCATGGAACATGTTTTTGAGCTTGTATTTTTAAGTATTACGAAAGCGGACCTAAGCTCCGAGTGATCATAGTATTTATTCAACCCACGGATTTCCTATTCTTGGTAAAATGAACTTATATATTCTCATGGGCACACAGATAAAGACAAAACCTCGAAATGAATGCTTATATTCCACAAATAACAGAAACAGCAATAATTAGTACCTATAAAAAAATGTCATACCAAAAACCTAAATATTTTTCAGTCTTTCAAATATCAGTCACAATGAATGCGACTACGTCATTTTGACAGCCGCCAGCCGGCTCGTAAATAAATCCCTACGGTGTGTTGATCGCATAATTACTTATGCAGCATCGACCGGTCGTGTGAATATAAGTCAAGAGGCAGAGGGTCAAGGTCTCGGGGAGGCGCGCGCCCTCCTCCCGCCGCTATTCACTCCGTACGCGGCGGGTACTTCGGGGGGCGCCTTTCATCCGCGCGCCGGAACCATGTGCTAGGGCTGTGGGCCGGTTCAATGGAGGCTAACCGGTTTATCTAACTTTACTTTTTTTTTCAAACGAATGTGTAGCGCAGTTTTCGGCCTGTGTTCTATAAAAGCTAACAGTAATCGTCTCTTGTAGGCCGTCTACCACTGAAGTACCGTGTTATCAGTATATCTAATAAAACGTACTTAGCTCATTTAATGATTGCAATTTTCCTAAATAAGATTACCTTATCATCATGTTGTTATTTGGAACTCGATATTGAAATTGTGTGCATACCTGTGAACAAAAGGTGATTGATATATTAATAAATGCATGCATTAGAAATAAAAACGGTTATTACAAGTTTACGATAACGACACAAATTAAGAGATGATAATTACTTAGAATAAGGTCGAAATATTATGCCTTCATTCTGTAACTATATTTATTCATAATATATTTTCCCCATGAGCTGTAAGGAAACTACCTACATTCTGTCATATTTTTAGTTCATCTGAGTGCGCACTATATTTTTTCGATCACCCTTTTTACTTATTTATATACTTGTTTATTATAACAATTCAACATAATTCGATAGATGGTGGATGTGACCAGTGTAATGGTCAGCATAGTTGCCTTCCAAGCAGTTGATCCGGCTCGAAGGACCATGTTTGGGATTGTTTTAAAATAACACACACAAATTTTTGCACACTATTTTATTAATGTGACAACTTACGTCAATAATATAATCAACCAAAGAGGATTCTTAACATTCGGACTAAAAAAATATATATAGCCCGTCAGTTAGATTATAAAAAAATATATATCAATTAAATATTTTTTCATTTATTTGTCAAACAAACACTGGCGATGACACTGGTGATGTAGCAAGCCCGCACTCCGAAATTTTGATGCTCTCTTTGTAATTTTTTGTTATCTTGATAAAGCAAAAAATATGTGTCTAGTATTATTTGTATAATCTCAATGAAGGCCTAAATAGAATTATAGTTTTTTGACCCAGTATTGTCCCCCTTGTACATATAGTTTTCTTGCGCTAACAGACACAACATTACATTTAATATGAGCTATGACGTCATGATATGAACTGCCTCCGGTTTTCAGAGCCAGTGGCGGCGGCGGGTCTACGCGCGGCGATGCGACGGAAAATTAGTCGACACTTTCGCCCCGCGTAGCGCCGAGCTCCCTCCTAAACATTGTCGCCCCGCGTCGCGCCTCGCTCCCTCCTAGACATTGTCGCCCCGCGTCGCGCCTTGCTCCCTCCTAGACATTGTCGCCCCGCGTCGCGCCTCGCTCCCTCCTAGACATTGTCACCCCGCGTCGCCCCTTGCTCCCTCCTAGACATTGTCGCCCCGCGTCGCGCCTCGCTCCCTCCTCGACACTGTCGCCCCGCGTCGCGCCTCGCTCCCTCCTCGACACTGTCGCCCCGCGTCGCGCCACGCTCCCTTCTTGACACTGTCGCCCCGCGTCGCGTCTCGCTCCCTCCTCGACACTGTCGCCCCGCGTCGCGCTCGCTCCCTCCTAGACACTGTCGCCCCGCGTCGCGCCTCGCTCCTCCGAGCGCGGCTAACTAACCGCACAATAACATTGACCCAAAAAATTGTACCCAGCTTTTAATAAATGGGGTTTTAACGTACAGTGTATCAACATTTTTACCTTACCATCAGATACGGCTGTGAGTCATATTGCATGAACAAGAATAGTAGATATTTTAAGTATTTGACTCTGCTTTACCCCAAGAGTCGTATGTGACAAAATGTCCTGTAATATCTAGTTGATATTTTGAAAATCTACAATAATACGCTGTACAATAACCTCCACGTACCTATATCAGATCTTGCGATACACCTAATGCCATGCACGATAATTAGTCGTTAACTATTTCAGTTTGTAGCACAATAATGTAGTCAACAATACACGCCAGAGGATAGACACAATTACATACAAACATCTGTGACCTCCCTTTTAAAATGATTGCTGCCCAAGCTTGTACATATGTCTACGTAAAGTATATTTCTTTCCACGTGGGCCATCATTATCAGATACTAACTAAGATGACGATGTTTCTATTCGCATGTACCTACACTCTATGAGATGTTTTATCAAACTTCAAGCTAACTCAAAGGTAGCTGTAGTATTTGTAAAGGTACCTCTAATATTTGTATTAACATAGGCAAAATTTTATTATTTGTTTGTTTGTATTGAATAGGCTCAAAAACTGGGCTAAATTAGAAAATTCTTTCATATATGGATGGCTACATTATCAGCAGGTAACATTATTTCCATATTCCACGCAAGAAGATCATATGAAGCACGGGAGCACGTTCGGTCATAATACTCATACCTAATACTCGTAGTCAACGAGAGATGTTCGTCGTTCGTCATTCATTTGACATTGTCGATTCGCACGGCGCGCGACGGCCTTGAGCGAGGTGCGCCCCATAGCGCGGCGTTATCGCTACCTCGCGACGATCGCAATATTGTTGTAACAATTATGTACTGGTTCATATACATTGATATGAGCTAATGTAAATAATGATTTGAGCTCCAGAACCTATTCCTTGACTGACGATTGAATCGAGTTAGGTATGAGCATACACACTGTTGCTTACATTTCTAAATGGTGTTACATACGATAACAATGATATTTTTCCGAAACAAAACTGGTTTGATTTTACTAAAAGAAATAATTTCTTATTAAGATCCCGCGTGTGACTTGTCCGTCCTCTCAAGATGTTCACCTATGGAGTCCCCTTGGACGTATTTTCTTTCATTAGTTCCTGCCAATATTCTTGCCCTGAATGTGGGTCAGCACGTGTCTTTTTGTACATCCCGACCGTCCTGCTGGCGACCCCCGACATATTTTATTGGTGAGCCGAAAAATAGCGCGAACACAGCGAAAAAGTTTATATTTTTGCAACGAGCACTTAAATTTAATGCCGACGAAATTCGATAAAATAAATGAATCATTATTATAGTATTATTTATCATGTAATTTAATAATACTTTAAGATATTAATAGAGTAGTGTAGGTAATAAACAAAAATAGTATTATAAACTATCTGTTGTTAGTATAATTAAATTGAGCCAGTCATGTAATGCTAGTCAAATTAATGGCAAAACCGGCACTGTTATCAGTATAATCTTTCGTTAAAAATGACTTGCGAGCTAGCCACATATCACTATTTTTTCACAATTTTCCATCTAACCTAATTTTATTTTTGGCCAAGTTTTATTAGTCATTGTACCTACTCTACTTACCTCTTTGGGGATTGCGGGCGTGGTCGTATAGCAATGTGCGGGCGTACAGTAAATACGTCATCATCTTCCTAGCGTTATGTCCCGTGTTTAGACGGGGTCCGCTTGGACCATGATCCAGGATTTAGCGAGTCTGGTAATTACATTGAAGCGACTGCCGATCTGACCTTCGTAACCCTCAGATAGGGGAACCAGACAATTTTTGTATCATGGTCACAAATCCAAAGTTGTTTGAATTTGCAGGTTTCATCACGATGTTTTACATCACCGCCGAGCTAGTGGTATAAATACGTACATAGATTTTAAAAATCCAGAGGTCCGTGCCGGGTTTGAACCCGCACTCCTCGGTTAAGAGGCGCGTGTCCTTACCATTGAGCTACCACCGCTCTCTGTCTCTGTCTCTGTCTAGTAGTAAATATATACGAGACAAAATTATCTGCACAAACTTAATCCCACGAGCAGAGCCTGGTCGAGCCGCTAGTTGTTATCCCAATCCTACGCATTGGAAGGAGGAATGCACGCGTCGCCCGCAACCTCAGGCATTGCATTAATTCAATAAGAATGATTGCGGCGAGCCGCGCTACATAGTGTTACAGGGCCAACTCCAATGGATACAAATTCGGGAGGAATGGTAAAAATAATCGGGACAATTGTCATTACTTAAAAATACACAATAGGCAGTTTCATGTTAAAATGATCGTACAAAATACTAAACTAAATAGGCAAGTAAGAAACCGGTACATTTGGCGTTCCGATCGAGAGTAATTCGAGCCCCCTGGGACATAGGACGTTTCGCGCAAATCGGGACACTTTTCAATAGTAGCCATAGCACGCGCGCGGGACGGCGCTCCCGCGGGACCCGGACGCCCTCGCGGCAACTTGCCTGCGCCTGTTTATTTTTCACAACTACTAACTTTTCCTATCAACCTACGTTGCCATGAGTCTGATCCACAGGGATGATGACGGAATTCAAATGCTGTGTTTAAATGATACCATAAGATTAACTAGGTTCGTACTAAAGTAATGTATATATATCAGACTTCAGCACATACATTGATCTGACTCCGAGGTAAGTAGCTTAAGCACTTGAGTTACGGATATCAGAATCAACAGTGGTATTATAAATATATACTTAAATATTCAATATTAACACCCAGGCTCAGAACAAATACAAGTACCTATTCATCATACGAATGTTTGTCCTGGGTGGGGATCGAATCCACAACTCTTGGCGCAAGGAGCAGGGTCACTACCGAATGAGCCATTGAGCCAGTCACTGGGTCAATGGGATGTTACAAGTCCCATTACTTCAGTTACTGAGCCTTAACTTAATTCTGTTTTGACAGTAATTAAAAAGTAATTTAATTGACTCAAACTATCTTTATTTCCGTAGGCCTCAAAAAAGCACTTAAAAATCGTCAAGTAATAGGTACAAAAGAGAACAATTAGAATCTACCACCGGTTCGGAATGTCGCATCTGCCGAGGAGAAACCACTTGACTTGACCAGAATAATTGCATAATAACTCTACATATATGACGATTTCAATAAAATGTTGGTTTCCATTGTCCTCTGTGTCTAGGTATATATAGCAACATCTGTATCTTCAACATTTATGCAAATTGTTTCTATTGACTGCGAATTATCTCAATCAACAAACCGCGTTACGGAATCAATTCCTTACTGTTTGTTAAAAGCCAAAGAAAGTATCCTAGCCTCTTAGGATACTTTCTAGGATAAGTTCAAAATTCTAGGGTTGTGACTCAGTGCGTAATATTTCAGCGTTTGTATTTAAATTTATGAGTAAGTACATCGTTTTGAATAAAATAGATAATAGTATAACCAACCGAGTAACGAGTAAGTAGTAACATAGAAGACATCTGTTTATAATCTTGACCTAAATGTTAGCCACTTTAGATGTAAATATTTGATTATAATTAATCAAAGTAATCATGAAAAGGCTAAATAAACTTCTGATATGTCGAGATAACGTGTCAAATTATTAGTTACACAGAATGGCGACTAACAAACATCGTTAATTATCCTTAATAACGTATTAAGTAGTGTCTCTTCTCACGGAACCGCAAGGAACGCAGCATGGAGGTTTTAATTCCTGCCGAAATTTATAGTTTACGCTGGCTCGGCAAATACTCGTATGTACAATTAGGTACAGTGCCGTTAAAGGCGTCCGCTTCGATACTAATACAGTACTCTCATACGAACCGATAGCAGTCGCAAGCAGCTAAAACGTGCACAAATATAGCACACAAAAGAACAAATCTATTGCACGTGGCAAACTGAATTTCTCACTTTAAAATCCAATATGATTGCGTGAACCCATTCCACGTTTAATTGGCGAATATTCCCATTAGGTATTGTTAATTTGTCGCTAGCGCGCGGCCTGTGGCGGTAAACAAATAGTAGAAGAGCTGGCACCCATTTTTGGGTATGTATTTGAGGCAAGCTGAAAACTTGTTTCATGCCTCTCCTATTATACCCCAACACGGAACTGCAGACGGCAGGTAGAAAGTCCCACCAACATTATCTGTATTTTTAAAAATCCTATTTTTTTCTTTTGATAATACCCTATGAAAATATCAAGTTGACTCAAATATATTTTTTATATTTTTTTGCAAAATATGTAAATATAATATTATCACGCGTCTGGCAATATTGAAACCCCGACTAAATAGTCTGGCTTATTTTTTTAAATTCTTTAAATATTAAACTACGACATATTAAAATTTAATATTGCCACAAACATATTTTTGGAAAAAAAATATGTATCAAAACAAAATATAAAAAACAATCAAATTTTTTAACAAGTCGGTTAAAAAATTAAGAACAAAGCCCCGATTGTCACTAGCCAGTAATACAGTTCCGTGTAGAAGTATAAAAAAATTGGTGCCAGCTCTCAGACCAAAATTCCAATTGATCCTCAGAGACGAACTTTAAACAAACCCGCTTTATTTAGCGAATGGATTTTTAGCGTTTTATATGACACGTGTCCGGCGCGGTGTGAATTGGTTTTAAAAACTGAGTTTTATTTGTAACAGTTCGTTTGACACTGACTAAACTTTGTGGGCATTGATACAAAAAACCGTTTCAATGGAATTCGTTGGAAGGCTGGTGCCACAATTTTAAATTTATTGTTCAGCTGCATTTCAATAGATAATTGAATCCACCCTAACGAATAACTGTCAAAAACTATTTGTTGATCTCGGATATAGATGAGTAAATAAATAACCTTCTTATGATGTAATAAAAGACTTACTGAGATATCAGTTTCCAGTTTACAATTGGACGCTGAGAGATTAATGAAGAATCAAACTAATTTTGTTTGCCACAGGTAAACAAGCCGACTTGCAACGTAATTGAGGAGATATTTCGCGTCAGTAAGGCGATACGCCATCTTAGACGGGTAATTTGTTTTGATAGTAATTTATCTTGCTGCCTTCAATAAGACCAGCCGGATTTATAGCCAGCTCTAATGATAGCAATCATGATATCTTAAAATACACAGAATGTGCGCTTTATTTTTGAAGAAATCATTACAAATCTGGGAACAACCAAAATGGGTCATACAAATAAACCTATCATTCTAATAATACAAGTTAGAAACTTGAGGTTATTAGGGAAATTCGGAATTTGGTGAGGGACTTCCAAATAATTAGGGTTCTGTGTTATTTGCCTACCATAATATCGTTAATGACGTCTTATAGTATATAGGGTTATTGTAATGTATGTATGTATAATAATAGTATTATGATGGTATAGATACATACGTATCTATAAAGTGTTAGGTTTGTGATTAAGTAGGCTCGTAGCTCACCTGACACTTCTCACTACCTTTTGTAAATTTTCCATGTATCCCGACTTATATTAGGCTGACTATGGTTTAATTGTACGTCTGACTACTCCTTCAAACATTGCAGGTGTGATTTTTCGGAATACACACTAAATATACAATCAGATTGAGAACCTTTCGATTTCCGATTCAAAAATAAACGCGATGGAGTCTCCTGAAATGTGTCATCTATCATGCGGCTTAGCATTCCCGTCGAATAGTCGCCGCAATAAAAGAAAGCGGGAACATTACGGGATTATTTAAGTCTTCCAGTTGTTTATTTTTATTGTAAGGCCGCGCGCCGCCCGCCGGCCACGTGACATCGTGTGTTCCACGCATTATCTAATAGACACACTGTATTTTGATGTCTGGTATAGTTCAGGATCATTATATGTATAGCAAAACATTTTTCATAAAAATAGTAAACACAAATGGAACTTGTACTTTCTAATCAATTAGTTGTCCCATGTTGGTCTGGGACTTGGCCCATTTTGATCTGGGACAAAAAAAAAGAATGTGCCAACTGTGGTTCTTGCCTAGCATGTCGTTAGAGGCGACTAATGGTTTACGGGCTTTTGGGTATGTGACTGAGTAGGCGACGAGCTAGCCGCTTGTCACTCCTTTTTCACAGCTTTCCATTTAACCCAGCCTACTGTCCCATGTTGGTCTGGGACTTAAAAAGAATATGCCAACTGTGGTTCTTGCCTAGCATGTCGTAAAAGGCGACTAATGGTATATCGGGTTTTGGATGTGTGATTGTGTAGGCGACAGGTTAGCCGCTTGTCACTGCTTTTTCACAATTGTCCATCTGACCCAGCCCGGCTTTATTTTTGGCTGAATGTGGTTGAAGGGGCTTGCTGCCCCTTCGACTCTGCCTACCCCTTCGGGGATCATGGGCGTGATGTTATGTATGTATGTATGTATGTAATCAATTAATTATATCTTGGCGCCCCAAACCTTCCTTTCATACAGTACAAATTAAATTTACCAAGACGAGTTAATGTCACAATTTCAAGCCCCTATCGAGACATCTCAAGTTTAGGCAGCATACAATGCTTGTTCAAAAACTCGACTTAATTTCGGATGATAATTGTAATTTTGAAATGTATTATTTCGCAAACAATAGCGTATGTGATATTCCCAAATATATAACTCTGATCTCGAAGCAATCCTGCAGCTGTGCAGGTGTTACGTTGACACGGCCTCGGTGCACCGCCGTAATGTCTCTAATGAACTCGATCTGTCAAAAACTAATATAACCGCCTTTCTTCAAAGAAGCACAATAAATCTACGATACCAATATTATTTAATCAATGATATGAGCCTGCGTGAAGCTCGTTGGTGAGGTAAAGACAATAGTCATCATGGACGTTTTGAAATTAATTTCTAAAATAATGCAAATTTGCTATTTTTATGTATACAAGTTGTAAGCTTAAATAACAAACAATTAAACAATAATTAATGTGAAGATTTGAATCGAGTCCAACGGTTGTAAGATCATTCGATTGCGATTCGATGTCGAATGAAATCGTAACGAACGACCGCGGCGGCGCCCGCGCATCGCCACCACTGACTGTGTTTAGTAAACAGCGCGCATTCTATTTTCATAGCGGCAATTTCTATCGCGTAGGTATATAAGTTTAAACAACAATATGATCAGAAAACGAGGGGATATTTAGAGCGTCTCCTCATATTTGTAGAATCAACCATAACTGGACGGGTACAGCGCGACCGTCAAAGTTTAGCAGAGATTAAGACCTAATTCAAAATACCTTAAGCTATATTGGAAAATTTCTACTACTACGAAACCGCGTGAATCATTTAAAATGTTGATGCTCTACAATCAACTGTTTATAATATAATAATAATAATAAATAAATATCCGACGACATAATATACTTATAAAAAGATGAAGGTTCTGTGTGACCGATAAAACATTCAGAGGGAAGCGTTAAAAACTACTATTTTGTAACTATTTTTATTGTTACAATCTTCTCCGGAGATCACTCGAGAAGTTTTACGCGGCCGCGGCGGCTCGGTGTTATCTGCGCGGTAAAAGAAAATATTTGGCCTTCGCAAATCATAATAAACGGATCGATTTAAAGCTTCCGTAATTTATAGATCCCTCCTCCCCCTCCTCTCCCACCTGAAGCGATGCGAAGATAGCTGGCGAACGCAATCTCAGACAATGGAAGCTCTTCTTTGTATTGAACTGCTAGTTTATTTATCGCGGAGGATTACCACGCTCTGGGAATTTTACCAATTTTCCAATAAAGCATTTATTTGTTCAAACCGAGTCTATACCTAAACTAAGATTAAAACGTCCAGGACGTATATCTTAAAATATATACTGATGTGATATTATTGATTTTTTAACAAAATGAGAATTTTTAGAATAGCCCATTTAAGTAAGAATTCTTCATATCACGTGAAAAATAATAATTTATGTACTTATAGGCAGTATATAAGCGATAGTGAGAATTTAATACTAATTCCGACTATCTCATATAAAGTAAATTGGCGCACCGAACATCGGTTATTCGATTCGAATCAAACATACAATTATTCCATTCCATTAACGACACAATTGGCGATGCTAATGAGAAACATATCGAATGTTCAACCCGCACGATACAATAGCGCGGGCCGAATGACCAGCGGCTGCCGCCGACAGATATTTATACAAAGTTCATTATATACAAGTTAATTACCTACCTGCACCGTGAATATTGTGCAGCGAGTTTGTAAACAATATAATAAACGGAGGGTTAACGAGAATCCATTTGGGTCACCTACTACAACTTTAATGTTGGGGCTAGTTTACCCTGTATACGTTACAGGGTTAAAGTGCTGAGTTAGTCAGATACGGAAACGATTTTTTCATTCACCATAGCTTCATTAATGTGTAGTACGAGAAAGGTATAAATAAAACGATGGTATTTCCGATTCCTACTCACAACCCAACGCACTATTACTTTAGTTGTGTAGTATTAATTCAGCAACGTGAATGAACGTATATTTTATTACAAGACCGGCCGACAACAAAAATCAATCCCCTAAAACGTAAATATATGTTTACGCACACCTCTCATTGATTAATACGTTACTCATCATCTTGTGTTTGTTTAGTTGTAACACGCCGGACGATAAATAACCGCGAGCAGTAATTATATAGGTGATAAGTCTTTGTAAAATCAATCAGTTCAGACACAGTTGGCTCGCGGCCAACGGACGCGAAAAATACGCGGCGCGACCAGCACTATGCAACTTAAACTTGCCCACACTCTATAATTACATTCGGCCAAGGCGAGCGCGCACACGCGCCGCTTGTTTATCTGAAATTAATCGCATATCGGATTAGAGGATAATTGCGCGGCCTATCAATGAAACGCTAAAATAGATCGCTGCGAGACTCCGCGACGTTTACGAGCGAGCCGCGCGGGCGGCCGCGCGTCGCCGCCCGCCCAAACACACCGTAATCCTCGAAGGCCTTCCCAGCCTGCGCCGCAACATTTGATCCGCCGTCAGCCATCAGGCTTAAACACTACTGGTTTGTTGCTTCGTATACTCTACATATGTCGTGGCATCGGCACTAACATGGGGGTTTAATTTGTTTCCTCCCTTTGCCCGAACGCCATTGTTTGTTCACGATTCCACATTCTGATTGCTCATTTCTCGCAATCCTACATATTATGTGTACCTGCTATACGTTGTATATTTGTAATTGCCGGTGCAAATAGAGCGCCGGTAGGACAACCTGATCGACGGCGATGTTTGTGATGGGATTGACACTACTAATTGCTCAGTAACCGAATGTCAATAAAATGTTCACAGTTTAAAGGCTCATTTCTAAGCGTGTCAATGAAATGAAATGAAATGAAATAATTTATTCTGCAAGTGGATTCATAACAAATTCTTTTGCACGTCAAACATTTTTTTTTTTGCCCTACCAGCACCTCGACGTGAATGGCCTGCTGAGAAGAGGTGCCGCAAGAAACTCAACAGATGGCCTTTTTTTAAATACGTTCTTATGTACCTACTTATATATCTAATTTAGTGACATTATAAATTAAAAATATAAATTACACTGTACGTGCGAGCAGACTATCTTGTCCAAATATTTTTGTCATTTAAATAATCTTCTACTTTGTAGTAACCCTTTATCATTAAACGTGATTTAATAAAATTGTTATCTACGGTCAACACCTCCGGACTGAACTTGGCTTTAGAATTTTAAGACTAGCCGTAGTGTTTGTGATTAGAAGGAAAATGTCTCTGCTTATCCCTTTGGGGATAACAGGCGTGTTGATATGTCTAATTTTCAAGAAATTATCGATATTGTCCCGTGTTGGTGTGGGACTATAAAAGAATTTGCCAACTGTGTTTCTTGCCCAGCATGTCGTAAAAGGCGACTAATGGTATATCGGGGTTTGGCTATGTGATTGTGTAGGCGACGAGCTAGCCACTATTCACTACTTTTTCAAAATTTTTCATCTACCCCAGCCCAGTTTTATTTTTGGCTGAATGTGGTTAAGGGGACTGCTGCCCCTTTGGCTCTGCCTACCCCTTCGGGGATTATGAGCGCGATGTTATGTAATCGATGTTCAATAATTACCTTCACAGCCCACAGTTTTTCAGGCATTGTTTGTGTTTATGCTGCGTTCTCCAAAGGGCGAATTTTGCCGCTTTAGTGATGCCAAATCGAGAGCTTTTCAGCTGAATGTACACGGCACCCTGTTGCCTTAGCTACAGCTGCCTATGGTACATAGATCAGTCCACTGGGAGGTCACACCTCAGCTCTTCTGCAGCGCCACATGAATGGCGGCCATTGAGCGCTCGCGCAGCCCGCTATAAATACCTGCGCGGTCCCGTGACTGCGTCGGCGCAAGCCACGCGCGCGCGCGTCCGCCGCGGTGACTCACCTCCTGTTGTATTTTATTACTTTTGCGGCCCAGCTACGCAAGGGCGTGGGAAAACTGGCCTTCGATCAGTTCAACCCTAAGAGTGTAGGAAAATAAAAGTACCTCTATTTATATCGGTTCCAACAAGGGACTTTTTAAATGTTATTGTAGGTAAATAGATGAATAAATTAAAACCGATTTGACAAGGTGACTTAGTGTTTTAATATAACATAATTATTTCTTGCTCTTTATTACTAGAGCTGTAAAGCTTTCTTGGTAATGCACATAAGGCTGTGCATGAAAAATAACTATACGAACAGTATCTACATTAGTGTTGCCCAAAGCAAGACTCTTGCGGCGGTCTTGCATGTCGTCATCTTGCAGATTTAGTCTTGTTCTTGCTAAATGTTGCTTGTTGCTTGGTCTTAACACAGGACCAAGCGACAAGCAACATTTGATCAAGAACAAGATTGAGTCTGCAAGATAACGGCATGCAAGACCGCCGCAAGAGTCTTGCTTTGGGTAACACTAATCTACATGAATCACATACAAATAAAGAACATAGAAAATGCACACCTAGAAAAATTCCTAGTTACTGCAGAAGATAGCAAATGATAAAACGAAGATTCAGCAAGATGCCGATTGTATAATTCATCTCCAACTATAACTTAGTCAACCAACTTTCTTAATTACGCCGACAGTCTCGTATTCAGCTTGTTTACAGATGACTACGGCTATTAATATTCTTCTTCGTATAATTAGACAGCAGAAGTAAGATAATAAGCTATAGGAATAAATATGCATTAACTATTATTATTATAAGTAGGTCGCGACAGTCGCGGGCCGCGGCTCTGTCGTAAATAATAATAATCTCTCGGCGCGATGGGCGATCTTAATGAACGTGGCTCTCGCGCCGGCCGCAATTGACTTAACGACTACATTAAGCTGCTGATTCGACAGTATAAAAACAGCTATTTTTGATGACTTTTTTCGGTAAATGTAAGATGGCATAGTTTTGCAAGTCGATATTGAGGTTGGGAGTGCCTGAGACTAAACGGGTTTCTCTATTATTATTTCCTATGGGACTAGGATTGTGCCTGTCTTACTTTCATTCGTCATCTCTTTCTATAATGAATGGATCTGATATAAATAAATCCACAGTCACTATTCAATAAGTTAGCCATTTAATTTTCTGTTTACTTTGTTTTAATTCTTGTCTCTTGTCCTCAATGTCTTCTTTCACTAAACCATATTATTTCTGTTGCTCCTTGGATTCTGCCTGCTCTTATGTATGTATGTATGATCTGTGCGCAGCGTCCGCCTGTGACATGTCCGCGGGGCGCGCGCGCCGGTCACGCGCCGGAGAAATGCGTCAACCTTGAACGTTTCCTGCTCCTCGCGCTCCTCCACGCCCGAATAGATCTGTTTTGACGGACACAGGAATGCCGCTGCCTCACATTTTGGCTGCGGACTAATAATAAAGACAGTGGAGTCACTAAGGGCTTGCGGTGAGACATAGCTGCCGCATTTGGCGACATTAGCATCATCCACGCGAACAAACCGTGATAACGTGAAGTTATAATAGAGACCGGAGAAATGAAGGTTTTAAAAAATACAAAATCCGCTAGGTGGCTTAAGGGAGTCTCGTGGTCTTATCACTGTAACTATTGGCTCTTTGTTGACAGAATGTCAGTTTGTTCTGACAACTTACCAATGAGGAGGGTGACAAGACTGCACGTCACAGTTACGCCATCTTTTGGATATATTTATCCAAAAAACCCTAATTTTGAGGATTGAGAAGCATTGGCGTAATTTGGAGCAATGGAATAACAAGAAAACATTAACTTAAACGTCCTAAATACAATACTTATTAAGGAACTTACAAGACACTGAACACCCATGTAAATGTAGCATGTTACTATAGTAAAATTACAAACAACAGCCATTTCTATGATTTTCCTAAAAAACATAAATGTCTCGACTATAACTAAAGTTAGAACATTTAATGTTGTCGACGAAAATATTTTCAACATATCTCTCGAGAATTGGTACATTTGTTCTACACAACAATAGATTCCCACTTGATGGTGACAAATGGCACATGCCACTTCTCGGATCATTTAGCTTCTAATAAACAATGCTAGTCGGTCGTCGGACATCAAACGTAGAGTTTTTAAAAGCAGTCGATGATGTTAGCCGGAATGACATTCACTATTGCAACATTTTCTTAAAACCATTGCTTTAAACGCAGCTGCTGTATTTATCTCTGAAGTAAATAGGACATTCCGTCTAACTTAAAACGCGGTGGATCAATGAATCAGCGACTGGGTGCTTGTTCAGCCGCCGTCTAAAGATGGTCTAAATGCTGATGCTCTCTTGAGCCACGCTTTACGAGTGTTCAGCAGTTCGGATGAGCCCGATATATTTTGGTGAGCGCCGAGTGTACCCCACGTCATCGCTGATCGCACACACAACACAGCAATAAACGTCAGCACCCCGCGCGATGTAGTCGCGTTGTTTACGGAATGCTTAACAATTTTCTAAAAATGTCTCGACAAAACACAGCTGCTACATTTGTTTTTACAAGTACAACAATAGAATAGTTTGGTACCTAAGCGACACACGTCAGCATTGAACTGCGTGACATGGTTAACATTAAAATTTTTGCGCAAACTCAACATCGGTAAGTGCCAGTCGGGCCCGGGATTTAGGAATTCCGTACCAGACGTTCAGTCCTAAAGTTTTTGAATGTTTACATGGTATAGTTTACAGTATGCTGATATGTACAGTGCATTGTTATATAATTTTCAAAAGTACATACATACATACATAACATCACGCCCATAATCCCCGAAGGGGTAGGCAGAGTCAAAGTGACAGCTGGCCCTTTTAACCACATTCAGCCAAAAGATGATTTTCAAAAGTATTTTTCTCAAAATATAATATAATACACGTCACCAAAGGCAGGCGGTGAACGTGTCTGCGACGTCGCTACACCCCTTGCAATTGCTTCGCTTCGATGGCGCAGTGCGACGGAGATAATCTCGAGAGTCTGAAACTGTCTAAGACTAGCAAATGGCCTCTAGAGGAACGCACACGAGTAAAAGTCGCGATCACCCCTCCCCGCCCACCCCCGCGCCGCGAGGGTGGTGTAACTGGTGTGTTTAATAGTAGGATATTAAGGCATTAGTGACAAAGTGCGAGGTGTGAGCCGAAGGGGCTTGCTAAGGCCACGGCTAGGGATGTGCCATGTTTTTCTTTGCTGTCAGGACATCGGATATCGGGCCCGTTTGCATGTCCGAATCATCCTCTGATAAAGTACTTTAAAAAATTATGTATTTATGTTATTTATTTTGAAATACTATTCTTTGTGAACAATGAATTCCTCATTAGGTTTAGGTATAAATTAACGCTATTAGAACGTATGTCAATAGACAAGACAAGACAAATGCAATGGTCATGTAAATTTAGATTTGTGCAATTTGCATAAAGAACTTGGAAACATGTTCTTTCATAAAAAAAATATCTTTGTCATACTAACTAAGCCCTACTAACTAATGTGCAATCTACAAACTAAACTAATGTGCACATGCGATGGATTACAAAAATAGTTTCATTAATGGCCATATTATCTTTATCCCTTTAACGTATATTCACTAAAAATGTTTACGGCATAGGCATCCCTACGGCACCTGGCCGGTCGCGGGAAATGAGCGCGACTTCCGAATCGAATCGCGCCGCCTGGACGCGCCCGGGAGGCGGACACGTCCCAGCCTCGGCGCTGGCTTTGTGTTCCCAACTGATTGCAGCCCAATCACTTGGTAAGGTCAGTCTGTGCTTACGTAAGTTTTTGAAGTGTTGGTTACTAGTAAGTATATTTGGGTAAGTAAGTATAATTTACACAAAAGCAAATTGAAACTAAATGGAATTATACATTATTTTTACTCATGTATGTATCAGAAAAGCGCTTATGAGTGGTCACCAGAAAAATGGTTGACCATCCTATTGTCGTTGATAAACAATTGGCAAGCCTCGGTCATAAATCGCGCTCAAGCTAAACACTGTCGGCGTGTTCAATCAGGTATGCAGCACCAGAATATTGAATCGGGAACCATTTTAGACCATGCTTTAGCTAGAATCAACTACAATTCACTAAACAATACAATTTAGCACTATAGCCAATCGTTACGAGCAAGCCTCTCTTCCCCAGCGGGCACGTGCCCGGGGCCCCGCGACAGAGAGGGCCCCCTAGGGCAACGTTGCACCTGCGCACATAAGGAAATTAATTATTATATTTGTAAATAGAACAATTAATTATCTAATGTGCCCAGGGCCTCTAAGTTGAAGACGGCACTGATTGCGAGCGTCTGTAATTTATTTATTTGCGTTTATGCAGTAATCCCTCTGTACGTGCGCTATTAGGTATTACGTGAATTAAACGTTTTATACAGAGGCTTTGCATGCAATCCGGGTTTACAAACACAATTACACCGGTGTGCACGGCGGATAGAGGCTGTTTGTCGAAGCCAATTAGCTGGGCAGAGCTCGCCCGGCAGCAGAGGGGCAATCAGCGCGATCAGAGACGCTATTATGCGGCGCACTGTCATCCGATCAGCCTGGGCGAGTGTGCCAGCGCCTGTCGCGCGGAGACCAGCGTTTGATGCGCGCCCGCAGCAGCGCTAAGGGCGACAACCCTACCGTGTGGCGATATCATTTTTGTCTATTTTGGCCATTGGAAAATTGTGTTCACAATATTTAATTAAAAATGTCATGTATAGTTAAAATTAAATTTCGGCGAAAATTCACGTTATTGAGTAATTTTACAACAGCTTTTGTTTGGCAGGTCATCCAAATTGATTTTGTTGGTAAAAGTTTACTGAAAATTACGCAGTTTAATATGTTACTGAATTAACTATGCCTTTGTGTCCATGCAGAAAGACTCTATTAATTTTAGTTTCGTATGAAATAGCCAACATGCACTACGTTTAGAGTAAATACAAACAAATTGATTTAATTGACTGGCCTGAGATGTTCGAGTGGTCAGGTACCCTGATTCGTGGTCAGGGTATCTGACCAAGGGTCGTGGGTCCGAACCCGTAACAACCCAACTCTAACAATCACCTAGTATCCCTATCACAAGCACACATGCTTAGTTTGGAATTTATTTTATTATACTAACTAACTAACTAAACTTCACGCCACTTCTCTAGCGGGGTAGGCAGAGAAAACCGAACGCCATACGGCAGGATCCTTACACACCTCACTCGCCTCTTCAACATTCATAATCCTTTTCATACAAGCTCTACGGTTTTTATGACTCCTAACATCACCTTCTGTTAATACACGACCAATCTGGTCGTGGTAGGTGAGCCTGGGCCTTCCGCGGCTCCTACATCCTTCCACTTATTTTATTTATTTTATTATTATCAAGTGATGCGACATGCGAGTGGCTCATATAACACAGAGACAGTATTGTTGTATAACAGGGTGTACATGCCTTATGCAACATTGATTTATACAGGACCAATCTCGTGATTGGGTTCTGTTCCCGATCTGCAGCTAAGATTGGATTTGCTCAGCCAATTGTAATACTGTATCCGATGAGTATAGGTACGTTTATCAAATGAATTAATCAGTTAATTTATCTAAGGTATATCATACTAATATTATAAGCGCGAAAGTTTGTATGGATGGATGTGCGATTGTTTGTTACTCTTTCATGCAATAAGTACTGCATGGATTTTAATGAAACTTTACAATAGTATAGCTTATACATTAGTATAATACATAAGCTACGTTTCATCGATGCACCACGCGAGCAACTCCGCAGGCAGAAGCTATCATATAATAAATGATTTTGAAGAACATTTCCCACTGATATTTTGATTCCGCGAGTGCTGCAAAAAGATTTATGGTCAAATAATTTACATTGTGCGCGTCAAGGGACCGATGCATTTTCCAGATACAAAATGTGCAGTGAAAAATATAAAACTTTACCACATAGCATTTAGTGTATTCGAATTTATTGTAACACAAGGAATGATTCATATAGTGCCGACAATTTGCAAAGTCTTGCTAATACCTAATATTCGCTATATATCTGTCTAAAACTGCATACTTTAGCGATATTAATTAAACATTAAACAACACAGGTACAATCAAAGTATTTTAATGTACTGCCATTCATAATGAAGTCAAATCATGTTCTGAAATTACTTTACTAACATTCTATATTGAAGCCGCATACCAATTTCAGAAATTCTGAATAAAATTAAAAGGGATCATTTTACCGTCGACTCACCGAGGAATGGAATGATTGGTGGAAATGGATTTAATAAAGCATTCCTAGCGGGAAAGCAGCCTATGGATTTAATCAGCTATACCACAAGCTATTCATGATCTGGCTGACCCAGTGCATGCGCACTTTGGTTGCAACACGCAACTCATCTGCATAGAAGTCATCCCGCCACTCTCGCTTTGCATACATTAGTAGGTATACCGGCATAAGCCTATTTAGCGTTTACAGCGGTTTCAATGCAGATGGCTAATTGCAGTTGAAATATCTTCGACCGCTACTTTGTATTTGCAGAAACTCAACTTACTAAAATGGTTTAAGACTGAGTCTAACAGAATCCCCTGCGTAGGATCTTTGATAAGATTTGAAGCTGTACCGGAGATGTTCCTATACGAGCTCGTCAGCTTTGGCACCGTCTGCATCGTCTAGAAGCCGCTCCGATAGCTAACTGCAATCCAATATATCAGCTCACCTCTCCGAGGATTCCGTTATCCGTTCAAGTAATCTCTTTGTGCTGACATGCCGCAGTGCATGCAGCGCAGAATGTGCTTTAATGGAATAGCGAGCAACTACATTCTCGGAATGTTATTCTGAAGAGGTATTCTCATGCGAGCATGAAGGATAGACACGAGACAGCGACGCTCACCCGAGCGCAGATCATGCTCCGCTTGTAACTTGTGTGCTGTGCGCTTACCTGGAAGAGAAGAGCATTCATTAGAGGTTTCATCTTGCCAATGTTGCTTTCTACCTTTACGGCCAAGGATCATTATCAAATTATTGGCTATTGTTAATGGAAATCTAGTGTTGATAAAACTCTTAATAAGTAATACTAAAATTACATGTGACGTCAATATTTCAACTGCTTATATTGATATATGGCAGTCAGGAAATGGCACATAAATCTTGTATTTTGCTTGCTTCGCAATCCTCATGACATAAAGAAGTCGCTGTTATTTAACAATAAGCAAACTTGCATTCAATGCAGTTAAGGCCAGGTAGTCAAATGAATAGCAGGAAATATATTGGATGACGGCGTTTGACAAAAGCAAGTGCAGTATTGACTAAGCAACAACCTGTAAGATATATCAGCGGTTAGGAGCAATACATTAGGCCTATCATAAACCTACATTTGTCCCGCAGCAATACTTTTTCGGTGGAGCACAATACTATATGTAGGCAGTTTACCTTTCCACTCGTTCAATATCGAGTCGCGTGGTCGCAGCCAGCGACACAGGGCATAAACCTGGCTGGGCCGAGTCGTCGCGACACACGAATATTTAAATCAGCCGGATTACCATAATATGAGGAATAGTTCCCGCGTGAGCCTGAAGCAATAACGCCCAAATACTATAAGCGGGTTTCGGGCATAAAGTCAGCACGGGTGCCCTATAAAATAAAACTGTGAGATAATGCCCTTATCTAAGGGCTTTCGGTCTGTGTAAGAAAGATGGCCAGGACTCTTAGACGCTTACATTGATTCCGATGACAAAATGTTTGAAATGTAATATAAGTACATGATGGAGATTTGAAATATATCGAGCAGAATAATTAACAACAATATAATCGACAGGACAAGCGACCGACAGAGCCGCGTGGGAACCGATATAAAGGTCTTTTATATTTGTATATGTTGCAGGCCATTTGTATGATTCCGCCGTTTACATACGGCGTCGTCAGTTTAAAAACGCTCGCAGTTATGTATTATGACGAAGGCAAAATGTATATCGCGGTCATTATATAGTATGCCGTATTTAGTTACGGCCAGGTTAGGTAGTATTAAAATAATAGGTACGACGACGAGCGAAGCGTGGAGGAGTGTTAGGTACAACTGCGACCCTACAGCCAGAACCGAAGAAGAACAATCAACGTCAAAATTATAACAATTGATCGAGTTATAGCCTTAGGCATGATACAGAACTGCGAGCGTTTTTAAACTGACGACGCCGTATGTAAACGGCAGAATCATACAAATTGCCTGCGACATATATATGAGTATATTATACGTTTCAAAAGATACATAAACGTTTTTTTTATTAATCGTGGGACAGTCGTGTGGTGTAAATTAAGACTTAAACTTACGAAGATTCATCGGACTGTCAATAAATGTATTAGCTTTCTAGTATTCTTCTAGTTTTCTAGTATCATAATAATATAACCTATCTCTTAGCATTTAAAGTCGCAATGGCAGCGGAAGGACTGTAAATCGTTACGCGCATTAAGGACCCTCTTTCACTTTCCAAAAGATTACCTGCCATGAAAGTGAAGAATGGCCGCGATCTCGAAACTTTGTTAGATTTCAGTGTTTCCAGACTTTAGGCTATAAATGTGTTTGACATTAAATCAGAGTGTAATCTCGCCGCGATAAGTAAATGAATGCGCAAGCGGCGTGCGACGCAGAGCTGCAGAGATATGGGGTTTAATTGATCTAATGACATGCGATCTAGACAGTGTTTGGCAGGCGCGGCTGCGCGCGGCGCTCGCTTCGGCGGGACCACATTGAGAGACTTATGTTGATATTGACGTAGTAGATTAGTTATAAATAATATGATTACCTCCATTCATTTGGTATGTTCACTGATTCAGATGCCTTGGACTTGATTGAAGTTCTCTCGCAATTACAAATTTTAACTTAATACAAATTGCCCCATGTTCGTCTGGGACTGAACAATAATGTGTCAACTGCGTTTCTTGCCTACCTTAACGGAACAGGCGACTAATGGTACATAGTACAACAGCGCCCCGCGGCTCCACCCGTGTAGTTCCCGTTCCCGTGGGAACAACGGGATAAAATAAAGCCTATGTTACTCGCTGATAAAGTATCTTTCCATTGGTAAAAGAATTATTCAAATCGGTCCAGTAGTTTCAGAGCCTATTCGATACAAACAAACAAACATACCTCTTTATAATATTAATTTAGATTGATAGTATTATTAACGATTAGTCGCCTTTCACGATGTTACATATAAGGTTTTGGTTATTTGATTGAGTCACCATTCTTGCATAATTAACCATCTAACCCAGCCCAGTCTTATCTTTGGCTAAACATGGTAAAAGGGGCTTGCTGCCCCTTCGGGGATTCCTTAATGCAATAATACAGGCTTAATATGTATATGCAACTGTAAAGGCCCAACGCCCACGTCTCTTAAGGCTTGTAAAAACAATGAAGGCGGTGTCTCGAGGCGAGATGTCACGACACGGCAATTGATTCAGCCGGAGCCGTGCCGCGCCGTGCCGGGCGCGCGCCCGCCGGGGGGCGCAACACAACAACTTACTAAACTTACATTTGTATTTGACTAGTTTGATGACGCCTTAGGTAGTGAGTGTGGGTTTGATCCCCACCCAGGACAAACATTCGTGTGATGTACTTGTGTTTGTTCTGTGTCTGGGTGTTAATGTCCAATAAACTAACTAACTTAACTTCACGCCACTTTCCTAGCCGGGTAGGAAGAGAGAACCGAATATGTAAATATATATTTGTAATACTACTATTGTTTCTGATATCCGTAACACAAGTGCTTAAGCTACTTACCTCGGAGTCAGATCAATGTATGTGATGTAGTCGGATATTTATTTATTTTTTATCGGGTATGACGGGTATCCTAGGTATTGTCATTTTAAGCTTGCGCAGTGCCCATCTTGTAGAAAATAAGACAAAATCGTATTTTTTTTTTACATTTCTTTATCTAGGGCATTGCCAAGTAATTGTAGGTAGGTATAGAAAAAATATTAGATCTTTCACCTTTGTTAATTAATCAATTAAAGGTGTCTTTACAAACAGATGGCAAATGCATATACATAACATTGATTTACACATAGATTTTGCGTCACCGAATAAACTCTATTATAGTTTGGATTTTAAACGACTCGTGCTTGTTTTAGGCAAAATGTGAGATGAACGTATTCCGTCTGCGGCAGTGACAGCGCGGTCGTTCACTCGGCTAGGCGGAACGATCAATTCCGTACTCTTTAAGTGTTTAATTTTAGACCGATTGAGTTATTACCCTGGAATATTTAAATCGCGATGTAACGACGTGGGGTCTCCTACCAGGATGCCACGGCTAGTAGTTATGTATGTATGTATGTGTATTACGACATAAATTAACTTCCTGCCATGGTGGTATCTATGTTGTATCTGCAGTGGTAGGTGACTCAACCTATAGTGTACTTTCAATCCCAATGCCATGGATACCTACCACTCTGCAATTTTATTGTAACCCTCCCAAAGTCGATCACAGTATCTCTTATTCACGTTACTTGGCAGTTCCCAAATGAAATGAGACCATTTATCCCAATCATCCGCACACGCCGTGTACCGCCAGTGCACCCAGTGCGACGGAGCCTGCAGTAAACCGTCGCAGGCTTCACTAATAAAAGCTAATAGCGCGTGCCGAGTGCATTCAATGACCCCCCCCCTCCGCTGCAGGCCCCGCTTCCCATTAAAACTTTCCGCTGTCACTTTTTTTCAATTTTAATCCGCGGCCCGCGAGCGTTTCCTCATTTCCGGCGACAAATTTTCGGCTCTGTAGGGCTGTGATTCACTATTTGGCGATTTTGGTTAACTTCAACATGAGTTATATAAATTGGTTTTGTGAAATGTAAGGTTAATGCTGATGGGAAGGTAAACAAATGCACCATGAAATAATAAAACGCGCTGGTCACCTGGCCTTAAAACAAAATTATGCTTTATTTAATGGGTACCAGATTACAACTAACAGCCTTTTTATATAAGTGATCATCATTATGTTAATAAAATAAATATAATTAAGTGCACGCGACATGATCAAGCTAATAGTCTGTTGGAGCCATAATTTTTTTTGTCATTTGAATACAATTAACAGACTATCTTATAATCTCTGGACTTTACGGCCGATGCTGCATTTGAGCTGTCGACTGTCGATTCGTACGCATGCATTGTGAAACGTTTGTTTCAGGTCGAAAGCCGCACCTCCCCGGGCGGAGCGCGCTCCGGCGGCCACGGGCTTACGGCAGCTTTCAGCTTTGACGGATCGCGATCGTATTTCATGTTCGCCTAATGAGGGCCGGCGCAAAGTACGCCGTGCGGCCGAGCCGCAAGGCGCACGGCGCGGCGCACGAGCGCGCACGAGCGCGCACGCCGCCTGTCAAATAAAGGGTTTAGGCGATAAATCTTTGTAGCGTCGAGTGCCAATTATGTGTTGCCTCGGAGCGTGTGTTCGTTTGTCAAGTGACGGCCGAGACGCGCGCTGAGGTGCCGAGCTCGCTGCGACCTCGCTCATGGGACGACTCCCGAGAAAAGTCGCTGTCGCGACGATAAAAACGACGACGCATTTCCAGAGCGTCACGTGAATTACTAATTAGAACATTTCAAGAATACACTTATCTTAGAAATTTTGTACCAAAATAAATAATAACGACCTTATGATTTGACTGGCCCGTTGGTCAAGTGGTCAGAGACCCTGTCCACGAAACCAAGGGTCGCGGGTTCGAATCCCGCTAGGGGCAAATGATGAACATGGGCATTTGTTCTTGAGTCATGGATGTTTATGAACGTATTTAAGTATGTCTATCCGTTCGCCTAGTATGTACAAGCATAAGCTTAGTTTGGGACTAAGGAATTGGTGTGTCTGGAGAATTAAAAATGACGACTGTAAATGTGAGCAAGGATGCGTCTTTGAAAGTATGCGAAAATCTGATTTCATGGATGCATGCGAGGATATTCGACGCTGGCAGTCTTTTTACATCGACGAAACAAGTTCCCAAGCTCACACAAACACGATATTGCATATCTGACAAAACGAGAGCGATTTGGTTTTCCCGACGTAAATCCTGACATGTGCGAACACATTGCAGCACATATAAAGGAATATTTATTTATTTTTCCACTATCTCCGTATGAGATTAAAATTGGCTCTTTCCGTCAAAGTGATGTTAAAAAGGAAAAATAGCGAGAAAATGTCTTGGAGCTTTCAGTAAGGGAGACGCTGCAACGAAATACAAATTCACAGCGGCTGAAACCGCCTCCGCAACAGGCTGGGATATCTGTTAGCGGTTAATGCATTTTATGTTTCTGCTGGGCGCGTCGATTGATGAAATTGGATATGATTCAATATTGGCGCAGCGGGTTAGGACCTGCTGCGCCAAAGCTAAGGCCTAGGCTTAGGTTTTTACTGGTTGCAGGGAGTAAGGTGAGGTCGTCCGTAGGCAATTAAAACCGCCACACATTTGCCGCTGAATATTCACAATCGGTCGCGCCACAAAGCGCGCTCGGCGCACATCGTCATCCGATTACACTCTCTGGGCCCGTAGCAGCAAACGCTGTTAATTTTACAAGTTTTGTTTAAAACGGCCCGCGCGGCTCGCCCGCCGCGCCGAGGCTGGAAGTGATTTATTTTGTCATAAAAAGAGCTGGCGCTTTGTGGAAAAGGTTTCTTTAGTTAACAATGAATAGGTTTATTAAGGTATTTTAAGCACTGGAAGTGCAATGGAAAATGATACAATTATTTAACAAACTTTGAAGAGGAATGTTGGTGATCACACATATCTTTATTGCAATCGTGAATAAAACAAATATCCATGTTTTATTGTAGCGAGGAACCTTTATTTCCATAGTACTCAATCTGTGTGGTTGATAAAAATAACAATATGTATCTATCTCATTAAGAAAATCTTACCATATTATTTTTGACTAACATAATGTTTACAAAAATAAAATATATCATAAAAAAATTCCACCTTCTGAAATTAGCATAACAACGGGCGTCAAACATGTTGTAATTTCAACAGTATTTTTCCCAAGGGAACTGGCTCACTAATTTTAACACCGTAACCACAGGCGGAACTAATCCATTGACAACGGCCTAAAATATGTCATATGCCGTTGTCAAAAATAGAACTATGACAAATAGCAGCTTCCACATAGTAACGATGCCAAGCGCTGCCGGGCGGCGCGCGGCGCGAGTGACGAGCGGGCGCGGGCGACGAGCGGGTGCGGGCGACGAGCGGGCGCGGGCGACGAGCGGGCGCGGGCGACGAGCGGGCGCGAGCGACTCGCCGGTGGTGTTGAACAGACACTTGGTAGGGTGAACCGATACAACCCCGAATAACAAAAGATTATATACCATCGCCCGCTTAATGCTTCGACTGTGACTGGTAGCATCTAACGGCAAGCTGACAATAACGCACTGTATTTTCCAAAAGACAACTTGCTGACCCATCAACTCTGCCTACCCTTTCAGGGATTATGGGCGTGATGTTATGTATGTATGTACAACCTATAAGTGCCTTACCTCTCATTTATAATATGATTTGTAGACATATTGACATTAGAGAGGCTACTACGTGGACCGTGAAGCGACTTGTGGAGGCTAATGGCTAATGGAGCTTGGTTACGATGACACGGAACAGCTCTCTTCTAAATTCTCATACAACACAACACACACACATGATCGCACACGCACACCACCACATTACACGTGTCTTTATATTAGTAATTAATAAATATTATAAATATAAATAAAAAAAATATATGGCAAATAGAGTAATTATTTATTTACGTTAACTTTGAATTTGGGCGGTAAATAATATAGTAAGAATCGCGGACCTATTTAACGGAATACAAAACCATCATCATGTATCAAGCTGAAGCCCTTAAATTTGCTGGCATTATTCCGGAAATTCGGTTCTCTCTGCCCACCCCGCTGGGGAAGTGGCGTGAAGTTTAGTTAGTTAGTTTTTTAGTTATTCCGGAAATTGCCATTCTAGCGCGTGGGCGGCTGTGGCTTGCGCCGCCCGATGGCTTCGCATATAAATAACGCGGTCCAGTCGAACAAGCGCGCCTCTTCGCCACCACCTATTCACCACGCTCCCACCAAACAAGAATGCATCTCTATATTTAGCAACCTATATTTCAAAGCTTACCTACCGACGGAATGCAAACAGAATGCATCTATGTGCCGCGAGTATGCGAGCTAATGGAAGGACCTGAATGCCGCGGTTCGGCACGTGAGTGCTTCAGGCTGGCAGAGAAACAAGTGAATGTGATAGATATATCAGGCATTGATTATCACAATTATATACATTAAAAGGTGATTGAAGCCAAACATTCTGCTTGTTATTTTAAATGTTAAATATTGGTAATAGAGTTTTGGCAAAAACTACTGAAAGGACTTCCCTTCTGTAGTTTTTAACCACAAATAGATAATAGCTCGGCCTAACACATAGGATAACTTTCACCCCATATTTATAGGACAAGTTCAGTGTCTCCTCAGATGAAGTCGCAGGCAGCAGCGACAGCTAATCGGTACGATTTGCCCAGCGGTCAGTGTAACATCAACCCGAAGCACGACGTAACACTAGAACGCTCGGTAGCGAAAACCCCGATGCGCTATGCCCGCGCGTGTTCGTCGCCGCGACGCGACGTGCCGCTGTTTACTTCAGCTCGCTTCACGTGCCTAGCCTGCCTAGCCTGGCCTATTATCTGTACTCAAACAGCGGAGGAATCAATGTTTCTACCTGAACGGTTATATCTGTACGAGAGTCAATGTTATGACATAAAATTACGGCATTGACCACATTTGGTGTTCACGCAAAAAGTTTGGCGTTTACTCGTCATGGTCATCAATGCTCTGGGTAATTAATCTATACTTATAATAAATCTGTAGAGAGGTCAATTCTGTACATGAAATATATTTTCAAAATAACTATCAGGGGGTGATTAGTGATCGATACTGATGCCAAAAATGCAATCAGTAAATTTTTTGTCTGTCTGTCTGTATGTTCCTTATAGAAACAAAAACTACTCGACGGATTTTAACGAAACTTGGTACAATTATTTTTCAAACTCCTGGGCAGGTTATAGTATACTTTTCATCATGCTACAATCAATAAGAGCAGAGTAGTGAAGGGAAACGTTGGGAAAACGGGAGAAGTTACTCCATTTTTTAAGCTTCCGTCGCGTGTGCAGCCTTAATGGTTAAAGTTACATAGAAATCATGTATGACGGAAATAGTATATATAATATTAACCATAAATGCGGGTGACACCGCTGGCACAGCTAGTAACAAATAAATCTGTGCCATAGCGTGTTTGAAATAGCGCTTCATTCAATCATTAACATATTTTAATTATATTGAAAGTAGAATTTTAATTGCTTTCAAACCATTATAGTTGAGTATGCAGGCAGTAGCACAATGTGACGTCAGAGCGTGCTATTGCCACGCCAAGTCAATGGGGGCATTGCGATTTGCCGATCATAAAAGTGTGTCGATCGATTGGTGGTGTCAACTACCCCGTCATACTATTATGTTTGTCAGTTTTTACCTTCCAACAATCAAATGCTACTGTATTGTTCTTAGTGTCACTATAAATAGTTGCCATCAATCTTATTTTCTAATAAATATAAAAAGGTCAATTAATTATCCCCAAGCCCGACAACCGACAAGGATGGTAAGATTAATGAGTGTCAAAAAAGCGAACGATGCGAGTCAAGGTCGTAACAATATATTTTTTAATCTCAGACTCCCTTCAGGAGGAGAGGCGCAATCTATCTAATGTCCTAAATTTTAATGAATGAAGGGCAATTTGGCATGTAAATTAAAGATGTACATCGATATAAAAAAAATGTACTCTAATTTCTCAGCGTTCACCAACATGTAGTACGCAGCAACCCGATACAATAGTGTAACAGGCAAGTCTAGATATTCCGCGAGTGATGGGCGTTGGATGGCACGGAACTGGAACAAAGGCGCGCGGTGTACGTACGAGTATTGAAATAATGAGCGCGCAAGACGAACCGCGCGGAGCGAGCTGCAGCCGGCGTCTCGTGTCGCGCTCGTACACGCGCCGCGTTAGACAATACCGAGCTCGGATATTTTGGCTTCAAGCATCTTCTACTTTTACACCTATACGGAACCTTCTTGTTATGGCAATATTTCTGCGATATGGCGTCAAGCTAGTTAGTTAGTTTAATTTATTTTTTTGCTTACACAACATAGTTTCACACTCCCCTAAGATGTCTAAATAACGTACCAAAAATTCAGCTTATTACGTTTTGCATGTTTAGAAGTATTTTTGGAAGACTTGACTGGCATAACTAGGATAAGTAAAGATACTATAGAGTGAAATGACGATATTGCTACCGGTTTCGAGCCCTGTAGGCCCTACTCAGGTCTATTTGGACGGTGCGTAAATGCATTCCTCAAGTACAAAAAAAAAAGAGTGAAATGACGACGACAGTTTTTTTAATGTATATTACTTACTGTATTGAATGTTTTGATAAGTTAAGTGGCCATTTTCTATTTGTATCGCCTTGTGGTTATGAAACGGTTATGCATATAAGTTATAACATAACTGGTGGTAGTATTATTTGTTTTTTTTTTGTATATTGACTATATTTATAAGTGCTTTCTTGAAGCCTATATAAATAAAGATATTTTTAATTTGAATTTGAATTTGCATACGTTATTAAGGCCGGTTCGTCCGGGCAGGGCCGAGCCCACCCGGGTGCCTCACTGCGCCGCCGCAGCGTAACTAGACGTTTACTTGAGAGGCGGCTCACGTTCCACGATTGGACTACTTTTAATTAAACCCCTATGTATTATATTATTTTCTTTATACAACATTTTTTTGGAGTTAATAATATTAACGCCGAGAAAGTTCATATGTTTGATCCGTTAAATTTTTGCAAATTAGCTTAACCGCATAAGCATTAGGTCGCGCACCAATGAAATCGAAAAACAACTTTACGAGTAGACTCTAAAACTTAGGGCTTTCTTTTGTGATCGACACATCAACATTTTAACTTTATAGATAATTTATTTTGCAAAATCTAATGGATCAAAGGTATGAACTATCTCGGCGCCTAACAACTGCAACGTAGAATTTCCGGATGCTCCCTAAACTAGGACAAACCCGGAAAGCCAAAAGGTTGGATAATTATTAAACCTACGATAAATATATCCTACTACATCACATACATTGATCTGACTCCGAGGTATGTAGCTTCAGCACTTGTGTTACGGACATCAGAATCAACAGTGGTATTACAAATATATACTTAAATATTGCATATTAACACCCAGACACAGAACAAATACAAGTATTCATCACACGAATGTTTGTCCTGGGTCGAACCCACAACTCTTGGCGCATAGGGTAGGTCACTACCAAATGCGCCACCTATCCAGTCAATAAGGTGGTTATTAAAATGTTTATAGTCTGTGTGATTTCTGCGAAATTTTATCTGTGTCGATCCTATGTAAGGCAAACGTGAACACTAAAATAGAAATAGCAACAGCAAATAGTATCCTATTTACTCGTATTAGCAAAGATTTCAGTATAAATTAAAAATATTTTTGGTCGTTTCTACCCAATTGTAGATTAATACTAACAAGAAGATATTGCATTAAAATTTCTAATTCCTGTTTATCTTTTTCTACAATATATTTACAACTGCTCCAACGTAAATATATTGTATTTACAACTGGTAGAAATAGATGCAGTCTGACACGTTTAAATAAAATGATCCACGCTTTTAAACATTACGTAAATCAGTTAATTGTTCACGCCACTTCCCTAGTGTTAGTTAATTAATTGTTTGCTAGCATTCCAATTCTCTACCTCCAAACTAAATATGCTTGTCCTACCTATCAATTATGAAACGGATATTCAAATTCAAAGTGTATAAATGAGAAACGACCGTGTTCATCGGTGTACCTTGTGGCCAGGTACTCCAAGTAGACTAAGCGGCCCGTCATATGTCCTAAAGGGTTAATTAGCGTATCTGTTGAGGACGACAACAGACACCGACCGTATTGTCGCAAGGCCAACGTCGATCATTAATATTACGTATCATCCACCTATCTATGATCACTAAGCTAAGCTAGGATGAAACATGCCCTCTAAAATGTGCGGTAAATTAAACATTAACAATTGTTTTATTGAACGTCAGACTTTTTTTACCATACCAGCATCTAGAATGATCTGCAGGGAAGAAGTCGCGCAACAAACTCAACAGATGTTGAAACAAAGATGAACAAATGTTTAACACCAATTCCGGACTTCTGCAATTAAAATAAACAAACAGGTCGCATTCGGTGACATGCCGCAGTTAGGTGCATTAAGTAAATTAGGAGGCTGAACCGAACTGCCCGTAATGCCCTGATCGATGGTCGCTCGCGTTATTACACACATACCTACACTCTGATTTGAGGTCAGCCTTTTAATTAAAATTATATAACAACGAATCTATCTATTATTTTCTTCTGTGAATAAGTAATCTATGGTGATGTTAGGAGCCATAAAAACAATAGAGCTTGTATGAAAGGCCTTGCATGAAAAATAATGGCGTTCAGTTCTTTTTGCCTACCCCGCTTAGTAAGTTATGCAATCATTATATTTGCTATATCGCTGACAGAAATTCAATGATTATAAAGAGTTAGGATTACTTTGTTACCATATTACGAAGTTTTCCATATTACCTCAGAACAATATATGCTATAATGCTGTAACAAGTTAAATGCACCAAAATACCCCAACCATTACCGTTCAACTAATCCTCTTGTGAAGATCTCTTAAGCCAACTACGCTTTTTATAGTTCGACACTGAGAATCGTTCCACTTATACTACTCGTTAGTCTTGGGACTTTTTAATTAGTTATCGATTTCGCATCAGCTGACGCGCAGCCAGTGGTATTTCAATAAAAATAGTTAGATAGGTCATGTCGGAGTGACGCGGAGTCCAAATTGGCTCCGAATTCGTATTACATCCATCTGTCCACACTTTTGTGGCTGCCACCAGACGAATGTGGCGGGCGAATGAGAAAATCGGCGTTTGGTTACTAACATCAAGCGGACATACGTGTTCGTGGTACAAGTATTGGTGGGTCACCGAAGCTATTCTCTTCGCTGTTTACGACATTCGATCACCGTGCTTTTAATGGGTGCCGTGCATTTAAGAGGACATGTTTCATATGAAATGATGATCTTAGAAATATACTCTGCTACAAAATGTTTTCAATTCCTTCATTGGGTAAAGTATAAAAATATTTAATATGTTACCTCAAAGTCTCATTGATTTACCCGTTTATAAGTTTAAATTATATGTCAAAAATTGTTTGATTAAAAGGGCTACTACAAGATAGAAGACTATTTAAATTATAAGAATATATGGTTAGACCCAGAATAAGCTGTTCGCCTGCACTGCTAAATTTACATTTACGTATAAATTGTAACTAATAGTTATTAAGACTTGGCATTTTAAAAGAGTACCTATCATGTGTCTTGCCGGTTTCTTCCCGGTAGAATCTACTTTTTGAACCGGTAGATATTGATCTTATTTTGACGATTAATAATTGCTTTTTTTTAATTCTACGTAAATAAAGACAATTCATTTCATTTCATTTCATTATGCCTTGGGTATCACCATGATCTTTGCCGCAAAGTCAAATACGCCAGTCAGGAAACACTAAGGCCTCGTCCAAGGAGACGCGCTATAGACGACACTTATAATTTAAACAAACTCTTCTCCGTGAACGCTCAGTACATCCGCCATATGTTTGTGTTTTCGGCAGCCCTTACGCCCCGCGTCTCCTTAAACAAGGCCTAAAGCCAAGAATGAGTGAGTATGCATACAGATGTTTCCGTCCATTTCCAGTAAAACGGACCATCAATACGTCCCGTGGAGGAAGCGGACACTGTGACTGGCCGAGGAGCCATTACAACACCCAGCCGCAGATGGTCCGGTACATTGTAATAAGGACCGGTCCCACCATAGGAAATATGGTATCATATTTTTCCCCGTCATGAAAAACATGTGTTATATTAACCTCGTTTAGTACAATACCGCTACTATTACTTATAATATTCAAGTATAGATCTGCTACTTTTTTCTCTCAATTACGAATATGCACACGCACTCGTTCACATACGTACACACACAGACAAACAAGTAATATTCTGATTATGTATAAGTATTTAAAATATGATTATATGAATATTTTTTAATATAAGTTTTAATTTTTAATGCTCTGTAAATAAGCTTAGCCTAGTTTGGGTACCCCTTAAAATACTGAGACATGTATTTTAATATTAACAAGCTGTGCCAGCGGTGTCACCCGCGTTTATGGTTAAAATTATAAAGACTATTTCCATCATACATGATTTCTATGTAACTTTAACCATTAAGGCTGCACACGCGACGGAAGCTTAAAAAATGGAGTAACTTCTCCCGTTTTCCCAACGTTTCCCTTCACTACTCTGCTCTTATTGATTGTAGCGTGATGAAAAGTATACTATAACCTGCCCAGGAGTATAAAGAATAATTGTACCAAGTTTCGTTAAAATCCGTCGAGTAGTTTTTGTTTCTATAAGGAACATACAGACAGACAGACAGACAAAAATTTTACTGATTGCATTTTTGGCATCAGTATCGATCACTAATCACCCCCTGATAGTTATTTTGAAAATATATTTCATGTACAGAATTGACCTCTCTACAGATTTATTATAAGTATAGACTCTGAGGTGTGTGGATCGTGCCATATGGCGTTCGGTTCTCTCTGCCTACCCCGCCAGGGAAGTGGCGTAAATTTTTAGTTAGTGAGTTAGTTATGTATTTTAAATAATATGTATCTATAAGAAAATTCTCACAACTAGTATTTAAGTTTTTTGAGCTATAATAAATATTATTTCATTTCATAAAAAGACTGCTGTGGCAAAAAAAAAGTAAAAAAAAGAAAAAAGAAGCAGTCTTGTTTAGCAGATTCCACAAAGAGTCGAAAAAGTGAAAAGTGTTACTCATCATCATCATCATCTATTTTCTGGATTGTCTTGTAAAATGGTGTCCATTTATAAGGTTTTATTTTTATTTGATAAAGAGATCAACGAGGAGTGAAATCAGTCTATTCGTACTGTCTCTAATCTAACCATCAGCAGTGCATTGCGTCGATTTTTTCACGGATACCCAGCATTACAGTAAGTTACAACACTGAGGGTGCCCTACGCAAAGCTCGGCTTTGGGAAACCCTATGAATACAGTAGCCGACCTGTCTGCCGGGTCGACTGCGCGAGGGAATGTTTGTTGCCGGCGGCGGGCGGGCGCGCCGCGCGGTCTGCTGCCGCGATCGATGCCCGCCCGGAACACCGGACACCTCTTTTTGTCGGTAACCAACTTGCAAGAACCTTGTTTCGGCCGCTACTAGCTTGATAACACAGATCGATATTTTCACAGCTTCGAGATACCGTGTCGGCTGATGATGAAATAGTTACGTCTGAATCGCATTTAGCATGTTCGCGAGAAAAGTGTCAGTGCTCAATAATAGATTACAGAAATAAAGTTGCGTGGTCTTTGATACTCATTTATTGTTGGTTAACCGATTAATATCGGTGGAGACATCGACGGGTCCTTATATTGTTTCGACTGTTGATATGATACGGTAATTGCTTCATGCTCCTCTTTTGAGTTATCCCACAGGCAAACTTGTTTTATTCCTATGGTGAGGCTATAAGCATTAATATGAGACCCATTTCAGTATTAAAATTCCAAGTTGCTTTCTTTTACGATTTAATTTGAATCGCTATGAAACTATGTCTTGCAAAGTAATGCAAAAGCAAAAAGTTAATGGCCCCTAATCTCAGTCATATAAGGTGGTTTCCTTGTTTCAGCGGCGCTCCCGCTAATGCTAACTTTAGAGGCGTTGGGGAGGGGGGAGTTTGACGATTTATCGGTTGCAGCTCGAGTGTACATAAATCTCTGGCGCGTCTACGCAGCGCGCGCGCATTAAACATTCATCAACTCTGTTTACTCCGCGTCATACTCGTGTGCGACTGGAGCGAGGTTCGACTCCAGCGCACTGTTTCTGCTCGATGATATTGCATCGCTCTATTCATGCGATTAATTCGCTAGAAACGTTTGCTATTCACCTAATTTTGGATTGATAAAGGCAGGTTTCAGACCAGTGAACAAGCGATTCTATGAAAGTGAGCATCATAGTTTTGGTAACGTGCCGCCGTAGGTACATAGGGCATACTGCAGCATGTTATTGACTGAGTATTGCTTTACTGCTGTAGGTCACAAAGCAAATATGAAATCAAAGCGATCACTTTCGAAGATAGAGCTTGCTTTCAAAGTCAGAATCTCGCAATACACAGAACAAACAACATATGCCTTAGTTAGATAGAAGTATGAATCTAAGATTTAATGATCTAATATTTTATTACTGTCGAAGGATGTAAATGTGAAATTATTGACGAAAAGACAATCTTTAGAGTTTGCGATTGTTTCCAACAACAACATAACATCAGGCACGCCCATAATCCCTGAAGGAGAAGGCGGTCATTGTTTCCAATTTTGATTTTTCTGAAGCCGAGATGAACAAAATTCTACTTTATCTTGATTAAGTTCTAAGATTATTTTATTTTTTATTTATTTATTTATTGGTTTATTAATTGTTTTTTTTGGGAAACATACAATTAGATTTTACTTAAAAATATGTAAATATAAGTTATACAGCAATCAGCAAAGTTTCCACAGTAAAAATATTGATTAATAATTTTGTCTTTAAATAAATGGGCATACATGTTAATGTTATAGCTGTAGAAAATAAATTAAAATTATTGAAGAAAAGGTGATACAGTCAAAGCAATTAATCATTAGTTATATTATGTTTTATATACATTGCTGCCGTGATATCAAAGTGATTGCTGATCGATAATTTAGTTATAATAGTGGTAACACAATGAGCGCTGCTACCGCACTGACCGTGGGTCCTAGGAAATGTAGGAAGAAGCGCCAGTGTCATGAAGTCTACACGTATCAATTGTTTAATATGTATCAAAGTTGTTCTGACGACACATAATCATACTATTATTAAAATAGTAAAGGCCAAATATGGGCATTGTCGTCATAGGAGCCGCCAGATGTGAGGCACGATAATCATCGCGGCATGATCCGGCGCGCGAATTGACAGCGCACGCGCTCCGGGCGCTAACTCGCAGCGCCGTTAACACCTTTGCCGGACGTTCAAATATATTGCGAAACGATTCAGCTGTTTCTACCTTTGACAGATTTGCGTATCGGAATGTTGGACGAACAAAGTTAACGTTAGATTGACGGCTGACATGTATTTGAGAATTTAAGTAAATGGACGTTTTTACATGAAAGCACAATTGCACGTCATTTAAAAAGCATTATTAGAATTTGACAAGTAAACAAATTGTTTGAAAAAAAGAAGGAGACGGATTTGATTTCTATTTAATATAGCAGCGCCCCGCGGTTTCACCCGCGTAGTTCCCGTTCCCGTGGGAATATGGGGATAAAATATAGCCTATGTTACTTACTGATAAAGTAGCTTTCTATTGGTGTAAGATTTTTTCAAACCGGTCCAGTAGTTTCGGAGCCTATTCAATAATAACGAACAAACAAGCAAATCTTTCTTCTTTATAATATTAGTATGATTACAAGGTCATGCTTCAGATAGGACTCGCTACAATCAAAATCGGAATAGTTATCAAGTGATATCAAAACGAATGTGTTTACAACAGCAACGGTAATTTACGTTACCGCTGTAATTGTATAGAGCACCTAACTGATTAAAGAACCGATACTATATTGTCCGCAGTTTCATCACGTCATAATTGTGTACTCAATACACCCCGAGTCGGTATCAGGCAGCGATCGCAGGGCTGCCGCGCATGAGCGGGGCGTGAGCGAAATCGCCAAAATTTATAAATATGCTGGACTTCGAACACCCATTTGGACCTTTTGCCTGCAACATTTTGTTTGACTGGTTATTTCATTTAAAAATTAAACACTACACAGACACTACCTGTGCAGTTTTACACAGGTACAAGTAGTTACAGGTAAGATAATGTAAGGCAACGAATTATGTATATCTTAATTTAACAATTATTCGCAGGTGCCATTCGTGTACCAATTTTGAATACACATCTATGGCCAAAGCAGCAATATATCTGACTAACTAACACCAGTATTAGCAATTTTATATGATATTTACGCATTAAGCTCAAAATCTGTCAATAGACTTTGCACATGAACAACTCTCTCATCAGGCTTCAGCAATTTATCATTACACTGTTTTGATTTAAGATAAGTAGGAAATTGTATCCATAGATCGCTCCCAGCGTTTAATTCCATTGATTGAACCGGAGCCACCTACCCGCCGGCCACACCCGCGCGGCGGGCCCTAATTCTGTTTCGTTTCGTTCCGCAGCCCTCGCGGCGCGGCGCGTGACCAGAATGCCGCGCGAGGAATCTCGAGTATGCGCTGATCATCGCGCCCGCGCCGGAATAATGATGAGGGCATCCGCACCAGCTGATGACGCGGCAGCCGAGGAGCTAGATCAATGGCAGGCAAACAGCACTAGACATTGACTAACAACGTATTTTCATCTTAGAACCTACAAATATTAATTTTCAATTCTTGGTGTGTAATCAATGGATATTACAGAAATGGTATATTACCACGGATGAACAAATGAATATAATAAATATTAACATAATACACATCGACATGAAACTGCATATACTAATTAGCTTTTCGAAAGGAAAAAGCCTCAAACATCCGACCGCATACAAATAGGTATCCGTCTCATAAGCCATTAGTCCGGTGCCGAGATACAGTGGAGACAAACTCTGATTTTAACATTAGTGTCTATAACAAACGATTTATTTCTACGTATTTGCATCGATATTTTGACACAAACTTCTAAAATCTTTCAATGAGGTAAGTGAGGGTGGTAATAAAGGTCATCGATTTTGTGTTGAAACATGAATGTACATTTCATTAGATACCGGGGGACGGCGACTTCTCGAACTTCTCGAAACACGGTATTGATGCATTCTTGGGCGTCGTCAAATGCACCAAGTAATAACATCTTAACTGCGCTCTTAAAGGTGCGCGCCGAGCGTGCGCGCCGATCGTGCGCGCCACTAAGCGATCGCTAGTGGAATAACCTCAGAAAAATCTTTGATCTTTCTTAACTTACAACATGTATTTATTTACTATTTTCATATACGGCGATTACAATCTAATACACGATGGAACATAATACAATTAAAGTATTTTAATTCAAAAATAAGGTATAGACTTACATTACAATCCTATTTACGTACCAATATTTTTAAATTATTATCGATCGATAATTAATATCGATCTTACTTAGCAAAATAAGAGCATCTTTTTCATATTATTGAGATTTTTTATTTCTAGGCATAACATTCATTCATTTAGCTAAACTCTGAGATTTCGTCTCTGGCAAACGTGTCTATCCACGATTAGTGCAAGTAAATAATTAAAATATTCGTGACATATCAACACAACTTAATCAAAACTCATGATGACCATTTTGACAGGTGCATCTGTTTCGAACAAACACTCCGTTTAATTGAATGATGCCGCCATATTAGCTACACAGCGCGGCTGTCCATCGCGCCGCGTTCACTCTGAACGCGTGACCGATCGGCAGGGCTAGTGAGGGCCTGCCGGTCTCCGGACGCTTACGGATGACCAGAACATTTGTCTTTACACCCTGGACTATATCATCACTCAGCCGTTATCTCTAGTGCTCTCGATGAGTTCTATTTTCAGACTTGAAATAGTGTTACGTCGGTATATGTATTCGTCTACAGAAACTATCTATTACTTGGCCGAACAAGCGCTTATGGATTTCTGTCTTTAAAAATCGTAAATAAGGTACAAACCCACACAATTAGATGCGAGTTTATTTTCCGATTAGGTTACGAGCGGCATCAGTTTAGCGGACATGTTAAACATATACCACCTATTGGCTTGGGCAAGAGATTGTTCATACACTTTCTAAGAACATTTTATTCAAAGGTGTAGCTACTACAAGTAGCGCTGAGAGTGTGCAAAGATTTTATGAGCGTTTTATTAAAGCGCTGGAGAATAAAAGGGGTGTAAAATTCTGCGCGAGTCTTCCTCGAACAGGAAGCAATCGCTGCAGTATGGTATTGGGGCGGCCGGGTTTGCTGCGACAATGCAATTTAAAAACGGAGAAAATAAATATTGTGCATAGTACAAAGGTGTCAGCATCGAGCACATAACCTATTTGTGAAGGGGCTTAAAAGTTATATGGGCGACAATATTCCGGAACGTGATTTACGACCGACATAATATCAACTGATGTCTAGTGGAAACCAAAAAAAAAATTTAACCAATCAGCTATTTGCTTAACAACGAAATAATGCTCAGACCGACTTAAACACAATCACTGTATTCGCTACAGCTAAGCTCAATGGGTGCAGTTGACGTAAAAAGGTATTTCGTATTCGCATAATTTTGTAAAAGATGCGAAATATTCCTGTTACATGATGACAAAATAATCTAATGTGCGTGTGTTCTCCAGGAAATGCTGTTTACGAAGATATAAAGCGTTTTTGGTCAAGCTGGCCGAAAATGTATTATGTTTTCTTTTTAATGTAAAATAATGACGATTGTAAAAATGGTAAAAATGGCGGTATAAAATCATCTTTTAAATTAGTTTCTGCATAGTAGCTTTAAGGAGGCAAAACTTTTTACAACTACACTAGAATCAAATATCATCCGGCTCTAATTATATCGTACATTTCCAGATTCACCTTCACATCACTACTCTTTGACGGACCCCAGCTCGCAGGCTGAAATCAATCAAACGGACTTAACTAATAATTTGTCCCCTACATCAACCCCCCAAAGTAAATAATCGCCACGGAAATGTATACTAGGGGGAGAAAATTGCGCGCTTTTGCTGAAAATTAGGACGAATATACGGTCGAGTTGAGAACCTCCTCCTTTTTTGGAGTCGGTTGAATAAGCACGATACTCCTTTGGAGTAATCTTTGAAATAATTTTTACGAAAGCTACTTTCCAAATCTAGTTTAAAGCAATCTGGTTTTATTAATGACTAGCTGTGCCAGCGGTGTCACCCGCGTTTATGGTTAATATTATAAAGACTATTTCCGTCATACATGATTTCTATGTAACTTTAACCATTAAGGCTGCACACGCGACGGAAGCTTAAAAAATGGAGTAACTTCTCCCGTTTTCCCAACATTTCCCTTTACTACTCTGCTCCTATTGATTGTAGCGTGATGAAAAGTATACTATAACCTGCCCAGGAGTATGAAGAATAATTGTACCAAGTTTCGTTAAAATCCGTCGAGTAGTTTTTGTTTCTATAAGGAACATACAGACAGACAGACAGACAAAAATTTTACTGATTGCATTTTTGGCATCAGTATCGATCACTAATCACCCCCTGATAGTTATTTTTAAAATATATTTCATGTACAGAATTGACCTCTCTACAGATTTATTATAAGTATAGATATTGTGAGATATAGAAGCAGTTCCGAGAATTTAAAAATACTCGCTATTTTTTTCAGACGTACATAAAGTACTATTTCCTGAAAGAGGTTTTATAAATTCTGAGAAATATGAAGTTTATTCTCTTTGAAAGGTAACAGTTTACAGCTACGTATATATTTTTATGATAATAAGTTATCGCTAAGTGGACGTTTTTTATTCAACTTCTTTTTCTTTCAATATTACAGATGATGAGAACTTCTTTCATTTTCCCACTTTGGAATTTGTGAGGAATCTATTGCATCTATTTTTTTATAGTACGTTACTTCTCGCGATAACCAGAGCAAAAGATTTACGCTCAATCTGAATGTTGATCACTGTTGTGGTACTTAGCGGTTAATTAGTACAGGTTTGACTGAGAAATACCAAGCGCGAACTGCACTTGTAAAACTATAATCTTCTTAGCGTACACAGTAAGTGCATATATACTGTAATGTCGGTGCTAATAAAGGTATCAAAACTAAACCCATTAAGCAGCATCCCGAATGCATTAGTTTAGGAGTTTGAAATGCATGTCCAGCTTAGCAAATGCGGGGAACCGAAGTACTCGCATTAATGTTTCACGATGGACCACAGTTGCGTTCACACGTCTATTATGCTATTGCATTTCATCCGACTTAATCTAAAACCGGTACGCGAATATAACCAAGTGTTGACGGGCCGGTTATCTTTCGTCGTTTAAAGTGGCTAGTCCGGTGAACAGTAAGCTGTAGTTACTGCACGAAAGGCGTTCCGCAGCGGCTAGCACACAGCTGATGCATTTCGTAATCGCCTTACACACAATGGAAGAACAACAACAGAGGACCCCCCCCCTCCCCCCTCTCAACAAGGACAACATTTAACATTCTCACGCCACAATATTAAGGTATTAATTTTAATCCATGTTGCCGGAGTTTTAAAGTTACTATTTACGGGTGATTTACTTAAACTACTGACAGCGTTCAAAAGGTTCCCGTAAGAAACTAACATATGAATGAAATTTAATATAAAGACAAGATTTTTTTTTCGCAGAAATATGTTACTTTCGATTTGTTCCAATATTGTGTTATCTGGTTTATATGTGCATTCTTGTGACTGAAATTGATTTTTACGATCATTCATTATTTGTATAAACCTTTGCTATATGATTAGTCTCTACGTATGCGGGTCATAAACTATTTTATTGCGGAAGATTTCCTCTGTTAACAAATGATCCTTGGCCTTAACAAATAATCTATTGAGCACAAAACAGCCTTGTCTCACTTGTGTCCGCTCCACTTTGTCCTGAAGCGTCCGGATTTCACACGGCACCTAATACACAAATACCGCGCTCGCCGCGCCCCCTGGCGCTCGCTCCGCGCTACCGCACAGCTACACAGTACCTTTGAGTGCCCGCTACTAAACCCATAAAGTGTTTGCAATTACCTGCAACGAATAATATTCAATCAGAATTGTTTATAGTAACAGACAAAAAATGGTATATAATATTACATTTCCTTGACATGTAAGGCTAACGAAGAAAGGATTGTGAAGTTATTATGCATGATCCGTCATTACAAAGAATATGGGTTGGATATAGAACGGGGACATGGTTTCAAAGAAATGGGAATGAGGGCTAGGATTGATGATGATGATTCTCAGTACGAGATCGGATAAGTACAGACACAAGGACAAATGGATAAATGAGATATTCGAGTACGTACATTAACTTGATTTCAAATAATAAGAACTTCATTATATGCTACGCAACCTCCCGCTTCCTGGGCCGCGAAGCAGAAAATACAACTAGCAGTCGCTTCAAAGTAATAACCAGACTCGGCGAAATTGAGATCATGGTCCGGGCGATCGCGACAACGAGACGTAGGAAAACGAAGATAATGATGTGGATAACAAATGTTTTGACGTAGATTATTAATCAATCCAATTAGCCGTATCCATGACGTATGTGACATTGCTGGCCCGTCTCCTTTTTCAATTCGTGGTGGAGGATAGCATCGCGCAACGCTCAGACACAGCACAACATACTCTTGAGGTATGTGCTGCCTGGGCTCCACAACGCCAGGCTTTAGTGGCCGTAGCTGGCGCGGACCTATCACTGTCGGGGCTGGTCGCAGCAATGCTTGACAGCGAGCAATGTTGGGAAGCTGTCTCCACCTTCTGTGAGGATGTTATTTCACAGAAGGAGGACGCGGAGCGGAGCAGGGAGGCTGACGCCAATGCAGCTCCACTACGACGGAAACGTATGGGGGTAAGGAGAAGGCAGTTTGCCCATCTCCTCGCGCCTTTTAGTGGGCCAGTGGGTGTCGGAGCGGGTGACTCAGACACTCGCATTGCACGAGCCCAACCGTCCGAGGATGCCTAGTTCTTCCGTAGGCATTCCTTCTCGTGCTGGAGCCTGTACTAGCGCTAGGTACGGGCCGAGCCGCGGGGCAATAGAGAAGACTGCGCAAGCGTACCTCTGTCGCCCCTCATAACTTCCGCGGCATAGATGGAAGACCCGGGGGTTTTAGCCAGTAAGAGTCCGGCATAACACACCTCACTCCCCGGCGAGGTGTGTATCCATGAGGATTTCCCCCGGGAGAAAAAAAAAAAAAAAAAAGGATATATCTCTATTTGAAAGATTACTACATATTTCAAAACGTGCATTGATGATTTTTCTATGATCATATCAGTATCATCCATTGTCTGGACCAATAAGGCGCTAGATAAATAAACAGGGTGTCTGATTTCTTGCGTCTCATTAGTCGAAATTGCCTTTAATAAACAACTGTATTTAATGCGAATGTAGTAAGTCCGCATTTTTGGTGGACATTCGAAAGCATGAGGTTAAAAGTGTCACAGAATTTAGGCAAGGATGCGCAGCCAACCATTAACTAAACAATTATATAATTAATTGATGCAACACAAGTCTTAGTTGATGATATCATGTACAATTTATTTAATAGTCACAATAACGATATAAACTCCATTGAAAATAAAAACGAACAACAAATTACGAGTGAACTCTCCTCGAGCCGGTGACTTGTAACAAGTTTGAAACTCCTTTGATAGCAATTATTAAGTGGAAAAAACTTTCTTCAGGAAAATATCGCGAAGAAACAACTAATCGCGACATTGCAGTAAAGTTTGCACTCATTCAAGTCTTTGAACTAGGCTTTAGTAAATAAAATGTAGCGAATAAAATCTATTTCATGTCTTAACCATATCTACTCGAACTCACTAAAGCATTGAAATGCAAAGGTGTATAGTTACTTGCCGTAATTTATCATTTATCAAAGAGTGCATAGAACGGAAAATACTGTTAAACTGAATATCTTGATACATCCGTTTATTTATATTCAACTGGGCGGCATCTGGGCAAATATTTCAGGAAATAACACAACAGAATCAAGCACTAAAGTGTACACGATTTCCAGATCTTTCCAGTAATTTGTTTTAAACTTTTGAAACATGTAAGGAATATGTAGTAAGAGATAAGGGGCGATGTGTGACTGATCGCACTCTGTGCACACACCAGCCGGCTGTTGATCTAGGCCACTGGTTTACAAACTTGCAATGCGAGTCGACCGCCAAATATATCAGATTTACTTACTTAAGCCTATAAAGACTTTAGCTTTAAATTCTAGTAGTCCAAAAATCTAAATAGCCATGTTTTTAAAGTAAACAAATAATATTAATAATAAATAAATTCTCCGGACTGACACACCAATTCCCTAGTTCCAAACTAAGCTATAAGCTTGTCGTATGGCTACTAGGTGAACGGATAGATATACTTAAATACGGTTATAACCATCCATGACTAGAGCACAAATGTCCATGGTCATCACACGAAACATTTGCCCTTAGCGGGATTCAAACCCGCGACATTCAGTTTCGTGGGCAGGGTCTCTGACCACTCGACCAACGGGCCTGCCAAAAGTACAAGTAAAGTACCTCAATGTTTCGTTTGGTTTTCCATCGTCACATTGTAACTAGGCGTATTTTGTTATAATATAACTCTGCTTAACCCTTCGAGGATTATGGGTCTGATCTTGTGTATGTATGTACCTATGTATAACAAGTAAAGCCAAAAAGCTAAAATTTCACTGATAGAAATTACAGCATTCATAAAATACTCTTTACATTAAATTACACGCAGAGAAACAGACCCTTCTTCATGACATATTTTTCATTTTCATTACAGTTATTTTGTAAAATATATCCCTATCAAAGTTTGAACACCACTGGCCCAAACAAACATGGCGTCGCACCCAACGTCTTCCTTGCCTTATCAGGGAATTTTAGATTATAATGCCTATTATTATTATTACGAAGATAAAACTCTAAAGTGGGATTAGATAGAGATAACATTAATGTGATGCGGTCCTGAGGTTTAATCCACGAGTTTATCAAATAAATAATGTAAAATAATACTATTTTTAAACATAAATAAAAAAAATTGCACATGGCTATACATACATCATTATGTCGAATGTCATTGTATAAAAAGAAAGATTCAAACATGAGATTATATGAAAAAAACTAACTAACTAACTAAACTTCACGCCAATTCCTTAGCGGGGCAGGTAGGGAGAACCGAACGCCATATGGCACGATCCTTACACACCTCACTCGCCTCTTCAACATTCATGATCCTTTTCATACAAGCTACATATATGGGACCATATGAAATCTATATTGCGTATAGTATACCTGCATAAAAATTCCATCAAATTGAGAACCTCCTCCTTTTTTTTTGAAGTTGGTTAATAAGTACGTGGATCTCACTATCTTACCAACGCAACTAATCATTATGCACTCCAATAGTGCTCCTAACTTCTCATGATCACGCTATTGTAACCCTTGAATGGTTTCAAAGGGCTCGCTTTAAATAGCTAGTAGATGGGTCGTCAGCCCAGGTGACCCAGCTGGCCGCCCGGCGGGGTCGGCAGCGCGTGCTTGCCTGAGCCCCTCACGCGGATAGGTAGATGTCTGAACTAGGTTGATTGTACTAATCAGGGCATGCTGAACGGCCCGCGGTTCCCCCACTGACGTCACGGGCGCATCCCACTGCACCACGCTACGATTATTGACAAGAGCACAGCACGGTCACATCAAAGCCACGTACTGACCTGATTCGTTTCATAATGACGTTTATTAAAATTAAAAGAGGACGCCACAATTATCGCTCAAATTGCAACCAAAATTACGATGTCTCACCCATCACGACCTTGTATATAATTGTTACAGTGTACAAATATGTGTAACAGATAGTACATGCATCAAAATGCTTATAATAAATTAGCTGTGCCCGCTGTTTCAGTCGCGTTTATGGTTAATGTTATATACAACAGCCTTTCTCGATTAATGAACTATACAACACACAATATTATTTCAATCCGGACCTTGTAGTTCTTGAGATTAGCGCAAACAAACACTTTAATTTTATATATTAGTGTAGATTCATTAATAAATAAAGACTACTAGCTGTCCCGGCGCACTTCGTAACGCCCCGTTCGCGGATTTCTTTTATTATTTTCCTCGCAATGTTTTCATATTTTCTTACCGTACAAACCTTTCCTGGAAAACTACAAATATTTTAAAATCAAAATCAGCCAAATCGGTCCAGTCGTTCTCTAGTTTTGGCGAGACTAACGAACAGCAATTCATTTAATATATACGAGTACAATAAAAAATACCGTTTTAACTATATCAAATATTCAATACTGTTATAACTTTTAAGGAAATTTATTTCCCATAAGTTAGTATCGCCAGCTCATCTATTGATAAATCACACGCTATGATAATCAAGCGAGTCGCTACCACGACGCGCAGGTAACTGTCAATAGCTGGTGATGGATTCGCGAAGGCGTTTATTTTCTATGTAGACGCAGTGCTATCGCTTATCTTTAGAAATATTCTCTTTATCAGTACAGCGGGTGACGACAGACTGCAGACGTACAAACAGACCAGCTAGTGTTCACGTATGATGTACCTGCACGAATCAACAAGCGCAACATCACTACTCCGTCTTATTTTAACAAAACAAATCGCAAGTTTCTTTTGATGCTATCTCTCGGATTTGTCCGACTTGGAACGGATTCAAAAGCGGTTACGTCATTTGGAGGTTTACAACGGCGTGACTCCTTGAAAGCAGTCGTGAACCAACGTGTATAAAGGGGATATGTGGTTGAAGGGGCTCGTTGCCCCTTTGACTCTGTCTACCCCTTCGGGGATTATGGGCGTGATGTTATGTATATATGTATGTACGTGTATTACGACGTCACCAACGGTTTAAAGACAAAATGAAAAGGATAATCTCTTTTCTGCATCGTACAGTAGCATGACCTGAATTTCGGTTCGTCAAATCGAGCCAGTCAAACAATAATTACAAATTTTATAAAAGCTACGTATAATGGTCTGAATAAATGTTCATGAAGTGTAACTATATTATTAAAGGAGAGCAATTACATTTGTAATAGTCGGTTCGACGAATACCTTACAGGGACTCCGATTTATAAATTACAATTCGAGTATTTCATTTAAACAGAAATTGTGCGTAAGTTTTCTTATTCCAGACATTTGGCAATTGCGATACCATCGCGCCGTCCTGATTAAGACCACGTTAATCTAGCCCCAGGCGTAGGATAGACCATAAAGCTTCGCTTCTATTCTCACCAAGGCTGGGCTATCCACATAACACAAAAAAATATTCGATATATGAAATTTCTTTGTTTCACGCCCGAAATCGTCGAAAGCGTACAGATAGCGCGCGAGTTGAATGCAGCCGGGGCCTGAGACGAGACATACCTGAGCTCTGCATTCAACCCGCGCGCTATCTGTAAGTGGATACAAAAGTGTAACATTAACCAGAGCAAAACCAGCAACAAAAGGCGGCACCTGTACAAGTCATATGTGTCACCTATCGGCTCACAGCACAGATCACCTCACAGAGACGGCCACACACAGTCTGTCAGTACAAGCAGGCGGCACGCCGCGCCGGCTCCGTCGCAGTCTCCGTTCATATCGCTGCAGAGGCACGAACGTTGTTACTATGTTCACTCACATGAACGACGTGAAATGAGTTTCCCGCTGTTACTTTTCTCTCTCGCTACAATGTACTTAATATACTTCAAAGAATACGACGATATGAGACTCCGTATCCTTATGTTGGTGCAGTTTATGCATTTCACAGTTAACCCTGTAAAAAGCTTTACTTGACAAAGCTTATTGGAGATAGAGTGAGATGTTTTTCTCAGATTAAATTTTACTAAAAGAAGGGCTGTTGATGAGCCCCACGGAGTATATTCTGTGGTCTGTGATGAGCCCTTATGTACTATAGTATCTACATTAGTAGTAGTTATTACAGATTGTAGATAACAATCTACAATCTTAAAAGAAAACAACCATTAACGACAACTACCAATATTTATCGCCGGTTTTATTAACAAAAAGGAACACTGAAAATATCAAAAGAGCATCAGTGTTTCCTATCGACCACAATAGGCCAAGCGGCGGTACTTAATGAACCGGCCATGATATACCTCAAGCCGTGTTATACAAGTGTTGGAACACTTGTATTACACAATGGCCGAATAAAGAGTTACTGCCTGTTGTTTGCCGACTACATAATAATAGCAGAATTCCTAATAGCGAGTACCAAAAGCCTGCGGACACGCTTAAACAAACAGAGACTCTCGCCGCGACGCAATACGGTGCCATATCCCTCGTGGCGTGATATCAAATAAATTCAGTTTTAATGAGCATGGAACTAGTTCAATAACATTAAGAACTTAAATAAACTATAAAAAATCACGACATGAAAAGTGACTATCTATTTTTTAAGGTAATATGTAGACAATGTCATCCAGATATTCGACTGACCCGTTGGTTAGAGATAAGAGATTAGTTAGAGACCCTGGCTACGAAACTGAGGGTCGCGGGTTCGAATTCCGCTAGGAGCAAATGTTTCGTATGATGAACATGGACATTTGTACTCGAGTCATGGATGTTTATAAACGTATTTAAGTAAGTATATCCGTTCACCTAGTATCCATAGCACAAGCATAAGCTAGTTTGGAACTAGGGAATTGGTGTGTCAGTATGGAAAATATATATAAATTTAAATTTATTATAAAAATCGAATTAATAGATTAGTTGCAAGAGAATATACGAAATACAATCATACATAGACTAAATTAATTGAAAATATAACTTTGCACTCTCAGTGTGAAGCTAATTTTCACATTCATTTACATCACATGTTTATTCCAAATAGCAGCGCCCCGCGGTTTCACCTCGTGCAATTTCCGTTCCCGTAGGAATACCGAGATAAAATATAGCCTATGTTACTCGATGATAAAATAGCTTTCCATTGGTAAAATATTTTTTCGAATCGGTCAAAAAATAAACAATTAAATCTTTCCTCTTTATAATATAAGTATAGATAATTATAATAATTAATCCAAACTAATACTTCAAATCCAATTCATTGTATCTAAAGAGTTCCGAGCGATCTAAAAGGGTTCCCATTTCACGTGCAGCACAAAAATTTGTAAAAGTTAAACAGTATTTAATTTGCGCCGCTCTTGCTTATTACAAAAAGACCACCATTTCACTACACAGCCACTGTGTAGTGAAACGGTTGAAATCATCTCGAGCAATGCATGCGACAGCCTTTTGAGGCCGACATTTTACTCATGCTCCGCTACTAATTTGAATTGTTTCCCCAACTGTACACGAGACGATAAGCCAGCGCCGGTGACGTCAGCAAGCTGTCGCGAAACTGCGGGTAGTCGCGAAAACTGAGGAAAAATGAACCATGCTCCTTTGCGATAGGACGCGTGCAGCGGATGCATCAATGGGAGCTGCTCGGCGAAGATTTATCGACGCCCGAGTGCAGTTGAACCTTTGCCAGGACAACCCCCGCCCCTCGCCGTCTGTGCCGAGCTGGTTTCCAGCCAGAGACCGCTTTTAACAACTTATTACGACCCCTAGCGAGGCTATTTCACTTGGAGCCGCGACATTCGCAACAAGGGGAAGAAAACATTAGCTAGTCGTTTGCAAACATGAAGTGCTAAATTGGAACAGTAAATTTTTCTAAGGTTTCTGTTGTCAAATCGGCTAAATAGATGCCGCTAGTTTGCTAATCTTTCATGAAAACACACATCTAATTCATGACACATTTCTTAGTATTTTATTTAATCATCAAAAAGTGGTTTACTTATCTTTGGTAATGAGATGCGATGCAATCTTATTGAAATGCTAATGAGGCGGATTTTAGACTCTAGTCTTTACAGTCATCCATTCAATGTATCCTCATTCAGTACCTGCGCCGTCGTCAGTTCTGTGCTGGTCTCGCCCAGCGTCTGGGTACAACAGGACCTAACTATGAAAGACTCGTCATTCAAGATGCAGACACGGCACAATGAAAATTATGCGCGAATCTTGCTCCTCACCGCGCGGAGACAGATCTAATCGCTCGTGTTACAGCGTGACAGACATGATGGATCTCGTCAATCGTAAAACTACTAAATCAAGGTATTTCCGTAGCTATGGGCATACCTCATCACTTAAAAAATATTTTTATTTTATCCTGCCGGTCCAGTTCAAAGAGAAATACATATTTGACAAGTAAATTTTGCTATAAACGTTAACAATAAAATCTGGAAGTTTAAATATTTACCGAAATTTCAGCGAGTTGTAAACATTTTTTATTCATTCTGAAACCGGCCAAATTGACATTACCCATTTCAATATGAAGCCTATGTTATTCGGAATATATTTATCGAGTAAAATTTGTTATTTACCGAATATATCTGAATTTACTTTTCCGATGTATGCATTGGTCAGAGATGGAAAAAAGCCAGTTTTAACGCAACTCAATAATCAGCTATAAAAGTGTGTGATTTAAACATACAAATGTCACACTCATAATGCAGTATAATACAAAATGTAATAGTGAACTAACAGGTTTCCATGAGTAAATAAAAACTATATAATCTTGATCACCGTGATACTTTTTGTGTCATATACTCGCCAACTCTGTAGAAAAAAACTTTAGTAACAGCAGTTACTAAGGTTATCATACTACAGCAAAAACGAAAGCGTGCGAGGGCCCATCTATTCGCGTCGACAAAGGTAATAAAATGAAGTTTTAATTTTCCCGCTACAAAGGCACAAAGAGGCAAGTAATTAGAATGTAATTGAACGGGGCCGGCGCCGGCGGCGCGGCGCGCGCCCGCCGCAGCCACCGCGGCTGTCTCCTAGTGCTTAACTGCTAGAACTATATTCGTCTAAGCTTAGTTAATATCTTCAAAACGGATAATTCGGTTGATATCGGAAAATGAACTGTTCTTGCAAAGCTATAAACAGATGGATTTTTGATATTAAACCAAAACCCACGCAGCCGAGGCTTGAGCGTGGTTACGAGTAGGAAGCATTCAAATAAAAGCTTATATAAACATTAAATATAAGTAAAATATATAATTGTAAATTGAAACGAACTAGCAGCGTTTCAATTAAAAACATCAAAGCCCCCGCCTACGTTCAACTTGCATGAAATAAACGCCGCTTCGGCATGCGCTATGACGTCACAGGTTGTTGTGTGACGAACGTCAAATAATACGACTGGCATAAAGTTTTATAATGGTGCATTTCTATGTATATGGTACAAAGAAGAAATACGAATTGTAACATTTATTGTTTATCTTTGACTTTAAAATGTTTATAGGATGTTAATAAATAGTTTATCATAGCTAACATCAAGAAATAGTGTAAATAATAATAAATAATTACGGTCAAATGTCACAAAATAAATATAAATAAATAAATATCCGACTACGTCACATACATTGATCTGACTCTGGGTTAAGTAGCTTAAGCACTTGTGTTACGGATATCAGAATCAACAGTTTTATTACAAATATATACTTATGGGTGTAAATATCCAATACAAATATATAAGTATTGGATATTTACACCCAGACACAGAACAAACACAAGTATTCATCATACGAATGCTTGTCCAGGGTAGGAATCGAACCCACAACACTTGGCGCATGAGGCAGGGTCACTACCGAATGCGCCATCGAGTCAGTCAAAGTGATCGAAAAATATTTTTGATTGTGTAAAAACAATCTATTCTCGAAACGTAGCCTTGACCTTTAGACTATAAATACTCCTGATTAATGTTATTATTAGGCGCGCTTCAGTTAGCAACCCGAAATAGTCCTTGCCCCCGACATCAAAGCGGCGCCCGCCTGGTGCCAAGTTGTCCAGAGGGTCTGGCGCTTCTTCAGGCCTTTCCCAGCTAGCGATCTAACTTTGCTCTTTTCCTACAATACATAATAGTAGCGACACTCGAATTACAACTTACTACAAAAACCCTCGATTACTTAATTGAGTGTCAGCTGCTAGCTAAAAGCTGCTAGCTAAGTACAATATTCGTCCGAAGGCCGCGTTGCTGCAAAACACGAAACCGGTAACCCACATTACCGAGTACGTTCCCCGCATATAGCCTCCATGTACAGACATACAACGATCTTAGATCTCTCTGGGAGAATGCTGGCTACTAGTAACAGTAGCTACATACTATATCTTACGTAGCTGACTCGATGGCGCATTCGGTAGTGACCCTGCCCCATGCGCCAAGAGTTGTAGGTTCGATCCCCACCCAGGACAAACATTCGTGTGATGAATACTTGTGTTTGTTCTGTGTCTGGGTATTTATATACCATATTTAAGTATATATTTGTAATACCACTGTTGATTCTGATATCCGTAACACAAGTGCTTAAGCTACTTACCTCGAAGTCAGATCAATGTATGTGATGTAGTCTGATATTTATTTATTTACAATCCTGTTTCAGGTGTTGTACAACGGCTTAACTGGCTTGACTGGCCCGTTGGTCGAGTGGTCAGAGACCCTGGCCACGAAACCAAGGGTCGCGGGTTCGAATCCCGCTAGGGGCAAATATTTCGTGTGATGAACATGGATATTTGTACTCGAGTCATGGATGTTTATAAACGTATTTAAGTATTTATATCCGTTCACCTAGTATCCATAGCACAAGCTTATAAGCTTAGTTTCGGACTAGGGAATTGGTGTGTCAGTCTGAAGAATTTATTTATTTATTTATTTAATAATAAATATTTTCTTTAAGTATACATACGCGTTAGATTACTATGAGTTGATAACTCGCATCCCAAATAGATAAACATCTGATTAACTACAACGTAATCGAGACCACTGTTATTTTTTATTTCCAAGACTGAACGTATGATTGAATCGATAAGTGTACAAGATGAACAAAAAGTCATCATAACCCGGACTTGGTCATGGTAATAGACCATGACGCAGGACTATGGCTCCAAAGTACACGTGTCGTAAAGACGTCCTTTGATTGCTCGAATGATATTGCTTTTTCTGCGTTGACTAGGTAGGTACTATGGAACTCTTAACCGTGACTGTCAAACATCTGCGCTGCGATCGCTAGTCACCGACCGGCGCAAAGCACCTGTCTGACATTTTAGAGACTAAATCACAAACCAACCTTTGTTTAAATTACTTTTAAATTACCATTTCTACTACGTTACAATAGCAAGTAAATTAATTCGATAGGACTTGAAAGCATTAAAATTAAAACCTAAATAATATGTAGGGTAATCATTGTTGGGAGATAACGAATTTGATTTCTAATCAAATTAGCAAGGTCATTTCAACGTTATACTCATAACTAAAGAAACATGTGATGTTAATTGCATGGTGTGAAAAGGTTATTATTATTTATGTCCACAACCAGTTGTCTTTTGATGTCTACACAAAAGGAATATTATTCAGTTCATTATTACCTACAATTTTCCATTTGTGTCGACTCGCGTAGTATCAGTCATAGTTACTTATCAATTATCTCGCAATTAATTAGTTTTGATCGGTTCTAACCAATTCGAGCTGGTGTTGCGAATGTTTGCGGTGGAGCGCAATCTGCGCGGGAGCAGCGGGTCAGCGCGGGCCAGCCTTGGGCTCAAACACTAGATCAACCACTAGGTATTATAGACAAGCCATCGGGAAACTTGTACAGATAAAGCCGTCGTCGATCGGTAAATCTCGATTTCAATACAAATATGATTTAGAAACGTCGGATATATGTAGTTAAGTTTGCACTGTCTAAATCGCGATAATACTATCTCTGGATCTGGATGGAGCGCTATCTAGATAGCAGTATCAACGCAATTGGTGTTCCTACAAATTATATCAACTAATTAAACATCTAGATGTAATATTAAATAAATAATAATATTTGGATGTTTGAATGCAGAAAAGGATATACAGGCCCTTACATCCAGAAATAAGTACCAGAAGGATAAGAAAATGTACATTAACGGAAACACGGGAAAAAGCTAGCGCATTACAAATTAGTTCCCAATTTGTTGAGCAGTTGATATGCCCACGCTCGGTCCGTGACGAGCAGTGAGAACGACTACAAAGGACAAGTTCAACAATCAGCTGAATGGCCCGACAGACGGTCCGGTAGGCGCAGTGGGTCATTGCCGCGGCCTCGCCACCGCCGGCTACAGGCTCAGATAAAGCGTCTCATTGGAGCACAAGAGATCCTCTGCAAATATCATCGCTCCTTTGAGCTCTCTCAAAAGAAGCGCTGTCTTTGGCAATTTATATCGTGTACATTTTGAAGATAATCGCGGGCCAGAAGGTGCGTATGACATTGTAATGATTGCTTCATTGTCATAATTTTTCGGAGTTAAAAGATTACGCACTACTTTTTGTCTTGCCGACTTAATATTTAAGATACAGCTTAGATAAAACCGAAGTACAACACAACAGTTGAGCCTCTTTCATCCAATCTGTTAGCTAGAGGAAAGAGGCAGTGCTCATTGGATAAGAACAAATACCTTTGAAGGGTTAGGGAAGGGTTACGAAGTTCAATATGAATGTAAGAGTCGCTAGATCCAGGATCTAATGCAGGCCCCTACATAAGATAGCTACAGTAAATAAATAAATAAATATCTGACTACATCACATACATTGATCTGACTCCGATGTAAGTAGTTTAAGCACTTGTTTTACGGATATCAAAATTAACTGTGGTATTACAAATATATACTTAAATATTGAATATTAACACCCGGACACAGAACAAACACAAGTATTCATCACACGAATGTTTGTCTTGGGTGGGGATCGAACCCACAACTGATGGCGCATGGGGCAGGGTCACTACCGAATGCGCCATCGAGCCAGTCAAACAAAACAGTAAGTTATCTCCGAAGTTAGGTTCTCTAAGAAGAAGAGCTGCTAACCCCGAAATGAGTACGTAAAGTACAAGCAGACTGTTAAGAGGGAACAGGGAGTGTTCCGCGCGAGCGCCCGCAGGATGTCGTTAGCGCGGCTCGCTCCTCGGCCCGCCACGCTGTGAATACCCTCGCGCATATTGTTGCTGCGGAATAATGCCAGTACTCCACATTTATACCTGGGTTTTCGCGACGAAAGCGCATTTTTGTAACGGCTTCGCGTGTGAAGATAATGGCCGAATTAGTGCTACTTAAAAAAGCGGTTTCACCCGCCTTCATGGTTAATGTCTCGTAGCATGATTTTATATAGCCTATAGCTATACAAAAATCATTTTTCAATTCGGACTAATTAGTTCCTGAGATTAGCGCGCTCAACCAAACAAACAAACTCGCTAGCATATTAATAAATTACCTATTCAAATAAAACATATATTATTTTAATGAAAACAAGATACGGATTTCCCGAGCGCTAGCATATTTCAGGCAACCAGCATTGAAGCGAAATATAATTTGTTTTGCGAGAATGCAATTCAATGTATTAAGTGTGAATGAGCAGATTAATAACCTGAATATATTGATACCTGTAATGAAAACATTTCATGTAGTAATTTAATCCGCAAAGCCTATTAACCAAATTGGATTCTACCATTTAAAACGAGTGCGTATCGAGTGTCCGAAGCTTTCATAAATGTACTTTAGATATTAACCAAAACCTTTTGTGTTAATTAAATAATGACGTTGGACCATAAAGTCATAATGAAAATTTGTAAATGGGAGCGGTCCTAAAACATGTGGTTGTTTAAATCCAAGAATATTTAAATGTTCTGAAATATATTTCACACAAAGACCTCTATCTACAATAAGCAAATTGTTGATATTCAAATCTACCCATGAAGAAATGTTATGTCTAAAATCTTTAGTAGACGAATTGACAGATATCTGGTGCATTTATCAATGTCACTCCTTATAAGTATGAG